>FR989883.1:0-4800000 GCA_905404145.2 Biston betularia
AGCACAGCTACGGCGACCTTGGGGTTGGACGCAACGTATGTGATGTATTCGGGGGCGGAAGGGGGTTTCAACATTAAGTATATATTTGTAGCGATGATAGCGCAGTGGTTAGCGTGGTCGGTTCTCGCGTCGAAGGACGCGGGTTCAAATCCCAACAACGAGCTTGAGCTGCCTTTGAAGAAATACATCGTGAGGAAACCATAGTGTGGTGGTAGGGTATTTTCTAGTACCCGGCTGGCTAGCTACCACCCTCAAGTTGAAAATCTGCCGCCAAGCACCTAACGGTGTGTTCCGGCAACCTTACTTGAGAGCCAGTTCCATTCCAGGCTTGGTGTGTTTACCATCTTCGACCACACCGTCACTTAACATCAGGTGAGCTGTGGTCAAACACCTAACCTGTCAAGTATAAAAAAATGTACACGACTAGCTAGAAAAAATACCCGATAAGTAGGTGCAACTTAGGTTGAAAGAACAAAAAGTAGCTAAAACTACTACAAAATAAGATCGTCAGCATAGGTACTCAGCATTATTAAAAAGTTAGTTATTAGTACTTACAATCAATATGAGTGTTATCGAATTCATTGACACAATTTTGAGGCTTCAATAACTTTAATTCATATTGTCAATAGTTTATCTGATTTTAAATTTGTGACTAGAGTAGGTAAAAGGAAAACACAAAAATCAAAACACCAAAACTCTAGCAATGTAAATGCAAAATAAATGAGATCAATCATATTATTTTTATTGTATCGATTCCGATAATCATCTCGCCTCCTCACATTGTTCATATTCCGAGCGAAAAGTTTTGTTCACATCAGTCGTTTGAGATGTAACAATGAGACAAGTCGACGTTTTCGATCATGTCGTTATGTTCGATGTTCGTAACCGAGTAAATATCGATTGATTATGCGAGACTAGTAGTTGTCCATCCTGGACATAACGACAGCCTGACTACGGAGTCAGCAACCTAGATGTAGCGGCCTAGAAGTAGCGGCCGGTGGGTATACAGCGTAGGTTCCCCGGATAGGGCCGGACAGCCGTCGCATCGCTCCGAGTGAGTTCCGCGGTAAGAGACGTTTATTTTGCCAAAATTAATGCTTTGTCGAGCATGCATAAAAATGGTGATGTTTTATATGTCGCAATCGAGTTATGGTCGGAACGCCAGCGCCTTCGGTCGGTGCTCGACGGAGTCAATGATTGATCGGCTGAGCGACGTGCTCGTCACTACTCGAGCAGCAGCCGGCCAGCGCGGTCGAACATTGAAGCCGACGCGCGTTCCTAGCTATAACGGTAAAGATCTGTACCTACCTTCTGAATAAGTGATTGAACATTATACACGAATTGGTTTAACTACTGTGTTTCGTTGCACCAACATTACCCACCGACGCCCGCAGCTTGCAGGTGAGGACAGTATGAGCCAGACAGATGGCACTGAGGTTCCTCCTCCGTCACATACATAAAGTATCGAGTCACGAGCGCGAGTGTGGGAAAATGATATACCTAATGTACAACATGACTTTTCGTGTGGTTTTCAAAACTCCATCGAAGCTTCATAGTAAAGTGACCACTACTTTATTAAAGCGTGACTGGACTCGACTGACACGGACTGGACACAAAATGCGTCACCGAACCCAAAGAAAAAAACTCGACGAGTTAGTTCCGGAGCCGGGCGGCAGCCGGCGCTGGCGGCGTCGAGCCGAGCGGTCGCCATGGCGACGCGGAGCGCAAACAAACAGTGCACACACGACTATACAGCAGCGGCGCGCGAGTGTATGTGCATCTCCGTTAAATACGGCCTGAGCCGCGGGAAGCTGCGATGAACGACTTCGAGCGGTGCACCGCAGCCCCGGGCGTGCACTGGCTGCGCGGCGCCGGCGCCGGCGGCCTGCGACTAAAGTGAGCACTGAGCAGCCAGCCAGACAACTCGCTCTACATAGCGCGACGCGACTACTTTTTAGGCTTTAATATGATCACTTATCTCCTATTTATTTGTTCAATTAGCAGCTGTTTGTTTCCCGCGGCCTAAGAGATCTGAAGGGAGCGACTGAGCGCGCACGGGCTGATGTCATCGGCCCTCGTTTCTACATAATTACTGTGTGTAGTGACGAGTCGCTGCCGAGCGACCGCGACGCGCCTCGGCTCCTCGTTACAGGATCGAGTTGAGAGCTCCGGAGGACGTGCTGTCGCTGCCGACGTTCGAGGAGTACTCGGACGGAGACGGGCGCGGGCGCGGGCGCAGGAGCGACGTGGAGCACTTCTCGTTCGAGTGGCAGGAGAAGCGTCGCTCCGCCGCGCGGGGCGGGCACGTGCTCTCCTACACGCACGAGGAGCAGCCGCGGGCGCGCGCGGCGGTGCCGGCGCCGGCGCCGGCGTCGCGCTGGGAGGGCGCGTGGCGGAGGCTCGCGCGCGTGCTCGCCGGCGAGGAGGGCGCGCCGCTGCGCAGCCGCGACGCCGCGCCGCCCGCGCCGGACCGGTGGACGGACATGCACGTCGTTTTCGACAACTCCGATTCTATCGCGTGAGTGTTCTTGATGTTCGATGCAGCGCGCGGCGCATCCCGGTGCTCCTCGTGAAAGTGCTCGTCCGCCTGCAGGGAGGGGCGGCCGGCGGAGGCGCTGCTGGTGTCGCTGCGCTACAACGCCACGCGCGGCTACCTGCTGGTGTCCCCGGACGCGAACGAGCTACGCAGCGACCCGTACGCGGTGCCGGCGAGCGCCGCCGCCGCCGCCGCCGCCGCGCCGCGCCGCCACTACGCGCTGGCGCTGGAGCTGGGCGCGCCGACTGCCGGCCCGGCGCTGGACACGTTGGTGCGTACTTTCCCTATGGAGTTGCGGTGCGGGCTCCTTAAAAGTATCAAATTTGCGAAAACTGGTATAAACAGTTAACGGTCGCAGGCGGCGCGGCTGCTGGCCAGGTGGGAGCGGCTGCTGCGGCTGCGGGCGCAGTGGGCGCCGCCGCCGCCGGGCGCGGCGCGCGTGCTGCTCACGCTGGAGATAGCGAGCGCCGGCGGCTTCCACGCGGACGACCTCCACCTGGAGTACGACATCCAGGTAGTTCCCAGCGCAGCGGCTGTCGCTGTCGCTGCAGCGCTCGCGCCTGCGGCGACAGCCGCTGCAGGATGCGTTTCCGTGCCGCAGCTGCCGGAGGGCGTGTCGTGCCGCGAGGGGGCCCCGCGCGGGCGCACGCACGCGGCGCGCGGCGCGCGCGCGGCCGCGCACTTCGGGCACGTGGCGGAGCTCTGCCTGGAGCGAGACGCCGCCGCAGGTTCGTCATCTGCCATGTATCGTATCACACGACGCGGCCGCTTCGCCTTCGCCGCGTGACACTAGAGGAGGTGCGTGACGCTGTTGCAGAGGCGACGCCGGCGCCGGCGGTGCTGCTGCTGGAGGCGGTGTCGACGGACGCGTGGCGGCGGCGCCGCACCGAGGGGTACGCGCGCGTGGCCCTGCCCCTCTCCCCGGGGGCCGGGGCCGGGGGCGGGAGGACGCGCTGCGTGCGGCCGGACGAGGCGCGCGCGGCGGAGCGCCGCCTGTTCCTGGGCGGCTGCCACCTGCTCGCCGCCGCGGAGCAGCTGACGCGTCCCGCGCACCAGGTTAGTCGTTCGCCGAGGTGGATGGCTAGGCGCCCGTTCAAACGAGTCCAGACAACACGAGAGCAACGCAAAATGGGCGCGTAGTGGCGGCGCCAACACCGCGTCCCTGCCGCGCTTGCCTCGCCTCTGCTTCGAGTGACTCGGAGTCGACTCGGTGAGCGCCTGCCTTGTTATTCCCTGCATAGGACACGTGGAAGCTCGCGCGGCCGGCTGCCCGCGCTCGACAGTCGACACCCGTGACCCGTGACCCGCGTAATGCTTGTGTTACAGCACGGCGACTTCACGTACACGGAGACCGGCTACGTGTGCGTGCGCTCCTCCGCGGTGGTGGAGCGCGCGGGGGGCGCGGGCGCGGCGGCGCGGCGCGGGAGCGCGGGCGCGGCGGCGCGGCGCGGGAGCGGCGGCGCGGCGGCGCTGCTCGTGGGAGCGGAGGCGGCGCTGCGGCGGTACCGGAGCGCGCGCGCACGGCTCGCGCACGCCACGGAAGGAGCAGTAGTTCAGAGTTAACAGATTGCTGCACGTGCGGCTACGAGGCGGCGCCAGCACTGTCGCAGCTGGAGCTCCGAGCTGCGAGCTCCGAATGCGAGCTCTTTCAACCTAGTTACTGCATTAGTTTTGTTTGCTGTAATGATGTGGAATAAAGGAAAACCCCGTTTATTTTCAAGTAAAATGGTTTATTTATGTCGTTACACTGGCGGTGGTATATCTTACCACTAAACTAAACGAGTAGGTATATGAATGACAACATTTATTCAGAAATTGAACAACACACGAAATGTTTGATGGAGCCGTCGATGCCTCTCGCCCACCAGCCCACGCGTGGGACGTCAGGGCGCTTCTGCCACTATACTTCGTACTGTTGGCAAGCCGAGCTAGTCGCCGGGGCTGTCCCGGGGCTGCGGGCCGGGAGCGCGCACTAAATACTACAAATCAATAGATTGATTCGCTCACATCTTAGTACCGGAGCCCACGACCACAGTTTTTGTCGCGTAGCAGTAGGTACGGCGGAAACCGCAATTAATTGGTAGTGTCGATTATCCTGGACACGAAAATACGGACGAAAAAATTAGGTATCATAGCAATGTGTCTGATTTTCGGAATGTAGTCGAATGGCAGCTGTAAGTTTATGAGAAGTCAGTAGTGCAGAACGAATCCGGGAGATCACTTGCAAGAATTAGAAACGAGCCTACAAAAAGGATCATAGCAATCCGTGTGAAAATCTTTTTCACCAGTAAATGTGGGTCAGTTGATGCAAAAACAAAAGTTTATTTCAAAACAAACTTTTCGGTACTCCGAGATCATCGAAGCCTGTGTTACATACCAGCCAACGAACTAGTGGCGGTCTGATGGCGAGTGTCGCCGCAGCAGCGGTACAGGCTCCGGGCGACGTCAGGCGACGCCGGGACTTTCTTTTCATTTCTTTTCGTTTTGGGAGTATAACAACAGTATAACAACAGAACATTTCTGAAAACTTTTTCGTCATAAAATAACAAAACCTATGTATGTACCTACATTTCCAATATCAGACGTATCGCTACGATACCGACTGCCTTTTTTGACAGCAGAAATGGCCTGATGGCCTCCCACCTACAGTTGCTACACTTTTGACCGTTATTCCCCACCTAGTCGCGTTCAGAATCATAATTATAATACAGTTTTGACCGTATAGCTATGACACACGGTTTTGGTCGTGGGCTCTCGTACTACCCCGGTTGTAGCGGTGGTACCACCGGAAGCATGCTGGCCGATGTATGGAATGCGTGACGCGTCGACTCCACTCGTGGATGGAACTTCAGGCTCAGGTCAGCTGTTCGAGTAGTAGGGTTAGTCTTCAGGCGGGCGGCGCGCGCAGGTCGGCGCGCATCTGCGCCGTGAGCGCGGCGAGGCGGCGCGCGCTCGCGGCGCGGGCGTCGCGCGCGCGCGCGTGCCGCTCGGCGCGCGCCGCCGCCAGCTGCGCGCGCGCCGCGTGCTCCGCGCCGCGCGCCGCCTGCAGCGCGCGCTCCTCCAGCCGCGCCACGCACGACTCCCACGAGCTCAGCGCGTTGCAGATGGCCAGCCGCTGTGCACACACGACCTCGGTAACCACCCGCACTCCTCCCGCGCCGCGCCGCGCCGCGCCGGCCGAGTGCGAGCGGACAGACGACTTCGACGACAATAACCCGGACACCCGGGCACTCAGGCGGTTACCGCCGCATTATTAGATATTCTGCCGCCGAGCAGTAGTGTGCCGACGTCCCTGTGTTCCGGTGAAGGGTAGGTACTGCTGCGATTATTCCGAGGATATAAAGAATGAGCGAGACGAGGGTAGCACCTTGCTGGAGCGGCGGAGCTCAGCGGCGCGCTTGGCGGCGGCGCCCAGCGCGCGCTGCTCGGCGAGCAGCAGCTCCTGCCGGCGGCGGTCGCGCTCGGCCTCCGCCCGGCAGTCGCGCCGCGCCGCCGCCAGCGCCGAGCGCGCCTCGTCCTGCAGCGCTCGCTCGATCATCTCCGACGCCTGAAAGCACGCACACTTCCCTCGTCAGGGCGCTCCGGCGGGGGGACGTCGCACGCCGCCCCGCGAGCAGGTACTACGATACTTTGTATGTGAAATCAATTCACTAAACGTTTGTACCAGTAGAGAAATTGAAAATAGATCGTCTCCGCGCGAAACCAGGGCGGGCTACTTGTAAATGAATCCAACCGAACGTCGTTGCATTCGAGCCGCGCCCCAGCCCCTGGCACCTGGCACCTGTCACTCGCTGCGGGCGCGCACCTTCTTGTCGTCCCTGGAGGCGAGCTGGTCCCGCGCGCGCGAGTCCTTGTGCTGGATGCCGGCGAGCAGGCGGCCGCGGCGCGCCAGCTGCTCGGCTCCGAGCCGGCGGCGCCGCGCCTCCGCTCGCGCCGTCTCCTGCGCGCGCTTGCCGCGCAGGTACTGCTGGTACTGCTCGCTGCTCTGCGCCTCCAGCTGGCGACAGCGCACTGCACGGTTAGCGGCGGCAGCAGAGCGTGCTGGACGTGCTGTGCACAGACGCGGGCGAGGCTCACCAGGTCCCGCTCGCGGCGCTCCCGCTCCCAGAGCCTGCGGAACTGGTCGGCCAGGAGGTCCCGCTCGGCGTCCTCTTCTCTCTTGCGAGCGAGCGCCGCCAGCAGCCGCCAGTCGCGCTCCGGGATGCAGTCCAGCACGCTCTCGGAGTCGCACGCCGGCGCCGGCCGCGCCGGGGAGCTCGCCGCTGGAACGCGAAAGGGTCGTCGGCGAGTATTCAGACTAACTATCCAATATTTCAAAGTAACGAGCGGCAGAACTGCGATGCTCTGGACTTTACTTTTCCACTCAAAGTTTTAAGTACCCTGCTAGGGTAATAGCCGAGCATTATCACTTACCATCAGAAGTGCGTCTCGTTCGTGCCATTGCTTTCACACAAATATAGCAACATCGAACAGAATCCTCACTAGTAAAAAAATGTTTTTCGAGGCGTCGGATAGAACTCGGGATATACCTAACAAGTAAAGAAATCGGAAAGATTTCTTCGAATATTAATCGACAAAGCCAAAGTGAATCCACTTCTGTACCGCTGCCGGCTCAGTGCGGCGCGCGGCGCTCACCGTGGTGCGGCAGGCGCCGCCGCGCCGGGGACCGTCTCCGCGGCGACACGTGCCCCGACCTCCGCGGCGTCTCTGTTATTATCTTGTAGCAAAACACCATCGCGGCGCTTCCTCGCTTCCTCGCACGGACCGGAACACGATTATTGCAAACGAAGCGACGCCTCCGCCGCCGCCGGCCGGGCCGCACCGCGCACACCGGGCGGGGCACGCCGCCGCCGGCACGAGAGCGCGGCTAAGTAATGGAGCTGGTCGTGTGAGGTCTCGAAGTTCCATGAGAGCCGTGTTGTCGGCACGCAGCTCGCGGCGTCGCGTCGTCAACGGAGAGAACGGTATCGATCAAACCGGCGGCGGCGGCGCCAGGGCCCAGGCCGAGGCCGAGGGTCCGCTCGCGTGCGTGCGGGCGGCGCGTGCGGGTGCGCGTGCGGGGGTCATCGAGCGACACACGCTCGCCTAGGAGGCCTCCGTTGTCCACTTTTCAACAGCCCGAGATTGAGCTCGGTCAGAAAGAGAGAAGAAGAGTTACGATGAAGTCGTAGCTATCTAGAGATTGTCGGACGTCATTATCTCCGAGTATTCCTAAGCGAGTACATATTACGAATGCGGTTAAAAATAAAATGTATCAAAACAAAAGCAAAGATAAGTAAACGCTTATTAGCTCAGTCGCATGCCCAAAAATAGAACGAGCATCGCGTCGTGCGTCCCAGAGCTGAATCCCGAATCCCGGCCTTCGAGTGCCAGCACGCCGCGAACCCAGCGGCGCGCGGCGTGTCCATAGCTGAGGGGACCACACTTCCACCACAGCTTCCGGCTGCAGCCGCTTCACAGTCACAGGCCTGCGAGTCTACACTTTCACATAGATTTTTTAGGTGTGATAGTTTAGACATTGTCGGTCGCAGATCGAAGGACACTTGCTTGCCCGCAGTCTAAGAAAGAGTTTCAGAAAACGTCCTCGAAGCAATGTGCTCCTTCACCACGAAAACGCATCCGCACATTCCGCCGAGCTGACGGAGGCGTGTTTGCTACAATGTTTCACAAAGTTCCAACGAATGGAAAAATGCATGGATTGTACTTCGAAAAACAACGAATATGACATAAGGTTGCAGTCCGCCCCGCGCACGGCGACGTCATTCCTTGTGCCACGCTTCCAGTATCCTCGATCAGTCGCGTCGGCGTCGGCGCAATGTTTATGTGAGCAGCGAGCGGGCAGGCAGGCAGTGTTCGGCGAGCTAAACAGTTACTTCGAATAAGTAAGAGGATCGTTATCGCCGCTTATCGCCGCAGATAGGAGATATCTGCAGTCGAAGTCGCACCTCGGCGCGGTGATGACGCTCGCCGCGATGGACCGCGACAAGAAGCCCCCGCCCGCCGCGATAGAGAGAGACAAGACACCCCCGCCCGCCGCGGCAGACAGAGACGGGACACGGCTCGCCGCGACGCCCGGGAACAGGAGACCCCCGTCCAGGAGGCCGCACGTCCTGAGCAAGCTGAACACGGAGAGCCTGCTGGTGATCGAGCGCGGCCTGTTGGGCGACCTGCCCGAGCGCCTCAAGCCGCAGCCCTTCGTGCCGCGGAACGCCGCGGACACGGCGCTCGAGGTCGCCCGGCCCTCGGGCTTCCTCTCCTCGTGCCTGCCGCTCCCGGAGTCGCCGGGCCACCGCACTCCCTCCTCGGACGACGAGGGAGTCTCGCCTCTCAAGAAATCCTTCAGTTTTCGCGACAAATTCTCTCGAATATCCCTTTTCGGCAAGGACAGGGACAAATCCAAATGGAAGACGATAGAAGAACACGACAGAGGCTCGAAGCCGTCGACGGAGCTGAAGCGCGAAAGCAAGGCGGAGTACGATTACAAGAGCCAGAAACGGTTCTGGTTCTTCCGCAACAGGGAGTCGGAGAAGACGAAGGGCCGCTCTCCGGTCTACCAGAGGAGCAAGAGCTTCGAGTTCCTCCCGCGCGCCCTACTGGAGGACGACGAGGACCTGGCGCGATGCAAGAAGCCGCTCAACAGGCAGTCTTCCGTGTTCGAGAGCGACTCCATGGGCGACGCGTGGACGTCCAACGAGAGCCTGGAGTACATCTCCAACGTGTACTACGACAACGAGGACGGCGTGCTCCTGAAGAGCATCCGGGAGTTCCCCGCCGAGTCGTCGGGCGGCGAGTCCAGCCTGTCGGGCGCCACGTCCGCGTCCAGCGCGCGCGCCGACTCCATCTTCCGCTGCGGCTCCGTGCAGGAGCTGCTGCGCGAGTTCCACCGCACCGTGGACACGTTCTCCGAGAGCTACCTCAGCGACTGCGAGCCCTACACGCGGCGCGGCGGCCGCCCGCCGCCCGCCGACCGGCGGCGGAGCAGCTCTTTCGGCGCTCTGCCGTCGCCGCGCGTGCTGCACATGAACAGAGTGAGTGAGATCAGCGACGAGTTCAAGCGGGAGCTGTCCGCGGCCGTGAGCGCGCCGCGGCCGGCGGGGCCCGGCGCGCCGCCGCCGCCGCCGGCGCGGCCCCGGCGCGGCTCCGTCACGGACTGGTTCGTGCTGGAAGTGGACCCGGTGGCGGGCTCGCCGCCGGTGCGGCCGCCGGCCCGGCCCGGCGCCGGCGACCAGAACAAGTACCGCCGCGGACAGAAGAAGCCCATCAACAGGGTGCGCCGGATGAGCTCCACCAAATACGTGAGTACTCTACCCGTTCCGTCCAGCTTCGATGCCGACCGCACGTGTCGCACTAATTACTACTCGCTATCTGTTGTTAATCGAGAGGAAACAAAACAATCCGCTCGATAACGCGCCGCCAGGGTGCGGGAGGGCATGCGGCGCGGCGCGGCGCGGCGCGGCGCGGCGGCGTGGCGCTGTATACACGCGGCGCGTCTTAAAACATCGATAGTCATAGTCATTATGTCGCGCCCCGCGACTCGATCTAAACAAACGAAATGAACGATGAACGCTCGCGCGCATTCAGTTTCATAGCTGCAGCGCGTACCCGCTCCGGAGACGTCCCTGCGCGGGGCGGAGCACCCCGCGGCTATCGGCGCGGCGAGTGTCGGCGGCTTATCTCGCCGATAGCGTATCGCTCCGACGTTTAGTGTTCGCCTCCGAGCGTGCGCGATGCAGCGCGGCGGCGCGGCGGCGCGGCGGCGCGGCGGCGCGGCGGCGCGGCGGTGCCTCGCTTCGTGTTTCGGCGAGAGCGAGCACTCCGCGGTTTTATGCGCACTAGCTACTCGCCCGGCTCCGCACGGTCTCATAAACTGTTCGCCGGAAATCTCTGTACGAATAAAATAACAACAACAACATAGCATATTCTCGAACCGGCACGTGGACGCGGCCGCGCCGAGCCCGGGCGCTCCGGCGGGCGCTCCGGCGGGCGCCGAGTGCGAGGCGCCCGGCGCGGGCGGCGCGGGCGGCCCCTTCACTTCCGTAACTCGTAACTATTTCTAAACTGCAATCTCGCTTTCTTGCTTTCCACAAAACTCTACGTCGAATAGGCAATAAAGCCGCGCGCCCACTGCCACGACTACTCGGTGGCCACTAGTTACGCGCGGCGCACACCACGGAATAGCTCCGCGAGTCGTAAACTCAGGAAGCGTGCGCTGCGCAGTGCGCTGGCGGCCGCGCTCGGCGCTTCTCAGTCGCGTCCGGCTCAGAGCGCGACGGAAACACTGGCGCGGTTTGTACGCGTCGTCACGAACAGCGCTCTCTCCGCCGGGAGCCGAATCCCGCGCGACGCTGCACACTACTTCCCGTGCGTAACGACGCGGACGCCGCGCCACGTAACATTACGTGCGTGACGTAACATTACGTGTGTGACGTAACAGTACGCGCGTGACGTAACAGAATGTGTTTAATTACTACGAGCGCGAGTGAAAGCGCCGGAAACAATGGTCGCCTACATATTCTGTATCGGAATAACAATAATTGTAACTGCGCGCGGGACGACGCATCTCGCCTCGCAGACAGAAGAACCGCCAGCCGCCACAACGCATAGCGCTTACAAACATGCAGGAAACGGCACGACGGCAGCCGCCGCGAGACCCCGCTCCCGAGCGTGTAGGGCGTGGGTTCGGTTCCCACCCAGGGGTGGAACACTCCCATGCCGCGTCAAGGGATAGTGGAGCTCTACTCGTACTCGCAAACTAACGCCGCGAACCACTGTAACAAACACTCGCACGTCCATGTCATCTTAAAACGATTATCTGACAAGAATAAGTAGGTATCGCAGGCAGCCAACGCAGCCAGCGCAGCCAGCGCAGCTGCGGCCCTGAGCACGTGCGACTCGCTTGCGTTGTTAACATATCGCAAGGGTCAACTAGTAGGAACACAGGTCGGCGCGCGTCGTGCAGCGCAGGTGCAGGTGCAGGTGCAGGTGCAGGTGCAGGTGCGCGGTGCCCGTCTATTCACACGGTCTGCAAACTAAGATACAGCACGAAGCTGCCGACGGCGGTCGTGGCATTCGCACTTCTCAGTGAACATCGTAACACGGACTCACACCCAGGGTTGGATTCGGGACGTTGAAAAAGATAGTACAAGACCATCAAAATAGTAGTACGCCGATAGTACACTTTTTTTTTAAATCTTACATTGTTAAAAAAAAGCTATTAATCAATAAAATAGATAGTTAGAATCAACATGTTTATACAAAATTTACTCCTGTTCTAAATTATGTAAGTTCTTGGCTATTATTTTCTTCAGCCAAGTAATCATAAAAACATCTCTTCTAAACTGCGAGTATACGAAATAATAAAATCGGTACTGTTGTTTTTTTTAAATACACAAAATGCGAAGCCAAAATCAAAAAAGAAGAAGAAGTATTGTTTGACAGCTTACCACAATGTGTTGTGGTAAGCTGTCAAACAAAACCAATGATGTTTTTTTTACAGATGGTTTGGCTATAAACGGGTGACATATTTACCTATTTTGGTCTTTTCTGAGTGAAGTAACGAAATTGTAGTATTTTTCCGTACTCCGTAGGTATGGATATAATCTAGTACGGAGCATGAAATAGTAGTACAAATACTATAATTGTAGTACGAAATCCAACGCTGCTCACACCTAGTGTACCTCCTACAACGGGTGCAGGGGAGCGCTGCCGCCCGCGAACACTGGAGACGGCGCGGCCCAAGGTTGTTTCTACTGAGAGACGGGGAAGGACCTGCACCCGCGGACGGAGACTCCGTGTCGCGGGGGCCGGCGCCGCCCGCGCCCGCACCCGCGCCCGCCCGCCAGCGCCAGTCGCGCGCGAGCCATGGCCGCGAGTAGAAGTGCCCGCGCGAGCCGCCCGCCGCGCGCCGCGTGACGCGAGTGTCAGTGCAGTGCGGAGAGAAGTGAGTGATGGCCAACCTAACGCTGCGCTACCTGGACGAGCTGTCCTCGGTGCTGGACAGCCGGAGGCACCTGGCGAGCCAGGCGCGAGCATCCTCCGTGGGCGACCTGCTCGCCGCCGACGACGAGCGGTACCCGCCGGTAGGTCTCCGACGCTGCGATCTGGACGCGAGTCTCGCGAGCTCGTCGCTGCAATTTTGACGTCTGTCGGTGTGTCGCTTCGAGTTGAAGCTTTCGGAGAAGGAACGGCGGCGCGGGCCGGGGCGAGTCGACCTCGCGCGCCGCGGGTTCCGCGGGTTCCGCGAGCCCGCGCGCCTCGCTCGTGCATTCGATTCAAAATAACTTTGTTTTTACTGATGTCAAAGCAGTTCGAGTCTCGGATGTTCCACTTTCACTCGACCGGTTTACGTTTGCTCGCCTATTTCTGCTGGCGCGCTGCGAGTCGGCGTCGTGTTCCCTCGAACGGTGCTCGTATGACTGCGTGCCTCGTTGGTTCTCAGTTCGTTCGCCTCGCATCTTTGCGACAGCGAAAAGAAAACAAAATGCCTGAGAACTTACAAGTTTTATGCAATCTCGTTTATTATTGTCGTGCGGTCTAACGTCGACTGCCGCAGGACCTTCTGAGCAGGGGTTCTGGCTTTCTCGGCGCGACGGACACGGAACCGTAAAATAATAGTTTTTTCTTCGCGTCTGACATTCACAAGACTTGAAATATACGGAGGAGGTCGAACGTGTACTTTTTTAATTCGGTCCGGCCGGTCACGGATCGTCCGTCGGCCGCGTCCGGGCGCGGAAACCAAATAATAACATGTGTATCGTCCGAGGCGAGGTGCTTCACCGCTGAAGGCGCTCCGCCCCGACGCCGCCGCCGCCGCCGCCTCCGTCGCACGACTGTATGGACCATATAAACTCCCGGAAGAAATTATCCAAATGGTAGCAAAAACAGACAAAAATGTCGGTTTAGAACTGAGCGAACGAACGTGAAACGCGACTTCATGTTAATGATAGTGCCCACTCGGTGCGCGGGCGGTGCATTCGATGCAGAAGCTAACTTTCTAGCAATAATTAGGAAAATAAGTGCAGTGTTTCGATTAAAGTTCGCAGTCGGCTCGTCGGCCGCCGGAGCTTGAAACGAGTAACATAGCAGTAGAAGTACCTATAACTACTATTTTACTAGTTTCAAACAACAGTCGGATCTTTCCCCGGTGTCGTAGAGACCCTTACCAGTAACCTAAGAGCACGACATCGCGAGAAGGCAGCCGATTAGAATCATCGAGTCCGAGGAGTTTTCGTAGAATACATCCGTTCGCTGTGTTGATCTCGACAAAGCGGTAATGGATATTGAAGGCCGAACTGTAACGGTTACACGGCACCCGCGGTCCTTCTCGCCTTGGACAGCGCACCCGAGCGGTTCCCAGCGCACCTGCTCAGTGCTCAGAGTGCTCACTCGCCACTGGAGCGAGTTGCCGGTGGCCGATAGAATGATACGGACGCAGAGTTCTATTAAGGCAGAGTTAACATATTTAGTGTTCCCTACATGAAGGAACGCCAGCTCGCGTCGCTGCATTGCTTCCACCACAGTCGCGCTGCAAGTGGAGACTGGAGCGGCCGTAGTCGCTGTCGAGTAGAAGAGGTCGCGAGTGAAGCGAGTCCGTGGCCAGGGAGCCAGGGCGCCAGGGCGCAGGTTCGCGACTCGCTGTGTAGCGGTAAATGTTAGGTACTTTTGAAACTATGTGGAGCGGCGAAGCGGTCAGTTACACATGAAAAATAATGGAGCAAGTGATGACGTCAGAAGGTCGCGTGCGCGGAACCGGCGCAGGTCCTTGCGATAGCACTTGATTCCGCTTCGCTAATGAGCTACGTGTCGTGTATACACTACACTACACAGGGGTCATTTTACGCAGGCTCTGTGTCGTGCCGTTCTGCTGCTGCTGCACGAGACGGATCCTTTCAACTGCGAGTACAGGAGTCCGGAGCCCGGAGTCCACAGAAGTCGAGACTCGTGAGAAGCAAGCGAGGGAGAGTTGTAACGTGAGCGAGCTGCCCGCGCGGCTTGGCGATCGTTAAAACGTTAACCTCGTTTGTTTCCGCGATTGCTGCAAAACATGCTGCAAGATAATTGAACGCAATGCAACGTTCCGGCGCGCGCGGCGGCGCGGCGGCGCGGCGGCGCGGCGGAGGCCGCACTGGTCGGTTCTCGTTCAGATATCACTGAAGGCCAGGGTGGTGTGATACCACACCACTCCGCCTTGCTGTGATTTTTAATTCGACCCAGGTTTCATGCGTTCGACCCTGCCCGACGTAAGGCAGTTGTTCGGTTCCGGCACTTCACATCATATACAAAATTAAAATATAACAGTGGCAACACACTGCTTCCGCCTCTCAATAAAAAAAAAAGTATAACTGTCAATGTCAATGTAAGAAAAATGTGCGCGGCACCGGTGCGTACGCGTCAGTGAAGTAAAATCAATTAAATCAATATATACTAAAATCTACTTGCAAGTAAGAAGAAGAAGCCAGTTTTTCGATCTGTTGGTAAGGACCAAACAGCAGTGATGCGGTCTAAGATGGAGCTTACCTACGAAAACACCTGAAACACAGTGGGTCTGAAGACGTTAAAATTGTACTTCGTGGGGAACGCAGGTTCACATCCTCGCTGTTCGTACGAAACAATCCACGATTTTATGCGAGTTTAGTGCGGCCGGTGGCCACGGGGAGCAGCCGGAACCGAGGCCTGTACAGTATCCGATAGAAACGGTGCCCGAGGATGCTGCCGCGTCTTCCGTCTGTTCGCTTAGTTCTTGTGAACTATGCAAGGTGTTGATATGGTCAGCACTAAGAATTAGGGACACATGTCATGTTATTTGTATCCGGAAAGACGCGCGTGTTCTCCACACGGAAGCTGACGCCGCGCCGCTCGCTAATGCAATTATGAAATGAACGCCGTACCTACATGTACGTATAAAATGCCCACGCATTTCATTTAGATCTAAATCCTTAGCGCGAATTACGAGATGTGCGTATGTGTCTCTCCTCCCCTCCCCCCACACCCTGCTCCTGCATCAGCGCTATCGATATATTATTATCTCGTCGGAGATCGTTAGAGCCAGATTTAGTCGGACGACCTTCCGGCTGCTGGCGCGTGACGTCACGGCGGATCAAGTGGATTATACGGGAGTGTGTACACACGGGCACCTGTACCGACACGCGCGCGCGCGGGCCGGCTGCCGGAGCGGGCGCGCCGGCAGCCGTGTGCTCCACACCGCGTTACATCTTGCACCTACTTAATTATACTAATTATTACTATTTAAAATGTACTTATTAATACAAAATATGATAATTATATGGTGCGAACACACCGTATACATCCATGGCTAGAACTTTACCCTCCGTATAGCAATCGGGTAACAATAACAGCACACTGGGCAGCCGCCAAGTGCCCATCGGCCCCACCGGCCCCACCGGCACCGGCACCGGCGCCGACGTATCGGTGTTTGTATCGAGACGGACAACGTTGCAGCATCCATAATCCGATATATTTTGTTTTGTAAGATTGCTCCGCGTGCCGGCGATCCATCCACAGTCCACACCCACATATCGAGGCAGCGTCCACGCGAGGTACGCGGTGCCCTCGACGTTGCAATGCCGACCTTACAGCGCTCGGGATTAGGCCCTCGTCGTGGAGGAAGTAGGGGAGCGGCAGGATGACGACAATCGTGTCGCCCTCGCTCCGCGCATCCTGTTCGATCCACGTGCGAGACGATCGAGTTTGAACTTTACTCGTGCAGCGATAGGGCTCGGAGTGGGTTATCGTAGCTGGCGTTGGAAGCGGAGAAGGTGGTCCGGCGTCGTCCGACGGAGCGGGCCGGCGCGGCGGGCGACCCCGGCATCTCGTAACGTGCGCGGCGACACGACGCCCGAGGATGCAATACGGAGTCTCGTGTAGCAAGTCAAGGAGTCGATCGATTCGTACGAGTTGGAACTAGAAGACGAAAACAAACATCATAACATACGTAAAGACGAAACCAGGCGACGCAGCTCATTCTGTCACCGCACGATCAAAGGTAGGAAGCAGCGCACGTTCCGATCTCACGGAGCCGACGATTTGTTGGTTGTCGTTCGTGTCGGTTCCCGTAATGTCGCTTCGACCGCGTGTATACATAGGCAGATAGTCGGTACTGCGGCAAATCCACAACATTAAACATTACAATGTGCGCTGCGTGAGCCAGCCAGCCGCGCGACCACAGCCGTAGCCGCCGGCGCCGGCTGCGGTCGCGGTCGGTCGCGGCTGGCTCGGCGCGCTCGGCCGGAGCCCTGCCGCTAAACAAAGCTCCGCCACGATGTCCGAGTACAATGTACATACATTATACAACCGGCACTCCATTACAATAGATCGCGGCGGCCGCGCTCGTCGGCCGCCATTTACTTTTACATACCTATTCACTGACCTCGGGCCCATACCGGGCGGTTCACTTGCATCCAACTCTAGCGGACTATTCTCGGCTAGCCATGGTTAGTAGCATCCCCAGGTTCCTGCTGTACTAGAAGCGTCGCCCTCGGTTACTCTCAGTATTGTTGTTATCCGCCAGTTAATACCGGCCGATCGAGACATTTTTCATCTAGGTAAGTTTATTAATAAAAACACCAAAATTTACGGTAAATTCAGACGAAAATTTTGTGTGTTACAAAAAATGGTATCCGTGGTCATGTCGCGCGGGAGCGCCGCGCGCCGCGCGCCGCGCGCCGCCGGCCGCTCTCGCAACGCTCCGCTTGCGTCATCGCATCGCCGCAACTGAGTTACCGAATCCTAAAATGAAGAAACATAAATAAGGAAATAATAAACACGGGCCGGCGCCTCTTGCGGCGCCCGCGCCCGACGTGCGACGCCTCGTGAGTCGTGCGGCCGGAACCACACGAGCCCCGAGCGGCGTCAGCCCGGCCTCCGCTCGCTGTGGCTTTCCTTACAACAAAGCATTTTCAATCCTCGTTTCTCGGAGCCCCCGACATTGGAACACCCTCGCGTGCGCACTACAGACATTTACGAGCCGTTCGTACAATTAAGCTGCATGTCGAGGACGTAACGTTCGTCGCGCAACGTTCTGTCGGCCGTTACTCGTAGATGAGGTTTGAGCACTCATTATGAGTTGAAAACGTCGCTTAACATTCAAATACCGACTTGGAATACAAAATACCTACTCGAAAAAATTAAGATTCAGTTTCTTAATTGTCCGTTGTAAAATTTTGTTAGATGAGAAAAGTCGGTTTATAAAATATTTATAGAAATAAATAGATGAAAGAGTCGCGACCCCTGGGGAAGCAGCTCGTCGCGCGCGGCGCTCACTGGTCCCCGGTCCCCGGTCCCTGGTCCCTGGTCCCTGGTCGGGCGGCCGCCGTGCGGTTGCGCCACGCGAGTGCGAACCTGTCGCTGTCGCCGCGCCGCGCCGCGCTCACTTGCACGTTTTTGTATGAAGCGAATGGAAATGCCCGGCATCGGAGGCTGCGAGGCTCCGCGGCTCCGCGGGCCCGCAGTGACGGCCTTGCACGATTTGTGTGTGGTTATATCACGCGCTCCTACCGTGCACATGCACATGCACACACACACACACGCGGCGGTCACGAGCTATCGCGAAATGCTCCTAGTTTTAGTATCGACATTTTGTCTCGACATTTTCAGCGGCTCATTAGAATAGTGAACATTCCAGTTCGGAGTGAAAGTGTGCGAGGCTCCCCAAAACAGCGCTGCCGGGGACATTGTTTTGCTACTCAACGTTCCGTGTAGCGCTGTCATGGTCATGAGCATGCGTTATCTCTGTCTCTTCTATCTATCAGGCTCTCCTGATGTCTGTCCGTGTGGTGGGTGCCCGAACGAGCCCCTGAGCGCATAGGTACTGCGGCTCGGCGCTCGTGACGGACTGCGCCCACATTTCCCGACGGACTTGCATAATTGCGCTGCAGTTCCTGCTTTCTAATTGTGACAGCGACATTGGAATATGGTTATGTTATTACAAATGTAAAGTTTCTTTCGCGCTGCCGCACGTGGTCGCGAACACGAAGGGCGTCGCGGTGCTGCGCTGTGTTACTCTATACTCGCTGGAGATTGTCATGTCTGTGGTGGATCGGCTTATTTTTGCCTTCACGTAAAAACAGCTTCAGACTTCCTTTCAAGTGCGTCGGCCTTCCGTGGCGTCTGAACTCCTAAAAGCGCCTTTTTCTTTAACACTTATAGGTCCGCGTGTGACCACCGACTCGCCTGATGGCAAGCGTAGATGTGGTCGAAGATGAACCATGCAGACTTACATGATACCTCAGCACTCTGATCTTGAAAAGATCTACATTATCTCTCTCAGGAAATAAGGAAGCCGACAGCTCGTTCCATTCCTTAGCCGCACGGATGAGAAATGTAGAGTCGAAACGTTTGGTTTGGTCAGTCTTTCTACATGTCCTGTAGTAAAAAGGGGATGGAAGTATAAGGTCGCACGGCTCAGTAGCACATTCGCCGAATTGAATCCTGTTGAAATTTTTTCAGATTCGCTACCTTCGGGCGATGTTCAAGGCTTACAAGTTTACCTTGAACGAGGCCTCGCAGACGCCACCTAAACTCATTGTCCTCGCTTGACCTCCACCGCAGCGCGGTACCGTTAGTTCATCCCACACGCGCCCGCGGCCGAGTCTGCGCCAGCTCACCATGTTATTGTTTTATATCTTGCGTGATTCATCGTCGTCTAAACCAGGGGAACCCTCCACTCGTTCTGTGCAGACGACATGCCCTCAACGAGCAGGCCGCACGAGACTCCCGGGTTGCATTAGATTCAGTCCACGGGCTGGGAGTTGATCTGTGAACGCATAGATTCATTTTCCGTCACCGGAGTCTGCAGCCTGCCCCGAGTTATCCTCTGTCCTCGTCGTCATTACTTCGAATCGAAGTTTCTTTTATTTTTAAGATGTTGATTTTTCGTCATAATATGAACGCGCCCGCCGGCGATCAGTTTGAAAGCACACAAACACACTAAAATGTAGACGAGAAAGTTAATTTCGCATTCGCATTTATAATATTAGTGTCACGATAGAGTTAATGAATGTCGGCCTTCACCTGGCCTCTCTGTCATCATCACAGGCGAATCGAATAGACGTCAGGTGGGTGCAGTGCTCCGACGAGTCGGGAGCCAGCCGCCAGCCGCCAGCCGGCAGCCCACTGTAGACCTGCCGGCCGGTTGGGGCCGACGTACTCTTATGACTCGGTGTCTGCCAGAGTCATAGCGTCGAGCCAGACAAGCTCAGACGAAGCCAGACTCAAAAAAAGAAGTGGAGCAGGCCTCGCCTGACTCGCTCCGGTGAAGGATTCCTGAAGTAAATGAATGAGTCATATTTGTTTATAAATAGTTTACACTCAATCGGCAAGCGTCGCGCGTCGGCGTCGTTGTGAATTTGTTTCGACGTACACTTTCCCAGCTTCGGAGTGAACGGAAAGGAAAACGTTCTGCGCTGGTGGTGTCGGACGTGTCGGACGTGTCGGACGTGTCGGACGGGTCGAGCCGCGCCGGACTGGTTCCTGGCAGATTTCCGAGTTTATTAGGATACTCGTACTCGTGCCCTCGGAGCCGCTCGCCGCCGCCGCCGGTTGCGAGCCACGAAGGCTGCACGAGCTCCTCCTTGTGCTTGCGAGCCGTTGCCCCTTGTCACCGGGCCGAATGTGTTCGGGAGCATGGCGATTAAAAGTTGTCGTCCTTAGTGCGGTCCGCTGCGTGCAGGCGCGGCGCGCAGCGGTTCGCCTGCGACACAACTGACTGTAAATATAATCGACCGCATACAACAATAGGAAAGTTGGACACGTCGAGTGGCGTTCGAGTAATTAGATGCGCTCGGCGCCGTCACCGTAATGTCACTACGCCACGACACGCGGCTCCGCTCGCGTCACCTCGCTGCAGGCGCTGCGCGGTGTGATGGCACGGCGCGTGCGGTGCTGGAGGAGCACCCCGAGTTCAGCTCAAGGTGTAATTCAAAAGAAAAATTTAGATCGATTATAATACTATCTGTAGAAATTCAAAAAATCGAGTAAAAAGGGGGTTTTCCGCGTGATCGCGATAACGCAAGCCGTTCGTTCTATTTCATCCATGGAAGACCGCGGGCACTGGCGAGCGTTCCTGAGCCGAGCTGACAGAAATGCAGGTGCGACACAGCCGCCGGCGTGACCTCCACCTCCGCGCGTCCCCCCGTCCCCCCGGCCCCCCGGCCTCCCGGAAGGTCAAGGGAGCGACCTTGCAGCGCCCCGCCGCGCGGCCCGGGGGGCGGGGGCCGGGGGAGCTGCGTGTTCCGGCGTTGATGGGAGTTTAATAGCCGACAGATGACCGACAGGGCTTGTGACGAATTGATTGGTAGAGTTTGGAAAGCAAATATTTAGTAAGAGTGCGTATTTACACGTTGATTTTATACATGTTAGTAGGTATGTGATAATGCAACGTGTAGATAGTTTTGGCAGTGCAGCGGGCCGGGCCGGGCCGGGCCGGAACGGGCTGGGCTCGGTTAGTTACGAAACGTACGTAATACGTATGAAAACTTAGAGTCGCGATTAGCGGAGCGACAATACGGCAGATTATTAGAGCGACGGTATTCGTTTAGCGGAAAACAATTAATATTTAACTGATGCGTTATTTAGAAAAACAACGACAAAGACACGGAGTCCGTGTCGGCCCTCCGAGGCTCCGACCGCCCGCGCCGCGAGCAGGTCGGCGCGGAGCTAATGGGCGCTGCGAGCGCCTTGACCGGGTTCGACGCAGGTGCAGCCGACCGGGCAGTGCTGCGCTGTGTCGGTCACACGATCATGTTTTAGATGTCTCAGGACTCTCAGAAGGCCTGATCCTGTTATGATATGGAGAGCGGCGCGAGTTGCAGAGCGAACGATAAGCCGGCGCATACCCAGTTACCGGGTGCTTTAGTAGGTATAGTACATTGGCTGAATCTAAATATTTAAATGTCAATTTTAACAAAAAAAAAATGTTCGTCGTTGGTGCACGACCTCGAGAGGGCACCTGTGACGTCACATGGTCGGCCGGGCGACGCGACGCCTCATTTGTACTTTACATACATACCTACCGGACAACATCATTACCCTGCTTTTTGAAAGAAAAAGAAAATGATTTTATTTAGTAACACCTGCGTGAGCGACACTGGCTCTCAAACTCCTATAAATACGTGTAACGAGTTTAGCAATACTCGACGACATCCACTCTATTTTACTAAATGTCAAATTGTCGCGCCGCCTTCCGAATCGAGTTCCAACTCTGTGCCGCAGGACTTGGAGTCATTTTCGTGCAACTATTTCTGGTATCGGTCCGGTACGGTCGAGTAGTAAGTAGGGCAGACAGTCTGGCGCCGCGGCGCCGCGCCGGAGCCCGGGCCGCGGCGCCGGAGCCCGAGCGCGCTCCCGAGTAACATTTATTACTTTGTATCAGGTAGGACAAATCTACGTTTGACCTTTTTTTAGTCGAAGGAACTAGCTCTACACTAGAGGAAGCGGGAAATATTTCCGGCGGGTATTTCCCCGCCTCCGCCTGTCGAAATAGAAATATGGAGCATGTCGGCCACAGCAGGCAGCCGCAGCAGGCCAGCA
This sequence comes from Biston betularia, assembly GCA_905404145.2. NCBI lineage: Eukaryota > Metazoa > Arthropoda > Insecta > Lepidoptera > Geometridae > Biston > Biston betularia. Next base: position 22,082 of record FR989883.1, read on the forward strand.
GGCCAGCAGGCCAGCAGGCGTGGTGCGCCGTCGGTTTCCGCCGAGTCGCTGCCAAGTTATTTAATTTTACATGGAAAACAAACAGCTGCTAAAATAAACAGGAGATACATACTCGTACAGGAGCCTAGCAAGAGTAGGCGTGTCAAGTCGCAGCGCGCGGGGAGGCGGCGCGGCGGCGCGCGGCGTCGAGCGAGTGATCAGACACGCTCGACCGATGTTTGTTATATCTAGTGTCTATAGTGTAATAAATAATAGTCTCACTGCACACACGTGACACGTGGCTGCGGGGCTGCGGGGCTGCGGGGCTGCGCCGCGCGGTGTCGCATCCTCGGCCATACGCTCAACATAATTATTGTTATACCTACTTACAGCGATGTGTCGTTAGGTAATGGAATCAGAAATAATTCCACACCATTATTTTATATTTAGTAAAGGGAGTTCTATTCGATAAATTATTTGTCATTAAATTATAAATAGGTAAATTATGAGCATGTTGGTCAGATGCGAGGCCGCCACCGCGCCGCTACTTGTGCGTGTACCTACATAATATATGTACATTGTACATATTGTGGCGACAACAGCGCGTCAGCCGTCATGTCTCCGTGCCGGCGCAGGCATCAGGATCGACACCAAACGGAATACGTCCTCCGGCGCGCGGCGCCACGCCCGGCTGGCGTGGTCCACGGATAGCTCGTTGCGAGTTTCAGCACTCTCGTTTCAATGTGTCGTGATGTAGGAAGCGAGCGCGCTGCCGGTGTTCGGTTTCCACCGCGAGCCGCCTTCCGTGTTGTTCTGTTCAAACACAATGTAATGTAATTGAAGAGTCAATGTAGCCTATAACGGGTTCTATGCTGCACGGATTACATTTTGTGGTCGAGTCGTGAGAACGCTCGCCGAGTGGCCGAGCGGCCGTCTCGGCGGTAATTGCGGAATCGTTCTAATCCGAGCAGACTCCGATACGTTGGGCAGCGACAGCGACACGCACGAGCGCTCCACATTGTAGTTATGTAACGTGCGCGGGCTTTACGATAAAAGCACAAGTTACGAGTCGCCGCGCGTCCTGGTTGCCACGAAAAGTTAAGATGGCACCTTCTGAACTTCTAATCCGTCGTTTGTAAACAGCGCGGCGCCGCAGGGTGCGCGCGCCGCGAAAGAAATGCTTCGAATGTGATTTGCATTCATTACTGCGACCGGTTCCCGATAACTAGTTCTGCCGCTCACCTTGGCAGTGTCGAGTGTCGGCAGCTCGGCAGACAGCGGGCGCCGCGGCGTGCGCTGAATCTCTCTTAACTTATCAAAACAGTAGGTAGCTCTATGCAATAAACCTCATTGAAAAGTACCTAGTTACGTTTAACACATGGACTCGCCAGGCTCACGCGCCGCGCGGCGGCGGCGGTCACGTCGAGCACGTCGAGCTAATTATGTTTATTCAAGATCTGCGCTCGTGTGCGCGTTATTTGTTTGTTCAGGAGGACGCGTTTCCTCGTAACGCGGTAGTGGCGCCTCGGCCGTGACGTGTGTAAACCGACTGCGCGGTTGGCAGCCCGTGCAGTGTGCGTAGAGTCGCAAACGTCGACGACAACCGCGCGGTGCCGCACCGCCGCCGCCGCACCGGTGCGCGGCGTACCGCTACGCAACCGACAATGGCAGCGAGTTCGTTACATTAATCCTCTTGACCGTGAGACCGAGGGAGAGAGAGCACTAATGGGGGAGTAGGCCGCCCCCCAGTGGGGCGAGACACTACCTACGACTGCATACGCTTGCAACGCCACGGGACTCGTGACGTTTACAGTTTACACGAAATAAACTTTGTAATACTCGCTTACAGCGATCTTTCTTACCGACATTAATCCGGCGGCTAATAGACAACATTGTTTCACTTTTGGCCCGATTAACGCGACCTTACCGAGCGGCCGCTGCAAAAACATGCTCACGAAACCACAGTCTGGTTCACTTAAACCTATATTAGGTACCATACCTACTAACTAGGTGCTAAATAGTGAAATGTAAAGTAGGTATAGAAACATCGTCTACAGTTCTAGGTAATATTCGTACTGATAAACTGTTATTAATACTTATGTATACTTATTGTTACTATTAAAGTCTTGCCTCCTGTGTAGTTAAAATATAATAGGTACCTATGTATATAAGTTTGTTTGTCGAGTGGATGTATCTAGTTATAGGTATCAGCAACAAATAAACCGATTGCATCAGTTTTGTCTGGTGTTCGCGGGCCGAACCGCGGCGAATTCTTGTTTCCTAAAAATGTATGATTCCTTCAGGGTTACGTTTTCCAATCGAGTGGAAACCGTACACGATACACGTAGCACTCGTACAATTTCTGAAACGCTGCCATCTAGCGAACCCAACGGCAGACGTGCCGGCAACGGTAGCGAGCATCGGACGGTCGCTGTCGAGCGGCATCTCGTTACGAAACGGTTTAACTGGTCGCCGCTAGATGGCACTAAGTTAACCTACTGTGCGATGCTTGTAGAGTCGCCGAAGTGTAGTAGAGCGTACGTCCAGTAGAGCTACAGAATGATTTCGCGCTCCGTGCTGTCATTTTGATGGGATTATGCTAAATAATGTTTTCTGGGCGTGTCATTACCCGACTGTCAGACGGAGGGCTGTTTTTAATGTTTACAGTATGTAGGCCTTTGCTATTAAATTTAATGTTATGTTTTTTATTTCCAGGTAAGTAATTTGTCGGGATCTCCGCTCCTCACTCGCAGAGCCCCGCGCGGGCCCGCGCGGCTCGGTGAGTTCTTTGGATATTTTTCCTTGTAATGTTTGAACGGCAGAGTGGCACACGACTCGCATTTACTCAAATTCAGGAAATAACACAATACGTCGCGCCGACAGAAACACGTGCAAATATCCTTCGATTATAATTATGTACTTGTCCATAAATAATAATCAAAGCAAATATGATATTAATTGGAAACCTTTCCACGGTCGATGCAAGTACAAGACGTGGCATGAGCACATCTTTATTATTCCTTTAAAAATCTTTGTTATAATTATGTGCGCGTCGGGCGAACAGGGTGGCGACAGTTGCTGACAGCGCGCCCGCGCCGCCTAGCTTGCTGCTCGCCACTGCGAAACGTTCACAAATCGAATGTACCTTCATTTGCGAAAATGTTTTCCCGCGTAGTTGCCGCCGCGACTGGCACCGAACCCGCCACCCGCGCGCCGTCCGCACATGTGTATCGTGCACCGCAGTGATCTGTTTCGCAGACGGTCGGCGATCGAACTCCACAGTCATGTATATCTACATACCTACTGTACATAAGTACATATTAAACATAATTATGTAGGCAAACCCACGAGTAATGTTTTGTTTCCAAACCAGAGGCTGGTAAACGAGTAAAGAGGAAGTATTCTCTGAATGTACTCTCCTCCCTGCCCGGATCTGTGTAAGAGTACCTACACAGAGCGCCGACCATGTAGCTCCATCCCGACGGCGGACTGCGCCTGTCTGTCGCATGACTCCGACCGAGATAACAAATATATGGAATGTCTTCCTGCGAATGAGAAGGTGATTCTTGTCTAAAGATCGCGGGGCAGGTGCGGGGTAGCGCGGGCGCGGGCGCGGGGTAGCGCGGGCGCGGGTGCGGGCGCGGGCTGCATCTCTATACCGATTTTACGATAGCCTTTCGGCATCCGCTGTTAATGTTAAAATAGCTTTCATTCAAAATCCGGCAGACTGCGTCGATATCTATGAAAATAGATTCATCTTTAGACCGCATCTTAAAACTGTATCAATAAAACGTCGATGGGCCCGCGAGTCGACGGACGCGCGCCGCGCGCTCGGACTTGTCGTTGACCCGTTTACAGCATCTTAATCGAGCTGTATATTTAGCTTATTTCCGCTAACAGTCCAATGAAGCTATGTATACTTCGAATATTCAAAACGAACTTCCGCAGAGTAGGTACATAAGGCGCCTGCCGACGGCTTTTAAATGTTTTTAATTCACACATTTCTAGTACTGGGTATCTCATACCGCGCCCGCGCCCGCGCCCGCGCCCGCCCCCGCCCCCGCCCCCGCCTGCGCCCAATTCTCCCAATTGAGCGGCTCCGTCATTAATTGAAACAATTAAACTCCCGACGCTTTTATACTTACATCGAGAACTATGTAGGTGTCTAATCTGCCGAGCTACATACAAGAACTGAACCGGACAGCCGTCCCGCGGGCCGCGCGGCACGGGAGCGGCACCGGCAGCACGCGCGGCACCACGCGCGGCACCACGCGCGGGCGCGACCCGGTTTAGGCTATAACCTCGTGTGCAAACAGAGCCCGCACGGCGCGCGGCGCGCGGCGCGCGGCGCCGACACATCCCGCTAACTGCAGCGCGCGGTAATGAAGCGCAAACATCGGCCGCCGCGCGCGCGGACTCCGCTCGCACCGCTGGCGTGTGGCCCGTGGGGAAACTGTGTGGAATTCCAGAGTCGAGCTCCGTGTTCCCTGGCGGTAGTACGGCACGGCCGGGCGACACCCGACATGTGACAGACGTAAGCCTATTCGGTGATAGATCGATAGTTTGAGAAGATTCGGAAGATTTTAATTATCATCATAGTTCGGAATCAAACCTGATGCCGTCCGGCGACTGCGGCGCGCGGCGCGCGCACTACGCGGACACGCGCCGCAGGAAAACAAACACGAGTCCCGGCGCCGCGGCTTCTGCGAATCTACGTCATGTATACATTACGCACAAATGAACAACAAACACGACGTAGTACTACTGAACTCTGCCGGGGTGTCCTACTGACGGCGTTACATGACTCCGCTCCCGCCGGCGGGTACCATCGTGCAGGCCGCACGGCCGCCGCTCGGCGTACCGTACCTGCAAAGCACGATGAACTCCTCTGCGAGAAAATTATAAACTATTTACATACATGCACGTATTTAATTAATTGTACTCGGAGGCAACGAGCTCTGCGCCGCGCGACACGGGCCGGCTCGTCGCGGAAACTGAACCTGCACCTGCACCCCTGCAGGTCGCAGTTTCCGTGCATAGCCGGGGCGGCTGTCAGGGAGAGCGAGGACGGTATCACTCGGCCGGCGGTCCAGTCGACCTCGTTTATCTGAACGACGCGCACGCTCGCTTGGAAGTGGTCGAGCATTATACGTATTGCGCCACGGGCCGGCTGGCGCTCGAGTAGCGCGCGGAATATCGGTCACAGTCGCGGGCGCGCTCCTCCGCGCCGCGCCACTACTCCGCCGCGCCACTACCGCCGCGGACGCTGCGCGAGCGCACGCCCCTCGTCTCGCGGGAATCCCGATAAAACTTCCTTTTATATATTTGTTATTACTGTTTCGCCACCAGTGTTTCACGTTATCGTAACGAAAGAGGTTTCGCGTGACGAGGTCGGTTCGAGCGACAAGTCCGTCGTTATCGCGGAGGTCAGCGATGGGTCCGCGCGCGATTAGGAGGCGATAAGCCGGCCGAGTGCAGATGTGTCCGGTGCCGGCGTCGCTCGCGGCGGAGCGGCTGCACCGGCGGCACCGGCGGCGCGGCCCTGGCGAGACGTCACCGGGCGGCCCTTCGCGGAACCGCGCGCGTTGACTCACAGACCGGTTATCGTCGCGCGGCGCGATGGCCTGCGAGTCCCGCTCGGCCGCGAGTTGGATGCCGCGCGCGGTGGCGGCCACACTGTCCGGAGACGCGCCGCGCCCGCTGCTCGCCTGGCTCGCCGCCCTGCGCGCCTCCACCGAGGAGTACGAGCCGCCCGTGTCCGCGGCCCCGGCCCCGGCGCCGCCCGACACCCCGGACGCCGCCTTCGACGAGATCCTGTCGCAGCTCGGGAAGGAGATCTTCAAGCTGGACCAGTTCCAGCGCCGCCTGGCGCCCGACGAGACGGAAGTCAGCCTCAGCATCCTGAACATCTTCGACCGCTGCCTCGATCGGATGGATGAGCGCACGGAGACGAGCGCGCCCGGCTCCGGGTCCTCGTCGAGCTCCCAGTACGAGGAGCTGGAGTCGCTGTACGAGTCGCAGGAGTGGAGCAAGCTGATCGAGTCGGACAGCGACTCGGAGAGCACGTGCTGGAGCTACACGTCTGGCGGGGGCGGGGGCGCAGCGCCGCGCGCGCGCGAGGGCTCCTACGCGGCCGTGTGGGCGCACTCCAGCGGGTTCCACAACTCGGACGCCATCCTGCGGCGCGTGGTGCGCGCGCACGAGTCGCGCCTCAGCCTGCACTCGGCGCACTGCCTGCCGCTGGAGGAGGCGGAGTACGCCGTGTATGCGCTGCGCGAGGCGGAGGCGCCCGCGCCGGCGGACAGGTGCGCAGTCGGCGCCATGACGCCGGAGCGAGCGCGCGACGCCGCCGCCGCCGCCGCCGGCTACGAGCCCGTGCGCGACGCGCTCGACGCGGACGAGAACATCTACGAGGAGATCGAGTTCGGCAGCCACACGGACGAGGGCTGCTCCTGCGGGAACAGCATCGAGGTGGACAGCCGCTCCGTCAGCGCCGGCTCGGAGGGGCTCGGCCGCGACACGCCGCTGTACGTGAATCTGCGGGACCACGACGCCTACGCCGTCACCGCCGACGTCATCCACTGGAAGAACCTGCTGCTGGACCCCTTCTACTGCGACGACGAGGAGGACGAGGTCAGTGTTCGCATCCCTACGAGGCCCTGTGGACGCCGCGAGCGGTGCCGGCGGACGTTTCCACCAAAAATTACGTGCGCTAAAATTTAATTTCGACTGATCATAATTGAAGGATCTATTAAATCGATCGCTCATTCGCATTCTGCGACGAACGTCCGCGCGGCTCGGCGAGGCTGCATTTTAACGAGCCGCTCGTTATGGCGGTAGTGCGCACCTCGCGAGCGGCCGAGGACGGCGACGCCTCGACCAGTTCACTCGCGACCTTATAATGCACGTCGGGCTGCAGCTCGCGGGCCTCGCCGCGGTGACTAATATGTATTCACGTCTATGTACGAGTCTCGTTTGTCCGCTGAGGTCGACTAGACGCGATCACTTTCAATTTAAGCCGAACGAAGCGGCAAAAACTACACATAAACCTCATTCAGGTCGCGCCAAAACTGACTGCACGTACCAATCTGTTTTTTTTGCATCGTCTGTCGCTCTTTTCCGACGATGACTCGACTGTACGGCGCCCCGAGCTGGCACACTAGGGCCGCCCGGGCGCCACCGCCGGAACCCAAAGCTCGCACACGCAGTTCTGCCTGGTAGCTTCCCGCGTCACATTGCGAGTGTCTCTGCCCTGCGTCGCGTCGTCCAAATGAATACTTTTAAAATATTGGAACTCGTGTACCGAACAGAACCGATCGAGCCGATCCGAAGACATTCGTGAACGGAGCCACGTTCGCTCGTACAGCCACGAGCGATTACCGAGTACGTTCCTCAGGAATGCACCCGCGCAGTCATTCCGCGTGCAACGCCCTGGTTAGAAGCATCACTACAAACAATACAGCCGGCATCCTGTTGCATTACACTTAAGTAAATCGAGGAAAGAATGATGTAAACCCGCGCGTCACCGCTCGTTGTTTCTACTTCTGCTATAATAAACAATGAGTAACGCGCGCGGAGAGAACCAGTCGACATTTCTCGCGAGCACGGGCGATGCCCAGATTCCTGGCGTCTTAATTAAAGTGGAATCCTCTGGTTTGTCGGTGGAGTCCGACTTTATTGAGAGTTTACATACCTGTCACATCGTCTCGCATGTGTCGTGGAGGGGTGTCGCGGCCGCCGCGCCGTGCTGGTGCAGCGGGTGCAGCGCGGTCGGCGGAGACGCAAGAGGCGCAGCCACGACGCCGAAGATTCATAACGAGCTCATCAGACGCGTGAGCGCCGGCGTGCACTCGTTCCAGTTGAACTCGTTTCCACTTTCTAACGACATTCAGCGCTAATGCCAACTCGAACAAAGCAATTGTTTTTTTATTAAGTAATTTGTAAAGGCGCGTACCTAATTACAGTGACATTACCGCGACGCATCATTTATGGAAATAATTAGGCCCGCCCCCGCCCCCGCCCCGCCCGCGCCTCCGTCGCCTGCCCACGGCTGTATTTCAAACTGCAACTGCGAACAACTATTAAAATTTGTGATTGATTAGCGGTTTATTGTTTACAGACATAATTAAACTGTGTAGTCACTACGCGTACACACTTATCAATGCAGTTCAAAAAATATGTTTCGTCAGTCACAGATTTAATTGTAGGATATTATTAAAAATCATGAGTAACATAAATTAATTAAAGTAATTATGAATCACCACTAAATACGTCATTAGTAAATCGATATAATCAGACATATTATTCACAACAACCGAATAAAAAAAGTTACTATAGTAATAATTATGATGTCTTATTAACACGATTTGAGTCATACCTACTGGTTTAGTAAATATTTTAGATGAACGTTTATTGTTGACGTATTTGCAAATAAGTAAGTAGGAGCCACAGCGCAGCTCTCGAGCGAGCCGCGGCGCGGCGGCTCCGGGAGCGCGGCCTGGCGTCGCGTCGCGTCGCGTCGCGTCGCGTCGCGTCGCGTACGTCGGAAGTCGGAACTCTGTTTATTATTTTGCTCGTTCCGATATGCCGCCGGAGCGGTCACGTGCCGTGATGACATCACGAGGTAGTAGTGACGTCACTTCCGATGCCTTTCGTGAATAAACTTCACAAGGCGACGCGAAATTAACCCGAGTGTAAATCGAAATTCCTGTTAAGCAGCACATTAAAACTAAGAACCGATTGTTGTCAGTGGACAGATGTCGTTTTGGAAGAAGTTGACGCTTTTGATCGTGTGAATGGTATATTATAATTAGTGTGACGACGCCGACGCTGCCGGAGCGCGCGGCTCATTACAACACGAGGGTATTGTTCTGCTAAGTAACTCGCACGGGCCCAGGTTTGGGCGCGGACGGCCGGAAGACGTATTTCGTTGGTGCCTAATTTGTTTCATAAGTTTTGGAGCGTAGATAAATCTCTGCCGGAATAATGCGCCGCATCCTTCATTGCCGCAGTCGATCCGTGACCGCACGAGCACGAGTTACGAGTACGAAGGCGAACCATATAAACATATTATAATGCACACCGTCTCCTCCCAAAGTTTCCACAAGCACTCGACTGTACATAGATCTCCGTAGCAGTATATTGTGTAAACATTACTGTGTTCCGGGTTGAAGGGTACTGCAGCTAGCGTGATGAGGACATACAGGGCTGTTGAGACTAACCATTGAAAGTCTCAAAGTAATGCGCGCCAAAGCGGCGCGCGGCGATGCCCCGGACTTTGTTTTGCTACACAAACGTCTGTGCATCGCTACAATGGTCATGGACAGGCGTTATCTCTTGCCCAAGTGGGTAAGCGTCTTGATCGTCTCATTTCTTTTGCATATAACAAACAAAAATCGTGTCGTTGAAGCTTATAGAGCTCGTCCAGAGTAAATGCCCCCTCGTAATGCCCGTAGCCAGTATTCTGAAACAAGATATTGCGTTGAACACAATACTTGGATATTTGGAAAAGTCAATTGCACAGCTATTGTTGTTATTTGCATCCCTGGCTGCCGCATTTCGTGAATAATCAATCTGTGTGTAAAATGTAAATGTAATGAGACGAGCGAGACGCTCTCCTGATGGGAAGAGATGTCCTACCCAAGACCATTGCAGATACACAGAACTTTGAGTAACAACACAAAGTCCAGGGCGTCGCTGCTCTGGCGCTCATTACTACTTTGACTTCTTCTAAACCACGGATCGGATGTTGATACTGTCCTCACTGACATTTGGAACGTGTGTACCTGTGTATACGATATTAGGACGTATAAACTTTTGTAAAAGTAGATACATTGGATGCTTTGTAATCGGGTCTCCCGTGCGAAGTCGGGGCGGAGCGCCTCGTGCGCGCGCGACACGCCGCGCCGTGCACCAAGTGAACACTTCGTATGTTCACGTAATTCAGTTATCTAACGCAAGACATCATGCGAGCGTCGGCGTCGGCGTCGCCACCGCCACCGCCACCATCACCATCACCGCCACCACCGCCACCACCGCCACCGCCACGCTCGATCCTCTAGCGCGCGCACTTTCCTATCGCATTGTGATTATTCGTCTGCCAGAAACGGTTTTATTTCTTTACATACAAGATGTAAAGAAAAATGTGATAGATATTTGGAACGTCTCGAGTGATAGTTCTCCTGCCCTGCTCCATCGCTGCAGCTCCGCGTAGCACCGGCGGAGGCGGTCGAATGAAAATCTTAAAACAACTTCAATATTTGTAGTTTTTGTTTAAATGTTCGGTCGTAAGTGTTACGCGCAGACGTCCCATAAAGCTCTCTCTTCCCTGGAGGCGCACACCCAGCGCTCAGTGGGTCACGGCACGGCACGGCACGGCAGAATGTTCGACGCCGTTGGTTATGTATTTGGCGGCAGTTCCCCGGTGTTCCGGTTCGCTTGGGACATGCAACGACGCAAATGTGGTCGCACTCGATCGGTCGGTCAACTAGTTCACTCGCAACGCATGCTAGTCGCCAGTTACGCCAGCGTTGGGCAACCGCCGCGCACGCGCACGTGCACGCGCCGGCGCGTTGCTCTACCGCGACACTGCGCTGCTGTACCTAACTCTTTTAACAGACTTCAAAAAAGACGCAAGTTCTCAATTTGCTACAATATATTATAAAGTTATCCTAACTTACAAATCAAAATGACTAGAGGAACCACCAAGTCACCACGTTACGTCACCAAGTTATACGCAGGTGCGATTCGGTCGCGATCCACCCGTAATCTCAGGTGGGCACGCCGGGCTCCACACGGCGCGGCGCGCGGCGCGCGGCGCCCGCTCTCGGTGGAGCTACAATGCGCACAGCCCTGCAGTGCAGCGACACACGTCGTCACTACACTCGTTACGGGGCTGCTGACCGTACATTAAAAAACTTATTTACATTCTTGATTAATAGAAAATATTCCGTAACGGTCCGCTGCAGCTCTTGTGGCGTCTAAACAAAACAACCGCTCGCGCCGCATCATTTGTTTTCATCAGCAAACAGTATAAAGTATGCATACTGGGCGGAGTGTCTGCCGGCAGGCGCGTGTCCGCGCGGAGCCGCGGCGGGCCGCCACTGCCGCCAGCTGCCGTGCTGTACGTTACGGGTGGATAGTTCTGCCGAGAGTGGAGAGCGTACAGATACGTTGTGCAGATGCGTTTATCTCGCGCGCAGCTGCCGCATAACGGTATCAGCTCGCCTTCACCGAAGGATAGGTTCAGTGTCGATAACGGCTGCGACTTCTTAGTATTTAGGTAAAGTGTTACACGTGTTTCTATAAGTTAGTGCTCGAGCGCCACCTCGTCGACGTAAAGCGAAGCCGCGCTCTACGATGGAGCACGCTCGCTGGCAGCCGCCCGGATTGTTTGCATGGGTCATGGACTCGGTTTTTTTTTGTACATTTTGTATTATCTTGAAAGTATCGCGTTCATTATCTTTATGTTTAATTAAGTCGCGCTCGCGCTCGCACACGCGCGCGAGTAGGTACTGTGTAGAGCAATCTATGCGAGTCCCCGGGAGTTCGGCAAACGATGGAACTTGACACTTTATTAAGGAAATGCTATAGTGGCGCTTCCGTTTAATAGTTTCACTGATCGGGCGATGCGGTCAGCAGCCCGCGGCCTTCTCACATAGTCATTGAATGATTTTTACATATTATTGTTAAAATTGTTGAATTATTGTTAAAATTAAAGTCGCCAGTAGATAAAGTAAAGCGCGCCTGTTATCGATTTGCTGTAACTTCGTTTTTGTCTCTCTCAGGGTCATGTAGCCACGAGTATGGTCGTGGCGTATGCGTGACAGGTAACGCATGTCCATGGCCATTGCAGCGACACGCAGAACTCTGTGTAGCGAGACAGAGAGCAGGGCATCGCCGCGCCGCTTTGGTTTGGCGCTTTGAGACACAAATATAGAATAATCCCAGGCACCATCACAGTGCGATGTTCTCGCGAGGTGATAAGGGCCAGATGGCCGGCGGCGGCGACCCAGATGCACGATAAGTGCTCGGCCAGGCACTCGGGGCTTCCAGCCGTTACACGTGGCGGCTCCCCGCGCCGCGCACGCGCAGCACGGGAGCCGCCTTCTCGGTGCACTGCAATCACTGGCGCTTCATCGTCGCGGAGCTGCGAGCGGCCGGTCTGACCATCGGAATTCCCAAAGCAATGCGCGCCAGAGCAGCGGCGCCCTGGACTTTGTTTTGCTGCACCGAGGTGTACGTGACGCTGCAGCGGCCGTGGACCACGGAGCGTGGTCATCTATCAGAACTCGCGTTTCGTGCTCGTTCGTCTCACCGCATGAAGCCGACGATATCAGAGATAATACGACGGACGCGTGTTATGCAACGATGCAATACAAAACTTATTTTTTCCGGCTCATATGATACTTACTCCATTGTTTTTGAGACAATAGGGCCGCGCGGTGGGCGTGGTGGTGGCTCCCGGCGAAAGTGGTTTTACATCGTTAGCATTTTTGGAGACAATTATGTCGGCCGCGCGGGCCCTCCCCTCCTCCCCTCCTCCACTCCTCCACTCGGTCGCGGACTCTTGGTGCGCTTTTCCGCTGAATTTCGTTAAAATTCACGGTCGGCAGCCGTGTCATACAATGTTAGACGAGCCAACTAAATCAAATTCTATGAAAAATAGTTGGGTGCGAAGAGTAGTAGTAGTGCGTAGTAGTAGACCCGCCCTGCGCACGTGTCGACGCGTGCTCCCCAGTGCGGCGAGGATGCAGCACGGCCGGGCCGCTGTTGCTGTTTACATTAGCGGAGAGCAATAACCTAGTCGGGCTGACCTTTGCCGCTACCGCCGCAACTCGAGGCGGCGCCGCGCCTCGGAGCGGGTTCGTGGATCGTCGCGTGTTGCATCCTGCCTCGAGTTCACTTACCGCGGAGCTTAGATCTGGACTGATATTACAGAACACGTAAATGCATTTACAAATAATGTTGCGTGACGCGGCGCGACGTGCTGCAGCTGCAGCTGTCGATAGTGCATACTGCGCGGAGCACGTTGAAGGAATGAACAGAGTAGAGCCCGGTAGAGCCCGGTAGAGCCTGCAAGCGCCTCAAAATATAAGTAGTCAGTGCGGGGACACGACTCGTATTCTGCGTTAAGTTTGATTGTCCTGTCCTGCATTTGCTTCAGCAGCTGTGGGGTGCGGCCGCCCGCGCCGCGCGCCGCGCGCCGCGCGCCGCGGCGTCGAGTTCGCGTGGTAGGGCCTCTGTTTGTGTTACGATACAGGAAGTTACGGTATTTTTATTCGAGCTCGGATAGGAAGCGCGACGTGCAGCGCGGCATGCGGCACGCGGCACGCGGCACGCGCCCGCGGGATACTAAGTTGCGGGCTCCGAGCTACAGCCAGGGCACGTTTGTAACCGACTGCGCGAAACGTAAGGGTTCCTCCCAGCATCTCAATAAAACATGAATTATTGTAAAGAAGCTGTGACAACATTTGTCCGCCCATCGAGGCGAGAACATGATGACACTTCGGTAATATAAGATCTGTACTATGCGACCAGAACCACTCATGTTATGCAAATAAATATATCTTTATCTTAATCTATGAACATACAAACATGCGTTCTGATATCTATGTACGTGCATAGAGCATTTCAAATAGTTCTGTCTGATGTCATAGGATGACGATTTCTATCTATACTAATATTATAAAGAGGAAAGATTTGTATTTTTGTAACTAATAAACTTCAAAACTACTGGACCGATTTCAAAAATTCTTTCACCGTTGGGAAGCTACACTATCCCTGTATTCCCACGGGAACGGGAACTACGCGGGTGACACCGCGAGGCGTCCGCTAGTGTAGATGTAAACACGTTGACGTTTTTGGTGTTTGACCGGTAAACAAGTAAGTACATACATTATATAACGCGTACGTTCCGCTAAGCCTAGCTTCAGCCCGCGGCGGCTTCTAGCGCTGAATGAGCCGCGACCGCTTGGCGTGACGTCACGGCGCAGCAATGTCATATAGATATGCTGTTTTAATGAAATGATTGAAGGAAGTCATCGGTAATGATTCACAAGATGACTTCTCGTCCTTTTTATTCGAACCGTGACGCCACCGTCACCCGCCGCCGCCGCCGCCGCCGCCGCCGCCGCCGCCGCCGCCACACACATCACGTTTACTCGCACAGGTGGAGAGTTGTAGAATCACAAAACGTTTTTGATCGAAGCTGACTGAAGTGAATACATGGCGCCGTTGATAAATCGAGAAATAACTTACAAAGTTACCGCGACTCGCGGGGAAAATCAGAACTGAAACAGTCGATACGGAAGTGGCGGAGTTGCGCGGACAGTGGCGCCGCGCTTATCGCTCGCGGAACTCGTTTAGCTCGTCAATATGGAACTTGTCAATTCGGAAATGGTAACTTTTATACCGACCGCGCCGGCGCGCGCGCGGGCTCGGGCGGCGGCGGCGGCGGCGGCGCCGCGGGCTCGGGGCTGCAATATTGTAAAATGGGAGCGAAACATCCTTCGGCTAGGTTCGTGTGGAAACATCATTACCTCTTTGTTGTTTTATTGGGACGTGATGACTTGCGCGATGCGCGGCGACAGATCTGTAATTATTTCTCCGCGTGAGGAGAGTAATCGATGTTAATTAGCATACACGTACGTTGATAGACGGGCGCGGAGTGTGCTTACCATCAGGGGAACGCCCCGCGCGTTGTATAGCACGAGTGCAGAGAAGCAACAGGCGCGCGTGCGGTGCGGACCGCGGCGGTCGGGTGTTGGCTTATCAGTTCAGTAAACTTGACGGACTCCTACGGTACCTGTGTCTCAAAGTAAGCGATAACGCCCCCTCGTGGTTGTTGTTGAAATGGTTTAGGGGGCGAAGGCTGATTTCCAATTTCATTTACTTAATATTTTAAAATTTACAATAATTGCGACCTATCTCCTACACAACATCTATTTTATTTTATTTTATTTTTTATGTAGTTCATGTTCTCGCTGGTAAAAGGGTCTCGTTTAGAATGAGAGTTTAAACTCCTGACCTGACTAATATAGCACACTATAAAATTAAATTAACTGAAGTAGGCAATGAATGTCATTGCGGTTTTTAAGATGTGGGGGCGCTGAAAAATAATTGAGCAAAGTGGGCGGTAGATGAAATAAGTTTGAGAACCTCTGATGTACACAATGTGCAACATTACAGTGGGAAGGGAACACTACGTCGAGTGTGCGAGCACACGCACGCGCGCGCGCACACACACACACACACACACACACACACACACACACACACAGCCATGTCACTCGCTATTGATATTCGTAATGGATATTCACGATCGGTATTGGGAGCTTCCGTCGGGTGTGATTAGGGTGTTTGTTTACTTGTAATGTTTGGCGAGCGCGGCGCGGGCATGCCGCGGCGGTTATCCGCAGGAAGGACTCGCTCGATCGGCAACCCAACCACGTGCCGTGCAACGTACGGAATCTGATTATTATTTAAAACGGATTCGAAAAACTAGAGGGATCTGCGTAATTAATATGTAAACAATCGGAAAATAAGAAAAACATGATTTTGGAAGTCAGTGCCGACAACGAGACATCCCGCGCTCACGTCGCGTCTCCGGGACCCTGCGGGAGAACCCGCGCGCCGCGCGCCGCCCCACCTGCTCCACTGCGCCACTGCGCCACTACTCCAGCTATACACATGACTCGGCGGGTCGCGGCGAGCACGTCACGCAAGGGTCTATATTGACACAAAAAAATCTACACAAATGCCAAAATAATTGTAGAAAGACTTTCGCAGGGGGTGAGCAGAAATAAGAAATAACCTTGAACGGGATCGCGGGGAGAACGTAGAGGATTCTGGGAGGAACAGTCGCACGCGCGTAATGTACACGAGGTGTGTTTGAAACGTAACGTTTGTAATAAATTATTGGAGATAAATCGTGAATGCTGGACTTCGGAGTCCGGTTACTCGCGGTCCCCGCAGCGCAGCGCGAGCGGGCGCGGGGCCGGTGGCGAGCGCGCCGGCCTCGGCGGACGGCGGACGGCGCACCTCGCCGGGCGCGCGTATCATGCGCCGGCTAATTGGGTCTCATTGTCTCGGAGTCCCGCCTCCGCTCCGTCCCTGTCCGACGCCGCGCGGGCGCGCGCGCGGAGCGGGACGGCTGCAGCGCCTCATGAATGGGCGCTCCGCGGCGACACTAGAGGTCGCGGGGTGATTCAACTCGAGATACGCGAGTTAAAGTAATTTACGAATAGTTTGATATATCGGACGGTCGGACGGTCGCTGCTGGCATCGAGATATTTTAGTAAACAAGGGAAGTTGCGCTCAGGCGCCACCCTGCAGATTCTGTATCATCCATTGCATTCGTCGGCAGCTCCTACTTCTTCCTTGTGCTACGAGGTATCGCCCGAGAGTGCCCGGGTCCCGTGCGAGCGGGTTTCAAACCGGCACCACCATACAAGTGCGAGGCCACATTCGCGTGCTACAGTCAGCATGGCTGCAAGTGAACGCAATAAAAACGTCATCAGTATAAATAAGGACCTCGCAGCCGCCGCGCCGGCTGATTCATCAGTGCAGGTTCCGTTACCGACGCCGGAACCGGTTCCATCACGCCGCCGGCCTGCTCGCGCGCCTCGTGACAGAATGCCCATTCACTAAACTGAGCATTACGAATGTTTAAGACTAGCGCCGCCTCCTCGGCAGCCTCTGTTATTCGTGGTTATAAACACTATAGGGTTACTTTTCTAACCGAATCATTGGAATGTGAAAGTTTGTTTGTATGGATGTGTGTAAAAGCATGCACACACGCAAACCGACACGAGGCGAGCTCCGCGGCGATGCAGCCCCGTGAGATCATCGTTCGTCATCGGCAGTTATTGAGATGAAAGTGGGCGTTCCCCGCCCGTGTTGTCGCGTGGCGTCGCCTGCAAGGTCGACGGTTTTGTAGCAAGGATCGCAGTTCCGGCGAGGTGGAGGTGTCCTGGCTGCATGGCGGCCGCCGCAGTACGTACTGCAGTACGAGTTCTGGTGTTGATACTGCTCAGCTGCTGGGACGTGTATCGGTAGAGAGCGGCTCGTTCGCCTCATTACTCTTACACAATTGAAGTAATGCCAATAGATGGCTCTCCGACATTAGCGCTCGTGTTGCAACGTGTCATGACGCGCAAATTCCTCGCGCTGATCATTAAGCGGTTGTGCAACATCTGGCGTTTCCTGACGCATCAAATGACGATTTCAAATGTCACGGGGCGTCGCCGCCGCCGCCGCCGCCGCCGCCGCCGCCGCCGCCGCCGCCGTTAGCCGCGCGACCATCTCCAGTCTCCACTTGACGCACATTTCATCAACATATTGCGCAAACGCAGTAAATGACCCCGTGATCACTATTATCTCACCGTGCAGCTCGACTCTCCCACCTTTATCTCCCATCTAAATATCTCATATAATTAAACAAATAAGGCAGTCGAATTGAAATGCGACGCAATTATTTTATTTTATTTTATTTTACATGGAAAACAAACAGCTGCTAACTTTATAAATAAATAGAAGATAAGTTAATTAATGATTTATTAGGTGAACACGTTCGCTCGCTCGTTGCTGTCATAAATACTTACTAACAAACGCACTTTCTCATTTATTTGAGACGTTTACATGCGTCGCCGTGCAGAAGCCACGAAATATCAGATTATAGCGACGGAACCCAGCCGACGCTCGTTCGCTGGCCGCGCGCCGCAGGTCGCGTGGGAAACTCGGCGACACTTTTTTAAATGAACGAACATACGGCGCGGCGCGGCGCCGCGGGCTCCTGTTTCTATGTAAACAAGTTTCGATCGCGATCGGGCGACAACATTTTAAAATATCTCCAAAAACAATTTCCACCTGACATAACTTTCCCTGAAGATTGTCAAAAATTCACCTAAAATCGCGAGATAATGAGATGATAAAGTCCAATCTGAGAATGTCGATGAAGTCCCCGGCGCGCGGCGCGGCGGCAGGATGTGGCGGAGCCCGCGGCCGGCAGCGGAGCGCCGCCGCGCGTAACCGGAGCCCGCCGGCGAAAGGAAATCTCGCCATTCCGCTGCGATTACCGACTACATTGCGGCTCTCTACGAGAATTACAGACATTAAGAAATTACACATGTGTTTTAATGTAAATGTAATGAGACGAACGAAACTCTCCCCAGGCGGGAATACTCGTAGATAACGCATGCCCTCACAGAACTGCGAGCAGCAAACGAAGTCCCGGGCATCGCTGCTTTGGCGCTCATTACCGTCGACGGCCGAGGACAGCAACCGCCGAGTACAAACGAATGTATTCATGTTAACTGCGAACCACTCGGCGTGGAGGCAGGGAGGCAGGGAGGCGTGGAGGCAGGGAGCGGGCTGTTTCCCTTCAGTGCGGATTGTATCATTCACCTGGAACTATGCCGGAGCTGGGATGCTTGGACATGCAGCGCGTGCAAGGCGGCCCCGCCCGGCGCGGCGCGGAGTGACCCGATTACATTTTACGAATCTGCCACAGTAGACTAGTCGCCATCCAAGCACCGGAACCTCTTTCATTATTATTAGATAATATAGTGACCATGTATAGTGCATGCACATTCTAATTTCATTAACATTCGTGATATACTTTATTGTATTTCTTTTAAAAGAGATGGATGGAGATGGTTTACGTTAGACCGCTTCACAGGGAATTCAATGACCGGTGTTCGCGGGGCTAGCTCTCCAGGGGCCACAGTAACCCTGACTTCTGGCAACTTGCTACAAGTTGAACTCGCTTCGGGGGCTTTCCCCGCGCCGCGCTTACCCACGATAAACTCTATTATTAAGTGTTTCAGAGCATTTGTATGTCTAGCTTCCGAACACGGGGCGAACAATACTTTTGTAATTATTCGTCCCGGGTGGGAAGCGAAACGATGAGCTTTGGTCAGAAAGCAACGGTGCGGCCGGTACTGTGTACCGACTGAGCTGTGTTTGTCGTGTTGATGACGTGTTTGTGTTGTTGCAGTGGATCACGGGCGAGGAGTGCGCCGCGTACAGCCGCGAGCAGCGGCCGCCGCTCGTCATCCCGCGCATCACGCCCTACCGCGCCGCGCGCCGCCTGCACCACCCCTACCCCGAGGTAACTTGCCGTTTTGCCATCCTGCCAATCTGACACCCAGACACCTTAACGACGCTCGGCTGTATACCAGATACCCGCGAGCTGGTCTATTGTTTCTAGACTCGAACTCACTGCTGCCACCTCGTTACAAAAACAGGAAACAATTTACAAATTCTTTTCTCGCAATGGAATAGTCGACAGTTGGCGCTCAATTCTTGAATTGAAAAACGTAATATTAAAATGGCCAACTCTGATTAAAACAGGAAAACTGAAGAGCTCCAGTTACATTTTCCTTACTCGTGCGATATCAGTTGCGGTCGGGAAGCCTCGAAGCCCTGTGGAAATAATATAATAGAAATAATATTAATAATATTGTAGCGATGATAGCTCAGTGGTTAGCGCGGTAGGTTCGCATGCCGAAGGGCGTGGGTTCAAACCCCAACAATGAGCTTGAGCTGCCGGTGAAGGAAAACATCGTGAGGAAACCATAGCATGGTGGTAGGGTACTTTCTAGTACTCGGCTGGCTAGCTACCACCCTCAAGTTGAAAATCTGCCGCCAAGCATCTAACGGTGTGTTCCGGCAGCCTCACTTGAGAGCCAGTTCCATTCCAGGCTAGGTGTGCTTTACCATCTTCGACCACACCTTCACTTAACATCAGGTGAGCTGTGGTCAAACAACTAGCCTGTCAACCATAAAAAAAATAAAAAAAATAATAATAATATAATAACTGACCGTAGCGTTTCATTGTGTGCGAGCAATCAAGGTTTATTCTCAGGTCTGACTGCCCGATACAGTGATCTGTATCTGCCTTTGTATCAAATGGTTAAAAGAACGATCCTCGACTCGGATTCGGTGAGAATATCGACTGCACCCGCGCACGTCGCCGAGGACTCCCGAGCACGGCTCGGCCGCAGGCGCAGCGGGACGAGGTGCAGTGGGGGTGTCGTCTCCTAGCGCGACGGAGCGAGGCGAGGAGTTCCCGGATCCTACGCACACGTCTGATCCCCTCCCTCGGCCACGCCCGGGCACGGGCGTGGTGCCCTCGTGTGATGCCGGGAGTTGGCCATCTGGTTTCCGAGCCTGCGATGGAGCGCAATTTGCAAGCGGCGGTCCTCGCTGTGCTCGCGCGGCGCGCGATGACTCAACGCGCCGCGCATCGCCTGTATGTTAATATGTTGCGTTTAATTACTGCAGACAATGTGCCGTTCAAGAGCGCAACATGGCCGCCGCGCCAAATGCGAAATGGGCCACGAGGCAGTACATAATGTCCAGATGTATTGTTTATGTTTGTATGGTAATACCTACGAAGCCACGTAACCTGGAGTCCACGGGCCTCCGCTTCTGGCCTGTGCTCTCCGACAGCGCAGGTCGGACGGCTCTTGTAAACGTAGTATGCCCATCGGCGAGGGAGTGACGGTATCCCCTGCTCTCATTACCTCGCGTCCAGGTCTGCGATGTGACTCGAGGAGCTGCCGAGCATGAGAGCCGCACGAGCCGGGGCACTGGTCGCGCGGTGCGGCGCCGCGCGGCATCCGGCGAAACCGTTTCGATTGAATGGAGTCGTCTGATTAATCGAACGCTTCGATAAAGGAGCCATTGAGCTCCGGCAGCTCCGGCCGCCGCTCGCGAAATATTCCCACACGACCGCATCGTTGTGTGGTGCGTAACGCCCACCGTCAGGGCAGGGACCTGTTAGTCTCGTCAAAAAACGCTTTTCCTTTTAGCAGCGACGTCTGAAAAGGAATCCACCAGGATTGCCTGTCCCAAACTGTTCTGGAAACCTCTCGTCCGGCCTGTATTTAAGTGAGAGGTCTCCGAGAGCTTCCTTCCCATGGTGGAGCAGTAAGCAGTTGTGTGAATGTCATGACATCGCCCACCGCCGTCCTCCTTCCCAGGGAACAATTAACGTTAATAAAGAGGTCAACTGCGGATAACCCGGGCGTCCCGCCGCCGCCGAGCGGCCAGCTCCCGCTCCGAGCTGCGGAGATAAGCAGTTTTTATGATGTAGATATGATATGATTGATTCTGCTTAATTCACAAAAGACCTCGCGACCTTATTCATCTTTACAGATCGAGTTGACCCTTGCTTTCATAAAGTTGCATAACGTTTCGCAAATTACCAAAAAATATACGCGCGGCTCGTTTCATCCAGCCACGATTCGTTTCTTATTCAACATTTATTTTGTTGGCTGCGCACGACATAATCCATAAGGTTGGAAGAGATCACTCTTAGCGTTAAAGCCGTCAATAGTTCCACTAGTGTTAAATATTTAATTGTTTGTTCTCGGTGAGAACAATAAAGAAATTCAAAAAAAGCGTTGTATTGTAGTGTAGGATCTAGGTGAAGCGCTGCCGTGATTCGTAGATGCTTCGGTATCGGTGCGGTCGTCATGAATATCGCCGACATTGTGTGAGATCGCAGGGCCGGACTCGAGTGTCGAGGCACGTTAGCATGTCGGTGACGCGAACCCATAAGTTTTGCCCCGGCCGAAAACCGCTCAACGCCGCTAAAGAAGTTTTCGATTCAAAAATAAAAAACGCCTTTGGCGGGCTTATTTGGGTAGGAACTACTGCTTTTCATACATTTTCTATCGTTTAAACACACTTTAACACAGAAATTACTGGGCTGTTGACACTAACCATTGAAAGTGTCCAAGTAATGAGCGCCAAAGCAGCGATGCCCCGGACTTTGCTACTCAAAGTTCTGTGTATCGCTGCAATGGTCATGGACAGGCGTTATCTCTTACCATCAGGAGAGCGTCTCGTTACTTTTCACATTAAAAAAAAAACATTACCGTTTTACTTTTAAACATTAATTAAAGTAAATCTGAGCTCACTTCCACGTGATGTTTAATGTCGATCTAAATTTGTTAGCAATTTAAGCGTTGGTTAAATTTAAACGTATTTTATAAGTAAGGCGTTGTGTTTCTCGCAAAGTTCGCGCGACCGTCAGAGAGCGGGCGCGTCACCGTCACCGCGCAGTAATCAGTCGCGAGTAATGCCGCTGATAACAGCCGCTTCCTAACGAGCCGCCGATAAGGGCTAGTGCTGCCCCCGCCGGAGAACGGAGCTCGACCTCGACACTCGCGGAAACCTTCCTCGAAAACATCTCAACAAACCTCGGCGTCGACAATGTCGGGTGTAGGGACGTAACTAGGGGTTTCCATTTCTCGATGTAGTTACTTTGTTTCTCGAGTTTCGAGAATTCTCGATCATTTTCTCGAGTTTCTCGAATTGTACGAGAAAAAAATGTACCTATCATAAATCTGTGTTAAATATAATAAATAATTTACAATTAAAAGTAAAAATACAATTGTAGAATCAACAACCATAATCTAATATCACAAGACAACTCGACCTGAAATACTATAGCATTAATTGCTTTGTCTTACGATGTGTTGCTTGTTTTGGTAACAATATTCTCCGATATTGAAAAATCTCTTACATTTTCAGTCGAGGTGTCTTCAATGCCAAACTCTTCTTTCCCATATTTGCAAAGTGATATCTTTCAAAGAACTCTTTATAAATAAACTGCGGGTTTCCGATTCGATTTTGTTTGCGGATAAATTTCTCGAGTTCTCGAGGCAGCTTTCTCTTTCTCGAGTTCTCGTCTCGACTCCGAGTGGGATTCTCGATGTGTCTCGCTCCGAGAAATCTCGATTGAAAACCCTAGATGTCAAAATACAAACAAGGTTCCTCCTTCGATATTTATTACTTTTGAGCGTGTTTTTAATGTATTTATTCGTTTCCTTTTGTTGTATCGATAGGGAGTCGTATTGTAGGTTTTTTTTGTCGCATAAAGTGACCCCCGCGCCGGGAATCTGTTCGGGGTACGTAGATTCCGTTCATTTTGTAGAAACAGACTGTAGTAAGGCAACTTAAAAATGCGACCCTGAAGTTACGTAGCGACGTCGTAGTTGCACTCGAGGAGCCGGCCGGCCGCAGTGTCCTGCGCGCCGACGCGCGCGGCGCGACGCACCCGGCTGTTAGTAGTGTTAGTAGTGCAGCCTGGCGTTCTGACTGTTATAGTGACCGTATTAACAGGAAAGTGTTTAAATTATTGTTTTATCCTGGATCCTCCACCTTGTATTGTTTAGCTATATCGCGAGTGATTGCGGCGGAGGCTGGAGCGAGGCGGCACCCGACCGAGCTGAGCTGAGCTGCTTCTCGGAGTGGTCATCATGCCATTGTATAATGCTCTATTTTTGGCGGTAAGTGACTCCTCGCCTGCAGTAAAGGTGCTGCCATGGCGGCGGCGGCGGCGGCGTGGTGGCGCAAGGCGAGTGGCGCCGCCTGTCGGCAGCCGGCATCACCGCTAGCGATCATCGTTTTCGTGCTACTGCTCTAAATCATGTTTCCGTATAACATATTATGTTTCGTCTGTTGATAGAATTGTCGTCCACGACGCAATCGTAATTGCCCAGTGTTGTCGCTTCTCGCAATTATCTTGTTTATTGTGAAATATACGTACACCCACACGGCCTGCGCTTCATTGTATGACACGACAGCTCTGAATACAGAGCCGCCGGTCGAGAATCGAGAGCGATCCGAGAGCTCTGCGCGGGCGAGTAGTGCGCGCTCGCCCGAGCGACGAGTGTCGCATCACTCCGCGCGAGTCGAGTCACTAGTGTCGTATCGACAGCGCGTCATCGACTCGGCGCAGCACTAGCGGCGAGCGCAGTCCGCCGGCGCCGCGCGCGCGCCACTCCCGCTATGAACGGAGTCATAACGATATCCTTCAAGTTTTCCCCTCGGAAACATATTTAAATCGAAAACTATTATTCGGACCCCCGGTGATCATGTGACTAGATAGTTTTGGTGAAGTTTGAGTGATGGACGTGACGGTCGGGTGCGAGTGACAGGAAGTGCCCGCAATGAATATGTTTAAGCTGGGGAAGCGGGGGAAAACCATGATCTCCCTGCGAGAGGTAAACTACTGCTCGCTACGTGCCCTACGTGCGGCCCGCGCCGCGGGGAGGCCGCGGCTGCCGGCGCGGCTCCGCCTGCCCCCGTGGCGGTGGCGCCGCAATCTCGGAAACAAACTTCAAGCGATCTCTGGACCGCGACTCGGCTGCGAACTCCACGTCGCACATAGTTTAACTTAAAGAACGATTCCGTTCTGGCGAGCTCCCCGCCGCGCCGACTCCGAGTGTGTTTTTCACGAACAAGTTAAATGAGCCGTTTTCCCGATGACAGGATGACGCCGCGCCTGACATTTTGGCGTGTTTTCCTCGTACGTTGTGTCGCTGTCGCCGCGACAGCCGATGTGTTGTATGCAGTAAGTCGAGAGCCGCATATCGTGCGAGCATCGCAGTCGACTAATAAGTCGTAACGGCGAGCGGCGAGCGGCGAGCGGCCGGCTGCGGCTTCGGAGAATTAGATTGTTTTGTTCCCGCCGCGCACTCGGGGTCTCGTTTGTCAGTCGTTATTCTGCGCGTCTTACTTTAACTGAGGTCTCTACGATCTGTCTGTCACCTCACTCGAGGTCGGAATATCCATTGATAACTTTGCAAGTGAAACACTGCGCCTGCGGACTAGTGGTACATCCATGACCGTGACCCGAGCGAGTCTAGCGATGTATTACTCGGCGCAGCGTTGAAGTAAGTTCTCGCACGAGCGGCGCGGCACGAGCGGCGCGGCACGAGCGGCGGGGCACGAGCGGCGCGGCACGAGTAGCGGAGCCGGCTCCCGTGCGAGCGCAGCAGCGCAGCGTTGTAGAACAGCTGTTCACGTGTGAGGCGTCGGAAGCGGCGCAGATAAACAGATCTGATAAGGCTACGTTTCCGGAGTTGCGGAGCGAACGCCGGTCGTGGGAGAGCGCTCCCGCTCCCGCTCCCGCTCCCGCTCCCGCTCCTGCTGCGGCCGACATCCTGCGGCTGGCCGCAAACATACCCGCGAAGGGTTTATATATTTTCACGCTGGTGTGGTGAGGTGTGGCTGATGTCCTCCCTCAACTGAGTTAAGCATTCGATGGAGATTTTCGCACAATACAAATTAAAATACAAATTCAACGTTTTAATAAAATTATTGACAACATAGGCCTCTTAAAAGTTTCTTGGCTTATCTTTTCGTTTTACATTTTCTTGCTTTCAAAGTTTTAGTAATGTCATATTTAACTTGGTGTCTTCAGGAAATTGAGGACGTTTAGGAGGTTAAGAGCTGGTATAATCAGGTGAATATAATGGAGAGGTCGGCGGAGAGTGGAACGTGAGCCGCGTGCGACCCAGGCGCAGAGTAACGTGTGGGTTGTGGACATTCCAGGAGGCGCCGCTCAAGTCCTCGCTGCGGGAGTACGGGCGCGTGGACTACAGCCCGCTGTCGGCGCGCGTCGACCTGGAGCGCAGCTTCAGCAAGGCCAGCTCCGACAGCCCGCCCTTCCCCCGGCTCAACAAAAACCTCAGTGAGTGCCGCCCCCAGCCCCCAGCCCCCAGCTCCAGTCGGCGCAGGCCTGCGGGGCGCAGCTCGATCGCCGCACAGCTTGCAATTTGAAGAAAATCCACGTATAATTTTAGGAATAGATGTCATTTCAGGAATTCAATAAATAAAATAAAATAAAATTGAAAATCATGTGCGCACGAAATTATTACATTTTTGCATTTGACTGACATGTTTTGACAACTTTGTTGCCTGATATTACGCGAAGATGCGGTCTACGATGGAGCACGCTGGCCTGGCATCGAACCTTCATTGTTTACCTTTGCCAGTTATTGCGCCGCCGAGCGGTCATGTGCGATTCTGTGTTCCGTATGTAAGAGTAAACCTAAAAATATATCGGACTAAAACATTTCCGTATTTATATTATATCGTTATTTCCTCTTCGAGAAGTGTAGGGTAGGTACTATTTACATGAAGGTGAACGGAAACCACGACGTAACCACCACTCGAAATGTGTACGTGTGTTTCCAGGCGGGTCGTCGGAGAACATCCTCGGCCCCCGGCGGCCGCAGCACCTGCAGCTGCCGGCCTCGTCCTCGGGCGACAGCCTGGACGTGGAGATCCGCGGCGAGCTGCCGGGCAGCCGCCACGGCCGCAAGTCGCACTCCGTGCACGTGGGGCACAAGCACCGGCCGCAGCGCTCGCCGGTGCCGGCGCCCAGGACGGCGCTGCCGCCGCCCAGGCAGCTGTCCGAGGTCAGTCAGACCACACGCGCGCACACTCGGATCACATATATTTAACGCCCCTCAGACCGATCTTCGGGCTATTGGTACCTGACACTGGACACTGCTGGCTGTCCCGCGTATATCGTCACTCACAGCTCACAGCTCGAGCCTTGACACGGTACAAATAGAGCATGCGATTTGAATACGCTACGCAGTACGCTGCGTGGGATATCTTTATAGTGAGGTAGACGAGCTCGCGCGGGCGCGGGCGTGGGCGGGCATCCAATAATCTTATATTTCGAGGATACAAACTCCCGGCGCTTCGAGTATTGCCAACCGCAAAGCCAAGTCTTTGTCCAAACGAGTACTCACTGGATGGTGCTCGAAATCGAAGATGGAGCATTTTTTTTATTTATTCTTAATGGTTGACAGGCTAGTTGTTTGACCACAGCTCACCTGATGTTAAGTGAAGGTGTGGTCGAAGATGGTAAAGCACACCTAGCCTGGAATGGAACTGGCCGCAAGCATGCAGCCATAAGTCATGCTTGAATCTTATACATATAAATCACGCTGATTGTGAAGACGTCGAGCTTCAAACTCTTTTCGGAGAGGATACTTTTACGATATCTTGAAATGGAATGAAGCCGACCATATCTCTTATGTTACAGACAACCTTGCAAGTCGTCCACGAGGGGCCGGTGAAGCGAACCAAGTACGTAGAGCACGGCAAGAAGAGCAAAAAGAACTGGACGGAATGCTACATGATCCTCACGCCGACCGCGCTCATGTTCTTCAAGGACCACAAGACCTATCAAGCTTTCGTGAGTTCAAATTCTAATTCAAATTATTTTATTGACATAAAAACGTTAGTAGGTATATTTACAATTATGTCACACTAAAAAGCAAAAAAAAAATCACATTAAAAAAATGCGATGCGATGTTGTGATGCGGTACTTGAATACCATTCAAACTGACTGGAGAGCAATCATCCTTTTGAAGAGTGAATGTTGTGGGGACTGATCTTGATACACTGGCGGCAATCCTACATTTGGGCAGCCGTTTTTCAATGTCATTTAGGCTTTGTAAGACTCGGGAAGCTCGAGTTGGACGTCCGCTAGAGGAAAGTAGTAGTAGTAGTGGTGGCGTCAGCGATCTTTGTACTGGAACTTCGCTGAGATAATAACTTATTAGTGGAGTACGAGTAGTGGGAGCAAGGAGCGTAAGATATTTGTGGCAGACGAGTTGGGTGTACTCGCTGATATAGAAACGGATGAGCCGCGGAAACCGGATAAGCACAATGCTCTTCACTGTTTATTGCCGCGTCCGCCACTCTACCTCAGGCCGCGTGTATGTGGGGCAGGCTTTATTCGATCAAAACCCATCAAAGAAAAGGCGCGTGCGTTCGACTCGAGCCGTTCCGAGATGTCTTTACGTAAAATGAAAGGCTTAAATGAAACGTTCTCCTGATGGTAATGGTAAGTGATACCGGCTGATCCATGAGCTTCGCAGCATGGGCCACAACTTTGGTAAAACAAAAAATACAGGACGTCGCTGCTTTACCATGTATTACTTTGGACCGGTAGATGGTTAGTTTCGTCGGCCGCGCGACGTCGCTGCAGTGCCCTTCGAACCGGAACACTATTAACACAGTAATGTGTAATGTTAAACAGCTCCTCTTTTATAATGACATACAAGCTTGCGTTGCGTCAGACCGCCACCTGCGAAGTAAAGCACGGATAATGGAATATTTGATATTGTGGCGGAACCACTCGGTGTGTAACGCGACTGGCGCGTGTTGCAGAGGCAGAACAAGCCGGGGTCGCCGCCGAGCCCGGGCGCGCCGCGGGTGGAGCTGGTGCTGCCGCTGCTGAGCGCGCGCGTGCTGCCCTGCCGCCCCATGCACACGCGACGGTACGTCCCTCCCTGCACTCTGGACAGGCCGACCTCTTCAGCGTCGAGACCGCTGTCCCGCGTGCACGTGGTCTGCAGCGCCGCGCACTGGCCGGCCGGCTGTTACTGCTTCTGAAGGAGACGCACACGGCGCGAGCTTTTTATCATCGATATTTCATTGCTCGCGCCACACATTGACTTTGCTGTCAATGTTCCGGATAAATCGGTCTATTTGTGGTGATCTGAGCACGGCGCGGCGTGCGAGTTCTCTGTGGTCGTCCCCTGCCGACACGGCCTCGCAGCAGCTGCGGCGCGCTGCCCGAGGCGCCTTGCTGTTCTCACAGCTCCGCTAGAAACGAAACTTTATGAGACAATCCAGGCTGTTTTGTTGGCTCTCCGTCTGTTAACATTTACAATGGTCCAAATGTTAGTGGAATTCATTCATGCACCTGCATAATGTGAGTGTAATGTGGCGCGTGCAATATTCCAAAATAAAAAGATACAACGTTTGTAATAGCTTTGGTTTTCTCGTTTATGTCAGATGCTTCATTGAATTCGAGTTAAGGAAAAAATGTTACTATGAAAGACGTAATGGATGTGTTGTGACGCAGACACAGCAAGTCGCTCTGGCTGACCGTGGACTACGACGAGTACCTCATACAAGACGAGACGGAGAAGGGGAACGACAAGTGGCTGCACGAGATAAAGAGAATCATATACAACCTGGTGAGTCCGACTTCTAGTCCTGTAGGTAAATATAAGGATCCCAGCAGGACGCGCGTGCGGCCGGTCGCTGGTCAAACACCTTACTAGGCTCCACGCACCCTGGCAATCAGAGGCGAGGGCTCAATGCGCTCCAGTTCACGGTTGTGAAAATTGTGCTTCATTAGAATCGGGCGCCGTGGGTGGGGGGACCCACGGGCGAACAGTCATCGTGCACCCGAGCCTGTCCTCGATGGCACTGTCAGCGCGATGCATACGAAATTAGCCGCTATCGACGAGCGCCTGACTTCTAAGATTGTTTAGGACCTTGCAACCCGCCCTGCACTGCCGCGCCGGTGATGCTCCATGGGCGAGGTTCGCGTGAATCGGCCGCCAACCCTCGGCTCGCGGCTAGTGGAGGGAGTAATATCTACACGAGTCGACCGCGGAGCTTCTGACTGCATATCTACACCACCAAGGCAAGGTCACTTGTAGGTCAGCGGATGCAAATACAGCAGTGGGGTTAAAAATAAAATAATTTCTTTAATTTGAGTTTCCTCTTATATCACCGTCGTCTGTCCCCCAGTACCCGCTCCTGATGGACCACTCCTCGCTGCACCCGCAGAGCAGCAGCACAGACCTGGAGTCGCTGGGCAGGACGCCGCCGGCCTCCCGGCACGCCAACGCCAGGAACAAACAGAAAGGTCGGTACTCGCTGCTTGGACTCTTCAGCCCACATGATATGGCTTCTCCCACGTGTACCACAGCGACGCTCCTACACCTTCTGGGTTTTCAACCACACGTAACGATAATTTTAAGAAATATTGTTCAAGTACCAAAAATACACTGGGGACCGTGACCAGGATAAAACGAATTTCAGGAGAGTTTCGTCGTTGGGAGGAATCGTTCGCCGAACCGACGCCGAGCAGCGAACACGCGGGCCGGGCCATGCACGCGCGCCATCAACTACATAATTATTATGTATAAACGGCAAGCTTATCTCGTTTTTTGTCCGGCTCAGGTTTACTCTCTCCTGGCTGCGTCCAGAAGAGCGATAGATATTATAAAACCGAAGTGTGAAGTGCTGGATTACTTTCATACAAACTCCTCGACCGATTTTAATAGATGTCGATACAAATGAAGGGGAAATATTTACTTTATTTTTTTCCACTATTTATCAACATTTTTTTGAGATAAATGAAAATAATATGCATCCATAATGCCCCTTGTAGAATACATCAGCGAGCATTAAAATGTAGTGTAGTGAAACTGATTCCTTGTTTGGGAAGTGGCCAAGTGCGGGTCGGCAGTTCTCACACATCTTCGACAGTATTAAGAACTACCAGTAGCATGCACATTATCATTATCAAATGTGATCACAGGGTTGATAGTCCCTTGTTGCAGGGTTGGTAGAAGGTGTTCAAAATGATCAGGACAAATTCTGTACTCGAAACTGCGGTGCCTCGAATTCCTGCGCCCATTTGTAACGTTCTCAAACCACCGTTTATCGAATCTACCTAAAACACATTTTCTTCGAAGTAAAAACTTTCTTAGCGTCGTTGATCAATTTTTGGTAGGTGCAAACTGCATGGGGTTGCGTCACCGACATGCTATTGTTTTCACGTTTTCACTTCAGACGGCAGTCCCTATGACTGCCTCTTTTTTATAAGCAGCCAGCTGTTCTACGCAAAGGGCACGAAAAAGCTTTTATTATAAATGTCAACACATGCCATAGAGTAACAGCAGGAGAACGAGGAGACTCCCAGCAGCGAACACCTCGATGACACAGACTCTTTGATCCACGAACTCTGCAGGAAATCGTAAAAACCAACATAACCACCGATTAATATCATATCAAATAAAAACATCGAATTCTTTTTTGTTTGTACGTTTAAATTACAAAGAAAACAGAAAACACTTGAACATAAAACGAAACAATCATGTTCTTAACTCACTCAATTTAAAATATTAAACATAATTTAGAAAAAATAACCAAACTGTAAGTTAAAATATATCAGAGCACTGACGTTACGGTTGTGACTGTAGGTATATTTTGTTTTAGTCAGTAAAGGCATTCGCCTCGTGTTTAGGTACGAGTACGATGAAGTCATTCCCGCTTCCTTGTAGTCTCGGGGCCGCCCGGCCGCTGCGAGGCGCGAGGCAGTGACCGAGCTCCAGCGCCGCTGGATCTGCAGAACGATGACGAATCAGCTTCCAGCTACTGAAGCGGCGGGTTTTCCTCGTACAGTACAGATACCAGCGGCGCGCTCGCGCTGCCCGCGGCGTCCACTTGCTTATTTTGAGCCCTCGATCCCATACATAGTGAGAGTTTGCTTTTAGTCGTTAACTCGATACACACAGGTCGAGTGTGTGGACAATTCGAACGTGGTGTTCTTAAATAGAACAGGGGTTTTTGTGTATATAAGTGTGATAAGTCATTGAAAAAGTTGATGGTGGCGCTGGAAAAAGTTATTTTAAAGTTGAAATGGTCTGCTCGTGCGTTTCGGACGCAGGAAGCATGCGCGCAGGTAGCGGCCGGTTATTGTAATGTGTAACAGCTAGGCACGTATCGTGGTGGGTGGGTTACTGTTGTCGATGAGGAAAATATCGCTTCTCGTTTAAATTTACTCTTTTTTCCTACATGTTTAATTATATTCTGTTTCTGTTTCTGTTCGAATATGAAGTTCAGTATTGCTTTGTGACATACCAATACAATACTGATCGTTCGACGAGATCTAAATTATTTTATTGTAATGAAATTATAGTGTGATGTGTCGTGTGATACGTGTGTGTCTGCAACGAAACTCTCGAAATTTTAAATGATTCTAAACGAGTGTGATCATAAATATATGACGTAGCGACTGAAGCTGCCGGCGCGCCAGTTATTTAGTTTCAATAATGGAATTCCTCGTTATCACCTTCTTTCTCTTGATATTTCTAAAATAAAAGAAACCATTTCTTTTGTATCATATGTATATTAAATGTTAACTAGGTCTCGGTTTCCTAGAGCCATTATTTTTAGGGGCAATAGTTGGTGTCTGCTATCAAAAGTAACTTATTCGCAAAGTTTCTCATTTCTAGTATTGGTTGCGTTAGCAGAACGTCCTGCCGCTGCGTTGACCGCGATGCATCAATAGTAATCAGTACGAACACGTTGCCAAATATAGTATACAGGTAGCTAAAGTATTAACAACGGTTATTTAAAGTAACACGCCTTTTGTTTCCGTACGTGATGGCGAGTAAGTGATGTTTACAGGTACCTACCAAGATAATTACACAAATATCGGTATCGCGATAGCTGTTGGCGTTATCGAGGATCCGTGATGGTACAGCCAGCAAGCAACATTGTTCTGAAAGAATGCGACACCGCGCGGCGACCGGCGCGGTCTGCCAGTCTGCCAGTCTGCCAGTCTGCCAGTCTGCTGCAGCTATGTCTCGTTCATGTCATTCTTCGTGAAATCGACACATTTTTCTGATTTCTCAGGATCTGTTCGAACGTTAGCCATGGCCTGGTTGCCGTATTCCACCTTCATCACATGATGACTCAAGCGATCCCTAGATATCCTTAGACTGCCCTGTTGGTTCATTGGTAAAATGTCTGCTTCTAGACCTGAAGGGTGTGGGTTGGATTCCCACCCAGGACAAACTTTTGTGATTTAAACAAATGTTTGTTCTGTGTCTGGGTGTTCCGTATTTATCATAAGTATGTATTTACAAAAAAAAGTATTTAAGTATTCTATCAGTTATCTGACTTCCATAGCACAAGCTTTGCTTAGTTTGAGGTCAGATGGCGCTGTGTGTAACGTCCTACGATATTTATTGATTATATTATTTATCATATTATTATTATATGTATAAGTACGCATTCGTATTCGTTTTGGCTTCTGTCGCGAAATTGAATTCATCAACTATAAATAAACACGTCGAGTTTCTCGATTGTTTTGTTAACGCTACAATAATCACTAGATAAAAATACTGATAACACACAATTACTGATCGCATTAACCTTTTAGTGTTGTGTTGTGTTTTATCGCACTCGCATAGTTTCCGAGAAGGCGGACTCGGCCGAACCATGGTCATGCAGTCTCCTGCGCGGTGCGCACTGCTCGGTGGTCAATGTGAACAGTAACTCCTCTTGGAATGGAATCAGTACAAATGATCGAAGCGGCGTCGTACTACGTGGCCATCGGAGAACCGCTCGTGACCGATGCAGTTCTAGACAAAGGTGTTAAAGTTGTTAAAAGTGCTAAAAAAGTTATGGATAAGAAAAATAAAAGTCCCACGAGGAAAGACAATGAAAACAAAAGTACAATTGTAAAAGTGAAAGAGATAAATAAAATTCCGACAGATAAAGTGAACACGAACAAAAGTCCCACCGAGAAGCAGGCTCCGAATAAAAGCCCGACAGAAAAACAACACTCGAATAAAAGCCCCACGGAGAAGGCGCACCACCACTCCAAACTTAAGGACATTTTTGGCAGCCATCACCACAAACGTACCTACTTTACAATTTTACAATTTAGATTAACTGCTAAATATTGTAATTTTTTAAGTTTCGTGAATTGACCACATAATATTATGTTTAACGCCGGGTATATTGCGATCTCCTTCCCTCGTTGTAGCCCACCTACACTAACTGTATCAGCGGACCGGTCTGAAACTACACCGCAACACGAGCGCATGCATATGACAACGAAGACTGACAAAGGCCCACCATGACTCCACGAAGCCGACGACCTAAATGCATCTTTGAGCTCAACCGCTTCACGAACCATTCGTGAACATTTATATCGTTCAGTGGAGAGGACTTGCGGATCGTGGAGCTCAGTGCAATGACCGGATCCCGATTCGAGCAAATGGTCAGCTATTGCAGACTTCTGTGTTTGGCTATTTTTGACCGCCGCGGTGTGTCCTTTGATTCTTATCGCTATAGCACGATTAGACCACTTGACCAATTTTCCTACATTACTATCGCAGCTGATATCTACCAGGAGTCCAGAAAGAGAAAGACGTCCTTTGGCGTCCTCACATGCTCAGTTAGCTGGAATAAGAGATACACCGTCTTAATAGAATACTTTTTCAGCAACCTTAACCGTCACTCCTTTAACACAAGCCATGAAAGCCGGTTGTCTCTCGACGTCAAACCTATTTCTTTGATATCCGCGTCTCGGTCGCCTCCGCTTAGTCGCACTAATTCAGACTACAAATACCCGGAGATAAACATAATTACAGTATGTGCTAAATAGTATCAGGTGCTGTGTTAACTCTTAAAAGTAATTATTATCAGGAGACAATCTCGGTAGCAGGAATCCAATATATTTAGTACGTATTGGATAGCAGCTACTATTCACAACTATATAAATATTAGTTATCTTAGATTGTGGACGACAACCAGCCATCTACAGTTTGAACTATCAAACATTTCGCGCAAACAGCTCACCCGGCACATTGTTCATTTGAATATTCATGATGCTCGTATCGCAGACATACAAGAAGGCAAATGAAATCTCTTGTCGTCCGAACTCGGAATCCATCGGCTTCAAACCAGCGATTGCCATTTTAAGAAAGCAATTTAGAAAACAATGCGCGCGTTCCGACGCCAGGTTATTTTATTGTCTGCGCGGTGTGCCTGTGTGTGGCGCGCTTTGTTCCCAGAGCTCGATTCCACTCGGTGATACATTTTATATTGGGTGCTACAGCTAAAGAATTAACGTTAGATAAATAACTAGCTTATCATAGCTATCCGGACTCGATAACTTATCTTTTTATCTCGAGGAGTTCGCGGCGTTAATTCGGAACATTTTTGTTAGATTCCCTGCGCTCCGCTGGAAGATAATTTCGGGTTTAGGCGCGTTTTTCTCGGAGTTGTTAGTGTTGCCCTAAATCGTGCGGCTACTACATTTGATTACTCCGGTTATCTGAATGGTTGTACGCTGTACGCTGTACGCTGTACAGCTCAAAGTACAGGATTGTCGTGACGGAACTGAGGACGCTGCAAGGTAAATAACGTTAAACATAAGAATATTAAAACGATGCTCGTGTGATCTCTTTCTTGTGATTGTCTGGAATGTTGACTGTTTACATTATCTTGTCTGTTATGCGCGGAGTACATTCATGTGCACTGAATTTGAAAAAACTATTTTAACCATCATTCCATTGTACATTTTCAATTATTTTATATCCCCTGTGTGGTATACGACGTATGCGACGAAGTGAATATATCCGAGTATTGTAAAACATCTACCGATAAGGTCTCGCGGGCCGCGAGTCTCGCTCGTGATGGGGAACCTGCGTACTCCAGCGGTGGTGGAGATTTTCTACAAATATTACTTGCGTCTAAGTTTCTTTGTACTTATCCATTACTGTGACTTATACATTGTTGGCTTCATCTCTTTTATAGATTAACTTCTCTGGTTGAGGATCTCAAACTGTCCATTTTCATGCAACTAAGTCTGACTATCAAAGAAAGTCTCGTGGGAAACGACACTCGTTGAGTTTATAAAGTGCGGACCGGACATGAACTGTGTAATGATAATGTTTAGTAGATCAGTTTTTAAAATATGTTTTTTGTTCGTTTAACATAATTATGTCGTGTTTCTCGCTCTGATTTTCTTGATGGGCAGCCTTATCGCATCAGTCTGTCGCTTCGCTTCTCCTTTCTGTCCTTCATTCTTACTGTTGAACTGGTGATTTCAGCCGGAGGCAGCAGTAACGAGGACCTGAGCGATTCCACCGAGAACTCCATACAAAAGTCCCATGTTAAGAGGCGCCTCCGAGACTTCTTCGCCAGGAGACCCCCTATGGAGGTTCTCATGAAAAAAGGGTACTACAAAGGTTGGAACTTAATATACGTTGCTGATAGAAACGCTTCGTAGAGCAGCTTCCTCCGGGCCGGCTTGTAGGACTCGCACTCGCACGTAGATCAAATGGATCGAGTTTGGTTCGACGAGTGCAACATAATTCCTACTTACTCATTAATAACTCGTGGTTTGGTTTTGTACTACTGGTGTTTCTAATTTGTAGTTGTATTAAAAGTAGATTAGAAGTGACTAAGGTGATATCTCATAGAGACAGAGAAGTACAATGGCGTATTTAATGTAAATAACATTGCTTTTATTGAATGGTCAACATTGAGCGACTAACAAGGTAAGTTGGATTGCGGGCGTGATGCATTTGACTTTGTAAATATTCATTAATATTAGTTGATCGATATAGCGGTGTTTTATTTATGCTCAACCTGGTTCCCTGCGTGTGAAGGTGGGCGGCGGCGGCGGGGCGGTCGGGCAAGTGTACCACGTGGAGCACAGGCGCGCGACTGTGACTATCGTTACAATAAATATTACTTTATTTATATATTTAACTGCAAACATTGGGAAATAGTAATATTAGTCGAGCCTGCGCCCCCGCGGGCAAACCTCGCCGTCGGTGTCACCCAGCGCCGGATTTTCCAATTGTCCATAACAATAAACCTATATATATATATATATATATATATACGAACAATAAAACCCAAATATGTAAAAAACGTTTTGCTTTGTAAAAGTCTAGTAACGGAGTGTTTCTTTAGTACCTATAGTGTAATTGTACATATTATTGTAATAGAATACTTAAATATATACGTATACTCATTGGCGGGTGGACAGTGGACAGTGGACAGTGGACAGTGGACACTGCGTTATCACTACTTTAACACGCACTGCACGATCACAAGTTCGCGAAAACTAGATGTCACTTAAGTAGCATCTTTGATGATCATTTTCTTCCGTAGTAAGAGTTGTTCACCGTGACGTTGTATGATATCCTGGAATATATCCGTCGATACCATTTAAATATACAAAACCAAAATTGTCACGACAAGAGTCAACTTGTGTTATGTGACCCCTGACCACCCCTGACCACCCCTGAGCCTTGTAATACGAGTCAAAGTTTAGCTTTTGTCGAATCTTTCA
Source organism: Biston betularia (assembly GCA_905404145.2). Classification (NCBI taxonomy): domain Eukaryota; kingdom Metazoa; phylum Arthropoda; class Insecta; order Lepidoptera; family Geometridae; genus Biston; species Biston betularia. Next base: position 58,794 of record FR989883.1, read on the forward strand.
ACGGTCGCAGAGTTAGTCTCACAGCAGAGGTTGTTCTTAGTGAACAAATTGCACACAGCGCCATCTAACCTTTTTTTTAATGTTGGTCGGGATGGGAATTCACTAGAGGACAGTGATATCTGTTAGTTAGTCAAGCTCGACAGGCGTATGAAGGTAGTTCTCGCTCAATACGCTCGGTGGGCTTGCAGACGAGCCGGTGTTCGGGCGCAACCTGGAGGAGGTGTGCGCGAGCAGCAGCCCGCGCCTGCCCGAGTTCGTGGTGGCGTGCGTCAACGAGATCGAGAGCAGCGAGGACAACCTCTGCACCGATGGCCTCTACCGCGCCAGCGGCAACCTAAGCCAAGTGCAGAAACTACGCCTGGAGGTGAGCAATGTGCGCAGCCAGCGGCCGCGGGGACCGCGCCGCGCCGCGCCGCCGCCGCAGACTGTCTGTCCGCTGCGCTGGTTGGAGCCGTCTCGGAGTCGGCAGGTCAAGGCGCGGTTATACTTACCGCAGCTCGTGTCGGCCGGGGTCAGACTTACGATACAAAAGATGGAAACTAAAGTGGTTTCGACACGTTTGTATTTTCCGAGAAGTAGTTCCGTTGTTTAATGATTTATTATTATTAATATTGAGTCAGTTTAGGAATACAAAAGTTTGTAATGTATTCAAAGAGTCTCTCTATGTTTCAGATCGACCAAACAAGTAAAAATCACTTGGAGGTGATAAAGAACAACACGGATATTCACGTGCTGACCGGCTCGCTGAAGCTTTTCTTCAGGGAACTGAAGGAGCCCCTCATCCCCTGCAGCATGTTCGACAGGATCCTGGCCGCCTGCTGTGAGTCGTCCTGCTCCTTCAAGCATTCGCGGTCTTCTTTATCGTATATGCTAAATGCACCCATATAGAGTTCTTTGCACCTTTACCATCCGTCGCATTCTTGTGCCGATCTAGTCGGTTACCTTTAACCAGCATGCCTCGCTGGTCGCACGCGTCTGCACGCCGCTGTTCGGTGTAATGTTGCGACCACGCAAGAGCGCAGCGAGCTATATCTAACATATTGTGTCATGTAAGTCACTAGTGAATTTTTTTAACGGGGGGATAACTTTAATATTTGTATGTTTTCCTCTTCATCTTTAAACATACTTTACGTATTTAGCTACTTGTATGTAATAGTGACAAAAAAGACTCAAAAAGATAAAAAAGAATAAAAGATTTTCATCTTAAATTTAAAAAAAAAATTTGGTTAAATATCTATTAAAATTTAACAAAATGTCGTTTTCTCTCCAAGGCTAGAACCGTTTTAGTTCGCAATGATTTCTAGATGGCTCTGTTCAACTCTAACGCGCGCAAACGTTCGTCGCATCGAGGACAGTAAGCTTTTCGTACTTCGATTGATTTTTTAGTTCTGGATTTACATGGAGTAAACAGTGTCAAGTAGTAGTGTGTTTCTATTCGTGGCCTCAGTGCGCGAGTTGTACTCGCTCGGTGTTAGGTGAATCGGTTTACCGCGTCGTTTCTAACTTTTCATTTCCTGTGATTTCAGCATTAAAACCTAAAGAAGTGAAGATCAAAGAGTTCCGAGACATCGTCAACTGCCTGCCGCAGTGCAACCGCGACACGCTGAAATATCTACTGGAGCACCTGCTGAGGTATGAGTCACGCCGCCTTATCTCAGCTGCACGCGCACGTGTCCTGACGGACTCGCGCGCGACTTGTAGCGTGTGGATGAGGAACGTTCTAATGTACCACGTTATGTTTAACTAAAATATGATTACTCATTTAACTATAAAATCATTTTATGACAAGACATTTATTTCGTAAAATTTAATTGAAAACCTCACAGGCGCTGAAATCTTATGAAGATCAGAGACGGACGGACGTGCAGTTTTTTTAACTAATGTTAACATCAAAAGTTGCATTTACGACCTCGAGACACATTTTATGTGATTTGTGACACATTTATTGCCAAACACGCCGCGCGGCGTGAACTCGTGCTAGCGGCATCAGCCAAATGCAAAAGTCGACAAACAAACGTGTTGTAGTTAAACACCAATCCTTTCCATTAGTTGCGCCGATATAATCGTATTTGTATTTATTTTTAACTTATAACGAGCCACAGAAATTACACGACATGCCAGTAACGTATTAACTCATTATACATTTATTATGACATCCCAGTTTGACAACGTTAGCTGTTTGTCTAACTTGCACAGGTAATGTTCATGTACTCATGCGTGGAGCGTGGGTTTACTTTAAATGAGGGTGAACCTCCTGTGTAAATGGTACTCGTATATTACTAATAAAGACTCGTGCTAACTCACTCGGTCAAACTCGGATGAAATTATATTTCAGCATTTGAGGTCCGAGCGTGTCTCGAATGGTGGGCGTTAACGGTTTGGTATGTTATCTAATTGTGATATATTGAAGTCCGCGTCGGTTGCAGGGTGACGCGGTACAGCGAGCGCAACCGCATGCACACGGCCAACTTGGCCATCGTGTTCGGGCCCACGCTGCTGTGGGCGCCCGCCGAGCAGGCGCACAACATCGCCGTCGACTGCATCCAGCAGAACAACGTCGTCGACATCCTCCTCAATGAGTTCAACGAGATATTCCTCGAGGACAACGCCAAGGGGAAGAAGAGGGCGTGACTCGAAGCCCGAGCGGCGCGCGGCGCGCGGCGCGCGGCGGCACCGGCACCGGCACCGGCACCGGCACCGGCACCGGCACCGAGCTGTCGAGCGCACTTCGGACGTACGACCTGCGGTAGACGCCTAGTTCCCTTCGCTCTGTGTGCGCGTCGGCAACTGGAGCTCCAACGACCACTCGTGGGAGTATACCACGCTGTTGGTATGTAGCTGACGTCACGCGGACTGCGGACTGCGGACTGCGGACTGCGGACTGCGGACTGCGGACTGCGGACTCACTGAAAGTTTGAGTGGTGAATGTGGTTTTTTTAGTTTTAAGAGTGAAAGTAAGTTACATAGTAGTTTGTATTTTTACGTTTGAAATACGGTTTATGTGTATATAGACGATTCATGAGTTCTGCGTAGAACGAAATATTTGCTATGATCTCTGTCGCGTAAAAATGTTCGATTAAATATCGGTTGCAGTTTATAAATACTTTATATTTTGATAAATTTGTCCAAACTACTACGACATCCGCATCCGTGTTGTGATTGTGAAGCAATATTGTACGGAAAGACTGTCCGAGGCTCTAGAGTAAATAATATATTTGAAAGTTGAATAGAATATTATATATACTTATATTATATAGTTAAATAGAAGAGAAAAATATATTTGTGTGATGTAGTCTAGAGAAGTAGGTATGTTTTTTAATAAATTTATTTTCGGGGCCAAAGTTGTATTTACCGAGTCCCCCTGTTCGTTGAGCGGCTCAAAGCCTCTTGTGTATTTGTGCCTTAAGCTAATGTATGTAACATACTCATCATGGATGATTTCTTTCCTTTATGTGATAACCTAGAGACGTCGGTATCCGTGTACCTTGTCTAGTAGTGCGCCGGGCTAGTCCGCCGTGTCGAAGCGGACTGCGGCTGGACTTTAATACTTAAGCTACTTTCACGCTACCATTTCTTTCCTCAATACTCATATAAAAGTACCTACAGTTAAACGAATACAAAGATTTGTAAAAATTGAATAAGCTAGTAACCAAAGTTTTTGTATTTTTGGCTGATAGATAAAATATTATAGGGTTATAAGTTGTCGTGTAGCGTCCGTGATGTGATCAGTTTGCGCCGAGAGCCTGACGACACGTAATCAACTCAAATACATACATTAATAAAAAACTAAAGTATTTTATCTGTTTTTTTTTATTTTAATTCCATACCTACTCTCTTCCTTCACGCTCACTCCATACTGGCGCGGCCAGCCTGCACCGCCAGGCTGCGCTGCCGCGTCCGCGCTCGGCTCCGGTTTCAGCGGTCTGCATACCTGGCTCCTACCCTTAACCCTCGAACTCTGAATACGTTACTTCTATACGCAGGTACAAGATAATTCAATTGGTAGTTCTACGTAGTTCAGTGTCAGGATTGAAATAAAAAACAAGTATGATATCCAGTAGTGTAATAAGAGTCGCGGCGCGGAGACAACGTCCCGTCGTTCGCTTCGAACCGTTCCTTTCATAATATGTTGCAGTCTTATATATTTCCTGCTGTCTGTTCGGACAGATCGTGTGACGTGAGTGTGAACAAACTAACCACCAAACAATGTAAAGGAATGTTTATTCATACTTAACAACTTAACAATAAGTCGAACAATATTAATACGTTAATAAAGTTAGGAGCCGAAGTTTGCCGTCCGCGGACACGCACGTCCGTCGGTGAGTTAACCGTAACATACATCTACAGACACTACAACTTAAAGCTAACCGAGATAAACAAACGTTAGTAGAGTTGCCAACGAGAAAATTAAAAATTACATTCAAAAAGTTATGTGACAGAAACATATGTGACAAATATGTTTAACATAATCTGCATATTATCACCTAACTAAACACTCAGCCCACATTCATATCAATAGATGGAACGTTTAGTCCCGTTTAAATCTGAATAATGACACAACTACTCGCCGACAAGTGAGTGTCTGGAAACCGTAGCCGCGCGGCGTCAGGGCCGACGCGACGCCCTGTGACGCCCCGCGTGTCGGCCGGCGGCCGCCGAAGGCAGCGGGAGGTTCCTACGGTATAAAAAGCTATACAACTCAATTAATATTACAAAGCTCTTTGTATTTTTACATTATCGACACTCGTAGACTCGATGACGTCGCGTGAATTACAATAACTTTCAATAAACACTTGTATGATTTAATAACTATCTACAGACCGTTTCTAACAATTGCAATTAGCGCACGAGCGTTCATCGGTTACTTTTCAGTAGCTGCTGTCTGAACTGTTATGAATGACGTATAAGTTATAACTGTTGAAATGTTCGAGAGCACTAGCACAGCTACGTCATCGAGCCCAGTGTGTGTGTGTGTGCATCGCATCTACATACGCGACGACATGTACAAAAGTCGTATTGTACAAATATATAAAAAAGTGCATAAAATGTTCCAAAAATGTCTCGTCTTTGTTCCGCCGCTACACTACAACATTATATAATATTCGTATATAACTAACAACAATCGCAAATCAATACCAAAATTACTAATAGTTCAACGTATCGTTCAAATATATATAATACATACAATAATTATACATTGTAAATATTCGGGTTTCAGCTACGTGTGTACACATGCACGTGTGGTAGCTATAAGCTCTCTAGTCGCCGCCGCCGGCGCCGGCGCGGGCGCGGGCGCGGGCGCGGCGTCAGGTCGCGACCTCCAAGAAATATTGCTTCGAGATGTCTTTATCGTGTACAAAAACAACACAAATGAATATAACTACATCTAAGCGAAATGTATACTGGAAGCATCGGCGCCTCTACGCGAGCGGAACATAACACGTTGCCGCTATATTTCTATAGTCTGAATACATCACAGTACTCGCTACGGTAAGGAGTCTGGCTGGACAACGGCGCCGGCGCCTCAAGCTGCATGCACTCGAACGTGGTGTTCCGAGGGAACTGTACTCGCGAATACAAAACAAACGACGAGGATTCAATCCTTCCTCGCCCAGAGCCCTCAGGAAACAAAGACAGCGAAAGATTTCCTACAAATTGAAGCTCACGCTCGAGCAGAAATCGACAAAACACGTTAGTTAAGTTAAACTACAGTAACATTGGTAGTGGTGTAATTCCCGCCTAACTTTAGCCACGAAGCTGCGTGCAGCGCGCGTAGTCGCGGCGCGACGTGTAAAAATGTTAATTCTTCACCTGAAGTTGGAGTAATTTAGCCAATTTGTGTGCGAGTCAAGGTGATCATTTAGCGGTGAGCCGCCCTTGACTATCCGCGCGCACGCGATGTGGCGATGCCAGGTCGTATTTTCTAAATTTATTGCTTGTACTTTCGTGATTTTCCAATTATTTTGGAATTTTCTTATTTCGGCGTTCGAGCGGCGACGAGCCGTTTGTTACGTTGCGGTGACTGCCGACCTCTGAAGTTTAGGGTGATGAGATCTGAGCGATTTATTATTTACGCTGCAGGGAAAACAACAGACGGGTCGCCGTACGGGCAAACTCGTTTATACACGTCTGTGTACCTGCAAAGTGGCCACTGGTGCCTGGTTGACGACCTTTTCATTCTCGATGTAACATCTCTCATTGTTGGTATTTTCACTCGACCCGATTTCAGCGTTTCGATGAAACACGTCTCTTAGCGAAGTATGTACCTGGTACATTTAGCAGACGTTTTCTAATTATTTTTATGTCGTCTGACATCTTTATCTATAATACTAATACAAATTGATGTTAGGTAAGGTTTGCAGCAGCACTGTGGGCTTTGGGACGAGCCTTGCCGCGGATCCGCGGCATCGGTTCGACGTAGAGAGCGAGCGTATGAGGCGCGCGGTTATTCAGCCAGAAGTACAAGTGGGTCGCAGGCACATACAACGATATAACAACCATGTTCTCTACTGCTAGGTCCGTCCAAGCGGGTTCACTAAAACGATCAGTCGTAACTAATTAGGATCATTTTAATACAAAACCAACATAAACTTACATCTAAATAACATTTTGGTTTCTCTCCGTTACAAAAAGCACGATCAGTCTGCACCATGTTTTTATTATTACAAAAATGTCATAACACTACCCGCTGCTATATCTCGTCGGACTCGGATCTGATGGAGTCGTAGTTGGACGTCTTACTCCTCAGCATTCTGAGAAAAGATCCTACAGCGAAAATAGTTCTCCTATGCCTGTGGAATATACCCTGATAGAGCGCCTCCCGCAGCGCCTTCCTGTCGTCCGAGATGGAGGCCTGCGTGCTGAGCGTGATGTCGGACTGCGCGCAGACCGGTTTCTGGTGCCGCAGGCTGCCGTGCTTCTTCTCCAGCGACTTCTGGTTGGGCAGGCTCATCGTCGACTCGATCGACGAGTTCTTCGTCTTGCGCAGGTTGAGCATCTTCTTCCCGGAGGAGTGCGTCTCGGAGGAGGAGCGGACCGGCGCCAGCTTCGACCGGTGCAGCGGGTTGTTGGAGCCCTCCGGGTGCACCGTGATGTCCACTGACTTCTGGCTGACGGCGCTCGACCGGGTCAGCGTGCGCTGCGACGTCGTCGGCGGCTCCGCTCTCGGCAGCATCTCCTCGGGCATCGGTAACTCTGATTCTAAAGCTATCATGTCGATCGGGTTCGAGTCGCTATTGTCCTAACAATCGCTCGATCGAGGTCACATCATAGGCGGGCGAGCCTCGTCGCTGTCAATGGAGGGCACGGCCAGGTGAATGACGACGTCCGTATTGTCGGGATGACCGCTCCTGGCACGCCCGTCGCAACAATTGCTGAAGGTTATGGTCGGTACCTTTGCATCGCCGTCTATCTGGACCGAGTTTAGGTTTCGCGCTAGGCAATCCACGTCGGAGACGTCCCGGGGATCCTGCCGGTCATCGGAGTTCGCGCTCATGCTCGGTGCGCGCCATTCCTCCTCGCTCGCGCGCTCTACGTCCGGGGACGGCCCGACGTCGTCGCGGCACGGCGAGAAGCCTTCTCCGTTCACTCGGAGCCCGAACAGGTCCGCTAAGTTGACGTTGAAGTACTTGTGTCGCTTGTTGGGCCCCTTGCTCGGCGACTCCGACGATTGCACTTCCTCGGCGATTATACGATCCGTTATAGTTTCCACTTCTTTCTTCAGAGCCTGGTCGTCCTCGTAAAATTCGGACAGATCCTGGAGATTCTCGAACCAGTTTCTGTTCAGGAAGCTATTCGGGGGGAATTCCTGGTCCTCGGCGTTGGCACGGCGGTAGTCGTCGATGAGCGGCTGCAGCGAGTCCTCGTGCTGGCGGAACAGGTAGTGATAGGCCTGGCTGACGGCCAGCAGCGAGTAGGCGGAGCCGTCGCGCGCCACCGCGGAGCCCGAGGGCGCGCGCGTTGCGGCGCACCCGCGCCACACCTGCCCCTGCGCGCGCTCCTTCGCTATCGCATTAGAATTAAGAATCCTTTCGAAGTCGGACACTCGGTCGGCTTCGCTGATCTGCAGCAGCAGCTTGTTCTCCGTCCCTGTCCCGCCGCCGGCGGCGTGGCACAGCCTCCTGTTGTCGCCGACCTGTTTGTGAGGATTACCGTGCTTAGTCTTGTTACTATCGATCGGGCGGCCGCTCGGGCTCTGGCCCGGCGGCGGCGGCGCCGGGCCGGAGGTCGAATGCCTAGGTTTCGGATTGTCCGCGTACTTCATCGGAATGGACAAGTTCTGGACGGAGACCGCGAAGGGTACTTTCTCGACTACCTTCCTATTGAGCTGTTTGACGACGACGTGAGTCGCGGGGCGCGGTCCGGAGGCGGCGGAGCGCTGGCGCGGGAACAGCTTCCTGTCGCTGAAGCGCGGGCGAGAGTCCGCGCTGCGGACGGGGCGGCCGTGCCGCGAGCGCGGGCGCTCGGCCAGGCTGACGCTGTGCGCGCGGAGCGGCAGCGGCGAGCGCGAGGGCCCGGCGTGCGCCGAGCCGGCGCGCCGGCTGGACATTGCGGGCGGCGGGCGGCGCGCGGCGCGGCGGCGGCAGACTGCCCGCGCCGCAAAAAGAAACCACCGAGATGGCGTGCTCGCCGCGATCGATGCCGCCGCCGAATAAAGATGCGCATAAAATTTTGGCGAACGTATGCCCGATTACGGTGGAATGACAGTTTTATAATGTTTCGTGATTCTTTTTGTCGTCCGTACTGCGAGGCCCCGGTTTATGTGTATCGTCGCCGGCTCGACGCCGCGCCGCGCCGGCTCGCGTGCCGCAGCGCCGCCGCGCGCGGCTCCGACACGCACGTGCATACGGATACTTGCATGTGATATCTATTCATGTGCGCGGAATTGTTATGGAAAACATGTTTACAGCAGTTTTTGGCACGAACAATAACAATATGGCACGGCCGTTATGTGGGAACTACTAGGCGTCTTAACGACTCAAAAATATATGAGATAATATTATATCGATACTCGACTGATGTACGTAGTCGAACTTGGTTTGCTTTTTCGTTTTCATTAAACTACATGTTCGCAGATTTCGTTTAGAATCAGAAGCCAGAGAAGTGTGTTTTCATCGGTTAGTATTCAGAACGGTCGCCGCGCCGCCGCCGCCGAGGCAGCGCTGGCGGCTCCTCCACGGCGGACGAGTGTGATGGGAAGGGGAGCGCGTGTAAGGTAAAGTAATTATTGGTTTCCCCGTCGGCCGCGAGCGCTACACGACCGGTCGGAAGCCAATTAGGAAGGTAAAGTTTCGCGAAACTTTTTGCCCGCTCCGAGGAGTGGTCAGGTGAGTAGCCGGACATACGAGAGGCCTGGCATGGAACATTCTTGGATGGAAGACGACCCTGGCTTAGAGGTTAGAAAGACAGAGGCTTGTTACGTAGCAAGTTCGAATTCTCCTAAAAGGAAAATTTTTGGTATTTTTAAACCTGATCAACGCCGCGTCGTGACCCGGTCACATCGCCCCATGTTTAATGGGGCACAAGTTTCCTGGAGCGGGCCGTCCTCTCCGGTCGATTGCATGGGGCACATTCATTTTATGGTTAGTCTATGTAATATAGCGACAGTGTGGTAGCGATGTCCGTTCAGTGATTAATGCCTTCATACGTCGAAGGGCGTGGCTTCAAACCCCGACAATGAGCTATGAGCTGCCGGCGAAGGAAAATATAGCACGGTGGTAGGATATTTTTTAGTTTCTCGACTAGCTAGCTGCTACCCTCAAGTCGGTAAAATCTGTCCGCAAGCACCTCACGGTGTGTTGCGGCGGCCTCACTCGAGAGTCAGTTCCATTCCCGGCCAAGCGTGTTTACCAACTTCGACCGCACCGTCCATCGAGTGAGCTGTAGCCAAATATACAGCCCGTCTAACATAAAAAAACAACGCGTTGTTTACTAACTGTTCATTGACGTGAAGTTTATCTGAATTCATTTCAAAATAATATTTTCCCCAGCATTAAGTACAAAGTGTGTATCACCGTCTCTCTGGTTTATGCTGTTTGTATTAAGATGTGAAAGCCGAGTGTTTATCGAATCATCAATCGCTAGCGCCGCGACGCCGCCGCCGCCGCCTGCACGCGCGCCGCGCGCAGAGAACGTCGAGTAGATTCAGAAATAAGGTAACACCGGATGTAAGGGAACCTCCCGGAGAGCAGACGATGTGGTACGATACGAGTAAAAAACTATATTTAATGGAGAACCAATAATTTGTGACAAAAAGTTTTAAAAAGCAACATCAGTCTTCGAAGTCATCAGTCGGCAGTTTTTAATTTTTGCGTTTTTGTGACAAAACACGAGCCTTGAAAATTTTAAGTTGCAAAAAATTCTTCTCACACAACGCACTTAACAAATTATACATGACCGCCGGCGTAATCGACAATTATTATTTATAGATCGGACAAGGCACGCGGTGGAAAGCGACGATGTGGCCGAAGATGGAGCACGCTTGCCTAGGAAATACCTATCTACGTTTTTCTTGAACAATCCCGAGTTGAATGAATATTAATTATGAACTAGGCCACCGGGCGCATCGCAAGCCCTCGCAGAAGGGCGGCAGCACAGCCTGGTCCCGTCGGCTGAGTTCAGCACCCCGGGCGCGGCGCGGCGGGAGGTCGGCGGTGTTTGCCCGACCCACATATCAATCTTTGTACGTACGTAATATTACGCTTACGTTTGTATGCAAACATATTTGTCGGTTTCTCGCTCTGTCTTCCTTCGCGGAAAACTATAACTGGAACTTTTTTCTTTCTTTTTCCTTTGTTTGTTTGTGCTTACGTTTGACCGCCATCTCACCTGAGTTTAAGCGAAGCTGCGCTCGCCCTCAAAAAAATCGCGACTATGAAAATCCGTACGTTAATTGTTGAAATCCTGTCATACCTACAAACCTACATCGTTTCATCGCTTACAAAAGCTATTCATCCGCAAGCGCCGAGTGCAGCCGTCCTACCTAATTAGTATCGGATAAGTAGTCACTTCCGGCGGCTGCGGCCGAGCCGGATTAACAAGATTATATCTATTCCTGGAGGCCGGTTCGCTTCGGACGGAGTAAGTGGACAGTCGCACTCAGGACGCGGCGGGCGCCATTCTTTTTATTGCAATATCTATTAGCGTTTAGTTCCTGCACTCGGGCGCACCGGCGCGGCGGCGTGGCGGCGGCGCGGCGGCGTGGCGGCGGCGCGGCGGCGCGGCCGGTGACGCAAACGCCAATCCTAAAGTATATTCAACGATCCACACACAGCGACATTACATACACCTAAACGTGCCGTGTTTGTGTGTGTATTTGTTTTATTTGCTAATTATTTAAATCGTAACATCTTAGAGATTTAAATGCAATTATGAATGGGGATGGCTTATGGCCTGATTTTAGATAATATAAGTACATCATATATGTGTATGTAAATTCATATGTATTTAAACTAAGTAGTGATCACATTTTGACACATGAGTCGGCTCTCGACGCGTCTCAACAATGTAAATGACGTCACAGTAAATCCAGAATGGCGGATTTCATAAACTAAATTCGCATTTAAAAAAGTGTGATTAACATGCCGAATGAAATAGTGTAATAAGTTTTTAATTAGTAAAGTAAAGGGTTGGCGCGGCGGAGGATGAGTGGCGGGGCTTAGTTCCCACTCCACGGCGGCTCTCCTGGGAAGCAGACTGTTGCCGCGGGACCGCGAGTGAAATATACACCAAAATGTAGATGCCATGCTATAGGTGTAGCCCGCGTGTACAATGCGTGCGCAGGTCGCGCTCGCGCTCGCGGTCAAACAGTTCAACCTCCGCCCGTCCCCGGACTGTCGGCGGCGCTCCCGCTATACAACAACTGCCACACGGACGGGTACAGTTGTTGCGTTTGATTTCAATGTTAGGTACATGTTTTGTTATTTCTGTTTTGTAATTGTGGCGTGATCATTAACGAGTTCTCTATCTATCTGCTGTTTAACGCGGCGTGACGTCATTTAGACGCCATGACAGGCATGATCGTTTTTGCGGTAATTGGTTTTTGGATTTTACAAATTTTTTCACACGCATCTGAGCTACCCGGAACTATTTAGTTGAATAATAGCGAAAACGATATTAACATCCATCGCGTAGTTTAGAAGAACTGAGCGAACAAACAAACACGCGAAATTACTTTATTTTTCACTAGAAGATAGAATACAAGTTGAATCCCTCCCACTAATATAAATGTGAAAGTTTGGATGGATAAATAAATAAATAAATAAATAAATATCGCAGGACATTACACACAGCGCCATCTGACCCCAAACTAAGCAGAGCTTGTGCTATGGAAGACAGATAACTGATAGAATACTTAAATACTTTTTTTTTTGTAAATACATACTTATAATACATACAGTACACCCAGACACAGAACAAACATCGATGTTAGTCACACAAATGTTAGTCCTGAGTGGGAATCGAACCCACGCCCTTCAGCTCTCGAAGCAGACACACTACCAATGAACCAACAGGGCTGTCAATGGTCAGTGGATGTTTGTTACTCTTTCACGCAAAAGCTACTGAACGGATTTGGATGAAATTTGGTACGGAGGTAGCTGACACCCTGGCTTAACTTTACCCTTAACATATAAGCTACTGTCTGTCCCGAAAACATGTAGCGGGTAACACCGCGGGGCGCAGCGAGTACTGAATAAGTCTGCGTTTACTCCGATATTCTCTAAACACCGTCGCGGTGCGCGGATGCTGTTTTATCTCCGAGGAGCTTGGAAAGGACAGCCCTCGTACTCGGAGGATCCTACTGCGATTCCCGCCACGTGCTCGCGAGGAAGCGCGAATGCGAACCTTACTGCGCGGGTATACGACATGCGGTCGCATAGCTTCTCTATGGCCGGAGTATATCTCAATACCACGAGTTTCGTACCCATCATGTGCTCTGGCGCAATGTTGGACGAGTAACGAGTGATGCAGCATTCTAGCAGTGCCGTGACTCATGTGCCATCCGCCGGCGCCGGCGCCGGCAGGTTTCCACTCCGAGCTCGTGCCGGGAGCCCAAGCATCCCACGTCTCATTAAATCATCATCTTCCGCAAACAATAGATAGAGTCGTGCTAACTCAGAATAATGTTAAAAGCAACATGAGTGCGTCACGCGGGTTTATTTGCAGCGAAAATATGATTCTGTGCGTGCGCGCTGTACTCGAAGAACTTTTATATCATCCGGCACGCAGGGGCGGCAGGGGCGGCAGGGGCGGCATGGCGGCGGGCGGCGGGCGGCGGGCGGCGGGCGGCGGGGCGGCAGATGGGGAACTCGACATTGACCTAGTAACGCTCTCGGTACTGAGCTAGTGGCTTACTAAAAAAAATAAAAAAAAAATAGTACTACAAGTACTTAAGTAAGTACTTGTAAGTACTTTTGTTACTTTTTTTTTTGCTTACTAGAGGTAACGTCACTTTTTATAAAGATGTTATTTCACTGCTGCGATAGCACCGCACTCCACTCAGTAGTGGGTTCGATGCTCGCCGCGTGATATCGTGTTTTAACCTTATAAAATTGTTACGTAAAATGGGCGCTATTTCATTTGCTTAACTGAATTATGCATTTAATATTTGAAAGAATACAAAAGAAGTAGGAACTTAGAAAGGGCTGTTGTTAATTCGTCGCCGCGACTTCACGGGAGCAGGACTACATTGGACTTTCACTTAGTTTTTATGGTTCACAAGCTAGGTGTTTGACTACAGCTCACCTGATGTTAAGTGTCGGTGTGGTCGAAGATGGTAAAGCACACTACTACTACTTACTTTGTGTGACTTTGAGAATTACTGAAACTTTGACTTGATTTCTTTGATCAAATATTCGAAAGTACCGGAATACTTGGCACTCTTGGCAGTGGCGGCACCACTACATGCGTGCTAAGAGGAAAATAATGAAAGGAGAGAGTAGAGAAGGAGCACGTCGCTGGAAGAGAGCCGCGCGCCGCGCCGGCAGCCGTGCGGCGCCGCGTCACGCAGCGGCCAGCGCCGGAGCGGGCGCGCGGGCGGTCGCGGCCGGAATAATATTTTCTTATTTAAATATATCTTGATCAAGGCTGACATATTCTGGAACGCATCGCGCGGTTTTATGTGCGTGTATATCGACGCCGCGCGCCGGCCTCCGACCTCCGACCTCCGACCTCCGACCCACCATCGGGCGGCTGTTGGAGAGCTGACCGGCGCCAGCCGCTGCAGGAAGAAGCCCTCAGCGGGAGCTCGCGGCAGTACAGGCACTGCTGTCAAGTATTCGTTGCGAGAACTAGTCCCAATCTCTTTGAACGCTGAGCTAGATAAACATTAGTTCGCTCGGGTCGGGCAGGCTGCCGGCTCGCGCCCAGATATCCGATGATTTTGTAGCGATAATAGATCAGTGGTTAGCGCGGTCGGTTAGCATGCCGAAGGGCGTGGGTTCAAACCTCAACAATGAGCTCGAGCTGCCGGTGAAGGAAAACATCGTGAGGAAACCATAGCATGGTGGTAGCGTACTCTCTAGTAATCAGCTGGCTAACTACCACGCGAGAGTTGAAAATCTGCCGCCAAGCATCTAACGGTGTGTTCCGGCAGCCTCACTTGAGAGCTAGTTCCATTCCAGGCTAGGCGTGCTTTGCCATCTACGACCACACCGTCATTAAAGATCAGGTGAGCTGCGGTCAAATATCTAGCCTGTCAACTGTGACAACAATTGAAAAATTAATCCAATCTGCTAAGTGGGCGGCCCTCGTGACGCGGAGCACGACGCTGCGCAAGGAAGCAGTGCCGCGCCGCACCGCGCGACCTATTTATAGACAGACGGCTAACTGCGAACCAAACTATATACCATTACATATGGTGGAGAGTTTTATATGGCGGACAGGACAGGTTTGACTGCAGCTCACGCGACGTGAACTGTCAGTGAGGTCGAGGATGGTAGAAAACGGCAGCTAGCCAGCCGACTGTTAGAACGTATCACTATATTTTGGTTTCCAGGCGACGTGTTCCTGCTCCAGTAGCTCGTGAACGTTGCTGGGAGTAGAACCCACACCCATCAGCTTAAGATCCGACCGCGCTAACCTCTTATTATTTAACCTGCTTGTGATTGTTCGCCCCGCCGCACTTACACGTAAGCTCTCGTACTTAATACATGTATTAAAGTGATTTGTGATCACACACAAAACCATATTTTACACCGACATGCGACATGCGACGACAGTCCGTCACCGCGCGGGCAGGGGTGCTCCGACTACTGCGTCCACACAGATATACACAGGTATACCTGCCAGTATGAAAGATAATTGAAAAAAAACATATCGGTGGGAAGACCTACTAAAGCCTACTGAAGCCAGCAAGGTCGCCATGTTCCCCACAGGCGATACTGCGAAATATATTAACTATGTGACGTTCGGAACGTATCTAAGCTGGCAGCGCAGCGCCCCCAGCGAGCGCGAACGAGAACTATCTTTGTATATTTTCATACATTTGTCCGACATTTCCGTACTACGTATTTTTCCGCGGATTTATTTGTTCTTGTAAACTGCGTAGCACTCCGTAGGCACTCTGCGGACCTCGTAGCACCTGCGCTACGAACACCGGCGATAAATACAAAAAATATTTTGGGATATTTTAGTGTCGGCAGTGAGTCGCTGCCACATACGAACAAGAGTACAAGAGTACGCATTTACGTCGGAGAGCACTCTGCTGCCGAACTAAACAACTTGCTTGTGTTTATGTTAAATCCGATAACACGAGTTTGTTTGTGTCCGAATCCTCGCAAGGTGAGAGGTCAGGCTCGTCGCTGCAAGTGTACAAATAACATCTATTTTATTCTGTCATATATTTCTGTACACACGAGTACAGTGATAACGTTATAAGACCAGAATGATATAAAACGAAATGTAAATTACCGTTGTAAATTCATCTTCAAAGGCGTTAGGGATACGCCGCGGGACGGAAACCTATTCAGCCGAAGTTAAATTCTGAAAATGGTCAAATGAGCACACGACCCGTTCGCCGCGCTGGGCCGACCTCATCCCGCTGCCGAGCCCCGAGCGGGCCGCCGCCGCCGCCCGGGGCGCCCGGGGCGCCCGGGGCCCCGTGCCAGGCGCCACACGAATCGATATCACCACCCGTAAACAAAAACAATCACCTCCGCGGTACCTCCGGCATTCGACCTCCTTACGCCGATCGCATTTTTAACCGCGAAAAATCAACTCATTTTTTATTGCCTCGAAAGCGCACAAAGCTAAGTCGAGACAATTAAATGGAAGTCGACGACTCGGCGACCTACTCGCTCACCTGCGGGTCCGTCGGCGAGCCCGGAGCCGCCGCTCGAGGCACTGCTGTTTACACTTGCACGGCGCGGTGAGATTCGGTTTGGGATTTAAAACGTCGGAGCGATCGATAAATGCGCCATCGTGGCCGAAGCGGAGTCGTCCGTCCGTCTGTTCATTCGATACTGAAGCAGAGGCATGCGTGCGGGGCGGCGGCCGCGCGCGCCCGAGTCACGAGCGCCCGCGAGTCGCGAGGAAACTCGCTTAGATCGAGCGTCTCCGCCGCGCGCCGCGCGCCGCGCGCCGCCGACTCGTCGTTAGTTCACTTTCGAGGACTGTGTGTTTTGTTGCGTAGTTTGTTTTAGGATTTATCTCTCGGACGCGCGTCACTTTATCTCGGGTCACGGAAAACTGTACGATATGTTTGTGTGTACACTTCAATGTCCGAAATTTAAATATTGTATCATTATAAAGTAGTAGTAGTAGTAGTAGTAGTAGTAGTAGTAGTAGTAGTAGTACAAACACAAAGTGTATTTATGAAAAGCATGTTGTCATTTTTTTTGTTTATTTATTGTTTCACTAAGTTTAACAGCACAAAGTAGATATACTTAATTACCTACCTAATACTTTTTTCCTACAAAATATAAGATTACTAGCGACTCGCCCCGGCTTCGCACGGGTGCAACGTAGATGAGACACCACTCAGCCCGATCTTCGGCTTTTCGCTTTCGGCTTTTCGCGCAGCTGGCCCACGTATATCGTCTCTCCATCGAGTCTCAGGGCGTCCTATGTTACGTTTACCAACTCTGTCGCTGTCTCCACTCTAGAACAGGTCTACCCCAGCGGTTATCGGTGCTGCGTCCAACACAACACGCTGAGCTGTCTGTGACTTCAGTTCTCTGGCGAATAACTTCGTTCCGAATACGATCCTTCGGAGAGATGTGACCAGCATCAGCACCAGCATCACGTCAACGTCAAGTCCATACTTTTTTATAATAATTTAATTTTCAACTTAAGACACGAGTACCTAAAGTAATTTATATTGTTGTATGACCTGCTCTTTCTTACGAAAGTTTTTGCCAAATGTTTTGTATTCTGACGTTCATATACTAGATGAATTAAATATTAGAACATCGAGTCTTGCTATGATATGACGTGATAGCTGCAAGTTACGTAAAGACCGCGGGGCGCTCCGCCCCCGGGCGCAGGTGCGGCGCGAGCTGATCTAGGGCACTACAGCTCGGACGGTCAGATATTCTCTTAGATTTTCCAGTTCTGTTCCCAGAAGTGCACAGGACGGCGCGGCGGTCTTATTGTTGTTTATTGTTTATAGAGTAAGCCGGCACAATATGCCAGTTACAATGAAAAATACACTAATGGCCATTTTAATTTTTTACAATTATGTAAAAAAATACTATGCAAACGTTGTGCATAGTATTTTTTTATAATGCGATGCTTTACAAAGTAATCATTGAAGAGACTTAAATAAAATTTGGGCGAAGCAACAGAAGTAGATTTATAAAATTAAATCATTTTTAATTTTCTAGTAATTTTAATGTATTTTATACGTTTCTTCAAAGTATAAACACTATTATACGAAACGGCGTATTAGCACGAAACTAAACTGACGAAAACATATTTGTACACTACACACATACACACATACCTAGTGGTGTAGTGGTACTGAGGTACTGAGGGCCGGTTTCCGCATTTTATTTATTACCAATATGAATGAAAATATAATATTTTTGATGGTTGACAGGCTAGGAATCGACCACAGCTGATGTTACGTGACGGTGTGGTCGGGGATGGTAGAACATAAAGCCTGGAATGGAAATAAAATATTGTGGTATTTTTATTCTAAAGGACATCGACTCCGTATGGCCGCCGAGAAATGCTAATATGAGCGTCGAGCGTCCGAGGCGAGGCCGAGGCACACATAGCGGCCGCACATTATCAAAATTACATTCTTCGAGGCAGGTCAGGTCGTAGGCATGAACCTCGCACCAGTAGGGCGGGCGCGGGGAGCAGCCGACACGAACTCCCGAGACAGCTCCCGAGTGACGCCAGTCATGACTCTTTGTCACTGAACTGATGCAGCGAGTGTGAGTTCCCGCTGCGTGGGCGGCGCGCGGCTTCTCGGTCGACTCACCACTTCTTACTTCAAAATACTGTGGTCAGCAGTCAGCTTGCGCTGTCCGGACTGCAGCCAGTGAAGCGCGACATGTGGTGACCTCTGCGAGTACTGGCCGTGCCGAAGTGCGGGCCGGGGGGAAGACTTTACCAGCTACCGCGGGTGCCGGGCAACGCCTCGCGGGTCCTCAACACAGAAGCCTAACAGAACTCGTCGCACGTTATGATTTACTTTTACCGCCTCGCGAAATTACTTTACGTTTATATTTTTTTTAGTTTTTTTGACATAATAATGTGTTTGGCCACAGCTCACTTGATGTTAAGTAACGATATGGTCGAAGATGGTAGCCTATGATAGAACTGGCTTTGAAGTGAGACTGCCGGGATACATTTTTAGATGCTTGGCGGCAGATTTTCAAGTTGACGGTGGTAGCTTGCCAGCCGAGTAATAAAACGTACCGTACCAGGATGCTATGGTTTCCTTCACCGGCAAGCTCGAGCTCATTGTTGGGGCTTGAACCCACGCCCTTCGGCATGCGAACCGTCCGAGGGAACCACTCGGCTATCATAACTACTAAATATACATTTGCCCCTCTCCACCGCCAGGGAAAAATAAGATGACTGCTGTGACGTTATTTTCTAATGGATAAGTTTGTCCCGGTGTCCGAGATGTATTCATAGCGTTTACCCCATCCCTAGTGTAGTGCGAGGATGTATTGTCGGAGGCCGTCGGCCCCGGGCCGGGGGCAGGCGGCCTCCGTGCCAAGCACGCGCCGGCTCGGGATCTGTCGGAAGCTGCTCAAGCTGCCGGTCGGCGCGGCACGGCTTCATAAACATGCTGCGACTTCCGAGTGAAACGCTGTCTGCCGAGGAGTCCGGGACTAACCTGGAGCCCTTCCTAGCACATACATACTCTCAGGCTAGATTATGTTTTTCTATTTCTTCTTAATAATATCTATTTTATCCTATATATATTTTCCTAATTTCGCCCGTTTTCTACACTTCTGCACAAATATTGTAAAAAAGGAAATATTTGTATTTTAGGATTTTAGTATGCTTGTAACGAATAAACTCAAAAACTACTGGACCGAATTCAAAACTTCTTTCACCGTTGGGAAGCTACGCTGTCCCCGGGTGACATAGGCTACTTTTTATCCCTGTATTCCCACGGGAACGGGAACTACACGAGTGAAACTGCGAGGCGTCCGCTAGTTTGTAATAAATATACCTACAAGAAAGAATCGAGCATGATGTTTGTACCAGATAGTAAAGTACACAAAGCGCGTCCCGTGTCCTTGTGTGCCGTAGGTACACCTACGCTCCATTAAGGAAGGTGACGTCATGTTCAGTGAGGCGGGCTGCGCCGTGCTGCCTAATTGTTCAATCAATTAAAAAACACTTTGAAGAAGCGGAAAATGTAACCTTCTACGAAGCAAATTAATGTGTTTAGTCCTGTCGTACGACAGTACATTCTATCAGATAAATAAACACCGGTTTGACAATGAGCGCTCGCCAATATAGGTACCTACTATGCTATCGCAGGTTAATTCCGGTAGGATTCATGGTGCTCCGTCACAATGGCAACACCAGTAGTAACTAGTACGCAAATAAAACATACACATTTCTGTTTGCTACAACACTAGGCACTGATGCGAAAATAAACAGAACTAGGTACTCGTAGTTCAATATATGCAAAAACTTCCTTCTACAGTAAACAAAAATATAACTTAGTTATTTGTTTAAACATTTAAGAGATATCAAAAAAAGAGGAGTTTCTAAATTCCTTTGTTTTTAGGGTTCCGTACCCAAAGGGTAAAAACTTGACCCTATTACTGAGACTTCGCTGTCCGTCCGTCCGTCCGTGTGTCACCAGGCTGTATCTCAAGAACGGTGATAGCTGGACAGTTGAAATTTTCACAGATGATGTATTTCTATTGCCGCTATAACAACAAATTAATACTAATTAATACTAAAAATAAAATAAAATGTAAGGGTGGCTACCATACAACAAACTTGATTTTTTTACCGTTTTTATAGATAATGGTGTGGAACCCTACGTACACGAGTCCGACTCGCACTTGGCCGGTTTTACTATGATTGTTATAGGTAGGTACATCTATACCAAATTTCAAGGAGATACGAGCTGTAGTTCGTGTTTTTTATGCTTGACAGGCTAGGTGTTTGACCACAGCTCACCTGATGTTATGTGACGGTGCGGTCGAAGGTGGTAATGCACACCTTCCTAACATAAACTTTGCACATAAACCTTCAAACATCCACATTTATAATATTAGTAGGATTATGTCTAGCTCTAGCCATGAGAACAAAAAACGCGGAATCCCTCGACAGAGTAGGTGGAGACCACGAACAATATTTCAGCGGGTAATTTCCCAACTGTTTGACAATCAAACAATTAAATTGCTTATCTGTAATGCCGGGGACAGAAATCAACATTTGCTTTAGTAATACAAATGTAGGTATAACTAACTGACGCGCTGCAGAACAAACATCTTAAATGTACTCATTTTGTAACGTAAATATCTCCACCGCATCATCATCCGCTGTTCTAATGGGAAGCGATGGTGTGGCCGAGGATGGAGCACGTATATTTCGAAGAAATACCGACAATCATACATCAACAATTTAGGGCTTTGTTTATAAACAAGAATTAAAGTTAATCTATGCTTAAAGTAGCCGGTCTCATTTCCACGCGTCACATTTTTCATCATTCAAGTTGACAGAGCATGTTTTTTTAATTAAGACCCTTTTTTAGTAGTGTAGTAGTAGTGTGTAGCAGCAACTGTACACAATGTGTTATGGTTATGTATTATCCTTTGTGCATATTCTCGTTATTGACACACCCCGTCTTTTTCTCTCTCTGACCCTATCCGTCCTAAGGTTGCCTGGAAGAGATCGTTTTTAGGGATAATAAATGAAAATAGTCGCCAGTTGTTACACCTATTAATTAAGTTTATTTCTTCTGTATTGTATTATTTTTAGTGTGTACATTACAATCACACGGTACCTTAAGCCGAACAAGTACCTATTAGGGTACTAAACAATTCCATGTCATTGGAAGAAAAGACAGGCTTATGTATAAATGCAATAAAGAAAATGTCCCTGTAATGTAACAGCAGTAGTAGTAGTAGTAGTAGTAGTAGTAGTAGTAGTAGTAGTAGTAGTAGTAGTACAGTGTGCGGAACCTGCGCGGGCGCGCCCGAGAGCGCGCACCGAGCACAAAGCAGCAGACAGCGGGCGAGTTAATAATAAATAATCGGCCAATTGGCTTAATGCTGAACCTTGGCTGCAATTGCGGTGCAGTCGCGGCGCTCCAGCGCCCGTTATTGGATAATGCGCCACGTGGGGCTATTTCCGAGCCGCGGACAGCCGCCGGCTAAGCTCCATGCCCACCGCCCAGGGGCAGGCGAGACTATACCTGCCACGCGTCGCATCACGGACGTATACCAACACGACGAGACGTGAGACCGCGGGACAAATGAGTCTATTGACTTGACACTTACTGCTATGAAACGGCTAACGTGACGCCAACATCGCTGCAACACGCTTGGAGAGTGGCGCCACCTAGATCCCCCGAGAGACTCTAAGCCCGCTTGACGTTGGGGCTCGGGACATTCTATCTACTTATTTATTTCCCACACAAAACAGAATGTAATAATATAAATCTCAATACGAATACACATTTTTGAGCTCTGTATCAAATTCCAAAACTATGTATGCGTTGTATGTTGTAGCGACAATAGCTTAGTGGTTAGCGCGGTAGGTTCGCATGCCGGTGAAGGAAAACATCGTGAGGAAACCATAGCGTGGTGGTAGCGTACTTTCTAGTACTCGGCTGGCTAGCTACCACTCTGAAGTTGAAAATCTGGCGCCAAGCATCTAACGGTGTGTTCCGGCAGCATCACTTGAGAGCCAGTTCCATTCCATGATAAGTGTGCTTTACCGTCTTGGACCACACCGTCACTTAACATCAGGCGAGCTGAGGTCAAGCATCTAGCCTGACAATCATTAAAAAAAAAAAAGAACCATTATAATTACATTTATTTGAAAGTATTTTAGTAGAAGTAGAAAGTAATTTATCTGTACACATAAACGTCTCTGGCCTGTGAGCGAGTCGCGCGTCGCCCGTCGCCCGGGACACGAGGGGCTGCACACTGGACAGCCAGCCTGCTCACCAATTCGCTAACTGGCTGTTAAAAGACCGGCGCGTAGGCAGCGCGGGTGCTCATGTTACCTAGCCCCAGAGATTACCCTACACTTACCGCTTCACGAGATACCTATATGCCACGACAAGAAACTGTACCCAAACCCAGCAGTCTCCGACTCCGCACTCAGCGCGCGTTACATTCCGAAACAATATATTCATTTCTAGAAGTGTTTTTGTTTCATTGTAGAGTTTTTTTTTTTTAATGCTTGACAGGCGAGGTGTTTGACCACAGCTCACCTGATGTTAAGTGACGGTGTGGTCGAAGATTGTAAAGCACACCTAGCCTGGAATGGAACTGGCTCTCAAGTGAGGCTGCCGGAACACACCGTTAGATGCTTGGCGGCAGATTTCCAACTCTCGTGTGGTAGCTAGCCAGCCGAGTACCTACTACAAAGTACCCTACCACCATGCTATGGTTTCCTCACGATGTTTTCCTTCACCGGCAGCTCGAGCTCATTGTTGGGGTTTGAACCCACGCCCTTCGGCATGCGAACCTACCGCGCTAACCACTGAGCTATCATGTGCAGTCAGACAGTCTACACCTAATGTAATTTTTTTGTTATTTAATTTATAAACACAAACTAATTACAATAGATAAAATTATCGTGATACAAACATAGGTAGATATATATATATATATATATATATATATCTATATATATATCTGTACTATATCTACATAATAATAGTTTGTAAAAGTAACTAGTAAGTTTAAGCGGAGATGCGGTCTATCATAGAACAGCTACACTCGTCTATAGAAAATTGTCGTGTGGGACCATATTATATGTTTTGTAGCGATGATAGCAGAGTGGTTAGCGCGGTCGGTTCGAACCCCAACAACAAGGAAAACATAATGAGGAAACCATAGCGTGGTGGTAGCGCACTCTCTAGTACTCGGCTGGCTGGCTACCAACCTCAAGTTGAAAATACGATGTTCCGGCTACCTCACATTTCTATTCCAGGCTAGGTATGCTTTACCATCTACGACCACACCGTCACTTAATCGTATCATTGTATACGTAATCAGGTGAGCTGTGGTCAAATACGTAGCTTGTCAACGATAAAAAAAATATAAATAAATGACACGAGCTTCATTAGCACAAACTAAAACAAGTTTTTAATTATTTTTACGAAGTTTTATGTACGTAAAATGTGATTTGTATGGCAACTGAATTTCAGGAAAAACTCAAAAATAACTTCAACGCTCGATTCCCGAACTATTTGTCATAACTACTAGTCTGTACGGAACCCTCGGTGAGCAAGTCACACCTGCCCATGTTTATTTACAAACCTCAACTCTAAATCAGTCTATTCTTTACATAAATTGAGAAATACGAATACCTACTGCTACACTAGCGCTAGTGTCGGGACTTACAGCTGAAAATGAAACTAATCATTCATTTTAAAAGGTATTTATTTGGCAAGAAACTCATCTTGAAAATTGGAACCAAAATATACACAAAAATCCTTAACGTCATACCCTTCAGGTATGTAATCTAACAAAATAAATAAAATAATTAAAAAGCCTCACACGCTAAATAACTTAGCTTATCAAATTATAAAATGCTTTGGATGAGATGTAGATTTTTTTGGTATTTATAAACATAGAGAGCAAAATTACTGTACTTAAAAAAGTATCACTAAGTACATACTATCTTGATACTTAACTAAAAACACGCATCAAACAATGAAGTAAGTTTTGAGTTGAAATATAAACCAAACACAGTTGTATCTCTGTACCAATGTGTTTCTGCTTTGAGTTGCTAGCTTCATTTTTACTAAAATAAAAGTTACTGCAATTAAATACTAAACAAATATCCATAATCACTATAAAATATTCTCACAAGAAAAGCAGAACATTTGCAACATGTTTACATGTTTTGTTGTATAAACTTCCTCTCATTAATGCAGTTCTCCAGCTCATCATGGTACTTGTCTATCTTGGCATCGAACCCAGGACTGGCCATGCCATAGTCAAAACTGTTCCCTGTTATGACCTTCTCCTGGTTCAATGTTGAATTGAACCTGACTTTCTTTCCCGGAGTATTCTTCCCTGGAGTATTAGGGTCTGGCAGGAAATCTATATCGTTATCCTTCACTCGTAATGGCGTTACATTCATGTTCAGCTGAGTGTTCCTTCTAGTTCTAACCGTCTCGTACTGATGTTCATCATCCGATATTTCTTCTATTTCAATGTCATCTAAATTTTCAAGATTTAAAGCGGGGTTTTCAATACCAAAATCTTTTTTAGATTCTTTCTGTTTTGGCGGTTTCCTAGGAACTTCATAAGGGTTTAAGGTGGCGTTACTGTCAGCTTTGTCGTGTTTGAAAGTCTTTTTTAAAGTCTTAAAAACTTTTTTTGACAGTTTATTGCTAGCTTTAAGAAATGAGTGTTTCAGGTCCTTCTTAGTGTCAGATTCGTTTGAGCTGTTGGCTTGACTGTGTCTGTTTAGGTTCATAATGTCTACGGCGCTAAATTGTGAAACGTCGCAGCCTAATATTTTGCTTTGCTTGTTGGTGTTTGCTTCTTCTATGTTTTCATAGATGGGGCTGTCAGATCTGTAATGGTCTATGTTTTCGTAATCATGGTGACTTTCTGAGGAGTCATTCATCGTGGATATTGTACTGTTTGTGTCCCCAGGAAACAGTCTCTTAGGCACTAGAGTATTGGTGGTGGGGCCAGGGATTTCAGCAGGTCTATTTAAAACTTCTTCGTGGTATTCTACATCAGTGTTCATATCCAAGAATGGATTTGTTGTCGGCACTACCTCGTTCGTATTCAATTTAGGATTTAAGAATGGATTTGTGTTTTTCTTTTCAATCATTCTCTTCTTCTTAGTTATAATAGTGATCGTTTTTATTTCCATTATATTGCTTTCATTTAAATCATCATCCAAATACAAAGATTGATCCGAGGCACTCGGCGATTCTAATGCAAGTCTGTCAATAAAGCTTAGACTCAAGTTGCTTTTGTTTAAGATAACTTGTTTGGTAATGTTCGTTTGGATGTTTGTTATGTTGGAAATGTTTGAAAGATCATTATTTCCTGTTATAAGAGACTTTTGTTCTAAAACAGAGATACCGGAATCAATTTCGAAGTCATGTGGAATTCTAGAAATATCTGGGCATTGTAATAATTCTACTGTATTTTCTATACCTTCATTCATTCCCATTTCAGAAATATTTGTTATGTTTGAGTATGTTGGCTCAACAACACTCGCTTTGCTTACTGTGTTCTCGGTGACATTTGACATATCAAAATTGACCGGATTCCTGCACCTCGGAGCCAAATATGGTACTACAGCCTGATCTACTATTCCATTTACAGAAGTGTTGTCAGCGACCTTTAATGCGACATTATCTGATACAAGATTGACATCAGCATCTTCATGTTTGAGGTTTCGTTTAACATTTTCCAGCTCTCGAACCAAGAATTCATTGACAGCAGTTTTACTGATGCCTAAGTCTAATGCAGAGTTTTCAAACGTCGCGATGTCACAGCTTTTGGTCCGTTTCCTCTTTTTATGCGGGACCTCCATAGCGGTGTTGCACATGCGGTCCTCGCTGGCGAGCAGGTCCAGCGCCGGGTTGAGGTAGGCGTTGGGGCCGGGAGCCGTGATCTTTCGCTTGCTGTTTATAGACTTCACTTCGAACTGATTGTTGTCTACACTGTCCATGTCACTGGAAATGAGAATATGGTACATAAGTAGAGTAAGATGTTCTGTTACTATAATTTGAAGGAATAAACTGAAATTCGGAATTAGACAGTTTTGTGTTCAATATATAAGTACTTACTTATTTACGTGTACGATCTTAATGCTGAACTAAGGTAAGGCGAACGTTTAATAGATAGTGCATAATTGCTTTTCAGCAACGATTAACGTAAAGTTCATTATTTGCGGCTGATTATCCCGGGCAATGGAAGCCGCCTGTATTTACCTTGATTTCTCCGATTCCCAGCATGAATACGCCTGTTTTAATAAAATTTCCTTTAGCTGAACAACGATTTCATCTTTTCCAGCCGAAATGATAACTTAAAATAATAAGCTTCATTCACAATTTTCAGCTTGAAAAACGTAAACAAAATAGTTGTTGAAATAGTGATTAGCGGCAGGTGTTCAACAGACGGAGACGAACCGGTGCGCGCCGACGGTTACAAAAACAGTTCATGTCAAATGTCAATGTCATTTCAAGAAGTTTAACAAAAGGACTCGTAAAAAATAGGTAGTTTAGCGCTATTGTAAAATCCAAAATCCATTTGACAAATTCAATGAATATACTGAACTGATGCCAAGTTTCTTGTTGTTAAGTCAGCAGTTAGTTAAGTATACATGTATAGCGGAATTTGTTCAAACACTTTTTTTTATGAAGTGACTTGCCCGCAGTAGGTATTATTGATATTTATGGCCAATAAATATTATTGATCACTAAACAAAACTAAGTTATCATTGTATCTAGTCTCCTAAACTCAAACGAGACGAAATAATAATAATTATCATTGTAAAAGTAACAAGTTGGACCTGAGTTTACCTAAATAATACATTACGTGAACACCCAAACAGAAAAAAAAGAAAATAGCAGTATAGAATTCAGGCTGCCAGGGCAAATCATTATTTTCTACTATTTTCCATGATTTACTATAGCTGCAGATAGATGGCGTTGCTTTCCTAACTTCCCCAATAAGTATTTATTTTATTTTGTATTTTACCTACTTTTATTGAACGTTAGCTAGTACTTTAGCAAATAATTATTTTTCTCATCTCCGTTACTGTTGAACGAACTGGATGTAATTCGAATTAGTAACGTATTTTCTCGAGTAACACAAACTACTTTTGGTTCTGACGAGATTCGCATTTCTATGTGGTAGCAGACGAAATTCTTAGAATCTGTAATATTAATCGAGCAGCTGTCACTCCAGAACGGTTATCTTGAATACTCGAAATAAAAGTCCATGGTCAGAAATAAAAATATATTTTCTAATCTAAATCACAATTTTTGGTTCTTTGAACCAGCAACAAAAAGTAAAAAAGAACACAAAATGCAAACGGACAAATAGAACCCTCAACCCGCTTAGCCAATTACCTAAAAAAACCTAGCACGAGATAACGGTAACAACAGCAGGTAACAGAACGAAGCAGTGACGAATTCGTACCCTTCAACTAAGCAATTATAACATTACACGTAGGTATACCTATTACCAAAATAAATAAATAATAAGTACATGCCCGCGAACATGGAATGTGGTACATCATCGAGAAAAACATGAATAGCCCAAAAGCAATCCAGCCAGAGTACCTACCAAGTACAAACCTCTCCTAGTTTAACCGGCAGTTATAATTACTTCGATCATTATATACTAATTTGTATATACATACGTATCTTTATTACAAACGGTGCGTTATTATATCTAGGCTCTACTAGAGGTGAACGCCAAATAGTAATAGTACCTACATACGTTTTATCTATCTGCGTCATAATTAAAACTTTACTAAAGGATTACAGATTCGTATCCATAATTATTATACAACATCTGGGAACGATAATATACCTTTATAGATAAAAAACAATCATTCAAAATACACACGTAAACAATTAAACATATCTATTGGACGTCAATTTTAGATGTATTATTTATATTTCTTCCGTTTAGTTTGATATAAAACATTAGTATCGCACACTGCACCTTTGTACATAAGTCATAATTACATAGATCTCAGCGTTAACTCGATACTGAAGGATCTCTATAAACTCTGAAAGTTATACAATAACCTAGACAGAATAGTTCAATGTTTTAAAGTAAGATCGTAAAATTCCAAATTATTTTTCTAAAACAGCGTGCATTATAAACATGCAGAAATACCGATATCTCCCGATACATAATTATCTATATTATGTAGTAAATATAATTTAAATACTGTTTACTCGACAGATGTGCGCGAGTCATTTATACAATATTTCATGTAGGTGCCAAAACCCCAACACTCGGCGCATTTGCCATTTATATATATTGCATTCATATTAAAACACTGTACTTAGAGTTGCTTCATTAAGTACAAGCTACGCGCTACGTTTGGTCTCTTGACAGCTAGTACTCTGTAAATGGCCAGCATGAGCAAAGGCAGAATATTTATTATGAATTTCTTTACAACATTAAACAAAAATTTACAATTAAAAATCGTTACTACTTATTTTATAACAGACGTATTTATATGCAGTGCCATATAAAATATGGTCTGACGTATAACCCTGCCAAACATACATATAATTATGCGGTTTAAGATACCCATCTAGCATTATATAACTAGCATTTCTATAGTTCTAAAGTTTTGTACTTTTCCTATATTGTTAATTTGCCTTTAGTCACCGAGGCCTACAACAAGAAAACAGTCAATGTTTCTAATTACCATTAAAACAACACAAACGTACAAGTAAAACAATACACAGGTGTCATGTCATGATGCCCGTACAGTAATGACGCCGGAGAAACGTGTTGTAAGCCCAGCGCGCCCGCCGAGCTGGACTGGTAGACAACTTTCAAGTCTTGGCCAACTTTAGTCACAATGCCGCCGCAGCTAAAAATACTTTCACTCGTAATTGCACTCAGTACCATCCCCTTATACAGACCGTAGATGAATAATCTGTTTAGTCTATGTCTAGGTTTTTGAACGCCCTCTCCATGGCTTTCTCTCGCTTCTTGTCGGGCAGCGCGGCCAGCCTCTGTTCCTCCTCCGCCTTGAAGTAGGACTCCAAGCCCTGCAACGAGCGCATGCACTCGGCGTGCAGCGTCTGCGTGGCGGGTAGCGAACCCCCGAAGTCGGGCGGCAGGGACGACCGCGGGATCACTGTGCTGTAGAACTTCTCCAGGTCATCGTTTTTGTTGTGGAACTTGAGCTGGAACAAAACAGTAGACGAGTCAGTGGATACCTCGACGGGTACTGCTGATCGTTTGAGACGGTACTCTGGGGCGCACGGGCAACACCACGAGCCGAGTGCGGCTATTGTATTCAAATCGCGAAAGTCTGTGCCATCAGGTGACCTTTTTTTCATTTATATAATTGACATGAACCGTTTTGCTTTTTAAATTTTTAGGGATACCTATACAATAATACCGTCTGACTACTAATCTGAAGGTCCTAGGTTCAAATCTCACGGCACGCACCTGTTTTATATGTCGGACAGGGTAAGTGTTAGACTACAACTCGGCTGATCCCATCCTATGCTTTCACGCAAAAACTACGGAACGGATTTGGATGAAATTTGGTATGGAGGTAGTTGAAACCTCGGATTAACAAATAGCTTACTTTATACCCCGAAAACGTGTAGCGGGTAACACCGTAGGGCGCAGATAGTGTAAATAAAGATGTGATCGGTTATCACACCTGGAATGATACAGGCTCTCAAGTGAGGCTGCTCAACTTATATGTATATAGCTGCTAACTTCAAACGGCGAAAGAAAATATCGTAAGAAACCAGGCATCTGAGTTGGCTGTATTTTTATAATGGTTGACAAGCTAGGTGTTGATCACAGCTCACCAGGTAAAAATAAAATAAATAAATATCGTAGGACTATACACACAGCGCCATCTGGCTCCAAACTAAGCAGAGCTTGTGTGATGGAAGTCAGATAACTGATAGAATACTTAAATACTTTTTTTTGTAAATACATACTTATAATACATACAGAACACCCAGACACAGAACAAACATTTGTTTATTCACAAAATGTTTGCCCTGAGTGGGAATCGAACCCACGCCCTACAGCTCTCAAGGCAGGTATACTACCAATGAGCCAACGGGGCTGTATGTCAAGTAACCGAGAATTAATTTAACCAAAACAACTTTTAAGCGCCAGTACCCACACTACAAATACTTGGCATACGTTGGCATGATCGAAGAGACTCAAAGCGCACACTACGTTATTTATTTGACGAACTTTAAAATAACTCGCTACTATTCGACAGCCCTGTTGGTTCATTGGTAGAATGTCTGCTTCAAGAGCTGAAGGGCGTGGGTTCGATTCCCACCCAGGACAATCTTTGTGGTTTGTTCTGTGTCTGAGTGTTCAGTATTTATCATAAGTATGTATTTACTTTAAATTAATTTACAGCAAATATTGAATTATTCTATCAGTTATCTGACTTCCATAGTACAAGCTTTGCTTAGTTTGAGGTCAGATGGCGCTGTGAAAATGACGTGAGCTGTGGTCAAACACCTAGCCAGTCGACCATAAAAAATATAGCTACAGATGTACTCGTAAATAAACAATGGGCTGCAGGAGAGTGCGAGCCGGCGATGCGCTGTCGGGAAGCACTCGCAGCGGAGTATTGTTCCATTGTTACCTGTCGCCACAAAGCCTTTACATTTACATTTACATACATATAATATATCATATTACATTTAAATTATTGCTATGCAAAGAAATATAATTCATATAGCTTGTTTGTTCTGGTGTGTACGTGACCGCGGGCACTCGCTCATCGACAACGACAATGAAAGTCCACCATATTTATAACTAAAAATGGAAAACAAAGATGTGTAAACCCACTATCCCACAAATATCATAAATGTGAAAGTTTGGCCGGATGTTTGTTACTCTTTCACGCAAAAACTACTCAACGGATTTAGATTAAATTTGGTATGGAGGTAGCTGACACCCTGGATTAGCACATAGGCTACTTTATATCCCGAAAACATGTAGAGAGTAACACCGCGGGGCGCAGCTAGTTATTATATAGTAAAAAGCCGCCTCAAAATACATTTTGTTCTGTTGCTCGAGGTTCTGGAAGCCATTTTTTTTTTAAATATAACAGATAAGACTTGCGTTTGGCCGCCATCTCAGCTGATGTTAGGTGATGATGCCGTCTACGATGGAACACGCTCGCCTTCGAACCGATTCAGTCGCGACTTGAAGCCGCCCAGAAGTCTCAGCACTAAATTTGGAGAATTACAATACGTAACCTATTACCTATAGCACACATTTTTCTAATTTTAATTTGCAAACATTTCACGGTTAATAATGGATGGACATTTTTTCTTAGCCTGTCATGCAAATGTAAACGTCGGCATCGTGTTGCACGTAGCGCGGCAGCCGCGCCGTACTGACCATGTCGAAGAACTTCTTGTCCATGAACGGCTTGATGAGGAGCAGCAGCTTGTCGAGCACGGGCTCCGTGTTGAGCACGTGGATCGCCTTCATGCGCACCGGGAGCCCCTCCTGCACGTACTGGAAGAACTTGCGCAGCGCCCTGCAATGCAACCCGCTGTCAGGCCCGCGCCGCCGCCGCGCAGGGCTCCGCGGAGCGGCAGCGCGTCTTACGACACCAACTCACTCTTTACTAAGAACAACTTTGACAATGGCATCGATATTAAAAGAAAGATGCCATCGCTCCTCAACAAAAACTTTGAAACAAATTTTGTTTGTCGATTGCAGGGCTTTACTAAAAAATTGTTCAAAATAATGTATCTTTTGGTTTAGCACTGCCGATCCGCGGGACTCTGTGAAGGCTGCGTGAATCTTAGCGGCGGCAATCGACGCTGCAAGATTGCAGCCTGTTCTATACAAACACGGCCTGCGGTAGCGGCTACATTGCCGATCGACACCGTGGGAAACCTGGCCTAGAATGGAACTGGCTCCTAAGTGAATCCTTCTAACTGTCGGAGTCAGAACACGCTGTCAGATGTTTGGCGGGAGATTTTCAACTCTCGTGTGGTAGCTAGCCTGCCGAGTACTAGAGAGTAAGTACCCTACCACTGCGCTTTGGTTTCCTTCACCGGCAGCTCAACCTCATTGTTAGTTGGGAGTTGAACCCACGCCGTTGTGCGTGTGAACCGGACGCACCAAGCAATGAGCTGTCTTAGCTACAGATAGGTTAGTACCTACTGCAGGCCGCGCCAGTGTGGGGCAGGCTTCATCAGCGCGCTGGTAGCCGGCATCTGTTACGACTAAGCCCGTGTCACGGTGACTTGACTCGGGGTCAGGTTGCGGTCAAACAAAAAAGCCGTATGTTTATACTTTTGCTTCTGTTAAGACTTTTTTGATTTGATTAGCTTATCGTTTGTAAGTTGAAAAAAAAGTACTCCAGTCCAAAATAATCAGCATTGATGTAAGTATTGCAGGCACGGATGCAGAAACGGAATTTCTTCCCTTATAATATTATTATTTTAAGCAATAGCCAGTCTATACTATTATCAAGAGGAAAGATTTGATTGTTTGTTTATATTGCTCCGAAACTACTGGACCGATTGCAAAAATTCTTTCACCGTTTGGAAGCTACACTATCTCCGGGTGACATAGGCTACTTGTTATCCCTGCATTCCCACGGGAACGGAAACTACGCGGATAAAACCGCAAGACGTCCGCTAGTCTTTAATAAATGTAAACGTATGTTCTGCCCGCGTTACGAAACAATGTCATTTCAATGTTAATGTACGCGATTATGTCAAATGACCATTAAGTAGGGTTTATAATATTATAATTTCAAATTAATGAATTCTCGCTCACAGTGTACACTTTGTGACGTAAAACGCAATTAAAAACAATTACCTTGTAACTTACTACAGGTCCTGGCACCGACACGTTCCGCCGCCTGTACGCTCTGTGCAC
The DNA here is from genome assembly GCA_905404145.2 of Biston betularia. Taxonomy (NCBI): domain Eukaryota; kingdom Metazoa; phylum Arthropoda; class Insecta; order Lepidoptera; family Geometridae; genus Biston; species Biston betularia. The sequence goes on from FR989883.1 coordinate 92,030, forward strand.
TCTGTACAGGCGCACATATACACCTATACAGGGTTAACGATACTTAATACTTGACATACCTAGCGATTGTATACATGTGACTTTCATGCGTAGAGTGTTTTTTTTGTGTCACATTTTGGATTTATTTGCTGAATTAAAAAAATCGGTTAAATGTTTAAAGAGCGATTGTTCTTTTATTTCTAGCCTAGCCTAGCCTAGCCTAGCCTCGCCTCGCCTCGCCTAGCCTCAGGCTAGCTCAGTAGCCCTCCGTCCCTAATGGGAGGATTAGCGTTCCTGATTGCGCGCCTTTTACCTTTGCTTGTCCTTTTGAAAGCTAGAAACATATTTACATTAATAATATATTGGAAAGATCACAAAGCTAATGAAAACGCATGAACATGTATGGAAAAGACGGCAAACATTAAAAACATCGATATATTTATAAAAAAATAAAACGTCCGATGGGAGGAATGTTTTTTTTTAATTACTTACATAGTGAAAAAACAACACAGATAAATTATCTAAGCAATTTTTTTACGCAAAAGTAATGAGACGAGCGAAACGCTCTCCTGATGGTAAGAGATAACGCCTGTCCATGACCATTGCAGCGATACACAGTGCTTTGAGTAACAAAACAAAGTCGGGGCATCGCTGTTCGGACGCTCAGTACTTTGAGACTTATGACGGTTGTGTTTAAATTGATTTGACATTGACAGCTATGTAAATATATGTCATTAACTTGGAAGTTTTTTCATGTCAACAATTATAACTTTAAAAAAATACTCATGTTTTTAGTTTCTCATAAAGTTTCGTAGAGTGTATCATAAATAGGTGATTACATTAAATAAACAAATACTCATAGATTTATTTAAACGTAGGAAGGAAGAAGTGCATGTTACGACACTAGTTTGGTGATACATGTATTAATCTTATCTGAATATATTATTTATCGGCGCAATACTCACGATAAACTGACTTTGGTGAGATGGCCGAACTTGACGCCGCGCATGTCGAACAGGAAGATGTACCCGGGCTGCGGGCCGCGCTCGCTGAGGCACGCGTCTGGAAATTGGAAAACATACTATCCATACGTTGTAGCGATGATAGCTCACTTGGTTCCCGCGCCGAAGAGCGTGGGTTCAAACCTCAACAATAAGCTTGAGCTGCCGCTCAAAAACGAATACATAGCGTGTTTTTTTTTTGGTTGACATGCTAGAATCGGCTAGATGTTTGACCGCAGCTCACCTGATGTTAACATCAGTCACTTAAGTGACGATGTTAAGTGAACACACCTACCTTGGAATGAAACTGGCTCTCAAGTGAGGCTGCCGAAACACACCGTTAGGTGCTTGGCGGCAGATTTCTAACTTGAGGGTGGTAGCTAGCTGTGCTCGCAGCTGTTGTTGTGTTGTTCGTATTTGAAGTAATTTTTTACGCAACAAACTTATTTAGAAATAAAAACATCATCATCTCAGCCGTAGGACATCCACTGCTGGACGTAGGTGTCCCTCATTGATTTCCATGACAACCGGTTGCAAGCGGCGCATCCAGCGCATCCAGCGCGCACAAATACAATACGACTAAAATAAGTTAATTTGTTGGCACAATAACACCGCACATTTTTAAATCTTACATTTTATTCTGTTAAGGTCACTTTTTTAGTGAAAATGTTCAACTTTGTAACACAAAAAACGTTAAAAGAAGCCGATAAATTATGTCAGTTAAAAAACTGGTCGAGCAGACAATTTCGTTCGTATAAGAATTATTTTACTTACACTGTATTATTACGAAATAGCAGCCATATTAAGCCGGCTCCACACCGGCGACCACCGAGCTACAGAGAATGGATTCAATGTGTACCCAGCCTAAGGAAACGCATCTGCACTCTGACGGATTTAGCGCGCCGCACACTAAACCCGGTAATTCCGTCAAGTGCTCGCTGAAGTGTCGATAAACAAATCAATAAAGCAGCCCAATGTTAAAACACGGGCACGCCTTTAAGACTGCATAATATTTTTACCTAAAGTTGTAGACTATCGTTAAGTGATCTAATTTAGCATTTTTGCCTGACAAGGAAAATAAAATTTCAAATTTGTGCTCCTCTCAAGGCGTTCGATCCGTGTATTATGTCAAGAGTTTGTTCACTAGTTTTCCCATCTAGATAAACGTTATTCCGTTCGAGTAGGTACAAGTACATCCTACAAAAACAATCCCTTATCTGCTAAATACGTGTAATTGATGACATATATCTTAATTCGTGCTGATTGTGGTGCGTGATCCGCAATCACGAGTCGGTGGGGAACTTCGGTAATCCATGTTCGACAAACGTCACACCGCGGTGCGGGCGCTAGTCCGCGAGAATGATGTTTTGCGAAATGACATTTTACGAAAATGACGTTTTGCGAGCAGAGCATACGATTTACTTAACTACAGGTACATAATAATTTACAAAACCCACATTCACGGTACATCGATCGTGACAGATAACCACGAAGACATATTAATAAACTTGTAAAAAATTAAGTACTTAAACAGTTCGTAACTAGGAAAAAATAGTTGCAGGTTTTAATCAGAGAGCTATATACTGAGGTAGCGGCAATGTTGTGCCAAACACATAATGAAAAAAAAACTGGAGATTAGCTGTACAAAAATGCAGAAAACCTAAAACTTTAAATGTGGTTTTCGAACAAAATAATGTAAATAAAACTGGGCAAAAATACCTGTAGCTCAGGAGTAAAACAGAAAATTGTTTAACTGCAAAAACAGTGTACAGATGTCCAGTTTTTGTAAATGTAAACTGGAGTGTTGGCAACACTGGGTAGCGTCACAACTAACTCTGTTTATTCTGTGTACAGTCCACGGAGTACGAGAATCCTTTCCATAGTTCTCGATCGGGTTACTGATTCGACACATCCAATTACAGTCAAGTATTTTTCCTAAATTAGGAGATTTTAGTCGGCGGTGGCCGAATGTAATAATTAATTCAAATAAATAAATATCTTTGGACATTTGACACAGCGGCATCCAGCCGCAAACTAAGCGAAACGAATTGGAACAAGATTGGGTACTACTTTTTATCTAAATATGTAGGTACATACTTTTAATACCATACAAAACACCCAGATACAGAACAAGCATTGATGCTTGTCAAATAAATGCCTGCCCTTGATGGGATTCGAACCCACGCTCTACAACTCTTGAAGCAGACACTTTATCAAATGAGCTAACATCGCAGTGAATAATAAAGTAATTAAACAAGATGCTAACATGATGTAATATCAAAACACAATTGAAACGACTTCACTGGAAATAAATAAAAGTATTTACATATCATTTCATGTTATTAGATCATCGATTCGAAAGTTATTCGACATAAAATCCGAGCGTCAGGGACATCTCTATTTGGAAAATTACACGAATGGAACATTTACAAACAATGTGGGACCGGACACTATCTGGTAATGACATCTATATACATAATCACATCGTAGATGAGCCGTGTCTGTACATAACATATTAAAAACCGGCCAAGTGCGGGTCGGACTCGCGGACTATCTATAAAAAAATCAAGTTTGTTGTATGGGGGCCCCCCTTTAATATTTATTTTATTTTTAGTATTTGTTGTTATAGCGGCAATAGAAATACATCATCTGTGAAAATTGCAACTGTCTAGCTATCACCGTTCTTGAGATACAGCCTGGTGACAGACGGACGGACGGACGGACAGCAAAGTCTCAGTAATAGGGTCCCGTTTTTACCCTTTGGGTAGGGAACCCTAAAAACTGACAAAAACTGATTTTTGTCTGTTTATCTGCACGCTAATCTCAGAAATGGCTTTATAGATTTAAATGGTGTTGTTTTGTGGCAAGCTTCGGGGACATGGAAGGAAGGAATGAATTATTTATTTGTCTGTGGAACTAGGGGCATAATTATATAGACTTAATGTTTGTTTCATTTCAAAAATTCACAAACAAAAAAGTGAAGTTAGTTTAAATAACTGCTCGCCAGTTCTTCAGCTCGAACTTGGCTTAACACGCTACCGCGGGTCTAGATACCTACGCGTTATTCTAGAAACGCGTTTCGTCGATTTAACTGAAACATCATTTCACCCTTTTTTTAATGTAAAAAGTAATGAGCCGAACGAGACGCTCTCCTGATGGTAAGAGTTAAACGCCTGTCCATGACCATTGCAGCGATACACAGAACTTTGAGTGACAAAACAAAATCCAGGGCATCGCTGCTTTGGCGCTCATTACTTTGAGACTTTCGACGGTTAGTCTCAACAGCCCAGTAATTTCACTAGCTGCAGTGCCCTTCAAACCGGAACAGAGTAATGTTTACCCACTACTGCTTAGCGGCAGAATATCTGGTACTGCGGTGGTACCTACCTAGACGACCTCCTGCTAAGGAGATGTACCACCAAGTACCTTCACCGGACAAACACGCGGACGGAACCGCGGGCACATTATGTCTACGCACTGAAGTAAATACATATAATTATAATAATGTTATTCTTTAAAAGACGTCAGAATCAGTTAAATTAGCATACCCGGCCGGCCGGCGCTGGATCAGTTGGTCGGTTTAAGTTTTAAAGGAAATAGCAATAATACTTTTATCATGTGTCACATAATATTTTTTTGTATGATAAACCGACCATAACTTGTAGTTTTGACCAATAAATTATAGTTCGAAGGTTATCTACTCGGCCACTCTAGTCGACCTAACAACGCGGCAGCGGTCCACTGGAACTATACAACATTTGTAGCTATGTTTGCTTGCATGATGATTCGAGTACCGTTGATAGGAACTCCATGAATATCCATAACATGTATTTATATGTATTGTAAAGAATGACATTTTAATTCCTAAATAAATTTGCACAACTTGTTGGTTAACAACGGACGCAAATAATTACATTTTACTTTGACTTGATGAAACTCTAGGCAACGAAATGATGCGATGTCAATTTCACAGTTCAAACGTGAACAGAATCTAGCAAATCCTTGTGAAGATTCAGTAGCCGCTAGTTAAACATAATGAAAATATATAATACAATAGAACATAAAAAGCGAATACCACGTGTCCTACGTTTGTTGCTAGCTCTCCGAACCCCGCCACTAGCAGGGCCGCGGGCCGCGGGCCGCGGGCCGCGAGCATGAAGCGATCGCATCGGATTATTTATGTGCAGGGCAAATTAAATCTGATTTATTCAGAGTTATTCGCGCGGTTATTCCGGCCGCAGCCTTGCAGTGCTGCAGGCACTTGCGAGCTCTTGTCGGTACTAACTGTTCCAATTATTTTAACTTCACGGCGACCTCGCACGACCTTCTTAGAATCTGGGTAGTCGCTCGAAGTCGCAGGTATTTCAAAAGACCTCAGCAGGAGATCGTCTAACTAAATACCGCCACAGTACCAGATATTCCGCCGCCAAGCAGAAGCGTGTTCCACTTTGAAGGGGAAAAGGGAAACAGCTAGAGAAATTAAAGAAAGAAAACATTTATTTTGCCACACACAACACTACAACAACAAAAACACACTACAAATAAAAGATTAGAAAAAAAAAATAACAATAATAATGAGTGGAAAGTTGTCGCTGTAGTGTCCAGAGCGACAATTACATGGCTCTTGAGACTAACTATCGAAAGTTTCAAAGTAATGAGCGCCGAAACGGCGATCCTCTGGAATTGTTTTTTATGTGAAAAAAGTGGCGACCAAGCGACGGGCCACCTGATGGTAAGTGGTCACCGCCGCCTATGGACACCTGCAATACCCGGGGCATTGCCAGTGCGTTGGTACCCTATTCACCCTTCGTTTGAAGCTCTGTAGATTGAAACTCGGCGGAAAAACCGAAGGTGGTAACCCATTTCTTTGTTTACTTTGAAACTTTAAAGTTCTGTCTTAAACCGCTGCAATGGTCATGCTCATGCGTTATCTTTTACCATCAGGAGAGCGCCTCGTCCGTCTCATAAAATACAACATACATTACATTATTTACTACATTTCGAATTCTGTCCAGCACAGAACGTTTGAATTGTGTTTGATTCGAATAATCGCTAGCTCATCACTAGCGTCACAAAGGCAAAGAGAAAGAACTCATTACGCAGTTCCAACTCGGGCGCCAAATAAGTGAGCAAATGTCGCAAGTGCGCGCGAATATTGGAACCGCGGCGGATCGGCTGTTGTTGCGACAAATTATTATTAGCGCCTCTCATAATGTGTACGCGATGTGCGAATATTTAACGCCAGTCCAGTTTCTTGTTCAGGGTGCTTTGAAACAGTTCAAAGGTATAATGTAACAGGCTTTCAAACCCGGACCAGATCGGCACAGGACCGAGGCAGATGGCATGACGAGACAGCACTAGGATAAAGAAGGCTGCGGATGATGATCCAGTAAAACTTAAAAATCAGATGAGCTGTGGTCAAACAACTAGCCTGTCAACCATTAAAAAAAAAAAAAAAAGATCTTATAGCAGTGGTAGTTCTTATTCTTATTAGGAATGGGGGCGGTAAGTCCTGCACTGACGTCCCGCTTGGGGTGTATTGTGCATTTCCCCCTACCAGCGTCTACCCGAGCCAACACAGCTCCTTGAAGTACCGGAGCGAGGCTCTGGGCCGCTGGCATAGTAGCTCCAGTGGGCGAGGTGGAAGTGTAAGTAATGAGGAAATGCTGTCAGCACTTTGCATCTTTTTATCAACACTTTCGCTTCTTAGTAGTTCTTATCGCAGCAGTAGTAATAGCAATTTTAAAAAAATGTTTACCGCGAAAATGGCCAGAACTGTCATGGAGTATGAATGGCGTCACGCCGAGTGAAACAGGTTTACCTGCATACTGCTAATTTTCTACCAAAATGTCAACAAACCTCGAAACGCAGTAGGAGATAAGTCTACTTAGCAGCCCGGTTAGGCAGTTACCACGGCAATATCAGATATTCTGCCGCCAAGCAGTAGTGCGTAAGCAACCGTAAGTCTCAAAGTAATGAGCGTCAAAGCAGCGATGCCCCAGACTTTTATGTTACTCAAAATTCTGGTGCCATTAGGTGATTGACGGTAGATTTAGAAGCTGAGGGTGGTAGCTAGCCAGCCGACCTACCGTTACGGGTTACCTCAGAATATTTTCCTTTACCTACAGCTTAAGCACATTGTTGGGATTTGAACACACACTCTTCAGCGTGTGGTACGATCGTGCTAACTATCGAGCTATCATCACTACGAAAACAGTTTAAAACTTTGACTAGTTCCTCCCGTGGGATCAGAAGAATCCACCGATGACTTTGGAATGCTTAGGTCTGAATTAATACAGAGTAGAAGCTAATTTTTTATCCCCAAAAACACAGGAAAACCCTGTGAGATGTCGATAGTAATGACAAAAGAAATTAAATTCGATGTACGGACACTGTCCGGCAAGATGCGCGGCAATCAACCCCCTCCCCGGAGAAGCACCAGCGACCGAATAAATCAAAGTCAAACAAATCCAGTGACGTCAAGTCGTAAATAAATAAATCCCGAACGAGGCTCGCGCGGGGGACATTTGAAAAGTGTATGTGCTCATTTTTAACAAAATGTCAAACCCCCCTCCCTCCAAGGGCGCGCGCCGAGCGCCCGCTGCGACGGCTCAGATGTAAGTCAGGGACGAGATGACAATGTAAGAACGGCAAATGATCAAGAACATCAAGCTACTGACGCAGCGATAACGGGTTTAATTAAATTCTACTGTCTGTTCTTGATCTGTTACGAGTTTTCCATTCTTGGTTGCCTCGAAGACATCGCTTTTGGATAAGGCCATCACTTGTGCCACGTGTGTTAGGTGTCAAGTGTTTTATATTTTCAAATTTCAAAAGTTAAATAAGTTGCCTCATAACTATAGGTATAGTCAAAGTCCAGTCTTGGTCAAGTTCAGTCCGTGTCAGTCAAGTCCAGTCATGATTCATGCTTTTTCATGCAGTTCATGCTTTAGCAAAGTAGTGGCGACTTTACTATAAAGCTTCGATGGAGTTTTGAAAGGAACACGAAAAGTCATGTTTCACCACATTGTTATCTTTTTCCTACACTCGCGCTTGTGATTCGGCACTTTATAAATAAAACGCCACCATTTTTATGAATAAACACTCGACAAAACACTAGTTTTGGAAAAAATACTACGGGGCGACACGACTCTTTCCGGCACGGCGCTTCCTCCAAAACGCCAACTCATAAGATTCTTTTATTTTCTGTACTTTTTTTCTATTTAGACAATAGACAATAGACAACACAATTTTTTTGCTGGTCCAAAGCTTAAGGTTACGGAAAAACATAGGTACATTTTGGCTTCAAAAATCCGCCATTTTGATTTTTTTGTAATAATTTTAATGTACCCAGTAACACTCGCGCATAAAGACAAATTTAACGACATATTTATCAAGATCGGTTTAGCACATAGAGATCAAACAAATAATCCTCCTTTTTATCTTAGCCGCAGTCGAAGACTGAAGTAACCCGACCCAATGTTCCCCCCTTAAAAGTAAAAAATCAAGGCGTTTTTGTCTGAGCGCCGCATTATCTGCCGCCAGCGCTAAGCACCGACCTTATAAAACAATCTGCTCGCGTCACGCCCCTCGTCCCGCACGACCGCTTGGCGCCCTTATACAAATATACTTTCACAACCCCTATTCTAATTATATTTGTAGCAGGGTTTAAAAGTATATATTTGTACTAGTGCCGTTTATTTTCCGAGTTCCTCATCCGATGAAGAACCGATATAAAGATGTATTTTTATAACTTACTAGCTGCGCCTCGTGGTGTTACCCGCTACATGTTTTCGGGATAAAAAGTAGCATATGTGTTAATCCAGGGTTTCAGCTACCTCCATACCAAATTTCATTCAAATCCGTTCACTAGTTTTTACGTGAAAGAGTAACAAACATCCATCCATGGTGTTCCATGTAGGTATATAAAAGGTCCTATCTTAACATTATTTTTGCTAACACTGTACTGGGTCTGCATTCTGCAAGCATACGTGCAAATGTTTTAAATGTCAAACTATAAACATTATACATAATTATCAAGATATATAAATAACTTCATTACACTTTTGTTGTTTTTTTTTCAGATACAACTAATAAAATAAGGTAGAGTTATCGTCTGCCGACACACGTCGCGGCGTCTGCACCGGAGCTACATGACCTGATCCCCTTCTGCCCGTCCACATGGCCCCTTTACTGTGTCTAGCGGAGTATGGGAATGACCAGGAGCGCGGAAGTCGAGACGTCCGCGTCGTTCACCCCTGACGATGTGCTCTGCTTCTACTTTGGATATGCGATCACCGAGTGGGTGTACTCCGATCGATTCGACCCTTGTCTTCCGGCTGCGAGTGACGCGGTTTCTTCCTAAACTTTGTGATGGCGAACGAATAAAGAACAAATTATTTGTCTGATACAAAGCACTATTTCTTAATCCAGAATCGCAACTAAAGCATACGAGATTATATTTTGTATTCACACGATAGGAGAGACAAAATTAGTTAATACGTTAGTTAGTTTTGTAGCGATGATGGCTGAGTGGTTAGCGCGGTCGGTTCGCATGCCAAAGGGCGTGGGTTCAAACCCCAACAATGAGCTTGAGCTGCCGGTGAAGGAACACATCGTGAGGAAATCACAGCATGACTCGACTGGCTAGCTACCACCCTCAAGTTAAAAGCGCCATATCTAACAGTGTGTTCCGACAGCCAGAGGGCCAGTTCCATTCCAGGCTAGGTGTGCTTTACCATCTTCGACCACACCGCCACTTAACATCAGGTGAGCTGTGGTCAAACTCCTAGCTTGTCAAAGATATAAAATATAAAGCTACTGAGTAGCTTTAAAAGCTATCCGCATTGTAGTTTCGGCAATGAAGGTCGAATCGATTACCGCACGACAGAAAGCTATGAGAGCCAAAATCGCGAGATGACAGTACGTGTCTGCGCTCTGCCGCGGAGCAACCTTCGTGAGTAAGCGCAAGGGGGATGTCGCAATGTTTGACAACTTTACGTAAACACTCTGTATCGAGTGGCCGTCGCGCACGCATGCAGTGACCTACATGGAAGCCATGGCGGGTAAACAGGTGAACGAGGCGCTCTCACTCCTCTGCTGATGGTAAGAGAACGCCACGACCCTTGCCGCGGTGCCCAGTGCTTCTAAGTGTAAGGCATCCTCGCAAGAATATTCGGTTCGATGCTAAGATTTCGCTAAATACAAAAAAGTATAGATCCCGATGTAAAATAACTCAACTCTTTAAAAGTTTCAAACTAAAACTGTGGTAATCTAATGAAGAGATGGTAATTTCATTAATTGACCGACTCAAAAACGAGGAGGTCCTCGATTCGACTGTACATGTTTTTTTTTTATTGTTTGTTACGCAATAATTCCGCCAATTATGAATCGATTTTGATGATTTTTTTTTGATCGGTAGATCATACTTCAGAGGTGGTCCCATATGAGTTTTATCGAAATCGTTCGAGCGGTTTTTATAAAAATCAACAAAAATGTAAAAATTGTATACATCGATGATATTTTCGTTTACTCGGAAACCTCGCTGTTTCATCGGAGCAGCGCGTTTAGTTGGCCTCAGGGTCACGGAGTCGGTTTTTTTTAAATTGTAAGTGTGTATATTATTTATTGTTACCATCAATAAGGCTAATATCTGTTATATTTTGTAATAATATAAAAATCATTTCATTGTTTCGTCGCATTTTGCCTCGCTAAGCTAACAGCACAGCATGGCGATCGGAGCCGAACCAAAAGCGTAATTTTAAAAGTATTTCTTACCGAGTCGAGACGTCTGGACTAAAAATAAACCGTAATTACTATATGGCTGAGTATGAGTATCTTCTATTAATTTTTATTTATCACAGATTCTGTCATACTTCAACATCAAGTTAATTATCAATTACCTAAAAAACTCTGTAAAAACATTTGGGACCCGGAAATGTGCACAAGCGTTGTTTTTGGATAGAACGAGTTGCAGTAGTTGACTTCGTTCAAACCTTTTTGCGTCTGTGCCTCAGTACCATGCCGAAGGGCGTGGGTTCAAACCTCAACAATGAGCTCGAGCTGCCGGTGAAGGAAAACATCGTGAGAAAACCATAGCAGTACTTTCTAGTACTCGGCTGGCTAGCTACCACCTTCAGCTTGAAAGCGCCAAGCATCTAACGGTGTGTTCTGGCAGCCTCACTTGAAATGCAGTTCCATTCCAGGCTAGGTGTGCTTTACCATCTTGGACCACACCGTCACTTAACATCAGGTGAGCTGTGGTCAAACATCTAGCCTGGAAACGATGATGTGAACTTGTTTTTGGGTGATACGATAAGAGAACTAAGACCACCCGGCTGTGCCGGCGACTCTGTAAGTCTCCAAGTAATGAGCGCCAAAACAGCGATGTCCTGGACTTTGTTTTGCTACTCAAAGTTCTGTGTATCGCTGCAATGGTCATGGACAGGCGTTATCTCTTACCATCAGGAAAGCGTTTCGTTCGTTTCATTACTTTTTACATTAAAAAAAAACTAGAGAGGCAGGATGTGCCAGGCTCACTCACCCAGGGCCATGAACATGAGCTTGACTCCGTTCTCGAGGCTGTACTTGGAGGGCTCCGTGTCGTGCAGCCGGTGGAACAGGACGTCGTACCCCTCCACGGACTTGCCCGGCAGCACCGAGAACTCCCTGCAACAAAACGAGCACACTTGAACGTCGCCGTCGTGGTGGTGGAGTCAAAGGGATCGCGTGAAGACTCCCATGAAACCCACTAATATTATAAATGTGAATGTTTGGATGGATGGATGTTTGTCACCCTTTCACGCAAAAAGTACAAAACGGATTTGGATGAAATTTGGTATGGAGGTAGCTGACACCCTGGATTAGAACATAGGCTACTTTTTATCTCGAAAACATGTAGCGTGTGACACCGCAGGGCGCAGCTAGTCAATTACATGTAGATGAGCTTTTAGGTGATGGTAGTTGATTGCTTTTGACTTGACCACCATCCCGCCTGATGTTAAGCGAAGATGCGGTCTACGATGGAGCACGCTTCCCTAGGAAACCGATTCAAAAACAAAACTTTGAAAAAAAAAAAAAAATTTAAATTCGGACGGATACCCATGTAGCTGCTGGAAGAGCAGCGCTCCGTGTACCTTGCCCCGACCACCGCCCTCGTCGTTACCTTACTTCACCATTCGCCATTACAACTAATTATAAACACGCAAGTACCGAGTAAATAACATACTGAGTCGTAAATTGGCTGAGAAAGTTACAAAACATTAAATATTACGCGCCCGGTCCCGAGTTCCAGGGTCCCTGCTCGCTTAACTTCACTAAGTATACAGACTCTTAAGTCCTAATTCTAGAGGCAACTTAACTGTTGTTTAGTATTGTTAAATTCGTACTTTTACGAGCTTAGAACAATACGGCTCAACTTGTGATCTAGGACGAACAACAACTAAATAACAAGCTTACATTAGCCGCATTGAAAGTTTTTTTGAAGAATTCGGTATGTAAAGAAAAAAAACTTTACTGATTCCAAAACCGTTTCGAAATAGTACATTTGTGTACAATATTTTTACGTTTAAAACTCTGTAAACTATGAGATGGGGCTTATTTTAATAAAATAAACTTTCAATTGATGTCTAATGACGTCACCTCGTAAGGCAACTTTCATAGACTAAAAAAAGTAATGGCAAACCAAAACAAAAATTGTCTATGTCAAGTCAACGGCAGACATAATAACCTCTTCCACCACTTTCGAAATGGTTTTGGAAACAGTAAAGTTTTTTTTTCTTTACGTACCGAATTACGTAAGAGCGTCTCCACCATCCTGCCAGCCCCGCCGCGCCGCCGAGGCGAGCCACGTCGAGCGCTGAAGCTTTCTCGCGCGTCGGCCTCAAGATCCTCGTTTCGTAACTACATTTTACAGATCTAATAAGGTAATATTTGACTCATTTTAGTTCATTAAATTAAGAAACAGATTATATAATTATGTCGGCTTCAAACCGAACAGAACTGCTATAAAGAGAACCGTGAATGGAGATGCCCAAACTGGACGGGGAAATCTGAGCCACGTCTGACCTCGCTGGACAGTGGACGTGTCCACCGACACAAATCAATGACATCGAAATATCAGCTAGTGATCGTGAGGAAAAGCCGCCAATCATCTAACGGTGTGTTCTATTCCAGGCTAGGTGTGCTTTACTATCTTCGACCACACCGTCGCTTAACATCAGGTGAGCTGTGGTCAAATACCTATGTATTTGACCTGTCAAACATAGAAAAAATCCGAGTGTTGGGAGGATCCCACTAATATTATAAATATGAAAGTTTGAATGGATGGATGGATGTTTGTTACTCTTTTACGCAAAAACTAACTGAACGGATTTGGATAAAATTTGGTGTGGAGGTAGCTGACACCTTAGATTAACACATGGGTTACTGTTTATCCCGAAAACATTAACACCGTGGGGTGCAGCTAGTACTGCATACATATTTACAAATACTACTAAGTATTGATATAAATAAAGTTTCCAATTCAATGGCGCGCGCGAACAAGACGGGCAGGTAAAGTTCAAATGCGGTTAATATTCCAGTTTACCTTTAATGGCGGATAGGCGTCCGGGCGCCTCCTATAACTATGTGCGACTACGTACCGCCCAATCTCAGCCAGCTTCGAGCCGTGAAGCGTGCTCCGCCGTGCGGTCTACGATGGAGCACGCTCGCCTGGAAGAAACCGATTCCCTCGCGACTTGAAGGCGCCCAGACTGTATTCATCGGGAACACCCACTCGGGCAGCAGATGCCAATGTCTAGCGGTACGCATGAAGAAGGTGGAATCAAACCGCTTAGTTCGAGCTTTTGGAACATCAACCATGAAGCGGTGTCGATTTTTAAAGTTCCTGGCTGTCCGATAGTAGAATGGACAGGGTGGAATTAGGTCATGCAGATCTGAAGCGCACTCCCCAAAATGTTTCCGGTAGAAAACCGACTGACAAGCAACTTTGCGCCGATATTCAAAGCTTTGAAGCCTTTTCCGAACAAGCGAATCGTTGCTTATGGTACTTTGTAGAAGAATGTTTTTTTTTTTTTAATTTTCTAAGTATGCGTGCTTCATCTTCGACCACATCGCCGCTTACCATTAAGCGAGTTAGTGGTCAAACGCGGACTTTAAAACTCACTCCTGTGTGCGCACCGGGAACAGGTACTAGTTTACGAAGTAATCGAAACCCTCCACCGGTGGAGGGGAAGCGGGAGGGGTGGGAGAGAGGTCCTATCTTATCTTAAAGGCATTCCAGGGCTTGCGAGAGCGCGGATGAAATTAGCGACAAAGCCGTGTACATATATGTAGGACGTCTCGATAGGATTATGGCAGACGAAGGTTTATATACTCGCACGTAGGGGTGACCTGTTTGCATCTAAAATAGCAGAAAATGATTTGTAGCGATCATAGCTCAGTGGTTAGCGCGGTCGGTTCGCATGCCGAACAAACCTTTAGGGTACTTTCTAGTACTCGGCTGGCTAGCCTTCCTTAACCTTCAAGTTAAAAATCTGCCGCCAAGCATCTAACGGTGTGTTCCGGCAGCGTCACTTGAGAGCCAGTTCCATTCCAGGCTAACATCAAGTGAGCTGTGGTCAAACACATGTGTCTGTCAACCATAAAAAAAAGATTTATAATCAAGATCAGTGCAAGCAAGACGGTATATGAATGAAAAGATTCTGGCAAAAGATCCCCAAAACCCTGCTATTGATTCAAGGCATAAATTTATTCGAGAAGGATGACTCCACAGAGACGGTATACCAGAGGGGCTAGGTGCAACCGAGCAGTAAAGGCGACTACATGTACGAACTCGCGCCTATATCCGTGTGAATTGTTGCATACGACTAATACAGCGTAATTTTTAGGGTTCCGTACCCAAAGGGTAAAAACGGAACCCTATTACTGAGACTTCGCTGTCCGTCCGTCCGTCTGTCACCAGGCTGTATCTCAAGAACGGTGATGGCTAGATAGTTGAAATTTTCACAGATGATGTATTTCTATTGCTGCTATAACAGCAAATACTAAAAATGAAATAAAATAAATATTTAAGGGGGGCTCCCATACAACAAACTTGATTTTTAGAGATAAAATGGCACGGAACCCTTCGTGCGCGAGTCCGACTCGCACTTGGCCGGTTTTTACCCATATTACGTATATCTAATTATCGCGATTAAGCGATAAACATAATATGTGTTCAAGTCGTTATAGAGTCAGCGCTCAGTTGCACATGTTTAAATAAATAAAAATAAATATCATAGGACATTACACACAGCGCCATCTGACCCCAAACTAAGCAAAGCTTGTGCTATGGGAGTCAGATAACTAATAGAATACTTAAATAGTTTGTTTTTGTAAATACATACTTATCATACATATTACAGAACAAACGTTTATATATCACAAAATGCTTATCCTGGGTGGGAAGTGAACCCACGCTCTTCAGCTCTTGGAGCAGACATACTATCAATGAACCAATAGGGATGTCCTTAGTCAATAGTCACCGTCTACCGGATATCAACTTTAGTATCGCAGGTTATAACGCCTGCGAAGGACCAGGAGCCCCCGCCCCCGTAATTCTGGAGTGCCCCACAAAGGCATTACCGACGTGCCGATGAGCATCTATTTTTAATCCCAAAGCGTTGAGAGGGATATTTAGTTATTTAACCCGACGCAGCGAAGGGTCCCGGAGGTACGTGACCAAAATGAAATTAACCGTACCGAGATAGAACCAATTTTGTGGAATGGAAGCGATTTGGGCTGGATCCTGAATGGAAGCAGCCAGCTGATCCCGGCTCTATGGATGTTACCGATGGCTATAAGATTGTGATTAATTATAAACATAAAAGCTTCTTTAGACATAACAAAAAAAACAAAAGTTGTGTTCGTTAATGATTTATATTCAAGTTGTTACAATGGAAAGCACGGCTTCATAAAACAGATCTAGAAAACTCTTGATTTGCAATCTTGTTAGAGTCCTTCAATATTTTATCTATACTAATAATATAAAGATTTGTATTTTTGTGTGTAGCGAATAAACTTCAAAACTACTGGACCGATTTCAAAAATTCTTTCACCGTTGGGAAGCTACACTATCCCCGGGTGACATAGGCTACTTTTTTATCTACGCAGGTTACAGCACTTGTCCGACTCGGCCAAATATTGTATTGTGTAAAAATACGAGACACAAAGCGATCGAAATTGAATCCCCAAAAGAATCGACGAGAAATACACTTTTAGGGTTCCTTCGCAGTTCGCGAGAGAAAATCTCATGAGTACACGCTGATATATTCACGTTAGTTCTTCTCTTGGATTTCCGAATGTTTCTGTGGATATCACCTACCACAGAGAGCGACGCACGACTACCTACAGTACTGTGCCCTTTGCCTAAATAACAAAATACCTTTCCGAAGCTCGACGCAGCACTTTACCTGCTCGTCCTACAAGCTGCGACCTATTTACAACCACAGTTAAAAAACTTATAAATATTCATAAAAAAACATCCACAAAAAACTTTAAAGGTTACGCAAATAAATTAATGAGCCGACATTAAACCGCGATATTAAATATAATAAAAACTGAATTTATGTAACGTACGCCACCGATACGCAAAATCCTTACAAAAACATAAATATCACTAAACTAAACCAGTTTGTGAACTAAGGAAATAACGTCGCTGATATCACCTTTTGACTGCCGTGTTGCTCACGTGGTAGTAGCTCTGCTTCGTTAGTTGTAGGGCGTGGGTTCGGTTCCCACCCAGGGAAACTTTTATGTGACGGACATATTAATATCTTGTCTGGGTGTACTAAATGTAATGCATTGTATGTATTTACAAAAAAATCCTACGAGTTATTTGCGGCGACATCGCAGGTTTAACCAAATGGTGGATCAAAGTAGCACATATTTCCATGGATACCACTTACCATTGTCTATTTGTTTGCCACCATAAATGTGCACGTTTGAAGTTAAATGTAGGAAATAACGTAGCATTATTGAGTGTGAATAAGTATGTGAAAATTTAGAACTTAATCCCACTAATAATATAAATGTAAAAGTTAGGATGGATGGATGTATGTTTGTTACTCTTTCACGCAAAAACTACTGAACGGATTGAGATGAAATTTGGTATGGAGGTAGCTGACATCCTGGATTAAAACATAGGCTTTTTTTTATCGCGAAAACATGTAGCGGGTAACACCGCGGGGCGCAGCTAGTCAATCATATGTACATCAGCAATTGTAATTTTTTCAACTACTTATTATATACATAATTGTACATTATTGTTTTTGTACATACATGCAGTAAAGATAAGTAACAGTATAATTTTTCATAACCTTAATTATAATGTAGTAGATAAATTTGAAAAATAATAAACTACATTATGTTAATAATTCTGCTGAAGTACCAAAAACTAGTCATTATCAATAATAATTATAATGTAAAGAGGAGATTCTTACTCGGGTAGATAAAATGTATATTATTATGCAGTATATTTATGCTTAAAACAATCTTCCATTTAAATTATTAACTGCCTCTGCAGACACCGTTCTCTGTGACCTTTGTCAACTTACATTTTCCACTGGAGCAAGTGTACCGGCACCACAGAGCTATATCCTTGAAAGATTTGGAAATTCCGGGACGCTTAGATGTCAGCAAGGAAAATGTACAGAGACAGGTCATTGCATAATTTCTAACACATTTTGTTTGTATAAAATAATTATTAGAATAAATATAATCAGTGCAATACATAGTCATTTTATCAGAGGGAATAATTTTTTTTTTTATGGTTGACAGGCTAGATGTTTGACCACAGCTGACCTGATGTTAAGTGACGGTGTGATCGAAGATGGTAAAGCACACCTAGCCTGGAATGGAATTTGAGTCTATTCTGACAAATTTTTGTATAAAAATAACATAATAAAGTACTTATCTTTGATTTTTATCTATTTGGTTTATTTACAACACTAAAAAAAATTGTCTTTCAGGTGCAAAACATTTTTAAGTTTAGCAATAACAATTATAGGTATCAAGAAATATGATTTGACTAGTAAACTTTAGTAAAGTAATATCTTGAGTAGGTAATATAGCTACTTCCAGTCAGATATTGATTTATTATTATGGGAAAGTACTTAATTGCAACTATATAGATATGTAGATAAATATTAGATGCTGTTCATTAGTAATTGCATAAATAAGAATTACGAGACCGATTTGGCTTTTTTTTAAATATTAATATTAGTCTGAATAAGGGTTGTATGGGGTCACAAAACTTGCAAATTTAAGGTCATAAGGATAGAAAAAATGAATCAACTATTGCAGAGTCATCAATCAATAAACCTTCAAGCAATCATATTACGTCTGTACTGCATAAACGAGTACATAACTGAATGATGTAGGTACATAAACTGAGGAGGAAATTAGCAGTATTAAACTATGCAAGGCGCTAGGTTAAAGTAAACAGCACTTTGTCCGCGATTTTCAATAAGTGTCGAGCTATGTTGACAAAAACCAGCTTTAATGAGCTTCGCAAATATGAGGTAATCAAATTGTCTACTTACAGAACCTCTACAGCCTTTTTCATCTCTTCTGTAGTTAGGACGCGGTTTTCGAAGAACTCCGGAGCGTTCTTTCTGCACCAATAATACTTTTCTATACATGTTTTTGTTTTGTCCAGATCTCCGTAGCACGCATTGTAAAATAAAAGTAAGTGTTTATCCGTTAAATCTTTCGGCACATATTTAGATTTATCCAACTTTTCTGTCCATGAGCGCAATTCATTAATATCAACTTGAGAAAATTTGTCCATGGAAGCCGTAGCCTCGATATAGTCAAACTCTAATTCTACTGGCATTGTCTAAGCTTTTAATTATCGTTAAGTCGTAAATATTTACGATTATAACAATTTGGTCAACAATCAACACACACCCAACCTCAGTCACAATATTTGACAACTGAGAATATTGTCAGAATGAAATTTTGCCGATAATTACGGAGATGCCACATTCACGTCAGATTCTTCTATAATGGTAGAATTGCGGACTGAATAGTGAACATTTATGGTTATTTGTAGTACAAAGTACAAATACTCGAAAGTTTGTACATTATCAAGAACCAAAAAATAAATAATATGTAACATATTTTTAAAATTTAAATTGTTTTAGATTTTGTTTATCGGTAACATAAAAATAATAGACATTAAGAAGAAATAAAATAAGGGTTAAGGTTCCGAGTTTTAATCCTAAATTTGAATTCGTGTAAGGTCAACCATCTAGATTTCTACTGTAGCAGAATGTGAATTAATGAGTACAAACAATAAACTTTTAATTTAATTCAGTACATTAATTTCGTATTAAGTACTTAAAAAATTGATACCTACTTAATTGTGCAATGCCTGATGCAGCAACGCCAGATTCCGATTCATCGTAAGTTCTCCATTTAGCTAAATTTTTAGTAATTAATTTTATTATAAGCATTTTGGTTTCAGGGAATCAAACTTGGTGATTGTAACGCGGCGAGAACGCTATGTGACGTTTTGCAAATGGCATTGGAAGTTTCTAGTAACCTTGCTTACGCCACTGTTATTATTACCTATTGCATTTATTGGTCACAATGATGTAAGTAGTAAGTGAATTCATATGTTTAAACATTGTAAAGTCGGATAATAAAGATATTCGCTTGAGAAAAGTGTTCGTTATACCTATTTGTAGTCCTAACTTATATCTTTAGCTACCATGTTTCTTTTCTTATGCAAGCAAAATATTTTTTCAGGCTTATAAATGTTTTTATGCATTTCTCGTGGTTGCTACATATTGGATAACAGATGCACTACATCCTAGTATTGTGGCTTTGATTCCTATTGCTCTATCTTCTGTCATGGGGAGTAGTGGGTTCATCAGTGAAGTAAGTATACTTATGTAAGACATCACTTAAAATCGATATTACTCTTAAAATCTTTCCTGGGTGCAAATATGAACCGATCACGAATGTTATAAGACAATAAATTGTGCACATACCGAGCAAAGGTCGGTCACCTAGCAGGTATATGTATAAAAAAAAGAAGAAAAATCGTATATACTATAGGCAATCTTTGTTCCTAAAGTTGACCTGTAATCGAAATAAATAATAATTTAGCAGAACCTTTAAATTCTTAAACCTTTTTTAGAAATAAATGTATATACCAGAGACGATACACTGCAAACCAGGTTGCCTGGAAGATATTGCTAATAACGATAAGGATATATGTTAAATCTGAATTAGAAATAACAAAACAAGCGTGGTCATTGGTTTAACTCCCGTTGCTTTTGGTGCTCACCACATATTTATAGCCCATTAAAGACTTTAAATCGGTTAAATACCTACCTTATGGAATATTTTTGTTAACAAAGCCAGTTTTTGTTAAAAATCAGTTATGCAAAATAACTAGCTCACTATGCATATACGCAGCTCAAATATGTATATTGTGTTCAAGATATACATATACTTAGATGATATTGTTTATTTAGGATTTAAACAGTTAAATTTACATCCTCATAACTGTTGTTACCGAAACGACTGTTAAGCGGAAATAAACTAAACATATACCTTGACACTCAAAACGAACTTCCGCAAACGTCTGATGTAGATATATGTTTCATAAGAATAACCGACGAATGTTTTAAAGTAACGAACGCCAAAGTGGGTGCGAGTGTTCTGGGTGTATTCTATTATCCAAAGTTCTAGGCACTACTGCATTGATTATAAAAGGACCCACCACTAGGAGAGCATTTTATCCTTTCGTTTCGTCTCATTACTTTTTCAAGAAAGTAAATAATTCTCGCGTTACAGATATACATAAGAAATGAGCTATTAGACAGTATTGGTATAATGTTAATCATAGTCGCCATAGAACAAAGTCATCTACATAGAAGAATGGCTCTGAAATCGTTGCTTATTTTTGGTTGCTCACATTATAGGTAAGTTATTAAGTCTAAAATTGGTGACACATTATTCGAAAAAAAAAAAAAAAAATCCTAATAATGTTAAATGTAATTTTAAAAATGTCTACTTTTTGAATGTTTACGTGTCAAGTGTTATTTACTACTATCTCACAGTTTACTTCTTGTCTCACAGATTGAGTTTCATTTTGTTTTTTATGGCCATGTTTCTGTCGATGTGGATCTCGGGCATCATTGCGTGCGGACTGATGATGCCACTTGTCAAAGCTATTCTTATAGAATTGGAAAAGGTAACAAAGAATAATAATTTACTAACTTAGATTTTAACTGTAGACTTAGAATCTTAAAATGTTAATTTGTCTTTACGTATTTATAGATAGAGTCAAAGAGTATACAAATTATATTATTACGTACGTACTGTGGTAAGTATAACACAATAATTACTTGTTTTTAATTTGCCTAAATAATCGCAATTGAATACTTCTATGTACTTTTACATTTGTACAATATATATTATGACAGCCATTAAATAGTCAATCTTTTTAATCTATTTAGGAATGTATCATCAGTATTGGAAAACTGGTGAATAGCTTATAACTTCAGCACTTCTAAATTTCAGATGGGTATAATAGAAATATACCAAACCATAGGGAAGGCAAAAAGAAAATCGGTTAGACACGGAGAAAGGTGATATGATTTAAAATTAAGATATTTCAATTTTGGATGTTTCGGTTCATACCAGTTAATAAATAATTGTATATTTCAGCAATTCACGACCTTCAGATTTCACAATTTTTTATTTTCTTGGTGTAGCTTATTCGTCTTCGATTGGTAAGTTCATTAAAATAATCAAACATACGGCAAGTATTGACTCTAAAAAAATTGCATTGTTAGTATACTTTTGTGAAAAATCTTTATCATTTAGCTAAATACAATAAAAACATTGTATACCAAGTTAATTATTTAAAAAGTAAAAATTAGGGTTAAATAGTAGTAGTTTTAGTCAGAAAAAAAATAATATAAAAAGTTACATACCTACTTGATTATTTTACACAAATAAAACAAAACTACCTCTGAATCATAACGTTAATTTTCAGGTTCCATGGGAACTATAATTGGCAGTCAGACGAATCAAATACTCAAAATTTACTGCGAAACGTACGATATTTTGCACACTTACTTATTTCAACATTTATGTCAATTTTTTTCATATTTTCCATAATAGTTACGTAGAAAAATTAGCGTGATAATGTAATTTTCATCGTTTTCACACGATACATTTTCCTTTCAAGGTTATTTCCAGCGGGCCCGAAGATTGAATTTCCGCATTTTATGCTGCTTAACCTTCCAGGTGTTCTAGTGCTTGAAACTATGTTGTACTTTTGGATGAACTTTTATTTCTTGGGAATGTGCCGGTAATTTTCTTAAGCAGTATGAAATTTATACAATTTTTATTTATAAAACTTAGGTATCTAAGGGCTAATGTTGCTGGGTTTTCATCATCAATCGATGTTTAGCTGACAAATCCCTTGTAAGGCGCTCAGTGAAATGACTCACTTAGGGGTTCACCGTTACAATTATACTCGTACCACCACTAGTAAACAACATTGCAACATTTTGCAACTAATTAATGAAAAAAACTCATATTTTTCAGCGCTCAAACAGATATTTCATTAGACATAGGAATGACAGCGGAAGAAGGGCAATATATCAACACGTTGCTAATGGCGCGATACAGGCAGATGAAGCAAATAACTTTTCATGAAGGCGTAAGTTATAATCGAAGGCCCTATTTTTGGATTTTGCGACAAGCAATTGGCGTCCATTAATATGAATGTAATATTTACAGATTACATTAACCGTTATCCTCTTTACATCATTGATGCAAGCGACAATCAGCTATGTTTACATTGATCAAAAAAGTGTTGGGTGGTTTCACAAGTGAGTAATAGTACAATAAATATAACACTGAAATTTTATAAATAAATAAATTTATTTATTTCTATTTCAGCCATTTCAGAGTTTCATCTCCGTGTGTATTGTGTGCAGTGCTACTATTTATACTACCAAGAGATCTAAAGTTCTTGAAATTCTTCATAAAACGATCCGGTAAATCATTTCATTTATTTTCATTTCATTGTTGAAACGTTACATGAAAAATGTTGTAAATGTAATTGTATTGTTTGTTCGTAGAAGAAAACAGAGAACCGTTGCCTTCTCCTAGTAAACCATGTTTAAATTGGCAAGTGGTAAAACATAATTTCAACTGGAGCGTACTGTTTATAATCGGTGAGCGATAAATTAAAAAATACTGAACATCTATAAATTGAATGCATTAAAATCCTATTAACAAATTACGAACATGATTCGGATCGTTACACGTGTAATGACACAACGAATTTGACATTGTTCCCCCACTTTGATTCACCGTAAAAAAAGGAAAGAAAGAATAGAACCATTAAACACCAACAATAACTCTATCAATGGTGATAGTTACGCTAATAAATAATTGATACTCAATAAAATTGATACGCATAATCAATTTTTTCTGGTGATCATAGAAACAGTATTTTTTAATAAAAGCTCACTTTCAGGTGGCTGCGCAGCTCTTTTCGACGCTCTCCGTGACTCTAAAATGACAGAAGAGCTGGAGAAGTTTTTAATTCTGTGCTCGAATTGGCCTTCAGCTGCTCTGATTCTTCTCATCATTATATTGACCAAGTGCCTGACTGAGTTCGCACCCGGCTCTTGTATAGCATATAGCTTGTTGCCACACATTGCTAGATTGGTGGGTGATTCACTGACTATTGATTCGCTAACTATTATTTAGTACTTGAGTGACTGAGCTTTGCTTGGTGTATTCAAAATTTAAAACTGAGAAAAACATGTTTTCTTCTGGCAAGATTGTTTTTTCGCCTCTAAAAACCCACGTATCTCTAGCAAATTTCATGGAGATCCTTATAGCTGTTTTCGCGATCTCTATAAATATACTGCTCATGTGATAATATCAGAGAATCAGAGAATAATAAATAATTGGGTACATTAAAATGTTACCACAAAAAAGCTAAAACAGAGTGGTAGAAAACAGAATTTGTCAATTGCAGCACTGAAATATTTTTTTTGCCGTTTCCATTGCCAAAAATAAATTTTAAAAAATGCTGTTGTATCACTCACTAATGCCGTTAGATAAAAATAAATAAATAAATAAATAAATATCGTAGGACTATACACACAGCGCCATCTGACCCCAAACTAAGCAGAGCTTGTGTGATGGAAGTCAGATAACTGATAGAATACATAAATACTGTTTTTTTTGTAAATACATACTTATAATACATACAGAACACCCAGACACAGAACAAACATTTGTTTATTCACAAAATGTTTGCCCTGAGTGGGAATCGAACCCACGCCCTACAGCTCTCAAGGCAGATATACTACCAATGATAGATGGTGTGGAACTGGAAATAGAAAAATGTTCTGCATACTTCTGTCGAGGGTAGAAAAACAGTTTTTTTTTTAATGGTTGACAGGCCAGGTGTTTGACCACAGCTCACCTGATGTTAAGTGAAGGTGTGGTCGAAGATGGTAAAGCACACCTAGCCTGGAATGGAACTGGCTCTCAAGTGAGGCTGCCGGAACACACCGTTAGATGCTTGGCGGCAGATTTTCAACTTGAGGGTGGTAGCTAGCCAGCCGAGAACTAGAAAGTACCCTACCACCATGCTATGGTTTCCTCACGATGTTTTCCTTCACCGGCAGCTCAAGCTCATTGTTGGGGTTTGAACCCACGCCCTTCGGCATGCGAACCTACCGCGCTAACCACTGAGCTATCATTGCTTTCAGGGCTTACGCTGCGATATCAACCCACATTATCTGATGATGGCTGCGTCTCTCTCCTGCTCCCTGTCCTTCCACCTGGTGACTGGCTCGCCAGCCAACGCGATGGTGGCCGCCTACGTTCACATACCGCCTTGGAAAATGGTGTGTTTTCAGGAAAAAAAAATATTGAATCTGCGGAATAGCGCACCTGTCGGGCGTAAATGACAACTGCATTAATACATTTTTCCTGCACTTATTCACCATACCTACATAATCATTGACTTCATCCTTGAAGCGAGACGCGATGCTCCGGGCTTTGTTTTGTTACGAGAAGTTCTCGGTACCTACCGATGCGTGATCATGCACATGCGTTAGCCCTATTTTGTAACTGTTTGTCTCTATTTGTTGTTACTTTTGTTTTTTTTTTAAATTATTTTCTTTCTTACCAGCCGAAGAGCATTTCATTTGTCTTATCATGTTTATGTAAGAAGTCTCCGTGTACAGATGAAGGCGGGCGCGGGCGTGTCGGCGGCGGCGGTGGCGGTGGCCTGGTTCACGGCGGCGGCCTGGGCCGCGGCCGTGTGGAGCGACACTTACACGCGCCCCGAGTGGGCGAGCACCAACCTCTTCAACATGTAGCTGCAGCCCCTGCGCGCTCACTACTCATACTCTACTCATCAGCGACGATATGCGGCCAACAATAGACTGCTGGACTAGCGTGATCAATTATGGAACAAAGATTTGAACGCACGCCCAAATACACTATCAAATGAGTTATCAGGCCTGTTCGAGATTAGGCAACTCTACGATTTCCGTTTCCGTTTTCAACCTATAAAATTATTTTTTTATTCAACACAAGCGGACGCCTCGCGGTTTCACCCGCGCAGTTCCCGTTCCCGTGGGAATACAGGGATAAAAAGTAGCCTATGTCACCCGGGGATAGTGTAGCTTCACAACGGCGAAAGAATTTTTGAAATCGGTCCAGTAGTGTCGGAGCCTATTCAATACAAACAAATTTTTCTTTTTTATAATAGTATAGATTTATTCTTTGCTGAACTTACGTTTACTTGGTGGTAGATTTCTTTAGCAGGAAGTCGTCTAGGTAGGTACCACCTCAGTACCAGATAAGCAGTAGTGTGTAAACATTACTGTGTTCCAGTTTGAAGGGTACTGCAGCAAAATTACTGTTTTGTTGAGACGAACCATCGAAAGTATCAAAGTAATAAGCGCCGAAGCGGCGCGGCGATGCCCCGGACTTTGTTTTGCTACTCAAAGTTCTGTGTATCGCTGCAATGTTCATGGACAGGCGTTATCTCTTACCAGCAGGAGAGCGCATCGTTAGTCTCATTATTTTCATATAAAATAAAAAAAATAACAGAAAACCGGTAGCTACTTATTGTTGAATAACCCTACCAAATAAGGTAACTGCAGTCTGAAGTGGTGTCGCAACTTTCATCTTTCTTTCTATTCGTGTCGCGAACTCCCTCAGTATCGTTCGCTGGCCTGCCAGGACTGCAGGCGTCATGCACATCGCACACGATTCTCAAAATATACTATGTAGGCATGTGTTTCTGTGTACGGGACTTTGGAAGGTATTTTAAAACAAACCTTAATCTGCAACATGTTTATTTTCTAAAACAACCAAAGAACACATTCCTCGTTCTAGTCCATATTTACAAACTGAGCATTAAGGCCTCCACACGACGCCAGCTAGCAGTGTGAACACACCCTTACATATGATTACCTACGACAAAAAATAACGCACACAAAATGCACAGCAGACCTACTGCCGAGGCCAGGTGAGCTGTAGTCGAACGCCCAGCATCAATAGTGAAACAAACAGTGGTTACGTTATCTCATATTATTTGACTGTTATTTCATGCCGCAAATACTTATTCTTAATCTTAAAATACCGACGGTTTCGAAATAACTTCCCCCGTTTTACGTTCTCGTTCTCAATCATTCTCTCGCACGCACGCACTCGTTCGTTCAAACGGGGCCGCGGTAGTGTGCGTCATTCAGTTTCACTCATTTAGCTGACAGAGAATGTAATATAATAGTGTATTACTAACAATTAAAAATATTCCAACAATAAATACGTGTCGTAAAACTATATTTTTACTATTTATTGTTCATGAAATTAGCAATACCTACCTACTTACACATTTTCCTAAACAATATTGCTACATTACTTTAAATAAACAGAAAATTACATTTCAAGGCATTTTTGGTCTCGTTTAAAAAAGCAAAAAAGTTTAGTAAACATTTAGTTATGTTTATTTTGATCCAGTTCTTGATCAAGTTACTCGATTATAAATATGATTTTAAAAATTGTAAAAAACAGCACCAAACTATTTTTAGTTCCTGTAATAAAATGTACGGTAGTATAGCCCGAGTCGCCGGGCCTAGTGTCAGATCTAGAGCGCCTGCACTTTTGTAATGGGCAGCACACTATTTTAGTAGCAATCATTCCAGTTTGATAGCAACTGAATCCGGACAGAGATTATCGATCCCAGTGCTCCGAACGTAACTAGAGATCTATTCAAATAAGTTATTAGCCGCATTATCAGATACCAGAATCCACCTTACCACGCCCGTTTTGTAAATTAATCGGGTTTCAAAAGGTACAGGATTTAAGCTTCCTAGTTTTCAAGTTTAGATGTAGCCAACAACCACACGTAAAAAATTCACACGCTTTGTATAGGACTAGATCAAACTAGTTTTCCTTTACGTATTACGTAATTGTCGTTCTAGTTGCTGGATCCAGCTTCTAGTTGAATGTAAACATACTATTTTTTTAATGTTTCGTATGGCAGGGAGCTAAATTACGGCATTTGATATATTTTCTTTAAATAAACTCAAACACTACTGACCGATTTTAAAAATTCTTTCACCATTACAATGCTACATTATCCCTGAATAACAAAGGCTATATTTATTCCTAGAATTAAATTAAAAAATAAATATCCACCCGTGCGAATCCGGGGCGCTAGTTTTTTATATGTTTTGCTACCACCAGCCCTACGCGTGTGTTAAATTATCGCTATAGTAATTCCACCCTGTATAGATAAAGTGCGTAACTAATGAACCGAATAAAACGTGTTGCCTACAGCCATGTTTTA
Organism: Biston betularia; assembly: GCA_905404145.2. Lineage (NCBI taxonomy): Eukaryota > Metazoa > Arthropoda > Insecta > Lepidoptera > Geometridae > Biston > Biston betularia. The sequence goes on from FR989883.1 coordinate 119,912, forward strand.
CAAAAAAATTTACAAAACTTTCATTACAAACAATATTATGACCGCCAACAGTTGCGTACGACAGTTGTACAACGTTTCACAATAATAATATCGCGTATTTTAATAACAAATATTTTATCACATTCCATGATCAAAATATCATACTGAACACTACCTTTAGGAACTCCTCACTGAGGCGCGAGAATATACACATCTCTTTAAATATGTATGTATTATTACGTCATATTTGTATATATAGTATAGTATATTGAGGAAGCCGCACTTACTTAGCTATAAATGTATTACAAAACCAGAATTACCCAGAACGCATGTTTTTTTTTAAATTCCATCGAAACACTGTATAATTATGTAATGTTAAATTCGTACATATTTTCATTTGCACAGATAATAAATGCATTTTAAAATGCTACAACTATGGTATGGTACAGATACAAAAATACTCGTTACATAAAAATAGAAAAATTGAATTTCTGTTAAAAAAATCAGCAGTACATAATATATCCAAAATACATATTTAGCTTAAGAGTTATCGGGGTTTAAACACTTATTTGAAAGGTCTACAATCTCTCCACCGTTACGTAAAAACTTTTCAAAAAATACCATCGCACCAAATTCATTTCTACACAGCTCAGTCAAACATACTTTATTAACAATTTCCTATATTATCTAAGTTTCCTAGCTGCGCGCTAGCGGCGAGTAGTCGCAGGAGAAGAGGCCCTGGGTGATGTTGGCGATGGCCGCCGGGTGCTTGGCGCCGGGCAGCGAGCAGTTGAACGAGCGCAGCGAGTCCAGCGCGCCGTAGGTCACGTTGCAGCTCAGCGAGACGGCTTGCTCCAGGATCGCGTTGCCGGTGCCGTTGCCCGCGACGGAGCTGTCCAAGGGGGGGAAAATAACCTTGCCCCACGTGGGGTACGCGCCCCAAACGATGAGGGTCGTAATGATTTTGGGACCGATACCGCCGACGGCCTGAAATTAAATATTTATTTTACATTTTTGTACATGCCATCAGATTCACGTCACATAGTTTGGAAACTTTGCAACTATGGGTAATTGCAGACGAAAATACAATAACTTGGTGCTATCGAGCTGGCACATCACGAAGGCGCGAAAAATCAAATAAAAAGCGCCATTCATTGATTTGAAGCTTCAATACTACAAAGTGAATGTTCAATGTTTATATCTAGTTTATTTCCGCTTAACAGTCGTTCCAGTTCCAACAGTGACGAGGAGACTTAAATTTAACTAATTTTACACTGCTTATTAATTAAAAACCCACAAACTACAAAGTGGCCGCGAGAAGCCAAACAGCTCAAAACACGTGACGGACTTTACTAAGAAAATATGACATTAGAAGGTTTGGGTCGTACATCTTTTTAACCCTTTCCCCCACTTGGTGATATGTGGTGAGGGTTTAGATTGCCCCCCTCTGCCCTTATCCAAAATCACGTGTATTTTTTTGGCCATTTGATATTTTAGTATATCCCCCCCTTCCTTTATGATATTTCGTGAGTTTTTCCGACCACCTCCCCCCTTTTCGAGTCTCACGTGTTTAATGGACGATGATTTTTTGGGTATTGTTGTGTGGGGTGGTGCGGTGTGGTATCGTGCAAAGTAGCCAGTGCGTCGCGTACGTACCATCTTGGAGGTGGGGATGTGCGAGACGCCGGCGACGATGGCGTTGGGCGGCGTGCCCACGGGCATGTGGAAGGCCATGGAGCAGGCCAGCGTGGCGGGCACCATCAGGTACCGCGGGTCGATGTGCAGCACGCGCGCCTGCGACACAAACGTACGTCAACGTTGCTGGCGCAGCGACCCAGAATGTATGTTGGCCTCTGATACTAACAGGCGACATCTTTTTGGATCCTGAACTACTTCCTGTCAAGTATTGACTTCCAACTCTTGGGAATTATGTCATACTTGGGAGAGCCCACGGACTTTCTGCTCTTCAGCAGTTCGAGGCAGGCTCAGAGGTCCAAGCCAGGGAATTTCTACTCTACTTGTAGGCATATATTTTTATACTACCACAGCTTTTTTTTTTGATTGACAGGCTAGGTGTTTGACCAGCTCACCTGATGTTAAGTAAAAGTGTGGTCGAAGATGGTAAAGCACACTTAGCCTGAAATGGAACTCGCTCTCAAGTGAGGCTGCCGGAACACACCGTTAGATGCTTGGCGGCAGATTTTCAATTTGGGGGTGGTAGCTAACCAGCCGAGTACTAGAAAGCACGGTACCACCATGCTATGCAATATGCATGCTATGGTTTCCTCACGGTGTTTTCCTTCACCGGCAGCTCAAGCTCACTTGATGTTAAGTGACAATGTGGTCGAAGACGGTAACACACCTAGCCTGGGATAGAAACTAAAGCTTAATTAAGATTGCAGCTCAAATAAATTAGTCATCAATGGATTACAAATTTACAATTATAGAACAAACAAAACGCTCCCTTTATAACGCCTGTCCATGACCATTGTGGCGGTACCACAAACTTAGTGTAACAAAACAAAGTCCAGGGCGTGGCTGCTTTCACAATATTAGTATAAATGAAATAAACAAATGGCTGACCATGTTGGCGAGCACTGGCAGGATGAGGTTGGCGATGGCGACGTTGGAGGTGAACTCGGTGATGAACTGGGTGACGAGCACCACCACCAGCAGCACCCACACCTCGTCGAGCCCCGCCAGCGCCTCCAGCGACGAGCCGATCTTCGCGGACAGGCCCGTGGCCTTGCTGCCCTCGGCCAGCGCGAACCCGCCCCCTGGAAACGTCGCACGCACGGGTCATGCACGGAACTTGTCGCGCGTCAGAGTCGTGAACTCGAGCAGTGTCCGGGACTTGCGACCCGGGTGCATGTTCAACTCTCAGCCGCACTGCCCATATTCACATCCCTGCCTAACCAAAGTCGATGTGGTCCTACTAAAACTTTGCCAGCAACAAAATCAATGTTAAAACATTAATACTGGTACAGATGCGATTTTAAAAATGGACTGCGAAGACAGTTAAGACATAATTTCTGAATGACGTCAAGCTATGTTAAACAAGCATATCCGTATGGCGAAACTGTCAACGGCGTGACGTAGCACCCTCTGCTTGGTGTTCACGTTTTTATGGCATGTCGCGTGCTTGGGTACTAAAGGATTACTTAAATTGAATGTATATTTTCATGAGAAACTAAAAAAAAATGTCTATTTAATAGTTTTCGGGAAACAAAAACAAATTCGTCTCCAAGATGTCATCTTTACATTAATATACGACACTAGATGGCGCTGTGAAACAGTGAATGAAAGCATAGTGTACCGAGGAGGAACAGCAGGCCCCAGGGCACCTTCTCCTTGAGGATGTTCCACGTGACGATGCTCGGAGACGGCTTCATGGCTGACAGCTCCTCATCTGGGGATTACGAAGCTATTTTATTTCAACAGTCACAACAGATTTTCATGATAAATAAGTAATCTCGCTTACAGTTAACAAATGCTTAAAATACCCAGCAACTTCTGGTTGATGAGGTAATATAAAATAATAATAAAACGCAGGGCATGGCAGTTTAATCATTACTGAACTTTAAAATGTAAATTAATTTAAAAATATATAAAGAAAAAGAAAAACATGCTCGTATCGCTTCTGAGACACAAACTACAAATGTGGTGAAAATTGAGAGGGGAGTTTTACGCAGTCGTAAAAATTGATTGCGCGATGCAGGCTCTCGTCGCTGATTGGCTGACGCGGCGCATGTTTCCGGCATCGCTGGATAGATGGCGCTGTATGACGGGGTCACTAGTCTAGAAGTGTACTCACAGGAGGACGAGGCGGAGAAGAACTTGAGGAAATCGATGGACATCGGCAATATGAACATCAGCACGACTATGAACATCGAGGTCACGCCGTCCTTCACTTTCCTGCCAACACAAGAATCGCCATTTGCACCGACGTTTCTCTAACGACACTCCTAGTAAAGTCCCCAGTACTTTGCTTGGGCACGACTTGGACTCCACAAAGAAAGTAGGACTACATGATATCAACAAATACTTTTTTAAAAGTATAACCTTTAGTTTTTATTGGAGTAATAGTAATTGACATTATTAAGAAAGAACAAAAAATGTTACCATTCAAACTCCTGTTTGAATGGTAACATTTTTTGTTCTTTCTTTTCTTTGTACTGTGCGCTTGATTGTTCAGCAGTTTAACCATATTTTGTGGATAACAAATAGCCCATGTGTTAATCCAGGGTATTATCTGTCTACATTCCGAATATAGTTTTAATCGGACCATTCGTTTAAGATTGAAGAAGTAACAAATATTTAATGCAAAAGTTTGCACAAAATTTAGAAATTTTATTTACAATAAAAAGAAAGAGAAAAAGAAAATGATTTTATTTTGTGTCAAATGCAAACACTTCACCTCAGCATAATACTGGCCATACTAAGCGGTATGACCATTGACCAGCGCTGGTTTTCCGGTGAGCCCTTGTAGTTGAAAACCAAAAATGCTTGTGGAAGCCCATGTGACATTAATGCAGTGACATGAATTTTCCATTTATTATGTAGTGTCGTGTACTCACATGGTGGTGAGCACGTCTGCCCAGCCCGGCATGAACCCGGGCCGCCGGAAGATGTACAGGAACACGGCCAGCACGAACAGCATGCCCGACGCCTGCGCAGCGCAACCACTCATTACAAACCGCGCGACCACCCACGACGACATTACTCGTGTTCTCGACATAGTCACCGTGACACGTAACATGTTTCATCAGCCTAGTTGGGAACCATCTGGCATCCAACCTGGGTGTCTTTTATATGTTGGGTGCGTTTTGCTAACAAAAAACATCGTGAGGAAACTTGCAAGTTATCATAGTGGCACTCTTATTCTTGTTCAAAGTAGGAGCGATAAGTCCTGCACTGACGCCCCGCTTGGGGGTCCCGGGGTGTATTGTGCATTTCCCCCTACCAGCGTCCAAGCCAACCCAGCTCCTTGAAGTGTCGAAGCAAGGCTCTGGGCCGCTGGCATGTAGCTCCAGTGAGTTGGGTGGAATGTTCATAGTGGCACTCATTTTTGCCTATAACTGGCAATACTATGGGTCCTTGGCGGAGCGCGGGCAAAACGGCTTGTGGGTAGAACAGTTGGATTCGGTCGCCCGAAGCGTTCGAAGATATATTTCTTAGCAGGAGATCGCCAAGCAGTAGTGTGTAAACATTACTTTATTCCTGTTTAAGAGTACTGCAGCTTAGAGGCATTACACGACTAACAGAGACCATCAAACGTTTTAAAATGAAATTTTTCGTTATTATGTCTTTGATAGAAGTGGATTATAAATATTGTATTTACTCTTAGACCCCTGGTCCAAATGGAAAAGACCCTGGAAAGATCCACTTGCAACCCTGGGTGTCTCCAGGATTGCAAGTAGATAGCACGAAAGCAGCGGAGTCAGATTATTATTTCATTGTACATTCATTAATATCAAACACAGGTAATGGACAGAGCTATCTCTTACCATCAGGAAAGAGTCACATTTGTCTTGTAACTGCTTACCACAAAAACATTGGAAGCAAATGAAATCTGCATTATATGAGAGATAAGATCCAAGTACGGGTATGTCCGATGGTGGATTTGTTGGGGCGCGTACCTTTTCATGGAAGGTGGCCGGGCCGAGGTTCTTGTACTGCTCTTTGATGACTTTCATGGTGTTAGTGGAACCTGAAGACGCCAGGTTCACCTTCCGCGCCGCCTCGCTGTTCGGCCTGCAGAGGAAACTAAGCGTTACCACACAGAAATAAAGAGAACTCGAGTACCAATCCCACTTATATTATAAATGTGAAAGTTTGGATGGATGGATGTTTGTTACTCTTTCACGCGAAAACTACTGAACGGATTTGTATGAAATTTGGTACAGAGGTAGCTGAGACCCTGGATTAACACATAGGCTACTTTTTATCTCGAAAACATGTAGCGGGTAACACCGCGGGGCGCAGCTAGTGGAACATATAGCATGGTGGTAGGGTATATTCAAGTACTCGGCTGGCTAACTGCAATCCGTCCGTGGTGGTTATTTCTACACAGTAAGCCAGCTATCGGGGGGCTGATCCCTGCCCCCGACCCTCAGTGTCCTTTAACACTTCCGATTTCTGTGTGTGTTCGAAACCCTAATCCTCAAATTAAAAGTCTGCCGCAAACCTAGGTGGTTTGCGGATGCCGATGCGACGGCGTTACCACTTGATCTTTCTTTTTATGCGTGCTGTGGACGCCCCTACATAGAAAATGATGTATGATGGTAGAGCGAGGTGCCCAGGCAGGGCGGTGAGGGTTACCTGAACATGCCCATGAAGGTGACCTGCAGCGCGAACCACACGAGCAGCTGCATGAGCAGCATGGGCGGCGTGCTGTACGCCATGAACCAGAAGAAGTTCACGCTGCTGCTGTACTCCGGGAACTCACTGCAACCAATGCCAACTGATCACCAACCACACCACTTTCTATGTAAGAGTAATGTGACGAAATATGCTCTCCTGATGGTAAGCGATAACGCATGTCCATTACAGCGATACATACAACTTTGGGTAGGAAAACAAAGTCCAAGGCATCGCTGCTTTGGCGCGCATTACATTGATACTTTCGAAGGTTAGTCTCAACAGCCCAGTAATTTTGCTGCAGTACCCTTCAAACCGGAACACAGTAATGTTGACACACTACTGCTTGGCGGCGGGATATCTGGTACTGCGTTGGTACAACCTTGGCAGGCATACTACGATAATAATGTTTAATTAGAAGTATTTTTATCAAAACAATAGTAGATCGAGCCAAACATGTGTTATGAGAACCAGAGCATATAGAATCATCGATAGAACATATTATGTGCAGACACAGGAATATCCCTATTAGACACATAAATGTTTGTTCTGGCGTGGGGAATCGAACCCACGCTCCACAGTATTGTAGCGATGATAGGTCAGTGGTTAGCGCGGTAGGTTCGCATGCCGAAGGGCGTGGGTTCAAACCCCAACAATGAGCTTGAGCTACCGGTGAAGGAAAACATCGTGAGGAAACCATAGTATGGTGGTACGGTACTTTATAGTACTCGGCTGGCTAGCTACCACCCTCAAGTTTGAAAATCTGCCGCCAAGCAACTAACGGTGTGTTCCGGCTGCCGCACTTGAGAGCCAGTTCAATTCCAGGCTAGGTGTGCTTTACCATCTTCGACCACACCTTCACTTAACATCAGGTGAGCTGTGGTCAAACAACTAGCCTGTCAACCATAAAAAAAAAAAAAAAGCTTAAGAAACATAGCTACTACCACATTAGCTAATAGGTGGAGTGAGATTTGAAATTGAAAATTGATAAGGCGTTGAAATAAGAGTAGAACGTCGCGTTGGAGGGGGCTCCCTCGCCAGTGCCGCTAGAAGCAGCAGAAAGAGTACTCACGCGTCGAATATGCCCTTGAAGGCGGAGTTGGTGGCGGTGCCGACCAGCGTGCCGCAGCCGCCCAGCGTCGACGCGTACGCGATGCTCAGGTAGTAGCAGATCGTCACGTCCGACGGCACCAGAACCCTGTCGGCACGGAACCGGTCACTACAGCACGCCTCGCCATCCCAAACATTTTACATGTTTAGGCTGAATTTTTTTTAACATTACAATTTTTACAAAAAAAACCTAAGCCCAAACACGGCTGGGTTGCATCGCCTGATGATGAAGCCGGAAGTTTATTGGGACTGCTTTAGTAACCGAAAGCACAACTGAAAATTCACAGGCTCCTGGCTGTCCGATAGTAGAATGGGCAGGGGGGAATTACAATTACTCTTCCATAACAGTTTCCTTGTCGGGCCCGGATTGTTTAGGATGTTGAATTATACGATAATATCTTACTCTTCCTCGTTGCCCTTGGTCGCGACTTGCTTGGAACCCTTCCCGTTTTCTGCCGGCGGGTTCTGCTTCCTGTTGATGTACACGTCGCCCAAGCCTTGCTGTGAACGGACAATAAGTACATTCAATAAATAAGTCGGGCTGAGTGGCGTGCCTTGGGAAAGGCCTATTTCCAGCAGTGGACTTCCATAGCCTTTTTTTTATATAAAATAGATCTACGTTTGGTCACCAACTCTCCTCATGTAAAGCGACGGAGCGGCCTAGGATGGAGGACGCTGATCTAGAAGAAATCTATTCACTCTAGCCTTGAAAACGTCCAAATCGTAGTTTATAAGAAAAAGCGAAGCCAGCAATGAGTTCCATTCATGGGTTGTACGGATGTACGCATCAAGAAGGTCGAGTGGAATCGCTGCTTAAGAATACTGGGAACGTCCACGAGGAATGGATGCTAATGTGCCGTTCTTCTGCTGGTCCTGTGGTGGAACGGAGAGAAACGGAGTGGGATAAGGTCATTATCCGGTAAAAAATAGACAGATACTCTGCGGCGGCGATCAAGACTGACGACGACGATCAAATAAATATCTTAGGACATTTTACACAGCGCCATCTAGCCACAAGCTAAGCAAAGCTTGTACTTGGGAACCAGATAACATTTATTGTTATTCGGAAGGGAGGCGAAGAGTCCTGCACTGCCGTTCCGCTTGGGGTTTATTGTGCATCATATGCATAATTACTATGCAGTGTATGCATATTTGTAATACGATCAAAGACATATAATCGTGTAGTAGCAAGACATGATGGTGTTATTGAATCAACAGCCATGATGTCTCTCTATCGTCTCAGTACGCACCGCTTCTAAGACCTCCAGTATGGCTGCGACGATGGGCACCATCATGGTGGTGGCGGCCGCGTTGGACACCCACATCGAGATAAACATCGTCACGAACGTCAACCCGAAGTTAAGTCTGAAAACAAATAGACACAGCTCAAACCTCGGCCTCCTTTCAATTTGTGACTTGCGTACAATGTAAAAACATTTTTTACATTGTACGTGCGATACAATGTAAAAAATGTTAACTTACAAACTATAACTATATAAACTTACCTGAAATAAAAAAAAAATAAAAAACCGTCTCCATGACTCCTTAGGCCAACAAAGCGCACTACTCCCAATGAAACAGCGAGGTTCCCGAGTAATCGGAAATATCATCAATGTATACAATTTTTACATTTTTGTTGATTTTTTTAAAACCGCTCGAACAATTTCGATAAAATTGATATGGGACCATCTCTGAAGTATGATCTTCCAAGCAATAAAAGAATGATCAAAATCGATTCACAATTGGCGGTATAATCGCGTAATAAACAAGAACTACAACACTACTGGCGTTGGAAAGTGTGACTGTGTTCAAGAGTAAACTGTTCAATTTGCTAATATCGAAAGCATACTATGAATTAGAAGATTATTTTAATGAAGAGTTCTAGATTGAAATCGTAGAACAAAGGATCTTCACTCACTTTTACATAAATATTATATCTGTACTTTTTTTTTAGTTGTAGTTTAAACATTTTTTTCTTTCAAAATAATAGCTTGCCTTCGATGTGAGCATCCCACGACTTGTACAGTCCATAATGCCACTCTCCTCGGCAGCTTCGAGTGTTGCACTCCAGCAGCTATCATCAGCCCTCCCATGAACATCATGTTAGTTTCCTTCATGTAAGCGGCGCAGGTACTGTCGGAATCCAGGATGCCCATGGTGGGGAATAAAATAATAGGCAGCATGGATGTCACCGGCAGCGGGAGCAGTTCCAGGACCCAGTATATTGCCATGATGAGCACGACATACATGCACCGGAATGCCTGGAAACAGACAAGAAATGTTATTCAACTGTTTTGTTTACATAAAAAAATGAAAAAGTGTATGGAACTTTATTACAAACATAATTTCTCATAACCATTTACTGAGCTAAACTTCCAACAGTAACTATTGATTGATTGATTGATTTGCTGTTGATTTTTACTTTTTATTTGCTTGCATGGCTAATTAAGCTATGCGAAATTTTTTCATTCTTTGAAGTTTTAATTGGTAATTAATTCTATAGCAAAATTTCAAGTGTTATACATCACTTCTTGGTAAATCTCCTCAGCAGGAGGCAATCTAGATAGCTATACCATAGTACCAGATATTCTGCCACTGAGCAGTAGTGTGTAAACATACTGTGTACCGGTTGAAGGGTACTGCAGCTAGCGAAATGACAGGGTGGTTGCGATTAACCATCTTATGTTTTAAACTAATGTTTAACACTGAAGCAGCCATGCCCAGGACTTTGGTATGCTATTCAAAGTTCTAAGTATCTCTGCAATGGTTATTAATCTTTAACCATTATCTCATCAGGAAAGTGTATCACTCAAATCATTACATTTACATTTTTTTTTTAATTTACTTAGAAGAAACACAAATTAAAATAATGATTTGGTCCAGGTTCAGCATACTTTTGTACCCATAGGAAAAGAAGTTCATAGTTTTTATCATTTTTTTTATCTGACCTCCACAGTACAAGCTTTGCTTAGTTTGGGGTCAGATGGTGCTGTGTGTAATGTCCTACGATATTTGTTTATTTATAATGATGGGCAAGGTAACATCCTTCAGGCTTAGTATACCCCAAGCACATAAGCTTGTATACTTACAGGCCCCTCATAAAGTATAGGTATAGGTAGCAGTAGCACGGGTGTGAGCACCACAATCATTGCCTTCCAGTAGATGCAGAGGAACAGCCGTATCCTCTGAGACAGGGTCGCACTTGACCCTGTCCTAGGGAAGAAGTATGTCGTCCCCCTGGAAATAAATGTTCAGAGATAAATGAGCAAAAATGGCTAAATGTTGTTATATAAACTTGATAACTCACTAGTATTTGAGATAAATTATTTTAAAAAATCAACCAAACGTCTGCTGCAAATGTCTGCTGGGTTTTTTTAGTTATATGATTATGGCGCCCTGACATTGTCACCCAAGGCAGAAATTTGATATAATGCAAAAGGATACAATACCAAATTAATGTTCATGGAATGTGGGTAGATTAAATATATTATCATTATTAGTTTAACTTATGAACATATAAAGTACTGTGGAGTTATCCCAAGCGAAAGGCATGTTATGATCTGTAATACAAAAAAACGTTTTCCCCTGTTTTTTGATACTTACCACAACATACTCTACTTAAGCACTTACAATAATAATAAATTACTATCAGCCTGTATTATCCCCCTGCAGGACAAAGGCATCCCTTCATTCCTACCATCTTTCTCTATCTTTTGGAACCTGAGCCATTCTTTCATACAGGAGTTAAGTACGTACCTCACTCTCCGTGTATAATAATAACAAACTTATCGGAAACCTAGCGCAGGCGCTTGTATATTAGGATTATCAGTTAAAACTTACCGGATCTCATCGTTGACACCATTTTCTACAGCGTTCGACATAGTGAAGTAGTACGAAAATCTGCAAGATTATTGTATTGTTTTTTTTTAATTTTCTTTTGTCTCGCGCATTCTTAACTGCATCTGAAACAAAAAACACACACACATAAGTATAAGATACATTTTGAACACTTTCAAGACTTTTAAAGAAACTCGTACATTAAGAAATAATGTTTTAAAATTCCATTTTCTTCACGAACAAAATTCAAATAAAACGCCTGAAAACTTGAAGATCATATTCTGGTGAAATCCAAGGAGAGGTTATAAGTTCATAAATATGTCAAATTCAAGAGACAGAAGTGTGGTCGGGCCAACTTTAAGAAAACAATATCGACGTTTCGTTTCTGTTTGTATTTTTCCTACATTTTGTCAATTTATTTATATTGATTTAAACTTAAGTTTTTGTTCATTTAAGTTACGAAAATGATAAAGAAATTAAACTAAGGCTTCGGATGAACAAAAAAAACGAAAGCATCGTTAAAAAACTTAACATAACATAAAATTCGTTAGAAGATCATTTTATGTTAAATAATAATCGGCCAATCAATACCCTATACGAACATAATGTCCTCTGGGAGTGTGATTATGGCTTTATGGCTGTTACTCGTGACGGTTGCTTAAGATTGATGAAAATAATAGTAGATAAATTATTTTCTTATTGTTTTATGTTACGAGATTTTAAATTCCTGTAAAAAATAAAAAGTATGTACGAACGAAGAATGAACCCATGAACGAAGGGAATATTTGGATACGTCATCTAGTACCTATCTAAAAAAAAATCACTAAGTTCAGCAATTTATTTACATTTCGGCAGCAACATGTAATCAGTAAAACACTCAAACTATTCTAATCAAAACTGTTACCAACGTAACAAAATAAAAATAAACATTTGCTTGAACATTGTCCGAAACACATCAATAGCTTTTATGCTTCATAGGCGCCATTAAGAACAAACACTTCTCTAGGTTACATTTACTAACACTGTATTGGTTTCATTTGCGTCGTGATGGCTATTAGAACCCCCAAATTGTGTGCTGTCAGTGTCAAGTGTCAAATATTTTGGAAGAAACTTGTCTTAAATTTGTAAACAAATGTAGTTACTTATCTAGCTATTATTTCAGTAATTTAAAGCTTAAAACATAATATCTTTAGTCTTTAATTAGTTTGTACAGTGGTTCTCAATAGTGTAATACAGCCAGAAGTGCATCGTTATGGCGAAAACAACACCAAAAGGCGAACACGAAGGTAAGCTTAATATTCATCACTGTTTTCCTTCTGGGCGTATTGGGGGCAACAATTTGGCTCTACATCGTAAAAGTGACAAGTATCTGCACAATTCAATAAGTTTTCGGTTCTATTGGTTCTTATAGCTACTGTACAACTTATGGTAACATTTCACACTTTATAGGTTAGAATCAAGTCAAATTAGAATTGCTACAGCTCTGGTTTTTGATTCGAAATACGAATAATTAATTGTAATTCTCTACTGTCTTTAACATTTGTCATTAGTTAACCTTACATAATAATTGATCTTTTTCTAGTTTGAATTTCGTGTCGATTAAATTGGTACATCACTCCTTAATGCCGAGCGCTGACTTAATGTAACTCTATCTTAAATCTTCTGAGTGTAGTTAGTACCTGAATAGTACAAATACTTGATTTCTGGCTGCTTTGTAGTTTATTGAAAGTCTGTCCATACTTGATAACTTGTCAAATAGGACAAGTCCAAACAAATCTACAACCATAGCTGTAGGGCAAGATTAACTTTATTCAAAATTACCTTTAAATCAACGAATACTTGAATACAGTGTTACTGATTTATACACAAAACATTAGCTCACAAAATGTAAATTTCATTCATGGAAAATAATACTGTATTTCAGCTATGCTATGCAAAAGAACCATTGTAACTAATGCACTTTGAATGCAAATTGTTAAATGATTATTCATCTCCAACTCTAGCATACTTGACTAGAACAAGATAACTTACTCTGTCAGTGAAGACATCTGTATGAATAGTTATAAGTTTACAAATCAACATTTTTGTTATTTAATTTCTTAGGAATGCTAGCTATGCCGTACACTTCATCAATTATCATGTACAATAATTTTCCATAAAATAACATATTAATGAATAATTTGTTCAAATAATATCATATTGGTTTAGAAACTTGTTATTTGCCTGCTGATTACTTTGTCTGCAAGTGACCAATATTGATGTCAATATTTCAATTGATATTAATTGCTCAGTGCACTTTGTACCTACCTATATGCTGCATAGATAAAACTCATATTTAATTTTTTTAGTCAAACAAGTCTACATGCGGGATATATACCTTGTTCTGTGGTTTTACTGCGCTGTCTGACTGTCATACCTTTATAATCTATATCTGTGGAACTATGATAGGTAGTCGGTTGAAATTAGCACCTGTGCTGTCATTATAACAGTTTTTCGGATATATAAGTTAAGGAAAAAGTAGGATTTCTTTATCTATACCATTATAAAGAGCAAATCTGGAAACCCCAATATGACATATATATTAATAGACTAGAATCAATCCAACGTAGATTTGTAAGATATCTTCAATTCAAATGCAAAAGATACAATAACGACTATGAATCGAGATGCAAGAGATATCATATATTACCACTTGAGGAGAGACGCAAAATAGCTGACATTATATTCCTAACTAAAATAGTGCAATGTTATATTGATTCTCCGCATCTCCTCTCTAACATACATCTGAATGTCCCTAGAACATCCGCAAGACATCCTAAATACTTGCATATCCCTTATGGTGCTACTAACTACAGGCGAAATTAGTTTTTCTTAAGATCATCTAACTTCGTAAACAAACTGGAAGGCTTTCCCAAGTTTGACTTATTTAATACTAGTACGAATTTGATAAGACTAAATCTGACTACAAGCTGGTTCGGTGAGTCCCCTGTCTGACTTTTAGTTCTAATATAACCTGTACTATGTACATAGGTACTTTTCTCTCTGTTAGCAAACAAGCTTAGTTTCAATATGCGAAAACTGTTAAATGGTGTTAAGATAGAATTATAGTTTAGTAACTAAGATATTTTTCACTGTATGTTTTCCAAATAAAATAAAATAAAGATTTGATTGTATTGAATAGGCTTCAAAACTATTGGACAAACTTCAAAAAATTTTTCATCGTTGGGAAGCTACACTATCCCTGGGTGACATAGGCTACTTTTTATCTCTGTATTCCCATGGGAACGGGAACTACGCGGGTGAAACTGCGAGGCGTCCGCTAGTATGTTATGAAAGCTACATGTAGCTCCGAGTCCGAGTAAAGAAAGTGTGATTTCATTACACCTAGCACTTAGAAGGAAAGGACTGCACTAATAGCTCACTTTCATGTTCTATGACATAACACCTCCATTGTTCTATCGCTCCTAAAGAGACATAATGTCTATTACTAATGACCTATTACATAGGTTCGCGCTTGACCACATCCTGCCTGATGTGAATCATCGATGCGGTCTAAGATGGAACACGCTTACCTAAAATATTAAGTTACGGTGTGAAGGAAGATGGTGAACACACCTAGCCTGGAATAGGAACTGGCTTTCCAGTGAAGCTGCCGCTTTTTTAGTCAGCCGAGTACTAAATAGTACTCTACCACACTATTGTTTCCTTACGATGTTTTCCAAATCGTTTAGTCAGATTTGAACTAACACCTTTCGGCGTGCGATCCGATTACGCCAACCACTGAGCTATAATCGCTACATTGAATGTTAGTGTAAGTAGGTATTCTACATAATATGTTGGAGTAGAATGAATTCGTGAATATGATTTCGCAAACGCGTAATTGTTAGTTATGGCGCGTGCTTTCAAAGCAAGTTATGCATTTTAGTAGTCGCTCGACGTCCCACTGTCCGCCGTTCAAAGAATGTTAATACTCAAGAGAGTATCCATTACTTGTCGCATAAAATAAAAACACATGCATCTGCACGAGGCATAATGCAAATACAAATCTTTTATTGATAACACCAAAGTTACAGGTCATTTTTACATTAATATTTAAAAATATCAAAATCATAACATAATATGTCAATACAATGAAAATGTCAATGAAATAATATGTCACGTATAGAATAATTATGACAGTAATGGCGCGCGAGCGGCGCGGGCGCGCGGCGCGGCGGCGGCGGCGGCGCGCCGCTCGCGCTGAGCGCGACTTAGCAGCGGATTCTCATTCTCACGTAATGACCAGGAAATACTGAACAATGTAACAAAACATCAACATTCACTTCAAAGACAGTGTTTAGTTTCAGTTTCATTAAAAGGAAAAATCCTTATCTTAATGAAGCATTTACAGAGATTCTTTCAAACGGAACCAACTCCGTCTTTGCAGTTACAATGTAGAGACACGATCTGAACCTTGGCAAGGTCTGAGTGGATAGCTAGCTAGGAGCACACATCTTCAAGGAGTTTAAATGCTTCATAATCAACCACTTTGTCGTTTAGAAATCGACGGTCCCTACGTACATAAAGACATGTCAAAGACCGACCGTAATCTATGTTCATACCGCTCTAGAAATAATTCTACGTACAATTATAAATACTTTTTCTATAATGTTTTATTAGCTTTAAGAACTGTATGCAATAAAAAATGCCATTTTTGACTTGTCTTTATGTACGTAGCGACCGTCGAAATGTCTTTTATATGTATATATGTATTTCTAAATAGTGTTTTTTTATTAATAGAAAATAGGTTCGCGTTTAACCATACTCTGCCTGATGTTAAGCAGTAGTGTGGTCTAAGATGGAGCACGCTTACCTAGAAGAAACCTATTTACTCTAGATTTGAAGACACCCATATTGTAGCTAACAGGGAACACAGACGCCGGCAGAGAGTTCCACAACCTCGCTGCGCGAATGAAAAATGTGGAATCAAAACGCTTTGTGCGAACATGAGGAACATCCACCATGTACGGATGACGTTTTGGTCGCGTTTGTCTGGCCGGCCGGTAGAAGAAAGGTGCAGAGGAACCAGATTTTTTTTTATTTTATTATTTATTTATAATTATACGCTCCACAGACACTGGGGTCCGTGACCTTTGTCAACTTTAACCAACTGGGGGAACCAGATTTGTAAAATATATAAAATAGTATAAAATAACATCGCCGTCCGCCTGTTTTTCCGCTATGCTGTTAAACCACACAACGGAATTGACGACCGTTTAAAGATTTTTTCAAGCGTGTGATACACATCGTGACAGTTTTACTTTTGATTTTGCACAGAGAATACCGTATCATGCGAATTGTTGAATTTTTTTCAGTCGAATATTCACTTAATAACTCTCTCTTCTAGTTTCCGCCGATCCCGATAGACGCGTTATTCAGTATAATAAAGTTTTCAATAAAGTATTAAAAGAGCGTTTCAGTTAATAAACCCCAATTGTCAACAAACCCCAAGTGACTAGTTTAAGTCTTAGTCACTTACATTACACTTTTTATTTATTGAATTCTGAAAAAAAGTCCTAACTGTAGATTGCATGCTCAGATTCGTTCAAAGCGTTTGACCAAGTACCGGTAATGTCATATCATAGCAAATCTATTTATGGCCAAGAAATGACACGTTCTACCGGTTTCCTTATCTCTGATCTATCCTAGCAAAAAGCCTTGTATAGATTCTGCTTTGCGTCTGTATTTATGCTCACTTTCATAACTAAAGCGATCTATTCAATTAAATCTAAAGCGGAAATCAGAAATAAATGATATTTGTTTCCTTCCTTCTTCTAGACAACTTCCTAGAGTAAAACCTTGGTTGTATGTTTGAATCTAGACCGAGCCCACGACTCCACGACACCTTTCGCTGTAT
Organism: Biston betularia; assembly: GCA_905404145.2. Classification (NCBI taxonomy): domain Eukaryota; kingdom Metazoa; phylum Arthropoda; class Insecta; order Lepidoptera; family Geometridae; genus Biston; species Biston betularia. The sequence goes on from FR989883.1 coordinate 137,094, forward strand.
GAAAGGTCTTTGCGCAATAAATATGCGATTAAAGCTGGTGGAATAGTTCTAAAAGCAACCAACCTTGTTCGATAAATAACCGGTCAAGTGCGCGCAGGACTCGCTCCCCAAGGATTTCGTACCGCTGTATAATAATACGTCAACAATGAATTAAGTTGTGTTTGGTTTTGTCCAGTTCGAACCGCTTATCAGTACTTTAGATGAAAAGCGAGTTCAAACGGTTGGTTTTTTAAAATGTATCTAAAAGTAAATAATTAGACGAACGAGACACTCCGCTGATGGTAAGAGATAACGCCTGTCCATGACCATTGCAGCGATACACAGAACTTTGAGTAACAAAACAAAGTCCAGGGCATTTCTACTTAGGCGCTTATTACTTTTAGACTTTCGATGGTTAGTCTCAATTTCGCTAGCTGCTACCCTTCAAACCAGAACACAGTACTGCTTGGCGGTGGGATATTGGTACTGCGATGGTACCTATACGACCTCCTACTAAGGAGATCTACCAGCGAGTAAAACTTCCGTACGTAGTCATACCGACCGTTCAGAAATCCAGCATTGTTTAGCTAGATCTCTAAAAAGAAAAATGACCAAAGACACCCGAGTACGTGCTTAGATGGTATCGTGTAACATTTGTTCACGTAACAGTAGACACACCCACATTTCCTCGCAGCACGGTAACTCGACCGTGACCGTCACGTCACGTCACGTCACAAGGAAGCGGCGCGAGTGCCGGTGTCGCGAGCCGGCGCGCGGCGACCCCAGCCGGCGCGCGGCGACCCCAGCCGCGAGTGATAGTGGTCGACGCGCAACCACTTGGGAATATATTAGAGGTCATTATGTTAGTTTGCTAAACGGTCGATACACTGACATCGTTTGGATAATGTGATTGGAGGTGTCCGTAGACTTGAAAACTAAGCGAAATGAAGCACTGTACACTTCGCAGTGGCTTAGCGTGCCCTGTATCAAAATTAGTTGGGGGGGGCCCAAATGAAGGGTAAAGATATCCCGCAAAAGAAACGGAAATGCTAGCATTAAACTAAAACAAATATTTATCTATCTATACTATTTATAAAGAGGTAAGATTTGATTGTGAATAGGCTCCGAAGCTACTGGACCGATTTCAAAAATTCTTTCACCGTTGGGAAGCTCCTCTGTCCCCGGGTGACATAGGCTACTTTTTATCCCTGTATTCCCACGGGAACGGGAACTACGTGGGTGAAACCGCGAGGCGTCCGCTAGTTGATTATATGGACAGTTGATCGTATTACAGTTTTTTTATATGATTTTTCCCCGGGAACTGTGGATAACATTTTACTAGTTTGATGTTTTTTTGCTGTCTCCTCCTTTCTTCTTATACAGAGTGCAAGTACGATCGTGTGCGAGTACTGCTCGAGTGTTGTGTGTCAAGGAGCGCTAAAAAAAATTCTGTGGAGTGACGTCACCATGTCAATCTTTACCAAAAATATCATATATTTATCCCAATATCGTGACCAGATGATACTATATAACCAATTGACAATTTTCACCAATCCTCGTTCGCTAAGTGAACGGTCACGCTATATATAGATAACTCGCAAATATTGCTTTTGGAATCCAATTTGACAAATATCAGCATTTTAGCAGTTGCGCTCCGAATTGATTAATCTTTCACGTTTCAATGTAGGTACGTATTTTACATATACATACGTATATCGATAAATGTGGCGGGCTCGCTACATTTATCTATAGATATTGGCTTCCAGAGACCTTGTTTTATGACTTTGACGATCATTTAAAACTAAGAAAAATGGTGCCGAGACGTGAACGCTCACACGTGAGGCTGTGCACAAAATTAGAGTCGCACAGAGAGCCATGGAGAGGTGCATGCTCGGCATTAAACTCCAAGACCGAGTTCGCAATACCGATATCCGGCGACGAACGAAAGTTCGAGACGTCGGTGTCGCAATTATGAACCTCAAGTGGAGCTGGGCAGGACACGTTGCTAGGCGAAGTGATGGCAGGTGGAGGAAGGTTGCAACAGAGTGGTGGCCCAGGCAAGGGAAGCGGAGCGTCGGTCGTCCAGCCGCAAGATGGGTTCGACGATATTGTCACCGTCGCGGGTCGAACCTGGACCAGATTGGAACAGGACCGAAGCAGATGGCATGTAAAGAGAGAGGCCTATACCCAGCAGTGGGATAAAGAAAGATGATGATGATGATGATGAAGAAATGATGGAATTACTGGTAAGTAATTACAATATTTTTGTTTTTATTGACATTAAATTTACTAAGTATTCTAGTAATAAAATCGCAAAACACACTTTATTTTTATTCTTTTTATGTCAAAATACCTATATGTCAGTTATTTAACTTGACATTCGTCAAAACAATTCACACAAATAACTCGCGCTCTGCTCCTACCCGCCCAAACGTTCCCATAAGACTCGCAGCGTTTCCCCGTTGGACGGCCAGCGAGATGTGCTGGGTCAAAAAAAATTGACATTTAATTATATTGACATAATTATTTTATATGTGACATAAATTATTTCATTGTTTTGATATTTGATATTTTTAAACATGAATGACCTGTAACTTTGGTGTTAGATTTGTATTTGTATTTGTCGCCATGGTCATTTTGACAACTAGAAGTTTAGAAAAAAATTACAAAAGTTCAGGTTCAAGGTTCAAGCTTTATTATGCACAGAGGTTGAATGGAGCATTTTTTGTTGTTAAACGAATATTTTCCTTGCTTTCCCCGCTCAACACTGTTGAATAACTGAACAAGAATACAAATCAAATTCAATTCCGTGAAAACGCTAAAACGATTTATTTATAAACTGAAATATTATATTTGCAAGATCAAAAGTAGAGAGGAAAGATCGGCGGCGAGTGACGTCAATTATATCTAGTTTACAAGATAACATTTACGCAGCTTCACAAGACGGGTGCGCTGGCTTGTACTCCCCGACTGCACAAGGAGGATAGCGTTCTAAATGTTATCACTATAGTTATAGTAGTGTATTGTATGGTAACTTGACTCTAATTCTCACCGACGCGACGTGAAATGTCATGCGTGAAAAGAAAAGCGTAGATTAACTTTAAGCAATGCTTAGAAGCAAGGTCCTTTGTGGGCGTAGCCTGAACAGATCCTGCGCTGCGAGCCGCTAAGTCCAGTACGGATAGAGAAACTTGATGATACATGATGAAAGGGTGTAGCGATGATAGCTCAATGGTTAGCGCGACAGGATGACGCTGAAAGGCGCGGATTCAAACCCCAACAATGAGCTTGAGCTGCCGGTGAAGGAAGCTAGTACTCGGCTGGCTAAAAACACGTTGCAAATCTGCCGCCAAGTTTAAACAGTGTGTTTCAGCAGCCTCAATTGAGAGCCAGTTCCATTCCAGGCTAGGTGTGCTTTACCATCTTCGACCACAACATTAACATCAGGTGAGCTGTGGCTGTCAACAGTACAAAAAAGAAGATACAAAATAAATATACTCCAAATAAATAAATAATAAATATCGAAGGACATTACACACAGCGCCATCTAGCCATAAACTAAGCAAAGCTTGTACTATGGAAGTCAGATAACTGATAGAATACTTAAATACTTTTTTTTTGTAAATACATATACTTACTAGCGGACGCTTCGCGGTTTCACCCGCATAGTTCCCGTTCCCGTGGGAATACAGAGATAAAAAGTAGCCTATGTCACCCGGGGATAGTGTTATTTCCCAACGGGGAAATAATTTTTTAAAATCAGTTTAGTAGTTTCGGAGCCTATTCAATACAAAGAAAGAAATCAGATGATAGTTATGTGCAAGATTATTCGTGGCGTGATTGACGCTCCCAACCTTTTGAATGATCTTGTGCGCCTGCGTGTTCCTGTTCTAGGCAGCTGTCCGCGTCGTCCAAGTTATAGACTCTTTGCGGTTCCGCATTGTCGAACCGTGGCGCGTGGTTCCTCTCCTATTCCACATGTTCTCACCGCCTTCAACTCTCTCCTGGCCAGGGTGCCTGTTGTGATCTGTTTGCGGGTGAATGGAGGAGTGTCATGTCAGCGTGTCTGAAGTATTGTGAGATGAAAGCGTGCGTGAGTGAACCTGAATACCTATTTTAATATTATCTTAAGGACTATTGTAATTGGCATACTGCCGTTTTAGTCTAGAAACAATAAATAAATAAATAATAAATAAATAAATAAATACAAACAATCAAATCTTTCCTCTTTATAATAATATAGATACAGTACACCCAAACACAGAACAAACATTTTGTTTTTAATAATTTCCTTTCGTTCTTTCTTTCTTTATCCTGGGTGGGAATCGAACCCACGCCCTTCAGCTCTTGGAGCAGACATACTACCAATGAACCAACAGGGCAGATATATATAAATAAGTCAAATAGTTGACCAACAAAAGACGGCGTAACAAAACTCCTTTGTTTTCGCTAAAACAAAGAAGACAAGACAGAAATGCACAAAGGCGAGACTAGCTGTGGGTTTGAAATCTTGTTGACGTGCGCTACACGTGTGGCGATATGGAATTACTGATCTTTGCTTTAATGGAGGAAAACACTTGACTCGTCGTTATTAGATACTTTGTTTTTACGCCGCTGCGCTGGAGCGGCGAGCGGCGAGTGGCGAGTGGCGAGTGGCGACCTACTTGCGACCTTATTTGTTTTCGTGTTGTCTGTAATATGACTTGTATCGACATCTTTACTGATCAGCGATGTTATTCCTGTGAATTTAGATATGATGATCTGCTGTCTCATGTATGTTTGTAAGACCAACATCCCACTAATCCCACCAATATAATAAATGTGAAACTTTTTCACGCAAAACGGATTTAGATGAAATTTGGTATGAAGGTAGCTGACACCCTAGATTGACACATAGGCTACTTTTTATTCCGAAAAGATGTGGCGGGTAACACCGCGGGGTGCAGCTAGTCTTTATTAAGGCAGAACCGCTGCGAATTTGGTTCACGCATACTCTATACTGTACTGAGAGAGAGAGAGTCTGAATACATGACGGTAGATCAAAGACAAATGTTTCATTGATAACACCAAAGTTGCAAGTCAAATCTCGTTATATAGTTTCAAATATAACACTAATCACATACTAATGAAAAAACCGACCAAGTGCGAGTCGGATTAACGCACGAAGGGTTCCGTACTTTTATCTATATTTTTTTGCCGTTTTTATCTACACTTATATTATATAGAGGAAAGATTTGTGTTTTTGGATTTTTGTATGTTTGTAATGAATACAGACAGACGGACGGACAGCGGGACTCGCAGTAATAGGGTACCGTTTTACTCTTTCGGTACGAAACCATAAAAACGATGAAAGTCAAAAAAACTGTGTTGCAGCAACGGTCATGGATAAACGTTATCTCTTACCATCAGGACAGCGTCTCGTTTGTGTCATTACGTTTATATAAGGAAACGGGAGTACCAAGCTGCGATACTGAGACTAGTTCACATTTTATAAGCAACAAGTACGCCCACATAGAACGCGCCGACGCGTTGCGAGAGGCAAAACAGAGGCGTGTCCTGACGTCATCGCCAGTTCTCACCAGCAAAACAGATCTGATCCGACCGCCAAATGGATTTGCTTTGGTTTACGTCGACAGACAAGGTCGAAACGTTTTTCTTCAGGTTTGTAAAACATGTCACTGCGCACTATAATGGTATATGCTGTACTCAACCTGCGGCCCGCCGGGCTGTTGTGGTCGGCCCAAATGGTGTTACTTTATTTTCATCATAGAAACTGAGCAAGTTGAGTACTGAGGTATTTGATAACCCTACCGCGATGCCGTGCATTGAGCGTCAACGCAGGTCGCGCTAACGTTCTGTTTTGTTCATGCGGACTGTTTACTGAAAGCTTACACACTCTCATCCGGATGATGTAATAAGGTTACCATGCAGCAACGCTGGCTTAACAAAGTTTTGAAAAATTGTTTATCAAAAATTTCATTGAACATAACAATAAATGTTTTCAATATTGGGTACTCCTCTTCCTATATTGTATTATTGTAATAAAAATTGTAATTCCAGTTGACAAAGGTCACGGACCCCGGTGTCCGAGGAGCGTATAAATTTAAATTTAAAAAAAATAATTGGTCTATGTACATCTGATGTGGCTTGATGTTAACTTTACACCATAAAGATTACAGGATGCTGTATACCTAACTTGTATCTTTGAGACAACCATAAATATAATACTTTATTTAAACGTACATTTTTGTAATTAAAACCTAAATTGTGTATTAAAAGGTTGAGTATGGCTGCTATACAGCCATACTACAGTCTTTGTTGACAGGTATTTGTAGATGTATAAAACCATACCTTCAAAACAAGATTACATTCTACAGAGTTGCAACCAAGTTGACAGAGTCGATGTTGCGGTGTGAATGATGCCGCCAATTCAATCAGGCAAACGAGTCAATTCTATTGTCACTCCTGTTCTTTGATCAATATCATCATCAGTGTATGTCAGTCCACTGCTGAACGTAGGTCTCTCCACTGCGCTTGGTTCGATATACTGTACATCGTCACTCCAACGACGATTGTCGAGTCCTCTGGCACAAACACGTTTGTAGGTAAGACTATTTCTACATACTAGTAGTTATAACATCTTTTGAATTTTTTATTAGCATTATAAAAACAATCTGACGTCATTGGAATCGTCATGAGAGAGCAAGCCGCGGCGCATCACATGATGTTATTTCCTTCAATAGAACCGTGTTATTTCAATCCCGAGAAAATTAGTGGCTGGAAAGCTATTTCTGGAGTTATTCCGTACAGAGAAGGTAAATAATGGTACATGCTAGTTTCTAGGTTCCTAGTTATCTTTGTAACGCTATGATAGGGAATTTTCCTTGTGATTACGACACCCGTGCGTGTGTTAGCGATTGATTTGAATGTCTTTGCGTTTGTACTAAGGAAACCCTTGTATAGTGTGCCGGATTGAAGGGCACGACTACTGCAGCCAGTTAAAATACAGGGCTGTTAAGACTAACCATCGAATGTCTCAAAGTAATGCGCGCCAAAGCAGCGACGCCCCGGACTTTGTTTCGTTACTCAAAGTTCTGTGTATCGCTGCCACGATCATAGACAGGCGTTATCTCTTACCACCAGGAGAGCGTCTCGTTCGTCTCATTACTTTTAAAACAACATGGATTTGCACAAACAAACATCCTCTCACTCCAAACGCATATACCGTCTCCATTCCGTCGCGGGTAAAAATGAACAAGATTATTTAGGAAAATTGAAATAACTCGTAAGATTTTTTTAAATTTATAGCTTGTGTCACTCGGGATGACGTAAGGACTCTAACGGCACTCCTTATCCAAATCTGTTCAGCCATTTCAAAGTTATACATGACCTTGAAAACTTTACACTGCGTTTTGAAGCAGCCGTAAGTCAAAACAAGGTCCATTTAATTTGCGCAAAATCCTAAACATTTTTAATAGTTGTGAAACGATGTCCTTTGGACTTACTTACACTAACTTGCAACTTACCAAATTTATCGGAACTAATTAGTTTGTTATTGCGTTATTAATATCACATAAGGAAAGGACCCGCTAATGACGCCTTAGGCCCTCCGCCCAAATCTTTCCATTTCACCGATAAATACATTTTTAATTCACAACAATAGTGAGAGTTTCGCAACATTTTAATAGGCAAGGCAACGTTATATGGTTGATTTACAATTAGGTCAATTGGTGATTGTAAAGCGGTTTCAATTGATAATAGCGGAGTGCTATCAATGTTATAATTAATTGAGCCTCGCATAACGATAGAAGAGGACTTTAACTGTAAGAGGACTACTCAGAAATAGATACGTTATATTTTTGGGAAGCGTGTACTTGTACTATGGAAACCGACGTGGTTTAGACACATTTTTGTTGTACTTATACGGAATCACGTTTAATTACATCAAATACGTACGGCAAGAGATAATGCTAATCCATGACCATTACAGCGATATACAAAACTTTGAATAGTAAAACTCCAGGACAGAGCTGCTTTGACGCTCATTACTTTGAGACTCAAGTAGAGAGTTGTCGAGTTGTTGTTTCCATTTTCATATGGGGCTTGCCCCCGAGATCCGGGCTCGAGGAAGCTCAGACAGGGATACCTTGTAATGATAAACCTACAAATCCTACTTCCTACTAATATTATAAACGCGAAAGTTTGTAAGAATGATGTAACAAACATCCATCCATACATTCTTAAAAAAAAGGGGCTCACCTCAGCATAATACTAACTAGGCTGAAATAATAACATTACAAACTAGCACAGATAAGTAAGTAGCCATTGAGTTGAATAATTGTGAGATGCGTGACGCGCGGCGCGGCGCGGCGCGGCGCGGCGGTGTGCGCTCGCCCTTACAGTGCTGAGTGGACTTTAGCTGTATGATGTAAAATGCTCACAAACAAAGAGCACGGATGTGTAATCAGTTTACGCTGCTAAGTTTCCTGTCCAGATAAAGCGCAGCGGCAGTGGTTCGAAACTTCAAATATCTACTAGCTACTAGCTGCGCCCCGCGGTGTTACCCGCTATATGTATTCAGGATAAAAAATAGCCTACATGTTAATCCAGGGTCTCAGCTACCTCCATACCGAATTTCATCCAAATCTGTTCAGTAGTTTTTGGGTAAAAGAGTAACAAACATCCATCCAGACTTTTACATTTATAATATTAGTGAGATTAAGAAGAACTACATCCGATACTAGAGGATAAACAAGTTGGCGCGCTTCTAGCCTTCTAAAGTTCAGGGGTTCTAGTTTTCGGATACGAATATGTTCGTCTATCAATCGTGTGCGAAAATCATACGAATCATTCAAAAATAGAGCCCCCAGATAGAGATAGCTCTTTCAATTAGCGCCCACTTCAATATTGCATCACTGCATTGTCGGCCAATGTCAAACGGTCAGCAGTCCACGTGACACCGGCAGATTCACTTTTTATAAAGTAATGAGACGAACGAGACTCTCTCCTGATGGTAAGAGATGACACCTGCCCATGACCTTTGCAGCGATACACAGAACTTTGCGCAGTGAAATATTTTAAGTCGTCATGACTGCCTATTTTTTGTACGACTGCCCATAAAAAAGAGTGTAATATTTTCAAGGTTCATGTCTGTATGGTTTCTTTATTCCGCAATAATTTTTAAATTCCTGAACAGATTTAGATGTGTAGGGTATCATTAGAACTCCTACATCATCCTGAGTGACACTGGACATAATAAAAAAAATAGCCACGTTTCACCCGCGTAGTTCCCGTTCCCGTGGGAATACAGGTATAAAAAGTAGCCTATGTCACCCGGGGATAGTGTAGCTTCCCAACGGTGAAAGAATTTTTGAAATCGGTCCAGTAGTTTCGGAGCCTATTCAATACAAACAATCAAAGCTGTAGCTATAGGGGTGTATTGAGAACTATCCAAATACTTTAGTGTCATATTGTAGATATACATGGGAGCGGAGGTAAACCTGATCGAGGTTATTTCAGGCGCCAACCGCGAGTATCGCTGGGGGTATTTATAATTCCGCTTTTATACATTGGGATGCTTTGGATGCCGGAAAAATACCGAGTTCGAAGCTTAGGCTAGGAGACGGGCTTACCGGCGCGATGTCGTGTATGTATGTTTTTTTTATTCAAAATAGATCTCTGTTTGACAACACCCTGTTTTTCATAGAAATACGAAAATTGGCAGAATTTACTGTTTTTTAGAGCTTGTTTTCAATTTTTCTCTATTTCAGGTTGGCGACGCTGTCCCGGGCTGAGTCGATACGAGAACCAATGCGAGCATGATTTTGAAAGCCTTGCAACTTTTGTAGCGATGATAGCTCAGTGGTTAGCGCGGTAGGTTCGCATGTTCGCGTGGGTTCAAACCCCAACAATGAGCTTGAGCTGCCCGTGAAGGAAAACATCGTAAGGAAACTATAACATGCTGGTAGCGTTTTTTTTTATGTGAAAAATAATCAGACGAACGAGACGCTCTCCTGATGGTAAGAGATAACGCCTGTCCATGACCATTGCAGCGATACACAGAACTTTGAGTAACAAAACAAAGTCCAGGGCATCGCTGCTTTGGCTTTTTTTTGCTTTCTATTTTTTCCACTAAATGCAACTGTAATTTTGTAGAATTAGGTCGCGTTTACGACATAAATCTACCATTATTTATTTTTATTCTCATTAAAAGTATTTAAATGAAACTGAGACGTAGTAAATATGATCGAGTAAATAACGTTATATTGGTGATCTTGAAAAAATCTAATTCAGTCCAGTAGCAATAAAATGCGCTATACCGTGCCAAGGTTGTATCTGTTAGCTTCCTTGAATGAATCCCATAACGTTTTTGCGCGTTTTGATTGTCTGCTGACGTCCACATAATGCCTCGTATACACTGGCGCAGTGCGCTAGCGGACCACAGATAACAAATACTAGCCCTGATACATCATCTCAGTACGCAATTGTAAATATGCTTACCATTGGACCTGGAGTTTTATTTCTTTGGTTTTGGCGTTGCATTTTGAGCATTTGCCAGTGTCAAGTGTTTTATATTTTCAAGTTTCTAAAGTATAATAAGTTGCCTCGTCAAGTACAGTCCGTGTTAGTCCAGTCCAGTCATGCTTTAGGAAAGTAGTGGCGACTTTACTATAAGCATCGATGGAGTTTTGGAAGCAACACGAAAAGTCATGTTTCACCACATTATATCATTTTTCCACACTCGCGCTTGTGATTCGGCACTTTATGAATAAAACACCACCATTTTTATGCATAAACACTCGATTGGAAAAAAATACAACGACTCTTTCCGCGTTCCTGCCAAAACTGGACCTGGAGTTGGAACTGACGGGTGAAAAGTTGTTAAAAATGTGATACATGTTTGTTTGTGTGTTGTGAGATCTAGTGTGTGCGCGGCGTTAGTGGGTACTTTCGTTTTCATTCTCACGGACAGGTTTCGCCTTCTATAACATTAATTGATTTTATTTTATAACATTTGTCGTGGGTAAATACATTTTACGAGCGCACGATATTACTATGTAAGGCGCGTTTTGTAAACGTGATTACGTAATTTAATACTAGTTTTCAAGGTTTAACGTTCAATGATTTTGTTTGATAGGAAATAGCCATTATCATTTAAATATTTTCCTTAAAGTTAATATTTTATCCTTATTTACATAATTAAAATGAACTTCCCTAACTTCCGTGAAATAAAATTAAGTTGTTAAATACAAAGTAATTTTTACGCGCTCATGAGAGCAGCCAGAACCGAAGTGAAGGTCTCGGACATTGGGAAAACAAACGACTCTCAACTATAACTTTTTCTTGACTTTTTTTTTAATTGTTCGGCAAGTGAATACCTTATTCATAATGTGTAATCTTCATATTTTATGTATTTCGGTTTTTGCCAATGTATGTGTAACATCTTTAGTTACAGTCCATTCTGTGCTGGTCGTTTCCAGTTATGCCTTAGTATAAGTAGGTACTTACCAGTCATGATTTTACTACAAGTAACGTAAAAAAATCTTGTTTTACCATATTATGGGACGACAAGACATTTTTGTCCGCGTTCCCGCCAAAACTCTTTTTCTGAATAGTTTTCGGATGCTGCCATGATAAACGGCACTCATTATTATAATAAAACTAATTTTTTAATTTTTAGTAAGTTTTGTTTGGCTGTCTAATTCATTGCAGTCTGTTAGACAAGGGCTGAAATATTTTTAATTAATTTAGATCTATCAGCTAAAGCTTTCAAAGTTGGTCATATTAGTGGCATATCTATTTCTTTTTCCAATTAAAAAAAACGCATACGGCTAAAGAGTTTGGATATTTTTGTCTTGTAGAATCAGCGTCATCTATCGACAAATTAATGAACTAGAAAACTAATTTGCCCGTGGCTATAGACCCTTAAATGTTTCGACCCAGTTAGGCGAGCTACTCTCCTAGCGCGCGAATTTATCCCTTTATCCGACCGCTCTATTTAGGATCTGAGACGCAAATAGATCGCGGCGCGAGCAGGAAATCATCTAAACTGAAATCTGTTTACATTTCAATGGATAAGTAGGAAGTTACTTCGTAGAATAGAGATTGATACGTATTTAGCTTTTAATTTAAGGATTTAGTCTGTGGATGTATCTAGCTGGCTTTTGTGAGCGTAAGAGGTTTTACTCCCTCGTCTATGGCATCGCACTTTGTGCACTTGTCACTGTCAAGTATTTGGTGCATTTTCCCGCGCTGCGAGTCGCGCGCTATCACAGAACAAACAACAGTGTCTAACAGTGATCACAAACTCTGCGTCCGTTGCATCAGCATTTACCGAGCTTTGTATTAGATTTTTTCCACAATGCTCGTTCTTAGAGAAAAACTATACAGGATGATTTTTTCGAGGTTTTATAGTAAAGTCGCCACTACTTTACTAAAGCATGACTGGACTTGACTTGACTAAGACTGGACTTTGACCATAACTATAGCTAAGAGACAGAAGAAATAACACTTAAGACAAGGCAGTATGGCTTTACAGCTTTAGCCTGCACGATGGGGCAAATTAATTTAAAAAAATAATAAAATTGACGTGTACGAAATATGCGCACTCTCAATAAAGTCTTCCTGTATACCCAATATCCATTCCCGAGAAACATTCTGCTTTTCATTCAGTTCCATTCAGACGTTTAGTCGTGAAAAGATGAATTTCTTAGTTTGGGTGCCACGAGGATGGATGGATGGATAGGATGTTGTTTTTTCCTCGTGAAAGTACGTGACAGGTACAGCGAAGAACTATTACTTTTTTACATTGTATGGTGAACGCGTGTCTTGTTATCAGTGCATGTTTACACCATGGCATGTTTATCGCCGGTCAGCCGGCTGTCGGAGTGACGAGCCGAGACTCGGGCAGGCGCTCCGTAGCTCCATGTTTACCGCGATAACACTGTCAAATGCCATTTCATGATAATTCTGTCCAAGTGTCACCCGTGACGAGCGAGGCCGGGGCGGGGGACTTGCGCAGAGACAGGCGATGTCGACACCGCTAATCAAATTGTTAATACCGAAAATACACGACAAAATATTAAAAACCGGCCAAGTGCGAGTCGGGCTCGCGCACACAGGGTTCCGTACCATTATCTATAAAAATCAAGTTTGTTGTATGGGAGCTTACCTTAAATATTTATTTTATTTTCTTTTTAGTATTTGTCGTTATAGCGGCAATAGAAATAAATCATCTGTGAAAATTTCAACTGTCTAGCTATCACCGTTCTTGAGATACAGCCTGGTGACAGACGGACGGACGGACGGACGGACAGACAGCGAAGTCTCAGTAATAGGGTTCCCTTTTTACCCTTTGGGTACGGAACCCTAAAAACTAGCTTTAAACCATGACTTCTTTTAATGTAATTTAAAGTAGACAACAGACTAGCAACGCTTATGATTTTGTAGATGGTCGTAGGCCGCGTTGTTATACGATCGAGGTATTCGACCGTCGTAGAACACAAAGAAGAACAGCAAATAAGTAGTTAGTTAAGTGAATTTCTCCAAACAACTCTGCTAGTGTAAATAAATAAGTCACTAAACATTGTTCCCACCCACGCTTACCGTCGACCCCACTCCATATCCTCTTGAAACTAAATACCACAGAGTATTGACCAACCCCGAGTCATTTCATCTCAAATCCATCTACGAATCTCACTGCTTCCTTTACACATTCCAAAAACACTGTAAAATATTATTATGTATAATTATTATAATAATATTTTTAAAAACGTGTTTTGACTTTCCGACGTAACACGGTGACCAATTAGTATCACGTGGCTACCCTGTCTGTTTGTTGATGGCAGGATGGCGAATCCTATTATTGCAGCCAAGGACTCCCAACAATACTCTATACTCAAAAATACATCAACGAGGGATGTACCCTCGCTGGCGCTTTGCTTTGATGCTTATGGTATCTGGTGAGGGGAGTGCCACCGACCTTGTGTGATCCGTGGCAGCGCTCCTGTTGTGGTCACGGGGTGTTTTTTCCTCCTCGGGGTTTTATATCAATCCATAGGCACAAAACTCAAAGACCCCGACGGCACTGGTCTCACACGCGGTACCGCGGCGGTCGCTCCAGAAGGATGGAGGAATAGAAAAAGGCAATGTCTGCGCTCGCGCACCTCGAGTGTCGAGGATGCACTCTCAGCTCCGGGAGACGTGCGTCGTATCCGGAAGCTTGTCTCACACTCTCGTCGCGTCGGTTTATGCACCAACACAACGAAGTCTCAATAGGCGCGTAGCAAGTCCACCAACACCAATACTCGAAAACTAATGTTTGTCTATGTGTGGTCACATGATAGTCGAAATGCATTTTACGCGCGAACTCAAATTTGTATATAGAACAAAAGGGAAATTAACCGAACTCTGGTTCGGTGTACGAACCATACCGCTCACCTTGAAAGAACATTTTCTTTCAATACTCACTCAATACTCATGAAAATGAAACTACTTAATATTATTATTACTCTAACTCTAAATAAATGTTAGGCACTTACACAAAAAAGTACCTGACTCTCTGTACATTTACTACTCTGTGGGAAGCTTGCAAACCTTTGCGACTGCACGCTTATACAGTGTCTTGCCGGCTTGCAAGGTAACGACTCTTATTTTGTTATCAGTACCGGGATGAAGGGCGTGTACACGAGCTAACTTCCACCTCAGTGGAGGAAGGTTATCATCGCACATGACAACAATATCTCCTACTCGTACAGGTGAACCAATATCTGTGTACCATTTAGTACGTTGTTGTATCTCATGCAAATACTCGCGGCTCCATCGCTTCCAAAAATGTTGAACACATTGTTGTACCCAACGCCACCTAGGTAGCCTGTCGGGGTTCGAGTCCGTCAGAGGAATATCCGGAAGGGCCGTCAAAGGGCCACCTACTAGAAAATGGGCCGGAGTAAGGGGCAGCGGATCGGCTGCATCTGCACTCAAACTACAAAGCGGCCGCGAGTTAATCACGGCTTCAATTTGACACAACAAAGTGTGCATCTCATCGTAGGTCTGCACTCGCGTACCTACGACTCGATAAAGATGTCTCTTAACTCCTTTCACCCACGTCTCATGCAAAGATCCCATGTGGGGCGACTGGGCTGGCTGGAAATGCCAAGTGATACCCTGTTGCAAGGTTTGAGAATTCAAAGCAGTTTGAACAGAATCATTTCTCAAGAACTCATATAACTCGCGTAAATAGTTGTTGCAACCAACAAAGTTCCTAGCACCGTCCGAGTACAGATCGGTAACCATGCCTCTGCGGGAGGTGAATCGCCGCAAAGCCGCTAAAAAACTCTCGGTTGTACAATCGCTCACTAACTCAATATGAACACATTTCACGCTCATGTCAACAAAAATAGCCACCCACGATTTTATGACTTTTGCATTTCTCACTTTATTAGCTCGCACATAGAAGGGACCTAGGTAATCTAGGGTCGATCGCGAAAAAATGCGCTGCGGCTGGACTCGAACCGCAGGCAGCGGCGCCATAGCCGGCCGCGACGGCACCGGCCGCGCGCGAAAACAACGCACGCACAGAAACAAACGTTTCCGTATAATATCTCGACTCGATAAAATCCAATACTTACGGAGGAGTAGGTATTGAATGGTTTGAGCGCCAGCATGCAGGTGCATGACATGGGCATCGTCAATAATTAAGCTCGTTAAACTATGTTTTTTAGGTAAAATCAATTGATGTTTTGTCTCATAAGGAAGCAAAGATTTATGCAAGCGTCCTCCCACACGCAAGAACTCCGACTTATCAATGAATGGATCGAGCCGTCTCAGCTGATTGGAAGGTCGTTGATACTTTGCAATGTTTACAAACTCGTCGTGAAAAACTTGATGTTGCACTAAATATATCAATCGATTTAGGGAAAAATTATACTCGTGGACTGTTAAATAATTTGGATGGGAAATTTTCTCTTTTTTAACTCGCGACTTTAGAATGAAGTAAAATCGAAAAATGTAAGAAGTGACTCGAACTAATTTACCTAAACTCGAGTATTTATCAATAAACTCAATCTCCTCGACCTGAGTAGCAGGTAATGACGCAATAGGTATATTACGTTTCTCTTCGCTCGTAGCGGGAATGTACTTAGATTTTGGCCAAGCAGTGGGTTCCTCGCGAAGCCACTGAGGACCGTGAAACCACATATCATTTTGCAAGAATGTGGAAGGTAATTGACCTCGGGAAGGCGCATCACTCGGATTATGAGCCGACGGAACATATCCGAAACGACAATTTGGAACTCTGGTGAGAATCTCACTTGTGCGATTGGAAACGAAAGTTTTCCACTCATAGGGCGGTGATCGGAGCCACGCAAGCACTACTGATGAGTCTGACCACGCGAATGTCTCCCCCAGGTTGACACGACCACGATAAGTGTTTTGTACTTTTTCAAGAAGTTTAGATACCATAACGGCTGCCATAAGCTCGAGGCGAGGTATGGACAGGCACGGTGATATCGGCGCGACACGCGTTTTCGCCAAGATAAGAAAACTTTGCACTTCCTTAGTGACGTCATCGATATGACGTACGTACACGCACGCTGCCATGGCACGCTCGCTCGCGTCACAAAAACCATGAAGCTGAACATTACTCGATGGGAAAAATACCTGACGAGGTATTGAAACTCGGGACAAAAGAGGTAACTCTTGGACGAACGCTGACCACGCGTTTACAATGTCAATTGGAGGTCGTTCGTCCCACTGAACTCCTCGGATCCATAATAGTTGAATCAGGTGTTTTGCGAAAATTGTCACAGGTGAAACCCAACCTGCAGGATCGTAAATTTTAGCAATCTGAGATAAAATACTCCTCTTTGTGATAACATTCGAAGTGCATTTTACACTGAATGTGAAACAGTCTGACTGGGGATTCCACTGAAGCCCTAAGACTTTAGTTTGGTTGTCTCTTTCCATGGGAGCGAAGGACACGCCCTCCTGCCGCTCACCATGAATAACTGGCGCTTGAACTGCAGCTAGTAAAGCTGGCGAGTTGCTGTGCCACTTATGTAACTCAAAACCGGCTGATTTACAAATACCTATCAACTCTCTTTGCAATAAAAGCGCATTCTCCTCGTCACTCACTGTGCAACACACATCATCGACAAACATTTGGTCCAATAGAACCTTGGACGCAAGTGGAAAAGATTTCGCTTCGTCGTGGGCCAACTGCTGCATAGTTCGAAGGGCCAAATAGGGCGACGAACCGACTCCAAATGTAACCGTACACAAACGATAATCGCGAATTGGCTCGCTCGCTGAAGTACGCCACAAAATTCTCTGAAGATCACGATCGGACTCGCGAACATTAATGTTTAAATACATTTGCCTAATGTCGGCTAGCAGCGCAACACTATGCACTCGAAACTTCAGGAGAATGTCAATAATATCCTGATGAAGCTTGGGACCTGTCAAAAGGACATCATTCAAGGAAATTCCGTTAGAACTCGGACAACTCGCGTCGAACACAACACGAACACGAGTAGTCGTAGAAGACTCTTTAATGACGCAGTGGTGAGGAATGTAGTAAGTACTACCTAACGTTGGAGGCTCGGAAACCGGCTCCATGTAACTCAACTCTAAATACTCTCGCAAGCACGCATGGTACTCGGCCTTAAGACTCGGGTTCCGCTCCAAACGATGCTCAAGTTTGTGGAACCGAGCTAAAGCAATATCACGGGACTCGCCAAGGGATGGTGCATCAGGTTTACGGGGTAAAGCTACTGAGTACCTTCCTGTAATATCACGAGACTGTGTACTCTCGAAAATAGACTCGCATAGACGTTCCTCGGGGGTAAGTACCTTCACCTCAGGTACAGACTCTAGTTCCCAGAATTTTTTCAAGTCGCTGTCATCGGAAAATGAGCTAAAACAAGCTTGAACTGGGGACGAAGTCGGAGACTCGAACGCTAGCTTACCTAACAATAAATAACCAAATACGCTATTTATCGCGATCGGCATATCAGGACCTCCTGTAATCACGTTACCTAACAACACGTGAGGTAAAATATCCGCACCTAATATCATCTCGATCGGTTGAGGTAAATAATAAGTAGGATCGGCAAGACTCAAATTTTTAATATGTTTCCAACCGGAAACAGGCAACTCAACACTCGGCATGCACGAATGTGTAAGTTTCGGCAGAATTAACGCATCAATAGGTATTGACGGTTGAGACTCATTTCTCGGCGTGATACAAAACGACACAACTCCTTTCGGACGAATGGGTGAACCATCTCCTATACCATAGATCGGCGTGTTGGAAAACCTCCGTTTAAGGGCCAAGTCCTCGACCGTGGGAACTTCTGCTTGAACATCTACATTGTTATTTTCCACTCACACAGACGTACATACGTCTGACGTTAGATTTGAATACATTGACGTCACGCTAAAATAGATAAGGAGAGTTAAATTACTATAGCCACGAGCAAGAAGGAGACAGAATGTTTATTCCTATTGCCGGAAGCGGATTTTACATTGATTATCTGTTACATTATGACAGAAGTTTTTTTTTTGTTTTGGCATCGCGTTTTGAATATTTGACAGTGTCAAGTGTTTTATATTTTCAAGTTTCATAAAGCAACCGTGGGAACTTATGATTACATTGATATTTTCGCTCTGGAAACGAATAAATCTACCTTCGGTGTTTCGTACAAATTAAATGTTCATCACGACTTCGTATTCGTATGACGTTTGATGAAAGTCACAGAGAACACGAATGTATTTAGTAATAGTTAGTTGCATCGCGTAGCCTGCGGGCACGTAGCAAGTAGGCAGCAAAGGGTGGGGCGTAGATGGAGAAAACAATGGGGCCGATGGGTTTTTGAGATATTAAATGAAAACCATTTTAATATCGGGCACCATCTTTATTCACCGTTCAGAACCGACGCCTTCCCATAGACCACACGATTCAACATTTTCCATAGAGTAAGGTGGACCGCACACGGATAAGGCTTACTACATACATTACAATATATTTAACATGGGTTAGCTAGTCTACACTAATAATATTATTATAATCATCGAATTATCGATGAATATAATATTGTAAAGGTTCTGTCATTTTTTGTTTATCTACGTTAGTATTGCATGTACCTACATGATTATTTTTGCACGGCGCAATGCAGAATATAGCGCTCTTTGAGTTTTTAAATATCCATTGTACCCATTTACGCAATAGGTATGAATTATGAAAAACTTCTGGACCCATTTTAAAAAAGTAGTTTAGAGTAATTACTATGAGGCTATATTTATTACTAGAATTTAATTAAAAAATAAATGTCCACCCGTGCGAAGCCGGGACGGGCCACTAGTTAATTATAAATACAAACAAAAAGATAATAATTAAACCACTGAAGCGTGTAGAGGTAACAAACAAACACAGACATTTTCTTTTCCGTCCTTGCTTGTTTCCCATTTTTATAATATTATGTACACAAGATGAATAATAAAAAATAAACAAAAAAGCGTCTGTGCACTAATCACTGATTCACTCCACTAAATTACATAAAAGCGTCAATATCGCGGTAACGTATCATTTACTCAAACTAAAGAGGTAAGACAACAAAATAATACGACCGAGCGCGGTCGGTCGGTATTTAGTTGCACACTAGAAGAATCAAAATACAAAACGGCCGGGAAGCATGCGCGCGGTGCTCGGTACCGCCGCCGCCGCGCGCCCACCTCTTGCGGCCTCTCGCGACATGCTATAGGTACACGTGCCTCGTGACGTCAGATTCGTCAGAGAGATTGATTGTTCGAAGAGAGAGATGGTTTGTAGCGCCTACCAAAATAAAACAGCAACAGACGTAACGCAGAAAAGAGGTTTTCAGCAGGCACTATCAGAAATTTTCATCAAACTATCCGTACTTATCTGCTAATAGAATAAACAAAACGTACAATAAAAGGTCTAAGCCTTAAATGTATCTGCATCAAAGTTAGCATCTATAAAATTGCGCCTTTCCTATAATTTTTTTGATATCAAGATTACGGGTTAAAAATAATTTGGCCATATTCTATTTCATAATTTCAAGAAACGAAAAGCGTTTGAAACTATTTTTTCTCCAAGCATAATAATTCAGGATATGTATTATAGTATTCATTAATTTCAAACTTCCACATGATGTATAACGTCACAAAAAGATCGACAAAAACACATCGATTGCCTTATTTCACAAGACTTGCCCGTTAAGCCCTAATCTATTAGCGCACCCTTCCGTCAGGAACGAAACCTGTGAACCCGTATCAACCATTCCACGAACTGTCGACAATTTCTCAGTACCTACGTATACATCGACGAGTACTGTAGCAAGCAATACCGTCCGTGTCGGAACAGAACGCGCAATGGACGATGCACAATCTATTTGTGTCGCTGAACTCGACGTTACTACATTAAGTGGTAATGAAGACTCATTGCAATTCTCAGAACTCTGTATTGAAGATATCTTTTTCTCACTCGAACTCGGAAACTCGCTCTTATTTTTGAAACAAATAGAACTATGGTGGTTCTTAGAACACACCCGACATACAAACTTAGACGGACACTGTGAAACAATGTGTGATTTTCCTAAACAATTGAAACAAATATTTCTTATCTTAATAAACTCGTAACGATCGTGAGGTGACCAATTCATAAACTTTGTACATTTAGTCAATGAATGTTGACCGTCACAACAAACGCATTTGTTATCTCTATTCTCAGAACGTGAAGATCGAAACTCGTTTGAGCTCGGAATTTTATTAGTGTTCGGAGTGCTAACACTGAGCGCTCGGAAACTAGCACGTTGAGCCGACGACGGTGACGAGTTGCCCCCGCCACGCCACTGAGGAACTTTCGAACTACCTTCATTTTGACATTTTTTCTCACTTGACTCGACAATCTCGCTCGCTATTAAATCCTTTTCTAAGAAATCGACTAATGACTTTACACTCGGTATCTCGGTAGGTTTTTTCAATGTCAACTCGAAACGCTTACGAATAGATGAAGGTATTTTACGTAGTAAAATGTGCAACAACATAAAACTCCATTCATTAATGGGAAAACTCATCACTTCTAACGCTTTTATGTTCTCCTGATAAATATTTAATATATTACGCAAACCTACGGATGGGTTTCTTTCGGAACACGACTCGATATCAAAAATGCGATCAAGATGTTTGGAGGCGATAGCTCGTTTGTTTGAATATCTCGCAATTAAAATGTCTAACGCGACGGAATAATTTGTATCCGTGATGGGTATGGATTTAATGAGATTGAATGGCTCATTTTTTAACGTAAGGAGTAAATACCTAAATTTCTCAGACTCGTTATAATTGTCATTATTGTGTACAACTGCTCGAAATAAATCGTAATAAGAAGTCCATTCGGTGGACTCGCCGGAGAATGAAGGCAACGGTAAAACAGGCAACTTATTAGTGTGACAATGACCGTGATTAGATTGCATTGAAGTATTTAAATACAATGCTTTGCTCATACGTCTCCCTTCATCGTCCCGTCTCCTCAGCTCGTCTACATGACTCTGTATAGCGTAGTAATAATCATTAAATTGATTTCGAAATTGCAATTGTACATCTCGATCAAAGGTTTGTAACTTCAACAATGACTTCTCGATTTTAGTTTGTAATTTTATGAAATTTCTATGAATTTGTTGAATATCTCTTGCTCTAATTTTAAATTGTTGTTCGTCTTTATCGTGATACTCTAAAATACGTTTGACTTCGTCAAGTATAATTTCACGCTCGTAAATATCTTGTTCCGCCATATTGTAGGTCGAAGTTCGGCGCAATACAAAAATGGGCAAAAAACAGGATGAAAACTCAATAAAAGCTCAAAATATTGTCGGGATTTGTAAGATCGCACGACAAACTCGGAAAATATACACGATTACTCGGAAAATATGAATGATTACACGAAAACTCACGGATTATATTACTAACAGCGGTATGCATGTAATAAATTTTAAGGAAAAATAATGTGACCACAGCATAGAAAACAAAGGATCCGGCTCGAATGGATCAAAAAATATGGTGAGGGGAGTGCCACCGACCTTGTGTGATCCGTGGCAGCGCTCCTGTTGTGGTCACGGGGTGTTTTTTCCTCCTCGGGGTTTTATATCAATCCATAGGCACAAAACTCAAAGACCCCGACGGCACTGGTCTCACACGCGGTACCGCGGCGGTCGCTCCAGAAGGATGGAGGAATAGAAAAAGGCAATGTCTGCGCTCGCGCACCTCGAGTGTCGAGGATGCACTCTCAGCTCCGGGAGACGTGCGTCGTATCCGGAAGCTTGTCTCACACTCTCGTCGCGTCGGTTTATGCACCAACACAACGAAGTCTCAATAGGCGCGTAGCAAGTCCACCAACACCAATACTCGAAAACTAATGTTTGTCTATGTGTGGTCACATGATAGTCGAAATGCATTTTACGCGCGAACTCAAATTTGTATATAGAACAAAAGGGAAATTAACCGAACTCTGGTTCGGTGTACGAACCAGTATCTTCAGCAAGAGTCACTTGCTGCCCCGAAATCTTTGGCTTACGGGAAGGTCGTCCTGCCGGGCCCCCGGGCTTTCTAGGGCCAAGTTACGTCATCGTCACCGAGGCTTGACTTGGACTTGACTGTCCATGTCTAATCCCGCTACAGCAACGCTTTAGTTGTTGCTGATGTTCATAGGCCGCGGTGACCAATTCCTAGCTGAAGTATAAGGATCCGCCGATCTGCCTGCCATTAACAAATGAGAAGCAAAAATGAATTTGCAAATTTTTTCTAATTTCTGATGCTCAGAGATATCGTCGGCAAAACATCCATTGATAGTCAGAATATTTATCTTTGATAAAGGCCCACTTTAGAGTGGTGAAACAAAACCTATGTCGCTTGGACAGTAATCGATTCGGGACTCAAATTGTTTCAAAATGATTTTAGGTACTTACGTTTTAGTAACGTTTGTAGAGAGGATCAGTGGATAGTGTGAGCGGATTCAAATCTCAGCGATGAGGTCGGAAGCTCGGTCGGAGCGCTAGTTTTGTACGTATAATTTATTAGTATGATAATAATTAAACTAACGAGGGTATAAATCTCAGTTACCCATCTAATGCATGAAGGTAGGTATGTGGAGCCGCTTTCTGTGACTCTTTGTTTGAAAATATTGACTCGGACGTTCGTATGTGTGCCAGTAAGGTATTAGGTACCGGCTACCACAGAATACCTCGTTATAGCTGCTGCTTGAACTAGACTACACGCAGGGCTGCCAACCTCGGCTCAAAATAATAGTACATTACCTTACTTGATGGTAGATCTCCTTAGTCGTCGTGGTACCACCACCGTACCAGATATTATGCCGCCAAGCAGTAGTGTGTAAATATTATTGTGTACTGCAGCGCTGTTGAGACTAACCATTGAAAGTAATGAGCGTCAAAGTAGCGATGCCTTAAACTTAGTCTTTAATCGACTCAAAAAAGGACGAGGTTCTCAATTCGACTGTGTTTTTTCCGCCAATTTATGAATCGATTTTGATGATTCTTTTTTTGCTTGGTAGATTATACTTCAGAAGTAGTCCCATATAAATTTTATCGAAATCGTTCGAGCGGTTTTAAAAAAATCAACAAAAATGTAAAAATTGTATATATCGATGATATTTTAGTTTACTCGGTAACCTCGCTGTTTCGTCGGAGCAGCGCGTTTAGTTGGCCTGAGGGTCACGGAGTCGGTTGTTTAAATTGTAAATTTGTATATTATGCTACTCAAAGTTCTGTGTATCGTTGCAACGGTCAAGGAAATGTGGACTTTTCCTTCTCACAATGACGATGGTAGCTAGCTACCACCCTCAAGTTGAAAATCTGCCGCCAAGCATCTAACGGTGTGTTCCGGCAGCCTCACTTAACAGCCAGTTCCTTTCCAAGCTAGGTATGCTTTACCATCTTCGACCACACTGTCACTTAACATCAGGTGAGCTGTGGTCGAAACCCATAGCCTATCATCAATAAAAAAACGAAGCTCGTGCCCAACAGTGGGAAAGTTAAAACGGCTGGATTTGGTAAGTAGTTCCAGTAATAGGTGACGACCCTAACCAGGACCAGTCGGCCCTGTCGCAAGTGCAGCTGTGTATGCAGCTAGTGAACCCGTGTCACTGTAAATATAGATCTTTCCAGATTGCCGTAATAAACTATTCATCGTAATGTAGCGGATTGATTACATTCTTCATGTTCATGGAATCCTTCGATGGAATTATGTAATCTTATTGTATGTTAGGTACATAGGATGTACGTATACCTAGAACCTTTCAACTTGTACATTCTAATGAGAATTCATTTTTAACCGACTACAAAAAAGTTCTCGATTCGGTTGTTTTTTAGGGTTCCGTACCCAAAGGGTAAAAACGGGACCCTATTACTGAGACTTCGCTGTCCGTCCGTCCGTCCGTCTGTGACCAGGCTGTATCTCAAGAACGGTGATAGCTAGACAGTTGAAATTTTCACAGATGATGTATTTCTATTGCCGCTATAACAACATATACTAAAAATAAAATAAAATAAATATTTAAGGGGGGCTCCCATACAACAAACGTGATTTGTTTGCCGATTTTATAGATTATGGTACGGAACCCTTCGTGCACGAGTCCGACTCGCACTTGGCCGGTTTTATTCTATGTTTATTAGGTACCTCAAAACTCAGCCTATATCTATACTATTATAAAGAGAAAAGATTTGTTTGTTTGTATTAAATAGGCTCCGAAACTACTGGACCGATTTCAAAAATTCTTGATAGATGCACTGAGATAGCGTTGTACTGACGATATTGTACTGACTAGATTATATCTATGATTTCGCTAGCTGCAGTACCCTGCCCCCTGCCCCCTGCCCTGTGATGCCTATCCATCCAAGACAAACGTCGCCCCGAACAAAGGACACAAAGGTGATAAGCTTGATTTTACGAGCTTGCGCGTGCCTTCAATGGAAAACTCTTTTCCATTTAAAGCACCGAGTATCCTTTGTAGGCACTTTTCTGCCTTATTACATTTCTATGTGCTATTGTTTGCATGTCACATTTATGACAGGCCTTTGATAGCATAACTGCTTCGAGAGCTGTCGGACGTGGGTTCGATTCCCACCCAGAAAAAATATTTTGTGGTAAAAACAAATGTTTGTGCTGTCTGTATGTTTTTTAAGTACATATGTATTTGCAAGTAGTTTTAAAAGTATCTATGTATTCTACCAGTTATTTGACATCAACAATGCAAGCTTTGCTCAGTTTGGAGTCAGATGGCACTGTGTTTGACTTACCGAGATGGGGGGATGAAAAATACTTTTCAACGTTGAATTTAGAACATCGTGTGCACAGTGCAAGTGAATTCAAAACATCATTAAACCTATTTACTTCTACGTGACGAATTTATCATACAACTTTTTTTAATTTATTAAAATCTCAGACTCGGAACCTCCTTGGTACGTACGTTTTTTTTTAATTTGCTTTGCTCGCGCTATATTTTTTTTACGTCATATTTGTTTTTTATGGTTGACAGGCTAGGTGTTTGACCACAGCTCACCTGATGTTAAGTGAAGGTGTGGTTGAAGTTGGTAAAGCACACCTAGCCTGGAATGGAACTGGCTCTCAAATGAGGCTGCCGGAACACACCGTTAGATGTTTGGCGGCAGATTTTCAACTCTCGTGTGGTAGCTAGCCAGCCGAGTACTAGAAAGTATCCTACCACCATGCTATTGTTTCCTCACGATGTTTTCCTTCACCGGCAGCTCAAGCTCATTGTCGGGGTTTGAACCCACGCTCTTCGGCATTCGAACCTACCGCGCTAACCACTGAGCTATCATCGCTACAAATATTTTTAATGTAGTAGTTAATACCTAAGCTGAAATAAAATTATCTTGTGATTGTAAAAGATTTTGTTGCATTTAGTCATTTCCTCGCTGAGGTGGGATGAAAAGTTACGTGTTGCACTCGAGTGCAAAGATTTTTCCCTTCGTGCTCTTTTGATTCCCGCAATAACGCTCAGGATTCTAATATTAGAATTTTAGAATCCTTCGCTCGCTCGCTCATCAAAATTGAGCGCGCGGAAAAAAAGCAACTGCGCTCTCGTATAACAAACAACGATTATTTATGCAACAACCAGGCCACGTGCTATTATATATAGGTACTTTATATATGTAGAATAGTAGATGTATTGCAAGTAACATCATTAATTATGCATGTACTCGCAACTTGCTAAAACTAAGTCGGAACCACTCGCTCGACGCGCTCATTTATTTATTTATTTATTTATAAAGTGCGCCAACACAGTGCACACCAATACATTACAAATAAAATTACTACATTACAAATGTCAAGATAAGTGTCGCAGCATTAATGAGACAAGATAAAATGGCAGGCGACGAAACGCAATTCGGTATGTAAAGAAAAAAAATACTTTGCTGATTCCAAAACCATTTCGAAATATTACATTCCTGTACATGATTTTTCCGTTTAAAACTCTTTAAACTATGAGACGGGGTTTATTTTAATAAAATACATAAAATAAATTTGACTTTCAATTAACCTCTAATGACGTCATGTCCTTGGCTGTATAAGGATTCTTTCAGTGCCTAAAAAAGTACATATTTTACACATTCAGCCAATATTATGACGTTTACATACCGAATTACTGGGCTATTTTTTAATGTTACCCCATTTTTAGGGTTCCGTACCCAAAAGGTAAAACGGGACCCTATTACTAAGACTCCGCTTTCAGCCTGTCACCAGGCTGTATCTCATGAACCGTGATAGTTTGAAACGATTTGAATCTACTTTTATTATTCGAACGGCTAAAGCGTGGAATACTTGGTAGTAGATCTCCTTAGCAGGAGGTCATCTAGGTAGGTACCACCGCAGTACCAGATATTCTGCCGCCAAGCAGTAGTGTGTAAACATTACTGTGTTCCGGTTTGAAGGGTTACTGAAGCTAGCGAAATTACTGGGCTGTTGAGACTAACCATCGAAAGTCTCAAAGTAATGAGCGCCAAAGCAGCGATGCCCTGGACGTTATTTTGTTACTCAAAGTTCTGTGTATCGCTGTAATGGTCATGGACAGGCGTTATCTCTTACCATCAGGAAAGCGTCTCGTTCGTCTCATTATTTGTCACATAAAAAAAAAAAACGTTACCCGAGTGGGTGTTCCCTGGTAGATAAAATCTGGGTGACTTCAAGTCGTGAGTGAAGCGGTATCTCCTAGGCAAGCGTGCTCCATCTTAGACCACACTACTGTTTAACATCAGGCAGAGTGTGGTCAAACGCGAACCTATTTTGAATTAAAAAAAAAAAAAAAAAAAAAGACCGCATCTTCACTTAACATCAGGTGTGATGGCGATCAAACGCAAGCTTATAATTCATTAAAAAAAATAGTTAGACAGTTAAAATTTTCAGATGATGTATTTCTGTTGCCGCTATAACAGCAAATACTAAAAAAAACAATAAAATAAATATTAAAGTGAGCTCCCATACACAAAGTCGTATTTATAGATAATGGCACGGAACCCTGCGTGCGTGAATCCGACTCGCGCTTGGCGGGTTTTTATAGATAGTTAACGAGTCCTGTCGGTTGTCTTGCATTTGCATTTTAGTTCGAAAAAACAGTGCCATTGACAAAACTCAGTGGTGTACACGGATGTATTCCTCTCCAGTATCAATACAGCCATGTTTGTGAACCTCAGAGCGCTGGGTGTGTATGACCTCAGCTCACCTGATCCTATATGACATATGGTTCTCAAGTGAGGCCGCCGGAACACACTGTTAGATGCTTGGCGGCAGATTTGCAACTTGAGGGAGGTAGCTAGCCAGCCGAGTACTACAGAGTACTCTGCCAGAATGTATGTCCTTCGGTATGTCATCCGACCGCGCTAACCACTGATCTATCGTCTCGACAAAACTAACGATTTTAAGAACGATTCGACGTAGGTTGTGCATTTTTTGTGCAATTTTCGTAAGTAGTACATAACAATGGCAAAGTAGTACGTCGGTCGTTCGCACCGCAGTAATTGTATAACACATTGAATAGCATTGAAAGTTCCCTCAGCCTGCGGGTCGTGTGCCTTTGTATCGCTGCGTGAATCACGATTTAAAAATACCAATGTTCGAGTATCCGACTTGGGAAGGGTAAACGCTCTTTACATTACCGCACAAAGTCTAATCCTCATTAGTAGTGGTGATAGGCCTGCGGACTTGGTTCGCCACCGCGGACGGTTGTACGAGAGATAGATAGATATATAACTCTTTATTGTGCACACCATAAATAGAAAAGAGTACAGAGAACAAAGAACCTTATGAACTAGTGCCACAAGTGGCGGCCTTATCGCTAACAGCGATCTCTTCCAGGCAAACCAAGAAAAGAAAAACACGATAGAAAACATAAGAAACAGACGGGAGATGTAACACTAATAAGAAAAATAAATAAAAATAAAACATATAGTAAGTACATAAAAATAATCATAGTACCTAATGTATTTAAATAAAACTAAATATTACGAGAGGGAAAAGGAGAGAACATATTTTCCTTTCTTTTGTCCTCTTTGGGGAGTTTGATGTTTCGCCGTGACATGATCTGGGGATCACCCCATATTATGTTGAAAATGTTTCATTATTTCTAAACCCCGCGACGGATTTTAATACTGTTTTATTCAACTGTTTTAGTCTACTGTTTTATTCAAGCAATTGTGATTTCCCGCAAATAAAGACCAAAATAAATGCCAGTAGCTGTGATTTCACTGTAAAATATGCTCCATTTGTCCATAAATGGTAAAAATTTATTTGTATGGAAATCGAACCACCTTAATCCAGGGTCTCAGCTACATCCATATGAGATGTACGAGAGGCCTATGTCCAGCAGTAGACTACAAAAGGCATGGATGACGATGAAATATATCTTGCGTGTTTTTGATGTCAGAAACAAAAATTCGACAAAGAAATGTTTCTTTCTCTTGTTCTTCTTTCTCTTTCTCTCTCTGATAGAAAGTGTTGCATAAGTTAGTTTTCAAAATTGTCGGACAGTGGCGTGATCACTCGGTTGATGACATAAACCAGTTTGGACTGCACCGATCAAAGTGAAATACTCGGCGGTAAGTTGGCGCCCGACACAGGGGTCACCGAGAAACGTTGCTCCCTTTCGACGCCTGGCGATACTAAACCCAAAATCAACCGCAGCGCTGTCCGTATATAGTTACGACTTTATACGGAATGCATTGCAATCATTTCAAAACAGTCGGACCAATATTGCAGGAAATGTTTGGGTATTTTGTGTTTCTACCGAATGTAACCAAAGATATTTGGCACAAACGTTTAATGGAGATGCTAGGAATATATAGGAGCCGATGACAATCAATATGTACTAGACTTTCTACTTTTTCTACTTGGTGGTAGATTTCCTTAGCAGGAGGTCGTCTAGGTAGGTACCACCGCAGTACCAGTCATTCTGCCGCTAAGTAGTAGTGTGTAAACATTACTGTGTTCCAGTTTGAAGGGTACAGCAGCAAAATTACTGGGCTGTAGAGACTAACCATCGAAAGTCTCAAAGTAATGAGCGCCAAAGCAGTGATGCCCTGGACTTTGTTTTGTTACTTAAAGTTCTGTGTATCGCTGCAATGGTCATGGACAGGCGTTATCTCTTACCATCAGGAGAGCGTCTCGTTCGTCTCATTACTTTTTGCATTAAAAAAAACCCCGGAATACATATCACATGTCAGAGAAAATGTCAGAAAATTGAAAGGCACATAACGTAGATGTAAATAAAGTTTTTAAATTAACCTCGTCGTTAATCCCACTAATATCATAAACGTGAAAGTTTGGATGGATGGATGTTTGTTACTCTTTCACGCAAAAACTACAGAATGGATTTGTATGAAATTTGGTACAGAGGTAGCTGAGACACTGGATTAATACATCGGCTACTTTTTATGCCGAAAACATGTGGTGGGTAACACCGCGGGGCGCAGCTAGTTTACAGTTAAATTAATTTGTTCATAGCAATAAACAAATACAAAATATTATTTGTCCGACTTATTGCGGCTGACATTGACATCCCGCCCTCGGCCTGTAGTTTACTACAACTGCACGTACTATACAGGGTGTTTGGTAAGTGGTGTAAAGCTGTACGCTTCGCGTCATGGAAGATATTCATGAAACTCGAACTAAACGGTTCGAGTCCACCTTCATTGTGCGAACCACTAAGCAATGGAGTATGCGGCCCGAGTGGGTGTGCTTTGATAGATACAATCTGCGTGCCTTCAAGTCGCGAGTGAATCGATTTCTTCTAGGCGAGCGTGCTCCATCGTAGACCGTATCTTCACTTAACATCAGGCGATATAGGGATTACACCGAAGCCTATTTCAATTTAAAAAAACGCGCGCTTTGAAAAACCTTGATTTGTGTAAAACTAGCTTCGCCCCGCTGTGTTACCCGCTACATGTTTTTGGGATAAAAAGTAGTCTATCTGTTAATCCAGGGTCTCAGCTACCTCCATACTAAAAGCGACACAGGTTAGGGTCAACTGTATATACATTCATTGTTGGATGATTGCATCCAACAATGAATGTATATACAGCTGTATAGATAAACAATGTACAATACACTGTTTATCTATACAGACACACATTTGGATACAATATAACACCTATATATAATTCACACTTAATAACACCGGACAGCCAAGCTCAGGCAGGTGTGTTCTCGAAGACGACTAGGAGCCAAGTGACTGCAAGCGGTCGGACCATCACGAACGAAGAGAAGCAAAAGCGCCTCGGTTTCCGTTACGGTGATACCCATCAACAGCTGGCACGTAGTTTCCGGTGTAGACTTTCGATTGCTTTGCGTTCGGAAAGACGGCAAATACCAAATCCGTTCAGTAGTTTTTACGTGAAAGAGTAACAAACATCCGTCCAAACTTTCACATTTACAATATTAGTGGGATGTTTAGCTCATATTCAGTTATTTAGTGGCGTATAAATATCAGTTTACAGTTTATTCTAAGTTACTACATTTTCGGAAAAGCCTCCGCTCTTATGTTATCCGCTTGCAGCAAACACCCTGTATATCAATTATAATGAATACCATTTGAGTCAATATGCGAGGAATCTATAATTGTGAGAATGGAATCGTAACGCGAGAGGTGAACGAAATGTGTAAGATAAATTATTAATTAATTAAAAAGATAATGAAACGTGAAGGGTAGCTGCATGCGTCCATGAAATCAACAATAACACTGACACTAGGGCTGACAACTGAGCCTACACAACTTACCTCATTTATATCTGTACGTTAGTTTGGTTTAATTATTTATTTACAATCATTATCGGCAGTCCTCTATGGGGTACGCTCTCCTGACGGTAAAAGATTTTTTTTTAGTTCGACAGTCTTAGTGTTTGACCACAGCTCACCTGGTGTTAAGTGACGGTGTGATCGAAGATGGTAAACACACCTAGCCTAGAACGGAACTGACTCTAATGATAACGTACGCCCATGACCATTGCAGCGATACACAGAACTTGTAAGTAACAAAAACAACTCCAGGGCATCGCTGCTTTGGCGCTCATTACTTTGAGACTTTCCAATGTAAGTCTCAATCCAGTAATTTCGCTAGCTGCAGTACCTACCTTTCAAATCAGAACACTGCTGATTGACGGCATAATATCTGGTACTGCGGTGGTACCTACCCAGACAACCTCCTGCTAAGGAGATCAGCCAACAAGTATAATCCCACTAATATTATAAACTAGCGGACACCTCTCGGTTTCACCCGCGTAATTCCCGTTCCCGTGGGAATACGGGGATAGTGTAGCTTCCCAACGGTGAAAGAATTTTTGAAACCAGTAGTTTCGGAGCCTATTCAATCAAATCTTTCCTCTTTAGTGAAAGTTTGGATGCATGTTTGTTACTCTTTCACGCAAAAACTACTGAACGGATTTGTATGAAATTTGGTATGGAGGTAGCTTACACCCTGGATTAACACATACTGCTTTTATCCTGAAAACATGTAGCGGGTAACACCGCGGGACGCAGCTAGTTGAGTCTTTGCTACAACACAAATCTTTCGTTAGCGCCACTAAGTACGTATAGGATGTTTGAATGGCGCTCCGAAGTAGTCTGTGCCCCGAGTTCATTATCTCGAGCAGCCTCTGACCCGTATCGGATGATATCATCCCACGCGACCTCATTTACTTTGTAGACATTGCCGCCGCATCCTTCGCGTGGTCAATACTACGCCATGATGTACCTATTCTACAAAGATCTCGAATGTAAGGATTTGCCGTCCGATTACATGCGCCCCAGTATGATTAGAAAAGAAATAGCGCCATCTATCAAAATCTTTAATAACTAGCAACATTTTCTATGAAACGTCTCATCGGTCTTTTTTAGGTTTCAAAGGGTAAAACGGGGCCCTATTACTAAGACTCCGCTGTCCGTCCGTCTGTCCGTCTGTCTGTCTGTCTGTCTGTCTGTCTGTCTGTCTGTCTGTCTGTCTGTCTGTCTGTCTGTCTGTCTGTCTGTCTGTCTGTCTGTCTGTCTGTCTGTCTGTCTGTCTGTCTGTCTGTCCCGTCTAACACAGTAGAAATTTTCACAGATGATGTATTTCTGTTGCCGCTATAACAACAAATACTAAAAAACAAAATAAAATAAATATTAAAGGGAGGCTCCCATACAACAAACATTTTTACCGTTTTCATACGCTTCGTGCGGGAGTCCGACTCGCACTTGGCCGGTTATTTTATAATGTTTGACAGGGTAAATGTTTAATCACAGCTCACTTGATGTTAAATAATGGTCGAAGATGGTAAAGCACACGTAGCCTGGCATGAAACTAGCTCTCAAGTGAGGCTGCCGTAACACATCGTTAGATCCTTGGCGGCAGATTTTCAACTCTCGTGTGGTAGCTAGCCAGCCACGTACTAGAAAGTATCCACCACCATGCTATGGTTTCCTCACAATGTTTTCCTTCACCGGCTGCCTGATGTTTAAACCCACGCTCTTCGTCGTGTGAACCAACCCTGCTAACCACTGGGTTAAACTAGTTAACAAGGTATAGTTTTAACCAATTTTTGAAATGTTGTGAACTAGCGTATTTTTGTGCACGCCTTGAGTCGGTGCGATGCAGAATGCTCCCTGTCCTTATGAAGTCCATTTTATTTATGTCAATGGTATTCCGCTCTTCAATGGTATCAGCTCCATGATGGAACACTTGCGGTAAATAAATTAGTGTCTTCAATTGATATTTTTCGAGAATTGTGTTGTCTTTATTGATTACTAGCGGACGCCTCGCGGTTTCACCCGCGTAGTTCCCGTCACCGTGGGAATACAGGGATAAAAAGTAGCCTATGTCACCCGGGGATAGAGTAGCTTCCAAACGGTGAAAGAATTTTTGAAATCGGTCCAGTTGTTTCGGAACCCATTCATATATTTAAATATATGAATAGGCTCCGTATATATTATATGCATATACGTTTATTGTGTTTTTTTTATACACCAACCTAATATCTATTTGTTTTTCTTTCCGTCCAAAGGTTGTCTGGAAGAAATCGCTCTGGGCGATAAGACCGCCCTTATACACCAATTGTTTTGTTATGTTAATTATCTCTTTTTTTATGTTTCATATTTGTTACATGTTGTGTTTTGTTTTGGTGTATAGTAAAGTTATATTCTATTCTTTCCGCTTTATAATTAGATAGATATATATAAGTAGATATATATACGTAAGAAGTTAACGTAATTTTTGAATTTGGGTTTATTTATTTTTTTGGTAGTAATCGATTAGACGTGAATTCTTTTAGAAATAGTTTACTTGCACTGTTTCGATGGTTCCAAGTCGATTCTGGGTAATAACATTAATATAATTTTTATATTTTACTGCTATTAATAACAAGCTACAAACAAATTGTAACTATCTTCGATGCGACAACGTTGTAATCGTGTGTTGTTTCTAAGTTTATGTACGTCTTGTCCTTGAAAGTTGAAAAAAACGAAGTGCGTTGTCGCTCCTAGCACACAGTGATACTCGTTTGCATGCTAATCAAATTAATTTGTAACAATTCAACAATTTTAATTTGTTCAAGTCAAGTTTGTAACAGTACGATAAAATATTATAAAAATTGATAGTTAGTGATACAATTGAATGGGTTCAGGCGCTACTTTGCGGATGTTTGTTTTAAGATGTTTCACAGTTATTTATGATTTGTGTATTTTCGCTCATACGTAGTTTTGGTTACAACAAAGTCGAGGATTTAATATAATTCGAATACAATTTTATATACGTATTTATTTATCTATCTATACTATTACACAGCCCTGACAGCCCTGTTGGCTCATTGGTAGTCTATCTGCCTTGAGAGCTGTAGGGCGTGGGTTCGATTCCCACTCAGGGCAAACATTTTGTGAATAAACAAATGTTTGTTCTGTGTCTGGGTGTTCTGTATGTATTATAAGTATGTATTTACAAAAAAAAAAGTATTTAAGTATTCTATCAGTTATTTGACTTCCATCACACAAGCTCTGCTTAGTTTGGGGCCAGATGGCGCTGTGTGTATAGTCCTACGATATTTATTTATTTATTTATTATAAAGAGGAAAGATTTAATTGTTTGTATTGAATAGGCACCGAAACTACTGGACCGATTTCAAAAATTCTTTCACCGTTGGGAAGCTACACTATCCCCGGGTGACATAGGCTACTTTTTATCCCTGTCTTCCAACGGGAACGGAAACTGCGCGAATGAAACCGCGAGGCGTCCGCTAGTCCGTATTAAATTAAACATGTAATATAAAACTAAAATTTAAAATATTATCTATTTATGTTAATTATGATTAAATGTTAGTTTTAGATGTTTATTACGAAGCAATATTTAAATTACATTAAACCCTTGTTATTGTTGTAACCAAAATTACTTTTAAGCGGAAATACACTAAACATAATTATAACTGTGGAATATCGTAAAATGAATTTCCGCAAAGTAGCGCGTGAGTCGATCAATAAAATTATATTATTATCTGACATTGCATTGTCATGCATTTGCAAAGTAAGGAATGTTGCAATTAGACGCAAGCGGTTTGACGCCGTAATGAGATGATCTAATTTAGATATTGATGGCTGGGAGGCATTAACGAACAGCTATCTATATTACTTGCAGAGCTAATAAAAGCTAATCTAAGCAGCTTCGAGTACAAACTCGCTTCTGCTGTGCAATTATAGCTATTTTCAATTAATTTTTTATCTACTTGGTGGTAGATCTCCTTAGCAGGAGGTCGTCTAGGTGCCACGGCAGTATCAGATATTCTGCCGCTAACTGCCGCTACTGTGTTCCGATTTGAAGTACACTAGTGAAATTACTGGGCTGTTGAGACTAACCATCGAAAGTCTCAAAAGTAATGAGCACCAAAGCAGCGATGCCCCGGACTTTGTTTTGTTACTGAAAGTTGTGTGTATCGCTGCGATGGTTATGGGCACGCGTTATCTCTTACCATCAGG
This sequence comes from Biston betularia, assembly GCA_905404145.2. Lineage (NCBI taxonomy): Eukaryota > Metazoa > Arthropoda > Insecta > Lepidoptera > Geometridae > Biston > Biston betularia. Next base: position 172,608 of record FR989883.1, read on the forward strand.
AGAGCGTCTCGTTCGTCTAATTACTAAGTAAAATACTACGTATAAGTAATAGCCGAATCTTTATACAAATACTGCACAAGTTAGAATAGAATAGAATATAACTTTATTATACACCAGAAACACAGATCACAATTAATACAAATAGGAAACAAACAACAAACAAAAAAAAATGAAGATAAAATAATATAACAAAACAATAGAATAGATGATGTACAAGGGCGGTCTTATCGCCTAGAGCGATTTCTTCCAGACAACCTTTGGATGGAAAGAAGAGTAAATAAATATAAGGTTGGTGTACAAAAGAAATAAATAAATAAAAAAAAGTTAATGCATGTCCATGAGCATTGCAGCGATACACAGAACTTTGAGTAACGAAACAAAGTCCAGGCGTCGCTGCTTTGGCGCTCATTACTTTCGATGGTTAGTCTCAACAGCCCAGTAATTTCGCTAGCTGCAGTACCTACCCTTCAAATCTAAACACAGTAATGTTTACACACTACTGCTTGGCTGCAGAATATCTGGTACTTGTTATATATTTGTTATTTAGCAAATGTTTCTTTTAAGTTCACCATGTCATGGTTTTGTACATTATCACTTACCGAATTCGACTAATATTTAAATGAGTTATGACGTTGGAGTAGGAAAAAAATCCCAGTCATTATTGATTGTATGCTAATGGCATGGACTTATTGACACCGCCCGACTTCTGGTCGTTCCGAGATCCTTTGTTTTCAAATTATTTCACCTGAAGCTCTAGAACGTTGGGCTGTCTATTCAGTTCAACGTTGCCGTACTTCCACGCATGTGTCCCTGGCTCGGCGGCTACAAAACTTGTTACGTTTTACTCGTAAGTTGTTCGATTGAATTGTTTTGTTTTGTTCTAGCTTAGGACGCCCGAGCCATGCGGTCAAGTTGACATCATCGTAGACCTTTAAAAATGTAATTATGTCACTAATGTTTGAACAGGCTGAATATCAAGGTTGCACGCGCACACTTTTAGAAAACACCTTTGCGTCTTGGACATCGGGAAAATTGTAATATTCCACAACAACGTATGCAACTCACCGAGCCGTGTTAAGTCCGAGGTATCCGCGTGGAATCGGCGATATAAATAACACAGCACTTTGTTTGTAACACGGAAAGTTCGCGGCGAACGAAAGTTTTCGTTCGGGAAGCAATATTCGGACGCACGAGCGTCCTCAGCGCGCCGCGGGTGCGTACTGGCTGGAGCGGCCGAGCTGCCGAGTGCCGGTCCCTCGGCTTCGCAGTTTTTTCCTACCACCGGCCGATGTGGATGGGATGCCGCGTCTTCGGCCGACTTATTTTTAATTTCGATATCTGCGCGAGTGATGAGTGAACTTTGACGCGATGAGCGCAGGTCTGTTCGACGTGGAGAACTGCATGGGCCCCACGTGTGCCGAGCGGGCGCTAGACTCGTTCGACAGCTTTACTCTGATTATGTTATGTTATGTATTTATCGCGCGACTTATCTGCGCAGCTTCGTTATTATTCATTCATGAATAATTTAGAACATTTTCAATGCAGCGTGTATCATTTTAGTGCTAAGTTAGGTTATCGTCTGGTTATGCAATGTTCGTATGATGGAAGGAAAGGTCGTCGGCTGCGATGTGTGCCTGCGCCGTTACCTTTATACAAATTTTTATTTTTTTATTTATATGTATTTACGAAAAAATAAAGTATTCTATCAGTTATCTGACTTCCATAGCACAAGCTTTGCTTAGTTTAGTTCAGATGGCGCTGTGTGTAATGTCTTATGATATTTATTTTGATTTGAATGCCCTGTTAGGTCATTTGGTAAAATATCTGCTTCAAGAGCTGTACGTATGTTTGTTCTGTGTCTATGTATATATTGACAAAAAAAAAGTATTCTGGTAATCAAATATGTATAGGCAAATTATAGACCGCTTGTTACGGTATAAATACATATACTAAAAACCGCCAACTGCTTGTCGAGCTTGTTTTAAAAGTAATTTTCCACAAGTCATCGAGTTAAACACGTGGTACTAATTTGCTTTTAATGTTTTTTTGTTAAACACTACATGTGCCTAATAGTGTTTAGTGTCGTGGTACGGAACCCTCGATGCGCCAGCCCAGCTCGCACTTGCCACAACTTATTTATACATTTGATCTTTTTGTTGGTAAACTAATAACAGGTGGTCAGGTTTTTGTTTCATAAATACATAAATTCGAGGTTGCGCGGAACGGTAGTGATAAACAACTTTCTCTATGGGAAGAACCCTCGAACGTTGTTTTACCGAGTCCTGCAAGGTTGTCTGGAATATGTATTAGATAAGGCCGCCAACTGTTGCATGTTAAATGTTTTTATTATTTCTGTTCTGCAGTCTAGATGTGTTTTTTATCGTTGACAAGCTAGGTGTTTGACCACAGCTCACCTGATGTTAAGTGACGGTGTGGTCGAAGATGATAAAGCACACCTAGCCTGGAATGGAACTGGCTCTCAAGTGAGGCTGCCGGAACACACAGTTAGATACTTGGCGGCAGATTTTCAACTTGAGGGTGGTAGCCTAGTAGGTACTAGAAAGTACTCTACCACCATGCTATGGGTTCCTCACGATGTTTTCCTTCACCGGCAGCTCAAGTTTATTGTTGGGGCTTAAACCCACGCCCTTCGGAATGCGAACCGACCGTGCTAATCACTGAGCTATCATCGCTAATTCTATCAGTTATCTGAGTTCCATAGTACAAGCTCTGCTTAGTTTGGGGTAATGTCCTGCGATATTTATATATATATCTATATGTACTATTACAAAGAGGAAAGATTTGATTGTTTGTTTGTAATGAATAGGCTCCAAAACTACTGGACCAATTTCAAAAATTCTTTCACCGTTGCGAAGCTACACTATCCCTGGGTGACATAGACTACTTTTTATCCCTGTATTCTTTCGAAAACGGGAACTACGCGGGTGAAACCGCGAACGTCCGCTAGTTTTTTATAACTTAAACTTATAATGAAAGAAGCTCTCCTGCCTTCCCGCAGCATTAATTCCAAACATTCATGGTAATAATTGCAAGTATGTGGAACCGGCCCTCGCTGGTTTCCGATAACGCTCACGCCGAGCGATAGTGGTGCGAAACCATCGGCTTGTTTGTACCCGTATCGCGGCATAACTACACGCCATAACCTTTGGTGACGCAGCGCCGCGAGGCTCACTTATCGGTTTACCATAACAACCTTATGTAACGATTGAAACTACTTTTCAATACAACATGACTATGGACTGTCCATACATTATTATAATAAACTGGCGACCCGCCCCGGCTTCGCACGGGTGCAATGGATACTAATGTGGTGCATATGCAAGTATTATACATGTAAACATTCCTCTTGAATCGCTCTGTCTATTGATGGAAACCGCATTAAAACCCGTTGTGTAGTTTAAAAGATCTAAGCGTACAGACGGCGGGAAGCTACTGAATTTTATACAATGTAGAGATAATAAATGCGATCTTCTAAACATTTTGTAGCGATGATAGCTCAGTGGTTAGCGCGGTAGGTTCGCATGCCGAAGGGCGTGGGTTCAAACCCCAACAATGAGCTTGAGCTGCCGGTGAAGGAAAACATCGTGAGGAAACCAAAGCATGGTGGTAGGGTACTTTAGTACTCAGCTGGCTAGCTACCACCCTCAAGTTGAAAATCTGCCGCCAAGCATCTAACGGTGTGTTCCGGCAGCCTCACTTGAGAGCCAGTTGCATTCCAGGCTAGGTGTGCTTTACCATCTTCGGCCACACCTTCACTTGACATCAGGTGAGCTGTGGTCAAACACCTAGCCTGTCAACCATTAAAAAAAAAAAAAATCTTACTTGGTGGTGGATCTCTTTTGCAGGAGCTCGTCAAGGTAGGTACCATCGCAGTGCTAGTGCTAGATGTTCTGCCGCCAAGCAATAGTGTGTAAACATTACTGGAAGTTAGCGAAATTACTGAGTTGAGAGGTTGAGACTAACCATCGAAAGTTTCAAACTAATGAGCGTCAAAGCAGCGATGCCCTGGAGTTTGTTTTGTTACTCAAAGTTCTGGGTATTGCTGCAATGGTGCCTGGTGCAATGGTGGTTAGGTGCCTCTTAACATCAGGAGAGAATCTCGTTCGTCTCATTACATTTACAATTATAAAATCAATTAAAGAGTGTGTTTTTCGCACCTGCCGCCAATTTTTCCCATCTGATTGATCATGGATTTCCCACAAAATGCATTTGAAAAAAAAACACCAACTGAAGTTAGGTACCGATGGGACAGAACCATAGAGTTTGTTACCGTAGAACCTTTAGTTTCAAAGATCTATGGACAGAACCATAGGTACATACCATGAGGAGAGTTTTGGCGGGAACGCGGGAAGAGTCATGTCGCTCCGTTGTATTTTTTCCAAAACTAGTGTTTTGTCGAGTGTTTATGCATAAAAATGGTGGTGTTTTATTCATTAAGTACCGAATTACAAGCGTGAGTGTGGGAAAATTATACAATGCGGTGAAACATGACTTTTCGTGTTGCTTCCAAAACTCTATCGAAGCTTTATAGTAAAGTCGTCACTACTTTACTAAAGCATGACTAGACTTGACTGACATTGACTGGACTTGACTAAGACTGAACTTTGACCATAACTATAACTAAGAGACAGCAGAAATAACACTTAAGACAAGGCAGTATGGCTTTACAGCATTAGCCTGCCCGATGGGGCAAAATAATTAAAAAAAAAAATACATACCATGAAGTCAGTAATGAACCATAGAGTTTACATCGCAGAAGCGTGGCACCATTATCACAGCCGAAGCTGTCGAAAACTGCGCGCGAGAATATTTATTATCAAACAAAGATAACCTTTGGTACTGCAATAAAAATAGTTCAAACGGGGTGATGTTTTACTTCGTTATCGGCGAAACAGGCGAAGTGACATTGACAATCAGCCAGAATGACATTGAATGGCTCCCTGTCAAACCGGCGAGAAGCGGATATTTCGCCATGATTTAGGTACCCGCTGCTTGTCATGGAATTTTTTTATCTTTCAATATTGGAATATTGCGTTTGAGTGCTTGCTTGATGGTAAAATGATGCGGTCTACGATGGTGATGACACTTTCTTACCTTGAACACATTAGAGTTTTGGCAGGAATGCGGAAAGTGTCGTGTCGCTACGTTGTATTTATTTCCAAAACTAGTAACTTTGTCTCGAGTTTATGCATAAAAATGGTGGTGTTTTATTTATAAAGTGTTTAATCAGAAGCGCGAGTGTGGAAAATTGATATAATGTGGTAAAACATGACTTTTTGTGTTGCTTCCAAAACTCCATCTAAGCTTTATAGTAAAACCACTACTTTACTGAAGCATGATTGGACTTGACTGACACGGACTCTACTTGACCAATACTGGACTTTGACTGTAACTTTAGATACGAGGACACTTATTAACTTTTGAAACATGAAAATATAAAATACTTGACATTGGTAAATGCTCAAAACGCGACGCCAAAACAATTTAAAAAAAAGTATAAATAACAATTTTCAAAAAACCGACTCCATTCTCCGAAACCCAATCAGGGCTAAGATTTAGATATTTCGGCTTCAAAATCAAACTACACTTTTACAAAATGTCTATAGCGCAAATCTGAAAGAATATAATTTCAAATGAAAAAGAGATTTTTCAAATAGGCTTAGAAATGGCGACTGCAGATGAATACTGCGTGGCGGAATATATCTGGTACTGCGGTGGTACCCACCTAGACGAGCTTCTGCTATTCAAGGAGATTATTATTTTTAAGATAAAGATATAGTTTGTAATTAAATGAAATTTTTTATTGTCTAAAACTGTGTGAATAACTACGACCAAAATGCCCCTCTATAGAGACAACGTCAACCAGACGCCACCACTGAGAACCGAGACAGAACTCGACGAAAATTCAAATATTCATTAAAAGAGTAAAAACATTTTTGAAGCAACCAGGATTTTATTATTTGTTGATTGTAGGATTCCTATGCTACGGGTTTTGTACTGGAGTAGCATATCAATAACTTAAAAACTGTAAGCTCGTATATAGGTAAACACATGTTGCGAGGATGCATGCTCACCGTTCTGACTGCACGACTATTTCATAATATTTTATTTCGTATATTATCAGTAAGTATATACACATAGTTGATAGAATTGTAGCTTATCGCGAGAATATTGCTGCTGATAGCAGTAAGCTGAATGAAGTAGGTAATCCTGGACAATGCCGGACCATCCACATACAAACAAGACAGCACATTCCAACAGGACTCCAAATACATGTAAGTTGTACGAGGGAAACTCCCAAAAACGTAGACAGGTAAAACTTAACATACGATTTCATCATTGCTAAAGACACATATTCCCTTTGATTTTTTTCAAGGTAGCAATGTGGTTAAAAATCAATGAATATAACAAACTTTATTAAATACACGAATGCTCACTAATTAATTCTCATTTTTCAATAAATTTATAGCCTGAGTCATTTGGGATGATGTAAGGATTCTAACGATATCCCATACATACAATCTGTTCAGACATTTTAAAGTTATGGTGGAATAAAGAAACTCGCATACAAACATGAACCCTAAAAACATTACACTCCTTTTTTGGGCAGTCGTGTCATAAATGTCATCAAGTGGCTGCTTTTTCTTAAAATTGTATCGTATCTGTAAAATCACCAGCTCTATCCCACCATTCTGTGCTTTTGTGAACGTTCCCTTTATACCCTGTACATGTATTCAGAATCCTTTCTTCCACTACCCTTGCTATAACATACAATATCTAAATTAAAGTACGAGCAAGATGGCAAGGCTGATCGGGTTCGCGAGGACGCAATACGGGGCACCTATGAATATAAATACCTCTAAAGTACTTTGGGCATATCTCCAGAATGTAGGGTGCAATGAGAGACTTTTAGTACAAGGCTGCATAGAAGGCAGGAGACATCGTAGTCGGTCTCCGACTCGCTAGATCGACCTTATTAAGAAGACTACACAGTCCATCGCAGTACAGTGTGCTCGCAATGCAGAAAGTCGCTGCAAGTGGGGAGACATCGCACGACGTGCAGTTGCCTGGGTACCAGCGTTAAAGACGGGATGCAACCCTACCCATCTACAGCCACGACCAATCGACAACTCTGCCAAGAGTATCCGACTAAAAAGAATATCAATATAACAGACACTCGTAACTATATATCGCCGTTTCAGCGAAGCGAAAAATAAAATTGTCCTTCGCGTCCGAGATTGTTATTTACGGAAGTCGAAATCGTACGTCAACCCGTTGAATCCCATTTTACACTAGAGAAGGGTTGACCCTGACCAAAATATCCGTTGCCATGAGTCGGTAGCTTCTCTCGACGTGACGTCTGAGAGACTACAACTGAATCTTTGTGCGGCTGTTGTCTCACGCGAAAACATTAAAACTCGTGTATGTTGACTATGATTATATCATCGTCAACAACCGCGGCTTTGCTCTTCCCACTGTTGGGTCTGCTTGTCTCTTGCTATGCCCCCCGTGTTAAGAGGAGGCTGCTCGATTAAATATGTCTTTAGCCATGATAATGTAAATGAACAATAATTAGGATCGTCGCAAAACTAAAACATTATTGTTTTAAACCTTTTCCTCTGGCCGTTGACAAACTAAAAACACGGTAGATAGATTGATTGACACTTTTGTTCTTTTCTTATTGTGTATTTTTTCGATATTTCAGCTTTTTTATTTTATAAAAAACATACGTTACATAAACAAAAAAAATACTCATGACTCGAGCATTTATAACTATATTTGCGAGCTACGTTTGCGTACTTCTGAGCAACAATACGGTCCAGCGGTAGGATCTATTGTCATCCTTATTCTTTTATGGAATAGTGTGTAACGCTTGCAGTATATGCGAGTTTCTTTGTTCCATCATAACTTTTGAATACCTGTTCAGATTTGGCGTTATGGGGTATCATTAGGATCCTAACATCATACAGAGTGACTGACAATATTTTTTTTGTTATTTACTATTATATTATATACTAGTAAATAATATAATAGTATTCTATCAGTTGTTTGGTTTCCATAGTACAAGCTATGTATAATTTGGGTCCAGATGGCGCCCTGTGAATATCCTATGCTTTTTATGTACCATTGTGTCAGTGATATAATTAGTAGCGATGATAGCTCAGTGGTTAGCGCGGTAGGTTCGCATGCCGAAGGGCGTGGGTTCAAACCCCAACAATGAGCTTGAGCTGCCGGTGAAGGAAAACATCGTGAGGAAACCAAAGCATGGTGGTAGGGTACTTTAGTACTCGGCTGGCTAGCTACCACCCTCAAGTTGAAAATCTGCCGCCAAGCATCTAACGGTGTGTTCCGGCAGCCTCACTTGAGAGCCAGTTGCATTCCAGGCTAGGTGTGCTTTACCATCTTCGGCCACACTTTCACTTGACATCAGGTGAGCTGTGGTCAAACACCTAGCCTGTCAACCAATAAAAAAAAATAAAAAAAATATGATTTTCTTCGAAAGTACGTACCTTGCTAAAACGGCTTGTTAAGGAGTGCCACTTAAAAACAAATGTAGTATTTATATCCTCTTTGGTCTCCACAACTTTACTGGGACATGACTTTGTAACGCTAACCTACTTCGTTTGACACATTTATGTTTTACTTGTGCGGAATTACTCACGTTTAATTATATCGGATACTCAGACTGTAGTTCGCTTGACCTTGTCTGCGTATTGATTGACAGCAAGTTTATCTTAAAATTCTTAATACGGGCAATACCTATTTAGTGGACTAGCTACGTACCAAGGTTTTACCCGGTGTTACAAACAAAGATAAAAAGTAGCATATTTCAAATGTCATCTAAATCTCAGTGTACTCGTTTCAGCAATTCAGCGTCAAGAACTAACAAACATACATCTTATTTGCTGGCGTAGCGACCCAAGATGTGTCCTGGCCTTCGATACTGGACTTTTCCCCCATAGTAATGCCCTAGTCACTGCAGCGATAACCCGCTTACTGTCTTTTCAAATTTGTTTGGTTTATGTTAATCTGTATCTTTTTATTTGTGTGTGTTGTCTGTACTGATCTGTTGTTGTGTCTAGTGTTTTGTTTTTCTTTCTTTCTTTTTTTCTATACTAAAAAGCGCCATCTTTCTTGATTTCACTGATTAAAGATACTTAGTCTCTTCATCCTTCCATCTATACCTGAGACGGCCGACATTCACTTGGTGGTAGATCTCCTTAGCAGGAGGTCGTCTAGGTAGGTACCACCGCAGTAGGTATCAGATATTCTACCACCAAGCGGTACTTTATACACTACCGCTTGGTGGTAGTTTATGCATTACTTTGTTCCGGTTAGAAGAGTACTGCAAAGCGAAGTCCGGGAGTTTGTTTTTCTACTCGAAAGTTCTGTGTATCGCTGTAATGGACATGGACAGGCGTTATCTCTGACCATCAAACGAGCGTCTCGTTCGTCTCATTACTTTTACATTTAAAAAATCTTTTTGCCATCTGGTAGTCTGGGATCATCATCTTTAATCCGTAATCGCCCACTACTGGCTATCTTCTTGTGCATCACTCGTCCCGATCCCGTACCAGTCTTACCATATTCGACCAGCGATTTTTATTATATCTACCCAACGGTGATGATCAACTCTTCTTTTACCAATCCGTCAACGGTTTATTCCACCTGTCATTACTCCGGCGACGCTCAGTCGGAGATACGCTCTTTTAACGGCACTATCGTCTTCCTTCCTTTCGGGATGCCCAAGCTAACGGAGCTTATGGAACAAACAGACAGACAAACTTTCAGATTTTGAATATTATTGTACGATGACATTAATTATATCCTGTCACACCAACTGGTGGCAGCAGACTGTTCGAAACTAGTCGAATATCGAGGCAAATAAAGTTCCCATGACCTTCCAGCGTGACATGACGCGTCTCCCTCCCGACAGGTTCTGTAGGCGACCCTCGCGGCGCCGCGTCCCACTCGTTGCGTCCGACGTGACGCAATGTGCTGTACTCGTCAGTGTTGCCGCTTAGGAAAAATAACCTCACCAAACTTTTATTAAAATGTCACTAGATTAGGTGAAGAATATATTCTAGAGATAATTCTGAAAATGAGTGAGGCAGCTTGTACTGTTCCTTGGTCTTACGGATGGGAAACGTAGGTACGTGTATGTAAAGTCAAAACGTTTTATATGTCCGTGCCCGAGGAAACTCCACTATGTATGGGCGATGAAGGGCCGACATTCTACTTGCCCTGTAGTAAAAAGGGGATGGAAATACAAGGTCGTTTTCTGATTTCTGAAAAAAATAGATATAGCGGCTGTCGTAAAATCTACGGCAGCGCTGGTAAATAAAATCGTTGTCACTGAGCTATACAAAAAATATATACAGACTACGTAGGGCCCTACATGCCAACGTTACAAATACGTCTATTACTGCAGTCAATCATCAGGCTAATATAGCTGTACATAGGGTCTCATTTAACGAAGCAAACATATGACAGTTACGCCAGTTCGTGTCAAACTTCGATTTTTGAAGTTTTTCTCACGATCGAAAAATAAAAAAATAAACTTAAAAAAAAGACTTGTCTATTGTTATAACATTCACATGATTCTACAATGTAATATATTAGCGGATCTCGACATATTATTAAATGTCACCTTTTTTAAAATCATTCGTATTTTCCAAGGTCAAAGCTAAAGATGCATCTGTGCAAGACTGGTGCCGTGTCGCGTTGCCCCTTTCCTCCTCTACGCTACGTCACTCATTCGGAACTATGTATGCTTGTTGGTTTGTTTGTTTAAGGTCAAAGGAAAAAAGTGATTTTTTCGTCAACGGTGACAACGGTTTTGTCAACGTTGTCTTAAGTTTGTAAAGTAGGAATCAGTAAAACATTTAACTTAATCAAATATGTATAAAGTGTATGTTTCTCAGTTACGTATTTGAATTGCCCGCTAAAATAGTTTCTTACATTTGTTTATCATTTCATTGCTCAGTGGTTAGCGCGGACGGATGATGCGCCGAAGGGCGAGGGTACAAAACCAACAGCAATGAGCTAGAGCTGCCTCGAGGAAACCATAGCGTGGTGGTAGAATGCTTTCTCGTACTCAGCTGGCTAGCTTCACCCTCAAGTTGAAAATCTGCCGCCAAGCATCTAACAGTGACAGGGACTTTGTTTTGTTACTCAAAGTTCTGTGTATCGCTGCAATGATCATGGACAGGCGTTACCTCTTACCATCAGGAGAGCGTCTCGTTTGTCTCATTATTTTTCATATAAAAAAAAGTGTGTTCCGGTAGCACTTGAGAGTGACTTTGTCTATCACAAAGACTTATCTTACTGGAAATAAAATAAATACTGGAACAATACCAAAATAAAAAAAGAAAGAAAAAAAATGAGCCATATTGATTTTCTTTAATTCCTCTGGTAATGTGAGTAGCTCGTTTAACAGTGGTGCAGCTCCGTCTGTCAATAATACGTTGGCAGCGAGGTCGATTCACTAAACTGTGCTAACCACGTTGGTGATCTTGGAGGTGGTGGTTGATATCTTAATCCAACACGAAGACGACCGTTGAAGGTTACAGATTCTATAGCGCAAGGTTTATCGCTAGCATGCCCACTAAATAAAACATCCTAGGACATTTTCAATCTAGTCTAGTCCCAAATTAAGCAAAGTTTATGGGAATAATATCTACCTTCACGTACCCCACACAAAAATAACTGACTTTGAAAAGAAAAAGAAAAAAGATAGATATGTTATTTTTATTAAGTTTTTTTTTTAATTTGCAAATGGAGTCGACAAACTTCGCGAAGTTATTTTACTTAATTTCAATCTTAATTCAGATTGAGCTCGGACTCGATTCCTGTATTTTAACTTTATAGAAACAGCTATGCAAGCCAACATCATTGTGTAAAGTTTTCTGCGTACCCCACTCTGAGCAAACCTTTGTTAGAGAACAAGCTGCCCTACGAAGGGCGATTAGCTTTTACTTGGTGGTAGATTTCCTTAGCAGGAGGTCGTCTAGGTAGGTACCACCGCAGTACCAGATATTCTGCCGCCAAGCAGTAGTGTGCAAACATTACTGTGTTCCGGTTTGAAGGGTACCGCAGCTAGCGAAATTACTGGGCTGTTGAGACTAACCATCTAGTCTCAAAGTAATGAGTGCCAAAGCAGCGATGACCTGGACGTTGTTTTGTTACTCAAAGTTCTGTGTATCGCTGTAATGGTCATGGACAGGCGTTATCTCTTACCATCAGGAGAGCGTCTCGTTCGTCACATTACTTTTACATTAAAAAAAAAATGTATTTTTTTAATGTAATAGTAATGAAACGAAATAAACTCCCTCTTGATAATAAGAGATAACGTCTGTCCATGACCACTGTAGCGGTACACAGAACTTTGAGTAACAAAACAAAGTCCAGAACATCGCTGCTTTGACGCTCATTACTTTGAGACTTACGATGGTTAGTCTCATCAGACCTGTAATTTTGCTAGCTCGCAACCCTTCAAACCAGAACACAGTATTGTTTACACAACTGCTTGGTGGGAGAATATGTGGTACTGCGGTGGTACCTATCAAAACCGTAAATCTAGAATCTGTGCTTGTTGCGCGAATCACACATCGTAACTTGTTTTCCTTCACCTAAAAGCCAGTAGGTAACATTTTTAAAGGCTGGTGCGGATAAAACGAGCTGCGTCACTGTGGTGCAATACAAGCCCAGTGAAGTCATTGCGCGGCTGGAAACGTCAGATGAAGTGGAAAACTCAGAAAACCCTAATCTGAGCATAACCTCATTACCAAGAATTACCTGTCTAACTGTTAATTACTTTACGACTCTAGTTTGTACGTAGTTGCCGCATCTGGACAAATATACCGAGAGGATATAAAGATAAAAGGTATTACTGGACGCCCTGATAACGGGGTTTGGTAAAAAAACACCGAATGATGCAACTGGTCAAGTTTTCCTTTAAATGTATGTAGGAAACGCGGATGTTGGCCTGCTATGTCTTCAAAATGAGTATTGTCTTAAAAATAGTAATTTTTGGTAAAATTAAAAGTTGCAAACATTCTTCTTTAGTAGGTGTATAAATGGTATTTTGAAACCTGCGAGACGCGACTACTCCCAGAAAATGCGTTTTAAACAAATGTTAGTGTTGAACGAATTCTATTTACCTTAAGTACGTAAAAGATTTAAATCAATAGATGTATTAATAAAATAAATATCGAAGGACATTTCACACAGCGCCATCTAGCTCCAAACTGAGCAAAGCTTGTACTATGAGAACCAGATAACTGATAGAATACTTTTTTGTAAATACATACAAAATACTCAGACACAGAACAAACGTTTATCGTCACATAAATGTTTGTTCTGGATGGTATTCGAACCCATGCCCTAATCATCTTGAAGGAGGTATTTTACCAACTGAGGTAACAGGGCAGTCAATGTATCAACACTGATTGTATTAATTAGTATAACGTATATTGCATTGTTATATGGGTAATAAAATATATTTTTAATTAATACATTTACTAATTTGATGGGACGCCACTTTGCGTTGCTGCTTTGGCACTATTTCTTCCCAGAACTCCTGGTGCGGCTGCAGAATTTGCAGAAAGACTTCAATAGATCTAATTTACCTGGACAGTGGGCACATCTTTGACCATTTTTGGCTAAAACTTATGGGTCCGTGGGGGATATTCCAGGCAATGCACAACGTTTGAGTAGGTATAGCCTTACAATAGGTAGGTATAGTTGGTATCGGGCCAACGTTTTCAAAACTATTCCCATTGATAGCGTCTTTTCAGATTAGTTTACTTTAATTAATAAGTATGACTCAAAAAATTCTAGTCTTCATTACTAATTATATTTTAATTTCTAATTTAAATTCAACAAGGTGAGATCTAAGAACCGAAAGTAGTTTTGATGATTATGAAAATACCTCCGCATTGTTCTATCTTACTTTAGGTAATCCCATAATTCGCCTCTTTAAGTTTGTTTAATGTTTTAATGACTCATATAAATCGCATATCTATATATAGAACACAATTACATACAGATTGTATTCAAGATCTTATTTCACGTTTCGTTTCACATCTCGTATTTGCAGAATGTTTCCTACACAAATATACTTGCTGTCACATTTAATTCAATGTAAATATTTAATTTCAACACTGAAAAAGTTCACTAATAAATGTGCAAACTTTGTAATAAAAGGATCGCTTTGATCCCAAAAGAGTTTACTGACTTTTATAATATAACTAGCGGACGCCACTCGGTTTCACCCGCGTAGTTCCCGTGGGAATATAGGGATAAAAAGTAGCCTGTGCCACCCGGAGATAGTGTAGTTTTCTAGCGGTGAAAGAATTTTTGAAATCGATCCAGTAGTTTCGGAGCCTATTCAATACAAACAAAGAAACAATAAAACTGAACACAATAAAGAGTTACCATTGCTGTACTCGGTCTGCTTGTTTCGTTCAAGTGTTTCAGCGCTGACCTGGAATTGTCCGCCACGGACTGTCTTTTAGCGCCATTATTCATAAGCTTCATTTTACAGTCAGGTCTTATTACGGTTCTAGCTGAGCTATAAACATTACTACACCGGAGCCATAATGCGTTTAATATACATTCCAAGAGGTATTTGCATTAAGGCAGGCACCTGTCGCTAATCGGTCGCCAGTAATTGATATAATGACGCCCGCATACAATCAGCTATTCTGCGAGAATAAGGTCTCGTTCAAGTTATTCAGGACGAGTCCAACGCAATAACTGCGCGAACTATTGTGACGGTGACTGCGGATTATCTTTCTTTTATTGCTTTTATGATTATGTCACGTCTAAAACAGGGTTGCAATAGAGTTGGATGAAACCATGGAACCCCCTCATTGCCTCCTGCGGCATTTATTTAAAAAAGCATAAAATCGTCAAACTCGCTTTGCTCGCGAATTTATGGTCTTTGTTTAATGGTCAACAGCTGCACTTCATTCGATAGCTACCCATGAATACATACATATATGACGATGAGTTAGAATCTCTTAGTCAAGTTATACAACGAATGCTCTAAATATTATTTCTATCATCACTGTTCTACACTCTATAACAAGTTTGTTTTTAGTAGAGTTTTGTCAACTTATTTAAGGAACACCAAAATCTCTTCACAGTTTCTTGAACTTTGGACAATTTTCAATGATGAATCTTTTGCTGATCTGAAGGTCTTTTTACTTTTGATAGTGATATTCATTCCGGCGTCCTACGCATGAGTTGTAATAAAGAGGTGTGTAAATTGTTCTCAATTACTACTGTTTAACACCTGACCTCTTACATTAGCACCGTCCAGGACATAGATCTATATCTTGTTCTAAACGTCGTAACATCGTAGTTCTTCTTATACCAGTGTCAACATCTGTTATAGCCAGATTGTAAAAGCTCTGCGCATGTACGAATTCCTGTATGCTATAGGTCTGATAACACTGGCTGCAATTGATAGTGGCGCTATCATAAAGTAGGTTTGAAAGGTCTTAATTAATATAAATGTTCTGTTGAAGGTTCTACCATCGCGGCAAATAAAATAAGTTGGTATGTAATACGTCATGAGTGACGTATACGTTGTGTTGAGAATAACAACTCTTAATTACATAATTATGTCATCATCAGCTCACTTTTGTCCACAGCTGGAAATAGGCATCTGCTAATTCGAGCCACTTAGCCGGATCTTTGACTTTCGTTTTCAGTAAATCCCCGATCCTTTGTTTGCTTAAAAGTTTTAAATTATGTTTTTTTTAGTAATAAGGTGCAGTAAAATTACTTTTACTTTAGCAGAAGTAACTTGGCCGCATAAAAAAATGTAGTCTATCGCAAGGTTCACTTTTAGGTCCACTTCATTGCTTTTACCTTTACCACCATTAATACTGATATTATTTTCTTTTATTATAGAATCCAATCGGATGTGGGCAAGCGCCTCTTTTGTGGGCGTGCTCATTGTCATCGGATTGCCACTGTGGTG
This sequence comes from Biston betularia, assembly GCA_905404145.2. Taxonomy (NCBI): domain Eukaryota; kingdom Metazoa; phylum Arthropoda; class Insecta; order Lepidoptera; family Geometridae; genus Biston; species Biston betularia. Next base: position 188,623 of record FR989883.1, read on the forward strand.
GAAAACTACAGAAGTGTACAGGTATATGACATTTTATATGGTATGTTAATGTAAAAACTGTTAAGACAAACAATATTGCGTGAATAAATACGTTTATGACCATGAAAATAATTCGTATGAACGTGACAAAGCAAAGAGACTTATTGATTTATGGAGTTTTTGCCTGATGGTGAAACTTAAAATTTGGTGTTGTGTTGTGTCGAGCCAGTGTCAAAATTCTTGCATCTTTTATCATTCGGTGCCTATTTGTCTCGCTTTCAAGTCACGCGCGAAATTATGTTTGGATTATCGCTTGTGGTATCAGCTCAAAGGTCCGACCGTGACCTCTCAAGGAATGTGATAAAAATGATACAATAAATTTTTTATGTCTGTTTATACGGAGATAGCCTGGAAAACTGACATTATTCTCAAATAGAAAATAAATAAACTGATCGAAATACACAAAAATGCCACAGCTCATCTGATGTTAAATAACGGTGTGGTCGGAGATTGTAAGAACACCAAGCTTGAAAAGGAACTAGCCTTTCAATGAGACCTGTCTAAACACACTGTTATGTTCCCTACCACCACCATGATATGGTTTCTTTCTCAGGTAGTTCAAGCTCACACAACACTGATACACAAATATTCAGACTAAATTACCGTTTCCCGTTTCCAGGGTTGCCCTGCCATTCGATAAGATAGCAGCCTTCGACACGCTAGCTCACTCCATCAGCTCCGAACTGACGGTGCTGGCCAACGATGAGCCCACGGCTGCGGAGCTGGCTGGTCTCGTTGAGAAAGCGTTTGAGGACACGGGTGAGTCTCTATCATCATAACCTACCTAAGTGGAGTTTTCAAGCTCTTCGAAGCCTTTGCACTGCCCCTGTGCTGGTTGGACTCAAGTTTTTTTTTTTAAATGTAATGAGACAACAACGTTTTGATGGTGAGGGACAACGCTTGTGCATGATCATCGCAGCAGTACTCAGAACTTGGAGTTATCAAACAAAGTCCAGGGCATCGCTGCTTTGGCGCTCATTACTATGAGACATCCGATGCTCTTGACAATAAAAATCTTTTACGAATGGTAATTGCAGCTCTTGACAAAAATATATCTTGTTTTGTAACAGAAGAACTCGTACAAGAATTTTACTTTCCCTATGACATCTTTAATCTACTAGTACAAAACTTAATAACTACTAATACAAAGCAAAGCCAAACCAAGTTAAGATCTTGGCTGCTAGAGACTTTGTTTTATGACATTGACGAGTATTTCAAACTTAAAGATTTTTGAATTACTAGTAAATATTTTTTTTTTTTTGTACTGTCATTATAATATTTTTTTGTATTGACATGTTTTTATGTTGACAATATTTTTTTTATTGACATGTTTGGATATTGACATACCATTTTTTTTATTTTAAAATTTTGATGTGACTTGTAAACATTGGTGTTATCAATAAAAGATTTGTATTTGTATTTGTAATTTGAAAACGACTGAATCGATCAAGGTATTTTTTTAGTATGCCTACAATACTTTAATTGAATTTCATGTAGACGCGAGGCCAATGGCCGAGCGCTACCGTACTAGGTAAGAGGTACCGGGCATTCAGTTAATAAAACTCGCATCTGAATAATATCTTGATACCTTATTGTAGCTCTTGGTTAAACTGATCTGAACTTGGTCTTGGTCAGGTGTGATCAAACTGAAGGTCAGCAAGTCCGTGCTGCCGGAGTCCCTCCACCGAGCGCTGGACTCGGTGGCGGACGAGGCGGAGGCCGTGGAGGAGGTGGCTACGCACTACGACCTGGAGAACCACAACCAGTTCTACCTGGTGCAGAGGAAGCACCTGTTCCAAGATGTCTGGCTGGCTACCGAGAGGGTCATGTTCTTTAGAGATGCTAAAGGTAAATCAAATTACGGATTATTATGTTGAAGACTGATGCAATCTGCATCTCTACTATAGGTATTCATGTAATTTTCTTATTTTGACATTTTTTTTAATTTATTGACATGTAATCTTTATACGAAACTGGGAACTATGTTTGATCCACAGATAACGAAACGTAGTACAAAAACAGCATACCATGCAAAAACCCGTATATCGGTCTATACTTTGGGCTATTTCAAGTAAATCAATAGATGACATTTTTTTCGGAATGTATTTTCGATCCTTCGAGATGAGTCCCGTGCTTTGATGGAAGGCGGAATAAGACAAAGTCATATCTGATGTAAAAATGAATTGTTCTCGGTTTCAGCATCACTAACAGCCGTGGAAGCTCTCAAGCAGTGGGTGTACCAAACTCGCGTGGTGGAGGGCGCGCGCGCGGTCACCGCGGACGCGTCGCGCCGGGTTCGGTTCCCGGCCGCGCCCGCGTACAAAGTGCTCGTGCACACGCCGCACGACTACCACATCGAGGAGGACATCGAAGGTGCGCACTTTCGCTTTTCAACCTTCACCAAAAATTGCTTTGAGTTTTAGCACAAAACCTGAAAAATTCATATCGCTGCGTTGTATTGTATTCCAAAACTTATTTTTACTAGTTTATGTTCAGAAACAAATAAATATTGCAAGACATTTTCATCATCATCATCATCATTTCAGCCGTAGGACGTCCACTGCTGGACATAGGCCTCCCCCATTAACTTCCATAAAGACCGGTTGGAAGCGGCTCGCATCCAGCGCGTTCCTGCGGTCTTTACTAGGTCGTCTGTCCACCTTGTGGGTGGACGTCCTACGCTGCGCTTGCAAGACATTTTACACATCGCTATTTAGCCCCAAGCTAAGCAAAACCTGTACCATGGAAGTCAGATTATTAAAAAAAAAATTGGGAACCTTCAAATTTTTTCAAATCTATTAAAAAGAGCTTTGTATGAGTATTGTGTCCTCTATGTTTGTTGTATTGTGTTTTTTCACAGTTGACAGGCTACGTATTTGACCACAGCTCACGTGATGTTAAGTGACAATGTGGCCGAAGATGGTAAACACACCTAGCTTGAAATGAAACTGGCTTAGAAGTGAGGCTGTCGGAACACACCGTTAGGTGCTCGACCACGGATTTTCAACTTGCGAAAGTACCACTACACTACGGTTATCTCACGATGTTTTCCTTCACCGGCAGCTCAAGCTCATTATTGAGGTTTGAACACATGATTTTCGGCGCGTAGACCGCACTAACCACTGAACTTTCATCGCTACATAACTCAGAATTTATTGGTAAAACGTCTGCCATCGTTTTTTTAACGTATTCCTCACAAATTGATATGTGGAAAAGTAGAAGTGACCATTATAATGAATTCTGACGCGCACGTTATTTGTCCTGGTTTTAGATTACATCGGCTCCTTTGTAGACGAACTCAGCGTCCTGCACAACTTCACGCTGAAGTCGCAGTCGCTGTACTCGCTCAACTTCGATTTCCAAGCGAGAGAGGTACGATTTGCAAATACCTACTACGTTATAAGCGTCAGCACTTCAGCTGGTAGAAAGTCGTCTAGATAGGTACGATCGCGGTATCAGATTCTGCTGCCAAGCAGTAGTGTGTACCTAAACATTATTGTGTTCCTGCGTTTAAAGGGTACTGCAACGACATTACAGGGCTGTTGAGAATAACTTTACTATCGAATGTCGCGCCAAAGCAGCGATGCCCTGAACTTTGTTTTTAACCTACTCAAAATGGAGGAGGTTCTCAATTCGACTATGTTTTTTTTGTATGTATGTTACACGATCACGCCGCCAATTATGAATCGATTTTGATGATTCTTTTTTTTGTTTGGTAATCTAAGAAATTGTATAGGTACATAGGTACGATGATATTTTCGTTTGCTCCGAAACCTCGCTGTTTCATTGGAGCAGTGCGTTTAGTTGGCCTGAAGGTCATGGAGTCGGTTTTTTAATTTGTAAATTTTGTATTATAATTATAATCGCATACGAGTAGCTTGTTTGCCTTCTGAATATTGGTACAAAATTCATAATAGTCCAATTTCGTTGGTAGCGTCGACAGCGTAGTTATCACTCGTACCGTTGTAGGTAAGGGACAGCAGTGACCGCGGGCGCCACTTCGCGGTGCGGCGGTCGCGGCTGCCGCTGCTGCTGACGGAGCTGGAGGAGCGCGCCGCCGCCAGCGTGCCGCAGCAGCCCGCGCTCAACCTGGCGCTCTACCGCGCGCCCTGCCATCTCGCGCCGCTTATCATATACGACAATGACGGTACGTATCGCACCCATCGCTTGCAAAAATCACAAAAGAAGCGCCATCTATTGATTTTCTTCACTACTACTACGAGGTGGCGAACATGCCAGAAACACGCACAGAGAGTGACGCCATCTAGAAAGTACTTTCCGTTTATTCCAGGTTTTACAGCGCAATACGCGAAAATTAACGATTCTTGTTCATAAGGATAGAAAATATAATATTTCTCTCGCTTACTCTCGTCTAACTGTGTGTAAGTTTTTCCCGCTCGCACAGATATAGCTCGATTTAAGAAACCGACCTATATAGTGATTCTATGGAGTGAAAGATATTTTACGACTTTGTAGACCTTAATCCCAGGAAATAGAACCTTAGCATTGCGAGTGAAACCGTAAGACACTAGTAGGTCATACATTTTGGACTACCTGTCGATATCAACGACTAAGTATGACGAACAAATGATTATAGTCAATCAACCATATTATTTTATTAAGATTGTATATTACCTGTCGAATTAAATTTTAACATAAAATCATTACATACCTACTAATAAAAGCTTATTTTGGAAGATATTTATATAATTTCGTCCAAAAAAGGTTTCGCCCAACGTGGGGCTCGAACCCACGACCCTGAGATTAAGAGTCTCATGCTCTACCGACTGAGCTAGCCGGGCTGTGGGAGCGACCCCGAAAATAACGTATACACGTCACGTACTAAAAATTATCTCAAAAAGATAGAGACGTAAAAAAATTGTAGTAGTACCTACTTCCTATTTCTAATAATAATAGATTATTATTAGCCGTAACGCTATATAATGTATAATACACATTCAGTTACAAATTACGTTCATAGACATTCTCAGCTGTGTTTGGTTGTGGTTGGATAAAATTAAATTTGAAACGATAAGACGGGCGACGAAAAGAAAACATTTTTTTATCGTTCGTATCGCAAGGAAGAGAAATATTTTTTTTTCGTCCTGAGATAATTTAAACGTTGCGTCGCACGTTTTGGAGAGTTGCCAATGTCAAATACTTTATTATTCAAGTATGAATCCATCGTCAAATAAGTCATTGTCGAAGTGAAGCAAAGTATGTCACGGTCAAGTCCAAGTCATGACCCAGTAAAGTAGTGGAGACTTGATAGAAATTACACATTAGACTGCGACGCCTATGTCCTGACATTTCCTACACTTGAACATTGTCGAACTGGTTTATTAAAACCTTCCATTTAAAATGTCACATAAAACTAAAAATATACCGACATCATGAAATGTGAGGCCGCTGCGATGTTGTAAATTTAAGTTCAAATAGTAATAAACTATCTGCGCCCCGCGGCCCCGCTACATGTTTTCGAGATAAAATGTAGCCTATGTTCAAATCAAAAGTTCAAATTTCATCCAAATCCGTCCAGTAGTTTTTGCGTGAAAGAGTAACAAACATCCATCCATCCATCCATCCATCCAAACTTTCACATTTATGATATTAGTGGGATGCGAATGTGTTTGTTTGTTTATTTGTTACGCTTTCACGCGTATACTACTTAACGGATCTGGGTGAAATTTGAACTTGAATTGAAAATGAAAATTTGAATTTTGCATGTTGGTAGTTTAGGCCCTGGAATAAGACATATAATACTTTTCATCATCATCGTCATCATCCATCTCCACGCGGGTAAAACCGCAGGGCGCACCTAGTAAGTAATAAACGCATAAATTAATACTATCTGATTAAATTTGTATATTATTGTAACCACCAGACTCGGCTTCGGCGCCATCTGCTTCGAATGCTTTGATCTCTTATTTTTTTTTTATTCTCACAGCAAGGTTTGGTACTCTACTGGTAATCCTTGGTGGTATATCTCCTTAGCAGGAGGTCGTCAATCTAGATATCACCGCAGCGCCAGATAGCTGCCGCCAAGCAGTAGTAGGAGTATGTAAACATTCCTGTGTTCCGGTTTGTAGGGTACTGCAGCTAGCGAAAGTAAAAGGTTGTAAGGATACACTTACACAGAAACACACACACACACCGGATACACTGGCGAGTGCGCTTCAGATCTGCATGACCTAATTCCACCCTGCACATTCTGCTATCGTACACCCAGGAGCTCCAAGAAGCGACACCGATTCATGGTCAATATTCCAAAGACTCAAACTAAACGGTTCGAGTCTACCTTCGTTGTACGAACCGCTAAACAATGGGATTTCCTCCCCGAGTGGGTGTTCCCTGATAGATACAATCTGGGTGCCTTCAAGTCGCGAGTGAATCAGTTTCTTCGAGGCGAGCGTGCTCCATCGTAGACCGCATCTCCGCTTAACTTCAGCCGAGTTGGCGGTCAAACGCAAGCCTATATGTAATAATAAAACTAGATGTGGAGACTAACCATCGAAAGTAAATCATACATCAGTCAACGTATAGTGCGCATTCCAGACACGCCAAACAAGGGTCCGATCCAGGCGTTCCTGTCCCCGCAGTGGGGCGGCGTGGTGCTCGCCAGCCCGACGGCCGCGGAGTGCGAGGGCGGCGCCCGGCGCCCGCACACGCGCCTCATCATGGGCGCCTTCGTGTCGCATCTCCGGAAACTGCTCGGCATCGCCGACACGGTGAGTGACACTACTCGTTATACTTGGTGGTAGACTTTATTTGGAGGAAGTCGTGTAGGTAGGTACCATCGCAGTACCAAATATTCTACCGCCAAGCAGTAGTGTGTAAATATTACTTTGTTCCGGTTTGAAAGGTACAGCAGCCAGCGAAATTATAGGGCTGTTGAGACTAACCATCGAAAGTCTCAAAGTAATAAGCACCAAAGCAGCCATGCCTGGACTTTGTTTTGTTACTCAAGTTCTGTGTATCGCTGCAATGATCATGGACAGGCGTTATCTCTTACCGTCACAAGAGCGTCACGTTCGTCTCATTACTTTTGCGTAAACAAATTGTTGGTGCTGCTTTAAACGGTTAGTTTAAATAGTTTTTTATCCATGCCCACTGCAGCGGTATCCAAAATATTTAGTTTTAATATCGTTGCAGTACTCTTCAAACTGGAACAGAGAGTAATGCTCGGCGGCAAAATATCTGGTACTGCGGTGGCAACTGCGTAGATGGTACTTCCTGCTAATGTGATGTAACACCTAGTATTCTAGTAGATAGATAAATAATTAGTTATTAGTTTTAATGACACATTCACAGGAGCATATTGAAGGCGCGTACTTGGAGCCCCTCCGCTCGGTGGCTCCCCGCAAGTGGGAGATAGACAACCTGCTCCGCATCAGGACCCTGGAACAGCTGACCGCCGCGGAACGTACGCTGCAATCACTTGCGCAACTACTGGGTAAGCGAAGTAACATCGTCTACCGTTTCTGTGCCTGTTCCCAGGTAATTTGAGTCTTCATGCTGCCTTCTGTCTTCAAATGTCGATCAAATCGGTCCGTTCCTTCAAGCAGGCGTGCTTTATCACAGACTATATCGCTGGGACCTCTCTGTCGCACGTATTCACTCGCAGCAATATTTCACGTTTTGAAGCTCGATAACTGGAATTCAGGAGTGATGTTTCGCAGACAACCCTATACCACCGTGTTCGTAATAGAATAGTGTTAACTTTAGTTCATTAGCCAGACCAGTTCAAGTTACTAGTATCGACTTACCTGTTTCTACTTGCCTACCCAAGAGTTGTGGCGGGAAAAAATAGTCAATCTAACATTTGCATATTCTATAGGCTTCATATTTTATGTACTTTCGATTGGTATGGAATTTGTCTACTAACCAAACCAGTGAAGTGTTTTTTTTTTAATTGTTAATTAATCCTATTCTGACCTGAATTTGTGTAGTCAACCCATTTGCAATATATTCATTGACATATTTAATTAGATATAAAACACTTTTTGGATGAACCAGCTCGGTGAAGGTCGTTCTATACTTGGATCTTAGACGCTATTATCAGGAGCTTGTTGTACAGCACAGTGAATAATCCGTAAAGAATTCTGTCACTGTAGTGAACAATATGATGTTTTAAAGCTCTGATTTCCACATTTATGATACTAGTACGTTGTATGTGGTTGCAGGTGAAATATCCAATATAGTGATAAACGACGAGGTTGGGGCGTCCATCAACGCGGCAGTGGAGTCGCTGCAGATCGCAGACATACTGCTCCAGCGCGGGGAGCTGCTCGGGGCCTACCAGGAGTCGCAGCACGGCGCGCGGGCCGCCGAGACCGCCTTCATGGAGCCCAGCCTCTTGGCGCTCCTCTACTTCCCGGATGACCAGAAGTAAGTACTCTAGCAGAGGATTGGTGAAGTGAATGTTCGCGCTATAAAATAATCCCACTAATATTATAAATGTGAAAGTTTGGATGGATGGATGGATGGATGTTTGTTACTCTTTCATGCAAAAACTACTGGACGGATTTAGATGAAATTTGGTATGGAGGTAGCTGAGACCCTGGATTAGCACGTCCCGAAAACATTAGCTGCGCCCCGCGGTGTTACCCGCTACGTCTTCAATAATGATTACAACGTGGCTGCGCTGTTTCAGGTACGCGATCTATATCCCTCTGTTCCTGCCCATCATGTTCCCAGTGGTACTGTCCCTGAAGAACCTGCTGCTCTGGCTCCGGGGGAAGCCCATCCACAAGGAGAAGGCGGACTGATCCTCTCACCCCACTAGACAGTATTACAGTGTGGTGTTGTACAGTAAAATTAAAAATAAATTATTATGAAAAATGTTAATGATTTTGAACTTTAATATTAAACTAAGAAAAACAAGAACAATATATCATCGAAGTAAAAAGGTTGCACAGATCTTGTGTATCTTTGTGTGTATGTCCGCATGTGGGTGTGAAGTATGAGTAGAAGCCAAAGTTACCTGGCTTGAGCAGTTAACAAACTCTTAAAACAGCCGCTCAGGCGTCCATTAAGTTCGTCACTTAACATCAGGTGAGCTGTGGTCAAACACCTAGCCTGTCAACTATAAAAAGCTTTTGTTTTTTATAGTGGACAAACTAGGTATTTGACCACAGCTCACCTGATTAAGTGATGTTGTGGTCAAAGATGGTAAACGTACTTACCTAGACTGGAATGGAACTGGCTCTTAAGTGAGGCTGCTGGAATAGACTGTTAGGTGCATAGCGACAGATATACAACTTGAGGATAGAAGCTAGCCTGCCCAGTACTTACAAAGAACTCTACCACCGTGCTATGATTTCTTCACGATGTATCAGCTTTATACTTCTACAGGAACTGTGAGAAGCAGATAACTGATAGAACCCGAATCAACCCTGTTTTTATAAAGAATAAAGCTGTCATAGTCCACCATGCTGGTCAAGTGCTTCAGACTTCCCACCTCTTCGAGAACGTTAAGAACCTTCAGACATCCAGATCCCATCTCCTTTACCGTTTGATTTCAAGGACAATACGCACATTACTTTGAAAGGACAGGGATGCGTGCCGTGGGATTTGAACCCAATACGGATCAGACAATCTCTCAACTAGGCTGCTATGAAATCTATGGATTTACAAATTCGATTATTTTTGTCTCTAGATAGTAAACCAAACCATGGAAAGTCTCAAAGTAATGAGCGCCAAAGCAGTGATGCCCTGGACTTTGTTTTGTTGCTCAAAGTTCTGTGTATCGCTGCAATGGTCCTGAACAGACGTTATCTCTTAACATCAGGAGAGCGTCTCGTTCGTCTCATTACTTTTAAATAAAAAAATGTAGGGAACCTATTTATCTTTCTTTCACCAAGAAATCAAACTTTTTATCCATAGCACGTTTTCTACCAAACACACGTAAGTAGTTGTGTATATTGTTTGTAGGTACATTTATAGCACAAAAAAGTGACGTCAATAAACATGTTTCGCATATAAATGAAAAATACTAGTGAACTTTGGCTCATAATTATAATATATTAATATTTAATACTGAGGTACTTAACATTGTAAATTCATTTAAACATTCTTACGAACTAAACCGTATTTTAATTCATTGTGCAATTACAACTTTTGTGTAGGTATTATTCTATTATATTTTGACTAAGGCGTGACATGTTGTTTATACTGATATGTAGTGCAGATTTAATACATTAACATGTGTTTCCTATTTTCTTTTCGGTCCTACTGAGCTTTTCAATCGAGTGGCCTACCACAAAGTCCCTGCTCGACGAACAAGTAAGATTCGATAAGAAATGGTTGTTGCGGTAGGCCTCCAAATGTATGGAAATATATCATTCGTTAAACATTTCTGCTAATTAACTTATGCGTTTCAACTCGCTTCAGCACATTTCCATTACATCAACATTGTTTTCGTTTTGGTACGAAGCCCGCGTTAGGATTCGAGCCAATCAGTTTCAGTAATCATCGCCACGTTGTCCCCAGTCCCGGGCAAATACTCGAACTCCCAAATAGAGTTGCCCAGAACTAAAGTCTCCCCTTCAGACAGATCGAAACTGAGAGTATAGCAGTCGTCTTCGCAGGGGGCCCGAGGCTTCAACTGAATGAAGTTCTTCCCCTTCAGCTGAGACATGATCACGAGCCCGACGTCGAGCTCCAAGTGCTTGTATCTATGGGTGTCGTAGTTCTTGGAAAGTAACAACCAATTGAAGTGCGAGGGAGGGATGTGGGGGGAGAGGAAGTAGGGTCGGGGCGCGAGCACGCGAAAAGACTTCACAGCTCTGATGTCGCAATTCTGGAAGTGGACGAACCAGCTGGGAATGTCGGTGTTGGTGATTCTGGAGACGATTTCTTCGAGGTCGGTGGGCTGGCGGCCGATTCTGATGTTGGAGAGGATGCGGCACGGCACGGAGAGGCGCAAGCGGTCATCGTCGCTGATGAGTCCGGTCAGGTTCAGGTCCGACTGGGAAATGGACCAGTCGTAATACGCGTCGGAGACGATCACTGGAGCGCCGCGCAATAGGTGATGGTTGAAGACCTCGTTGTAGTTTGAATCTGACACGCGCCCGATGGATTCTGAAACATAATAGGATCAATAAGTCACGGATCTGCAACAATTATGTAGGCCAAAGTACTCCGTACGAGTTAAAAAACTAAAATTCGCCAAAGAGTAAAAGTTCTACGATGGAGCTGTATTTGTACCTACTACGTACCAACTAGATGAGAGAATCCAAACACTCATTTCGTGAAAGTCAACTGCAGAGCAGTGTGTACACATTGTGCACTCTCTACATTACCCCGCAGTACCAGATATTCTGCCGCCAACCAGTAGTGTGTAAACATCACTGTGTTCCGATTTGAACGGTGCCGCAGCTAGGGAAATTACTGGGCTGTTGAGACTAACCATCGAAAGTCTCAAAGTAATGAGCGCCATAGCAGCGATGCCTTGGCCTTTGTTTCGTTACTCAAAGTTCTGTGTATCGCTGCAATGGTGATGGACGTACGTTATCTCTTAGCACTAGGAGAGCATCTCGTTCGTCTTATAACATTTGTACAAAACGTAAATTAATTAATAAACATTTTTCTTCATTACAAAATAAAGTCGCTAAAACTTATATCATTTACAAAATAGTCACGCAGATAGTTTGGCCGTTTTACGTACCCACATACGGATTTAGTAAAAAAAACTTTATTTTTTAGTACTGATGAGTGATGTGGTAGTAGGTAGGTACGGTAAGTACTAAAGTTATTGTGTTGTGTATTATCATATTAAATTCTGGTCAAATATCAAGATCGATCCAGCCGTTTAGTTTTAAAAACTGAATGAGAGAGATACACTTTCGTAAACATTGTAGGACAATTGACACAGCTCCATCTAGCCTCAAACTAAGCAAAGCTTGTACTCTGTCAGTTATTTGGCCTATTTGTATAATTTTATTACTTCGACATTTTTTATTTTACTGATATTGACTTGTATTATTTGTTTTGACATTTTTGTAATTCCTTGACATTTAGATTTTCATGACACTTATGTAATTCTTATTATTATTATTATTTTATTTGACATTTGTATAATTTTTTATTTTTGATTTTGGCTTGTGAGATAGATGTAACTGATCATTATTGTCGTTTTTATCTCAATAAATAAATAAATAAATAATAACTGGCAGAATACTTATATACTTTTTTTTGTAAATACGTAGATATAAATATCACATAAATGTTTGTCCTGAGTGGGAATCGAGCCACTTTGTGTCTGGGATTTCTGTATTTACAAAAAAAAAAACTATTAGGTATCTGTAACCCATTATTCCCAAAGTACACGCGTGGCTTTGTTTTATTTTGGTTAGTTGGCGCAGTGTAAGAAAATGTTCTAAGATATTTATATTATTGTGAATACTTGAATCATTGTACAGTTATAATATGTAAGCCACCTACCATTTCATGATTTTCCGCTTCCGATTATAGACGGTATCCACTCTTTAAAATGGCAAAATTTCGTATTTAGAATATGTATTATCATAACCTATTTGCGCCTTATGGGAAACAGATGATAAAATCGCATGATAGCAAACTAGGTACCTACTTTTAGCTGAACAAAACGTTGGCGCAAGCGTAATCACTAAGGAAAACACGATACTAATGCGTTAACGACAATTATTGAAATACCTACTTAAATAATAATTATAATTGTAGCTACTCACTGACAGCCTCACAGGCGGTACAATCAACAGTAGAAACGATCGTAGAGTCCAAGTTACGTTGCTGCGATTTTTCTATCAGGCATTTGTTGCTGTACAAAGGGGTCCAATCCCAGACAGGCAGCAATTTTATCAAAACAATTCTTGCTGCAGCTGACGCGTGCCATTGGAAGGTTTCGGTCTGGCTCACGGTGTACCCTATGGCTAGAACCATGATCAGAAGGAGTACAAGTCTGGTCCATCGCTTGATAGACGCCTTGCGCACTGCGCTGGTCAAAGGTCTGCAAATGATGTCCAACTCCTCATCACTTATACCAGCCTCTTTACAATACTCATAGAAGGAACGCACTTCAGAGTTAATTAGCTCGAATTTCTCGCGCTGGGACATCGTCGTCCCTGTTTTTAGACTCATTTTACACGACGACCTACTCCCGCGAAACGATCGATAGTAAAGTTGGAGAATGCGGCGTGGCTTATCGATAATGAAATTTCGCGCGCGCGCGATGTACCTACCATTGTACGGAAGTCGCAGGCGAAGTATACCATATTAATAAATAATAATAATTTAAACAAACGTACAATTATGCATCGGTAATTTACATAAAAATGAATCATCTATTCCAATTGCCAAAGTACTTACTACTTATTGTCCATCGTAAAAGTTTGCGCAACAGAAGTAACCTTTCCATAGACAATTTTTTAAACATCCATGGTAGAATTTTGAGGCAATTTTAGACCAACATTATCGTATACTTTATTTGAACTGGCAACACCAAAAGTCAAATACTTTTCCGCCATATTGAAAGTTCTAATGTGGGAAGTCGGTCAAACGCTGACCCTATTAGGGATTTCTATTTGTTGCATTTCAATAGTAGCTCAAAAGGATTACTAAAAAAGAATTTATATATTTAGTGACTAATTTATTGTGATTCAGTGAGCAACGAAAGTGTATTTGCATTTTTGCAATTTGCGTTGATGGATACGTCACAGCGCCATGTTGTATTCCTGCGCTGATTGCAGGCACGAGAATCTGCCAACCCGTTTATTTTCCGGGATTACTTCCCGATAATAAATCGAATCGCGATTTTGTACTCAAATATATTTTATTTTATATTTGTTGGCAAATGTCAAACAAGTTAGAGAAATCGATGCATCCCTGTTGTCGCATTTCGAGTGCTTACTCCTAATACCAACTGCAGTTAGTGCATCCGCGAAAGTTGAAAGGACTGTGTTGTAAAAGAAAGAAGTGATAATTAGCCAAAATTCCGGTCCCTACGCGCAGACGAGAAGGTGCCTACCCGCCGGGGCAGTCAGGCGAAGGAGACATGAACAAACGCAAAAATCGCCAACCGCCGAGGTAAATGCTAACTTTCAGTGTTCCGATGACATGTCTTTGTTGTTAGGTATCAGTGTCGGGTGCATTGCGAATTTTTCACAATTTTGTAAATAAAATCCCGCGCGGAAGGGCAGGGTGTTGAAGGTGTGATGTAAATAGGGGTGGACAAAGTTTGTTTTGCGTGCGGTGATAAACGGGGCGGCGCGTGCAGCGGCCGCCGCGGCACGACACAACAGCTAGGCGTTCGCCCTACTTTTGCTGCGTACTCACGGCGATTAATATAGCCACGAGATCAGCTGTTTGCCGCCTGTGCCTCACACTGGCTTCATAAAGTTCATAATCTAAATTCCATCCGCCAGTAAGTTTACCAGCTCTCACTTCGGTAATTAGCCGCATATTTCCCATCCACTGCAATTACTAACAAAAGCACTTGGTTACATTACTATACAATGCATAGGAAGTTAGTTTAATAGCTACTTTCACTCCATAGAGTAAGTACTGCACAGTGAGACACCCTGGCATATATCCAAATTTCTTAATTAGAATTTGCTCTTTTCTTTAATCCATGATGTTCCTATTGTCTAGAAGTATATTAGAGTGTGTGTGTTAATAAAAATCCGGGTGTGTTAAATAGAATAAACAACAAAAACAATCAGAGATGCATTAATTAAACTTGTGAGACATTGTCATTGCTTCGGGAATGCAGCTTGTATATGTGAAGTAAAATACATTGTTTCATTTCTTGAAAATATTATCTTTGAACACTAATAATCCCATTGAAAAATTTACCTGTACTAGTGTTTCAGACAAAATTTTTAAATTTTACTAAGTAAAGTAAAGTTTAAATAAGAATCTAAAATGTTTAGGCTCTATAATAACTTTCAAAAGTGAGTCAAACATTGATAACGAAGTACATTAATTTCGCCAGTAAATGACAATACAATTTCACCCCCCAGTATGCTTAGTTCCAAGTTTACTCAAGTATACTAAGTGAATAATTTTACTTAATATCTCATGTTATCATAATGATGCTATATTTAACTTTCAATAGCTTTTCATCAATTGAATAATTCTATTTAATTGAGTGTTGACTTTAGAGCTGACACTCAAATGTCATGTGTTCAAAAACTATCAGATATTAACAATCATCACAAAACTAGAGTAAAATAAAATAAAATAGCTTTTGGTTGACTTCATTTTGTGACATCTAACTATAGGTGTTAATAAAAATCAAATTATATTTGTTGGTTTGCTCGCAACTTGAGAACGGCTGAAACAATATAGCTAATCCTTTTTAAATGTGTATGATATTTTGAATGACTTTCATTCAAGTGCAAGGCCAATTGCTGAGCACTACCACACCAGACACTTAAGTACTGAGTAAAGCTAGTAACAGTATACAAGATTTTTTTAAACTTGTTAATTGTTTACCTCTCTATTTAACTTATTTCACTGAGATAACAGCGGTCCAAGAGTTATTTTATTGTTTTTGAATTGGTTTGCATTTGGCTGCATGCTGCTGATGTTAGGCCAATGATGCAGTCTGGAAGTCTTCCCAGGCTGCATCATTGCCTACTTAGAAGGGATAACTGTTTAAGAAATATTAGACGAGAGATTATAGCTGGAAGGTCTATGTATGTGCTACGATAGTTTCTGATTCTGTCACCAATCAGTAGTAAAGGATATTACAGCTAGTGAAATTACAGGGTGATTAAAATTAACCATTGCATGAGTCAATTTAATGAGCACTAAGCAGACATGCCCTGGACTTTGTTTTGTTAGTTAAAGTTCTGGGAACCACTACAATTGTCATAGATAGGCATTATCTATTACAAATAGAAGGGTATTCTGTTCATCTAAATCATGTTTGTGTTTGTTTCATGCTAAAATACTCATTCCATACTTCTAAGCCAGGGAGCATAAACTGGTAAAGAATTCCACATCAGATTGTGGTGCATATAAAATGTGGAATAAATTAAATCAGTCATTGACCGTCTATAATGAATCTCAGTCTAAGCTAGAATACTGTTTAGAATGTCACTTGAGGACATAACTTTTACTTCCTACTTTCATTTAACATTGCTGACATTCCATTGAAACTAAACATGACTGATAATATTACTGTTGATTTAAATGTTTATTTAACCGCCAAATTTTTCAGCATTGACAGGTTAAATGTTTGACCACAGCTTAAGTGATAGTGTAGATGAATATAAACATGTTAACATAGAAAGAGAACATCATACCAGTATACATTGATAGTCCTTGCTTTGTGGAGAAAAAAGAATCAATAACTAATGTCACCCAAAGAAAGCAATGGCTTTAAGATAACAAAATTGTGCTGAATCGAGATTAGAACCCTATCTTTCCAAGACTCACAAGTCATTGTTATTTCATACTTTGTTTGTATCAAACAAATTGAATCAGTTAGACTTGCTTGCTAGATATGCAAATTTTTAAAGGTTGCAAAGTATTTTTGGTTGTAGTGTCGTGTGTATTGACTCTGCTTACCATCAAGCAAGCATTCTGCTTGTTAGCTTCCATTAAAGATGGAAGTCTGTTACTTATAATATATTTTTGTAATTACATTGTTTATAATGTACTAACATTTATTTATTCAATAAAACATACAAACAGATCATTATAGATCTGTGTCACATTCCAGAACTAGGTGCATATATATGTATGACTATGTGCATTATAATTACATTTTAAAAATTCATCAGAGAATTAATTTGTTAGTTGTAACTACAGACAAAATACATAAAAATTAAAACTTTTAAATTAAATTCTAAAATAATCTTTAATTGGCTAAAATTATCATTATGTTACAAAGTAACTCTGCTTTTCCAACTTATCGCAACTAAACAGCTGAACCGATTCTGATGAATTTTGCCATCACATATACTTCTTACAAAATTGAACTTTGAAAATAAATATACTTAACTCAGTTTTATTCACCTGAGTGAGTTTTCTGCTACTGTCTATCATCCTTTAGGTTCTTTGCGCTAGTTTTAGTGAAGTTTAAAACTATCTTTGTACAAAATCCTTGCAATACATTATTTAAATTTTCACATACAGTAGACTTCTTTGGTAGTAAGTCTGCTTGAGTACAGAGTTCTAAATTTGGATGATGTATTAGAACATTGTCTGTGTATGTGGGCGTTAATTGTTACTTTTTGAGAGTTCTGTGACATCCTAGGTTTGGATGGTTAGTGGGGAGGCACGAGTGTAATTACTATGAACATAACGCTTTGCCATGAACTTTATAATGGTATTAGAGTAACAAAACAAAGTCCAGGGTATCGGCAGGACGCTTATTACTTTGAGCTAATTAATGGTTATTATCAATAGCCCTGTAATTTTGTTAGCGGCAGTATGTATCAAATTGGAACACAGTAATATTTATTCACATATAGGCCAAATATTTAGTACTGGAAGATATCTGATAAGAAGATTTACTACTGGGCAAATAAGTGTGGAGGCATTTTATTATTTTTACCCCATCTTTAAGACACTTCATTAGCTCCATTTAAGTAACATATGCAGTGGAGCATATAATACTAGAACATGATTAATTTAGATTTGTTTTTTTGAAAAAACCTTGCCAGTGTGAGATTTATGACATGAACTTACTCAGTTTGCATACTAACAAAATAATTATGCCACTGTAGAGATATAATGTATAGCAATAGTCTGATATACATAGTAAAAGCAATTTTCTTTTATATTAGGTTCGCGTTTGACCACATCCTGCCTGATGTGAAGCAACAATGTGGTCTAGGATGGAACACACTTACCTAGAAGGAACCTGTTTACTCTTGATATGAAGACGCTCAGATTTCTATATCCTAAATGTGTGTTAGTTCACTAAAAGCTTGATTTCAATTAGTGAGATACTGTATCTGCCTACTATATCCTTACTCATTCAACATTGCAAGAAAAGTCATTGTCCCACACATGATCACGATCAATAACCTGAAAAAAATATGTGATTACCAAGCCCGCCTCAATTGGCATGTTGTGATGCATAAAAATAGTTGCACTAATTGACGGGTGCGTTTTATTGCCTTGTGTTTAATATGGCTGATAGGTTAGGCTCTTGACCATAGCTCACTTGATGTGCAATAACAATGCGTTCCAATAGTATGTTCATTTCAAAATGGAAATTGACTCTTGAGTCTAGTTGATGCAAAATTAAAAGTAAAGCATTGTTTTGTGCATATTCTTTTCATCTAGGTTGGCTCTGATAGACGCTGGTAGGGGAAATGCATAAAACACCCCAAGCGGGATGTCAGTGCAGAACTTATTGTCCTCACTTTGAATAAGAATCCTTTTCATCAACTATAATAATATGTTCAAAGACTTATCCTTCTGATTGACACTACTTTCTACCGAATTTCAACATGAATGGGTCAACTATTTTGCATAAGTTATAGGGATGTTACGGCAACTTAGTAGGGAGCTTGTCTGAGTTCCAGTCTGAAGGTTCTGGGTTCAAATTCCAAGACTTGCTATTTTAAATTATGCATGTATTGTTAACTGCCGCTAGCTTTAGATGGTGTGGCTACCTGCATGTCTGAGAGTTGTTTATGTTCTCAGAGAGATGCATAAAATAAACAACCCATATTTGACCAGAGTGACCTATAGTTGACCATACTTTCCCCTTCTCGCAATGAGAACGAGAGGTCCACGTCCAGAATTTGGATTAAAAACATGGATGGATAGTGATCAATCATAAGAAGAATAATAATAAATATATCACGCGACATTAGCAACTTTTTATCTCGAAAACTTTATAGAAACCGCAGGGATTATTACAATTATTAATGAAAAAAAGAGGTTTTAGCTCGGAAAAATTAATACAATATGTAGTATAAATCGATGAATCACTATTGTTTTGATGTAACTTGACTGAAAGATGAGCAGAGGCCCTGGTGGTTTCTAATCTTGGTCTGAATGCGGCAACCACTGCGTAGTCATCGCTTCTAATCAAATGCTCTCACTAATTATAATTGTAACAAGCCCTGCGGATTCAATCAAGGTTTCGAAATAATAAGTGAAGAAGTGATTTTATTTATTTATTACTAGCAGACGCCTTGCGGTTTCACCCGCGTAGTTCCCGTTCCCGGGGGAATACAGGGATAAAAAGTAGCCTACCCGTGGCTCACCCGGGGATAGTGTAGCTTCCCAACGGTAAAAGATTTTTTGAAAACGGTCCAGTACTTTTGGAGCAATATAAACAAACAATCAAATCTTTCCTCTTTAGTATAGATTATTTTTATCACTGATCACTAAATAGCATAACATAACATTGATATCGTATTTCGCGTGTGTTGGTTCGCATAGCGTCGTTCTTTTTAACTATGCTACAAATTTTGAGTCTCTCTGCGCTATCATTTAGAGAATTTCTGGCGACACACTAGCTTGTGGTATGAGAAGAGATGGGATTTACAGCAGTTCAGTTTGCTCGTGCACAGATCGCCGCGAGGGCGCGTGGTGGCTGAAGGCGTGTACAACAACTCCCACTTCATGCACGCCGCCACGTCACACGTCGGAGACATTGTCCAGGTGCTTACGCAGTCGGGAAGCCTCTGGGAAGGGGTGTTCAAAACATTCAGTGCGCAATTTGAGGTGAGTCTTACTCTTGATACACTTTTTTTTTTCAGTTTTGGCATGACCCCCATTAATTTGCTAGGAGACATCCAAAAAACTTAGTTAAAAAAATGATTTTGCTCAAAGAAATGCCTAACAGAAGCTACATATTTCGACCTATATAAATATTAAATAAACTGAAAAAGGCATTCTAGACTTCATTCGAGTCCTGTATTAAAATTAAACGAATGCTACGTTTCGGTTTACATTAAGCGAAAAGGCGGTCAAATACAAGCAAAAAAAAATGGGCTATGGTAACATAGTATTTTTTTTAATTTAGCTTTTTTTACTTTGTATGTGTGTGTACATGTATAAACCATGAATCAATCAATAAAGAATATCTCTAATTTATTTTTATGTGAAAGTAACGAGACGAACGAAACGCTCCCCTGATCGTAAGAGATAACGCATGACCATGACCATTGCAGCGATACACAGAACTTGTAGCAAAGTGAGTAGCAAAACAAAGTCCAGGGCATCGCTGCCTTGGCGCTCATTACTTAATTTGGTTATGGATCGAATGAAAAGAAATGCCATTAATCATCATTAGAGAAAAACGAAGCGATGGCATAGGCTTCGTTGGCCACTCACCAGATGCCTAACCCTAAAAACACTAATTCGATTCATTATAACAGCAAACAAACAACCAGAACCAATGATCAATAACCCGTACCATAGTGTGACCGCACTCGGCCCTCGGCGGAGCACTCGCAATGTCTCGGCATCTGTAACGCGAGCCTTTTTACAAATCACGTAAAAAACGGGCCCGAGTGTCGCACAAAATGTCGAAATACTAACTTACGACTTTACTTTCCCTGACATTTTTAACATTCCACAAGTTTGATTTATTATGCGATTATAACGCTACTCTACACTATCGAGTGATTTGCTTTTTATTTATTTTTTTCTTTGATTTTGGCGTCGCATTTTGTGCATTTGCCAGTTTCAAGTGTTTTTTAATTTTTTTTTTGTGTAAAAGAGATGAGACGAACGAGACGTTCTCCTGATGGTAAGAGATAACGCCTGTCCATGACCATTTCAGCGATACACAGAACTTTGAGTGTTTACACAGTGTTTTATCAAGTTTCATAAGTTAAAAAGTAGTCAAAGTCCAGTCATGCTTTAGTAAAGTAGTGGCGACTTTACTATAAGCTTCGATGTAGTTTTGAAAGCAACACGAAAAGTCATGTTTCACCACATTGTATCACTTTCCCATACTTGCGCTTCTAATTCGGTATTTTATAAATAAAACACTATTTCAATTACTACTAGCGTGTTTTCGTGTGTTTATGTATTGAACATAAACACTCGAAAAAACACTAGTTTTGGAAAAAATACAATGGCGCGACTCGGCCTCCTTCCGCGTTCCCGCCAAAAACTACCAGTGATTTGCTTATTAGCTGCGGGAGTATGGGGCGGAGGCCCTGCTAGGAGGGCTTCGCTTTGCATTCTACAATTGAAATTAATCACAATTTGCAAAGTAGCTTAGTAAGCATTCGCCTAGCTGCTTTGTGGAGATAAAAGAACATCCTATTCCAACAAACTGAACGGATCAACTAGTCGTGCAGAATGGAATTCGAGGAAATTCGTCGCGCGCTTCATAGAAAATGTTATCTGACATAATACACATGCACATTACCATTGACAGCTCGTCCAGCTCGCTGTAGGGCTCAATAAGGCTCGCTTCCTATTACAGTTCTAAATATAGAATGTATTACAGCTAGGACAAACAGACAGACGACCTAAGCTTGGCAATAAATAATGAACTAATAATAATTTAATATTAATTTTTGATATATGCTTAAAAAGTAGCGTGGGTTCGATTCCCATTTGTGTGAAGGCCATGAATGTTTTTTCTGTGCCTGTGTGTTCTGTATGTATTTTAAAAAACCGGTCAAGTGCGAGTCGGAATCGCGCAATACGGGTTCCGTACCATCTATAAAAAATGGCAAAAAAATCACGTTGGTTGTTTGGGGTTCCCTCCCCCCTTAAATGTATAGTTTATTCTGTTTGGTAGTATTTGTTGTTATAGCAGCAACAGAAATAAATCATCTGTGAAAATTTCAACTGTATAACTTATCACGGTTCATAAGATACAACCTGGTGACAGACGGACGGACAGCGGAGTCTTAGTAATAGGGTCCCGTTTTACCCTTTGGGTACGGAACCCTAAAAAAGTAGATATAATTATATTAAAAGTATTTTTTCAGTTATCTGGTTCATATAGGTTTGCTTAGTTTGGGATTACATGGCGCGTGAAAAAAGTTACATAATTTATTTAATTATAAACTCATATACATAACAGTACATTATACGTAAATGTAAATTTTTACATAGGTAATTAGGAATATGACTTGTAACTTTGCTTTTAAAATTGTATTTGTAATAAAGTTCTGTTGTACTTGAACAACAATAGGGTTGGTCATGCTATAGGCGTTTCCTGCTTATTTAAGCAGTACATACGTGGAGATGGGTACTTAGACCGTTTCACAAAGGAACGGTGCATCAACACGGGAGTAATCAATCAATCTGTTGTGCAACTAGGTGACATCCGCTCTCCCTCTCACAAGAACAAAGGTGTGGCGCCAGTGCGAGCGACACTTCTCAAATCCTGTCCTTATTTTTACGGCGTTTTCAACAAAGCATTCGTCCATAAAAGCAAAGCTTGTGTGGATGGCTATGGAAAACAGATAACTGATAGTATACTTAAATAGTTTTTTTTTAAATACATACTTATAATACATACAGGACACCCAGACACAGAACAAACATTTCTTTATACCACAAACTATTTGTCCTGGGTAGGAATCGAACCCAAGCCCTTCAGCTCTTGAAGCAAACATACTACCAATGAACCAACAGTGCTGTCAAGATTGCATGTTCGAGACTTTCCGGTAGATAAGTTGAATTTCCAAATGGTCTAAAGTTGCTTGTTTTTTCTCGATTTATAGATTGTGCAAAAATATGTCGCATTCGCAATTGTTTTTTCCGCTTAAAAATAAGCCTTGAATGCGCGAAATGTTGTCACGCAAAGTTTTTTAAACAACGTTGAACTTGCCGAACCTAAGAGTTAAGACACCTCAGGCGCACCATTTTCAAGACAATAATGTCCATTTCGTTAAACTTTTCGATCATTTTTGGCAAGCAACAAAAGGATCAGGTTATAAATCGTACGATATGGTTCTATCTAGACACGTTTGTGTGAAAAAAGGCACGAGACTCATTTTAGGGCTGACAAATTGATGTAGAAAATGCACGCTTGATAAAGAAATTTAAAAACACGAATGCTCGCTCAATAATTAACTAAAAAGTAAATTATAGACAGTGTCACTAGGGATAATGGGGGACTAACGATACATCATAGTGTTTATTGATAACAATCAGTTACAAGTCAATTATAATTTGCTAGCTGCGCCCCGCACTATTACCCGCTACATGTTTTCGGGATAAAAAGTAGCCTATGTTCTAATCCAGGGTCTCTGCTACCTCCATACCAAATTTCATCCAAATCCGTTTCGTAGTTTTTGCGTGAAAGAGTAACAAACATCCATCCAAACTTTTATATTTGTAATACATATTAGTGGGATATACGACCCTCAATTTCACCAAGTCATCGAACCTATAGAATGCCTGTTCGATAAAATCAAATCCAAATTTGTTCAGTCATTTCAAAGTTATGATGGAATAAAGAAACAATACATACATGAAAACGTTACATTCCTTTTTATGGGCAGTCGTGTCAAAATTCTTTAACTTCCCGCTGCTGTGCTGTCACCGTGCCGTTCCGTGACCCGCTGTCAGTGGAGTCGAACCCGCCCCGGTCTATGGCGTGCCTCCTTCACACATTCATTTATCGTGGATTCTGCTCCGTTACGTAACATCCGGCACTTCCGGCCCAAATATGATACATCGATAATTAAAATTGAAATCGTGGTCCGACCGATTGTAAGTGTTTCCGTTTTGCTGTAAAATACATAATAATATTAGATTTTGGCGTGTTTGTTGTGAGTTTATTCGTTTTTATGCGAATTTCTTCAGTTGTCTAACCGTCTTATTAGGAAAGAACTGTTAAACAGGTTATTTTAACATTATTCTGACAATAGCTACGCAAAAAACCATTCTTACATCAGCCTCCCTAATGTTATGTATTACTCGATGAGAGCTATCAAATATAATTATGTCTACTGGGTACTCGATAACGCAAAATTTACTCAAAACATGCCATCCCTATTAGTCCTTTTGCATAACTTTTTATATTCTAAACCTTGATATAGATCTTCTCTTATCTTGGTACTCGATGTCGTAGGGTCACCTAAGGCCAGCTCTCAGTGTAATGTATGAACTTTGTCGCTAATCCCACCAATCCCGCTGGATTTCGCTTAATTTTCGACCGGGATTAGTCCCGCATATTATATTTATCTTCGTTTATCCAAAGCTGGGGTAGACAGATCAGATCTGATGGTGTCCAGTGACTCTGTTTCTTCTAAAGCGTGATTCATCGTATTCCACATCGCCGTTTATCATCAGACCAGATGGCGGTCGAACGCGTGCTTATTAAGAACCCAAGTAATACATTAAGTTATGCGGTGAATGGTGAAAGACTGGATGAATATTACCTGAACTGTTTTAGAACAAAACTGAAGCTGGCTATTTATAGAATGAATCATTGATGCTTGTAGGGAGGGCCGAGGCTCGCGGGGCAAGGTCACGGGCTACAGCTAGTAAAGCGCAACACTGCGCGCGCATCCGCGATAAAGTCCACTTCACCTGTAGCCTAGGAACTAACGAGTCTAGAGTTCGAGCACTTCGCCTCGGGTCCTAATAAATAATCCCTAAATACAACTGCGTTATGTACATCTTACACGTTGCCAGTACTTATTGCTCGCGTGTATAAGCTCCGATTTGCAACTTTACTTTAAATGTAAAAGTGCATTCGCGTTGCATTTTCGGTGAGCGCAGCCCTAGCGGAACCGCGAAAAGTGGGTCAGATCAATAAGCAGACCGCCTGTGTCGTTCGCGACAACTCAACGTCCATACGGTGTAATGGTTCCGCACGAAGTGATCTATCGGTCGTCCTGAACCTTCGGTCCGTGAGGTGCATCGCAAAAGTACCAGAATTTCGTCAAAACAATCGTGGACATTCGTCGACTTTACTAACCAGTGAAAACCGTATTCCGATGGAATTTATCTCCGCATGAACCTTACGGTATATCGATCGATCTTGACTATGCAAGTGCGTTTGTCATATACGTGTGATCAGTGACTGCTGTCTCAGTTGAACTGCGGATTCAGTGGAGTGGCTAATCGTGTGATAAACTTGAAGTGCTCCCCATGGATTGACGCAGGCTTGATGGTCAATTACGCCGTTTTCACCATGTTTCTGAGGCCGCCGTACCGCCTTGTCCATTACCGACAGGTCAATGTCAGCCGCTACCAAAACGTACGTTAACGCGTTCAAATGTTTCAATTTCAAATTATACTCCGTGGTGGAAATGTTTTTCGAATTGCAAATTTTGAATCGGTTTTCTTGCATGCATGTTTTCGTTTGTATAATTTTCAAGTTGAATGTAAGTCAAGATTAAGAAACGGGTATTAGTGAACGCGTATGTTATGTTAGTTTGTCGTTTTAGTCAAGGACAGTGGCGTATGGTAAGTGGTGGACTACCTCAGGGGATTGAACTGACGATTGACTTTTACACGACTGCCAAAAAAGGAGTATAGTTTTAAGGGTTCATATGCGAGTTTCTTTATTTTACCATAACATAAATGTGTGGATAGATTTGGTTGTGCGGGGTGTCGCTAGAATCCTTACATCATCTCGAGTGACGCTAGCGATAATTTTCTTACAAAATAAAATCGATCGGAACGGTGATAAGGTCAGCAATGTCATACTTTTTGATGTAAAAGTTGTGACGCGCGAACGGTACGCTCTCCTTATGGGAAAAGATGTTCATGACCGTTGCAGTGTTGTACAAAACAAAGTCTAAGGTATCGCAGCTTTGGCGCTCATTAGACTAAGAGACATTGAATGGTTATTTTTCTTGGTATTGGTAAACCTCGATTTCTACTTGTTTTTAAATCCTCTCGATACTTATATTGCCTTTTAGCGATAAGATCGCTAATTAAACCAATATTCACGTTAGCATATGGTGTAAGAATTTTGCTCACTTATGTTGAGAAGGGGGAGGGTTAACAATTTTTCTTGATACATTAATTATTTTTTGCTTTTGTTGAATTTTAATAAAATCGTAGGGACTAAGTAAACCTATAGCCCCGGGCCGGGGAAGCTGAAGCTATGTTTAGTGGGAACCTATCTAGGACAGGCTATATCTAGGTCAGCTGAAACAGGCTCGGGAGTTCGTGGAAACGTAGGGCGTCGCCATTGCTTCGGCAATAGTTGCCTCGGAAGTCGTCGGGCTGCGCTCGAATGTATTAAACAAACTTTATGGACTTGTAATATTATATAAGGCTATTATTAGCTTCACTTGCTAACTTTTAACTGTGCAAACAATCTCGGACGCCCTGTTAGCTCATTTGGTAGAATATCTGCTTCAAGAGCTGTATAGAGTGGGTTCGATTCCTATTAGGACAAACATTTATGTGGCGATTTTTTTTAAATTCAAAATCGGTTCGCGTTTGGCCATAGATACTCTGCCTGATGTTAAGCAGTAGTGTGGTCTAAGATGAAGCACGCTTACCTAGAAGAAACCTATTTACTCTAGACTCTGTTTGTTCTGTATCTCTTCTCTATCCTACTAATGTTACAAATGTGAAAGTTAGGATGGATGAATGTTTGTTACTCTTTCACGCAATAACTATCGAACGGATTTGGATGAAATTTGGTATGGAAGTAGCTGAGACCCTGGATTAACACATACTTTTTATCCCGAAAACGTGTAGCGAGTAACACCGCAGCTAGTATAGTATAAAACAAAGTCTCTTTCCGCCTTCTGTATATCTGCTTAGATCTCTTAAACTACGTTACGGATTTTATTGCGGTTTCCATCAATAGACAGAGTGATTCAAGAGGAAGGTTTATAAATGTATAATACATACATATTGCACTACATTAGGATTAACTTTGGACCTGTGCGAAGTCGGGCCGACTCGCTAGTTTATTTTAGGATGTGTTCCGTTAGAAGGGTACTGCAGCTAGCGAAATAACAGGGCCACATTTTATGTCTCGAAGTAATGAGCGTTAAAGCTGCGATGCTTTGGTCTTTGTTTTGTTACTCAAAGTTCTTTGAACCGCTGCAATGGTTACGGACAAGCATTATTTCTTACCATCAGGAGAGCGTCTTGTTCGTATCATGACTTTTACATACAAATAACTAAATAATAATTATGTATTTACAAAACTGCTTGTTGGGCGTATATATGTTTGGTGTGTAATTAAGTTTGTATTCTATTCTTGTTGAAGATTTTTACAGCCATCGAGTTAGGGTCAGAACTGTACGACGTGAAGTTGTAGTATGAGCTGATGCGTGTATTGAGATCTCGAATTCGTGGGTCCTTAACTTTATGAAAGAAACCTGGATACTTTTTACGTAGGTACTTACATATTATTTCTAATACAAAAGATTTTTTTTTTTAATTTAATAAAGTAAGGTTTGTAGCGGTGATAGCTGAGTGGTTAGCGCGGTCTGTTCGCATGCCAAAGGGCGTGGGTTCAAACCCCAACAATGAGCTAGAGCTGCCGGTGAAGGAAAACATCATGAGGAAACCATAGCACGGTGCTATGGTACTTTCTAGTACTCTGCTAGCTAACTACTCAAGTTAAAAATCTGCCGTCATACATCTAAGCGTGTGTGTTCCGGCAGTCTTGTCTCACTTGAGAGTCAGATTCATTTCAGGCTAGGTGTGTTTACCATCTTCGACCACGCCGTTACTTAACATCAGATGAGTTGAGGTCAAACACCTAGCCTGTCAACCATAAAAAAAAGGTTTATAACATTTAGCAATTTGTAATATTAAACAAATGTTTGCTCTGTGTCTGGGTGTACTGTATGTATTTACAAAACAATCTATTTTAGTATTCTATCAGTTATCTGTCTTCCATAGTACAAGCTTAGCTTAGTTTGGGGTCAGATGGCGCTGTGTGTAAAGTCTTGCGATATTTATTTAGTTATTTATACCTACAGTAATGTCAGGCACTTTTATGATGGCGAGAATTCGGATTCGTATTCATTTGAATCGGTATCTTCAGTTAACACCAGGAGAGATGGCGATCAAGTCAATAGACAAGCCAATTCTTTAAAAAACAAACAACTATCTCGAATCGGTTTACAGCCGCTACACGAGCGGGCCGCTCGCGCGCCGCCGCGCGCCGCCTGACGCAACGCCCCGCGCGGTCCGCTCACATCGGTCGACATTCCTAGGAGATTGTCCGCGCGACCTTGTGTCGCTCTCGGAAGAGGCTACATAGGCGTCTGCTAAAACACATACCTACAATGGTTAGGCTACCTGTGTCCAGATATATCTATACAGTGTAGACTGTACAGGGTGTCGTGAGTCTCCGAACCGCGACGGTGTCACTCTTGCTTCGATTAGTGCTGTTTACGTCATACGCCGCTTTAGGCATAGCATGCAGTTCAGACGTCTCTTCTCCAAATTATTTTACACTAGCAGCTCGCCCCGGCTTCGCACGGGAAAACATAACTCGATTAACAATACAAATTTATCGATCCAGTAGTTTCAGAGCCTATTTTATACAAACAAACGAAAAATTATATCTTTCCTCATTATAAGATGTAGATGACAACTGTAATAGTTAGACATGATATTGCATTAAATTTGCTCTTTAGAACGTCATTTTATTCTATTGTCAATAGTTTTATCTGCGCATGCTAAGTAAGGACTTTTTCAAATTTTTCACAGCTTGGGTTACATTATTGAATTTTCCATGCGGATCCCTAATTGTTTTTTGAATAAAATATTGCCTATGTCCACCACGGATAATGTAGCATTCTAATAATGATAGAATTATTAAGATCGGTTCAGTAGTTTCGGAGCCTATTCAATACAAATAAACAATCAAATATTTCCTCCTTATAATAGTATAGACTAGCGGGCGGCCCGCGTAGTTCCCGTTCCCGTGGGAATACAGGGATAAAAAGTAGCCTATGTCACCCGGGGATGGCGTAGCTTCAATATACAAAAATATAAATCTTTCCTCTTAATAATATTAGTGTAGGAGTATAAAAGGTGGAAAATAATTCTATATTTATACTGTAACAATAAGGGGAGGCGGGGGTGGCGCTTCGTCTAGACTGACGACACCTCAATGTCAACAGCACCAGACAACATCGATCTGGATACTGGATGTGCGGCCGTGTTGGTTAAACCACGAATCTTACGATGATTGATAATGTCGTAGGACATATTTCTTTTTTTTTTAAGTAATGAGACGCTCTCCTTATGGTGGAGATCATGTCCATGACCATTGCAGTGAGAACAGAACTTTATTGAGTTATAAAATTTAAAGTCCAGGGTATCGCATTAAAATAAATGTCGTAGGACATTACACACAGCGCCATCTGACATCTCCCAAACTAAGCAAAGCTTGTACTATGGAAGTCAGATAACTGATAGAATACTTTTTAATACTTTAAAATGGTTAGTCAAATTTAAATTATTTATTGACATAAAAACGGTTTATCAATTACATATTTTTGTCACGAAATTGTGTTATTATTATTATTACGCCAAAAAAATCTATATAACTCTAAATCACCAAGCATTGAATGGATGTTAAATTAATTAATTGCTATAATTGATTGATTCATTAACAGTACATATTGTCCACACCAAAGATAGATATAGAGACCTGCCTGGTCTTACAGTAAAAATATCTGATTACTAGCTGCGCCCCGCGGTGTTTCCCGCTACATGTTTTCGGGATAAAAAGTAGCCTATGTTCTAATCCAGAGTCTCAGCTCCCTCATCCATCCATCCATCCAAACTTTCACATTTATAATATTAGTGGGATATGATACAAATCAGATGTGGAAATTTAACAGGCTCTAATTTTCAAAGATGAGATGCAAGAGGTGATAATTAAAAAAGAACGTCAGACACGTAAATTTACATGAAAACGTTTTCTATAGAGTCGGTAAAACGCGCGTCAACAGAATCAGGGCGACCTTTGCACTTTAAAACGTCTGATAAAACGCGCCTTTTATGCGAACCGCCGGAAGAGATCTGTTTTACACCGTACACTTCCCGCCGAAGGTTATGGACGCTACTATGAGAGCGCGCAGAGCTATGTTACGCTTCAATCAGAACGTGTTGACTCTTCAAGCACATGGCTTCTAATGAGTAAAATTCGATTTATCATTAATTATTTTAACACCCCCGGTTTCATCATCAGAAAGCTCACGCCACAAAGGCGGATTCGAGGACTATGTATCCCTGACAAAAGAGACAAGGACGAACAAGATTGTAGAAAACATGGGGTTATGTAGAACGGTAGTGCTAAGCCAAATTTGTATGCAATATAAATATAATATAAACGTTTATTGTATTACTAGCGAACGCCTCGCGGTTTCGCCCGCGTAGTTCCCGTCCCCGTGAGAATACAGGGATAAAAAGTAGGCCATGGCACCCGGAGATAGTGTAGCTTCCCAATGGTGAAAGAATTTTTGAAATCGGTCCAGTAGTTTCGGAGCGTATTCAATACAAACAAATATTTCCTCTTTATAATAGAACAGATTACAAACGGAGTATAACTTAAAATGAAGTAAAAATGATACCTATATTCATTAAAGTAACAGTATTGATACTAGGGACGTCCAGTGTAGTGAGGTTCAGTAATTTCCTTTGTAAATATGTAGTGAAGACTATAAATTCAGCTGCATACATACATTTAGTCGACTATGAATACCATGTTTTTATGGAGCTGATTAAAAAAATATTAAAAAGCACTAGAAACTTCAATGAATACACCAACAGCGCACACAAGTAAAAGATTTAAACTTCATAGGTTTAAAACACATCGTCTTTTTCGCGTTATAAGATTTGGTCCCTTAGTAAAAGTTTTCATAACGATAAGTGCTATGACTTTGGTTCTTGAACAAATACGCTTTTGTTTGTCTTTCGAAGGCAGATACGCAAATTATTATCAATCGCACCTAACGGTGTGTTCCGGCAGCCTCACTCGAGAGCCAGTTCCATTCCAGGCTAGGTGCGCTTTACCATCTTCGACTACACCTTCACTTATCATCAGGTGAGCTGTGGTCAAACACCTAGCCTGTCAACCATAAAAAAAATTTGCTAATGGTAGGTACTATTAGGGTGAGAAAATTCTGGACTAATAAATCAGTTTCAATCAGAAAACGTACGAGTCGAGCAAACAGTTTCAGAATACGAGTTAGCAAACGGAGTTAAAGTATGTACTTGTGTTTTTGCGTCGCGCACGTCGGCGTCGGTATCGCGTCGCGTCGTGAGTCACGTGACGCGACCTATAGATGTGCACAGATCAGAGTTGCAATAAAATTTGGCGCGTATTACCTATTTGTTTTATGAGGCCGCTTTTTCATTTCAAGGTACGCGATTTATTTAGATCTTTCATAGCCGTGATAGGCAATGGAGAAAATGTAGATTGCGGCGCCAACGTTCGACTAGTTTTAACATATTTTGACATAACGAGTAAAAATAGAAAACAAAAATAAAACGAATTGTAGGTAGGTATATGCTTTTTTAAATCTTTTATTTATTTTATAGCTACATGCTTTTACTAAAATGACACCAGTTATAACAAAATATGCTATGTACAAGTACATGTACAATGTATATATGTCAGTATGTTATTGACCAAATCCAATTTTAAGATAAACTAGTTTTTCCTAAAGTTAAGTAAAAAACCGGTGATGAATACAAGAATAAATAAAAACTATTTCGAATAGCGAAAGTATAAAATAATAATAATAAACACTACAAATCTTCTATTTTGTACATTAATATTTTTAGTAAAACAATGTTAAATTTATGTATTGTTTCTGGCAAGATGTGCCCTGGCAAACTTAGTTAAGACTAGGCTATACCAGTTTGTCCTATCGCCTACAAGACAAATAATGAATAAATATAGTAGAACATTTTCAATATTAAATAAAATAAATATGTTACAATATTTTTAGG
Source organism: Biston betularia (assembly GCA_905404145.2). Taxonomy (NCBI): domain Eukaryota; kingdom Metazoa; phylum Arthropoda; class Insecta; order Lepidoptera; family Geometridae; genus Biston; species Biston betularia. The sequence continues at coordinate 220,495 of FR989883.1, forward strand.
GTTTTTTTCTACGCAAACGTCTTAGAACCTGCGTAACATTAGGCAGGGCGTGGTCATACGCAAACCTATTTTTTTTTTTAACTTATATTTGCAAAGTAACTGTCAACGAAAAAGATTGGTTATGCCTAGGAAAAACTAGTTTACACTAAAATGGGGTTTATCCGGTAACATATACCTACCTACATACATAAAACTGCAAATATTTAAATTTGGCCAAATGCAAGTCAAAGTTGCTAAGGAATACAAAAAAGTAGGATACCGCCAATCAGCCAGCCGCACATGAATACCGACTGACTACAGAGTCGGTTAAAGTCGTACATAGATGCGATGTCCTGTCACTTATCTCCCTCCACTAAACTTACAACTATACCAACTCTTATCACATCGTGAATAGAGCTCAAAATAAATCAATATTAGTCATTCCTGGAAAAATAATTATTCCGATAAGCTTGTGAGCGCTGTTGCAACATGAACGTGACGATTATGGACTATTAGACGTTTGTTAAAATAAATATTATTGTTGGCCGAGCCGGGCGGAGGTCTCTGCGTCTACTGGGACTCAGGGGTCCATAAATATGTACTCGTAGCACGCGAGCCGTTGTTTTTTCCACTCGCGATATCCATATTATAGTTTCTCGTAGATCCATAGTCAAGCTTTATCACGTTTACGCTCGGCGAATGATATTTCAACGACAAAAGGGTACGTTTCTAACGTCGCCACTGACATACTTTAGTACTACACTTTTTACTACGGCAACTTTTGTTATCCTTATGCGGGACTCCTAATTCGAATCAGCCTTGTTTTAACTGTCCCACTCACCTGATGTTAAGTGACGGTGCGGTCGAAGATTGTAAAGCACACCTAGCCTGGAATAGAACTTGCTCTCGAGTGAAGCTGCCGGAACACACTGTTAGATGCTTGGCGGCAGATTTTCAACTTGAGGGTGGTAGCTAGCCAGCCGAGTACTAGAAAGTAGCCTACCACCATGCTATGGTTTCCTTGACCGGCAGCTCAGGCTCATTGTTGGGGTTTGAACCTACGCCTTTCAGCATGTGAACCGACCGCGCTAACCACTCGGCTATCATCGCTACATAAGAATCGCTCCGAGTGACGTGCATAATTAGGTATCTATCAATGGAGTGAGGCGGACTGTAATACTATTAGGTAAATAAATAATTAATTAAGTGGCCAATAAGTAAACCAGTTTTGCAAAATTGAATTTTTCATGACTTTTGGTATTTAGATACGAGATAAACGTCGGTCGTGCCATTTATATTTTAGTTAGCGTCGAGTTTCTTGTAAAGTTTGATTGGATTGAGTGCAGCGCGCTGTGACCGCCGCACCGCCGCGCCGCCGCACCGCCGCCGCTTCCTAGCGTGTGCCGTGTTAGGGTCTGATTGCTATGTGAGTAAATATGATTTCTTATGATAATGCGTAACCTTTCTTTGTTCGCATTAACATAAATTAAACTTGTTTATACACTTCATTGCAATGAGACGATGTTTTATGATAATACTAGCTGCGCCCCGCGGTGTTGCCCGCTACGTGTTTTCGGGATAAAAAGTAGCCCATGTGTTAATCCAGGGTCTCAGCGAATTCGATACCAAATTTCATCCAAATCCGTGCAGTAGTTTTTGCGTGAAAGAGTAACAAACATACTTCCATACTCACAAACTTTCGCATTTATGATATTACTAGCTGCGCCCCGCGGTATTACTCGCTACATGTTTTTCGGGATAAAAAGTAGCCTGTGTGTTAATCCAAGGTGTCAGCTACCTCCATACCAAATTTCATCAAAATCCATTCAGTAGTTTTTGCGTGAACGAATAACAAACATATATTCATACAAACTTTCACTAGTAGGCTAGGCATAGGCTATTTTTTATCCCGAAAACATGTAGCGGGGAACACTGCGGGGCGCAGCTAGTCTCCAATAAAAATATTTATCAATTATCTAGCTCATACACAAGAGTACATACTAAATCATACTTCTTCACTTCATAAATATATTTACAATTTAGCATCAGATTGGGTCTTATGATTTTAGCAATTTAATTTAGTCAATATTTTTAATTAATTGTCTTGACTGGCTCCTGTGGGATGGCGGGAAAACCCACGAGACGCCGCTAATCATCAATACAATAAACTCTCGTGAGCATCCCACACGGAACCTCTTCCTACAGTTCGCGCCAAACTTATTAGCTCCCTTGGAAAACTCCTTTCAACTGCCCTGTTAACTCATTTGGTTGATAATCTTTAAGAGGCGTGGGTTCGATTCCCACAGGGACAAATATTTCTGTGACGATAAATGTTTGATCTGTATTTTTTTTTTAGTATATAGGTAAATATTATATCAAGTTATCTGGTTCCCATAGTACAAGCTTTGCCTAGTTTGGGGGCTAGATGGTGCTGCGCGACAATATCCTAGGATTTATTTATTCCTCAGCTGTGATTCAGATATTACCGAATGTTACTTTGACAAACTGGGTTTGTCTAAAATGTTATGACTTGTATTGGGATATGCCCGCTGATAGATAATTAGCTTCGCCCCGCGGTGTTTCCCGCTGCCTGTTTTCGGGATAAAAAGTAGCCTATGTGTTAATCCAGGGTGTCAGCTACTTCCATACCAAATTTCATCCAAATCTGTTCAGTAGTTTTTGCGTGAAAGAGTAACAAACATACATCCATACATTCTTACAAATATTCGAGTTTATAATATTAGAAGGGGTTCCTAAAGTAACCGGCTAACAAAATTATACAAAATGAAATAAATATCGTAGGACATTACACACAGCGCCATCTGACCCCAAACTAAGCAGAGCTTGTGCTATGGAAGTCAGATAACTGATAGAATACTTAAATACTTGTAAATACATGCAGTACACCCAGACACAGAACAAACTTTCGTTTCTATCACAAAATGCTTGTCCTGGGTGGGAATCGAACCCACGCCCTTCGGCTCTTGGAGCAGACATACTACCAATGAACTAACAGTTAAAAACGCCTTAAAGTAGTAGGTCTCCGAGGCCTGCATAGGAGTATACTTTTTATTTTCTTATGAGACAAACGAGACGCTCTCCTGATGGTAAGAGATAACGCCTGCCCATGACCTTTGCAGCGATACACAGAACTTTGAGTAACAAAACAAAGTCCAGGGCATCACTGCTTTGGCGCTCATTACTTTGAGACTTTTGATAGAGTTAGTCTCAAAAGCCCAGTAATTTCGCTAGCTGCAGTACCCTTCTAACCGGAACACAGTAATGCTTACACACTACTGCTTAGCGGCAGAATAACTGGTACTGCGGTGGTACCTACCTAGACGACCTCCTGCTATGGAAATCTACCACCAAGTAAACTCCCAGTATCTGACCCGAGCGCTCGCCGTAAAGTTTGTCTTGCAGTTTAGCATCGATAACATTTGGAGTGGAGCCGGTCGTTAATCACTCGTCACTCGTACAAATGAAGCCATAAAAAGTCGAGTGTCGTGAAAATAGGTGCCTAAAACACTTCAGTTGCCACGTCGCAGTACCTACGTCGTAAAATTAAAAAAAACTTACCCCCATTGAAAACTTGACATTTCGAGGGTCATTCACAAAGCGCTCTATTAGTCGGGTGTCGATGTCAAATGCCACAAATAGATTTTTTTCTACATACTTTGAGTGTGAAATATGTGAGATGTAAATGAGACATGTGCGGAGTTTCGCGCCCGTCTTATCAGATGCTATGTTATGTGTTATATACTAGCAGCGCCCCGCGGTGTTACCCGCTACATTATTTCGGGATAATAAGTAAGTAATCACCTAGCGGTATGAAATATACCTATTCTCATAATTACTAAATATTAAAAAAAAAAACGGTTGAGTCGTTTCAGAGGAGTGCGACCACAAACACGAACACGAAATTTTTATATATACTAGCGACCCGCCCCGGCTTCGCACGGGTGCAATGTAGATACTAATGTCGTGCATATGCATGTAGAGTTTTGGTGGGAACGCGGGAAGAATCGTGTCGCCCCGTTGTATTTTTTTCCAAAACTAGTGTTTTGTCGAGTGTTTATGTATAAAAATGGTGGTCTTCTATTAATAAAGTGCCGAATCACAAGCGCGACTGTGGGAAAATGATATAATGCGGTGAAACATGACTTTTCGTGTGACAATAAATCTTACTAATTAATAATTTTATTTACCTTCATAAAATCTTACTACTTAAGATATTTTGTATTTTCTCAACATGTGAATGTAGATTCTTTGAGGAAATAAATATCTTAAAGCAAACATTTAGTAAAGAGCACTTTACAGAATTCAGTTTGCCAGCCCTGGTTTACACCGAAGCACCGTAGCGCTCGTAAACAACAGGACAATAGCGCTGAATGAAAACAATCTTTTATTCCGTGACATTGTTTACATAATAAGCTAGCAGGATAAACGAGATCGCGACGCGGGAGCGGACCGAACGAGACTGTGATACACGAGTCTAAATATGCGCGGCCGGCCAGGAATCGAACCTGTGCTCCGGGCCCACGTCTGATCTAGCATCTAAGCTACAACCGCTTCTATTCAGTGGCATAGTTGTTTAACGGTGCCGTACTACACCGGGCAGTGTTGTGTGTAGAAAAATCACAAAATTCACGGCCGACGGCTGCAACCCTGTGGCCGTAGTATATTCTAGGGCTTTTCGCAAATTCTACTGTAATTAATTTATAACAAACTAGCTGCGCCCCGTGGTGTTATCCGCTACATGTTTTCGGGATAGATAGTATCCACCCTAGATACTATCTATTCCGAAAACTGTACCTACTAAATGTCAGCTACCTCCGTACCAAATTTCATCAAAATCCATTCAGTAGTTTTTGCGTGAAAGAGTAACAAACTTTCGCGTTTGTAATATTAGTAGGATAGGATTCTCTTATAGAGTATTCCACTGTTACAAGTGTATGGTTCGAATGTTTATCAGATTCCGAATCGGAAAGTCAACATTTCAAAATTGTAAATAAAATATTAATCTATTAAAATTTATGGTTGACAGGCTAGTTGTTTGACCACAGCTCACCTGATGTTAAGTGAAGGCGTGGTCGAAGATGGCAACTTAACTGTTGTTATTTTTCCCAAACAACTAGAGAACATTTGCAAACATTTAATTAATGTTAAAAACCTTAGAACAGCGCCATTTATTTACCGATATTTATATTTTTTTAGTAACGGCTAGTTTAGTGAGCCAATTAAAAATAAATATTTTAAAAGTGTTTTTTTGACCGGGGCCCGCAAGCTCGGGCCCTTCGGACGTTGACCACTAAGCGAGCCGAATTTAAGTTTCGTTGTCGGTAGAGAACGAGAAAATCCTCCGCTTCAACTTCTATAGATCTCCCTGTTCAGAGTTTGTAAAAGTGGTATTTACCGATATAAAATAAATCACCACCACTAAAATCTATTTTTATAATAAAACAAGTTCAAATAACGGGAAAACCCGCAAGCCAAATATGATGTTTATGAAAGTGTCAGTTTGGGGATACCCATAATATCAATTCCTATTAGGAATAACGTCACCGCTTCAATTAGATGTGTAATAAAGTGCTCGTACTGTAATGTACAATCCCACCGCCCTGGCACACGAGCCACGATAAAACTCTTCCCCGGGATAAATATCGTAGTTTTGTCACGTTTCCGCGCGGGGAAAGACAATTTTATCCCCAGCGCGTGCTAGAAAGTCAGAAAACGTCGGTATTCTTTTTTAAAAAGTTACCTGTATTACTTCCCTACTGTTTATCATTTATTAATTCCGAAAAATCACGCTGTTGTGCCGTTGAAAGAAAGAAATAAAGAAACAAGTTTAATATTGCAAGAAGCACAAAAACAAACAAACAGAGACAGGCAAAAGTTGCTCTTGATGAAATTAACTGTCTAACATTGTTTTAATACAAACACAAATATGTTATTAATAACACCAAAGTTACGGCTAATTTTTCCATTCATATTTAAAAATATGAAAATCATAACATATTATGGCAATATGATTAAATCTCAATAAAAACAAAAATATTATAATTACTTACTAGTAAGTCAATAATCTCTTATTTTTAAATAATCGCCAAGGTTTCTTGAAGACAAGCTCATAGAAACCGAATCGATGAAGGAAAAAGATTGCAAGTGGACAAGCATAATTATTTCAGAACAAGAAATTTTATTGCAATTGGCTGTCAAGTGCGGCTGCCGGAACATACCGTTAGATGCTTGGCGACAGATTTTGAACTTGAGGGTGGTAGCAGGCCAACCGAGTACTAGAAAGTGCCCTACCACCATGCTATGGTTTCCTCACGATGTTTTCCTTCACCGGCAGCGCAAGCTCATTGTTGGGGTTTGAACACACGCCCTTCGATATGCGTACCGACCGTGTTAACCACTGAGCTGCCATCGCTACTTTCCGCGAGCTGAACGATTGGTGAACAGTACATGCAGGGTATAACTAGATGTGTGCGTGCAGGTGGTGTTGGAAGTAGCGCACCGCGTGGACCAGGAAGGCGCGGTGGCGGTGGAGTCGGTGGTGGAGAAGCTCATCTTCAAGCCGCAGGATGTCGTCTCCATCCGCGCCAAGGACTCCGACCTCGAGTACGCAACGCACGACGTTTTCCAGACGGACACTGCCATTAGCAAATTTAACGGTAACTAGCGTATTCTAGCCCCGTACGTACACACAATACCATTTGAAAAGATAATTCAAGTGTTGCCTGAATTAAATACTTGTTGTGTATTATGTACCAGTGTTTAGCAAGGTTGTATGAATTTGGATCGTTCTTCTTGGATCTTATTCTATATTTATATGGAAACACGAAAGGACGAGGTTCGACTGCTATGTTTGTTACGCGATAATTCTGCCAATTGTGAATCGATTTTGATGATTCTTTGTTTGCTTGGTAGATCATACTTCAGAGATGATCCCATATAAATTTTACGAAATCAAAGAATTGAAAGACGAAATCGATCGAGCGGTTCATCAAGCTCATTGTTGGGGTTTGAACCCATGCCCGACCGATGCGAACCGACCGTGCTAACCACTGAGCTATCATCGCTACAAAACGGTATGGATGTAGCTGAGACCCTGGATTGACACATAGGCTACTTTTTGTCCCGAAAACATGTAGCGTGTAACACCGCGGGGCGTAGCTAGTAGTTTTTTTTAAATGTAAAAAGTAATGAGATTTTAACGACACGCTCTCCAGATGGTAAGAGATAACGCCTGTCCATGACCATTGCAGCGATATACAGAACTTTTAGTAACAAAACAAAGTCCAGGGCATCACTGCCTTGGCGCTCATTACTTTGAGACTTTCGATGGTTAGTCTCAACAGCCCAGTAATTTCGGTATTTATAATTATACTGAAGTAAGTTAGAACCGGTCGCGGTGCAGGTAACGGGCGGCCGGCCGAGGTGCGGTTGCTGGAGCCGTGGGACGGCTGCGAGGGCGAGCCCGGCGAGGCGCCCGCGCTCAACGGGGACGCCGGCCTGGAGGAGCTGGAGCTCGAGCACCGCGGCGCCAACGGCTGGGACGCCAACGACATGTTCCGCAAGAACGAGGAGATCTACGGCGTCCACAGCACCTACGACCACACGCTGGCGGGGTACACGGTGCAGTTGCAGAGGAAGGACACGCAGGACTACAGGTATTTAAAAAAAATCCAATTTCTGCGTGTTTCGGCCTCTTTTGCCTTTACTTTGACCTCTTCGTGGGGTTTAGTATAATACGTCACGAATGACAAAGTCAAATTCACAACTATTACGTCGATCGGTTGGCCGTTTTGCATACACTTGTCTTTTTAAAGTAAAAGTAATAAGACAAACAAGCCGCTCTCCTGATCGTAAGAGATAACGCCTGTCCATGACCATTGCAGCGATACACAGAATGTTGAGTAGCAAAACAAAATCCAGGGCATCGTTGCCTTGGCGTTCATTACTTTGAGACTAGACAGTGCTGTACTTTCCCTAGCTGCAGTCGGTGCCCTTCAAACCGGAGCACTACTGCTTGTAAGCAGTATATCTGGCACTGCGGTGGTACTTACCTAGACGACATCCTGCTAAGGAGATCTACCACCAAGTTAAAAGAAGTGTTTCGAAGTTGTTTTCTTGTCAGAAGTTAAGAGTTATCGTGGGTGCAGGGACGCCGAGGCAAAGGCGGAGGAGATAGCGGCGGAGATCGAGGGCGCGGCCGCGTACAAGGCGCGCATCGAGCTAGAGAACGGTGATGAGGAGGAGCGGTTCGCGGCCGTGCAGCGGCACGCGCCCGACGCGCCGCTCGCCGCGCCCGCCGCCGCAGCAGCCGCAGCCGCCGCCGCCGCCGCCGCCGCCGCCGCCGCCCACCACGGGAAATACGTCATTCCCAACAAGAGGAAGAACATGCAGGTATTGTCTTACTAATTCTCTAACGTTCACGCTTGTGACAGGTCCCACCGTAACGTAAAATGTTTCGTAAATATTGTCTACATGATCGGAACAAAATTAACGAGCTTTTCGTAATTTTTTTATTTTATTTTACGACAAACAGCTACTTATTAACAGAATGGGTACAATACTGGTTATGCAAAGCCTAAACAGTTCTCACTTATGGAGTTAATTGAGAAGTGTCCTGATGCAACAATATATTTTATTTTTATTGTAAAAACGACATAACAACGAATAATCAATTACATCTATCTCACAAGCCAAAATGAAAAAAATAATTATACAAATGTCAATATAAGGTAAATATAAATGTCAATGAAATAAAATTATACAAATATAAAAAAAAATACATACATATATGTTTAGATAGACATACGTACTTAGGTATAAAAGTAATTATGAAGGCACTTACGGTTCACAGCCATGCAGATAAATGCATAATGAATATAAAGGGATTTGTCCATATTCCTGATCTTCCGTTTTAGGGTTCCATACCCAAAGAGTAAAACGGGACCCTATTACTAAGCCTCCGCTGTCAGTCTGTCTCCAGGCTGTATCTGATGAGTCGTGATAGTTGAAATTTTCCCAGATGATTTATTTCTATTGCCGCTATAACAACAAATACTAAAAAAAAACAATAAAATAAATTCACGACAGCCCTGTTGGTTCATTGGTAGTGTGTCTGCTTCGAGAGCTGAAGGGCGTGGGTTCGATTCCCACTCAGGACTAACATTTGTGTGACTAATATCGATGTTTGTTCTGTGTCTGGGTGTACTGTATGCATTATAAGTATGTATTTACAAAAAAAAAAAAAAAGAAAAGTATTAAAGTATTCTATCAGTTATCTGTCTTCCATAGCACAAGCTCTGCTTAGTTTGGGGTCAGACGGCGCCGTGTGTAATGTCCTGCGATATTTATTTATTTATTTAAATATTCCCATACAACAAACGCGATTTTTTTTGTCGTTTTTTTTTTATAGATAATGGTACTTGACCGGTTTTTATTTTCGTTTTAGTACTCTCAAATTAAATTTTTGCTTTATCGAAAAAGTTAAAAAAAAAGAAAAAATTGAATAGCAAAATTATCAAGGAAACTGATAAAATAAATCAGCTTCAAATGTCACAATAACATGAAAGATGATTAAATTAGTTTCTAGGTCAGTTTTCAATTAAGATAAACGTAAAAACAATTTACCTATGTGTTTATTATTCTATTGCCGTTCCTTGGACATTGTGCTCCCGGGAATTGTATTATGAGATTATTAGACTTGTGACATCACTATTTATATGTATATTTTAATGTAATCGATTACAAATGCTGGTATAAATTAGTGAAAGGTGGTAGCCATTTTTTTTTTTTATGGTCGACAAGCTATGTGTTTGACCACAGCTCACCTGATGTTAAGGGAAGGCGTAGTCGAAGATGATAAAGCGCACCTAGCCTGGGCTGGAACTCGCTCTCAAGTGAGGCTGCCGGAACACACCGTTAGATGCTTGGCGGCAGATTTTCTACTTGAGACTGGTAGCTAGCCAGTCGAGTAGTAGAAAGTACCCTACCGCCATGCTATGGTTTCCTCACGATGTTTTCCTTCACCGGCAGCTCAAGCTCATTGTTGGGGTTTGAACCCACGCCCTTCGGCATGCGAACCTACCGCGCTAACCACTCAGCTGACATCGCTACAAAATTATTACGCTTTATGTTGCAGTTGTGATCTTAAATTCTAATATCAATTTTTAATCTTATAAGACATTTTTAATAATAATTGGTTGTATACATAATTAATAATTATGTATTTACTTCTAATACATATTAAAGTGGTTCGATTTCCAAACAAATATTTTTTTCCATTTATGGACATATGGAGCATAGTTTTACAGTGAAATCACTGCTATTGACATTTATTTTGGTCTTTATTTGCGGTAAATCACAATTGCTTGAATAAAACAGTAGATTTTATTAGCATGACTTACTTATTTATTGTTTTTAATTTTATGTTTGTTTAATTATCCTGGTGACAGACGGACTCCGCTGGTCCTGTTTTTTGGGTACGGAATTCTAGAAAGGTCTTAGGTTAATTTGGTAGGTATTTAGAAACATTTTTGTTTGTTCTGTGTCTGGGTGTACTGTATGTATTATAAGTAGTAGTATATTAGCTTTGCTTGGTTTGGGGTCAAATGGCGCCGTGTGTAATGTCCTACGATATTTATTTATTTAATGAAATAAAATAAATAAATAAATAAATATCGTAGGACATTACACACAGCGCCATCTGACCCCAAACTAAGCAGAGCTTGTGCTATGGAAGACAGATAACTGATAGAATACTTAAATACTTTTTTTTTTTGTAAATACATACTTATAATAAATATAGAACACGCAGACACAGAACAAACATTTTGTGTATACCACAAAATGTTCATCCTGGGTGGGAATCGAACCTTCGGATTTTGGAGCAGACATACTACCAATGAACCAACAGGGCTGTCATTGTAAAAGTAATGTGTATCGTGTCGATAGAGATGTTATAGCACGTGTGTGTGCGTGTGTGTTTGTCAGACGGGCAAGGTGGTGAAGTCCCCGAACGGCGGCGGCGCGGGGAGCGGCGGGGGCAGCGGCGCGGGCTCGCCGCCGGGCGGGGCGCGCGCGCCGGCGCCGGCTGCCGGCAAGGAGAAGGAGCGGCCGCGCGCGCACGCCACGCCGCCCGCGCACCACGCGTCGCAGGACATGCGCCTCGAGGCGCAGGTCTGTACCACCACCTACCATTTTTTGTGACGCAGAAATAAATCTTACGCAGGAGAAAAATAGCTGTAGTGCAAATATTTTATTGACAACAACAAAGTTACAAGTCAAATTTTGTAATGTCATTTCAAATATGTCAATAACTCTGATTATATATCAATGAATGAAAAACAAAAATGTCAAAATAAAGTATGTCAATCTATATAATAAAATGTAAAAAAACATAATGACTTACTAGTGTTTCACTATCGAAACTGACATGGCAATAATATTAATTCGTATTGACATGAAAATAATTTTGTATTTTGGGGTTTTTTTAGTTTAGTATTAATGAGTCGAACGATTCTTTCTTCTGAGTTACGTATATCCTTGAGCATTGCAGCGATACACAGAATTTTGTAGCAAAACAGTCCAGAGCAGCGCTGTATTAACCCTCATTACTTTGAGACTTTCGATGGTTAGTCTCAACAGCCCAGTAATTTCGCTAGCTGCAGTACCTACCCTTCAAACCGGAACACAGTAATGTTTGCACACTGCTGCTTAGCGGCAGAATAACTGGTACTGCAGTGGTACCTACCTAGACGACTCCCCGCTAAGGAGATCTACCACCAAGTAATGTCGCTAGCTGCAGCCTCACGCAGCCTCTGCAGCTTGACGGCAGAATATCTGGCACTGCGATGGTATCCACATAGACGACCTCCTGCTAAGGAAATCTACCACCAAGTATAATTATGTGACATTTCAGAAAATGCAATATGGCCTGGAAGCGATCACTTACAGCGATTAGGCCGCACTTGTGGCTTGTGGCACTAGCTCATGAGATTCTTTTGTTTTCTGTTTATAACGTTACAAACAGCAGAGTTTATATCTGTGGTCTGTGTCCGCAGGCCGTGACGCCGACGGGCGGCGGCGCGCCGGGGAGCAAGAGCTACGCGGCGCAGGCGGGCGGCTACCACGTGCCGCCCTTCCCGCCGCACCAGCCCGCGCAGTCAGTACCCACCACTATATTTAGATATTTTTTTTCTTTGGTTTTGGCGTCGCATTTTGAGCATTTGCCCGTGTCGAGTGTTTTATATTTTTAAGTTTCATGAGTTAAATAAGTTTTGTAGCTATAGTCAAAGTCCAGTCTTGCTTTAGTAAAGTAGTGGCGACTTTACTATAAAGCTTCGATGGAGTTTTGGAAGCAACACGAAAACTCATGTTTCAGATTATATCACTTTCCCACACTCGCGCTTGTAATTCGGCACTTTATGAATAAAACACCACCATTTTTATGCATAAACACTCGACAAAACACTAGTTTTGGAAACAAATACAACGGCGGGGCGAAACGACTCTTTGACCTGTTGATGATAGAAAAAGATGACACAATCGGGTCATTGCGACAGCATTTTCAACCGACTTCAGAATAGGAGAAGGTTCTCAATTGGGTTGTATTTTTTAACTTCATAACTCTGTCATTTATAAACCGATTTGGTAAATTATAGTTTGATTTTCAAACCGAAATAACTGGAAAAAATATGTCGTCCAAGTAAATTCAATTGGGTATTTTGCTTTCCTGTGACTTGTATAAATGACTCCGATAAATGACCTACAAGTTGAACCTGTCTGTTTGTATGTACGTTTTTGTGTTGTGTTTGCAGAGCATCGCCCGCGCCGGTGAGCGGCAAAGTGAACGGAGAGCGCGCGGGGGCGGGGCCGGGGCCGGGCGCGGGGGGCGCGCCGCACCCGCGGCAGGGCTTCCCGCCTATACACCACCCGCACCACGTGAGTTGTACTGTTGTACTCCTACTCGATGGTTGCCCGATGCGGAGCCCATGAACAAAGATTCTATCTCAACTGACGATGCTGTAATAAAACAATAATAACATCGTTGTACTTTGCACACAGCGCCATCTAGCCCCAAACTAAGCCAAGCTTATACTATGGAAACCAGATTATTGATAGAATACTTATATACTTTACGGTTTAAGAATATTTTAATCTCATAAAAATTACATGTAATTTAGTTACTGAGATTACAAAGTTTAGTTAGTTATTTATTATGCTACTAAGCATAGTGTGCAGACGTACTTAAATTATTAAAGAAAAGTACACAAAACATTACAAAGAGAAGAGAAAACAGCAAACAAAATAGCAACAATCAGTATTTTTTAAAGGCGAGGCAGTTGTTATAAAACATACTTAGAATTTATACAATTTGTACACCCAGACGCAGGACAAACGTCCCTTGCGCTCCCAAACCCACCCCCTTGAACTGCAATAAGCAGGACATAATCTTATTGCAATCCACTCAACATTATCCCTTTCAGTTTGTCAACAGGGAATAATAGATTTATGCTCATATTCCCCTCCATGGTCAACATTTCTTGATTTTTTTTATTCTCAAGCTCAAAACAACAGTCTAGTTGAATGATATTGCTATGTGTCAAATAGACGCTGAAACGGATAGCGTTCACATTCTACAAATATATTCAGCAAAAACTACGAACAGATCGTCGATCGTCGTATCTGGGTGTTCGGTTCCGGCACTTCACTTCACAGCATAGACAAACAGTGGCAACAAACTGCTTCCGCCCCTCAATAAAAAATATATAACTGTCAATGTAATTAAAAACATGTGCGGCACCGGTGCGAACGCGTCAGTGAATAAAATCTACTTGCAAGAAAGAAGCCAATTATTCGACTTGTTGGTAAGGACCAAACACTGGGCCCATAACCTGCAGAGCAATAATTTCAACACAAAAAACAAACTAACTAGACCATTCAACTTGGAATAAATTGAATTTGATTATCGGATAGACGGTTGTAACCTAAGCTTTTTAAGCTATTGCATAGCTTCTATCGCGGGCCTTGAGCGTGGAGACCGAATCCAGAAATTCCGTAACGAAAATAACCTAACACCCCCCACTCCCACCGGCACAGCGGTGATAGGTGATACTTTTTAGTTTTGCCATCTATCGATGAATAGCAGAACTTTTAATGACTTTTTTGAAATATCACGCTTGTCTCTTTAGTTCAGCAACTCGCCTCTAGGTGGCATTGGTTGTATCGGCGTAAAAATGCTATGAAATAGCTTTACCGCGGCAGTCCCCGAGTGCCACACGTCTTTTTGTTTGGTTTACAATATCAGTAGGTTATTAAACTTTCCGTTTGCAGAACCCTCCCCCGGTGGAGACGCACGCGCGCGGGCCGCGCCACCACGCGCCCGACCCTCGCCGGCAGGACATGGACGTGCAGCAGGTTGGTACATGTGCAGCTCAAGCTGCCTAGAGCCCTACACTGACCGTCGACGAGGCCAGACGAGGGATCGGTGACCGTTGCCTACTCTGTCATAGATGGCAGTAAATCCTGGACATTTATACTTTATGGGTAGGGAAACATGTTCGTAAATACGAGCGGGGTGATACTAAAACACGTTTCCGTACTCGCTGCGCTTGCGAAAATCTTCGCACACTACTCGTATACTTTCGGTTACAGTGTTATGTTGTTTGTGTGTTGTGTTTGGAAGCGCCGAAATTAATTCAGCTCTTCCAGGAGCGGCATGCGTTATGTGCCCGAAGGCTTTATAGCGGCAATATTTTAAGTGGACTGTATCTTTTTGATTCGCTAGGCACTCTGCTTACATACATACACGGTGAGCGATACCACAAGGTCAATAGGAAAATGGGAGAGCACGCACCTTGACCTCGTGAAATTCCTCTCGTACTCCTGGCTGCGCAGCACAGTAGATGCACCTCGTCCACCTTACACTCGCGGTTGGAAGAATGTTTGATATGTAATGTTTAGCGTTTTGGGTTATTCACGTAGTAGTTTTTGGGTTTATTTTACACGAGTGCGGCCGATGTTCGGTCGCGATGCACTTGATTGCAGTAATGGCGGTGGTTTGAAATATTAGGAACAGGAGGGGGGAGGATAGCTATCGCTCATTGACCTACCTACCCTACATTTATAATTATGGCGGTAACAGTGTTGTTTTTGAATGAATAAATAAATAAATTGACAATGTCATAGAAAACAAAGTCCTAGTAATATTATTTCAGTTTATTTTAAAGTTATTATTATGTTTGCCGCTGTAAGAAAGTTGTGTGATATA
The DNA here is from genome assembly GCA_905404145.2 of Biston betularia. Taxonomy (NCBI): domain Eukaryota; kingdom Metazoa; phylum Arthropoda; class Insecta; order Lepidoptera; family Geometridae; genus Biston; species Biston betularia. The sequence continues at coordinate 235,760 of FR989883.1, forward strand.
GAAATGATGCAATCATGCATTGGTTCCAGGAGTTGCGGAAATTCGGTCAGGACTTCAAGTTAGTGACGCCGGCGCCTCAGCCCGCGCCGCAGCCGCTGCCGCCCCAGCCGCAGCCGCTACAGATGCCCCTGAATCCGCCGCCCCAGGTGACTTCGCACGGCTTTATAAACAGCATCAGCAGTTTGCTGTTTGTTTGAATAGCTACAATGTAGCATAATTTTAGATATCGCCTCTCTTTTCTGAGTCGTAAGCTCACTGCACTTCTACTTCTACTCTGTAGCATTCAATAAACATGCATTTGTATAAGATCTCAATGTTACGCGATAAAGCGTGAAGTCTGGCATCCCATACTTCTGGCTAAGTAGTAGTCGTGGCGGACTCTGTCCCTGTCCTTCTCAACGTCAACCAACCACCTCACTTCTCGTGAGAAGAGGCAGTGGGACAGTTTATAAAAACAGGGGTGATGTGGTTGTGTGCAGACGCAGCCGCCGCCGGCCGCTTCCCCGCCGGAGGTGTCCGCGAACGCGGGCGCGCCCTCCGAGCCGCACCACAAGCGCGACCGCGACCGCGACCGCCCGCCCAACCAGCACACGCCGCCCACCGCGCACAAGGTACCGCACTCGCTCCGAACCATGTTTTACAGATGCGCAGGTGGCTCCCTACAGTTCATCATCATCATGATGATGATGATGAGAAATGATGTGTTACAATATTTACCCGACTACGGAAAAAGGAGTATATACAATATATTTTGTTCGTTAGTTGTAGTTATTTTATAGTCTTATGTTCCTCTTTTCTCTAGTATCTCGTTAATTTGGATTCTATTTTGACGTGCGTGGTATCGTAGGTTACAAGACGACTCAGCGATCATATCGTAGACTTTACAACTCAAATTCTCATCTCCAAAAAAATATGTTTTTTTACAACCATTTCATGTTGGTAAGAAATGATCGCCTAAAAAAATGTGGCGTAAAAGTAAGGATTTAATTTTCTTATGAATATTTTGTTCTTACAATGTGTTGTGCGTCAGCCGCCGGTGCCCCCAAAGGGCGTCACGCCCCCGCAGGAGGTGGGCTCCCCGCGCGGCTCGCCGCCCGCGTCCCCGGACGCTCCGGTCGTCGTCAAGAAGTCTACGCTGAACCCCAACGCGAAGGAGTTCAACCCCGCCGCCAAGCCGTTCCAGCCGCGAAGCCCCTCCACCCCCAACCACAGCAGGTACGTCACAGTACAGCGCCATCTATCCAACGACGACGTCAACATCAGCCACGAGAACTCCAGTTGTAGATTTCTTTTAACATGTACAAATGACAGCTTATTCAGTGGCTCCAGCATGTTCATTTGTAAAATTATGTGATAACTAAACGAAAGCTGTGTTCATTTACTCCCGATAGCGGCGCTGACTTGCTTTCCACAGATTTATTTTGTCCGTTACGTGGTACGTAAATTGATGTTTAAGCCCCTCTGTTTTTTTTTCTTTGGTTTTGGCGTCGCATTTTGAGTATTTGCCAGTGTCAAGTGTTTTATATTTCCATGTTTCAAAAATAAAATAAGTTGCCCTGTAGCTATAGTTATAATGATAGTCCAGTCTTGGTCAAGCACAGTCCGTGTCAGTCAAGTCCAGTCACGCTTTAGTGAGTGTAGTGGCGAATTTACTATAAAGCTTCGATGGAGTTTTGGAAGCAACACGAAAAGTCATGTTATATCATTTTCCCACACTCGCGCTCGTTATGCGGCAGTTTATGAACAAAACACCGCCATTTTTATGACAAAACACTGATGGATTAATTGATTGATTGATTCATTCATAAATATCCGTGCGGACGAAGTCGCGAGAAACAGCTCGTTAATAATAAATGTGTAATGTAATTGTTGATTGTTGCAGGCCGCATACGCCGGGCACGCCAGGCGTGGGCGTGGGAGTGGGCGTGGGGCTGGGCGTGATGGGCCCGGGCGTCTCGTACGTGCCCGCGCCGCACCCGCCGCCGCCGCACCACATGGTAAGCTTATCATTTACTTACAACACCATACTTGCTTACATGTCCATTTTTCACAGTTGATGTATTTCTGTTGCCGCTATAACAACAGAATAAAATAAATATTTACTAATGTACTCACTTGAGAGCCAATTCAATTCCAGCCTAAGTCTGACTATCATCTTAATGTATATCGGCACTTAACATCAGGTGAGCTGTGGTTAAACACCTAACCTTTCAAATCCTACTAATATTAGAAATGTGAAAGTTTGGACGGTTGGATGTTTGTTACTCTTTCACGCAAAAACTACTGAACGGATTTTGATGAAATTTGGTATGGAGGCTACTTTTTATCCCGAAAACATGTAGCGGGTAATACTACTGAGTTAGTATGAATAAAACATTAAAAGGTTTTGGTCGCGCATTTGTGTGATGAGACGTGTCGCTGCGTGCCGCAGGTGGCGGCGGTGCCTTACGCGATGGTTGCCGCCGCGGCCGCCGCCGCGCAGCAGCCGCCCGCCTACCTGCCGCACCCGCACCCCGCCGTGAGTACACGCACACACCCTCGCACCCTCGCCCACTGTACACACGATCACATGTATTATGTACCCACATCGCGCACTCACCTGCGTGAGTGACGAAAAACAAACCTGGTTTAAAAATACCTAATTTTTCCTCGTCCGCCACCACTAATGTAGGTACCACGTTTATCAGTCGTATGTGAGTATGTGCACTTGGTGGTAGATCTCCTTAGCAGGAGGTCGTCTAGGTAGGTACCACCGCAGTACCAGTTATTCTGCCGCTAAGCAGTAGTGTGTAAACATTACTGTATTCCGAGTTGAAAGGTACTGCAGCTAGCGAAATTACAGGGCTGTTGAGGCTAACCATCGAAAGTCTCAAAGTGATGAGCGCCAAAGCGGTGATGCCCCGGACTTTGTTTCGTCACTCAAAGTTCTGTGTATCGCTGCAATGGTCATGGTCTCGTTTGTGCCATTACTTTTTGCTTTAAAAAAATCCCTTATCGGAAGGGACCAGAATACTGTCCCACATCACCAATGACAAAAAACATCTTACAAATAAAAAAAGAAATTGTTCCATCGACACGTCAACATGTATATGACGTCACAGTAAAGTCAATATGGCGGATTTGGTTTGCATCACTAGAATATGTGAACGGGACACTCTCCTGACGGTAAGAGATAACGCCTGTCCACGACCATTGCAGCGATACATAGAACTTTGAGTAACAAAACAACGTCCGGGGCGTCGCTGCTGCTAAAGCAGCTCATTACTTTGAGACGTTCGATGGTTAGTCTCAATAGACCTGCAATTCCGCTTTGATTTTTAGAAGAGTTTTAATAGCATACCAATTATGTATGTATAATTTGTCGAACTAAAGTTTGGTTTGACGTTAGGAAGTTGATTGATTGATTAACTCTTTATTGCACACACTTAAAAAAAAACAACACAGAAGAAATAAGTAGTTTTCGTACAGAGTATCTCGCTTTAGTCGCTCACGTAGAACAAGTCAGAATACCTCTCCAGTACTTGTCGGTCGGCAGCTTCGTCAGAGGCTTGTCGTCGTAGGTGCTTACGACCGATATGGTGTAATCGGTAGAGGTCGATACGACATAGGTACTTAATGTATAGTTTGATTGATGATTTCCTTCGAAGACCGAATGTTTTGCGAAGCCTTTATCTTTTATTATGTGTCGACAATTACATCGATTTACTCGTCAACGTTGTTGCAGTATAATTTGGAGATGCGTTTGACCATTTTGAAATAAGTCAATATACATACGTCAATCAAAAAAACCCTCGTTTTAGTTTGAAATGCAGTCACATGTTTTTTTTTTTTTGTTATATTTATGGCTGTGTATAATCTTTCAAATTAAATTCAATTGATCGATGTTAATAATAGCCACCGTAACTCGATTAAAACGTGATTTTAAACTAGTTGTTATGAAGAAGAGGTTATAGTACTAAACAGCTTGTGCCATGCCAGATGGAAATGGGATGCGAGTGCAGACAGTACGGCCCGCCCATATTCGTGGTGGAGAAACGCGAGCGCCCCGACGCGGTGAGACCTCGCCCCCGCTTGGAATATTGTACACGACACTAGGGCCGCACACGCGCCGGAATCATTGCCTCGACCGTCCAACTTAAGGTGGTTCTATTTCCATACAAATATTTTTTTGCCATTTATGGACAACATGGAGCATAATTTTACAGTGTAATAATCTACCGTAAATAAAGACCAAAATAAATGCCAGTAGCTGTGATTTCACTGTAAAATTATGCTCCATTTGTCCAGAAATGACAAAAATGTATTTGTATGGAAATCGAACCACCTTAAATAACAGAAATACAAACATATCCTTCAATCTCTTCTTTTGTGTTTTAAGCCGATTTTAAAACAATTTTTATCATTTAAAAGTCAGTGTGTATTTGATTTCATGCTGAAATGATTATAAACGATACAAAGTATTTTATAATACTTATGGTAGCAATTAACACCAATAAAATTTTTGACCAAAAATTTATTAAATTCGGGACGCGTTCCGACGTGCCGTGCCGTACAATATTCCATGCGTGTTATCACAGGGAGCGTCTTGTTTGGATTGCCCGCACGTTTGTACGTTTGTGCCCCTCCCCGCGCTTGCTTAACGTCTGCGCTTAGGCGACGCAACATAACGTGCAAAACGTTATGTCATTGTTGTGTTATTCTATTGGCTAACAGTGGACGCGCTGCTCTCCGGTTGACTTTGAACGAGTGTCCTCTTAAAGGTCTGCACACTATACTGATACTCAGACTTGACTCGAAGCAAAGCATCGTCTTGCTACATGGAACTGAACGCAGACGACTCTGTATACTGGGTGTTTGGTTACACGGCGGACATATTTTGTAAAATCACACGGTATTAAAATAAATGATGATTAAATCTTCTTAAGAGAGTGATGATTGATTGATCAACTCATTATTGTCCTCACAAAAAATTACATAGTATAAAAAATACATAATTACACTTAATAACAAATTAATATACACACCTAATTTGGAGGTCAGCGACCGTCGTACTTATAAAGAGACAATACGAACGACGGAAAATATTTAGGTGAATTTCTTGAAAAGTCTCAATAAGTTAATATTGTAGAACATTTCATATAGCGCCATCTAGACACAAACTAAGTAAAGCTAGTCAGATAACTGATAGAATACTGCAATACACCCAAACACAGAACAAACATTTTGCTTATGCCACAAAGTTCGTCCTGGGTGGGAATCGAACCCACGCCCTTCGGCTCTTGGAGCAGACATACTACCAATGAACCAACAGAGCTGTCTAAGATGTCCATTGTGTATACAAACATCCAGTATTAATAACAGAGAGAGAGAGAGTCACGAGATGCGATATGATGTGCCTATGTATCGCTTTCCGGGCGAACTGACATACTCCACAATTATTTTGGGAAACACCTTACTGACATGTTGTTGCGTTAACGCTTGGAGTGGTCTTGATTTAACCGTGTTCTTGAACTTACTAATATGTACACAAATCATTCTGTAAAGAGACTGAAGTGAATTAGAAGTTATGCCTTAAGGTGGTACGATTTCCATACAAACAAATTTTTGCCATTTATGGACAAGTGGAGCAAATTTTACAGCGAAATCACAGATACTGGTATTTATTTTGGTCTTTATTTGCGGCAAATCACAATTGCTTGAATAAAACATAAATTCATAAATCGTTTATAAATTTGATTTTATGCTAATAATAATCTAGTGTTTTATACAATAAATTGTAATTTACCGCAAATAAAGACCAAAGTAAATGCCAGTAGCTGTGATTTCACTGTAAAATTACGCTCCATTTGTCCATAAATGGCAAAAATCTATTTGTATGGAAATAGAACCACCTTAATTTAATTATAGGTACACCTAATTTATACACTCGAAAATTTCACTTTATGAAAATGGCAATACCATAATACCAGGGTTATCTTAGGGTGTATTAAGCTGACAATGCCCCCCATTGTATTTATCCCACTAATATTATAAATGTGATAGTTTGGATAGATGGATGAATGTTTGTTACACTTTGACGCAAAAACTACTGAACAGATTTTATAGAAAGAAAATGATTTTTATTCAGTGACACCTGTGTTATGTAAACACAAAAACAACAATCAGTTATTTATAAAATTTGGTATGGAGATAGCTGAGACCCTGGATTAACACATAGGCTACCTTTTTATCTCGAAAACATGTAGCGGGTAACACAATGTTTACTATGGGGAAAGGAAATCTGAAAAGGTAGCTGTTCTGTAAAAAAGATTGTCATATGACCAAATGTATGGAACAGGTGTTTTTATTTTCGCGATTTCAGTGTTGTGCCCTTAGTAAAAGTTGTTCGTAATATGTACGACTGTACGTACAATGGCCCCGTTAGACGTACATCCTAAGCTTTAACCCTGTACTCGAATGAGTCGTCTTTTTCTTCTGGAATATTATTTATCTGTACTATTATAAAGAGGTTGTTTGTTTGTATTGAATAGGCTCCGAAAGTAGTTTCGGAGCGATTTCAAAAATTCTTTCACCGTTGGGAAGCTACACTATCCCCGGGTGACATAGCCTACTTTTTATCCCTACATGCCCACGGGAACGGGAACTACGCGGGTGAAACCGCGAGGCGTCCGCTACTCTGGTTATAAAAGGGGAAGCCTAGGTTTAGTGGCCCAAACGTTAATGACGAATTTTTTTCTACGCCGCCACAATCTGATGCCGTTTTCTTACTTGAATTTATGGGTTTTAGTGGTATTCGTACCAAATAAAAATGCAATTCATTTATCTACGAAATAATAAATTTCTTCCGCAATAAGAGTGACACGTTCGTCAATCTGGCTTGTGTTGTATTTAGCGACATGATTGTCGATAAACATGCAATAAAAATAATCTTTTTATGTTCATGATTGGTGCAGTGATAACAGAATATATTTATCTGTTTCTAAGAGGATTATACCGTCGCATATTGATCGGTTAAAAAAGTTCTCAATTCGGTTGTGTGTGTGTTTTAAATGGGTATTTTTTTTATCTTAAACTAATGAGACGGACGATACGCTAACCTGATAGTAAGAGATAACGCCTGTGCATGACCATTGCAGCGATACACAGAACTTCGAGTAGCAAAACAAAGTCCGGAGCTTCGCTGCTTTAGTACTCATTACTTTGAGATTTTGACCGGCTTCGTCATAAGATGATTATTTTTGTAAAAACGACGTAAGTCACGGTCTAGCCCGAGGTATGCCCCTGTAACATGATTACCATGAAGTTGATAATAACAAGGGATCCAATACAGCACGATGACGTTCTTTCATCAACAAACAAATTCCCAAGTAGGTATTTTTTAATACTTTTAAATAATCATAATTTACCTAAAGCATTTTCTAAATGTTAAGAGAAATCATCGGTTTCCGACATGCAGTTGTCACTAGTTCGGATCCAATGGGTTAATGTGTCCAAAATGTATGGTAATTAATATGATTTACAGTCCATTTCGATCACAATTATCAGAAATATAAATAAACACAATTCACAAAAACATCAAATTCTTTCTTCCGGTCTAAGTTTCACAAGCTCCTCGGAAAGTTCCCACAGGACCTTTGCGTTGTCCTCGTTCACTTTCATACTCATGTTTGCCTCCGCGCAGTCCGCGAAGTACTTCCCTGTCGCTTGCTCGCATTCCTCCGACGCAGCCAGGTGCACGCTGGTCTGCGCGCCGTCGAGCGGGCTCTTAAAGAACGAGTACAGCACTAAACTTCGCACCTTTTCGAATATCGTCGATCTGTAGAGGGATGTGTTCACCTGGCCGGGGTGCGCCGCGTTGGCCACCACCCCCGACCCCGTCAGCCTGCGAGCCAGCTCCGTGCTGAACAGCAGGTTACACAGCTTGCTGTTGCAAAACGCTTGAACGTACGTGTAGAAGTTCTCCGCGTTCAAGTTGTCGATCCGACCGAATTTGTGCAAAAATGACGTCAAAATAATGACGCGGCTCGGGGCCGACCTCTTCAGTATCGGAACTAGGAGCAAAGTTAGCAGAAACGGCCCGAAATGGTTGATCTGCATGTCTCGGACGATGCCGTCCTCGGTTTTGTCCTGGCTGATGCCGCTCGTGCCGGCGTTGTTGATCAGAATGTCCAGCTTGGCCTCCGTGTCGGAGAACTCCTTGACGAAATTTCTGATCGACGTCAGAGAGGCCAGATCCAAGTCAATGTGCCGGATGACGGCTCGGTTCTTGGACAGTTTCCGTATTTTCTCGGCGGCCCTCTTCCCTCGCTTGGAGTCGCGGCAGCCCAGGATCACTTTGGCGCCGCGTTTGGCTAACTCCAGGGCCGTCGCGAAGCCTATGCCGCTGTTGCCGCCGGTAACGACGGCGACTTTCCCCGCGAGCACGGCGCGCCCGCGGTACCTGCCCGTCGCCCACTTGGTGTACAGCTTTATCAAGGCCAAAGTCAGCACGAGCCAAACCAACCACATTATTAATTAATTATCAAAGTAATGAGTGTTTAGTACGTTTCCGAAGGAGCGTGCGCCGCGTGCGACTGTGTGGAAGCGGCCGATAACACTATCTGAGTGTCGTGCGTAATCTCTGACATACAGATATATGTCATTGGTTTTGCTTATTTCGGACTTCATATTATAATAATTATGCAGTTTAGGGTTCCATAGGGTTCCATAGGTGACCAGTTGAAATGCTCATTTCCTAACAAATAATGAAAAAAATTTAAATCGGTGACGCTAGAATTGTATATATTCATGTTTTCGTTTGTGCTTCCTATTGAAAAAGATAATACCATTGCATGTGGAAGAGTCAATTTGGTACGATTATAGATTCCAAGATATTTATTGCTTCAATACAGTAGGTACAAGATGTTAAAAACACGTTGTAGTTTAGGGTACACAGTCGAATATGGACATTGGACCCTGTCGGGCAAACATTGAAAATCTTAAAACGTACAAAAATCACCAATTCTGTGTAGATATGTTACATGATGTATTTTGATGGAGGTGGTGGATTTGATCTCACTTTACTTGTTTTTATATAGTAGCTATAGGTTGTAGAGGTTGAGGTCAAAAAAGGTCGTCTGTGGGTTGTGAGTAAAAACAAACCGACAAACAACGTAACCAAAACACAGTAATTTAAACTGTTAAACCCACCCGATAAGGGTCACATAGCAGTAAACTAATTATCTACAAGTGATTCTAATCTATATATACAAATGCTGTCCTAGTATCGTATGACAGACAAATTTGGTGATAGATATCCTTAGCAGGAGGTCATTAGATAGGCACCGTATAGTACCAGATATTCAGCCGCCAAGCAGTAGTTTGTAAACATCTCAAATGGCTCACAGTAATGATCGCTAAAGCGGCGATGGTTTTGTTGCTCAAAGTACTGGGTAGGTACATGTATTATAGAAAAAAAAAGAAACTGTCAGATTGTACTAAAATCAATATTTTTTATTTATATAATATACATTAGAGTAACTATTGTACCGTTTCACTAAAAATGTTATAAAGATGCAAAAGACTTGTAAGGAATACCTTTGTATACTGTACCTCAAGGCAATACGCAAAATTATTTTCACATGTAAAAAAAAACGTTGATTTGCGATAAAATTCCACGGTCAAAGGCGCGGGAAACAACTAGTTTTTCACGCGTTTCATCTGCCTGTTATATGATATCGGCACTCGGGTGTAATCTCTATAATGCTGCACCAGATTAGAAAAAGATTTGCTAAATCGTTTGAGTGTAAACTTGCTTGTATAGCAAGAAAAACATTCTTACAATAAGAATAACTTGTCTAGTTTTCTCCAGGCAGCAAAAACAATGAAACGAAGTTCAAAGTCACATTGAACTCGCAATGTTTTTGTGGGGCGACATGATCGAGTGTTTAAAAGTTAGTTTTAACTTGTACAGTTAAAAATGTGACTCTACCTTGGTAAAAGTTTACGTAGTACCAGATATTACGCCGTCAATGTAAACATTACTGTGTTCCGGTTTGATGGGTACTGCAGCTAGCGAAATTACAAGATTGTTGAGACTCGAAAATACAGAAACACAAAAGCTCGTTGAAGTTCCAAAAAACCCGTACGAAACGATTTCTTCCCGCTTTTTTTGTTCGAAAGGCTAAAGCTTTGAATGCGTTACCGGAGTGTGTGTTCCCTGGTAGATACAATCTGGGTGTCTTGAAGTCGAGGGTGAATCGGTTTCTTCTAGGCAATCGTGCTCCATCTTAGACCGCATCTTCACTTGACATCAGGTGGGATGGCGATCGAACGCAAGCCTATTCATCATAAAAAAAAGGGCCAAAGCAGCGATGCCCTGGACATTGTTTTACTGCTCAAAGTCCTGCGCATCGCTGCAATGTCCTACTTTAAATTCACATTGAAAAGCATTATGCCCTAAAAACATGATTGTTTTGACGTTGGAGCCAAAACTTCTGTTCTTATTTATTGTGACATAAAACTGTATTCATGTTGTGCGTAAAGGTACACTATATGTTGCGCAGAATTCTCTTACATTGTAATTGCTTTTGTCAATAACAAAATCCGTTTTCCTTATTAATTTTTAACTGAGAGTTTTATGTTTTATTACTAGAGTGCTAGAGTTCACACTAAATTTAGCGACCGAAATTGTAGCCCAAATAAAAGTGATTTTCACTTAAGAGTGCTACTAAATACATATTTCGAAAACTACTCTTCTAATGTTGATGAAACCATGGAGTCAGTCCTAAAAAAAGAGCTTGACTTTCAAGATAGCGACTAGATAGCTTGGTAGACTTGGTTCTTGTAAAGGAAGCCTTTGCCCTGCAGTGGGGTAGCCATGACCAAAAATAAATAATCATATTTTTGGGTATAACCAAATAGATTAATAAACGTAGATTAAAATTGGGCCTATCACAGCAACCTTTGTAGCTAACCGCAAGGTGGTTTAAATGAAAAACAACCAATATTTGTACATATTTAATATCCTAGGACTATTTTACGCAGCGCCATCTAGCTCCAAACTAATCGAAGCTTGAACTATGGCAACCAGATTATTGCTAGAATACTTTTTTTGTAATTTATGCTCGTCACTTAATTGTTTGTTCTGAGTGGGAATCGAGCCCACACCCGGCAGCTCTTGAATCTTGTACACTAGCAAATGAGCCATTTATGACGATTTGACATCCAAACCAAGTAGGGTTAGAAACGTGACAATTTGCCAAAAACATTTTGATACCAAAATATATAAACAATGATAGAAAGTGTCAGAAGAGTAGTTTTCCTATAATGTAAGGAGTTGAATGAGAGTGTTCAACGCACGAGGCGTTGAGGCTCGTTGTACATGGGGCTCCGGTTGCAGCTGGCGTACGGCGCGATGGGCGGCGGCGCCGGAGTCGGCGCGGGCGGCGGCCAGCACGCGCCCATGCAGGCGCAGCAGGCGCGCAGCTACAGGAAAGGTATACAGACTTCTTGATTGCACAGACAACAGTTTTTCAGACACACTTAGACTGTCAAGTGACGCTAGCGGAATCCAAGGGCTCTGCGACAGATTTTCAACTCGTACTGTACCTACTAGAAAGTACCCTAGCACCGCAATGGGTTTCCTTACGATGTTTTCCTTCCCCGGTCAATCTCATTGTTGGTGTTTAAACCCTCGCCTATCGTTGTGTAAACCTACCGCGCTAACCACTTAACTATCATCGCTAAAAACCTCAAATTGAAAATATACAAGCGATACGAAACAAAAAGTTGTAGGTGTATCCTACTACATAAATGCGAAAGTTTGTGAGTATGGACGTATGCTTGTTACTCTTTCACGCAAAAACTATTGAACGGATTTGGATGAAATTCGGTATGTAGGTAGCTGAGACCCTGGATTAATATATAGACTACTTTTAACACGGGTAACATCGCGACGCATCTAGTATCTAAGCAATTTTAGAAAACTAAGGTATAATAGATATCTTATTTCGTCGGTAAGTAATTGTCGACCAGGTTTTAATGTGAGTTGGGCCTAATAGGCAAGTGATATTACGTATCGCTGTTTGTGATATATTTCCATCTGATTTGTAATATAACGAGATTATATTGAAGGTCGTTGTAGTCGCACGAGAGGCGAGAAGGTAAGCGCAGCTAACGGTGTGGTTTCCCGCAGTGGGCGTGGGGTCGGGCGTGCAGGTGGCCACGGCGACGGGGCAGCCGCTGCTGGCGCCCGCGCCCATGCAGCCCTTCGTGCCCTACCCGCACCCGCACCCGCACCCCCACCCGCACCAGCCGCACCCGCAGCACTACCACCACCCCATGGTACGTACACACTACACGCGCGTTTCGAACGGACTCGATTCGAATCGCCACTTTATAAACACCAATACGCCCGCTTTATTACTTTCTCAAACGGAAATTCGAATTTTGGTGATTATCTGTAATTGTGTTTATGTTTCTATTTATTTGTGTGTATGTTTGTATCGTAGCTGTTCATCATCTTATTTAGTGTAAAATAAAATATTATTTTAACTTTTTTTGGCAGTCTGTATATAATAGTAAATTTTTCCAGTGTCAAATATGTATTTCACATTTTCAAGACAAATCAAAGTAAAATCATGTAAAATATAACTTTGTCAAAGTTAAATTTGTAAAAAAAAAAAAATCGTGGTATTTTTTATTCTTTATTTATTTTTTAAGTTTGTTTTATATTATAACATGTTTATTGTTGGTGTACAATAAACCTATATTCCGTTGTAAAAAAAAGCGGTGACTTTATTTAGAAACGTATGGAATTTTGGTAACAACTAGAACCTTCTATAGTTCGACTTGTTATTATTATTGTTATATTATATTATCTGTGGTTGTGTTGCAGGTGCGCATGTACCAGCACGGCGGGGGCGCGCTGGGCGGCGGCGCGGAGGGTGTGGGCGGCGTGGGGTACGCGCCCGCGCCGTCCGCCTCACCCGCCGCCGCCTCCCCCGCGCTGTACCCGCCGCCGTCGCCGGCGCACACGCCGCACCCGCACCACCACCCGCACCACCACTACCAGCAGCCGCCCTTCCAGGTACACCTTGCAGGCGCTTCCCCCTCGACACTCGCTACACGCGCGTGGAGACAGGCTCTGCAAGTTACGGTACCGCTGCCACCGCGACAGAAGTGTGGACTATCAACAGCCGCTCTTTCAGAAACTCTGCAGCCAGGTCGGCTGTGTACTCAGGTGCTTGTGGCACGAAGACATCGACAGCAGCCTCCGCATCAGCACTAATGACATTCTTTCTGTCAATAAGCTTCTGTCTGGTCTGCGATACTGCGTGAAATAGACAATTTTCATTTGCCTTTTTATACGGTTGACAGGCTAGGTATTTGACCACAGCTCATCTGATGTTCAGTGATGATGTAATCGAAGATGGTAAACATACTTAGCCTGAAATGGAACTAGCTCTCAAATGAGGCAGCCGGTAACCACCGTTAGGTTTTTGGCGGCTGATTATTTACCAACTGGAAGGTGGTAACTAGCCAGTCGAGTACTAGAGAGTACGCTACCACCATGCTATGGTTTTCTCACGATGTTTTGCTTCACCGGCAGCTCAAGCACATTGTTGGGGTTTGAATTTGAACCCACGCTTTTCGACATGTGTTACCGCGCTAACCACTGAGCTGTCATCGCTTTCCCCTTGGGGACTGTCACTAACTACTGTTTCAACATGCATATATTTAGATCTGGTTCAAAATATGTGTTAAATGACATTACAGTCGAAGATACAACATTCAATATTTATTTCCATCGCCACTAAAGCACACAATCATCTCAATTGTACGACTTTCCTTGTGTTAACGGTGGACTCCAGAAATCAACGCCGTCAGTTCCAAATGGACCAATTTGTTGATAGCCTTTAGATGATACGCACGGAGCAGTGAGAGTGTGAGTAAAGAGGAACGTTGTGTGTGTCAGGTGCTGTGCCCGCTGATGAACCCGGGCGGCGGCAACACGCACCACCACCTGCACTACCTCAACCACCACGCCGACCCACACAACCACCACCCGCACTCGCTGCAGGTAACCACCCGTCACTACACACACATGCCCCCTACTTATGTTTAATGTAACAAACGAGACGCTCCTAATGGTGAGAGATAGCGCCTGACCATGACCATTACAGCGATGCACAGAACTTAACGAAAGTCCAGGGCATCGCTTCTTTGGCGCGCATTACTTTGAGACCTTCGATGGTTAGTCTCGACAGACCTTTAATTTCGCTAGCTGCAGTACCATTCAAACTGGAACACAGTAATGTTTACACACTACTGCTTAGCGGCAGAATATCTAATGCTGCGGTGGTACCTACCTAGACCTCCTGCCAAAGAGACCTAACAACAAGTAAAAGCGGTCTAGTGCTCCTAGCCTAACGCTGCGTCATAAAGGTTTTAGAATTTAATTAATTGTTTAGTTTTTTTAGTCTGCATTTGACATTTTGTATAAAAATATCGGGAGAAGCCAATGGGTTCATTTTAATGTGACCATAAATTGTGCCTAATATATAATTTGGATTTTTTAATTTGAATGTTGCATATTTTGATAATACAGCTAATATATTAAAATTATTTGAACAAATCATGCGAGGGCTAATTACTGACATCGTATTGGCAACCCTTACAAATTGTCAGTCAGTCAGCTGAACTATTCGCAAAATCAATTTGGAATCATAATGCGTCATCGTACTCCATGTAGTTAATAAATTTGAATGCAGAGTTCCGGTGATTCCGTTAACTCTCCGATTAGTGTATAAGGGCAGGATCGCTAAGTGTTCGACTCGTGTTTGCAGCAAGCCGTGCTCCTGCCCCCGTCGCACGGGAGCGGCGCGGGGCACCCGTAACCCCGCCCCGCGCGCCCGCCGGCCGGCCCGCGCGCCGCGCGCCCCGCCCGCCCGTGGCGCCCCGCCGGCCGCGCCGGGTGTTAGCGGCGGCGGGGGCGCCCGCCACCGCCTCGCCCCGGTAGGCACCCTCGAACACTAGTGACGCCTCGACACTGCACGCGACAGCTACCTAGGGTTATTGTGATCTCAAGCTCCGGCGCGACGAATGGGAGCGAGGCGCAGGCGGCCGGACACGTCACGCGTTAGCTGTCATCTCGTGCGAGCACACCTTTCCTAATCCAAGGAAATGTATTACCATAGAGTGAACACAGGAAGGAGGTGGTTGGACGAATCGTCAGATTTGTTGGTTTGTTCTGACGTCACTGCGATGGATGTGACGTTGCTCAGAAATCTATCGTAGCGTTACAATTCTTAGGTATGAAGCCTTGTGGAACTAAGAATCACTTGAAGTATATTTGTCACGTCCTCTTCGTGTGGAACTCGGTGTGAATACTTTTTTAATAAATATTGTATATCTTTTGAAATGTTACACGGTTATTATATGTTATAATATAGGGACTATTCTACTTCAATATTATACTATGATAAATATTAGATGTCTGATTTGTTTAATATGCTAAATATTGGTTAAGTATATAATTAAATCGCCCTTTAAATTGGATGACAAAGTTATGAGATAGGAAATGAAAGTCAGCGGCATTGAGACGGGATGCAGCGTCCCTCCCCCGCAATACGAGTGACGTGTAAGACGCGTTTACTACTTGAAGATTTGCTTTGTGCTCTCTGTCTAGCTTGACAAATAATTTCTTTATATGAATATATATGAAATTTATATCTAATTATATCAAAATTTGAGACAGTTTTAACTTTTCAAAGGATATACAATGCAAAATGTGCTCTCATTAGAAATAACGTTGTAGTGAGTGTAGTGAAACTAGTTGTCGTAGTGCTATCCTACCGAAAGTGAGTGTGGGTGTGGACCTCTCGTGCGAACTAACACCCGGAGCAATGTTGAAACGTGAAACGTGGACGTTGCCGTGCGCGCGCGTGCGGACGGACTCGGATATATTTGACAAGGTCTTTACAATTGTGACGTCTCTGTACTGGCACGCGGAACAATGAAGCGGGAGCCCTGTATCGAGTCACGTACAGTTAGTTCAATCCGAGTCATGCCCCCAGTGAAGTAGTCGCTACTTGAAGCTTCTGCGGTATCCGAGAACGACATGAAAATACATCGTTGCCATCGTTAACACAATTTCTCCTCGTTGGCTTCAAAACTGTCCTTGTAAACTCTGTTTATCATTTGAAATAGTACTGTACGTGACATGATATAGGGTTGATAACGTTCTGTTGTTCGTTTGGTCGGCTTGTCAATATGTGTATCACGAGAGACGTGATCGCGTTAGACCGAACGCCTGCCAGTAGTTTGACCCGGAATCTGGAGATTGAACAATACTCTCGCTTTGTCCTATTTCTCTAGGTTTTTTTGCATTTAATTAATGACTTTGCACACCACATAGTTGCGTTACGGAATTGAGCCATACCGCTTATTGACAATCTTATTATAATAGTGCAACTATAGTTTAATTCAATAATGAACAGTTTATTACATCGACTAATCGCGATCATGTCTCTACTCAAACGTCAATATAAGTCTGTCTTGTTGTTTTATGTGCTGATGCACTGTCGGGCTCCGTTCCAGTCTGCTTGCTGATTGACAAATTTGACATTTATTATGACATTAGTTGTCTCCACAACAAATGCGTTAAATTTAACTTTGTAGCCTAAAAAATGCTATCATATAGCGTATTTATCTTTTTTTATGTATGTTATCTAACGTACATAATATATGATTGACAGATGCAGTTTTAATTTTTTCAAATTTTGCTCTTTAAGGTTGACAGTGGACCGGTACAGGTTTCGAGCTGTCAAATGTACATTTCACTTTTTTTCCGACAACTAACGGCCACAGCCGTTTAGTTCTTGACGTTTCGCCTAATTTGTGGTCAACGGTGTCGAATTTATAGATGTAACACTAGACGGACAGGAAATACATACATACCGCATGAGGGCATGTGATGACGAGAGTTTTGAGCTGTCGAGTAATGTGATAGTACCGAGGTATTTGGATAGACGACGGATGTGTTCGAGGTTCGACGATATTTTATTTAAAAGGGACACAAAATAACAATTACAATCTAAGTGCAATAAAAACAAAGTTTAAAATTAATTAACTAAATTTTTGTCGTAGAAGCGAAACATCTGCGCATTGTCTATAAACTTGACACCGTGATCTTGTTGCTGTTCTCTGAATTCGGTCGTAGGTTTTTCAATTCAGTTATATAGAAACTAGCATATAAAAATGTCAATGAAGTTAAAAAAAAGTGTACACAATTAGGAAGTGATAGAGTTAATATGTATATCGAAAATATATATAAAAGTATATATTTTATCTTAAATGTATGAATTGATGATTCATTGTAAAGTGTGGACATTTGGTAAAACACCACTTTTACACAGCGTAGCTTATATATAAATGTATATTATATAAATATGTATATTTATAACAGTACACTTAAGGTTTATAAAAGTGTTACTGTCCAGAGTAGTGTGTCTGTACATTTCCTAAGGAACGTTATGGAAAATACGCTTTGGGCAGTATATTAGAGATAAATCCAGTCTTACGTCACACATAATTAAGGATTATTGTAAATATACTTGCAACGAACGGTCCGTGATGATAGTACCATGTTACCCTAATTTACTAATTCTGCCTCTTTCGCTCTCACTGCCCATGACATGGAAACGAAAGAGATGGAGCCACAGCTATAATTGTCTGTAGAAGCTATGTATGAAATTGTATTGTATTATTTTTGTAATATTAGCTCTATCGTATCCTTGCTTGGTCTGTGTTGCATTTTATTCGAAAATTATTGTCGCTTACATATCTAAAATTAACAACGTAAAGTAATAATAATATGCCTTTAAATATATTTCAAATCTGCAATAATGATCATAAAGTACTACATTTTAAGCTTTATGTAGATTTTTCAATATTGTGTCGACACGTTGACAGTTAAACTAATTCTTTGCGTGTTCGTTTGGCAAATGTATATTGTCTTTCGCGCGTTACGTCAAAGACAAGGTTTGTATAAGTATTCATAACAGACACGACCACCGCGGGCTAGCAAGGGCAAAAGAAAGGGTAACATTCTCTTTTTTTAATTGTCAGTCAAACGGTGGCCGGCGTGGTGTACGAACCAACTGTTGATACTATTATCCGTAGACTTATTTCGTGAAGGGGGTAAATATATCGTCAAGATATGGAGTCCGTACGGCGCGGCGGGGTTTTTACTGTAATTAGTTTGTACATGTATCGTGAGTAAGGATAAAATTCAATCTGATTGAGTATCGTGGACGGCCGTACTCTGTCTGCGATGGAATGTGTTATATAGTTAGGTTACGTTCTTGATCTTGTTAGATTTGGCGAAAGGAATTGTGTAGACCCATTCATTTCTAAAAGTACGCTCTTTAAACAATTTCATGATCTTTAGTAAATTTTCGCTTTTATATCGTATCAATTGCCTACAGTAAATAATAAATGATTTGTTATTTATTTATCTTATAACTAATAAAAACTCATTATTAAACCTGATTTGAAAGTTGAGAGTTAACAATAATTTAATTTGATTCGTAAATAATGTGAAATACATAGTTATATATTTAGAGCTTGATCGGAAGTGTCCCAAAGAAGGCTCCATAGCAAAATATTACTGTAATATTTGCGACAACCTCACTTGAGAGCCAGTTGCATTCCAGGCTACGTGTGCTTTACCATCTTCGACCACACCTTCACTTGACATCAGATGAGCTGTGGTCAAACACCTAGCCTGTCAACCATTAAAAAAATATATTTAAAAGTAAATTCATGGCATCACTAATATGCCCAAAAATGTATATGTAGTCTACACAATTCTCTTCGACTTTATCTTCTAGTTAAGCTCAAGTTGCCGCTAAACCATAGACAATTGCGGCAATTTGAACCCTACTCCTTATTTATTTAGATCTATTAATAGTTTTAATATTTAGACCCTCCGTTATATTAGAGGCGTGGAAATGTCTTGTCAATTGTTTTAACGTTTTCACGCTTTTCTATAATCTTGCTTGCTGCCATTTTATTCTATACCCTATGTGCAACTCGCGGTTGTGTTACAAATGTGTGTAGAGGTCGCAGCACACACGTCACTCTGACACCGAATCGGCATCGTCTTAACTGTACTCTTTCTGTATTCTTTCAACTCGGGTTAATGCTGTATTAGTTGCAGAAGAGATACAATAAAGACAAATCGTTAAACGTAAGAATCGTCAAAATCGGTCTCTTTCTAGAGAACAAAGGAACACAAACACAAATTTTTGTTCGCCACAAAGGAACAAACACACACATACATAATATGATAAACGTATTATCTTCCTTTGCGTCTCGCAGCCGGGTAAAAATTAGTAAGTAGTTCAATTTGAGTCGATTCCGGTCCTGTGCCGAGCTGGGATGTGTGCTGTGAGTATAAACGAATGCGCGTCCGTGCTTCGAGCACTCAGACTAAGTGCGCTGAAGCTATATATTTCCAGGAACGATGATTCTCATTATATGTACATTGAAACGGGGTGTGAATGTGGTTTGTAATGTGGCGAGGTGGCTCGACACGGGTAATTGGAAGTGCGGTGAAACGTTGTGTGGCATTACATAAACGACGTCAGTATAGCCTTATAGGCGCTGCAATTCGTCTACACTCACTTTCGCAAAACGTCATTTTTACATAATGTCATTTAAGCAATTTTTGTAGGAGATACCACTGGTAAATAAATAATGAATAGAAAATATCAATCAAATTTTTAATAATAAATCATGATACAATATATTGCATTATGATTAATTTAATTTTTTATTCTAGTATGTTATAAATACTAATTGTCTGTCACTCTTGTTTTCTGATTAACACTGTTGTAGGATTTGAGTGCGTAGAGTAATTGGCTAAATGACATTCTGCGAAAATTACGTTTTGTGAACTGACCACATTTTTTGCGATGATATTTCGCGAAAGTAACATTCTGTGTCAAAACCGTACAAACTAGCTGGAAAAAAACTCTCAATTTATACCTAACGAGTGATAAAGACGTCTACATAACAATCACGGAGAACGGTCGGCTGTTACGCACACATTTTTTCTTATGTTTTGAAGTTCTCTTTTAGAAACGTAGAATTCGTTAAGAGTAACTTCTTAGAATACATTGATACACTGAATGGCACGTTTTGACACTTACTCCGGACAATACAATTGCAGGATTAGGATTACTTGTCCAGTGTTTGCCTGATTAATCCGGAGATCTACTGATTGCAAGCTATTGTCTCCCGATGTTCCGATTTAACGACCCTATCTTCTATCTATTTTTGAATTATAAACTTATGTTAAAAGTATGGCAACATGAAGAAATCTGGTAACATAAATAAGCATTAATTTAATCTATACTCTTTCTACTATTCTACAAATTCCTTGCTCGGTATTTCGACGTTACTAGAACACTTTATTGCCTATTCAGGGGAACTTCTCCCCTAAAGTAAGTGTAACTCGTACCAAATCAGTGTGACTATATTTTTTTTGGGAAACTAACATTTTTATTATGAGAACGTTAGGACTACCATCGCAAACACCAATCTTAAAAATTTCCTGTGAATTTTGTGTGCTCTCGTCAAACGCTTAGTACGTCAAGAATAGAAAATCCCCCGGACCAAACGCTGGGTACTAAGCCCTTGCCGTAAAATTTGACATTTATTAAAGTTAATGCAATCGGAATGTAGGTATATTTTAAAAGTCAGCTAAAAAGGTTCCGGTGTTAGGGTGTTAAGTCTCGTTGATGTTTTATTATTTTTCTTAAGCGACTATGGCAGTTTTATATAATGTAATCTGTTCTCCCCGCGATTTGCATACACTGCAATGTTATGTAGATGTCTTCTAGGTGCATATACATATAGGTATAGGTATAACTCGCTAGTTGGAGTATGATAATGATCTCTAAAACTGATCTCGAGATGAATGCAGCGCCCGCTACACGCCGCGGGTCGGCAGAGGGGGGAAGCGGCGCGTCGTTCATGTAATGTTTCAACTTACAAACGTGTCTCGATCGCACACTTACGTAAAATCCATACAAACTGGTCTAAGACGATTTTATAACAAGTACATAGTATAATGAGTTGTGTAGCGATGATAGCTTATTTATTAGTTACCGCGGTCGGATCACACGTCAGAGGTTTAATATCAACAATGAGCTTGTGAAAGAAAACATGCTGAAAAACCATAACATTGTCGTACTACTTTCTAGTACTCTGCTGGCACACTTAACGGTGTGCTGGATAACTAGAGGGTTAATTAACTAGATCCTATTCAACGCACATAAAAAATTCGTCGCCTTCGCGCCTTTAGTTACAAAAATCAAATGAAAAAACGATAAGGCTATTGAATGTTAGTTTAGCTAATTACCAGTTTAGACACGTTTGTAAGCGGTGTTTAAAAGCCTTCCACCATCACCACTTTACTTTCTCTCGTCCAGCATCGCTCGAAAACGCTCGGCCTGTAGATTCAATTCATTATATTATAACAACACTGATTAAAGCACGCACACGACTGAATTTGATTTTCGTGCAGCAGAGCTTTTTGTGTATTTTAACTGAAATACAAAGCGATGGCTGAAACTCAACTTAGTTTCACACTAACATCCTTCCTGCATTGTAGACTCATTCACACCCCAGGGTTTCCAATGTATTCGCTCTAAACTGTTGTTCCTTGATAAAGTGGACTTTAAAAATCCGGAAACCTTCGTAGACTCCTTTTCAGTTCACGTGTTCCGGCTATTTTGATAGAAGTCTTCGTGTTAGATCGCTTTAATTTTCCCCTCATATCTCGTGTTCTAATCCAAAATATAAGAAAAGCCACTATTTGTTATTAACATTAAATTTTCAAATATAGTTTGGACGCTCATTTTCAGGGAATGTTCGGACCACTAATATATAAATAAACCAAAATGAAAATAGTTTTAAAGAATATTATTGTACTGCCTTAAAATTGTAGTTATCGAGCTGTCTTGCCCGTTGCAGCTGCAGGAGCACGTTTTGTGCGTGTTCGCCGCGGTGGCAGGATAGCTCGAACGGACTCGTGCGTGTTAAGTGCTGATATCGCGTGAGGAATCACGCCAGGTGCGCAAGCGCAGTTAGGATTGACAATAAACGTACGATAGATAAGTTAGGAGTCTGGTATAGTATCGCGAATCTGTTTATTTACGTCAAGATGTAAGTGTAGTGTAGCTAGTCGTATGCTTAGTATCGATATCTGAACTATGATGGTTTCACTATTAAAAAAAAAAACAAAATGTAAAATTGTATTTATATATTTAATCGTTAAAAATTAATTGCCGAATAAAGAGATATCATTATATTGGTGAAAGTATAGAATAGGGCATGTATACAAATATTTAGTTATCGATACTGGTCATGTTTCTATCGTGTCGATGCCTTTACATCTTGTATATCCATTCGAAATAAGCTTGCACATTCGGTTCATTAGTGATGTAACGTTAAAGTAACGAACGATGTCGATAAAGCCTAAGTTAGGGTAAGTTATCTGAGAGGGCGGAGCTGGTGAGGCGCGGCGTGGCATGATTCTGAAGATAGTGATGAGCGGCGATCGTTTCTGACCGACGACGGCTTCAGCCTTTTCCTTTACCATCGAGCCTTGCGTTCTGTGAGGCAGAGCGTCGGTTCTGTCGAGTATTATGTTCGGAAGCAGTCGCGGCTCGCCCTGCCGGCTCCGTGTTCGTCTTGAAGCTCAATATCACGATTTTTGTATTAGTAAATGTAAAGTTGTGGCATCGAGGGGGGCTTGTCCATGACCTCCGCGCGGTGCTCCCTGGGTGGCGCCAAATGTGGACGTTGACATTCACATTTTTTTCATGAAAAATTGTCTATGACACGCGCTAAACAGGCAGGACATATCCTCACTGCCGATGATTGAGAAACTCCTTTCACAAATAAAATAAAAAAGTTTTTCTCTATTTTCCAATTGGCGTTTTGAAAGGAGTGTTCTATGTGTAGAAATATTTACTCGTAGCGTATCGTTTAATATAAATAAACAACACGATTTTGTAGACATAATTAAGAGATATAATATAGACACGTATTTACAAAATAAATCGCGAAACTTCTGTTATGTATATGTCAAAAAAAAATGTCAGAGTATTGTGTACATATGTAATATATTGAAGTTAGATGTAAACTAGAGTCTTATACCGAAGACCACTTGTATCTTTTGTGATGGAATATATGGCGAATAATGAAAATTAATAACATTAAAAATCACAAAAAAATTGCAAGGTTAATGTAGGGAGGGCCTACGCGACCCGCGCCGAGTTCCTGATCGGGCCATGCTGGGGTAGGTACCTACACTTTCCTCGAGAACTCGGTGCCGGTCATTTATTATTGTTTTTCTTTTCTTTTTGTTTTGATTTAAATTTTATTGCCGCATGACTGCGTCTACCGAATGTAAATTGTTGAGAGTATGTTTGAGAATATTATGAGCGCGAGTGTTGTTCGTTATGCGCCGTTAGGCTAGGAAATGTGAAACTATCGATAGTTTTTTTATTTAAATGTGTCACAACCCTATTTTTCGTGACACGAACGGGAGTGGAGGGATCGCGACGTGTTTCAGTTATGTATTTTATTTCTTGTAATCGTATTTGTTGTCGTGGTAGTTCCTCTGAGCGACGATGACGCTGTGACAACGCGGTTGTGGTAAAAAAATCCTTTAATTGAACGATAGTTGATATGTTGACTAATGCCTAGCAAACCGGCAGTTGTGTCCCGCTGCTTACGCACACCATGTAGCATTTAGACGACTCCGTTAAAACAAAAATGCAGCGAATATTTATTAAATAAAATATTTTAATTTTTTTAAACGGCTTGAAGTCTTACAAACGAGCAGAAAAATTAAAACCAGCCGTAGTTTGTATAATTTTTTAAAGGTCGCATGCAATTCGAAAAGGAAAACTCCTTGTGCCTTGAAATACAATTAAAATGAAGGGTCGTTTCGTAATAAAAGTTAGATAAAAAAAATTCGGCCCATCGCTTCCGTTACGCCGTGTAATGCTAAAAAAGGCTTTGCCAAGTCAGAGCGTATTATTGTTTGTGAATAAAACGATTCCTCAAGGATGTGCAGCTTGCTTAACTCACTTTTGATCGATAGATGGGCTGTTCTCGAACTTGTCATATTTAAAATTGGCTTAATTTGGTCAAACCTGAACGTGAAATGTTACTTTAGGTTATTACGACTAAATGTGACCCCAAAGATTTTAAAATTCTGTTTATATCGGCAGCCGTGGATGAGGCCAAGGTTGAACGATAAGTCGATAGATGGCGCGATATGTGTTTGGCCTGTGTCGATGTCTCGCCTCCCCGTGTATCAGGCCCGTGTCGCAGAGCAGCTTTCATACGATTTTGTACCTCTAAAATGGCACTTCCCATGTTTGGCCGACGTAGGCTGTTGGCCGTGATGTATTTATTCCCTAGAATAATCTAGAAATTGCCTTATCATGTGTGTTGCGCTCTCGCGGGCGCGTAGTGTTATTTACCACCGTGTGAGAATTCGTCGGGAGCTTTTGGAAGAATAAACGTTGCCACGATTTTAACGCGCACCTGTTGTGTTTGAAATAAAATCAAATAAACGTAAACCTGAATCGGTAACTCGATTTTTACTGCAGATTATGAACCGCGTTACTAATTTATCGATAACTGTTTACACCAAAAGCTCTCCACGAAAATGATAAACAAAGACTGAGGGATATGAAGAATGGAACCGATTTAAATGTAAACTTGTAATTGATATTATACGTGAGGCGCGTATACAGAAAATGCTTGACGTTGATTTCTCTAAAAATATACATTGTAAAACTATTGTGGTATGGCTCGACACGCAGCCATGAAACAAATGTTTAACGTGTAAAATATATCTTGTATAAAGTGTATGTAACTAGCTTACCGACGATCAGATGAATGAACCGTTTGATGACCTATTCCTAAGTGTATATCAGAAATTGCGTTAGCACTATTGTTTGTCGAGTGGAAATATGTTTCGTCACTCCCCGGAACTGGGCTCGGTTACCTTGATGGAGACGCGAAACCATTCCTAATAGATCGGCTACTTCGAGGACGAAGCCGTGTTGATTTCACTTTGAGCCACGATTGACACGATCCGTGCATCCAGAGAAATTGCTCGATATCTCCAGACTTGGTGTCACGCGCTAGTCTGGACCCGACGCGGGATGCCGCTCGTATACCGAAGCCGGCAGTGCCTCCGCGACTGCGAGTGACGAATATATTTCTGCTCTGTCCGCTTCACGCGCCCTGCGCTTGGTAACTTATTGTTTGTAAAAGCTTTTGTAAGCCTTCGGGCGCGAAATTTACTGGATTGTGCCAAAGTATGGCATCTTTTTATTACAAGAAACTATTTGTTGAACGACACTTAACACCTTTGTCGGACATTTTTCAATAAAAAAGTTAAAAAAAACGTGTTTTGAACACAACAATTCGGTGGTTTTATTTTGTACCTGTGCACGTAGAGGCGACCGTATGAAGAAGTCAACTCCATTTAAAATAGCCCACAAATTAGTGTTTTTGTGTCAAATTAATTAAACGAACGGAATGCTCGCATGACAGTAAGAGATAACCTGTCCATGAGTAGCACGAGCACGAGCGATTGGTGGCATACCTACATAACATCATCATAGGGCATGTAGGTATATTTCTGTATTGTTATCAACTAATGTAATGGCTAACAGTTTTAGTTAGTTTTAAACAATAGATTAAGAAAGCAACCAATAGATGTAGAAAACCTTTATTGGTATTTATTACGTATTTTGGTAGCCCACTTAACCCGAGACGTAGGTTAAGCCAAATTTTCCAACTCAAAAGCTGGCTGAATTCCGAACTGGGTAAGAAGATCAGGCCATCCTAATTTTCGTAGGTAGGTACTACTAGATGACGTCACACGAGCCCTGAAATCCATCCACGTTTTTGCCTACTGCACAAAACGCTTCAGGTTATGGTTGAGATGAATGATACGCTTTCTTACCATTAGCGGCAAGATATATCCATGACCATTGAAGCCACATATAGAACTTTAACAAAATGCAGTGCAGCGCTGCTTTTGCGCTCATTGCTTTGAAACATTCGATGATTAGTCAGAGCCCTGTAAATTCATTAGCTGCAGTAGGTACCTACCGGACTGAAATGTTACCTAAATTGTATTATTCTTAACGCCTATATAGGTAGAATATTCTAAATTGTATTTCACGATCCTCACCACAAGATAAGGCAGAATAGTTAAAATGAAATCAAATAAAAATTATTTTAAAACTTTTATTGATCAATTACACTATATCATAAATTAAATAAGTCCATATTAAAATAAAATTACAATACACCGTACAGACGTCACGATCTGAGAAATGCGAAAAGGACAGCTACACGCGACACAAGTAACTGAATATAAATGTGTATACCATTTACTCGTATAGGATTCGCGTCTACCTCCCGTAAAGCATCAAAGCAGATCATGCCGCGCGTACAGCTTTCAATAACAACAGTCGAGTACGGTCACTCCACCCTTAGGAATACTTAAAGCTGAAATAAAAAGTCCTGCTTTAGCCCAAAAATCCCGCATCTAAATGAAAACATACATTTTAAATACGAACTTTTTGTTTTATGTTAACAGACTAGGTTTCCACAGCTCATCTGTTGTTAAATGACGGTGTGGCCGAAGATAGTAAACAACTTTACCAGCCTGGAATGGAAGAAGGCCAAAACCACAAGGTCTTAAAGTATGTTTTGGAGCCAATGGCGTCTCCCAGTTATCACAGAAAGTTTGCGCCAGAACTTTGTAGTCATTTTATAAGAACTAGTATCAGAAGCATACGTCTGGGAGATGGAAGGCTTCATAAAAAAAATTAGCATGACGAATTGCGAAAAACTTTAGTCAAGTTTTTGATACCAAAATGTATGAAAAATGCGGTGAAATATTTAGATGCGATAAAAACAGTCAGTGTGTTACAAGTCCAAAAATACGTAAAAAAATATCATGACAATACGAAAATGATAGACAAAAATATCTTTTTATTTTACGAACGATTAGAATGAGTAGCTGTTTGGCACACGCGTTCTTTTCTAGATTACATTATTCAACATATTACATCAATTCGTTTTAGTTCGGTTAGGTCCAGAACATGTACTTTTATGTTCGGTTAGGTCCAGAACATGTACTTTATGTTCGGTTAGGTCCAGAACATGTACTTTTATGTTCGGTTAGGTCCAGAACATGTACTTTATGTTCGGTTAGGTCCAGAACATGTACTTTATGTTCGGTTAGGTCCAGAACATGTACTAACTTCCCAAAACGTGCAATTTTAACAAAGGGCACTTTTCTAAATGTGTATTTTAATCTAATTTGTGTAAAGGATAATTTAAAAATGTATGATTATTTCATTAATTTAGACATCTACACTAATATTATAAAGAGGAAAGATTTGTATGTTTGTAACGAATAAACTCAAAAAATACTGGGCCAATTTCATGAAAAATTCTTTCACCGTTGGGAAGCTACATACTACTATCCCCGGGTGACATAGGCTACTTTTTATCCCTGTATTCCCACGGGGACGGAAACTACGCGGGTGAAACCGCGAGGCGTCTGCTATTGTAAAATAATATATCATACAAACCCTTAAATTGACTTAAAGTGATGTCATTTTGCATACATTTTGGTGTCGAATCTTGCACCAAAACAGTTTTAGGGCGCACCGTACGCAGCGATGCGTTTCGGTGGACGCGGACGGCGGATGTTTGAGATGCCTGGAAACTGGAAAAATCACAACTAATAGCCAACGAAACTTTACGAGACGTTCTTAATATGGCGCGTATGCGTTCTGTGGACGCCCTGCATGGCGGACTTGACCTCCTCGAGGAAGGAGGCGGAGTTGTGCACGGTGGTTCCTCCCAGCACGACGCGGACCCCGGGGTGCGCCTGGTTGATCTGGTGGACGCAGTACGCTTCCTCGTAGGTGGCGCCCCCCACCATGAACACGATGATGTCCTGCGGCCGCCTCCCGTAGGACAGCTCCTCGCCGCCCACGGTGGGGTACAGGTTTTCCCGGAGTTTCCCTTTGATCAGATCTTCGAGGGTGTCCTTCAGTAACGGCGTGTGTTGGGTGTAGATGTTCTCTACTCCGTTCAATCCCTGAAACAAGTTTGTGCTTGTTTGTGTTTGTTTGTGCACGCTTGCTAAACTGGTGTTTACGTAAGCATATGAGGGGGAGTGAGAGCTTTGCTGGCAAGGGGGTGAGGGAGGGTTATTAATTACTAAAATTCTGCTTAGGTAAAACTTTCCTTGACTTTCGCCAGGCGCGCTGGCCTAGTTGCCATACATTTGTTTATCGTTTATACGTTTTAACCTAAATCTTGCTAACTGATATGCTAAAGTCTCTGATAACATGCAACAGGATAGCGACAATATTCATCGAGTGACCATTCGAAGGCAGAAAGAAGTTTTTTGTTATCATTGATATTATAAAGAGGAAGGATTTGATTTTTTGTTTGTTTGTATTTAATTGGCTCCGAAACTACTGGACCGATTTCAAAAATTCTTTCACCGTTGGGAAGCTACGCTATCCCCGGATGACATAGGCTATTTTTTATCCTTGTGTTCCCACGGGAACTACGCGGATGAAACCGCGAGGCGTCCGCGTGTCATTGATATTTTAATAAAACACAATAGACCTTCCACTGGCAACATTCAACGTGTTAAGACCAAAAAAAGACAAAAGTGCTGCTTGAAGTGACTGTATGGTGAGTGTGGGGGGCTGCGTACCTTGAAGAGTCGCTTGGTGATTTTGACGGCGTCCTGCAGGCCGAACAGGTCGCCCTGGCGAGCGTGCGCGCCCGCGTACTCCAGCACGGCGAGCACGGCGCTGCGCGCGGCCTCGGGCGCCCCGCGCGCCCGCAGCGCCTCCACGAGCGCCGGCAGCGCGTTGCTGGCGTGTTTCTCGTACCGCAGCGCGTACAGCGCCACCAGCTTGGCCGCGTCGCTGTGCCGCACCTTCTCGTTGGCCAGCAGCGCCTTCACACTCTGCAGGTGGCGCGCGTGGTCCGCGTGCGCCGCGAGCTGCTGCTCCAGCTCCGACACGTCCAGCAGCGCGTGGCGCCCCACCGCCGCGGACAGCTCGCCCACCACCGTCACGTGCTTCGTCACCGTACCCGACAGTTTCTAACAACGACAACCACATTTACAATTGATTGCCCTGAATATCTGCTTCGAGAGCGTGAATTGATGTGACGATATATATATATATTTTGCATGTAGATATTTACAAAAAGAAAGAATATAAGTATTCTTATCAGCGACCTGGTTCCCGTAGTGCTTTGCTTAGTTTGGGGCTAATGGATCATCACTCAAGTAACACTTGAGTAAAAAAAATAAGACCAAAAATATGTATTTTTAAACTTGATGAACTTAATCACCTTGAAGAGCGGATACTGCTCGACGAAGTTCTTCATGTCGGCGATGCTCTCGACGGCCTGGTGGCTCTTGGCCTTCCGCTGGAACTCCTCCATCAGCGCCTTTATCGTGGCTCCGATCTCGCCGAAGTTAGAGTACAGGTTCTACGTGGCACATTGGAAATACTTCACTACGATAACTATTGATCACGTAGAAAGAAAAGGAAACTTCTTTAATAAATCACAGGAGAGAGATTTCAAATCAAGGATATTTTAAACAGTAACATGATTACTGAATAAACATTATTTTTAAACGACTGACCAAAAAATGTATCATTTTCAGGGTTCTCATGTATGTAAGTTTCTTTGTAACTTCTAAATCCCCGAACAGATTTGGACGTTTGGGGTAACGTTAGAATTCTTCCATCATCCCGAGGGACACTGGCTACAATATTTTTTTTTTAATTCATGAATTAGTGGGATTTCGTGTTCTTTTTAGTTTTTTTAAGTAAGCTTACGACATTTTGATATTTAATATACTACCTCTGTCATACAGTCCACTAAGGAGTGACGCGGAGACATAAGACCTTATTTGAACAAGATTCTGGCCTGACTATGACTTGTATGACAATAACTTGACGACATAAACTAAAGTTTTTCCTGTGTGTACACACATCCCACTAATATTTTAAATGTTAACGTTTGGATGGATAGATGGATGTTTGTGAAACTTACACGCAAAAACGGATTTAGATGAAAGTTGGTATGGAGCTAGCTGACACCCTGGATTAACACATAGACTACTTTTTATCCCGAAAACATGTAGCGGGTAACACCGCGGGGCGCAGCTAGTAGTGCATAAGTAAAACTTGACGGCAGCATATCTTGTACTGCGGTGGTACCTGCCTAGAGCTACCACCTGGACAAGAGAGTAGGCGGGAGCGGCGGCGCGTACCTTGGCGTAGAAGTCGTCCTGGTGCGCGGCGAGCACGAGCTCGCGGCAGTCCTTGTGCACGTCGGGCACGTGCGCCAGGCTCACGCGGTTGTTGTTGATCGTCAGCAGCTCATGCACCATGGCCTGGTACGTCCACTGCGCGCGCGCCGGTCACATTTTTTTCTCAAATATTCAGTCAGTCAAATATTGAGCGCAAACAAGTATTGTTATGGGACCATTCGATTTAAAAATGAGGATGTTTTGCAAAAAAACATTGCAATAATTTTTATGGATAGGAAAGTGGCTAGTGTTGTACTATTTTGGAATCTTGACTAAATGGGCCATCTTTTGAAGTAACTTGCCTAGGGTAGTACAGTATGTTTTTTTGTGGTAATGAAGAGTTGAAGTTAGGTGATATTATTTTTCCCACTACGACTCAAAGAAGCTAGGTTAATTTTAACAAATCTAAGCAACCTGTTTTGATTGATTTGTGACTGCAATTAATAGCACACTTATTAAAGACCACGTCAGTAAAAAATCACTGTAAAATAGTGAAATTTGACGTCGCAATACCCAAAGATATGATTGAAAGTGTTGATTTTCTTCATTTTTATAAATTTTCCAATCATAATTAAACTAACTTATAAGGAAATTTTTTTCTTATTTTTCCAGGAACCGGTATTTGGGACACCCTGTATATACAGGCTAGGTGTTTGACCCACAGCTCACCTGATGTTAAGTGACGGTGTGGTCGGAGATGGTAAAGCACCTAGCCTGGAATGGTACTGGCTCTCAAGTGAGGCTGCCGGAAAACGCCGTTAGATGCTTGGCGGCAGGTTTTCAACTTAAGGGTGGTAGCCAGCCGAGGACTAGAGAGTACCCTACCACCATGTTATGGTATGTTGGAGTGAGGCGAGTCACCTGGTTGAGGAGCGGGGTGACGGGGTCGTCCCGCCGGTCGATGATGAGCAGCTGCGGCACGGGCACCTCGCCGTTCAGCGGGATGTTATTGTCCACCAGGGCCGCCTCCCTGCACACAAACGCGCCATCCGCTACTGAACACCCCACTGCTGGCCCTTTCTTCCATTCCGTGCATCATTTCTCAGGCATGGCACCGTTGGGGTTCCATCCAACAATGTACCATCCCACAAATATTATAAGTGTGAAAGTTTGGATGGATGGATGTTTGTTACTCTTTCACGCAAAAACTACTGAACGGTTTTGGATGAAATTTTGTATGGAGATAGCTGTGAGCCTGGATTAACACATCTAGGCTACTTTTTATTACGAAAACAGAAGCGGGTAATACCAAGGGGAGCAGCTAGTATTATGAAGGCGAAAGTTTGTGTGTTTATTACTTATTCAAGCTCAAACGGCTGAACCAATTTTGATGAAATTTGGTATGGAGGTAGCTGACACCCTGAATACATACCTACGTTACTTTTTATCCCGTAAAAATGTAAAAACATCATTGGTTCCATCACAAAGCGTAACCAGTCTTTTAAGAGAAGAGGCCCGGGCCCACCTTTGTGACAGTTTATAAAAAAAACCGGCCAAGTGCGAGTCGGACTCGTTCACGATGGGTTCTGTATCATTATCTATAAAAACGGCAAACAAATCACGTTTGTTGTATGGGAGCCCCCTTAAATATCTATTTTATTCCGTTTTTTAGTATAATTGTTTTTATATCGGCAACAGAAATACATAATCTGTGAAAAGTTCAACTGTCTATACCTGCGCAGCAGATCGCGCAGCTTGGTGGCGAGGCGCGCGCAGGGCTCCGAGGCGGCCTCGTACCGCAGCGCCACGCGCCGCCGCAGCGCCAGCACCACCGACAGCAGCCCCTGCGCAGACCGGTTCAGGTGCGACGTGTTCCACAGTCGACCTGCCCGCGGAACCAAACCGCACCCTCATCATCTCCAATAATAATTGTATTTTAAAGGTTATATGCTTGGGGTGAAACAATTCAAAGGGGGGTTATTTGCACTCCTCATTATGAACTTTTTTTATTCGACGTATATAATTTTAAGACTTTTGTTGATTTTTTTAAAACCGCTCGATCGATTTCGATAAAATATGGCGTCCACATATAAATTTCCAATAACATACCTCTGAAATATGATCTACCAAGCAAAAAAGAATCGCCAAAATCAATTCATAATTGGCAGAATGATCGCGTAAAATATATACAAAAATAAAAAACATACAGTCGAATTGAGAACCTCCCCCTTTTTGAGTCGTTTATTAAAGATAAGATAGAATAGAATAATGTTTATTGCCCATAAAGTCACACACATAAAAAATAAATTAAATTAAACATTTTTTTTTTTTTTTTTTATCATAGTACATTATGTTGAAAGTGTGATGCCAAAAACAAAGAAGTAAATAAACACTCACCATTGAGGCAGCCGACGATGTTGAAGGAAAAGAGATGGTGGTCGACGGCGAGGTAGTCGGCGAACACTTCCTGCACTTCCCGCACCGCCTCCTGCTCGTCGCACTCTGCCAGCGTCTTCACGTCCGCCTTCGACACCACGTTGCTGAAATCTTACCACATGCACATCTCTACCAGCTACAGTCACAAGTCGCACAACCTCACTAATATTGCAAAAGGAAAAGTTTTTGCAGGCACGCGGAAAGAGTTGTGTTGTCTCCGCCAAAAAGAGGCCATTTGATCTGACGCCTACTTTCCACAATGTATCCGTTCCAATTTGCGACAGCCTTGAGCACTTGGGCGTGTCTCCGACCCTCAATTTTGGCTCTTTTATTGAGGCAAAAGCCCAATTGGCTGCCAAAAAGCTGGGTATCCTTTCGAAGGTGCGACGGTACTTCACGCCGGAACAGTTGCTTACCTTATACCAAGCACAAGTTCGGTCGTGCATGGAGTATTGTTCGCACCTTTGGGACGGATCAGCCAAATACCAGCTTGAGGCGTTGGAGTCCATTGAGAAACGTGCTAAGAGGCTCATAAGCAACGATTCGCTTGTTCAGAAAAGGCTTCAAAGCCTTGAACATCGACGGAAAATTGCTTGTCTGTCGGTTTTCTACCGGATACATTTAGGAGAATGCGCTTCAGATCTGCATGACCTAATTCCACCTTGCCCATTCTACTATCGGACAGCCAGGAGCTTTAAAAAGCGTCACCGCTTCACGGTTGATGTTCCAAAAGCTCGAACTAAGCGGTTTGATTCCACCTTTTTCATGCGTACCGCTAGACATTGGAATCAGCTGCCCGAGTGGGTGTTCCCCAATGAATACAGTCTGGGTACCTTCAAGTCGCGAGTGAATCGGTTTCTTCTAGGCGAGCGTGCTCCACCGTAGACCACATCTTCGCTTAACATCAGGCGGGATGGCGGTCAAACGCAAGCAAAAAAAAAAAGTCTCATTGTACTTTTTTCCAAAACTTGTTTTTTTACAAGGTGGGAAAATGTTATAAACATGACTTTTCATGCTGCTTCTACAACTCCTTCGAAGATTGTAGTAAAGTCGCCACTATTTTACTAAGACACAACTAGACTCGCCGTGAATTGATTTGTGTGGCTTTAGAATTGTTTAACTTGATAATATTCCAAAACAAATGCCCAAAGTGCTAAACCAAAACCAAAGAAGAAAAAGCTTTTGCTTTAATTGTGATTTTTTAAGTTTTTAATGAAGTCAAATTCAGATCAAGAGTTGAATACATAGCGCTTTTTAATAAACAGTATATAAACATTTAAAGAATGAACAGTCCCTCAGGATATCAGAAAAAACCGTGATCACAACAAGTTTTCATTGACTCTTCGATTCAAAGTACACACCAATTAATGTGTTTATAATATGGTTGTAGTTTTTTTTAATATAACTGTCTATTTGAATTCTTAAAATGTGTCTATAATTGATAAAACTGAACTATATAAAAGAGTATATTAACTCGAAGTACAATAGATGTACTAATTTACACACAATGAATGGTATAATGTGATGATTTGTTATGGTAAGGGATTATATACCCATCTCACTGGAGCTACTATGCCAGCAGCCCAGAGCTTCACTCTGGTACTTTAACGAGCTGGGTTAGCTAAGGCTAAGGTAAGGGATTATACCCACTCATGGGCAGTTTACAGTGCATACTTACAAATGTAATACATCCCATACTTGGGCTGCCTCAACTCCCTGCACAAGTATCCAATATTTTCAGAGTTAGGGCGCACAAACACAATGCATTTCATGTGCTTCAGGTTGTCCCACTGGGAGTGGCTGTCGATGCGCTCAAACAGGTACACCTCTTTCTGCAGGATCTCCGACTGGCTGTACACCATGCTCACTATACTCGTCTGTAATGTGTGAGAGTACCACATTTAATTTAAACTGTCGGTTGTATGGCATTACAAACCAGTTGGGTAAATACTGACACTATAAGCACTATAAAACTTGTCAGACTACAGAGCAGAGAGCCAGCAAGACATCAATTACCCTGGATAATATATCTACACTATTATAAAGACGAAAGATTTGATTGTTTGTTTGTATTGAATAAGCTCCGAAACTACCGGGCCGATTTTAAAAATTCTTTCACCGTTGGGAAGCTACACTATCCCCGGGTGACATAGGCTACTTTATTATAGGTGACATAGGCGGGTGAAACCGCGAGGCGTCAGCTAGTAATACTTTTAGAGGGCGTACAACGTCTATTACTCACAGTTTCTTTATCCATTAGGATAACTTTCATTCCTGGGCCACTTTCTTCAGCCATCTTAGTTATATACATTTTAACTGCTTGAACTACGTTCATTTTGGAATAGTAATTATTAAAGTTTAGAAAATAATAAATATTCCTATCAGTAAACACTATATTATACAGCGATTTGATGTCAATTGTTCTTTTTTTTCTCTTTTTTGGCATTGGAATTTGTGGATTTTGCTAATGTTAAGGTTCTTTCTTTCTTTGGTTTTGGCGTCGCGTTT
This sequence comes from Biston betularia, assembly GCA_905404145.2. Taxonomy (NCBI): domain Eukaryota; kingdom Metazoa; phylum Arthropoda; class Insecta; order Lepidoptera; family Geometridae; genus Biston; species Biston betularia. The sequence continues at coordinate 271,104 of FR989883.1, forward strand.
TAGCATTTGCCAGTGTCAAGTAATTATATATTTTCAAGTTTCAAAAGTTAAATAAGTGCCATCGTAGCTAGTTTTAGTCAAAGTCGTCTTTGTCAAGTCCAGTTCGTGTCAGTTAATTCCAGTCATGCTTTAGTAAAGTAGTGGCAACTTTACTACAAAGCTTCGATGGAGTTTTGGAAGCAACACGAAAACTCATGTTTCACCACATTATATCATTTTCCCACACTCGCGCTTGTAATTCGGCACTTTATGAATAAAACACCACCATTTTTATGCATAAACGCTCGACAAAACACTAGTTTTGGAAAAAAATACAACGGAGCGACACGACTCTTCCCGCGTTCCCGCCAAAACTCTCAATGTTAAGGTTATTAAATATGCAAGTAGATATAACATAATTAAATTTAATTTAAACATGACATAATAACAGTTAGTTACACAAAATTGAGTCCATTCCATACTCTAGCAAAGTAATGATATCTTTAACTAGAAGTTTCCGCAAAATCTGGCGAACAATACAATGTCATAAAAAACCACTAGGAGTTTTGGCGGGAACGCGGGAAGAGTCGTGTCGCTCCGTTGTATTTTTTTCTAAAACTAGTGTTTTGTCGAGTGTTTATGCATAAAAATGGTGGTGTTTTATTCATAAAGTGCCGAATTACAAGCGCGACTGTGGGAAAATGATATAATGTGGTGAAACATGAGTTTTCGTGTTGCTTCCAAAACTCCATGGAAGCTTTGTAGTAAAGTTGCCACTACTTTACTAAAGCATGACTGGAATTAACTGACACAAACTTGGACTTGATAAAGACGACTTTGACTAAAACTAGCTTCGATGGCACTTATTTAACTTTTGAAACTTGAAAATATATAATTACTTGACACTGGCAAATGCTAAAACGCGACGCCAAAACCAAAGAAAAAAAAAAAAAACCACTATGTATGTCAACTCAGTCTGTCACAAAATTATAACTCTCAATGTCATTGTGAACTGAACTTCTATTTATTTATCTGAGATTTATTTTCATTCATGTTCTCTTATTCGTTCACTCATTTTCAGTAATCTTTGGTCAGCTGTCTTGGTAAGGGTTTTTTTAGATATCTTATCGCACGATATTCTAAAGGTCGCCAGGGTCAAGTGGAGTGTTGAGATTAACTTTACGACAATAAATTCTCTTACAGGAATACCACCGAAAATGTTCTCCCGAGTATTGAAGCCTGCTGCTTCTGTCGTCGTTCAGAATGGCGCCAAGAACTTCTCGACCTCTTCTCAGGTATCTGATCTTGTCACCCTTGTACCGACCCCTCGTAATTACAAGTATTTGACGGAAAGTTCTATATAATTATTTTATTTGCTATAGTTTGTATCTTTGAACTCATCATGCTGTTTACGTCCCATAGAGGCAGTTCAAAGTGGTGGTGGCGGGCGCGTCCGGTGGTATCGGCCAGCCCCTCTCCCTGCTGCTGAAGCAGAATGCTCTGGTGACACAGCTGGCGCTGTACGATATCGCCCCGGTGACGCCCGGTGTTGCGGTCGACATCTCGCACATGAACACTCCAGCCAAGGTCACCGGCCATAAGGGACCCGAGGAACTGCCAGCCGCTATCAAAGGTACGGTAATAAAACTTAAAAACTGAATTTTATAGTGATGCGCGAGTGTTACATAACCTATAACCTATAATTTCAAGTGCAATCCTGAATTAGATTTCAAGGCTATCTGATTGTTTGTACATCTTAGATTTATTATGATATTCGGTCCAGTAAACATTTTGAACCTTATTTGATTAACCTTGAGATTCCTATTAAATTTACATAGGAATGTGTTTCTAACAAGAAATCAAGTTGGCTGTTGGCTTCAACTCTTAATAATTAAATAATTATTCAACTATATTGTCATTTATAGGTTACACAATACTTATTTCTAAAACTAAGATACTTTTATCAGGTTTTCATTTAAAACTGCGAAATTTTACAAAAGAAATACCTAGATCCCTAGTTACAATTCTATCTCATATGATACAAACATAAATCGAAAACTTTGCACTTGCTCAATATTTGAAGAAAAACAAAGTTGATTGTTTTCTTATATGACAGAAAACTGTAATAATTCCTACATTACTTAGTGCTTAACTGACAATCATTTACTTATGCTACAGATAACACACTATGTAGGTAACTCTTGAATTATATGACACAACAAATATAAACATACATTCCATAATAACTGCATGACTAGTCAACTGACTCAATATATGAAAGAAAGAAGAGACTGTGAAAGAAGCAGCATGAGAGATTGTGTTTCATATCCTGCTGGAATTGCAATTAGCGAAGGAGTGTTTTGTTTCAGCATTTGCAAAATTGTTAAATCATAAAGTTAGACAAAAATAAAATAGAATTATCTAAAAAGAAAACAGAATGATCTTCATGATTTTAGGTTTAAATCAATAGATAGAGCTTGCATCAGAGTGTATTTAAGTATTTTTTGTGATGCACGGTGTTTGTTCATGTTTTGTACAGGCGCAGACCTAGTGGTAATCCCAGCGGGTGTCCCACGCAAGCCCGGCATGACCCGCGACGATCTGTTCAACACGAACGCGTCCATCGTGCGTGACCTGGCCGCCTGCGTCGCGCAGAACAGCCCCAAGGCCATCCTGGCCATCATCACGAACCCTGTCAACTCCATGGTGCCCATCGCGTCTGAAGTCCTCAAGAAGGTAACTTACCCAAGTGGGCTATCAGTATTTAAGACACACTGTTCATATTATTATATCAGTATTTCCACTGCCAAACCAGATATTCTGCAGAAAATAAAGGGAAACTTAAATGCAAAGGTTTTAGAGATTGTTTCAATTTGCCATAATGTAATTCAGTACAACATTCCATTCGCTTGCATCCTCCGACTGCAGGATAGCAATATCTCTTCTCTCCTTTCATATGTCATTGTGTTGTGCAGCCACGGCTTGGCTTCCAAGTGATTGATTAACTCTTTATTGTACACTCTAAAAATCAGGTTCATACATATCTCTATTTGGATTGTTTGGAAAAGTCAGTAAATTGTAATTTTGGTATACAACATGCAGCATAGCCGGCCCAGTCTTTGGGCAAAGCTCTATCGACATAGGCCTCTTTCAAGATATTCCTGTCAGCCCAGTCTTCAGATTTTGCATCCAGCCAATCATCGCCTCACGGTGTCAAGATTTTGATTTCAGGACATCTTACACAGCTCTTATTGTTGTGTGTAATAGTGATATAGAGCAAAAGAGAATACTATCATAAACATTATTATGTTCCTCCCTTTTTTTTACATAAAGGTCCATGGCCATTACAGCGATACACAAAACTTTGAGTTATTCTGACTCGGGTCTTAACAGCATGGCACTTTCGTGTATAAATACTATTAAAATTGAATAAGGCAATATAGGGGTCTGCTGTACACATCAACAAAAAAATATTCTTACAACTTGGTATTATTTTATCATAACGGTTACAGATAAGACGCGTTAGTTTCTGTGTTCTTATCAAATTACATCACGCTAGTGGACGGTACCGATACGTCGTCGCGTCAATGACAATCACACATAAAAACTAAAAACTTCACTAGTACTTACAAATGGCAATGTTCTATGTGTTTCCCAAACTGGGTTCCGCACAATAGTCATCAAGGTTCCGCCATAAATAAATTTTCGCGTGGGAATACAGGGATAAAAAGTAGCCGGGGATAGTGTAGCTTCCCAACGTGTACTTTTTATTCCTGTATTCCCACAGGAACGGAAACTACGCGGGTGAAACCGCGAGGCGTCCGCTAGTCAATTATAATTATGTAATGAACCATAATTTTCAGAATATATGGGTTTTGTTTCAAGATAGTGTGTGGCAAAGGTCAAATGTAGGCACTACAAACATCAAGATTAAATAGCTGTACAAGAATATAGTGAGATTCACCGCAGGCAAAATGGCTTCCATAGCGCGGTAGTTAGAGGTGCAGATTTGAATCCTGCCGATTAGTTATATTTAGAATTTTAATTTTTTTTTTTTTTTATATTATTTATCTGCAATCGGCTATTAGCCATAATCAGATCTTATCTGCGATAATTTAGGGTGGGTGCAGTTCCATTAAACATTACCGTATATGTATACAAGAAATTAATTATTTTCTCTGGTCTAAGTTTAAAATTTGCCATCTTTTTAGGCGAGTTATTTCATTTTGTGGGGTTAATAGGTTCTTAGCCAATTCATTGGTGTGTCTCATGAGCCTTCCTTTGTAATTCTTATTTTTTCTGCAGACTTCCTCCTTTACGGTCGGCATCTCAAGGTAATCATGGATTTCTTTGTTCCTCACAAACCAGTGTGCACTTGAGATTGTTCTTAGAGTGGAGTTCTGAAACCTCTGGAGGATTTCCAAGTTTGAATCACTAGCACTGCCCCAAAGTACCACTCCATATGCCCATATTGGTTTCAAAATAGCCTTGTAAACAAGCAATTTGTTACTAAGGGACAGTCTGGATTGTCGCCCCAGCAGCCAAGAGCACTCTTTGAATCGTAATGCAGCTTCTGTTTTCTTGACTTCTATGTGGTCAGCCCAGGTCCATCTCCTATCCAAATGAAGGCCAAGATATTTCACACAGCTCTTGCTTGGCAATGGTTTGTCTTCCATATGCACAGGTGGACAGTCGCCCTTGCGGAGCGTGAATGTCACCTGTACCGACTTGCTTATGCTAGGTTTTATTCTCCACTTGTGCAGCCATGTGTTTTGTGTATCTGAAGTTTTAGTGTTGCTTTCTCTGGGTTTGCATCGCTTGCAAGGCATGCAGTATCGTCTGCATAAGTTGCAGTTACAACATTTTCTGTTTCAGGCAGATCTGCTGTATATATTGAGTAGAGGACTGGGCCAAGCACAGATCCTTGCGGTACTGAGGCTGTGATATAGTATAGTTTCGAGAGTTGTTCTTCGTATTTAACCTGGAATCTTCTTTGATCAAGGTAAGATTTTAGGATCATATAGAATGAGTTAGGCAGGAGGGTTTTCAACTTATACGACAGTCCCCTGTGCCAGACCTTGTCGAATGCCTGCTGGATGTCTAAGAATACTGCAGAGCAGTATTCTTTTTTCTCTAGCGATTGTCTTATTTTGTGGACAACTCTATGAACTTGTTCTACAGTTGAATGTTTTTCCCGAAACCCAAACTGGTGATCAGGTATTACTGTGTTTTCGTTCAGAAAGGGTTTAAGTCTTTGTAGAAAAGTTTTTTCGAACACTTTAGATAAGAGGGGAAGGAGACTTATAGGTCTGTATGAGCTTGGTTCCGTTGGTGGTTTCCCTGGTTTTGCAATCATAATAATTTGTGATATTTTCCACAGCTTTGGGTAGTACTGTACTCTAAAAATAGCATTAAACAGTGTAGTCAAAAACACGATTGCTTTTTTAGGTAGTTGTTTGAGGACCTCGCCAGTTATAATATCATAACCAGGAGCTTTTTTATTTTCCAAGTGCTTTATTGTTCGTGCTAGTTCTCTTGGGCTAACAGATTTCAGGGGTGGTGATAATTGCTGGTCACTATTGATTAGTTTATCCACCTCCTCTTCAAACTCAGTCTATAAATAATTACTTACTATAATTACTAGAATTTTAAATAATTACGTTTTATTTTTTATTTCAGCAAAAATCAATTCGGAATATTTTTGTAATGTGAATCCGGGGCCCTGCACATACCTGTGACGGTGCCAACGCCTTCCGTGGCTACAAAGTTAGACGTAGTTAGATGACTTTCAATTTTATTTTGTACAAGTTTAAGGCTTTATTAGTAGATGCATATTTTTTTGTCAATATTTTGGTAACTAGTTAGTCCGTTTCTGTGCAGCATAACTATATATATTTCTATGAAAAAACATAATTATAAACAACTGCAACATAAACAAATTATTAACTACCCATTCTAGGCTAGGTGCTTACCATCTTTGACCGCACCGTGATTTAGCATCTGGTGGTCAAAACATCTTGAATGAACACCAAAGAACTTCGGCAAAGAACTAAAGTTCTTTATACAGATACGAATTAGTTGGTTAAAAGATAATTACTGATAACATATTATCTCGGTGTTTAGCGCGGTCTGATGACACACCGAAAGCCGTGGGTTCAAACCCCAACAATGAGCTTGAGCTGCCTGTGAAGGAAAACGTCGTGAGGAAACCATAGCATGGTGGTAGCGTACTTTTTAGTACTCTGCTGGAAAGCTAACATTCTCAAGTTAAAAAAAACCTGCCACCAAGCACTTATCGGTGTGTTATGGCAGCCTCACTTGAGAGCCAGTTCAATTCCAGGTTGCGTTAAGGTAGTGCTTTACCATCTTCCGAAACACCCAAATCAGGTTACTGAGACCCCATATTATTATGTAACAAATTTAAATTCGAAATAATGCCACTAATATTATAAATGTGAAAGTTTGGATAGATGGATGGATGTTTGTTACTCTTTCACGCAAAAACTACTGGACGGATTTTGATGAAATTTGGTATGAAAGTAGCAGAGACCCTGGATTAACACATCGGCTACTTTTTATCCTGAAAACATGCAGCGGGTAACACCGCGGGACGCAGCTAGTCATTCATAAAGATCATATTGATTTATAAATACCTCGAAGTGAGTTAAACTGGAACTTGCCCAATTTTTAATCAACTTAAAAACGAGAAATGTTATCAATTCGAACCGCATTTTTTTAGTAGGTAAATGTTGTTTTAGGCCGGCGTGTACGACCCGAACAGGGTGGTGGGTGTGACGACGCTGGACGTGGTGCGCGCGGCCGCCTTCATCGGCGAGATCAACGGCGTGAACCCCCAGGGCGTGGCCATCCCCGTGATCGGCGGCCACTCGGGCGTCACCATCATCCCCGTGCTCTCGCAGAGCCAGCCGCCCGTCAAGCTCAGCGACCAGGACAAGATCAAAGCACTCACGGAGAGGATACAGGAGGCGGGCACTGAGGTTCGTGCTTTTAAAACAAAGAAAGAAAAAACTTTTATTTTGCAACAAACTGAGACAGACAAAGTTACAAAATAGGGGCTCACCTCAGCATAATACTGGTCGTACTTACTGAGCAGTAAGACCTGCGCTGGTCTTCCGGTGAGCCCTTGTAGTTTTTTTTGGCGTCGCGTCTTGAGCTTTTGCCAGGGTCAAGTGTTCATATTTTCAAGTTTCAGAAGTTCAATAAGTTACCTCGTAGCTATAGTCAGTCATGCTTTAGTAAAGTAGTGGCGAATTTACTATAAAGCTTCGATGGAGCTTTGGAAGCAACACGAAAAGTCATACGCAATGTCACTGTCAGTGACAGAAACTTTTCATTTAACCTTATTCTTTTTTCTACACGACTGCCCAAAAAAGTAGTGTAATGTTTTTTAAATGATTGAACAGATTTGGATAGCCACCGTCACTAAGAAATCATACATCATTCTAATTGACGGGGCCTGTATATTAGAAAAAAAACCACTGAATTTTAGTTAATTGACTACACCTAGTTTCCAATAGTAGGAAAATTATGTAGAAAATTTCTGGGTATCTGTTAGTTGCAAAACATGTTTTTTTCATTGACGAGGAAGTTATCTCTAACTTCAAATTAAGTTGAGTAAAAAAGGCTATGTTTGAGCGAATAACACGCATACTGTCGATATTTTACAGGCAATTTTAAGGGATTTCGAAGAATTTGTCATATTAAGGTTACATTGTATTGTGCGTGTGTGCAGGTGGTGAAGGCGAAGGCCGGCGGCGGATCCGCCACGCTGTCCATGGCGTACGCGGGCGCGCGCCTCGCGGGCGCCGTGCTGCGCGGACTTAACGTCAGTATTATACACTACATACATAACTGTCTTTATAACCGCATATCGAAACAATCCTTGTTCCGTGCGGGTTTGACAGCTTCATTTCAGATTCCGATCAGCCCTGTTTTCTAGAAACTGTAACTGCTGAGGCATTATCATGTGAGAAGGGTCCACCACGGAATTTGCTGCCCGGGGGTGGGTGTTCCCCGATAGATATAATCTGGGTGGGTTTCAATTTGCGATTAACATCAGATGGGATAGCGACTCTTAAGGTCGAGACTCTTTGTTGAGAGGCGCTTGTCTCGTGGGCCAAGTCAAGGTCCGAGCTTGTCCTTCTCGGCCTTCATGAGACGGTGATGTCGACGAGCACTGCCCGGCGTTGGGCACGGTCGTTATCCCACTAATATTATAAATGTGAAAGTTTGTATGGATGTTTGTTACTCTTTCACGCAAAAACTACAGAACGGATTTGGAAGAGATGTAGCTGTTCTCTAGATTAACACATAGGCTATATTTGCGTGGGTTCGATTCCCACCTAGGACAAACATTTTGTGGTATACATGTTGTATGTATTTACAAAAAAAATTAAGTATTCTATCAGTTATCTGACTTCCATAGTACAAGCTTTGCTTAGTTTGGGGTCAGATGGCGCTGTATGCAATTTCTTTCGATATTTATAATTTCTTTTAATCCCTAAAACATGTAGCGGGTAGTTATCATTATTTTGAAACAAAGTAATAGATGCGGTCTGAGATGGACCACGTTTGTCTAAAAGCAACCGTTCCGCTGGAGACGCCCGTGTCAAGGCGCATGTTTGTCGTGTTCCAGGGCGAATCCAACGTGGTGGAATGCGCGTACGTGAAATCGTCGGTGTCGGAGGCGGCCTACTTCGCAAACCCTGTCGTGTTCGGCAAGAGCGGCGTGGCCAAGAACCTCGGCTACGGCACCCTCAACGCGTACGAGCAGCAGTTGCTGAAGGCCGCCATCCCGGAACTCCTCAAGAACATCAAGACTGGAGAGGAGTTCGTCAACAAGTAAACTTGCCCCCGGCGTCCCGGCTGAGCTCCCGTCTCGCAGCTGGCGCGTGCGCGGCGTGAACGCTCCCGAATACTAGGAAAAGATCAACAGGCGGGCTCGACCGCGTCAGCTGATATTTTCTTCGTACACCTAGCTATAAGTTTCCTAATTAGAAGCCGTTCAAGTATTACGTAAACACCAGGGGGGGGGTTGCTTTGCTTCGACGATATGTGGAAGAGGGGGGTCTTTATCTTATGATAAGGCGTTTTGGGGGGGGGGAGAGTAAGACCTATTCTTACTTTTACGGACAGGGGGGGGAATACGGAATACTTGAATGGCCCTTGATGAATAAACGATGATATCAATATCCTCCCAAGTTGTGAACTTTAATGTGTTTGATAAACTTGTGTTCTCCTTACGCCCGGCGTAAGCTGGAAATATGGTATCTTGTCTCTGCAGCTTCGCCACCGTTCTTATCCGTTGCTTTCCCCAGTATCTTTGAACACTGTATCGAGAACTGAGTTGTCACTTGTGAATTTTTACTTGTCTTATTGTAACACTATAGGACATCACATTTCAATGCGACTACGGCAGGCGAGCAATGGTCGGACGCCTAGCCGGTTAGTTCAGAATTTAGTGTGGACGGGATGCGATGACATATCGTAATCAGCGTACGTTTTCTGGCACGACTTGAGTTATTGCCGCGGCGGCAGAGTAAATGATCGTTGGCACATGAAGCTGCAAATGGTCGTCTCGCGTCTGTTTCGTTTGTAAAATTAACTATTCATAGTTAATAGCTGTTATAACCCATGATGAAATAAATTAGAATAAGCTATTTGCTTAAAGTGCTAAATGCTTGTATGGAGGTTCATGCGAAATAATGAATAAAATCAATTATTCTTGTTATCTATATACGAAATTCCAGCATGGTACTATAGGTACTATTAGTTTAGGATGTAATGTCGTCATTTCTAAAACAGTATAAGAGTAATATCATTTCTATAGCATTTTTTTTCTCTATCGAATCATGTATTGTATTTTTATATACATCATAAATATAGACATACGTGTCCCTTTCCCGTTTCCTCAAACGCCAAAGTTACCGAGTGTTACAATGTGTATGATTTGTATATAATGTTTTGTTGTATGGTTCCGATGTTGGTAATAAACTAAAGTAAAAGTTTGTTGTGTATTTTTTATTTCGTGCCTAGACGACCTCCTGGTTAGGAGACCGTCCACCGAGTGCAGTCATGTGTGGAAAACTGGTGCCATCTTCGGGAAGAGAAGAGTCGAATACCAACTCGAAACTAGACTCCGTAGAGCGGTGTGTACCACCAAACATTTTCATTCGCACAGCGAGGTTGTGGAACTCTGCCGGAGTCTGTGTTCGCTGTTAGCTACAATATTGGTGTCTTCAAATCTAGAGTAAATAGGTTTCTTCTAGGTAAGCGTGCTTCATCTTAGACCACACTACTGCTTAACGTCAGGCAGAGTGTGGTCAAACGCAAACCTATTTTGAGTTAAAAAAAATATATAGACTTGTGTTTCGTACGGACGAGGAACGAAGTGAGCTGCCGAGTTGTTTCCTGAGAAATATAATCCGAATCTATATTTAATATATTAATATATAGAATACCTGTTCCCATAACCAGCAAATTTGGAGTCAAATAGTATTTTGGAGTAGTGAAAAATGTAGAGTTTTAGTAGCTAGGATTGTTTTTAAGGTAGGTATATACTATAGGTACCTACTGTGAGAGAATAATGAAGTTTTGTAATGGGTACATATTTTTATTATAAAGATTTGTATTTTTGTAAGGAATAAACTCAAAGTTCAATTCCGTTAGTCTTAATGTATCTACGCCAGTATTGCGTGTGGGTAGGCACCTACACGATTATTTCTGCATACGTGCCTACTAGCGGCCCCTCCCGGCTATACACGTATATTATTAAAATACCTACTAAAATTGGTTACAGATAAAGTGGGTAATCCAAAGTAGAATTGTCTTAATGTATTTATTTATCGTGTACAACAAGGATGGTTTCCGTTTCTTCGGATGCAACAAAAGATGATAAGTTTGTCAAAGCATAGTTCTCGTGCGTCGTCTTCTTGTTCACTTCATCGCTGAGGTCGTGGAGGTCGTATCCCTTGGCGCACATTATGTGCAGCCGGGGCAAGCAGTAAATAAAATAATACCATGGAAAGCCCACGGGTGCCTCAATATATTTCTCGCGACACGGTGCGTTCTTATCATAATTCCTCCAATTGAATATATCTACCATCCGTTGGACTTTCTGCCTCTCCATTATTCCTTTGGTAAAAATGGCGGTCTCATACTCAGGCACCGGCATCCTTGTTTTTATCCCCACTACGTAAATGGCATCTCTCGTCTTGTCAACGGGAGCTATGACGTATCTGTAGTTTATGAACCGGCGCGGAAAGGACTTCGGCCACCAGCACAGGGGCTGGTTAATGGCAGTTTCCCAGTCCACCTCTTTGCGGACGAGCGGATCCAGACCATTGGATTCTGTTCTCCTCTTAATCATGTACTGGTGAATCGGGCCCTTGGAATTGATTTCGACATCGAGGTCTGTATTCATCCCGACGAACTGAACATTTCTGACCAAGCGGCTCGTGAGATTCACGTTGGAAATGATGCACTCGCTCTTGTAGGGGAGGAGATAGACGGAGACGTTCACGCAGGAGTGGTAGGGCGGCGGCACGAACGTGCTGGCCGCCGCCGCCAGGATCCACTCGCCGCTGCTCACCAGCACCTCCACCAAGTCCACCGGCTTCTGGTTGCTACTCCGGTCTAATGTCGCCAAAAACACTGCCGCGATCAACAAATATCGAAACATCTTCTTATGCTGTCGTCTTTAGTTTTCTATCAAGATCTGCCGGAGATAACATTATCTTAGAAAACAATTACAGCACGTTTTGCGCGTATTTGCTAAAACAGAACCCCAGAATAATCAAATCAAATTAAATAGGTACAACACGTAACACAGAATAGAATCATTTATTGACATACTAGCTGCACCCCGCGGTGTTGACTGATACATGTTTTCGGGGTAAAAAGTAGCCTATGTGCTTATCCAGGGTGTCCGCTACCTCCATACCAAATTTCATCCAAATCCGCTCAGTAGTTTTTGCGTGAAAGAGTAACAAACATCCATCCATCCAAACTTTCACATTATTAATGTTACAAGTAAACTATTTAGTCACTATGTTAACACAATTATCAATACAATTAAAAAAATATAGTTTTGTCAGTTTACAAAATTAAATGTAGGTACTATTAAATAATTAGCCGTAAAGGGGCAATAATTATCATACATTACCAAAATCTCGAATAATATAAATTAAAAAAAAAAAACAATAATTAGCCATATTTAGCATTGAGCCACGAAAGCATTGCATATCTGCCTAATTTTTATTATATCCCTGGATTTACATAACGCAGTGCGAGGTGAGATCATAGCATGGTGACAATATAGGATCTAGGATCCCAAATTATAATTTGTCGTAACTTCGTGCTCTGCCATGCTTAGCGATGCCGCTCGTAGGCGCTACCGCAGGCTGTGCTCGTGGAGCAGGCTTCAGTGTTTGTCGCATTGTCTGCCGCTACAAGCCGAAACGTTTTTTGACAGACCTGGATGCGTTTTAAACACTGGAATAAAGTAAGTGTGATAACACACATACCCATTACCCATGGCTGGCTAGAGCGAGCCGTGCGCGTCGACTCCGCACTGGCTTGTAAACACAACAATTGATTTATTTGATTTCATATTACATGCCGGTTTTATAGCGAATAATAAAGATATGGGAGAGCAAAAGTAAGTAGGTATACTTACAGCAATATCCCCCTACCTCAGTAGGGAGGTATATCCACTTCGTTGTACCTGCATTGTTATAAGTAGGTACTATTATACAGGGGTAAAGCTTGTACATACCTACTACAGCCCTGTTGGTTCATTGGTGGTAGGTAGGTGTGTCTGCTCCAAGAGCTGAATGGCGTGGGTTCGATTCCCACCCAGGACAAGCATTTTGTGATATAAACAAATGTTTTTTTCTGTGTCTGGGTGTACCTACTGTATGTATTTATGTATTCTATCAGTTATCTGTCTCCCATAGTACAAGCTTTGCTTAGTTTGGAGTCAGATGGCGTTGTGTGTTATTTACTTATCAGAAAGATGTCGTTATATTCACCATTTCGAACAACTCTTCAAAAGGACTGTACTTTTCTTATCACCGGAACACTAAGATACTGGATTTGTATTCCCCTAGCGGCGTCGGTTCCGGGCGCGGCGCGGGCCGCGCGCGCGCCCGCACGCGCCCGCACGCGCTCGCAAGGCGCGCGTCGAGGAGTAAAACACAGAAACAGATTTGCATCTTATTTATTGATTCGTCCCCAAAACTTTGTTTTCGTACGTTTGGAGTTCCAAGGATTACCTTTTGCTTCGGCTACTTACATTACATTACATTACAGTTTATAAAGAAATCACATCGTGGAGGCTGCGGCCGCCGGCCGGCGCCGGAGCCCTCGTCCACTCGCCCAAAGTAAATTTAATCAGTCGTTTTTAGAAATAACTCGAAAACATGAACACCGGCGCGCGCCCGCTCGCGCCCGGCCGGGCGGCCGCGCGTGCGAGCGGGACGGCGCGAGCGGGAGGCGGGGCTCCCCGCGGCCGCGCGCGGCGCCGTCCCCCTCGCGCCCGCCGGAGCGGCCGCGCGCGCGAGCGAGACGGCACGAGCCGCACCTAACTACAAAACAATGAAATCTCTAACATAAGTCTTAGCTAACCTGTATGATTACAAATGCATATACATATGTCGATAATTACACGTTCACATATGTATAATGTGCACAGCGTACTACCGCTCTCGACACGGAGCCGACGTTAACCCCTAACTCGAGTGTACACTATGTTATGTTAATTATGTTTTTTCGGAAACAGTTCAATGTTCTTTTGCGTTACGGGTGTTCGCAGACACCAGCGGGGGCGCCGCCCCGCCTCAACTCAAACTATACATAAAAACTTACCAACGACGATACTATTTACAATACAATTAATAAGAAAAAATATAATTAAACTAGGCGTAACGTAAGGGAAGCGCGGCGCGGCGAGGCCTGTTCAAGTGTTCACGGTCAACTACGGCCAAACAGAATCGCGGCCCGCGCCGCGGGGCCGCCACCCACCCAGTCACTTCAGTCACAGTCACTTTTCCAACCGCAATCGTTACTTTTTCAAATCACCTTCAAACGAGCTACGTTATTTTGGATATCCAAGTTCTAGCAGCACTGCCGAATGCGAACGGCGAGTGTTCATTGTACATGGACCCTGGACGCGCGCGCTCGCTGCCAGAAAGCAGACTCGCTTTTATAAAGCAGCCCGCCTTCCGTGCGGGCGAGCCGGGTCGTCTGCAGCGCGAGGCCACGCGACGTCGACACAACTGACCTCTCGTGCCGGTGGAAGACTTACATATAAATTCAATTCAATTATCAATAACTCAATAATAACCTAACTTTCTTTCTCGATCGCTCGGATCTTGCGTCAAAATTAAATACGAAGACCGTAGCGCACCCACACAGCACTACTCGTGGCAGAATTCGTACCTTCCTCCAAACGAGCCACGAGCCGCGGACTTTTACTTTAATAAATTAATATGAAATAACCTTAGATCGTGTACAGGTGTAGAAGTATGAAACCGAAATTTCCCTATAGATGGAGCTAGCCATCAGCAGAACGACATCATCTCCCTCTAACAGCTGACGATGATTTTCAACTCGACAACCCAAGTTCCAAACACATTTTTTTCTGTAACCCGTTTTGTGCTTACGAACTACGATTTGCGGACAGCCAATGCTGTCTTCAAATGGAACCAATGTTCCATTTGAAGAAAACCGGTGAAACTAAAACAGTGCTTCGAGTGATTCAAGAATTCAAAAGCGGTGATCTTAACGTAGGAAGCCACCGAAAAAGTTTGCAAGACAACGAATTGCAAGCCTTATTGGATGAAGATGGTACTCAGACTCGACAAAAACTCGCGGATCGATTGAACGTGACGCAGAAAGCGGTCTCCATTCGTTTCAAAGCTACGGGAAAGATTCATAAAGTGGAAAAATGGGTTCCGCATGAACTGAATGCAGGGCAGCAAATACAAAATTTGGGATTCATACTTCTTCCCCTGTGTGCGTGTATATATATATAGTTGCCATCTAGATACGCTACCAGGTCCATCGTTATATCTCAACTGATTAAATTCGTCCAATAAATAGCAGCTTTGCCGATGAATGGAACAAACGAGTCAACATGTTTCGCAGCCCAACACTAAGAACCTTTACTGTTGGCTGTAGTGACGGTACGGTGTGCACAGATTCTGCCAGGAGCAGTGAGCACGTAATGTTGGCTATACGTTCTTACGCCCGTATGTATACGTATCATATTCCGGTTCCACATCAAGATGAGCCGCTCTTGTCATCTTAACGTTCTTACCTCTCGTAGACAGAGGTCGAACGATACACGTAATTACGCTAGCCGTCAGTCGGTGCCGTCGCGGTCGCACGCGCGGCCCCGCTGCGCGCTCGCGTCGGAGCTCGCCCGCATTCCGCGCGAGCCGCGATGTGGAAGAACCTCAATATCCTATTGATACAATACTCGTCTAGTAGACTCTACTCGTGTAGATAGGCCTTTACAAATGTAATTAACATGAATGCTCGTAGACGCGTCCCATCCTGTCATCCCTGTACAGAACGGCCGTCTTCTAAAAACATAAGCGGGAGAGTCAGTGAAATATAACAGTATCGTGCGATACATAATTATGAACATCGCGTCTCGCGCGGGAAAGGAAGGGGTGTGTCTACGCGATTCCAAACCTACAGACAAAACTTGAACAATTAAATAACTTTAGTACACGACAGCAAGTAAGCGTAGTTTTTTTATCAGTCGAATATATCGGATAGGGGCAGATTCCTCCTAACTTGAACACTTGTGCCGGACGCCGGGCACGCCCGCCCGGATGTTGCCTACGTCTCCTAACCCCGGAGCTGAAGGTGCGACAGGAGGCGCTGGTGCCCGCAGCACCGGACGCAAGCCACTTAAAGCTCGACCACAACATATGTTCTGTGTTTCCCTGCTTTACAACATAAGAATTCCTCGCGATCTGAAGCTCGACGGCCACCGTGGAGCCGGCGTCGGCCCTGCGGCGAGCGGCCCTCGGCCTCTCTCGGGCACTTCACGGTGGACGCCGAGCCTCGGCTATTTTCTACGTAAAAAAAGACCCGATTCAGGCGCATTTGCAGTGATATTTACAGAGATCACAATACAGCACCCTTACATTTAAAAATCACCAATATGACAGTTCAAGCCGACTGCTACTATCGAACGTCCTTTATAAGTAACTTTTTAGATTGATAACGTTATAATTATCGAAATAAACGACACAGGGTCGCAATGTTCTTTCGCACGTTTCAACATTCAGCTGCACGATCCTGAGGCTCTGGTTTGAGGTTCAGTCCCGTCCCGTCCCCTCGCGCGGGATGTCACGCAGACACGGTCAGCTGCGTTTTGCTTCTCTTTAGCTGTCCTGGACTATGACTCCTTGTGTAGGAATACAAACTATCTCCACCGGTTCTACTCGTTTCTAGTTTCTCTAGTTGTTAGATCTTTCTACAAGCCAATCATATATTCTATGGGTCTGTATTCGACGGGCCAGTGTATACAACGAGTCCATATTTTCGACGAGCCAACGTTTTCAGGGAGTTCATATATTTAATAAGCCAAAGTATTCAACGAGTTCATATATCCTTCGAGCTAGTAGCTTTTAGTATCCTCTGCACCATTCCATCTGCGTTGAACAGATAAGAGTGGATGCCTTCGTGGAGTCTCCAGCGAACAGCGCGCCGCGAGCACCACGAGTCCAGCGAGGCCGAGCCTCCAATGAGAATTACTTCGATTGAGTACGTGTAGTGAGAGTCCATGCGTGTGTGCGTGCGGTGCGTGCTACGTGGCAAGCGCGGGTCGGTGCGCGGGCGCGGGCGCGGGACGCGCGCGGGGCGGGCGTCAGTCCTCGTCGGAGAGCGGCTCGTACTGCGCCGACATGAGCGGAGCGGGCTCCGGCGGCGGCGGCGGCGCCGGGCCTGCGCCCCCGCCGCCGCCCGTTCCGCACCCTCCGCCGCCGCTGCCTGCGTTGCCACTGCCTGTATCGACACAGACACCACAATGTTATTCATCCCCATTGGTTGACAATATCCTCGCTAACGTGGATTCAAAAAAAACTAGACAAAACAGAGTTGTCTTTTTACACAAGAACTTAAACTATCGTAGCTCCAAGTAATCGATGCTATCTAGATCCATCGCAGCACAAACGTTCAAACAATAATTCGGCCATTACAGCTCTACACTGATAGAACAATGTTACTTTTCCACCCACTAACCCAAAAGAACACACCCAAGTTACCACTTCAAGAAGAAACATTTTCACAAAATCATCTAGTGGTCTACACAGGCCCCACCCTTGTAAGATAGGAAAAACTCAAACAGTCCAGTATACTCTTCCGCAATCATGAGGAAAATAATGTTTTATTCAAAGAATAAAACATAGCAATGCCGTGGGTTCGAATCCCACGGCACGCACCTCCGTCATTTCTAAGTTAAGTATTGCCGTTGACTTCAAACGGTGAAGGAAAACATCGCAAGAAAATATATATTTCCAAGAGTTCTTTAAAAAAAAACTAGAAGATATGTTAAGTCTGCCAACCCGTATTTGGCCAATGTGGTTGACTATGCCCTTCTCAAATTGAGAGGAGACCCGAACCCAGCAGTGGGACAATTTATAAAAAACAGGGTTGATTTGGACGAAATTGTTTAGCTGGACCCTTAGAGTACGCTTAGAAGGTGTACGTGCACTGACCGTCAGGCTGCGGCGCCGGCGTGGCCACGTTGAGCGCGGAGTAGGGGAAGGCGTAGGCGGCGTGGAAGGGCGCCAGCTGCTTGGTGCGCTGCTCCTCGGCGTCGGAGCGCATCACCTCCACGATGCGCGTCGTCACGTAGTCGAAAGCCGTGAACCCGCCCGCCGCGCCCGCGCCCACGCCCACGCCCACACCCACGCCGCCCGCGCAGCTGTACCGCCGCGCACCGCCCGCCCTGCCCGACATCATCACATTATTACGAGCTCGACACCGACGTAAAAGCGTGGTCCTTCGAGCCGGATGCAGGGATCACATTATTTTTTATATGTAAAACGTAATGAGACGAACGAGACGCTCTCCTGATGGTAAGAGATAACACCTGTCCATGACCATCGCAGCGATACATAGAACTTTAATTAACAAAACAAAGTCCAGGGCATCACTGTTTTGGCGCTCATTACTTTGAGACTTTTGATAGAGTTAGTCTCAACAGCCCAGTAATTTCGCAGGAGGAACCATCGAGGAACTAAACTGGGAAGCTGTGTAATGCTAGGTATCTATCTCACATGTTATTCCAAAGAAATTAGTTAACAATTAACGTTAACTTCGTGGTAGATCTGCTTAGCAGGAGGTCGTCTAGGTAGGTGCCATTGCAGTATCAAATATTCTGCCGCCAAGCAGTAGTGGGTAAACAAACATTAATGTGTACCAGTTTAAGTTCCCAGCGACATTACAGGGCTGTTGAGACTAACCATCGAATGTCTTAAAATAATGAGCACCAAAGCAGCGATGCCCTGGACTTTGTTTTCAAAGTTCTGTGTATCGCTGCAATGGTCATAGGCATGCGTTACCTCTTACCATCAGGAGAGAGTATTGTTCGCCTAATTACTTATAAATAATAATAAAAAAATAGAAAAATATTGATTTCTATCACATTCCATTTCCAAACGGAATTATTTGAAAAACTGTAGATAGATAGAAATCTTTATTGTGCACACCATAAACAGAAAAAAAAGTTACAGAGAACAAAATAGCATTATAAACTAGTGCCACAATTGGCGGTCTTATCGCTAACAGCGATCTCTTCCAGGCCAACCAACTGTATTGGAAAGTCTTCTAGGTCTGCGTGCTTCATCTTCGACCACATCGTCGCTTACCATCAGGCGAGTTGGTGGTCAAGCGTGGACTAGATGGCTAGACCGTCGCTCCCATGGATGGTAAAAGCGTAGCCAATGTATACCTGTTGTGGTGGTTGTCGGGCGGCGAGACGGGCTCGAGGAAGGGCGCGTGCTTGGGGTTGTCCCGCCGCTTCCACTCGTCGGCGGGGGCTGCGCCCGCGCCCGCGCCGGCCGCCCCCACCCCCGCGCCCGCGTACCCGTCCGCGCTGCCCGCCGTCGAGAACCGGCTGTCGAACGAACATCATAATGCATGATAAATAAAAATATATTATACTAGCGGACGCCTCGCGGTTTCACCCGCGCAGTGCCCGTTCCCGTGGGAATACAGGGATAAAAAGTAGCCTATGCCACCCGGGGATAGTGTAGCTTCCCAACGGTGAATTAATTTTTGAAATCGATCCTGTAATTTTTAAGTTTATTCGTTACAAATCTTTCCTCTTTATAATATTCTAGTATTTTACAAATATAACTAAATCTTTAACCGATAAAGACTCCACTACTTTCCCCAAAGTTAACATTTTTAACATTTTTTGAATTAATTAACAATATACATTGCCGGTGTCACTCGGGATGATGACAGGATTCTAACAGTACCCCATAATATATCGAAATCCGTTCAGGCATTTAAAAGTTATGATGGAATAAACAAATTCACATACATACATTAATGCATGAAAACATTACAGTCCTGTTTTAAATTTATATTTCCTCAAAGTCTCTTCAAACCTTCTTACTCTACTATCAGTAAACTATATTTAACGAATCAACCCTTCTTGTTAAGAAATATTTAAGTGGCTAGCTAGCGGTACAGCCTGGCTGGTACTCACTTGTGTATGAGGTTGGAAGTGGTGGGGCTCGCGAAGTCCCTGTTGATGATGTTGGAGGCGAGGTCCCCGAGCTTGAAGCTGGTGGTGTGCGGGCCGGGCGCGGGCGGCGCGTCCTCGGGCGCCGCGCCGCCGCCCCCGCCGCGCTCCGCGCCCGCCGCGCCCGCGCCCCCGCCTCGCTCGGCGCCCCCGCCGCCCTCGCACTCGCGCTGCGTCGCCTGCAAGGTAAGTAATCTGTACTTTGTCTAAAATATCAAACGGATCCACAGCAACATGTGTAAAGATGGTGGTTGATGGTGGTTTGTATGGTGGTAGGGTACTTTCTAGTAGGTACTCGGCTTGCTAGCTACCACCCTCAAGTTGAAAATCTGCCGCCAAGCATCTAACGGTGTGTTCCGGCAGCCTCACTTGAGAGCCAGTTCCATTCCAGACTAGGTGTGCTTTACCATCATCGACCACACTGTCACTTAACATCAGATGAGCTGTGGTCAAACAGCTAACCTGTCAACCATTAAAAAAAAACACATCACAAATCTATTACTACTACTGGTGTAAAAATAACTAAATAAATAAATAGAACAAAAAAATATCGCAGGACATTACACACAGCGCCATCTGACCCCAAACTAAGCAGAGCTTGTGCTATGGAAGACAGATAACTGATAGAATACTTAAATACTTATAAATACAGAACACCCACACACAGAACAAACATTTGTTTGTACCACAATTTTTGTCCTGAGTGGGAATCGCACCCACGCCCTTCAGCTCTTGAAGCAGACATTTTTCCAATGAACCAACAGGGCTGTCTGAACTACTGAACTACTCTTGATATGTTTATGATGAGGAAGTGGCGTACAGTACAAAGGGCATGACGGGATAAGAGCGCATCACGCCGCTTGCCGTCACGGCATACCAGTCGGTTTTACTGCCACGGCGTGCCGATAGATTTCACATCAAATGGACATACTCGTATACCACATTTGTACCACATTTTTTTTTGTATGTATGTATTGTTAATTATGTTGAAATGTGTTTTATGTGCCAAATAAAGTGTTGCCTATTGTGTATATGTGTCGCTGCTAGCGCTCAGCTGTTGCGCCGTGTTGTAGTCGACAGTCGGAGCATCGCGACCACAAACATAATATATCATCATCATCATCAGTGCGTATACGCACCATGAACCGCTGCTCGGAGGTCTGGCTGATCTGGTGCGTGACGATAGCGTCGATGAGCGAGGCGGCCGTCAGCGTGCCCTCCCCACGCGCGCCCGCGCCCGCGCCGGCGCCCGCGCCCGCGCCCGCGCCCGCGCCCGCGCCCCCGCCCGCGCCGCCGCCGCCCCCGCCCGCGCCGCCGACCGGCGCTCCTCGCCTGCCACACATCACTTACTCAATTAAAAATACAAAAAAACATTAACAATGTTTAATTCGCGTTTGTCCACCAACTAACCTGATGGTAAGCGACGATGTAATCCCACTAATATTATAACGGGGAAAGTTTGGATGGATGGATGGATGTTTGTTACTCTTTCAAGCAAAAACTACTGAACGGATTTAGATAAAATTTGGTATGGAGGTAGCTGAGACCCTGGATGAACTCATAGGCTACTTTTTATACCGAAAACATGTAGCGGGTAACACCACGGGGCGCAGCTAATCGCAGATAAAGCACCCACAAGATTAAACTATACACTCTTTCCTTAAAAAATGACATGTAATTTATTGTGGCACTCTTCTAACCACTATTTAGCGGTTAACACAATGAAAGTGGAATTGAGCAGTTCCGGGTGTTTATATCTGTGATTCGTTCGACGAAACACGGGACAGTGTGACATTTTTGAAAACACGCGACTAGCAAAATAAGACTTCGTGGAACGCCATCATCCTCCCGAGATGAAAGAAAAAAAAGGTGTACAGATAACTCACGTGTCTTTCCGGTCGAGCAGCAGCGGCGTGTGGGCGCGGCCGTGCTTGGCGGCGCTGTATCCTCGCTCCGCGTTCATGTTCTGCAAACCATACTCAGGATATAGACTAGATACATACCCTGTCAGCTCATTTTAGCAGTAGCTCTGCTTCATAAGAAGGGCACGAGTTCAATTCCCACCCAAAATAATGAACAATCTATGACGGATAAAGATTTATTTGTTAACGTCAGACATTTCACCACAGTTCAGCTCAGTTCCTGAAGCGACGGTGCAGTAGACGATGGTAAACACTCCTAGCCTGGATGGAACTCGATTGTCAGATGCTTCGGCATTAGTGAGAAACCAAACCTACAACATGGCTATGATTTCCTTATCATCTGTCTCTTTCACCAGCTCAAGGGGTTTGGACGTTAGGCACAGGTTCAGTAACGTACGTTAAAGTACGATTAAAGTGCAGTAAGTTACCTGTTGGTGTAAATGTTGTTGCTGTTGCCGCTCGTGTAGTATCTGTTGCTGGTGTTGTTGCTGCTGCAACTGCTGCTGTTGTTGCTGGTGCTGCTGCTGTTGGTGTTGTTCCATAGCGTGCCTTTCCTGCATCGCCGCCATTGCTCTTTCACTGAAACACAATGAATACCATCAGCTCTCGTGTGGCTTACTGGAAGAGAACGAAGCCAATGCACAATTTAAAAACAACAATCAAATTCATAGACAGACGTTAGAGCTCTTACCGTCAGAAGGGCGTATCGTTCATCTCATTACTTTTACATAAAAAAAAAAATCTTATCTAGTTCTTATAGCTTTGTTCAGTTTGGGGCTAGATGACGCTGTGTAAAAAGTCCCCTTGATATTTACTCATACGTATATTAATCTTTTTTACACTGAAACATCTCAACTAATTCAGACAAAAATCAAGCGAGAGGAAGAGACTTACGTCTCTCTCCGTTGGTGCATGACGATCTGTCTATCCCGCTCTAGGTATTGCGCCTGCTGCGCGCGCCTCTCCTGCAGCACCTGGTACTGGATCTGCTGCGGGTGGTATTTCTGCTGGAGGTTCACGTCGCGGACGTTTCTGTAAGAGAACCATGGCTTGGAGGGCGTTCGCTGCAGCTAGCGCTCTCAGATCTCAATGTAATCCACCGTCGTCTAAACAAACTCCTTTACAACATTGGGGTTACAGACAGTCTTCTATGCCGAGGTTGCATGGAGCCAGAAGAAACGGCCACGCACTTGCTGTTGGAATCAGCAGCGTGGCGCACTAACGTTTGAACATCTTTGGATCACAGAGGACGCTCTGGGAAACCTGCGCCAGCGTCAGCTAGCTGCTAGCTTTTCTCCGAGAGACCGAATGGCTGGACTAGCCACGCCGGATCCACGCATCTGAGGCCCAGTGTGAGAAGGCCCACTCACGAAGTAATCAACGTCGATTACATTGAGATATGCGAACGTGGGTGTCACTAGTCATCGGACCACCTGGACGATTGGACTTGTTGGTGGGACATGTTCGTTTCTACGAAAATTCGGTGATAGATCTCCCGAGCAGGAGGTCGTTTAGGTAAGTACCACCGCAGTAAACATTACTGTGTTGCGATTAAAATTGACACTTTGCGAGTAAAATTGACACAATTTCATTTTTCTATTTTACTAGTAATATGTAAAGAAAAAATTAAATGCTTTATGTTTGGCTTGCGTGATGGAGTAATTTAAGAGACCCTGAGACTCGTCATATTGACCGGAAGTGGACGTTATGGCCAAGTGGCGTATGTTAAGAGGGGCTACGATACGGATGTTTCCTTCATAGATGAGGAGAGCTAATTAATATTATAATTTTATTTTGTAATTATTAATTGTATTATTATTATTATTATTTTTTTATTTAAACTGCATCTCAAAAATATTTTGACCAAAATTGTTTGCCATACCCTAATGGGGTGATATGTACTAGGGACAACATTGTTAAATTGATAAGCATAAGAACCTGTACATATGTTGCAATAAAGTATTGAGTATTGAGTATTGAGCTCATACGAAACAGGGAAGTCGTTACCGGATGTCGTGGTGGTGCTGCAGATGGTGCTTGGGCTCTGGCTTGGGCTCGGAGCGAGGAACGGGCAGCGCCGTCGCCGCCGAAGCCACGTCCACCAGCGACGTGAACGCTTCGTGTCCTGGAACGGAACCGACGTCTTCTCAGTTTTATTGGCATCACACTTTGTGCATTTGCCAATGTTCAAATATTTTAATCGAGTGTGAAAGCATAAGTCATGACAATGTAAGTAGAGGTGGAGTACAATCAAGTTTTGAAAATTATTCATTATCCATTCATTCGTTCATCTCGTTCCATCAGAAAAGCGTTTCGTTCATTTCATTCAATACATTTACGTAAACAAAAAAATAGGTAGTCATGGGCACTACCGACAGAAGTGAAAACTTAAAACACGTCATATTAGCGTGTTAAGTTACTCATGAGTTTAGCTTCTACCAAAAAATCGCTCAACCTAAAGAAGTTTTCTCGAAAGTTTGCAGCTAAATGACCGCAAGATGTGTAAACAGTTGACAGATTAGTGCGACTGACCTGGTGGCGGCTGGTGGTGCTGATGGTGCTGATGCGGGTAGTGGTGGCGCTGTATGACGGAGACTGCAGGGGGCGCGGGCGCAGGCGCGGGCGCCGGCGCATCGGGACCGCGGCGTGGGTACGCGGCCGGGTAGGGCTCGCGCTCGCGCCGCGGCGGATGCATCTGCTGCGAGGTGATGAAGTCGGTGATGATGATCTGCCGCTGCTGCTCCATGCCGTACGGGGAGCGGGAGTACGCGGCGCCGCCGCCACCGCCACCGCCGGCCGCGCTCGCCGTCTGTACACACACATTAACTGGTCAGACCATCTTTCTATTTATATTCTCAAATGCCTTATCCGAATCCGAATCAGCTCTATCCCAGTGCTGGGCGTGGGTTTCTTCTCATCGTGAGAAGGCCATAGCGCACCAAGCTGGCCAAGTGCGGGTCGGTAGACTTCACGCATCTTTTAGAACTATTTTTAAAGAACTTTCAGACTTGTAGGTTTGATGTTTTCCTTCACCGTTTAAATCATTAAAGTCAAGGACATAATTTGGAAAAGACAGAGGTACGTGTAGAGGGATCCGAACCCAGGTCCATCAGATTGGAAGCCAGACGGTCTCCCAGCTAGGTTGCCGAAACTGCCACGTGTACCAAACGTCTCATGATCAAGTAAATTAAAACAAAACAAAACCAGTTCAGTCCAGTGTACACCCCAACAAAGTTGTGACGTTTTGAACTAGAAATTTGTATGGAATTTCAGCAACAAAAATTTAGGCTTTGCCTTAACAATGTTTAACAAATCAATTTCGTTTCGAGTACATATTGTAGTGGTACTTACCGGCGAGAAGGAGGGCGCGGGGGAGTGAGGCCGCGGCGCGGGGTAGTACCCGGCGGGGGGAGGCGCGGGCGAGCGCCGCTTGTAGTACTCGAAGTTGCGCTTGTCGGCCGCGTGGTGCGCGCCGTGCACGGGCGTGCCCGCCGTGATGGACCCTGCGACACGACACGACACGACGCGTTAGGACTTCGAACGCGTGAACCGACTCAACCTATCGCCCATATGTGGAGAATCGACTCGCTCTGTACATCTATCGATGTACAGTGGTTCGTTAGCCACCGTCTATAATGCGCGAAATATCTGATGAGACAAGTAGAAGATCCTAGTTGTGATACATGTGGTGCACCTGTTGAGGATATTTACCATTTACTCATGGAGTGTGTCGAGAGCGCAGACATGAGAGAAAGTCTAATAAGGACGGATGACCCCAATACCTTAAATGTCGGTCTGATTCAGAGTGTCTTAGATATGCCAACGTCTGGCGTGGCTAAGACGCTCTATCAGTCTGTCTACAGCCATTTAATGACCAGAATGTAAACAGGTTTATATGATTAACAGATGTGTATACTATGGGACTGTCATAGTCATATGTGACTCAATGTCCCCAAATAAAAATAGATTTAAAAAAAAAAAAATGCGCGAAGAAAATCTTTGCCCACTGATCGATTAAGTAAAAAAAAAAAATTGGTTTGCGTTTGAACACCATCGCTTGATGACAAACGAAGATGCGGTCAAGGATGGAGCACGCTTGCCCTATAAGAAATAGATTGACAACATGAAGGCACTTTGATTTTTGTATGCGTAAAGTGAAATGTAAATGTGCAGTGTGAGTTTACCAGTTTTTGTGTCGGGCGGCGTCCGTCGGGAGTCGAACCTGGTCTCGACGGGTGTGCCCAGCGTGATGGAGCCCTTGGCGGGCGCCGGCTTGAGCGCGGGCCGCGGGGGTGCTGCGTTTTTCGCCTTCGAGTTGTACTGCGTCGGGGATTCCCGCTCCGAGCGGAACGGCGGGTACTCGCTGTTGCGGTACATCTGCACACGGGATAAATCTCCGTACAGTCAGAGTTAATGTCAGCTCAGAGGCTTCTTACGGTACAGATACAAGCTGGCTAACCTGACCGTCCGTTGCTTAACATTGGTCAACCCTACATGGATACTGTAGACCTACAGTTCTTTGTCGTCTCAGTAATAGAAAGTTTTCAGTTTTACTCCTAATCTACAGTTTCTTTTTTTGCTGCGTTTTCTGTTTTTATTATTACTAAAAAACCTCGTATAAGCGAAAATTGGAAGGTTTTCAAGTTTTCTACAGTTTTATTTGACGCTTATCTTTAATTTTTTTTCTAATTAATGTGTTGGCGACACTGCAGCTAAACTAAAATACCGCATTAATACACGACTTGTGATGCTTCCAAAATTCCATTGAAGCTTATAATGAAATCCGCTCCTGCTTTACTAAGGCGAGACTGAACACGATCAGAATGGACTGGACTTGACGAAGACTGGATTTTATAACTAAATATATTAGATACTAGCGGTCCGTCCCGGCTTCGCACGGGAAAACAATACTTGTTAACAATATAAATATAGCCTATGTCACACAGTGATAATGTAACATTTTAATAATGAAACAATTATTCAGATCGGTCCAGTAGTTTCGGAGCCTGTTCCATACAAACAAACAAACAAAAACTCAATTATTTATTATTATTTATGTAAAAAGTAATGAGACGAACGAGACGCTCTCCTGATGGTAAGAGATAACGCCTGTCCATGACCATTGCAGCGAAACACAGAACTTTGAGTGACAAGACAAAGTCCAGGGAATCACTGCTTTGGCGCTCATTACTTTGAGACTTTCGATGGTTAGTCTCAACAGCCCAGTAATTTCGCTAGCTGCAGTACCCTTCAAACCGGAACACAGTAATGTTTACACACTACTGCTTAGCGGCAGAATAACTGGTACTGCGGTGGTACCTACCAAGACGACCTCCTGCTAATGAGATCTACCACCAAGTAAATCATTTCTCTTTATAATTAGTGTAGATAAATGGCAAAAAGAGAAGTACATGTAAAGATTAGGCATCAGGGACTCCGCATCTATTTGCCGAAGAATTAGACTTAGTTAAATCAGGTAGATTAGTGTGCGTGTGGGTACCTTGTTGGGGTGCGTGAAGGAGAGATCGTGGCGCGGGCGCTTGACGCTGAGGTCGAGCAGCGGCTCGTGCGGCGCGCGGGGCTCCATGTGCAGCAGCATGACGCCGTCCTTGTCGCACGCGGCCGCGCCCGGCAGCGGCGTGATGGTGGCCGCGCGCTGCGGGGAGCGCGCCGCCGCGCCCGCGCCGCCGCCGCCCGCGCCGTGCCCGCTGCTCACCACGCTCAGCGTCGCGAGCGACTCCGTGCGCGGGGACGACGACGACGACACCTGACGCAAGCAACACACACTTCACATGCTGTTCGCAGCGATGACAGCTCAGCGGTTAGCGCGGTCGGCTCGCACGCCGAGCCCTAACAACGAGCTCGAGTTGCTACTTTCCCAGTACTCGAATTTGAAAATCTACCCCCAAGTAGTTAACGGGGTGTTCGGGCAGCCGCACTTGATAGCCAGTTCTACACCAGATTAAGTATGTTTACAATCTTCCACAACATCACTCTACATCGGGTGAGCTGTGGTCATACACCTAAACTGTCATGTTAGATGTTAAAATTACACAAAGTAAAAGAAGGAAAGCATATTATGTATTACCCCCTCAGGGCTTCAAAACAATTTTTTCAACAAAAGTATTTTTATGAGTAACTAGCTGCGCCCCGCGGTGTTACCCGCTACATGTTTTCGGGATAAAAAGTAGCCTATGTGTTAATCCAAGGTCTCAGCTACCCCCATATCAAATTTCATCCAAATCCGTTCAGTAGTTTTTGCGTGAAAGAGAAACAAACATCCATCCATCCAACTATCCATCCAAACGTATTGCGTAGTTTACACAAATTTAGTGAATCATTTTACGATTTTTCTTTCTCGTTCCTTTATTAAAATTTAATCTGTTTGTTAGTTTACCTTCAGCTGGTGAGGCTTGCCGTAGGGCTGCAGCGGCTGCGAGTCCCTGGTGAGGCTGATCTCGATGAGGTTGAGCACGACGTCGCGCACGGTGCGCGCCTCGGTGGCGGGCCCGTTGCGGTGCGGCGCCGGCACCGGCGCCACCGCCGTCACCGTGGTGCCGGACGCCGGCGCCGCCGCGGCGCTCGGCGTCGCGCTCGGCGCCGACGTCGCCGGCGCGGGGACCGACGTCGACGTCGCTGCCACTATCTGAGAACAACACAGAACGTTCAACATTACTTTGCGTAACATTGTTTAGTTTTTGTGCTAGATAACACTGACAAATTTACTTTTAAAAAAAACCGACTCCATGACCCCCAGGCCGACTAAACGCACTGCTCCGACGAAACAAACGAAAATATCATCGATGTATACAATTTTTACATTTTTGTTGATTTTTTTAAAAACCGCGCGATCGATTACGATAAAACTTATATGGGACAACCTTTTAAGTGTGATCTACCGAGCAAAAAAAGAATCATCAAAATCGATTCATAATTGGCGGAATTATCACGTAACATGCATACAAATTCTTAATGTTTCATTCATTAAAGTGCAATTAATTTAATATGAGATGATAGCTCAGTGGTTAGCGCGGTCGGTTCGCATGCCGAAGGGCGTGGGTTCAAACCCAAACAATGAGCTTGAGCTGCCGGTGAAGGAAAACATCGTGAGGAAACCATAGCATGGTGGTAGGGTACTTTAGTACTCGGCTGGCTAGCTACCACACGAGAGTTGAAAATCTGCCGCCAAGCAACTAACGGTGTGTTCCGGCAGCCTCACTTGAGAGCCAGTTCCTTTCCAGGCTAGGTGTGATTTACCATCTTCGACCACACCGTCACTTAACATCAGGTGAGCTGTGGTCAAACACCTAGCCTGTCAACTATAAATAAAAAATGTAGATTTTTTTGTACAAGCGACTTGCCTTTAACATTATTGTTATTTAATGGCCATTAAATATGAGTGATTAACAGATGAATAAAATGATTGATAGAAGTGAAAGTGATTAGCGAACCTTGGCAGCGGGCGCGTCGTTCTCCTCGTCGGCGGTCTCCGTGGCGGAGGAGTCGTTGTCCGTGTCCAGGCGGCGCGTGCGGCGCGGCGCGGCGGCGTCCGTGCGCGGGTGCGGCGCGGGCGGCGCGCGCGGGGACTCCCCGGCCGAGGCGGTGTCGCTGTCGCCGCTGCCGCTCTCCTCGGCGCTGCTGCCCGGGTGCGCGGGCACGCGCTCGCTGATCACCGCGTCTAGTTGCAACTTTTTTCTACACAAACAAATTAAATGTTTAATTAAATAAATAAATAAAACAAATATCACAGGACATTACACACAGCGCCATCTGACCCCAAACTAAGCAAAGCTTGTACTATGGAGGTCAGAATACTAGAATACTGAAATAGTTTTTTTTGTAAATGCATACTTATAATACATACAGTACACCCAGACACAGAACAAACATTTGTTTATATCACAAAATGCATGTCATGGGTGGGAATCGAACCCACGCCCTTCAGCTCTTGGAGCAGACATACTACCAATGAACCAACAAGGATTTCGAATTAATTTTAAGGTCTAATAAAATTACTTAAAATACGTAGGTACATGTTTTCGGGATAAAAAGTAGCATATGTTCTAATCCAGGGTCTCGGCTACCTCCATACCAAATTTCATCCAAATCCATTCAGTAGTTTTTGCCTAAAAGAGTAACAAACATCCATCCACACAAACTATCACATTTACAATATTAGT
The DNA here is from genome assembly GCA_905404145.2 of Biston betularia. Classification (NCBI taxonomy): domain Eukaryota; kingdom Metazoa; phylum Arthropoda; class Insecta; order Lepidoptera; family Geometridae; genus Biston; species Biston betularia. The sequence goes on from FR989883.1 coordinate 300,980, forward strand.
GGGTTGCAAAAGTTTGTGTGTATGTTTTATATCCTCTTAAAAGTTTTACAAAATTTTCTTTTTTTTTGCTATCAAAACATATAATTACACATTTTCACTTCCCTATTGTGTCTCGTCTCTAGTTTACGCGAGTCTCGCGTTGGTTTCGTGGTTACCTGTACGTGAAGTAGAACGCTTTGAGCGCGGCGGGCGTGCGGCCCGCGTGCGGCGCGATGCGGTCCCACTGCGTGCCGTGGTCGCGCAGGTAGCCGCGGAAGCGCGCCGCCTCCTCCTCCGAGGGCTCGGGCATGCTGCCGCCCTCGGCCACCGTGTCTAACCTCCGCGTGATCTTCTTGAAGCACGCCAGGCAGCACTTGCTCAGCTCGCTCGGGATCTCTGCAAATAACATTTACCGAATTACACGACACGTTCGTTTGTTTTTATTGACAGCTGTCATATGCTCCTGATGTTAAGTGACGGTGTGGTCGTGGTCGAAGATGATAAACATCTCGGGATGGGAAGGATTCATAAACCAGTAGAAAACGAGGTGTAAATAAACTAGTGTAACAATTGACAGCCTTATCGCTAAAAGCGATCTCTTCCAAGCAACCTCCAGGATGGGAAGGGTTCAGAATTCAGGGAAGTAGAAAAAGAAGGTGTGTATACTGACGGAATTCGTCCATGAGCGGCTTCTTGAGTTCGAGCGGCAGGTCGTGCCAGCGCGGCGGCAGGTGGCGCAGGCGGCGCGCGCGCACGCGCGGGCCCGCGCACAGCGCCACGCCGCACCGCGCGTACCGCACGCGCCCCACGCGCGCGTGGCAGCCCGCGCACACGCGCAGCGCCACGCCCTCCGCACTCTCCGCCTGGAACAACACACGACCACCGGTCAATTGCACCCCTTTTTAAAAGACTCAAAAAAAGGAGGAGGTTTCGCAATTCGCCTCTATGTTTTTTTTTGTATGTTTCTTACGCGATCATTCCGCCAAATAATCGATTTTGATGATTATTTTTTTGCTTGATTGCTCATATTTCAGAGGTGGTCCCATATAAAAGCGGTTTTTACAAAATCAATAAAAATCTCAAAGTTGTATACATCGATGATATTTTCGTTTGTTTCGAAACCTCGCTGTTTCGTCGGAGCAGTGCGTTTAGTTGGCCTGAGAGTCATGGTGACTGGTTTTTTTAATTGTAAATATATATACATGTGTATATTATTACCAATCAAAGTTACAATTACTCCGCAGTAGTTGGGTGTCCGTCTGGCTTCCAATCTGGAGGTTCTGGGTTCGAATAAAGGCTCACACCTCTGTCTTCTCTAAATGTATGTGCGTATTGTCGCAGACTTTAAACGGTGAAGGAAAACATCGTGAGGAAACCTCCATGTCTAACTAAGCGTTCTTAAAGAAGTCCGCCAATCCGTACTTGGCAAGAATGTTGGTTTGGTCTCCATATCACAATGAGAAGAAACACGCACCCAGCACAGTGGGGACAGTTTATAAAAAACACGGCTGATTCGGGGGAACATACAAACCTTCCGGAAGACTTATTCACTTTTTTACTTATTTTTTGTTTTATTTGTGATGATCTGTAATTGGCTTTGAGCTTCTATTTATTCACACTACTGCTTGACGGCAGAATATCTGGTACTGCAGTAGTACCTAAAGAGTTCTACCACCAAGTAAAGTTTATATATATGGATGGAGCAAGAATTGAAAAGATGTGGATGTTTGTACGTACCTGGAGGCCGAGATGCGTGAGATGCGAGCGGGAAACTGCGATGGTGGCGCCGGGCGAGCTGCACACGCAACACGCGGCCGGCGCGGGGGAAGCCGCACTCGCCGGCGTCGGTATCCGCTCTATCACCGCTGCAACAATTGCACGTTCATTAACAAACTACTCGCTAACTGCACTTAGCAGAAAACATATGGAAGAACGACATGGGTTTTTTTTTTTTACTTTTGACAGGCTAGGTGTTTGACCACAGCTCACCTGATGTTAAAGTGGTCAAAGATGGTAAAGCACGCCTAGCCTGGAACGGAACTGCTCTCAAGTGAGAGCCAAAACACACCGTTAGGTGCTTAGCGGCAGATTTTCAACTTGAGGGTGGTAGCTAGCCAGCCGAGTACTGAAGTACCTTACGGCCATGCTATGGTTTCCTCGCGAAGTTTTCCTTCACCGGCAAGCTCAAGATCATTGTTGGGGTTTGAACCCACGCCCTTCGGCATGTGGATGTTCTGTATCACTACATATTATAAAACAAAGCTGTCCACCGCGTCTGTCTGACTGTTTGTTCGCGATAAATTTAAAAACTACAGAACGGATTATCATGCGAGTTTCACCATTAGATAGATAGATTCATAAGGAAGGGATACGTATATAATTTGTTTTTATACTTCTGGGATTTCCTGGATAGTTTTTAAGCAGAATGCTGAGTTTTTACAACGCCCTGATTAGGTCAATTCTCGCACCACTTCGCAACTCTGTTACTGCGTCCTGGTTTTAAACTGAATTGCATTCACGCGGGAACACCTTGAAGAGCAGCTAGTTCCAAATAATTATACAAATCGCTGCCAAAATAGGGAAAAACGAGTGGGCTACGCTAATCCCGTTGCATATTAACCAGCGAGTTTAACGAAGCGCCCAACAACTGAACTACGAGCAAATCACGGCAGACTGTTTCGTCAAATATTCAGTACTCGCGAAACGATCCAGAGACCAGTACGCAAGATCCAACCAATTTCATGGTATCTGACATAGTTTAGAACAAAGTCGCTTCCCGCCGTCTGTACGCTTAGATCTTTTAAACTACGCAACGGATTTCAGTGCAGTTTCCATCAGTGGACAGAGTGATTCAAGAGGAATGTTTACATGTATAATACATGCATATACACCACATTAATGCATTGCACCCGTGCGAAGTCGGGGCGGGTCGCTAGTTTTCTTGTAAGCGTCTCCAACTAAAGACAGTTATCACGTCATGGGCGAGCAATCATTATGTTTGCGAGATCTTTTTTAAACCCTTTTATGTTCATCAGTGATGATACGGTCTAAGATGGAGCACGCTTGCCTAGAAGATACCGATTCACTCTTGACTTGAAGATACCCAGATTGTATTCATCGGGAAACACCCACTCAGTCAGCGCATTCCATTGTCTAGCGGTCCGCACAATGAACGTGGAATCAAATCGTAGAATTTTTGAAACGATGACCATGAAACGATGTCGTTTTACTATTAACACGATGATAGCTGTAGATGATATGATAGCTTAATGGTTAGCGCGGTCGGTTCGCATGCCGAAGGGCGTGGGTTCAAACCCAAACAATGAGCTTGAGCTGCCGGTGAAGGAAAACATCGTGAGGAAACCATAGCATGGTGGTAGCGTACTCTCTAGTACTCGGCTGGCTAGCTACCACCCTCAAGTTGGAAATCTGCCGCCAAGCATCTAACGGTGTGTTCCGGCAGCCTCGCTTGCGAACCAGTTCCATTCCAGACTAGGTGTGCTTTACCATCTTCGACCACACCGTCACTAAACATCAGGTGAGCTGTGGTCAAACACCTAGGAAGTATCAAAAAAAAATACTACCAGGAGAGCGTCTCGTTCGTTGCATTACAAAAACAGATTCACTCATGTCTTGTAAACGTAAGATTACAACTTTCTGAAAACATACAGGGAATTTAAGATATGACAGTAAACTACTTTCTGAAAACATACACAAGGGGCAACTTAAGATTTTTTGACAGTAAAGTAATTTATTCGCATTCGAAATGGTGGTTACCATACGCTGTGCAAACCTCAGTCACTGCGGCACGTGGGGCCGTGCTAATGCTAAGCTGATTAGTTAGGATTTAACCGGCAGCCGTGCCGTCGGATGTGCAAGTATAATCGTGATTTGTTACACCGGCCCCGATTAATATTGTAGTCAGGAAAATGGGAATTCCCGATCGCGAGCGCTCATTACTAGATGATACGGAGAGCCGCCGTGTCTGTCTGTCTGTCGCCTATGTACTAGAACGGACTATAGTCACTGCTGATTACACATAAGTACTCAAAATTATCTTCTTGTCAACGAACATTCTGAACTCGCTGAGTCACATGATTGAGTTTGTGTTTTGAGTAAAATTAATTAACACAGAAAATTAAAAACCCATGAATGACATTTGAAAGAAAGAAAGAAAGAAATAAAATAATTTTATTTTGCAACACAGAACACGACAAACAGTTACAAAATAAGGGGCTCCCCTCAACAGCATAATACCGGTCATACTAAGTATTTAGTATACTAAGTATATCATGACTTATTTTTTGAAAAAATTGTAACCAGTATCATTCTAGTTGAATTACGGATTCTAGCGAAACCCCCTACATTGAAATCTATTCAGACGTTTATTAGTTACAAGCGGACGCCTCGCGGTATCACCTAGCGTAGTTCCCGTTCCCGTGGGAATACAGGGATAAAAAGTAGCCTATGTCACCCGGGGATAGTGTAGCTTCGCAACGGTGAAAGAATTTATGAAATCGGTCCAGTAGTTTCGGAGCCTATTCATTACAAACAAACAATTAAATCTTTCCTCTTTATAATTGTATATATGAGTTAAGGATTCCAGCGATACCTCGTACATCCAAATCTGTTTAGGCGTTTATGGTGGAATAATTCAACTCGCATACAAACATACATACATTAACGCACACCTTTTTTTTGGTGATCGTGTACTAAAAATATAGAACGAATTATCTGAGTTGAGTTCATAACTCCGTGAGCACATACATTATTTATTAACTTTCCTATTCTTTCATGTTTAGTTTTATCTGGTCGTGCGATTAAAATGGCTTCTCCCGTTTAACTAGCCAGTTAACAAACGTTGCAACGTTGCTTAATTGCATAACAGTACTGTTAAATATAGATCGCCAATGCCGTTGGGCACATGTTGATGTACGGAGCAAGTTGGGATGAAGCATTGATTTGGAAACTTTTGATACGTTTGGAAAATCACTGAGGCAATGAGGGTTAACTTTGCAATTTTCTTCATCGAATAGAGCAGAGGATAATCAAATCAATACTACACTACTACTACTACTGTTTGTTGTTATTTTTGTTGTGTTCTGTGTTACAAAATGAAATCATTTTCTTTCTTTCTTTCTTTCAATACCAATGAACTACAATTTGGGTGTTTTAGCGTGAATAGATTACTAACTGACGCTTATTTTAGACGTTGAATTTAGGCGTTTTACAATTATCTTTTTAATGACTATTGTAATTTGCATATTGTACCATTTTAGTCTATAAACAATAAACAATCTTTTTCAGTTTCATCTCGGCCGAACAGTCGTATTTCATCAGGCGAGTTGACGGCCAAACGTAGACATTTTCCAAAACCCCAATAGCTTTGAATTATTTATGAGTGTAACATTGTTTGTAACTAGCGGACGCCTCGCGATTTCACCCACGCATTTCCCATTCCCGTGGGAATACAGAGATAAAAAGAAGCCTATGTCACCCGGTGATAGTGTAGATTCCAAACGGTGAAAGAATTTTTGAAATCGGTCCAGCAGTTTCGGAGCCCATTCAATACAAACAATCAAATCTTTCCTCTTTATAATAGTATAGATAGATACATTTTGCATGATAAGTATGATACATTTTTAATATTTTTCGAGGATATTGGAAAGTGTTTTAGTAGATAATTCTAGTAAGCACTTGATACACGTAGAATCCCTAATTCGCGAAATTCTATTCCAGTTAGCACAGTACTAATTAGAGAGCAAGTTGCGGTCAGAGCCAAATGTTTGTCTTTCAGATTTCAGTCGCTGGAGTTAAATTACTGGAAGCACTTAGCTGTTCGGATAGTTTAAAGGTTTGGCTGAAACTGTGGAGTGCTCGGGGCGAGCTCTACTGCCAGTCTCAGGAGATCAGCAAGTTGACAATCCTGCCAGCTGCGTCGGTGTTTTGCTGACAGATGAGGATGCCATCCGAGTATATGCGATCCATGACACAAGAAAACGTGTTGAAAGTTTTGTACGTTCGAAACATGTGTATTTTTACGGTTGGTTTTTGTACACCAGTTCACCTGATGTTAATTGCAGGTGCGGTCGATAGTAAATACACCTAGCCTGTGATGGAAGTGGCTCTCAAGTGAGGCTGTCGGAACACACTGTTAAGAACTTGGTGACAGATTCTCAATATGAGGGTGGTAGCTCGCCAATCGAGTTTTATTCGAATTAGAAAATACACTATCACCATGCTATGGTTTCCTCGCCACGTTTTCCATCACCGGCAGCTCAAGCTGATTGTTGGCGTTTGAACCCACGCTCCTCGGCGTGTAAACCAGACTGTGCTAACCACTGAGCTATCATCGCTAAAAAATACGTAGCTTCACTGAAATTCTTATTGTTGTAAAATGTGGAATTATTAATGTACATTTTACATGTATCATTGAATTTATTGTGCTATGAGAACCAGATAGCTGATAAAATACTTGTATTTTTTTTGTAATTAAACACATGCGTATAATACATACAAAACATCCAGACACAGAACAACCACCTATACAATAATATGTTCGTCTCAAAAATGACAGTTCTGAGCGGGAATCGATCCCATGCCCTGTAACTCTGGAAGCACAAGTACTACCAAATGACCTAACAGGGCAGTAATGGCTTTTGACTTAAAACTTAACATCTAAACCGCAGATGCTCGTGAATTGCAACGACTACATAATGTTAAGCAATTACCATTAACCGTCGATTAACCCTCGTCCAATTACTGGTGTTTGCACAGGGTTTAATTGGATCCGCTTTGAAATCTTTTGATCAGCTGATTTGACGATTTTATTATTTTGGCGCCCAACGTGGGGCGAGCCGGGTAATATTATCGGCCGTGCTGCTGTTATCTCCCTCATTCTATACTTAGTCTGGCCATAAATACTGTTAAAACTAAAAATAAACAAAATATTACATTTGAATTTGGAATCTGTAATTTTTATATGATTGTTCATTGTGTTTTTTCATTTTGGCGCCAATAAATTGTACAATATTTTGCGATATTAAAATGGAGTGGGGTGACAAAGAGAACCGAATCGCTGTGATTGCACTACGCAAAGTAGGTATGGAGCCAAATGCAATTTTTAAAACTCTCCATACGCTTGGTATTAGTCAAATGTTTGTGTACCGGGCTATTAATAGGTACAATGAGACCTCCTCTGTTTGTAACAGAAAAAGATCTGGCCGTCCACGTAGTGTTCGTACGAAAAAGGTGGTCAAAGCAGTAAGGGGTAGAATTCGAAGAAATCCTGTCCGAAAGCAAAAGATTTTATTTTGGGAGATGAAGATGACACCTAGAACCATGTCGCGTATTTTAAAAGATGACTTAGGACTTGCAGCCTATAAGAGACGCACTGGTCACTTCTTAACTGATAATTTAAAAAGAATAGGGTGGTAAAATCGAAACAACTACTGAAGCGGTACGCAAAAGGAGGTCACAGATATTTTTTGTTTACGGATGAGAAAATTTTTACAATTGAGCAACATTTTAACAAACAAAATGACCGTATTTATGCTCAAAGCTCTAAGGAAGCTTCCCAATTAGTCGACAGAGTGCAACGTGGGCATTATCCGACTTCAGTGATGGTTTGGTGGGGTGTTGGCTATGAAGGAGTGACTGAGCCATATTTTTGTGAAAAAGGTCTCAAAAGGTATCAAAACATCGGCACAAGTGTATCAAGATACCATTCTTGAGAAGGTAGTTAAGTAGTTAACAACACCATGTTCAATAACCAAGTATGGTCCTTCCAGCAAGACTCGGCGCCGGTCATAATGCTCGGTCCACGCAGTCTTGTTTGGAAGCGAACGTTTCGGACTTCATCAGAGCTAAAGACTGGCCGTCGTCTAGTCCCGATCTTAATCCGCTGGATTATGATTTATGGTCAGTTTTAGAGAGTACGGCTTGCTCTAAACGCCATGATAATTTGGAGTCCCTAAAACAATCCATACGATTGGCAGTGAAGAATTTGCCCATAGAAAGTGTGCGTACTTCTATTGATAACTGGCCTCAACGTTTAAAGGACTGTATTGTAGCCAATGGAGACCACTCCGAATAAGCTTTTTATATTTTAAATTGTTTTATATTTATGTATTAAACTAACACACTGTAAAAGTAATAAATGTTATTTGCAAAAGAAAAAAATAAATTTTCTTTGTTACAATATTTATGGCAAGACTAGGTATACAGTTATAACTTATCAGATTTTAAAACTGTTAAGCTCATAGAGTGTGGATTCGATTCTCACCCAGGACAACTATTTATATTATTATGACGAACAATAAACGTAAATTCTGTATGAACTTATTCTGATTATGTAATAACAAAAACAAATTGTTTCCATAATAATTATGCTTAAGCACTGTGTGAAAAGAGAACCCTTAGAAGTATGATCACACATTTTTGTATATTCTATCCACAAAAACTGTACAAATTATACAGACATCGAGGGAAATTTTATCAATATTTGAACAAGGAACTAAATGAAAGATTTGTTTGATTTTGTGAGTGATTAAAGCCGATTGAAATCCTTCCAACGGTGAAATTAATCGGTTTCATTAATTAACAAAGGGACGGTTTAATTTACCTAACGATCAAAAGATATTTGAATTAAAATCATGTTTAATCGCATGAGAAGAAACCCCTTAAAAATAAAACACAAGTTTTTATAATTGTGCAATTTTAAAAAGGCAATCAAAATTAAATGAGTATAGAAAATTACGCGTCTGCTGCTAACCACTGAGGAGTTTCTTCGTCTGAAGCCAACCCTGAGTGTCAGGTCATGCTTACCATAAACATGCACTGACATCAGATCTGAACCAACGTGACCACGGGGATAGATGCAATAAACAAATCTTTTCTGACATTTGTAATAATTTTTTTACTGTACTATTATTTAATTTTGAATAGTATTTTTTTTCAAGTTTTGTATTATTGTCATTGAGTAATTAATGCTTTCTTTTTTAATTTGAATTTGTGAGAATTCGATGTACGTGGCTTGGCCATGTTAAATCTCAATAAATACATTTTTTTAAATTTACCGTGGCAAATTTTAACTCTGTAGGATAAGAGGAAGTAGTACTAATTCTACTGACAAGATTTAACCAAAACAAACAAGTTAAATAACAGCTTGTAAAAAATTGGCGCCCAACGTGGTACTTTTCGCACGCCAATGTTAGAAAACTTTGCACACAATTAAGTAAAACGCTTCAGTGTGCTCTCGCCTGGTGTCGTCCCAGCGCTGGGAGCGTGGGCCGGGACGTGTTTGCGGGTGCGCGGTGAGCGTGAGATTTTAACGAGCGGCAGACGTGTTTGGACAGCACACAACGACATCTTACAGATTAAACGAGCCGACAGTCGGTTTGTTTGTATTGCTAATGTGATTATGTTATTCTATGTTTTGTACAGACTTTATGACAAGTATACTTTGTCATCGGTTTTGCCCGCTTAAATAGCATATGCTATAAAACTAAATATAGAAATAGACGACGGTCCACACTTGTCCTCCAGTAAACTAATTAAAATTTGATTTTAACGACGGAACGGAGACGGTATATACGTTTGGGGTGAGAGGATGTTTGTTTGTGCAAATACATGTTGCCATTTTTCTTCAAAACTACTAGTCCGATTTTGACGCAGGTTTCAGTTATGGGTTCGGGTTTAATTGCTGCATGTTTTTAGATAGGTGGTCAGTTGTTACTGTAACAGTAACAACTGACCAGGCGGCGCTGCAGCAAACATTATTTATGCAAATCCATGTTGATATTTTTATCCAAAACTACTAATTCGATTTTGTGTATTTAGTCAATAAAGATTATTTTTTATACAGAACACCCAAACACAGAACAAATATTTATAGTACCATAAATGTTTGTCCTGAGTGGGAATCGAGCCCACGCCCTTTAGTTCTCGAAGTAGAACTTTAGCAAATGAGATAACAGGGCAATCAAACATTGTGTATCGCAGTACACATACGTATCTATATGTATAGAGGACCCGGCGTCGCCGCGCCGCCGCCCGCGTCACTCGGCCACCAGTTGACAGCGCTAAGCCCCATCCTCGCTCGGCACAGGGAATTGTATATCAGCTCCGAATCCAGGTGTTTGAGGGATTACAAGTCGCCGATGCGGCGCCACTTAGCGTAATTTGTCGTACTTTGTTCTATCGCTGCAGGCGTTAGGAGATTCCTCAGTTCAACTTTGCTATGCAACTAAAATATGACACGACTAGCGACCCGCTCCGGCTTCGCACGGGTGCAATGTATGTACTTATGTGGTGCATATGCATTCACGAACTTTTACAAAACTCTTTTTAAAAAACACGGTTCCTGTATGCTATCCCATAGGAACCGCGCATTTTTCCGGGATAAATATTAGCCTATGTCATTTTCTGACCCCTAAACGACCACTACCAATGCAAAAAATACTATCGATCATTTTCTCTATGAAAAATTAAAACAGATCCATCCCCACGGAAACCATACATTTTACCGGGATAAAGAGTAGCCTATGTGCTATCTCTACGCCAAATTTTATCCAGATCCATTCAGCCGTTCTGGCGTGGTTGAGTAACAAACATCCATCCATCCCCCAAAAAAAATCTATAACCCGATTGCGCATAAAATAGCTAAAAAAAATTAAACCAATGTATTATTCCTAATTAAATTTAAATTTAATTAGGAAATATTTTTGTAATTATTTAGATACCCTATTTGATGAGTGTGTTTAATTTTTTTTTATATTAACGTATTACTATTTCGCCCCAAAAAGCTACCATTTTATTTAAACACCTTTCTAAGAACTCTTGGGTTATGGAGACGAATCTAACGATACCTTAATTGTCGTAATCCATTCGGCCGCTTGGAAGATACGAAGATAAAAAGAAATTTATATAGATACATACATACGAGCCACGCGCGAAAAACATAACCCACCTTTGCAGCCGGGTAAAAATCTCATGACGATTTGGTAATAGAAGCTTGTTTTATCGCGTTTAAGTCTACAATAGAAGCAAGGACTCCATTTAAAATGATGTGATAGGTATTTAAATAGAACACCCCACGAAGCGCCCCGCCCCGAGGGACTGGCGGATCTGGTTGAGAAAGAAATCGTACTGCTTTCACTGTCGAGTCACTCCAATTATAGCTATTCAGACGCCGCGGACGGCGCGACGTGGAAGGTGAATCCTATCCTAGTAGGATAAAGCTACTTCCATACCAAATTTCATGCAAATCCGTTCAGTAGTTTTTGCGTGACAGAGTAACAAACATCCATCCAAATTTTCACATTTACAATATTAGTGGGATGCGAAAGTTTGTGAGTATGGATGTATGTTTGTTACTCTTTCACGCAAAAACTACTGAACGGATTTGGATGAAATTTGATATGGAGGTAGCTGACACCCTAGATTAACATATAGGCTACTTTTCATCCCGAAAACATGTAGCGGGTAACACCGCGGGGCGCAGCTAGTAGTTTTATAAAGATGTCAAACGAATAAACCATGTTTCTGATTGACATCTCGCACGTTTCAGCAGTGTGGCTGGAGTTGAAACTGGTCCGTGGATCTCGCGTCTCGCAGCTCTGGCTGGAGATGTATATATTTAGGTAACGATAATAGCTATCATAACATGGTGGTAGGGTATTTTCTAGTACTCTGCTGACTAGCTACCACCCAGTTGATAATCTGTCGCCAAGCTCCTAACGGTGTGTTCCGGCAGCCTCATTTCAAAGTCAGATCCATTCCTGGCTGTGCTTCACTAACTATGACCACGCCGTCACCTAACATGAGCTGTGGTCAAACAACCATAAACAAAGTATGTTTGCTTGTTCGTTGGATCGTTTTTCTTTCACATAGTTATAGAATAAAAAGGAGGAACAAGATACACAGTAAAGTTTTTAAGATTGGACAATCTCAACGCAGGCGAAACCACAAGACGAAGCCAAATGTTATTCCTTTAAATTGCGTGAATGCTTCAGTCTTGTACAAATCCGACACAGTCCGAGGAGGCGCCGCGAGTCTCAATCGCAAACCATGTCTCTCCGGACCACAGAGCTCAATATTACGCGCAGAGTATGTCATAAACAGAGAAACTATTTACGATATAAAATTCTGCTCTCGTTACATTCTAACGTACATGATTCCATTATAACGACCGAACTGTGCATACGACACGCGCAACACGGGCATTCCCCCTCGATGGTTGACAATGACTTGTACGCCTGTTGTCATGCAATGCTTTTGACTTCGCGGCTTTTTCCTCGCTGCGTCGGTGCAGCTGTATCTTTGCAGATGTCCTGCTCTGCGTAACTTCTGATGTGTAACCGCGCCCTGGGACCGCCGTGGAAGCCTTCACTTATTCACGAGCTGTCCTGAACACAGCCTCCCGCCAGATAAGCTTCCATTTTATTTGAATTATGTAGAAATGTCTCTTTTTGAAGGAATGCCGTCGGGACTCTGTTTTTATTAGAAGAAATATACTCAGAAAAACTGCGAGAGCGTTTCAATACTTATTCGCAAAAATAAAAATGTCACCGTCTTTGTTACTCAAAATTGCGACTAGACTTTATCTGTGCTTTTATTTTAAGTCACGTGTTATTTTTCGCTTAAATTTTCGCAGACAACTTTTCCAAAGTTTTCACGCAGCTACAACTTTTCCGCATCGCCGCGGGTATATATAAGCGATCGGGATCCGTCCCGCGAGACAGTCTGCGAGCGGGCGGCACGCCGGCATGTTGTCTCTGTATCGTGCGTGGCTGGGGCCGAGTCCGTGCGTGGCGCGGCCGGCGCCGCCCCCGGGTGCTCACCGGCCCGTGCCACGACGGGCTCGCGCTCCGTCTCCTCCGGCGACACCGCCGCCACCTTCCCCATCGTCGACCACCTCCAGCGAGCTCGACGTGGAGCGCATCGAAGCCCCCGATCCTCCGAAGCGGGCGTCCAACACCGTGCTGGACATCGCGTGCTGCGACGGCCCAGTCCGGTTCAGCCGCGTCCTCAACACCGCGTGGCAGGACACGGCGGAGCGGAGCTGGGCGTGCCGGCACCGAAAGCCGCGCGCCGCTCTGCACTACTACCCGTGCAAGACGTGCGGCTGCAAGTTCCCTTCCTACTACTTCGTGCACAAGCACCGGAAGCGATGCCACGGGGAGGACACTCCGATCAACTTGACGGCGGAGTCCCAGCCCGAGCCGAGTACTTCCGCCGCCACGTGTTAACGCCAAAAGACGAACACGCCGAGTTTGAGCATCATTTGAAGACATTAACATGCACGATTGATTTATTATGATTACGACGTTTTAACTCAAGCTAAGCGTAAGTACGACTCCGATAAGTGAAATATCAAACGTTTGTATAACATTTGGAAATACGTTCTGTTTACTTTCGGATCTACGCGTTCTGAGTTTTTGGACATAAGCAATGATTGCCAGTGCTAGTGCCATTTCGGTTTAAAGCGACTTGTATTTGTTTAAAAAGTGTAAGTAAGTCGACAAAGGAGAATACAATTAGTGATACTCTCAGGCTAAAGTTCCATTGCACGTGAATAATTTACAACAAAAAGCTGTAAATATTACTTGCTAAAATCGACATGCGATGACACCCTGGCCTAAAAGTGAAAAGTTTCTTATAATCGCAAAATGTATTTGTCTTCAAAATGTGTAGTGAACGCACACATATCAGTATTATTAAATATTTAGTGATCTCAATCCTTATGGAGATTAGATTTTAAAATAAAATTGCAATTTATTTAAATGATTGTTGCATTAAACGTTTACACTTAATAAATTTGTTTCATTATTATTTACCTGTACATTTTGTATGTGTGGAGCAACAGAACCAAAAAAATTTAACTGAAACTCAATAATGTAAATTTTTCAAACCATAATTTATTATACATACCTAATATATATGCACCTAAAGGAAACCTACCGACACATAGGTCGCAAGTCCTATGCACTGTACGGGTTCTGTCGTTACATTAGTAAGTATTGGCAATTGCTATTTTTGTAATATTATCTTGACATTAAATGTATATATTTTTTTTAAATTAATTTGCCCCATCGTGCAGGCTAAAGCTGTAAAGCCATACTGCCTTGTTTTAAATGTTATTTCTGCTGTCTCTTAGCTATAGTTATGGTCAAAGTCTAGTCTCAGTCGAGTCCAGTCCGTGTCAGTCAAGTCCAGTCATGCTTTAGTAAAGTAGTGGCGACTTTACTATAAAGCTTCGATGGAGTTTTGGAAGCAACACGAAAAGTCATGTTTCACCACTTTATATCATTTTTCCACACTCGCGCTTGTGATTCGGCACTTTATGAATAAAACACCACCATTTTTATGCATAAACGTAGTTTTAGAAAAAAAGTTTTGGAAAAAAATACAACGGAGCGACACGACTCTTCCCGCGGTCCCGCCAAAACTCTCTGACATTTAATATTATTTGGACATTTTAATTTTTTCCATTTTGGCATGTCTATTTTTCCATTATAATTTTTATGACATTCCATGTACCTACACAATTTTAATATACCAATTTTTTTGTTTTGTTTTATTTTATGTATAGGTATAAATTGATTGAATTTAAGAAAAATAATATTCGTACGCCTACAATGGCAAGTTTTGAAAAAGCGTACATATAACTACATTAACCATCTATCTGTACCTAAAACTTATGAATAAAATCAACTACGAACTAAAGCACGATGGCGATCACGCTTTTAGCCGCAACCGTAGACCTTTGAGGTTTTGTATTGCCACGCCCGCCACTAAATATCGCTGCAGATGTAGCCGCTGTTTCACGAATCAGATTTCAGGTATCCTGCAAGATTAAGGTTCTGCTGGTGATGACATACCTGCTTCAGGTGTGGGTGGCGGCTGCGTGGGCGTGGGCGGCTGCGCCGGCTGCGGGGTGGGTGGCGCGCTGCCGGTGCTCGGCGCTGGCGTCACCGCAGGCGCCGGCTGCGGCGTCACCGCGGGGGTCGGCGCGGGGGACACAGCCATCGCTGGTATCGACGTCAACGTCGACGTCGGCGCAGGAGATGCGGCCAGCGGGGGTACAGACGTCGTCGGCACCGACGTCGCAGTCGAAGTAGGGGTTGATGTCTGAAATTAAAATGACGATATCGTTACGGTGTAATGTTAAGTTATTGATCTTGAAGTCAAAATCATCGTGAAACTGGAATTTAGCTTTAATATACCTACGTATAATTTATATTTGATAAAAAAGAATGTATATTTTGCATTAAAATGTATTATTTCATTTTGACCATTAAATTTTTGATGAAGTTAAAACAAAACTTACCGTAACTGCCGTGATGGTAACTGTAACATCTGCACTGGTCACCGTCACCGACGTAGTTTCCGCTATCGACGTTGCCGTTGATGTCAACACCGACGTTGGGGTTGACGTTGGCGTTGACATCGATGTCGACATCGGTGTTGGCGTGGACGGTGGCGCGGGCGGAGTGGGAGGAGGTGCGGGCGACGGCGCGGGGCTCCCCGCCGGCATACTCGAGATCGGAGTCGCAGTCGACGACGATGACGTCGACGTCGACGGCGCTGGCGGCGCCGACGACGCGGGGGGAGGCGACGGAGGAAGTGGGGGTGTCCGGATCATCTCCGTGCTGAGGACGAAACGTAACGTTAGACAAATCATACGTAACTAAAAACAGTATAATATAGAAATTAATTAATTTAAACCCTATAACCCTATAATTCCCTATAACCCGATAAAATACAACACTAATTATAAAACCAAAACAATCATGGAGTGAGAGGAGGCCGGGGCAAACATAATTAGCACAATGCGTCTCTTTTAATCACTGGCCGCGACCCAAAGGGAGGGCGGGGTAAGAGCGGATTATCGCTGAATTAACGGGACATGGTTTTACCAAATTAATTATGAATATTAATTACGTAGTTTTTAGCTGGCTCACTACAATAAAACGAGATACATAAAAACAGATGACAAAATTAATATATTTGTAGCATTAAAAAGATCGTTTTATATTCACCTGTCACTTCTGCTCAGACCGTTTCTCAATAGAGTTATGTAGTAAATTGTAGTGTTTTGCATTGTCTTTGTAAGTAAATTGCAATAAGTATCTACACACTTATTTTCTACAATATCGAAATGATGTGGGGTCAGAAAAAATAAGTTTTTTTTTTAATTATTGACTTTTTTTTAAATTACTTATAAGGCTTGCGTTTGACCGCCAATTCGCTTGATGTAAAGCGAAGATGCGGCCTACAGTAGAGCACGCTCGCCTAGAAGAAACCGATTCACTCGCGACTTGAAGGCACCCAGATTGTATTATTGATTCCATTATTTAGCGGTTCGTACAATGAAAATAGACTCGAACCGTTTAGTTCGAGTCTTTGGAATATCGACCATGAAGCGGTTCCTGGAGCTCCTGGCTGTCCGATAGTAGAATGGGCAGGGTGGAATTGCATCATAACGATCATAAAGTGCGATCTAACCTGACACATGTTAGGTGTTTGACCACAGCTCACCTGATGTTAAGTGACTGTGTAATCGATGATGGTAAGCAAACCTAGCCTGGAATGGAACTGACTTTCAAGTGAGGCTGCCGGAACACACTGTTAGGTGTTTGTCAATTTTTAAGTTAAGTGTGGTAGCTAGCCAGTCGAGTACCCAACCACCATGCTATGGTTTCCCCACGACGTTTCCGACCGCACTTACCACTGAATAATCATCGCAACAAAAAAAGTTGGTGTTTAAGAAACCTTCCATAAAATTTTATATATTTTTTAAAATGTAAAATGTAATGAGACGAACAAGACGCTCTTCTGATGGTAAGAGATAACGCCTGTCCACGACCATTGCAGCGATACACAGAACGTTGTGTAGTAAAACAAAGCCCAGGGCATCACTGCTTACCCACCCACTAATATTATAAATGTGAAAGTTTGGATGGATGTTTGTTTGTTACTCTTTCACGTAAAAACTACTGAACGGATTTGGATGATAATTGATTGCTACAGGCGTTACTTTGCGGAAGTTCATTTTGAATGTTCAAGGTATATATCTAGTTTATTTCCGCTTAACAGCCGTCCCAGTTACAACAGTGAAGAGGACTTAAACTAAACTAATTTGGCACAGCGGATTTGGATGAAATTTGACATGATGGTAGCCGAGACCCTGGAATAACACATGGCTACTTTTTATCGCGAAAACATGTATCGGGTAACACCGCGGGGCGCAGCTAGTTAATTTATAAGCATTGCTCATTCGCCGATTTCAATATACCAGTAAAATATCCAACAAAAACCGACATTCAGAGCTTCGGCATTTAACATCATAGACTAACAGAGTTATTACAATCTATTTGAACATCATTAAAATGTGCCAATTAATATAGCACCGTGCCGCGGTAATTACCCGCAAACCCGGCGATGGGGGGCTGGGTAAACAGCGGGGGAGGTGGGGGTAAGGCCGACAATCAAATTAATCTGATCCCCCGCCGTTGTGATATGATGTTACTGTTAGTTCCGTTAGTCGAATGCGTTTAATGTGAGTTTTATATCCCCTTTTGATTTTGATACTGCCCGTTGAAAGCAAAGTTTCTTCACAATGCAAATAATGTCGGAAATACCTGCGCGCTTGGCGTGTATTCTGTATCGGAAACTGGCTCACAAATGAAGCTGCAAGAGCGTATAAGAATCTAAATTGTCCAGATTTAAAAAAAAAGAGATAACTCAACTGATTCAGTAATATTCATCTCCAAGAAAATAGAAAAGGTAAATTTTTCCAAGATCGTCAGACGCGATTAATTGATATGCAAACGATTTTTTTTTTACGTAAAAGTAATGAGACTAACGAGATGCTCTTCTGGTGATAAGAGATAAGATGTCCATGACCAATAAAGCAATACACAGACCTTTAAATAGCAAAACAAAGTCCAGAGCATCGCTGCTTTGGCGCTCACTACTTTGAGACTTTCGATGGTTAGTCTCAACTGCCCAGTAATTTCGCTAGCTGCAGATAAGATCAAACCGGAACACATTTACACACTACAGCTTGGCAGTGGAGTATCTGGTACTACGATGGTAACTACCTAAACGACCCCCTGCTACGGAGATCTACCAAAAAAAGAGGTCATCGATACTTCCCGAAAACGCAGTCATCCCACTAACCCCACTAATATTTATAAATGTGGAAGTTTAGATGGATGTTTGTTACTCTTTCACGCGAAAGCTACTAAACGGATTTGGATGAAATTTGGTATGAAGGTAGCCGAGACTCTAGATTAGAACATAGGCTACTTTTTATCCCGAAAACATGTAGCGGGTAACACAGCGCAGATAGTCTATATATAAACTCTTTAGAAACATCAGGACACGATCTCATAGACACCGCAGCCAATACAAACAGCGCAAATCAAAAACTGTGCAACCCTCCTCGCCCGTTTTTGATTGAAATGCTTTTAATTAAGCCAATTAGAAATATGGCTCGAACGTGTTTGCCCAAAAATCTAAACAAGAACGGGCGGTCTACAGGCGCTCGGCTCCGATTGTTTCAGAGTCAAGTTATAATGTATTGTGAAAGGGTTCTGTGTCTCCATTATACTGTAGCCAGGATTTAGCATCTACTCTTATATTATTGTATATGGACACACTCTTTTATTATTAGACTAGCAGCTCGCCCCGGCTTCGCACGGGAAAACAATAGCGATGATATTCATTTTTTCATAATATATTGATAAATCCTACGTTAATTATATTATTAGGTGTTAGTGAATTTTGCCGCTAGGACTTGCGATAGTGGTTAGCGCGGTCGGTTCGCATGCCGAAGGGCGTGGGTTCAAACGCCAACAATGAGCTTGAGCTGCCGGTGAAGGAAAACATCGTGAGAAAACCATAGCATGGTGGTAGGATACTTTCTAGTACTCGACTGGCTAGCTACCCTATTTAATATACAATTATGTGTATTTGGTGTGTAATAAAATTGTATTCTAAACTATTTTGTTTGTTCATTTGGTAGTGAATTGGCCTTAATAGCTGTAGGACGTTTATTTATTTATTTATTAAGTTACGCCAACAGCACAAATATTGCTAAATTTACAAACACATCGCAAAAAGTTATGTTTCACGATATGCGTCAGTTGTAGGCATACACAGCTCGGTAAACATACTGCTTGCAGTTTTAAGGAAATAAACTAAGCAAAACAGTTTTATACAGTTTTTTACAAATAAATAATTATCATAAGACATTACGCACAGCGCCATCTGAAAAAATTATCTTTCTGCATGTATCCCGATCGTGACCACAATTTTTTTTTCCCCCTATATTATTACCGGCATCTGTACATTCACTTCGAATGACTTCCATCACTCGCATTATCACGTATACCATCTTTAATATTTCCATTTTTAAAGAAAACGTACATATTCTATCTTTCGCAGATGCCCTTAAATTGATGTTGTTCTATTTTTTACACGACTGCCTCAAAAAGGAGTGTAATGTTTTCAAGGTTCATGTATGTGTGTTGAGTTTTTTATTCTGCCACTAGCTGCGCCCCGCGGTTTTACCCGCTACTTTTTTTCGGGATAAAAAGTAGCCTATGTTTTAATTCAGGGTGTCGGCGACCTTCATACCAAATTTCATCCAAATCCGTTCTGTAGTTTTGACGTGAAAGTGTTACAAACATCCGTCCATCCAAACTTCCACATTTACAATAAATAAATAAATATCGTAGGACATTACACACAGCGCCATCTGACCCCAAACTAAGCAAAGCTTGTGCTATGGAAGACAGATAACTGATAGAATACTTAAATCGTTTTTTTTTTTTTGTAAATACGTATTTTTAAACTTTGACTTTAAACAAATTATAGTAAACCAGAAAGAAATGTTCGCGTCGGTTCGATTACCACTCAGGACATACATTCGTATAACGAACAAGAACTGAGATAAAAAAATCGTCATGGTCCTTCAGTAAGTAGTCAACCATCACCGCAGTAAATGAAATCAATTTGCTCATGACAATAAAACATTAAGTTAACAAGTTATCGAGTCAACGTGTTTTTACGGACAATAATATCTCTGTATGGTGATTGGCTGCCTCCCGCGGGACCGCCGGCAAATAATCACTGGAGTGATTGTCAACATGCCGCGCCGCAGAATCATTCTGTTTTCTTTTACAGCCCCGTTTGCCCCAGTCTCCCCTTTGCGAAAGATGTCGTAGAGTAAATGTTTTCCATGCGAAATATTTAAATAACCAACGTTCGTTAAAATTTGTTCATTTATAAAGGGAGACAAGAAAATCATCGAATAAAGATAGATAGATAGATAGATATAACTCTTTATTGTGCACACTATAACTAGAAAAAAGTACAGAGAAGAAAGAACCTCATGAATTAGTGCCACAAGTGGCGGCCTTATCGCTAACAGCGATCTCTTCCAGGCAACCAAGAAAAGAAGAACACGATAGAAAACATAAGAAACAGACGGGAGATGTAACATTAATAAGAAAAATAAATAAAAATAAAACATATAAAATGCAAATGAGACGAAAGAGACGCTCTCCTGATGGTAAGTCCTGATAGTGGTCCTCTTCTGGTGATAAGAGATAAGATGTCCATGACCAATAAAGCAATACACAGACCTTTAAATAGCAAACCAAAGTCCAGAGCATCTCTGCTTTGGCGCTCACTACTTTGAGACTTTCGATGGTTAGTCTCAACAGCCCTGTGATTTCGCTAGCTGCAGAACATTTCAAATCGGAACACAGTAATGTTTCCATACTACTGTTTGGCGACAGAAAAACTGGTACTGCGGAGGTAACTACCTAGACGACCTCCTGCTAAGGAGCATCACAAACAAAGTAACGATAGTAATACAAATTTTTAGTTAATTATTTCATATTTCTATTAAGAATAACTGATTTCGCAAGCACACGAGACCTCTCGAGCAGTTCTTTCGAAAGTTCCCTCCAGAAAAACGGAAGGGGAGAAATAAAAGAATGATGAATTTTAAACGATTAATCTTTCTGATGAAAAATTGAGCGATCCTCGTTGTCTGAAGCTCGGAACGGCGAGTGGCGGGCAAATTTGATCGCCAGAGACGGCGGCAGGCGGTTCAGATACAGTAAGTAGGGGCAAAGTACTGGAAACGATGCCTAATACAGTCTACACGGCTACGATATGGCAATATACGTACGAAGGTTTCATTTTTTAATGTGAAACATCTATTGGCGAGCCTTGGCAGTAAAATTGACTTGTATGTCGTGACGGCAATGAAGTGGTATGACGCTTTCTTATGCGATTATCCACAAATGCCCTTGCGCGTGTGCCCGCGTTTACGTGTACACTTCGTTGCTTCTCTGTGTGAGCTACGTACTGTTTTAATGTTTCTCATCTGTCGGGCGTTCCGTAACGGCACATTTTTTTTTGTTTTCGCTTTCTTTTAGCCTGTCACCTGTCTTCGTTTTCAGAAGCGTTTCATACATACCTACCTATTTATTCATTATGATTATTTATTCATAATGCGAGATGATTTGACTTTTTTTTTAACTGTACTGATTGAATTTAGCGCTCTTTGACTTTTTTGAATATGTATACACAATAAATTAATTATGAATTAATTAAGTATTACATTATTCTTATGTGTATTATTTTAATTTAGTTATTTCTATTCGAAATTCTTGCCCTGATGCACACTGAGTGCGGCCCTGGTGCGCCCGCGCTAGACGATATAGCAGGAGGTTGGCTTAGACAACAGTTCGCCTTTTGGCGGCTTTTCTAACCATTTTATGGAAATTACATTTGGAATACGTTTCCTAAATTAATTGAATTTCATTTTAGTAGAATTAGAATCGTGAAGAATATGGAAATAAAGTTATTTTATTGTAAAACTCGCTGTGGCATACGATCTTTGTCATTTTGCAATTTTGATCTACGTCATTTCCTTAGACAGGTAACTGTTGATCCGGTTAGTGTTTAGATGGGTAACCGCAGGAGACATTAACAGATGAGGGAATTCTAGTAGACGGTAGATCTCCTTAGCTGCTTCGTCCAGGTACCACCGACGTACCAGATATTATGTTTTTATATTTGCCCACAGACGATAAAAAAATCAAGTTGTACCAACCAGGACGACCCCCTGCTAAAGAGATGTACCATCTAGCATTTAATTACACACACGATTCCGAGACTTAAAATATACAATTAAAAAAGTCCATGACCCTCAGGCCAATTAAACGCTCTGCGCCAATGAAACGCACGGTTTCGGAGTCAACGAAAATATCATTGATCTATACGATTTTTGTTGATTTTTGTTGCTCGATCGATTTCGATAAAATTTACATGGGACTACCTCTGAAGTATGATCTACCATGCGAAAAAAGAATCATCAAAATCGATTCATAATCGGCGGAATTATCGCGTAACTTTTTTTAAACAGTTTACCAAACCAGTTTATAACAGATCGTCACATAATTTGGCCTAATAAGTACACATGCCATATTACGTACTTTCCTTTGCCAGAACGAACGTTCCCCCGAAAACCAAACGCCCTGAGGTGAACCGCGTCATCCACTTAAGACCGCCACATTACGTTTAGGTACACAAATAGAAAAAATAACCATCTCGAGCACAGACTATGACAGATTGACAACTGAAAGCGCCTTTTTTTTCTTTGGTTTTGGCGTCGCATTTTGAGCATTTGCCAGAGTCAAGCGTTTTATATTTTCAAGTATCGAGCTTACCTCGTAGCTATGGTTTTAGTCAAAGTACAGTCCGTGTCAGTCTAAAGTCCAGTCATGCTTTAGTAAAGTAGTGGCGACTTTAGTATCAAAACAATCTGGCCCATATCTGATAGAATCTGATTGCGAATTATGTTTGTAGTTTGGTCAAAGATCAAGTAACTAAGCACGATTTCACATTTTTAATTTTAGTGGCAAAAGTTGGATATGATTCCAAGTAGTACAAGACCGTGTCATGCTAACAAACGAAGTTGCAAGAATATCACCTACAGCGCCCGATTTGATAACATTTTTCTGATATAAAAAGCATATGATAAGCCAGGTAATAAACTAAATTTATTAATTATTAAATTATATTTATTTAGGTAATAAACCATCTGTGCCAAATTTCATTCCAATCTATTCAGCCGTTTGCATTACTCTAGTAGGTAACAAACATACAAACTGTCACATTTATATGTCGGCGTGTAGCTTTAATGTTGATTTAGTTTAGCGCCATCTTGCGTAATTTTGGTGGACTAGAGGTGGAATGGCGACACCTCTGACGTAACACTGGTTCCGTGCTCTGCTTGTTGTTATTCATGTAAAGTATTTTGACTTCAACCAATGAGAGAAGGCGAAGTTGCGGATGTCGGCCGGTAGGGGCGCTGTGTGAAGCGAGCCGGCCGTGCGTTGAATGTTGAGGAGGGGAGATCATTCTTGCTTTGGTTGAGGAGAGATGAACATTGATTCTTGCTTTGAGAGTAGATTGAGTTGGTCAGTTGCAGAGTGCGAAGCTAAGCGGAACGTTTTGTCCCCAAGCTATGTAATAGTGTCTATAATGTTCTAATCGTTCTTAAACTAAAGTCGTTGTGAAGTGCTGAATAAACTTTGTACAAGATAACTGAATTGTGTGGTTTGTCTCCTCGCCCGCTACACCCACGCCCAGTAACCCAGTAACCCAGTAACCATACATGATGTTGATCGGCCATCCCATCTGATGTCGTTCTACTGCTTCTTATCTTATATCTCCGACATATATTTAATACTAGCTGCGCCCCGCGGTGTTACCCGCTACATGTTTTCGGGATAAAAAAAATAGCTATGTGTTAATTCAGAGTCTCAGCTACATCCATACCAAATTTCATTCAAATCCGTTCAGTAGTTTTTGCGTGAAAGAGTAACAAACATACATCCAAACTTTCGCATTTATAATATTTGTAGGAAATAGGATAATGTTTATATCATTATGTCAGTGCGAACAATAAAGAGTTCAAGGAGTAAAAGAGATAAGAGAAGTATTTTTTTTTCTGTCATCATCATCATCATCATCATCAGCCTATATTAGTCCACTGCTGGACATAGATAGCTGGCTGGATATGTTTTCTGTATCACTTTTTATTTATTTATTTCATAACATACAAAACAGAATGCAATAATATTCACAACAATAAATACAAATTGTGTATTTGTGTATTTGTATTTATTGTTGTGAATATTTTTTTTATCTGTATCGCATTCCAAAACATGGCATGTCTAAGTTACAATTACATTTTTAAAATGTACTTAATTGTAATACACCTGCAAAGTTTATAAAGTTCTAAATAAGATTCATAGAGTAATGTCTCTGTACTTCATTTTTTGTCAGGGAGTGAAACCCCCGGCCCCCCGCCCCGAGTGAATAATTCATATCTATGGAGCGGAGGCATGTTGACAGTCTGTAATTAAAAAGCTGCTCTGTGGAATCGCGGATCCCTGGTATTGATATTGTAGAAAAAATATTAAGGGGTCTCCTTCCGTTTCTGTTTGAACTATTCTTTTGGACTTTTATTAGAAAAATTAAAGGTTTGTAGAATAAAACGCATTATATCTTGCAATATGTTAATGGATTCATTGATTTATTGTATTTTTACTGGCGACGGAACGGAGACGGTATATGCGTTTGGGGTGAGAGGATGTTTGTTTGTGCAAATACATGTTGCCATTTTTCTCCTAAACTACTAGTCCGATTTTGATGCAGTTTTCAGTTTTGGATTCGGGTTTGATTGTTGCATGTTCTTAGATAGGTGTTACGGTGATAACTCACCAGGGGGCGTTGTAGCAAACCTTTTTTGTGCAAATCCATGTTGCCATTTTTCTCCAAAACCACTTGTCCGATTTTGATGCAGTTTTCAATTATGGGTTCGGGTTTCATCTTAGATAGGTGACAATTACTATTTAACCGTTGTGGGTATTTTAAAAAAAAAATAATTTTGGATTTTATTACTCTACAGTCTGAGGAATGAGGGATTGTCTAATGCTATGGACATTAAAACAAGTCGTTAAAGGATGGTAATGAGCAGCCCAGCTTATTGTCTGGACAATCATTATCTTAGGAAATGAAAGCTAAGAATATAATCAAAATGGAAGCGATTATTCCATAAAATACGTCATTTTTCCAAAATCTTCATCAAAATTTTTTTATTGATGTAAAACTAAGGAAACGAACGAGATGCTCGCCTGATGGTAATAACGCATCCATCCATGACTATTGCAGCGATCCACAGAACTTTCAGTAACAAAACAAAGTCCAGAAAGTTAGTCTCAACAGCACTTTAAAATCGCTTACTGCAGTAGGTACCCTTCAAACCGGAACACAGACATTACTGTGTTCCGGTTTTTTTGGTGGCAGAATATCTGATACTGCGGTGGTACCTACAAAGACGACCTCTTGTCAAGGAGAAATACGCACTATCACAAAGTTAAGCATACCAAGAAATTATTATTCAATAAAGTAAGCCAACATTTATATTTGTAATTATATCAGTCTTGTAGCGACCTCTAGCGGAACCAATGATAAACGTGATACACATTAGAACCAACGCGAAACCAGACGAATTTGCAACAGAACCAAATAAGTCACTATAGACGGGCATAGATGGCGCTTTAAGAAATTATTTTCGCCCTTCAGTCTTTTACATTATTTATTTATTATCATATATATTCTATCGTATACGTTTTTATGTGAAGTCAATGAGACGAACGATACGCTCTCCTGAAGGTAAGAGATAATGTCCATGACCATTGCAGCGATACACCACTACTGTAGTGTCTACCTATACAGCCTCCTGCTAAAGAGATCTACTGTCAAGTGAATGTTTAAAGTTACTAGCTGCGCGCCGCGGTGTTACCCGCTCATGTTTTCTGAATAAAAGCATATGTGTTAATCCAGGGTCTCGGCTACCTCCATACCAAATTTCATCCAAATCCGTTCAGTAGTTTTTGCGTGAAAACAAACATCCATCCATCTAAACTTTCATATTTATAGTATTAGTGGGATTGGACATCTGTACACAAAATCATCTCTAAGGAAGTGACACGTCGAAACAGTCAGTATACAAATACAAATAGATAGATAATAACGCTGAAAGTGGGTACCTGGTGGGGTGCAGCGGAGCGCTGGGCGGCACGGGGATGCAGGTGACGGCGTCGGGCAGGCCGGCCTCGTCCGCGCCCTCCTTCATGCCGCCCTCCATGCCGGGGCAGAGCACCCGCGACACCGTTCCTGCACAACAATACATGATTACTTCTACGTCTTATGATATTCTACACCGGTGTATTCATCTGATCTTTAGGGTTCCGTGCCCAAAGGGTAAAACAGGACCCTATTACTAAGACTCCGCTGTCCGTCCGTCTTATGAACCGAGACAGTTCAAATTTTCACATATTATGATGTATTTCTGTTGCCGTTATAACAACAATACTAAAAAACAGAATAGAATAAATATTTAAGGGAGGCTCCCATACAACAAACGTGACTTTATTGCCGCTTTTATATATCACCGACACGCATTTGGCCGGTTTTTTGCACGTACTATGTGTTTGACCACAGCTCACCTGATGTTCAGTTAGGCCATATATGTTAATCAGGCTAGGTGCACGTTACCATCTTCGACCACACTGTAACTTAACATCGAGTGAGCAGTGGTCAAATATCTTGTCAATCATTTTTAAGAATGATGGTGTGGTCTAAGATGGCAAGCAAACTTAGCCTAGAATAGAACTGGCTCTCAAGTGAGGCTAAACACATAGTTTGGTGATTGGCGGCAGATTTTCAACTTGAGAAGGTTAGCAAGATAGTAGGGTACTAGAAAATATCCTACGATCATACTTTCCTCATGATGTTTTCCTTCACCGGCAGCTCAAGCTCATTGTCGGGATTTGAAGCCACACCTACTAGCGTGTGAAGCAACCGCGCTAACCACCGAGTTACATCGCCAGGGCTGGCCACTCAGTCTATACGAGCTTACTTAAATGTTTTAATCATTTTGACAAATGTTAAGGATCTCATCACCGAGGAAAAGAAAATAGAAAAAGAAGCGCCATCTATCGGTTTGTCGCTAAACTACTACGAAATGGCACGAAACACACATAGAAAGTGGCGACATCTCGACTCATGACACTAGAAAATAGGCCGAAAAATAGTCCGATATACCGTAGTATTAGTAAAGTAAGTAGTACCTATATTATCTGTACCTTGCGAGCGCTGCAGACGAGTGGTGACGCCGGCCGGCAGCTCGGGCTCCGGTGCCTGCCGCGGCGGATTGCGCGCCGACCGCCGTTGCCGCGGTTTCCGCAGCAGTTGCTTGTAGTTTTCAGCCTTTTTAGACAGGTAGTAAAATCTGCGCAAGAAACAACCTTATTACATCACACGGAGAGGCGTCCCGCTGTTACTACGTCAGTACGTCTGCGTGCTTGCACGGCGATCTGCCGTCAGGTCGGAACCTGCACTGAGATTGTTTGTAAATTTTTTGTCTGTCTAAATTTACTTTGGTTATTTATTTTGGTAAGATTCAAAAGATTACTCTAACTAGAGTTGTAACGGTACCTCGCTTCCGCAAGGAATCATACCTCCGTGTGCTTTAACGGAGTTATAACGGAGGTTTGTCAACATTTCGTCCTTGTGTGTGACCCAGTTCGAGACCACGAACCGGCAAGCGCAGCGTAGGACTTCCACCCACAAGGTGGACAGACGACCTAATAAAGACCGCAGGAATGCGCTGGATGCGAGCCGCTTCCAACCGGTCTTTGTGGAAGTCAATGGGGGAGGCCTATGTCCAGCAGTAGACGTCCTACGGCTGAAATGATGATGATGATGTGTGACCCAGTTCGATATAAAAGCTTCAACCTGTCCATAATCAAAGTTAATAACTTTTTTTCACCATCATCGTCTCAGCCATAGGCCTTTGTTGGAGATAGGCCTCCCTTAATAATTTCTATGAAGACTGGCTGGAAGCGGCTCACATCCAGCGCATTCCTGCGGGTCTTCGCCTGTCCACCTTGTAGGTGGACTTCCCGCACTGCGCTTGCCGCTCCGTGGTCTCCACTCCAGAACTTTGCAGCCCCATCTGCCATCAGTTCTGCGTCTTATGAGCACCACCCACTGTCATTAGAACTTGCTTATCCACTGCGCTATGATGGCAACTTTAGCTCGTCTACAGATCTCCTCATTTTTATCATCTTCAGTAATTGTTAATTAATTCATCTTTTTCACCAGTTCTTGACCAGTATTATGCTGAGGTAAAATTTTGTAACACTTTTGTAACAAAATAAAAATAAAAACATTTTCTTTCTTAATAAACAAAGTAAACTGGGCAAAAACAAACTGTACATTAAGAGTAAAACAGCAAAAAAACAACAGAGACGATGACGCAAGACCGAGTCCCCCGCCCCCTGTACCGCGCCGGCGAGGACGCATACAAACGGCAGAACCGTTCATTTATAAAACTAGGTTTCTAGTTTAATGCTAGGCTTGCTGATTAAAATAGATGCAAGCGTTACCTGACGCAGTCGCGGACGCTCTTCCTGGGCAGGAAGGAGGCTATCTGCCCGAAGTTCTTCGGGTGCTGCAGGTACTTGTCGCGGAACACCTCGCGCTCCCCCCGCGACCACACGTTCCGCAGCTGCAACTCCTTGTGCTCAGACTCCATGTCCATACACCGCCCTGCGATTACATGACTCGTTATTTTGCTGCACGACATTCTTTTCAAAAGGTAATAGTAGGATGTTGGATGACTATTGCTCCGAAAGTCGTCACGGTTAACGGTCTTATCGCGAAGAGTCTCGACCAACATCTTACGAGACTCTCGAGACGGTTGGGTCAAAGGTCAGATTGAAAGACTCTCGAGACGGTTGGGTCAAGGGTCAGATCCATATTCTCGAGACAATGAGGTCAAATGTCAGATACAAAGACTCGAGACAATTAGGTCAGATTCAAAGACTCTCGAGACGGTTGGATCAAGGGTCAGATCCAAAAGGCAGTGATCCGTGAAACGGCACGCATTGTGAGGACATTCCTCACTCTGCAGCCCTAACCCTTAGTTTTTAGGTTTTTTATATCGTTTAATTGTTTTTTTTAATGGAAAAATAGTGAAATTAGTGAATAATAATCCTATAATAATATTATAAATGTGAGTTTGTATGCACACTGACTGTTAGTGTCGATGTAGATAGGCGTGGCGTCCTGCGGGTCCCGCAGCAGCGGCGGCACGACGGTGAGCGCGCGCATCTTCTTGTCCTCGTGCTCCTGCTCGTGCAGCCCGTCCGCGATCTCCTCCAGCTCCGCCTCGGACTTGACGCGCGCGCCGAGCCGGTTGAACCGCTCGCGCTCCTCGCGCTGCTTGCGCAGTTCCGGGAACACCTGCCACAACACACCGCAATCATACATTTTTGTATACGGTTGACAATAAATGGGTTTTTTTCCTTTAGTTTTGGCGTCGCATTTTGAGCATTTGCTAGTGTCAAGAGTTTTATATTTTCAAGTTTCATAAGTTAAATAAGTTGCTTCGTAGCTATAGGTATAGTCAAAGTCCAGACTTAGTCAAGTCCAGTCCGTGTCAGTCAAGTCCACTTATGCTAAAGTAAAGTAGTGGCGACTTTACTATAAAACTTCGATGGAGTTTTGGAAGCAAGACGAAAAGTCACAATATATCATTTTCCCACACTCGCTCTTGTGATTCGATACTTTATGAATATAACACCGTCATTTTTATGCATAAACACTCGACAAAACACTAGTTTTGGAAAAAGAATACAATGGGGCCACACGACTCTTACCGCGTTCCAGCCAAAAAAAACAGCTAAGCCAAAGTGGTTAAGCACACCTAATTTTTTTAATATAAAATTAATGACACGAACGATACGCTCTCCTGATGGTAAGAGATAACGTCTGTCCATGACCATTGCATACACAGAACTGAGTTGCAGAACAAAGTCCGGGGCATCGCTGTTTTGGCGCTCATTACTTTGAGACTTTCGATGGTTAGTCTCAACAGCCCAGTAATTTCGCTACCTGCAGTACAACTGCTTGGTGGTCCTAGCTAGACGACTTCCTGCTAAGGAGATCTACCACCAAGTAACTACTAGTTGTTCTACTGTTCTTTTTGGAGATAATATCGTACCTTCTCAAAGAAGTCTCTGTTCCGCGCGTCCTTTAGTTTCCTTTTCTGTCCCTGCTCTATCCGCTCGACCCTCCGCAGCCACTCGGCCGCTCGTTTGCTGTAGGCCTCCGCTAACGCGTCCTCTCGCTGGAATGTAACAAACAAATTGATCAGTACCTACACTCCAATCAGAACCACTCACGAGAAAAACACAGGCAGTTTTCATTGATTGATTCCGACGTTTCTTTGCAGAAATTCATTTTGAGTGTTCAAGATTCATTTTTAGTGTATTTCCGCGTACGACAATTTCAAAAATCTATTCGAAATATTACTTAATATTTTAATAATAACAAATAAACGGCACGTGTTTCGCCTCCAGGTACTTATTGGTTTATTAATTAGTTTTTTGTTTTAATTCATTTTAAGTTTGTGTCGAATTTTAGATTTAGTATTATCTACCCCCAAACTTTTTTTTTATGTTTGATCACAGCTCGCCTGATGTTAAGTGAAGGTGAAGATGGTAAAGCACACCTAGCCTGGAATAGAACAGGCTCTCAAGTGAAGCTGCCGGAACACATAGATGGTTAGCGGCAGATTTTCAACTTG
Organism: Biston betularia; assembly: GCA_905404145.2. Taxonomy (NCBI): domain Eukaryota; kingdom Metazoa; phylum Arthropoda; class Insecta; order Lepidoptera; family Geometridae; genus Biston; species Biston betularia. The sequence continues at coordinate 331,716 of FR989883.1, forward strand.
AGGGTAGCTACCCAGCCGAGTTCTAGAAAGTACCTTACCGGCACCGGCAGATCAACCAGAAGAATCAGAGAGATCAACATACGAGTATATGAAGAAAGTCTTTCAAGTACCTTTTCAGCCTCTAGCTTGAGCCTCCATATCCGCTGCGCGAGCCGCTTCCGGAAGGTGCGGTGCCGTCGGATGTTCTCATGGTATACTTCCGCATCCTGGGGCTGGTTGTACAGGGGGTACGACACCGGAGGGCCTAAGTGGGACAGCACCCCGTGCGCAGACGTCGCCTGAAACAAAAACATTTTAAATTAACACGTTTGTCCACTAAACATCATAACTTATGATATAGGTTAACATTCATGTAAACTATACTTACTAATCTTCACCAATATTATAAAGAGGAAAGATTTGTATTTTTGGATTTTTGTATGTTTGTAACGAATAAACTCAAAAACTACTGGACCGATTTTAAAAATTCTTTTACCGTTGGGAAGCTACACTATCCCCAAGTGACATAGGCTACTTTTTATCCCTGTATTCCCACGGGAACGGGAACTACGTGGGTGAAACCACGAGGCGTCCGCTAGTATAAAATAAAATAATAACTTCCCCATATTAATAAGTTTTCATGCAAATGTTTAAGTTGGTTTAAGTTCTGCCAGTACCTTTTTCCTGTTGTCTGCATAAACGCACTGAGCGAGACTCCGGTGGCGCGGCACGGCCTCCTCGGGCTCCGCCTCCCGTGCGGGCTTCGACGCCGTCTGCTCGAGCTCCTCCTGCTTCTTGCGGAGCTTCGACAGCTGCGCTTCCGACAGCGCCATCTCACGGTCCACCTGGAATATAAGTTGTACGATACGTTACATACGATGACCCAGAACCTTGGTATGAATCCTCAAAGCTGAGGATTCATACCTGCATCATTCACCTGCATTTTTTTTGCATTCCTGCTGCTTATGCTAAGGTAAGCCCATATTTTGTAACTGTTTGTCTCTGTTTGTTCGGTTTTGTTTTTGTGTTTTATGTTGCAAAATAAAGTCTTTCTTTCTTAAACAATGTCACACTGACAGAATCGTAATCTATCAGATGACATCACGCGATGACGAACACTTCGCTTGGGGTGACAGAATTCTGATCAATACACGTTTAGCACGAATTGTTCAATTCCACTTTATTTGTAGAATTCGTTGCCCGAGTATTTCCTGATCCTTATAATTATGTTCTGGGTGTGGTGGTGGTGGTGTTCAAGTCGCGAATTAATCTTTTTATCTAGACTGGCGTGCTCCGCCGTCCGCTCACTTAACTTCAGGCGTGATGGTTTTGTTTTTATTTATCTATCTATACTACTACATATATTATAAAGAGGAAATATTTGATTGTTTGTTTGTAATGAATAGGCTCCGAAACTACCACAGTAATGTTTACATTTTTGTATTATAAAAACTAAATGTGATAAATTACACTTTGTAAGACTTTGATTGCACATAGTAAGCACATCTTTAGTAATTACATCGATTGCTTGTAGAAAAGGCAAGCCTTTGTGCAGATTTGGTTACAAAAAAGGATTGTGATGGTTTTCAAACGCAAATATATCACCAAGTAATTATAAAGGATCCGAATATTTTTTACAGGATCTGAATATTGAATTTAAGAACCCTTTTTTATTTTTATGGTCAACATGCTAGGTGTTTGACCACGGCTCATCTGATGTGAAGTGATTATGTGGTCGAAGATGGTAAGCACACCTACCCTAGCATGGAACTGTCTCACAAGTGAGGCGACCGGAACACACCGTTAGGTGCTTGGAGATAATTTTCAAATTTGAACGTGGTAGCTAGCCAGTCGAGTACTATAAAATACCCTACCACAATACTATGGCTTCTTCACAATGTTTTCCTTCACCCACATCTATATAATTCAACGTGGCAACAAATTATAATAGCTTCATTTCACACATAAAGTAGGTCCGTGTTTGTTTAGATACAAGACTTGTATGTATATACCTTAGAGATCTGCTGGAGCAGGTCATCCTTAGTGGTACGGAAGCTCTGGTCTTCCACCGTCAGCTCGGAAGAAGGGTTCGGAGACAGCACCTCCACCGTATTATAGCTCACCGACTCCTGTAACCAGCGGGGGTTGTTATTCAAGGCTTCTTGTTGAGACACCACGGTTTACATTACGAGGGTCACGAGAAATTTATGAAATGCCACCAGATTCGAAAACTTATTTGCTTGCGTTAAACATATCTGTCAATCTAAGAAGCTACCATCGACAGTTTAAGCAAAACTGTTCTCGTTGCTTTAGTTTCGATACGTTATTAACCAGTACCATCATTCAGCTATTCTACAGATTGCTGGTCCCATAATACTTTGGCTCCCACAGCTCCAAACACACGAAGCTGATAAATCGTTAGTTATAGCGAATCAAAATGTTGATAATGATGAGATGTTTGGACAAATATGTTATAGAATTCACCATCAGGCCCCTTAGCATGGACAGACAGATGTAAAATCATTACCAATTACAAAAGATATCAATAACAGGCTGTTGCGTTCAACGTTGCGACTTGCACGTCGTTATCAATAAATATGGTACTAAGTTACTTGTGACGTGACGAGATCAAGAATCCATGCGGAGGGGTCTGGCAGAGTCTGATTGTATAAAGTGTTCCCTCAAGGAGTCGGAGTTCATCTTTTTAAATGTTAATCAGATTCTTACGGCGTTTGTGCAATGGTCCGATCCGAGTTGGAAACCTGCGGCGTCCTACAGCACCAAGCCTCGGGACCTTCTCATCATGGAGTCGGATCGCAGTGCACAAACGCCCTTATTTCTACGCTGTGGCATCTGATGAAGAGAAAATATATAAAGAAGGAAAGGAAGGCAGCCATCTTTTTTAAAGTAAGACACTTAAATCACACGTTCCTCTATGAGGATATCTGTGCAAGTTTTTAATATTCTCTATCGGTGAGAGCAAGCGGGCCCGTGGCCAAAGGCTGTCTCTTGCATCTGTAGCTACATCTCTGTACTGTTCGCCGGAACCCTGAAGCAGTACAGCTCCAAGCCCTGTCAGACGGCAACCACTGCGAGTCAGTGCGAGTTCATTAATGGAGTACAGAGAGTCTCCGCATCGATGATCGATGATAAAGTGTTGTCGGTATGAACTTGCCCTAGTGTCGACCCTAAGCGGCTGGTGGTGATGCTGCAAAGGTGTGAGAGGTGCGCGGTCGGCGGCCGAGATCCGGATCTTCTTGAAGGGAGGGGGGTCGGCCGGTGGAGGGTGGTGTGGCACCGGCTGCGGCGCCGGCAGGTAGCCGGTGCCCAGGATCGACATGCGGTTGGTGCCGCGGTACTCGCCAACCGCGCCGCCACCGCCGCCCGCGCCGCGTCCGTAGCTGCCGTCTCTGTAACACAGAAACACATCACGTTAAGGCGCTGTCAGTAGCTAATATGAACTTGTTTTGTTAGCTCAGTTGATTACCAAACCTATTCAGCAACAAAGTCGATTGTCTCAAAGTAATGAACGCCAAAGCAGCGATGCCCTGGCTATGTTTTGTTACTGAAAATTCTGTGTATCGCTGCAATGGATAATGGGCAGGCGTGATCTCTACCATCAGGAGTGCGACTCGTTCGTTTCATTACTTTTACATAAAAAGAAAAAAGAGAACACAAAAACTACATAAGAAGAAAATCTCCCAAGTACTGGGTACGCATAAATTTCTCTCCAGTAAGAACCAATCGCACGCCTACTTCTTAGTGAGCGGGCGTTGATTTAACATTTAGACGAAGTTGGTATATATTTTGATAGGTAGCTAATGATTTACGTTTCAAAATCAAATACTCTAAGACGCTAGAGGGTGCAACCTTATCTTTATCAAAGTGTTAAAAATTATTCAATTTTTCACTCGTATTGTAAAATAAGTACTGGAACTGACCTCAGCAAATCGAGATATTGTTTAAAAATATTTCAAACGATTATGAACAGATTCCTTCTCAACAGCTGCGGCAAATACAGTTTATATGTACTACTGTACAATTTATAATAACTTTTTGCAATTCTAAAGTTTAGCGCGAACTGAAAGTTGATGCTAATCGTGCGTGCTCGAATACTTCTATACATATCCTGTTTTTTCAAAGTTCAGTACTGGATAGCTTCCCCGGATTGTTTATTTACGACGTATTGTAATCCATTTATTTTTATTTTGACGTGAGATTGTCAGATTTAAATTTGCTAGCAAACTCTTTCCAGAAAAGTAGGTCATAAATACTTTATGTGAATTCATGATGGAAAGTTATAAATACTTTTTGTTTTACTTATGCATTATTTATTAATTATATTGGATACCCCTACGTTAGTTTGACCGGCGGCCTTCTTCATGGAGACAAAGTTGAATGCAACGCGCGGGCGGGCTCTGCTTTGTTTCCATGAAGAAAGCCACTGGGGTGTGGGGTTTAAACTATATTGATTTGATGTTACAAAATTAAATTAATTTCTTTCTTTGATATTATTAAACGTGAATAATCCCAATCCCGCATATTTATTACAGTATATATTCTTTACGCTAAGAAATAAGGAAATAATGTTTACAAAATTATATTTAGCTTATTATATTGTAGTGAGTATATATAAATGTGTTTGTGTGGGTATTTGAACGTAGGTGTGCTTATGTGTGTGTTATATTTTCCTCTTAAGAAATACATAATTATGTAGCAATGAGAAGCTCAGCATTTAAGAGGTAGTTACTCCATTCTTGCCAGTATGTTTTTTGTGAATAATTTATGTAATCTAACTGTCCCAAACAGTCATTCTCAAATTATTTCTTTTGATTAAGCGTATTATAAAATATTCGTGCCATGTTTTTTAAATTCCGAGAAGCCCGCGGTTGACCATCAACTTGATGGTAAGCGATGGTAAGTGGTGACTTTTATGACAACGCACATTCGTATCCAGAAAGCGGACAATTATCGCGTCTTTTTTCAGTCATAGGTGAATTTTATTAAAATGTTCTAACACTCGACTAGAAAGATGCTGGCTGCTCGAAGAAATGGACCGATCTGTCTGTCTCGGTCTCCTAAACTGGCAGTATTGTTAGTCTCAGTATCCAGTCGCTGTGGATGGCTCAACAAGACTCTAATTTTGGAACGATGATCTAAAATATTTTTTTGTACACTATGATCAAAGTCCGAGTATGTTCAGCGTAATTTCTATTAAATTTGACAGATTACCTTTCTATCGCTTTGAGGCGGGCCAAAGGTTGAGTATAGAGCAGCTATACTCAACCTTTGGCCCGCCGGCCTATGTTTGGTCCACCTGGAACGCGCAAAATTGAAAATGGTTGAAAATAAGTAATAACTTTATTTTCAACCATTTTCAATTTCGCGTCCAACAGAGCACAGATAAATAGGTACTAGATAACCTTACTCTACCGCGGCGCTTTGCATAGAGCATTAATGCGGGTCGCGCTAACGCTAGACAGTTTACAGAACGCTTACAGACTCTCATCTGGACAATGTTATAAGGTAAGCATGCAGTAACAAGCCAGATCTTAGCAGTTTAAAAAACTGTTCACAGTATCAAAAACTTCATTATACACATGTGTTCAAAATTTGGTCCGCATCTCATATGGCTTAATGATTTTATCTTAAATCATAGAGTTCACAAGCTGTTGTATACCTAGCTAGTTTTATTGTGACAGCCATTATTCAATACATGAATACTTCGTTAATTTGGATTTTCGTTTTTTATTAAAACTTAAATATTTTTTGGTTAGCGACCTAGTATCGCGGATACTATGAATGAAACGTATTTGTGGTCCCTATAACAAAAAAAAAGTTGAGCACGGCTGGTTTAGAGCTTAATACTTCACCAGAACTGAACTTTTTCGCCATTAGCCTTGTTTTCTGAGAACTATAATCTAACTTGCAACATTAGTAATGTCATAAAATGTATCCACAAAAAAGAAATAAGTGGTCGAATCTGTTCAGCAGGAAGCGATGAAACTAACGACCCGTTTGCGTGTCGCGATAGCTTTCCAATAACACAGCACGCGGCTTGTCACGGCGGGACGATGCTCCAGCGCCGCGGCGGACTGCGGACATTCCGTCTCTATATTATGCGCTAACCAGTGCGAATAATCATACGTAAGATGGCGACAGCGATTCGCTGTTGTCTTACATTATCACAAAAAAAAAGATTGACCAGAAACACGTCATAATAACTTGTAAAACACATCTCAACTACACAATCGACGAATTCCTGACAGAAAGATGGATATGAAATTGTAAAATATGACATTTTAAAAATAAAATTTTGACCCCTCCCTTCTAAACGTTGCTGCGCCCGACAGGGTCCACATCTGACTGTGTATATTCTGTACTGTATGGAAGCAATAAATATCTCGAATCTTGAAACATTATGGCCAAAAATCAGGACTCGTATAAAAACCACTACAAAATACTCGAGAACTTGGTTTATTCTATTATTGTTCTCAAGAAAACTAAAGCGTGTATTACTTGAAGGACTCACCGTGCCATGAGAAACAAATATCCATATAGTTCACACGATTCAACTCAGTAACCATAACTGAAAACTGCATCAAAATCGGACTAGTAGTTTTGGAGAAAAATGGCAACATAGATTTGCACAAACAGATATCCTCTCACCCCAAACGCATATACCGTCTCCGTTCCGTCACAGGTAAAAAGATATTTATGACCTAACAAAATAATCGACAATAATGGGAGCAAAATCTTCCTATAATCTTTAAATATACCGAGAACAAGTGATAGACAGAAAGATCCAAAGCAGTGTCAATAGGATCACAGCCTAGGAATAAAGGGCATTGACGCAAATCGCAGCATATCAGCGAACACGTGTCTTAAAATGAAGGAGCTCGCGCGATCCGGGCCACGCTGGCGACCACGTGGCCCGCTCCGTGACTGGCATTCAAAATAAAAGTAAACAGCGCGGCCACAGATAACTGATAGTTGGTGCGCGACGGAGGCGCCCCTCCCCGCGGCCCGCGGCCCGCGGCCCGCCAGCCTTGGCCTTCTGCCGCCATGTGATGCTACTCGGAATAATCGCATTGCGTAATGTTAGGTATTTTTAACTACAGTTATTATATTCGATTAATTTTAATAGCTTTACGACGCTCCTAGTCGACACTACCAGCGAACCGCGGCGTGATGTTGTTGCTACAAGTACTTGTCTTTGGTTTTTTTTTTAATGTAAAAGTAATGAGACGACCTAGCGCTCTCCTGATGGTAAGAGATAACGCATGTCCATGACCATTGCAGCAATGCACAGAACTTTGAGTACCAAAACAAAGTCCGGGGCATCGCTGCTTTGGCGCTCATTACTTTGAGACTTTCGATGGTTAGTCTCAACAGCCCAGCAATTTCGCTAGCTGCAGTATCCTTCAAACCGGAACACAGTAATGTTTACACACTACTGCTTAGCGGCAGAATATCTGGTACTGCGGTGGTACCTACCTAGACGACTTCCTGCTAAGGAAATCTACCACCAAGTAGTTGTTTGGTGGTAGATCTCCTTTGCAGGAGGTCGTCTAGGTAGATACCACCGCAGTACCAGATATTACTGTTTTTTTTGCTCATTACTTTGAGATTTTCGATGGTTAGTCTCGACAGCACAGTAATTTCGCTAGTTGCAGTACCCTTGAAACCGGAACACAGTAATGTTTACACACTACTGCTTAGCGGCAGAATATCTGGTACTGCGGTGGTACCTACCTAGACGACTTCCTGCTAAGGAAATCTACCACCAAGTAAAACATCGATGTCAGTTGACAGCCCTGTTGGTTCATTGGTAGTATGTCTACTCCAAGAACTGAAGGGCGTAAGTACGATTCCCACCCAGGATAAACATATTGTGGTATAAACAAATGTTTGTTCTGTGTCTGGGTGTTCTGTATGTATTATAAGTATGCATTTACAAAAAAAAAAGTATTTATGTATTCTATCAGTTATCTGACTTCCATCACACAAGCTTTGCTTAGTTTGGGGTCAGATGGCGCTGTGTGTAATGTCCTACTATATTTATTTATTATTTATTTAGCTACAAACATTAATTAAATAATGATAAATAAATGAATTCATTGAAACTGGCCCGCTAGCACTCCCTACATCTCGCATGCGACCCTTTAGAAAGTGTAGTGTGTCAGCCCTGAGGTAAGCCTTCCAGGAATCGGCTGGCGCACTGTTCCACCTGTAGGTATCAACACGAGACGTCCTGTGCTACTCTCACCTACAGCGCGGTCATCCACCTCACCTTGACCTACTGCGATACTGCGCTATCGGCTGCTATCGATTTATCAGGAACATGGAGTTGAAGAGACAATTCAATTCTCTAACTACAAATATCTTGCGAGAAATATGTTGTACATAATAATATTAATGAAAAAAAGGATACAGGTTTTTTTTTTTCTTTTTAACCGACTCAAAAAAGGAGGAGGTCCTCCTTTTTTGACTCGACTGTATGTTTTTTTTCATGTTTGTTACGCGATAATTTCCCTAATTATGAATCGATTTTGAAGACTATTTTTTTGCTAAAAAACGGCAAACGAAAAATTATGAGCTATAAACATTTGTTGGAAAGTGTTGACGAATCCATAGAAAAACTGGTTTTGACTGTTCACAAACAGACCCTATTACTAAGACTTCGCTGTCCGTCCGTCCGTCCGTCCGTCTGTCACCAGGCTGTATCTCATGAACCGTAATAGTTAGACAGTTGAAATTTTCACAGATGATGTATTTCTGTTGCCGCTATAACAACTAACAGAATAAAATAATTATTTAAGATGGCTCCCATACAACAAACGTGATTTTTTTGCCGTTTTTATAAATAACTAATAACTTTCACCCGCGTAGTTCCCGTTCCCGTGGGAATACAGGGATAAAAAGTATTCTATATCACCCGGGGATAGTGTAGCTTCCCAACGGTGAAAGAATTTTTGCAATCGGTCCAGTAGTTTTGGAGCCTACTTTTGGAGCCTACTCAATACAAACAATCATACCTTTCCTCTTTACAATAGTACAAGCGGACGCCTCGCGGTTTCACCCGCGTAGTTCCCGTTCCCGTGGGAATGCAGGGATAAAAGTATTCTATATCACCCGGGGATAGTGTAGCTTCCCAACGGTGAAAGAATTTTTGCAATCGGTCCAGTACTTTCGGAGCCTATTCAATACAAACATATATTTTTTAACACAAACAAATCTTTCCTCTTTATAATGGTATACATATATATAGATGGTACGGACTCCTGGTGCGCGAGTCCGACTCGCACTTGGCCGGTTGTTTTGGGATAGCTAACGTTCGGATATAGAGCACAAAGCGATCGTATACACATGTCGCTGGCCGCTGCGAACACCACATTTACAATACCAATGAAGGATCCGTCGACGTGATGTGGTATACAATCAAGAATCACGTAAACAAGTTAAGTGTTTCCTAGTATAACTACATTCTTCCTCAACCGACGCGACAACTCACAAATAGAGTAACGGGAAAACGCGCGCGCGCGCACATACTAACTCGGCTGGATAGTCGCGGATGATGTCATTGCCGAATATAAACCTCCGAGAACTCGGTCCTGTTATTTGGGTGTTTCGATAAAAAGGTACACGTTGGTACAGTGTACAGTCCGCCAGTGTGGCCAACGTAGGCTATTTGTCGCCGTTTAGGCTACTCAAGACGAGAAAAAATCTGAAAGGCTATTTAAATTTGCCAAACTACAAATGAACATATAAGCTTTTAACAACCTTGGACATGCTAGGGTCGTGTGTCGACTTATGTATGGGACAACACGTTTTTAGGCTCACACTAAATTTTACTTGGTGGTAGATCTCCTTAGCAGGAGGTCATCTAGGTAGGTACCACCGCAGTACCAGATATTCTGCCGCCAAGCAGTAGTGTGTAAATATTACTGTGTTCCGGTTTGAAGGGTACTGCAGCTAGCGAAATTACTGGGCTGTTGAGACTAACCATCGAAAGTCTCAAAGTAATGAGCACCAAAGCAGCGATGCCCTGGACTTTGTTTTGTTACTCAAAGTTCTGTGTATCGCTGTAATGGTCATGGACAGGCGTTATCTCTTACCATCACGAGAGCGTCTCGTTCGTCTCATTATTTGTCACAAAAAAAAAAAAAATTCGAGTGTAAACGTTTAGGCTACTTTAGGCTACAGAAGCTGAAATTCAAATACGGCTACATTAGGCTACTCATGCTGAGAAAAATGGCGACATCAGTCCCGGCGTTGGTGGCAACACTGGCACCGACACGAGTAAAAGTACGACTAAGATGGACAATCTCAACAGCTCTGTAATTTCGCTAGCTGCAGTACCCTTCAAACCGGAACACAGTAATGTTTAGACACTACTGCTTAGCGGCAGAATATCTGGTACTGCGGTGGTACCTACCTAGACGACCTTTTTATTCCCTCTTTTTGTATCAGGTTCGCCAATTTGAGATGTAGTTGTATTAATATGCCACTCAGGTTATTTGTGGAGTTATTTTTTAGTATATCTCGTGTTCCGCGCAAGTTTCATAATCAGCGTTGGAACGGATCCAGGTGGAGAGGTTAATTCTGGTGCATTTGTCAACTGTCACAGTGTTTATTTATGTACTCATCGTAACATATACCGACCGAAAAATTATCACAACATAAACTTCATGAACTAACTCTCCATCTTCATAACCAGCCCACAGCAGGACATTGCTCATTATTATTGTAATATAAATATTTACTGTCATACATATATCCAAAATATTGATTCATCTGTACATTTCTAAGCAAAGCATTATCTTTACCTCTAATAATGTATTTTTGCGAATTGTCGGTTGTGTTAACTTGTTTAATTGTACATGACTCATCATGGTCTTTATCATCAGCCGATTATAATAATCGAAAGAGAAATCATCGACACAGACAACAAACTAAAATCTGACCGTGCAATGGGCTCGAAGGACCAAATCCCTTTGAAACTACAAAAGCATTTTCATTTCTACTGATTTTATAATTACACCTTTATTTAACTACGGAATTGTTTAACGAATTTCTGTTTTTTTTTTTATATTTTTATCTTAACCGTAATAGCATTATTATACTGTTAGATATGTTTTTAAATTAAATATTTCTCTCTTGCCCGTTTGTTTTATTTCGTCTTTTTCTCTTTTCAAATCTTTTCGGAGTTTTATAACAATTTCTACACATTATTCTGGGTCGTGTGAACTTAGCGGCGAAATTTCCTTCTGTCGACAAGAAATATGTATTGTTTGTAACTTAATCTTAGTTTCCGATAAAATTAAACGCGAGTGATCCCGCAATAAAACAAACAATAAATGTCCAATACACTTTTTTGGAAAGTGACAAAGATATTTTTATCAATGGTGATTTGTGCGAGCGAGACAGGTAAAGCCCGGCTACGATGCCCTTAATTCGAAGCGTAATCTCGCAGACCTAGTTCACGGCATCGATCCGTCCATAGATAGCCTCTATGATTCACTGGTTCAACGGCCTGACCTGATAAAATAGAGCTTGCCCTCGATCCAGCCAGCCCTGACACCTCCGGACGCTGGGATTCATAACGACTTCTATTTTTTTCCGCATTTCCGACTCTGACCTTAAAATTTGTTCGTCCCAAGAAATGCTTTAATTAGATCAATAATGCGTAACGAGTTTTTCACATTGCAGATTTTGACGGCGAAAACCACTTACCATCTGATAGTCCGCCTGCTTATTTATGTAATCTATCTAATACTGTTAACCGAGCAATGTATGTATTTTTATTTTATTTTTATACTTGGCAGGCTAGGTGTTTGACCTCAGCTCAGTGACGATGTGGTCGAAGATGGTAAACACACAGCCTGGAATGGGACTGAAGCGGCTAAAACACACCACTAGGTGCTTAGCGGCAGAATAATTAATGTATTTTGAGATGTCGAAACGATTTCGACGAATTTTATTATACGGGAGGTTTTGGGGGCGAAAAATCGATCTTCCTATACGTCTTTCCATGTTTTCGCGCACAGCATGTATTCCGCACAATAATATACGTAGATAATAAATGTTGTATACACCGAACAAAGCCCAGTCGGCTAGGCAGTAAATAAGAAAAACTGCCATATCTTCTCGTTTTCTACAGATCGTAATGCGCAAGTATATCGGCAAGGTAAAGTCGTGTCGTCAAGTAGTGGGTGACGTAATTTAGCACATATTATCTTGCTCGTAGAGACGGTTAGATCATTCTAGATATTGTTTCTATTTATAGGGGGTTACCCCTACTCTATCCTTATTACTTCGCTCGACTGGACTCATGAACATTATAAAATCCTTGAGGACTTGGCCGTTTGGTACCCTCGCTATCACCTTCCAGTCTTGTCCACTAGTTATGACACGGATATAAAGGCATCGCCGCTAATATTTGTTCAGTAGAGTGGCAACCCTACGCAAACAATGTTTCTATCCCAGCAAGACAATCCACATTGTCTGTCTGCTCGATTGTATTGTATAGCGCACACAGGCTTCAGAGATGTTATAGTGGGTACAATCCTACTTAATCTGTACACTCCCCCCTTAGAAACCCTCTAGATCGTAGCCACATTTCCGTATCTAGATATCGTATCCATAGTAGGTGTTCTATCATAAAACACAATCGAAATAAACAGGATACGTTTATTTTGTGGGCCAAAAGAACAAATAATGTTTATGGTGCAATCGACTGGTGGCTGCTTTGATCGAATGCTTTGTATTCGTCGCTTGACTTAATCGATATTTGAAGTTTCTGGAGTTCGAGTCCCAATGCACGCACCTATATCTTTTCTAAAGTTATGAACGTATTTCCGGTGAAGGAAAACATCGTCAGAAATGGTATCATAGGTACTATAGGTATCGAGAGTTCTTTAAAAAAAGGTTCTCGAAGATATGTCTGCCAACACGCACTTGATCAGCGTGGTGGACTGCCCTAAGCTTTCTCACAATGAGAAGAGACCCGCGCCCAGCAGTGGGAAACTTTATAATAACAGGGCTACAACAAGACACTTCTCTGCAAAAGGCGGGGAAGCTGGAAACTCGTAACTCTGTAGTTAAGCGTGGCTCATTTACTTTTAAGATTCTAAATCATTTCGGAATAAATAAAATACTGACGTATCCGCTATTGGCTGCTGGTAACAGAGTAAAATATCAAAGACTGGATCAGCCGCTGACTTCCAACCGTGTGATTGATCCCTCGTCCAAACATAGCTCCGTGAATCAGAATAATCAAAGGCGAACGTCGGTCGTAAACCGTCCAGATATACAACGACCACCCGCGGCTTCGTCCGCCTTTAAATAACATCCGACGAACTGACACGTTATGTAAAACCCCATTACGGCGAATAAACAAACTTAACGATGATGACAAACGTTTCTGTCCGCTTTAAAGACTGCTTTTGACTTCTGGTGTTTGTGCATGCTTTATGTTTAAGATCAGGGCCAGGGGCTATTCAAGTATTACTTGGGCGGATTTTTAAGCAAAGCTTTTACTCCCCCCTCCTATGCTTACGTAAACATTAAAAACGAACTCTTGCAGGCAACCTAGGGATCGAGAGGATACAAGAACAAGTAGAAAACGAGGTGTGCCAATACCAAAATAAAACAATCAGCATAATTAATATAACATTGCTGAAGGTAACACCATTCCCTCCCTCTCATGTCATCAAAAATAAGCGAAGCAAAGACCCTACCATCCCCCTTTCGTGCTTATGTATTGAACAATTTGTACAGGTCTAACCCGCGGTAGAAACTGATTGCGCGATGTAGAATCTCGTTGCTAATTGGCTCTCGCTGTATACGGGGGGGGGTCTCAAAAACTCGGCTAGGTTACGTTAATTACGAATGAGTTTACCTGTAGGACAGTGGAGCCGATCCATAGCCGGGCTGGTGCATGCGCAGCTGGGTAGGGTAAGGCTGCGGCGCGTAGGGCGCGGCGGGCGGCCGCGGCTGGCCCGCCACCACGCCTGCTTGCTTGCCGTACGACAGCCCGCCGTGACCATGCTCCGATTGCCCGGGCCTGGGGACAAAACAACAATAATGTTACAAATTTATATTCACAATCTAAAATTACGTTTCTGTTTAGCTGTTTTACAACCGCACGACCAAAAGACAACCTTGTACAGTGGAAATTTCCTTCAAATGTTTCCAGACCACGTTCATTGTAAGAACTGCTGAGGTGTGGAACTCGTTGCCAGCGTCTGTGTTTCCTACTAAGTACAACCCGGTAGTAGGTACCATCGCAGTACCAGATATTCTGCCACCAAGCAGTAGTGTGTAAACATTACTGTGTTCCAGTTTAAAATGTAGAGCAGTGACATTACAAGGCTATTGAGACTAACCATCTAATGTCTTTGGAATTTGCTTATTTATTTACTCTGTGTATCTCTACAATGGGCTTAAACATGCGTTATCTCTTACTATCAGGAGAGCGTCCCGTTCATCACGACAATTTTACATAAAAAAGCAAAATGGCCTCTTCGCAAGAAGTCCCTTTCGGAAATTGTCCCTTTTAATGATATCTAGAATGGGGAGTATTCACGCATCGTTTGTCGCGATTACTTGCATGACCGAAAATAATTCGCGATGTTTTTTCCTCGCCCACATAATAAGGAAAATACTTAAAAATACAGCTTTGCGTGTAAAAATGCGCTCATTCCAATTAATGCGCATTTTGTAACATGATTCAGTGTTGTTATGTTGCTAAATGTATTGATCAGCGTAATTGGATCGACACGTGTACGCATCGGAGTTGCTGACCGATTGCTTATGGTAATGAGGTCATTCTTTAGATAGTTTGTTTAAATTGTAATATCTTTCCAGAGACGCAGCTCTACTGTCCTACCTAAAATTCCTAAACCTCGTTCTACAGCGGCTCTTACACTGCGAAGTTGGTTAATTAACCTGTGGGATGAGCTTCCAACGGGAATCCAAGGGTAAGGGGACGAAGCATTCCTCGGATGATATTTTTTGTTTGACAAGCTAGGTGATTGACCACAGCTCACCTGATGTTAAGTGATGGTGTGGTCAAAGATGGTCAGGCACACTTAACTTGGAATGAAATGGGCTTTCAAATAAGGCTATTGAAACACACCGTTCGAGCTTGGCGGCAGATTTTCAATTTGAGGGGTGGTAGCTAGCCACTAGAAAATACCCTAGTAAGCTCAAGCTCATTGTTGGGATTTGAACCCACACCCTTCGACGTGAACCGAGCTATCATCGCTACAAAATGACCACGGATGACAACAAAGCCCACGCACCTCCAAACAACTTCTTTTCAAAATGTTAAAGACTTCATAAAGTGCAAACATTAATCCGCACAAAGAAAAATTTGGTCCTTATTAAATTTAGTTAAAAATTGCAAATTTTGCTTGGTTACTATTCGTAGCAAATTCTTGTCAGTTTAACTCCGGTCGGTAATGTAACATTCGGCCGTGAATGAAACCAGTTCCAGCAGCAGCCGCCACGTTTTTAACGACCTTTGTACCGAAGCTGATAATAAATTGTCGTTAGGTAGCGGCTCCGTCACTCCGTCATGCCACGAAATGTATTATGCATCAGTTTGTGCCTAATTAATGAATGAGATCGCTCTTCATTGGCATTACTCGTTGAATTCTCCAAGTCAGGAATTGGAAATGATTGGGTCATATGTCCTTGATTAGTGAAACTCATCATCATTTATCATTTTCAGCCAGTAATCGCTCAGTGCTGAGCGTAGGCCTCTCTTCTTGTACACCACTTGTTCCAGTCCAGTGCTCTCCACATGGAAACCAACCAGACCATGGTGGTACACTTTCTAGGACTCGGCTAGCTAGCTACCACCCTTAAGTTGGAAATCCGTTGCCAAGCATCTTGTAGTATGTTCCGGCAGCCTCACTTGGGCAAATTCCATTCCAGGCTTGATGTCCTTACCATCTTCGACTACACCGTCACTTAACATCAAGTAAGCTGTGTTCAAACACCTATTTTGTAAACCATAAAAAACATTGTCCAGGTTCGACCCACGATCTTATAATGTCGTCGACCCAACGAGCTCAGCTGGGTTGGGCTAGTTGCTTAGTAACTAATAATTTTAATAAAGACCTTTTGAATAAGATACGCTTGATAGAAGTTAGTGCATCAGCATAGGGCTGGTTTGCCCTCGAAGGTGATTACGCAGGCGTGATGAAGGTTGGTGGATTCATGAACGCTCCAAATTTTTCAGTTTCAGAATACACAGGTTTCCTTAAAACATTTATGATGAAAGACAAAGATGAAGAGAATGAAAGGCAAACTCATCCAGTTTTGTTTAGTGGAAAATGTATATTAAATATTAAAATACGCATTTAGGGCACGATTGGCGAGTGACCGAGGCAGCACAAGGAATGCTGTGATGATATAGAGGTTGGAGTTATGTAACTCGAAGAAGCGAGATCTCAACACCATTCCAGGGCCGGATCAGGCGTGTTATTAAAACACAAGCGTCGCGTGGGAGCGCGACGCGTGGCCAGTGTGTCACGGTGTTGCCAGCGGATGTCTACAGAGTTATTTATTTTATTGCTCGCTCATACATGTGAGAACGCCGCTGATGTACATTCGATACATTTGTAAATACTTATCACTCAATATGGATACAGAGACATACCGCAGACAGACTTAAATCTTCTTTGCGAAGTCACGTTCGCAATATCAGATAATATTTAGCCACCGACAGATAGTGAGCGATAGATAGATAGCAACTCTTTATTGTGCACACCAAAAATTAAAAAAAGATTACAGAAAACAAAAGAATCTTATAAGCTAGTGCCAAAAGTAGAGGCCTTATCTCTAAGAGCGATCTCAACCAGGCAACCAAGAATGGAAAACACGATACACCTTATTTTTTTTAATATATAATAATGAGATGAACGAAACGCTATCCTGATGGTAAGAGATAACCCATGTCCATGACCATTGCAGCGATACACAGAACTTTGAGTAGCAAAACAAAGTCCGGGGCATCGCTGCTTTGGCGCTCATTACTTTGAAACTTTCGATGGTTAGTCTAAGCAGCCCTATAATTTGGCTAGGTAAACTACTCTTCAAACCAGAACACAGTAATGTTTATACACTACCGCTTTGCGGTAGAATATCTGGTACTGCGGTGGTACCTAGACGACCTTGTGTTAAGGAGATACCAAACATACATAGACCCTAAAAACACACAACTTTTTTTTGCAGTCATGTTATAAATCTTTGATTATGAACTATACTTTGTGACTAGAGTGTGAAACTAGCAATTTACTCACAAACGACCACCCTCGATCCTTTATTATTTCCATCGACGCGGCACTTTATTAAAATGACGTTTTCTGTAATAATGACGAGGTTCAGGCAAATGTCGAAAGTACAGGGTACGCGACGTTAATTTTACTGCATGGCTAGTTTTGCCAGCTTTTTGATTGTGTTCAAATTGCATGGCCGGATGTCGATTGTACTCAATGTCATTTCAAAGTCGAGGCGATGAATCAAAAATCGAGTTCCTGGGTTGGTCCTGAGCTTGAGCTGCCGGTGAAGAAAAACATCATGAGGAAACCATAGCATGGTTGATCACAACTGATCGCCTCCAAAACCCCCTGTTTTTATCGAAATCGTTAGAGCCTTGTATTTTTTTAAATTGGCGACTTTCTTTATTCAATAACTTTTCGATGTTTGGGGTATCATTAGAATCCCGAATTACACTGGCTATATTTATTTAACTAATTGTTTTAGTTGTTTTTTTTTCATAAATAAGTTTGTTTATCAAACTTAACGCATCCGTTAATGACTTTGTTATTTTTAATATTATTTTTAATTTACATCAAATTTTCCATTTCATTTCGCAAGCTAACTTACCCTTCAAATCGGAACACAGAAATGTTTACAGACTACTGCTTGGCCGCAGAATGTCTGATACTGCAGTGGTACCTACCTAGACAACTTCCTACTAAGGAGATCTACCAAATAAACGTAGGCTACTTTTCTAATAGTTTAACATCCCACACATTTTAGGTGTCTGTAGGATAGAAGATACAACCTCGTGGTTAGTATTTAGTCAATAAAAGTATCTTTCCATTATGAAATAAGTGAGTACCTACAACAATTTTTTTTTTCAATATTTGGAAACATATGCCACGCCCCGATAACGACCTCATTACGCCCCTGCCGCTCGTATTTCACTGAAATTGCCCTAGATTTCCATAAAACATCCATTTTCATACACGTGCACGCTCTGACGTATAGGTAACCTACTACTGTGCGAAATTTATTAGTTAGTTTACGCCCGCGACTTAGTCCGCGTTGAGCCAAGCTACTATCTTCTTCACGACCTATTCTCATACTTACCAAATATGTAAAAAAACATCATAAAAATCGGTCGAGACGTTTCGGAGAGCGACCACAAACAACGTGACACGAGATCCTACTCTATGTATATACGTAAATTTATATGTATATTATATATCCTACTAATATTATAATAATGTGAAAGTTTGGATGGACAGATGGATGGATGTTTGTTAATCTTTCACGCAAAAACTACTGAACGAATTTGGATGAAATTTGGTATGGAGGTAGCCGAGACCCTGGATTAGAACAAAGGCTACTTTTGGTCCCGAAAACATGTAGCATGTAAACCGCGGGGCGCAGTTAGTTTTTTATACATAGATTAGTGTCAATGACTACTCAGCTAAACAAAATGAAACTAGAAAATGCAAATAAAGCCAATGCAGTGTGCATGTCTAAGAAACGACACGAGAAATACACGCCATCTCGCCTGATGTTAAGCGAAGATGCGAAGATGATATATGTACGTCTATCACCTCCCCTTAGTCTCTACAGTTTTCAAAGGTTGGGCAGCCAGGAAACCTAAAGTTACAAGACAATGAGTCACATGACATTTCGTGAGTGACTAACTCGGGTGACTCAGGCTGTTACTAGCACGGACAGGTGAACTGTGCAAACCAAATTAATAACAATGTTTTACCTTACGTGATACTCATTAACAAAATACACAAAAAATTCTGTGACATAATTAATTGGCCTAACTAATTACTATAGTCGTATACTATTATAAAGAGGAAAGAATTTTTGTTGTTTGTTTGTATTGAATATGCTCCGAAACTACTGGAGCGATTTCAAAAATTCTTTCACCGTTGGGAAGCTACACTATCCCCGGGTGACATAGGCTACTTTTTATCCCTGTATTCCTACGGGAACGAGAACTACGCGGGTGAAACCGCGACGCATCCGCTAGAAACTTATAGATTTGGATGTATGGGATATCGTTAGAATCCTTACATCATATTGGCGTCTTCAAATCTAGAGTAAATAGGTTTCTTCTAGGTAAGCGTGCTCCATCTTAGACCACACTACTGTTTAACATCAGGCAGAGTATGGTTAAACGCGAACCTATTTTGTATAAAATAAAAAACATCTCGAGCGACACAGACAATAATTAAAAAAAACATAATTTATATATATTAGTGAGCATTTGTGTTTATATAATAAGGCTTGTTTTTATACCAGTCATTCCGCAATTTGTGGACGCAAGTAAAGTTCTTTACTGTATATTAATAAATAGCTTGAATTTCATAAAGAAATCCATGTTTGTAGTTTTGTTTCGTGGAGGCTTTTATTCATATCGCGAGGAGTCTGCTAGTTTGTAATATTAGTGGAATTTTGACTGCATTGGTCATGGCATGGCATGGGTAGGCGTGTCCTTTACTATCAACAGAGCGTCTAGTTCTCAATATTTTTTAGTATAAAAAAGTGAAATAAAAGAAGCGTTTAGTAGGTGTCGAGTGGTTTCCCGCCGTGACGACATAAATAACACTTGTCAGGCACAAGGTCACGCGTGTGGGAGTCGCGCGCGCATCGCAGCGTGTGTGCCGCACTATGCACGTAACTCGCGGGGGGTTCTCACTCTAGTACCATTTGCTATTTATCTTTCTCTTCTCAACATCTCGCGTCGAGGCTGAGGGCAGGGTCTTCCTACTAACCCTACTTCTACCTATCTATACTATTATAAAGAGGAATTGTTTGTTTGTATTGAATAAGCTCCGAACTACTGGACCGATTTCAAAAATTCTTCTACCATTGGGAAGTTACACTATCCCGGGTGACATAGGCTACTTTTTATCCCTGTATTCCCACGGGAACGGGAACTACGCGGGTGAAACCGCGAGGCGTCCGCTAGTATATTATAAACTAGTTGTTACCCGCGTGGAATTTAACGAAAAGTTTGTACAGTTAACAGTATAAAAGGTATCGCGGGGCGCAGCTAGTATGTAATATTATTTTCAGTAAATTTATCGCTTTTTTTTAAAATGTAATAAGTAATGGGACGAACGAGGTACTCTCCTGATGGTAAGAGATGACGCCTGTCCATGACCATTGAGCGATGCACAGAATTTTAAGAATTAAAACAACATTTTTTTTTTTATGGTTGACAGGCTAGTTGTTTGACCACAGCTCACCTGATGTTAAGTGAAGGTGTGGTAGAAGATGGTATAGCACACCTAGCCTGGAATGGAACTGGCTCTCAAGTGAGGCTGCCGGAACACACCGTTAGATGCTTGGCGGCAGATTTTCAACTTCAGAGTGGTAGCTAGCCAGCCGAGTACTAGAAAGTACTCTACCACCATGCTATGGTTTCCTCACGATGTTTTCCTTCACCGGCAGCTCAAGCTCATTGTTGGGGTTTGAACAACCCTGTCGCTAGCTGTAGAGCAGCTGCAGTACCCTTCAAACCGGAACACAGCAATGTCTACACACTACTGCTTGGCGGCAGAATATCTGGTACTGCGGGGGTACTTACCTAGACGACCCCCTGCAAAAGAGATCTACCACCAAGTAAAAAAAATCTCATAGCTTTCTTCATTATAAACCTAAGACATGGACGCTTTTAGAACAGGTTGAAATCTACTTCACACTTGTTTGAGAGCCACACAATACCTAGGCAATTAATTAGTATTTATACGTCTTCCCACCTTCTTTCCCAGGCTTCTTAATTTACTGCGATAGCGTTGTCTTGAAACAACGTACCGTTACATCATCCGCATTTATACAGTCTCACATCTCACCGAATCCATTTGTAAAAGCAACTTGCTTTTGCGGAATATATATATGTGTAGATAAGTATATATTGCTATAGTGTCCTTTTTATTTCACACAGCGACATCTGGCCCCAAACTAAGCAAAGCTTGTGTGATGGAAGTCAGATAACTGATAGAATACATAAATACTTGTTTTTTTGTAAATACATACTTATAATACATACAGAACACCCATACACAGAACAAACATTTGTTTATTCACAAAATGTTTGCCCTGAGTGGGAATCAAACCCACGCCCTGCAGCTCTCAAGGCAGATATACTACCAATGAGCCAACGGGGCTGCCTTTAATTGGACAGAAGCCACACAGGTGTCACTGTAATGAAAACTACTTTTCCATTAGCTTCCTTTTATCCAACAAACAAGTTCCATTTACATCTTGTTACGGAATCCTGAGCGAGCTTAATTAAGAGAAATAAATTACCAATTATTAATAAAAGCCACCACAAAAAAAAACATGGATTTCTTTATGAATTTCAAGCTATTTATTTTTATTCAGTAAAGAACTTTAATTGCGTCCACAAATGGCGTAATAACTGGTATAAAAACAAGCCTTACTAAAAAAACACAAATGCTCACTTAATATATATATATATATTTTTTTTATTTATTGTCTGTGTCGCTCGAGATGATGTAAGGATTCTAACGATATTCCATACATCCAAATCTTATAAGTTACTAGCGGACGCCTCGCGGTTTCATCTGCGTAGTTCCCGTTGCCGCAGGAATACAGGGATAAAAAGTAGCCTATGTCACCCGGGGATAGTGTCACTTCCCAACGGTGAAAGAATATTTGAAATCGGTCCAATAGTTTAATTTAATAGTCCAATAATTAGTATTCAATACAAACAAACAAACAATCAAATCTTTCCTCTTTATAATAGTATAAAGATACTTACATACCTAAAAACATAACACACCGTTTTTTGGGCAGTAACGTAAAATATACTTTATTTTTAATTTTGTTAGAAATGAATATAGCATAAAATACATAATTATACAATTTACATAACGAATTATTAGCAAGAGATGCTCAAAAAATAAGTGAAGTCGTCAATTTCGCAAGATAAGTACAAGTAGTAACTTGCAGATAAGTAGGTACTCGAGTACCGAACGATCGACAACGGTGCAGCAGAGCAAACAATCTCAAGGAGCCTCTAACGGAGCCGGAATGAGGTAACGATGACTAAGCAGCATCTCCCTGCCTACCGACTAAACGCATCTGTGAATCTTACGAAAGGTACGTGAAGAAATCCATGCGGCCGCGGTCAAAAAATAACGCAAACATTACCAACATTGCAAACAAAGTAGCAAAAAGCAGAGTTTCTCCGACAACAGTGACCTTCGAACGGCTGGCAACAGCGTAACGTAAAACTCTATACCCATAGCTACATATATCGGATCAAACAAGTCTGTTTGTAGTTGGTACGTATATTTATGTTGTACAGCGCTTAGCACGATGACCCGCGCCACTGCCGCCATTCGATGACGCATCGGACGTTGCTATCACAAATGACGTATCTCGCCATACAACACGAAGTAAATTCAACTTTAAACTCTAAAGCATAAGACTCAAGTTAGAGTGAGATTCGTTTGTACGTTAGCCATTCCGTGGCGCATTCAACTCTGCAATAACAAACGGCGTAACTCACTAGATAAAATTAACTGAATTCGACTTTAAGCTTTCACAATAGAGTCAAAGTTGAATCGTTTTCCGTTTGTGTGTTAGGTGAGTGAAGTTTGACGTGCAGCCGAGAAAGCATTCATTGTATTTTTATTTTTCTACAAGCGCAGTCGAACGCAAGTGCAGTGTTCTGAGAAACTCTCAAAACAGACGTGTTGTGAGGCGATGCGAAATGCAGCTGTCTTTAGCCTGAACAGGAGTTATATGATATCTGCGAGCAGCTAGCTCCTTTATCCTTGTTTCATGTCGATGTTTCATCTTATGAATGTTGTTGGAACCTTTTATTTCTAGGTAGGTACCACCGCTGTACCAGATATCCTGCCAAGCGGTAATGTGTAAACATTACTGTATTTCGCTTTGACGGGTACTGCATCTAGCAGAATTACAGGGCTGTTTACGACTAACCATCGAGAGTCTCAAAATAATGAGAAAAATACCGTGATGCTCTGGATTTTGGTTTGGAAATAAAGTTCTATAATTCGCAATGGCCATGGACAGGCGTTATCTCTTATCATCAGGAGAGCGTACTGCTCGTCTGATTACTTTTACATTTTGAATAAAGCTACTCTCTTTCGCAGACCGTGATTTCAATTTAATGCGGTCGCTACGCTCCCAATTCCGATGTTATAAACCGCAATCGACTAGTTCTTATTAACATTTTACAACTAAATGGCTACCATAATTGTGTCTGAGTTTACCTGTAGTTTATAAAATGATTATTTCGGTCCTGTTTCCTTGGTTTCTTTAACATTAATAATGCTCTTATAGTCTCTATAGAATTTCTAGTGCTAGGTAAAATGGAAACTTCTACTTCAAATTTTAATAACCCTGCCACAATAGAAGACTTGGTAAGCTCGAATTCGAAGAATTATTTTAGAAACTTTACACGAAATACATTGTAAAGTAAAACTAAACAATCCAGTTCCGAATGGTAACAAAACAATGATGCGGGTGGCTATACAAAAAATGGTCGTTTTATTTTTGTAAAAACGCAGGTTTTAAATAAAATGTAGAGAATGAAATGTAGGGATATTTTTTTATATAGCGATGATAGCTCAGTGGTTAGCGCGATCGCTTCACAGGGAACCTCAACAATGAGCTTGAGCTGCCGGTGAAGGAAAACATCGTGAGGAAACCACAGCGTGGAGGTAGGTTACTTTCTAGTACTCGGCTGGCTAGTACCCTCATTTGCCACCAAGCTCCTAGCAGTGTGTTCCAGTCTTGAGCTTGAGCGCAAGATCCATGCCAGGCTAGATGTGTTTACGATCTTCGTCCACACCATCACTTGACATCAGATGAGCTGTAGTCAAACACCTAGCCTATTAATAATAATAAAAAAAAAAAACGATTTATGTCGATTTATGTCTTTTTATCAAACCACGTTGACAGCTGAACGTCATAAATCTTACTTGATTCGCAATTTATAGGATAACAACATAATTTAAATTCAACGATTTGAAAATGAAACAAGAATTACGTAATACAAATTAACATTGAATAGCGTTAATGGTTATCTGTATGGTACAGTTCCGGAATTGAGTAAAAACTGAGGTACTTAATTAGCTTTGGTGTTTCAATGACTAATTGAATAACGTCCATCAGGGATTTTTTTACTTAGATTAAAACTGCCAAGTGCGTATATACACATTAGCATAGTTTCCCTGCGAGATCGAATCAGTAATGAGGAGATCCGTAGATGAACCAAAGTTACCCACATAGCCCAACGGATTAGCAAGTTGAAGTGGCAGTGGGCAGGGCTCATAGCACGCAGAACTGATAGCCGATGGGGCTGCAAAGTTCTAGAGTGGAGACCATAGGGCAAGCGCAGCGTAGGACGTCCACCCACAAGGTGGACAGACGACCTAGTAAGAACCGCAGGAACGCGCTGGATGCGAGCGAGCCGCTTCCAACCGGTCTTTATGGAAGTCAATGGGGGAGGCCTATGTCCAGCAGTGGACGCCCTACGGCTGAAATGATGATGATGATGATGATGATGATGACTGAGACGAACTAGACGTTCTCCTGATGGTAAGAGATAACGCCTGTCCATGACCATTGCAGCGATACAGATAACTATAAGTAGCAAAACAAAGTCCAGGGCATCGCTGCTTTGGCCTCAATTACTTTGAGACATTGATGGTTAGTCTCAAGCTCAACAGCCCTGTAGTTTCGCTAGCTGCAGTACCCTTCAAACTGGAACACAGTAATGTTTACACACTAGTGTTTTGCAACAGAATATCTGGTACTATGGTGGTACCTAGCTAGACGACCTCCTACTAAGAAGATCTTCCATCAAGTAAAAGTTGTACAAACATCTCGTTTCTTTTATATTTGAACCCCTAGAAAAAAAAGGCTCAAATATTTTTGTTTATTTTTTTTTAATACGGGTAAGTCCGCGTTTGACCACCAACTCGCCCGATGGTAAGCGACGATGTGGTCGAAGATGAAGCACGCAGACCTAGAAGATACCTATACCAAAAATATGTAATATGTATCTACTGTCCAGGGTCCATTACTTGCGTCTTTAGAGATCTTCTGCAAATTCCGCAGCTGCGCCCGCACTAATCAGAGTTCTCGGAAGGTGTGACGGCGCAAAAGTTATGATATAAGTGTGATTGGTCGAGTACAGAATTAAAAGTCGGTTTGTAAATAGAAAACCTAGACATGTCCGCTCGGACAGCGGCTGCAGGGTGAACGACACCGCTGTTGACACGCTAAAGTCATTAAAAAAGAAATTCTGGAAATACAGCTAGCTGAGCTACATTGAGAAGAAAATGTTTTAGTAAACAACTGAAGTCGTTCTCGATATCTCGATCTGTCTCGGCTAAGGCTATTTACGCATGCATGCGACGCAGAATGGAATATTCGACGATGCCGTATAAACATCAGTCCTAAAAAATGTAAAGAGACTCAGATGTCTACTTGTGTAGGCGTATGTGACGTTCATATCTGTCACAAA
Organism: Biston betularia; assembly: GCA_905404145.2. NCBI lineage: Eukaryota > Metazoa > Arthropoda > Insecta > Lepidoptera > Geometridae > Biston > Biston betularia. The sequence goes on from FR989883.1 coordinate 357,499, forward strand.
TCTGCTCAATTTGTAATCCAACTGACTTGGCTGCCTGGCAGAGAGCGATAAGACTGCCACTTGTGGCACTAGCTTATGAGATTCTTTTGTTTTCTGTACCCTACTCATATTTGACAGCCCTGTTGGTTCACTAGTAGAATGTCTGCTTCAAGAGCTAAAGGGCGTGGGTTCGATTCCCACCCAGGACAAACTTTGTGGTATAAACAAACATTTTGTTCTGTGTCTGGGTGTTCTGTATATATTATAAGTATGTATTTAAAAAAAAAAGGTATTTAAGTATTCTATCAGTTATCTGTCTCCCATAGTACAAGCTTTGCTTAGTTTGGGGTCAGATGGCGCTGTGTGTAATGTCCTACGATATTTATTTATTTATTGTACATGTGGAAGTTTGGATGGACGGATGTTTGTTACACTTTCACGTAAAAACTACAGAACGGATTTCGATGACATTTGGTATGAAGGTCGCCGACACCCTGAATTAAAACATAGGCTACTTTTTATCCCGAAAAAAAGTAGCGGGTAAAACCGCGGGGAGCAGCTAGTGGCAGAATAAAAAACTCAACACACATACATGAACCTTGAAAACATTACACTCCTTTTTGAGGCAGTCGTGTAAAAAATAAAACAACATCAATTTAAGGGCATCTGCAAAAGATAGAATATGTACGTTTTCTTTAAAAATGGAAATATTAAAGATGGTATACGTGATAATGCGAGTGATGGAAGTCATTCGAAGTGAATGTACAGATGCCAGTAATAATATAGGGGGAAAAAAATATTGTGGTCACGATCGGGATACATGCAGAAAGATCATTTTTAATCATTACTAAGAAGCAACATCGGGTTCTTTAAAAGGCTACCAGCCTTACAATGTCGGCGACGAAACGTTAGATAAGTTTACTATGTAAATACATATGTGTGGCGAAAAGGAATTCTTACTTTATCTATAGTAGAGGTACATACAGTTAAAAAAAAATCATGAGGAAGAGTATTTAGCATGTTGGTGACGCGAACCCATAAAAACACTCAGACTAAAGAAGTTTTCAGTCCAAAAAGTTAATCTACACGATTCATCAATATACAGTTGAAAAGAAATCACTGGAATGGGGGCAGAAGAGAAAACCAATCAACCAATTATACTTTGTAGGTACGACTGGTATACGTAAAGTAATGAGACGAACAAGACGCTCTTCTGACCGTAACAGCGATACACAAAACAAAGTCCAAGGCATCGCTACTTTGGCGCTCATTACTGAGACACTCGATGGTTAGTCTCAACAGCCCAGTAATTTCGTTAGCTGCAGTACCCTTCAAACCGGAACACGGTAACGTATACACACCACTGCTGCTAGGCTATCTGGTGCTGCGGTGGTACCTACCCAGACGATCTCCTGCTAAGAAGATCTGCCACTAAGGAAAATCATTACTTAAGTCGACAGCCCCGTTGGCTCCTTAGTAGTATATCTGCCTTGTGAGCTGGAGGGCGTGGGTTCGATTCCCACTCAAGGCAAACATTTTGTGAATAAACAAATGTCTGTTCTGTGTGTATTTATTTAAAAACAAGTATTTATGTATTCTATCAGTTCCGAAGCGCGTCCACAGTATTCCAACTAGTTCAAAACTGCCACGTTACATCATGCAACTGCGTTCACTGCGCTTTCACCGCTTACCTATATGCAGGGTCACAGAATTACCGCCTACGGTTATAATTAGGGTTGCTACCCTGTCTATAATACGTAACTTTTGTAGCGATGATAGCTGAGTGGTTAGCGCGGTTAATTCGCATGCCGAAAGGCGTGGGTTCAAACCTAAACAATGAGCTTGAGCTACCGGTGAAGGAAAACATCGTGAGGAAACCATAGCATGGTGGTAGGGTACTTTCTAGTACTCTGCTGGCTACCACCCTCAATCTGTCGCCAAGCACCTAACGGTGTGTTCTGGCAGCCTCACTTGAAAGCCTGTTCCATTCCAGGCTAGGTGTTATCTTCGACCACACCGTCACTTAACATCAGGTGAGCTGTGGTCAAACACCTCGCCTGTCAGCTATTTAAAAAAAAAATCTTAACGGATTTGGCTGAAATTTGATATAGACGTAGCCGAGCCCCTAGATTAACACAGGCTACTTATTATCCCGAAAACATGTAGCGGGTAACACCGCGGGGCGCGGCTAGTCATCAATAAAAAACAATTATTTTATTGATTACACCAAAGTCACGGGTCACTTTTCAATTCATATTTAAAAGTAACATTAAGAATAGCAAAAGTCAAAATCATAACCTTAAAAGATGTTGGCGGCCCTAATTAGAATGCACAGTCTTAGCTACGCTCGCGCCACGATTCCTAGAAGTATCGCTGCAACAAGCATCTACGTGTAGATAGGTACCTACTATAGTTGTGTGGCACGACTTTTACTTTCAAAGTTTGTGTGCTGTTTGCATGGCAGCGCCGAGCGAAGGGCGCGATAGGAAAGGAAGTACTTGTAGGGTCGACTTGTCGTTTAAATTGCGTTGGTAGAGTTGTAATCTTGTAATCGTAAGTTTAAAGTTGTTTGTAAGAAAAACAGCTTCTGTGTGTACATAGATAAAAAACTTCATAAACAAACGAAACTTTGCATAACTTAAAAAATTTCTTAATGTAAATCAGCTGTGGTTTTCAACCGACTCAAAAAAGGAGGAGGTTCATAATTCGACTATATGTTTTGTTTTATGGTTGACAGGCTAGGTGTTTGACCACAGCTCACCTGATGTTACGTGACGGTGTGGTCACTCAAGCGATGATGTTACGCGATAATTCCGCCAATTATGAATCGATTTTTAACAGACTTCAAAAAAGGAGGAAGTTCTATGTATTTTTTTGATGATTCTTTTATTGCTTAGTAGATCATACAGAGGTGTTCCCATACACACTTTACCGAAATCGTTCGAGCGGTTTTTAAAAAATCAACAAAAATGTAAAAATTGTATACATCGATGATATTTTCGTTTACTCGGACACCTCGCTGTTTTATTGTGCGTTTCAGGCCAGAGTCATGAAGCCATTTTTTTTAAATTGTAAGTTTGTATATTTATGTAAAAGTAATGAAACGAACTAGACGCTCTCCTGATGGTTAGAGATAACGTAATTCCATGACCATCGCAGCGAAACGTAGAACTCTGGGTAGAAAAACAAAGCTTTTGCGCTCATTACTTTGAGACATTGGATCCTAGCATTGGATAGTCAAACCGGAAACCAGAGCCTCGATCACGAACGACTTGCGAAAAAGTATTCGTATCGACATCGACAAAAATTTCTATGAGATTTGTACAGCTCTGTATGCTAGCGTGGACTCGATACCCTTATGATACGAATTCGAGAAATTTTCCTGATCGAGGCTTTGAACACAGTAATGTTTATACATTACTGTTTGGCGGCAGAATATTTAATACTGCGGCGGTATCTATCTACCTAGACGATGTCCGGCCACGCAGAAAAATTCTGAATAATTATCCTACTAGCTATGTTTAATAAATCTAGGTATTATAACTAGGTATAGGTGGTTTATTTGGTGGTCGGTAGTGATTTTGAGGTCACACTGGCTTGTGACTGCTATGTTATCTAGATGCCCGATCAGTTCGTGACATGTATGCCCTTGATCGAATCCAACGATAGAATGGTGATTGGAAAATACCAAGTTTTAGTACCTACCGTGTCAGTTACCTGGTAAAGCAAAATTACAGGGCTGTTGAGACTAATCATCGTAAGTAATGAGCGCCAAAGTAGTAGCCCTGGACTTTGTTTTGCTACTTAAAGTTAGTATAGCTGCAATGGTCATGAACATCTCTTACCGTAAGGAGAACGTCTCGTTCGTCTCAAAATATCCCACTAATAATATAAATGTGAAAGTTCGGATGTTTGTTACTCTTTCACGCTAAAACTACTGAATGGATTCTGATGATCTGATGATTTGGTATGGTGGTAGCTGACTCCCTGGATTAACACATAGACTACTTTTATCCCGAAAACATGTAGCGGGTAATACCGCGGGGCGAAGCTAGTTTTTAAATAAATAAAAAATTGAACATAAATCTCTTCCTGTGACGCCAAGAATCACAGAATAAATAAATCAGTAAGTACAGTTGGAATAAGTAGATTGATGTCATCTGTAAAAGTGTTAGGCTACCTATTTTGATCACATTGTAAATAACATAGGTAGTTAAAAAAAAAGTATTTAAGTATTTTATCAGTTATCTGACTCCCATAGTACAAGCTTTGCTTAGTTTGGGGTCAGATAGCACTGTGTGTAATGTCCTACGATATTTATTATTATTTATTATTATAGTTGTTTTTTGGAGGAGCTATGATGGATGTAAATAGAACATAAAAATATGTACCTAAAAGTATTGCTCAGATTAAAAACGATCAGTCTTCCATCCTAGGTATATAAATACGATTATTTTATACACTTGCCTGCTTTTAAAGTAGGTACATGTATATATGTAATGTATATAAATAGGTACTTATCCAACTATTTTGAAGGTTCATAAAAGCGTATGAATCATTTGTAAAAAAAAGCCTTTGTGATGAGCAATGCCTGTGACCATTTAGAATTCTGAGAAGCCGGAAACATATGGTATAAAAGCACATGGTTCCAAATTCGAAACGGAAAAATAGGTAGATTTCTCTTTTGCATTATGATAGGTACTTAAAATTTTATACAGTATAGAAAGTTGTTATTTTAAATGAAATATGGTGTAAATAGAGCCAAATAAAGTTGATTTATGCATGTATATCTTCTTCTTAGGTATAACGTGTCAATGACCTGAGATAAATGTGCGAAACGAATTCAAGGAGGTCGTTCTAACAGGATGGAATATCCACCCATTCTGCCACTCGAGCAGAGATAAAATTACACACATGAAAATATCGAATATAGGTAAACAAGATAACGATAGTTGGTACATGTAGGAAATATGTAGTATTGTCGTAGTTATCGCACACGTCATCGGCACGCCGTCAACAGCCATCACATGACTCAGAGTTTCAGAAAGCACAAACAATACCTCGATATGATGTCGATCAACACCTCGCCCGCTGGAGCAGACCAGACCATTATATGTCACTGAAAACCACACTAGTCCACCTGCACACACAGAACACCATCTCACGGATAAGGACCTACACGTTCCCGAGTGATAACGCGGCCAAACAAAAAAAAACCGGGGGTCCTAAGAAGGTCGAATCTGGTATTTTTTTCTGGAGAGCTGGCAACGTCGCAGTTGCCGGCGGACAAGCGTTCGGCTCTCGCTCCGCTCATTGGCCGAGTGCGGTGGCGGCCATCGCTGCCGACCGTCCGTTGGCCCAATGACGCCACGTCCCGCACGCCCCGCCCACATCCTGATCGCCTGTTGAATGAATTCCGCGGCAGTCACGCTGGAGACGTCGAACGTAGTGCACGTGTCATCAACTTAGAAAAATGATATCGATATGGCTACGCTGGGTACGATTATGTGAAAATAGTTTCAAAGAGTGACATTTCACAAACGTGTCTAAAATGTAATAATAATCCACATGTTTTTCTGTACCATAAATTAATTTATAGTGTCATTATAAATTTAAATCTTCAACTTTGAAAAATATGCAGTCTTAATTAATTAAACAAAATTTGGCGAGTGTTTTCAAAACACTGTTAATCGATATTATTAATAAGAGATCCGAAAAAAAACATAACATAGTGAAAGTTGGCATAACTAGATCGCAGGTTGTGATGTCACCTCAACTAAAATGATGACTAAATATTTTTCTTTGGTTAATGCTCTTAGTTTCTTGCTCCAATTTATTACCTGTAACAATAAAAAAAACTTGATTTTATTTCTGTCAGGGACTTAGAAAATTTTCACACAAGTGATCAATGAAGACTTTCCTGCGAGAAACAACAATGGTCTGCATAGAAAATTCGATACTATAGTAAATGAATCGCCAGCCGCGGGATCTAAATTTATGTTAAAAGACAACAAACACAATGTTTGGTGGTTTTTTTTTCAGACTATTTATACGTAAGTATTATATATTTTTGGCTAAATACCCACTAGTACCTGATATAAACTCAATAAATAACATTTTAGTTTCTTAACTCACGAAGAATAGAATTCTTTCTTGACATTTTTCAAATTTGTCAATTTGGTTAAAAATTCTAAGAACGTGAATAAGATGTGCAGCATCTACGGAAATCTCGATATAATTTTTGACTATTTCGTATCAAGAATCCACCTGGCAGCCATTTTGTTTCGATGCGGCATCCATGCAGTAAGACTTGCTATCAACATTGTTGGTATCACACACGACTATCATTGAGACAGAAACTATAGGTAGGTATTGTACAATGTACGCTAGTAACTAGATAGAAAAACAAAACATCGCACGACTTTTTGTCTTCGTAACAAATTGCTAAACTTTAACTAATGTTTTGTCCTACAAGGCCACCAGACAATAGCCAAAATTAACTTCAAAAATAGACTCCATCCATATATTTGGGTTGCACTTAATATGTGTCTGTGTAGGTGGAACAGATTATAACATTGTAGTGTGTAGGTGTGTGTGGAATGTAGAGATAATGCGCGTCTGGCGGTGTGCGGTCACAAAGCACGCACACACGGATAAATGAAAGTGCGCAAACACAAATGCTCGCCGTATGCTGTTCAGAAACAGACTTTTCCTGCTAAAAAGAAATGCATCGACTCTCTCGAATAATAAAGTCATGACCGCCTCTGCCACATTTTTTTGCCACACAAATAAAATTAAGCTACTAAAATCGTATTAAATCGTAATTTAGTAGTAGTTATGAGCAATGGAATTCTTTGGATGGTTACCAAACTGGTATTTGGCACATAAAATAAACGAGAGAAGTGGTCACAGCCAACAAAATCACTGATCGCACGATCGTTTCAAGTTTTCCTACAAATTATGAAATGCAGCAAAATATGAAATTCTGTAATATAAAATGCTCAACGAGTACCATCTTCCTTATAAGAAAAGCCTAATTTTTAATCGACTCAAAAAGGAGGTTCTCAATTTCGTCGGAATCTTTTTTTTTATGTATGTTCCCCGATTACCGAGATTTTTTTTTTTTGTTTAAAAGGGTAATTCCAAGATGCTCTCATCGGCACCAAATTAAAATTTGATGATGGGATCCCAGAAAAACCTCAAATTTTATAGGGATGCATAACGTGTTTTATATATTTTCTAAAAGTATTTATGTCTGGTACTCGTCATCTCGTATTGCTGAGCTGATGATGGAAAATTTAACTCAACTATTAGGAGTTGGTGAATAGATAATTCTTAATAGTTAGAAAAGTTAGGGGATAATTATTAAGGACCGTATAGACCGCTAGTTTTTATTATTAAAGGTTATATATTCCTATAAGTACTTTTACATTCGTTCCATAGAATACACAAAAATTGGTTCAGCAGTTTGATTTTTAAACCAAAATACTTAAAACCTAGCTATGCTTTAGGCTTAGGGAGTCAGTTTTCTTTATTGTAATTTTTTTATACCACAAAGTACATAAAACAAAATAAAAAATCATAAAAGGCTGGCATTTTAACAAAGGCTTTGCAGGTGCAAGCAGAGATGACACATGAGCAAATAATACATGTTTATTCAGTTCAAACACCTTTTCAGCAAAAAACACACAAAGCGGATATAATCATCATCTCAAGGTAAAATCATATGCCATTGTCGCGAGAGCGGACTCAAATACAACTGTCTTGATAATTTGTTACAAACATATTACGATTCCTCATAAAATGACTACAAACATATTTAGAAAAGAAATTAATTATAATACATACTATAATAAAATTAACTAGCTAATCTAAAAGAGTCCTAGTTTCCAAAACGATTGTCCCATTGCCACGTTGTATGAAAATACGCAAAATAGAGGCTAGCATTTTGATCGCGTGTGTCGTCGTCCAGATGAGACGAGGTCCTAAAATTTCCACACAAGGCTCAAAGATGTACCAGGGTATTATATTTGCGCCAGTCGTTTGAAAATTCTATCAGCCTTTTTTTAAAACTTGGTTTTAAGGGTCTTATTTTTAAACAACATAAAATTTTATATATGAAAAATCTGTAAATTAATCAATATAATATATAACAAGACCATTATAGATTACATAAAAGTTCGTAAAGAACAGAGCCGGGTCTACAGATAAACAAGTTAGGGTAAAAGCGATTCCGCACCCAATCCATTTCGGAGCCGGACTGAGGATGAAGCTTACCGAGGCCGATCGATAAAACCGGGGTGGGTTACGTCGACTTGGCAGATCGACAACGGCTTCCGACCCGAAAAAACATTCAAAAACTGGGAATATAAGACGACACCATACATAGCGGCTACAACGTCATTATAACTGCTTCAGTGGATCATATGTCACGATAAATGTCACTAAATTATATAATAAACTAGCAGACGACCGCGACTTCGTCGGCGTTAACTTTAGAATTAGGTTCAGAGATAAATTAAACATGTAAGAAACAAATAAACAATAGTCGTGAATCTGACATGTTAATATGACATCTGTCAATCTGTCATCTATCAATCTGGCATACTGTCAATGAATAAATAAGCTTTCAAATGAAGTAAATCTACTACCAGACACTGGCAAAATTGTGGCAACACCGCAGAAGCCAAGAAGAAAAAAGTTGAGTTGAGTTGAAGTAAATCTGTTGTAAAAAGTATTATATATGTTAATCCAGGTAATAAGCTATGTTTATGCCAAATTTTATCCAAATTACACGTGATTGAGTAACAAACATAGAAATTTTTACATTTATAATGTTAGTAGGATTTAAATAAACAATTAAATAAAGAGAGCTTTAATAAGGGAATACACGCCTTGAAACAGAGAAACAAAAGAAAAACGGATTGAATGTGACAAATAATTGTATGATCTAGCAAATCAATATCAAATATCCTGTATGCTAATCGTGCTAAAGGTTCTTTCGCAAGTGCTTGCTAATCCACACACGTCACTGCGATATTTGATTAAAATGCGTTACTTGATATATATTCTGTTCAGTCAGATTCTGAGAATCGGTTAGACCATGATATCATAATAATATATACCGGTATGCTTGTATAAATTAGAATTTTAAGGAAAATAAAGTGTACATAATTATAGTCTATCTAATAAATGTAGTACATAATTATACTCTATAATATAGACTATAACTCTAGTTTCTACGTTTAGAATGTAGTAAATTGAATGTTCAATCAGCAAACATTTACAACTAATTTCTTTTTCTAATGGAAAAGTATTCAATGCTTAATTTCTATTCATATAGAATGAGCCAACAAATAATATTGCCATGTCATCTACCTAAATCATACTGAGTGACTGAGAGAATAAAATCAACAGGGCAAACAAAGGTCGGCGATATTTCTGGAGGGACTGTAGCTAATTGCTTCTAGAGGTCACGTCCTCGAGAGGTCACGGAGCGACACGAGGCAGGGTTCTGTAGGGACCTCGCCACTAAATGCTTTACAAGTATCGTAAAATGAAGAATCAATAACTTGTTCTTTTTTGTTTCTACAAGGAAGATTTCCTCTTATTTTAGAATATCAAATAGAAGAAATTAACAGTCTTTTTTGAACAGGTAAAATGCCACTAATATTATAAATGTGAAAGGTTGGATGGATATTTGTTACTCTTTTACGGAAAAACTACAAAACGGATTTAGATGAAATTTGTTTTTTAATTTTTTTAATGGTTGACAGGCTAGTTGTTTGACCACAGCTCACCTGATGTTAAGTGAAGGTGTGGTCGAAGATGGTAAAGCACACCTAGCCTGGAATGGAACTGGCTCTCAAGTGAGGCTGCCGGTACACACCGTTAGATGCTTAGCGGCAGATTTTCAACTTGAGGGTGGTAGCTAGCCAGCCGAGTACTAGAAAGTACCCTACCACCATGCTATGATTTCCTCACGATGTTTTCCTTCACCGGCAGCTCAAGCTCATTGTTGGGGTTTGAACCCACGCCCTTCGGCATGCGAACCTACCGCGCTAACCACTGAGCTATCATCGCTACTACATCGCTACTGGTATGCAGGTAGCTGATACCCTGGATTAACACATAGGCTACTTTTTATCCCAAAAACATGTAGCGGATAACATCGCGGGGAGCAGCTAGTATTCTACAAATGTTTGGAAACAACTAAGTCAAACATTTTTTTCAACATTTTCTTTCTTGTTTTAAAACAAGAATCTGAAACTACGAAAGCAAATTAAAGTATTCTCAGCTTTGAGCCAACCAGCAAAGTACAAATTTTAAAAGTTCATTAAATACCTTACTTCATATTTTAAGAATAAAACTAACGTAGTATGTATATTTAGAGTAAGTATAGAACACAGATCAACCCCTCGTGTATCTGCTTCCTCAATCTTACAATATTTATATTATAGCTGTCATCCAATTACATCGCATGTCAATCATTCAGTTGTCAAGATTCTGGAGTTTTGGCGGGAACGCGGGAAGAGTCGTGTCGCTCCGTTGTATTTTTTTCCAAAACTAGTGTTTTGTCGAGTGTTTATGCATAAAAATGGTGGTGTTTTTGTGCAAAAGTGCCAAATTACAAGCGCGAGTGTGGGAAAATGATATAATGTGGTGAAACATGAGTTTTCGTGTTGCTTCCAAAACTCCATCGAAGCTTTGTAGTAAAGTTGCCACTGCTTTACTAAAGCATGACTGGAATTAACTGACACGAACTGGACTTGACAAAGACGACTTTGACTAAAACTAGCAACGATGGCACTTATTTAACTTTTGAAACTTGAAAATATATAATTACTTGACACTGGCAAATGCTACAACGCGACGCCAAAACCAAAGAAAAAAAAAAAGTATATTCTGTTTTAGCTACTCCAATCATGAGCAATTACTTAGTATGACCGTGAAATAAATAGGAAAGTACTATTAAATTGCCTTGTTGTTTGATACTGTCTGTTGGTCTGATTATGGATTAACTTAGGAACAGTAAGATTTTTTTTAACCAGTAATTTTACCCTTAAGAAAATATATATTTTTAAATCGCGTTTGTAACAATAAATAATTAATTGTAATTATTTTTGTAGTAATTATTTTTACGTATATCATACGAGTTTTCGGGGCACATAAACCGATCTAGCCAGTGTAGATCTGTTATCTATGATCAAGATCAAAATCAAAAGGTTGTGGCTCAATACTAGTCCTCAAAATCTCTGGACTAGTTATATTACTTAATTTAGTACGCGACAAGCAAATAAATTACCAATATAAACAGCTGATACGCTATTCTCCGGAGACCCGTTTCAAGGTCTTCTAAAGGAGGGATTCCATTCCACCCCGGGGCCGCGGGGGAAGGGAAGGCAGGGGAGCGGAAAATGTAATTTTGCACCCTCTGTGAGTCCGGTAGGCACCGGACGTGGGCATGACACTATATTCCTATACATATAGGTACGTCAGTGTCCGTGGAAAACCCGTGGTAGGTACGGACCGCCACCCCAATGAAGAAATTTACCGTCTACGTAAAAAATTATGGGACTGTTTTCAACAATTTAGCGTTATTAAATTACGCACATATTTTTACAACCGCACATTCATATTTTTCTAATTTTAGAATAATAAAAGTAGAATTTGAATGGTCCGTTTCTGAAATCTACTTTTGCATATTGAGAAGTCTGGCAACGTCGCATGTAATCCCTAGTTTCTCGACGCTCGGTGGAGTGCATTGAATTATCTACACGGGCAAAACGTTTTTACTCTATTTTTACATAAGTACCCATGATTGTACTTACTGTACATAATAGTTTGTAGTTTTTCTAGTCTATAACATACCTATTAATTACCTATAAATTCTTCTGAAAGTAAGTAGGTAGGTAGATATTACTAGGTACTAAACTTTCAGACATCCCTGTAACTTTTTAACTTCCTTATCATCTCTTCCATATTTCTCAAGATGCGGTAACATAGGTTATCATCTTAGTACCTTCCACAGCCGCCAACGCCTATCTACATATAAATAGAATACTTACAAGTTACAATAACAAGATATTTTTATGGGTAGGAAGTAGAAACTTAAATCTTATCTTAATTCCCTGTTACACAACAGCTAGCATGAGAAGCGAAGTCGGAGCCAAGTTCCGCCCCTTTGTTGTTTTCCTGTACAGTATTTTTACTCGAATCTTGCCAAATCATACTCGAATAGAAAGATACATAAATAATATAACTTACCTACCGGTATCTTTACTACCAGCTATCTGTATTGTATATTTCTAAATATGAAATCACAGAAAACACTTCACAAGAAGCTCTCACCCAATTTGCTATTTTAGTAATAGTACCTACCATTAAGGGACAAAATATATTTGTTCCAATTCATCTTAGTAGGTAATTTGACTTGATAACAGACAATGGTTATAAGTAGGTAGGTAACTATTGTAAATTTGTCAGATAGATCAGAGAAAAGATAACACTACAAACTTCGATAAAAATACGCATAGCGCGGTGTTGCCGCTCCGTGCTGTACGTGCGACGTTGCCGCACCTCCGACCGCCATTTGCAATTCAGACGGCTGGTTAGTTGGTTACGCCACACACTCAAAATAAAAACAACAATGTTTTATAAATTACGGGGCATGATTGTTGCTGTGTCAATTGCTCATCAAATGCACCGTGTTCACTGCTGGTGATGTATGTGCCCGTAAATGTTGATTTAGAGGACGTGGAATATACGTACGAATGTTTATTAAATACCTACAATATCGCTGAACTTAGAACTTATAAAGATACCTAACCGGCAAAATAGGCTTCCACAATACTTATTTTTAGTAACGTTTACATTTTGTCTGCCTTGTTAGCTCATTTGATATCTGCTTTAAAAATATTAGGGCGTGGGTTCGATTCCCACCCAGTACAAACATAAGACGATAATTAATATCAGTTCTATATCTGGATGTTTTGCATTTATTATATATAAGACTGTGTTTACGAAACAAAGTTTATGAATATTCTATCAGTTATCTGGGTCCCATAAAACTAGCTTTTAAGCTCAGGTTAAAAAATGCAGTTATTGCATAAAAACGGGTGAAAACTTTATGATTCACACAAGGTCGTTCGTCATATTCGATTATACATACTTCGTGGTTGGTCATTTGCATACTTCGTGGAGTTACAGAATCTATGAGTGTCTCTACATCTTCTTGACATTGTACCAAAGTCACCTTTGGGACGCTTGTAAACAATGTCCAGAAATCCGCCGTCGTGCTTTAGAGGCTAAAGACTCGCCGCTAAAATCAACGTGTACTAATGGTGCCTAAACATGTAGCGTGTCAACAATAGAAAAAAACACGCTTACACATAAGGCTGTGCACAAAATACAAGTTGTACAAAGAGCCACGGAGCGCGAACAAATTACAAGATCGAATGAGAATTGTAGATATCCGACGTCGCACAAAGGTATGTAACGTCGGAACAGCTATCATGAAACTGAAATGGAGCTGGGCAGGACATGTTGCCAGGCAGAGTGATGTGTCGTCCACCAGCTCGTTGGGTCGACGACATCATAAACCTGGACAAGGATAGCCGTGGACCGGGATGAGTGGTGTACAAAACCGGCCAAGTGCATCCCATCCGTACCATCCCACTACCATTATAAATGTGAAAGTTTTGTATGGAATGTTTGTTACTCTTTCACGCAAAAACTACAGAACGGATTTGGATGAAACTTGGTATGGAGGTAGCTGATACCCTGTATTAACACATAGGCTACTTTTTATCCGGAAAACGTATAGCAGGGCGCAGCTAGTTATCAATAAAAACGACCAAAAAAATCATGTTTTTTGTATGGGAACCCCTAAAATATTCAATTTTATTCTGTTTTTTAGTTCTTGCTGTTATAGCGGCAACAGAAATACATCATCTTTGAAAATTTCCAACTGTCTATCACGGTTCATGAGATACAGCCTGGTGACAGACGGAAGGACAGCGGAGCCCCGTTTTACCCTTTAGGTACGAAGCCCTAAAAAGAGGCCAATGCTCAGCAGGGGCCAATTGCATGCTGAAAATAACGGTGATGATGATAAACTAACCATGTAGCAAGTATCTTATATCGTGGTGTGATACGTGGCTTCGAGGGACAGCTCGATTTAGCTGTCGTGGCTGTGGCAAGTTGCTGAACCTGTTATGCGCGGGACGGGTGTGTCGTGTGTGAATCAGAAAGCCGATACATCCGTCCGATGTAACGCGAAACGCGTCGCAGCGGCCGCGGTCCGAATACGCTAAAACCATTGAATACATAACAGTTGGTATCCGCTCCAGAATAAGAGCCGTACCGTGAACTCTTTCGCGATTACGTAACTCCAACGGCATAAGTTCATGGTTTGGCCCCAGGTCTACACCCCCACGGTAATAGGTTCTGCGATAAATTTGTGATCGAGCTACTTCTGCAGACTAACGCGTTTATTTAACGACTTGATTCTCTGGAAAATGTTAACTGAGGAGCCACAAATATTTAAAAAAAATATTTGATCAAATCTACACTAATATTATAAAACGGAAAGATTTGTATTTTTGTATGTTTGTAACGAATAAACTCAAAAACTTTCAAAAATTCTTTCAGCATTAGAATGCTACATTATCCCTGAGTAACATAGGCTATATTTAGTATTAGAATTTAATTTAAAAATAAATGTCCACCCGTGCGAAGCCGGGACGGTCCGCTAGTAAATAACATAATTATCGTAGGACATTTCTCATACAAGCAAACTGAAGTGGCTATGGGCTGGACACGTCTGTTGCAGAACCGATAACCGCTGGGGCAGACGTGTTCTAGGGTGGAAACCGCGAATTGGCAAACGTAGCGTAGGACGACCTGAGACTGAGATAGAGCGACGATACACGTAGGACAGCTGGCAGTGGATGGAAGCAAAAAGCCGAAATCGGGCTGAATGGCGTGTCTTGAGTGGCCTATGTCTAGCAGTGGACATTCATCATCATCAACATTCCTCACAGTGCCATCTAGCCCCAAACTAAACAAAGCTATGGAATCCAGATAACTGATAGTAATACTAACATGCTTTTTTCTACAGGGCAGTCGAAAACGTCGTGGCTTCCATTTTTTTTTTATGGTTGACAGGCTAGGTGTTTGTTAAGTGACGGTGTGGTCGAAGATGGTAAAGCACACCTAGCCTGGAATGGAACTGGCTTTCAAGTGAGGCTGCCGGAACACACCGTTAGATGCTTGGCGGCAGATTTTCTCAACTCTTGTGTGGTAGCTAGCCAGCCGAGTGGCATATGAATAATAGTAATTTGAGTCTTTACGTGAACGAAAAAAAACAAGTTTCTCACGGTTTGAATCTCGCTTTGGGCCATACATGCATGCTGACGCGTGATAACGAATGAATTTAGCCAAATAGCTGTGCAAATTGGATAATTTTAAAACCAGCCAGGTAATGCAGAACCGTTAAGTTTTAAAACAATTTTCCCGTGACTTTACTAATGAAATCGAAGTTACGGTACCTAATTTTAAAAGGAGTCTATATTTTTAGAATAGAATAGAATAAATAGAATATAACTTTATTACATATCAAAACAAAATACAACAACATACAAATATTAAACATAACAAAAAGAGATAACTTAACATAACAAAACAATATAATACAATTGGTGTATAAGCCTTGAGCGATTTCTTCCAGACAACCTTTGGATGGGGAAAAAACTAGAAATAGACATTAGGTTTGTGTATAAAAAAAAACAATACAATAAACGTATATCCATGTAAATACATATATATATAAAAAATACTAAATAAACTAAATATAAATAATTAATTTTTACTGGATTTGTAATCAGTAATCAGTAATATTTATTGGCCATAAATAACAATAATGTAGGAATTCAACGACGTAGAGTTGGTTTTTGTGGACTTAGTAGTCGGAATATTCTATTATTGTACTTCTATACACAAAATAACCTCAACGCGACCCCTTGAGCTATGTTAAAAACATCAGAAGCTCTGGAAAGTGAATGAAAAGGAAATATGTTTATAGTCTGTTCTTGATAGTAAACTATAAGATGGAGAAGTGCCAGAGACGGCAGTAAACATGCCGCCAAGCGCCTGCCAAGCCCGACATCGAGAAGCTTCCATACTACGCTATGTTTTTACAACTGAATAGTGTTACAACATCTCCCGCCTGTTCTTACCAGTAACGTGTTTCTTATTATTGGGTGCCTGGACGAGATTGCTTTAGCGATAAGACCGCTACTAGCTCAAAAGATGCTTTTGTTTTCTGTACATTTTTCTATTTCTGATGTGCACAATAAATAATTTCTATCAATCGTCTATCTATATTATAGGTAACAAGCACTGGGCATGTGCTGGTATCGCGATGTAGTTTTAGAACGGTCTGCTGATACTGTTAGTGCCGTGGTGACAACTTTACATTTTTTAACCAAAATGAGGGTAGGAGACCGTAGTGTCCTCATTTTTCATCGAGACGACCCGCTCTCTCCAGTCAACTCGGGACCACGGCTATTTTATATTAATTAACTTTATACAGAACGAGGGACTAGTAAGGTTTATTTATTAAAATCACGTTACATTCTCGCCCGCTAGGGGCGCTGTTCTAGTTTTCATAATTTCCCTACAGTTAACAACTACCCGATTCTGTTCATGCGTTACAATATAGCGTAGTCAGAATAGGCTCGCAGAACTCTGCATCGACCGGACGACCAAAATAGCAGATATTTCTGTACCCACACGTGTTTTATAAATTAAATATCCTGTTTTAGATTTTTATGCAGCTATAAATTTGTGTCTTCACTTATTTCGGGCTGAAAGTCATCCATCAAACTTTTTACAAGTACTTGCGTATTAGTGATGGAAGGTCAACGTCTATAGTCGGAAGAACACATACTATACTGTATACATACTTTCTTTTTATGTTATTTTGTTCTCATGGATTCATGCCAACCTAACATACTTATCTGTGATAGATAGTAAAGAAGGAGTAGAGACTCCTTTTTTAGATGTAAAAGTAATGAGACGAACGAAACGCTACCCTGATGGTAAGAGACATAAGGATTAAGGCCAATTCGTGGACCATTGCAATGGTATCGATTAAAGTCTATGCCCTCACTGCTTCGGCGCTTATTACAGACATTCGATGGTTAGTAATAGCCCTTTAACATATAAATTCACAGCCTTAGCTGTGAATTGATATGTTAAAGGGCTATTAACTTAGCTTGGCGGCATAGTATCTGGTACTGCGGTGGTACCTACCTAGACGATCTTCTGCTAAGGAGACATTTCACCTAGTTTATTGAAAAACCGATTCAGAACCGTTATTTCTGTACTATGCACTCATAACGTACCCCCAAACTGTACCTAAATAGTGTTTTATCTATAATTTTATATAGTACCATATTAGTGGAACCTTATAGACAAAATAAGAAATAACATATATAATGACTGCGCTACCAGGACTCAGAAAGCCGCCATCCTAAAGTTGGACTAGACCGTGTTATATGTCGGGAGATCGTTGGACCAAAATCACGACACATTGGTTACCCCAGGACGGCAAGCGATCTCCTGGACGGTTTAGGTGGAGATGAAGGGGGATCTTGACTCCTGCTTGAAAGACAGGACTCAGGTTGCATAAGATAAAAAAAGATGGAAGAAAAGGGGACTTTGCCCTGCAGTGGGACAGTACAGGAAGATAATAAAGAACGTAATAAATTGATTTGTTGTGAAGATGCGGTGTAGGATGTAACACGCTTGCCTAGAAAAGATGTATCGCTGTCTACCATTGTTGGAAAAGCAGGTGGAAGACTGCGAGAACGAACGTTTCTTTCGCAACTTGAAGACACCCATATAGTATTTGTAAGGAACAGCTATTTAGCAGCACATGTACAGTATTTACGAGGAGTAATGTTTAATTTAATCAAGTCAACGATAGGACGAGGAGGGGTCTTGTTTCTCAAGCCTGTTTGCCTCATCTTGTTTACGAGATCTTTCTAAAGTAATAAATAATTTGATTGTGATTCGCGCCGCTCCTTTCACTCGGCGTCGATTGATGTTCTCCGGTAAGTAATTATACGTATACTTAACTAATAAAAGAGTTTTATGAACATTAAAAGCTTTTCGAGAGGGAGAGTTCTCGTTACACATTCGTTCACACTTATTTCTCTTGGTGCTACCTCCTTAGCAGGAGGTAGTCTAGCTGTTCCCGCGGTAACAGACATTTTACCGCCAAACAGTAGTAGGTATGTAAACATTGCTTTGTTCCGGTTTGAAGAGTACTACTGCAAATTGCAGGGCTGTTGAGACTAACCATCGAAAGTGTCAAAGTAAGGAGTGCCAAAGCAGCGGTGCCTGGACTTCATTTTGTTACTTACCGTTCTGTGTATCGCTGCAATGGTCATGGACATGTGTTATCTCTAAAGCACAGCATATCGTACTTATCATTCAAAAAAATTGTAAACCTGGGCAATTATAAGTAATTTAATTTAAAAAACACGCTTTAATAGCAAAATAATTGATACAATACATTGGACTCACAAAAACGATACCTATGACCCTGAACTCGAAGAGTTTACTAGTGGACACTACAAAATTTCCACTATCAACCTCCTGGTTTCATAACCAGGCCCTCAACATTAAGTGCAATTTGATGAACACGTTATAACGACACATCCAACAAGACGGTGAACAGACTTTTTAATAATAATAAAAGTTATAATTTTCTTCAACACCACGTAAGTACTTACGAGATTTAGGTTCGAGGCATAAATTATCACCAAAAGTACTTTATTAAGGTTAGGTACCTATCCAAGTAACAGCTCTGATGAAATATGTATGCCCGGGCGTCATAAAACCAGCTCGAGTTTCTAAGAAACAGAAACGACAATAATAAAAAGAAGAATAGTGCCTACTTTATTAAACTTCGTGGAAAATGGTAGCGACGCAACGAAACAAGAATTAAAATTGGAAAAAGCTTTCAGGCTAGTTTGAGAGGGCCGCCTCGGAAGCTCCATTCAACGTTGCTAAAAGGGTTTTAACGCACCACTGGGGAGAGAGAGACTTATAAAGGACGCCAGAAACTTGGTTGCCAAATGGTTCCGTGTACCGCCGATACCCTTACATGAGCTATAAAATAATCCTACTCGCAAAAACCGACTCCCGCACTTCCATCGGCAAGAGCCAAAGGATATGGAGTATGGAATAAATTGGAGCGGGAGGGCGCTGAAATCGCACAATCAACGATATTCCAGACCGTTAGCGCAAGATCGAGCCAAATTCATTGCAGCCGGTTCCGCTGTCAAAAAAATATCAGCCGTGGAAAAATACAGCGGGAATTAAATTACGAATCGTGTTTCGACCGGTCTAGGAGACGGAGACCGGTAAAAGTAGCGGGAAAACCGAATAATGACCGTGATCGCATGTTTGCGATATGTTCTCAATTTATATTCGCACATAACTCTTTCAGATTCATTATAAGTTTTGGTGCTACTAATTGAATGAATGGTATTTTACGGTATAGAGAAGCGGAGCGGCAACGTCGCGTGGCGCCCGCCCGCACCGCACGAGCTGGCAACGCGGCGCCATCGTATCCGTCGCGTCGCGTCGGTAGTCAGTGCGGCAACACCGTAGTCACTATTATTTAATCTGTGGCCTCGCCCAGCCTGCACGGAGCGGCAACGTAGCCTTCTTGATTCAGCACTTCGCATTCAGGAATCTGTCGAGATAAACTTGAAAGGACGACTCTATACGTAGAATACATTACTTTAAAACCTTACACAGTTTTTGATGTTGAATTATTAGTTTGGTAAATAGCTATGACAGCACACGATTTACATTTAGATTTGTTTCAGATATTACTTTGATACATCTCTAACTTTACATGCTTTGTTTCTAGCCAGAATTTTGATAAGATTAAATTCCTACGTGCCGATTAGATTAATACATACCTAGTCTAACTATTGAATAGTGTTTGAATATTAAGAACTACATTATTATCATCAGCCTTCCGAAGTTCACTCTTGGACATAGGCCTCTCTCAAGACACGCCACTCAGCCCGAACTTCGGCATTTAACTTCCATACACCGCTAGCTGTCCTACGTATATCGTCATTCAGGGCCTCAGGGCGTCCTTACACTAGGTTTACTAATTCGCGGTCTCCAGTCTAGAACACTTCTACCCCAACGTTATCGGTTCTGCGACAAATATGTCCAGCCTATTGCCAGTACAGCTTGCTAATGCGTAGTCATGAAGAACTACGTTGTTCCCTAAATACCTATCAAAAAACGTAAACTTTCCTTTTCGTCACTTTTTTTGCAAAAAACTTCCTTGTTATGAGTTTCGACTAAATAATTTATATGTATACTGAAAGCACTCTTCAATGCGTCATTGTCGGTTCACGCGTTATTTTTAAGTTTTTCTGCATAATTCGATATTGAGGTTCTGGAATGACGTTCCGCTTGAGAATGCGGTGTATTGACCATTTCTCCCTAGGTGTACGTTAACTATGATAGTCAGTTCTTTGGGCCTCTGATACAAATTCCTTCCAAGCTCGATTTCATTAGATATTTAAGGCGACTGGCGAGTGGTCTAACAGCGAAAAGGTAAAACAGTGAATTTATATAAATTTAGCCCAATTATGTTAATAACAGACGTACATGCATAGCTTAGTCAGTATAGTCGAGAACCAGAAAGCCTAAGACAACCCGCAACTTTGTCGACAGGCTCAAAGAGCCAGACTCCCAAAGTATTGATGTAGCAGCCGGGGCGCGGCGTTGCCGCTCTTCAAAACCGCTATGCGACGTTGCCAGCCCGCCCGACCCACTTCGAGCGAGCCGAGGGGGCAACATGTATGCCCGTCTACGCTAAATTGTTTTGTTCTTTTGTTTATGGGCTACAATAATTTGTGTTCTTAAATGGGGTGTAAGGCGACCTTCACAGGTGTAGAAATTCTCTATAGGTACGTAGTTAGATAAAATAAGAATTGTTTATTACTAAATACAGAAGAGAGATGCCTTTGACTCGAATATCGAACTAAAGTACCTACCTATAAGTAGGGATTCCAGGTAATTTAGTAAGAAAACCGATTGGTACATGTTTTCGAAACCCACTGATTTTAATCATTCGTTTACACAAATTGAATGACAACTGCGCTGAAATGGGTGTATCAACGTTCAACGACTTTTTCAAGTAAGTAAGTAATAAGTTTCTCCGAAACGAATTACCTACAATGTTGACAACATTTATTGTGAAATGGCGTGGATATGAAAGAACAGTCGGGACTTTAGAAAAATTTCTCGGAAAATTCCGAGGGTTTGTCTAGAGAGTTAGCGATAATGTTACTCTAATTGACCTACATTGGCTCTTCTACCTAAAGTACGTATATTCCCAGTATGTGACCTCGAGAATTCCTAGATATCCATTAGAAATACGTTTTAACATGGGTAGCATTGGAGTCGATCTGTTCAATTAGTCCTGATAGAATGACTAAAACTTACTCACAACATACATACTGAATGGAATACAACGAGAAGCTGAAAGTCGTAGTGTGCGATTACGGACTGGAGATGAATGATGATGACAGACGCTAAACTATCAGAAATTCAATCACAAAAATATCTACTACAGCTAATTTTTCGGATCAATTCCAAAACTTTACCGACTTAAGCAGATACTACACTGCATGCTTATCAAAGTGACCTTAATTCCTAACCGTATGGGGACAAGGGCAATATACCGTGTGAACACTAATTTTAGCGGGATAGCGAGAAAACTATGTTATTTATTTCCACTATGGGCACTGTCCCACTTTCAATGCACTTTTCTATTACGACAGTCTCATGAATCGATATGCTAGCCCTTCTGTCCTCGACCGTGACTTACTTTTTTTTTTCTTTTTTTTTTCTTTGGTTTGGGCGTCGCGTTTTAGCATTTGCCAGTGTCAAGTATTTATATATTTTCAAGTTACAAAAGTTAAATAAGTGTCCTCGTAACTAGTTATAGTCAAAGTCCAGTCTTAGTCAAGTCCAGTCTGTGTCAGTCAAGTCCAGTCATGCTTTAGTAAAGTAGTGGCGACTTTACTATAAAGCTTCGATGGAGTTTTGGAAGCACCACGAAAAGTCATGTTTCACCACATTATATCATTTACCCACACACACGCATGTAATTCGGCACTTTATGAATAAAAAACCACCATTTTTATGCATAAACACTCGACAAAACACAAGTTTCGGAAAAAAATACAACGGAGCGACACGACTCTTCCCACGTTCCCGCCAAAACTCGTGACTTACTTTGTGTGACTTTAATTATTAATTTGTATCTTAGATTGAATCCGTTCCACATAAACAGTGAAAACCAAAGTGCTTAAACAATTATCTAGTTGCCGATGAATTGTAAAAAAAAAACAGCGGTAAATGAAAAAACATTAAATTCATCATTCTACTAGCTTTAAATGTATGCAGTGTAGCATGTGCTATATAAGGCATACAGAGGCCATTGTGAATACATAACGTAGGTACAAGTCCAATGCATTCAACGCAATGCATGTCCGTTGGCAGATCTTGAATCTTCATGGTCCTTTGCATCCACGCCCCGGCCATGTTGCCTTATGTACCTTTTTAGATTATTATCTCCCTCAGGCAAATAATAGTTGGCCTTTGGCATGCACCAAACAACGACTACCTAACGAGTATAACATTTCCCTAATGGTTATTGACATTTAAATAGCTAGATCGGATATGAACAGGCAACACTAATAAACGAGTTTTTCTTTCTTCGATTTTGGCGTCGCATTTTGTGGATTTGCCATTGTCAAGTGTTTTGATATTATAAAGTTTTCATAAGTTAGTCCAGTCCGTGTCAGTCAAGTCCAGTCATGCTTTAGTAAAGTAGTAACGATTTTTTACTATAAGCTTCGAAGGAGTTTTGAAAGCAGCACGAAAAATCATGTTTCACCACATTATATCACTTTCCCACATTTGCGCTTCTAATTCGGTACTTTATGAATAAAACACATATTTCTATACATACCACTCGAAAAACAAAAAAAGAATACAATGTTGCGACACGACTCCTTCCGCGTTCTTGCCAAAAACCAATAGATGAGTTTTGGTTGCTATAATCATATCCGTGGGGTTGCCAAAGAAATTAAGTCTTCTAGGTATCGAGACTTCCTTAAGTTTGGATTTTGGCAGAGAATCTCCAAATAAAAGCGCACCACGTTCTTTTGTTTTCGAGACTAATGTTTTTCTTTTTATGTGTAATCACCCATCGGTGTCTACATAAACTATTCCAATAGGTAAATAGCATGATATCCCCAATTAATATTTGATAAGCTATAAAGTTTTATTTATCTGTTGTAATCGCTCTTCATGAATAACAAGCCACGTAAATAACCTTTGCGTCTAGGTATGTAGTTGTAAAGACTTTATTTATACATACGTAATAATATGCATTATACCTATCTACTTACACAATCGTATTTCTTCACGTCTTGCATCAGCAATCGATTACCTACCTACTAAATATTTTAGAGCAGACTTACAAATCAATTCCACCCGGATTATTTCTTGAAATTATTTTTAACCGCTTCAAAGTTTTAGCTATATTTTTAGCATAACACGAAAACTGCATTCACAAATAAAAAAGAGTGCTAAAACCGTTTTTGTCGCAACGGATGGTCGACTTGGCAACGTCTCGCAACGCGGTCGGCACGGCGGCGCGAGCTGGCAACGCCGCGTCTGTTGACAGTACCTAGAGGCGAGCGAGGCAAATATATGCAAGCTGACAAGCTCTATGAACGTAAATAAACACAATATTTTTATGCTTACAGATAAATATCATTTTAAGTAATAATAAAGTAACTATTTATTGTTCACACCAATAAAGGTAAACCGAGTAGGAATGTGCAAACTACACATAGGTCTAAATAAAACAGGCATTTTGCTACTTGTATACACGTATTCAGTTTGGAACTGGACCAGATTGGCACAGGACAGATGGCATGTAAAGAGAGAGGCATACCCAACAGTGGGATAAAGAAAGCTGTGGATGATGATTATACGTACGCCGTAGCGGTCGTAGTCCCGTACTGAAAATCCGTATAAAAAATATAACGAAATATATATTTTTTTTTTTATTTGGAATATATTGACTCGAAATTAAATGAAATCGTCCACTCGTCAGAAAATGTACCACACCAATAATAAATAAAGACGACAAATGCTCACTGCGCTGTAGGTAGGGGGAAATGGTTTCGCAATCCATTTTTTTTAGCAAAGTGTATCAAAAATTTGTGTATTATACGATTTATATTTATAATTAAAAATAGTAAAAAGTATGTACAATGTAACTGCCATATTTTTACTACGACAAATGAGACCCTGCGCTTTACTAAATACGTTTAGTAATCAATTGAGGTACTGATACACGATAGGTTTTTTTTTTGGTGGTAGATTTCATTAGTAGGAAATCGTCTAGGTAGGTACCACAGCAGTACCAGATATTCTGCAGCCAAGCAGTAGTGTATAAACATTACTGTGTTCCGGTTTGAAGGGTACTGCCGCTAGCGAAATTACTGGGCAGTTGAGACTAACCATCGCAAGTCTCAAAGTAGTGAGCGCCAAAGCAGCGATGCTCCGGACTTTATTTTGCAACTCAAGTCCTGTGTATCGCTGCAATAGTCATGGACATGCGTTATCTCTTACCATTAGGACAGCGCATCGTTCGTCTCATTACTATAACATAAAAAAAAATTAATGTTTTTTTTTTCATCATTACTATAACATAAAAAAAAATTAATGTTTTTTTTTATGTTATAGTAATGAGACGAACGATGCGCTGTCCTAATGGTAAGAGATAACGCATGTCCATGACTATTTACATTAATTATTTAGCTATAGGGCGCGTTTTATGTTTATTTTATAAGGTTTACAAGCCAAGCAAAGCGTGGGCCTATATGTACATAATTATATATCAGGTAGAAGGTAGATACTACGCACGCAGGGCAGTGTGCCGGCGCGGCGTAAAAGCAGATGTTTTGCTGCCAAATGAAAACATTTGTTTTACGTATCTATCATTTGTTATTAGTTAATTCATTCTGTTTAAATTTAAAATGTATATTCTTACAACCTTGAAAGTTACGAGTTTTAAATGGAACATGGACCTCATAAAATAAAAGAGGCAATTAAAGTATTGACAGTTGGATGTGATAAAGTAAATATATTCGCTATCTATTTACAGAATTTAGGTACTTATCGAAGAATTATATCAGAAAATGTTCAGTGGAAACGATAAATCGTCTTTTTATTTTCCAACTTTTGCATTTTTATGTATACATGTACTAAATTAAATTTTTGATTTAAAAAATCCCACTATTATAAATGTGAAAGTTTGGATGGATGTTTGTAACTCTTTCACGCAAAAAATACTGAACGGATTTTGATGAAATTAGGTATGGAGGTAGCTAAGACCCTGGATTAAGACATAGGCTACTTTTTATCCCGAAAACATGTAGCGGGGTAACACCGCGGGGCGCAGCTAGTTGATTATAAATTATAAATGTTTCTTCTGTTGGGTAATCTCTGTATTATAAGTATGTAATTACAAAAAAAACTAAGACTAAGTATTCTATAGTATTAGTTTATTAGAATACTTACATCATTTTTGTAAATACATGGGCTATACCTACAGAAAAAACATCTATGTTTTTCAAATACATATATGTTTGTCCTGGATGGGAATCGAACCCTCGCTCATCTCGAGAATCAAATGAAATAACAGGTCATAAGTTATTTTGTTGCAGCCAGAAGCCAGTTCCAGACGTTATAAGCCTATTTATATCAGGGTTAGGTGCGGTGGTACAGCAATAATCAGATTACCTATTAACCTAAAATCGACATCAGTTTGTAGACTGTACGCTCGATACGCGCGACAGCCGCGCCTTCCTCTGTCGCAACCACACACGCGACCGGGCGTGCGCAGAGTCGCACCGCGACTTACGTCAGCCAGTAGACTGCGACTCGTCGCGGCGGTCGCGCGTTCTGAAGTCTTATATTTATACATCTTTAAGTAGGTCGCGGATACCAATTCACCCGACACCCTTTGTCGCGTGTCGTATTCGTTCAAAACTGCATAAATCTAATAGCTCTCGTCTCTACGCAGTTTTGTTTCGCTGTCGCGCGTTCGCACTACCGACGAAGAAGGCACCATACGACTTTTTGAACGAAGATCTGTCACATTTTATTTGACACTGACAGAGGATATTTTGTTGTGTAAATTTTATTGATTTTTTTCAATAAGAATCACTAGTATATTTGATAAATATTTTTGTGCCGGGTTGAGTCACTAGTGATGTCGGAGTCGTTAACTTTCCACCCGGTGAAGTTTATCGAGGAGGTTAAGGTGCGGCCGGGTCTGTACGACCCGGCGCACCCCATGGACCGCGCGGAGAGGCTCGAGCTATGGAAACAGGTCGGAGCGGCCTTGTTTACCGACTGGGACACGTATAGCAAAGCTACTGCGTATGACAGAGGTGAGACACCAATATAAATGTGTAGATACTTACATGCAGTTTTTGGCGGGAACGAGGGAAAAGTCGTGTCGTTTATGTAGGTATACGTATACAAATTGTGGTGTTTTATACCTACATAAAATGCCAAATTAAACGTGACATAATGTGGTGAAACATCACTTTTCATGTTGCTTCTAAAACTTGAATCTTATAGTAAAGCCGCCATTACTTTACTAGGGCATGACTTGACCTTGATTTACTTTGTGAGACTTACGACTTATTTTATTAGATTTAGAACATTTGAAAATGTCGAAATACTTGACTCCCGCTTGACGTGTTTTCCCGCTAAAGTAGATGATATCACGAATTATCGCAGAATACGGAGTGTTTTGCCTCGCTTATCTGTGACCTCGACATTGACCGTGAAAATCATTGTTTTATTGTGATCGCTCGACAAGAAGGATTATAAATAACGCACGTATAACCGAACGTTTAATGTCGTATGAGTAACTTTGTAGCGAGCTTTGCAATCGAAAGTATTTACTATTTTATCGATAACAGATCACAAACAATTACAACACTAGTTAAGTATGGCTAAGACTAAAGTATGTATCCCTAAAAATAAGATAAGTATTGTTTCCCTTAACTAAACCAACCTACTTAGTAAGCTGAAATGACAATGGACAGATGAGATATGGTTCTACAGTGGAGACTGCGAATCAGGAGACTTAATATGGGACTCGTTGAGACTAGATGGAGAGACGATATACGGAAGGCAGAGTAGTAGCTGGAAGTATAATGTCGAATGGCGTGTCTTGGGAAAGGCCAATGTCCAGTAGTGGACTATGATAGGCTGTCGATAATAAAACCTTGAGGATATAATTTCCAAAATGCATGATCAATTCGCACGTTTATATCTTTCATTATCACTGGCCACCATTTATTTCAGTCTTGCAACTGCAGAAAAAATGGCGTTCTTTCCGCGATGCGTACAATAGAGAACTGCGCCTGCGTCGCACTGACTCCAACACCAGAACTCGGAAGGTCTACCGGTACTTCAAACGGATGTCCTTTCTTGGCGGCTTCGATGGAGAAGTCAGCGTTTCAGAGTAAGTTTTAAACCTCATTAAATGACATCATTTACGGTCGTGCGTCACTCATCTAGGACGGGCTGCTACTGTAAGATAGCGTCAAGGCTTTTCTTAATAACAATAACGTTTAGGTAAGACTTGTATATAAATGATCCTCATTTATATACAAGTCTCTTCTTTTTTGATCTGGTCAAGATAACTAATGTTGCGGTAATGAGAAGCCAGGTGAATGTAACCGTTCAAAAAGTTCATAAATTTCATCACGTATTTTGCATTATCAAGAACCAATTGAAATTTACCGTGACAACGGCCAGATGACGTCACGCCTTGTTTAACAGTTCTACGAATATGTCAATAACAAAGGCGTTTCGCACGAGAGGAAAGAAATTTCGGAGTAAAAACAGATCCACTTGGGGAGGACAGTTGGTCGACACCTTAAAACCTGTAGGTTTATTGTTGCGAAATAAACTTATTAGAATGGACCTTATTTATATGTTCCCCAGTCTGTTCACCCTTTCCAGACAAACTAGGTCAACGTATTGTCACATAGAACATATAAATAATGTAAGTAGGCCACACAGACTAAATATATATTGATATGTAAAGAGTTTCCCCCTTTGAGATAACGATTTACCGCCTTTCACACCATCTCGGCATTCAAGTACTCATATACAATATTCACGGAGACAACTGTGAAAACATTACATACAAAAGAGTCTTGATTTCTTGTAGAACAGGTTTCTTTCAGGTTTGCATTTTTTTTTTTGTTATTTGTGCATAAGTTTGCGTCGCGCTTCACTTCTCTTTTAAGTTGTTTTTTTATTTTAACGACTGGGATACCACCGCGCACCGTTGCTGTTTTTAAAATTCCATTACCCATTAAAGAATCAAATTGTTTAAAAGTTAAGGTGAACTTTGCGAAGTTTTTTAGAGAATTTAGAACGACTGTCGATTTGTAGCAGCTGACATGCCATTTGAAATTAGACCCTCATTATTACGGATACGATCCCCTATTGTTTCGCCCTCTTTTACGCTCTATTTCTTCCCCTCAAACGTATTAAAAGAATTAAACAGTAATGGGATTATCCTAGTGTCTCACAGTCTGAATAAATTCTACAAAACGTGACGTGCCATCATCGTTCTTTTCACTTCTTAAACCCAAATCTGACTTCCATTAGACCATTTGATCTCTGATTTTAAGCAACAATTTAATCTGATGCCTGGAGCACTAACCTAGAAAGAAAACTCTTTGGTTTAAACTTTTAACATATTATATCAATAGAATTCGGTTTCTTCTAGGCATGCATGCCCCATAGTCTTCACCAAGCGAGATGAATGTCCAAGACAAGCCTATTTATTAATTTTAGAAAAAAGGAACCAGTTCACACTGGATTTGACACCCATTGTGTGCTTTTTGGGTAACATACACTACAGCATAAACTTATGACCTATTTGTTCGTTAAAAATGTTAACTAAGCTATTGCTTGGTAAAGGTGTGAAAAGTATCCGAAATAATATTCGTCTTTTAATTCTCAGGTCATCAGAAATAGAAGATGAACCGAAGCTTCTGTACTCTCTACAAGACGCGCAGTTAAAAGACGAAAAAGTAGAAGACGATCACGTGCCAGTAAAGAAGCAGAAAGGAAAGAAAAGACGAAGGAAAAGCTCCAGCAGCCTACAGGCCGCGGAAGAATACGAGATACCTATGCCGTTGTTCTCGTCCTCCGATATGGCGGAAAATGACATTGACAGTGACAGATTGTTCCTAATGTCGTTCGCACCGGAAATGCGTCAGTTGCCTGTACATTTGAAGATGTGGGCGCGTGCACAGATAGCGAATATAATGCAGGAGGCTGTGAATAGTTATTGCAATAATACAATTCCCCAATCCTTGATGGAGAGCGGTGGAAACATGAAGAACAATCACCCTGACTTAGATCTTTCAGACTAAGGAAATGTTCTTCCTTGTTTATCATAATTATAGGTACCTAATTATTTTAATCGCAAATTCGGTTTTGTTACACTTGTTCAAATATATATTTACCGCTTATACATAGGATAACAGTAAATATATAGATACCTACATAATTATAATATTAAATTTTCTAACGATCAAATTTAGTTTAGTCTCGTATAACAAAATGAACATTGTTTTCAAGTTAAGGTTATCGAAATACCAAAAACAAACAGTTATTTTAAGTTTAAGTTTACATTGAAAATGGATACCCAATCTTTACTCAAGGAAACATTAAATATGCTATGTTAAGTTTGGTTAACGTGATAGTTTTAAGACAAACAATATTAATTAGTAATAAGTTACATACATATTTTACGCACAATATTAATATAATGTTTATCCTGTTTGTTAATATTAAAAGGGATCCAAGTTAATAATAATTGTCTTATTTCATTTTACCTCGTGCTTGCTCAATAATAAACACCATGTTTACCTGTAACAAAAATAAATAATTAATAAATACACGTTTATTGTAAATTTTTTTTCATATATTTCTTAGTTTTTGTCGTCGCACTTTGAGCATTTGCCAGTGTCAAGTGTTTTGATAACAACAAATATCAAAGTTAAATATTATAATCTAAAGTTCACAGTCAAACAAAAAGTAAGTCATGGTCGAGTCCAGTCATGCCCTAGTAAAGTAGTGGTGACTTTACTAGAAGCTTCGTTGGAGATTTGGAAGTAACACGAAAAGTCACCACATTCTATCACTTTCCTACACTCGTGTGCGTAATTCGGCACTTTATTAATAAAACACGACTATTTAGAAACATTTGGAAAATATAATACGATGGGGCGACACGACTTTTCCGACAAAACACCTCTGAAGCTTGTTGTAAAGGGCATGATTAGACTTGTGTTTAACTTACTTCGTGTGACTTTGACTTATTGTACTAGATTTATTTTGAAATAATTAAGTACTCAAAAATATTAAAATACTTGACAAAATGTAAAAGCACAAAGAGCGATGCCAAAAAACACGAACACGAACGACGCTGCAAAACAAATTGCAGCGTCGAGAAGTTATTTTTTTAAACTGTGGCTGTACTTTACTAACGTAACTGAAGGATGATGATGATAATAATTTGATGAAGGGAATAAAACTTTCATAACAGGATTTTTTTCAATAATCGTATGTTGCCGTGAAAAGGAGATCCGAGGCCTTTGCCTAGCTGGAAAACTTAAAAAGTGCGAAAGAAAGTCCATTGAATCGAACCCAGTTGAAAAACAAAACAAATTTGAAATTCAGAAACAGCGTTTACGTTATGAAGCGAGTTTTATTAGAAAACTTGAAACACTAAATTGTGAAGTAGAGCGATCAGTTCAGCCAAATAACTTTTGCACTTATTTTCTCAGGAGATTGATTGTACGGTATGTTAGTTGTACTTGACGTTAAGACTGCGTTTTGTTTTGATTGATTTTTATACTAACCAAATATCTCAGCAGTGATTTAACGTCTATATTTATGAAATTATTAAATAATTTAACCAAGTCTGCGTGTTCACCTTGACATCCGGAACAAAGTAGCGCATATTTGTAAGTTTGTCGCGTTTTTTCTGTAGCCCGTGTCTGTAAGGTGAGAGATTAATTTTGTTGATTTGTTGAGACCGTCTAGACGGTTCCCAGAACTATTGAAAGTCGTTAATATTGTTATCTAAATTTGTTTAATAAAATCTAATAGGAATTTCATCAGTCCCAGTGCACTTCTCAGAAAGTAAAGTTGCAAAGTCTATAAAATAAACAATGTAGAACTCTGCGGCGCGGCGCGCGGCGTTGCCAGCTCGTGCACGCTCGGGCCGCACCGAGCCGCTGCGACGCCGCCGCGGCTACGCTGCGTCACTCGCACGCGTACGCGCGCCCGGATGACAGCGTCCCAGCCGCAGCGGAAACGCAAGCGTAAACTTACGATAAAGTATTCGCAACTATAAAGTTTTAATAACACGATCAAATGTGGTTTTTGAAAAAAAAATTGGAACCTGTATCGCACTAGAAGAAAACGCAGAATAAAAATTGTGAAAAGTGAAAACCTAACGAAACTATTTGTCAAAGTTTTCATATTTCGTTTAAAAAAAATTATCGCGCCAAATGCCATAAATTAAAAATGGCGTCTTATAGCATGGACATAGAAATGTTCATAAGTGAAGTGAGGAAATACCCAGAGATTTGGAACAACAACAGTGAAGACAGTCGGTCCCCGATGCGGCGCTACCAAGCCTGGACCGAGATAGCCAGGATGTTCATTGACGACTTTGACGACCTCGGGGAGCTCGAGAAAAATGAAGTGTGTAAGTATCAAAAATAATCAGAATCAACAACGTTCTACATTGGTTCTAGTAGACTTTGTACGCCTGTCACTTCTCTAAACTAACGATAAATATGCACTTTACTAAAGACAAATATCACGGCCGCTACAAACTGTTCGTGATAAAGTAAACGCAGAGCGTTAGTCTTGTTACACGACTAACCAAACAGGAGAGCAATGTTTTCGGTGTTCATATATGTTATTTTTTTCATTTCACCATAACTTAAACAGATTTAGATGTGGTATCGTTAGAATTCTTTATATCATCCCGAGTGAAATAGGAACCAATTTTTAAAACTAAAAAATATTTTTTTAATTAGGTTTGTTTTCAATTTATACAGTTACGTTTATAGAAGGAAACTACCGATTCTAGTACATCGTTATTTAAAAATTCTTAAGAAATTCGTCATGTTCGTAGTTTTGAACAGTATTCACAAGGGATCGATACTGAAATCGTGAATGAACGTTTCTTGACGTAGTACTAGTACCTTTCCGCGTAACCTCGTAAAGTACATGTTATCTCGATAAACTTACTACTTGTATAGTTGTACATACTTGTACAACTATACAAGTATATAAGTATAAATTAACAATAAAAAACCCACTTTATGCTCCTAAGCCCAAACACGGTTAGGTTTTAGGTATTTTAATATTTTTAATTTTTTAAATAAAAAAATAATTGAAACTTAATTAATTTCTGAAGTAACAAACACAACATAATTGAGCACCTCCTCTTTATTTGAAGTCGGTTAAAATTCCTTGTAATGATTTTTATATTCAGCATGTGCTACACGATTACATCAGTGACCTTACCAAGGTGACCTTAGTGATTTATAATCGTGTAGACTTGTCTGAATGATGATAAACTTGTGTCGGACTGAAGCGTTGTAAGCGTCTTTACCGACACGATCTTGTTTCTAGCAAGAAACTTAAAGTTTACGAAACTTCATAGTTTCGTAAGTTTTAGATAAAAGTATGGATAGCTACAGATGGTTAATGAAAATATGTGTTTTTCTAAAACTTGTCATGCTAGAATATTATTTTACTTATTCAAACAAATTTTGTAGCGGTGATAGCTGTGGTTAGCGCGGTCGGTTCACACGCCGAAAGGCGTGGGTTCAAACTCCAACAATGAGCTTGAGCTTC
This sequence comes from Biston betularia, assembly GCA_905404145.2. Classification (NCBI taxonomy): domain Eukaryota; kingdom Metazoa; phylum Arthropoda; class Insecta; order Lepidoptera; family Geometridae; genus Biston; species Biston betularia. The sequence continues at coordinate 390,598 of FR989883.1, forward strand.
CAGTGAAGGAAAACATCATTTCAGAGTATTTTCTAGTATTCTGCTGGCTAGATACCACTCTCAAGTTGAAAATCTGTGTGTTCCGGCAGCCTCACTTGAGAGCCAGTTCCATTACAGGCTAGATTTGTTATGTGCTGTATCATCTTCGACCACACCGTCACTTAAAATTAAGTGAGCTATGGTCAAACACCTAGCCTGTCAACCTTTAAAAACAAAAAAGAAATTTACATTGAGTAGGTACATGAAATAATAATAAATATCTTAGGACATTACACACAGCGCCATCTGACCCCAAACTAAGCAAAGCTTGTACTATGTCAAGTAAGTCAGATAACTGATAGAATACATATACAGTGTTTTATGTATATACATAATATATACAGTACACCTAGTACACATAACTACACAAGACAACCAAGGTCACGTTTGGTAACGACCCTGGCCATCTTACCATAATTATAGTATCCGTTATGGCAACAAAGACTGGCGATATCCGTACATTTAGCTTAAGTTAGTCTTTAGTCCTCATGTTTCGTGGTGGGCTGTGTTTTTGTAACGACTGTAAAAAGTACAACTTCAAGGTTTCCAGCAAACGGAGTTGAAGGTTTTAATTGATCCATTGGGCGCGTAATTACCGGAAACAAGCTAAGATTGGTCAGCAGTCCTGGTGTTTAGGTCAGGGCTCTGCAGCCATCGCAGACCTTACCTTACCATTATGTAGGGACATGATTTTATTACTATAACTCTGATGATCTACGACTAGCTTATACTTTTTTATGACGCTGTTGCTAAACGGTGTACATTTTTGTATCATTTAACATTACTGCTCCATCTGACCACAAACTAAACAAAACTTGTACTATGGAAGTCAGATAAATGGTAAAAAACTTTTTTTTACTACATTCGCCTAGACAGAACAAACATTTGTTTTCACCACAAAATGTTTGTCATAGGTGGGAATCAACCCCACACCCTACAGCTCATAAAGTAGATACTACCAATGAGCCAACAGGGCGGTTAGATTTAAAATTGAAAGCAATGAAAAAATAAATGTTAACCTTGATATTTACGAGGTGGACCACTGTTGTTTTCGAAACATAAGACCGATGAATTCTTTAGATCTTTTTTCAATCTTGGTGCCTTCAAGACGCGAGTGAATCGGTTTCTTCTGGGCAAGCGTGCTCCATCGCAGACCGCATCTTCGATTAACATCAGGCGAGATGGCGGTCAAACCGCAATCCTATTTATTGTAAAGATAAAGATAATTTATTTGTATACAACATGAGAAGTTTTATACAATATACGCATAAAAGATGTTCCAGTAGTTGATGTGGCTGAGCCATGTTGTGCCGGTTAGCCGTACAAATGTCACGAGTGATGGCACTGTGCTCGTACAAACATTAAAAAAGCTATTTTAATTAGAATCCAACAATGTAAAAATTAAATCATGTTAGGTATGTCAAAATAACATTACAAATATGTCAAAAATTAAAATCAAATATCAAAAAATAAAATACCGATGTCAAACAGAAATAATAGATAATTGGATAATGTCATTCAAAATTGGTCATTTAAAAAATCATCTATTGAGTAATAGCATTTCTTTAATAGCAGTGCCTAAGTAAAAGAAAATATTTAAAAAAAAAATCGTCTAAAAATACTAAACTATCACGTTTTTTTCTTCATTTAGATTGAATAATAACTTTAATTGTAAAACAGACCATTTTACCAATCAATCGATTTTTTTTTACAGATAAAAAATTTCAAGGCAAATGGCGGAATATTAGAGACTCGTTCGTCCGACACAAACGGCGGAACTACGCCGTTAGGAAAAAAGGCTACATATACGCAAAACATTTGACATTCCTTGAAGACGTTTACAAAACCAGTCAATCGGGAAGCGACAATGATGCCCAGAACAACGAAGGAGACGACACGTGGAGCGACGGCGATGAAGAAGCGAAACTAAAAAAGATCCTATTTAAATCTGGTTTCGAAACAAAAGAGGAACCTTTAATGGACTGGCCCGAGCCACGAGAGAAAAAAAGAAAAAAAGCCACTAAACGAGACACACAAATAGACTTCGTGGAGACTAACTTTCCAGAAGCATCATGTAGTTATGAAAACGAAGATGAGGATAAATCATTTTTCCTCTCCCTCATACCGGCAGTAAGAGATTTCGACGTAGACAAGAAGTTAGAATTTAGAAGTGAAGTTATAAAACTAGTTAAGAGATATAGACAAGACAAAAAGGGCCGTGCCAAAGTGGAAGTGGATTCTGATTGACAGTAAGTTTTGATTAACGATTTGTAATCATCATTCCAATGTGATTAAAGGCTCATTAAACTGGTTATAAAGAATCCATTAACGGTTTTTTTCAATACAGACCCAATTAGTGCCAAGTCAGACACGGCAGTGGTTACTTGGGGAAAATACTGGGAAAACAAACTTAAAAAAATTATCTACAATTATTATAAAATGTGAAAGTTTGTTCTCAATCACGCAAAAACGGCTGAATAGAATAAAATTTGGCACGCATATATTGCATGGATTAACAAATAAATATAAATAAATATCGTAGGACATTACACACAGCGTCATCTGGCTCCAAACTGAGCAGAGCTTGTGTGATGGAAGTCAGATAACTGATAGAATACATAAATACTTTTTTTTTTGTAAATACAGAACACCCAGACACAGAACAAACATTTGTTTATTCACAAAATGTTTCCCCTGGGTGGGAATCGAACCCACGCCCTACAACTTTCAAGGCAGATATACTACCAATGGGCCAACGGGGCTGTCATTATACATATAGGATACTTTGTATCCCGTGAAAATGTTAGGTTTCTGTAGGATTACCAAAAATGCTCAAGAGCAATACCACTTACCCACCAGGCCACCACCAGAAGTCGTCAAATTAATAAATTATTTGACGAAATCTGGCGGTGGTGGGGATGTTTTTTGTTAAATTCCACGCGGGCGTAACCGTGGGTATCAAATAGTTAAAAATAAAACTTTCCCAATGAATATTTAGCAAGAATAAATTTTTGTTTAGTCTATACTTAGTTAGTATCGCATTCAAGACCAGATAAGTACTTCAAATTAATAAATTATTTGACGAAATCTGGCGGTGGTGGGTATTTTTTTTTGTTAAATTCCACGCGGGCGTAAACCGTGGGTATCAAATAGTTAAAAATAAAACTTTCCCAATGAATATTTAGCAAGAATAAATTTTTGTTTAGTCTATACTTAGTATCGCATTCAAGACCAGATAAGTACTAGTATACAAGTATTTTTTTAAATTGTTTGGGTGGGTATATCCTATTACGTAAATACAGTATTTCAAATTTTCCATTAACCTCATAAGTTACGTTGTTGCTTTTGCAAGTATTCGTTAAAATAAATAAGGAAAATTGTTTCGAAATGACGGCTGTCCAACAGTATGCCTACAGCTACAGCACAAAGGACCCAGTTATTTAACAATCCCAAGAATTTTGGCTGAAATTTACCCCCAGAGGTCGAGGGAACAACGAGTGGATTCTGAATTTATACAACATCCTGCGTCCCATTTCTCCAGCTATTTCATCTATGTCCTGTTTTTACCCGACTGCCAAGGAAGGAATATGTTTTTTGCGCGTATTTTGTTCATAAAAGTAATGAGACGAACGGGTCGCTCTCCTGATGGTTAGAGATAACATGCCCATGAAAATTGCAGCGATACACAGAACTTTGAGTAACAAAACAAAATGCAGGGCATCTCTGCTTTGGTGCTCGTTATTTTGACACTTGCGATGGTTAGTCTCAACCTGTAATTTCGCTAGATGCAGACAAGAACACAGTAATTTTTACACACTACTGCTTAGCGGTAGAAAGTTTGGTAATAACTTTGTTTGCAAAGTTTTTTTGTTGGATCGATCCAACTTTTCCATATGTATGGCCTTCTTCAAGGAGACAACGCAGAGCACGCGCGGCCTTATCATACTTCCCACAAGACTCGGCTTCGTCTTGATCTAGCAGAAACTATAGTCCAAGTATCCGATATAAACGTAGTAAATCACGCATAAGTAAAACAAAAACGTGTCAAAACCACGTCGGTTACCATAATATTGGTATTTCAATAGTATATTAGACTTATAATTACTAAATAAAACACCAAAAGGTAGGACACGTAGAGTGGCATACGTATAAAGTTAGTGGCAAGGTTAAACTTCACGGATTGCACAGTTTCCAATGCTCCAAATGTCTACATGTCAAATGAAACCAAACCACGTGCTCGCGATATACATAGGTACACAATAACGCTGTATACGTGGGTAGGTATAGTTCTGTAGAGTAATCGGAAGGGTCAACCGCGCGCCCCGGCCCCCTCGCTGTATCGATCGACGATTTGCCGCGCTGCAACTTTCTCGCGGCGTTGCCAGCTCGCACCCACTCCTAGCTATTCTGTACCCGCGGCGTTGCCAGCTCGCCGTACTTTAATCACGTTTTATCTGTGATTCTCGGGGTATTATTATTTTCTATGGTAACAAGTTATTATGACTCGTTACTGTTTGTAAACTCACGATGGGTACATAAATAGCTGAAACTGATCGCGTTTCCTGTCACTTGTTTCGTATGACTCGTGAAATTTGAGCCATTATTGCATACGGTCTTTGATTTTTAAATAACAACGTAGGTATGATACCTACTTACCTAAGTCGCAGTGATGCTGGCGTAGGAGCCAGGAGGTAATAATTACTGATTTAAAAATATATAAATCTAGGAATATAAGCTGCTGCTTCCTTGTTAAAATCGGTTGTACCGATGTATACATAGTACATGTAAATATACATGGTTTCTTTTTGTATTTTAAGACTCTTAAGGTACTCAAAAATAATAAATACGTAATACTTTCGTTTTCACTAACATAACGTACGTTTTAAAACTATTTTATTTTTTCATTAATCTTGATGGTAGGTATTTCTGACATTTTGTTTTTATTTATTGCAATGCCATTGTAATCAGTTTTTTTTAATGATACACATATTTGAAACGATTTTATGAAATTTGACTTGTAACATTGGTGTTAGCGATTTTGCAGCGAAGCATGGAGGGAAAATATGTAATGCAATTTTTTTTTTTAATTCAAAATAGGTTCGCGTTTGACCACACTCTGCCGGATGTTAAACAGTAGTGTGGTCTAAGATGGAGCACGCTTACCTAGAAGAAACCTATTTACTCTAGCTTTGAAGACGCCAATATTGTACCTAACACAGACTCCGGCAGAGAGTTCCACAACCTCGCTGTGCGAATGAAAAATGTGGAATCAAAACGCTTTGTGCGTACATGGGGAACATCCACCATGTACGGATGAAGTTTTGGTCGCAAATGATTTTGTTACAATGATAGCGCGATCGGATTAACACATATCAAAGTGGATTCATTCCCCAACAATGAGCTTGAGCTGCCGGTGAAGGAAAACAGCGATGAAACCAAATATTTGTTGTTGAAAATTTCTCGTCAAGCACGTAACGATGCCGACAACTTTACTTGAGAGCCAGTTTCCATTCTGAGCTAGCTAGCACATAAAATCAGATGAGCTAGCCTATCACGCAAAAAACAGACTAAGTATTTTCTACTGACAGGTAAAACAAACTTTTACACACGGTTTTGACTACATTTGTTTTTGTACTTTGTATGTAAGTATAATGGGACTAGTAGTTTGTTTGTCCACTCCTTGTGGTACTTTCTGTGGACGACTCTGGATTAATAGTTTTAATGATCCCACCATTAATAAAGACACATTTTCTGTCGTTTGTTCAGTAGGTTAACTAGTCCCCACCCAAAACATGACATAGATCATAAATGTTACATAGTACCGTAGATCAGCTGATTCGGGCTGGATTTAAAAAGTAAGTTTATGTACTTATAAACCTGGGGACGAACTAATGGATATTTATCACGCGATGCTACTGACTCACTCCTGGCTTTCCAAACGGTTTGGTAGCCACACGGTAACTACTACATAGGTAGCTTATTAGCACGGTCGGCATACAGGAGGACGTGGGTTTAAATACTACAACGAGCTTGAGTTATCGGTGAAAAAAACGTGAACAAACCATAGCATGGCAGTAATGAACACCAAAGCAGCGATGCCCTGGACTCTGTTTTATTACTGAAACTTCTGTGTATCGCTGCAACGGTCATGGACAGGCGTAATCTCGTACCATCAGGTGAGAGTCACATTCGTCTCATTAATTTCTCCCAAAAAAGAAACTTTCTAGAGCTCAATTGGCTAGCTACCAACGTCACCAGTACATATAACCAAGCTTTTAAATAAATATCGTAGGAATACACACACAGCGCCATCTGACCCCAAACTAAGCAGAACTCGTGTGATGGAAGTCAGATAACTGATAGAATACATAAATACTTTTTTTTTGTAAATACGTACAGAACACACAGACACAGAATAAACATTTGTTTATTCACAAAATGTTTCCCCTGAGTGGGAATCGAACCCACGCCCTCCAGCTCTCAAAGCTCTCAAAATCAAATCTTAACCAAAAACCAAACCAAACCAAATTTTGAACCAAATCTTATTCTAGACTAGTTGTGTTTACTGTCTTCGACTATGCAGTATCTGCACAGTACACTTAGCCTGACAACTATAAAAAACAAAGTGTCGTGAGGTGAATTTAGGGTCCAACAGTAGTACTGCATAATTAAAAATGTCGAATTTCGGAATAAAATCTTTCTAGGAACATACTTCATAGAAATCACTTCAGTAGGTAGTTTGAGCGTAATGCTCTTTCAAGATACAGACAAAAAACAATTTAACTAACTCTGCCCTCTAAATTAAATTTTTCTAAATATTTTTAACTAGCGGACGCCTCGCGGTTTCAGTAAAGCGACTTTACTATAAGCTTCGACGGGGTTTTGGAAGCAACACGAAAATTCATGTTTCTCTACATTGTATCACTTTCCCACACTCGCGCTTGTAATTCGGAACTTTATGAATAAAACACCACTAATTTTATACATAACCAGCGGAGGCCTCGCGGTTTCACTCGCGTAGTTCCCGTTCCCGTGGGAATACAGGGATAAAAAGTAGTCTATGTCACCCGGAGATAGCGTAGCTTCGCAACGGTGAAAGAATTTTTGGAATCGGTCCAGTAGTTTTTGAGTTTATTCGTTACAAACATACAAAAATCCAAAAATCCAAATCTTTCCTCTTTATAATAGTATAAAATGTACAGGATTTGATCACCACCAGTTTATTATAAGTATACACTATTGTTTATTCCATGGCTAGGATATAACAACCTAGAAGTAATTATATCTACAAAACATATTGATAGTACTTTATCACAGTAAATGGGAATCGATCATGATCAAGTGATCAAGCCATCATTAATCATGGCGCATAGTTGATTACCAACGTGAACGTTACTGATGTATGCGAGCGACCACAAAGTTATAAATACATAATACATATGTATAGATAATACACCTACCTACCTACCTACACTATGACTATGACTTTTACTTCTATCAATAATAATAAATATCGCAGGACATTACACACAGCGCCATCTGACCCCGAACTAAGCAGAGCTTGTGCTATGGGAGTCAGATAACTGATACTATACATACTTTTTTTTTTGTAAATACATCCAATACACCCAGACACAGAACAAACATTTTTTATAGCATTAAATGATTATTCTGGGTGGGATTCGAACCCACGCCCTTCAGATTCATGACTTGAAAAAGATATCACGCTAATTCGGCTGGTTGGGGCATGAAGCTTGTCTTTTCGTGTTGTTACTGAAACTAGTCGAGCATAATAATTAAAAAAAAAACTTGGCATGAAATATTTCTCTATAGGAGGATAGTTTTGATATCCGGTGAAAGAAAACATCGCGAGGAAACCAAAGCATGTTGGTAGTGTACTTTCTAGTACTCGGCTGGCTAGCTTGGAAATCTCTCGCCAAACACCTATCAGTATGTTCAGTTCAGTTTTTTATTTGATAACAAATACAAGTTATAAGTCAACATAATAGATACAGTATTTAAAATAATATTATACAGCCGAGACAGCCTTATATTAAAGCTAGTTCCATTCCAAGCTAGGTGTTACCATCTTCGACCACACCTTCACTTGACATGAGGTAAGATATTTTTTGTGTTGTTTTTTATTTATTTACACCAACCTATTATTTATTTCTGTTTTTCTTTCCATCCAAAGGTTTCCTGGAAGAAATCGCTCTAGACGATAAGACCAAATATCTATTATATTGTTTTGTTGTGTTAATTATCTCTTCTTTTTTTTGTATTTTTATGTTTCATATTTGTATGTTGTTGTGATTTGTTTTGGTATATATTAAAGTTATATTCTATTCTATCAGTTGTCTGGTTCCCATATTATTATTACAAGCTTTGTTTAGTTTGGGGCTAGATAGCGCTGAGGGAAATGTATTAGGATATTTAAAAAAAATTCCTAACAGACGTAATACAAAAATAATCTTTTAATTTCAACATAACTTCCAAAGCAGAGCAAGAACTAGACACAATATAACTACATACTTACCTACCTCTATTTTATCACAAGGATAAACTCTCATGAATTCATTCAACACAAAACTTTTTGTGCATTATCGTACTAACTATCGCATAATCTACACAGGCCACAGAATACAGAATACGTGGTATGGGAGAAATGACGCAGGCATGCAAGGGAAGGCGACTCCAGTCTACTACAATACGCATGGTAGGTAATAATAACGCACGGAGCGGCAACGCCGCACGGTCTGCACGGAGCGGCAACGCGCGATCGATCGAGCGCCAGGTTATCTCGTGAACTTTGTAGCAACAGCATACCTACGCTAGGTATATATCTACATGCGTAGGTATATATCTGCATGCGTAGGTAGGTATCTACACGCGTAGGTACATACCTACACGCGTAGGTACCAAGTGGGTATGTGTACCATGTTCGTACCCGCGAGTAGACAGGATCTAGAATCAGTTTTATATTTTTCGTCTAGAACTATCAGAAATACAAAAATCTGTCGATAAGGACATAATTGTGACATAATTATAAGATAGGTTACGTCGCAAAGATATGTTTGAGTGCTTTTTGGTGTTTGTGCTAGAGCTAATGCTAAATTAGATAACATTTTGATAATAACGGATTCTGTATTACGTAAAGCAATATATTTCAGTGTAGTAATTCACCCATCTAGATAACTGTTTGCTAAACCATGAGTGTTAATAAGATTTTATGTGCATACTTTGCTCATCGCTATGTACGTGTATGTGGCGATTGGCTGTAACCTATGTATTTGAAAGAAAGAAAGAAAAATATTTTATTCTATAATAAAAAGACACAAAAAACATTATGATGATACAATTTATGATTTTCAACATAAATAATAGTTAGCTATAAATATAAATTTGTTTTTTATTTAAGAATGATATATGGGTGATTCTCCGAAATTTGGTTAACTTTTGACCTAATTTTGAATGTGGTATTTTTAGATGATAATCAGTAAAGTTTTTATTCTATGCTGTAGGTATAACATCTACTTTGCTGTACCTAAAAGGGCCAGTCACTTTACTTAATATTTTAAGAGAAATTTAGGTTTTTTTAAAATCAGTGTTCTAGGGACTGACGAGACGTGATAGGGACTGACGCCAAACACGGTTATTATGTCAAATCAATCACATTTTTATTGAAAAATCAACTGTAACAAAATCAAATACCTCACATATCATAACTAATTATTATTTTAATAAAATAGCCTAAGCAAGTAATTTTATTTATGGTTATTATCTAGTTTTTCCACAATCTTATATTTAGTACCTCAGTTTAGTTCCAGTCTCATAAATATGCAATGTACTCAATGATATTGAGGCAGACAATCAGTTTTTAGAAATATAATTTACTTAATAAGCTACTTTTTAACAAAATATCTCTTATGTTAACAAATTCTATGAATTTAGATTAAACTAAAAAGTTCCAGTCACAGGCTTTCTTTTATTCATTATGCACATGAAAAAATGTGCCAATATATCTTAATAATCAAATTTCACTTTGAGTTTATACTTACAAAATAATAGTCTTTAGGTAATTAACAATTATTTTAAGTGATTCAGCTTTCTAAGTAACGATATTATAATTTGAACACAATGTTCAGCCTTTTACTAATTATATTATAAGATCATAAATATTTCAAACCTAAACTACCTAGTACCTCGTCTTTATTTATATCACTATTTGTTTTATTTCTCGTAAACATTAAAGGGGGTTTAAATATGTAAAATAATGCAATCCTCTTGACGATAAGAACTGGTAGTTTTTCTATAACGTCTTCGTAAGGCAAGTCAGCGATATCATTATCATTTATTTAAAATTCTGTGTCATCTTCATTGCAAACTTTAAGGAATGTCAGCTCTCCATCTTCATCGTCAAAAAATTGCGGCTTATCGATATTCTTTTCTCCTCATTGTTAATTCGACTAGAATATAATGTCCACTGCGATAGCTAGTTTTAGACTTTTTATGCGCAATGTAGCTCATACTTGCTAATGGCATTTATTATCATCTTCAGAATCCGTGATAATATCACGGCTAATATCACGGATTCTGAAGATGATAATATCTGATGATCTTTTTTTATCAATTCTGCTTTTTGATTAGGGTCTGTGGCCATTTCTACATTTTTCTTTTTGGTGTAAGTGTTTTCTTCTTTTATATCATTCTATGTTTCAGTCTTCTGCTTCTTCGTTTTTCGCTGGCAAGTTTTTTCTTTAAATTTTCAATAACTAAGACCTTTCTCTTTAATAATTTATTTTATCCCGTTTAACTATACTCCTCCTTCCTACTCTCTCCTCTAGCTTCAGCTCTTCTTTCATTGTTTAATAAAGGAACCTCAGGAATAATTTCCTCGTCCGATGACAGTGGCTTATTTTGGTCCGTGTATTTATCAGTATTTTCACGAATCTTTTGAGTTTTACTATAATCAGATGAATAGGCTTACTCATTTTTTTCTTGCTTTTCTGTGCTCACGCGGAGTTCTTTTACAGGACTCATGTCTTTTACATATTTCCGTAGTCTTTTTTCCTGTTTCTACCTCGTTCCCTATTCTTTGTCATTTTTATTTTTATCCTATTGCCTCTTTGCCTGTTCAGACTATTTCTTGCAATTTCCTCTTTAGATAATATTGTTTTCTTTCTAGGCGCCATATTCTACAACAAATACACTGGTATTATGTTTAAAACCATGCATTACACAGTATGACCATCAGTCCCTAGATGTTGTCTCAGGCCCTAGTCACGTTTACGACTAGGGCCTGACGGTCTAGGAACTGACGAAACGAAACAAAATCAAATGTAGCGTATTATTTTAAATAAACATCAAACCCAATAGGTGGTCAAAATAACAAGGCAAACCAAACTCGAATTTACAATAAGTAATGAGATCAATTATTAATTAATTATCTATGAAACGACTTACCTAGGGCCTGAAAGGTTGACTGGCACAGCACGTTTTTCTGCAGCAAAGTCGTTGATAACACTAATAACAAAATGACTGCCGCGACTTAAGTCGTATTTACAATTAACTTCACACCAATGCTATTGTATTGAGCATGTTATGAAAAAGGCTTTATGCTTAGATGCCGCGTATTTTTGAATTTCGTAAATGACTAGGGACTGATATTTTTTATCGCTTACACTTTTTGACTTGAAATAATGTGATGATACATATTGTTATAATAAATTAAATCGTAATGATAAGGTTAGTAATCTAATAGTAAACAAGTTTAAATACATTTAAGCCAAATTATTCTTATAGAATTATAATTACAGTGAAATGATTACTACATTTGGGAGATCTTACATGGCTAGGGCCTGATATTTGGAGTAAGAAGTGGCTATTTTTGGAAATAAAGAATATTATGATATGTATGAAAATGAGTGACCAAATAAAATGGACTTTATATTACCGCTTAGTAGTTTCAAATATTAGATAAATTAATAAATAATATGTAAAAATTGTTGTCACCACCAAGTTAACCAAATTTCGGAGAACCACCCATATACAAGAAGAAGGTACAGTTTATACTTAGTAGGTAGGTTGTCTGGAAGAGATCGCTCTAAGCGATAAGGCCGCCGATTGAAAAATGTTTGATTTATTTCTGTTATCTTGGTGTGAATAATAAAGAGTTATCAATCTATCTACTTATATTTTATTATGCACTAGCTGCTTCCCGCTGTTTTCACGTGAACACAATTTTTTTTCGGGATAAAAAGTAGTCTAGTTTTAATCCAGGGTGTCAGCTACCTCCATACCAAAATTTTATCAAAATTGATCCTGCCGTTCAAGCGTTTAGAAGTAACTAACATACAAACACACTCACTCTGTTTGTTGTTATTGTTGTGTGCGGTTTTACCCGCTACATGATGTTATCGGGATAAAAAGAGATTTAATAATAAAAATATTCCTATATTTTCTAAAGTAGGTAAGATATTTTAAGCCGTTTCATAAAAATGCTAATATTTAGAAAACATCTTGAATGTTCGAGTCGGTCTCTTTGAACGGCAAAATTCGCGAAATGTTTTTCTAGATCTCGCGAACTTGTTCACCGAAACCACTTTCCACTTTTCGCACAAGTTTCTACTAGACAAGCCCAGTTCTCATATACCTACAGGTAAGTACCTAAGCTTGGAACAAACCCCAACAGTCAGCTTGAGCTGCCGGTGAAGGAAAACATCGTGCGGAAATCATAATTATCATGGTGGTAGAGTAGTTTCTAGTACTCGGCTGGGTGGGTAGTTACCACCCTCAAGTTGAAAATCTGCCGCCGAGCATCTAACGATGTGTTCCGCCAGCCTCACTTGACCTACCATCTTCGATCACACCATCACTTAACATCAGATGAACTGTGGTCAAACACCTAGCCTGTCAACCATAAAAAAAGATAAATTTTAATGGTCAATAATACATATTTCAAGACATGTGACTTAGCAAAACGTTACTTGTAAGTAACGCTTCGTTAACTGTCGCTGCATTAAAATCTATAATCACATTTAAGTACCTACGACCAACACAGAGTGGGCAAGCAAGCCACATGATTATCTATCGAATTAAAACAATGTCCATCGATTACTCATGTTTGACGTAATTAATTTCGATACGTCCTATGGGCAATCAATTAAAATTTTTAACTTCTGACATCGATCGTTTCACATTCGATGACAGAAAGTTCAGCTTTCCGTTTCCCAAAAAAAACATTTGAAACTCTTGAACGAAGTCAAGTTAAAATCGCTATCACGTTTTCCTTTCGCGGCCCACCAGCCAATTACTGCAACACCGAAATTATCGAGTGAACCTGTTTCCGCTTAATTGGAGGACACCGTTACAGTGCCCACTGTAATAATAATAATACCTAAAAGAATTGTAAAAGAAGGCATTCAAGCGATTGTGAGTTTCAAGCTTCGTCTCTCGAATTCGCAATCCAAACAAGTTCCAATTTTACAGCACGGAGCGGCAACGCCTCGGCGCGGCGGCGCGAGCTGGCAACGTCGCACCCTCGAAGTTTGAACTGGGATCAGCTGGGTGGACGTTGTTGATGCTATAATTTTGTGTACCTACGTATAACCATACTAACATTCTATACCTAAACTCAACGTTGAAAGCGTATAAATTCTGTAGGAATACTTACTTACTTTTCACTCGCGTTTATTGCGTATAACTTTCAGCCTTGGTTCTTTATTTTTGTAGACTAGTAGCAAGACTAGTGACAACTCGTACCTGTCTATCTAGAAGTTTTTTGGAGATATTTTATTCGTGAGGTCCCTAGGAACTTTCCGGAATAGGTACCTACTACCAATCTAGAACCGTCTTAAAGAAAATTGCTCACCTAAGTCTAGCTTAGATCTTTTTTATTTCTAGCTTTGCCGCAGTACGCCTTGCTTTTATTGTAGAAAGTACCGGTTCTGGCGGTTTTATTTCATCTAGGTAGATGTTTTTTAGGTGCCGGCGGCCATTTTGTGAACTTTGTTAGTAACGTGAAAGAGGGTCCTGAGTATGTACTAGGTGTATAGTTGTTCTAGGGGAGGGCGGGGGCTAACTTCAACCCCTGCGGTGATCATTAATAACAAAATGCTTAACTAATATTATTTTGAAGAAAAAAAAATGGAAATGCACTGTCGTTGACTAATTTGTGGTCATCTTGATATAATTGAGATTTAAAATAGACATAAGGAAAGACCGCGCAACGTCTCCTAAAAGAACAATCGAACAATCGTCTCTTGAGGACTTTTTAGTGAGATATCCAATTTTTTTTTAGAGCCAGCTTGCCGGTTATTTTCCCGCCTCTTTCCGGGAAATCATTCTAGGTATTTTTACCTCCTTGATAATAAGTATTTAAGGCCACAATGCACGAATGTGCCATATGGTCGAAGAAAAAAAAAAGTATTGAATACTGAGATTTAATAGTTTTCACTGAGGTTTTTCAAATATTCGTTTTTTTTTATAAACTTTGGTTTTACTCACATTTGATGAAAGGTCCAAGGTTTTACTCGTATTTGTTTGTATAATATCTGTCGTTTTCACGTGACTTGACATTTCACGTTAGCAAGAAGTTGCCAGAGCATTTTAAACATTGATTAACTTTGTTTACAAGTAATGTCCATTATTTGTATTCAACGACCTTTATCCGAACTTAATATTACGAGTTATTATTATTTTCGCTATTTTAACTATGACAACAGCAGCTGAATAAAGCTATAAATCTCGTTCCAAAGCACCAAAACGAATCGCCGAGCGGCCATTAATCAGACATCTCCATGTAATTTTACATACATCATAATTTAAGCCTGCATGCCATTATCGAATGTTCTGGCCAATTACCAGCTTTTTAGTCTCATCTCCAGCTTAATTACAGCATCTAAGATACCTATTCTGAGGACGTCAAATGAATATTTTGAACATTTCAAGAAATACAGTAGAGTCCGGTTATGATGACGGCCAAGGGAGATATTACGTCGTACTAACCGGAAGTCGTACTAAACGAAAAATGTAGTGTTCACGTGGGAAGTAGCGGGTAACACCGCGGGGCGCAGCTACTTATACATATTTACGCTATTATTCATGAAATGAAATGAAATTTATTAACAAAAAATAGGGGTTTCATTGATGTTATAATAATTAAACGACAGCCCTGTTGGTTCATTGGTAGTATGTCTGCTTCGAGAGCTGAAGGGCGTGGGTTCGATTCCCACCCAGGACAAACATTTGTGCGACTAACATCGATGTTTGTTCTCTGTGTCTGGTTGTACTGTATGTATTACAAGTAACATGTATCTACAAAAAAAAGTATGTAAGTATTCTGTCAGCTGTCTGGTTCCCATAGTACAAGCTTTGCTTAGTTTGGGGCTAGATGGCGCTGTGTTAAATGTCCTCCAATATTTATTTATTTGTTATTATTATTGAATTAGTTTGGCGCTAAGGCTGGAGCTTGTCTACAATATGTCTGAAATTCAAAACACAATATATGAAAATAGTGTTCAGAACACGTGATAAACTGGAAGCCATATTAGGATATCCTTGAAAGTTTTCAGCTAACACATAGGAAACCTGTGTAAATTAAACTGCCCAAGGTTAAGGTTTAACTTCAGCTAATAATACCTAACGTCTAGGTCATTTCACCTATTCTCTACCCAGTCTATTAGTTCTAGAATAAAGCCTGAGCTACACTGTTATAACGTAATAACTTATCAAGGTCATACCTACCTCACCGTGTAAAATGCTTGTGGTATCCGCAATCGACAAGCATGTATGAAAAAGCTAATAAAAGTAGAAACGAAAATGTGTGCCAGAAAATACATGTCTTTGTCTACCATTACGTAAAATGAGAGGTTTTGTATGTATGTTTTTGTTGAGAGACCGTTCTGGTTCAGCTATATAAAGACCTTGGGTTCGAATCCCACAGCAGGCACCTGTTCTGTCGAAGTCATGTGGGTATTGATGACTTCGAACGGTGAAGGAAAACTACAACTTATTTAGAAAGAAAAAAATATGCCAACCCGCACTTGGCTAGCATTGTGGACCATGGCCTTACCTTCTCACAGTGAGAAGAGACCCGCGCCCAGCAGTGGGAAAGTTTACGAAAAAAACAGGACTGATTCGGACCACTACACAGAAACGTAAAAATATATGCAGGATTGACATAAAAGCTGTCTTTATGTCACGTGGGTAATTATTTAAATTTTTGGACTTTTCTATTAGCGTTATCAAATATATTGAATGTTACTTTGTTTGGGCAAAGGTTACGTTGGTAAGGAATATGGTTTAGCGTAATACATTTTTTTTTTAATTGTTGACGACTTTGACTAGCTATGCATTTTTACTGATGTTCAGTGACGGTGTGGTCGAAGATGGTAAAGCACAGCCTGTAATTGAACTGGATCTCAAGTGCAGCTGCCGGAACACACCGTTAGGTGCTTGGTGGCAGATTTTCAACTTGTCGGTAGCTAGCCAGTCGAATACTAGAAAGTACCCTACCACCATGCTATGGTTTCCTCACTATTTTTTCCTTTACTGGTAGCTCAAGCTCATTGTTGGGGTTTGAACCTACGCCCTTCGGCGTGTTAACCAGCGTCTCTAACCAGTTTTCATCGCTACAAACATATCCTTATTGCTCAATCCTTGAATAGCGAATAAGTCAATGGCATTTGGTGTTTTTTCTTTGTTTTGCACGACAACATTGTATCGTGGTATTTGCGAGCCAAGCGCCGTTGGCAGCGGTCTTGTCAGCGAATGCCAACAGCTTAGAGGAAGCAAAAACCTGGCTCCTGGCAAATGTCAGCTTAAGACATTAAATTTAATAGGCTCACCAGGACGGGACGCCCGCGTAGCGTTTATTGCTCAAGCTGACGTTTTTATTCTGAAACTAGCAGCGCGACGCGGTTCTACCTTCAGTTTAAATTTTTGGGTTCGTGGGAACATGTCGCTCATGATTTATAGTATATAAAGACCTGGGCAAACGTTCAGTAGGGACGTCAGCTGGTGACCCGAATGCTGGCGTCTATTTAGGTCAAAAACTTAGTATTGCCATAACTGGCAACGTCACTAGCTTTCTGGCTCTTTTTCCCTATACCAAAGGAGTTTTGTTTTGGATTAGAAATTGTACGCTTTTGGATTAGAATATCTATTTTACTTTCTGAAATATTTTGTAGGTATAAACCTATGTGAAATTAAATTTTCAACGACGTGGTCGCCATGAGGTGTTTTGGTTTTGAAATTTAAGAAATTATATTTACTTTTAAATTATTTTTTTCAATGTACCAATGATTTTGTCGTCGATGAGACTTTCGTCATGAACCCAGAGGTATCTACGTCGGTCATTTGCAACAAATTGTGTACAAAAAAAACTGATTAATTCCTGTCTCGCCAGCCTCACTTGAGTCAGTTCCCATTCTAAAAATAATTATCATTAGGACATCTCACACAGCGCCATCTAGCTCCAAACTAAGCAAAGCTTGTACTTGGGAACCAGATAACTGATAGAATACTTGCATAAAAAACAAGACAATAAGATTGAGTCATAGAAATTATTACCTATAATTCTATGGATTGAGTTGTATTTTTGTAATTTCATGCAGCTGTGTGCGAATAACCGATTGCGGAAGGGATTAATATCATTAGATACATTTATGTACGTACGTCCTACGTAGTATATTTTTACTTTGTATATATATAAGGGTTGGTCAATAAAGTGATAAAAAGCAGTTTATTGTTTTTGTGAAACGATAAAGTGAGCGTTTATTGCGTCAATTGAATTGGCGTTATTATATAGGTAGTGGGTACTTTAGAAAAAGGTGCAGTCCGGACATGTTTCTAGATTGCAAACTGCTGTAACAGGCTGACATATTTTAATAACTAGCGGACGCCTCGCGTTTACATCCGCGTAGTTCCAGTTTCCGTGGGAATGCAAGGATAAAAAGTAGCCTATGTTACCCGGGGGTGTAGCTTCCCAACGGTGAAAGAATTTTTGAAATCGGTCCAGTCGTTTCGGAGCCTATTAATTACAAAAAAAAAACAAACAATCAAATATTTCCTATTTATAATAGTATAGATATAAATAGATAATCTATAGCAGCGAGAATATATTTCAGCTTAACAGTCGTTTCAGTCACTACAGTGATGAGGACTTCTACAAGTCTTTAGTTCCTTGAATATTCAATTAAAAGTTATGTTTATATTATGACAAAGTAAAACCTATAAGAGCCAAAAAGATGATGATAAATACAATGTCATATTCAAAACACCAAGTCGAACACAGTGTTAAAAAATTTTATAATTTAATAAGTATGTTTTTTTACGTTAAAAGTAATGAGACGAACGAGACGCTCTCCTGATGGTAAGAGATAACGCGTGTCCATAACCATTGCAGCGATACACAGAACTTTGAGTAGTAAAACAATGTCCAGGGCATCGCTGTTTTGGCGCTCATTACAATAATAATGCCATCGGTCAGTAAAAACATCGTCAAGGCCTATTAAATTGTCTTAATTGCCTAAATTGTCGTGTATCTTGCACGTGTCCCACTGAATTTTTCACAATAAGATAAGAAATTAACTAACACTTTTCCAAGTATCTGGAAAATTCAAGAATTATCAAATTTGTTATAATACCCATATTGACTTCATATACATCATGATTTGTACACAGCTAAGACATGTCTAACTGTCTATTGAACTCATTTTCAAAATATTAACAGTACTTTAGAAAACATTCAATAATGTGTAAAGGTTTAACTAATTCCGTTTTTAGTTTGAATAAGTAAGTTAGATATTATTATCGGTAAAATTGTTCTTACTCATATAAATAAGCGAATCAGATAAGATAAGAAATGAAATGAGGCGAATCACCTCTATTTTGTTAAGTTTATACTCCATGTAAGTATGTAGACAAGTTTTTTTTTTAAATGAAATTGTAATAAGCCGAACGAGACGCTCTCCTGATGGTAAGAGATAACGTCTGTCCTCCATTGCAGCGATACACAGCACTTTGTACAGTAAAACAAAGTTCAAGGCATCGCTGCTTTGACACTTATTTTGAGACTTTCGATGGTTACTCTCAACAGCCCAGTAATTTCGCTAGCCGCAGTACCCTCCAAACCGGAACACAGTGATGTTTACACACTACTGCTCTTGTGGATACATAAATAATCTCAGGGTCACAATGTTTGTCGACTAATTTTTATGATTTTTTTAAAGTATATTTGGCAGGTCTGTATGAGAATGGGTCATATATTTCATACCGCAAAGTGATTACCTACTTTTGATCCCGAGAAAATATAGCGGGTGACACCGCGGGGTGCAGCTAGTAATAAATAAAAATAGTTGTAAAATAAACTGCTGATCTAATCAAACTGGACGCCATTTTGTATAGATTCGCACAATCTCTGCGAGGCATCCGCGTCGGTCCGGTCATTCAAAACACTTTCTATACCCGAACCTTGACAATAACTCGAGTCATGGCCGCATAGAAGTCATTGTGTAACTAATAATAAACTACTTTTCGTCTGGCGGCAACCGGAAATATCCGCTTCAAGCCGGTGCTGCAGAATACATACAGTAGAGTGCACAGAAATCGTGTAGGCGTGCACTACAGAAGTACACATGTCTCTTGAGAAAAGTATATTGTGTCCACTAGGAACGTAACGGATGAATTAGTTTCTAACAAAATTTTGGAAAATTCGACAAAATTAGGTATTCAGCACGTGATCGTCAACACTATTTTGTGTGCCTTGTCTTCCGTTTTTGCAAGTCATGTCTAACATCTATAGTTACAGTCAATGTCCAGTCTTGGTCAAGGCTAGTCAAGTCCAATCATGCCTTAGTAAAGTAGTGGCGACTTTACTGTAAGCTTTGATGAGGTTTTGGAAGCAACACAAATAGTCATGTTTCTCTACATTGTATCACTTTCCCACACTCGCGCTTGTAACTCGGAATTTTATGAATAAAACACCACTAATTTGATACATAACTAGCGGACGCCTCGCGGTTTCACTCGCGTAGTTCCCGTTTCCGTGGGAATACAGGGATAAAAAGTAGCCTATGTCACCAGGGAATAGTGTAACTTCCCTACGGTGAAAGAATTTTTGAAATCGGTCCAGTAGTTTATGAGTTTATTAGTTACAAACATACAAAAATCCAAATATTTCCTCTTTATAATTATAGTGTAGATAAACACTCGAAAATACACTAGTTTTGGAATAAAATACAATAGGGCGACACAACTTATTAAACTTTGAAATTTTAAACACTTGACACTGGCAAATGCTCAAAATGCGACGCCAAAATCAAAGAAAAAAAAAACTTTTTCCGTATGCACGAATGTTCGTGCATAGTGCCAGTTCTCAAGCTCAATAACCTTAGTATTCCTACGAGTTTTAGATGCCATTAGATAAGAAACTAGATTGAAATGTGTCCTAACTTGTAGCATTATTGTACATAAGAATTTCGAAAGACGAACTGCGAATGTATGTCACGTCTTGATTTGCACGCGGGGATTTACATGATGTACCTACAACTAGAGTTATCGGATAAATTCTGACATTATGTATGCAATACATGATTGAAGAGTTTTTCATAAAGGTCAGTGTTATCATCGTACGTAAAATCCCTCCAAAAGTCATATTGAAATAAAGAAGATAATTAACACGACTCTCTCCGCGTTCCCGCCAAAATTTAATGATTGCCTTATTTAATGATATTACGGAATTTACCTACTTTGGTGTTGCCAATGAAATATGTATATTTGTATTATCTGTTATCATCAGGAGAGAGTCTCGTTCAAATCATTACTTTAATTATTAATTTTTTAGAAGAATAGAACATACTAAACATATATATAAACCGCTGCGTTTATTTTCAGAATGCTCCTGACGTAATAAATAAATCAATAATCGTTAACCTATTTACAACTGTACCTAACTTTTTCTTATGGCTATGACGAATTCAAGACAAGTAATCAATACACTTAACCTACAAAACTTATCTACTATTAGAGAATATCAAATATCCACTAGGTATCTCGACAGACAATAAACGTAAAAGCCAAAGGCTGCGTAGGTGTTGCCAGGTATATACTCGGTAACACGTAGATATAGCTATTCGACAAGTAATTAACGTATATAAAATCTATTGTAGGGCTACATCTCAAGGCTGAGCTAGACGGTTAGCCGGAGACTAGAAAGGAAGGCCGATGTAAACAATGACTCTAATTGGTATGTACAGAATAAGGGCTAAGGTTGTCTCTTACAATAATCTGTTTTATGTAAAAAGTAATGAGACGAACGAGACACTCTCCTGATGGTAGAATAACGCCTATCCAAGACCATTGCAGCGATACACTGAACTTTAAGTAGCAAAACAAAGTCCAGGGCATCACTGCTTTGGCGCTCATTACTTTCGAGACTTTCGATGGTTAGACTTGACAGCCCAGTAATTTCGCTACACTGCTGTTTACACAATACTGCTTGGCGGCAAAATACCTGGGACTGCGGTGGTGCTAACAATATCTATCACAAAGCGTTTATAGTATTCTGAAGTTAGATCTGTAGTGTATTTTTATGGTTGATCAGCCTAGGTGTTTGACCACAGCTCACCTAATGTTAAGTGACGGTGTGGTCGAAGATGGTAAACACACCTAGCCTGGGATGGAACTTGCTCTCAAGTGCCAGAACACACTGTTAGGTGCTTAGCGACAGATTCTCAACTATTACTGTGACAGCTAGCCAGCCAAGTGCTATAAAAGTGTCCAACACCATGCTATGGTTTCCTCACGATGTCTTAGATTTCACCGGCAGCTCCGGCTCATTTGAACTCACGCCCTTCGTTGTGTGTTCCCTGCCGCGCTAACTACTGAGCTACCAAAGCTACAACAAGGATAAATATACAATTAAACCTGATATTATTATAATAATTTATTTATGACTTGTAACAATTTACAATTATTATTTATCTGAACCAAACAAACTATATAATTAGTTGATTGACTAATTTACAAAATTGATTTTACGATCATTATCATAAATACCTAAAACCTGAAACAATTATAATTGTTTCAACATTCTGCGACAAAGCCACCACCAATACGGCCTTGACGCAGAACGTCACTTTCGCTAAATGTCATCGTGAAAAAGTCGACTAATTTCGCATAAGATGAAGATGTTATTAGATGATAAATTGTATTTTTTTTAAATCTTAATTTAGTGTGCTTTTTCGCACAGCGAAAATGTCGCCGAGCCTACTTACATTATACATAATTAGCTGCGCCCCGCGGTGTTACCCGCTACATGTTTTCGGAATAAAAAGTAGCCTATGTATTAATCCAGGGTCTCAGCTAATCCATACTAAATTTCATCCAAAACCATTCAGTAGTTTTTGCGTGAAAGAGTAACAAACATCCATCCATCCAAACATTCACATTTACAATATTAGTGCGATAGCTAATCCTTACAGTTAAATTACCTACATAATTATATCATTACAGTTAGGTAAACAATACAAACACCATCTGACATCGGATTGTATTTCGACACTACGTAATACCTTATGATAAATTCCCGCCGAAATCATTCAGCAATCTGCTTATTCCCAGAATTCTGTACGAGCAATGACCTCTCTATCCAGGCAGCTTTTTGAAGGGGCATACTACTTTGTAAATCCTAAGTTTTCAAAACAAATCTACGTTTTGTCTGATTGTAGAACAAAGGTAATTTTTTTTAAATTCAAAATAGGTTCGCGTTTGACCTTACTCTGCCTGATGTTAAGCAGTAGTGTGGTATCCTATTTACTCTAGATTTGAAGACACCCATATTGTACCTAACAGGGAACATAGACTCCGGCAGAGAGTTCCCGAACTTGTATGTTTGTGTGGTTTATGTTATCGTATCGTATTTCAAAACAACTAGGTTATAATTTCAGATTGACAAAAACATTGAAAGGAAGTGAGAAGTGACGTCACAATCCAAATAACAATTTCGTTCGATATCCCGGAATACCGTTTATCTGTCGTTGTTTTCTGTCCCAGTTACAATACAAACAGAATAAAACGGATCGCAATTAATTATTCATTAGGTTATTGAATAAGTTAGGAGGCACAGCACGGAACGTGCCATCCGTTATGTAAAACTGTCGTCAGCCGATTTTGGTTCAGTCCATGGATTAAATAAATATTCTATTTACTTTTACTAGACTTCTGGATGATACGACACAATAAATAAATATCGTAGGACATTACACACAGCGCCTTCTGACCCCAAACTAAGCAAATACATACAGATCATTTATTAATAATATTATTTAGGATTGTTTTCTTTAGACATGTCATAAATAAAGCAGATCATATATATATATATATATATATATAGCATAATAAATCAAACGCTCCGTCAAATCAAACATTTTATAATTAACAATTCTTTTGATGTTTTCGTTGGAGTCGCGACACTAATAACGTCGTCCGTCTCATAGGTCACTCTTACGATAACGAGGGATACAAACATCATTTCTTTTACTACGACGTAAATAAAACGCATTTACATACAGTTATATTTATTGAAATAGTCATGAACAAGTGATGTAATAACAACTTTACTGTTTTACGCTGCAATTATACACGTGCATAGTGTTGACAGATATAGTGTTTTAAAAGTCATAATTATAATGACATACATATTTGGGATTGGGCTGGACGTCTGGCGAATGCCAGCGGAGCTATGAGCGAAAACCACCACCGACTGTCCAGGAGGTTAAACGGCCACCAGGCCGGCCTAGACAACGGTGGAAAGATGAGCTCGATGCCCACAACAAGGAGTGGACATCAATAGCACAAAACAGAGAGGCGTGGACGGGAGGGAGAGAGGCCTTTGCCCAGCAGTGGGACAAAGTAGGCTAAAATAATAATAATAACATATTTGAAATTTTGAATTGACTTGTAACCAGCGTTGCCAGATTTTTTGCCAAGTCGGGATTTTGGATCTTTTCGAGTGAAAAAAAGCGGGAGTTAGTCGCACACCTCTCTCTCTATCTCTCAAACGCTTCCTCAGCAGGCTGCAGCTGCACGCGGTCGAGTTATTCCCGAAAAGCGGGACCGAGCCTGTCCCGCGCGGGACATTTAATTTTGATTTAAAAATCGGGATGTCTGACACATTTAATCTTTCATTGCGAAAAAATATAATAGTAAAACAGGAAATGATTTCACGCTTGAAATCTCAGATCGAGAAATAAGCACATGTTTTAATTAGGTTTACTTCGTTCCGGATACAATCCCTTAGAGAAATGCCAAGCATTTCCATAGCTAGTAGAACGCACTGGTTAAAGACTTTTGCCAGAGAACTAAAGTCACAGACATAGCTCAGCGTATTAGCAAGCTGAAGTGGCAATGGGCTGGACATATCTGTCGCAGAACCGATAACCGCTGGGGTAGACGTGTTCTAGAGCGGCGACCGCGAATTGGCAAACGTAGCGTAGGACGCTCTGAGACTCGATGGAATGATGATATACGTAGGACAGTTGGCGATGGAAGCGAAAAGCCGAAGATCGGGCAGAGTGACGTGTCTTGGGAGAGGCCTATGTTCAGCAGTGGACAAAGGCTGATGATGATGTTCTTCAAGCCTAGTCAGGGTTCAATGCAATGTGAATCACCCTTAACGTTAGACAAGAACTTTCACTTCGCGTTCAAGGTCAAGATAAATGTTTAACAGCTCTGTCTCGATTTCTCCTGTCGGACAGTGGGCGGATTTCTGTATGACGTTGGGATCGCTGTTGGGTGGACCTTCTCGAACGTAGGGATCAGGGTTAGGTTCAGGGCGAGGAATGGTTCAGGACAAAGGAACTGAAAATAAAGAAAATGTTGCTTTTAAAATGAACTTAGATTAAACACTTTCATTTCATTAATTCTTCGTAAAAGTCAGTAATCATCAAAATAAGCGCGAGTCAGACTCGCCCAGTGAGGGTTTCGTACAAACTAGTAGTTATGATAAATAGTAGCATTTTTTATGATTAAATTAAAAATGTACAGTTTTCGGATTTTTTCCTTTATGTGTAATATAAGACTCTACTGCTTGCCAAATTTCATAGTTCTAGGTCAACGGGAAGTACCCAAAGGTTTTGATTTCCTTGCGAGTGTCGAAATATGCGGTTTTTTGCGACATAGGTAAACGGCTGTAACTTTTTTTTACAATAACTGAGAAGTTTAATTTTCATAGCTGCAAGGGACATATATGGTTTTAATTTCAACTCGATACCTCCACGCGTTCCCGAGATAGGTCTTGACAAACGGACAACAAAGTGATCGTAAAGAGTTCCGTTTTTTCCTTTTCAGGCACGGGACCCCCAAAATTGATAACCCAAAGAAATCTCAAACTTTTATGATTACGTTACGTGTAATCGGCTACGATGATAAGGAAGCAGATGGATCTAGTTTTTCGTGATAAGCTGATTCAGACACCTGCCTGCCAAACATTGAAAAAAAAGACGTCTTAAGTAGCACCCACACAAGCGAGTTCGATACATTACACTTGCAATCTAAATCTTTATTACCCAGAGAATATTGTTATTTCAAAATATATTTCGTAATCTACACTATTATAAAGAGGAAAAATTTGATTGTTTGTATTGAATAGTGTTAGCGGGCAACACCGATGAATAATAGAGGGTATGATTGTCGTTGATCTGCTGACATCTCGGTAGATTAGAAAATATAGTTTTTGTTTTTGGGACTCACTCGCAATCACGAATCAGAGCGATTGATTGATTAATTAATAAGGAATAAACGGTCCCGCCCTGCAACTGAGTGTGATTTCACCTACCTAATTACACTAGGCTCCGAAACTACTGGACCGATTTCAAAAATTCTTTCACTGTTGGTAAGCTACACTATTCCCGGGTCACAAAGGCTACTTTTTATCCCTGTATTTCCACGGGAACGGAAACTACGCGGGTGAAACCGCGAGGCGTCCGCTAGTATTATATTATACGTTTACTACAGAACGTTTGTCGATTCTAAACGAATTGATAAGAAGAATTTTTTCACAAATCTGATGACGATGCGAACGTTTTAGGTACGAGGGCAAACTATTTAGCGTTCTGTGTACTAGAAAAAAATTAATAACATAAATATCGTAGGACATTACATACAGCGCCATCTGAACCCGAACTCAGCAAAGCTACTGTACTATGGAAGTCAGATATACTTTTTTATTTATGTTTGCCCTGATTTATAGAAGCCCCTCGTAAAGTCCATTATATAAATAAACTAGCTAATATTTTCGGGGTAAAAAGTAGCCTATGTGTTAACCTAGGATATCAGCGACCTCCATACCAAATTTCATCAAAATCCATTCAGCCATTTTTGCGTGAGAGAGTAACAAACATCCATCCATCCAAACACCTCTTTCTTGAGATTGTATGGTTCACAGTACATAATATGGATTTTTCCAACAATACTTATAGGTAGGTATGTACACTATCTATACTAATGTACACTATCTTTATTGGTGAAGTATAATTGTGAAGCGGGTCATTAGTCTGTCTGTAGTGCAACGGTAAAACCGGTAGAATGACGCCAACGATGCATTGTGAAGGCGTGAAGAGCTAGCGGCCGGTTAAACTGCTATTACTTAATGTCGCTCGCGTACAAGTATAAATTTGCAATTAACAAAAAAAAAATAGATTTTTTTTATGTGAAAAAAGTGGCAAACAAGCGACGGGCCACCTGACGGTAAGTGGTCACCGCCGCCTATGGACACCTGCAATACCCGGGGCATTGCCAGTGCGTTGCCTACCTTTAAGGACCCTATTCACCCTCCGTTTGAAGCTCTGTAGATTGAAACTAAGGAAGAAAAACCGAAGCCATTCCACATAAGACAGGTTCGCGGAAGAAACAGCCGATTAAACCGAGCGGTACGAGACTTCCACGCATCTATGATATGTGGATGGCACATTTGCACACTTTTTTTTTTGGCACATTTATAATATTATGATTTCATGCCTAACCCCAAAAACAGCAAAGTTTTGATTTAAAAAAACTACCGAACCCGATTGTCAACAAATTTCTATATAGGACCAATATCTGAAAGTAAAACCATTCAAATAAAAACATATTTTTTCAAATCGGTTCACAAATGACGGAGTTCTGAGGTAACAAACAACAAAAAAAAAAAAACAAATTAAGAACACATCCTTTTGTAATGTCGGTTAATAAAATATGGACGCTGTAGGCACAGAATGCGTACTGCGACAAAATCTTATCTCTTAATCATGATAACAAAGCTATGAAAATATTTTTAACCCGTGATATTTTTGAAAAATTAATAAAATTCAGTCGATAATCACTACATACGATCGGACGCTTTCTGCCACCGTACGGCACTACGTAGTTTGTAAACTTTCGCGGCTTGAACACATAATGACTAATGTAATCAGTAGAACAATACTTTAGAAATGTAGAAATTTACTTGGTGGTAGATCTCCTTAGCAGGAGGTCATCTAGGTAGGTACCACCGCAGTACCAGTTATTCTGCCGCTAAGCAGTAGTGTGTAAACATTACTGTGTTCCGGTTTGAAGGGTACTGCAGCTAGCGAAATTACTGGGCTGTTGAGACTAACCATCGAAAGTCTCAAAGTAATGAGCACCAAAGCAGCGATGCCCTGGACTTTGTTTTGTTACTCAAAGTTCTGTGTATCGCTGTAATGGTCATGGACACGCGTTATCTCTTACCATAAGAAGAGCGTCTCGTTCGTCTCATTATTTGTCACATAAAAAAAAAAAATAATAATAATAATTAGACAAGTGGGCTGTTATGTATTTATTGTGTTAAACATACTTTCAGAACTTTACATTTCATTAGCGCTTCCAATGGAACCTAAGAACTGCGGTGTCCATAAGGTTAGCAGTGATGGTTGCTATTTATTGGCGAATGTATTCAACTAAAACACGGGCGCCAAAAATTTCAAACATCTTGCTCATACCGACCGCCAGCTCTCCACAATTTAAATATTTAAACTGCTAACCAAAGGTGACACGCTCTAACGTCGTCAAATGTAGTGACTGGTGACTAATATTTTCGAATGAAGGAAAGGTAAATATTGAACGAACAATTTCAGCTGTCACTGTCTAACTGGCGCGGGGAAACAAACGGTAGGTAAACAGGTGAAGCGGGTGAACGACTCGGTAAATTAACAGCCGTCCTAGAAAGTACGTTATTTATACATATAGTCAAAAACTATCTAATTAGTTGGAAAGCTACCTTCAAATTGGAATTGGGCTGGACACGCTTGCCGAATGCCAAAAGAGCCCATGCCCTTAGCTTTATGCGTTTTGGCTTTTTTGCTAGTTATGGTTTTTAACTATATATACATTAGTAATTGTACTGTCTATAACGTTTCCAGCAAATTTAAATATTTTGCAATTAAATGGGTCTCGGAGATTTAACTGGTCAGATAAGAAAGAGCTGAGCTCGAAGGACCAGCCCCAAAAGCAGTTAATAAAGAAAAGGTGTAAATTCCTTGCTCAGCAACAGGACAAGACGAGTTGGTATAATAATGCATAATAAACCAAAGAAAATATTACATGTGTGTTATATGCGTGTTCAATTAGCTATTTTATAAATACACTAACACTAAATTTCATACAGCACCATCTAGCGTTTAACTAAACAAACTATAGATTCCTATAGTTTGCTTAGTCGTACAATAAATTAGTCCTAGCTCAAATGAAGCACGCATTGGGTGGTCTCTAGAAGAGGGATCGAGTGTACAATGGTATAACTAAGTTAGCACTTAGGTGGCCGAGCTGAGCCAGCTTAAAGCTAAGCTGCTTACGCCACCGACTGTCGGGGGCTCAGCTACGTGATACTTCTACGTCTAATTTTGATGATTCGTCAAATTAGTTTTACCTAGCTAATTTAACATGTCATCGAAATTGGAAACTGGGACAGTAAAAACAACTTTACAAAATGTGAATCTTACCTATACGACATTTCACTCGATAAAGCTAATAATTTGCTAAGATGTGACCACTAGCTGCGCCCCGCGGTGTTACCCGCCACATGTTTTCGGGATAAAAAGTAGCCCATGTGTTAATCCAGGGTCTCAGCTACCTTCACACCAAATTTTATCCAAATCCGTTCAGAAGTTTTTGCGTGAAATAGTAACAAACATCCATCCATACTTTCACATTTATAATATTAGTGGAATTTCCCACTGACACTAGGTAGTAGTACCCCGCAAGAGAATCCCTAGAATCGAGACGGAAATGATTAGACGACATCAAGGACT
This sequence comes from Biston betularia, assembly GCA_905404145.2. Lineage (NCBI taxonomy): Eukaryota > Metazoa > Arthropoda > Insecta > Lepidoptera > Geometridae > Biston > Biston betularia. The sequence continues at coordinate 419,943 of FR989883.1, forward strand.
GGACTAGACTGAGTTACCAGCAGTCCAGCACATAAAAGATGCAGCATGGGATCGCTAGTAGCCTTGCTTACCGGCCTCCAAACTTCAGTATGAAGATGGCACCTAATGATGATGACTGACATTATCACTTTGGTAATGAATCATATAGACCGTGTGGATAAAATTACAAATATCGCTTCGCTTCGACAAAGCATATTATATCACGTTTTTATATTGACCTGGACCTAGACGTTTGATGAGTGTGGCATGGTATTCAGGTACTAGTTAAAGATAGTTAGTCACCTGCTCTAGAAAGAAAACTGCTTCTCGATTTATGAAGAAGGTAAAACATCTAATAGGGTAAAACGACTAAATGTCATATAAAATTTGTCGTATATGCTAAATTATAAATCTTTTTGTTTTGTTTTGGAGATACTACTCAAGTAAACACTAAAATATCGCAAAATTTTACGCGTTACTTTGAAAACTATAGTTATTTTAGTCGGAGCACTATATTAACTATAGTCGGATACTCGGACTATAGTTAATATTGTAAAACAAAAATGTGTTAAAAAAAAACAATGTGTGAAATATTTTATTAGTAAAAGCTGAGAAGCTAGATAGTATGTAGGAGGTATGTACTTGGCATATAGACTAGTTTACGTCGCCTTTTGGTGATAAATTCGATTGACATTCGATTGGGAGTGGCAGTCGATTTTTAGATTTATGATCTATCATATAGGGCAGAATTTAGCGAAGCATAAATTAAACTTTTGCGACTTGAACGCATAATTAAGTAGGTTTATTATTGGGTTTTAATCGCGCACGAATTTTATTTATTTACCTCGACGTTTCGGCCATGTTGACGACCCGTTTTGACATCAAGTGAGTTGCGGTTTGACTATTTTCGTAGTATTTTGTGCGCGATTGATACCCGGTGATAGAAATTAGTATTAAAAGGTTGTTACGTAAGGTCGCGCGGCTATTTTGAGGAATTCAATTAATTAAGTATGTAGGTACTTACATGCTGAAATATTAAAAATAAAAATCTTTATTGTTTTTTAATTACAAGATTATACGTTACCTTAATTAGTTCGATCCATTAGTAAATAAGAAATACAGATATATACGGAAACGTGAACAAGATAACTGTTTTTTCTATCATTTTTTCAATAAAATGTTTAAAATATGCAATTTAGATATTTTTTTTTTTTTTTTTTTTTAATGTTTGACAGGCCAGGTGTTTGACCACAGCTCACCTGATGTTAAGTGAAGGTGTGGTCGAAGATGGTAAAGCACACCTAGCCTGGAATGGAACTGGCTCTCAAGTGAGGCTGCCGGAACACACCGTTAGATGCTTGGCGGCAGATTTTCAACTTGAGGGTGGTAGCTAGCCAGCCGAGTACTAGAAAGTACCCTACCACCATGCTATGGTTTCCTCACGATGTTTTCCTTCACCTTATTTGGTGAGTAGTTTCCGAAATATGTTAACCAAATCTACTGGGCTAAAATAGATTTGATATTAAATTAGAACTGGAGTCTGTAGCTAAGCTCTCTCTATTCTCGTTTAGCCCTATACCCGGAATTCCGAAGACTCGTCGGTGTCTGTGATTTAGGTCAAATTAATCTGCCTTATCGAGGTCGCTATTTAATCGGGCATATCGACCGGGATAATTAAGAACCTTTTATTTTGGTCGTCTTCATGGTTCTGTTAGGTCAGGTTGGGATAGTTATCACAGCATAAATATGTTTGCTTGCGCGAATAATTCGTTCCTAGAATTGCTATTATGTAAGTTATTCTATCTTTATTTATCTTCGGAGAACACAGATAAATGTTTGTGATGGAGAATTTATTCGTCTAGACATCAGAGAAGACAAATAGATCTCACTGTAACAAAAACCTTAAGACTTTTTTTCGTTTTATACACGGAAAACTCTTGATTTTATTGAACAACTAGCGGACGCCTCGCGGTTTCAACAGCGCAGTTCCCGTTCCCATGGGAATACAGGGATAAAAAGTAGCCTATGTCGCCCGGGGATAGTGTAGCTTCCCAACGGTGAAAGGATTTTTTAAATCGGTCCAGTGGTTTCGGATCCTATTCAATACAAACAAACAAACCGGAAGACCAGCACTGGTCATACTTAGCATGACCAGTATTATGCTGCGGTGAGCCCTTATTTTGTAACTGTTTGTTCGATTTTGTTTTTGTGTTTTATGTTACAGAATAAAATCTTTTGCTTTCTTTCTTTCAAACAATCAAATCTTTCCTCTTTACAATAGTATAGATAGATATCAATTCAGAAGGTATTTAGAGTATTTTTCGGAATTGTAAAATTTATTAATGCATTTCATTGTCTTTCTTATACTAATGAGGACGAGGCAATAACGAGCGCTAATATAGTAATTCCTAGGACTTTTCTGTTTAGGTCACCGCTGCAATTCTTTTGTTATTGGATGAGCCTCACTTAGTTACTCAAGTTTCTATCGCTGCAATGGTCATGGGCAGGTTATCCCACACTCTGTATAAGAAGTTTACCTGTGCATCGGCTGAGTCCTCTGTGTGTACTGGGCCATGCTCGTCGCGCTGCGGGCATGGCTAGGCGGCTTGCATGCCGGGCCGCTAGCTACGCCCCATGCTGGCCGAACATTCACACTTCACTGCACTGCACCACACACACACTTCGACCTGCGAACAACAACCATTCCATTTAGAAAAACTATACAGGCAATTTAGTAAAAATGCGGAATTATTTTAGAAGACGACAGTGAGAGAGGCTTTCCGCGCTTCTTGGGGTTAGTTTTTTGCTTAAACAGTTGCCAAATTGGTGTTCCCCGAAGAATACAATGTCTTACAAACTTACAATTAACATCAGTGATAAAACACAAGCCTATTTCTTTAAATATTTTAAAATAAGCAAGAAATTCATTCTTTAGGGTTTTAACTTTACTGATGAACTGATTGCCAAAAATAAAATAAATTAAATAAAGTCCAAATTTCGATTTGTTTCATGTAAGATATTGAAAAAAGAGTTCAGTTCATGTTTGCGTCGACAAATTTTTACTCGTCAACACAAAAAGGATGGTGGTTATTATTTTAACGCGTTGTTAACTACGAATAACATTTTATACAAGTGAGTTGTCTTAGCTTTCCAGTAAAGTAGATCCGAAATAGCGAATTTTATGTTCACAACTTTTTGATAAACATGGTTTGGGTCTGTCAAGCACTTTTCAAATATCAATTGTCTTGATTTTCCGACCTATAAATTTGTTATCGATAAAAAACTCGAGGAAACCAGCATGATTACATCCGATACAATCGTGTGGCACACAAAAACAAAAGTAGGTTAGACAGAGAAAAAAAAATAAGAGTCGCAAATAATTCGTCCACCGAAGTAGATACGCTCATGGCGACCGTTCTCGTGCGTATCCAATTTCGACCACATCATAGCTTTCCATTCGATTGGTCGTATGACAAGTTGATTAGTCATCACACATACCTAGCCCATGTTGTATTATGGACTACGACGTGACCGTTTGACCACAGTACATTATATTATATTAGGTCAGCAAAAGAGTAATATACAAATTTACAATTTAAAAAACTGACTCCATGACCCTTAGGCCAATTAAACGCACTGCTCCAATGAAAACGCGCGTCCACCGGACATCAAGGCGCGCGTTTCCTCGCGAGATCGGCCCGAGAGATTCGGAGGTGTCTGTCAGCGAAAGCGATATGTCATTTGCAAAATACCAAAGCGAAAAAAAAATATTTAAATGCCGCTGAGAAGCAGCAAGAACTGCCGCTCTGCGAGCAATTTCCCCAGGGGTCGTGGCCTCTGGCGCCCAGTTTTGGTAAAGGGGAGAAATCTTCGAGGCCAATTCTCACCACGCCATACCAAAATGGTGGTGGAAGGACTGAACTGAACTCCAATGAACCAGCGAGGTTTCGGAGCAAACGAAAACATCATCGATGTATACAATTTTTACATTTTTGTTGATTTTTTTAAACCGCTCTGACGATTTTGATAAAATTTATATGGGACCTTTGAAGTATGGTCTACCGAGCAAAAAAAGAATCATCGAAATCGATTCATAATTGGCGGAATTAGCGCGTAACAAACATAAAAAAAAACATACAGTCGAATTGAAAACCTCCTCCATTTTTGAGTCTGTCAAAAAAGAAATAATAAACTTCAAAGAATTTAAAAAAATATTTGTAAGAAACAAGACATTTGTCAAATTATGTTATGTAGTTTACAAGTTATGAACGTACAGTCGTACATACATACATATACGGGTCATAACCCACCCTTTTGCTTAGCCGTAGTCGGGTAAAAAGGCCCACGATTTCTAATTTCAAGAGGCTGCGGATTACTCCGCTCACATTCTGGTCAAGGCCAGATATTTTTTTGTTGGAAAGGTCTACGCTGGGCCACAAACTTGTCTGATTGTAAAAGTCGCGACGAGTAGTCGAAGATGAAGTACGTCAATCTAGAAACAAGGTCGGCAGCGGCTATTGCTTCGAGCGGCGTATTTCATGGCAATGGATGCATTTTTTATTTCACTGCTATAATAAACTAGTTGATAACAGCGACTTCAATTAAAAAAAAAAAAAAAAAAAGTTAAGGGGTATTTTTTTTTTACGTAAAACTAGCGCCGCGTCCCGTCTCCGCACGGGTGGACATCTATTTTTTAATTTTATTCTTGTAATAAATATAGCCTGTTACTCAGGGATAATGTAGAAAGAAAATGGTGAAAGAATTTTTGAAATCGGTCCAGTAGTTTTTGAGTTTATTAGTTACAAACATACAAAAATACAAATCTTTTCTCTTTTTTATATTAGCGATATGCTCTCCTTATGGTAAGATATATGATGACCATGACCATTGTAGCAATACACAGAACTTTGAGTGGCAAAACAAAGTCCGGGGCATCGCTGCTTTGGCGCTCATTAATTTGAGACTTTTTGTTCAGTTTGCAATATTAAAAGTATTCTATACGTTAATCCAGACCATAAACTATATGTGTGCCAAATTTCATCCAAATTAGTTCAGCCGTTTTTGCGTGATTAAGTAACAAACATTCATCCATCCATCCTCACGAACTTTCACATTTAAAATTTTAGTAGTAAGCAGGATTGAAGCTGGGAACAGATGTGGCCAGATGACGGAAAATATCTAGGATTTAACAAAAGGTACTGACTACTGCGCCACTCCCTGACCCCACAGAATGCGGTTTACCTCCCACGTTATAACGTGCGTACGGAGAACTATGACGCCAGACTATTCCAATTTTACCTAAATTAATGAAAGATATATAATTAAGAACATAGTATTACCGAAACGTATTACGAACATCTAGGAATCTATTTTCATCTATACCTACACATAAAAAATGCTTTGTCTTGAATGACTGACTGACGGATCAACGCACAGCCTAAACCGCTGATCGTAGAGACCTGAAACTTGGAGGGTGTGTTCTTTGTATGGCGTAGGCATTCGATAAGAAAGGATTTTCCGAAATTCTACCCCTAAGGTGATGAAAAACGGGGACAAAGTTTGTATGGAACAACGTGATTCCTTGGTCCAATCTATCTATAAAAAGGAATCCCTGTTTTACTTGGCCATAATTTGAGAACGACTTTACCAATTTCATGTACCTATATTTTTTTTTAAGTTTTCTTTATACTTTGTAGAAAATACAAGAAAGTAGGAAAAATTCAGATTTTTTTTGATAAAAAACACGCCACGCCGACGAAGCCGCGGGTAACAGCTAGTCTATATATACTTATATTACTTCGCACTAAACTGTGACCTCACTACACTATTACATCTCGATTGTAAAATTTATCCCGTTCCGTTTTACCCTTTGGGTACGGAACCCTAAAAAGGAGATTTTACTCCCTTTTTTTCAAATATAAAAAAATGTAAATTCTAATTTCAATGTACCTATTTACTACTCGCTACTGTAATCACAACCGTTTGCCGTAAAGGTAAGTGTCATCGACTATTAATAAGTGTAGAAAATTATTTTTTCTGGCTCACGTTTTGCGTTAAATTTATATTTTGGCCTTTACGACCTTTCTACCCCGAAGTATAGATATAAAATTATGCTTGTCTGTTCGTGTCTGTGATTTCGCTCAGGAGCAGGGCCTGAAGGTGGTAGGAGCGGAATGGCACGCGATCACTTGCAAACTTCTGCTATGCAGGATGGCTAGCAATTGAAGCCCGTAAATCTTTCGCTAGCCCCGATAATGGCAGCCCATTCTAAAAATACTATTGTGCCCTGATGAAAGGAACTCTTCAATTGCTGACGGATGTGGCATAATGGCGTTGTGACTGATAGTTGATCTTCATATCCACTTATTTAATATGACGGCTCTCCCTAAAGACCTGCATCGCTCGAGCTTCGCAGCAACGGACATTTAAGGTGGTTTGATTTCCATACAAATAGATTTTTCCATGTATGGACAAATGGAGCATAATTTTACAGTGGAATCACAGCTACTAGCATTTATTTTGGCCTTTATTTGCGGTATACTACAATTGCTTGAGTAAAACTGTAGATTATTAGCATAAATTAAATTAAGGTGTTAATACACAGTTACATCGACAGTTGGTCCTTCGAGCCGATGCTGTCATCTGTGGAGATGAACCAACCGATGATAGACGAGCTTCTATCCATTTGAGGATTGCGAGTTACCTATTTCCATCTGCCCTACATTTATCGAAGTCAATATTTTACTTGGTCGTAGATTTTTGTAGTACAGATATTTTGCCGCTAAGAATTAGTGTGTAAACATTACTAAGTATGTTACTAGTGAAATTACAAGTTGAGACTAACCATCTAAAGTCTCAGAGTAATGAGCGCCAAAGCAGCGATGCCCTGGGTTTTTTTTTTATATGTTGTTGTCATGATAGGTATATGACTACAGCTCCTAGTAAGTGGTAGTGTGGTCGAAGATGGTAGGCAAACCAACCCTGGAATTAAACTGGCTGGCTGCCGGAACACCGTTAGGTGCTAGGCAGCAGATTTTCAACTTGAGGATGGCAGCTAGTCATGTCCTCAGTTTGAACTGACCGCGCTGACCACTGAGCATCATCGCCACAAAATTCAATTCGAATGAGGTAAATTCGCGTAGGAGTCATTTTCACTAAATGTATAATTAAAAAACAGGACGAGGTAAGGTTACTCGCTCATTTTTTAAAATAAACTTTATGTACGTATTATATTAAATAAACGTTTCACGTGTTTTCAGCAAGGATTCTCATATTTAAAAAAGAAAAAGTTTCAGGTACGTCAACACCTGAAACTTTTTGAACACACGGGGAAAACATAGTAAGAAGCTTTGCTTAGTGACTTTCAAATAATAAAAAAAATACCGTAGAACATTTCACACAGTGCCATCTAGCACCAAATTAAGCAAAGCTTTTACTATGGGAACCAGATAACTGATAGAATACTTACATAGGTACTTTTTTTTTGTAAATATATACAGAACAAACATTTATCGTCACATAAATGTTTGTCCTAGTGGGAATCGAACTCACGCCCTACAGCTATTGAAACAGATATTCTAACAAATGATCTAACAGGGCAATTTATATGCATATAACGTATACTAATATTATAAATGTGAAAGTTTGTGAGGATGGATGTATGTTTGATACTCTTTCAAGCAAAAACTACTGAACAGATTTGGATGAAATTTGGCACACATCTAGTTTATGGACTGGATTATATAGGATAACTACTAGCTGCGCCCCGCTACATGTATTGGGGATAAAAAGTAGCGTATGTTCTAATCCAGTTCCTCAGCTACCTCCATACCAAATTTCATCCAAACCCGTTCAGTGATTTTTACGTGAAAGAGTAACAAACATCCATCCATCCATCGAAACTTTCATATTTATAATATTAGTGGGATTTTTACATTGCAAACTTTTTTGTTAAATTCCACCTCAAAGAATTCGCGTATATTACAAAAATGGCACCTAACGGTGATTTTTATCTTCCATTTAATCACAAAAGCTACCATTCTGTGGTAGGTGTAAAGTAGCCATCCTGTATAAATAAACAAAAACGTAACATGACGCTGAACCAACTCGCGAACGTCGTCGATAGGTATTTCGTGACTTTACAAAGTCCAGTTTCCTTCAAGTCTGCGGTCAAATTGCAGACTTCAAATTGGCACAGACTAGCTAAACCGACAATAACTGTACGGCAAGTTTACGTACGTAGGCAGAAAATAACAATCACAAATGGAAAATTCCACTCTCGTAAGAAGCCGTACTCGTTTTTTCTCTGTAATTGAAATATGAGTTAACTTTTGATATACCTATGAGGACGAAAGTTGTACTTTTTATAAAGAAATAAGAAGAGTGGTTGTTGTTGATGTTTAATTTATAAAATACTAGCGACCCGCCCCGGCTTCGCACGAGTGCAATGTAGTTACTAATGTGGTGCATATGCAAGTATTATACATTTAAACCTTCCTGTTGAATCACTCTATCTATTAAAAAACCGTATCTACTGTCCAATTTTGACATGAGATTTGACATATACCTAGATCTGAACTTTGCATGCCGAAGAGCGTAACTTCAAACACACATACACACACACACAAACTTTCACCTTTATAATATTAGTAGGTATGATACGAAAATACAATTATGATACAAACTGTTAAAATCATAACGTAATAGTCAGTCAGATAAGAAATATACTGGTAAAGAGAAAAAGGTTGAAAGTTGATACAATGGCGAGCGCGTCATTTCCAGTATTTTTCCTAGAATTGTATAGGGTAGAATCACTAATGAACGGCATTTATTAATATGTACTTTTTTTTTTGTATATTTACTACCGGGAATTATTTCACGGAAATCACGTTTTCACTCTCGATTCTTTCGCGTATTTAGGTTCATTGTGTAAAATGCTACAACTTAATATTACGCGACGTAATTTTTTCAGTTTCTACCCTATTACGCAAAAACAGGAACAATGTTTACTTTGACATTGAGGTGTTTAGGTACTGTCATTGCGTATCATAAAACTTATATTCGCAATAAAAAAAAAAAAGAAATAACACGAGTCGACATTTCAAATATGAATAATGGTAGAAGTTACGGCAGAGAACGTGACTCAATGCAAGAAGGTAGGTAGATTAGTTTTTTCTCTTGTGACCTATTGTAGGTAGCAAATATCGTAAAATTTTTAAATCTTGCAAATAAATATAATAAACTCAATTATAAATATCCAATTCACATAGTTAAGCATTTTAGTATGTACCTACCTCTAACTACTTTTTTTTTAATTTGCCCCATCGGGCAGGCTAAAGCTGTAAAGCCATACTGCCTCCTACTATTTTAATGTTTGCGAAGTTATGGTGCTTATTTTTTTTTTTTCTTTTATTGCTGAATTTCGACAAAAGCGGTTCAGGTTTTTTGACACTAGACAGACAAAATTGGTGAGTTTTAAATTCACATCTTCGTAATAGTCACGTATGTCTAAGTAATATTAATGGTTAATTTTTTATATCTCGATGGGGAATAGGGAAGAAGGGAAAATTATATATGACGGGAAGTTTGTCCGATAGGCACTTAGTACCATGCATGATTCGAATTTACATCAGAGACAATAAATTTATAAAGAAAGTATTGGTATATTTCTTAGCGTTGCGGTTATTCCACGTTATTAATGGGTATATCTGCTAACACTGTTAGCTTTTTTTATCGATCTAGGGGGATATCTATCCTATTACTAAGGCGAAAATGGGTCGGGCTGAATAATGAATTAGAACGGAACTCCGTGTAGGTTTTTTGTTAGTGGCTAGTGTCATAGGGATAATCGAATATAATAGGTATAGATATGTATTTCTTAATTTTGCTATTGGTCTAATGATACGTTTTATCCATGATTTTAGGTTTGTAAATGCCTATGAAATAGACTTGCTACAGAGAACGTTGCGACCAAGCAAATAGGCCTACCGCGTGTTTCGGAGGCAGGGCGTTCACATTGCTGCGAGTGTGGGGCGTTGGATGCATTATTTGCACAGCTATTTCGACCACAGACTACTGGCCAAAGGGCAAACGACGAAAATAACAAATAGATAGATAACAGTATCGTACCTTACATAAGAAACTATCCTCACCACGTGCATCACCAAGGCATCACCACACGGTCGCACGGATTTATATAACCGACAAGATAAATGCGCAGTTAAAATAGAACTTGGTTTCCACGGCGAAACGGTCCGTAAACTAAAATATTGAAACAGCGAGTATGCAACTCAAGTTGGTTTTGGGGGGAACCTAATACGATTCCTAACTGATCTGGACTGAAATTATGAATATAACGCTCACCTTTTAGTTAAAAACAGACGTGGAAGCCCCCAACGGGACTTAGTTCACGAAACACGCACGGACACGCAACTAGCACTTGGATTTCACAAAAATCAAATGGAAAGAACAGTTTTACACTATCGCCTACAACACCCTATGTGACACAAGTAATATTACGATAAATGACGTGTTTAGATATTTCGAAAAGTCCATTGAACTGTTTCGGTTGAAATTTACGTCCAGCGAAATTATAGGTACGGAATGGCAACGCTGTATAGACTACTATTCGCGAGGCGACCGCTACGCGGCGCTGCAGTCGGAGGGGGGCGGAGCCGAGCGGGGTGCCGCGCGCGGGAACGAGACGCCACATTCATACCGCGCGGTGCCACGTCGTCGTTACAATATTTTTTTTACGGCGTGGTTATGGGATTGTGTGTCGAAACTTGGATTGTTTAGATCGCGAAGACATTAGCGGATGGTGGCGAGCGGTGCGCCGACTGGTGACCTTTTCAGCGGATCGCGTCACCGCGGGTGGCGATAACGCGAGGTCGTCGGTCGAGCGCGCGGCGTTGCCAGCTCGCTGCCGCGCCATGCCCGTACTCAAGCCCACGAGCCCACGTTCACAGATTACGAAAGACAGCGAAATCCCCATGGCCCTTGATACCTAGGTACGAAACCTGCGATATAATCCTACTCAGTACTCACGCAGAACTGTGCGTGCTAACCTACATCATAATATATACACACCACAGACCGCAGGCTGTAAACAACTAGGTATCTATGTACCTAGCTATACCTGCTGCGTTTACATTTTGCGGGCGTTCTACCGACTCGGGCTAACTTGCTAACCAACTTTCATACCTACGTTTGGCACAAATGAGAAGTAACGACGCCCCACGGCATCCTTCCAGGTTTCACCATTTTTGTGGAACTGCGGTCTCCGAGGACGTATAACGAAATGGATATAAGCAAAAGTATCTAAGTACCTATTACGTATGCCAATGTGTTTTGAGTACCTAGGTACTTGGCAACGACGTTTGAGTAGGGTAACCAAGGGATATGGTGCGCCAGGAAATATCTAATTGTTATGAAATGTCATTTAGTAACGTAGTAACTGTTAATGAATATGAAACATTTATAAATAATTTATCGGTTGAGTTGCGTATCTAAATCGCTTATGTAATTGATGTCAATTATTTTTTCTCGCAGGGGATTGATGGTAGGTGTCAAACGAAACGAAAAATGTTTTTGCTAAGTAAAAATATTTTTACCTATAGATCACACTCATTAACCCTCATCACACAAATTAGATTCCGCAGATATAACATAGGTTTAATGTATAACAGTTAGCGTTAGTAGTGACTCGTTAGAAATCCACTGATACTTACTTAATATAAAAATATCACAAAGTACCTAATACGGAGAGAAGTAAACAAAATACGCAGTAATTATGCCGACAAGGCGCCTTGGCTTGAGGCCAAGTCGTTTGGATTTGTTTTAGATACAACCATTTACTAAATATAATAAAGTTATGTGTATAGGTGGCTATAAACTTATCTTTACTTGCCAATGTCTTTTTTCTGTTGCGTAAGTAACGGGTTATGGTCCTTTATAATTATTTATGTATAATATTATACAAAAGTACACTGGTATGTATAAGTAAGTATACAAATAAAAGTAGTAAGTACGTATTTTGAAAAAAAAAAGTATCACACATGTACACATGATACGTATGTGTTGTGTGAAAAAGTATGTGTTACAATTTTTTTGCAAATATTAAATACTAGCGGACGCCTCGCGGTTTCACCCGCGTAGTTCCCATTCCCGTGAGAATTCAGGGATAAAAGCCTATGTCACCCGGGGATAGCGTAGCTTCCCAACGGTGAAAGAATTTTTGAAATCTGTCCAGTTGTTTCGGTGCCTATTCAATACACACAAACAAAAAATCTAATCTTTCCTATTTATAATAGTACTAGCAGCTCGCCCCGCCTTCGCACGGGAAAACAAAACTCGATTAACAATATAAATTTATCGATTCAGTAGTTTCGGAGCCTATTCAATACAAACAAACAAAAAATTAAATATTTCCTCTTAATAAGATGTACATGACAACTGTAATAGTTAGACATAATATGATATTGCGGACTTACTTGCAGCTGTCAATTTGCTCTATAAAACGTCACTTTATTCTATTGTCAATAGTTTTCGCTGCGCGTGCTAAGTAATGATTTTTTTAAATTTTTCACATCTTGGGCTACATTATTGAATTTTCCATACAGATGTCAATCACGGATAATGTAGCATTCTAATAACCAAATAATTATTAAGATTGGTCCAGCAGTTTCGGGGCCTATTCAATACAATCAAACAATCAAATCTTTCGTCTTTATAATAATATAGATAGATGGATAACTACTTTTACACAAAAAACCCACAGTAACAATAATTTTTACAAAAAAAAAACTTCATTCCACTAATACCAAACAGAACTTGGTTACATTGGTAGCATTCTAATAACCAAATAATTATTAAGATTGGTCCAGTAGTTTCGGGGCCTATTCAATACAATCAAACAATCAAATCTTTCGTCTTTATAATAATATAGATAGATGGATAACTACTTTTACACAAAAAACCCACAGTAACAATAATTTTTACAAAAAAAAAACTTCATTCCACTAATACCAAACAGAACTTGGTTACATTGTTTTACTACGGAGTTCCGGTTCCGGTTCATCATCAGATGATGATGAAACTAGAAGGTAGGTAATTCACTGTTCAATATTCTACTAACGATAAACACCAATAACACAACGGGAAACTAAAGATAAAGATAATTTATTTGTTAAAACACGAAACACGAAATTTTATTTTATGACAAATTCTTTTTATCTATTTTAGTTTAAAAATCAAACTACTCAAAACGATATTGATGAAATCTCTATGGAACCAATCGAAATAAAAATACCCTTTGAAATGATATCTATTCTATTTATAAATAAAAGAGTTTTTTTTTGTTATGTAAAAAGTAATGAGACGGAGACGCTCTCCTAATGGTAAGAGATAACGCCTGTCCATGACCATTGGCTGCAGTACCCATCGAACTGGAACACAGTAATGGTTACACACTACTGCTTAGCGGCAGAATAAATGGTACTGCGGTGGTACCTATCTAGACGACCTCCTGCTAAGGAGATCTACCACCAAGTAAAACACAACAAACAAACAACAACAATTACAACAATACAATTGAATTGAGAATTTTGAAGACGGTTATTAAAAATGGGAAAGTATCTACACTATACACCTTTATAAGTGCTAAAAACTAACTTGGAATTCTAACTAGTATCATCCCTCTTTTTACGTCGAGGGTTACAGATATAGCCAAGCCAACGTCTGCTAAGACCCGGACCAACACCGCGTAAAGATAAGATAAGACGCTTTTAATTGCACTAACTGAGACCAATTAAGTGGCTTCATTGTACAGACGGTATTATTAGCTTGGTTCGGACCGTTCATCTTTGTTCTCTCGTTCTCCGTTTTTTGCAATAAGATTGTGTATCAACAATCTAAAGAACTAAGTATATTTTAAGTAAATGTTTATGCTATTACGTCATCTACTTATCTATGGTGTATTTTATATACTAAGATAACTTCTTTTTCTATGGTTAATATGGTAGGTTGATCACAGCTTACTGATGTTAAGCGATGGTGTGTCATGGATGGTAAACAGACCTAGCTTAGAAATGAACTGGCTCTCAAGTGAGGATGTCGGAACACATAGTAGTGTTGGTAGCTAGCCTAGTACAAGAATATCACCACCGTACTATGGTTTCCTTCACCGGCAGCTCAAGCATATCATTGAGGTTTAAATCTACGTCCTTCGGCGTGTGAATTAACCATGCTAACCACTGAGGTAAATTAACCGTGGTAAAGTTTGACGTAGAAATAGCCTCGTACACGAGTGTGGACTCTCCTCTATATAAGAGCCTGGACTCCAAATGAAACTCCACGTGTCTTCTAGTTCTTAGGTTTATTCCGTTATATTAGTTACAATAATCCAAATTACTTGGAGCCGACTATCGCGCTAGGCGGTACAGTACCGACTGTCCCGCCGCCTCCAGCCCAATCCTACACGTGTCTTATTCTTTGAAATTTAAAACCTAACAATCGACCGTCCTGACAACGTGTGCGTCCCTGCACACGACGCCACGTGGCAACCTAACAATCGGCTAGGGCAGCAGAACAATGTTACAAAAAAAATTATAACTAAATAAAAATAACACCAAGTTGTGCGTGTGTCTACGCATTTTGAAAGTAACATATAACATAACAATAAAAGTATAACATTTTGATTTTATACAAACTGACACAGAGGCATTTTTATGGCAAATACATTTTAGTAAAATAATTTAAATGAAGCTCAAAGCTTATATAACAAATACTTAAGTATGTTTACACACAACAACCATAACAATTTATTTAATTTAACATAAAAAAATCAGAAAAATCAACTTGATAATATTAAATAGTTTGAGATAGGTATTATCAAAATGGAAACTTAAATACGATTTATAAAAATACAATATGTGTGTATATTATGGGATTATAATGAAATTTAGCTTAATATTATAGTAATTCAGATAAACACTATTGCATTAAACATATTAATGATGAATTTCAAAAATAAGAATTACATCGCTTATCATTAGTTAAATTGGCTATATCAGATAAACCAATTAATATTGCAATTTTTTACTAAACTATATCTCTTACCATAGCTATGCTCATAACATAAGATAAGTTCGTATTTTTTAAAACTAGGGATAAGTAGATACAATGAAATAAACAATTTAACAATAATGCAACAATTAGCGACCTCTTTGCTAGAATTAAGCATAGAATCCCTCGAACTTAAACAAATCCTCCTTGATTGTTTGCTTATCGAGACAAAGTCACAAAAAAAAGAACCAATTTCATGCTTTATCCTCGATACGCAAACTAATCATTTCTTGTCTATTATTATAAAGTCACAAACCAACAATTCTCATGCTTGATCCTTCTATACATAAACTAAACAAACTCGATTGTTTGCTTATCGAGACAAAGTCACAAAAAAAAGAACCAATTTCATGCTTTATCCTCGATACGCAAACTAATCATTTCTTGTCTATTATTATAAAGTCACAAACCAACAATTCTCATGCTTGATCCTTCTATACATAAACTAAACAAACTCGATTGTTTGCTTATCGAGACAAAGTCACAAAAAAAAGAACCAATTTCATGCTTTATCCTCGATACGCAAACTAATTATTTCTCGTCTATTATTATCAAGTCACGAACCAACAATTCTCATGCTTGATCCTTCTATACGTAAACCAAACCAACTCGATAGTTGGCTTAACGAGACAAAGTCACAAAAAAAAGAACCATTCTCATGCTTTATCCTCGATACGCCAACTAATCCAGCTAAATTGTCTGCTATAACGAGATAAAGTCACAAAAAAAAGAACCAATTTCATGCTTTATCCTCGATACGCAAACTAATCATTTCTCGTGTATTATTATCAAGTCACAAACTAACAACTCTCATGCTTGATCTCCAACCACGAGCCGAAACTGTGACCACGAGCCAACCATTCTCGTAGTCGATCTGTAACAAAACATAAAAACTCTGTATGTACCTGTTTGCAAAAAGATGTGGCTTAACAGAGAATCGATAACGCATTATAAAAAAAACTATAATTTTATTCATCACCATTATTATCATCATCATTAGGATCATCATCGTTATTATAATTATTATCATCATCATTAGTATAATCATCGTTATTATAATTATTATCATCATCCTCAGTGTTACAAGGATTCGGACTCGTGATCTTTGATTAAGCTATCGTAGATTGCTTATTAATGGTACTCGCTAATGGGTCCTGGCCCTATGTTGTTCCTTACTAAAATATATCACTTAATATTGATTTGGTTATTCACGCTTCCCCTTATTATTTCCTCTTATTCGAATACGAATGGATCATTTTGACTAAATCACCTGTGTTGTGATTTTGAGTTTCTTTCCTGTCATCGTCATGGCATTGTGTATTTATTTACATTTTCTCTATATGTATCCATATATATATTCTATTAGTAAAGTCTAAACAAATACGGGAAATTTAAATAAACTTAGTTCTTTTACATTAGCAGCTAGCCACATAATTTAAAATATACTGTATATCCTTATTTATACGTTCAGTATTATCAACAAGATATTGTATTGCATTAATAAAGATGCTTAAAACTTCTTTCATCTGATACAATCTTTGTTGCACAATTCGCTAATGGGTGAAGTGATGTCACCATTTCGTCAACATCAAATCGTGAGAAAATTGAAATGCCTAAGATTGCATTACATATTACCGACAACTTTGAGAACCTACTATAATGCTATAACACTACGCCTAAATATTAGGGAAACAGAACAACTACCACATCATTTGTAAATCAGTCTGAAATCCGTGGTCATCTTCTGACAACCAGGAATTCTATCTTAAATAATGTAACAAAATTTCGTAAAGGCATCATTAACCTTAGAGATCAAATATATATATGCACTTCAGCTTTGACGACTCTCTAGATTAAATACATGTGTAAGTTGCTTGCTGTATAACAATGTTAAGTGAACGTCGCCTATGTCTTTTTAAATTTATTTATAATTTGGATATTTTAGCGACATAAGTTTTTTTTTAGATAACAAATCTGTATGACTCATTTTTGCGCCCGACCTCTTTTCTACAGAACAACTGAAATCTTTGTACCTGTAGTAACTACCACCAAAACGCTTGTTGTGATCAGTTATCTTTCTCCATTTTGAGCGAAGAGCGTTATAATTGGTTACGACCATCTATTGTCCAAGCAAGTTTATATTAACTTTCCGCAAATAACAAACCCACTGTATTTAGCTTATAATAGTGTAGTATGTCACCACACGTAAGATATCACTTGTTGTGAAGACTATCAAAGAAAATCAGGAAATGTATCCCCAATGCCTATTATAGGTACTGCTATGCTCTATTTTGTAGTCAGATTGAATATTGCAAGAATAAATCTATTAAATGTATGGAACGTTGTGTGAAACCATTGACATTCTTTTTTTTTTCTTTTTTTTTTTTAAACTATCGAACTTTGTGTACTATTTCAGGTTTTTAGAACATCGGTTACATATACGATTTTTGGTCTTACTTGATATGTGCATGTTCTGTAATCCCAATAATCAATAATATGTATCATGGTCAAAAATATGCAAATTTTGTAAATTAAGATCTTCTTTAATTTATTAGCAATACATTTTCTTGTCACACCAGACAGGATGGATCTTTTTAATATCAACACCGCTACATGTAGTCAGTCATACTATTCAAGCGAGCAAAGCCCCGAGTGAAGTTCATCTTCCGCTGGCAAAATCGTCATCCTAAAACGCAAATGATTGAGCTCGTTCAGGTAGTCAGGCGTGATAAAATGATGTTTGTTATGGTTTGTAATAAGTACCTGATATATTAAATGGTATTTAAGAAAAGCAAAACATGCGTGCGTCGTCAGGCGCCTTTTATTTATCCTTATAACTACTAGCATTTTATCCTGCAGATGATAGAATCACATTCACGTTGGAACAGCTTGTAGCTGGATAAACAACTGGATATTTTCGTAAACAATGCAGTTTTATAAGTAAAATTCTCTATACGGCCATATATTTAGTTTTTGCCTATGACCCCTGCTTATATGACTTTTATTTCTCTAAATCGGTTAGACAGTCAGTCAGTGAGTGGTAATTTAGCTTTACAGAGTTGTAATAATTTTTATCTATCGAAATTACATCTTTCGTTGATACGTGATTATATCTCTTCTTTACCTATACCGATACATGATTACATTTATATGAATTCGATTCTCACCGAAATCACACTTGGTGGTTATGGATACTTCTTCTTACAACTCTTCTTTTTTTAACTCTGTTTACCAAATCAACTCATTCTGGGAGACATAAAATAGAATTGACTGTGTAAGAAATTTAATCGATTGAGCAGTTTTAACTTTAAATTTCTAGTAAACATTATTTAGTCATTTCTGGATCTATGTTAGACAGTTCGTTACTAAAATTAATGTATTAAACATTTGTAGCATATTTGTAAATTAATATACGAGGGAAAGTTTCTCTAGGAATTAATTTGTCACGACTTTTCTCACAACTTTAGGGTTTCTTTCTTCGACAGCTATGTTTAGCAGTATTCACCTCAACCAACAACTGTTAAGCGTAATTTTAGAATCTTTCAGCAATGGTTGAGTTTTTTTTTGTGAGACAACCCTGACTGGTGAACAGCAAAATTGTTTGTGGTAATACAATTTCTTTTTCAAAATCAAACAAAACTTGATAATAATATAACGTTATCACTATAATATAATATAATTATGCAAATTCAATAATGGTAAAGATTCATGTAATTATGTTTCACATTGGGCGAGTAATGTTTGACCCTTTTTTATTGACTTTATGCATGCATCTATGCATATTTTCCTACATTATATGTTTTTGACATCTGTACAACATCATTTGATAGCAGTTACCAGGTAGCAGTTAATATTTTTATGTTAATGATTAAAGGTAACGTACCAAAATCATATCCTTCTTCCTTGCAATTACCTAAATGAATTTGTTGTCAAGCTAAGGTCGTTCTAGTGATGAGTAAAATCATGTTTTAAAAGAAAGTCTTGTACCTATTGTCACAAGAATCTTTTCTTTTTTTTTTTTTTACCAGTAAACTCAATGTTTCTGATATTGTGTATATATTTTACTGTCCATCTGGGCAGTAGGAACAGAGATCTCGTATTGTTCTTAGTTACTCGTAAATTTTTATAAAGGTTTTCTCAAACCTGTTTTTCTTTAACATGTTTTCCATAATCATATCATTGTTTATTCATGAACAGAAATACTAATTATTTAGCTACTTAAATGACTTTATTATTCTCTATTTGACCTCATGGCAGATATGCATAATCACACAGATGTTGATTTTGATAAACCAGCCAGAAACCAAAGCGTATCAGTCAGTCTTTATTATCCAACGACATCTTTTCGGTAGTTTCTACTAGAAGTGCAAACTCAAGTAGCAATATTTTTTTTTTGGTCACTACATGGTAGGTATTGCTTATGAGTGTGATGTCAAACCGTCATCCGCGCCATAAACCACCGCGTGTATACTAAATACTGCATATGGCACATAACATAATCTCATTTCAAAATAGTAAGACTACGTGACCTTTCAAGTTATCCCGCGCTAGCATGTTGCTCTGCTCGGTGCCCACCAGGTAGATGGCACCGATTGTCCCTCGACAACAGGTCAGCGTCTTCTTGCTGCAGTGGCGGCTACGACACCTTGTTCGAGACTCGGTGGGTGACCACGCAGACGCACCATGGTGTCCTCCTCCGGGCAGCCTCCGCTGCTGTAGTTCACGCAGAAACGCCTAACTCGTCAACACCAGGTTGCGCCAAGATTCCTTGAAGCTGCGGGCCCGATGCTAGTTTCCACTCGGGCTGCATATGTGCCGATGACCTTGGCTGCGTGCAGGGATGAGAAGCTCTCTGCAACGTGTTAACTCTGCGGCACCCTCTTGGACTAGACGAGTGTTTTCGTCTTCAGCTCCTAGACATACTGTGGTGACTCCGTGACTCGTCCATAATCTGGAGTTGACATGAACAATATTTGAAATCTTTTTATAGTTCCAAATACCTTGTAGATGACTGGTTCGTTTTAACTGACTTCTTTACAAATAAGTTTAAAGAATCATCGATTTATATTTCTGAAAACCAACAACACCTTTTACATTAACCTACTATCAAGTACTTTAACCATATTATGACATTCCAGATAAACTAAAACATTGTCAAGCGCGTAAGCACAGTCTATGTGGTGCCAATAAGCACGGGTACTATACCATCTCTCTATGAGTGCCTGTTTAAGTTTCAAGTGACGATTCCGGCCACTTGTTTATATGAACCGTAGACAAAGGTGATCTTTGTGTTATAAACCTGGCCCTGTAGGTCGAACACCGTCACAGCATCATTACAGGTACAAGGTCACACGTTTTTGGTAAATACTATAAATAGAAAAGCAATTCAACAATTAGATCAATGAATGACATAACCATAAAAATAAAGTAACTCACCTTTTTAGTAATGCACGTGAATCTAGAATACATTACCATCAGTCAAGCCTGACCGAAAATAGGTGCGGCGTGAAATAATCCCACTTCTGAATTGTGAACTCTCCTCTATATAAGAGCCTGGACTCCAAATGAAACTCCACGTGTCTTCTAGTTCTTAGGTTTATTCCGTTATATTAGTTACAATAATCCAAATTACTTGGAGCCGACTATCGCGCTAGGCGGTACAGTACCGACTGTCCCGCCGCCTCCAGCCCAATCCTACACGTGTCTTATTCTTTGAAATTTAAAACCTAACACGAGTAAGTTGAAAACTTGACAACCGCGGATATACGTCTGTTCAACGCCATAGTAGGTATTGTATACGTGAAAAGAGTGCGAGTGCGAAGCATCGATCGCGACCCTGCCACAGAATACTACACAATTGACGTACACCCGAGTTCAAAACAACAGATAGTATAATAGTTTCTATTCTAACTATACAGTTTTGCTACGTTAGGAACGTACAATAACCGAGAAAAGAAGGCTGCGCTTCGCAAGGCAGTTTCAATATTATGAAAACATCGTATTATTAAAGATAACTTTTTTAATGTTTGAGATACACCGATAAAGTGGAAAAGATCTAGAAATTACTTCCTTTCATTGAAACAAAATTCACAGTGTCTTGTCGTGATTGTAATTGAAGCGTGAGACGTTATAAATGGCACGCATGACGTCTCGTTCTATCTAATTAACTCTATAAACAGTTCATACAGTTTTGGTCCAATATAGATACGGGATAGTGAGAAAGAGGCACAATTATCTGTAGTTTAGAGTATTATGTAAACCAAGCGTAAAACTCGTTTTGCAGTTTGCGCCAAAACTCGTGAATCCTACACGAAATACGAGTGATGCCTCTATCGATCCCGCGCCCGTAGGACTCACAAAATACTTGTTAATATATACAAGCAGAGTCACGATTTCACCCGCTATCCTACTGGAATGACGGGAATATGGTAAAAATTAAACTATGTTCTAAACACCAGTTTTTACGTCAAACGTTTTCGCTGGCGATCCAGCGCGGGAATGCCACCAGTTTGATGGGTACTTTCGGTGGCGGGTGCGACTTGTGGACTTAGTGTTTAATTATGTTTATTGACATTATTTGACATAATATCCTTAGTATATGACTATTGATTATTTTCAGTTTATAAATACTGTTACCTGTCGCACTTTATTTAGTAAACGCTTTAATTTGGTCCCTGCGACACAGGTTCTCCTAGTGCAGGGTCCACTAGTATTATTGTAGCCCCTAAATTATAGTAAATAAATTATTTTGTATCTTGTTTGATTACATGTATTTGTGGATATAGTTGCGTTTTACCATATTCGACCACACCGTCATTTAAAATCAGGTGAGCTGCGGTCAAACACCTAGCCTGTCAAGAATAAAAAAAAAAGTCTCAAGGGTCCTGTATTTTCGCTAACTGCCCTTCAAACAAGAACAAACTCATGTTTACACACTACTTAACTACTTGATGGCAGATATATCTAGATATACACAAACAGATTTATATCTGATCTGTTACCTATAAAGAAAAACATTTGAAGTTGTACCTATGTACTCACAAAGTGTCAGTTAACTTTCAATATAAAACGATACGCAAAAATCGAGCCATTCAACAGAAATGTTACACGAATAACCCAAAATAAATAGTACAAAAAATCAAGGCCCAAAAACGAACGACGGAATTGAGTTGGAAGGTCCCTAAAACGGTTTCAGTAATTACAAGGAGAGTAGTACTTCCGCGAAGGTCGTCACTCTCCCCCTCTCTCCCTCCTCCTGACCCCACCACCACCGTCCCTCGACCCCTCGACACGACCGCTATGTAGGACTAGAGCATCCATCCATGAGGGTGAATTTTATTTCCCAATGTTGCCAAAAGGAAGAACAGAGATAGCGTAGCAATGAACAATTACGGCTATTGTTCGCCGTTAGCTACAAAATGTAGGTTGATATTTGGTACAGTTTATTATGGATATTTTTACCAAAAAATATCTTTGGCAATAAACATATTCAATAGCGAATTATTAGTTAAAATGGAGATATGTAGATTTAAAATTTAAGGCGTAAATTTTTAGCAACCACAGTATCTTTTTTCTTAAGGTATTTATTTTTACCATTTATGGACAAATGGAGCATAATTTTACAGTGAAATCACAGTTACTGGCGTCTATTTTGGTCTTTATTTGCGGTAAATCACAATTGCTTGAATAAAACAGTAGATTATTAGCAGAAAATCTAATTTATGAATTTATTATTTTTGAATAAAACAGTGGATCATGCTAATAATCTACTGTTTTATTCAAGCAATTGTGATTTACCGCAAATGAAGGCCAAAATAAATGCCAGTAGCTGTGATTTTACTGTAAAATTACGCTTCATTTGACCATAAATGGCAAAAATTTATTTGTATGGAAATCGATCCACCTTAATTCTCCAGCATACACTAAAATATCCGTGTTTTTTCCGAAAACGTAGTCATCTTACTTCACCGCAGAGAGTAGGTACTTTCATTTAAAAATAGCGTGGCTTATAATTTTCGAGAAAGACAAAAACTGTACTTTGAGCTTTTAATTGATGACTAGGTACGCTCTGTGGTTTGAGGTAAGTACTTGAATCGAAATTTTCTCATTTTCTGTTTATTTCGCTACAAAAAGTAAAATAGCATGTGTATATGTTTTTCTGATGTACTTCAAAATTCATGGTGTTAACTACTCTCTAGTACTCTGTAGCGTAGCGTAGGACGCCCTGAGACCCGATGGAGTGACGATATACGTAGGACAGCTGGCGGTGGATGGAAGCGAAAAGCCGAAGATCGGGCTGAGTGGCGTGTCTTGGGAGAGGCCTATGTCCAGCAGTGGACTAGTATAGGCTGATGATGATGAGTACTCTGTTAGCTAGCTAGTTACCACCCTCGACTAGAAAATCTGCCGGTATATAACGGTGTTCCGGGAGCCTCTCCCGGATACCTAATATCACAAAAGATTAAAATATCTCGCCAATCATTTTTCATTGGCTGTTTCCGTAGCGATCTTCAACGATATTTTATTAACCCATATAACTCTCTATACTTAATAAAAATATAACGACTTGTATTATATTTATATATCATTAGCAATTTTTGTTTACGGTAGTACTTTTTTCATTACATACTAGCTTACGCCCGTGACTTCGTCCGCGTTAACTTTAGAATTAGGTTCAAAGAGAAATGAAACATGTGTAATTAACAAATAAGCAATAGTCATGAAACTTGCGCTATTTTTAAAGGATACCTTTTATCTCTGAATAATATTTCATAAGACTCATCTATGTATACCAAATTTCGTGTGGTTAATGGTTATGTCTCGTTAAGTAGATACGTCCAGTAGTTATTTTTTTGATAATCCCACAGGAAACTTAACATTTATCTAATATAAAAAGTACTTTATATGTCAATCAAGGTTATGAACTATATGTGTGCCAAATTTCATACAAATCCGTTCAGCCGTTTTTGCGTGATTGATTAATAAACATCCAAATACAAATTTTCACATACCTACATAATTTTTTTTTCATTTATAATATTAGTGGTTTGCTTTTGACCGCCAACTTGCCCGATGTTAACGTGGTTCGATTTCCATACAAACAAATTTTTGCCATTTATGGACAAATGGAGCACAATTTTACAGTGAAATCACAACTACTCGCATTTATTTTGGTCTTTATTTGCGGTAAATCACAATTGCTTGAATAAAACAGTAAATCATTAGCATAATCTACTGTTTTATTCAAAAATCATAAATTCATAAATCATTAATGAATTTGATTTTATGCTAATAATCTAATGTTTTATTCAAGTAATTGCGATTTCCCGCAAATAAAGACAAAAATAAATGCCAGTAGCTGTGATTTCACTGTAAAATTTTGCTCGATTTGTCCATAAATGGAAATAAACTATTTGTATGGAAATCGAACCACCTTAAGCGAAGATGTAGCACGCTTGCCTAAAAGAAACCGATTTATTCACGACTTGAAGGCACGCAGATTCTATCTACCAGGAAATATCCACTCCTCAAAGGCATCAAATTCTATTATATTCTAGACTAAAATTTTAAAGAAATATTTTCAACTTTGTTTTTATACTTATCCCAAACTTTTGGCAAAGTTTCTAAAAGAGTTTGAATGGGGCAAATTGCGCGCTGCTTTCAAGTAAAAGGAGCAGCCAAGTAATAGGAGAATTCTGTAGGTTGTCGTACGTTTCCACGACGAGTGTTCTCCTTTGTTAGCCTTGTTACAACATGCCTTTACCAACGGCGCCCGAAGCGGGTTACGTTTTTAAGGATTCCGTACCCTTACAGTTATTTTTATATGATCCAACAAGATCCTATGGCGGCTCTCTGTCTGTGTCCACTAATATTATAAATGTGAAAGTTTGGATGGATGGATGATTTGTTACTCTTTCACGTAAAAACTACTGGACAGATTTCGACATTTGACATTCTAATTAACAATTTTATCTAATTTTTGCACACCCAATACTGGGTTAAGTATGGTTTAAGCGACGTTTTTTTAATGTACCAACATTTTGACACCTGTACTTAGCAAATTAATATATTTTTATTTTGGCAGATTTCGATGCAATTTGCTATGGAGGTAGCTGAGACCTAGGATTAACACATAGGCTACTTGTTATCCCGAAAACATGTAGCAGGTAACACCACGGGGCGCTGCTAGTATTAATCTTTTGATCTTTGACCAAACTACAAACAAAACTCACAATTAGATCGTCATTGTATTAGACATGGGCCAGATTCTTTTGATATTTTAATTCCAGATTCATAGTTCCTGGGAGAAGGTCCACGCGGATAATTTGGCAGGGCATCGCTAATTTCTGTTTATATTTTGAAGCTGAAATATACACCATACTTCGGCAGCTGTGTTACATACCCACAATTTTAAAGTATGTTTTTTTTTGATCTTTATTTTAGAGTGCTTTTTCGCACAGCGAAAACGTCGCAGTTGTTTTCTTAATTTATTATGTTTAAATTCTAACTCTTAAATTACACATTATAATATAATTATAGTGTCTTTACAGTTTAGTGATCAAAACAAACCCTATCTGACATCAAATAAGGTTTGTTTAAAGTATGTTATATTTTAAGGGCAAACGTAAAAGAACCATTATTCATTTCGAAATAGGACGTAATCCACAAAACAAATTACAGTTACTCTTCCAGTCTTCCACGCTTTCAAAACTGGGCGTCCGGCCAACACTCGTACAGTCGTAACAATAAAATTCTCTAAGTAAACAACAAAAATCTCAAACATGAACATGCGTTGAAAGCTGAGAATAGCCACGCATTCGAGTTATGGCAATAACTTCTTGCAATTTGTTGCCATTTGCAATGATAGATAGATAGATAAAACTCACCATAAACAGGAAAAGGTACAGAGAACAATAGAACCTTTTTAACTGGTTCTTTTTTTTAGTTTACTGGCTAGGTAGGTGGCTGGCCATACACTTGCAAATTGTGGAATGATCTTCCTTCTTCCGTATTCCCGCGGAGTTACAACATTGGGTTCTTCAAAAGGCATGTTAATAGAATCTTAAAAGGTCGGCAACGTATTTGTGGTACCCCTGGTATTGCAGATATCTATAGGCGACGGTGATTGCTTAACATCAGGCAACCCGTCAGCTTGATTGCCACCTGTGGCATAAAAAAAAAAAAAAAAAGGTGTTTGACCACAGCTCACCTGATGTTAAGTGACGGTGTGGTCGATGATGGTAAAGCACACCTAGCCTGGAATGGAACTGGCTATCAAGTGAGGCTGCCGGAACACACCGTTAGATGCTTGGCGGCAGATTTTCACCTTGAAGGTGGTAGCTAGCCAGCCGAGTACTAGAAAGTACCTTACCACCATGCTATGGTTTCCTCACGATGTTTTCCTTCACCGGCAGCTGCTCATTCTTGGGGTTTGAACCCACGCCCTTCGGCATGCGAACCGACCGCGCTAACCACTGAGCTATCATCGCTACAAAGTGCGACATAGTAGTGCCACAAGTGGCGGCCTCATCGCTAACAGCGATCTCTCCCAGGCAACCAAGAAAATAAAAACACGATAGATAACAAAAGAAACATACGAGAGATGTAACACTAATAAGAAAAATAAATAAAAATAGAACATAATTAAAACAATGAGTGCTTTAAGAAGGTGAGTTATCTTATCATCCGGCTTATTTAATAAGAAATTGTGGTCGACCTACTTGGTTACGCTACAAAGTTTTTTTTCTTGAATATTTTTAAACTCGATTCTAAGTAAATTTCATACTTGTTGATGCTGTCTTGAATTGTTATTGGTACAGAATTCTTTGGAAGGGGCTGTTTTTAGCATGATAAAATTCAAACTATATAATTTTTAGGTTATAAAATTCCTTCACAATTTGTAAAACAGCTTTGTAAGATTAGACTCACTTGGTGGTAGGTTTCGTCTAGGTAGGTACCACCGCAGTACCAGTTATTCTGCCGCTAAGCAGTAGTGTGTAAACATTACTGTGTTCCGGTTTGAAGGGTACTGCAGCTAGCGAAATTACTGGGCTGTTGAGACTAACCATCGAAAGTCAAAGTAATGAGCGCCATAGCAGTGATGCCCTGGACTTTTCTTTTTTTACAAAGTTCTGTGTATCGCTGCAAAGGTCATGGACAGGCGTTATCTCTTACCATCAGGAGAGCGGCTCGTTCGTCTCATCACTTTTTACATAAAAAAGAAAAGAAAAGAATACAATAGAATAGCTACCTAAATGAAAAAGAAACACATGAAAAAATGTTGGTTACAATCTAAACCTCTTTTATACGTAGCCAGGTAAATATACATGACATACTCAGTTCTGACACCGTAGCCTGGGATACCTACTTATATTGTTCATTGCACATCAATATGTACTACGAGCTACTTTCGTTGAGCAAGCAAACTCACTATAGACGAGCTGGCAACGTCGCACGCACGGCCGTTATTCACGAAAGGTTTTATGAAATACGTTCCGAACTTAAAATTGAATTTCATTCATTTCAAATCATATAACCTAATTCGTGGTAGGACTGGCAGTATATTATAATATAGTTTGACAACATTTTGGCGGCCGGAAGAAAAACATTTTTTTTTTTAATTTATTCAAACACAAAGATAATTACAATCAATAAAAACTAGATTAGAGAAAAGTTGGATCTAAGCGGGATTGCAACTCAGACCATGTGTGCAATAATTGGTTTAGCGTTTTTTAAATAATTATTTATCATTATGAGTAAAGTATCTACATTACTAGTTTGGGGTCGGACTGAGCCAGGCGTTTGGGACATAAAACATTTTTTATATAAGTTCTAAATTTAGGAGAGAATATGTCAACAATTATATTATCTAAATCTAAACTAAAATTAAAATAAGTAAATTCAGTGATTATAGAATTAGGGAATTATGTACTACTTATTAAATTCGATTGCCCTGTTGGTTCATTAGTAGTTCCTATGTCTGCTTCAAGAGCTGTAGGGTGTGGTTTCGATTCCCCCCCAGATGAGCGCCAAAGCAGCGATGCCCCGGACTTTGTTTTGCAACTCAAAGTTCTGTGTATTGATGCAATGGTCGTGGACATGCGTTATCTCTTACCACTAGGAGAGCGTATAATTCGTCTCATTACTTTTACATAAAAAAAGTCCAAACATTTTGTGGTATAAAAATGTTTGTTCTGTGTCTGGCTGTTTTTACAAAAAAAAAGTATTTAAGTATTCTGTCAGTTATCTGACTTCCATAATTATTATTATAGTACAAGCTTTGCTTAGTTTGGGGTCAGATAGCGCTGTGTGCGTGTGTATCCTACGTTTTTTCCCCATTCACATCGATTTTTCGTAAGAAATTCTTTAAATGGTACCCAGTGAAAACTAAAATATGAAAATCCGATGCGTAGTTTAACAAAACCAAGCGCACAATCAGATACTCAACATGCGACTTCATTTATACAATTTACTGATTTCGTCGGCACGATGGTAGGTACTTTGATTATAATTGTGATTTAATTTCACAACTCATAACTTTTGTAACAAGATACGTTTATGTTTATGCGATCCGATTAGATTATAAAAACTTAAGTTAAGTAGATAATAACTGTTATTAATTTTTTCAAAACTACAAAGGATGAGGCAATGCTTTAACAAAGTGAGCGACAATGATGAATAGCTGTGACGAGACACAATTGTGTTTACTATAGCAGCGGAGTGTTGATAAATACGACGATATGGAGGAATGCTGGACACTTTGTTTGCGATCTCATGAAAATAATACATTCAGAGTTATGGTCAACTTTGCGGACGTGACGGATCTTAGCAGGTCGTATACCGTCGTCGGACGTATGTCGGTACCAACGTAGTACCAGATACTCTGCTGCCGAGCAGTAGCGTGTAACATTAGTGTTCCGGTTTGAAGGGTACTGCAGCGAATTTACACGGTTGTTGAGACTAACCATTAAAAGTCTCAAAGTAATGAACGTTAAAGCAGCGATGCCCTGGACTTTGTACTGTATCGCTGCAATGGTCATGTATCTACATTAGTTATCGCTTACGTCTCGAGAGCGTCTCGTTTGTCTCATAACAATTAAATTTAAAAAAAAATAAGTTATGAATAGTACTAATAATGTACTTTTCCTCTCTCTGTAGACATCAAAAAACTGGAGTTAAATTTATATCTCGTAAAGCTTTCGAAATAAATCTGAGTAAGTACCTCTTCTAGGAATTATCAGGAGTGGGGAAGCACTCGAGGTCAATACCGGCCCTCCCAACCCAAGTACTTTCAATAGATATTATTTCATGTTCAAATAATGTTGATGAATGTTTCTTGTTTTGAAGAAAAGATGTTGATGAATGTTTCTTGTTTTCCGCATCATGTAACCAAACTAATATTTATGCTAAAATTTGTTTGTCTGAGTCGCTGGGTTCAGCACGACTAATTTCAATATGTAAAGTACCTATTGGGGTAAATTAAGCTTTGGTATCTATACTTTGAAATAACACATCACAGAAAATATACGATCCCTAACGGCGATGCTTGATTCATGAATAATTCATTTTCATTGTGCTGTAAATAATGTCACCTATTGTTTTTTTTTTTGTATAATGTTGTAAATACTTATGTAAACTCTGTGAATTATTATTATTCGCATGTTATATAAGACAAATAAAATGTCTTATAATTATATATATACCTAAACGTTGTATGAAATTTATTTTTATGAATGTGTAGTGTGTCACATGTTTCTATTTATTTATCTGCTTGCTCAACTGTATTTATACTACAAAATTCATTGCTCTTATCTGTTAAGATGTTAAGTAAAGATTGATGATAAAATACCTATTTAACTTATTTACCGAGAAAAAGTAACACCGCAAGTTGTAGTGCTACCTGTGTAAAGATAATAGCATTGTATATATCTATCTAATTTATCGAAAAAGGGGGAAAATAGGCTGTCATAAAGACTGCCGTCAAAAGTGAAAACTTTGATAGAAGCACGTCTACGATGAGAATCCATAACTCTAGCCCCTACCAAAAATAGCTCAATGCGGCAAAAAAGTTTCCTCATCAAAAACTTTTATTTTTTCCAAATTGTTATGTTATACTCTCTAATTGCAGATTAAAACATTATCAAAAGTTACAGTAAAAAAGTACATCGACTTGGAATTATGACTCAGAGTTGAGGCACAAAAAACAACTTCGCGCTGGCAATTTAAGACCGTTATCACATTTAAAAAAAAACAGAATTTTAAACTTAGAACATTTTCTCCAGTGGTAGCAAAACGAAGTTGGATCGCCTTTCACGACACGCGGCCTGCGATCGATCGTGCGACGTTGCCGCTCCGTGCACCAGTCGCGTCATAGAACAAATAATAGTTACTACGTGGCAGGCTTTACTTACTGTACAGCACCACAGAATAAATACTACTAACTACTAACCATAACGCGTACCTAGCATATTGGGCTGTATACCTTGAAGCATGACCTTACTCTCCAAAAATATACAATTTTGTCTATGAACAAAACATTACAAAAGTACATAAACAACAACAAGTTTTCTTGGTAGTAGATCTCCTTAGCAGGACGTCGTTTAGGCAGGTACCACCGCAGTACCAGATATCCGAAAGCAGTAGTGTGTAAACATTACTGTGTTCCGTTTTGGAGGGTACTGTAGCTAGCGAAATTACTGGGCTTTTAGACAAATTGAAACTAACCATTTAGCTAGTTTTAAAGTAATGAGCGTCAAAGCAGCAATGCCCTGGGCTTTGTTTTGCTACTCAAAGTTCTGTGTAATGGTCATGGACAAGCGTTATCGCTTACCATCAGGAGAGTGCTTTGTTCGTCTCATTACTATTACTTAAAAATCATTCAGCCTGACATAGGTATACAAGTACGCATCAATGTTATTTACACAAGTCTTTCTCTCTCATTTCCCTGTTTTGCGTAAGACTTAGAAAAAATGCTGTTATTTCAATCTGTTTATTAGACTACTATTTGTTGATTTAATTACAGGTACTGCATTAAACAAGCTTTACCCCACCTCTCCTGATATTTTTACTATTTACTGCATACTCAAGAATTTGTTTCTCAAAAATGTCAGGCGTTTTTAAACGAAAAACAAAATTCTAGATTTTTGGCTTCGAATTGATTCGCCTTGTGACGGCCGAGATGTAGGTATCAAGGAATGCGTCTTCGTAGAACCATCGCAAATGAATTCAATTGTTATTTTCCTGTCTGTTTAGGTATTAGGTATTAGTTAAATTTACATTTTTTTCGTAATTTTTGAGAGTTTTGTTGTTCGTGTGTTGATCACAGATTCGTGTGTTCATTTATAATCTATCTATGAATAAGCCGATAAAAGTTGGTCATTGGTGTCACAAGGGTGTCACTATAAGTTTAGCTGTCACCATGGTGATCGTTAACCCATCACGCTGTTGCTAGTACCTACCTAAGTTGGTAGAAAAATGGAAATATCTGATATACTAGCGGACGCCTCGCGGTTTCACCCACGTAGTTCCCGTTCCCGTGGGAATACAGGGATAAAAAGTAGCCTATGTCACCCGGAGACAGTGTAGCTTCTCAACGGTGAAATAATTTTTGAAATCGGTCCGGTAGTTTCGGGGCCTATTCAATACAAACAAAAATCTTTCCTCTTTATAATAGTAGGTACAAGCAGACGCCTCGCGGTTTCACCCGCGTAGTTCCCGTTTCCATGTGAATACAGGGATAAAATGTCGTCTATGTCATGGATGGATAGTGTAGCTTCCCAACGGTGAGAGAATTTTCGAAATCGGTCCAATAGTTTCGGACCCTATTCATTACAAACAAACAATCAAATCGTTCCTCTTTATAATAGTATAACTAAAGATATAGAAGATAGATAAGCTAGCAAATAAACACGTGTGTATATATCCCTTAGTTTAATCTCTTTATTCAACTAACTTAACATATGATTTAACTAATTAAATTTCTATTTAATTTTAACAAATTAGGTTTGAATACCAAACCCGCTTACCTACTATCTTAGTTTTCTTTACGCAATTTTATTTGACACCAAACACATTTTTTTTGCAATTTGAACACACAAAATTATATAAATTTATTACCGGGACTCAATCGCGCACAAAGTAAATCCCGGTGATAAATTTATATAATTTTGTGATATTAGATTTACTGTGACCCCATGACACGAGTCACATCATTTGTCAAAAAACGATTAGTAGTTTAGAAAATACGAGGAAATAAACAAACAAACATACATACCGATACTAACACCTTATTTTTGCGTAGTAAAATAAAACCAAGCGCACTCATTGCTGAAACGTTGTTAGCAGTTGGTTTGAATTTTGTAATAGTTAATCAGTGATGATTATTACATTTCCACCGAAATATAAAGTAGCGTACGGTAAATTTGGTAAAATAATGTAATTATTAAACATTCGCAATTTAACCCATTATTATTTTTATTACTGGGACTTAATCGCGCACAAAATACTAACAAAATTAGTTTGTTTATTTTCCTCGTCATATCGACCATGTCACAATATCATGAGCATGTCACAATGTCACATAGTCAGGTGCTCTAGTAAAATAGATGTTTTGAAATGAAACAGTTATAAAAAGGTTTTTGTACATAGCTATTTTTTTATGCGGAGCGAAACTTCTCCGGGCTCCGGACGAAGAATGAATAGACCTTCATTACGGATGGATACTTGCTTAAAATAATTTATAAGGGAAGGCTTATTTTTACGTGACCTACCTATAAGGCTCAATTTCAACTTCATATATATACAGAAACACTTCTACGACGGAGACTTGCAGATTGCATAACCTTAGTACAGTAGCTATAAAGAAATACGTAGTAGGTACATATTCAATAGAAAAATTTATGAAGGAAACTAATTTTTCATGCAATTTGTAAATCGAGCACGTAAGAAATATGTACAAGTGTATATATTTTTAGCTCCTGTTCTAAGGGTATTATTAGAGTCACTTAAATTTTAATCTATTTACAATTTTTTTTGTACTAAACCTGCTATTCTTCAGAGTTATCAACTGATCTGGAGAGTAGAAAGGGGAATTTTTCATACAAAACAAAGAAAAATTAATCTTCCCCGGAAAAATTCCACTTCCCTTCCTTGGCCAACTCCAGATAAGTTGACTGCTCTGTAATATTCTGAACAATCACATTTTTATAATGAATCATTAGTATTTAAGCTTTTCACGGAGTGACGCGGTTGTGGGAAGCGATTCATTATAAAAATCGGGTCAACTGTCATATAATTCACGAGGATCGTGTGTTAACGGTGTTATTGGTTCGGGGGGTGTTGGGGCGGACTATGTACTGCGCCGGGTGGTCGTGCGGGGGGCGCTGCAGGCGGCCCGGTGCCGGAGGCGGCGGAGTCGCACGCGGCTCCGCGCGGATCGACTGCGAGGCAGCGATCAGGTCTTGACGAGGCGACATGCTGGAATGAGATGGAAACTTGCTTAACTTACATAATTATTATAAATACTATGGTAGCCAGATGGATTTTGTAATGGAAATAGAAGCCTGGATTATCACAGGCTAAAAGCGAATGCGGCGGGCGAAACTGCCTGCGGGACGAAGCTAAAAATGAAAAAGAAACATTGTTTTTCATACAAGTTTTTATCGTCGAGTATGCGATTATTTGTGATTTACACGTATCCTAGTAGATAGGCCGTGTGTTTTACGCAATATTACGCACATGCCACACACGAAGTACAGATATCGGCTTTATATCTACACTAGCTGCGCCCCGCGGTGTTACCCGCTACATGTTTTCGGAATATAAAGTAGCCTATGTGTTAATCCAGGGTCTCAGCTACCTTCATACCAAATTTCATCCAAATCCGTTCAGTAGTTTTTGCGTGAAAGAGTAACAAACATCCATCCAAGCTTTTACGTTTATAATGTTAGTGGGATACACGTTATTTATGAAATCTTTTATTCAATTTGCGTTGTTATTTTTGCTTATACACAAAAAAAAATGATCTTAGGTTTTCATGGTCCTTGGCTGATAATTCGAGCTCAGATTTGAGAGGACTTTGAACTTCTTATTGTGATTCTTGTTAAGCGTTTATTAGGTATCGATCTACCTTTGTTTTTAGCGTCGTGCATTTACCAGTGTCATGTATTTATATCATCATCCAAAGCCTTCTTTATCCCACTGCTGGGTATAGGCCTCTCTCTTTACATGCCATCTGCCTCGGTCCTGTGCCAATCTGGTCCAGGTTCGACCCGCGACGGTGACGATATCTTCGGCCTATTTTGCGGCAGAACGACCGATGCTCCGCTTGTTTCTATAGTTTCAAGTATTTATGATAAAACTAGTAAAATTGTTCTATCAAAGTCAAACACACACAAAGTAAGTCAAAGTCAAATCTGGTCATCCCGCATGCCGTATAACCGCGCAATAAATACGCAATTCAACGTCTAGCGTTTTTGGGAGCGCCTAAAAGGAATCGCAATAAGAAGTTTACAGTATGGTGGCAGGTTTGTTTAGATCCGATTTAAATCGACGGTTATTTACTTTATTATTAAGTTATTTTAGCGAGATAGACGCACCTAATCTATATTTATTATGATAGCACTACAAAATAAAAGCGTAACAAATCTATGTAAACTATTTTAATTTGATATTTTCATAGTAAATTTGAAAGATTCTTGTTTTGTATTTTTTTTTCGTGTGGTCGATTGTTGTTATGGTTTGATAAGGCGATATGGTCGCTCAGCGACAAAGCCAAAATTAAATTTTAGAAAAAGAAAAAAAAATGCGACATGGCTGGAACGTTGTGGTAAATAAGAGTTTTGGCGGGAACGCGGGAAGAGTCGTGTCGCTCCGTTGTATTTTTTTTCCAAAACTAGTGTTTTGTCGAGTGTTTATGCATAAAAATGGTGGTGTTTTATTCATAAAGTGCCGAATTACAAGCGCGAGTGTGGGAAAATGATATAATGTGGTGAAACATGAGTTTTCGTGTTGCTTCCAAAACTTCATCGAAGCTTTATAGTAAAGTTGCCACTACTTTACTAACGCATGACTGGAATTAACTGACACGAACTGGACTTGACTAAGACGACTTTGACGATAACTATAGCTAAGATACAGCAGAAATAACACTTAAGACAAGGCAGTATGGCTCTATAGCTTTAGCCTGCCCGAAGGGGCAAATTAATGAAAAAAAAAATGTGGTAAATAAACAAAACTAATATCATAGTACGGTAATAAACATAATTATGTATTCAAGTCGTAATAGTTTAAAAATGACATAAATTTATATGAAAATATTTTATGCGAAATATGTACATAGTATGAAATTTGATCGAAATTCTTGAGATAAAACTTTGTTTCGACTGAAACATCGGTAAATACATGCTAAAAACTAAAATAGAATTGACAAAAATTGTTATGTAAAATGTTGTACGATAAGATAATGGATAAACAAAATACGCTGTTCTACATATAAGTAGGTAAGAAAATACGTAGGTATGTTTTATAGATTTAACGGACTTTGTCCATGCACCCTTTTGAAGATTTTTACATAGTTTCTGAGAATAACTATAATTTTTTTAAACTTGTCGGTTTCACATATTATTTATACATATAAAATATGTATAAATATATGACGGAATGGTTACCCCAGAATCGGGGAAAGACAGAACGTTAAATAAAGAGATGGGAAGATGATTTACCAAATCGATGGAGAAGATAAGCTTGGGATAGAAAAGTTTTGTAGCGACGATAGCTCTGTGATTAGCGCGGTCGGTTCACAGCGCAAGAAAAAGGTCGTGGGAAAAGCATAGTGCGGTGGTAGGGTACTTTATAGTACTCTACTGGTTAGCTACCACCCTTTAGTTGCAAATCTGTAGCCAAACACCTAACACCGACAGCCTCACATGTGAGCCAGTACCGTTCCAGACTATGGACTAGGTATGTTTACCATCTTCGATCGCACCTTTACTTTTAACATCAGATGAGCAATGGTATGATTTTTTGGTACAAGTAGGTAATTATATTTTTTTTACTGACATATTTTATATTTCACATAATATGTTATGATTTTGACATGTTATTTTTAAATATGAATGGAAATCTGTAACTTTGGCGTTATCAATAAAATATTTGTGTTTGTGGTCAAACACCAACAATAAAAAAAAAGTGTGGAAAGAATTAGGGGAGGACTATGTCGAAAGACAACCTGACTAACAATCTGGTTGGTGAAAAATAATAATTTAATGTACACTTATTATTTATTATATTGTATATAAGTTAAGATACTAATTTATTGTAAGCGAAATAAAAGCTATAAATAACTGTGCTCCTTGCTTTATAACTAATTTTATAGGGATCAAAAGTATGTATTTTAAGTTTTAAGCTTTTATCAGAACGAATAATAATTTACGAGACATTTGAATATAAATTTCACAATTATAACAGCAATACGACATTCGTTATTGCGCGTAATATTTGATAAATTTTATAGTTTTAGGTAAACACGAGTAGATGTCCCTGAAAATATGGAATCTTACTAGGGTAAATACTTAAGGTGGTTTGATTTCCATGGAAATATTTTTTTCCATTTATGGACATGGAATTTTGAATAAATCGTAAATTCATAAATTTGATTGTATGCTAATAATCTACTGTTTTATTCAAGCAATTGTGATTTACCGCAAATAAAGAACAAAATAAAAGCCTGCAGCTGTGATTTCACTGTAAAATTATACTGCATTTGTCCATAAATGGAAAAAAATTGTTTGTATGGAAATCGAAGCACCATAATTTGTTTTAACAAAACTAAATACACACCTCTTTGTTCAAATAACTGCCAATACCACTGTAATAAGTATCACCGATCTTAAGAAAAAAGGGTTTACAGAAATTCAGCGTAAGAATTTATTTTTCACAAAATAATAACGGGTCGTATGGTCTCAGAGTGAAAGATACTGTGGTATACAAACAAGTCCTTTTGCCAGTTTATCTCATGATAGCATTATCTCGAGTGTCGGTTATCAGTGTTTTAGATACAAAACAATTCTATAGGATATGTACCGTAGGATTCTTGTGATTTTTCCATAGATGCTACGTCCTCAACTATTGTTTATTCTGTATTATATTTAGAAAACATTTTCTCCAACGCACATGTACACTGTATAGTATACAAGATTGTAAGTTTGGGATGTACTCAGCAGAAAATGGGGTATAGTAACATCACTATAAAGTCATATATAGCAGCCCTGTTGGCTCATTGGTAGCATATCTGCCTTAAGAGCTGAAGGGCCTGGGTTCGATTCCCGCTCAGGACAAACATTTTATGTATCAACAAATGTCTGTTCTGTGTCTGAGTGTTCTGTATGTATTATAAGTATGCGTTTAAAAAAAAAGTATTTATGTATTCTATCAGTTATCTGATTTCCATCACACAAGCTCTGCTTAGTTTGGGGTCAGATGGCGCTGTGTGTAATGTCCTACGATATTAATTTATTTATTATGTAAACAAGGTTTTAGGGATTGCAATCCGGCGTCATTTTCAGTCCGGCCGGATACGACCGGATTCCCATCAATCCGGTCGAATCCGGTCCGATCCGGCCAGATCGATCAAATCAGGATGATTTTCGCTTTTTAGTACAAAATAAGCGAGTTAATCAAGTGTCACTGCACTTATATGTAGGTAGTTTAAAAAAATAAAAATGTATAAAATTAACTTTATTTCCTAACCAATGTTAAGACAAGTTTTTTTTTTAATGTAAAAAGTAATGAGATGAACGAGACGCTCTCCTGATGGTAAGAGATAAAGCCTGTCCATAACCATTGCAGCGATACACAGAACTTAGAGTAACAGAACAAAGTCCAGGGCATTACTGCTTTGGCGCTCATTACGTTAGACTTTCGATGGTTAGTCTCAACAGCCCAGTAATTTCGCTAGCTGCAGTACCCTTCAAACCGGAACACAGTAATGTTTACACACTACTGCTTAGCGGCAGAATAACTGGTACTGCGGTGGTACCTACCTAGACGACCTCCTGCTAAGAAGATCTACCACCAAGTGACCTACTATATTATTTTGCCACAAACTGCTAGCAACGGATCCGGTCTTCGGATCCGGTATATTGGTACCGGATCCGGTAACCGTTAAATGGTGCCGGATCCGCCGGATTACCGGATCCGTTTTTCCGGATTGCAATCCCTACAAGGTTTACTTTGGGCACAACTAGAAATAGTTCGATAAAAACCCGTTTTTGTTGGAGCACCTGAGTCCCAGCTGGAAGCTATGGAAGCGGAGGATCGATCTACTCCTGCTATGAGGCTTATCAGTGATAGCGATCTAGTCGCCAAAAATTGCTTAGTCTCGATCACCGCCGCAAAATAGAATGTCTAACTATTTTTTACCGGATACAAATACAAATATTGATAACACCATAGTTACAGGTATATCTGGAATTTAAATTACATTACACGAATGTGACACTAAGTAAAAAATCTTAGTAAAAGAAAAAAAATAGGCTTTGCCTCTTAGATCCCACATGAATGTAAAAATACGATGTGAACAAAACAAGATAAAAACATTTATAATATGTACATTACATATATACTTTTCGGCGAGTGTGGCAAGAGCTCTATTATCATTATCCCACCACAGGAGAAGTAATAGAACGGCACACTACCACCCGTTCCGCATGGATGTTACCAGTACTTAACGTTTCGGCTTTACTTTCTTGATTCATGGCTGCCTTATGGCTACAACACAGATGTTCGCTAACAACTGGGCACGCGAGTTTAGCAGACTTACCTACACTACTAAAGATTATATCTACAATATAAATTCCCGAGAAATACGTCGTTAGTACAAAACATATTGCAAATTTGATAAAAAGCAGTATCTGGCCCCAAACTAAGTCAAGCTTGTACTGGTCCTGTAGTATATAATTATAGGAACTGTTATTATATCAGTATACCTATATAGGATATTTTGTTGCCAAAAAGAGACCTCTCTTAGTGATAAGGCCGCCAATTGTTTGGTGACACTAAGAAGTTATACTATTTATTATTATATACGTTTTTTTTTTCTAAATAAATACTTAGGCCTCGTATATTAGTTATCACGCAAATAAAGCTTTAAACTTTAGTATAATAGAAACATTTACACCATCCAGAAATAGAACAAACACCCATGTTAGATACAAATGATTGTCGTGGATAGGAGTCGAACCCACACCCAACAGCTTATGAAGCAGAGCTACTACAGTATGCTGAGCTCAGGTGAGCTGTGGTCAAACAACTAGCCTGTCAAGTATTAAAAAAAAGTATGATCTAACTAGGTACTAATTACTATGATGAAGTCAACGAATTTTTGTTCTATCATAAGTTTCATACAATAATGCTTCTGCCTGTAGGCTACTTGTGCTCATATTTAATAAAAACTCGACAAAACAGAGCCTTATATCGTACACTTCCTTGCTGAGCCTTGAGGAGCGAGTTCTTTTCACGTTTACGCTCTAGCATAAAAGTTAACGTAAAGCACTAATGAAATCGTTACTGGTCAAAAAGAAAAAAAAAGAGTTATAGTGGCTGTCAAAACTGTTCCGATAACTAATTTTCTGAAATTCAGATCCTGAAATCATTAGCTTGCTCCTTGTCTTTGTTCCTCTTATGCTTTTGTGCAGTATCACTATTTCACTTTATGCTTCAAATCTTAATATTTCATGACATTGACATTACATAAATGAACGACTTTGACAAAAACATTGATAACTTTTGTTTTTATTTCGAATTGTTAGGGCATGTTTATTCTCGAATTCTCGATGCTTCTTGACTATTCTCAGTTTTTCGAATTCATGAATAATATTTGATTCGTTTTAGCGGAGTTGTGAATCATCAATTTCTGAAGTAGGTAGCTGTTTAAATACTGCTAGCTTTTTATTTTTCCGTCATATTACTGTAGTTATCTACGATTTCTGTTCCTATTATAAACTGAAGATAACCTCCAAGGATATTGTTTTCTTGCAAAGATGAGTGGAAGTCATCAGAATAATAGTAACCAGATCGCCGGTGCGATCACATTTCCAAGCAGAAATGAGGGACCCGCACAACCCTTGCCGGATCAGCCGCGGCAACCAACAAACTTGCAGGTAATCATTGCCCAGATCATACCCAATTACTTGATATTAAATAGCATGCTTACTGAAATAATCATTATTACCTCACTCAAAGCTCGCGTAGTTGAGAGTATCCAAGGCATTTGACAATGAGTAGATGCAATTGCAAATATAAAGTTAAAAAAAATGCATGTTAATGTCGTTC
The DNA here is from genome assembly GCA_905404145.2 of Biston betularia. NCBI lineage: Eukaryota > Metazoa > Arthropoda > Insecta > Lepidoptera > Geometridae > Biston > Biston betularia. The sequence goes on from FR989883.1 coordinate 460,374, forward strand.
CAGGGATTGCTGCGTTTTGCTATGGAAGCTACGAAGGCCGAGGATGCTCCCGGCAACTCAGAATGTACTCCCTTGGATGAAGAGGTAGGCACCTAATGAGTTGAGTACTTTTATTTACATAAAATATGAAATGTAGGTAGGTAGAACATTTCACACAGTGCCATCTAGCCCCAAACTAAGCAAAGCTTGTAATATGGGAAACAAATAGCTAATAGAATTTACCTAAAGCACACTGAAACAGATATATCTTGTAAATTGCGTAAATACACATAATTGCCATTTTTCAGTTTGAAATGCTATACCACATAGGACATTCTGGCCTATAAACATAGAAAACCCTCAAAAAGGGAAAGAAGAACATCTTCATAGCTTTATGTAGGCTTTTGTCCGAAGTTACGAAGACAGGCTGTAATCCTTAAGTCCAGGTTCAGGTACAAAGTAATTGTAGGTAAAAATGGAAGAGCAAAATTCTTTGTGTTTACCTGAAATTGAAAATAAAATAATTATAAAATGAAAACCTTATGGGCTACTCCCAGAAGCGGCTTTCGAGTAGTCCACATGGTGTGAAGTATAGATAGCAATGCAAAAAGTTTGTAAGTATGTTTGTTACTCTTTTATGCAAAAACTGCTAAATGGATTTGGATGAAATTTGGTATGGAGGTAGCTGATACCCTGGATTAACACATAGGCTATTTTTATCCCGAAAACATGTAGTTAACACAGCTAGTTAATAATATGATACTCCATTTTAAAAGAAAATTGTGGCTACTTTTTGAAGATTACTTTAAATATTCCAGAGACGTAAATTCCTTGAACAAGCTCTATCCAGTATGACTGTGGACATGACAGAGGTGATCCGAAAGGCGCTCAAGACCTTATCGGACCAGGAGGTGATGAGGAAGATCCAGCTTGGAGATCAATTGCCTGAGGATGTTCGCACAGCGTTTGATAATTTGCTCGAGTTGGTGGATGACATGGATGTGGCTAATGGTGAGATATTATTACAATCCTACCACCACCTACATCCACTAACAAAAAAGTAAGACAGGGTGATAGTGAATCTAGTGAATCTGCAGATGACCTAGTGTCTGAAACAGATGATGAATATAAATCAGCAACATATAATATACCCATAGTAATAGTTAAGATAGTGAATGAAAGACTTAAAATACGGGAACAATTAGTGATGAGACTTTTACAAAAATTAAGTGTTGTGCAGCTATCCCGAGGGAAAGGCATGTTATGTCCTGAAATGACATAAGGCAGAAAAAGACAGTCAGTCAGCAGTCTAGGCTGTGAATCTAGCCTGTGAGATCATACTCCTATAATTTACGGAAATCGGTGCATATTTAATAGTAGTGTTCTAATATTTATACACATACTTATTATCTATTTCATTTAGTAGCTAGGTTTGTAATGTAAAATATTGTGATCAACAAATTAATTTATTTATTTTAATTATATTATTTCCAGATTTCTACAAAATGGGCGGGTTCACAATATTCCCAGTGTGCCTGGGCAGCGAAAACGACACTGTCAGAGCACTGGCCAGCTCGATACTGGGCGAGGTGTGCCAGAATAATCCATTCTGCCAGGCCAGGGCCCTGGAATGTGGCCTGGTGAGTGTGGTGCTCAGTTTGGTACAGACGGAGCGAGGAGAGGCGCTCGCTAAGGAGCTGTATGCACTGTCTTGTAAGTAACTAGAAAGTAGAAGTAATAAATGATGTAGTTTGTATCTTTCTACAAAGAAAAAAGTTTTTAAGTTCATCACTCAATTTTAATACCTTAAATTTGTGACTAAAACATTGTATTGTAGGCGCTTGCCGCGAGTTCGAGCCGGCGTGCGAGGAGCTGGTGTCGCGCGGCGGGTGCGCAGCCCTGGCGCGCCTGCTGGAGGCGGAGGAGCCTCCCGCTCGGACCAAGGCCGCCTTTCTCATCCGATACCTCTGCCACAACTACACACAGGCTAAAGGTACTTTCTCACTCATCAGACAGTTTACCATAGTAATTTGTGAAAAAAATATCCATCAAGTTATTGATGCCAAAACGTATGAAATATGGATCAGCGATCATGGCGGGCGCAAGCGTGCCTACTTGGTACCGGAAGCTCTAGGAAAGTTTTTTTAAATCTAAAAGTAATGAGACGACGAAGATAACGCCTGCCCATGACCATTGCAGCGATACACAGAACTTTGTAAAACTAAGTCCAGGGTATCGCTGCTTTAGCACTCATTACTTTGAGATTTTAGATCATTAGTCGTAACAGCCCTGTATACTTACAGGGCTGTAATAGCCTTGTATACTTACAGGGCTGTAACAGCCTTGTATACTTACAGGACTGTTACGATTAATTATTACTTTCACACTACTGCTTGGCGCAGATTATCTGGTACAGCGGTGGTACCTATATAAACGACATCCTGTTAAGCAGATCTACAAAAAAGTTGTCATGCTAATTTATTATTAAATTCTTTTTGTTATTAAAAGGTTTATGTGTAAGATGTTACAAGATACAGGTTAACACAAGTATTGTTTATGCTAGGCCTTCTCATTTTGAAGTGAATTGTACAGAATCCAAACGACGTAAGTTTATTTAAAAAAAGCGCCATCTATTGATATAACGCTTCACTGCTACGAAGTGGCCGATGATTCCGAAACGCTCACAGAGAGTGGCGCCATCTACATAGTTTTCCGACACTAGAAAATACAACAATAAACTCTTTATCGATAAAGAAAGCTGATATGTTTTTACAATATGTAATTAATAGCGCACTTATTAGTTCGTGCTAAGGAGACTTGTTAGTTACTGTTTTTTTTCTCTTTGTTCTAATGCGTTGATTGGGACCAATGCTTGTCCCCTCCTTGTACAGCAGCCACAGTCCATATGACATTTTTGTAGCGATGATAGCTCAGTGGTTAGCGCGGTAGGTTTGCATGCCGAAGGGCGTGGGTTCAAACCCCAACAATGAGCTTGAGCTGCATCTAACGGTGTGTTCCGGCAGCCTCACTTGAGAGCCAGTTCCATTCTAGGCTAGGTGTGCTTTACTATCTTCGACGACACCTTCACTTAACGTCAGGTGAGCTGTAGTCAAGCACCTAGCCAGTAAACAATAAAAAAAAAAATTATATCTATATAGCTATTATGTTGTTTTTGTACTATAAGAAATAAATAAACTTTTACATATAGAAATCAAATTTGTGTCATTTTTTTCTTTACAGAAAAGTTCATCGATCAGAATCTCGTTAGAAACATTGCAGTGCAAATAAGAAACGGTCGCGACTCTACCACAGAGCACCTGCTGAGCGTCATCTTGTCACTTCTAGAAGATAGAGACACCACTGTTATATCACAATGCATGGACCCTTCCGTAGGACTCAAGAAGATTTTAGAAGATCACTTGAAACACCCAGACTTGAAAGACGATTCGTTTAGAGAAGAGAAAGAGTATTGTGAGGAGTTGTTGAATATTTTGGCCGGCTGCCCGGATGTGGAGAGCGTCGGGGAACCTGTGGACAGATAAGGGTTGTTCTATTTGTGTGAAAGTGGGAGCGATTGGTGATAGTGTATTATATTTTTTAGGAATATGAAATAATGTTGCCTATAACTAATGTTATACACAGTATTTGGTTGTAATGGATGCAATATTTTTACTAAGTATGATTTCAGAGTTTTTGGTCCCGGTTTTTTTAAAGCAAGTTTTTAACTAGTCTTTTTGTAGTGATCAAGCCATTGCTGTGACAGATAGGTTTCATTTAGAGCGAAAATTTATTGGTCGCAAGTGATTTTTTATCATAGATAAATTTAAAAAAAAATATTTGCGAAAAATATCAAATGGTCATAACATTTTTTTCTTGCAAATTTTTAAGTTTGTTCGTATAGTAAGTTTATAGTCCATGATCATGTTTAAACTGGGATTTAATCCGCACAAAATACTATAAATTAAATTTATTCAAATTGTGACAGTTTAAAAAAAAGCAAAAAGTTATTAGAAACATTGTTGTTGTTTTGTAAGTTATTGCAGGTTTTTTGAATACACAATTTTCTTTATAAACAAACCAGAACAGTGGTCAGTTACAGCTAAAAAACAACTACAATTAATATTTAACTTTCTCCAAAAATATCACAGAAACAATAAATTTATGTAAAATACGAGGTTGTAAGCTTGGGTTATACTAAGCCAATCATTGTGTTCATCATCCAGTGTAAACTAACAACAAATTAACCGAGCTTCATGTTAGACACATCCTGATCAGGCTAGGTGAGGTCAAACGTAAACCTATTTTGAATAAAAAAAATATTTTACAATCAATTCAGAAATCGTAGAAAAAACAGATGTTTTGTAGAAGAGGTTCGTTGACCTTTGCCCAAATAGACAGTTGCTTTCAGAGTTTTGCCAATAGTGGAAGTTGTTGATAAAGATGAATTCAATAATTTTCAGATGACTATACCCTGGGCCCTGATAAATCTATTCTCTTATATCTCTGGAGTGTGTGTCAGTAACCCTGTACATTTACATTTATGCAGTTTGTTCGTGGAATTGCAACCATTTCTATGTTCAGTTCGAGAGAAGTTCGTTTTTTTTTTCTTTGGTTTTGGTGTCGCGTTTTAAGCATTTGCCCGTGTCGAGTGTTTTACACTTTCAAGTTTAATAGGTCGTAGCTTTAGTTATAGTCGAAGCCCAGTCTTTGTCAAGTTCAGTCCGTGTCAGTCAAGTCTAGTCATGCTTTAGTAAAGTAGTGGCGACTTTACTATAAAGCTTCGATGGAGTTGGCAAGCAACACGAAAAGTCATGTTTCACCACATTATATCATTTTCCCACACTCGCGCTTGCGTTTCGCCACTTTATGAATAAAACACCACCATTTAAAAAATACAACGGGTGACATGTCTTTTTCCGTGTTCCCGCCAAAACTCCCTCGAGAGAAGTTGCACCTGATTATTGTTGCATTTTGATTATATATATCTATTACATACATACTTTGTTTTGCTTTAATGTAACTATACCTAGTCTTCTTTTCATTCATCTTCTATGTAGTACACACGCAATTGTTAATTCAAACAGTGTTTTAAGTAAGTTTCAAAATAAAGTGTATGAAGTTGTGTAGTAATTTATTCACACATTTACTCCTAATCTAGTTTTAGTAGTACTTTATGTAGTAAGGAAGACTGCAATTTCTTAAAACGAAAAATAAAACTATATATCTTTATGGACATATTTTATTTAAAAAAATAATTGTAACCTTGATTTTTTAAGGTCGAATCAAATGATGACTTTACTAATAAAGGTCACTGTCACATGTGACCTTCAAAGGTCACGTGCGACTAAATGCGAGGTCATCACATGTTGTTCACGACCTGTATTTTGTCTTCCAAGTCAAGTGCGATGGGTTTGAAGGGTTCAGGTTCAGGCTCCTTCCAGTCGAAGTCGATTCCGGTGACGCTTAGGAACCAGTCGTGGTAGTGCCCTGGGCGGACGTAACCTGAGAAAATTAATGCGATTTTGGAAATGTGTTCGTTATTTGTAGAACCCGCGTAGTTCCCGTTCCCGTGGGAATACAGGGATAAAAAGTAGCCTATGTCACCCGGGGATAGTGTAGCTTCCCAACGGTGAAAGAATTTTTGAAATCGGTCCAGTAGTTTCGGAGCCTATTCAATACAAACAAACAATCAAATCTTTCCTATAATATGTAGTATAGATAGATAGATAAACGTAAGAACAACAGAGTGACGAGTGCGAATTTTTCTAACGGTTTCGTATTTGGAGCGTACGTTAAGATTTGAATTTTGTTTTATTAATGAAATAACCTTGTGTTTTGCCGCCATTTCATCTGATGTTAAAGATGCGGTCTATGATAGACGTTTGCGTAGACCTAGAAGATACCAATTCATCCTTGACTAGAATACTTCCTATCTATTGTGGAATGCCTACTCCAGCGCAGCCTGCTGTTTGACGGTACCCACAATGAAAGTAGAAATCGTTTCGTTTTGTAGATCTGAACATTATAAAGATTAGGCATCAAGGACTCCGAATAGATTTGCCGTTGAATTATAAAAAAAAATATAGGAATGGGATACTCAAACTCACGGTAAATACGTGAGTTTGAGCTTCGAAATAATCGTATTATCACCATTGAATAACCGTGGTAGATTAATTTAAAACAGCGCTACGGCAACTGTATTCGGAAACCTATAGGTAATGTGTGGTATGTAGTTACCTGCGGGGAAGGGGCTGTTGCAGCCGGCGCTGGAGCCGAAGCTGACGACGCCGATCATGGTGGGCTGTCCGTCGTAGTCTACCACTGTCAGCGGACCGCCGCTGTCACCCTGCGAGGACATATCGGTGTTAGAGCGTTCTGTTTAAACATTTATACGCCTTCTGACGATCTTAGCTAAATATCGAGCTATATATAGGTCGCAGTTCACATAACTGCCCAGCATCAGACAGACCAGCACCGTCTCGCTTCATATATGAATTGGCTTTCGGTATATGGTGAGCGCTCAAGCCACGATGACTTTCAAGTCATTTATTCACTTTACAGTTATAATAATTGAATGACAGCCCTGTTGGCTCATTGGTAGCATGTCTGCTTCAAGAGCTGTAGGGCGTGGGTTCGATTCCCACCCAGGACAAGCATTTTGTGATATAAAACAAATGTTTGTTCTGTGTCTGGGTGTACTGTATGTATTATAAGTATGTATTTACAAAAAAAAAAGTATTTAAGTATTTTATCAGTTATCTGATTCCCATAGTACAAGCTTTGCTTAGTTTGGGGTCAGATGGCGCTGTGTGTAATGTCCTATGATATTTATTTATTTATTTATTTATTTAATTATTAAGGTCCTTTGTTGTTTTGCTTACAACGTAAAATACATTTTAACTCATAAAGTAATCAAATTTAACGTCAGCATAAGATTTAAAAAATTAATAGTTAACAGGCTAGGTGTTTGCCCATAGCTCGTCGTCATCATCATCATCAGCCTTTTGTAGTCCACTGCTGGACATGGGCCTCTCCCAAGACACGCCACTCAGCCCGATCTTCGGCTTTTCGCTTCCATCCACCGCTACCTGTACGTACGACAGCTGGCGGTCGTCACCCCATCAAATACAAATACAAATACACCATCGACTCTCAGGGCGTCCTACGCTACGTTTGCCAATTCGCGGTGTCGCCAAACACACACCTGTATTTTCTAAGCTATGTGTATATTGCCGCTGATCGAATGGTGAAGTTTCGGCAGTTACCTGGCAGGAAGATTGAGCAGTGTCGTTGTAGTAGGCGGCGCAGACGGTCTGCTCTTTGATGACCACGCTGTTGGGGTACCAGCGCAGGCACTCCTCATTCGTGATGCCACGGAGGAACGTCCACAGAAGTATCTCAGACGCCGCACCACCTGACCGGAACATAAAAGAAATTTGCTTAACAATGTATGAAAACGATAGGAAAATAGGCCTTTGGGCGTCTCTATCAGGCGTAAATGGAAACTCACTGCGTACTTTCTTTGGTTGGCTGGAAGAAATCGTTCTAGGCTAGATAAAACCGCAGTTATTCACCATCTATGGTATGATTTTGTTTTGTTACTTATATTTTTGTTTTGTCCCTTTTTTATTTTTCATATTTGTATGTTATAATGTAGGTTTGTATGTTTGGTGTGTAATAAAGTTGTGTTTGATTCTACTTTGATAGAATTTGATACCAAGTTTATGTATTTTCCCAAACTGTATTCAGAACATAACATCATTGTTCGTACTGGGCATGGTCGGATACAACAAATTGGAAGTGAGACGGAACTGGGCGCTCGCATATTACATGATGCGTGTATTCCGGGGCTTTCTGTCAAATCCGGACAAACTAGCGATGATGGGACTGAGCGTGCCAGACAGGTACGTGACGCGCCGCCGCCCGGCGGCCGCAGCTGTTCTCGGTGCCTCAGGCTAGGACCAACTTATTGGCTAAGACGCCGTTGGTTCGGACGTTGCATGCACTGAATCGGGTTGCCCAGAAAATTGATGTTTGTGTATGTTCGGTACAAGAATTTAGAATGGCGGTTAATTATGACGCATGCTATAATTTGACATAGTAATTTAAGGTTTTGATTTATGATTTTTATTTTTTATTGTTTGACATTTTAATTTAATATTTTGACATTTTTAATTTTTATAATTGTATATTGACTAGCACCATCGCATTAGGGAAACCCTGTAAGGATGGTGTGAAATTAAGGAATAAATAAATAAATCACACAACATTTTATCTGTCCAGAACCAGCGGATGAAAAAATGACAAAATGTTAGTCATTTAGTTACGTGGGCTAGAAATCTGAATTTTCTGCGTAAACACTGCTTTACAAGTAGATTTCTTCAAAGTGTATGGGCCGCCTTACACGTTCAATCATGATCACGATCCGCGATCCGCGATCCGCGATCATGATTTCAAAATTTCTAGATATTATGCGATCCGGAGCATCAGTCCGTCAATCCGCTTCGTACACGATCAGTCTGGATCGCGATCATTGATCGCGGATCGCGGATCGCGCGCTACGTGTACGGGCTGCCTATGGCAGCCCGTACACGTAGCGCGCGATCCGCGATCCGCGATCCGCGATCAATGATCGCGATCCAGACTGATCGTGTACGAAGCGGATTGACGGACTGATGCTCCGGATCGCATAATATCTAGAAATTTTGAAATCATGATCGCGGATCGCGGATCGCGGATCGTGATCATGATTGAACGTGTAAGGCGGCCCTATGTGGGCAGGTAGGTAGGTGTTGAGAGTACTGACCGTTCCACAGGTCATCCGTGCGCCCGTACCCGCTGACGGTGAGCCGGATCTCATCGTAGTTGACGTTCTTCTGCTCGCTGCTCTGCAGACGACAGGGTTGGATCGTCGCTGCAACCAGAATATTAATAGTAAGCATGCACATTGGTCTCCAGCGGCGGTCTCAGCCATTGCAAGAAAAAGAAAGAAAGAGAAAAAAGAGAAGAAAATAAAAGAAAAGAGTCAATTGAGGACCCGGGGCGAAAGAGTTTTTAAATAATTTTTAGGGTTCCGTACCCAAAGGGTATAAACAGGACCCTATTACTGAGACTTCGCTGTCCGTCCGTCCGTCACCAGGCTGAATCTCAAGAACGGTGATAGCTAGACAGTTGAAATTTTCACAGATGATGTATTTATATTGCCGCTATAACAACAAATACTAAAAATAAAATAAAATAAATATTTAAGGGGGGCTCCCATACAACAAACTTGTTTCGTTTGCCGTTTTTATAGATTATGGTACGGAACCCTTTGAGCGCGAGTCCGACTCGCACTTGGCCGGTTTTTATTGTTTTTTTTGTGTCTTTAAGTTACAAAATAAAATATTTTTCTTTCTTCTTTCTTTGTTGAGAGCGGCGTCCGAGATCCTCCTGTGTCTGTGGGCATTTTCTCGCGGTGCCACGGCTTTGTGTGGTCTGGCTGGTTGGTACTCACGGCCGTAAGGGATGTGTTGGTCGAGCCCGACCAGCGCGATGTCAGCAGTCTGCACGCCGGCGCGGATCTCGTCGTACTCAGGGTGGATGAACTTTTGCGTGGTCTCCACCAGGTAGTCCGGCCGAGTCAGGTTGGTCAGCCCCAGGCGCACCACGAACGTGATGCGGCTGTGCAAGAGTACCTCCATGTTATATAAATACTAGATACATTCATAGATAGGAAAGAGAATAAACTCTTGACTCTTAAACTGATTGAGAGGAAACTCTTTATTGGAAACACCAGAACTCTTTAAATCAGAAAAATAAAAAATATAACACAAACAAGATACTTAAGAGCTAGGGCCACAATTTTTTTTTTTTTTACTGTAAAATTAATAAGACGATTGAGGCGCTCTCCTGATGTTAAGAGACAACGCCTGTCCATGACCATTGCAGCGATACACAAAACTTTGAGTAACAAAACAACGTCCAGGGCATCGCTGCTTTGGCTCTCATTACTTTGAGGCTTTCGATGGTTAGTCTCAACAGCCCAGTAATTTCGCTAGCTGCAGTACCCTTCAAACCGGAACACAGTAATGTTTACACACTACTGCTTGGCGGCAGAATATCTAGTACTGCGGTCGTACCCACCTAGACGACCTCCTGCTAAGGAAATCTACCACCAAGTAAATGGCGGTCTTATCGCTAAAATCTCTTCCAGGCAACCATATAATGCAAATATATAGATGTATACATGACAGGAGATGTTAAAACACTTGCATAGGTACGTAAGTATATGCACATACATACTATAATAATAATGTAAAATGTAAAAGTTTGTATGTTTGGATGTTTGTTGTTGTTAATTTCGCTAGCTGCAGTACTCCTTGAAATCGGAACACATGTTTACACACTAGAAGTAAATTTTTTTTTTTAATGACTAGTGCTGTTGGCCTCAGATGGCCTCTACAGCGTCACCGGGCTGTGGCGAGCGCAAAGGGCGCTGAGCCTAAATGTTAAGGACGACTAGCACAAGGGCACCAAAGTGGTACGGACCTCGGCTTGGGCTGTCGCCAGACGAAGGGGTCATGAATTGCCCTAAGTACCTACAATAGGTTGCAATCTGAGCAAGTGAGTGAGTAACTAATCTACACTAAGCTGACTGATCTTCAGACAGATCGGGGGGGACGGCGACTTCGCCGGCGAGGTCGACGTAGGGGTGGGCGGGTCGGTAGACCCCAACGCCGCCGAGGTGACGGCGGCGATGGGGTCCTCCGGGTCTTCTAGGACGTGTCTGAGACGACGTCGGAAATCGGGAGTGTTTGTCGTGTCTGTCGCGTAGTTCGAGGCTTGGACTACTAGGGGGTTAGGGTGGTGGGGGGTAATATCGAAAAAGTAGCGGACAAATCAATGCTTCATGTGAAGGAGTTTATGTCCAATTCCTTTCCTATGAGCTATGATAGAATTCTATCACATATAGGTAGGTACTCTACTAACGTCTTATAATTTGCTTATCGAGCTATGTGCTGATAATTATCTAAATGTGGATTAGTAAGTTTTAAGAAGATAAGATTGCGTAATTCAGTTATTGGCTGAACGATTTTATAAAATACTCGTAAGGTTACGACAGAAGGGATTCATTTTCACAAACTAGACAAACTACTGCCAAGTAGAATTAAGTTTTTTATTAGAATAATATCTATCTATCATTAGTGATGAACATGATTGGATAGGTACATATAAATGGAGTAATAAATTTCTAAAAAATAAATGGGAATCATATGGCTGTTGGTTGTATAGGAATGTAATTTGTATGGTACAAATGTTTAACATATGACCTTATTTAGTTATAATGCTTCATGCCAACTTTATGAAATAATGAAAATTACAAACATATACAAATAATCTGTTATAAAGACATAGACATATACAGCCCCGTTGGCTCATTGGTAGTATATCTGCCTTGAGAGCTGTAGGGCGTGGGTTGTCGATTCCCACTCAGGGCAAACATTTTGTGAATAAACAAATGTTTGTCTCTACACAAATGGGTACAGTACAAGTAAATCTGAAAACATACGTCTTTGCATGGTGGCGATGATGTTATAACATCTATTGGTGCGCCTTGACCGTAAAACCGAGTCGCATGCCGTGACAGCAAACGGCGTGACGCTCTCTGCCTTGTGTGTGTATAGAAACCTGCCACGTATTTTCTCTTTATATAGTAGTCTCTGTCATTTTCATTGTTCATATCCTCAATTTCTCCATTTCCTCGAGCACATTTCCAGCAACATGGAAAGATGCTCAAATCACTCCTCTTCCCAAAAAATCTAATCCTGAGTTATTCTCCCATTTTCGTCCAATTTCTATCCTACCGTTTCTTTCAAAAGTATTAGAAAGGCTTGTCCACCAACAACTTTCCTCTTATCTTATCAAAAATTGTCTCCTTAATCCTCTTCAATCTGGTTTCCGTACTGGTCACAGTACTATAACTGCCTTGACTAAAATTACTGATGACGTGAGGGATGGCATGGGCAATGGTCACTTGACAGTGCTATCACTGTTGGATTTTACCAATGCGTTCAATAATGTTGACTTCGACATACTGCTAAAGCTCCTCTACTCTCTTAACATATCTCCAGCAGTTATTAATTGGTTTGGTAGTTACCTGTTTGGGCGTCGGCAGCGGATTCGTATTGATGATACATTCTCTTCGTGGTGCGGTATATCTGCTGGCGTCCCACAGGGCGGCGTTTTATCCCCACTACTTTTTGCAATATTTATTAATTCAATCTCTCAACATTTGACTTCTTCCTACCATCTCTATGCAGATGACTTGCAGATCTACGTTCAAACTCCTTTAGAGCTCCTGCATGAGGCAATTGAGGCGACGAATACTGACCTAAGACGCATACGAGACTGGAGTAGATCATACGGCCTTACAGTTAATCCCACAAAAACTCAGACAATTGTCATTGGGAGTTCTCGTATGATCTCTAAAATTGACTGGTTCCACCTTCCGCAAGTGATTTTTGATAGTGTTCCTATACCCATCAGCGAGACTGTCAAAAATCTAGGGTTAATACTCGATAGACAACTCTCCTGGAAACCTCAGCTAGCGGAAGTAAGTCGGATTTTTTTTGCCTCTGCAGCTTCTCTCAGAAGGCTGCGTAATTTTCTTCTAATTGCTACAAAAACTGCGCTTGTAAAATCTCTCCTATTCCCTATTTTGGACTATGCAGACGTCTGCTATCTGGATTTAACCCAAGAGCAACTTGACAAGCTTGAACGCTTACAAAATTTTTGCATTCGTTTCATATTTGGTCTACGTAAATATGATCACATTTCCGAATTTCGTCAAAAGCTCAAATGGTTACCTATCCGTCTTCGCCGTAACTCTCATATAATTTCCTTTCTCTACAAAATCCTTTTTATTCCCACTATTCCTCTTTATTTAAAGGAACGCTTTGAATTTATTCAACCTCATTCTGGTTCCTTGCGTTCATCCCGTTCCCTCCAACTAAAAATTCCTCCTTTTGCTCGTTCCAACCTTTCCAACAGCACTTCTTTTACTGTGGAAACTGTCTTACTTTGGAATGCCCTTCCTACCATTATTAGACAGGCTAAATCAATTTATATTTTTAATAATTTAGTATATAAACATTATTTATCAGCCTGCTAATCTATATATTTAGTTTATTTAGTATCTCATAATTATGTATATATGTTTATTGTATTGTTATTTTATTTATTTATTTCTTTTGTACACCAACCTTATATTTATTTACTCTTCTTTCCATCCAAAGGTTGTCTGGAAGAAATCGCTCTAGGCGATAAGACCGCCCTTATACATCATTTATTCTATTGTTTTGTTATATTATTATATCTTCTTTTTTTTTGTTTGTTGTTTGTTTCCTATTTGTATTAATTGTGATCTGTGTTTTTGGTGTATAATAAAGTTATATTGTATTGTATTGTATTGTATTAGCGTTGTAGAGGTTTTATGGTACTCACTTAGCCAAGCAATGTGCCGCGGTGAGCACCCACTGATGGTGGATGATGGAACCGCCGCAGGAGGAGACGGCACCGGCTGCGGAGACCATACGCAGGCTGATCTGGTGCGGGATCTGCTCGTCGTAAGCTGGCCACCCCGCCACTACCCTGGAGCTCTGCCCAGCCGCTAGACAACACACAATACCTATACAATCCCCTCAATAACTCTTTGGGAACATTAGGCAGCTCCCAATCTGGATGAGGGTAAGCCAGGGTGTCTTATTCTTGTACGAAACGGGAGGAGTTTGCGTCATATTGTGAGATTTAATTTCTCCTAGCGGAGCCAATCCAACTGCAGCACCCTAGCCGAGGAGCCGCCGCCAAAATTCATGCAAACTTATGGTTATAAAGCAAATGGTTTGCCATTCAGATATACCCTCTTTCTTATCCAAAACAAAGATTCACTAACATAACTAGTAGATACAATAAAAAAATCGCGCCTCAAAAACATGTAATTGAAAACTATTTTTATCATAGTTTTGTAATGATTGACGTACTATTTCTTAGAAATATTCGTGCTGACTCCTTTGAGAACAGTTTTTGAAACTTACCGCTGCGGAGGTCTTCGATGATGGCAGGTTTTGCATTTCTGGAGATCACGTCACCCTACAAACATTAAAAGAGTGTTTTGATTCTTAAAATTAGTACAGGCTACTTGGAGCAGAAAGTAAATAGTACCGACTGGATTATACTGGATAACAGGGATGCGATGAAAAGCAGCGAAAATTAATTGTTACCTGGACGTATCCCAGAATAAGAAGAAGCCCCAAAAGGTAAGCGCCTTCCATCTTGCTTGATTAACGGAAGACTGATTTACTTTATCATTCTATTAACTAATTAGCCTTACAATCAGGAGCTATCTGCACTTTTCCAGTCTCCTGATATCGGAGATTAAATGATTAGTAAAAATCTACAAGTAATCAATAAGAATTAGTAGATAAAAACTATTTAAGTGCAAATCTGGAATGAACATCAAGGGTTCTGCATCGCTAAACAAAAACTTGCAAAATGGTCATAATTATAAGAGCCTGAGCTGCCGGTAAAGGAAAACATTGTTGGAAACAAGGTTGTTAGCTACCACACAAAATTCTTCGATCACAACATTGTTTAATACCAGGTGTGCTGTGGTCAAACAATCAGATTGTCAGAATCAAAATATTTGTAGTGTAAAACTGTGTACAATAATAATAGATGTAAATATTTAGTCATATGCCAGTAAACAAAAAAAAAAAAAATTCAAAGAAAATTGTGAACTGAATTTGAGAATTAGAAATGTCACCTTTAATAATATCACGTATGATTTTGACTAGGACCTTTCGATTTTGAAGACAGATTTTTGAATGAAAGATTAACTCGCAAGATACTACGATGAATAAAGCGTTTACGCAATAGAAAACTAAAAAGTGCTAGAGTACCACAAAATGTTTAATAATATATATTTTTTGGGATATGTATTGTATTTTGGCTTAGATTGATTGTTTTAATGTACAAAATATGCCCTTAACAGGATGCTGACTGATTAACAGTATCCCTGTATATGCGTACAATAGCAATTCCAAGTTAAGAAAAAAGAAAGAAAAAAAGAATAGAAAAGAAAGAAAGAAGATATTTTTGTAAGAATTAAATTTGTACCTTATTTGTAGGTACATCTTGTGCACAAACGTAGGATTTATTCATGAATTACCTACTAAATCTAGCGTGTAGGTACGAATCTCTAAAAATACAAGTTTAACGTTTTTGGGTATTTACGCATAATTACTGTAGGTAAAAATTTGGTAGACATGACTCCACTTTAAAAAAACGTCATGACTGGTCAAAGGATTATACGATATTGTTATGACGTCACCTAAAGGTCTGCGCATAATGGTCAGTTTTCAGTGACGACAAAATTTACCTTGATTTTTGTACTTAAGATAGGTCCACGTTTGTGCACACCGTGCGAGCAGTATTGCGGTCTAAGATGAAGCACGTTTTCTTAGAAGGAACCTATTAACTGTGTACTTGAAGGCAACTTTTTGTAGCGATGATAGCTGTGGTTAGCGCGGTCGGTTCGTATGCCGAAGGCCGTGGGTTTAAACCCCAAGAATGAGCTTGAGCTGCCGGTGAAGGAAAACATCGTGAGGAAACCATAGCATGGTGGTAGGGCACTTTCTAGTACTCGGCTGGCTAGCTACCACCTTCAAGTAGAAAATCTGCCGCCAAGCATCTAACGGTGTGTTCCGGCAGCCTCACTTGAGAGCCAGTTCCATTCCAGGCTAGGTGTGTTTATCATCTTCGACCACGCCGTCACTTAACATCAGGTGAGCTGTGGTCAAACACCTAGGCTGTCAGCTATAAAAAAAAACCTATATTGCAGCTTTCGGGAAACACAGACTGGCAGTTTTTAAATTTTTGTTTTACAGTTGATAATCTAGGTGTTTGACTACAACTCACAAGATGTTAAGTGATGTGGTCGAAGAAGGTAACGCACACCTAGCCTGGAATCGAAGTTCATCTCAAGCTCCATAATCACGTAGTATCTACTAATAAAGAATGTGAAATCGTCGACGTTTCTTTATAATAAATCATGGGTTCATCTTTTAAACTTGAACACTGTTTATATTATGTGAAAAGTAGTGCCGGCAACAATTGGGTTTCATTCAATTTAAGATATAAATTAAAAATAAAACAAACAAACTAAAATATAATCAACATTTTTATTTATCTAAGTGCAATTGCAACAACTGCATTAACAACTAAATATCACAACAATTCTTACAGTACACTTACATACAACACTTATCGTTCTACATTAGTACCGTCGAGGTCACAAGTAACAACTAAAAATTTTGAAAAATTCGTTCAAAATATGGTATTCCAAAATAATTTCTTTGTATACATTTTATGACATCAAAAAATATATTAATTTATAACAAACTTAATAAATAATCACAAGGTGAAAATGCTAGTACACAATTGAATTTAAAATAAGTAAAGCTGCATATTTTAATAAATACATTTAAATAAAAAACCCTGTAGCATACTAGAATATCAAGTGATGACATCGTGTATTGTTATGAAATTTTGCCAAATATAACTTGACGTTACATAGAATTTATATTTAAATGTATTTAGCTCGTATAACATCACTGCGATTATAAATTAAGTGATTTCTTATTAGATTTTATCTTTTTATTTTTCTTTTGTTATCTGTACTTTTTTCTTTTTATAGTTGAAGAGTTATATCTATCTATATTTTATTACAACTGTTGCAAATAAAAAACATAACTAGAATTTTTCTTTTTCTAATGCGTGATTATTCACGTTTGATTATTTCGAATACTCCGTCAATAGTTTCGTACAGGCCGAGGCCGTGCGCGTGTTGTACTCAGCTTTGTCTCCTTGAAGAAAGCCACCGGATGTGGCTGGAACTGTAGTCCGAGTTTCCGACATAATTAAACATGATTAATTCCGCATAAGTACAACAAAAACGTGTCAAAACCGCGTTAATTTCCACTAGCATTGTACAGAGTTCACTTTGAACGCATTATTATTTATACTTTAAGTACTTTATATAAGTACAGCAGATTTTTTGACAAATTACAATTTCATGACAAAAAAACAAATAATTAATTTTGCAGTAAGTTTTTGTTTTTGTAATCGAAAGAAACGATCATTGAGTGCTTTTCACAGAGTTTCGCATAAACTTTACGGGACGTCCTGGAAAATTGATTTCTTATGTCACAATATTATGACAAGAAACAAAAATTCTGACCGAAATAAAAAAAAAAAAAGTTTGGTTGTGGATATTACGGCCAAGACAGATAAGAGTATTTTTTGTTTAAATTGTTACTCTCAAGAGCTTTTTATTAGATCAAACTTGAACTAATGCATCAGTAACATTCAAGTAGCGATAACACAAATTTAAAAAAAAACGTATTTTTTTTATTTTAATTTATTTACGTGACTTTTGTGGTAGCCACATGGCAGTCCCATCGTATGTTCCACCAGGTTTTACTTACATCTATAATAAAAATTATTTTAACACATCCCTCTCACAATGAACACTCCCAAAAACGTATGGGATTGGCATATGCCAATGTATTTTGGATTTTTCTATTAGCGTTATCGCTAATCGAACATTACTCTGGTATTATTTGTAAATAGCATGTTTGTATATAAATAAAATTTTGAGCTATATACACAAAATACTTATAAGTACTTAATAGATAAATAGTTATTTAGTCTACTATTTTATTGCAAGTAACAGTCTATTTATTAGACAAAATATGTTTCACATTTCAAATTATGCGACCGTATTTATTGCAATGTTTTTTTCAGTATTCGAATCAGTAAACGGCAAACACGGCAAACATTTGCTATTTTGGAATTCATTTTAAAATATACACTAATTTATTTTATTAACTCTCCGAGCAATATTTGAGAATAGGTACAGCACTTGATCAAGTACCTTGGTATGTTATCTCCATACCTACCTAATTTGAAAACAGTTAAGTATAAAACTATTTTATAATGGAATTAATAGCCACAGTTATTTATAAGTACAAAAATAATGTTATAGCGGATTAGTCCATATTTTACAGTTATATAAAATCAGAATGTATCGATCAATCGAAAAATCAACTACACGTAGTAAATCTAGTGGATGATCCAATTTATAATTGATAATTAAGCGAACTAACCTGTATATGAAGTTCTGTCATACGGAAATCCTCATAACAGAAAATAAAGTTTATACCATGGTGATATCACGAGTGATTGAAGGCAGTGATAGTGTTATCAGGAAGTGACGACGGTGAGCGCGTGTTTCTTCGCTTCAACCGCGTTGTAAAAGACGATAGCGTCGTGCACCGTGGGGAAAGTGTCAAGTTGCAGCCGATCTGATTCCAGAGAATTATAGCGTTCGATCATCTCTAGGACTGGAGCTGTAACAACAAATAATAAGATATAAGGATACGTCTTTTTTTAAAACACTAAATACAGTGCAACCTCGACATAACAACGCTGAAAGGAAATTTAGTTAAAGTTAGTTAAATGCCATGCCATAAAAGTTTTGGAAAAAAATACAATGGGGTGACACGAATCTTTTCGCGTTCCCACCAAAACTCCCACGCAGACTCCATGGGAACCGAACCCACGCCCTACAGCTCTTGAACACTACCAAATAAGCAAATAGGGTAGGGCTTAAAAGCTTGTAAAAAGGAAAGTGACCATTAGCCCCCGCTAGCAGCACGTTGATCTGGCTGGTCTGCAGCTCCTTGTGTACTGCCACCAGCATCTTCACGCCCGGCGCGTCCACGTACGACAGCGCGCTCGCGTCCACCACCACGCATTGGATCTGGCGATGAGACAAACATGACGGCTAGAACCTTAACAAATAATAAGGTCACTGGAACTACGTAACGTTTTACTTGGTGGTAAATCTCCTTACCAGAAGGTCGTCTAGGTAGCCACCGCAGTACCAGATATTCTGCCGCTAAGCAGTAGTATGTAAACATTACTGTGTTCCGGTTTGAAGGGTCCTGCAGCTAGAGAAATTACACGGCTGTTGGGACTAATTATTATCGAAAGTCTCAAAGTAATGAGCGCCAAAGCTGCGATGCCCTGGAATCAAAGGAGAGCGTCTCGTTCGTTTCATTGCATTCACATAAAAAAATTCTCGTAGGCGTCCTGAGGATGCCTACGGATGATACTCTTCGGATGATTATTATTTTGGAAGCGCTGGCTGAGCCCCAATATTATACGTCATAATTATGTAAAAATCGGTATCAAAACAGTGTAGATCAGCTTACGTAGGTTTTGAGTTACGAAGGTCAACAAAATTTATTTTACTCTTTACCCGACTACACAAAGATTACATTTATTTCTTTGTTTCTATTTGTTTACTTTACGTTTGTGTGTGTGTGTGTGTGTGCGCGCTTGGCGACAGATTTTCAATTTGAAGGCAGTAAAGCGACCGCGCTAACCACCGAGCTATCATGCGCTACCCTATATGTCCAGTGGGATGGCTTATAAAAAACAGTGCTGATCCAATACTCACCCTATTACAGAGCGTGGGATCCCACTCGTAAGATTCACTCCTTGTCAGATTATTGTCTTCGTCATGCGAGCTTTCCGCTGGTTTCAAGTATCCGATCTTGCGGAACAGGGTCGCTCGGAAAAGATTCTTGGTCGCGAAGTTGAGTCCGCCACAGTAGTGGAAGATCTTTATACCTGGCAGCTCTTCCGCCTACAAGAAAGCGTTATTTAAGACATATATTCCAGTTAGATTTGGATATGGGTTGAATCCGAGACAACCCAAAACCTTTTTTGCATTTCAAATGTTTATGATGACTTGATATTTTTCCCACGATCTCGTTAAATAAACAGTTAGAAAAGTTTGCTAGCTCAAAAGAGTAATAAAAAATAAGGTATTACAAATTCTAATAAAGTCTAATCATTAGTATAGTTATTGTGTGATCGACGGGGGTCCAAGCTGTAAGCATAGCACGTGCCGGGAAGAAATTTCGTTAATAGATGAACTCTTTCATCCACAAGATATAAGTAAGTTATAAGACTTTATCTCGGCTGGTGCGCTAGGCTGGCTGTAGATAATTCAAATTCCAAAAAGGTAGCTTCTAGCATAAGAAAACATTGCGACCTCTTTTATAAATCCAAAAAGGCCTACTGATTTCTTCCTAAAATGTCATTGACAAACGTCAAAGTTTTTCACAGTCAATATTGGTAAACAAACCAAAGTCCGCATAAGATTCGGCAATAAAAACACAAAATAATGTAACAGCGCCAGTATAGCAAACAGGCGCTACCATCGCATGATATCAAATCGGTTATTACAAACAAAGAGCAGACCACCAGACCAGACCAGACCAGAGTCCAATCATGTAAATACCTAACTAAAATCTTTTAACGCCAGCTACAACCAGTACAACCATGAAGTTACTACCAAACAGAAAGTACTGTTACGCAATAGACTACGAATTAAGCGTAGTAGACCTATTGCGATGGTCAGGCTTTGTAGTTCTAAGTATTTGGTTCATGAGTGTTGTACAGTTTATGATAATGTTGGTCCACGATGACAGAGAGATGGACTGGGCCAGTTGCGGTATGCTAATGTCGGAGGTTGTGGTGAGCCAGCCTACGGTCGCGCCTTACGCGTATGTGGTGGATTACAGCGCCGAAGACACCACCAGTTCGAGACGACCTCATTTATGTATTTGCCCTGAATAAATGTAGCTGGATTTTATAAAGGTTGTTTAACTTTGAATAGTTATAAACTCAGAAGTCACGTCATACACGGTTTTGTTAAAAAAATTATTTCCCTTTAGGAGCTAGAAAAAACCCTATATAATATGTTAGCAACACTTTTTTCTTGAAAATTCATCGCAATTGACCAAATGAAGTAGTAATTGCATGGCGAACGCAGTAAAAAGGCAATGGGCGAGGCCTTTTTACCAGAGCATATTTGAGGCAGTAAGGTGGGCACGAGTGCGGGCGCGGAATGAGTCCTCAGTACGTCATGAATTATTGTAGCGGTAGACAAGATCAAACTGGATTTTCATCCTCGTACACAGTGCGTCCAAGAACTCGCCAGTTCGAACCTCACTGCGGCAGCGACGTGCGGATAAGAAATCTTCATCCCACCTGCCACTCAATTTGCCATGGACACATGATGCTATCTCTCTTCTCTAGTTTACAATTTCCCACTCATCGTCACCACTGCGCTAGTTAGTTACTTCGGATAAAGCTTCATATTTCGGTCGATAAAGCAGCCCAATAAGCTTTTTTTCGATCTATAAACCTGTGCAGTGAGCTTGTTTTGGTCGATAAAACAGTGCAGTTAGCTAAATGTGTGTCGGATTGTCAGTGTACTCACGGCGCGGTACCGCTTGGTGTCGAGGTAGAGGTCGGTGTCGAGCACGCGCCCCAACAGGCACGTGTAGGGCTTCTGCGAGCGGCAGAACAGCGCGCCCACGCTGGCCAGCAACCCCGCGCCAAGACTAAACACAAAAACACGGCACATTTGACTGTCTAGTGTCATACGGGGGATCTAGATGGCATCTACATTGTCCGCTTCGAAGCGTATGTAAAGCTTACGTAAGAAAATTTCTAATTGGCATCGACCTTCATCGACTAAGCGAACAAAATTACGGTAGGAAGAACTTACAAGAAACTGTCTGAATTCCAAAGATCTTAAGGGTTTATGCATATTGCTGCTAGTTACAAACGGTAAAAGAATGAACACTTATTTTGTAACTGTTTGTCTCTGTTTGCTCGTTTTTGTTTTTTGTATCTTAAAGTTACAAAATAAAATATTTTTCTTTCTTTCTTTCAAGAATGCATCGTGAGCAATCCTGCACGTCCATAAATAGTTAATGCTCTCGAAGAAGTGTGAAGTCTGGTAACCTGCACTTGGCCAATGTGCGGTCCCTTCTCACAATGTTTTGCCGTCATATATTTTCCCAACTAAACTGAAAAAAATATGGTAAAGCCGTCTGTTTTAGTCAGCGATTAAAGCTATTTGTGCTCACCCAATATCAATGTTGATCAGCATCGTCGTCAGGAAGGTCACGAGCCAAACGACCGCGTCCAGCTTGCTTAGTTTCCAAAATCTGAAGAGATTTGAATACAGTCATTTTCCAATATCATTTTAATAGACTACTAAATAAGTCTATTATACATGTAGTATGTTTAAACTTATGAGAAATTAACGGAATGAACTGCGCCATTTACTAGTAGGTATATCAAAATGACTAATTACCCACTAAAAACCCTGGGATTTTTCATCTTAGCGCCATGAGTCGGAGTAGTAGGCAAGCTTGCGCATTAATCTGCCTCAGATTTAGAAGATACCCAGAGTGACCTGCAACGACTGTAGCTGATACCTAGCGAGACCTTCAGCGATGGTACTCACTTCTTGAGCTCCTTGACCTGCATGAACATGCCTTTGAGGCTGACGACTATGATGCCGGCGAGCACGCCGCGCGGCAGCTGCTCGAAGAACGGCCCGATCCACAGCAGCACGCACAGGATCAGCACAGCGCTCACCACCGACGTTATACCCGTCTTACTACCCGCCTGCAAATTATTTTTTGTACTTCAAATACTAAATAACACAACATCTCTTGCACATACGCGACAGATAGAGATTTCATTTAATTTTCCATTTTTTTTCTCTTCTTTTTTTTGTTTTTGGCATCGCACTTAGTAATCAAATACAGTTTTAGTCATGCCCTGGTAAAGTAGTGGCGACTTTACTACAAGCTCCAAAAGAGTCTTGGAAGCAATACGAAAAGTCATGTTTCACCACATTATATCGGCACTTTGTGAATAAAACACCACTATTTTTTACCCACGACGGAACGGAGACGGTATATGCGTTTGGGGTGAGCGGAAGTTTGTTTGTGCAAATCCATGTTGCCATTTTTCTCCAAAACTACTCGTCCGATTTTGATGCAGTTTTCAGTTATGGGTTCTGGTTTGATTGTAGATATACATAAAAATACTCGAAGACACACGAGTTTTGGAAAATGATATAATGCGATGATCTTTCACGTTACCACCAGAACTGTAATCTACTCTTTACAACAATAAAACATTTCGTAATATCAATTACTGAAAAACAAATGCAAAATGATAACAAATTAAAGGAGATCTAGAACTGCCAGAGTCTGTATTCCCCGAAAGGTACAATACGGGTTCAGATTTACTAAGTGAGAGCAGCCAAACTCACCTGATATTGGATGTACGATCTGGAGAGACTGGCGCAGAATGGTGCGCAGCAGAAAAACGAAGCGAACACGTTACTTGCGCCCTGGAACATACATTGAAACACATTTTCAAACTTGTATAATTTTATTCTTATTCAAAATGGGGACGATAGGTCATAGTCATATAGGATAGCTACTACTATGCCAGCGGCCCAGAGCCTCGCTCCGGTACTTTAAGAAGCTGGGTTGGCTCGAGTAGATGGCAATGGGAAATAATTAATAAATAAATATCGTAGGACATTACACACAGCGCCATCTGACCCCAAACAAAGCAAAGCTTGTGCCATGGAAATCAGATAACTGATATTTAAATACATTTTTTTTGTTTATACACAAAATGTTTATCCTGGGTGGGAATGGAACTCAAGGCCTGCAGATCTTTGAGCAGACACATGAACCAATCATTGGTAGTATGTCAGGGCTGTCACAAATGCACAATACACCTCAAGCGGGATGTCAGTGCAGGACTTATCGCCCCCACTTTGAATAAGAATAAGGATAGAGTTTTGCATCCAGCGCGTTCCTGCGGTATTTATTAGGTATTCTGTCTTTGTGGATGGACATTCTATGCTGCGCTTACCGGTCCATAGGCTCAATACTGCATAAATATATATATGCGAGTTATTGTGTCGATATTTTGTTATAACTAGCGCCATCTGCCCCAGCATCCTAGTACTCACAGGGAATGAATATAACGAACGAGTTGAAGGCTTCATTCACGAGTGAACTGATCTATGCGTCAGTAGTTCGGTCGGCGCGCGAGTGGCATAGTATTCATTCGGCGCTCCACGACAGACGGCACCACTGTGTGCACTGACCATAAAATAATAAAAACATGGCGGACGACGAAGAAATCGACGTGGATCAAAATTTATTTAAATCTCCGACATATATATAAGAAAGAACAGTAGAGTAGCAGCAGTAGTGGAATAAACATAGAAGTAGAAGAATGCCTCCATTATTAGCTATAAAAGATTTACCATCTAGTTTTAACTTACCAATGCTAAAAGCTCCTGATTGGCATCTATCTCGTATTTATCCTTGGATGCGAATATCAGCGCCATGGACATAGATATGGTGTAGGTTACCATCGTGATGGTAAACGCATCCAGCGCTACCGAGGGCAGCAGCTCTATCGGAGGCACTTCCGGCACTGGCAGCCTGCGGGGTAAAACTAATGTAACCTCCATACCAAATAATGTGCTTTTTTATATTTAACAGGATAGGTTTGATAGCTCACCTGATTAAAGGACTGTGTAGTCTAAGATCATAAGTGGGCACCTGGCATGGAACTGCCTCTCAAGCGAGGCTGCCGGAACACACGTTCAAATATTACGTAAGCACTAAAAGCAGGGGTGTTCTGCTTTGCTTGTGCACAGGAGGGGAAGGGGGTTACAGTTTCCATGGTAATATGATTTTGCTTGTGTGCTCACCCAGTGGGTATATTCCCGACGAGGCTGATCCCGAATCGGTCCTGCAGGCCCGCGAAGCGCGACACCAGCGTGCCGATCACTATCGCCAGCAGCTCTATGGGCACAGGGACGCGGCTGCGCTTGCTCACCCACGGCTGCAACAACATTAGATCATCAACACCGGCTGTACGACACAATAAATAATAAACAGCGTTTTTTAAACTTTACGGCAAAGTAATATGATCATGGAAATTGACATGGTTCGACACTGCAATGAAACTTTAGTTTTTTCTGGTGACGATAGCTCAGTGATTAGCGCGGTCGGTTCGCACGCCGAAAAGCCTGGGTTTAAACCCCAACAATGAGCTTGAGCTGCCGGTGAATAAAAACATCGTGAGGAAACTATAGCATGGTGATAGGGCACTTTCTAGTACTCGGCTGACTACCTCAAGTTGTTAATCTGCCGCCAAGCATCTAACGGTGTGTTTTGCCAGCTTCTCTTGAGAGCCATTTCCATTGTTTCCATGCTTTACAATCATCTTACATCAGGTTAGCTGTGGTTAAATACCTAGCCTGTAAAGCATTAAAAAAACCAGTCAAGTGTCTGAATGATGACACGCAATGAGACAGGAAAGGCAATTTTGTGATGGAAACAGATAAGGTCAATCCGTTGTCAGTGGCAGCTTTTGCACGGCCTGCCCGTGCAACAGCTGCCACTGACAACGGATTCTCCATAAGATCTACTCGATCTTACCTTGAGCAGTTCGTTGTTGACCGCGATGATGACGCACGTGATGAAGGAGATGACGAACGCCGCCCAGTTGAGGCCGGGGAGCGCGCGACTTACGTCTATCACTGTCTGGAACAAAACAACAAGTACTTAATGGAGACATCATCTGCGGTCTCACCACTAACACTAAGCAGCCAAATCGGTTGCTAAACTTTTATATTTACATTTACTATGCTTTGCGGTTTGGGTCCGTTTTTATGACTATTTTTCGGCCTATTTTCTGGTGTCATGCGAATATAGATGGCTTCACGCTATGTGTATGTCATATTTTGGTTAGGTTGGCTACTTCATCAAATCAATAGATAGCGCTTTTTTTTTAATGAATGTTCGTTACTTCACGACGCAATCCTGGGTGGATGTTGAAGATACCTATTAGGGGATTCGCTTGAGATTTCTTCACGCGAGAAAAATCGAGAAATCCACTCAAGTCGAGACGAGAATAATTGCCTCAAGAAGGCAAGAACTCGAGAAATTTATCTGCAATCAAAATCGAATTGAAAATCCGCAATTCTTGCCTTTGCGTATACGACGCAACGCCATCTCTGTAAAAGCAGGAAAGCGGGGCGGGGTAATAACTGCGAGCGGCCCGTACCGTATGTCTGTATATAATATAAACTTGCCCTAATACTTACGAATATGATCTTATAGTTGCCAGAAGTCTTGGGTATCTTGACGCCGAAGAGGTCCTTGAGTTGGGACGCCAGCACGTGGAAGGAGGCGGCCGTCGTGAACCCCGACACCAGCGGCTCCGACAGCAGCGTCGACACCGCGCCCAGCCGCATAATCCACATTATTACCTGGCGATAGTAGGACGTTTTAAGAGTTTCCTTATAAACATTCCTCATCTCATCATCAGAGTAGTCAGAAATGTTCTGTGATGTTACCTGAAATAACCCGACGGCGAGACACACTATGCTTAACACTTGTAAAGGAGTGTATTGCACACCACTGCTTCCCACTGAAAAAAAAAAAAAACACCAGGATTAAAATGTTCAAAGTCAGGATAAAAATGCAATGTAAACCTTAAACTCTATATATGTATTATTACTTCGTAATAATAGTTGACTGAGCATTTTAAATAAGATTGATAAAGTGGCGTGCACAGTCATATCCCTCTCTAGTGCGAGAGTGCGACTTCAGTCGCACGCAGAGCGCGTCGGCGAGCGGTCGTCTTAAGCGCGATGAAGCTCGATGGGATACGGATACAATGGCACATTAGTGAAGATTTTAATTGATGACGCTAATCTTTCATGTAGTAGACGTTAATGTTTGTGAATGTTAATGACGAAGCAAAATTTAGTGTTTCATAATATAAAGTAGTAGTAGTAGTGGTTTAAGGGGGGTTGCATACAATACTTGCCTTCCCTGCCCTGCTTAAATAAATTTGGCATCTACCAATGCTGCTTTGCCAAGAAGGCACACAGTCAGAGAGTGCCTTCTTGGTAAGCTCAAAGTAGCACAACGCGCTATGGAGAGGGCTATGCTCGGAGTTTCCCTACGAGATCGAATCAGGAATGAGGAGATCCGTAGACGAACCAAAGTTACCGACATAGCCCAACGGATTAGCAAGTTGAAGTGGCAGTGGGCAGGGCACATAGCACGCAGAACTGATGGCCGATGGGGCTGCAAAGTTCTGGAGTGGAGACCACGGACCGGCAAGCGCAGCGTAGGACGTCCACCCACAAGGTGAACAGACGACCTAGTAAAGACCGCAGGAACGCGCTGGATGCGAGCCGCTTCCAACCGGTCTTTATGGAAGTCAATGGGGGAGGCCTATGTCCAGCAGTGGACGTCCTACGGCTGAAATGATGATGATGATGAATGCTGCTTTCTATAGTTACTCTTTTTATAGTTGTTATTGGTTGTTTTTGAAATGTAATTATTGAATAGGGAACTTACCTTCAGTTACATTTAAAGTACTATTCATATTTGCGACGTCTATGTGAGCCGAGTATTGTGTGACCACCTGCAGGAAAACAAACGGCATATTAGAAATGGTAACACCTAGCAGAGGGATCTGATGGGTTAACGAAAAAGTGCACAAAAGGCTGTCCACTTCGTGTAA
Source organism: Biston betularia (assembly GCA_905404145.2). NCBI lineage: Eukaryota > Metazoa > Arthropoda > Insecta > Lepidoptera > Geometridae > Biston > Biston betularia. The sequence continues at coordinate 487,911 of FR989883.1, forward strand.
GTTCCGATCACCCTTTATTTAATAGGGAAGGGTTAGTTAATCCATTGATGCGGACCTTTCCAGCCATGAGGCAGGCCACGGCGAAAGTCCCCATGGAGACGTGGGGCGAAGTTCCGAATATCACATACACGAGGACCGGGAAGAACGCCATGTACAGTCCCACTATCGGCGGGACTTCGGCCAGTAGCGCGTACGCCATACCTAGAAAGGAAATCAATTTCGGGGTCAAAAATAGCCTATGTGATAAAAGGTAGCTGCGCAATTTAACATGATTTTTGTCATTACATTGAAAATAAACCATAATTACAATCGATATAAATCTAGAATATGTTATTTTTCAAACCTTTTTCTGCCCATTGACAAGATCAAAATACCATAGATAGAAATTCACCCGATACTTTTCCTACGTAAACAAAATAAAATAGTCATGAATCGAGCAATACCATTCGTTATCCGTTTACAAGAAATATTTTTTCATAACAATTTCTTTACTTTTAATAAATGTAATTACATTTGCCAATTACGTTTCCATATTTCCGAGCAACAATACAGTCAAGCGTATCGATTCCATTTTCATCCTTATTCTTTTGTGCTTAGAGAACAGATAGCATATGGGCGGAGCGAACGTAAGAGGGAGTCTGCTCTTAATCCGGTGTATAAACTATCTTCCAAATCCGTTAAGCCGTTTTTAATACGGAATATGTTTGCGTTTGACCACATCCTGCCTGATGATAAACAACGATGCGGTCTAGGATGGAACTCGCTTACCTAGAAGGAACCAGCTTACCCTTGATTTGAAGACACTCATATTGTACTTTTCGGGAAACACAGACTCCGGCAAAGAGTCCGGCATCCTCGCTGTGCGAATAAAGAATGTGGATTCGAAGCGCTTAGCCTCAATGCGAAGTAACAAACAAACAGTTTGCTGCCTGAGTGGGTGTTCCCTGATTGATACAATCTGGGTGCCTTCAAGTCGCGAGTGAATCGGTTTCTTCTAGGCGAGCGTGCTCCACCGTAGACCGCATCCTCGCTTAACATCAGCTGAGTTGGCGGTCAAACGCAAGCCTATAATATCATTAAAAAGAAAATACTGACAAAGGTTCACATTTAAGTATAATATGTATGTAAGTGTGATGAACTTCGCCAAAGTTACGTGTAAACCACTCGCTGAAGTACCTTTTTGTGTAGTAGTGTGTGTGTGTGGAGGGGCATATGTGCTTGTATTCAATTACGTAGGGTGTGTTGATGCTGTTGACGAACGTCGTAAAACTCAAATAGTAGGTAAATACCATCTGCCAGTAATAAACTTGTAGGCAGTACTGGCAGATAGAAGAGGTGTAAGTAGATGTGGCACGTTTTTAAAATAAAAGTTGGTTCGTTTACTTTGAGTGGCCAAGTGCCAATGCCTTGCATGATGGCCGGTAGCCTTACCTTGCGGTATGTGCATGACGGCGGTGGTGGCCCCGGCCACCAGATCTCCGACCAGGAACTCTTTGGGGCTGTACTTGGGCAGCCAGCGCACCAGCGGCACCGAGTTCACCAAACATTCTCCGAAGCCGCATCCTTTTACCACCTTCTTGCAGCGTTCGGCCACTGCGACATAACATTTTATAATTTGTAAAGCGCTCTTGATCTAGACTTCTCTAGCGTATCATGTATTGTTTTTACTAGTCTCTATAATTACGAATAAGGAAAAATAAACTAGGTATAATTAAGGGGAAAACCTATGTCATCCAGACCATAATAATACTCGGATGAGTAGAAGCTACGGTGGTACACACGTAAATTAAAACATACCTACATTAAAAATATAACCTTTTGGCTTTGCCGTATTTGGGTAAAAATGATAAGTCAGCGGGCCAGTAACCCAACCTGCCGCGTTCAAAACGTTTCCGCAAAGATTGCGCGCCGCATAAGAGCTGAACTGCGGAGCCAACAGCCGACATGTCAGCTGTCAGTCCTCTGACGCTGGCTCAGGACGGAGCCAGATGCCATTCGAAAGACCATGAAACACAGCAAACCTTAGTTCACAGAAGGTATCATTTTTTATCCCAAAACATCTTCAGAGACATCCCCTTTGTTTGTATATAGTGTACACGTATTCGCCAAACAAGTTTTCGGAAGTTCTTAACAATGTAATTACTTCGCGAACACACGTGTTTCTCTCAGTTATCGACTAATATCGATAATTCACACTGGCATGCGAGCTCGTGGTATTGGTAATTAGGGGATTCTTTTAACTGGAATTGATTAGGTTGCGGAGTTTTGGCGCCAACGTATAATGAAGTCGCTCAAATGTGAATCAAACTTTTTTAACAGTCGGCCCCAAAAAAAGGTTAATCTATAACTAGGACACCCAAAGAGTTAACTATGAAAAGTACGCAAAATAAAATTGGTTGATTATTTTAGCGCCGAGGAGCTGCAAAACAAAGCAAGCGCTACACTTTTCAACCTCGTCTTTTCATCTTCCTATGGTGCATTATGAGTACCATAAAATCACGACTTTTCCCCCTAGAAAAATGCAGACTATATCTTTCCACTTTTTTTTTTATGTAAAAAGTAATAAGACGAACGAGACGCTCTCCTGATGGTAAGAGATAACGCCTGTCCATGACCTTTGCAGTGATACACAGAACTTTGAATGACGTAACAAAGTCCAGGGCATCACTGCTATGGCGCTCATTACTTTGAGACTTTTGATAGAGTTAGTCTCAACAGCCCAGTAATTTCTAGCTGCAGTACCCTTCAAATCGGAACACAGTAATGTTTACACACTACTGCTTAGCGGCAGAATAACTACGATCTACTACTACTACTTGCTACGATCTTGGCTCACATCTTCAAAAGTATTTAGCGTGGCAGTGTCGAAGTTTTTTTTTTTTTTTGGCGCTGTGTGTAATGTCCTGCGATATTTATTTATTTATTTACTAAGGTCACGTTACTTACGAGGTTTCTTCGGAGCCTGGTAGTCGGCATCCTTATTGAGCCTGTCCTGCTGGTACACCCGCCGGACGATATTGAACTGCTGCGTGGACTGAGCCCTGGGGACAACGAGGTTATCAGTTAGTTCGGGAGCCATAGCCACCACTGTTGTGAGATCAGGAACATCAATGCTTGACAAAGGTTATGATACACATTGCGGACCAATTAGGCAAGTTTTCATCTCGCCTGATGTGGTCTGCGATAGAGTTCTCTCGTTCACAGACACCTATTCACTCGCGACTTGAAGACGCTCAGATTGTATCTATCAGGGATCACCCAGTTGGGCGGCGTGTCTGCGCCATCGTCTATCAGTTCAGCCATTGTCTCTTGAGTGACGACAACAACATTGAATTTGAACATTGTAAAAGTGTGAAATATCAGAAACATCCGTTCTTCTGCGTCGAGATAAGAAATGTTAATGTTTCCTTTGAACTTTTTGTTTACGCATTTCACGAGTTCCGATAGTAATATTTTTATCTCGACCACTATAATAGGCCACTGGTATTAATACAGCAGTTAGTTTCTTTCTGCCTTGTGCAACGGAGCGAGGTCAGAGCCGATTGATAAAATTGCAACACGCTGGCGTGCTTATTTGTGCAGGCTAATAAAACACGAATTATGTTCAAGTTTAAATTGTATGCATCGACATTCTTTTATTAAGCCGGCCCTACACTAAGAATTGTTATAATTTGTTTTATTTCATACTAGCGGACGCCTCGCGGTTTCACCCGCGTAGTTCCCGTTCCCGTAGGAATGCAGGGATAAAAAGTATCCTATGTCACCCGGGGATAGTGTAGCTTCCCAACGGTGAAAGAATTTTTGAAATCGGTCCAGTAGTTTCGGAGCCTATTCAATACAAACACACAATCAAGTCTTTCCTCTTTATAATAGTATAGATACATAGATTACTTATTGTATATGTCTAGATTGTCTAGCTATGTGTATTGTATTGAATCGTAATAAAATATGATTATATTTTTATATATTTTCTTACTTTTCTCTCAACATTGACGAAGCCTTTGTTTTTATTCTGCATAAATTAGCGTTTGACTACACACAGCATGTTGTCAATTTTTTAACACGAATCCTGAATTTACCAGCCAGTCGAGGCGGTACAGGTAGGCCAATTCCTAATTGGCCTCCATATCACCCGACCGCTGTTTTAGCGATACCACGGTCCGCGTCTGTCTGGGGCAGACTTTTTTCATGTATTTTATAACGTGTGGGTTTCAGGTTCCGTCTGTTAGGATACTGTTAGGCTATTTTAGTTTGATAGATTTAATCACGTAGTAGATAACACTTTATTTGTGACACAAAAACCAGAGTAACACAATTTTCAAAATTATGAAAAGATCAAAATAATTTTTGGTGTCGAGTTCTTTTGTTATTCTAAAACAAATGTCTCTAGATAAAAAAAAATTACGGTTAACGAGCTAGGTGTTTTGACCACAGCTCATGATGTTAAGTGACGGTGTGGTCGAAGATCGTAAAGCACACCCAAATTGAAAATCTCTGAAATGTCGAGTGAAGACGCGGTCTACGATGGTCTTTCCTAAGTGGTATATTTTTTTTCTGTTTATGGTGTGCATAGTAAAGAGTTTTATCTATCTATCTATCTATTATCTATATTGTCTCCCAAAGATATTTACAACGATATTTCCCCCCGGACTTTTTCCAAAGCCTGATACTTTTTCGTGAAAATCTGAATAATGCTTTTTTTTTAAATGAAAAACTAATGAAACGATCGCGTATGCTCTCTTGATGGTAAGAGATAATGCATGTCCACGACCATTGCATCAATACACAGAACGTTGAGTAGCAAAACAAAGTCCGGGGCATCGCTGTTTTGGCGCTCATTAATTTGAGACTTTCGATGTCTCCACAGCCCAGTAATGTCGCTAGCTGCAGTATTCTAGTACTTCTAATCTGGGTACCTAGATGGGATGAATAACTTGCCAATTAAAATCCTCATCGCTGTCGTCAGTATCCTGCAAAAGTGGTGCATTTTCACTCGAGTTATCCATAAAGTCCTTGTCGAATAACAGAAATGTCTTTCTCATGCGCATTTTAAACAATTTCCATTCACAGTACGAAAGAACAGTTTTCCATTATCACGTTAACATATTCGAAAGATATTTTTTGACGATTCTATTAACACTTTCTTTTAGAATGAAAGAGATTTTAATTATTTAGTAATTTAACTTTTTTTTTACTTTTATTGTATGTAAATTTTGTTTTTTAGCAATACATGTCATCTAAAATATTGATCGAAAATTAAACTATCAGATGATTTTTTTCGCCATAATTTGAAAATATCTCGTTTTAATTAATTCACTAATAGTTCGTAAATAAACGGTCGTTTATAGGCGTACGTTTAATCAGCAGGTTAAGCGCAAACTGCGATTTGTGTTGGTTAAGCGATAACGCAACGCTATGGCCGAGCGGTCAACATTTCTCGTTTTTAGGGTACTGTACCCTATGTAGACATCCTTCGTTAACTTTTATTAACAATGCTCCCTCAAAAAACATTCCACGTTCGGTCGGAATTCAAAGGCTCCGAAATTCAAAAGGACCATTTTTATGCGTTATAGTTTATTTTTGATAATACATACATAGAAGCGTCAAATTATGTGATGAAATATATTGAAAAGCAAAATTACTAAAAACTGGCCAAGTACGAGTCAGCTTACACTCATTTTTGAACTGATTCATGAAACAAAATAACGTTGAGCAATAAAATAAATAGAGTTAGTGGTATAGGCAAATCTCCTTCCTCCTTTTTGAACTCGGTTAATAAATGACTTTGCTTTCAATGTATGTACTCTTAAATCTAAGTCAGATATAGCTTAGCGTATTAGCAAGCTGATGTGGCAATGGTAGACGTGTTCTTGAGTGGAGTAGGACGCCCTGAGACTCGATAATGTGACGATGTACGTAGGACAGCTGGCGGTCGATGGAAGCAAAAAGCCTCGATCGGGCTGAGTGACATGTCTTGGGTCCTAGAGGCTGCTGATAATGAAATCTTTGTCTGATGGCAGGAACTCTCTGTACGTGTGTTAGACTCGCACCTGACACCGATTTTTTACGAGGGGTATGCAAGTTTGCAAATTGTAGCCTTGTTAATGAAAGGGGCTACATTGCCAAACTTGCTCAATAAACAGGTCGCATGCTTAAATTAGTTTTTTTCTTAAGTTTATTTTCACTCTTACAGCAAAGGAGGTTCTGTACCGTTTATAAAGAAGGGAAGTAATTTTATTCATGTACTAGCGACCAGCCCCGGCTTCGAACGGGTGCAATGTAGATACTAAAGTGGTGCATATGCATGGATTATACATATGTAAACCTTTCTCTTGAATTACTCTGTCTATTGATGGAAACCGCATTAAAATCCGTTGCGTAGTTTAAAAGATCTAAGCGTACAGAGAGCGGGAGCCACTTTGTTTTATAAATACTACGTAGAGATACGATTTCACCTTAAATACAATTATTTTTATGGTCCCTAAATGGTAACGAACTACTCAAGACGAAAATGACGTGCACTTTAATTATCTGTTAGTTATTTTATTGTCTTTTTTTAACTGTGTTATAATTTATTATTAATTTTGATTTTGGTTATGTATCAAATGAAATGAAGAAAGTGGAATCAATCTGTTTAGTTCTAGTTTTTGGAATATCTGTCATGAAGCGAAGTCGCTTTTTAGAGTTCCCGGCTGTCCAACAGTAGAATGGGCAGGATGAAATTAGGTTACGCAGATCTGAAGCGCACTTTTCAAAGTTGATACGGTAGAAAACCGTCAGAGAAGCAACTTTGCGTCGATGTTCAAGACATTGAAGCCTTTTATGAACAAGCGAGTCGTTGCTGACGAGTTGCCTAGCACGTTTATCGATAGACCCCCAACTCCAATGTTACATGGCCGATCCGTCCCAAAGGCGAGAACAGCACTCCATGCATAAGCAAGCCCACCGTCACTTAACATCAGGCGAGCTATGGTCAAACACAGACTGTCAACAAAAAAAAAATTGTACGGAACCATTAATAGCAAATTCCAACAAATGTAATGATTTTAAATTGGCGAGCCAGTCCGTGGCAACCCCTGGCGCGGCGCGGCGGTTTATCTCGCGTGTATTTCCAGTCATGTGACACGTTATCGACAACTTAATGTACTCGACTGAGCTCTGTACTTCCTAATTAGTTTACGTTTTTCTGGAGGTGTTTTATACTTGTCACTGTTACCTAGAAGTTCTCTTCTGCGACATGCTTGCCGAGTGCTCCCAGCGAAAAGGACGGCGTTGGAAAGCTCTTGAACCTCCTCAATTATAGGGGCTCCACCAGGAACAGGATATGGAGCTTTGTTGTGTTAAAGGTAGGCAGTAACTGGAAAGGAGAAGCGGGAGACGGAGATAAGTGACGTGCGTTAGGAGAGGCATGTGTCCAGCAGCTGGATGAATGATGAAGATGACTTGATGCCGGTGCAAAGGAGCGGGGTTTGGGATGGTGGTGGAGGCTCCGGTTGTCAACTGAAAGAGCCTAGGGTAGACGACAACGTTAAGTTGGCCACGTGACCCAAGAGAACACATCCGAAAGACTAGGATGTGTTTTCATGGGATAGCATGCGGCTATCGTAGGTGGAGTTAGATCGTATACTGCGTCGGCCCACTACCGTTGCCCTAGCACGTCCCCGGTTCAACGCCCCTCAATTTTTCCTTAATTTTCATACTACATAATATCATTCATTTAACAAAAAAAAACTTGGATTTCGATGACAATTAGAAGAGTCTGTACTTGCAAAACACCATAACAATATCACCTCGTTATTGGCCCACTCCATCTTTTTCCTTTAATTCTTTGCATCTAAGGAGAGAGTGTCCAAAGTTTCAAGATTTTATCTAATTATGCATCAGGTTGCCTGGAATAGATCGCCTTAGTAAATTCGCCTGTTAATACACCTATCAATTAAGTTCACTTTTTTCTTCTGTGGATAATAAAGAGTTAACAAATCAATCTACAATACATGTTTCACAGCATTACTCAGAAAACATATTAGCGACACCATTTTATTTATTTATATTAAACACAAAACTCTCAATGGCCCTTGCCGCTATCCCCTATTACGCTACATAACCTTTAGAGACAACAAACTTGAAAATTTCGGAGTACAGCGTAGATATGATCAAAGTTGTTACAGAGAAAATATATTTGGGGGCCCGGTAATGCCTCCGCCAAGTCGAGCGAAAAAGGGGGACGGCCGTACCATCCATTTCTCGAAGCAGTTCAGGCCATTTTCGACCCCCTACAACTTCGTTGTGGATAAATTTTACTATCATCGATAGTCTGATAGGAATAATAAATGGACTGTTGTCAGACAAAATGTTTCGTATCGCCTGACTTAATTTCAATCAGAAGCTTATAAGTGACTTGCTATAATTTTTCAACAAGGCACTTTTATCCATTGATTTTTAGGATCACCGATTTATCAGCCTTTAGCGACGAATTTATAGATAAGATATAGGTACCTATATTGAATTATAAACGATATAATCAGACTATAACAAAGGCAACGACTGTACTAAACCATTCTGCCGCCAAGCATATAACGGTGTGTTCCGGCAGCCTCACTTGAGAGCCAGTTCCATTCCAGACTAGGTGTGGAACAATATTCGACCACACACTCAACATCGTCAACCATAAAAAAAAAAAAAACTATTTTTAATGAAAAAAGTAAGTTCGTATAGACGCTGTTACCCGCGACTTAGTTCGCGTGGAATTTAACAAAAAGTTCGTTCAGTTTGCAGTATCAAAAGTATCCTATGTAAAAGTATTCATAAACTATATGTGCCAAATATCATCAAAATCCGTTCAGCCGTTTTTGCGTGATCGAGTAACAAATATCCATCCATCCTCACAAACTTTCATATTTATAATTTAGAAGGATTGGTAACTTGGCTAATGTTTCAAAATCAATTGTTACCTGCGTCTCATCGCAGGCATGACTTGAACATTTAAGATTCAGCCGTTTCGTTAAAAGATAACTTTCGCTATTAATAAAATTTGCGTGACAATGAAAATGTTATCTATGACCAGGGTTCCTACACGCACTTTAATATACAGTACCATACTACATTTTAGTCAATTGTTCTATACATATGTATAGTATTATGTAAGTAAAATAGTATTTCTACGAAATGCCCTATATTTTCATTGCTAATTTACTTGTCAGCTTTTTTAATATCAATCGTGACCGGAAAGAACCCACTGTAGGGCGTGGGAAATTTCAGAACAAACTTCACCCTTTCGTAGCACTTGCCTCACAGACCTGCCCGTTTTGTCTGTCACACTTGTCAGTTGTCACAGCAACTAAACGTCAACTTTCTGTCGATATAGTTTGTCGATGAATGCCGATCGATTTTAAAAGTTATGTGTGACTATGTTTATTTTGTGCTTTTTAAATAACTACATGGAAAGTGATGACGGTTCTATCATGCCAAAAAAAAAAGAAAAAGTTACAGGAGCGAGTTTTGGCGGGAACGCGGAAAGAGTAGTGTCGCCCCATATTTTTTTTTTTTCAAAACTAGAATTTTTCGAGTGTTTATGTATATAAATAGTGGTGTTTTATTCATAAAGTACTGAATTACAAGCGCGAGCGTGGGAAAGTGATATAATATGGTGAAACATGACTTTTCATATTGCTTCCAAAACTCCATCGAAGCTTATAGTAAAGTTGCCACTAAAGCATGACTGGACTTGACTGACACGGACTGAACTTGACCAAGACTGGACCTTTACTACTTTTTAACTTATGAGACTTGATCATATTAAAAACACTTGACACTGGCAAATACACAAAATACAACGTCAAAATCATTGAAGAAGTAGGTACAGGAGGTACTATTTCTCTTCCTAAATTTCCTAAAGTACTAGATTTTTCTTCAAAAGAGGTGGCAACCCTATCTACGGCCTAGAACGTTATATTGATCGATAATCACGGAAAGTACATGTAATAGATATTATCAATGCAATCGAGACAGGCTGACAGACTGACATAGGCACATTTATTATGCCGCATCGATAAAATACGACATTTCAGTTGCCGATAACTTAGGGTTGCCAACGCCAAAGGAAAAAAACTAGGATTTGAAATTGGAGAAACCAGGACAATGGAGTTTTGGCCGGAACGCGGAAAGAGTCGTGTCACCCTCGATGTATTTTTTCCAAAACTAATGTAAACCTGTGTATAGCTGCAATGGTCATGGCCATGCGTTATCTCTTACCATCAAGGTGAGCGTCTCGTTCATCTCAATACTTTTATTTGTATAAAAAAACACATAAAAAGAATCTATTCTTAACTCAACTTTAATCACATTATTTTTAGTTAATTATACTGTCTCGATTAAAGCGGTTTTTTACTAGACTTAGCAATTTTCGCCGAGATGATGTATTCTGACGTAACGTAAAAATATTTTCCATCTCTTTAAAATAAAACTTCAATAAATGCTAACCTACCGCTACCTGAATTTTTAGGGTTCCGTACTCGCTTGTAATTCGGGAGTTTATGAATAAAACACCTAACACTTTTATACAAAAAACACAAATTTAAAAAAAAAAAACTATTGGGCGACACGATTTTTTCCGCATTTCCGCCAAAACTAGCTCACTTTACTGATTTATTAACTAAGTATGTATGACAGTATGTATCCTAACACTTTTATACAAAAAACACAAATTTAAAAAAAAAATACTAATGGGCGACACGATTTTTTCCGCATTTCCGCCAAAACTAGCTCACTTTACTGATTTATAACTAAGTATGTATGACAGTATGTATATATTATTATATATATGTATAACAAACAAAATTATACTCACCATCCATTTGGGTTCAATTTCTCCCGTTCCCAATCTGACGTTTTTTCAATCCCGCCATTTTTCATTTTGACACTTACTTTTTTTAATCACTTTGGCACTTATCACAGTATGGTCATTATCACACACTTTTAGCTTTACTTAATTTTCTGTTCTTTATAAGTATAGATTTCCAAAAGTCATGGGTTTCTTAATAAACGACAAAAGCAAATTAGGAAAATTCGGCAACTACGAGTTAGTACGTCTACTCAGAAGGAAAAAAGAAAAAATAGTGATGTGCCAAGACGTTGAGTGGTGCCGTTTTTAATAATGCGTCATACGAACCTAAAGTAACAGCACACTACATCGATTCAACACGACTCATATTAATTACATTTGATTTTAGTCTGCTGGATCAATAAATTTATTTTATTTGAATTTCTATAAATATCATATTAAAAGAAATCGTGCAAAGTTTTTTTTATAAATTCACAATTTTATATTTTGTTTAGAATATTTTAATATTTTGTTTCAAATATTATGACAATTTAGATCGAAGTATGGGTATTATGTAGAAGTCACACTTGACCGCTTCATTTTTAATTATCGATGTATCGTTGGTATAGTATGCTATGACCACACTAACAAAAGAACGTAAGCACACTAAACTGAAGTATTTAGATAAGTTTATCTAAATCAGAATAATCTAGCCATTATTATTTGCACAGTATAACCTAAACCTGCTGTTTCATACTGCAAGGACCGCGGAAAGGATTATCATTTTATTACTTCGTGTGACGGCACATTTTTTTCTTTTTTATTTAGTTATAGTGATGTGCGTAACTATCGATAACGTAGTCGATGTTAATTTGTTGGAAGTTAAATATTTTGGTAATTATTATTGAATTCATTTATTACAAGATTTATTTATATAGACATCGATCAAAAATTTTATGCAACTAATACAGTACAACTGTCAGCGTCTTTATTTATAATAAACGGCGCGATAAACACAGATGTATTTATATATAAATGAAAACGATATGGATCTGAATAATTGTTTTTATCGATTTATAATAGAAATGAGTGGATTGACTTTGAAACAAAAGACTATACTATCCCAAATAAACTTATACATAATTATTATTGTCACTTGTTTACTATCAAAAAATCAGTAATATTTTATTGATAACACTAAAGTTATAAGTTATCGGTCAGTCACTTATGATAAACAACGGACAATTCGGTCAGTCTCCGGATGGGTGACCGTGTTTGGCACTTTTTTAGCGCTACTGTGGATCGATTGATACATTACATGTAGGCTTTTCTTGCCTTTTTCATATTTTATAACAACCATTATGACACCATGTCAAAGGCCTTCGGGTGACGTATCAACTCAGACTACAAGAAAGACAAGATCTAGTTCCTCAGCCTATATGATCTTAAGTTATTATTGTGAGCCTAACTTATGTTGAATTGAAAAAAATAAACAAAGACATTGTACTACAAAACATAATTATCGAAAATTGTTGTTAGTTAAATTTGCTTTTTCGTGTGATTAGGATGGAATTAAAATAAAAAACGCTGGACATTACACACAGCGCCATCTGACCCTAAACTAAGCAAAGCTTGTATATGGAAGTCAGATAACTGATAGAATACTTAAATACTTCTTTTTGTAAATACATAGATAAATATGTATTTACAAAAAAATATACATAGACTAATCAGGGACGGTTACAAAAATTAGGGTCTCAATTCAGCATAATGCTGGTCATGCTAAGTGGCATAACCAGCGCTGGTCTTTCGATAAGTGCTTGTACGTAAAGCAAAATATTAATTTGAGTAGTGAGTACATATTACTAGAATCATCTATGTGTGCTGTGGCTTGTAAATACAATACAGTCATGGGATCATTTCACGGATTTAAAGAGTAAATATCAGTTAATCCGCAGGAAATTGAAGTTTATCTTAACAATTAACTTTTTATTAAATAGCTCTGCTTACAGGAAATACTTTTGTTTTGTAAACTAAGGTAAAGTAAAGTAAGTTCAGGTTTCTTAATATTTATCCTTAAGAATATGCAACATTACACTTTGTCTCACTCTCTCAACAGCAGACGGACCAACAAGGAAAACAATAATTATTTCGACGTAAGATTGTTTAGACGATTGTGGCAGGCTAGCAGTCTCCTGTCTCTCTGTTATGATTCATTGTTGTTTCACTTTGTCTGTAAAATGTGCACCATTCGATGTAGATTATGCATAAAGGAAATACCAACTGCAATGTATGTTGTACATACATATCATATTTATGGTTGACAGGCTATGTGTTTGATTACAGTATGTATTAAAACAGTAAAATAATAGCAATCAACATTTTAGCGATAAGGCCGCCACTTGTGGCACTAGGCCATATGATTATTTTGTTTTCTGTACATTTTTTTCTTTTTCTGGTGTGCACAATAATCTATTTTATCTTTTTTTTAAAATAATTTTTGTATAGATAGCTACGTACATATATACAGAGACAGATATACGTATTGGCAGTAGTTACCCGGAAAGAAGACATTTTACTCAATAATGTGAACGACTTTTACTATGGGATCAACCCTGAATGCGCAAAAAAATCACCTTGATATTTAATAAATAAATATCACAGGACATTACACACAGCGCTATCTGACCCTAAACTAAGCAAAGCTTGTACTATGGAAGTCAGATAACTGATAGAATACTTAAATATTTTTTATGGAGTATTCTAGTTGATTTTTTGTTAGGATCGGGCACCTTAATAAAAATGAGTAGTTCATAATAATAAGTACAATGATCTCCTTTCAGTTAAGTACTGCCGGTGTGAGTAGCCTCATATAATGTCCTTTTGTTTGAGTTTCTAGAACATGCAACAAAGAGTACTACGTATGTAATTCAGTGTAAAAAAAACTTTTTTCTTTAATGTTTTGAATTTGTTTAAAACACAGTCTTGCAATTTTTCTAACAGGATATACTTATATTTGTTTAGTTCTAGGTTCACTCTTATACAGGGAAACAAAAACAAAGGAACAAAATGCGTTCACGTTGGACTTCAAATACTTCAATTACTTGGTGGTAGATCTCCTTAGCAGGAGGTCGTCTAGGTAGGTACCGCCGCAGTACCAGTTATTCTGCCGCTAAGCATTAGTGTGTAAACATTACTGTGTTTCGGTTTGAAGGGTACTGCAGCTAGCGAAATTACTGGCCTGTTGAGACTAACTCTATCAAAAGTCTCAAAGTAATGCGCGCCAAAGCAGCGATGCCCTGGTTGTTACCTAAAGTTCTGTGTATCGCTGCGATGGTCATGGACAGGCGTTATCTCTTACCATCAGGAGAGCGTCTCGTTCGTCTCATTACTTTTTACTTAAAAAAAAAAACATAAAGTGCCATTGAAATAAATATTCCTACGTACAAAAGTATCAATTATGCTTTAGCATTAAGTCCTCCCTTTGTACATGTTTTTCTTTAAAGTGTGCAATAAAGAATTAAATAAATAAATTAAATACAATTTATTTTCAAGTAGAGTAGGACAAATTTATTTTTAAAAAAAAGTGTATCATGTATCAAATGATAATAATGTTAATTTTTTACAGTTGTAATGTTCTACTTTTTTGGACATTTATTTTTTGATTGACATATTTCTTTATAATTTATTTTGACTATTGTTCACTTGACATTTACTAATGTAATTTTAATTTTCTTTTTTTTTAAATTAACATTTGCAATAACCCTGAATTTAGGGAAACCCTGTAAGGATTGTGTGAAATGATGTAAATAAATAAAATTATATTGTAACTTAACATTGTTTTCACTATTACTGTGATTGTTATTATTATTCTTAATTATTATATACATGATTGACTTGTTACGTCATATTACCAATGAATTGATCATGATTATGATTAATAAATGAATATCACAAATATTATTGCAATATTATTATATCTACCTAGCCACAAAAAACGTTGCATTGTTTAACCTATAGTTCAGTGACACTGAATATTTAAACATGAGTATAGATAACAAGCAAAGTAAATTAATAGCGTTTTCAAAAAATGCAGTCATGGGGACTATCGACAAAATTGGAAATTTAAAGTCACATTGATGAGGTGAACCCATAAGTTTTGTCTCTACCAAAAAATCGCTCCACATGAATTAAGAAGTTTTCACTTTAACAAAAAAATAGGCACTCATGAGAACTATCGACTGAAGTCAAAACTTATAACACGTCACATTAGCATGTCGGTGACGCGAACTCATAAGTTTTGCCAATACCAAAAATTTACCAACGAGGTTAAAGCAAGTTAACACTTCAAAAAAACGTATCAAATCGATACTATATAAATGGAATCAAATTATTAATTGATTTATTCAGTTTGATTAGGTTAAGTAGTCACCAAAATCTTTCCACTGTATTGTATGTTAATATGGGGTTTTCAATGACCTAGTAAATATAATTATGTACTAGGTATGTTTTTATTGGTCACAAAACAAAACAAAAAAATTAGAAGAGCACAGCACTTTTCAACAGTTTAAAAACCACGCGCGAATTCCACTAGTGTTGTGCACACGACGGGTTTTATCGACAACGTATCGACAACTGATCGATGCTAGAGAATTTATTTCACCGAAGGTTACGTATAGTCGTCATGATAATGATGCTGAACTTGAACGTGATAATGAAACGTATAATTTTTTGTTAGCCGCTACCTCGTTAGGTAATCAGTGCGAATTATACATGTATCGATAACTTGGTTTAGAAGTTAGAACGGAGGTGCTACATTTTTACCCGTTGAATGTACATAATTTTGGATTTACGATCCTATAAATAAATAATCAGGTGCAAATAATTCTGTCATCTAAAAACCGTTCGTTTTTAGGAGACAAAATTATCATATTATGCCATTTTCTGGCATATTAATAATTATAACTACGAAAAATTATAACTTCATTTTTAGCTCTGTTAAAGAAAGATGTGACCCTCTCATACTGATTACATTGATATTATTTTTAGTCATAATTTTCTCTAATATTGTAACCTATGTCAGTTTTACTAACATGATGGCTACCAGAAAGAAGTTTGTCATAACAGTTTAATAAATTCGCTATGCCGGACAAATGTACGGGTCCTGTAGAATAGCAATTTTTCAAAACACGCGAGTAAGATGTGGCTTCTATTAATGTGATTTTTATGCACATTTTGTTAGATACATTGCCTAAATTATTTAGTTTCTAACAACTTCCTGAGTTTGCTTATTCGCAAAGACTTAAAAATAATTAGTTCTACCAGGTTTTGGATAGCCAATATATACCTCCATGAAGTAATAGAAATAGTTTTCGAGCTGTACCTCGCCTTGATTTTATAATTCTTATTACAAGTAAAGATAATAATTATAATCGTCTGACACGCGAAATTATCGTTTATTGCGAAACTTGTAAGTGATACAGACTTTAGCGAATATAAATGAGGATGCTGTCATAGCGTTGTTATTACTTTTATCTTTATTTAACACTGAAGAAAGAAATAGGAAAACATTAGTTTCACATTGAACACGTTCATCTAGATTATTGTTATAGTTTACGTATTCTTCTTCGTCATTGGATTTTAAATGACACTTGTCAATATTTCGCACGCCGAAATCACGTGAACGTGATAATGTCGTAGTATTGACTGATAATACTTGTCACATAGCCAATTGACATTTGATAATCTACTCGATACGTAGTAAAATCTTATTAGAATCAAGTTTCTTTTTCAATTGTAATACAAAAAACTTTTGCTAGCAGGTATATATATATGAAAACTCGTGGTGCAAGTTTTAACCCTTATCTATGCACCCTGTTACAAATTCATTGCTTTGTTCTCACCTTTTGCTGATCTAAACAAATTTATTTAGTTTTGGGAGTAAATTGAAATTTTATACGAAAGCGTACTCTATCGTAGACCGCATTTCAACGGTCAAACGCAACAACGCCACGCTATTTACCATAAAAAAGTTAAGCAACTGTATAGAAACGGTAGCTCCAGCAGAGTCCAGCAACAGCATAGAAACGGTAAAACATAATTGAGCATAGTAATGAATTGCCATTAAATGAGCTGACGCGTGATATGTAGTGAAACTGCTTATTGTACGCTATGTGCAATAAAGTGCACTTGCACAAGTTGGATATGAATTTATCTTAACAGGTTTACAATTATTTTTTCATGGAAAGTAACCAAGGTTCACAGAGCAGATAAAAAAAAAAGTTGTCCGTTTTTGGTATTGGCATAAGACTTATTCGTTTATACCTATCATATGTAATTAAAAAACACTTCATTTTACAGTAACATCTAGATGGCATGAGAAGACGTCTATAAATTAAACTTTACAAATCATGCAAAAAAATCACAAAACAATTTACTATTACTAAAATTATGAGTGTAAAATGTTTCCTAGCCCCAAATGTGCAATTAGTAATTTAGTATGTATAAGCAAGTATTTTAGTTTATAAATATACTGTACAACCTACATTAGCTTAGTTATCCAGTAGATGCAAAATGAGTACGCATAGTGAATACCTCGTGTCTTAAGAGATGGACTTTGATATCTGAGATAGCAAAGAGTCATTACACTCGATTGCTGAGACTACCAAGGGGAAAAAGAACAAAGTGATGATACAAATGCCAGAACAAAGAAGAAATGAATACGAGTATGTCTTATGTTAATGTGGAATCTAGTTAATTCGAGATCGACTGGACGACTTTAAACATCATTGTTCTTAATTTCCAATATAGTGGCTTAACTTGACTAATCGGTAAATGTACGCTAGGCTAGTAAGACGCCATGAAAATACGAAATACGTAACGCAGCGGGTAGCGACTGCAAACAAAGAACCGAAATATGGGCTAAATAATGTGTAAGGAGAAATTTATGTCTAGCAATAGTTAGTTCAATATTGGACTGTAAGCATACAGGCACACTGCTAAGAGATAACGCCTATCTAACAGAGCGTTCAACACCCGTCAGCTGCTGTTTGGGGGACAATATTGTAATGATCGAGAGTAGAAGTCTAAGATTGGATGAGAGTCGTATAAGAAGCAGATCCATTGTCTGCAGTGGATGAGTTAGGGATACAACTGATAATGATTATGACTATTGCACAATAAATACAACTGTGAGTACAAGAAAAAGTCCAGTGTATCGTCACATCAGTACACATTACTTAGAGACAGTCATAAGTCCTGTGATTTCGCTTGATACAGTACTACATACTGGAACATAGTAATGTTTATACATTGCGGCTTGGCGACAGAATATCTGATCTTGTGGTTATACATGCATAGACAACATTCTGTCAAGGTGACCTTTAAACTTATCCTAGTAATATTATAAATGCGAAAGTTTGTGAGTATGGATGTACGGATGGCTTACATACTTATGGATTGGATTACTCTATCACGTAAAAAAAATACTGGACGGATTTGGATGAAATTTGGAACACAGACCTGGACCTAACTGGACTAACTTGGATTAATACATAGGGTTCTTTTTATCTCGATAATATGCAGCGTATAACACCGCGGGGCGTAGCTAGTGAAAAATAATTTTTAACTACGTAAGTATTACTAAAATAGATACATAAAAATAGTCAATTCTGTTGCGATTGCGTGAGTTTATGTCAATTAGTTACCCGGGAAGTCAAGATTCAATGTCATGTTGATATTGCTCATTGACCCGATAGCAACAATTCTATAAATATTTCTTGGGTATTGCATTCTCAAAATCGCCTTACTGAAATGATTGAAGGTTTAGTTTCTACTTTATTAAAAAGTTACCGAAGATTTCTGCAGAACTAGATCTTCAGAATCTTGAGGGCGAAAAAAAACTTTAGACCATTACGTTACGACTGACAAATTATTAGGGAGTTTTAAAGCAGCCGCAAGATGTGGCTTCTGGCTCCATCACACCAAAAATGGCTGGGAATAACTGATAGTTACGATAAACATACAATTTTTAACTATAAAATATACTGTGGATTCTTCACTCATCGCTAAATTACGCAGATAATGTAAATGAGCTAAGCAAATAAATGACATGAATTTCCTACGTGACCGGTCGCTTTTAAGCCGAGTGGTAATTGCTTCTGCTCACACGATGTTGACAATAATATAGTTTTTAATTTACATTTCGTATGCATAAAGATTGTGATGTAGATGTATTAGCAATTTAATCTATAAGACACCTTACAACATATTATGTAGTTATATTAACAGTGGCACGTGGTTTCACCCGTCGAATTTATAATTTGTATAAAAATGTACGTATGTTAAGCTATCAGCATTTAAAATTTCATCCAAATCCGTTAAGCCATTACAGTGTGGAAGGAGTATCTAACAAGATATATAAACCTACCGACATTCAAGCAATCTTTTAAAAATATAATATTAGTGTGATTTAGGTTAAATTGTTATGCATACAAACTATACATTTTACTATAGATCTACGTTTGGCTACCAACTAACTTGACTATCATCGCTATAAACAGACTACTACGGAGGACGCTACTACAGAGATCATAAGGTTTAAAAAAAAACATTTAACAACTTATTATGTTACAAATAATTTTTAATACATTTGTGCTTGTACGCACTCAGTAGAAAATAAAATTACGTTGTATATTATTTATAGAGTAAGAGAATTAGTGATCATGAATACGAACACTTTATTTAGCATCAGACAATCAAGCGCTAGTAAATTAACTTTCAAAATTCAATGTTAAAATAAGATCGATGTAAATAGACATAAGAAAACAGACACGCTTTGATATTATTCAATGACGATACGATTTTCATATGTAATTATCATTGCGAGATGTCAGCTGAACTGACGTGAATATTCTAAATATAATTTAATTCAAAGACAAGACAAAAATACAATATTAAAATGAAATCGGAACTGCATTTTTGCGAAGCCAAAAGAAAATATTATCAAGATGAAAACAAAGTAATTTCAATTTGACACGAATTCAAAAAGACGATTTACATCATTGACATGAGGAAAATGCTGTATGTTTATTTTTAAGTGTGCCAGCCTCATTGGGAAGGCCAAAGCATTTCACGGAAAACATCACACTATAAAGGAATTTAAAAAAAAGCCACAACCATCATCATCAGATGTTACCAAGTCATAGGTAGAATAGTCATTACTATTGCGTATTATGAATCTTGACGACATCTGTGGGTGGATAGTGGTAGTGGTAGTGCCCTTGAGCATTTTTGGTAATCCCACAGGAACCTAACATTTTTCTGATATAAAAAGTATCATATATGTTAATAAGGTAATAAATTACATGTGTGCTAAATATCATCCAAATCCGTTTAACTGTTATTACGTTATTTAGTAACTAACATTCAAACTATCACATTTGTAATATTATTATTACGATAAAACAGTTTTTTATAATTACGAGAATATTCATTTATTTAATAAGTAAATTCAGATACAGCAGCTCTTTGAGATAGTAGCTCTTACTTCGCGGTTAGTCTAGTACCTAGACTCTAGGTACATACTTAATATACAAGTAAAAAAATACGTTATCATTTCTCAATGCTACATCTACACACAAAAACGTGACAACACATTGTGACACGTCACACTCGTGTGTAATATTTCGAAAGTGTGTGTTTTTAAGTACTCATTACCTCGAGTACATGACCTAAGCCAAAATACGAAAATACAAGGCATTTCAATGTTGTCAAAGAGTACAATTGCTCTACGCATGAACGTTTATGAATTACTCTATGTTATGTTAGGGATCGATTAAAACCCAGGTTGCTTCAAAATAAAGATATTATTTATAATAATGAAAAACGTAAAACAATTTAAAACATTTTCTTACAGACGATATTTTTCAGACGCACGAAACGAATGACGATCGTTGTCTCATTTCTGTACGAAGGTTAGATAGTTGAGGTGTGCATACAGTATAGGTTGTATACCTATTACCAACACTCCTCCTCACACCGATACTATCGTAATCCTAAGGATCTCCTCAGTTCTTGAAGACGAGGACCAGGCAAGCCTTTAGTTAAAAGATCTGCCAACATCTTTGATGTCTCCATATAGTCGACTGATATTGTCCCATTTGATATATGCTCCTTCGGGAAATGGATTCTGATATCTATGTGTTTTGTCTTGCTGCTTACTATGGAATTCTTACACAGTTTTAATGCAGCTTGATTACATTATCATTGTAAATCAATATTGTTTCTTGTTTCATTTCTATCTTATCGTGTTTAACTTTATTTCCATTCCGACAAAATTGTTTCCTAGAAGAACTTTAGCTCCTCCTTTCTTCAGGATATAGACACATGGATCAGCTGTTGACGGCACGAAGCCTAGTCTCCTCAATTCACTGTCCAGTTTTTTATACCTTTGTCGTCCGGATTGCTTTTATTTATTTTATTTGTTTGAGCCAATATGTTTTTTTTTCTTAAATAAACATACTTTTTCTCCTCTCATTTTTGTTGAATCTTCCAGCATTTTCTTAGCTTTATGATAAATTGTCAATCTTCATTTGAACTTTCATCGATAAGGATTTCTGTTATATACTCTTCCAAAAAATCTGGCTTTTTCTATTATTTTCTATATGACTATTTTCTCATCAAGATTGCCATTTCAGCTCCAAGATGTTTTTGTCACATCCATCTTTTTTCTTTATTTCCCAAGTTGCATTTTTAATATGTGCTTTTATTTCTGCTTTCATAGCTTCCTGCCATTCTTTAGCTTTTACGTTTTGGTTACCCATATAACTCAGATATACAATTTCGTCAATATCTCTGACATTTAAGTTTGATATTTCCTGATATTCATCAGAAGATGAAGATTCTTCTTGATTAAGAACGTAATCTTTTTGCCAGTTAGGACATTTTCTTTGTCGTTGAGGTCTAGCATTTTCGCTAGTTATTTCAGGCTGATATACGCTTCCTCCATTCTGGCTTGAAGCATCAATTACTTCTTCAGGACTGGTGGAATATTCAGGATTTTCAGGACAATTGTTATCTGAAGCTGACTCTATAGGAATTTGAACGATGTCAACATTGGGTTTGTAACCTTTTTTGTTTCTTTTCTCTTTTCTTTCAGGTTGGGAATGTTCCTGTTTGCCGAAAAGATCATTATAGTCACTGTCGTATTCAGTGTTGTCATTGTGATAATACAGTCTATCTATGACCTTCACGTCTCTGCTTATCATCACAACATCTTTTTCTGGACAGTAGATTCTATATCCTTTTGCATTTTGGGCATAGCCAACGAAAACTCCCTCTGTTGCTTTTGGTGTAAACTTTCCTTTTCTATGTTTATTTAAAACAAACGCTTTACATCCAAAAATGCGGAGATGCTTTCCTGATGGTGTACGTCCAGTCCATTTTTCATATGGTGTACATCCTTTCAGAGCTTTTGCCGGACTTCGATTTATGAGATAGTTTGCCGTATATACCGCTTCTGCCCATAATTTTTGAGGTAATTTACCTTCAATCATAAGGCAACGAGCTCTATCTAATAGAGATCTATTTTTTCGCTCACTTTGACCATTCTGCTGTGGTGTATATGGTGCAGTTAGTCTTCGTTTTATTCCGTTCTCTTTAAGGTAAGAATCGAAATCTCTGTTGCGGTATTCGGTCCCATTATCGGATTGCAAATTCTTTATTTTATAATTATCATGAAACTTTTCTACTTTGTTTTTATATTCTTTGAATATCTCAAAAACATCACTTTTATTTTTAATAAAGTAGACGACACAATACTTAGTATAGTCATCTATAAATGTCACAAAATATCTAGCTCCTGCTAGAGATTCAGGCTGTATCGGGCCGCATACATCAGTATGGATTATTTCCAATGGCTGTGTAGACTGTGGTCCATCTACAGACTGAAATGGCAGACGTGACATTTTCCCTTTTATGCATACTTCGCAATTGGGTAATTTTTCTGAAGACTTCAGCTTTAGACCTTTTATGAGTTTTCGCGTTGCAGCTAACTTCAAATCATTTTCATTTAGATGGCCTAATTTTTGATGCCATTTCTGAAGTTCCAGAACAGTTCCAGTAGTGTGAGCCACATTAGCTTTTTCACAACTCTTGACGTAAAATAATCCATTTATTTTTTCAGCAGTCAAGGTTGTTTGACCTTTTTCATTTTTGACGTAAGCTTTATTCTTTTCAAAAATGACGCGGTGTCCTCTTTCAGTTATTTTAGCCACTGATATCAAATTGGTGGACAAAGCAGGCACATATAAGGCATTCAGTAGAGTAACTGTTCCATCATTTTTATCGAAACATACTTTGCCTTTACCTTCAACATTTATGGTGTGACTATTTGACGCTAGTCGTAATGACCCAGTTTCTGGTTCTATTGTTTCGAAACTGTCTTCTTGTGCACACATATGTGATGTGCAGCCGCTGTCTAAGCACCACATGTTTGATGGACTCACTTTTAAACAAGGTGACATTACATTGCACATTGAATCACTTTTCTTTCCTTGTTCTTTTTTCTTGTCTGGTTTATTTTTATTCCAGCATGATTCGGCTGTGTGTCCTTTTTTCTTGCATATCTTACAGAACTTGGCTTTCTTTTTTGAATAGAATGCTTCTGGAATTTCTTCTTTGACTTTGTTGTTTTTCCTGGCTTCATTTTCTTCAATAATTTTGATCTTCAGATCTTCTGGGCTTGGCAGTTCATCTCGAGATTCGATTGCAATGCGAAAGTTTTCAAAATTCTTAGGCAAACTGTATAGCATCATTATACTTAACAGCTCTGGATGGATCTTAACATCCATATCTGCGAGTTTGTCAACTATGTCAAAGAAGTTGTTAAGATGATCTCGTACATCTTCATTTGTATTTAGTTGCTTTAGTACTAACTGTTTCAGTAACGTAGCTTTCCGCGCAGGTCCTGAACTTTGGTATGTTGATTTCAATTTTTCCCATATATCTTTCGCACTGACACATGTCTTGATTTGTTTCAGCTCAGGTGGAGAAATAAGAAGAAATAGTTCTGCTTTCGCCAATTGATCCCGTTTTTCAAATTCATCTCTCGCCGTATTTTCGAAACTTTTTGCACCAGATACAAATTCCCACAGTTCATTTTTCACTAGGACTGCTTGTGCTTGTAGACACCATGTATCATAATTTTCTTTAGTTAGTGTTTCTATACGGTAAGATGACTTATTCATTTTTCTTTAAGAACAAACCTCTATTAGCGAAGCAACCACGCTCTGCTACCACATGTTATGTTAGGGATCGATTAAAACCCAGGTTGCTTCAAAATAAAGATATTATTTATAATAATGAAAAACGTAAAACAATTTAAAACATTTTCTTACAGACGATATTTTTCAGACGCACGAAACGAATGACGATCGTTGTCTCATTTCTGTACGAAGGTTAGATAGTTGAGGTGTGCATACAGTATAGGTTGTATACCTATTACCAACACTCTATATGCTAAAAACTAGTATTTCTTCGAAAAATAAATTTATGTGAATTGGAAAATTATTAAATTATACGCACTACATACATATTATGATACTTTATCGATAACATCAGGCACATCACTATTCAATGTCAAAGGCAGTCGAAAAAAGATTCAAGGTTCTTATTTACCTACGAAAGTACGAATTTCACACTCGTATTTACTATTATTAGCAAGTCCAAAATGAAAGGATTACATTTGAGAAAATCTAGTGCTTCATGTATTTTTATTCATAAGTAAGTTAAATTACTTCAAAAACAATGAAAATTTGATTTTTACTTACACCGCAGGAATCTACTAAGTTTATGTTCTATGACTTAGTTTATTTTCACTAACGATCTATCACTTTCACTGTTGCAAATATTTGAGATCACTTAGAACACGACGCATTTTATTTCTTTCTACCTCATTGTTTTGCGAATTTTGCAAATAAAGTAAAAAACACCATAACTTCGTGAGGTGAACGAACAGCTGATTGGCAACGGGGCGGAGGGAAGGTTAGGGGGGACCGGCTACTGAAGGGAAAGAAAAGATTTTTATATGTACCGACACGAATATATTTTTTGAACAATAATATGTATCCCAGAGATGATCCTTAGTCTACCGTATATTCGATATCTTTGGTACCCAATTTAATTACAGAAAAAGTATTGATTTTCCGCTAATCTTCTCAGTTTAACTAAACAATTTTATAATGCACCGTCAATTTTTTATACTTAGCGACAATTTTAGTTTTTATGCATGGTAAGACTATTAAAACGTCAATAAAACGTCAGTTGTCAAGCAACTGTCTTGTCAAGTGTCACGTTGACGTTAACGATGTTTCATTAAATGTTTTCAAAAAAAAAATCAAATCAAATAAATAAATTACAGATATTGTATTATTAGAGAGAAATCATTATTTATCCATGCAATTAAGTTATCAAATACAATAGTAGCACTTCGCAAATAACATATACAATACAATAATTACATTTTTTTAAATTTACAATAAATAATCAATAGTGTCAGGGGTTACGTAATTTACAAGTGTTTTTTTGTCTAAAACTAGTACATATACCTATTTGTTTTCAACTTTTCAACATTTAAATATAATGGCGTAATTAATATTGTTGTCATTCTTGGTAACACCATACGAATAAAAATGTTTGTGGGCTAATAATGATAACAAAACACCAAGTGGACTATTTTCGAGATACCTGGATCCGTTATTTGGGTAAGTAAACCTTTTCTAAGTGTATTTTTGATGTACTCAATGCTATTTATTGTATCAATTAAGCTATAATATGCTACAAATTAATTTAAAGAAAACTCATGAATTTTGCTATCGAATTTTTGATGATAAACAAATGTTTTAAACTATCTGGCAAACTTCGTAAGGAAACCATAACAGGTCGCCATGTTATGGTTTGGTAATATATTCTTAAAAATAAATTGGTATTGCGTTTTTACTAGAAAGTGGAATGTATTGGAAAAGTAACTAATAAGCTATATAGAGTATTTTTTTATTGAAATAAGCACTTCATCAGCACAGAAAGCAATAAAATAATATAAATAAATTTATAAACGGAAAATAAAGAAAAGTCACTGAATAAACTTACAGTTCATCCCTAGTGATGTATCCGTCGCTGAACAGGTCCATGTTTTAGGGTATGCCAATGAGGTGGGGGAGGCGTTTCGGGGTGTGGTGCCGGTCTCGTTGGTGCACCTCAGCTACAAGGTCGCCTTCGGGTATGTTGCAGCCGACACCCTGTCGAAGAGCATTTCTATGATGAGAGTTAGTATCAATTCATATTTGAGTGACTAGCATACTAACTTAACTAGTATTATTTGCTGTATCTACTAAAGAATGTTCATCTAGGAAGGTAATACTGCAGCATCAGAAAAATCTATAGATACATAAATATCGGAAGACATTACACACAGCTCCATCTGACCCCAAACTAAACAAAGCTCGTACTGTGGAAGTCAGATAACTTACGATACGATAGAATACTTAAATACTTTTTTTTTTTGTAAATACATACTTATTATATTAAATACAGAACACCCAGATACAGAACAAATATTTTGTTCATACCTCAAAATGTTTTTCCTGTGTGGGAATCGAACCCACACCCTTCAGCTCTTGGAGCAGACATACTACCAATGAACCAACAGCCAGATTATGAAGGCATAATTGTATAAATTATATAATGCTTCGCCGCAGAATATCTGGAACTGCAGTGGTACCTTCTGTTAGGCGATTTACTAAATAAATAAAAAAAAATCACCATTGAGATCTTATTTGAGTTAAGTATATATGAAATTTCTATTGGTCAATGTTTTTAACATTCCAGAAAGATCCGAATCCCGGTAAAATCCTGCTAGCAGCTGGTGATGCTTTCATCTGGCAGACACTCGCTTCTGTTGTCATACCGGGATTCACTATCAACAGGTTAGAATACCTTTCTTTTCTGTTAAAGTAACTGATGGTAAGAGATAACTCCTGTTTATGACCATTGCACCATACACAGAACTTAACAGAGTAACAAAACTAAGTCCAGGGCATCGCTGCTTTGGCGCTCATTACATTATCCTATGGTTAGCCCTCCCTTCCCTGTAATTTTATTAGCTGCAGTAAGTACCCTTTTAAGTATTACACAGTAATGTTGACAGCACTGCTTTGTGGCAGTGTATCTGATACTAAGTGCGCTTGGTTGCGCTGTTTCATGTGAGCTTTGAAATATCTTAAATTTTTAAATACTTTGTACTATATTTGTACTTTTTTTAAATACTTTGTATTTAAAAATGTTTTCTTATAGAAGAATATAGAATGCAATAGAAAGAATCCATGTATGCTATAGAAAGATCATGCACATGTGAGATCACTTGTAACTTATTTGATTTATTCTATAAATCCCACTAATATTATAAATGTGAAAGTTTGGATGGATGGATGTTTGTTACTCTTTCACGCAAAAACTACTGAACGGATTTGGATGAAATTTGGTATGGAGGTAGCTGAGACTCTGGATTAAAACATAGGCTACTTTTTATCCCGAAAACATACAGCGGGTAAAACCGCGGGGTGCAGCTAGTAAAATCTATATTTGAAATGTATGCCACATTATTTATTTATAATTATTCCAGAATATGTGCATACTCGAACCAGTTGCTCTGCCGCTACGCTAAAGGCATCCGGCCTCACGTCCGCGCCACCATGGTGGTGGCCATCGGGTTGGGATCTATCCCCATCATCGTTTACCCCATAGACACCGCAGTCACATGTTTCATGAACATCACTTATAGGAAGATATTCGGAAGGTACCCTTAACTTTATAACAAATATGGTGCTCAAATGTACATCCATTTTATTTATTCATTATTTGGAATCTAGGGTACCAGATGTTAGACATAAATTGCGAAAGCCGAAGTACATATGAAGCATTCATAAATTCGTATCCATTTGCCGATTGATTAAAAAAAAAGAAGTTATTTAGGTAAATTATCAAAAAGTTTGTATGGGTTTAAACTGAGTTGCCATGATTATAGTTGCAACCTGTTATATTTGTATCTTAAAGTTAGGAGAAATTATAGTTTGGCTTGTAGGTGGTCAGGGTCCGAGAGGCCCGTTTTTGAGGGCCCCGATGCAGGGCGCCACCTAGCACTTTAGTAACTAGCTCTGCCACTGCGCGTAACAAAGACGACTAGACGTAAATTCGATAAAAGTGAAAGAGACAAAGTATGAGCTATTTTGTTGGGTTTGCTAAGTGCCCTTAAATATAAATTATAGTTGAAATGCTTATATACCTTAAATGAAATGCATTCCTCATAATTAACGGAGTATTGGTATGTTATTTAAGTACATAATATTAATTAATAAGATATCCAATGCAGTATTTCCATTATTAAACACTAAAGTTAAACTTTATTAAGGTCTGCCCCCGTACTCTGAGCTACTTATAGCGATACCTGTTAGACACTCAAGAAGTGGCTACGCGACCATAAATCGTATGTCTGCGCAGTAGCGTTCGCAATAGCGTAGCTTTTTCGTAAGCGCCTAAAAGATATCGAAATAAGAAGCTCAGGGTACAGGGGCAGGTCAAAGGTAAAAAATGTTTAGTGAAATACGAGTCAGTATTAAAAATGTTCTGTTGAGGCTGTGAATGCGATTAGGAATCTCTTTTTTTATCTGAAGCGTTTTGTACAGCGCGACATGGCTTATTATAGTGTGAATAAATAAAAGAAAAACGACAGCTGTAGATATACGTTTGCTCACTTTCAATATTTGTGTAACATCCTCGGATCTTCTATTTTTTTCATTCGGGGTAAAACATTTATAGTGGCGCCCTCTCTTTCCAGCGTTTGAGATAAATAGTTTAAAAAACGCACAAATGTATTTGTATTATGAGTGACATTTTTTATGATCGGTAGGTACTCTTTCATATATTTGCACTCTTTATTGTTTAGTACCTAGGATAGCTTTGCGTGGTGAAAACTGGGGAAAACGGATTTTCCTAAAGATGAAACCTTTTCGTTAAATTCGTTAGTGCCGTTTTCAAGAACTCAAAATATATCTGGCTTATACTTTTTCATTTGTGCGACAGTAAATTAAATATAGGAAACACGTAATCAGGAAAGACAAACAATCAAGGTATTTCTTTAATCTTTAGGTCCTAGTTTTTTTACTCTCTAACTAATCTCTAGTAACGTCGTTTGCTTATACCTACACATAATCAAACTGATTGTTGTTTTATGTTCGTTCGTTTGTGCTTATTTCGCTCGTGTAGCCCCTAGTTCTAGATGGATGCGTTCCAAAATCTACTTAAGATACTTTCATAACGTAGGATGTGTTCAAAAACCAACCGGGCGTTTTAAAATCGAATGAATATTTAATCGATAGAACAACGCTCGCTGGATGGTAGGCGCTTTATATTACAAGTTTTTTTCTCAAAAATATTAGGTATATATTATGATTTTGGCGCCCTCTAAAGTGCCCCGTTTGACAAATTTTCTGGGCTGGCGTGTGTTCGCAATTTGTCAAAAGAGTGTTACGTCCAAGGCGTACAATGATTAAAAATCAAAATCTCTCAAGCTCATGAAGACCAAAGAGCGAAACGTCCTTCGCGCAAAATGTCCGAGAAAAAATACTCAATTAGTATTCCAAATGAAATTAATTTGTAAACTGTATATACATATAAATTTTATGAGTCAACTTAGCAGCAAGAATATAATAAAAAAAATTCGACTGCGTTGAAGAAAATAACCATTGTCACTCGGTATGATGAAAGAATTCCAACGATACATCCAAATTTGTTTAGCCATTTAAAAGTTATGGTGGAATAAACACTACATACTTGAATCCTGAAAACGAAACACTCCTTTTTGGGCAGCCGTGTGAAAATCGTAGACATATATCATATATATTTATTTATATAAAACAGTCTAAGTCATAATAACACAACCAGATTTATAATTTAGAGGTGTGTCGCGCTGTATATAGGTATATATTTTAGGTTTGTTGATCTGTGAATAAAGTTTAGATCTGTGATGAAATGTATTGTTTTTTATTTGTCTACGTATTGTTACCTGCCGCCAAGCAGTAGTGTGTAAACATTACTGTGTTCCGGCAAAGTAAGTAAAAAATCTATAAGTAGAACATTTTTGCGATATATAGGCGACACAAGTGGGAAGAAGCGGTGGTGGGGGCAGAGGATGCTTGCCGGCGATCACAACGTGAGTGCCAACTATTGAGACTAATAAAAACAATTCGGCCGTGGCTAGTAACCACCCTCCGCAGCGTCCTCAGCTTCATTCTACTGCCGTTTTCCTTCCGAATCGCCCGACTCAAACATGAAGTCGGAAGTGAATCGGTATCTTCTAGGGAAGCGTGCTCCATCTTAGACCGCATCATCACTTAACATCAAGTAAAATGGCGGTCGAAGGTAAGCCTAATTCTTGTAAAAAAACATCGAATGTTTCAAAGCTGTGAGCGGCAAAGCAGCGATATCTAGGACTTTGTTTTGCTACTCAAAGTTCTGTGTAACGCTGCAATGGTCATGGACCATCAGAAGAACGTCTCGTTCTTCTTACTTTTGCAATAAACAAAAAAGCATACTTGTCAAATGCGAATTTAAAATTGAATGAATGGAATTAGTTACTTCAACACTTGACTTTGAGAACCAAGTTTTCAGAGTTAAAATATTATAGTAAAGCATCGGATAGTACATTGCTGTTGATTTATTGTAAGGCGTTATTTGTAGCCAAAGGCAATGTAGGCAAGGTAATTATTACTTTTAGGTAACTATCGCCAATACCATGCAATTGCAAACTTGGGGCTTACCGAGAGTTTTTATTTATTGCCATTCAATTTAGGTGATCACGAAAAGGTACCATAGTCAGGTCAAAGTCCACGTTGTCAAGTGTGGGTAGACGGGTTTGTCTTGTCGCGAAGTCGTCTAGGTAGGTGCAGTGACAGATACTCCACCGCCAAGCAGTAGTGTGTAAACATTACTATGTTCCGGTTTGAAGGGTTCTGCAGCTAGCGAAATTACAGGGCTGTTGAGACTAGCCATCGAACGTCTAAAAGTAATGAACGCTAAAGCAGCGATGCCCTGAACTTTGTTTTACTATTGAAAATTCTTTGTACGCCTGCAATGGTCATGAACACGCGTTATCTCTTACCATCAGGAGAGCGTATACTTCGTCTCATTAAAACTAGGTACATAAAAAAATACCTTCTACTCAAAATTATTCACCGTTCAGTTCAAATGCGAATCGAATGTTGTTTGCATACCGAATCATTAATTATTGACAGTTATAATTACTCCTTTATTGCTTAGTGGAAGTAGACCCATTCTTACTTATAATGTAATGTACAGCAAGCAAAACGAAGTCTTTGTTTCGAACTTTACCGGAACAAATTCACATCCGTATGCATTAGGGAAATGTTTGAGAATCACGCGCTAACCAAAGATGAAATGATTGTTAGATACGTAGTTAAATGTAGATATATAGCTAGGTATGCTTTTATTTCTGGGCTGTCTAACAGACTCAGTTGAGAGGTAAAGATAGATTGAATAGGTACTTCAGTTTGGTGAACTGAGGTCAAACGTATAATCTTTCTGATTAAAAATACCTATAAAACGGGTTAGACAATTAAAACAATCTTAAGTATTTTTAGAGTTCCATGATACAATAGTAAACGCAACTTTCAGAGATACTGCTACTACATAGTAAGGGAGAAAGTCCTGTTTGTCTTTTTGTCCATCTATACTTATTCCAGTAATATTATAAATGTGAAAGTTTGGATGGATGGATGTTTGATACTCTTTCAAAAACTACTGAACGGATTTGGATGAAATAAATATCGTAGGACTATACACACAGCGCCATCTGACCCCAAACTAAGCAGAGCTTATGTGATAGAAGTCAGATAACTGATAGAATACACAAATACTTTTTTTTTGCAAATACATACTTATAATACATACAGAACAACCAGACACAGAACAAACATTTGTTTATTCACAAATGTTTGCCCTGAGTGGGAATCGAACCCACGCCCTACAGCTCTCAAGGCAGATACACTACCAATGAGCCAACGGGGCTGTCAAATTTAGTATGGAGGGAGGTAGCTGAGACCCTGGATTAGAACATAGGCTACTTTTTATCCCGAAAACATGTAACGGGTAACACCGCGGGGCGCAGCTAGTAATATTATGAAGAGGAAAGATTTATATTTTGTACTCGTATGTAGCGAACAAACAAAACTACTGGACAGATTTCAAAAATTCTTTCACCGTTGGGAAGCTACACTATCCCCGGGTGACATAGGCTACTTTTTATCTCTGTATTCCAACGGGAACGGGAACTACGCAGGTGAAACCGCGAGGCGTCCGTTAGTATTTAATTTAATTTAATTTTATTTCATTCACTCAAAACTTACAGTACTAGACCAAAACGTTTTGAGTTAGTTATAGTAGGTACAATACAAAAAAAAAGACACAGTTACATAACAATACTAAGACGAGCAACAAATATTTATACAATTAATTATTATTAATTTTTATATTATTATTAATATTACTACCTATATTATGTAGTAGGTTAATAAAAAAAAAATCGTAGGACATTTTACGCAGCGCTATCTAGCCCCAAAGCTTGTACTATGGAAACCAGGTAGCTGATAGAAATTCTTTTTTTGTTATAATTACATAATTATAATATGTACATATTATACAGAATACAAAATAATACAACAATAACAGATAGACAAAATAGACATAGAACAAATATTTATCGTCACTTAAATGGTTGTCCTGGTGGGAATCGAACCCACGCCCGCAGCTACGGCTCATAAATTAGATTTTCTACCAAATGATTAAACAGGACAGGTCAATCTAAAGTCTTAATTTCACACCTCATTTCTAATCCTAACGGTATCTTAATTCCGTTCTAGATATATTTAGTTAAGTTATATTTCAATACAGAAGCTGGAACATCGGAGCAAATAAATATTCATTGTCTAGTATTTTGTTGCAAAACTAAGAGCTAAGAATCAAAATAATACACTAGTGCTAATATTATTGGTAAGGTAAGCTGACATTGATGGAGGTACCTACTGTGGAGAGCTGAGGTGGAGAGTAACTGTTTTTTTTGGTTTTGGCGTCGCATTTTGAGCATTTGTCAGTGTCAAGTGTTTTATATTTTCAAGTTTCAAAAATTAAATAAGTTGACTCGTAGCTGTAGTTATAGTCAAAGTCCAGTCTTGGTCAAGTCCAGTCATGCTTTGGTAAAGTAGTGGCGACTTTACTATAAAGCTTCGATGGAGTTTTGGAAGCAACACGAAAAGTCATGTTTCACCACATTATATCATATTCCTACACTCGTGCTTGTGATTCGGCACTTTATGAATAAATCACTACCATTTTTATGCATAAACACTCGACAAAACACCAGTTTTGGAAAAAAATACAACGGGGTGACAGGACTTTTCCGCGTTCCCGCCAAACTCAGAGAGTAACTGTGGTTGCGGAGAATACGTGACGTGACGTTTGGGGGTCATTATTGTTCGGATCCCGTACCATTGATACGGTTGATACGGCAGTACCTACGCCCCTGACCGAAGTACCTACCTACTAAATATTATTTTTTGAAAAAGAAAAACTATTTATTGAACCCTCTAAAATTTCGACAGGCAAGTTTTGTTTGCGTTGCGTAGATTTATATTGCTATTTTTACTAAAAAATATAAGATATTATTCCTTATACCAGGACAGGTTTAATTAATTATGCTATTTGTTAAAATATCATGTGACTAGAAGGTGACCCGGAGAATTAAAACTTATATAAAAAACTTGTTTTGAACATCTCATTTATTGGCATCTCGAGCTCATTATTGGGATTTGAATCCACACGTCATAGCCGAATATGCTAACCGCTGTGCTATTATTTCTTTACCGTTCGCCGCAGTCAGCGTACCCACCCGTCAGCTGTATTGTTTGTCTTCGTTTTAAAAAAAAAATGTGTAAGTATTATAGAAAGAGGTCGGCTCTGGGAAACAAAATTCCTTGCACGGAGTCCGACGGATTGTATGTATGTACCTATTATATATATAATATTGTTCTATTGACAGCCCTGTTGGTTCATTGGTAGTATGTCTGCTCCAAGAGCTGAAGGGCGTGGGTTCCATTCCCAACCAGGACAAACATTTTGTGGTAGATATAAATAAATGTTTGTCTGTGTCTGGGTGTTGTTCTGTATTTATTATATGTAGATATGTTTTTACAAGAAAAAGAAGTATTTAAGCATTCTATCGGTTATCCGACTTTCAAGCTTTGCGTAGTTTGGGGTCAGATGGCGCTGTGTGTAATGTCCCACGATAAGATTTTTGAATTTTTTTAATATTCACAAATAAATTGAAACTGAAACTAAAATGATTCTTTGATTTTAATTTTTTAGCTCCACAAACGTCTTATCGTCATCACAGCGTCAGTGACCTTAGAGTATTCAAGAGATATATTTTTAGTGTATTTCCGCTTAAAAGTAGTTCTGGTCACAACAGTTATGAGGTCGTGTTGACTTTTCTAGACAACTAGTTCGAAGAGTCAACACGTCCTGAGGATGCCTCGTGTGGAGGCGAAACATGCGTCGGCAACTGGTTACCTACTGCAGCGTGAAGAGGATAACTTAATTAGATATTTTTGATGTATTTATGTGTACTGTATGTATTATAAGTATGTATTTACAAAAAAAAAAGTATTTAAGTATTTTATCAGTTATCTGATTCCCATAGTACAAGCTTTGCTTAGTTTGGGGTCAGATGGCGCTGTGTGTAATGTCCTACGATATTTATTTATTTATTTATTTCAATTTTAAGTTTATGACGGATTTTAGTCTTAGATATTGAGGTATACTTCGGATAGATATTTAAAATTGACATCAAGTTAGATTTAAACACTTAAAATTAAATCCTCTTCGCTATTATAACAATAACGACTTTTAAGCGGAAATACATTAAAAATATATCTCTTGAATATTCATAATAAATGTTTCGCAAAGTAAGTGACGCCCGAATTAATCTATTATCCGTGAGCTTCGTTACTTTAAATAGACTTATGAAGTTAAACACAATACAGCCTACAGGGGGAGGTAAGGTATGGCTTGACGGCAGATTTTCAACTTGAGGGTGGTAGCTACTGTAGCTAGCCAGCCGACTTCAGCCAAGTATTAGAAAATACCCTACCACCATGCTATGGTGTATGGTGTGTATGTGGTTCCTCACGATGTTTTCCTTCACCGGCAGCTCAAGTTCATTGTTGGGGTTTGAACCCACGCCTTTCGGCATGCGAACCGGCCGCCCTTTTAAACCTTTGAAATGTTATTGGTTCCATCTTTAATAACGCTATTGGTCCTTCGAGCTGTCCATCCGAGTGAAACTGCGGGGCGTTGCTAGTGTATCCATAAAGAGGTCGAAATTAACGACATTCACAGTTCCTACTTACATAATTACTTATGTTGTCAAGAAATGTGATGTTTGCTCGTTAACAACAACTGTTACACGTTATCTCATTATAAACAGCGTACTGAGTGTATTTTACTATAATAGATAGTGTACTAATATATATAATAGTAGGTATACCTACTATTATATATATGCATAATATCATTTTTTAATTATCTATCTTCAAACGTTTAGAGGAGGCTTCAGGTGACCAGAATGCTGGTATCTACTTTGGTCAAAAGCTAAGCATTGCCATCCAGCGCGGCAATGTTGCCAGCATTCTGGCCACATATCCCTCCTCTGACGGATTTTTAGACTAAGTTTTTTGTATACATTTTGTAAATAGTATTAATTTAAGGTTTTTCTTATTATATCTGCAATAGGTATGACTTTTCTCAATATGTATATTTTTATATCTACCTTTATTGTACATGCTCTCTTTTTTTTAATTCTAAATATTTTGGTGTTTTACTACACCCTTCCTGATGTTTATCAGTAGTGCGGTCTAAGATGAAACACGCTTACCTAGAAGAAACCTATTTACTCTAGATTTGAAGACACCCAAATATGGGTATGTTGTACCTAACAGGGAACACAAACTCCGGCAGAGTTCTACAACCTCGCTGTGCGAATAAAAAAATGTGGAATCATAAAGCATGTATTTTACATAACTTAACTTTGATTATCTACCTACTTGTCAAGGTCCAGGGCATCCCTGCTTTGTTGCTCATTACTTTGAGCCTTTCCATGATTAGTCTCCACAGCCGGAGCACAGTAATATTTACACACTACTGCTTGGCGGCAAAATCAAAAGTCATTGAGTACATCACATTATTTTACTATAGAACATGCACAAAGATATTTAACATTTATTATTACATTGGTTTTTTTTTTCTTTGGTTTTGGCGTCGCGTTTTAGCATTTGCCAGTGTCAAGTAATTATATATTTTCAAGTTAAAATTACATTGGTTATTTATTTCAAATGATTTCCTTACTAAAAGTACCTAACTGAAGTTAGTTTAGATTACAGTAGGTAGGTACGCCAGATAAATAAATTAAAATGAATACATATTTAGAGGATATTTCAAACAGCGCCATCTTGCCCGCAACTAAAAAAAGCTTGTACTATGAGAACCAGATAGCCGATAGAATACTTACATACTTTTTTTTGTAAATAGATACATACTAAACACATACAGGACACTCAGACCGACAAGCAGTGGCGGCTTTAGGGGGTGGCAAGCAGGGCAACCGCCCGGGGCCTCGCTCTTGCAGGGGCCTCGCGTCCTCGTAGAAAAAAGTCTTTACCATATATGTATATCTCGCGCCTCGCGCTTAACAAAACCCTTCCTTAACGAACGGTTTCATTATTAGTGCAAGCATGTTACGGCCACTCGAGTACTCCAACTAATTTTTTAGTAAAACGGACTCAAAGAAAAAGGGCTCGCAACAGCTAAGGCCGCCGCTGCCGACAAGCACTTATGTTCGTCGTTCGTCGCCTTGAGTGGGAATCGAACCTATCTAGCCCTTCAGCTCCCAAAGCAGAACTACTAAATGAGCTGTATTATGTAGCTACGTAAATACATGATCACGATTAAATAGTAAAAAAGAGATAAAAAAAAAGTTAAAAGTTGTTGTCGTCGTAGTATTTTATTCACGCATCGAAACGCAAAGAATTATTAATTTGTTAGTAACTGAATAAAATCCTTTTAATTATCATATTTTTTTGTCGTTTATAATTAATTTTAATTACGACGCATGTATTATTCTCTCAATTGGAACGGATTTTAAATATAACACATCTAAAATAGAGTTAGTCGGATGAAAAAATTAAACTAGAGATAAAGATATGATCCTACATGTGGTAGCTAGCCAGCCTAGTACTAAAAAGTACTCTATCATTATACTGTGGTTTCCTTTACCCGCACCTCAAGCCATTGTTGGGGTTTGAGCCCACACCCTTTGGCGTGTGAACCGACCACACTAACCACTGAGCTTTACCATATCTTGGGGCATTTGAGAGCCCCGTTGGCTCATTGGTAGTATATTAGGCTTGAGAGCTGGAGGGCGTGGGTTCGATTCCCACTCGGGGCAAACATTTTGTGAATAAATAAATGTTTGTTCTGTGTCTGGGTGTTCTGTATGTATTTACAAAAAAAAAGTATTTATGTATTCTATCAGTTATATGACTTCCATCACACAAGCTCTGCTTAGTTTGGGGCCAGATGGCGTTGTGTGTATAGTCCTACGATTTTTATTATTATTTATTTTTATCTAGAAATTAATGATATTTATTTTATGTAAAAGTAATAAGATGAACGATATTAAGATGGTAAGAGATAACGCATCTCCCTTCACAACGTGTTACACCATCTCCCTTCTGTTCTTAAGCTATGTCGTGTTTTCCATTGTTGGTTCCCTGGAAGAGATCGCTTTTAGCTATAAGGCCGCCACTTGTGGCACTAGCTCATAAGTTTTTTTTCTTTTTTTGGTGAGCACAATAAGGAGTTTTTTTTAACTAATGCCAGTTAAGAATCTTTGTAAATTAATTGTGAATTAACCTTAGGATCATTAATGCTTGACCGCCCTGCGACCGAGAGCTGAAAAGCGTGGGTTCGATTCCCACTCAGGACTATCATTGACTAGCATATGTTTGTTTCGTGTCTGAATGTATTGACAAAAAAAGTGTTTTGTAAGCTATTTGGTTCCCATAGTACAAGCTTTGCTTAGTTTGGAGTGAGATGGCGCTGTGTGAAATGTCCTCCAATATTTATTCAGTTATTACACCCACCTTGATTAGTTATACAATCCTTTAACACTTCACAATCACTTAACACACAAATAATTTTGTTTATAATAAAATCATTTTTATAATTACGTGTAAGATGTCACGCCGCCCTCCTCGTCGCGCGGCGACAATATAAATAGCTCCACTCATAGCTACAGTTACTTGCTGGCTTCTATGGATATTGTGTGGTGTGAGCGACAAGAGGATGCGATGTGACAGTGGCGTAATTAACACGTTCAGTGCCTCCGACACGCCTAGCGCGTCCTCACGAATCCCCATCGCGATGCCGCGAGCACGCCTGGCGTGCTCTTGGCACTGCAACCTATGATTTTAAAAGCTCAATGTTTAATTGTTACACTATTTTTATAACAATAAAAAACCGCCCAAGTGCGATTCGGATTCGCGCACGAAGGATTCCGTATAAAATATAAAAATCAAGTTTGTTGTATGGGAGCCCCCCTTAAATATTTATTTTATTGTATTTGTTGTTATAGCGACAATAGAAATACATCACCTGTAAAAATTTCAACTGTCTAGCTATCACCGTTCTTGAGATACAGCCTGGTGACGGACGGACGAACGGACGGACGGACGGCGAAGTCTCAGTAATAGGGCCCCATTTTTACTCTTTGGGTACGGAACCCTAAACATTGTTTAAAAAAAAAGGAAGTACCTATGTAAATATCAACAAGTACAAATTAAAAAAAACCCCGCCAGATGTATATTATTCTACTAGTCAAGCCCTTTCATTTGATATCCATATTGAGGGAGTTGTGAAAAAATATAATCCGCCATTTTGTGGCGGCGGCCATCTTGGACCGATTTTCATCAAACATAGCTAAGAACACTCCCGTCGGGTGAATTAATCGGGAGTCTCCCGATTAATTCACCTTTCAAACAAAAAAAACAAAATCGGTTCATCCGTTCGGGAGCTATGATGCCACACGCACACACACACATACACACACACGCACACACACACACACAGTCACGGCAAACTTATAACACTTTTGAAAATCTGCCGCCAAGCATCTAACGGTGTGTTCCGGCAGCCTCACTTGAGAGCCAGTTCCATTCCAGGCTAGGTGTGCTTTACCATCTTCGACCACACCTTCACTTAACATCAGGTGAGCTGTGGTCAAACAACTAGCCTGTCAACCATTAAAAAAAAAATAAAAAAAACCCCGTCGTTTTTGGGTCGGGGGTTTAAAATCGTCTACACTGATACACTGAGCTACATTGGTCTGTACAGAAAGAAAATAAAATCTCCTCAGTTATGATCGCTTTAGCTTATCGCTTAACCCAGAGGCTGGCGTGCCGTTATGTAGACAAACCTGGATTCGAAGGGTCTTCGATCAGACCAGCCTAGAACTGGTTGTGTTCACCAAACTTACGATTTTTTGAATATTTTGTAACTTTTTTTTTGCAACTAGCAGGTACCAAAGATTAACAGTGGGTCTAGTATATTAATAAGCGAAAATTATGTCGTATGTTTGACAGCTATGTTGGCTTATTGGTAGTATATATGCTTTAAGAGCTGCAGGCCGTGGGTTTGATTGCCAATGAGGACAACCATTTTGTGGTATGAACAAATGTTTGTTCTGTGTCTGGGTGTACCTACTGTATTAATTGTAAGTATGTATTTAAAAAAAAAATGTATTCTATCAGTTATCTGACTTCCATAGTACAGGCTTTGCTTAGTTTGGGGTCAGATAGCGCCGAGTGTAATGTCCTACGATTTTTATTTATTTATTTGAAACATGTTTGTTCTGTGTCTGGGTGTTCTGTATCTGTTATAAGTATGTATTTACAAAAAAAATGTATTCTATCAGTTATTTCCATAGTACAAGCTTTGCTTAGTTTGGGGTCAGATGGCGCTGTGTGTAATGTCCTACGATATTTATTATTATTACGTAAGCTGTTTCCCTTTATTCACGTCAGGGGCGCTGTTCCTTTTTCACATTTCTAGAGATGAAACGAATAGATGTTTTGCCGGATACCGGATACGAATATCCGGCCAACCTTAAAGCTGGATATCCGATCGAATATAGCCGTTTTAGTCGAACACATCACGATTAAAGAAAAAACGCAATTGCACGAGAGATTGATTTTTATCTGAATTCAGTGCGCAATGGTCGCGATCGTGATCCTTATATTTGTTGGTCAGTAGGTAGTAGTCTAGTCAGGTACCACCGCAGTACCAGATATTCGCAGCATTGTGTTCCAGTGTGAAGGGTATTGCAGCTAAAGCGATATTACAGGGCTGTTGAGACTAACCATCTAAACTCAAAGTATTGAGCGCCAAAGCTGCGATGCCCTGGACTTTGAATTGCTTCTCAAAAGTTCTGTTTACTCCCGCAACGTTCATGGACAGGCGTTACTCTTACCATCAGGATTGAGTCTTGTTCGTGTCATTACTTTTATATTAAAAAAAATAATATATCCGAGCATCATTTTTGAAAAAATTAAACATGTTCTATTAATTTCTTCAAAAGCGAATAACTTTTTTTTCGGTTTAGTGGTACCGTTCCGCGTAACCTTGTATATCACTTCTATGAATGAATTGCACCACTGTAAGTAGTTTTATTATTGTCGCGACTACGTGTGCTCACTACATTCCTTTATGTTTTATGCGATTTGATTAACTAATATTTACCGACCTGCCTTTGATAAGACGTAAATGTCTTGCGTACTACCGACGCGTGTAATTTTTGAATTAAAGTCGTAAATACTAAAGTAGGGGCATATATACTTAAATATATTCTTAAATATTTCAAACTCATCCCACGCATAAACCCTGACAGCCTGGAAAAGCTGATGGTGATCGGTCAGGTCGATGGGAAAAGACCACTGGTCACTGGTCACCGCTGGTCAGACCTAATAAGATGCTCAGTGCTCACTGGCCAATTTCTAAAGTAAGACCGCCTAGGACAGAAATACGTGGAAGAGCATGGGACACCGAGTGATCAACATTTAAAACTAGAAACGACCTTCGGCAATGAAGATGCCGACAAAGAAGAAGTACCTATAGGTGCAAAATTTGTTAATTTTGAGGATGGAACAATTGAAAAAGTTTTTTGACAAACTTTAACAGTGCTGACTCACTGGTATATATAGCTATTACTCTCCAGTGAGAGCACATTCACTCGACATTTTTGACATTTATTATAGTAGTTCATTTGACATTCCATTTATTTCAAATTTCAATTACCGTCTAGTATAAATTAGAGTAAATATATCCTACTAATACTATACATCGATATCTTTTCCAACAGCTTGCTCGCTTTCAAAGATTCTATTAGGTCCTTGACACCATGAAT
Organism: Biston betularia; assembly: GCA_905404145.2. Lineage (NCBI taxonomy): Eukaryota > Metazoa > Arthropoda > Insecta > Lepidoptera > Geometridae > Biston > Biston betularia. The sequence goes on from FR989883.1 coordinate 529,370, forward strand.
AATTTCTTTTTATATTATTATTATTCCTTTATTTAAAATTATTATGATTCTTATATTGTTTAAATTTAATTTAATTTGTATTATTTAATTTGACTTATTGAAAATTGACATATTTATCCTTTGACTATCTATTTCGCTGACATTTCTTAATTTTGTAAATAATTGTTAACTTATTGCATGTTGTCGTCACCTGTAACTGCTATCACATCTAGTTTTTTTTTTTGTGTTAATGACCGCCATTACTGTTGTGATGTGTATAGTGTTGGTGATCTAATAAATAAATAAATAAATAAATAAATAAATAAATGTGAAAGTTTGGATGGATAGATGTTTGTTACTCTTTCACGAAAAAACTACTGAACGGATTTGGATGAAATTTGGATGGAGGCAGCTGACACCCTGGATTAACACATAGGTACCCGAAAACATGTAAATAAATAAAAATCAAATATCATAGGACATTACACACAGCGCCATCTGAGTTCAAACTAAACAGTGCTTGTGCTATGGAAGACAGATAACTGATAGAATACTTAAATACTTTTTTTTTGTTAATACATACTTATAATACTTACAGTACACCCAGACACAGAACCAACATCGATGTTAGTCACACAAATGTTAGTCCTGAGTGGGAATCGAACCCACGCCCTTCAGCTCACGACGCAGACATACTACCAATGAACTAACAGGGCTATCTGTAGCGGGTAACATCGCGGGACGCAGCTAGTAATAATATATATCTGTTAGCCTGGGCAATTTATTAGGCGCCACATACGAGCAAATATAGCAAAATATCGTCGCAAGTAAAACATACTTTATCTAATCAAAGCAAAGCCTTCAAAAGACGTTATAAAACTGTTTGTCTTGTCATTACGTTTTATAACAGTTATCTGGTTAACACGGGTAGTGGAATCTCTACCAGCTACATATTTGATTTATAACACGCGTTATCTTAACCTTGTGAAACCGATGAGATAACTTTATACACCTTGTGTTGGAAAGCAATAGAGTCAAATTCGGATAACAGCTTTTCTTTATATTTGATGCGGCTGGTTTTCCTGAAACGGTGTTTCCTGTTTTCGAGAAAGTAAATCTGTCTGCCATATAAATTTATATGTATAGTGTGTCTAAATTTATTTACATTAATACAGATACATAGGCATTAATTTAATATATAAAAGTAACAAGTTGATACTGCGAGTCCAAAATTTCCTAGTCAAAAAGGTTCCCACGCAAAGATCCATGAAAAGTGCCCATGATACTCGCTGCGTTACCACGCTGGATAGCTAGTGAATACTAAATAGGATCCTGCCCGGGGGTCACGCCCTTTCTCACTGAGACGCCACCCCAATTCCGATACGAACATCCGCTCCTCGGAGCACCACGGTCCCGCCGTCTCAGCGGCAACCGGTACGAAATCATACGCCGACTCCAGGCAGGCATATTTGAGGCATTTACTTTTAGCCGCCGCCTCAGCAGTCTGCTGGGTGGCGGATAGGTGGCAGGATGCAAACGTGCTTCATGCATTTAGCCACGTTTACACCTGATAGAAAGCGACAATTTGGCCGAAGATGGAACACTGGATACAACTTGGAAACAGACGCTGTCAACGAGTTCCACATATCAGCAGTTCTTACAAGGAACGTGATCTTTCTTTTGCAGTCATGTAAAATGGTATTTTTTTGTATGTTTGACAGGTTAGGTGTTTGACCACAGCTCATCTGATGTTAAGTGACGGTGTGGTCAAAGACGGTTCACACACTTAGTTTGGAAGTGGCTTACTAGTGATACTGCTGGAGCACACTGTTAAGTATCTTGTGATAGATATTTAATTCTTGGGTGGTAGCTAGTCAAAGTACCACTATGGTTTTCTCACAACTGAACTACCATACTAACAAGTTTCAGAAAAAAGCAAGCTATGAGCAAACACATGCCTATATCTTCTGTCTGCATATGCTATGCTTTTTAATGTTTTAAACAATCTTAGTTCGAATTGAAAAAATGATCTCGTACCATAGATATTTATCAAAATACTAAATACTGGACATTTCTCACGGTCGTAAGACTCGAAGAATTTCCATGTTTAATGAAACATGAATATTATTTCAGCGACGTCATAATGCAGGCGCGTCAATAGTTTCAACAATTAATCTAAATTGCTCTACAATTTACAGCAATTTTATCCTGATGTGATACAATAAATACTTGGTGGTAGATCTCCTTAGCAGGAGGTCATCTTGGTAGGTACCCCCGCAGTACCAGATATTCTGCCGTCATGCAGTTGTGTGTTAACATTACTGTGTTCCGGTTTAAATTGATATTGATACTTTATTGGTAATTACGAATTACACGTCAGGTTCTTATATTCAGGTATACATATTCCAAACTGTCCATCTTTATAGTGACAAATGTAGATTATAATAATGGGTAACAGTTTAATTTTTTTGTGTAACCGTAATAAGATGAACGAAACTCTCTCCTGATGGTAAGAGATAACGCCTGTCCATGACCATTGCAGCGATACACAGAACTCTGAGTAACAAAACAAAGTCCAGGGCAACACTGCTTTGGCGTACTTTAAGGCTTTGTACTCGGCTATTTGCTTCCAGTCTCTGCCAGCCATCGTACGTATATCCTCACTCCATCGGATCTTAGTGCGTCCCACGTACACATACTTAACGGGCAAGTCTTGTAAAATAAGGCAATCGATATGTTTTTGTCAACATTTTTGTGCCGTTATACATCATGTGGTAGTTTGAAATTAATGAATACTATAGTACATATCCTGAATTATTATGCTTGGAGAAAAAATAGTTTCAAACGCTTTTCGTTTCTTGAAATTATGAAATAGAATATGGCCAAATTATTTTTAATCCGTAATCTTGACATCAAAATAATTATAGGAAAGGCGCAATTTTATAGATGCTAACTTTGATGCAGATACATTTAAGGCTTAGACCTTTTATTGTACGTTTTGTTTATTCTATTAGCAGATAAATACGGATAGTTTGATGAAAATTTCTGATAGTGCCTGCTGAAAATCTCTTTTCTGCGTTACGTCTGTTGCTGTTTTATTTTGGTAGGCGCTACAAACCATAGAGAATCTCTGAATCTGACAATCTAACGTCACGAGTCTCGTGGTCGTGTATAGCACGTCACGAGAGGCCGCAAGAGGTGGGCGCGCGGTGGCGGCGGTACCGAGCACCGCGCGCATGCTTCCCGCCCGTTTTGTATTTGACACTTGACACTGGCAAATATTCAAAACGCGATGCCAAAACAAAAAAAAATTTTCTGTCATAATGTAACAGATAATCAATGTAAAATCCGCTTCCGGCAATAGGAATAAACATTCTGTCTCCTTCTTGCTCGTGGCTATAGTAATTTAACTCTCCTTATCTATTTTAGCGTGACGTCAATGTATTCAAATCTAACGTCAGACGTATGTACGTCTATGTGAGTGGAAAATATCAATGTAGGTGTTCAAGCAGAAGTTCCCACGGTCGAGGACTTGGCCCTTAAGCTTGTTACGTATCATATTAGGAAATCTAAATCGTCGCTAAAGATTTCAGTAAAATCTTTTTCTATGATTCAAAAATAAAACATATGCCTTTTATTTACAATCTAATTTAACGAATACAAAACGCTTTCTTACACAATACTTATATTACTAGATACGTATGTAAACAACGGGTTATTGTCTCAATCGAGAGACAAAGTCGCGGATTACATCTATGTGTGTCATACAGATGTCATAAAATCTATTTGTATATTTTATACATTGACTCTGGCAACCTTTGTAGCGATGATAGCTCAGTGGTTAGCGCGGTAGGTTCGCATGCCGAAGGGCGTGGGTTCAAACTCCAACAATGAGCTTGAGCTGCCGGTGAAGGAAAACATCGTGAGGTAACCATGGCATGGTGGTAATACTTTTTAGGGCACTCGGCTGGCTAACTACCACCCTCAAGTTGAAAATCTGCCGCCAAGCATCTAACGGTGTGTTCCGACAGCCTCACTTGAGAGCCAGTTCCATTCCAGGTTAGGTGTGCGTTCCCATCTTCGAACACACCGTCACTTAACATCAGGTGAGCTGTGATCAAACACCTAGCCTGTCAACCATAAACAAAAAACCTCTTCAATTTCTAACCTCTGGCTTGACTATTTTTCTTTACTAACCCATCTTGCTTTACTGCTGGCCATATATTTTTTTCTAGTAATTACAAAATAGTTGTGTATTATTATAAGTGTAAATATCTAATAATTAATTCCTTTTTTATGCCATGACCGAAGCCAGGCGAGTCGATAGCGTTAAGAAAACAAATCAAATAAGCGTGCAGGTGTTTTAAACAGCGGTTACTGAATCCACATAATGGAACAAAGGATGCTCAGACATAAACTGTTTACTTAGAATTTAATAAAAGAGGTTATAATGGAGGCGTATCACATGACTGCATTATCATTTATCATTTGTTCTGGACATGACCAAACCATCTAAATGACCTTTCTCTATTTTTGTCACTACATCTTCTAGCACACCGCAATGTCTTACCACGCTGTTCTTTCTTTACCTTATCTATCAGAGAGATGTATATTCCTCTTATAATATAACTTCTTAGATATCTCATTCGCATATGAAATGCTTTTTTTATGGAAAGTAGGTACTGTATCTGGAACGAAGTATTTTTGGTTCCCCCTGCACCTTTCTTCCACCGGACGGCCAGATAAACGCGACCAAAACGTCATCCGTACATGGTGGATGTTCCCCATTTTCGCACAAATCCTTTTGATTCCACATTTTTCATTCGCGCAGCGAGGTTGTGGAACTCTCTGCCGGAGTCTGTGTTCCCTGTTAAGTACAATATTGGCGTCTTCAAATCTAGAGTAAATAAATTTCTTCCAGGTAAACGTGCTCCATCTTAGACCACATCAGGCAGTGTGGTCAAACGCGAACTTATTTTGAATAAAAAAAAAAGGATCTCGCCAGAGAACTAAGACGACATAGCTCAGCGTATTATCAAGCTAAAGTGACAGACTTATTTGTTTTAGAACCAATAACCGTTGGGGTAGTGGCCTAAAGAGATCACGCATGAGTAAACATAGAGTAGGTAAGACATCCTGATATTCGATATAGTGACGATGTATTATGTACGTAGGACAGCAAGCGGTATGTGGAAGCGAAGAGCTAAGGATCGAGCTGAGTAGGTTGTCTTAGGAGGTTTCTATGTTTTTTTTTTGTGTAAAAAATTATGAGACGAACGAGACGCTCTCCTGATGGTAAGAGATAACGCCTGTCCATGACCATTGCAGCGGTACACAGAACTCTGAGTAACAAAACAAAGTCCAGGGCATCGCTGCTTTGGCGCTCATTACTTTGGAGACTTTCGATGGTTAGTCTCAACAGCCCAGTAATTTCGCTAGCTGCAGTACCCTTCAAACCGGGACACAGACGATACCTACCTAGACGACCTCTTGCTAAGGAGATCTACCACTAATCTATGTTCAGCAGTGGACTATGATAGGCTGATGATGTTACTTCTCCCAAACCCAACATGGTTGTATCTTAGTTCTCCGCGTATTATAGCGTATATGACGTCACAGTAAATATAATTTGCAACCCAATTTTTTTGGACAAAGTTTACATATTGTTTTGGTATTGAAGTAATTCATCTAATTATGACGGCAAGGATGTGTTAGTTTCTTTCTTATCCATATTTATAGGAAAGCGAACAGAATCGTTATCCTTTCCAAGCGTGTACTCAAACATAATAAATAAAAATACCAAATAGTGTCGGATGTCTTTATTCTGTAAAAATTAATTGACTAAAAAATTTCCTAAATAAAAACACAAAGATAAATATACTCAATTAATTACTGATAATGTTCTTATTTATGTACTTACATGTAAAACGCTTTAGACAAATAAAACATTTTAGTAAAAAAAACTTGTTACTAAGGTATATGCATCTTCAAGTATGTAATAAGTTAAAAAACTTGGAAAGGTTTATATGGACTGTAGTCTCATAACTGATTTACCATTTCTATGATAAATAATCACTATTATTAACACAATAATACTCATGAAAATCACACATTCTGCAAATAAATAATACTTTCTTACATTAAAACTACGTCAAAGCGAGCTTTTAAATAATAATTGTTCGTACTTAAATCAAACATACAAATACATTTTTGGATCAGAATTAAGGTCTAGAATCAATCGATAAATAAAAGCAATAAATATGCAGCTGACTTATTGGAAACAGTCATAACATAGGCGGCGTGATTCTACCTAATCTTACTTTAATTAATTAATTATAATTAATCATCAAGGAGACCACGTTAAGGAACTAAAAATTGACAGAGTGTCAAATACACAGTGTTCTGTCTAAAATATAATTCATGAGATTGTCAGTCTCTATTTTTTTTATTCCGGCACCATTACAATTTCTTCCATAGTATTTTTCATTCCGTTGTTTTCTTTTGAAATAAGTCACAAAACTTCATGCATTTGTTGTAAATAATACAAATAAGTGCCGCTACCCGCCATTTTATATAATGGCTAGATATTAAAAAAAAACGGAATCTTTTTTTTTTCATTTATTTGCCCCATCGGGCAGGCTAAAGCTGTAAAGCCATACTGTCTTGTCAGTGTTATTTCTTAGTCAAGTCCGTGTCAGTCAAGTCCAGTCATGCTTTAGTAAAGTAGTGGCGACTTTACTATAAAGCTTCGATGGAGTTTTGGAAGCAACACGAAAAGTCATGTTTCACCACATTATATCATTTTCCCACACTCACGCATGTAATTCGGCACTTTATGAATAAAACACCACCATTTTTATGCATAAACACTCGACAAAACACAAGTTTTGGAAAAAAATACAACGGAGCGACATGACTCTTCCCGCTCTTTTATTTATTTATTTACCTTATTTGTTGAAAATAATACAAATAAGTGTCGCTACCCGCCATTTTATATAATGGCTAGATATTAAAAAAAAACTGAATCGTTTTCCATTACGGTGGGTCAATGTTTAGCCTCATTATATGGTGACCCTGTTAGGGATGCGAAAAAAAATCTAATAAGAAAAAAGGTACTTTGTGAGGTGTGCAAGGCTCCTAATAAAGTAGAAGGCTACTAAAATATTTAATTTCATTTGTTTTGTGTGTATTTATTTGTTTTTCTATTCACTTTTTGATTTGGTTTTCGATGGGACACCAGCGGAGCTTGGAAAGGTCATTCCATCGCATTGTATTATTTTCCAAATCTTGTGTTTTTTCGATTGTTTATCTGTTTTGCTCCCAAGATTTCCTTAAATCTTGTTGTAAAGTTGCCACTACTTAAATAAGGCATAACAAGACTTGACCTTGACTTTATTTATCTTAAAGTACTTGAAATATCGACAATCGACATACCTACTGGCAAATATATAAAGTGTAATTTTAAAAACGAAGAAGACGGGACAGCGTCGTCGCCTTCAAAGGCTGTAATATAATTATTTATTTAAACACGAATCTAAATCCCGATTAAAAGCGCTTTTTGAAATTGAAGTATGTTAAATTGGTGCCATAGTATCAAAAAACAAACACACAAATAGGTCAAACTTATAACTTGCTTAACTCTTACCTACTTATGCGTCAAAGGAATAAAAAAGATTTGAGATAATAAACCAATCATGACCCGCTCGATTACATTAAGACTAGGTCTCTATGTTGTAGAACGTGAATACGAATACAATGGCGTTAACGACTTTCACGTTTATTTTTTTAAATAAATTGCCAAAACGCAGCCTCCTGCATCCGACACGAACAAAAAATTAACCAACTATCAATAATTATATATCCGAATCTGATCATATAGATTTCTATTCGTAATTAAACATTATGACTAGTGTTTTAGATAAATTTTCAACAATTATGCGATATATATAATTTTTATACAACGACTTTCGACTCGTATCAAACCTAGCAACGTATTACGAAACAGTAAAAACTCTAAATTAAATTCTAAATCGTGTTCGACAGCTAGTTATCTCATATTCAATATCATCCACAGCCTTCTCTATCCTACTGCTGGTTATGGGTCTCTCTCTTGTTATTAATTTCAGATTATTGTAGTCCTAAACATACATTATTATAACAAAAGCAGAAAAATAGGCATGATGACAGATTTCAAAAACTGTCCTATAATGCTTGGAAATATATATTATTTACAATAAATAACATATTTCTGCGGAAATTAAAAGACTTGAGAAAAAATTGTATTTTAGTTTTTAAATTTAAAGTTCCCAACAAAACGCTTGACAGTGTCATGGCGTCGCTTGTGACGTCACGTATGAGTAAACAGTACAAACATCGATGTTAGTCACACATATGTTAGTCCTGAGTGGGAATCGAACCCACGCTCTTCAGCTCTCGAAGCAGACATACTACCAATGAACCAACAGTTACAAACAGTTATAAGTTTTGTTCCTTCCGCAAACATTCAAGTCTTTATTTGATACCAAAAACTATCCCAGCATCAACAAGTTGATTCTAGGCAAATTAGCGCTGTTTCCTTTAGTGTTCTGTTCCATGACTTGCGTTATTTCACTTTCGTTCTACTAACACCACAAAACTTAAACTAATCTGTGTTAACTAAATTAATTGAATCGTAAATAAAATCACAGGAACATCCATTGCACGAAACAAGATGTATGTATTCGATCGTTTGTTTACAGTTTTACATAAAAGTGACGTCATTTGCTCTGATTGGTGATCAGCGTATTATAGCGGATTGCCGTATTTTTTATTTTTTTAAAATACTTATTAATCTCGCTCTTAGCAAAAAATAAATGCGTGTTTTTTTTTGTAAAAGTAATGAGATGAACGAGACGCTCTGACCTTGATGTAAGAGATAACGCCTGTCCATGATCATTGCAGCGATACACAGAAATTTGAGTAACATAACACATTCCAGGGCATCGCTGCTTCGGCGCTTATTACTTTGACACTTTTGGTGGTTAGTCTCAACAGCCTTTTGACACTTTTGGTAGTGTTTACTCACTACTGCTTGGCGGCAGAATATCTGGTCCTACGGTGGTACCTACCTAGACAATCTTCTGCTAAAAAGATCTACCACCAAGTAATATAAACTAGGATTGTATTCTATGACTCAAAATTCAATTAATAAATACATAAATAAAATGATTTTTTGTCATCATGCTTATTCCTACTTGAACAAAATTATTGCCGTACCAACCAACTTAATATAAAACGACTAACTGTTATACACGTAATTATGTTTTATTAGCGGGTTTTAATCGCGCACAAAATACCTACTATGAAAATAGTTATGCGCGCGATTAAGACCCAATTAAACACAATTATGTGTTCAAGTCGCTATAGTTTAAAAACTACATGTCATTTACATTCATTTGACTAGGAAAAAAAATCACAACTTTTCACTAAAACAATATTAAATGTCAGACGGTCTTTTAGGAAATCCGACATTGTAGAGCGTAATGTAGTAGCATACGAAGCGTCCATTTCTTGCCAAAAATTATACTTTTACAAATTAAAGATGCGATAATACTGTACACGTTGATTCTATTTAAAAAAATGCCAGATATCATTTTAACAGAAATTAATTCGAAAGAAACTGGTTTGTCGAACAATCATTCTATACGTTCGACTATGTAAGATAAACTGTTAATATATTTATTAAAAACGATTTATAACAAAGGTATTGGCAAAGTAATTTAATTTGAAATGAATAAATTTTATACAGCATTTATTTCAGAAATGCAAAAATATAACGCGAGTGTAATAAAAAAACGTAGTAATCAAATGACCTCAGGCACTATTAGTAAAAAGACCTCCTGTCAAAATTTCTAACCTTTCAAAATGAGTGTTTTAACACCAATATATATAATATATATTACATAAATCTAATTATTTATTAATTATTTGCATGTAAATAAAATTGTCAATCTGTGGTAAAACACTAATTTTGTTCTCTCTCTGTGTTTGTTTCATCTAACAAATTCATTCAAAACAATGATATATCTACCAGAATATTCGACAAATTATAGCACGCGAATTATATCTAAAGTATGCCAACATCCATTTTATTAATTTATGTTTAAGAAGCTTAGCGTCTTATTTTATCTTTACAAGATAAAGTGATAAAAGTTTATAGTGATCGTTCAGAATGTTTTCATGTCCAATCAGTAAATTTTAACCAGCAAAAGGCAAATAAAGATCTACAATAAATAATTTTGGTGTTACATGAAATAGTTGGAAAAAAACAGATAAAAACAAACACAGCTTGAGTCTCTAGCCCTCTTAAAAACATTCTCTACTTATGATTGATTTTTAATAAACTCTATCTCGCTCTCTCAGCAAGAGAGTAAACAATACAAGTGAAATGCAAGGTTAAAGAGCGGATGTTCGAGATTGCGGTAGACATTGGTCTCACAACTTTGCTATTCTATATTACAAAACTGCTAATAAAGTACAAAACAATGCATAGGTTTTTATTTTCAGTACACTTATGTACATTTTCTCATCGAATACTCAGCGACAGCTCCGACAATTAATGGATTTCACGTCATTTATAACGATAGTGGGTTTTATTTCAATAAAACTTGACGTTTGTGAAACGTCATGTTGTTACACTTTTTTTTTAATCGCATTTAGGGCTGTGCCATTTACAAAAAGCTTATAAAAAATTCAACCAAATTTCTACATAATATTGTAATTAAGCGATTTTGTTACAATCTTATTTTGTTTTTCGAAAAGCACGCCTTGGCCTTTTTGCATAACATTCGTTATTTGACTTTGCATCTTCTCTTATCTCCAAATAATAAAAAAGTATGTCGCTGACCACGGCTGTCTGTTTCACCGCTTACCTACTTCTACCACGCAACGGATTTGATACAGCTTTTACTGCCATTTGTTTTTTTATGGAAGGTTTATAATAGTAGTAACAATACATATTTTTTTGTATAAGTAGAGAATTTCAATGTTCTTAAACAAGTCGTCAAAACAACTTGCACCCGTGTAAAGTCTGAACGGGACAGCGTAAAAAAAGAATAGTTTGATGCATCTTATAAAACGCATAAATCAAACTTGAAAAACTAAATGATACAAAACAATACTATTATTTTAAAATAGGTTGCCTTCTACTAATTCTATAAACAAGAAATGTATTTATTACAACCGCATACAAACAATTATAGCTCATTTCATGTTGAAGGAGAAATCCAAATAATCCCTGTTTTCATAAACTACGACCAAATACGGGTTGGCAGACTTCAAACATCTACGAAGGTTTTCTCACGATGTTTTCCGGTGCGTGCCGTGGGATTTGAATCCAGGACTTCCATATTGAAAGCCAGACTGTTTCCAATATTCTTGAAGGAAAAAGATTGACTTATAATGGAATGCACGTACATAAAAAAAACAACTAAGAATACTGCCACGCGCGTATCGAAAGTGACAAACAGACATTACGTAAAAAGAATAGTATTCCAAAGTCAAATAACTAACGCATCAAATCTTACAAGCTATTTTCTATTTATCTTGGTCCGGAGACTCGACGTTTTCAGTTTGTGCAAATTTCAGGAAAACTTGTTCTAGCGTCGTTTGACTGAAGCTGTACTCGATGATGTTCAATTTTTCTTTTGCTGAAAACAAATGAGTCAAACAATCGATAAACATTTATTCGTGTTGTTCAAGACAGTAAGAATTAAGACGTTAATATTGTATATCCCCGTTTTTTGTTGTTTGTGCTTAATAATATTAATTTCATAGTATTTGTGCGCGATTAAGACCCGGTGATAAACCTAATATGTGTTCAAGTCGCAAAAGTTTAAAAATTAAATGAATTATGACGTTGAATGATTTTTGTATTAGATAAAAAAAATGCCTAACAACGTTATATGTTATAATTTTTTTCTATTTAAATAGCAGAGCACTGGTAGCATAATTTTATACTATCATTGTCAGTCTTGCACGTGACACACTAGCTCTTGCTCATGTACATCTGTAACTTCTAAATAATGGCGCCCATCGTGCGACTGTGATAAAATTGTTCTATCTATAATAATAATCTATTTTAAAAGTGTAACTAAATAAAATAATAATAAAAAAGTGTAGTGTAATAAAATTAAACAAGGCATATTTAAATTCTAATCGATCAATAAACTATTAAGTTAAGAGCTAAGTGTTTAAGTGATCAAACACTTGGCTCTTTAGTCAACCATAAAAATAAAATATTACATACAGACACTTGTACTGCTAAAACTTTAACCTTATTTGCTTAGTCGAGTAAAAGTGAAATAGTGGTAAAAGTGTGTTACCATCCTCAATCTGCTGGAAACACTTGGCCAGGCTGGAGACGGCGGACTGCGGCACTGAGAACACGAGTCTATGCGCGAAGTTCTCCTCCAGGGTCGCTGAAGGGAACAGCTGTCCCACAAGGGCTATGGCGGCCTCGGCGCTGACACCGCCACTGCTAGACTCGTTCCTGCTGCGTGCCATATTATGATCAGAAATAAGACAAGGAGTCGGTAGATGGTAAGACTTGCCACCTGTCCTTGCAGCGTTACTCAGAACTTTGAGTAATAAAACAAAGTCCAGTGCTCTTTACTTTAAGTTAGTCTCTATAGCCCTGTAATTTTGCTAGCAGGGTAAGATTCCCACTCAGGACAAATCTTTGAGAGACGAGCATAAAAGTTTTTTCTGTGTCTGGGTATGTATGTATTTAAAAAATATTCTTTGCTTAGATTGGGGTTAGATGGAGCTTTTTGAAATGTCTAACGACATTTATTTATTCATAATTGACTGCAGTAACGAACGAGCACGATATGTCAGAATATAGAGTGAACAAAGTTTGAGGATCAACTTTTGTCTTCTGGTTACCTGTGATGCTGGTGGGCGGCGCGAGTTGGTCCGCTCACGAGGGGGGTGTGTATACTCGCGTCGACTGCTTCCGTCTCGCCTTCTACCTCCGGGTCGTTTACGCACACTGACCCTGCGCCGCTACCCCCTGCGGCCACGGAAGCGATTAGGACTAAATACTGCATAGCAACATGCCTTACTTTTCTTTTCTTTTATTTTAACTAAAAGTAATAAGATGAACGAGACGCGCCACTGATGGAAAGATAACGCATGCCCGTGACCATTGCAGCGATACACAGAACTTTGAGTAAAAAAACAAAGGCCAGGGCATTGCGGCTTTGACTCTTAATTTTGAGACTGATTGTTGGTTAGTCTCAAAAGTCCTGTAATTTTATTTAGCAGTTTATTGGTCAACATATTTTATTATAGTTAATCAACGGTAAATAAGGGCAGTCTTCAGATAAATACCTCCTCAGATGGTGATGATTGTGATGATTATAAGGAATAGGATATGATGAGAAAGAGGTGAGTGAGATGAAAAGAGAAAAATGCAACACAGAAGACGAGGGACAATATTTTTGCACACGTATATGTACCTTCATCAGCTTCCCCCAAGGACGGAGAGTTTTCTGAAGACCGCAACGGTGATGAAGGTGACATTGACAGATCTGTTTCCATCATCTGGCGAAAGAGATAATAGTTTAAAGAATTTTGGAGGCATAAACAGTCGGAAGTTTTTCTTGTTGATAAGGGGGAAATCTTCATAAAATGCTCGACCTAATCGAGCTGTGTTGAATTGTAATCATTGAAACCTTTTAGGTGACCTTCCTTGGAGTTGATGTAGTGCATTGGGTTCCCAAGTGGAACGCATCGGAGACTTCACTGTGCTTCTGCTCCTCTCCTGACAACGTGGGCCATTCAACGTTGTCGTTCTCTCCAGACTCTTTAGATGGATTGTCAAAGACCCAGCCCCAAACAGGTAATGGATACCGATGTTGTATTCTATTAACCTTACATAAGGGTAAAGGTATCCGAATCCTGATTAGTTTTCTATGCTAGTGTTTGATTATATTTATATGAAATAAAGATATACCATTGATTTTTGTCCGATCTTCATTTCTAGGGTATACCCGGCTCCATATAGATTCTTTAGATGCTGCGTTGACCCGATACACCTGGGGATAAATCACATTATCAGAATCACCAAGGCTGTCAGTTCCAAGCACCTTGGCATAATAATTTGATACAAGGTAGTTTTTTTTCACATTTCTTCTAACAAATGAGTCTAAACAGTTTAAATTTATGTTTTGGTAGATGTTTTCACTGAAAAAATGCTTTAGCTAGATTCTTACTTACTTGGTCAAATTGTTTTAGCAAATTCGGGCGGAGATTACTGTTAGGTGGTTTATGTGCTCTGCCTGGGTTTCTAATCCATGTCGTATGCATAGAAAAATTGTTGTTATCTTACCTGAGGCCTCCTTTCACCATGATCCCGACTCTGGAACACAGCGCGTCAGCCTCTTCCATGGAATGTGTTGTGAGTACAGCCCCTTTCTTGCCCTGAAAATATAACCATTTCTAATGTAGCCTATATAACCCGGGGATAGTGTAGCTTCCCAACGGTAAAAAAATTTTTGAAATTGGTCCAGTAGTTTCAGAGCCTATTCAATACAAACAAACAATCAAATCTTTCCGCTTCATAAAACTATCGATAAGGCATATGGACTGTCCACCCATTTATTCTACAGACATTTATTTTTAGATGTAAGCAATAGGAAATATATAAGCAATTATCCGAAAGTTACCTCACCTGAAAACTGGCCAGGATGGTGTCCCACAGGAACCGCTTGCTCCTGGGGTCCATTCCCGTGGATGGCTCATCCAATAGCACCACCTTCGGGCTCCCAACCATAGCCAGCGCGAAGGACAGCTTCCGTCTTGTCCCACCCGAGCATTCCTCTGCGTTTTTACTCGCGTGCTCCATAATTTGGAGACCATTTAGGTATGCATCTACTATCCTAGAAGAGACGGCATTCAGTAGGTAACTTAGTATGAAATATTGCGTAATCCTTTTCAAGGATAGGGCTATGTGCCTATACCTCACTTAGTGGTAGATTTCTTAGCAGGAACAGGAGGTCGTCTAAACAGGTACCGCCAAAGTATCAGATATTCTACCGCCGAGCAGTAGTGTGCAAATAGTACTGTGTTTCGATTTGAAAGTTACTGCAGCTAGCGAAATTACAGAGCTGTTGAGATTAACCATCGAGTATAGCAAAGTAATGAGCATCAAAGTAGCGATACACTGGATGTTGTTTTGCTTCTCAAAGTTCTGTGTTTCGCTGCAATGGTCATAAACATACGTTATCTCTTAGCATCAGGAAAGCGTCTCGTTCGTTTCAATACCTTTACTTAAAAATACCTAGCCATGGTATAGTAATTGTTAATCGGTTTCTTACTATGACGCTAGCAAAGGTAATCTAATTGCCGGTAATCGGTTGGTATCGTAATGATACCATTGGTAGCGTTATTCTTAGTATTATTGTTAACAAAAAAATTAAACATTAGTCGTTGTAAATGTTTTCTGTACCTTGAATTTCTGATAGACATTGTAACGAGTATTCTGAACCCAATCGCGTCACATTAAATCGTTTATACAACAATAGATCATTAATATGTAACAGGTATCTAATAATGTTCATTGAATTGCAGAAACGTCAAATCCCATGGTTTTATTGCATTTAAGTCTTGTGTCCCAGAAAATACAACAAAGAGTATAAGACCTTGGAGTTAATAACAGTGACAGAAAAAAACGTATATTTTTGATTGAAATGGGAGTCAAAAAAGATCTGAGCAAAGAAGGGACGCAGAAAGATTGCTGAAGCTGTGGTTAATATAAAACGACGGCAGAAAGTAAAATTCAATTTGAGCCGAGATGTGATTTACTTTTCATGCGGTGATGATAGGACACTGAACTCGTTAGACTCCCATATTGTAAGGCATGGGTTTAAATCTGCACCATTGTGACATTTTGACATGTGTGTTGTAGTTAAAAACCTAACTGATCCTGTCAACCGAGAACCACTTCTTTGGGGTCTACGCGGGTGAAATCATGGCAATTTTTCACCGATTTTGCTACCACGTTCAAGATGAAAATCTGCCACCAAGCACCGAACTTTGTGTTCCGGCATCCTCATTTATGAGCGAGTTCCATTCCAGGCTAGGTATGCTTTACCATTTTCGACCACACCTACACTTAACATCAAGTGAGGTGTGATAAAACCCCTAGAATGTCAAAAAATATTTACCTACATTTTAATGTCCAATATCCACCTACCTAGGAGTATCACTCCTGCTAACGCCCCTAATAGCAGCGTAGCACTCTATGTGCTCCCTAATGGTGACGTTCTTCCAGAGAGCGTCGTGCTGCGGACAGTAGCCCAGCATCCTGAACGCGGACGACGGATGCTCATTGATGTCCTGGTTTCCGAGCATCACCTGAGAATGGAGAAACATTAAGATATTATCAATGCTTAGCTGAACAGAACTTCCTGGTAACTATTATCCTCAGGATATGGTAACGTAGTCTTTTTTTATAGCCATAGCAGAAGCCATTTCGTATGCAGATACAATACAAGCTGAGAATTATGTCATATTGTCGGATTCCAAAAGTGCCATTTACCATCTGGCTCGGTGCACCTCGAATAGTCGAGGCTCCCCGATAGCCTACCGCATTTTGGAGTCCTTACACAACACAGCCAATAAAGATAAGGTATTTAAGATCCAATGGATACCATCACACGTCGGCGTATCCGGCAACGAAGAGGCCGATCGCCTCGCCAGAGATGCTTTACTCCACGGGACACCCTTCGTTTGCTTGCCGCTCTTCTCCGACTGTTTGGGTATGGTCAGAGATAGAGCTAAGGAGTTGTGGAGGGAGCACTTTGACGAGCGCTCGGTATCAAAAGGTGTTTGGTATAAAACTGTACAACCAAATCTGAGTCGCTCTGCATGGTTTGCCGGTGCAGATATGAGTAGGGCGGATCTTGTAACGGCCATGAGGCTTCGGTCCGGTCACATTCCGCTCAATAGATTCCTTTACCTGATGGGCAAGTCCGATACGCCAAACTGCACGGAGTGCGGGGTGGTCGAAGACGCATTTCATGTCATAGCGGAGTGTGTCCGGACCGAGGCTGAGCGATATGATTTTTTGGCAAAAACTAATATTAACCTGAAGGATGTAGGGTGGTGTAGCAGTGTGCTGGCTAATTCCTTATCGGAAGAGGCCAGAATACTGTTCCGCATCACCAGTATTTATAATAAGCGTAGGAAATAAGAAAATTTTGTTATAGGCCAATGAGGGTGGCATAGTCATGTTTGACTAAACCCTCTATAAAAAAAAAAAGATTTAAAAAAAAAAAAAAAACGAAGATACAAGTTCGGTCGGTGTGGTTTGGCTTATTGGTTGGTTATCCCATTTAACTACTTCTTGGTACATAGCAGGCTTCTCGCGATGGTAGGTATTCTTCACTAAAAAACTTGTAGTATTTAAATCCGTATGTAAATTGTGCAGAACACATTGATCCTACAGCTTAAGCTTGTAAAGCTATAACGGTTCTGATTAGATGTGATTGCACATACTGAAGACTTACCGTGCCACAAGTCGGCCTTTCTTCAGCCGTGACGATCTTCATAGTTGTGGTCTTCCCAGCGCCGTTATGGCCGAGGAGGCCAAACACTTCGCCACCTTCGATGGCCAGACTCAGTCTCACGAGTCCAGCTTTTTTCCCCGTGACGCCGTCGTCTCCACAGCAGCTCCCACCGCCTGTGCTGCGCACTTTGTATTCTTTGCGAAGGTTCTAATAGAAAGGTAACAAAAATATTGTTCATTTCATATGATATGAAGTTATAACGCCTGCCCAGGATCTAGTGGTGGTAAAAAAAAATAAAACTAAGTCCAGGGCTTTATTGCATTAAACTGTTGCAGAAACAACTTCCATCAGCCAGCAGCGATGCCCTGGACTTTAATTAACTGCTCAAAGTTCTGTTTATCGCTGCAAAGGTCATAGACACAGGCATTATCGCTTATTAGAGTTAAGTATTAAAGTTTAGTCTTTTATTTTTCATTTAAACCGGAGTACAGTAACGTACACAAACACAACGTACATAAAACAATTTCTAATTTTGTTCTACTACAGAATATTTAATATTGAGGTGGTGCCTTTCTAGGAGGTCTTCTGCTCAGGAGACTTTCTACTAAAGGATTTTTTTTCCACTTTTTGTTTGGATGAGAAAAACTGCAAAGAAGCAGTGTTGAGATAGTGTATTGTGTCAAATAAATGTAGTTTCCTTCTCTTTTGCAGTGGTTATTGGTGTCTAAAATATGTCTGTGTCTAAAATATGTCTACTCACATGGACAACTAAAGGCGGCGCAGTACTGATTGGCAGCTGAAGGATGGCAGCAACTCTTCTTCTCTCCTTTTTCACGTCTTCATCTTCTCTCATCATCTCGCCCCCCGCCTCAGCTTCTATATCGCACTTCTCTGAAGAGCGACGTTTTCTCTGTTGAAGATTAAGATTCTTTGTAATAAAAAAAGTCTTTATTACCGCTACCAACACTATTATTTATATGTATTTGCAGTAGTGATGTTTATGATGTAGACACCTTCTAAGTCCCTATGCTTTTCACATCTATATATTATTGCTTACTTTTTTACACCGTCGACTATATTTGCTGTACCCACTGTCCTGTCTATCCAAAAGTTGTCTGCAAGACCACCTTTGTACTACCGTTAATAATGTTTCTGCTTTAAGATAATGTACATATTATAATGTGTTGGTGTACAATAAAGTTCTATTTTACCTTCCAAACCATATGAGGTGGTAAGTGAGTATTGGGAGATTTCTAGGAGTAAAAACTTACCGGACAGAGCACGGTAGCGCTCTTGAGCCGGTCAGCCACCAGCAGCAGCGCCACGTATAGAGGCACGTGCAGCACCATCGCAGCTATAAGAACGCAAACCTCCGTCGTCAGGTAATGGCTCAGAGGAGGAGCCAAACACGCATCTCGTAGATTACACGTTACATATACCCTGTGAACACAACATGATAAGGTACTGATTGATTGATTGATTAACTCTTTATTGCACACACTAAAAAAAACAATACAGAAGAAATAAAATTAATTAATGAATTAACTGATATGAAGTGGTATTTCGAATGCATCTGTGGAGTATCTGTTTTCACGGCGATGAGACGAATAAGGCACTTTCATGATGGTGCAAACCCACAACAACCATTGTAGCGACATGCTGAACCTAGCGATTTACAGGGCTGTTGAGACTAACCATCGAAAGTCTCAAAGCAATTATCGCAAAAGCAGAGATGCCCTGGACTTTGCTTTACTACTCAAAGTTCTGTGTATCGCTGCAACGCTCATAAACATACGTTATCAGCGTCTCGTTCATCTCATTACTTTTACATAACAAAAGAAACGAAAGTAAGTAAGTATCCCTACGAATTTAAGAACAATC
Source organism: Biston betularia (assembly GCA_905404145.2). Taxonomy (NCBI): domain Eukaryota; kingdom Metazoa; phylum Arthropoda; class Insecta; order Lepidoptera; family Geometridae; genus Biston; species Biston betularia. The sequence goes on from FR989883.1 coordinate 548,782, forward strand.
GTGATAGGTTCTTTCACTGGAAGCTTCTGCTTGTACTTTTTAAATTCATATCTGCAATGTTACTCGTAATTGCGACAAACAAATCTTCCGTCCTCACAAATGTGAGGCGATTTTCCTAACTGTTATTATAACCAAATAATGAATTACTAGATATTAACGGGGTTGACAGTTTCGACTGCCTAGTTGAGAGAATGTCTGGTTTCCAATCAGGAGATCCTGGGTTCAAATGTCACGGCACGCACCTCTGTCTTTTCTAAGTTACTCGTATGTGGGTATTGCCGCTGACTTCAAACGGTGAAGAAAAACATCGTGAGGAAACCTGCATATACGGTGGCATATATAAAAAAAAGTTTTCAAAGATGTGGGAAGCCTGCCAACCCGCACTTGGAAAGCATACTGGACTATGGCCGTACTCTTCTCATAATGAGAAGAAGCTCGCACTCTGCAGTGGGACAGTTTTTAAAAAACGGCGGATTCGGAACAGGATTATCGGGGTAATAAGATTTTGAGATGAGAAATTGTGACGGTAGCTTTAGTTATAATTGCAAAAAGTAATTGGATAATATCTTACCTGTCAATGTAGTAAATGATAGCGTAGGGAACGTACATGACGTCCACTAAACTGAAGAATATGTGCATACCCCAGGCGATGTCGTACGCTGAAAGAAGACGGAGATTATAGAACTCTGAGACTGAAAATATAATATTATTTTATGATGTGAATCTGTTCTCGTGACTTTTCATTTGAATACTAATCTGTCTAGTATTTTTAGGGTCCCACTTTACCCTTTGGGTACGGAACCCTAAAAATACTTATAAACGTTGTACTTACTCCACTTAAAAGTGTCGAGGACAGACACCAACAGGAAAGGTATGACACCGACCCAGGTGGTGATGTTTGGCATGATGCTCTGGGCGGAGTCCATCTTGTCGAAGATGTAGGATATGCAAGTGTTGAAGAGGATGGCGGAGGGACAGTACAGGATGAGGAGGCAGACCAGCATGAACATGGCTGAAGGATTGTTCAGGGAGGGAATGTCGTTCACGCAGATCTGAAAAGTATACAAATAAATAATTATTGGTTTATAATTTCAATTTTAATGACATATAATTTAGAATCGATTTGTAACTAAAATCCGCATCTAGGATCAGTCTTGTTTATAACTGTCCCACTACTGGGCGTGGGTCTCTTTTCATTGTGAGAAGGGTAAGGTAAGGTAAGGTTCACCACGCTGGTCGAGTGCCGATTGGCTTTCACACATCTTCGAGAACTGCATTTTTTTAAATCTCTGGGTCTATCCCAGACAGACAGTCTCCCAATTAGGCTGCCGAACCTTAAAACTTCGTAATTAATATAACAGATCCGAAATCGCCAAAATGAGCGAACAAATGATATGCGAGCTTAGGAATTAAGGAAGCTGAATTTTTTTTAACTTTAAGAAACGAAATGATAGTAAGAGATAACACCTATTCATGCCCAGTGAAGCATATTAGTTTTGTATTAGATAATTTATAGTATTTTTTGCCCAATCAAGTCCCCCCGGTGATAAACATAATTACTAATGATTACTTGTATTTTCTCTAGCTACATATTGATACTATGGAGCCTACCTCGACGACCTTTTGCTAAGGAGCTGTGTGGTAAAATAATTGTATACGATAGGCAGACACATACCAATATAAGGACTCCGATGCAGGTGATGATCATAATAACAGAGAGGATTGTAAAGAAGGTGAGGAAATACATCCACATCGAGAGCCCGTTGATACGAAGCTGGTTGCGCGCTTTAATCTGAAATGGAAAGAGATCCCATTCAAATTATGCACATTAAGTGGTAAATTTGGGGCCACGGATAGTCCCTTATGTCGTGGCTGCTTGCAAGAAAATGAAACTGTAGAGCATGTGCTTTTGCATTGCAAAGTCACAGAAGGTACTAGTGTTGCTACTAAGATGCATGAAACTGCTTCACTATCATTCATGTCATCATCATTGAACATTCCACCCAACTCACTGGAGCTACTATGCCAGCGGCCCAGAACCTCGCTCCGATACTTTAAGGAGCTGGGTTGGCTCGGGTAGGGGGTAGGGGCTGGTAGGGGGAAATCACAATACACCTCAAGCGGGACGTCAGTGCAGGACTTACCGCCCCCACTTCAAACATTGTAATACTCGTAAAGATCAACAGTATAGATTCGTAATGTGGCTTCGTATCTTACCTCTCGATCATACACTACGTCAACAGCCAACGTGACTGGAACCAACGCAAACACAGCTCCAACGAAAACCGCGCAAATGACATTTCCCACGTTGAATTCTTCTCGCTGCTCCGTTTGCTGGAACGGATGCACAGCCACCTCGATGGGTTTGAACCTTTCCAGGAGGCCAGCTGTTTCCATCATTACTCTGAAAGTGGAGGGAACTGTGGTGACGTTTCTATCATTACCTTGGAAGCTTGGAACCTTGCATTACAAAGACAAGACAATAGATAGCACTTTACTTGTGACAAACAAATTTCAATATCGGTATTAGGATTGGATTTGGATATATCAAGAAAGTTAATGGTTTTTGCTATTAATGTGGATGAAAAGTCAATGATAGGGATCTTGGCTGCTAGAGACCTTGTTTTATGACATTGACTAATTTGTATTTGTACTAATTGAGTAATTTAAATCAAAAGATTATTAAATTACTAGTTCGTAATTATATTGACAAACTTTATATCTAGTAAGCACAATAATATAAGAATCCTGTTGCCAATCTAGTCTTTGTTAGTAAATTATACAATACATAACAACTACAAGTAATTTATTTTATATTGAAATTCTTAATATTATTATATTGATATTTTTGTTTGTTTTCCATTGGCATGTAATCAGTGTTTTTGACAATTTTTAAAATGATATTACAGAATTTAACTTTTAACTTTGGTGTTTCATTCATGTATTTGTATTTACCTATATATCGAGTGCCATGATTGGGATACAATTAATGAGTGTTAGCAGGCAATTAACAAACGGTATCATACTTAAATTTGGAAGTCATTAAGATTCACCTATAAATGGTGTTGTCTAGCATATTGATGATGATTGGCAAGCCGTGCGTATAGGTACTGTTATAATAAGCCATAACGTTGCCGTAGGGTTGAACGCTGTCTCGGAGGCTGAACGCTCCTAAGTTATCCATATTCAGAAATGACGAGAAGTTGCCGTCGTAATCTACTATCGGATGTGCTCCTTGAATCTGGAAAGGTGAAAGTGAGTCAAAAGGTAGTATCATTTTGGCGGTTTTTTAGTATTTACTTTGTGGTAGATTTCCTTAACAGGAAGTCGTCTAGGTTGTTACCTCCGCAGTACCAGATTTTCTGCCGTAGTATATTCAGTGATTTCGCTAGCTGCAGTACCTTTCAGACCGGAACACAGTCATGTTTACACCCTACTGCTCGACGGCAGAATGTCTGATAATTAAGTTGTATATACTACTTTTACAGAAAAAGGTATCATTTCCTCTTATGGAACGTTCTTTTTTACTTGACTGTTATTAAGCAAGTCGCTATAGAATAAACTATTTGCTTGAGTTTTGAGAATTATAAACAGTAGTTTTTAATAAACGACGAAGAGCACCATCAAGTCCTCATCAAGATTATTATTACTACGAAACATAAAGCGGGAACAAGTACCTCGAGCGACTCCCTGAAGTTGTTCAGGTGGCTGACGTCTTCGAGATCGCTGTACAGCGCTATGGGGGTCTTGTTCAAGTAAGAGCTGGGGTCCAGTTTCAAGGGCTGCGTGCGGAACATCACTATCTGTCGGGACTTTATGTACAAACCTAGGGCGCACGATACTGGAAACAAAAAAGAGAAATAAATTTATGAGGGGTTTTTATAGTTCACAGGCTGCGTGTTTGACCATAGCTCACCTGATTTTAAGTGATGGTGTGGTCGAAGATGTTAAAGCATATCTAGCCTGGAATGAAACTGGCTTTTAAGTGAGGCTACCGGAACGTATCGTTAGGTGCTTGGTGACAGATTTTTAACGTGAGGGTGGTAGCTAGCCAGCCGAGTACTAGAAAGTACTCTATCACCACGCTATGGTTTCCTCACGATGTTTTCCTTACCCAGTAGCTCAAGTTCAAAGTTGGGGTTGGAACCCTCGCTCTTCGTCGTGATAATTGACCACGTTAACCACTGAGCCACCATCGCTACAAAATAACCGTAGCTCTATGTTTTTCTTTTCTTTATAAGATCCATTTTCAACCACACCGTCTCTTAACATCTGGTGATCTGTGATCAAACACAAAGCTTGTCTACAATGAAAACAAAAAATATCTTATATTAATTCGACCAAGCTGGGTATGATTGCGGCTATTAATAAAAACTCCGTCATGTTATTCAGCTTGTGACTGTAAACTATAACAAACATTACATTGCACAATTTTGACACTTATTACTCTGCACACTTACAAGGTGCCTAAAGTCCTTTTTCCGAAGGGCTTCCTGCTCAGTTACCTACATGGAGTGTTAAACACTTCACAGAGTTAGCATAAGCGTCAGTTTGCTAACTGATCCTTTTATAATAAAAATACTGGTATTTTGGTGTTAGTATTATAATTCGAGTACTTACAGATGGGTAAGAAAATCATGACGTAGAGCTTGTAAGGGTCCCTGATCATTCTGACGGTCCGGATGTAGACCATGGCGCAGAATGTGCGCCAGCATTGAGGGTCAGTCTTCACCAGCTCGCTTAGGGCCTCCACTGACACTGGCACTTCAGGCGCCACCTGAAAATAACGTTGTTCAAAATATAAAATTTAAAGCGATAATAGGATGAGAGAGAGGAGTGAGAGGATGTGTGTGACGAGAATTATATTTTATTATTTTATCTTATGTGTAGCGTGTTTTTTTGCATTTGATTTGATTACAACAAATCTCAACAATGATCTCGGTGAAGGAAAACAAAACAATATGAGGATACCATAGCATGGCGGTAAATATAATTTACTAGTAACCCGTTGGATCATCTGATGATGTGTTCCGACAATCTTACTTGCGATCCAGTTCTCATTTCATCGGGCTAGGTTATGTATGATAGTTTCCAAAATAATGTCAAACAAATGAAGGGGTTTCAACCATTCCCGGGCGGCTTCCGCTGCGCTCACTGCAGGGCTCTGCACTCTCGCCTGACCTGTATTCTTTGTATATGTCTGCCACACAATCAAGGGTAATTCTTCGAATTCTGAGGCCATTGATATTCTTTGACAATATAAATTTGGCTAATGTTTTGTTTAAGCCTTAGACTCTTAGACTCTAAGGTAAAGTAAATTAACAAGTTATTGCGGCTAGTAGTGAACTCTTCTTAGCGCTTCAGTTAGTACGTAAAACAAAGAATTACCTTGACGTGCTCAACTCCATGATTGGTGGAATGCAGCGCGTGAGAAGCAGGAGGCGTCGGTAGCGATGTGGCTTTTTGTGGGTCTTTGTCGTTCAATTCCTGAAATCAACGACTTAGTTCACTCGCCTGATTGTAAATGATGATGTGGTCAAAGATGAAGCACGCAGACTTAGGAGATACCAATTCACATTGACCTTGAAAAGGTCTAGATTATATTTCGCAGGAAACAAGGAAGCCGGCAGCTTGTTCCATTCTTTGGCCGTACGCATGAGAACCGTAGAGTCAAAAAGTTTGGTACGTAGGTACCTAAGACAATTTAACAATGAATAGGTGGTATTGGGCCATCTTAATAATATAGTGCTAACCTGATAACTCAGTGTCTTGCTCTGCAGAGAAAGACTCCTGGACAACGCTCGAGCGCGCACCAGCTTTACTGAAGACACCCCTTCCACTGTCTCTGTTTCTTCCTCGTTCTCACCTTCCAGGGAGAGGAATACTTCCTCGAGCGTAGTCATAGAGACGCCGTAGCTAGTCACACCTGAAGATTAGTACAATTGTCAGCTAAATTGAAGATGAAAACCTGTATCTATGTATGTAATGTATGTAAAAGGGGGGATTGTGCAAAAATCTTGAGATGTTTCTGTCAAATGCCTTATGGAGTAGCAAACATGTAACCTGGCTATCAATAGCAGTACACACAGAATTTGGTCTTTGGCGATTATAGTAAGTTAAAGGTTATGTACGCAACAATGCATGGTACAATTTCCTTACGCAGGCCAAGTGAAGGATAAGGACACAGGAGACAAATAACGTTTCACTGCTAACTTCTGCGTCTACATGCTGCGGCATTTTGGACAAGTCTTAAACGAGAAGATCTGCTTGAATCCAGTGAATCTTACCAAGTCTGTTCGTCTTCTCTTTAATCTCGTGTTCTATAGCGTGGAAGAGCGGCGGAAACAGGTGGACGGCGTAGTGCGGCAGGATATAGGAGAGTTCGCGGCCGTGGCGGCGCGCCTTCTCCGCTCGAGGCACGTGTCCGCGGACCAGCCGCGTGATCTGGTGCTCGCGGCAAACTCCTGCACAACCCAATTATGGAACATAATCCGACTCGAAGGACCAAATCTTGAATGTAGGACGTGGTTCATGGTAAACTCTTTTCTTTTTAAGCTTAACAGTTACATCTTTGGTATAATTCCGCTTCTAAGTCGTTTTAGATGCAACAGTGAAAAAATTGCCGAGGATGAACTCCAAGTCAAACGCTCATAAAGTCAACACAACCTGAGGATGCCTCGTGTAGAGGCGAAACATGTGTCAAACTGGTTACTGCAGCAAGAAGATAATATAAATACTAGCAGTTATATTTATACTTTAATTAGATATTTACAATTTAAGTTACAGATTTTAAGTTTATTTCGGATCTTAGTTTCAGATATTAAATTTAATTCGGATCATTACTTGAAAACTTGAAATTGTTTTTAAGAGATATACTAAGTTATAGACTCTGCTCAGGCCATCTTGCTCTGCTGTTGTCCTGGCACTCTTTTTGAGCTCAAAAATTGCAACAGCCGAGTGGCTAAAAAATTAAAATTATATGTAAAAACATACCATCGAGCACCAAAGTTAAATGATATCCAATGCCAAATTTGTTCTTCAAAAACAGCGACGTGCCAGCACACCGTACCTGCAGACAAAAATTGTTTACCAAAGAATCCCTTATCGGTTCAGAACCATTATGGATGGTTAGGAATGACGGAAGGAAGCTTGCCTGTGAGAGATGTTGCTCTACTCAGTTGGCTAGCCTACCACCCTCAAGTTGAAAGTCTGCCGCCAAGTATCTAACGCTGTGTTCTGGCAGCCTCACTTGAGAGTCATTTTTATTCCAGGCTAATTGTGTTAAACCATCTTCGACCATATCGTCACTTAACATCAGATAAGCTGTGGTCATGCACCTAGCCTGTCAAACTTAAAAATATAATATTGTTGTAATTTTTTAAAACGGTTTATCACATTTCTTTGACAATGTTTTTTTCCGTGTTTTGTACATGTTTCCTTGGAACGCGGGTCGTTTCGTACCCTTCCTTTACTGATGACTGCCTTTCTATCCCCGAGGATGTCGGCTTCATCCATGAAGTGCGTTGTGAGAAGCAGCACTTTCCCCCGCTTGGCCTTCTGCAAGATCCTCCACATTTGACGCCTGGACACCGGGTCCACCCCAGCTGTGGGCTCGTCCAGGATTATTATCTGGACAAAGAAAGCTGACATTGTTTCAAAAATGGCTGAGAATATAAAAAAATAAGACTAACTAAGTACTTTATCTGACAAAAACGGTTGGTAACTAGTTAGCTTTTAATTTTACTGTGGTCAATCTGTGTTAAACCATTAATTAATGTGAAAGTTTGGATGGATGGATGGACGGATGGATGGATGGATGGATGGATGTTTGTTACTCTTTCACGCAAAATCTACTTATTTTTTGTTATAAAACCAATATGTTTGTTTAGATGAAATGGCCTTTAGCATAAAGGTTGCCACATAAGGTCGCTTTTATTATCTACGTGTACCACTAAATTTTTCACCAGAAAATCTCAAGACAATATTATATTTTGAATACAGACTACAGTAGAATGCTTTTGTTTTTTAACTAAAACGGTCACAGTTATATTTCGCATTTTATTTCACCTCAATTAACATGTAAATGTTGAAGGAAAGATTTGCCAACAAAGCAACACTTGTTACCAGAATTATGCTGCTTTCAGCCGTACAAAAAGAACATTATCCTTAAGATGGCTACCCAGTTCAGTTATGCTATGATATTATAGTCACCAAATTAATTACAAAATTTTTAATTGAATATAAGTCACTATCTATGGATATAAATAATTGAATAAATATCGTAGAACATTACACACAGCGCCATCTGAGCCCAAACTAAGCAAAGCTTGTACTATGGAAGTCAGATAACTGATAGAATACTTAAATACTTTTTTTTTGTGTAAATAATGTATACCACAAAATGTTTATCCTGATTGGGAATTGAACCCACGCCCTTCAGATTTTGAAGCAGATATACTACCAATGAACCAACAGGGCTGTCTATATATCTATAGATATACACTATATATAATATAGTTTATATCTAGTTACATTAAAAAGGACCTTCAACAATAGAGCAACGGATGATAATAACAAACAAATAGCTATTGTAGTATATTGTACACACAGCGCCATCTAGCCTCAAACTAAGCAAAGCTTGTACTATAGAAACCAGAAAACTTTTACATTTTTTTTTTAAATACATACTAAACACTGAACAAAAGTTAATAGTTACATATCCTAGTGGGAACATTTATCGTTACAAAAATGTTTGTCCTAGTGGGAAACGAAACGCACGCCCTATAGCTTTTAAAGCAGATATACAGCCCCGTTGGTTCATTGGTAGTGTGTCTGCTTCGAGAGCTGAAGGGCGTGGGTTCGATTCCCACTCAGGACTAACATTTGTGTAACTAACATCGATGTTTGTTCTGTGTCTGGGTGTACTGTATGTATTATAGGTATGTATTTACAAAAAAAAAAAGTATTTAAGTATTCTATCAGTTATCTGTCTTCCATAGCACAAGCTCTGCTTAGTTTGGGGTCAGACGGCGCCGTGTGTAATGTCCTATGATATTTATTTTATTTATTTATTTATACTACCAATGAGCCAAAAGCTATCTCTCAGCGGTTCACAAACCTTAACCAATCCATAGGCCTTGGTATACATATATACCGAAATAACAGAATGACGTCTCATTCTTTTTGCATTACAACAAAGTACATACCTACATTTTGTATGAGAGTACAAAACATCGATTATTTGTTCCTTTCTAATAATGATTACTTCTTTATTATTTTTTGTTTTTATTCAAACGCTATGCATATCAGCAATCACAGAATCTTATTATGATAGACATGTGCAGAAAATGGAACAAAAGGAGAATATTGAAAATGTTTGTAACAAGTATAATATATCTGACGACATTTTGGAAGACATTCCGGGTGTGATGCTAACGGTAAGATAGTGATCGCTTTTATTTGGCGCTAGATGGCGTTATGTGAAATGTCCTTGACCTTGAGAGAGAGACCTTGTTTAATCACTTTGACGGGAGTTTTGGCGGGAACGCGGAAAGAGTCGTGTCGGCCCGTTGTATTTTTTTCCAAAACTAGTATTTGGTCGAGTGCTTATGCATAAAAATGGTGGTGTTTTATTCATAAAGTGCCGAATCACAAGCGCGAGTGTAGGAAAATGATATAATGTGGTGAAACATGACTTTTCGTGTTGCTTCCAAAACTCCATCGAAGCTTCATAGTAAAGTCACCACTACTTTACTAAAGCATGACTGGACTTGATTGATACGGACTGTACTTGACCAAGACTGGACTTTGACTATAACTTTAGCTTCGAGGACACTTATTTAACTTTTAAAACCTGAAAATATATAAATACTTGACACTGGCAAATGCTAAAACGCGACGCCAAAACCAAAGAAAAAAAAAATCACTTTGGCGATTATTTAAAACTAAGAGATTATTGAATTACTAGTAAGTAATTATAATATTTTTGTTTTTTGGACATTTAATTATATTGACATAATTATTTTACAAGTTACTTCATTGTATTGACATATGTTATGATTTTGATATTTTTAAATATGAATGGAAAAATGACCTGTAACTTTGGTGTTATTAATAAATGATTTGTGTTTGTATTTATATTTGTCCTAAAAGTAGACTTCTTTCTTTTTCTTTGATTTTGGCGTCGCATTTTGTGCATTTGCCAGTGTCAAGTGTTTTGATTATTTCAAGTTTCATTAGTTGAAGTCCAGTCATCTCAGTCCAGCCAAAACATCGCGAGGAAACTATAGCATGGTGGTAGAGTACTTTCTAGTACTCGGCTGGCTAGCTACCACCCTCAAGTTGAAAATCTACCGCCAAGCATCTAATACTGTGTTCCGGCAGCCTCACTTGAGAGCCAGTTCCATTCTAGGCTAGATTTGCTTTACTATCTTTGACTACACCGTCAATTAACATCAGGTCAGCTGGGTCAGGTCACCTAACCTGTCAACCATAAAATATATTTGTAATGAAAAAAAATTTCAAAATGCATGGCCCTAAACTTTTAAACTTACCATCTTCTTGAAATGTTCTCGTTGTATAAGTAAATCATGTTGTTTTTAGGTGCAATACGGAAACATATCTCTGAGCCCAGGCGATAAAATTTCGCCTATTGATGTGATTTTACCTCCAAATGTTTCATTTGAATGTCAAAAAGAAACAAAGTCACACACACAACGCCAAAATGTCGTGATCATGGTTGGTAAGTAACAGTTAATATTTCATTGTTCGTATGTTTTTTATTATTTAAATTTATACGTCCCACAGACACCGGGGTCCGTGACATTTGTCAGTCATTCCAGGCTAGGTGTGCTTTACCATCATCGGCCACACCGTCACTTAACATCAGGTGAGCTGTGGTCAAACAGCTAGCCTGTCAACCATAAATAAATAGGCAGTCATGGGGACTGCCGACTAAAGTGAAGCCATAAAACACGTCCTGAACACATCAACTGCCCTAGCTAGCTCATTTGGTAAATTATCTGCTTCGAGAGCTGTAGGGCGTGGATTCGATTCCCACCAGGATAAACATTTATCATCATATAAAGTGTCGTAAAATGTTTGACTTTTGTAATTATTTTTTTTTTCTGATAGAATGGACTGTACAGTAAATTTTTCAACTTCATCGGTTTGGTAGTTTGGAAATGACCGGCATCGCAACCTTCACAGTTTAGACAATATAACATGAACAAACCTTTTTTAACAGCATAATGCAAACTAGTTTACCGGCACCCAACTTTGTATCCGTTACCTAAAGTAATATTCACTGCACTATTTTGTCAAGCGATTAAAGAAAAGGTGCCCAACAAATACTTCACGTGTAACGAACGAAGTCGCGGGTACAGCTAGTCAATATTAAAACGTCGATCTTTTGATTGTCCTATTGTAAAATGGGCAGGGAGGAATTAGACCACGGAGCATGCCCTGAGATTTTATCTCTAAAGACCCTGTTTTCCCCCTTTGTACAGATTTAGACGCGGTAGGCACCGCTCCGGGCTTGGGCTTTCTCCACTGGCTGTGTGACTTGAACTGCAACTTCCGCTGCGTCACTGGTTTATCGAGGGTGTACGTCCCCCCCGCGCCTAGTCCCGCTACTGGTGATCATCGATACCTATTTCTGCTCTACCAGAAGCACTACTACTCCTTCAATAACAGTTTTCTCGACAACATAAAGTGTGCCTCGTACGCGTATAAGTAAGTTACTAACGCATATCTATACCTGTAGTATTTGAAACGGTCAACATTTTTCGATGTCTACTACTTTTACTTGGTGGTCTCTCTTTAGCAGGAGGTCGTCTGGGCACCATCGCAGTACAAGATATACAGCCGCCAAGCAGTAGTGTCTAAACATTACTGTGTACATTTTGTAGCGATGATAGCACAGTGGTTAGCGCGGTAGGTTCGCATGCCGAAGGCCGTGGGTTCAGACCCCAACAATGAGCTTGAGCTGCCGGGGAAGGAAAAACATCGTGAGGAAACCATAGCATGGTTTGGTTTGGTAGTGGTAGGGTACTTTAGTACCCTCAAGTTGAAAATCTGCCGCTAAGCACCTAACGGTGTGTTCCGGCAGCTTCACTTGAGAGCCAGTTGTAATCCAAGCTAGGTGTGCTTTCCCATCTTCGACCACACCTTCACTTAACATCAGGTGAGCTGAGGTCAAACACCAAGCCATTAAAAAAAAATGTTCCGGTTTAAAGGGTAGCGAATTACAGGGCTGTTGAGACTAACCAACGAAAGTAATGAGCACCAAATCAGCAATGCTTTGGACTTTGTTTTGTTGCTCAAAGATATGTGTTTCACTGCAATATTTATGAGTCACTAGCTGCGCCCCACGGTGTTACCCGCTACATGTTTTGTAAGAGGAAACTGATGGTAACAAAATCGGGCGAAACAGTTTGGTGTTACAACTACATAACATCTATTACCTACAACTAAAATATAATTGCACTACTCTATAGGTAAAGTATTGAAGAATTCTTTTACTTTGAGTGAGGAATTGAAACAGGAAATTGTGGCCGTGGACACGCCCGTGTCCAGGCCATCCAATTTTCTCTCTCTTGTGAAAACGATAGTTATCTGAAGTCCCAATCTTTCAATAATGTTATTTTCTTTTTGTTTACAGCTACCAATACAACTTCTCTATAAATAGATTTGCTGAAACCTGTCGTTTTGGGAGTGCTATAGCTATGAATTTGATGATATCAAATTTATAACTATTCAGTTTTAAAGGGTTTTGAAGGAATAGACCCAGGACGCATACTGAGCGACGAACAATATAGATTTAAAAATAACCTACAAATACGATGTTAAAAAACTACCGAAATAAAGTAAATCTATTGGTTTAACTTGCCTTTCATTTACATGGACTATGGGCTGAAAATGTTGTCGGTGAATTAGAAATGATTGCACCAAAACCCCCTCTTACCTTTGGGTCTCCGATGAGAGCTATGGCTATGCTGAGCTTCCTTTTTTGCCCTCCTGACAGATGCTTGGAGAAGACATCCATCTGTTCTGCTAAGCCCACCTCTGACATCGACTTCTGAATTTGTTCCGCTATTCTTCTGCTCGGGATACCCTGAAATGTTAAATTTAATTTCCTAATTCACTATGTGGCACTCCCTTGTCTTATAAAAAATACAGTAGTTTTAATTTTGGAATCTACTAAAATGTTAAAGGAATACGTCACAGTTATAATCAGCCAAGCAAATCCGGGAGTACTTTTTATGGTTGACAGGCTATGTGTTTGACCACAGCTCACAGGATATTAAGAGATGGTGTGGTCGATGAAACTGACTATCAAGTGAAGTTGTCGGAACACTCTTTTTTGGCGACAGATCTTCAACTAGAGGGTGGTAGAGCTAGCCCAGTACCAGATTATATTCTATCACCACGTCATGGTTTCCTCACGATGTTTTCTTCACCAGCAGCTCAAAAATTGACTGCACTAACCTCCGAGCTATTCTCGCTACGTATTTTTTAGAATCGTACCTTTACAGCTGCGTAAAACTTGAGATGTTCTTTGACTGATAGCAAGTCGAACAGCACGTCCTGCTGCGGACACACACCAATCATTTGACGGATTTCTTGCAAGTCGTTGGGGTCCCTGTAAATATACCATAATCACAATCCACGGGCAAATATATAAGAATGATTTAGTTCAACATCTAAGTACCATATCTACTTCTTCTACTTTTGATTATTTAGTTTTTGTTTGAAATATTTCTATGTCTTCGTAGCAACTGCTAGGATACAGGCTAAGATTTCCAGCGGATATTTTTAACTGTTAACTATAACTATAAATACTTGTGTTTGACTGCCATCTCGCCTGATGTTAAGCGAAGATGCGGTCAACGATGGAACACGATTAATAACCTATACACTCGATTCCAAATACATACACAAACATTTTTATTAATACTCTGATCTTACCTGACATCGAACCCATAGACATACGCAGTGCCAGACGTGGGAGCGGTCAATCCAGTCAATATATTAAACAGCGTTGACTTGCCAGCGCCATTATGGCCCAGTATAGCTGTTATCTGATCTTCATAGATGCTTAAGTCGATACCATCAATGGCCTTAGTTTCCGGGCGGCGACACTGCCGGAACGATTTCTGAAGTCCTACGATCCTGATAGCCTCTTTGTCTTGGAGTTCTCTAGAACGTGAGACGAAGAATTAAATGTAATACATTTGAAGTATTGATCGCATCAGCATCGTATTAAAAACACTGTGAACAATATCCGAACAATATATAATTATTATTCATTTTTTTATTTTTTATTTATCTCCACAGACACTGGGGTCCGTGACCTTTGTCAACTTGAGTTACATTTTAATAATTTTTTTTTGGTTTTAAACTACAAGGGCTCACCGGAAGACCAGCGCTAGTCATACCGCTTAGTATGACCAGTATTATGCTGAGGTGTAAATGAAAAAAGTACACGACCTAAATTGTAGAGCTTAAAAAAAGCAACAAAAAAGTATCTAATCCTATCGCATTTTTTGGATCTCCGCCAAAATACGAAAATATTGATAGGCTATTGCAGAAAAACAAAATTTAACCCTTTTTTCAAAATTCCGAATAATGTCTATAAGAAATCTTGGTCTTTCGATGCCACGCAATATTAAATAAAACCGGCCAAGTGCGAGTCAGACGCGCACGAAGGGTTCCGTACCATTATCTGTAAAAAACGGCAAAAACCCACGTTTGTTGTATGGGAGCCCCCTTAAATATTTATTGAATTTTTAGTATTTGTTGTTATAGCGGCAATAGAGATACATCATCTGTAAAAAATTCAACTGTCTAGCTATCACGGTACTTGAGATACAGTCTGGTGACAGACGGACGGACGAACGGACAGCAAAGTCTCAGTAATAGGGTCCCGTTTTTACCCTTTGGGTACGGAACCCTAAAAATCAGCTTTTTTGGTTCACTTGCATTTCCCAGTTATTATAACGCCTTTACTATCAGTATAAAGACTTACTTAGGCACAGGCTCGATGTCTTTGTTATGCGCCGCGTCACCATTCGAGTGGAAATGGACGGCCGAGACCCGACTCCGTCTGCCGCTCATCCAGTACGAGGGCATCAGGCAGAACCACGGCTTCTGCTTAACTCCGTACTCACCTGGGAACGAGCTTCATACTTTAGAACGAGACCAAATATATGGACTTTATGTTGTCGTCCAGTATTTCAGATGCTTTATCCAGGGATTGTATTTAGATGATTGTTCAGATAAAACCTTTATTGATACACTTTTTTGTATGTGATTGTAATAATGGACATTTTTTTTAACATCTGGACTTTTTGGAATTTTTTTCCTGATTCTCTGTAGTCTAAATTTATATGATCGAAATAAAATATTTCATTATTATTAGGTATAATTGATTTTTGACTTTCGGACAAAATAATACGATTTCAGTTTTAAAATTATGCTCGAGTTTGTAATTTAACCAGATTTTTTATGTTTGTCAGGCTAGCTGTTAGACCACAGCTCACCTGATGTTAAGTAACGGTGTGGTTGAAGATGGTAAACACATCTAGCCTGGAAGGGCTATTAAGGGGCGCTGCCGGAACATACCGTTATGTCAGATTTTCAACTTGAGGATGGTAGCTAGCCAGCCGAGTACTAGAAAGTACCACGCTCTCCATGTTTTCCTTCACCAGCAGCTCAAGCTCATTGTTGGGGCCTATGCCTACCTCTTGCCTCTTCGGCGTGTGAACCAACTGCACTAACCACTGAGCTATCATCGCTACAAAATCATTAATATCGCTATATAAGACTTGTAGCGTGCAGCTTGAAGCCATTAAGACTATTGGTCACCACTTTTGATCTCTGTTTCTTTAATTGAGAGCTTGAAAGGATTGATTTTGATATGTAAAACTTTTTTGTCATTAGATGAGATCTACATATTTCACATCCTATTTCACATTTACTGTGTCGACCTTCGGTTACATTACGTTTCTTTATAAAACATTTGAGACGTAGGCAAATAGCTTAACAAATGAAATATGTTCCGTTTGTTTCTATTCATTTTATTCTAGAATTCAAAATAAGTTATTATTACCAACATTGTAAACATCCCCAGTTATACACGCCAACAATTTCTCTGAGCCCGTTCCTAAGATTACCCCGAACTGCACCACACGGTGTGATCCAGGCTTTTTAAATGTAAATATACTGAGACGAATAAGATCCTCCTGATAGTAAAAAAAACGCCAGGCCATGATCATTGTAGCCAAACTTTGAGTTACAAAACAAAGTCCAGGAAATCACTGCTTTGGCGTTCATTACTTTGAGGCACATGATGGTTAGTCTCAACAGCCTTGCAATTTCGCTAGCTGCTGTACCTTTCAATCCAGAACACAATAATGTTTAGATACTGCTTGGAATATCTGGTACTGCGGTGGTATCTACTCTAATCTACTGACGACCTCCTGCTAAAGAGATCTAGCACCAAAATTTGTTTATTACGACATCCAATCGCGTTACTGCGCTCGTACATCGCAAAGTTATGTCAAAATATTTTACCAGAAAATGAGAATAGATTGAAAGTGCTCAGAATCTAGCAAATACCAGAAAGAAGGACTCACTAGGCATCACAGCATCGAGCCAGTACGCTATAAGGCCGTAGAGCACCGTGTCGACAGCCATCATTATGAGGCTTCCACCAAACGGCACGCCAGGCCCACTCCACAGGTTGTCCCATGTCACTCCCACACCAGCCATGTCCAGCACCAGAGCCTGGGAAGGATTTGAGAGAGGTTTTCACTTTAAGGGCATTGACTCTTAAGGGATTTATGGGAGGAGAATTTTGAGTAGCAAAACAGAGCCCAGAGCATCGCCGCCTTGGCACTCATCACTTTGAGACTTCCGATGGTTGATCACAACAGCCCTGTAATTTTGCTAGCTGCTGTATCCTTTAAACTGGAACACAGTAATGTTTACTTACTACTGCTTGGTGGTAAAATATCTGCTACTGCGGTGATACAAACCTAGACGAACTCTTAATAGAAGATCTACCACCAATTAATATATTTTGCAGAACCGATAACCACTGGAGTAAACGTGTTCAGGAGCGAAGACAGTGAATTGACAAACATTCAAAACAACTACTAGCGTAGGGTGCTCTGAGATTCGATGGAGTGACAATATACCTACGACAGAAGGAAGTGGATGAAAGTGAAACCCCGAAGATCAGGCACCTCATTGAACCAAAGAAGATGTTTAAAAAACAATTATCCACCAATAACACTGACCTTGTCCATAGCCAGTGCATAGCAGCTGGAGCTGATGAGTGACACGAACCAGAACGCTAGCGAGTCCGCGTTGGAGACAAACACCTGGATGAAGTAGAGCCCACTCATCAGGTTCACGGAGAAACTGCCTACTATTCCGGCCGTCTAGGACATAAGAGACAAATGGCTCTACTACTAGCTCTTTTAGAAATGGTAGACGTTTCAAGTCAGCGTGGACAATGCGTGACTACCACACACAGCTGCAATAGCGACTAACTGAGCAATCGATTCTTAAAAGCTCATGTAAACCATTGGATATACACTTAGAGCCAACCGCTTTTAATAAATTGAGAAGTGCTGCAAAACTGAAGTTTTAAGAAATAGTTTTAAACATACTAGGAGTTTGACCACACTGTTACGTGATGTGACTTTCAAAGCTGGTTACGTATTAAGCTTGCAATGGGAGTTGAGTGTTAAAAGTGTAACCGGAACACATCTTTGTTAGGTTGCCACATCTTGGGTCGCTGAATAAAGCAAATGAGCGCTGCGTGGTTTGAGTTTGGCATATAGGTGTTTTTTTTAAAATGTAAATGTAATGAGACAAACGATGCGCTCTCTTGATGGTAAGAGATAACGCATGACCATTGCAGCAATACACAGAACTTTGAGTAGCAAAACAAAGTGCAGGGCATCGCTGCTTTGGCATTCATTACTTTGAGGCTTTCGATGGTTAGTCTCAACAGCCCAGAAATTTCGCTAACTGCAGTACCCTTCAAACCGGAACACAGTAATGTTTACACACTACTGCTTGGTGGCAGAATATCTGGTACTGCGGTGGTACCTACCTAGACGACTTCCTGCTAAAGAAATCTACCACCAAGTATACTACTACATATATAGGTATGTATACTTACCCTGGCTTTATCGAAGAAAGGTGTGAGCATAAAACCCATGGTGATAATAGTGAAACCGAACATTAGCATCAGGAGGAAGATCAGAATGTACGATGAATGCTGGAAAACCTGGAAAAATGTTAACGTTAGCAAATCATTTCGTTCATATTTATACTGTTCCACGTCACCGTTGAAAATACGTAGATAGAATAGAATCTAGTTACATAAGAAGTAGAAATATCCACCATTTTCAAATGGAGTGGTTGCCAAAGATCTTAAAAGTAAAGACGTTTGCATCGCGCTTTTCTGTTTTGTTCTCATTGTGAAAAGGGTAAAGATAAGGGTAGGGTAAGGCCATAGTCCACCACGCTGGCCAAGTGTGGGTTGGAAGACTTTTTCAAGCATTTTTTTTTTAAAGAACTTTCAGTCTTGTACGTCTTCTCACGATGTTTTCCTTCACCGTTTGAAGTCATCGGCATACGCACCTTGGAAAAGTGCGAGCCGTGAGATTCGAACCCAGCCCAACTAGGCTGTTTGTTCTCTACTGAATCGCGACGACCTTTCGTCAACGAAGGGGGCGTGCTTGAGAAAGAAATATTTATGTTCTTGCCTTCGTCACTGAAACGGTATCATTGAGAATGTTCTATATGCCATATCCTTATGAAATAATCTACAAGTTAATGGTTAATATCAACATTTCTACTTCTACTTATGTAACGTAGTAGATGCATTACTCTTGGCAGTGAATTATCATTTGTCACTTGAACATAATCACTTAAAACTAGTCGTATTTTAGCGAAAACAAATATTTCCGATTATTATTAGACACGTCTTTCACTTGACTTTTACAATGTGGGCGTTGAAAATTAGTCTTTGCCAAGGTAAAAACTAATCACACATTGTAATGCAACAAGTTTATAGAACTCGGAACATAAAAATGACATGCCGACGCAAATAGTCAGCACAAAAACTTTAGTACAAATATCTTGCGCAATTTTAATGAAAAATATTAGAATTTATCGTGTGACGTTGGTTTTTTTAAATATTTTATTTTGTGGGAGACACTGGCCGCTGTTTTAACAATCAATAGCTTAGCAAGTACCTTTGTTTGTTTTGATGTTAAAGTAATGAGACGAACGAGACGCACTCCTGATGGTAAGAGATAACGCCTGTCCATGACCATTGCAGCAATACACAGAACTTTGAGTAGCAAAACTAAGACCAGGGCATCACTGCTTTGGCGTTGATTACTTTTAAACTTTCGATGGTTAGTCTCAACAGTCCTATTTCTGTAGCTGAAAGTACTCTTCAAACCAGAACACAGTGCACAATGCTCATACTACCGTGGTGTCTAGATAGATGAGCTCCTGCTAAGTAGATCTACCACCAAATAAAAAATATTTCGCTATATGATTCATACCTTCAACGTAAAGAGTAGAACAGTGCTCACGACCGACAAGATGGTTAGAAACACTCCGTAGATCAGGAACCATGAGCACCTGCAGTTTCAATTCAATTTTAACATTCAAAAGATTATTCGTTTTTTTTTAAATATAACATATGTTTATTGTATGTTCCACGTATTTTTACCTATGCATGTTTTTTGTGCCACAGGTGGCAATCAAGCAGACGGGTTGTCTGATGTTAAGCAATCACCGTCGCCTATACAAATACAAATACAAATATTTTATTGATAATACCAATGTTACAAGTCATTTCAAAATTTTAAAGATGTCATTAGTAAATGGGTTTTAAAACACTGATTACATGTCAAAATAAGGTATGTCAATATCCAAACATGTCAATATAAAAAAAAATATTGTCAATATAAAATAAGTCAATTTTTCAATACATTAAAATGACATGACAAAAAGGCAGCCAAGATCTTAACTTGGTTCTAAAACACGCGGTGAAAGGTGCATCCCGTAAGGAGGCGGGTACGCGGTTGTAGACCGCGGGCCCCAAAATGTACCTATATACCGACCTCCCCGACTTGACGAGCCGGTGTGCGGGCTCTAGATATCTGCAACACCGGGGGCACTACAAATACGTTGCCGACGTTTTTAGATTCAATTAACATGCCTTTTGAAGAACCCAATGTTGTAACTCCGCGGGAATACGGAAGAAGGGAGATCGTTTCACAATTTGCAAGTGCAAAAAGGATCGCATGAATCACACACTGTGCGATTGCCATGAAACAATTATATAATTATCAAAAATTAATTATAATCTACCTAATTATATACTAAATAAGTATATGTTTAAATAATAAATGATTCTATTTTTATAGATAATGTTCCCTTTTGATTCCGGAATAATGTTCCATAACATTCAATTATTCCAGAACGTATCTACGTTGTCTTGTTTTTTTTTATTTTGATAAACGCACAGTCTTCATTTTTATACGTGTCTCCCTTAGACCTTGTATATATCGTGACGACTCAATATTACAGAATATATAGTACAATAAGAAGTATTTCCTTACGCAACTTACCAATAAACTGAATCCTTGAGCCCCATGATCCTCATCCCCTCCCTGATCTTCTTCTCCTTCTCTCCGACCACAAACATCAGCAGATAAGTGATGAACTGCGACAGGGTCATGACCATGTACATCGGCATGATGACCCGGAATATAACCAGCCAGTCTCCGGTGTGCTGACGCTTCGGGAACTGGCGGAAGTCCACGTGAGGAGGTACGATGCTCATTTCCGTGTCCATCTAGAAGATGAACAAGTTCATAGTAAACAATTTTCCAGCTTTTCGTTTGTCAGTTATTGGTCTAAATTGCACCATGACAGCCCGGAGGATTATCATATGCCTTGGTATTTGTTTCTGGATTCACGGCGG
This sequence comes from Biston betularia, assembly GCA_905404145.2. NCBI lineage: Eukaryota > Metazoa > Arthropoda > Insecta > Lepidoptera > Geometridae > Biston > Biston betularia. The sequence continues at coordinate 569,807 of FR989883.1, forward strand.
TTCCTTTAAGATGTTCTTCTTGACCATAACGCCACCATGGTTTAGATTTTGAGCCCCAGTAGTCTTACAGGTCCAGGTAAACTTATAACCTAAAAAATGACAATCATGTCTTTTCCGACCTAAAATATCAAGTCTTCAACATTGAGAGGGTTCCATACCTTAATCTTAACGATATCGATCAGTATTTGCATGGCCAGGAACCCTGATGAATAGTACTGCAGCACTGGACAGGTTTGGTCGCTGTGCACGTCAGAGAGGGGTATGAGCTGCCCTCCTCGGGACCAGTCGGAGGACCAGTCTTTCCATGAGGTTCCCTCGCGGCAAATAGCTGGGGATGTGTAGAGCATACGAGTGGATGGCGTCCTGGCTATAGAAGGGTTAGTGCGGATTGTGTATCTGAAATAGAGAAAGACCGTAACCACTGACATATTATTATATAGTGGGAAGAAAAAAAAATTCAAAACAAAGAAGAGTGTGTAAAAAAGTCAACCAATCTGCATGCATCTTTGCAATGGCTTTGTCACCCGTGAATGTACTCGTATGTCAGGGAACAAGGAATCCGATAACTTGTTACATTCTTTACATGTACAATTTTAAGAGTTAGAGTTAGAAGTATACGAATCAGAAACGTAGAACAGAAACGTAATGTATGAATTTAAAAACTTGACACAATACGAAATGTACGAATTAGAAACTTAAAACGAAAATGTACGATTTAGAAACGTAAGGCGAAATAATAGTAACAGTAGTAGTAGACATAATAATAGTAGTAACATTCGAAGACTATAATGTGCTTGTCATAATATTTTCGACTATATTATGAGTTGATTTAGCTGCAATCTCACCGAAGAGGTTCGTTGTAGGAAGTGGGGTCAGTGTGAAAGACCACGGCTATGGGGAACTGCTTGGAGTCGTCGTGGTATGCGTCGTTAAGTTCTGTCATGTTGTTGAATCGGACCCAGTGGATGGGACCCTGCCCAGACGATACTAGCAGGCTGTTGATGTTTTGGAGGAAGTCCTGTGAATTCAATAAATACTATCATTTTATTTGGTGGTAAGTCTCCTTAGCAGGATGTCGTCTGGGAAGGTAGTTGTGTGTAAACATTACTGTGTTCCAGTTTGAAGGGTACTGCAGCAAGCGAAATTACAGGGCTGTTGAGACTAACCATCAAAAGTCAAGAGCGTCAAAGCAAAGAATGTCATGGACTTTGTTTTGCTTCTCAAAATTCTGTGTATCGCTGTAGTGGTCGTGGACTAGCGTTATATCTTACCACCAGAGAGCGTCACGATTGTCTCATAATTTTTCTATCAAAAACCCCTTATTATCCTTACTATGTTTGTCCCATTACTTTTTTAAAATAAAAATAAAACTTGATATTCACCTCAAACTGTGACTTTCTCTTATTGTATTTGAACTATGGTCATTGGTCATATCAAAATCTAGTAAGTAAGTTTTAGTCACAACCAAATTAATGTACGGACTGATTACTGAGTTTTTTTTAAAGATTTTTCTACTAGACACAGTCTGTTTTTCAAATCAAAAACATACCACAGTCCCGTTAGCGTTAAACCAGTCGGCGACGACCGCGACGGATTGGTTGTCTGCCACTGCGTTTCTTGGAGACACGCGTAGCAGCCGGCCTGGCTTCGACACCTCGGGGAAGTTGGGGTTCGGGATCAACATCTTCAGGAAGATCAGTACACCCAAACAGTACAGAGGCACGAGTACTTCCTGGGATGAAAGAAATTGAAACATTAATAGATATGTCAAGTTTAAAAACGCAGCCACGTTCTTCAGTTCCAGGTCGTAGCTCTGTTATTCTCGTAGTTATCGATTTTTTATAGTAAACAGGCTTGCGTTTAACTGCCATCTCACCTGATGTTAATCCTCAGTCATCCTATCGCTCCATCCATCTTAGACTGATGCAGTCTAAGATGGAGCATGCTCTCCTAAAAGATACCGATTCTCTTTCAACTTGAAGCCAATCGGGGAACACTTACTCAGGCAGCGCATTCTTCTGTTTAGCGGTTCGCACAATGATAGTGGAATCAAATCGTTTCGTTGACTTTTTGGTACGTTAACCATGAAACGAAATCCAATCATCAGTCCTCATTACTAACCGCAAGCGTCTTCCTTGTGTCTCGTTTCTTGAGGAGAACGTTCCTGACCACGGTGGCCCATAGCTGCGACCAGAAACGGTCGTGGATCGGAGGACCCATGGTGCTGCGGAGCGTGCTGCCGTCTCGACCGTCGTCCAGCTCGCTGGAACACTTCTCGGCACATTTCCTATAACAATAATAGGATGAATGAAAGTTTTTTTTAATGTAAAAGTAATGAGACTAACGAGACGATAATAAGGGCTCGCCGGAAGACCAGCGCTGGTAATACCACTTAGTATGACCAGTATTATGCTGTGGTGAACCCCTATTTTATAACTGTTTGTTGTTTTTATGTGTTCTGTGGTGTTGTATAATAAAAAATTCTTCTTTCTTTATAATACGAGTAAATAACGCCTGTCCATGACCATTGCAGCATGAATGAACAGCATAAAAAACACAGAACTATGAGTAACATAACAAAGTCCAGGGCGTCACTGCTTTGGCGCTAATTACTTTGAGACATTAGATGGTTTGTCTCAACAGCCCAGTAATTTGGCTAGCTGACCTTTCGCTAGTACCATTTAAATCGGAAATAAGATAATTCTAAGGTAACTAACAAAATATATAGTATAAGTATTTATAAGTAATTTACTTTAACTTGACGACAATTTCTAATTATCTATCCGAATATTTAAAACTAAAATTCAACTGCAATTAAAAACTGCAAACTAAATCAATTTTGTATCGTGTCATAGCATTGTGGTTAATTTTACATAATTATATATACTACACTTGGTGGTAGATTTCCTTAGCAGGAGGTCGTCTTGGTAGGTACCACCGCAGTACCAAATATTCTGCCGCCAAGCAGTAGTGTGCAAAACATTACTGTGTTTCGGTTTGAAGGGTACTCAGCTGGCTAAATAACTGGGCTGTTGAGACTAACCTCAAAGTAATGAGTGCCAAAGCAGCGATGCCCTGGACGATGTTTTGTTACTCGAAGTTCTGTGTATCGCTGCAATGGTCATGGACAGGCGTTATCTCTTAACATCAGGAGAGCGACTCGATAGTCTCATTACTTTAACATTAAAAAAAGTACATTTAATTTTAAATTAATACTATTTTTATATAAATAACTTGATCTTAAAGTCCGTCAGAGAAAAATTATGAGATGATGATGATTTATTAGATTAAATTGTTATTTTTGTGGAGTACTAAGCAAAGCCTTCGTCCAGCACTGAGACAAAAGGTGCTAAAATATTAAAAATAAAAAGTAAATAAAGTCACACACACATACACATACTGCTCCACAGTTCATTACGTAGTGAGTATTGGCAAAAAGCGAAGAACCTCTTACCTTCAAAAGATAACTTTATTCGCCGCGTGATTATTTTACGAGACTACCTTACGTGCAAGTATGAAAAAGCAATACAATTGAAAAAATCACGTTGTTCTATATCGATCTTTTAATTAGGCCTGCGCCCTTTGAGCGTTTGCCTGGCAACACCACCCCTCGGTGTACTGGACCACACCCCTTACCTAACCACTAGTACTGGACATGTGATATGCTTTGACTCATCGGCGCCGGCTGACCCTACCGGAACTGAACTGCCTGACCTTACCGAACTATTCCTGGGGCTGAGTAATACATGCAATGATTTTTTTTGTAACTCGTAACTTCCAAACTACTCGTGAGGTATCATTAGAAGCGTCTTGATCGTCTGCTAGTTAACGGTTATGTGACGTCATATTAAATTGAACGTAGCCCCCTCTAGAAGACAAAAAGTCGAGAAATAAAAAAATAATAATGACGCCATGTTGGGTATCAAATGAAAGGGCTTTTTTTATGGCCTCGTGTTTGACCACAGATCAACTGACGATGTGGTCGAAGATGGTCAACTGGATATCTTGGAATGGAACTGGCTCTCAAGTGAGACTGTCAGAACACACTGTTACGTGCTTAGCATCGGATTTTCAACTTGAAGGAGGTAGCTAGCTAGCCGAGTACTAGAAAGTACCCAACCCTACCGTGCTATGGTTTCCTCACGATATATTCCTTCCTTCACCGGCAGCTCAAGCTCGTTGTTGAAGTTCAAACCCACACCCTTCGGCTTGTGAACCGTCCGCGCTTACCACTGAGCTATCATCGTTACAAAAATTGCTAAAGAATTACTTTGTTAAAGTAAACATTGCCTATAGTTATCTTAACCCTTTTCATGACTAAGCGACTATAGTCTTTAACTTTTCCAGTCATGGAAATAAGTATTTCTCAGTTATGACTTAAATGATGCTTTTATTGAAATGTGGGATTACGCCTTCAGAGAGCCTCATTCATTTTAGATGGGTATGAAGAGGCTCAGGGACTGTGGGCGCCTTTAGCATCGTTTGCCTTTGAAGTTTGAGGGCCGGATATCGACGCTGAACCCCTCAAGTGAAGGTTAGGGATTGATCCTTTTTATAATTAATACCTATCCTAGTAGGTTTGATGAATATCCCGAATGTAGACGTATTTAGTTGCCCACATGTCTACCCACGCTGGCTTTTTAATAAGTTGGTTATTTTAAGTTTTTTCTTAATAAATAAATATCGTAGGACATTACACACAGCGCCATCTGACCCCAAACTAAGCAGAGCTTGTACTAAGTTGGAAGTCAGATAAGACAAGATTTTTCTTGAAACATGATTTTTCGTGTTTTTTTTTAATATATTGCGTTTGACCGTTAACTCGCCTGATTTAAAGCGAAGATGCGGCCTAAGATGTTGCTTCCAAAACTCCATCGAAGCTTTATAGTAAAATCGCCACTACTTTACTAAAGCATGTATAACTATAGCTACGAGGTAACTTATTTAACTTATGAAACTTGAAAATATAAAACATTTAACACTGGCAAATGCTCAAAATACGATGCCAAAACCAAAAAAGATACGCAAATAAATAATAAGAATAAAAGCTCAAGTCGTTATAAAAGCTCAAGTAAAGACAGAATCAGTTTCCTGTCCAACCAATATCGTAAACAGTGGGCCGGCCGCCAAAACGGGCGTATTGCGACCATGACCGGGGTGCAGCTTAGGCGTGACGGCGGGTGCCGGCTTGCGTCACCCCCGGCTTTGAAATGATTTAGCCGTTTAAGAAATGCTCTTTAAAGTCGCAGGTGTTTCGTAGTACTCTACTCTTATTGAACGAACGAAGCAAAGATGACACTCTGCTAGCAGAAATGACATTCGAGTGTAAGTTTTTTTTTTGTAAAAGTTATTTATCTAAAATGTAATACTTTGTATCGCTGCAATGGTCTTGGACATAAATAAATATCGTAGGACATTACACACAGCGCCATCTGACCCCAAACTAAGCAAAGCTTGTACTATGGAAGTCAGATAACAGATAGAATATTTAAATCCTTTTTTTTAAATAAATGCATGGAAATGTAAATGCATGTAAATGCATATAATAAGTATAGAACACCCAGAGACAAAACAAACATTAAAATTTGTTTGTACCACAAAGTTTGTTCTGGGTGGGAATCGAACCCACGGCCTTCAGAAGCAGACATTCCACCAATGAACCAACAATGCTGCCACTGTGCATCACGAGAGCGTCACGTTCGTCTCATTACTTTTTACATAAAAAACAAATCTTGTAGCATTACCTCATAAGATTCATTGTTGCTGTACATTTTTCTAGTACTGACAATAAAGAGTTTATATCTATCAAGCTATAAGTTTTTTGATAATAAAATAAGTGGATTAGTCTGACTTGCACTTAGGCAGTTATTCGATAATACACACTGTGACACTGCACCTCGACGGTGGCTTGGCCAGGGTGTGGCGACAGGGTAATGGCTTGCGTCAACCGGGGCCTTCAAATGGATTAGCCATTAGAAAGGAACGTTATTTTTTATTCTAAAATAGAAGGAAAAATGAAAAGTTTCCCAATTAGACTGAACTATGCTCTTTTATGTTTCTTTCTACCTACTGCGTACTTGCCAATTTAAGAGCTCATGCGGAAACTTCCATGTGCATTCTTGTGTACGAGCTTTTTTTATTTCTAAATATGTAAAATCTAAATGTGTAATAAAAAATCTAATTGCTTTATTATTTTTTCAAGTTTATGTCAAAATTTGTTATAGATAAAGTAAAGATATGATTAAGTTTTTAATTAATAATAATTTGTTGTCAAATTAGTTAAATTTAAGTCCTTATCACTGTTGTAACTGAAACGACTGTTAAGCGGAAATAAACTAAATATGTATCTTGAATATTCAAAATGAACTTTCGCAAAGTAACGCCTGAATCAATCAATTATTTGACAACGCCCTGTAGTCTCAGATGAAGCACGCTTGCCTAGCAAAAAACCTGTTTAGTCTGGATTTGAAGGCACTCAATTTGTACTTCGCGGAAAACCCAGACGATGACAGAGAGTTCTACATCAATGCGGTACGTATGAAGAATGTGGAATCGAAACGCATGTAGGTACGTGGGGAATGCCCACCATGGATGGACGGCGCTTTGACCGTGTCTGCCTAGCCGTCCGGTAATAAAAAGAAGCATGTACAACCTAATTATGCAACTATACTTTTTACTCAGCTACAATATAGAGTGGTAAAATATCGATACAACATTTTTAAAATGGTCGGCACGATGTTGGGCGCCAATAATAGTTCAAGTACGTATAACCTTGTAACTTGTGATATTTCGTGCGGCTATTCAGTTTCAATATAAAAGAAGCAGTCATCATTACATCGTAAAAGAGAGATAAAGAGTGCCTTCGAACATTACTGCTGTTTTTGACGTCAAATACCACCAGTAATGGTGACCATGACCGCGACACGCTGAAAGCGTCATATTGTTGCTTACGTCAGGCTGATTGTTCACTGATTATTTCCGAGCATTATGAAAATGCCACATAAGCAATCTACATGAAAAAGGAAAGGTTTGATGGGGGAGGTTTTGGCAGGAACGCGGATAAAATCACGGCTTTGTATAACATTCCAAAAATTGTGTTTTTGTCTAAAAATATTAAAAATCAAAATGTTGTTACTAAAAAAGTGCTGATTTACATGCATGTGTAAAAAAATTATCTGTGATTTTTTTTAAATGTTAAAATAACGAGGTTAACAAAACGCTTCTCTGCTGGTAAGAGAAAATGTATGTGACCATTGCGGCGATACACAAAACTTTGAGTTGCAAAACAAAGTTCAGGGTATCGCTGCTTTGACGCTCATTACTTCGCGATATTTGATAGTTATTCTGGACAAACCAGTGATTTCGCTAGGTACCCTTCAAACCGGAACACAGTAATGTTTACATACTACTGCTTAGCAGCAGAGTATCTGGGCACTGCGGTGCTGCCACCTAGTAGATCTTCTTGGTAAAAATATTTTTCGTGCTACGTTCAAAATTCCGTCGAAGCTTGTAGTAAAGACACCACTACTTTACAAGAGCATGACCGGACTCAACTTACTTTGCGTGTCTTTGATAAGTTTGAGACTTATTTCACCTGTTTTTTTAAACCTGTATATATATATTTCGGTGCCTTATCTATTTAGTAATGTAGGTACTATAGCATGACACGAATGGCATGAATGTCATTTAAAGCAAAATCAATAAATAACGATACTTCCCTATTATTGGCATCGTAAAAACTGGCGCCCAAGACGGGACAAACCTAACAATCGATTTAAATAGATATTTTGCATATTCGGCAAAGCACTAGATACATAAACCAACTGGCGTCAAAAAACGAGAACTCAACTTCACAATAAAAGCATCTTTTGTATGGGTATTGAATTATATAACGAAATGCCTGTAGTGAGTGTACTGTACATATTATGTAGAGTGAGTCATCCGTTCTAGATGCACGTCGCATTTTTATTGTGTATCTTCCCGCTGCCAACCGGTCATGAAGACCATGGCTGGAGGTCAGTTTTTGTGTGGATTAAAAGCGTTTTAAACTAACCCGACATGGACTAGTGCCTGTAGTTTAAAAAAATTAAAAGGTTAGACTGAATTAAAGAGATTATTTTATTAGAAAGATGTTTCTGTCATCGACTCATCAGCGGTGAATTAACGAAGAGGTAACACGGGGTGCGCTTCAAAGGCTTCGTGAGTCACTTAGAAGGACACCAGCAGAACCCCCGACAAATTAATCGGTTTTCATGTGTAAGTAAAAATATACAAGGTATGACAATCGAACTTTCCACAGTGAAAACCAACAGCGAGGTTAGTATCAGCAAACCTACCAGAACATAGAAAACGTCATCAAGGTCAAGGTCATCAAGGCCAATGCCAGTATCAAGGAAGACAAGGCAACCAGCGAGGTCAACGAGAAGAAAACTTTAGGTACAAGCGCGATAATTATTTTCGGTCAAACAAGGGTAGCTATCGAAGTAACTCTAGTGACCCAAGAACTTGGTACGTCTCAACCAATGGGAAGAACGATATGAAAGAGGAAGAAACTTAGCAGAATTTTGTCTAAATAAAGGTTTGATTACACTTATTTATATCATAATAAAAAGTATACATTTTACTCGATAATGTAGTGCCAGTGCCATCAGTAATTCGCTCTAACATTATAAGTTACGGTGGGTTTACATAAACGGAATAGGTGGACAAGTTCAATCAAAACGCTGTGTTTATATTCCATTGCGTACAAACAGCGCTGTAGAGTTTCGTCATAAGTTTCATCTCTTCGACACCTTCCTTTGTGAACCGGACGGAATTATCGGGTTAAACTTACTTAGAAATTACAATGCTAACATCAACTTGCCAACAAATGAAGTCACGTTACAATGCAGAGGTAGAAGTTGTTTACGTAAACGATACGATGATTCAACGAAGCAGAATGATTATTTATCTAAACATACCAGCGCGTATTGAAACGATCCAGTTCGTAGAAATAAATAAAAACGTACATAAAGATTGCATAATATTGCATAGACAGTTGACAGAAAAACATTTTCATAGCGAGTTGTATAGAAAGACCAAAAAGATATAAAGTACCAATAAAAATATTAATCTCAGGTGAGACAGACGTCCGAAATCGAAAATGATATATAGCCCTGCATAATGAATTAGATTATTTAGATAATCTTAATATTTATTTATACAACGTAACAGCTACCAATACTAAACAAGAACGAGTTGAAAAATTGTAGTCACCATTAAATTCACGTGCGTGCTCCACCGTAGACCGCATCTTCGCTTAACATCAGGCGGGATGGCGGTCAAACGCAAGCCTATCAACTATAAAAAAAAAAAAACTGACACTTTGAAATACAGACGATAGAAAAGAAATACAAATTTATTTGCGCAAAGTTAGTCAGTCATATTTTTCTTAGAGGATGATACACAAAGCCATACAGACTACCTGAGTCATGAAAATTTGAAAATTCATAGACAAGTACAAAGCTCGATGTTGACATTATAAATCCATAGAATAGTCCAGTACTTTAATTACCCAAAAAGTCAGTGAGAAAAGAATTGCGATCAGTGATAGATTATAACTAGGAAGGTTAACGAATCGATTTTAGACCAAAAAAATTCCAATACCAAATCTTACGGAAATAATAGAATCACTATCTCTGAGTCACTATAAATGTGATTACATGAAAACATAATTGTTATATCAGCTGAAGGTTGTACTACCGGATCCAGAAAAAATAATAGTTTTACAAATCTATCCCATACCCAAAAACGTTTTACAAGTGTATGGCAAAAAAAGATCACGGGAATCACACAGTGTGCGAATTCCAAGAATCATTTTTTTTTAAATTAATTTGCCCCATCGGGCAGGCTAAAGCTGTAAAGCCATACTGCCTTGTCTTAAGTGTTATTTCTGCTGTCTCTTAGCTATAGTTATGGTCAAAGTCCAGTCTTAGGCAAGTCCAGTCCGTGTCAGTCAAGTCCAGTCATGCTTTAGTAAAGTAGTGGCGACTTTACTATAAAGCTTCGATGGAGTTTTGGAAGCAACACGAAAAGTCATGTTTCACCACATTATATCATTTTCCCACACTCACGCTTGTAATTCGGCACTTTATGAATAAAACACCACCATTTTTATGCATAAACACTCGACAAACCACTAGTTTTGGAAAAAATACAACGGAGCGACACGACTCTTCCCGCGTTCCCGCCAAAACTCTCCAAGAATCGAGAATTTTATGTGGATGAGCTTTCAGGACGGCGGCTAGTGTAGTGACGGAACCGTGATGCCGGTATATGATCGAATAATTCATCAGTCTTTGAAATGTTAAGATAAAATTTAAGGAATTAATACATCGACTATTTATGTTAGAAATAAGAATGTAGGTAAAAATATTCTTGCCATTATTATTTATGTGTTATACATTGGAGGGTTGCCAAGAGCAGTCGCCTTCAAGTCTGTTGTAAGCAGACAATTTAACACATTTTCTCTGTTTGTGGGCTACTGGTAATTCGGAATATCTGAATAGAGACTCGTGCTTACGTCCTCTAACTCATAGAAAGACGAATACTTGTTTGTGTCAAATCTAGCTGTCTTTTCATTCGATCATGTTATAGTATAATTGACTTGAATTCCTAGGAAGTATTTTTTGTTAACAACCCCAACAATGAGCTTGAGCTGCCGGTGAAGGAAAACATCGTGAGGAAACCGTAGCATGGTGGTAGGGTACTTTCTAGTACCTACTGGCTAGCTAAAAATGATCAATTTATTAACAAGGAACATTTTTATTATTTTGATGGAATCAGTATGAAATAATCATTCAAGCTAATATAAAGAAATTTAACTTATTTCAGTACACTGCTAAGGTACATTGTTTTTTTTTTCTTCTTATTCCTCCGAGGAGGACTTGGCGTCACGGTACATTGTTAACACATAGACAAACTGGTTTTTTTTCTTTTTAATTTCATTTTCATAGACACCGTTCCGTGATATTTGCCAACTTAACAAATTAAAAAAAAAAGTTGGCAACACTATCAAATAAGTATCTAAATTCATAAAAACCTTTGCTTCTTTGTAGGCTACATTTTTTTACATCTGACTATGTTTGCGTTAAAGGGACGATGTGGTCGAAGATGGAGCACGCTTGCCTAGGAAATATCTATTCTTCTATTCCTTATACGCAGACAAGGAGTTCCACACAACAGCAATTCTTTTTTTTAATTATACGAGTAAATAGGTTTGACCATCATCTCGCTCATGTCATCTATCAAAAACACTCACTCGCGCAGCAAATTTCATTGCTTAGCGGTTCGCACGATGAAAGTGGATTCAAACCGTTAAGTCGACTTTTAGGAATATCTACCATGAAGCGGTGTCGCTTTTTAGAGCTCCTGGCAGTCTGTAGTAGAATGGGCAGGGGGGAATTAGGTCATGCAGATTTGAAACGCACTCCAGAGACAAGTTACTTTGCGTCGATATTCCAGGCTTTAAAGCCTTATTGAGAGCCTAAAATACATAGTAACATAATGTTCCAGTTCAAGTTCAAGTAATTTAATCGCGTTAAATTGTGCTTACATAAGGTCTTATTGTTATGGTTATGTTATAAGTACACACAATAAGCATGCGAAATTTTTTTAGACACCTAAATATAATATTAAACATTAATTATAAGACAAATATAAAATAGGTTACATTGGCATGGCACAAATATCAAATACGACAACAAATTACACAACTAAAGCTTAAAATAAGATAACAATTTAAAAATTTATCAACAAAATTAAAATTATAAGTAATATTTCGGTTGGACTGTATCTATTTTCATTAAATTCAAATAAATCTTTAATTGTATAATAATTGCGAATCATTTAACTATCTGAAAAGTTGGGTTCCCAGTAATATTAAACCTCTTAATGTAGTCTATCCTAATTTAACGAACGTAAAGATTGCTATAATGGCAACCCCAAACCCTATTTACAGGAGTGTGAACGTACCCAACCTGGCCGTTGATTTAAGCGGGTGCTGAACAAAATCGATAGTTGGTAAGGTCGGAGTCGTCCGCCATGCGGAGCGGCGCGCTTTACAGCGATGCTAGAAAACAAGTTACGACACAAGATTTAATTTCGTGCAATTCAAGTTAAAGAAAAATTCGGACTCCGGACGATGAATTCCGTTTCCCAAAGCAGACTACTTCTTGGGATACATTAGTAGAATTAATATTACAATATGTTGCAACCGATATAGCCCAGAGAATCAGCAAGTTGAAGTGGCAGTGAGCACATAGCACGCAGAACTGAAGGCCGATAGGGCTGCAAAGGAGATGGAGTGGATGTGCGTGGAGTAGAGTGGAGTGGAGACCACGAACCGGCAAGCGCAGCGTAGGACGTCCACCTGCAAGGTAGACAGACGACCTAATAAAGACCGCAGGAACGCGCTGGATGCGAGCCGCTTCCAACCGGTGTTTGTGGAAGTCAATGGGGGAGACCTATGTCCAGCAATGGACGTCCTACGGCTGAAATGATGATGATGATGATGAATATGTTGTATTTAGCTCTATAGTATGATTGAAATTCACAGATCACCCACCGAAGATTCAAACCCCAACAATGGAAAAACATGGTGAGGAAGCTAGTACTCGGCTGACTAGCTACCACTCTCAAGTTGAAAGTCTGCCGCTAAGCATCTGACGATATGTTCTGGCAGCCTTACTTGAGAGCCGTTTACATTCCAGGCGACGTGTGTTTAGGTACTATTACTAAGCATAATATCACTTAACATCAGGTGAGTTGTTGTCATACACTTAGGCTTTTAATAAAAAAAGATTCAGAAATCTTTCTTCCATGACAGTAAATTATGGATCTTTAGTATTAGATCAATCATCGAATGTAATTAACGAATTGCGTCTCCGAGTGTGTAAAACCAATGGGCAGTCAGAATTGGGCAAGTGGCTACTCAGCTAGCCAGACCTAACACTAAATCAAAAATATGTTGAGACAGTTGGTCATAAAATAAGTTCTATTACCCCCTTTCCGCTCAGCACACAAGCCAAAGCTCTGTATAATGGACATAAATAATTAATCAAACTACGCTCCAATCACCCTTTCATGTATTCCCGAAATGTTTGGTTCTGTTTTGATTTTATCATCCCACTAACATTACAAATGTGAAAGTTTGGATGGATGGATGGATGTTTGTTACTCTTTCACGCAAAAACTACTGAACGGATTTGGATGAAATTTGGTATGGAGGTAGCTCAGACCCTAGATTAATACATAGGCTACTTTTAGTCTCGATAACACGTTGCGGGTAACACCGCGGGGCGCAGCTAGTAATATTATGAACGTGAAAATTTGTATGTTTGTTACTCTTTCACGCAAAAACTACTAAATGGATTTTGATAACATTTAGTATAAAGGTAGCTGACACCCTGGATTTACACATAGGCTACTTTTTATCTCGAAAACATGTAGTAGGTAACACCGCGGGGCGCAGCTTCATTATATAAAATTAATCAGATTTTTTACCAGTTCTATTTTACTCTAGATCGACGGTAAGTTAGACTAGGCTGCGGACTGAGGGACTTTGTGGGTTCTGCGGTTTGCGGTCACAGACTTCGCCTGAAGCTACTCGTAGATTTGCAGGCAGGGAATGGAACTGACAGATATTGTTCACTGAGCGAAGTGAAATCACCGCATCTGCTTGATTTCGATGTAATTTACTTGGTGGTAGATTTCGTGATGGTTTTTAAATTAGTTTATTTGCGTGACCGAGTAGAAAACATCCAAACATACAAATTTTCACATTAATGATATTGTAGTAGAAATAATCAAGGTAATGAACTATATATGTGCCAAATTTAATACAAATTCGTTCAGCTGTTTTTGCGTAATTGAGTAACAAGCATCCAAACGTCTAAGTTTACAAACTTTCACAGTTATAATATATCTCTACATAATCTCTACATATTATAAAACAAAGTCTCTAATAGCAATCTGTACGCTTAGATCTTTTAAGCTACGCAACGGATTTTAAAGCGGTTTCCATCAATAGACAGAGTAATTCAAGAGGAAGGTTTATAATCATGTATAATATATGCATATGCACCACATTAGTATCTATATTGCACCCGTACGAAGCCGGGGCAGGTCGCTAGGCTCTACATAGTATATAAAACAAAGTCACTTCCCGCCGTTTGTACGCTTAGTTCTTTTAAACTACGCGACGGATCTTAATGCGGTTTCCAACAATAGACAGAGTGATTGAAGAGGAAGGTTTATATATATAATACATGCTTATGCACCACATTAGTATCTACTTTGCACCCGTAAACACCAAAATTGGCGTTAGGTACGTTTGCATAACAACCACTGTACATATAGGTATCTGATTAGTTATATAGATGAGTAGATATACAACTTTGTCTTAGCACGGATTACGACTTCCTAACCCAGTGCGTTTTTATGATCCCCGACCGTAAATTACGTTGCGGACGTGTGTGTAAGATGTGTTTAACTTTGTTTGGGGTGGTTCTATTTTCGGGACTTTCAAAGATGAACTATATTGGTGGTAAGTAAAGTAAGTCTATACCCGTGACTACTATGCCAGGCAACCAAACACACAAATCACTTTAAGGTAGTTCGATTTCCATACAAATATTTTTTTGCCATTTATGGACAAATGGAGTATAATTTTACAGTGAAATTACAGCTACTGGCATTTACTTTGGTCTTTATTTGCGGTAAATCACAATTGCTTGAATAAAACCGTCGATTTGTATGGAAATCGAACCACCTTAATTAAACTGCCGAATTCAACTCTATAAGATTTACTTAACTTTAGTCGATGAAGTTAAATCGCCGTTATAGTCCAACTTACTAATTAGTTATTGATTAACGTTTGCATGTTCGTTTAAATATTAGAAAATCATATTTGAACAATCAAATAGTAAAATGTTGGTATCTCAATTCGAAACAACTTTTCCGGCAGCTCTATTACTGCCCTTCATATCTGGCGTGGCAGCCCTCAGGACTGGAAATAGCCGATTATTTATTTATAGAGATGTTATTCTGATGCAGCTATTTTCAAGCCATGGGATGCTATCAAGGACTCTTGAAGTTCTTGACCCGCATATGAGACTGTGTCAGCTATAATTGACGGGTAATGCAGGTGGTCTATTCACATGTTTTTTTTTATTTGAACAAAGACCGAAATTGGGCCTCAATCTCGTTTTAAGTTTATTATCAAATCAAATTTACCAGTTGCCAAACAGTGTTAACAATACATACTTGGTGGTAGATCTCCTTAGCAGGAGGTCGTCTAGGTAGGTACCCCCGCAGTACCAGACATTCTGCTGCCAAGCAGTAGTGTGTAAACATTACTGTGTTCCGGTTTGAAGGGTACTGCAGCTAGCGAAATTACTGGGCTGGTGAGGCTGACCATCGAAAGTCTCAAATTAATGAGCGCCAAAACAGCGATGCCCCGGACTTTGTTTTGCTACTTAAAGTTCTGTGTATTGCTACAATGGCCATGGACATGCGCTATCTCTCACCATCAGGAGAGCGTATCGTTCGTCTCATTACTTTTACATTAAAAAAAAAACATAATCAATTGAGCTTCGGATTTTCGAACTAAGCTAAGAGTAGCTTGTGTTTCGGAAATCCGTGCTCCCCGCATGGTGCTGACAGAAACAGAAATACATATTATAGTCAACATTGGCCTTTTAAAATATTTCTATTGAACCTTTTCTGTCTGGGGGTGAGTAATAGCGTTTCTGTGTACATTGACCTCAACCACTTTGGTTAGAAGTTCAATACCCACCACATAAATGCCTCAAATGATTCCAAACATTATCCCACCTTTAATACAAGCGTAGAAAATGTTTAAGTATTAGTTTCAGGCGTAAAATATTTGTTTTCACTTTTGTCATATCGAATTCTGGTAGAATTAAAGATTTGTTATTTTTGTTCATATATGAAACGTTACAACTTTAATGAAGTTATTGTATTTTACAACAAATTGAAAATTGTTTTTTTGTGGATTTGAGTCCCAACCATGATTCTTTCACCGGAAAACATCGTAGGAAAACACCATTGCGTGATTTTATGGTACTTTTTAGCACTCTGCCAGCAACTATATTCGAGTTCAAAACCTGCCGCCAAGCATCTAACGATATGTTCCGACGGCTTCACTTGAGAGTCAGTTCCATTTCAGGCTAGGTGTGTTTACCATCTTCCACCACATCGTCACTTAACA
Source organism: Biston betularia (assembly GCA_905404145.2). Taxonomy (NCBI): domain Eukaryota; kingdom Metazoa; phylum Arthropoda; class Insecta; order Lepidoptera; family Geometridae; genus Biston; species Biston betularia. Next base: position 586,077 of record FR989883.1, read on the forward strand.
TCAGGTGAGCTGTGGTCAAATACTTAGTCTGTCAACCATAAAAAAAATGTTAATTTTAGAAATAAAAAAACCCAAACTAGTTTATTCTGATACTCATATTCTTTGTCAAAGATTCCTTGAAATCGTTTGACTACCGTATTTTCCGAACTTAGAATTTTCTAACAATGAAATAGTATTTGTTTGCGGTTAACATTCTGTGCTAAACTTCTAAAAACAGAGGGAACTTCTTGTCACATGTTGGGCGCCATTATACCGTCTTCCTTCCGGTTTCATCACCGATGATGATAAAACCAGAAGACTGGCAACGGAGCTCCGTAATAATAGAGTGTAACCTAAACGTGTTAGGATTAGTGGAATCAAGTCGATTTTCTATTATTTCAAGTAGATACAATCTGGGAGTTTTCAAGTCGCGAGTGAATCGGTTTCTTCCAGGCGAGCGTGCTCTATCGTACTATATCTTCTCTTAACATCAGGTGAGATGGTGTTTAAACGCAAATCTATTTATAATAAACAAAATAATGTACAATTCTTATTTTATTAACTAACTCAAAGAGGAAAAGGTTCTCAATTCGACTGTATGTTTTTTTTGTATGTTTCTTACGCGATCATTCCGCCAATTATGAATCGATTTTTTTGATTATTTTTTTGCTTCGTAGATCATACTTCAGAGGTAGTACCATACAAATTTTAACAAAATCGATCGAGTGGTTATTAAAAAATCAACAAAAATGTAAAAATTGGATACATCGATGATATTTTCGTTTGCTCCGAAACTTCGCTGTTTCATTGGAGCAGTGCGTTTAGTTGGCCTAAGGGACATGTCGGTTTTAAAAAATTGTAAATTCGTATATTATATTTTTCAAAATAAAGATTTAGTTGTATGTGTGTATTAATAAGCTATAAGACAATCAAGATACTACTTTATAGCTTGGAAAGAAACGCTAGATTAATTCTAGTTTATATTTTGAAAGCCCTTTCCTCTTTAGTGGTTAAAGATTATGGTTATCAGTGTTTTAATGTCAGGTCACTTAAAGCTGTTTATCACCGGAGCTGCTTTAGTGGCTGGGCTTTTTAGATAACAGTCACGCTAACCTCAAACTGTTAATATCTAGGGCTACCATCCATTTATATATAGTATCTTTTCCTAGTTCCTCAGTAGTCTCATTTCTTTGTATACAAGCTTATATCAGTTAGATCACATATTATCTGATGCTAAGCAATGATGCGGTAAAGAACTAGATACATGAATGTTGCCGCGGCCAACCCGATTTTAGTCTAAACTAGATTTTACTAGGCTTAACCAGTTTATCCTATATGATAGGACTTAAGCCTAGGCCAAATTATATAATAGTTCATCTTAGGCTCAATAGGACACACAAGCTTTGCTTACGCTGCAAAGATTAGGCACTACATTCTAGGATAAATTGGTACGGCCTAGTCTGACCTAATTTCGCTATGACATGTCTTGCAAAAATAAGTAAATTCACTGTTTGTGTGCAAAATAGAAGGTTTATAGTGTTATATACTAAATAAATTCATTAACAAAGTAGTTATGAACCGTATTAATTATTTTTTTAAATCAATGAATGACAAAAACAGCATAACAATTTTATGTTATTGAAAAAAATAATCATAGCATGGTGGTAGGATACTTTCTAGTACTCGGCTGGCTAGCTACCACCCTCAAGTTGAAAATCTGCCGCCAAGCATCCAACGGCTTGTTCCGGCAGCCTCACTTGAGAGAAACCAATCCAGGCTAGGTGTGTTCACCATCTTCGACTACACCGTCACTTAACACCAGGTGAGCTGTGGTCAAACACTTGCCAACCCTAAAACTGATGGTTACGTTACGTTTATCGACTAAAGAAGTTTTCGGAATCCCACTAATTTTATACATGTAAAAGTTTGGATGGATGGATGTTTGTTACTCTTTCACGCAAAAACTACAGATTTGGATGAAATTTGGTATGGAGGTGTACGCTTCAAGAAAGATTTTTTTTAATGTAATAATAATGAGCCAAACGAGACGCTCTCTTAATGATACGAGATAACGTCTGTCCATGACCATTGCGGAGATACACGTAACTTTGTGTAGTAAAACAAAGTTCAAGGCATCGCTGCTTTGACGCTCATTACTTTGAGACTTGCGATGGTTAGTCGCAACAGCCCAGTAATTTCGTTAGCTGTACTATAGTACCCCTCAAACCGGAACACAGTAATGTTTCCACACTACTTGGCTTGGCGGTAGAATATTTGGTACTGGGGTGGTACCTACCTAGACGACCTCCTGTTAAGGAAATCTACCACCGAGTGAATTAAAAGTGAAGAGCGGAGTCTCTGCATAGACGAATTTATAAAATAATTAAATGGTTTCATATAGCAAGCGGTATCATCGTTGCAAATATTGATGCCATGTTCGTGCTGGAAGTCGTCAAAAAGGGTGCGGTATTCTTTTCATCAATCTACTTAATGTTTCGACTCTGAAATGAGTCCCATAATAATTGATTTTTCTTTACGGCGATATAAAAGCTCCCGATTTTAAAATAATTACGTGAAGAAATTCGCTAAAGTTTAAGTGAAGGAAATCATCGGCAACAAAGAACAAAAGAAAAAGAAAAGAATCTTTTTTCGAATTTGTGTCAGTATTCTTTTTTTTTTAATTGCGAAAGAGGTTCGAGCTGTGATTAGAAGCATGGAGGTTGAACTAACGTTAGCTGTTCCGTGCTCGCCGGAGAGTCTCTTCCGTCGTCCCGCATATTAGCCCCATGATGCACACTCATGCAAACTATATTGCACGAACACTTATAACAGATATCACTGAGACACTATAACATTATTGCACTGCACTGTTTGTTATGAATAAAGGTATCTATGAAGTTTCCCGGCGGTCACAAGAACGCGTGCCGCGTTCGCTGAGGGGACGCCATGTTTCATTGAGGGAGCGATTCGCGCGCGCGCCAAATGCAGAACAGTGTTGCCAGTTGGAACGGTTACTCGATCTCATGGGAGATCAGAGATAATTGGCAGAAGCTTTTCATTAATTTGTTTTTGGGTCATCATATTATGAATTATTCTAGTTACATCTTAGATTTAGTCCTTAATCAACAATTATTATTGGTTTAGCAAGGTAAAAAAACTTTTAACAAGTTTTCAATACCTAAATGTATGAAAAGCGAATCAGTATCCTTTAAAAATAAAACAAACTAGCATGAATTATTTTCATCCATTTTAATCCGACCACGGTAACATTAAAAGGCAAGGTTATCTATGTAAGAGTGTGTTTGCACTCATATACATAATTATATTATAATGAAAATTGTTATTTCCGTTAATAATGTAGGACTAACATAATGGTAAGGTATTTTAGGGCCAAATCTAACTGAATACCTACTACATGGCAGTTAGACATAATTACAAATGGGTAAGTTTAACTTTATTGATATTGTTATCTCATTTGGTAGAATATCTCTTCAAGAGCTGTAGGGCGTATGTTCGATTCCCACCAGAGCAAACATTTTTGTCAATAAATCTTTGTTTTGTGTCTGGGTGTTCTATATGTATTATAAAGATGTATTTACAAAGAAAAGGATATAAGTATTATATCAGCTATCTGGTTCCAATAGTATAAGTTTTACTTAGTTTGGCTAGTTGGGCTAGATGTCACGGTGTGAGATGTCCTCACTCTACTAATTAGATAAACTGCTCAGTTTAGAGCCTGTACTAAACGGTTCTAACACCTCATGTTACGCCATCAGGTCTTTGTGTACCTACTAAATATATGTTCCCTAGTCGGGAGGCCGTGAGGCCGCAGTGGGCACCCGTCGGCGCACGCGCGCTGCACCGCCTCTGCAATACGGCGCGCGGCTGAGTTGCGCCTATTTCTGTCCCTCCGTCCCGTCAGCGCTCAGCACTCCGCCGTCACCTGACTGGCCGCCGCGTCACGCCGGCGTTTTACGTTATGCCAGGATATCGGAAACAAAAGCCGCGCTTCAAGGCAAAACTAAAGGGCAGACTTATAAAGCGGCTTTTTTATGACTGAAAAGCTAGGTGTTTGATCACAACTCACCTGATGTTAAGTGGTATGATCTAAGATGTTAAAGCTAAAGCCTACTAGCGAAACAAAAATGTGACGAAACCACGTCAGTTTCCAAATGATTTGTAAAGAAAAAGAAAGAAATTGATTTTTTATTATGTAACACCACAGAACACACAAAAACAGCAAACAGAGACAAACAGTAGCATGACAATCCTGTTGGCTCATTGGTAGTATATCTGTTTTAAGAGCTGTTGTAGGGTGTCGATTCGATTCCCACCCAGGACAAACATTTTACGGTATAAACAAGTATTTGTTATGTGTCTGGGTGTACTGTATGTATTTACAAAAAAAAAAGCAGAATAGTATTCTATCAGTTATATAACATCCTAAGTACAAGCTTTGCTTAGTTTAATCGCTATGTGTAATTTCCTATAATATTTACTTATAATCGAATATAATGTTTTGAGGAATTGTAAACGCTCGGATGTTTACTGTACCTATCTTGTTTATTTGGAAATTTTATAATTGTAAAGTAAGTATGATGCGACACAAGAATCAATTGGCAAAATGTACAGGCACGACTTCGTCGTCGTCTTCCTCGTCAATGCATTCTATCTCATCTTCTTCCTCCGGCGCCGCTGTAGTGGTGCTTACTGCGTCGGGGTCCGCTGTTGTAGTGGGAACATCGTAAGTCCAGTCGAAGCTTTCATTAGTTATCTCCGCAATCCAGTCATGGTAGTGGCCAGCACGAATGAACCCTGTAAAGCGAATGAAGCGTCTTGAGGGAACCATAAAATGATGGTAGGATGCTCAAGTTGAAAATCTGCCGCTAAACGTTTTACGGTGTGTTCCCGAAGCGGTGTTTCGGTATTTTTCAACATCTCCAAATAGACTGTTATCATCAGGTGAGTTGTGATCCAAACTTAAACTAACTCATAAAAAAATGAAACATAAGCCATGTAGATTTGCGTCGTAGATGGCCAATGGGACTATAAGTTCTGGAGTGAAGACCATGGACCAGCAAGCGTAGCGTAGAATGTCCATTGTCCACCCACAAGGTGGACAGAAAACGTAATGAAGGCTGCATGAACGCGCTGGATGCAAGCTGCTTCCAACTGGTCTCCATAAAAACCATTGCGGGAGGCCTTTGTCCAGCAGTCAAGTGATCGTCCTACGTCTGCGATGGTGATGACGAATCAGCTTATAAACAACTACTCATTAATGCAGGTATTACTAGGGCTCAAAAATAGAAAAGATTCGATAGTAAAACATGCTTAGAAAACATAATTATTTTTCAGAATGATAAAACTAAAATTGTCGAATTTGGAGTGGAATATTTCTAAAATGAGGTGCAAATTCAAAAACAGATTAATTATTATTATTTTATGTAAAAGTTATGGAACGAACGATACGCTCTCCTGGTGGTAAGAGATAACGCATGTCCATGACCATTGCAGCGATACAAAGAACTTTGAGTATGAAGACAAGGACCAGGGCATCGCTGCTTTGGCGCGCATTACTTTGTAGCGATGATAGCTCAGTGGTTAGCGCGGTAGGTTCGCATGCCGAAGGGCGTGGGTTCAAACCCCAACAATGAGCTTGAGCTGCCGGTGAAGGAAAACATCGTGAGGAAACCATAGCATGGTGGTAGGGTACTTTCTAGTACTCGGCTGGCTAGCTACCACCCTCAAGTTGAAAATCTGCCGCCAAGCATCTAACGGTGTGTTCCGGCAGCCTCACTTGAGAGCCAGTTCCATTCCAGGCTAGGTGTGCTTTACCATCTTCGACCACACCTTCACTTAACATCAGGTGAGCTGTGGTCAAACAACTAGCCTGTCAACCATAAAAAAAAAAAAAAAACTTTCGATGGTTAGTCTCAACAGCCCTGTAGTTTTTTTTTTTTTTTTATACATAATAGGTTCGCGTTTGACTACACCCTGTTTCTTTAGCTGCAGTGTACCCTCCATACCAAAACACCGTAATGTTTACTCAGCTTCCTACCTAGACAACTTTGGAAAAAGGTCTACTACCAACATATAGGTGAGCTCCGTGTGAGCTACGGGACCCTAATAGATCACTTACCAGCTGGGAAGTTGGTGTGACAACCAGTTCCTGAAACGAACGACGTTACTCCGATCTGGCTGATATAACCATCATCGTCTATCACGGTTAGAGGGCCACCGCTGTCACCCTGCAATATAAAATACAATTGAAGCATTCGATGTGATGATTTCAACTGGCCACCTTAGAGCTAAAATTCTGTTTTTTTGTTTCGGACAACTTATATCCACCAACCACTTATATCAACTTATATCAAAGCAAGTCTAACATGTACATTGTACATAATTATATGACATCTTCGTAGACAATTTTAGCTCCGATCAATCATTCTCCTCTGACCATCGACTGCACAAGATATCTAGTTAATCGGGAGCTAAGCAAGAGCTAGCTGTAAAATATTTTTAGCAAATACGTGAAATAAATTATATCAAAATGTTCCTTACCTGGCAAGTGGACTGGCTAGAGACGTTGTACGCGCTCGCGCAGATGGTGGAGTCTTGCACAATGGATGGGTACTGATTGAAGCAACGCTGCTGGGAATCTCCGAGGAGGTACACCCAATTCAAGTTCTCGGGAGCAGTGCCGTCGGTCCACGTGCGTCCCCAACCGCTCGCCGTCAGCTGCACACCGTCGTAATCGGCGTTCTTGGCTGCGGAGCGCTGAAGCCGGATTGGCTGCACCAGCTCTGGACAAATAAATAGACAGTTGCGTTACTATACCGCTGGCGCTGCGGCGGTACATACCTAAATTACCTCTTGCTAAGGAGATCTACAACCAAGTATTACAAAGTAATTTATGCCTGATGAATATAATAATGACTTCTTTCAATGACCATACATAGTATGAATTTACACTAATGCTTGGCGATAAAATATCTGGTACAGCGGTGGTACCTAGCTAGACCACCTCTTGCTGAGGAGATCTACCACCAAGTAAAATCAAATTAAGATACCTTAATGTAATAATCATAATCATAATCATAATCATACTGTAATGTCATATAATACAAATAGCTTTGTTTACCGTTAAACGTCAGTTCCCTTCCGAACTCCAAGAGACCGATATCGTTAGGCTGCACTACGGCAGGTATGCTCTCATTGTAATTAGGATGGTTGTAGTACGAAGAGGTCTCAAAGATGTAGTAGGGAAGAGTAAGGTTGACGACACCGGCTCGAAGGACCATGGTCACCCGCCTGCAGAAAAGAGAGGTTAGTAAGAAAGTCTGTGAACAGTGTCTGTGATAGATTCATAGATTTATGGTTGGGTTAATGATGTAAGAAGCTGTCGGCTTCCTTGTTTCTGTCTAGATCTTTTCATGGTCATATTGATATATAATATCAATATGAGTGTCTTCAAATCCAGAGTAAACAGGTTCCTTCTAGGTAAGCGTGTTCCATCTTAGACCGCATTGATGCTTCACATCAGGCAGGATGTGGTCAAGCGCAAACCTATTCAATATATAAAAAAAAAAGAATAGGAATCTTCTAAGTCTGCGTGCTTCATTTTAGATCACATCATCGTTTTGTAGACGAGTTGGTAGTCAAACACGGACTTATACGTGTTAAAAATAACGATGGACTTGTTTCATGACGCGAAAACCCTATTAATACCAGGTTTTTTTTATATTTCACTTGGCACTTTTTTTAAACTCTACGATAAGCATTTTGAAAACTGAGGAAGACAGACTTCCATTGGTTTTATTGAGCTGATATTTAAGCTGATCCGTACCAGCATTGTTTTCATTAGGTATCTATCACATTTCTATCACTATAGTCCATCACGCTGATCAAATGTGAGTTGACAAACTTTACACGACACCAAGAAAAATGAGAACTCTCAAACATTCTGGATTCCTAAAGTTATTTTTAGCGACAATACGCAAATAACTTAGAGAACTGCCTACCAGGCGTTTAAATTCGAGACCTTCAGATTGGCAGTCAGATGATCTCCCAACTAGGTCGCCGTAGCTTGAAGTCCGTAGCTACTGCGTAAGTCGGTCGTTGCGAGAAACTGGTCAAATACTCCACCAGCAAAAAGCTTAGTCCTACAACAGCCTGTCTCAGAAGTTAACGTACGACGCAACCTACCCAGCAGTGCAGTGGGCGGCAGTCAGACCCCATCCTGAGCTGATGATGGTGCCTCCGCAGGACGACACGGCTCCGAGGGGAGACACCATACGCAGTGACAGCTGGAATGGGAGCTGCCCATCCGTGGCTTCCCATCCTGACACGATGCGGCTGGATAAGCGCTCTGAAACAAATTTCGAAAACTGCTTCAATGCTTCTTTGTACTTCAGACTGTACCCGTTGGTTTAAGCGGTGGGTTTGTCTAAATATGATTTTATTCTAGAAATACGAAATTATTGTAAATGAAGATTAAATATGTTTTTTGAAAATTCTTTCCTGCATTGATGCAGGTGTAAGGAGAACGTAAATAGACATAAGGCAGCGAAATTTGTGAATTAGTAGTTAGGATGGATTGGATTGGTAGGTAATGTGATTTCAAAAGAGACACTGGGATTTGACTCACCTCTCGCTATTTCAGGGAACGTAGGTTCTGTTTCGGTATGAGCCTGAAAGGAAATATCATACTTAATTATATTTTGCACTAAATCTAAATTCTGACTTCAAAAGTAAGATGTTTAACTTACTTTTTCAAGTGAAAACTTCTTTAGTCACTTTGAGCGGTTTTTGGTAGGGGAATAACTTACAGATTCGCGTCATCGACAGTTTTTACTTCTGACAACAATCCCAATGACTATTTTTCTTAATTTAGGTTCGCGTTTGACCAAACCCTGCCAGTTGCTAAGCAGTAAGATGGAACACTTTTACCTAGAATAAACCAATTACTCCAATATTACTATAATATAAATTTGTAAATATACGTGCATCTTTACGAGAATTTTTTGAAGTAAACCTTTAAAAAAATCTCTGGACTTCGTTTAATTTGTAATCTCATAAATTATTATGAACAATTCTAGGCATTTTTAGATTTTAAATCGGTTTTTAAGATTACCACTGTTTATCATCGAGTACGAAGCAGCTTATCTCAGTCTTTCGATTATTTCTGTAGTAATTATTAATCTTAATCCTGTATTAATTCCTCGTTGCTATAAGTTTGTAAGTGATCAGTATCTTTATCCACTCGTGCTTTGTCATTTCTCACGTGACTGCTTAATAAAGTAGGCTAAATTACTATTTTTTTACAAAACAAATTACCTCAGCCTCATAGAAAACCGACAGCAAAAAGACTTGAAAACAATATTAAATTTAAAATTTGCCACAAAAGATTCATAGTACCCAGGACAGTAGGTATGGCTTTGGACTTTGGGACTGTGGGAGCCGGGAGCAAAGACAATATTTAAGGGTCATCGTGTGGTCGACATCACACGTGACCAAAACGCTGGCTTAAGTATTGCCATACGACACGGCAATGCGACTAACGTTTTGGCAACCATTCCCATTGGAAGATTAGCTAGTTAATTTTATTGCTACATATATTTATTTGATTTCTATTCATATATAAATAATTTGCTATACACCCACGCCTTTTGACGGTAGAATTGACCGTGCAGACAACTGAGCTATTATTGCTACCATATAAAATTACTTTCGAAGAGTGTTTGGGCAATATTCCATCACGCAAGATTGGTGCTCATTTTGTATACCTACGTATTTTATATTTGTTTTCCGGACTTATCAAATATTCATGATAAAAAATTCTGAATAAGTTACGAAACTTTTTAGCATTCATTGATATCGCCGTTCGGGTTCCAAGTCCATCGTGTTTCAGAGACGGGAATATGTACAGTGCCAAGGTCTTCTGACCCAGGACTTGTAAACCCTACGTATTACCGCTCACCTTCTCTGCCCGTGTGCCCGTGAAGTATTGACGCTACTTTTGACATGCTTTGTAGCAATTTTTTATTTTTTATTTATAATTATACGCTCCACAGACACTGGGGTCCGTGACCTTTGTCAACTTTAGTAATTTTTTTTTTTTTTTTTTTATATTTTTATATTACAAAAAGAGGAAAGTTACGTTAGTGGTAGCAATTAATTTATAAGTGTTCTTGGCAGGTCAAAGTGTTTTAGTAGATTGTAGAGAGATTTTGCGGGGTTTATTTAGTACCATTTCTATTGCATACAAATATATTTTTTTTACTGTAGGCTTTCTTTTGACTGCGGTCTACGGTGGAGCACGCTCGCCTGGAAGAAACTTGATCACTCGCGACTTGAAGGCACCCAGATTGTATCTATCAGCGAACACACCCACTCGGGTAGCGAATTTCATTGTTTGGCGGTTCGTACAATGAAAGTAGATACAAACCGTTGAGTTCTTTTTGTAATATCTACCAAGAAGCGGTGCCGCTTTTGGCTGTCAAATAAAAGAATGGACAGTGTGGAATTAGGTCAAGGTCAAGCAGATCTGAACCACGACCATGACAATGTTACTATTCATGGTCAATTCATTTGTAAAGTAATATAATATCCGTTTAAATTTATCGTAACCACACGATAAAGATAAAGAGATATTTGTTTCCCCTGGTACAGCATATAAGTTCTAAAAGTAGGACACGTTTGCGTTCTTGAGAAATGTTTTTTAAAATCCGTACGTAACTTTTAAAAATACAAGTACATCCTCTCCAACGTCAGGTTGCCAGTAAGGGAAGGTTTTCGGCTATAAGGCCGCCAGTTTAAAGTTTATTTTGTGATAAGTAAAGAGTTGATCTATTTTTCGTTTTTCTTATACGGGCTACTCACGTTTGATCGAGTCGAATACACGCGTACTTAAGCGTGGCTCCTTGATAAAGGCCACCGGTTGCGGCGTCGTATCAGGAACTTAAAGTTACGTAAAAACTACGTTACTTTTCTTTGTTTATCTATCTGTTGAGAGGCGTTTGCCTTTGGATATTGTGGTGTAAATAGAGAAAGAGAAACAGCACGCTAGTGTGCCCTTCCGCCTTTAGTACTAAACGCTGAATTCCTGTGATGTAAGAGGGGTTTTTAATATAGGTATATGTAAGTACTTACCGCCGAAACAGCCACCGCGAGAACAACGAGTACTCCCCACACCTCCATTTTGACAACTAATTAAAATATCTACCTATTAAAACGTTATATCGGAATTAGGCGTTGGATTAAATGATAACACAGAAATAATTTATTGATATCCCCCTGTTAATCTTTAATCACTGCTTTTAGTTTGCGTAATGGATAAGATTCGGGTAAAACTGAAATCTATTGGGTTTTCCAGGATTTGTTTTTCTAGTTTCAGGTCTAGTTTCCATTATAGGTATTAAAGCAACATCCTCCTCGTTCAGGTTATTTAAATCATTTAGCAAGTTGCTAGTTTATCAATTTATTTTATCAGATATATAGATGTGTATTAAAAAGATGTATTGACACATAAAAGTATAAATAAATTTAGTATTTTATATTAGATTGCTTAGTTTGGCGCTAGATGGCGCTGTGTAAAATTGTTTTCGTTGCTTGCTATCGGATTGCCTGGTACACGGAAATGCCACGTCATTGGTTTATAAAAACACTGATAATGTTTGTATGATTTGATACTACAAAACTATTAATAATTATTCAATGCATATATTAGCTAGACTAGATAAGTATTCAGGTCAGTACTTTTTACACGACTGTCCAAAAAAGGAGTTAATATTTTCAGGGTTTATATGTTTGTATTCCACTATAACTTTGAAATACTTGAACATATTTGGATGTATGGGATATTGTTAGAAACCTTTCATCATTCCGAGTGACTAAGACATATTTAAAAAAAAAAGGTGATCACTCCATTTACAAATGTGAAAAAAATCTTCAATTATTGTATGTTTTATTTTGGTATACATTTGATAAAGGTGCTATAGGTCACTGAAATGGTTACGTATTAATTTATTTTTAGCAAAACGTATTCATTTAAAAAATATCAGCAAAAACAAACTTGATATTTTTTTTCTGAGGGAACAGTAATTGTTCTCGTAACTCGACTCTCATAAATTTTTTCGACGGAAAAAAATCTAAGTAGAGTAAACTCTGAAATAATAATACATACATTAAGAACGCCGAGACAAAAACAAAAATTTTAGTTCATCCAATAAAGTCAAAGTCAAAGTCAAAGTCAAAAGTTTTATTTACATGACAATAGTGTAAAAGGTCTTAAAAAAAAAGAAAAAAAAAATGTTAAAAATGTTTTGTTATAAATGTTTTGTACTGGATGGGAATTGAACTCAAGCCTGAGCTCATGACTCATGCTCTTGACGTAGAGCTATTACCGATTAACCTACAACCCCTGTACTCTAAGGTTGTTATTGTGATATCTTTTAGGCGCTCACGAAAAAGCTATGCGATAGCTACTTCTAGAGTACGGGGACAGAGCAGTGAAATCGGACTGTGATACGCCCTCGTAGCATTCGTAGAATCGTAGCACGCTATTTTATATCTGTAGAGCTACACAGATTGTTGTATTTGTGCGACACGGTTCGCTGTTACGGACTGTCACAGCCGCAGATTATACAAATCGCTTGTACAATCTGGTAAGTGACAGATAACCTAGATTTAGCGCGAACATGGAAAAATCATGTCGATGCATTGTATTATTTTCCAAAACCTAAGTGTGTGTGGGAAGTGTGGGTGGTGTACCTAATGGTGAAATATAATATGGATTTACGTGTTGCTTTCAAAACTCCGTGGAAACTTTCATAAGCTTTACCACTGCCTTGCTAGCGCATGACTGCACCTGACTCTGTTCTGACGGTTTGTGACTCAGACTTGCTGCACTTGACTTAACCAATTCCATTTACTTCCGCTAGGGGCACTGTCCCACTTTACATGCATTTTTCTATTGTTTAATTGATTTAATTTTGATTTTTAATATTTTTATTGATATAAACAAATGTATTTGTAAAACTCAGCGTTAGTGGCATGCGTAAGTTACGGTTATTAACGATCTTACCTTTTAAAACTTATAGCTACACATAACTTTCTGTATTAATGTAGTCAAATTAATTAATTAATTAAAGAATCATAATTAATTAATGATAATTGATTTTAAAAAAATGTTTTCCAAGTTTTTTTCTAGCGACATCCTCCAGAGAATTATCGTTAATTAATACTTATTTTATTAAGCTTTTGGTATAGAAAGTAGTAAGGCATGTTACACAGAAACAAGCATACGTACGCCAGAAGGACGATAATGACGAGTTTGCGCTAAATCATGTAAGAGCTACCTAATCGACTATTTAGCAATAACAGGCGAGAAGAGAGATGACCCATTTTGTTATGAAGTCTTAATTTTTTTTTTAAGTATTGTGTTGTGTTGTATATTAGGGATTTTTATGAAAAGATTTGCACGAAATGGAGTATTAAAACAAGTTTTTATTTTATTAAGTAGATAATTAACCATTAGCTTCTCTGTTTATTTGCTGTTTTTTGTTAGATATCTGGTTGATGAGCTTTAGATCGTGGGTTTGATTCCCACCAGGACAAACACTTATGTGACAATAAACTTTGGTTCTGATTAAATAACTAACTACCACTATTAAATAATTACAAATAAATCATTTATCTCGATCACAATTACATCGTCTTTAGTATCTCGAATTCTCAGCAATGTTTATTTGTTCAGGTGCAGCCTTTGGTTCTTCGATGTTGATAGGTTTTACCACCTTCACGCCGTCGGTGCCGAGTTTGGTAGAAGGATTCCAATCAAAGTTGACACCGGTCGTCTCTCGGATGAAGTCGTGGTAGAAACCAACGCGAGTGAAGCCTGGAAATCAATCGATTTAATAAATTTCGCAATAAAAAACTTAGGATACATGTCGGAGGAGATAGAAAAAAATATAAACTACATAGCAGTGTTATAAATGTACTCGTACAGATTTCGTCGTTACGTGGGTTCTTCTAATATTAGTCAAGTTAAACATAAACTTATACCATTTTCAGAGCAATAAACTTGAACTCGAAACAATTCGTCTGCGCCACCAATCAGTCGACAACAATGATTTTCAAAGGAATTGCGAATTTGAACATAAATTTTTGAACGAAACCCCCATTTATTGTCTATGCTTTCATATTTTTTTTATTATTTCTGTCAGAGTTTGGTAGGGACAAGAAAAAAGTTGTGAGGTGTTTTGGCGGGAACGCGGAAAGAGTCGTGTCGCCTCGTTGTATTTTTTTCCACAACTAGTGTTTTGTCGTCTGTTTATGCATAAAAATAGTGGTGTTTTATTCACAAGCGCGAGTGTGGGAAAATGATATAATGTGGTGAAACATGACTTTTTGTGAGTCACCACTACTTTACTAAAGCATGACTGGACTTGACTGCCACGGACTGTACTTGACCAAGATCGGACTTTGACTACAACATTAGCTACTAGGACAATTATTTAACTTTTGAAACTTGAAAATATATAAATACTTGACACTTGCAAATGCTCAAAACGCGACGCCAAAACCAAAGAAAAAAAAAGAGTCGTGAGTCAAAACTGTTGTTTTTTCGCCACTTAACATCAGGTGAGCTGTGGTCAAACAGCTAGCTTGTCAACCATTTAAAAAACAAAGTAGCTTTACCTCCAGGGAAGCCGACATGGCAGCCCCACGAGGCCACGAAGGAACCGACTCCGAGCTGCGTAGGCACCCCATCGGCCTCCACCGTCACTAGCGGGACTCCGCTGTCGCCCTATAAACAAAACTAGATTACGAGATGTCACTTTCAGCGATAAGTCAAACTTGTGTTACTAGGACATAAGGTTACATTTTCTGTAGATTTTTATTTCTTGTGTGTACAATAGAGTAGGTACCAATTTGAGGCATTTTAGTAGATCGAGAGACGCGCCAGGAGACTAATTGGCAACGACACTTTACTGGAGTCTCGGCTTCAAAGCCTTGAGCATCGTCGTAGAGTTGCTAGCCTGTCAGCTTTCTACCGGATACATTTCGGAGAGTGTGCAGTTGAACTGAACAATTTGGTTCCCCCTGCACCTTTCTTCTACCGGACGGCCAGACAAACGCGACCAAAACGTCATCCGTACATGGTGGATGTTCCCCATGTACGCACAAAGCGTTTTGATTCCATATTTTTCATTCGCTCAGCGAGGTTGTGGAACTTTGCCGGAGTCTGTGTTCCCTGCTAGGTACAATATGGGTGTCTTCAAATCTAGAGTAAATTGGTTTCTTCTAGGTAAGCGTACTCCATCTTAGACCACACTACTGCTTAACATCAGGTAGAGTGTGGTCAAACGCGAACCTATATTGAATTTCAAAAAAATTAAGAATTATCGAGTGTTGGCTGTATACGTTTTAAATCTACTCTTTTATTCAGTGGTACTAACGGAACAGATGCCCTGGCTGGTGACGTTGTAAGGTCCCGCGCAGATGGTGGTCTCCTGGACCAGCCAGTTGGAGTTGTGCATCAAAAGGCAGACGAAGTTGGACACTCCTTGCAAGTACACCCAGTTCAGGTTCTGCACGACTTCACCTAAAAATAAATAACTTTCAGATAAGAATCTAGAGTAAACAGGTTTTTTTCTAGGTAAGCGCGCTTCATCTTGGACTGCATCCTGCTTAACATCAGGCAGGGTGTAGTCAAACGCAAACCTATTATGTATAAAAAAAAAAAAGAAAAAAAAGAATAACATTTTTTTATTTACAAAGAACTAAAAAAGTGCACAAAGTGCAAAAAGTGCAAAAAGTTTGGTCGACGCCACACGTGAACAAAACGCTGGCCTTTATTTTGCTCAGCGTTTGAGTATTGCCATACAACGCGGCAATGGGGCCAGCGTTTTGGGAACTATTCCCATTGATAGCGGTCTTTTAGAGTAGTTATTATTTTAAGTTAGTTTGTTTTGTTTAATTGAAGATATTTATTATACTTTTTTTCATAATTTAGCTTGATAGTCGAATTAAACAGTTATAATAATGAAAAAAAAAAAAAAAAAAAAAACTAAAAAAAATTTGTTGTTTGTTTTCTTATGTGAACAAAAAAGAGTTCATACGTTGATTATTCAATTCTTTTGACTTGTAAGTACGCGTATATTTTTTAATAAAATATCTTTCTGCTCTACATGTACAATACAATGTATCGTTGTAAAAGTTTTAATGTCGCAACGCGCACCATACAGTTTATATTTTCGTTTCGACATTTATCTTATGGTATGGTATTATTGTTACAAAATCGTTGGTAATAAATTGTAACGATGATAGCTCAGAGGTTAGCGCGGTCGGTTCACACGCCGTAGGATATGGGATCAAACCCCAACAATGAACTAGAGCTGCCGGTAAAGGAAAACATCGTGAGGAAACCATAGCATTTCTACTTCTTTCTAATACTCGGCTGGCTAGCTACTACCCTCAAGTTGAAAATCTACCGCCAAGAATCTAACGGTGTGTTCCGGCAGCATCACTTAAAGCCAGTTCCATTCCAGACTAGGTGTGCTTTACCATCTTCGATCACACCGCGCGCCGTCACTTAACATCAGATGAGCTGTTGTCAAACACCAAGCCTGTCAACCATTAAAAAAAGCGCAGAAACGCGCTGGATGCGAGCTTCCAATGGGTCTTTATAGAAGTCAATGGGGGAGGCCTATGTTCAGCAGTGGACGTCATACGGCTGAAATGATGATGATGAAATTGACGTCAAAAATTTTTCTTACCGCCGGTCCATGTGGTGCCCCAGCCGCTGGTGGTCATCCTGACGCCGGAGTAGTCACGTGTGCGATGAGCAGACGGCTGCAAACGGATCGGCTGCACGTACGCTGAAATTTTACCACTTAATTTACAGAACAAACTTACTCACATAGGTTGCCTGGATGATATCACTTTTTGTTATAAAGTTTACAAATGTTACACTAGATTACATTTTCACCAGTTTTCTTATAGAAAGCTATTTTTTTTAACTTGTTGCTGTGTTGTCGAGACTAACGAGCGAAAGCATAAAGCAGCGATGCCCTAGACTTTGTTTTGTTGCTCAAAGTTCTGCGTATAGATGCAATGGTCATGGGCAGGCGCTATCTCTTATGATCGTTTATCGTATTATCTCTCTCTACTTTTAAATAAAAAAATACTGAACAATACAAAGTTAATTCATCTAATTTGAAAGCTCAAGTGCTCTTCAAGATCGATTTGCGTTCTTTATATCTCACAACTGTTGGCAATAAGAAGCATAAGAACCTCGATTGAAAATCTTTTTTAACATTTCAGTCCTGCAGAAGCAGAACAAGGCTACGAATATGTATTTTCATGTACCCTATGTTTTTATTTGGCGCCCAACGTGGAGCAATTTTACATACTATGGAATCTGACGTATTTTGACACATTTTTGTTTTACTTATGTGGAATGAGATACTCTGACTATAGTTTCAGCTATATCTGGTGGCTTTCTTTAAGGAGACAAAGCTGAGTACAACACGCGCGCAGTTTTGTCTTACTCTGATCGATGTAATTAAATGTCAGTAATTCCGCATAAGGAAAAAAAACTTATTTAATTCCCATTGTCTAGCTGTTTTATTTAGCATTCGACGTTGGGCCAAATTAGTTCAAGATAAACCTTAGTTACTAAATAAACAAATAACACTTGCTGAACTTTTATTAATGCGTGTTTATTATTTAATTTTTTAAATCATTCCTTAGATAAATTTGCACACCTTGTCTTGCCTTGTCAATGGATGACAATGAACCCAAATTATAACAAAAAAAGTTGTTAAACTTACCATCAAAAGTGAGATCTGTGTTGAAGCCAATAAGAGCTAGATCATGCGGCTGCGTAATCTGGTGAATTCCATCGACGAACTCCGGAGCGGTGATGATAGTGGAAGTCTGGAAGCTGAACCGAGGACGGTTCAGGTTTACCATACCACCGTTGACAATCAGGTACACGCGACTGTGGAAGGAAAATAATCAATAAATATTATACCATGAAGTTGCGTTTCGTTCGACTAATCTTTCGTAACTATCCAATTTATCCCACTAATATTATAAATGTGAAGGTTTGGATGGATAGATGGATGTTTGTTACTCTTTCACGCAAAAACTACACAACGGATTTGGATGAAATTTGGTATGGAGGTAGCTGAGACCCAGGATTAGCACATAGGCTACTTTTTGTCCCGAAAACATCTACCGGATAACACCGCGGGGCGCAGCTAGTCATAATAATAATTAAGAGTGTTTCTTCCAGAAGATCATTTGAACCCTCCGGCACAAAATGAGCCTTTAAATCTCGCAAATCCATATGATGATCTTTCAGGATATATCTTTTTAATAATAATAATCTTTGTTGACTAATTAAATACAAAAGATAAAAGGTTCCAGGCTTGATTTTAAGTAGGTTACAGGAGAACATGTATGTACCTTTGTGGTTCTTTTATCCCCACACTTGGATGTCCTATATTGTGAGGTGACAGCATGCTCTCCGGTTATATTGCATGTAATATATTGGGTTACATTTATGCAATGTAGTGTGCACTGTTTTGTAAGTAACAAAATTATGCTAATTCATGTGAAATAGCATAATTTTCATCAGGACATCTGTTCATACACTTCTAGTTAGCCTCATTTCAAAGTTATTTTTAAAAGACTACTTGTAGTTAAGACATCAAAAACTCATGTACCTAATAAAAAAACATCACTAAAGAAAAAAAAAAGAAAACTAAAAAGTATTGTCTATTGTCAACTCACGTGGCCGTACATCTCCCCGAGCTGAGTCCCCAGCGATGGTGGATGATGGAGCCCCCGCAGAATCCGATGTCTCCGAACTGCGTGACCCCACGGATGTACAGCATGTATGGGAACTGGCCATCAGCCGCCTCCCACCCCGACACTATGCGGGACTCTAGAACGTTCCAGAGAACGATTGGTGGAAATTGTTAAAACAACGATTGCTTAGTTTTTAAAAGATTTCATGTTGTTGATTGCTTCAGGCGACACTTTGCGGAACTTCATCTTATTGTATTGTAATATACAGGTGTGAAAGAATAATATTCTACTGCGCTAGCTTCTTCGATATACGGACGTCATAATGTTTTCACATCCAGATTAACAACTTGTGTCAATAAATAAATATTATCAATAAAAAAAAAATGTAGATCTCCTTAGCAAGAAGTCGTCTAGGTAGGTATCATTGCAGAACCAGATATTCTGCCGCCAAGCAGTACCGGTTTGAAGGGTAGTGCAGTTGGCGAAATCACAGGACTGTCGAGCCTAACCATCGAAATTCTCGAAGTAATGAGCGCCAAAGCAGCGATGCCCAGAACTTTGTTTTGTAAGGTAGGTAGGTACTCAAAGTTCTGTGTATCGCTGCACTGGCCATTGACATTCGACATCTCTTACCATCGGGAGAACGAATCGTTCATCTCATTGCTTTTACTTTTAAAAAATCTGTTATGAAATGACTGGTCCTTTAGAAAAAAATATTACGTATTCCGTGTCCAAACTAGCTAACTTACCATGCGTTTGAACTAGAGACGGATCGGCAAAAGCCTGTAACAAAATTAAAAATTGCAGCATCATATTATGCAATCAAAAATCATTAAGACAACGGATCATAATTCCTAATAGCAAAAAAAAGCTTTGAGCATCGTCGTAGGATTATCTTGTCGGTTTTCTACCGAATACATTTCGTAGGATGTGTACTTAAACTGCACAATTTTATTCCCCGTGCACAAAGGACAAACGCGTCCAAAACGTCATCCGTACATGGTGGATGTTCCCCATATATTCGCATAGCGAGGTTGTAGAGCTTTCTGCCGGAGTCTGTGTTCCCTGTTAGGTACAATATGGGTGTCTTCAAATCAAGAGTAAACAGGTTTTTTCTAGGTAAGCGTGCTTCATCTTAGATCACACTACTGCTTAGCATCAGGCAGTGTGTGGCCAAACGCGGGCCTATTTTGATTTAAAAAAAACAGTAATTATATATTAATTTATACCAGAGTTTTGGCGGGAACGCGGGAAGAGTCGTGTCGCTCCGTTGTATTTTTTTCCAAAACTAGTGTTTTGTCGAGTGTTTATGCATAAAAATGGTGGTGTTTTATTCATAAAGTGCCGAATTACAAGCGCGAGTGTGGGAAAATGATATAATGTGGTGAAACATGAGTTTTCGTGTTGCTTCCAAAACTCCATCGAAGCTTTGTAGTAAAGTTGCCACTACTTTACTAAAGCATGACTGGAATTAACTGATACGAACTGGTCTTGACAAAGACGACTTTGACGATAACTATAGCTAAGATACAGCAGAAATAACACTTAAGACAAGGCAGTATGGCTCTATAGCTTTAGCCTGCCCGAAAGGGCAAATTATTAAAAAAAAAAAATTAATTTATACCAGTGGTCGCTTTATTGGTATGAATTAAAAATAAAATGAAGTCTAAGGTAGGTACTTACCGATATTCCGGCAAAGCAGGCCAATATCGCGACCGATCCCCACATACTTGCAGAACGGATTAAATTAATATCATCGTATAAGCTCATTAACTTATCTGCAATCGTGGATTTTCGAGATAAATTATGACGTTCTGATTTAAATTATTGATCATTAGTATCATATCTATCAGGTGCAGAAAGTATAGCTAAGCGGATGTTGAGAAACAATTTCCCTACACATGTAAAGCGAAAACAATTTTGTTTTATGGAACGAGCGTAGTTTTTTCTGTAGAACAGCTGTTTACATAGCTACGCGTTTTCCGTTTCTTAGTAGATACCTACATCTTTAGTTTTGTTCACGCATAGGCCGGCCCGCCGCTCGCCAACTCCTAACTTACCGATGTTTTCTTCCAACAAATCTTAATCAAGATGAAACATTTTATAGTTTTATAGCAGAACAAAACTTCCATCAGTATAAAACAGTTTAATTACATAGTCGAACAAATCTTCATCAGTATGAAACAGTTTTGTTCCATAGTACAACAAAATAAAACAACAAAACATTTGATTAGAAAAAATACTTTATTCAAAAAAAAAACGATTAACAAAATTAATCTCTTACTTTT
The DNA here is from genome assembly GCA_905404145.2 of Biston betularia. Classification (NCBI taxonomy): domain Eukaryota; kingdom Metazoa; phylum Arthropoda; class Insecta; order Lepidoptera; family Geometridae; genus Biston; species Biston betularia. The sequence continues at coordinate 607,166 of FR989883.1, forward strand.
ACAATACACTCTGAAGAATGGTACATACATCACAGTCAATTTATTAGAAAAATACCTACTTTTATAGGTTAAACTTTTATTTTGGATGCTAAACGAATAGACTCACTAAAAAAACAGTGTTAAGTGGTAACCATACAAAAAAACGGAAATGTTGCCAATTAAATTTGTCATCTTATTTATCGACTTCGAGATTTTTTTATTGGGCAACATTACGCCACAATAATAATATGATTGATTTAATGCTACACGGTTCGTACACGAAGCGACAAGCCGTAAAAACAATACGTACCACAGACTAATTCACAAAAAAAATAGTATTTATAATACAAGTTATGGGTCCTATTATTTCTAGATGTCAAGTCAAAGTTGTTTAATGTAAATATTTATAGTCAAATAAATGTAATTTTTTTTTCTTTAAATAATCACAGTTGGTGTTTTTTTTACCCACGATGGAACGGAGACGGTATATGCGTTTGGGGTGAGAGTATGTTTGTTTGTGCAAATCCATGTTGCCATTTTTCTCCAAAACTTCTAGTTCGATTTTGATGCAGTTTTCAGTTATGGGTTCGGGTTTCATTGGTGTATTATCTTAGGTGACAATTACTTTTTAACCGTTGCGGGTTTTTTTCAAAATTTTTAATTTTGCTTTTTATTATTGTTATAAAGGGGCATACGTAGTAAGTGTTATAGTTATAACGCCATCATATATATTAATTATGCTCCATGTCGCAGTGTGACAAAGTGACAAGTTTAGTGTGCTCGTGTACGAACGGCCGGAATCAATCTTAAGCCCGAACCCCACCTACGGGACACGCGATATACGCACATCAATATACACGCGCGAACCCCACCTACGTGATATGACACGTGATTTAAGGTTTTTTCTAGCGTATACCATACATCCTGACACATGTTTAAAGGCATTAGATAAAAACGATGTTTTTTTAATAGTTAATGTTTAAACAGGCTAGGTGTTTGACCACAGCTCATCTAATGTTAAGTGACGGTGTAGTCGAACTAGCCTGGAATGGAAATTAAAGTTAGTTAGACAAAACTTAAAATGCTCATTATACTTCACACCAAAGTCAAAGACTACTTTAAGAATGCATGTTTTTACGAGTAAGTTAAACTCATGACTTTACTCATATACGTTGTTTAAAGTCTAGTTACCACGCGTGATATATCACGTCATTGAAAATAGCTAGAGCTTTAACTATTGGTTGACTTTAAGCGACGTTTATAAGTCTTTATATGTTTGAGTAAAGTGTAGTTTAGTAGATTGCATTTCACATCACACGGGCGGGTTTTGCGGTTCAAGCTTAAAGGCAGATTTACATAAAGCCTTAAAGGTGGTTCGATTTCCATACAAATATATTTTTTTGCCATTTATGGACAAATGGAGCATAATTTTACAGTGAAAACCCAGTACTGGCATTTATTTTGGTCTTTATTTGCGGTAAATTACAATTGATTGAATACAACAATAGATTATGCTATTAAAATCATAAACTCATAAATAAAATTCGTAAATTTGATTTTATGCTAATAATCTACTGTTTTATTCAAGCAATTGTGATTTACCGCAAATAAAGACCAAAATAAATGCCAGTAGCTGTGATTTCACTGTAACATTATGCTCCATTTGTCCATAAATGGCAAAAATGTATTTGTAAGGAAATCGAACCACCTCATGGATTATTTTCAGATTACGTACGGGTCACGAAGGTGGGTCTTCGAGTTTTAAACTACGCGATAACAGCTTTATATAAATCAGCAAAACATTGTAAAGCTAACGCGTCGCACCAAAGACATTTTTCAACATCAAAGAACTCGACATTTGTCAACGATGTATCAAAAGATGTGTAGGTGTATTAACAGTCGTTTATTTTCTGGAAACGCGCAGAATCTTGATGTTATCGACTCCCTCGTATACGCAGTCCGTTCGAGAAGGATACACGTTCTTTAGGTTGCCTTCCGTGTCTACCACTTTCACCTGTCAATTTGAAAAGTAAATTTATTTTTATGTTCGCGTGACTAGGTTTTTGACTACAGCTAAAGTCAGCACAGTCACAGTAGTCCAAGATTGTTAAAGTGAGGATGGTAGGCATGAAATTGATGAATATATATTTTTTTAATAGTTGACAGCCTGGGTATTAGACCAAAGCTCACCTGATATTAAGTGACGACGTGGTTCTAAGATGGTAAACACACCTAGCCTGGAATGGAACTGGCTCACAATTGAGGCTACCGGAACAGGTGTTTGGCGGCAGTTTTTCTATTCGAACGTGGTAGCTAGCAGCAAGCACAGTACTAGAAAATACCCTACCATAACGCTAAGGTTTCCTCACGATGTTTTCCTTCACCGGCAACTCAAGCTCATTGTTGATATTTGAACCCATGCCCTTCAGCGTGTGTTCCAACAGCGCTAACTACTGAACTATTTGCGCTATAAAACATGTAAATTGCTTAGTTTTGGTACTAGATGGTAATGTTCTCCAAGATGTATTTATGAAGTTATTTGTGATGAAAACCCTTACCTGCTGCACCGTGAGCGTGTGGAAGCCATCGGAGGTGGCTCCGATGCCGAGCAGCAAGCACTCCTGCAGCAGCTTGTCCATCACCAGCTTGCACGCACCCAGGGACGAGTGCGAGGTCACCTCCACTAACATCGACTTGCTATCCACTGTCATCTGCGGACAGAACACAACTCTGAACTAGTTGTAAGTTGGAAAACTAATATCTTACCCCACACTAATTTTAATCGTTGGTATATATCTCCTTAGTAGGAGGTCGTCTAGGTAGGTACCACCACAGTAACAGATATTCTGCCGCCAAGCAGTAGTTAGTAAGCATTACTGTGTTCCGGTTTGAATGGTACTGCAGCTAGCGAAATTACAGGGTTGTTGAGACTGACCATCGCGTAACCAAAGTAATGAGCGCCAAAGCGGCGATGCCCTGGACTTTGTTTTTTTACTCAAAGTTCTGAGTATTACCGCAATGGTCATGGTCAGGCATCTCTAACCATCTTTTACATAAATAAAAAAAAGTAGATATGTATCACACTAATAATATGTGTGCAAGTATGTCTATCTGTGTATTGTAAATGTATGTTACTTCACGCTGCGCGCTGTAACGACTCAGCGGATTTGCACAACTCTTCCGAGCGCTTGGCGTTCTCTGCGAAGCAGTCGATGAGTCAACACGGCCCGAGGATATCTCGTGTGGAGGCGAAACACGTGTCGGCAATTAGTTACTGCAGCGAGAAAAGGATATACATAGGTACTTGTGGTTATTTTGATTTATTTAGATTCTACGTTTATGACGGGGTTTATTTTTAGATATTAAGGAATATTAATGATAACTATATATGTAAACATTGTCGTCAAGTTAACATTTAAAAAATATAAACATATACAATACCTAATATATAAACATTTATCGATCCTCGACACTATTGTTACCAAAACTACTTTTGAGCGGAAGTACATTCTCGTCACTATTGTAACCAAAACGACTTTTAAGCGGAAGTAGGTACATTCTCGTCACTATTGTAAACAAAACGGCTTTTAAGCGGAAGTACATCCTCGTCACTATTGTTACCAAAACGACTTTTAAGCGGAAGTACATCCTCGTCACTACTGTTACCAAAACGACTTTTAAGCAGAAGTACATTCTCGTCACTATTGTTACCAAAACGACTTCGCGGAAATACACTTCAAATAGAACTCTTGAATATTGAAAAAAAACTTCTTATTATTTCTTGCAATGTTTCATTACCTAAATTATCTTATATTATCCTATACATGGCCTAACAAAATACAATACATAATTGTAAGTATGTATCAATATACATCCTAATAACTCGATAATTAGCTTAATAGTTACCTTATCTGTAGGTATGCTAATTTTAACTTTTCATTTGTGTGTTTTGTCTGTAGTTACTCGTTGTAGTATCTAATCTAGTCTTACAAAAAAAAATGTTTTTCTTTCTTTCTTAATATAATTTTATTTTCTTTCTTTATGCAACTCTTTTTTGAGGTATTTGGCCTCAGTTAGGCGGCTGTTTTTTTTATTTTGTCTTCCCATCGTGTAAGTGGTCGGTAGACTAACATATAGACTACTTTATATTCCGGAAATCGCAGGTGAACACGCGACGCGCTGCTAGTTTAGTATTCCCTGATTGAGCTATTCATTTGATATCAATGCGGCAAGTCTATTTGTTGAGATTTGTTATAGAGGTGCTAATTTATTATATAAAATCAGTCACGTTGGTATTACAATGTCGTCCTGCCAAATAATATGAACGATCTACAACCTATTTTTAAGATCTTTAATAGTTAATTATGAATCAAAACACAGGTGTATTTACAATTTTATTTAACGATCAATTTACATGTAGAAAAGGTATTTTCTGTAGAATACTACCGCCACGAACTGAACTCTTCGACAAGTAGAAGTTACCAGCGAATGGGATTCCGCACTGTTTCGCTATGTTTATTACCGAGAAGTTAGAGCGACCTCTGCAATTTGAAAAATAAAGTTAAACAACAATATTTGTGGAAGAATTGTTACGATACATTTTTGTTTAAATCTCGGCAGCCTATTTGAGAGACTGGCTTCCAATCTGGAGGCCCTGGGCTCGAACCCCACGGCGCGCACTTGTATTTTCCAAGTTATGTGCGTATTGCCGATGACTTCAAACGGTAAAGTAAAAAGGTTTGACAGCCCTGTTGACTATATATGTTGACTGTTGTTGTTGACTGTGTTGTTGTTGATTAAGAGTTGTAGGGCGTGGGTTCGATCCACTCAGGACAAAACATTTTGTGGTATAAGCAAATGTTTGTTCTGTCTTTTCTGTACGTATTTACAAAAAAAAAGTATTCTATCAGTTATCTGACTTCCATAACACAAGCTTTGCTTAGTTTGGGGTCAGATGGCGCTGTGTGTTGTCCTACAATATTTATTTTTTTATTTTAAACATCGTGAGGAGACACCTACATGTCTGAGAGCTCTTAAGAAAAAAGTTCTCGAATATGTGTAAAGTCTACCAACCCGCACTTGGCCAGCGTGATGAACTATCAGGCTTTATCCCCCTCACAATGAGAAGAGGTCCACGCCCAGCAGTGGGACAGGTCATAGAAAAGGGCTAATTCGGGTTACGCTATGTTTAAGAAAAGTTGGTTCCTCACTCGGTATCCTCGATCAAAGGAGTTTCGCTTGGAGGCTTGTGACATTTCTGGAACAGGTACAGACAGTATCTATGTGGCCCTGTCCCGGGAGCAGGAGTAGGCGAAAGATAAGACGCCACTTCCAGTCCTGTCGTCACATTACATCCAGAGATGTCCTCCACATACCACTGTAGGAATTGCTCGCCTGGATCCGTGTCCGGGAAATCTGGATCTATACATACACAGTGCTCGAAATGAACCGGAACGCACCGAAACGCCGTTTCGTTTCGTAAAACGCCGTTTCCTTTCGTAAAATTTTTCCTTAAATGTTCGACAAAAAAGCGAAATTGTGGAGAATTTTATAATAAAAAAAATAATTGATTGATTCAGGCGTTACTTTGCGGAAGTCCATTTTTAATACTCAAGGTATATATTTAGTTTATTTGCGCAAAACAATCGTTTCAAAAAAAAAAGTTATTATGTTTAAATAAAAGTCTAAAAAATGCAAAATTGTGGAACTATTGTAGAAAATGTTATAATAAAATAATATAATTTAACGTTGCCATAGGTATTAGTAGCTTGTACTAAAGGTTGCGTTAACTTGAGAGCAATTTTTATTAAACCTTGTAAAGAGGTAAAGCTATATTCATCATCATCCTGATCATCATCATCATCATTTCAGCCGTAGGACGCCCACTGCTGAACATAGGCCTCCCCCAGGCCATTGACTTCCACAAAGACCGGTTGGAAGCGGCTCGCATCCAGCGCGTTCCTGCGCTCTTTACTAGGTCGTCTGTCCACCTTGTGGGTGGACGTCCTACGCTGCGCTTGCCGGTTCGTGGTCTCCACTCCAGAACTTTATAGCCCCATTGGTCATCAGTTCTGCGTGCTATATGCCCTGCCCATTGCCACTTCAACTTGCTTGCGGAACTAATGCTAGATTAAACGTATTTATTTGTGAGATTTATTTTTCTAGACGCTGTACAAAGTTAAATCGCTGTCAAAAACTGGTTAACATAATGGACAGAGTAGGTATAGTGCCATAGATAGAACAGAAAAAGTAAAAATATTAGTTAATAAATAATAATGTAGAAAAAATTTGTTAGCATGTTTCTTGAAACTCACCAACCATGATCAAAGTATAATTTAGTCTCTCATCACACTCCCATTGTAATTTTGGGGCCGAAGTAATATCGTGGGGCGAGATAGAATCACCCGGATTCACACATTTATCATCGTATATTACCTAGAATGAGGACGCGCAAAGTAGTTAGTAGCGATGATAGCCGAGTGGTTGGCGCGGTCGATTCGCATGCCGAAGGGCGTGGGTTCAAACCCCAACAATTAGCTTGAGCTACCGGTGAAGGAAAACATCGTGAGGAACCCATAGCATGGTGGCAGGGTACTTTCTAGTACTCGGCTGGCCAGCTACCAGCCTCAAGTTGGAAATCTGTCGCCAAGCACCTAACGGTGTGTTCCGGCAGCCTCACTCGAGAGCCAGTTCCATTCCAGACTAGGTGTGTTTACCATCTTCGACCACACCGTCACTTAACATCAGGTGAGATGTGGTCCTAGAAGAAACCGATTCACTCACGACTTGAAGGCACACAGATTGATAGATAATCAGGGAACACCCACTCGGATAGCAAATTCCATTGATTAGCGGTTCGTACAATGAAGGTGGAATTTTTTGTTATTATTTAAATTTATACGCTCCAGACACCGGGGTCTATGACCTTTGTCAACTTGAATTACATTTTTTTTTTACAATAATACAATATAAAGTTAGTCAAATTAATTTAATCTCAATCTAGGGTTAAAGTAGGTTTAATGAAGGTAAAGCCTCGACACAAAGCGCCGAGGTGGAACACTCCAGGGTTTTTAGTGGGTAGGCCGTCATTAGGACGGAGAGTCCCACATAACCACCGTGCCCGCCCCAGGGTCGGTGGTATACACAAAGTATTTTCCCTGGGAAGAAAGGACAGGAAAGGTGTGTAATGAAGGTGGATTCGAACCGATTAGTTCGAATTTCATACCAAGAGTAATGTTTGTGGTGCTGCCATCAGAACATCTTGAGTTATGTTATGTTCCTCATAGGACTTCTCGAGTTCATCTCTCTGAGTATTCGGAACCGGACAATTACGACTACTTAGTACTGTTAAAAAAAATGTTTGAACAAACACTAACGACGCGAAAATCATATTCAAGAAAATCTAATCAATTTTTTTGTATAATCATTGAAACTAGCAATGCTTTCAACTGAATGAAACGTCGTGCTGAAATGTATAGGTTTTTATAGACAACGCCGTTATCCTTGTATACCACTCGAAAAGGAAATAAGAAAAAAACTGGCCAAGTGCAAGTCGGACTCGCGCACGGAGGGTTCCGTACCATTATCTATAAAAACGGCAAAAAAATCACGTTTGTTGTATGGGAGACCCCTTGAATATTTATTTTAGTATTTGTTGTTATAACGGCAACAGAAATACATCATCTGTGAAAATTTCAACTGTCTAAATATCACGGTTCATGCAGCCTGGTGACAGACAGACAGACGGCGGTGTCTTAGTAATAGGGTCCCGTTTTACCCTTTGGGTACGGAACCCTTAAAAAACTCAATTGTTTTCAAAGTACAAGTATAAATTGAGAATTTAAAAAAATCCCCAACACCAGTAACTTAAAACAACATAAAAATCATGTAATGTACATACAATGCAAGGTAAGCGGAGCATTGGTCGTCCAGCCGCAAGATGGGTCGACGATATTGTCACCGTCGCGGGTCGAACCTGAACCAGATTGGCAGAGGACCGAGGCAGATGGCATGACAAGAGAGAGGCCTATACCCAGCACTGGGATAAAGAAGGCTGTGGATGATGATGATGAATGTACATACCACCGAAGTAACAGTACACAAAAATTTCAAATCAATCGGATTTGTGAAAGTTAGACCCTTTTGTCAAGTAGGAAATGAGCTGATAATTATTAATTATTATATGCCTGAACAGATGTTCATAAATTGTAGCAAAGAATCATCTCGATCGCTTTTAAACAAAAAATAACGCGTCAAAATCGGTTTATTCGTCTATTCGACGATGCCATAGACAGATAAACACGTCAAACTTATAACACCCTTCTTTTGGCGTCGGGAGTTAAAAATGTAACGAGGCAGCTGTGTACCAAGAACTTTACGCAACAAAGCATAGCACCGCTTAGCAGTTTTAGTGGATTTTAACATTATTACGTCCAATCAAATAGGAATCGATTGCACGTTTTGATAGTTAAAAAAAACTATTTATCTATAGTTGCAGTGTGCAATTATTCCATATATTTTAATTATTTGTGCACGAATCGACTATAAACATTTTATTTTTTATTTCGTGATGAAACCTTAGCATCATGGTAGGGTATTTTCTAGTACCACCCTAAAGTTGAAAATATGCCGCCAAAACACCTTAACGGTGTTCTGGCTGCTTCACTCGAGAGCCAGTTCTATTTCAGGCTACGTGTGCTTTTCCATCTTTGATCACATTGTCACTTAACATCAGTGGGCTGAGGTCAAACACCTAGCTTGACAACCATTAAAAAAAATTAAAAAATATTTCCGACAATTAGGTAACAAGCAAGCAGGTATATGAAAAAAAAACAAACAAAAAATATCAACAAAAATTCCGGATTCCAGAACTTACAGTGACAGACGAACACTGGTTTAGCGATTTTTAATTGGTTAATCTACAAAGTACTGCGTTCGAAACGCGCGTGAAAAAAACGAAAGTGGTTTTAAGTATGCATGTTTCAAGATAGAAACAATTTTGGATACCATTATTATGGTACCCTGTTGTTGGTACCCTTTTGAGGGACATTTATTTTTTCTTATATCACAAGTACCTTGGTGTTGACGGAGTTGGTGATGGGAGGGAAGTGTTGTTGGTACCCTTTTGAGGTGCCTTTATTTTTTCTTTTATCACAAGTACCTTGATGTGGTCAGAGTTGGTGATGGGAGGGAAGTGTTGTTGGTACCTTTTTGAGGGCCATTTATTTTTTCTTTTATCACAAGTACCTTGGTGTTGTCAGAGTTGGTGATGGGCGGGAAGCTGATAACTTTCCCGCTGGCATCTTGCAGGCACGGGTACAGTGGCTTGCCTTCCAGTAGGTACAGGTACCTAGAAATAATGTAGTATAAACTTGGTGTGCTGACTTGAAGTTTTTTGAGCAGAGCATGCAGGTGAACGACAATTGTGTGAGAGATTTTGCAAATATTAAATCTACCTACTTGTGTATCCCTGAGTAGACATTTCTTTTCTTCTCTTTCCGTAGAGCCTCAGCCTCTGCTGTGAGCTGCTGCACAAGGTGTTCCCCAGAGCATGGCTTCAGCCTTGAGAGAGGAGTCAGCTTGAGTGCTGCTGGGGGTTTGGCAGTGTATGTCAGGTCTCCTGTGCAATGCAAAAAAATATTAAAACACATTTTCATAGAAACTATGGTATACTAGAATTTTTATATAAAATAACAGTTCATTTTAAAAATTAAGCAAATACCTACTATATTGGAATGAATTTTTTTTTATTTAGAGGAATTTTGTAAAGTGTTACTTTCGGCTCATTTGTCTCAAAAGGTTGCCAAACCCTGCCCCAGAACAACTGCGTTTAGTTTACACACATATATTAAATTTATATTATCTACATCATTTAAGTATTTAAGTATTCTATCAGTTATCTGTCTTCCATAGCACAAGCTCTGCTTAGTTTGGGGTCAGATGGCGCTGTGTGTAATGTCCTATGATATTTATTATTTATTTATTTATTATTTGGTTATATTTGTTTTTTTATATGAGGGTGGTTCAGGAAAACCTTGTTTGTGTTTTTAACGGCAAATGTACTTCATTTGGCATACTTGTGACAGTGATGTCAGTTTTTTTTTTTTTTCTTTGGTTTTGGCGTCGCGTTTTAGCATTTGCCAGTGTCAAGTAATTATATATTTTCAAGTTTCAAAAGTTAAATAAGTGCCATCGTAGCTAGTTTTAGTCAAAGTCGTCTTTGTCAAGTCCAAGTTTGTGTTAGTTAATTCCAGTCATGCTTTAGTAAAGTAGTGGCAACTTTACTACAAAGCCTCGGTGGAGTTTTGGAAGCAACACGAAAACTCATGTTTCACCACATTATATCATTTTCCCACACTCGCGCTTGTAATTCGGCACTTTATGAATAAAACACCACCACTTTTATGCATAAACACTCGACAAAACACTAGTTTTAGAAAAAAATACAACGGAGCGACACGACTCTTCCCGCGTTCCCGCCAAAACTCCGTGATGTCAGTTATTCAGCTAGATGTGGTCTACTCTACTCTAAAGAAATGAATTGCTATAATAAATGCTAATTGCTATTGCTAATTGTTGATATTTTGAGAAGAGTTATTTGCATAGCAGTTTGTTGTTTGAATTTTTTATTTCGTTTTGTTTATTTGTTGTTGGTAATTTGTTATGTTTGTTTTGTTGTTTTGTTTCACCGACGAGGGCTCACCGGAAGACCAGCGCTGGTCATACTAATTAGTGTGACCAGTATTATGCTGAGGTGAGCCCCTATTTTGTAACTGTTTGTCTCTATTTGTTGTTATTTTTGTTTTTTTTTTTTTGTATTGTTGCAAAATAAAATTATTTTCTTTCTTTCTTTTTCTTTCTTTCTATAATAAAGCAATACATACCGGGTGCAATCTTATCTAAGTCGTGCGTTGCTATAGTAGCCGTGTTTCTTTTATCACAAACTGTGTCATGGAGTTTAGTTTGCAATTGTATAAACTTCTTAAATAATGCTTCATCAAATGCTAAGTCCTTTACTACACAGCAGTGTATGTACGGCCGGACAATCGCCACTTGCTGTTCCATAATTTTTACTTTAATGACATCATCTTCAACGTGCAATATTTTCAGGGCATGGCACAGCTGCTCTTCTTGATTCTCAGGGGGAGATTCATCTTTTTTGCCTTTCTTCCCTTTGGCTTTGCCGGTGGGTTGTGGAGCGTCTCCTTTGGGGCAGTGGTCTCTGATGTAGTCTAGGATCTGTTTTGTGCGGCACTGGTCTACAAGCTTCATGAAACGCTTGTCGGATAGCTTGTTTCCTTTGAGATTGAATTCTGAAATGCCAAAAAATTGTACTCATCAAATTATAACGCCTTTAAAAAAAAAGTTAATTTTAAAAATGTTACAGAAATAAGTAATTCAGAAGATCTATTGCACCATTATTTCTGCTAAGACATACAGACAATATGATGTAATGGCAAGCAACATGACTACTATTTCGTAACTACTACCTTGATTTTTTTTACCTTTCAATTTGGACATGCTAGCAACTTCCCCAGGAATCGTTTTCAACTGATTGTCTCCAAGATCAAAATTCTTCAAAGAAGGCAAGCTTCGAGCGACATATGCTGGTAACTCCTCAATATTGTTACCTTTTATTTTAAGGTCAGTGAGATGGGGAAGGTTTCCATTTTCTACATCAATAAAAGTCTTCAGTTTGTTATTAGACACGTCTAAGGTTATAAGATTAGGCATATCACCGATTTTTGGCATCTCTTCGATTACATTGTTACTAAAATTGATGCTGGTCAATTCTTTCATATTGTTCAGGTCAGGAATACTCTTTAACTGGTTTCGAGAGAGATCCAGCACTTTCAATTTCGACAAAGAGGTTATATTTACGTTGAACTCCTGGATCTTATTTCCGAAAAAAAGTAGAGTTTGTAAGTTGACCAAACGCTTGATATCGTCTGGAATGGACTCTAGGCACGTGTCGCTGATGTTAAGCAAGTTTAAATTCGTGATACCGAAGATAGTTTTGTCCAAACCGTTTTCAGAAATACGCTTCGAAATTGCAGCACCCGCCAACTTAATTTCATGTCTGTTTTCCGACTTGGCAGTCGCAACCTCCGGCCATACACTCATTATGATCAGAATTTAGAAGAATGGGAGCCGGAAAAACCAATAGAAACTATTATACATGGATTTTAGTGAAAATAAGGCACCACGAAGTAACCGTCACCTTCACGGAAAACTAAAACGTACGAAGATTGTCGATAATCGTGTGTAACTCAGATCAGAACCGGTTCAAATATTCAGATCGCGTAGGTTTGAACCGTTGAGCTGCAGCTCAACTGCAGATCAAGCAGCTCAAATCGTGGCTTGCGGCTCATCGAGTCATCGTTGTCGCGCACCCGACCGCAGCTAATCGAACTGAATTGCGAACCGAACCGAAATCTGTTTTTTGAAGCAGTGTGACCTGAACAGAATGATGAACGAAACAGAATGACTTAGAAAGGGAAGGAGAGCATATTTACCACGAATCTTACAATTCCCGGGATAAACAAGATAATAATTATGTTAATCCAGATAATAAACTATTTATATGCAATTTATTTTGCAAATCCTTTCATTTGTTTTAGCATGATTGATTAACAAATATCCATACATACAAACTTAGGCAATTATAATATTAATCGGAAAACAAAAAAAAAAAAATTATTTTAATTTAAAAATATTTTTTATCAGTAGATTTCCCGATAAATTGAGAACATTTCCAACGTTGTTGAGCTGAAACTATAAACCAACTATATGAGCTGTATATTCTAGCGCTGCATAAGGTCTAGTTTACTTCGCTATTGACTAAATGACTCCCTCGAGTTAGTACGTGAACTGATCTGAAATGACCTGTTGAGCCGGTTCAAGTTTTCAGCTCAAGGGTTGAGCTGCGAGCCGCGGCGTGACTCAAGTATATCTGTTGAGTTACCCATGGCTAATTGTCGAAGATACGAAGTACAAAACGAACGATGCAGCAAATATGCAAATGACAATCAAATGTTATGACTTATGACATATTATCTTTCTAAAAATCTGATTTTTTTCGCTTATTCGGCAAATTAAAATCAACTTGATTACTAGACCGACTACTACCGACACTACTCATTAGAAACTCAAGTTCCCAACTTTGAAAAAAGTTCCTTTTAAGGTTTTAGGTAAGGATGCTTCATTTTAGACCGTTCTTCAGCTGAAATGAGACAGAGTATGGTCAAACGAAAAAACACAAACAGGCATAATATCTGAAGTTGAATTGCTGCTGAAATGTTCTAATGAAAAAAATTGCCATTGACAAGTGATAACTGTTGGGAATGTCACTTCATATGTCAAAAGTTTCAAAATAGAGTTTTGGCGGGAACGCGGAAAAGTCGTATCGCCTTATCGCCACATTATATTATTTTCCGAAACTAAAACATGTGTTTCTGCGGGCGTTTATTTACAAAAATAGTGATCACTAGCTGGAGTAGCTGGTATCCACCGGCTTCGCTGGGTTTGTACCATAGTCCATAATTTACACAAAACCTTGACGAATTATATCGTCAAACCTAACCTTCGTCATGAATCACTCTATCTATTGAAATCCGTGTAGTAGGTAGTTTTTAAGTTGGTCGTCGGCTGCGTGTCTGTCTAGACACGCAGCCGACGACTTTGTTTTATAATAATTACGTTGCCTCACTTTAATCTGAGTATGTTGCAGTGAAGTGCCAAATTATAGCGCGATTGCGCAAAAGTGATGAAACAGAACTTTTCGTGTAGCTTTCAAAACTTAGACAGTAGACAATAGACAATAGACAACACTTTATTTATGACATAAAACACATTTCATAATTTACAATACTTAAATACAAAAAAAAATAAACAATAAACATAAAACATAGAAAAAAAACTTAAAGGTATATAGTAGGTATAGTATACAATAAATAAAAATTAAACAAAAAAACAAAAAGTTTGAAATATATTTTATGTCACAAACCGGCCTCGACTCAGCATAATGCCGACTGAAGCCAGCCGGCGCTGGTCTTCCGTCGAAGCCGGCAGGTGACGTCACGCACGAGTGTGCCTACCGGTAAAAATCTAAAACTTCTGTTAAACTTAAACTTGTAGTAAAGTCCCAATACAGTTCTATACTAGGACATAACTACATTTAATATTGGTCTCAACTTATTTTGTGGGACTTTGACTCTAACTCATTTTCCTAGATTTATCTTAAAATACTCTAAAATAATTTTATCGTAAAAACTGGTAAATACAAAAAAAAGTGCGACGCCAAAAATTTATAATAAGTTCCCATAGAGTGGAAAATGAAGTTTCAAAACAAACAAGTTGCTGCAGGTTTTTGTAATTTCAACAAAGAATAAACGATATTTTGTAGATTATTCATGCACACAGGGCTAGGATAATGCGGCGCAGCCAAGCGCCGAGCCAAACTGGCTCCGGTAATATTGTGTTTAAGAGCCCTCTTCTTGATGCAGTTAAACGAAAGCGGCGGGAATGTACAAGGATACCTTTAGCCCAGAAATCACCTTCCCAAACCCTATCGACTTCGGATCACGAAAATCTTATCCGTCAGATATTGTGTAAACCTTTCAAGGTACCCATACCTAACTATGTATCGTCTTATTGCGGCAAAAGCTTGGGATTGAAGAGAAGTCAGGTAAGACGCGCTTTACACGACCCGGATGAACCAAACGCGCTAGTTTTATACCGGCCCCCATATATTCCAGAACATGAAAAGATGAAAATGAAGCCAGAAGACATCAGAGTAGCTGTGGTAGTGGACCCAGTGCTCGGTAATATATTGAGGCCACATCAGAGAGATGGAGTCAAGTTCATGTATGACTGTGTAACAGGTCATCAGATCGAAAATACTTACGGTTGCATTATGGCAGACGAAATGGGTCTGGGAAAGACACTACAGTGTATTACGTTACTTTGGACATTATTGAGACAAGGACCAGAATGCAAACCGACAATATCAAAAGCTATCATTGTGTGCCCAAGTAGCTTAGTAAAGAATTGGTACAATGAAATCCACAAATGGCTAGCTCAGAGGATCAATGCCTTGGCAATGGATGGGGGCTCCAAAGCAGACATTACATTAAAACTACAACAATTCATGAATACATATTCAGCGACTCGAGTAGCCACTCCTGTTCTTATCATCTCATATGAAACTTTCAGAATATACTCTAATATACTGCACTCGTCTGAAGTTGGACTGGTCCTCTGCGATGAGGGCCATAGATTAAAGAATAGTGAGAATCAGACATACCAAGCTTTGATGGGGCTCAAAGCTAAACGGAGGATATTAATTTCAGGCACTCCAATCCAAAATGACTTGACTGAGTACTTCAGTTTAGTTCATTTTGTCAATGAAGGAATCTTGGGCACAGCACATGACTTTAAAAAACGATATGAAAATCCAATTTTAAGAGGTCAAGATGCTTTAGCTACTGCTTCAGAAAGGGAAAAGGCACAGGACTGTCTTCAAACCTTGACTTCTATAGTGAATAAGTGCATGATCCGTAGAACAAGCACTCTGCTAACAAAATATTTGCCAGTGAAGTTTGAACAGGTCATTTGTGTGAAAATGACACCACTTCAGACACAAATCTACAAGAATTTCATAAGATCTGATTCTATTCGGAACAAAGTATCCGGCACTGGAGAGAAGAGCAACACTTTAAGTGCCCTTTCTAGTATTACTACTCTAAAGAAACTATGCAATCATCCAGATTTGGTGTACGACAAAATCATGGAAAGATCTGAAGGCTTTGAAAAGGCAAGAGACCTACTCCCGAGTAATTATGATATCAAAGATGTAAAACCAGAATACTCAGGGAAACTCATGATACTAGACTGCATACTGGCTAACTTAAAGACAAATACAGATGACAAAATAGTCCTTGTTTCAAATTACACCCAAACTCTGGACTTGTTTGAGAAACTGTGTCGTAAGAGATGCTATCAGTATGTAAGACTTGATGGTTCCATGACTATTAAAAAGAGAGCAAAAGTTGTTGAAAGTTTTAACAGTAAAGATTCAAAAGAGTGGATCTTCATGCTTAGCTCTAAAGCCGGAGGCTGTGGTTTGAATCTCATAGGTGCCAATCGGCTTATAATGTTCGATCCGGACTGGAATCCTGCCAATGATGACCAAGCTATGGCTAGAGTATGGAGAGATGGTCAGAAGAAACCTTGCTATATCTACCGATTGCTAGCTACAGGCACAATAGAGGAAAAGATATTTCAACGACAAGCACACAAAAAAGCGTTGAGTGACACTGTTGTTGATCAGAATGAAGAGTCATTGAGGCACTTCACATCTGATGACTTAAAGGACTTATTTCGACTCGAAGAAAACACATTGTCCGACACTCACGGAAAGTTCAAGTGCCGTAGGTGTGTTAACAACATACAAATTACATTGCCTCCTGAAAATTCGGACTGTACTTCAGATTTATCAAACTGGTACCACTGTGCTGATAAGAAGAACCTAGCGGATATAGTTCTGAAACAATGCTGGGACTTGGCTAAGAGCATTTCATTCGTATTCCATCATAGATCAGCCAAAACTGAAGCACAAATAAAACAGAGCGAAGAAGAGAAAGAGAATGTCCCAGAACCAAAAAGAAGGAAAATAGAAATAGATGATGACTATTCAGAGCCAGACCACAGCAGCGATGAAGATTATGAGTGAATTTGTATTTTTTCTTGTTTATGTGGAAGTGAAATTATGTTTATTGTAAATAATATTTTAGATATAAGAAAATGTGGCGAATATAATATTCTGTGATTAAAAATGATGTTACCAATTATGGATTTTCTTGTACTAAGAGTTCAAATTTAATTTATTTAACAATGATAGTTATATACAATTATTATTATTATTATTTTTTGATGTAAATTAGATATCACGATACAGTGTTGAACGTATAATAAACACACAAGAATTGACCTAAAATAAAATAACTTAAAATAATAACTACTCTAAAAGACCGCTATCAATGGGAATAGTTCCCAAAACGCTGGCCCCATTGCCGCGTTGTATGGCAATACTCAAACGCTGAGCAAAATAAAGGCCAGCGTTTTGTTCACGTGTGGCGTCGACCAAACGAGATGACAATTCTTTAAAAATTTGTTTTATGTTTCGTTGAACATCTATCCAAAATAGTATTTATCTTTCTGCTATTTACCCAAAATATTTTTAGATGCAGCCATTTACATTTAGGTGAGCAAAAAATTAAAAAACTAAAGTAACAATAATATATTTATTGATAAAATAACATAATTATGACAATACCAAATAATAATATATGCCAATCCTGATAATAATAGTATGTAGGTATATTAATTAAATACACTTAAAATCTCTTATCGCCATTCTATAACTTTTTTAGTTGCTATAAAATATTGTGTGGAATATCCATAAAATAGAATAAGGTAGAGGTATCCTATACATAAGTAGCTTGGATAAAATCGCTTTAGGCGATAACGCCGCCTTCCTGCTGCCAAACATGTGTTGTATTTATTTAAATATTGATGTACAATACAGCCAATTTTTTATAAAAGACATTAATTGCTTATCAAATATTTATCCCAACATGGTCTTAGTATTTATAATCCATTTATTATATTCATTTAACACAAATATGTGCTAAAATTGTCTGAACAATATTTTTTTATTGTATCTTCGAAGTTTCAATAAATAACAATATTCTTTTAACCACTTAACATACTGTGACGTAGCAAGGTATTAAAAGGTACACATGGGAAAAAAAATTTAGGGGAATTCCCTTCAACTTTGAATTAGTTTTAACCAACTTGGCATAATTATATTTGCATTGCAACTTGTTCCTGTTATATTTATATTTTAAAAGTGGGAGATACTGTAGCAAGTTCTGCTTGGTAATCAGGGTCCGAAGGGCCTAAGCTTGAGGGCCCGGAGCAATGACAGCACCCATCCCTTAAGTACCTATGCCAGTAGATAGGATGCCTTGAGAGTCAATAGAGTAATCATATCAATAGTATATCTCTTGTATAGCTATAAAAATTATTCTTAAATCAACAATATAAAAAACTAGAATGAAGTGCACTCTGAGAGTAGCATATACCTAACCTATCTATTTAGTACAAAACATATTTATTTCCCGTTTCAAGTGCTAGCCATTTGATCTTTAACTTTAGAGAGGGTTATGTCTAGCAGTAACTCTGAAAGTAATGAGCGCCAATACAGCCATGCCCCGAACTTTGTTTGGTTCTCAAAGTTCTGTGTATTGCTGCAATGGTCATGGGCATGCGGCATCTTAATATCAGGCAGGAGAACGAATGGTACGTCTCATTACTTAAAAAAAATAATTACATTAAAAAAACAGATTCCATTACTACTAACAGGGGACGGTCCGAGCGGTGCATCGAGTGACGAACTCCCAATCCGCGTCCTTATAGTGTAGGTACCAACCAAACGTAAACCCCAAAATTGTAGGTGTCAACTCAGCTTCGTTCTCGAGAAATCGCCTATCAAAGTTGGTAATTAAAAAAAAGAATGATAAGTCAATAACCATGACAATGACCCGTTTAGCACTACCGTACCATAATGTAGTAGTACTTATTATATGAATTTACAACAATAAACGGTGTAACAATGATCAATTGAACAACGACTGTCCTAGCTGGAGCAACTGAGTTTGAGTCCATAAGACCAGCTCGGTGGCTGCGAGGAATATTTTCGCTTCTCTGCCTCTTCATTTACTTCAAATGGCTGCTTGAACAGCTCCAGCAGAAACCTTACCTGTGGGTATGTTAATACATTATATTTAAACTAGCTTAGGTTCGCGACTTGTCCGTGTCACGTAACTTCAGAATTAAGTTCAGTGATAAATGAAACGTGCAAGTAACAAATAATCGATAGTCATGAAATTTGCGCTGTTTTATTATTATACTAGCGGACGCCTCGCGATTTCACCCGCGTAGTTCCCGTTCCCGTGGGATTTGGGGATAAAAAGTAGCCATGTCACCAGGGAGTAGCGTAGCTTCCCAACGGTGAAAGAGTTTTTGAAATCGGTCCAGTAGTTTCAGAGTCTATTCAATACAAACAAAAAATCAAATCTTTCCTCTTTATAATAGCATGGATTAAGAAAAATGATAGGTAGGTACCTTTTGTACCTCAATAATGTTCCATAACACGCATCTATACCAAATTTTAAGTGGATACGTCCAGTACCTTGTTATTTAATAATGCCACAGGAACCTAGCATTTTTCTAGTATAAAAAGTATCCTATATTTTAATCCAGGTAATAAACCATATGTGTACCAAATTTCATCCAAAACCGTTCAGCCGTTTTTGCGTAAGTTTAAATAGTTTATTTTAGACGCTTCTAAGCCAGATTACCAAAGCTTTGCTTTTTTTTAATGAGATGAACAAGACGCTCTCCTAATGGTTAGAGGTAACGCCTGTTCGTGACCATAGCACCGATACACATAACTTTGAGTAGCAAAACAAAGTCCAGGGCATCGCTACTTTGGCGCTCACTACTTTGAGAAATTAGATGGTTAGTCTCAACAGCACTGTATTTTGCTAGCTGCAGTACCTACTCTTTAAACCGGAACACAGTATGCTTTCACACGGCATAATATACTGCGATGGTACCTACCTAGATGACCTCCTGCTAAGGAGATCTACCACCAAATAGCATTGCTTAGACGCGTGCAGTACTGTGTTGTTAATAATTGCATATATTTACAGCCTTTAATTGATTGTTTTTAATAATAACAAAAATATTACTATTAAAAATCATAAACCAAAAATTATCAAATACGGATATATTATTGATAAACACCAATGCAGGTCATTATCATGAAACTACGAGCGGTGGCCGATTAGTTGAAAATGACCCTGTATTAAGAAGAATGTACCTTTTCAAACTCGTTCTTCTCCGCGTCAACGATGGCTTCCTGTAACATCCAGTTCCTCGGTACGTATATTGGGTTCACTCTTATCATTCTTTCTTTTCGTTCATCTTCACTCACTGAAATTGATTTTTTTAATACTATTTCATTTTGGTTCAGTGCCAAAAATTAAAAAAAGTAACTGCTATTCATATCGGAACACTCATAACAGCAAAAAACAAATAAGTAATAGGTACAAATGCCTACACACTATTGTGAAATTGCATACAAAATCATGATGTCGATTTTTCGGTTTCGAATTCGACTTCGACGGGATTACGGTGCACTTGCCCTGGGCAGCAGCTGTCTACCACGGTTGGAAAAATAGTAAATTCGAGTCTGAAACCACTACAGTATTTAAGAAAAAAAAACATTAAAATTGGTTGAGCCATTTTCAAGTTTTCCACACGAACACACGGCAATTGATTTTCAAATTTAATAATAAATTAATCTATACAGTAAGTAAGAAATATGATTGTTTACCTACATTTGTAATCCAAAATTGAACTGTCAAATACAATTTTACTTAGAAATTATGCATATTATACTTATCTAACTGAAAAGTAAAGCAAATATTTGAAAAACGTCATGCCTTACCATTTTCCTCGTCAAGCCTTTGCAAGTATGACTCCACCCATTTATCCCATCCATTCACGGTACTGATTTTTGCTAGCGACCACTTACTCTCTAACAATATCTTGTCTGTAAGCTCTTTTCTATCAACCTGCAAAAGAAAAAAGATTAATACAAGTTAACATAAACCTTTTGTTTTGGTTGACATGCTAGGTAGAAAGCCCTAGAATGAAACTGTCTTTCAAGCCAAGTCTAAATATACACGTAGTTATGTAACATCACAATGGACAAAATTTCCCAGAAAAACATCACCTGAAAGGTTCAGTGAAAATAATATTTTATTTATATTGAAAACTAAAACATAAATATGGGTGTTCTCGGTTAGATACAATCTGGGTGCCTTTAAGTTGCGAGTGAATTTGTTTCTTCAAGGCAAGCCTGCTATTGTAGACCGCATCTTCACTTAACATCAAATGCAAGCATATTTCAAAAGCAGCTATGGGATTGAGACAACTGATAAAAAATCCAAAAGTAAATATTTGACCTCAGCTAACTGGCGGAAGGTACCGGTGAAGTCAGCCATCGAGTCTTGCATCAGATCCATCAACTTATCCACTAACTCCTGGTCACCATCTTGAATCTCTTGTATCCCAAGTTTTTGCAGGTAAGTTTTTCTGAAACAACTTCACTAATTATAATCTGCAATCGTTTGCATATATGGATGAAAAAGTGGAACATCAGTCGACCAGCTGCAAGATGGCTAGACGATGCGAAATCGTCGTCTCCTGCTGGTTGAGGATAACAACTGTGCATGACCATTGCAGCGTTAAGAGAAGAACTTTGAGCAATAAAACAAAGTCCTGACATCGCTGCTTTGCCGCTCATTACTTTGAGACATTTAATGATTAGTCACAATAGCCATGTAACGTCGCTGCAGTACCCTTCAAACCGGAACACAGTAACGTTTACACACTACTGCTTGGCAATAGAATATCTGGTACTGCGGTGGCAACAATCTAGACTAGACGATATCCTACCAAGGAGTTCTGCCACCAAGGGCTGATTAGTAACAGAGAAGATTTGAGATATCATAGCACGAGTCAACAGAAGCTTCCAGCACAATGCCCACATCAAAAGATTGCAGATAATAGTGATAAGGTTTTTTTTGATAACTTGGATATACTTAGGCAAAATATCCCTATGCCCATGGGTGTAGCTAGTTAGGGGTTAGACGATGCCCTGAACTGGGGCTTTCAAGCTCAGGGAGCCCATCGGACACTGACCACCAAGCAAACTGAATTTGCTATAATTTCTCCCTTTAAGATATAAATATAACCCTTAATTATGGCAACTCTGTTTGTTTAGTGTTGCCAACTTTACTTTGAAAAATGATTTTAATTAGTAATGTAAAAGTAATTTACTTGATAAAACCTAACCTGTGTAGATAGGCCCCCATTTTTGCAAAAAAGGGTGCCTATCTTTGGTTCCTTAGCTATGTTACTATCCACGCCTATTTATTGTTTCATAAATGCACTTACAAAACTTTTTTTGTGACGTATTCTTCCAGCGATGCAATGATCTCCTTAGTCTTCTCCGGCTGGTCTTCTGTCAGGACCGGTTCCATCGCCTCCGCTAGCTTGGTCATGTTCCAAATTATTATCTAAACGGAGAATGTAGGTACAGTTTATTGCCCATTTCGATGCTTGGTTGCCGAAGTGAGTTCGGTAGGAAAACTAGGTGGAATACGCGTCTCTTTAGAACGATTTATTTGAGCCAATGGAAATATATATTATATTAACACATTGTTGTTTATAGATTAGCGACCCGCCCCGGTTTCACACGGAACTTTTTTTGGGGACTTGATTACAAAAAAAAATTCATTACAATAAAAAAAAAAAGAACTTCACTGACAAACAAAATAAAATGTATACATATATCTTACGAAATAAACACATCTAGCCTGAAATGGAACTGGCTCTCAAGTGAGGCTTTCGCAACACTGTCGCACACACTTGGGCACAAATTTTAAACTTGAGGGTATAGTAGCTAGCCAGCCGAGTACTAGTAAATAACAACCCCTGTAAATATTTCGTTTTATTTAAATACATTATTACATGATTATTTTTATATACATACTATATTATGTTTAATTTTTATTTTCTTTTTTTCTTATTAGTGTTACATCTCCCGTTTGTTTCTTATGTTTTCTATCGTATTTTTCTATTCTTGGTTGCCTGGAAGAGATCGCTGTTAGCGATAAGGCCGCCACTTGTGGCTATCTACATATCTATCAACATGCTATGGTTTCCTCATGATGATTTCCTTCACCGGCAGCTCAAGCTCGTTGTTGAGGTTTGAACCCACGCCCTTCGGCGTGTGAACCGACCCAGCTAACAACTGAGCTATCATCGCTACAATATAGGTAAATCATAAAAATAAGAACAAACTATACATCATATTTTGTCCAGCTTTAATGAACTTGAAATATCCATCTCAGGCTAAATATGTTTACTATACTCCGACCACACAGTCTCTTAACAGGTCAGCTGTAGTCAAACACCTAGTCTGACACCCATAAAACAAATACGCTCACCTGCGGCTGTTTGTTGAACGCGTACCGTCCCATATCGTCGGAAGTATTGGGCACATAATGTTGGTAGTAGTGGTCAATAAACCCGTACGGCCCGTAGTCGATGGTCAGCCCAAGGACGCTCACGTTGTCCGTGTTCAGGACACCGTGGACGAAACCAAACCCTAATACATTAGAAAACCCTTATTTCTACGATAACATAATAGCGTATTAGAAAAAAATTACATCTATAATTGATTGATTCAGGCGTTACTTTGCGGAAGTTCATTTCAAAATTACATCTATTCTAACATATTTTATAATAAATAAAAATAAAATGTACAACTTAACACATTCAATGCCACCGCCACGCCTAGCGTGTCCTCACGAATCCCTATCGCGATAAATAATAAATAAATATCGTAGGACACGCAGCGCCATCTGACCCCAAACTAAGCAAAGCTTGTACTATCGAAGTCAGATAACTGATAGAATACTTTTATTTTTTGTAATGTACCAACAAACACAACAAACATTTTTTATACCACACAATGTTTATCCTGGGTGGGAATCGAAACCACGCCCTTCAGCTCTTGGAGCAGACATACTACCAATGAATCAACAGAGCTGTCGATACCGCGAACACGCCAGGCGTGCTCTCGACTTTTCATGAATTTGAGCATACTTTTTATCTGAAGCCGAAATACGGCTTTTTACGATTTCACCTTTGTACAGTGCCAGTGAACACGCCTAGCGTGCCCATGTCATTTCATCTTGTGTCGAGTGCCGAGAGCATGCTAACGCACGTTCATAGGACAAGACAGGTGCGTGGAAGAAACAATCTTTGCAATTGGGTAAAAACAGGACTGTTTTTCTTTCTATGGTGTTTCTTTCTAGTTAATCTTTATATCTTGACAGTCTGGGTGTTTAACCACAACTCACATGATGTAATGTGGCGATGTGGTCGAAGACGGTAAACACACCTAGCTTGTAATGGAACTGGCTTTTAAGTGAGGCTACCGGAACACTGTTAAATGTTAGACGGCAGATTTTCAACTTGATGGTGGTACTCGTAGCTAGTCAGTCGAGTAATAGAAAGTACTCTACCATCACCTTTATAATAAATCACGCACATATAGAAGCAACAAAAAGTAGAAGACATGGCCTAGAAAGTACAAGCAGGCAAGCGAGTTTTATAATCAAGACCATGTCCAAAGCTTGTACGGCTGCCAGAATATAGACATACCTTGCCAAGTCGCCACCATGTCAAGATTCCTGTGGCAAACATCAGAGAACCATTTCACGTATCTATCTTCGTCCACTGGATCTATCCCTGGGAAGTGGTTCTGGAATATAAGAATGGCCCATTTATGTATACTTTTTTAAAAATCAAAATAAGGTCGAGTGGTCGAGACTGAGTCTGTTACTCAGTCTAGACCAAGCGCTCGAAGAGTCAACACGTCCTGAGGATGCCTCGTGTAGAGGCGAAACACGTGTCAGTGGTTACTGCAGAGAGGGGAGTATTTGAAGACTTGTGGTTATTTTAATTAAATTTTTGTTAAATTATATTTTTAAAGTTTATGTCAAATTAGTACTAGATATTAAGTAAGATTAGGTTTTTAATTAATAAGTTGTCAAATTAGTTAATTTAAGTTAGATAGTTAGTTAATTGATGCTCTCATCACTGTTGTAACTGGAACGACTGTTGAGCGGAAATATAAACTACATATATATATACCTTGAATATTCAAAATGAACTTTCGCAAAGTAACGCCTGAATCAATCAATTATCAAAATAGTTCGCGTTTGACCACAGTATTGCGGTCTAAGATAGGATACGCTTACATAGAAGAAACCTATTTACTCTAGATTTGAAGACACATATATTGCTCGCTGTAGCTGACATTTTGTCTGGCCGTCCGGTAGTAGAAAGGTGTAGAGAATCAAATTTTTTTTATGTAAAAAGTAATGAGACGAACGAGACACTCTCCTGATGGTAAGGGATAACGCCTGCCCATGACCATTGCAACGATACATAGAACTTTGAGTAACAAAACAAAGTGCAGGGCGTCGCTGCTTTGGCGCTCATTACTTCCAGTGCAGTTCAAGTGCACACTCCGATATGGTGCACACGTTCTATCCGAATCAGTCTTTAAAAACTGCCCCACTCCTGGGTGCGGGCTTCTTCTCATTGTCAGAAGGGTGAGCCCGTAGTCCACCACTCTGGCCAAGTGCGGGTTAGCCAACTTCACAAATCTTTGGGAAGTTTTATAATATTATTTTAGGCATGTAGTTTTTCTCACGATGTTTTTCGTACCGCTCGGTTTAATCGACTGTTTCTTCCGCGCACCTGTCTTATTTTGAATGGCTTACCTTCGGGTTTTTCACCGAATTTTGATCTATCTCGCTTCAAACAAAGGGTGAATAGGATACTTAAATGTCGTCAACGCACTGATAATGCCCCGGGCATTGTATAATGTATATGTCCATAGGCGGCGACCACTTACCATCAGGTGGCCCGTCGCTTGTTTGCACAAAAAATCTAATCCGACTGACAGTTCCAGAGATTAGCGTGTGCAAACGAACACACTCTTTCACTTTAGTATATTCAGTTACTATTATATTCAAATTCTAAACGTGTTTTTGAGAAATTAGGTACCTACAATACATGATATTATTTTGTCAGAAATATAAACTAAAAACTAGATAGCGTTACTAATATTTCGTGCTTAGTTTTTTACACGACTGCCCACAAAAAGAGTATAATGTGTTCAGGGTTCATGTATGTATGCTTCTTTGTGTATGTATGTATGCGAGTTTCATTATTCCACTATAACTTTTGAATACATATTTACTATACTACATATTTTGATGTTAGGAGTATCGTTAGAATCCTTACATCAACCCGAGCAATACGGGCTATAAACTTTTTAAAGAAAAAAGTCATTTACTTTTGTGCATTCGTGTTTTTTAAGCTATGCAGCCACCTAAATACTATTTCTCTTTTTTTTTATTTAAAAAGTAATGAGACGATCGAGGCGTTCTCCTGATGGTAATTTGTTAAGTTGAGTATTGCCATACAACGCGGCAATGGGGCGCGTTTTGGGAACTATTCTCATTGATAGCGGCCTTTTAAATTAGTTTTTATTTTACATGTTACATTTGTCTTAGTTACATTACTTATTCATACCTGTAAATGAACATACGCTTAGACATAATTATGATATTGCGGACTTATTTGTAGCTGTCAATTTGCTCTATAAAACGTCACTTTATTCTATTGTCTATAGTTTTCGCTGCGCATGCTAAGTAAGGATTTTTTCAAAGATTTTTACAGCTTGGGTTACATTATTGAATTTTCCATACGGATCCTTGTTTTTTAAATAAAATATAGCCTATGTCTATCACGGATAATGTAGCATTTTAATAATGAAAGAATTATTAATATCGGTCCAGTAGTTTCGGAGTCTATTCAATGCAAACAAAAAATCAAATCGTTTCTCTTTATAATTAGTGTAGATTAACGAGATTGGAATGAGTGGAAAGGCGCCTACCTTTATAATAAAGTCGAGCAAGGTCCTCATCAGGTCCGGTTCCTTCCGTTTGTGTAGTATCTCGATGGAGCCACCGCGATACCAGGAAGGCGCGAGGCGGAGCACGACGGCGCACCGCTCGGGCCGCGCCGTGCCCGTGTAAGACTTATCGCGATATACTTTATGCTCATCGCTTACTGAAAGTAAATAAATAAATATCGCAAGACATTACACACAGCACCATCTGACCCTAAACTAAGCAAAGCTTGCATTATGGAAGTCAGTTTACTGATAAAATTTTTGTAAATACATACTTATACGCACGGTAAAACAAAACTCGATTAACAATATAAATATAGCCTATATCTATCGCGGATAATGTAGCATTCTAATAATGAAAGAATTTTATTAATATCGGTCCAGTAGTTTCGAAGCCCATTCAATTCAAATAATAAACAAACAAAAAATCAAATCTTTCCTCTTTATAATTAGTTACAGACAGATACAGAACAAACATTTGTTTATACCAGATTTTAGATATTACAGCCCCCCCTCCCCCTGTAATATAGGTTGTTAAATTTCTGCCGCCCTCCTCAATTGTTCCTAGATTATTTTTACAATCCAAAAATGTGTTATTAAGTCAGTTTCACAACAAAACATAGTTTAATTTAAGAAATAGCTTACACACTGGATTTGCACTCTGATATGATTTGTTGACATCGCCAATGTTGCAAGTGTCCATTGGCAGCGTGAGCTTACTATCAGGTGATCAGTCTGCTTGTATTCTAATAACTACTAATTTTATACAAAAAAAAAAATACGTCTTACCCACCAGCGCGGCAGCTCTAGTTGAAGGTATGCCAAGGTGGTGGCAAGCTTCCGAGGCGACCATCTCTCTGATCGAGGACCGCAGCACGGCGCGCCCGTCGCCGAAGCGAGAGTACGGCGTCTCCCCGGAGCCCTTCAGCTGGGGCTGCCAGGATTCGCCTTTACTGAACCCAACAAAAAAATACCCTTTATTTTTAATCACACTAATATCATAGAAATATTTTTTTATAGGCTTGCGTTTGACCGCCAATTCGCCTGATGTAAAGTAAAGATGCGGCCTACAGTGGAGCACGCTCGAATAGAAGAAACCGATTCACTCGCGACTTAACGGATTTTAATGAAATTTGGGATGCATATAGTTCTTTTCTTATGCGTGTATGGATGTTTGACCATGTACAATTGTACATGATATAATAATGTACAAACCTGTTAATATATTCCCCCAGAATATGAGCTCTCCCATCGCCAAGCTGATCTGCCCAAAATCCAAACTGATAGCCACCATACCTAGAACATAATATTTATAACTTTTATGACGGCCGTTGATGACAATCGACAGAATCAACAAAACTGCACTAAAGCTGTGGCCATTTTGCCATTTTGATTTACCACACTTATGAAATGCGAAAGTTTGTATGCACCTAAATCTTGGTGTTTTTTGACGGTTGTCTCTCTTCATCTTGGGATTCATAACTGTCTAAGATTAATTGCGTCTGATGGTTACATAGGTTTGGAGATATTTTTTTTTAAATTCAAAATAGGTTTGCGTTTGATCACACTGCCTGATTTTAAGCAGTAGTGTGGTCTAAGATGGAGCATGCTTATCTAGAAGAAACCTATTTACTTACTAACTTGGGCAACATTCCATTGTTTATCAATTCATTGTTTGACAGCCTGTTGGTTCATTGGTAGTATGTTTGCTCCAAGAGCTGAAGGGTGTGGGTTCGATTCCCACCCAGGATAAACATTTTGTGGTATAAACAAAATTTTTGTTCTGTGTCTGGGTGTTCTGTATTTATTACAAGTATGTATTTACAAAAAAAAAAGTATTTAAGTATTCTATCAGTTATCTGACTTCCATAGCACAAGCTTTGCTTAGTTTGGGATCAGATGGCGCTGTGTGTAATGTTCTACGATGTATTTATTTATAAGATGATGGTGGAATCAAACAGTATATTTAGTTAGAATTCAGTCCTCGACGACGATGACGACGTCGACGATGGACTAAGACCATATTTAATTTTGGCATTATGCTGTAGGTAGTAAAAAAGTTGCAAGTTCTTCATTAAATTTAATTTGTTAGTTAGTCTTTTTATTTGCTTGCGTATTTCCCATACTTGCTATTGTTTTAATTATGTGAATTCAAATTAATTTGCAGTTCACTTTATTCAGTAAGTTTGCCTAAAGCAGTATGTTTTTTGCCGAAACTTAATTGCTAATAAAATCCTCATTATGTGTTCAAATTTCTAAAGTTATAGGCATTAAATATAGATAAGTAGTATGCATTTTAACGATTGTCTATATACTATTATGAAGAGGAATGATTTGATTGTATGTTTGTATTGAACAGGCTACAAAACTACTGGACTAATTTCAAAAATTCTTTCACCATTGTGAAGCTACACTATCCCCGGGTGACATGGGCTAATTTATATCCCTGTTTTCATACAGGAACGGGAACTACGTGGATGAAACCGCGAGGCGTCCGCTAGTTAAAAATAAATTAGAATAGAATAGAATAATGTTTATTGCCCAAAAAGTCACACACATAAAAAATAAATTGAATTAAACATTATCAGTGTTCCTATCACTGATAAACTCGTCAAAAAGTTTGTACAATTTTTATTAAGACAGCTGTATAGAGGCATCGTCTTAAAATAATAATAAAAATATCACAAACATTAAAAATAATAATAAAATTAATTAAAAATTGTATAAAATTGAATTCATGATGTCGCATTTAGTAAAATAACCAAATGTATATTGAGGGTATTAGTGTAACATAGGTAATTAAAAGGTTCATAAATTATTATATACTACTATACACCTGTGTGACACAGTAAGTCCTCCAGAAGGCAAGTATTTCCCCGCTATAAAGTCCTTAAACTCCTCCGTGTCTGCTACTGATGGATCCAAGTCTAATATGTCTTGAAGAGCATTTTCTGATGCACAGACTAGGTGAAGTGTACCAGTTAAGGGCTCTGTAGGTACCTGAAAAACATTACAAAAAAGGTTTTTTTAAATCGGTCCTCTAGTTTTTGAGTTTATTCGTTACAAATATACCAAAAATACAAATCTTTCCACTTCACAATATTAGTGTAGATAAATGTAAAACCTATGAATCTTATCTTGCAGAACTACTATAAAATGTTTGGTGTTTCAGTGAGTGTCTCTAATACATAGTGGTGGTTTTGGTATATTTATTGAACACTTATATTGTCCAGCAATGGCCTATGATGAATAGATAAATGCGTACACAGCTAAACAAAAAAACAAGTTGCTATACCTTAGAAAAAACTGCATTTTTCACGGCAACGGGTATATTGTACTCTGGATTCTCATCAATAGGGAGCTCTGCGTAATTTGGAGGGTCCTTAAACTTCCATTCTTTAAAATTATTTAACGATTTCATCTTTGTTAAACTTGGTTTTTCTTGATGCAAGAGCGCAGCCAACGTACAAATACTTCTCCTCATGGGCTGTGATAAAACTGAATCAGTAGTTTTACAATAATTACCTCAATTTATAAATATCAGGAGATATAATAAAAATATTTGTTGCAAATCACAATGATTTTTCAGATTATTGTTTTTTTAGTAAACAACGTAGACCAGTAACTTCCAAGTAATCGATCAATTTTGCACTTTAAGTCTATGACATAAAGTTCATTCTTGAAGACTTTAGTAACCAATACAGTGGACATCAGCTGACGATAACATGACAGCTATGCGATAATTTTTTTTTTTTTTCGTTAATTTGCCCTTTCGGGCAGGCTAAAGCTATAAAGCCATACTGCCTCGTCTTCAGTGATATTTCTGCTGTATCTTAACTATGGTTATCGTCAAAGTCGTCTTAGTCAAGTCCAGTTCGTGTCAGTTCGTGCCAGTCATGCTTTAGTAAAGTAGTGGCAACTTTACTATAAAGCTTCGATGGAGTTTTGGAAGCAACACGAAAACTCATGTTTCACCACGTTATATCATTTTCCCACACTCGCGCTTGTAATTCGGCACTTTATGAGTAAAACACCACCATTTTTATGCATAAACACTCGACAAAACACTAGTTTTGGAAAAAAATACAACGAAGCGACACGACTCTTCCCGCGTTCCCGCCAAAACTCGCTATGCGATAAGCAAACGACAAAAATATGAGCTCAATTTTTTTCCTTAGCACTTTGGCACTTAGCACTTAGTGTATTTTGTCAGTACTTAATATTTCGCTATTACCACATACTCAACTTATAAAAAAGCCAGTGAGGTAAATCTAAGTTAATAGCCACACATAGTAAATCAAACATTACTGTGTGTCATCTGTGTTTCTGGTGTATAATAAAGTTATATTCTATTCTATTCTACTTATGCTCTTATAAAGTAGCAACAACTATAGAATAGAAGGAAGCTCCTGCAGTAGTTAGGAAACAACAACATAATGAATGCTTTCCCAGGATTTTGCACATAATTCAGTACTTTATTGTATTAATATCACACTAGTATTTTTCTAAATAAATATTAAAAAATACAAAAGTTTGTAAAACGTGGCGATGTTTTAGCTTTCCCGCCAAAACTCAAAAATTGTTTTTTCTTGAACTACATCACATGTTCAGAAAGTTTTTGTGGGTAGGTAACATAGCACGAGAAACAGCGCGATTTTCAAAATGTATAACATTTTTGATCGAATATTTGGACGGACTAGAAACAAATACGTCCATATTTTTATCATACCAAATAACAAATACGCATTAATGAAAAGAATGCACAAAGCATAATTTCAAAATAAATTAATTATTCTAAATTAAGGCACAAATAACAGAAACTAAGTGGAGCAACTAATTTTCAAAGCATATGCCCACTGTGGAGGCTGCGCAGAAAACCCGCACTTCTCTGCTTCAGGATGAACTTGGTACGGAGTGCGGAGGATTTCCAGGAGTAATCGGACCTGTAGATTTCATTAACAATTAAACCGTTATTATGTGTATTGTATTCACCGATACGAACGACTTTTGATAAAAGATCGAAGTAGCTACAAAATAATGTTTTCCATTAAAACATTTTATCCACCCTTGATAAATAATTATAGATATGAAATAGCTGATTACGTTTTTGTGAATTCAGAGTGGTTCCATAGTTAAAATTGTTTATAATGGGTAGTATGACCATCCGGTTTGGCACTACCCTTCCATGTAACTATTTAAAGAGATATGTTGTTACCACTAGCTATTTCATGTCATCCATATAAGATCTACAGTTTGATATTTTCAAGTAAATCATAACTAAAGTCAATAAATAATAAAGACAAAAATAATGCCATCTTAGAGTAACACGTAAAACTTGTCTAAGATTTTCATTAGTACCTTTCGAAAGTCATCCTTCTCAGCATCTACAATTGCCTCGTGCAACATCCAGTTGCGCGGCACGTATACTGGATTCACGGCTAACATGCGACGTCGGCGTTCGTCTTCAAACACTCCAGTTGAACTCGCATCCACTGAAAAAGTAATTTGCCGAGAGCTCATCATGTCTCAAGTCCTAAGAGACTTCTTACACCTAAGTAGCCAGCAAAAGCAAAGCTTTGTTTTGTTATTTGAAATTCTGGGTTACCGTTGTGATGATCATGGATACGCGTTATATCTAACCATCAAAAACCTTTTAAAAAAAGTTCTATTTTTTTCTATCCTGCTTCTTTATCCCTTCTCTCTCGGTAGGTATTAATTGAGCCAGCAGCGTGTGACATCAATTTATGATTTAAAAAAGGAAAAAATATGAATTAAGTTTTTAAATCTTTTGACATTTTGTAATTAGTTTTTTTTTTTTAATATTATTATTACTTTATTACTTTGACATCTTCATTTTTTTTTAAATTTTTGTAATTGTATTTTAGATTTTTGTTTTAGTGGAATGTCAAAATTTTGTGAGATTGAATGTGATTGGTTAGCCATATTCTTTCTCAATAAATAAATAAATAAATAAATGAAGTTCCTTCCTTCCGTAGCTGCTTTGGCATTTATTATTTGGATTAATTCCAAACCATATAGGGTTTGGTAAAATTACGATGCTATTGAGACTAACTACCGAATGAATTCAAATAATAAATGTTTGTTTGTTTTAAAATTTCTTTATTGTATCATAAAATATATAACAAGCATGTACAACTACCAGTGTGTATTTGGTCCTGGCAGTACAACCGTGTAAATATTATTATTTTGCGAGCATAATACTCATCCAAAACTAAAAAAGTAAAAACTTATGTAAATAAAACGATAACATAAAACATTCAAATACAATTTGATACAGGAGCTTAAGTGGTTATATAAACTTTGGAACAGTTATTATATTTTAAAAGGAAAGGTATAAAACATATATATATATATATTTTTTTGAATAAAAAAGTATGTAATGGCGGTAGTAAGAGAACGGTGGGATCATTCGCTCGGCCGGTAGTCGCAGCTAGCAACAGGAACTTGCAAAGTTGTTATCGTAAACCAAAATAATAAATGCCAAAGCAGCTACGCCCTAGAATTTGTTTTGTTACTCATAGTTCTGGGATGCCGTTGTAATGATCATATATAGGCGTTATATCGAATCATCAAAAACCTTTAAAAAATGTTCTAATTTTTTTCTTACCAGCTTCTTTATCCAGTCTCTCTCGGTATTGATCGAGCCAGCAGCCCCAAGAAGCATGTGACGAGAGACGTTTTAGAGCCCACTTCTCGGCTAACTTAGTTTCACTCACCATCTCGTTTGGTTCAAGCTTCAAATAAAATGTACAAATATATTTTGTTCTCAAAATACAAGTCTGAACACATCTACATGTGAATTTGACTGTAATGTAATTACCTCAGCAAGTTGTCTAAACGCGCAGGTAAAATCAGCTCCGGTCTGCTGCATCATGTCGAGGAGCTTTTCCACTAGCTGTTCATCACCCCAGCGTTCTTCTTTTAGTCCTATCTTCATTAGGAATGTTTCCCTGAATATATAGGGGATAGCGATTCATTCACAAAAAAATGTTGTCAAATATTGGATGACAAGATAATTTCGTGAATTTCAATTAAGGGTGCTTCCAACTATAATTTTAATTGCTAATTTTCTGCATTCCTCGCGTTCATGTTGTCATAACTTATTAAACTTCGCAGTCTACATCAAAATTTGCAATTATACGATTCTCTCAGGCTAACTAGATTAAATTTAGAAAAATACATTTAAAAGTTTGTAATAATAAATGTAACATAACTAACAGAATTTTATTTTTGCAATAAGTGTCCAGTGTCTTGAGGATGTGCGACATGTGAACTTGCTGCGACGAAGTGAGCAGTGGCTTCAAAGCATTAGCCAACTGGCCTATGTTCCAAACCACCACCTTTAAATGCAAGTCAATATTTTAGTATGAAATTGTGTTGATCAAACGACATAGTATTTGTTTTAATTCAGTGTAAAGTAACGTGATTCAAAACTCACGATTCATTGTTAAGAAAAAGAGACTAAAAAAGTAAGCTGATGATAGTCCCTTGATTATATGTAAATTTCCACCAACGGACCCAAGATATATTCACAGTTTATGTAAAACATTCTATTTGTAAATTTAATGGATAAAGAACTAAAAATTCCCTTACATCTGGTTGTTTAGCGAGTGCATATCGACCCTCGCCGTCGGAACAGTTGGCCACGAATCCTCCATCATACGAATCTACGAACCCATACGGACCGTAGTCTAGAGTTAAGCCTAAGATGCTCATGTTGTCAGTATTTAAGAGACCATGTGTGAAGCCTACTCCTGAAAAAAAATGAGATATGTGTATATTAGTGATATATTCATACGCAAACAATTTAAGTCCAAATAAGTTCTTTATTTGTGTATCTTATAATATCAAAAGATATATTTGCAGGGAATTCAGAATCATGCTTCAGTATAATCTTTACCTTGCCATTTAGCCACCAGGTCCAGCGTGCGATGAGCTACTTCAGAAAAAAGTCTGATGAAACGGTTCTCATCTGACAAATGTATTTCTGGGAAGTACTCCTGGAAAATAGTTTGCAATTACTGTGACGATATGATATACATAATTGAGTTCCTCCTGTACAGAGATCAAGAAACCATCACTGATTAGGAATAATTCACTAATATTGTGTATTACATACATTAAGATAAAATACAAATAAAACACACACTAATAACACATTGAAAGGAACTGTCCTTGAAGATTTTCTAGAAGAAGAACTCTAAATGTAACCGTTCGAAGTATATTTTTGGAAAAGCTTGCATGCGCGGGGATCTTTTTTTTAGAACTTCAAAAGCTGAAATATTGAAGATTTAATTACTTTATTTAAAATAAGCTAAAGTTAAAAAAGTGTAGCTTGTGGGATTTAAATCTATGATTACGACGCAAAGTCAATGCTTCATAACGGTAAGACGGTAATGCCACCAAACTGTGGTGGATAACACAGGGAAAATTTGTTTCTGCCTTCACAAGAATAAGACTTCCTAAATTGTTATTTTAAAGCAGCACAGAGTTCGGTGCGGTAGTAAAATTTACCTTGATAATGAAATCAGCCAGCTGTTTGAGTGGTGCAAGTTCTCCTGCTTTTGCTGGCATTTCTAAAGACCCGAAGCGGAACCACGACTGAGATACGCGCAGCAAAGCGGCTGCGCGCTCCCTCCGGGGATTCCCGCTGTAGTACACGTCACGAATCACTAATTCATCACTCACTAGAAAAAAAAGTTATGATGAGGAAAAGAGATTAGTTTATTTCGTATGGAATAGTGAGACGAACGAAACGCTTCTCTAATGGTTAGAAATTACATTATCCCGTGACCTAGCAGCAGTCCCCTTAGTACTATTATTCTGTGACCCAGAACTTTGAATAACAAAATAAAGTCAAGTCTTTGCATTTGCATTGGCACTCATTACTTTTAAACATTCGATGTAATGTCTAGCCCTTTAGTTTGACTGGTGAAGCATCATTTAAATCAAAACGCAATTATGTTCACAATATCTGACATTGTGCTGGTAAGTACCCTATCTAGACGACCGTACGAAGGTAGTGGAAATAAGTACGTAGGTACATAACATAGAAAACACAAAGTTAAGTGCAGTGGGATTTAAACCTTGGTTGTATCTGCAGCGTGCCTGTCTGATGGTGCCCTAGCTAAGCTGTCATAACTTTTCATCTCAATTCCATTACTTCTTCACACTGTAACGGCTTTCGTCCTAAACCTCTCATAACTTATATTTTTAAAAAAATGCGGGCGAAATAGCATAGTGTGGTTGGTTACAAATATGAAAATGTCTAATTTATCTGCCTGTCTATTTGTATAACATGAAGTATTTCAAAAAAGGATGATCGTACCAACTAAACCGGCCGCCCTAGTAGTGGGAACTCCAAGGAAGTGGCACGCTTCGCTGCCGATCATTTCCCTGATAGCTGCTCGAAGTACGGAGCGACCGTCGTGGACGCGCGAGTAAGGAGTCTGACCGGACCCTTTCAGTTGCAACTGCCATCTTTCACCACATCTAAGGTCAAATATAGTTGGTCATTGTATTGTATTACAGTTTTGTTGCCTGATCCCTGGGTAAACCATATGAATGCCCCTATTTGCACCTGTGCACCTGTGATACCCACCCGTGGGATGTTATATCTATTTATACTGTTATAAAGAGAAAAGCTTTGATTGTTTGTTGTTCGAAACTACTGGACCGATTTCAAAACTTCTTTCACCGTTGGGAAGCTACACTATCTCCAGGTGATATAAGCTACTTTTTATCCCTGTTTTCCCACCGGAACGGGAACTACGCGGGTGAAACCGCGAGGCGTCTGCTAGTAGGTTTATAAAAATAAAAAACAATCGTAAGATCGACAGGGTAATTATTTGACTACTGTCCACCTGAAGTTGAACAGCTTTGTTAGACTTGTTAAAGTTCTTATACTTGATCTAGCATTGAATGAGCACTGCTCCAGTGAAGCTGATAATTTTATTCATTCATACATATATATGGATAATGATTTGACAACATAGAAAATAAGAATGATTTATTATTTATCAGATCGGTTGAAATGTGATTGTTTTAGCGGAATTATTGGGGTTTCGAGACATACGAACGAATGTCTCAAAGTAATGAGTGCCAAAATCGTAATGCCCTGGACTTTGTATTGTTACTCAAAGTCACTGAAAATATCGCTGCAATGGTCATGGACAGGTGTTGTTACTCTTACATGAAAATATACTATACCTGTTGACATATTCTCCAAGAATATGAGCTCGACCATCGCCAAGCTGTCCTACCCACAGTCCATATTGATGTCCTCCATATCTAAAATTTAATCTAGATATTTATTTTGTTCTTGAGATAACGGAAGAATCCATTGATTATCACTAGTTCAGAACCAATGGTGGCCAAAATGTATGCAAAATAAAGTGATTTTTTACAAAAAAGCGTACAAAATACATTGAATTTTAGAGCCAGACCAGAAATTTTACTTTTCTCAAGTTCTAGGCACTGTACCTACTGGTTTCTGTCCCTGCAACGCGATGGAACTGTCACTAGCATGGTGCTATCATTAAATGCTAAAAAGTTTCATCGTCTGTAAAGTAATCATAATAGTTTAGGGAGTGTTGAGTTGAAAATGTAACATCTTCAGTGACCCTAAATTTATCTTGGAAGGTTCCACATCATATTCAACAGAAATTCATAAAACAAAACCCATCTACCTATGAGCAACAGGCAAAGCCCCATATGGCAGTTTTTTCCCAGCAATAAGCTCGGCAAACTCATCACGATTTGCGATATCGGGATCCATGTCGAGGACATTCATTAAGACGTCAGTAGAAGCGCAGACTAAGCGGACGTTACGTTCAAGAGGATGAGGCGACGCCTGAAAGATTACAATTTGAAATACTTGTTGAATACTAAATGAACCTCATCAATAAACAATATTAATTTCATTGCAAGACACAAGTCAAAATGGGGTGTATTGTACAATCGCGAGTTTTGTTTAAGCGTTCCATTTTTTGATATCAGCATGTATTGATGGGGCATTATGACGTCACTAAGCACTGGTTAAAAATATACAACATTTCTCATCGTGATCTATGGTACAATTTCTTAGGATACTTTGTATCGCCACAATTTTTTTTGAACGCTTTTAATTGAACTTACTTCAGAAAATATAACATTTTTGATATTCGATCGAATTTGATCATGATTTTCGTCAATCGGCAGCAGAATATATTTAGGATACTGGCTGAATCTCCATTCTGTTAAATTTCTCTTCAATAATGGCGTTTCCCCTTCCATTTTCATTTTGTTAGCAGTAAAATTACGGATTTTACTTTACTTCGAAGATCAGCGAGATGCTGACAAATTTGAACGTGCCGCCATTTTCATTCAAAATAGTCAAGAATCCGTTTCATCAATTTCCAAAAAAAATATTCCTCGATGATAAAAAAGAACCATATTTTAAAGTAAGAATTTTTTATATTGAATTTTTTGTTTTAAACTATAATAATACTTTCTGTAGTTATATCGTTTTGATTAAAAAAGTGTATCAGTTTCAATCTGAGAGTTTCAACAAAATATGAGTGAACCATAGACAATTGTACTGACGATGTGTTCTATTTTACGTGGGCTGAATTTAAAAAAAATGGCAAGTTTTTTTTCTTTAATTTGGCGTTCGTGTTTTGAGCATTTGCCAGTATCAAGTATTTTATATTTACAATTTTCTTAAGTTAAATAAGTTGCCTTGTAGCTATAGTTATAGTCAAAGTCCAGTCTTGGTCAAGTCCAGTCCGTATCAGTCAGTTTTATTCAAAAAACAAGTTTGGGGGTTAGTACAATACGGTGTCAGGAATTATCTACGTTTCTGCCAAAATTTCCGATGTTTTCCGCTTATTTCGCTCTCGGGCATATAATCATGTTATTTATAATAATTACAATGTTCGTTTGATCATACTGGGTACAGACCGGTACAACAAACGCCAACGAATGACTAGTCTGTACCGAGCATAACTCGAACTCAAACGATAGAAACTCGAATGAAAAAAGCACATAATGAAATTTTGACCATTGGTTCTTTGGCAGGTCAAGGTCGTGACAATGCTATAAAATTATATTGATAAGACATTCACTGATATTTGCCAGGTGAATGTACGTGTTCTAATTTGGTCGGGTTGCTCTCAACGGAACTCATCCGGTGTGAAATTCGTCAGTTCGGCGACCGCAATTTCACTTTCGTGAGCCGCTTTCTCGTTTCTCACTTTCGAAAAAAATCCAATTCTCGCGTAGATTGTTGAACCAGTTTGTGTGTAGTAAATTCTAGTGAGAGGTTTAGTTTAATTTTAGT
This sequence comes from Biston betularia, assembly GCA_905404145.2. Classification (NCBI taxonomy): domain Eukaryota; kingdom Metazoa; phylum Arthropoda; class Insecta; order Lepidoptera; family Geometridae; genus Biston; species Biston betularia. The sequence continues at coordinate 646,180 of FR989883.1, forward strand.
GGACAGTGCATGAGTTTTGTGTTACGATAAATGGATTTTTGCCTATAATTATGGTGATTACGGAGGGTTATTTGAAGGAAAAGCTGACCAAGGAACTAGACGCCGTTCACGTCGTAAGTAATCTGTCAAAATATCTATCGACTGCATGACCTACCGCGTTGATAAACATTTTTGTGAATGAAAATCGCGTAAACCGGCTCTTAAATTTGTTTATTTTACACGATGACGAAGAAATTGGACCCCGAAAGGTTTACTTTGACGAAAGATGCGTTGTTGCCGGGCGTATTTTTCGCCCTGCTTGTGAGGTGGTGTGTTGCCCAGTATCCCTATTCTGGATACAAGAAACCTCCGATGTATGGTGATTTCGAGGCACAAAGGCACTGGCAGGAGATAACCGTGCAAACTCCTCTGGTATCCTGGTACCACAACACTACCCAGAATGATCTAAACTACTGGGGGTTAGACTATCCTCCTTTGACGGCGTATCATAGTTACATGATGGGGTTAGTCGCAGAATGGTTGGATCCCGAATCCATACGGCTGTTCGCATCGCGGGGCTACGAAAGTGAGAAACACAAGACTTTTATGCGATGGACTGTTTTTCTCAGTGATGTGTATTTTTATGTAACTGCTGTTTTGTGCATTTGCATCGACGCAGAACGCGTGAAGATCAAAGAGAAGGGACAAGTACGAATTAAGGTTCACAGAAATATATTTAAAAGAGTTGATATAGCTACTACTATATTTTTATTGTATCCTGGTATAATTTTGATTGACCATGGTCATTTTCAGTACAATTGTGTGTCACTAGGTCTATTTCTCTGGGCTACTTTCTTTGTAATTGCTATAGAAAACGACATACTTTGCACAATATTTTTTGTTCTTGCTCTTAATTATAAGCAAATGGAGTTGTATCATGCCTTGCCATTCTTTTTTTATTTGTTAAGAAAGTGTTTTTTGAATCTACCCCCTAGGAGCAAACTTAAATATATTGTAACACGGTTCAACCGACTAGCAATAGCAGTCTTATCTTGCTTTATAATAATTTGGTATCCATTAATGACTTCGGTACAAGACGTCCAACAAGTCATACATAGACTATTTCCATTGAAGCGTGGTATATTTGAAGACAAAGTTTCCAATGTCTGGTGCTTTGTAAATGTTTTTATCAAGCTGAAATCTGTTTATACCAATGAGACCATGGCATGGACATGTCTGACCATCACAGGGTTAGCCATAGTACCATCCTGCTTGGATTTATTCTTTCGTATAAACAAAAAAAAGTTTGTACTATCTCTCATCAACGTATCTCTAGCCTTCTTCCTATTTTCATTTCAAGTTCATGAAAAAACAATACTTTTAGTTGCAATTCCAGTTTTGGTTCACTTTCCCAATGACCCATTCATGTGTTTCTGGTTTCTCTTGATATCTAACTTTAGTATGCTGCCTCTGCTTATAAAGGATGGCTTAGCAATGCCATATCTTCTTACAAATGCTCTCTATATCACTGTTTACAGCTTTAGTATTAAACTATCTCAACCAAAAGCAAGTTACTTCTCATTTTTTAATGCTAACCGAATAGATAAGATTGTAGAACCAAATCGTACTGAAAACTCTATGTTATTAAGACTTGTTTCAATCAACTTTTTCTTCTCGATGGTTGGTGTTGTTTGGATGACATTGGCAAGCATTTTCATGGAACCACCTGCAAAATATCCTGACCTGTTCCCCTTGTTCATATCAGTCTTTTCATTTGTACATTTTGCTTTTTTCTTTGTATATTTCTATTATCAGCAACTGTCCATGCCAATGTATATGGACGCTAAAGTTAAAAAGAAGTAGTGTTGTAGATAATGGTTACTATTCAATAGCAGTATGTACAGCATAGTGTCTGTGTATAGTATCATATCAATTTTAATCTTTTTCTAATGCATTCCAATCAATAAATGGGTACTTGATCATTTTGATGTTTTCTTTCTTTTCACAAACATACCGTTCCAATTAATTTCTGTTTCTTGAAGATGAGCTCCACCATTTCTCCTAGTTACTGACAGTATAAGACACATTTATGTACATTATGTATTCTAATATTTAAGATTCAAGATATTTATTGCTTTCATACAGTACAAGATGTTAAAAAATACAAAGTAGTATATGGTACACAGTCAAATATGGACCCTGTCCAGCACAGCAAAGTTTACAAGAGAGGAGGGAGCATTCATGTAAAAGTCAAAACATTTATTTTCAAAATGTCACATGACTACTACTTCATTCATATTATAAATAGTTGGGTTTATGTTTTAGAATTATTGTTTTTACACAACATCACTATGGGTTTGGGTGACATTCTGTGTAAAGCTAGCTTTAGTTAATAAAATTGATTTCAACCATATTATTTATTAAACTATAAATTAATATCTATAGATTTATTTATATGTAGAAAAAAATATGGTCATGCTACTACAGTGAGTGGGTTTTTGTTATATACAATGGATTTGTACAAAAAAATTGCCCAGCAGATATTTATTTACTCTTCATTTGAAGATTGATTACTTTGTATATTTTTTCTATCTTTAAATATATATAAATACAAACTTTATATACACTTTTTGTAACTCTCAGTTCTAGCTACATTCATTCTTAGTACATACTACACTAATATTCAGACTGTGGTGTGACCCCAAAACAAAATGTATGCAAATAGGCAAGGCTCGTAATAGATTCAGGCCTATAAAAGCCGTAGCTTTATGTGAATAAATTGAAACAAGCAGCCGGAGTACTTGGAAGCTATATTTTGTCTTTATGCCATCAAGATAAGAATTTCTCTGTATCTGTTTATAAGAATTCCAAACACTAAGTCTGTAATACTTTCTATATATTGTGTTGTTTGCGTATGCTTACTTTCAAATTGCCTTAAATTTTGTGTGGGGTTGTGTTTATAACCCATATGTAGAAACTTGAGTACTGTGTTTAAGCCTATTATAAATAGGTACAGATGCAGCATTAAGCGTTAACTGCACTTTAATAGTGCATGATCTCATTACTAACTGATGCGTTTACTTGTGTTAATGGATCTAGGTCACTTGTATCTTACAGATAAATGTTGGTCAAGGAGAATTAACATATCTTTAAACTCTAACAGATCTATGGATATAACCACAAAAGACCAACAAGAAGAAGAAAAGGAGGATATTCTCTATCTCTTTCTTAACAATTTTATGATGAATGATAAGAGATTACTATTGATATAAATACTTTACTTGGTGATATTTCAATGTACTGGTTATCAAAATTGGTCCTTTGGCATATTTTTTTACTTGACCCATTGCTTTTACTGTTGGTGATATTGTCGCTCTCCATTGCCGCTGGAATTGGAATATAGATAGCCAGATAGCGAAGAATTTGGCTAATGACTTCTCAAAGAAAAACTACCTAGATTTGGCTGCTATATTATACTTATTTAAAGACTTAACCTGTGGTGACAGCTATGTGTCTAAGTAGTAGTGCGTAGTGTTTGTATGGAACAAGCTGTCTAAGTCCATTCCATGCCCTAATGATGTAAAATAATGTTTTTTTTAATTGTTGACAAGCTAGGTGTTTAACCACCTGATGTTAAGTGACAGTGTGGTCGAAGATGGTAAAGCACACCTAGCCTGGAGTGGAACTGGCTCTCGAGTGAGGCTGCCGGAACACACCGTTAGGTGCTTGGCGGCAGATTTCAACTTGAGGGTGGTAGCTAGCCAGCTGAGTACTAGAAAGTACCCTACCACCATGCTATGGTTTCCTCACGATGTTTTTCCTTCACCGGCAGCTCAAGCTCATTGTTGGGGTTTGAACCCACACCCTTCAGCATGCGAACCGACCGCGCTAACCACTCAGCCATCATCGCTACAAACAATGTGGTAACTATTAGAAAACGATAGAAGAGTCTGTGAGTAGATACAAAGTGTTGGGAGCAACATGAACACATGCTCCACCAAATTGTACAATGCAGCGACATGATTTTTTCCACGTTCCAAGATTCTTTTAAACAATTTGTTTAGTTAACCTTGTCCTTAGTTACGGTCCAGATCGTCAAACTGCCGGACTAGGAGCCCGCGGCACGTGCGGGCCCGTCATGCGGCCCGTGTGCCGTTTTCACCATGTTGCATGATTACACGCATGGCTTCGGTGCATGCATGCTTGAGGATGCGTCTGGGCATTTGTGCAGGGGTAACACAATGACGAAAATTGAAAAAACAAACCTTCAAACTATTGTAGTTATATACCTATAGCTAATACTTATTAATTCCGAAAGCGCTAACTGTGACCTCGCTAATATATCTTCGCCCTTGATCGATTAGGTTCGTTTTCGAACTTTCCGTTACGGTGTTTGACCACTGATCATCTGAATAAGAGACTGTGGTGTAAAATTTTTCTCATTCCAAATACATTTTGTAATCTACACTAATTATAAAGAGGAAAGATTTGATTTTAATAAAAATAAATAAATAATAAATATCGTAGGACAATACACACAGCGCCATCTGGTCCCAAACTAAGCAAAGCTTGTGTGATGGAAGTCAGATCAGATACTTTTTTTTTGTAAATACATTTTTATAATACATACAGAACACCCAGACACAGAACAAACATTTGTTTATTCACAAAATGTTTGCCCTGAGTGGGAATCAAACCCACGCCCTACAGCTGTTAAGGCAGATATACTACCAAAGAGCCAACGGGGCTCTCATTTTTTTGTTTGTTTGTTTTGAATAGGCTTCGAAACTACTAGACCGATCTTAATAATTCTTTAATTATTAGAATGCTACATTATCCGTGATGGACATAGGCTATATTTTATTTAAAAAAACAGTTAGGGATCCATATGCGGGAAGCGACTTGTACTATGTAGAGGTAATTATATATATTTAGACAAAGCTTTTGCATTCGTGTAGCTAAGGAAATGTACCTTCCGTACACGTAGAAATCTACCGGAATTGACGGGCTCTGTCCATAATAGGTAATTTCATTAAAAACGATTTCTTTTCACCGTTTAAACTGTCTCCAAGGATTTTTTCATTTCATAAGGAAGACCTTGTTTACCAGCCGTAAACGATGTGATAAACAAGACAACGGTAATGCCAATGTAAAGCGAACGCTGCATATATTATTTAGTAGTTGTACCCGGTGGTTTTACCCGTTTTTTCTAGTATAAAAAGTAATGTTAATCCAAGTAAGTATATGTTCCAGGGCATAAACTATCTGTATTTAAAATTTCATTCAAACCTGTCAGGCAGGCACAACGTGGTGAATGACGAGTTTTGGCGGGAACGCGGGAAGAGTCGTGTCGCTTCGTTGTATTTTTTTCCAAAACTAGTGTTTTGTCGAGTGTTTATGCATAAAAATGGTGGTGTTTTATTCATAAAGTGCCGAATTACAAGCGCGAGTGTGGGAAAATGATATAATGTGGTGAAACATGAGTTTTCGTGTTGCTTCCAAAACTCCATCGAAGCTTTGTAGTAAAGTTGCCACTACTTTACTAAAGCATGACTGGAATTAACTGACACGAACTGGACTTGACAAAGACGACTTTGACTAAAACTAGCTACGATGGCACTTATTTAACTTTTGAAACTTGAAAATATATAATTACTTGACACTGGCAAATGCTAAAAAGCGACGCCAAAACAAAAGAAAAAAAAAAAAAAAAAAACGTGGTGAATGAACAAAATGCACGATACAAAGTTTTATGTGAATATTCATTTAAAAAGTATAAAAGAGTTCTTATTCAGCTATACTTAATTAAATTACAAAAGTCATACATAATACATAAGTATATTGTTCAAAGTAATTGCAATAAATAATGTATTGTAATTACTTTAAAAAAGTAGGTATGTATGTATTCTATCAGTTTACTTGGTGGTAGAACTCCTTAGCAGGAGGTCGTCTAGGTAGGTACCACCGCAGTAGCAGTTATTCTGCCACTAAGCAGTAGTGTGTAAACATAATTGTGTTCCGGTTCGAAGGGTACTGCAGCTAGCGAAATTACTGGGCTGTTAAGACTAATCATCGAAAGTCTCAAAGTAATGAGCGCCAAAGCAGTGATGCCCTGGACTTTGTTTTGTTACTCAAAGTTCTGTGTATCGCTGCAATGGTCATGGACAGGCGTTATCTCTTACCAACGAGGGAGCGTCTCGTTCGTCTCATTACTTCTTACATTAAAAAAAAAAACTGACTTCCATCACACAAGCTCTGCTTTAGTTTAGGGTCAGATGGCGCTGTGCGTAATGTCCAACGATATTTATTTATTTTTTTATTTAAACTTATTAGAATTTAGAAACTTATTTAGAATTAAAAAAAAAATATAGATTGTTTTTCAATGTCAATGTGTAATTTATTTATTGTCTAGCTACGCCCCGCGGTGTCGCCCACTACATTTTTATTTGCTACCTCCATACTAAATTTCATCAAATGTGATTAAATGTCTTTTAGTATAGTTAAGTAACAAAACACACAAAGTTTTATGTGAATAATATAAGAGTGATTAATCTTGTCTAACGGATCGAGATTGCTGAAAAAAAAAAATTGTTATCATTTTTTTAAATTATATTCTAAATTTGTTACCTGTATACTTTTTCTTAATAGAAGATAGGCTTGCGTTTGAACGCCATATATGTTAAGCGAAGATGCGGTCTACGATGGAGCACGCTCGCCTAGAAGAAACCGATTCACTCGCGACTTGAAGGCACACAGATTGTATTCAACCGAGAACACCCACTCAGGCAGCAAATTTCTTTGTTTAGCGGTTCGCACAATGAAGGTCCAATCGAACAGTTTAGTTCGAGTATTTGGAATATTTAACACAAGCAGACGCCTCGCGGTTTCACCCGCGTAGTTCCCGTTCCCGTGGGAATACAGGAATAAAAAGTAGCCTATGTCACCCGGGGATTGTGTATCTTCCTAACGGTGAAAGAATTTTTGAAATCGCTTCAGTAGTTTTTGAGTTTATTCGTTAGAAACATACAAAAATCCAAAAATATAAATCTTTCCTCTTTGTACAATATTTTAGTGTATATGAAACGCTAACGCTTTTGAATATCTTCCACCAGTCTAGTCTAGATACATGTAAACATAACAGCATTCATCGGCGTACACGTCACGCTCTTGTTAGACAATTTTACGACTTGTAAGATTCCGTCACGCATGTGCACATTTGGAAAACCCAAAAGCTTCTGCGAATTATCGCAAAATTCGTACATGTGGGCTATGCTTCATTGTTTCCCTGGAAGCCATTGATGCAATGATATTGTTCCATTCAGGAGCGATGAGTCATCCGCGTTTGGCGGCTAGAATCATTAAGTGGGCTTCGTCGCATAATAAGTAATAGTACTTTTTGATAAGCTAAACGTTTGACCACAGCTCATCTGATGGTAACTGACGGTGTGGTCAAAGATGATAAACACCTTGCCTAGAATGGAATTGGCTCTCAGGTGAGGCAGCCGGAACACACCATTAGATAGATAGATGGGTATAACTCTTTATTGTGCACACAATAAACAGAAAAAAGTACAGAGAACAAAAGAACCTTATGAACTAGGTGGTAACTGTATTAGGTGCTTGGCGGCAGATTTTCTACTTGAGGGTTGTAGTTAGGCAGTCGAGTACTAGAAAAGACCCTACCACCATGCTTTCTTTGATGTTTTCTTTCACTGGCAGCTTAAGCTCATTGTTGGGGCTTAAACCCACGCCCTTCGACGTGTGAACAAACAACGTTAACCACTGAGCTGGCATCGCTACAAACATACAATCTACTTACGTATAGATATAACTCCCTAAGGTCAGCAATTTTGTAAAAGTAATGACACGAACGAGACGCTTTCCTGATGGTAAAAGATAATGCAACATGTCCATGAACATTGCAGCGATACACAGAACTTTAAGTAGTAAAGCAAAGTCCAGGGCATTGCTGATTTGGCGCTCATTACTTAGAGACATTAGAACTGTTAGAAAACTGATAGAATACTTGTATACTTTTGTATTTTATATATATTACTAGGCTTGTGAATAGTGTGTCAGGTATGACTCCTGTAGTAGATAAAGTAATCGGTATAGTTTTGACAGTGTCTACTTAAATAAAAATAAATAAATATCGTAAGACATTATACACACAGCGCCATCTGACCCCAAACCAAGCAAAGCTTGAAGTCAGATAACTGATAGAATACTTAAATAGTTTTTTTTTGTAAATACATCATCATCATCCACAGCCTTCTTTATCCCACTGCTGGGTATAGGCCTTTCTCTTTTCATGCCATCTGCCTTGGTCCTGTGCCAAGCTGGTCCAGGTTCGACCCGCGACGGTGACAATATCGTCGACACATCTTGCGGCTGGACGACCAACGCTTCGCTTACCTTGTAAATACATACTTCAATGATAAATATATAACATTCAGACAGAACCACACCATAACACACCACAAAATGTTCATCCTGGGTGGGAATCGAACCCACGCCCTTCGGATCTTGGAGCAGACATACTACCAATGAACCAACAGGGCTGTCCACTGCGTTTTAATTTATTTTGCCAGGTATTTTGTGATTTTATCAGTGTTGCTCGTTATAGCGGGTCACCAGTTCATACTAAATTGATCTATCCATTTGAAAATAGTGTACGAACAGCGAACACTGACAATTTTGGTCGACAAAGGAATTTGCATCGGACGACGCGCGCCCTACGTGCTCCGATTTCGAAATATGCGTCCCCCATACGTGTAGCGTTGCCCGATTTACAATACGAATTCCGATGCTCTGATTGATCGGGTTTATATGTTGAGAAGTATTAATAGGCCGCTCTTAACGCTGTACCTACATTGTAAATTGCGAGTACGTGAGGTTATATAGGGCTATGCGTATCGGCAGTAATAAGTTTGAAGGAAGTCATTGTGCTCATGATAACGTTTTTTTTATGGTTGGCAGGCTAGGTGTTTGAACACAGCTCACCTGGTGTTAAATGAAGGTGTGGTCGAAGATGGTGAAGTTTACCTAGCCTGGAATGGAACTGGCTCTCAAGTCAGTTTTTAGCGATGATAGCCCAGTGGTTAGCGCGGTTGGTTCGCATGCCGAAGGGCGTGGGTTCAACCCCAACAATGAGCTTGAGCTGCCGGTGAAGGAAAACATCGTGAGGAATCCATAGCATGATGGTAGGGTAATTTCTAGTACTCGGCTGGCTAGCTACCACCCTCAAGTTGAAAATCTGCCGCCAAGCATCTAACGGTGTGTTCCGGCAGCCTCACTTGAGAGCCAGTTCCATTCCAGACTAGGTGTGCTTTACCATCTTCGACCACACCTTCTCATAACATCAGGTGAGCTGTGGTCAAACACCTAGCCTGTCAACCAATAAAAAAAAAGTGAGGCTGCCGGAACACACCGTTAGATGCTTGGTGGCAGATTTTCAACTAGAGGGTGGTAGCTAGCCAGCCGAGTACTAGAAAGTACTCTACCACAAGTTTGTGAGGATGGGTGGATGAATATTATAGTAGGAAGTAGGATTAACAAACTTAGTGAACAGAAAATAATTATCAAGGAAATACATTAACTGATGATAATAACAATAACATATTATAAACAGGCAATTTAACATCAGTATGGGTACTCCGGTGCCTCCCCTTTCGTTGACATCCGTATAGGAGTCGGGAACCTGTTTAGGCCAAGGTCGGTTATTGGACTTTTGGCCTTTACCAACATTCTTGGCTTTCTTTGACAGGACGTCATATCACCTTGGTGCTTTTGAAATGTTAAGCAGTGATGCAAAAATCTTACTGAACTTTGAAAATTATGGTCGATAGTTTATAAGTAAGTACTTTTACGTGGTGGTAGATTTCCTTAGCACGAGATCGTGTAGGTACCACCGTGGTACCAGATAATTAGGCGCCAAGTAGTAGTGTGTAAACATTACTATGTTCCGTTTTGAAGGGTACATATGCTACGGAATTACAGCGTTGAGACTAACCATCAAACGTCTCAAAGTAACGAGCGCCAAAGCAGCGATGTCTTAGACTTTTTTGTTACTCAATGTTTTTCGTATCGCTGCAATCGTCATGGATATGCGTTATCACTTACCATCAGGAGAGCGTCTCGTTTGTCTTATTACTTTGACATTGAAAAATAAGTATTGTAGAAGTAGAGAAATTTAATGATTAATTATTTTTATCACTAGGTTTTAGTCCCGCACAAAATACTAAGACATCGCTGCTTTGGCGCTCATTACTTTGAGTAGTATTTTGTGCACGATTAAGACCTGGTGATAAACTTAATTATGTGTTCAAGTCGTGGGAACTTAAAAACTACTTAAATTAAATGCGCAATATTGCATCCGCGTAAATCCGGGGCGGGTCGCTAGTTAAGAAATAACATCATGTTCGTATGCATAAATCAAAACACTGGTAGTTAACATTCTCAAAATATTATTCTGATGCAAACACACTGAAGCAATTTCAGGTAAATTACGTTGTAAAGTTAACCTTTTATTAGCCTTTCACAATCCTTTGTTGTATTTCAAATCCATCACATCATCGTTTTCAAATATATCTCAGTAATTAATTATCTCTTAAATCAGTGAACAGTCCTTTGTTCCTACGCACATCTTTAATTAGGGTTGTACTGCAAAAATGATTAAATCCAAAAGTCGACATTTTATGGCGATGTTCTCCGTTTTTTGGTAATTTTAATTTGCATTTCTACCTAACCTTTAAGCAAAACAATATCATTTGTTAAAATCACTACATAGTATAAAACAAAGTCGCTTCCCGTCTTCTGTACACTTAGATCTTTTAAACTTTGTAGCGATGATAGCTCAGTGGTTAGCGCGGTAGGTTGAAACCCATGCCGAAGGGCATGGGTTTGAACCCATGCCCTTCGGCATGGGTTCAAACCCCAACAATGAGCTTGAGCTGCCAGTGAAGGAAAACATCGTGAGGAAACCACAGCATGGTGGTAGGGTACGTTCTAGTACTCGGCTGGCTAGCTACCACCCTCAAGTTGAAAGTCTGCCGCCAAACATCTAACGGTGTGTTCCGGCAGCCTCACTTAAGAGCCAGTTCCATTCCAGGCTAGGTGTGCTTTACCATCTTCGACCACACCGTCTCTTAACATCAGGTGAGCTGTGGTCAAACACCTAGCCAGTCAACAATAAAAATAATTTAAAAAAACTACGCTACGGATTTTAATGCGGTTTTCATCAATAGATAGAGTGATTCAAGAGGAAGGTTTATATGAAAACACTAACTCGAGTTGCAGATAAAATAGATAGATATATTTGTATGCTCAGTTTCCGACCTTGAAAAATGTGTATTGTATGATTTATGTTACCTATAGTTGACCATGTATTATAATTATTTAGCTGACTATGAATTTAATTGAGAATTATTATTATTATTATTATTTTATTTGACATAATGGATTATATAATTGACATTAACAATAATTGACTTTTACATAACAAAAATATATTCATGAATATGTAGATATTTTAGTAGAGATTTTCGATAACAGGAAAAGTTTTCGTGGTAATTACATCACGATGGTTTTAATTATAATTTTTTATCTTTAATCTTACTAATGATAAAGAACATTGAATTTTGAAATTCACCCTACAAAGATTTTTAATGGAGTCGTCTCTGTGCAGTAGTAGGTACAAGAAAGTTTTTATTTAACTTGCAATGTTTGTTGGTCAAATATTGCACTGTTGAATTAGAATTAGTTTCTCTTATCCTAGCGAGTTGAAATTTGCCACGTTGCTGGTTCAGTTCCGATGACAATGCATGGTTATGGTAAGCGTCACCTTGCACCGAGGGTTGGCCAAAGACGAAGGAACACCTCAACGGTCGACAGCATAGACACGATTTTGTTTAAAACCATGTTTTTTAAATAATTTAATGCGTTTTTTTCTCCAAGTAGTGTACGCCAGTTGATTGTTAAGTGACAAAATTTACGCAATGATATTTACATACATATATAAACTTTTTGTTGTGCACACATTTATCTATTGATGGAAGCCGCATTAAAATCCGTTGCGTAGTTCTAAGTATTAAACATTTAAGAAAAGAAAGAAAAAGGTCTAAGCGTACAGACGGCGGGAAGCGAATTTGTTTTATACTAGTAGAAATTATATACATACTTGGTTCCATAGAAATTTAATCAAAATTAGTTCAGTAGTTTTATTTTAAATCCTAGCCGTGGTTGGGCTTAGTGGTATGGAGTCTATTTGTTTTTTGGAAAAATTATTAATGTCTATTTATAACGGTCGTCCTGATAAATAGAATGATATAAAGTAGGCCATTAACAGTTACGATTCCTAAAGTGGGTTTTAAATGCCAATAGCAATTCTAGTTACATCGATCAACATTGTCAAAACAACTTGCATGGAAATGTTCCACGCGATTTATGTCCTCGTTTTATTAATGCCAATATTGTCAGCTATTTGATTGTCTAATGTTTGGGAGAAGGTTCTGGTATTATGTTCCATAGCAATGATAGTTCAGTGGTTAGGGCGGTCGCTTTTCACGGCGTCACAAGGCGTAGGATTGCCCAACAATGAGCGGCTGCCGGTAAAGGAAAACATCGTGAGGAAACTATAGCATGGTGGTAGGGTACTCTCTAGTACTTAACTCGCTAGCTAACACTCTCAAGTTGAAAATCTGCCGCCAATCATCTAACGGTGTGTTCCGGCAGCCTCACTTAAAGGCCAGTTCCAATCCAGGCTAGATATGCTTTACCAACTTCGATATTCCCGTCATTTAACAACGTTAAAAAAAAATATGAAAGGATGACGATGTTACTGTTGGAGCGTTTGAAAAAGATTTCTAATGACATCACTTCTAATTATTTTTAACGGTTTGATACCACCTTCATCATACGAACCAACAACAACATTGGAATTTGCTGCTCGATGTGTTTCCTGTAAGAGACAATTTGGGTGTCTTTAAGTCGCACCTCAAAGTCTTTGGGTACCTCAAGGAGATATTTTAGGTCATGTTTTATTCAATCTTTTCCTTCTTTTATTCATTTTCAGTTTTATTCAGTTCAGTGTTATTTTTATAAGATAGCGTTAATTTTATTTGACTTTTAAGAAGGTTGTAATTTTCCTGTGTTTTCTTGCTCCTGTAATCGCTCTTATTTTAGTTCCCACAAGAAGGTTCCGTCGATCCCGCATATTTGAATATTTCCTTCGACTGTCAGTCTAGTAATAGTAAATTTGTATAGGTAAATGGAACCAGTTTTAAAATAAATATTGACTCAGTAACCGCATGCCTGTCCGCAATTACCTAACGAAATGTTTTAGAAGTTTTGTCACCAGCCCGCGAGTGGCATACTAAGTTGTGAACCAATATTAGTGGGAAGGGCACTACAACCTCATCTGTGAGTGTGACGTCATGTGACCACAGCTTGCAGAATACCGACAGTCTATAATTATGTGAATAAGGAAATTGATGCGTATATTTTAAATATAGTACACGACACATCCAGGCAAAGGTTCGGCCACATCCCAGTCTTCGTTTGAAAATGAACTAGCTAAAAAAGTCAACTCTATCAGTATTTTCATGAATATCATTCCAAGTTTATAAACCTGTATAAAATTAGGTAGTATATAACACAGAGTTGTCTATTTTATCTATGTTGGTACCTATACTATACATTATACTTTATGCATATAAGGTGGTTTTGCCTACACAACATTTTCTCATGTAAAAATAAATAAAAAAAATTGTTGTTATGTTATCAAACTGTAAATATCGTAGGGCATTTCACACAGTACCATCTAGCAAACTAAGTAAAACTTATACTATGGCATCCAGATAATTTCTTCTTTTTAGTTATCTGTATCCAGATAACTGATAGATTACTTATAATAAATATTACTTAGATATTACTTAGAATAAATATACTGTTTTCGTTGTAAATACAAATTTATAATAATTAATACAGACCACCCAGGCACAGAACAAATATATCGTCACATAAATGTTTATCCTGGTAGGAATCGAACCCACGCCCTACAGAAGCAGATGTTCTACGGATTCAACCAAATGACCCAACAGGGCTAACTATTGCAATGCTATGACTTCGTAATTCAGAAGCTATTGCGAAGCTTCATCCTAAGAATACAATAAGCTGTATCATCGTTCCTCAATTAAAGTAAATGCGGTTAGAGGAAGGAAATAGTAACCTTTGTTCTGATCTGTAATGATTCTTAGTAAATCTACGTAATGTTTCTAAAATAACGTACAGTCATATGCTTTTATTAGACTAGTAAAGAACGCTGATGCAAAAATGGACTTTGATTTGTTACTCAAAGTTTACAGCAGCAAGAGTTGTAGGTAGTCGTTAGCTTTTGCAATGAAGAGAGCGTTTCGTTCGTTACAATAAAAAATAAATCGATCTTTTCATTTCCTGATATTTTTTTTAATGTAAATAGTAATGAGACGAACGAGACGCTCTCCTGATGGTAAGAGATAACGCCTGTCCATGACCATTGCAGCGATACACAGAACTTTGAGTAACAAAACAACGTCCAGGGCATCACTGCTTTGGCGCTCATTACTTTGAGATTTTAGATGGTTAGTCTCAACAGCCCAGTACCTAATTTCGCTAGGTACAGTACCCTTCAAACCGTAACACAGTAATGTTTACGCACTACTGCTTGGCGGCAGAATAACTGGTACTGCGGTGGTACCTACCTAGACGACCTCCTGCTGAGGAGATCTACCGCCAAGATTTGATAAGATTGTAGTGTTAGTGTCGTTAGTGTCATTAGTTAGTATTTAGCGTCAGCGTTGTTTTGTAACTCTAAAGTTCTGTGTATTTGGAATAAAAAAATGTCTTTTATGTGAGGTTGCTGCTTTTGCTGCTTACGGATGTAGCATACCGTTGGCGCTTGGCGGTAGATTTTCTATTTAAAGTTAGCTAAACAGCCGAGTATTAGAAAATTCCACTAGAATATTTATTTTACTGGCAGCTCAAGCTCTTTGTTATGATTGGAACCCGCGGTTTTCGATGTGAGTTCCGATCGCGCTAACCACTGAGCTATCTTTGCTATATAGACGGAGACAGAAAAGAAAATTGAGATTGATTTTGCAATCATATGCTTGAGATTTTGGGCACAAATATCTCTGATATTCGAGTGAAACGCCTTCGAATATTTTAAAACATTAATCCCCTAGTCGTGGAGACAATGCAGCAAAACAATGAAGATCTTATCTATCATGATGTAGCATCACGTTCTGGTTTCCCAGAAAAGATCACCTCATCTATTATATCTTAATTTCATCCGACGACTAATTATACCGCTAAAATGCAAAGAGTAACTGTACAAACATTTATCTAATAAGAGCCACGCTTGTGTATTGTTGCCAATTTTCCTTGTTATGCGTATATAGTACATAGAGTGTGTGTCCAAGAGAACTGCCTTGAGGGAGGCAAACATAGCGTACGGCGTGTACAAACTAGCAAGCACCGGAAATATCCTAGTACACATCTTGAAACGGTGATAAGAGCCAATATAAACACGATTTTGTCGCAGTCGTTTTTTTTTTGTTGACAAGCTAGGTGTTTGAACACAGCTCACCTGATGTTAAGTGACGGTGTGGTCGAAAATGGCAAAGCGTATCTAGTCTAGAATGGCTCTCCAGGTTGCTGAAACACATCATGGTGCGTAGTGGCAGATTTTCAACTTGAGGGTGGTAGCTAACCAATCGAGTACCTACTATAACATACCCTACCACCACGCTATGGTTTCCTCACGATGGTGTTTCTTCAACGGCAGCTAAAGCTCATTGTTGGAGTTTGAATCGACATCTTTCGGCGTGTGAACCATTGAGCTAACCAATCACGATAAAATCGCGTTATCCTTTTTTCATAGGTTAAAACAAAATAAGTTTGTTACCTATTTATATTCGGTTTCATATTGACGGTAAACCGCGATAACAGACGGTCACCATCAGTTATCAGCTCGTCGGTGTGGTAAACTGGCCTCGTAACTATGTCAACGATAAATTAATACAGTTTAGATGCCAAACTTGCTCGTTTTAAATGTCATGTAAACGTTTCTTGACCTTTAGGCGCGCTGAAGGTCGCCTGAAATTAAGGATTTCAAATTTTGATTTAGTGCCATCATAAATATTGATTTGTAGTTGTAGCCGAATGAATTAGCCTGATACGTTATTAAGAAATCTATGAATATTGTACAAAAATAAATTCGAGTGGCAATGATGTTTCAAAGTGCTAAAAAACGTCATAAGCAACGATTTGCCTTTTTTTTAATCAGATTAGGTTCGCGTTTGACCACACCCTACCTGATGTTAATGTTGATGCAGTCTACATAAAAAAAAACTCTAGACTTGAAGACGCCCAAATTGTTCTTCGTGGGAAAAACAGACGCTGGCAGAGAGTTCCACATCCGTATGAACCGTAAATTTCAATAAGAACAATTCTGGGTCGTTAAATACGCAACTGGTGCGTTTTACGACCCATATTTATGTCCAGGCTTGCATTATCATAATTTGAAGGCATTACTATGGAATGATGTCACAAAAGATCATTGTCCTTTAATGTTGTCTTCGCTGAAAGCTAACGACGCTTTCCTGTTTGGTAACGATGATTCATTAACCTAAAACCTACTAGATATGGAAACTTTACGAAATGTAATTTGTCCTTCAAACTGTAGGATATATTGGAGCTCTTTTTTGTGAACATCAGAACTCTTCAATCAGAAAAATTGCGGCCTTATCGCTGGCAGGCAACCATGTATCGATGATAGCTCAGTGGTGACCGCGGTCAGTTCGCACGCCCAAGGGCGTGGATTCAGACCCCACCTTTGAATTGCCGGTTGAATTGTTAATTTTCGTTTTAAATTGGTGCAAAATAACATCGACTATCCTTATCTCTTATCAAAATTTGTATTTAGAATTCCGTTTAGATACCACGTAAGCCGGGAACAAGTTTCGCTTCTGTATTTCGAAATACCGTTCTGGGGGGCAATTCACCTGTTGCGAGAGTTAACAATCTGATCAATGAACATCATGTTACATCTTCAAGACTATAGCTAAGTTTTGGCGTGACCGCGGGAAGAGTCGTGTCGCTCCGTTGTATTTTTTTCCAAAACTTGTGTTTTGTCGAGTGTTTATGCATAAAAATGGTGGTGTTTTATTCATAAAGTGCCGAATTACATGCGTGAGTGTGGGAAAATGATATAATGTGGTGAAACATGACTTTTCGTGCTGCTTCCAAAACTCCATCGAAGCTTTATAGTAAAGTCGCCACTACTTTACTAAAGCATGTAACTAGCTACGTGGACACTTATTTAACTTTTAAAACTTGAAAATATATGAATACTTGTCACTGGCAAATGCTACAACGCGACGCCAAAACAAAAAAAAAAAGACTATAGCTGTCGATATATCACGTGGGCTTATGTGAATCTCGTACATTTTTGGACTCTTATATCAGAGTAATCGAATTTAGAATATATCGAATGTTACTTTGTGTATCTGATGTGTCAAACGATATGTCTGAAAAATTATTCGATTCATTAACACTTTTTTTATTTTTATAACTGACTGATTTTATCTTTTACGATATGAATTAGATTGATTATTTTGAAGCGAGTTTTCAAATTAAGTGTTCTCAAACAATCACCGATACTAACTGCACCCCACGGTGTTAACAGCTCCATTTTCGGGATAAAAAGTAGCCTGTGTTAATCCAGGGTGTCTGCTACCACTATACCAAATTTCATTAAAATTTGTCCAGCCGTTTGAGCGTGAAGAAACATACAAACACGTAAACGTACGCCTTTGTATCACTATCAAGTCATGTCGGATTATATTATCCGTTATCGGGCGGCGTATTAACTTTGACACTAGAGCTGATCTCTCGGTCAATACGAATTTAATTATTGCTGTATGGTTTATGGGTCATGGATCCTGGAAGAAAAGTGTAGTTTAAAATGTAATTTTTATATTCGCATTGACCCCAAATCTTTTAAATGAAATTATATACAGAAGCGAAGTAGGTGACTCTGAAACCTACTTCAAGCAGCTTTAGG
The DNA here is from genome assembly GCA_905404145.2 of Biston betularia. Lineage (NCBI taxonomy): Eukaryota > Metazoa > Arthropoda > Insecta > Lepidoptera > Geometridae > Biston > Biston betularia. The sequence continues at coordinate 664,262 of FR989883.1, forward strand.
TAGAGAGAGGCTACCAGTTATTATTATGGGCTAATTAATTTACCAGTAATCAACAAACAAGTAAAGCTATTTACAACAGCACGCCACGCGTAATGCGTATTCACTGAAATGTCTTTTTTCGTGACTGTTCGTTCGTGCATGTATTTCTAACCTACATGTTCCGATTCGTACAGGTTTGGTATTGCTGTTAAACCAAAATAAACTGATGTCTCTTTCGTAATAACTCATAACGGTAATCATACCGTAACACAAATACTCTACTAACTTAGTCACTAGTTTGTAAATCGAGCATCTTGTCACGAAAAGGCGATAAGGCCACCCTTGTAAATAAAACACTTGCAACAAAATTACATTTACGGCAGCGTAGTTGGGAGACCGTCTACTACCAATCTGCGAGGTTCTGGGTTCTGATCCCACGGCACGCACCTCTTTTCTTTTCTATGTTATGTGTGACGCATTGCCGCTGACTTCAAACGGTGAAGGACACCTACATGTCCGAAAGCTCTTATAAAAAAAAGTTCTCGGAGATGTGTGAACGCGCACTTGGCCAACGTGGTTGACTATTGGGTTACCCTTCCCACAATGAGAATAGGCGCGGCTCAGCAGAGGCGTTTGTAAAAAACAGGTTGACCGGGAACCCCGTATAAGTAAAACGAAAATGTGTCCAAATCACATCAGATTCCAATAGTAAGGTAAATTCTAGCTTAAAGAAGTACTTGAACAACTTTTACATTTACTATATTGCCTGAAAACGCTTGTTGCATGTAAAAATATAATTAACCCTCGACGAAATGTACGTATATATATGATTCTCATTAAGTTTGTTTCCGTAATAAAAACTTAGCAATTTTTATCTTCCTTTATCAAAGGGTTGTGTGACACAGTCTTTGTGTAATTCTTGACAAAGAAAACCGCTACAAAATGTGGCATAAGTTAACACTTAACAAAAAAAAATTTAACAAAGAAAATTGCAATTTTTACTGGTAATTTTCCGTTTAATTTTTTTGGGGTATGCTCTGATGAATTTTATCTTCCTCTGGAGCTGTGTGAGACATTGTGGCCCACTCCACGTTGGCTAAAGCTCACTCCACGTTATCTGTGACACACCCCATGTTATCTAAAGCTCACTCCACGTTATCTGTGACACACCCCATGTTATCTAAAGCTCACTCCACGTTATCTGTGACACACCCCATGTTATCTAAAGCTCACTCCACGTTATCTGTGACACACCCCATGTTATCTAAAGCTCACTCCACGTTATCTGTCACACACCCCATGTTATCTAAAGCTCACTCCACGTTATCTGTGACACACCCCATGTTATCTAAAGCTCACTCCACGTTATCTGTGACACACCCCATGTTATCTAAAGCTCACTCCACGTTATCTGTGACACACCCCATGTTATCTAAAGCTCACTCCACGTTATCTGTGACACACCCCATGTTATCTAAAGCTCACTCCACGTTATCTGTGACACACCCCATGTTATCTATAGCTCACCCCACGAAGTCTCAGTGCAACGTTGCTAAATCTGAAAATTTCTTATTGTACAGTTTTGCGAGTTATTATTTCAAGATGAGGAATATGCAGCACAGTTACAACTTTCAAAATAGGTCACTTTAAAGATCTCGAGTTGAGGACCCAGCGAGAGCATCACTAACGTCCCCAAGTTTCCATAGTCAGCGATTTGCTTAAATCTTGCGTAACGTTTACTTCTTTGCCATTAAAAATATTGATGCATAATGATTTTATAGGTAACTGATATTTGCAGGTAACTGGCCACCATACCACCAAGGCTACTCCGTATGGCGCTCATTAAGCCTGTCAACTGCCGAGACCACGGTCACCTCATTGCGAAACTGTTTGTCTGCGTTTTGCACAACAATTTGCACAGTTAATTGTTTAGAGCCTAAAGATAATAAACGCGTCTTATTATGGAAGCATTAGTACTTGTTTTGCTGTTTGCAAACCAATTTGAACAAAAAGAACAAGCATTAGACACGCGAGCGTTGACTTATGTTATGTACAGGGTAGGAAGAGTCTAATTGGTACTCGATGGTGTCAACAAGTATGTTTGATAAGCTGCGCCCCGTGTTACCCGCTACATGTTTTTGGGATAAAATGTATCCTATGTTTTAATCCAGGGTCTCAGCTACCTCCATACCAAATTTCATCAAAATCAATTCAGTAGCTTTTGTGTGAAATAGTAACAAACATCCATCCATCCAAACTTTCACATTAATAATATTAGGGGGATATTGCTATTGCTATATAAGTCATGTGACATAGCGAATTGCTGCCAAGCCGAAACCATCTTTGGTGATATGCGATGTAGTGTAAATATTTCGACGCTTTAAATGTCAAACTGGAGCGCAAATTGATGGATAAGCAAACCCTTACAGTAAAAATCGTTTTCCAATTCCCTAAACAAAAATAGACCACAATTTATGACCAATAGGGGGGCTCCATGCCATAAAATATAAGATACTGTATCCTGACAGGTTATAGACCCTGTTCCCACTCGACGCTTGCTCAACAGATGTCGTCAGTCTAAGAGTCGCCATTCCAAGGTGTGGCAATGGTCATGCCGGCTGCCCTAGAATCTTAATGCTCCCTTGAAAGCCAGATATTTATAGCATACGGCCGTTCCGAGACTTTCTTTCATAGATGCAAGTTTCTAAACAAACGAGCTTGTTGCAGCAACATGTACCCAAGGCCAGTTTCCTAGGTTAACAATTGTTCAATCCGAGATTTAGAAAACAATCGGTTCTGCCTTTCCTCTAATCTACTTTGAAAAGTTCGCCAACAGACTAATTTAGTGGCAAATTATTTATTTATTTGTTTCTTTTTATCAATTCTCTAACACGTGACCTAATACGAGCGATGAACTTTTATTTTTATAGTTCATTGTTTTTACTACGCCAAAATTTGATCGCATCTTAATTTTGTTACTCTATACCATTGCATTTCCATACTTGATGATTGCGGAGTTGCCTGTTAGGCAGCCATCATTTGAGTCGCCTTTTGGATATCTGAAACAGTTCTGCGGTTCATACTTGGAAAGTTTTATGTACCCGTGCCGACCTTTTAAAACTCTTTTCTTCTTCTTTTCTCTTTCTCTTTTTAAACAGATCTTTTAAAGAACCTGATTTCCTGGTTGCCTAGAAGAGACTGCTATTACCATAAGGCCATCACTTCATATCACTAAAAACATTAATGATCCTATTCTGTTCCCTTCACTCCAGTCATAGAATATTATTATTTATAACTATGCTCAGTTTGAAGGTTGTTACTCTGTACCGATCTTTTATCTACCTTTTTTATAGAAAGTTCGTAGGTTACGTGACAACCATGGCTATCAGTCCATATCATTTATTTACATTCGTTCAGAGAATGGTCAAGCAAAAAATAATCTGCGTCTGTCACAGAAAAGAAGAAACATGGCGTCATACGTTTATCCAGAATGCCGCAAGGAGGTTTTATTAACTAACAAAAAAGTAAACTTTATCGACCAATAAGTCTTTTCGAAGTTTGTTTTTAGAGTACCATACATGAAGAGTATCCAATGGGACTCTACGGTCTTCTCGGTTTATCTGGTTTACTTTGTATGTTTTCATGTGTAAAAGTAACGAGACGAACGAAACGCTCTTCTGATAGTAAGAGATAACGTCTGGCTATGTAATAACAACAAAGAATCTGTTAAAGTTTCTTTGGCATTCTTTACTTTAAGACATTCGATGGTTAGTCTCTCAATAGCTCTGTAATTTTGAAACACAGTAATGTTTTCACACTATCGCTTGGTTGCAGAATATCTGACACTGCGATGGTACCTACGTAGATATCCTGCTAAGGAGATCAACAGTTGATTAATGGGGATTTGATCATAATATTAATATTTATTGTAATTTGTATGGGACTGAAATCAATACCTCTTTGACCTTATACGACCTTATACGACCTTATACCTTATACCTGGCCAGGCTTGCCAGGTTTATTAATAGAAATTTCCTTGGATTCATTATTAAGTTAGTAATGTCAGTGCAGTGAGTACTACACATTATAGAACACGTGAACAAAGTGTCTTCCCCTTAATAGAGACAGTAAGAAAAGTGTCGATGGACGCATTCTTCGATTAGACTCTACTTAGCAATTTAAGTTATATTAAAATTACTTATTTGTCTTAACTAGGCTAGATTGTAATAATAATGAGGTATCTAACAAAAAACAGATAAATCATTAGAAGGAAAAAAAAAAGTTTTCCTTAAAACGATACTTTTTACTGGCAATTATCCCAAAATAGTTTTGGTCGTCGTCTTACCTTACATAACAATGGTAAAGCCATGTTATAATATAATAGAATGGATTTTTCCCCCAAAATCATAAGAAAATCTTCGATTTATCAGTTCTGGTTATTAGCTTCTAATCGTGTAATTTGATGTTATTTGGTTTAACGATTTCTCTAAATGCTAATTATTGTTTAGCTATTGTCTGAGCAATATCTAGTTTCTTTAGTGTGCTGCCAAGGATTTGTTATGCAAACTTGGGTTTCCTTTTGCGCAGTTTTCTTTACCATTGAATAATTTATTGGCATATTAAAATTACAGAGACAACAATTTAAAAACGAATGATAGTCTGAAACGTGTTCAGTTATGTCAAGCGATCTTCCTTCTAGATTCATGTCTGAATTGTTACTGATATCTAAAAATCGTGAGGTAGCTCGTGCCCGGGGCAATGAATGATGACTAAGGCGTTAAAGGTCATATTGCCGTTGTAAAACGGAGTCAAGTTTTCGCGCAAGTATTCCAAACCGCAAGGTCTCGAGTAATTTGCTCTGCGAAACGTTGCGTAAGAGTTTAATAGTTCGATCTGTCGGGTGTGGTAGCGACTGCGACGCTGCGTGAAATGCTACTTCGTCCCAATAAAAAGCTTCGTGTCTATGAATAGATTTTCGGATTCAAATAATTTTACTTAACATTTTTTTAATGTAAATGTAATGAGAGGAACGAGACGCTCTCCTGATGATAAGATTTTTTTAAATATCTTTGTACATTACACATAGTGCCATCTGACCCCAAACTGAGCAAAGCTTTTACTATGGAAGTCAGGTAACTGATAGAACTTATTTTTTTTTATACCACAAAGTTTGTCCTGCGTAGGAATCGAACCCACACCCTTCAGCTCTTGAAGCAGACATTCTACCAATGAACCAACTGGGCTGTCAAAAAAAGATATAACGCATGCCCAATGCCATTGCAGCGATACACGAACTTTGAGTAGCAAAACAAAGACCAGGGCATCGCTGCTTTGACGCTTTGCTTTGAGATTCGATGGTTAGTCTCACGGGGGGAGATGGGTACTCACCTACCAACCTACCCAGAGGACCTCCTGCTAAGGAGATCTACCACCATGTAGACCTAAGAATTTATTGGTGAATGTTAACATTATTTTTAACGCTGCGAGCCTTATGAGAACGTTTAGGCGAGCAGGGGCAGAGCGCGAGTGGCTACTTGTTTCGACAAATGTAAAGTTAAGTAACTGACATATATTATATTGTAATTATTATTATTATTATTTTTTAAAGACCGCTTTTTTTTGACCCTGCTTTTTATATGCAATGTAATATTTGACAACAACTTTTAATAATAAATGAGATTAAAAAAAAAAAATAATGTGTAATCATTTAAATTGTGGTCATTTATATTATTTGATAACTAGTCAATAGTTACGTTTAATTAATAGTTTAATTAGTAGTAATTAGTTAATTAAAATGCATTGTGTCGTTTTGTATAAGAAAAAAAAGTGATATTTCCATCAACGTTTACAGCTGGTCTTTGGAAAATGTCGTCATAAATTAACGCGACTGATATAAACAAGACGGACTTCCGAGAATTCAATAACATGTTGAAAGTTTTACTATGTCACAATGTCTCGTGAACAAGCTTGGTATTCCCTGATCGTAGAGTTATGCTACGATATCTCATTGAACGAACGCCGCGCCGGCATCGGATGCCCTTTCCTTATGCAATCTAGCACCAGTTACGCAATGTAATCGAAAACGTCTGATTTTGGTCGACACTTCTGACGTGACGGTAGAAGCGTTGCCTCAGTCGGACGCGTGCCAAATACGAGGACTGGGATCGTGTTATGAGTTACATTGACCTGACACAATGTCTCAAGAAACTAGTTGCAAATACAAATATTTTATTGTTAACACCAAAGTTACAAGTCACTTTCGACAACTTCAAGTCACTTACAAGTCGACAGCCCCGTTGGTAATATATCTGCCTTGAAAGCTGTAGGGTGTGGGTTCTATTCCCACTCAGGGCAAACATTTTGTGAATAAACATGTTTGTTCTGTGTCTGGGTGTTCTGTATGTATTATAAGTATGCATTTACAAATAATCTACTGTTATATTCAAGCAATTGTGATTTAACGCAAATAAAGACCAAAATAAATGGCAGTAGCTGTGATTTCACTGTAAAATTATGCTCCATTTGTCCATAAATGGAAAAAAATTGTTTGTATGGAAATCGAACCACCTTAAACTGTTTTCTGCGGATGACTTTGTAAGTAAAGCTCTACGTACACTTACCATACATACATATATTCATTCATTGCGTCGATTTGTTTTGAATGAATGACGGTATATTTAGAAAACAAACTGAGCATGATCGTCCGATATTGACGCGGATGAGTTTTTCAATGAAATTGAATTATCGTTAGCGATGCTTGTTGATGGTTCCATCGAATTCACTTCAACAACATATTTGCTTGTATGTTTTAAATTTGGTTTGGCGTATATACCTACCATGCTGATATAAATTTCCTTGGTTTTTTTTATGGTTGATAGGCTGAGTTTGACTATAACTCGCCTGATGTTAAGTCGCCTAGCCTGGAATGGAACTGAGTCCCAACTAGGCTGCCGAAGCCTCTGAAAGTATATCCTTTGAAACAATTATTATTTTTTTGAATCGGTTCATAATTGAAGTAGTTTTGAGGTAACAAACATTAGCCAAAAATTAATCCGAATTGTGAACCTCCAGTTATTTTAAAATTCCATATCCCATAACCAATATTATAAATGTGAAAGTTTGGATGGATGGATGTTTGTTACTCTTTCACGCAAAAACTACTGAACGGATTTGGATGTAATTTGATACAAATACAAATCTTTTATTAATAACACCAAAGTTACAGGTCATTTTTCCATTCATATTTAAAAATATCAAAATCATAACATATGTCAATACAATGAAATAATGTCACATATAAAATTATTATGTCAATAAAAACAAAAATATTATAATTACTTACTAGTAATTCAATAATCTTTTATTTTTAAATAGCCGTCAAAGTCATAATGGAGGTAGCTGACACCCTGGATTGACACATAGGCTACTTTTTTTCTAGGAAACATGTAGCGGGTAACACCGCGGAGCGCAGCTAGTAGGTTATAAATCCTGAAACCATTATCAAATTTCGAGTCCCATCCATTAGTAAGTTAGAAAAGAGCTGATAGTATTAAAACGGCTAAACAAATTTTCTTGATTCATAGCAAAAAACACTCGATCAAATTACTTTAAAAATAAATTGTTTGAGCCGTTTTGGAGCTAAGATGATGAGCTTGAGCAAACCCCAACAATGAGCTTGAGCTGCCGGTGAAGGAAAACATCGCGAGGAAACCATAGCATGGTGGTAGGGTACTTTCTAGTAATCGGCTGGCTAGCTACCACCCTCAAGTTGGAAATCTGCCGCCAAGCATCTAACGGTGTGTTCCGGCAGCCTCACTTGAGAGCCAGTTCCATTCCAGGCTAGGTGTGCTTTACCATCTTCGACCACACCTTCACTTAACATCAGGTGAGCTGTGGTCAAAACACCTAGCCTGTCAACCATAAAAAATAAATAAAATAATACATAGATTAAATCTATAATAACCATCTGTTTGCGTCGTGTATTAAAAATAACTACAAAGATGTCATGACTTCTAATATCTAAAATATGGGTGAGGTGACGACCTGAAGACCCTAATTCTGTCTCATGTCAATCATCTGGGGCGACCCAGACACGGTCTTTGTTGTCGTAGGGCGAATCTATATTCGTCTATACTCTTATGTATACTGGGATGTTCTCTTTGTAGTTGTGAGTGGTTCCGTGAATTATCTTTTCATTTTAGGAATTGTCTTTTGTTTAAATATGTTCCGTTGAATTTAACTGTTTGTTATAATAATTTCTTTTTACACGACTACCAACGAAGGTTTATGTTTTTCGCGCGTATCTTGTATATATGTATGTAAATTTCTATATTACCTCTTATCTTCCAAACGGTCGAATAGATTACGACACTTAAGGTATCGTTGGATTCGTCTTAATAACCCAAGTGTCACTAGGTGGTTTAAAAAATCAAGATGCTGGATTTGTGGCGCGAAACAGAAGTAGGATGTTTGTTATTCTTTCACACAAAAACTACCGAACGGATTTGGATGATATTTGATATGGAGGTAGCCGAGACCCTGTATTAACGCATAGGCTACTTTTATCCCGAAAACATGTAGCAGGTAACACTGCGGGGCGCAGCTAGTAGAAAATATTCTGTGAGCCGTGTTCTGCCGAAGCAAGGATATAAGTCAATGGTTATATGTGACTTTTTCCTTCACAGCTATTTCCATTAGCTTTATTAAGCTGAATGGTTCTTTTGTTAACAGACAACCAAGAGATCTATTAAAGTCTCAAGGCTGGTCACCGAATAGAATGTCGAAACGTGGCCACAACCGGTCCGCAAAGATGATCATTCAAGTTCAAAAACTTTAAATCGCTTGTCATTCTCTACCGCCATGCGACATGACTTGCTGTTAGGATCGCCACCCATAAAGCGATGCGACGCGTAAATCCGTCTGCCATTTTTTTCAGAGGGCCGTATGGGGTTGACATGAGCTGCCCACGTGACATATCGACACTGACAGCTCATGTCAATTCAGTTATGTTTTTGTTTTTTCAATTTTTTATTATCGCTAATCAAATGTTACTTTGTCTAGGCCCTCTGATCTCTGTTTATATTGGCTACAAATTGAGTGTAATAGTGCACAGAGTGTTTCGATGAATTTGAATGACAAATCGTTGTACTCGTTATTTTATTTATTTATATTTACCTACGGTAGACGTGCGAACTATGTAAAAACAATTTTGAAGGCGGAGGTTTGGCTGGGCAGCATTTGGAAAACTATGTCGAGTCTTCTTGTCGTCCATCCAGCAAAGTCTCGAGACAAAAGTCTTGCTCCTGTTCTACTCACAGCGAGAGTGGTCCGTTCAGAGCTTCTCAGTTCAGAGCTATGCTTGACATTTATCTGAGGGATCGTATCCGGAACGAAGTAAGTCGCCAGAGAACTAAAGTCACAGACATAGCTCAGCGTATTAGCAAGCTGAAGTGGCACTACTGGACATATCTGTCATAGAACCGATAACCGCTGGACGTGTTCTAGAGTGGAGACCGTGAATTGGGAAACGTAGCTTAAGACGCCCTGAGACAAGATGGCGTGACGATATACGTAACAGTTGGCGGTGGATGGAAGCGAAACTATTCGACTGAAGACACAATAACTAAACCTTGATAGAATTGAATTTATTCTTTACCATTTTCTTTGGCATGAAAAAAACGAAAATAAATCATTAACGTAGTTTTGATTGATTTTACGAGCAAAAATCCCGTGGTGTGAATATTTACCCGGGTTTTTAGTTTACAGGTAAAAAAATGGGTTTGTAGTTCTAGCGTTAAAAAGAGGTATACAATATACATACATGCTATCGGTCAGATCGCAAATTCCTGCGACACATCGCGTTTCAATTTTGTCAACTTACCTATTTATTTGAGACTAGCGGACGCCTCGCGGTTTCACCCGCGTCGTTCCCGTTCCCATGGCAATACAGGAATAAAAAGTAGCCTATGCCCCCCGGGGATAATGTAGCTTCCCAACGGTGAAAGAATTTCTGAAATCGGTCCAGTAGTTTCGGAGCCTGTTCAATACAAACAATCAAATATTTCCTCTTTATAATAGTATAGACGACGTTGTCGCTCCGCTTTTGTATGTGTCGCTCCTTAGATGTTTATTGTAAAGGCTTTGAAGGTCGTTCGAGTTAACACCTAACACTGGCTTACACATATTTCGTAACATAGCAAACAAGCAATGAAAAATATGACGATGCCTGTTCGCCTTTACCTTAACTTTACATTATGCTATTCTAAAACGACATATTATAGTAATTTACAAATGAGTTTAACAATAGCAATAACATAAAAAAATAAGACAAAAAATAAAAATAAATGTCGTTGGACTATACACACAGCGCCATCGGACCCTAAACTAAGCAGAGCTTGTGTGATGGAAGTCAGATAACTGATAGAATACATAAATACTTTTTTTGTTGTAAATACATACTTATAATACATACAGAACACCCAGACTTTTTTTTTTTATAGCTGACAGGCTAGGTGTTTGACCACAGCTCACCTGACGTTAAGTGACGGTGTGGTAGAAAATGGTGAAGCACACCTAGCCTGGAATGGAGACACAGATCAAACATTTGTTTATTCACAAAATGTTTGCCCTGAGTGGGAATCGAACCCACGCCCTACAGCTCTCAAGGCAGATATACTACCAATGAGCCAACGGGGCTATCATGAATGATCATCAGCCCATCGAAGTCCACTGCTGGACATAGGCCTCTCTCATGACACGCCACTCAGCCCGATCTTCGGATTTTCGCCATCCACCGCCAGCTGTCCTACGTATATCGTCACTCCACTGACCTTCTCTGGCGAATTACTTCGTTTCGGATACGATCCCTCAGAGAAATGCCAAGCATAGCTCTAAGAAAACTTACCCTGGTTGATTTCATTGAAATCACAACATAGTATAAAACAAAGTCGCTCCCCTCTGTCCCTATGTATGCTTAGATTTAAAACTACGCAACGGATTTTGATGCAGTTTTTTTAATAGATAGAGTGATTCAAGAGGAAGGTTTATATGTATAATACTTGCATAAGCACCACATTAGTATCTACACTGCACCCGTGCGAAGCCGGGGCGGGTCGCTAGTAATGTAATAAAGAAAAACAAGCTAAAATGTATAAATAACTATTAAAAAAAAGCAAAATTACAGCCAATGTCACCTGGAGTATATAATCGCGAATCGATTGACACCTCGTTCATCAACATCAGATGAGTAGATTCGGCGCTAAGATGGAACATACAAACATACACGGCTAAAAACATAGCCCTTCATTTTGGCATTGCCGTAGTAGGTTAAATAAACAATCTATAAACAAAATCCGAATATTTTTTCACAGCTTTTATTTTTGCGTATTGCAAGATTAAAATTAAAGACGTCATCGATTTTTTTAGGAGATTATGGCGTTTTGTTTTTTTGGGAAGGCGAGATATGAGATAATTTATGGACTGATCATTATTGCTACTCTATACCTACTTTTGCACGTGCTGACAAAGAATTCTACAAATATGCCTATCGTACACTATCTTATCTAATACAATCAGATTTTAGACTTTTCTGTTTAGTTACCGTTCTTTTTTCAAAACTATTTACTAAAATATATCAACTAAATATTTTTACTATACCCGCTCCGGCTTCGCTCGGGTGAAATATACCTATAGATACTAATGCGGTGCATGTGCATGTGTTATACTTAAACGTTCCTCTTGAATCACTCTGTCTATTGATGGAAACCGCATTAAAATCCTTTGTGTAGTTTAAAAGATTTAAGCGTACTGACGGCGGGCAGCGACTTTGTTTTATACTATGTGTTTTGTGTGACTTTTTTGTTAAATTCCAATTTATTTATGTGAATTTTGCGACAAACACATCGCAGTTTATTTTTTTTTTATTTTTTGAGTTCAATCGCATATTTTAAAAGGTTTTTCAATTTAACTAGGACTCTACTTCTCCGACTATGTACCTTCTTGGAAAGCTCAAAATAGTATAATGAGCTTTGGAGAAGACTATACTCTCATAGAGGTCATTATGGTGCACTCGTGTATGGGTCCACCCACCAGCTACTTCACTTGGTCATTGGGGATCTTCCGCGTGGTCTAGTGCCTTCTACCTTGCCTTGGACACTATTATGTTATTTACTATTACTTTAATAAAAAAGGAAAAACAGTTTAAAACATTGTTATAGTAGAAGAGTTTAGCATAGGTAACCCTTGTATATCTGTTACCAAGTAGTTCGTGGTGAACTTGGCACGTTATCAGCGCTTATCAGCACGCGCGCGGCCTTGAGCGGCCGCTGACGCATACATTCTTATGTAATGGTCGAGTGAACTGCATTGTGAGAAACTTGTCCTCTGCCTGAGACTTATTTGCCGGTGTTGGGGCAAATTAACGTAATCTTACTGTAGTAAAGGCTCGTTGACCGTAGCGGAACGTAATATCCGTTTTTAGCGCCGGCGTGTAAAAATCACGGTTATAAATGCAGAATGTGCGATGTCGTAACTAAAATTTTATTTGCTAAGGTTCAACAAAGAAACATTTTTTTTACTAAACTAAGTAATAGGCTTCCATTTGATGTTAAGCGAAATTGCTGATTTTTTTTCGCAATATGCATGGTGGTAGGATATGTTCTAGTACTCGGTTGGCTACCTACCACACTCAAGTTGAAAATCTGCCGCCAAGCATCTAACGGTGTGTTTCGGCAGCCTCACTCGAGAGCCAGTTCTATTGCAAGCTAGGTATGCTTTAGTATCTTCGACCAATTTTAATGCAATAAATTATTTTCCAATAAATGACTGGTAATCTCGCCACATTACATGCTACTATAGATAGGCCATAGAAACCACACGATGGTAAGGTCCACAGGAAAGGAGGAATGTTGGTAGACTTATAAGACTGTGGGCTGATGATATTATCCAGGTGTCAGGAAACGACTGGACAAATACAGGCAAGGACAGGGATTTGTGGAAAAAGCTGGAGGAGGCCTTCACCCAAAAAGGGGTCCATATTTCAACAAAAAAAGACTAAGTAAATTAATAATAACACTTGAAATGTAACTTAGAAATCTATACTATTATAAAAAAGAGACTTGATTGTTTGTTTGTTTGTAGTGAATAGTCTCCGAAACTACTGGGCCGATTTCATAAATTCTTACACCGTTGGGAAGCTACATTATCCCCGGGTGACATAGGCTACTTTTTATACCTGTATTCCCATGGGAACGGGAACTACGCGGGTGAAATCACAAGGCGCCTGCTAGTCTGGAATAAAATAGCTTTTTATTTTATTTTTTAATTACGCCATCGACGCGTTACCAAATGTGTGCCGCTGAATAAGTTTGGTAATCGATTGAACTATTAAAACACGCCCATATTAGCTACTGGTAGCGCCTTAATATGCTAGACCCATCAATGATTTATACTCCAGATGACAGACGATGAATAATTTTCAATTCGAAATCTTTCTAAAGTCACAATGCGGGCACGCCTTCTCATTCTAATACGCCTCGTCCGCTAGTCTGATCATGAACGAAGTGAGTGATGGATGTGGATGTGTGGATGTGTGTGTGGTAAAACTGTTCAAATAAAAACGTGTTGGTTACGTAGACGTTACGTGTCCACACACGTGTTTGTATTCGTGAAGAAAGCTAATAATTCACACCTGTCTCGTTACCGGTTTTCGGACAAATCGACCGCTGCACGCGTGAGTCTTGGATGTATCGCGGTTTCTAATTGCCGGTCGGTCTTTTAACTGTAGGAAAATTCATATCAATTTAAAAGTTTATCTATGTTGGACAGAGCTTGTCGAAATGAGCCAGAAGTCCCTCAAAGAGCTACTCCACTTGTCATCACTGCACATTTTTTTTAATGTAAAAAATAATGAGACGAACGTGACGCTCTCCTGATGGTAAAAGATAACGCCTGTCCATGACCATTGCAGCGATACACAGAACTTCTTGGCATCGCTGCTTTGGCGCTCATTACTTTGAAGACTTTAGATGGTTAGTCTCAACAGCCCAGTAATTTCGCTAGGTGCAGTACCGTTCAAACCGGAACACGGTAATGTTTACACACTACTGCTTAGCGGCAGAATAACTGGTACTGCGGTGGTACCTACCTAGACGACCTCCTGCTAAGGAGATCTACCACCAAGTGAACACCAGCATATTGCTGTGACCTGGCAGCAAGATGCAGTTTGTATGGGTTTTTGGAACGTCAAGATAGATATAGACAACTACTATAATATTGAGAAACATGCTAAGAAATTCATAAGCAATGGTTCGCTTGTTCGGAAAAGGCTTCAAAGCCTTGAATATCGACGCAGTTGCTTGTCTATCGGTTTTCTACCGAATACACTTTGGAGAGTACGCTTCAGATCTGCATGATCTAATTCCCCCCTACCCATTCTACTCTCAGACAGCCAGGAGCTCTAAAAAGCGACACCGCTTCATGGTTGATATTCCAAAAATTGATCCGGTTTGATTCCACCTTCTTCAAACGAACTGCTAGACATTGGAATTTGCTGCCCGAGTGAGTGACGATACAATCTGGGTAATCTAGTCGCGAGTGAGTAGATTTCTTCAAGGCTATTGTGCTCCATCGTAGACCGCATCTTCGCTTAACATCAGGCGAGTAGGTCAAATGCAAGCCTATATACGTTGTGAAAAATAAAGATTTATAAAACTTCTGGGAATGTCGAGCAAAAAGTTCAACTTGTACTTTTATTCAAGATGTCATTACCGACCGGTCTGAGTGAGTTCGCCCTTCGTATCCCCAAAAACCTGTCCGTTAGTTACACACCATTGACTATCACCGACAGAGCTCGCCTGACAACTGATTGCTTAAACCGAACCTGCCTCAAACCTGTAACGTTACAATACTCACTTCAATCATCATTACGTTGAGTCCGATCTGGGTTTTGAAAGGTCCCGAATTCATGAAGTACAACAGAATTTGGGTTAAATAACAATTTAATGTTAAACTTATAAGACGAGCAAAACACTCTCTTGATGGTGAAGATAACACGTCCTATCTTGACGACTTCCTACTAAAGAAATTAATCAACCGAGTAAAGAATAATAGATTTTGGAATTTCAAGTTGCGATCAAAGGGTTGTAAAGCGGGAAGGATCTTGAGGATCTTGAAATTTATGGCAGACACTATCCACATCCAATTGGTCAGTGCTGAAAATCAGCGCTGTGGAGTAATCACCAGCACAATTGCTGAGCACTGACCTTTTTTTTTCCTTGTTGATGCACCAGCCACTGCAGCGATAACCCGCTTATTGTCTTGTCAAATTTGTTGTCTTTATGCCAATCTGTATCTTTTTATTCGTGTGTTTTGTTTGTACTAATCTGTTGTTGTGTCTAGTGTATTGTTAGGAAAAAAATAAATGTTTTTCTTTCTTTCTTTCTTTCACTTTCATATCTTCCATGCGAGCTTAAGGGACTTGTCCTACCGGGGTAAATCTTGACGCGCTATGCAATGTATTCCTAGTTTTCTTAAAAATATGGATGGGTATTTATATTGAGTGTGACAGCATCTCTATGTTTGAAACAGAAAACTGCGTTCTTACAAGAATAAAATAGTTGAGAACGACCGCTAGAAGTCTCGAATGGCTGGGAGAGTCCTGACCGCCAAGCGAGCATCGCTGTACGAGTATATTGTCTTTGATAACTCTTTTCGCTGCAACAAGGGCAGAGCAGTTAGCGATCAACATTTTACATATGTATGTATTATATTAACACGGGTTACATATCTGTTCTTGACCAAAAAAAATAGACAAAAGTTAGCCGTTGCATCGTCGGCGGCGAGACAAATGCCTTATAGGGGTTAAAACACCGGCAACGCTACGTTTCTGACTTCTGTTAACATCATGCGCAAGTTTGGTGGAAACTCTCCTAGAGTTTGAAACTTGGGGAAAAGACAAGTAAAATTCCTCCGTCCGCTTGAGCCGGTGAACACTAAAGGTTTGCATACTATTATAGGTTGACGTCTCAATTCGTGTGCGTTTCAATTCTGATCGCGTGTTAACTACTGGTTGGTGATTATTTTTGCGTTCGATATGTTCTGTGAGCTCATCGTGTCCTTTGGCAATACCTACTACATAGATGGGTGATCAAGCGGCTAGGACTTCCTCGTGGTTTGAGTTTTCGCCTATAATAAATAATAGGGGGCTTAGACCAAAATTGTTCAGGTCTTAAAATGATATATTTCACGACTTGTTCAATTATGAACCTAATTCTTAAAATGTCTAATTTTTAAGCCGAATTTTGGAAACATCGAAGCGTTGTTTTGTTTATAATAAAACATTAAGATGTATTTATTTGTTTTTTTTATAGTAGTAGTCTTGCGTTTGACCGCCTTCCCGCCTGATGTTAAGCGAAGATGCGGTCTAGGTATTTGTAAACCCAAAGCAATGTTATATCCTACGTTAGCGTCATTGGCGTGAACCGAACTAGTGGATAAATACTAAATAAAGTAAATAAATATCGTAGGAAATTTCACTGTGGCTTCTAGCCCCAAACTAAGTATTGCTTATACTAAGGGAACTAGATAACTGATGGAATCCCACAAAAAACTACTGAACGGACTTCGATGAAATTTGGTATGGAGGTAGCTGAGACCCTGGATTAACACATAGGCTACTTTTTATCCCGATAACATGTAGCGGGAAAAACCGCGGGGCGCAGCTAGTACTTTTATACTTTTTATTTGTAAATATCTACATACCAGGCGCCAAGGTATGCCCACCTTGTGCAGCCTTATAACCATATTTTATTACATATTTTACTTGGTGGTAGATCTCCTTAGCAGGGGTCGTCTAGGTAAGTACCACCGCAGTATCAGATATTCTGCCGCCAAGCAGTAGTGTGTAAACATTACTGTGTTGAAGGGTACTGCAGCTAGCGAAATTACTGGGCCATGAGACTAACCATTGAAAGTCTCAAAGTAATGAGCACCAAAGCAGTGATGCCCTGGACTTAGTTTTGTTGCTCAAAGTTCTGTGTATCGCTGCAATGGTCATGGATAGGCGTTATCTCTTACCATCAGAAGAGCGTCTCGTTCGGCTCATTATTTTTCACATAAAAAAAAAAAAATTGTTTCCCCAGCTCGGCGTCAGAACGTTATCACTCCAAGCTCAGAGGTTTTACCATATTCTCACTAAACAGTTGAAGGTGCACCTACCTGCAGGATATCACAATATGCTCGAAGATGTCACGATATTTCATCACAGCCATGGCTAGAGACCTTGACTTGACCGTTATTTTGAACTCTATCGTTTCAAAATAGAGTCCAGTTCAATGCCAATTTTTTTCACAATACCTTGTGACGTGCCGTTTATTTTAGTGTCGTTTGGGTGTATTACTATTTGTGAGTGTATGAATAATTATGTATTTCGCAATAATTTAATTTTGTTACAGTGACGGTTTACAATGCAAAACTAGTGAATGCCGTCACATGAACGCGAAAAGCAACCTCTCTGCCTGTTTTAAAAGTAACCTTTTGCCACGTTTGACTTAAAAAAGGCAGTCATGACTGGTCATGGACTGGCAGAAGCGAAAACTAAAAAACACACATTAGCATATCGGTGACGCGAACCCAAGATTTGCCCATGCCAAATATCGCAAAAAAATCCCCTTCAATTTTATTGACTCGCTCCCTGACATGAGCTGTTTAAGTACATATTTAGCGTTTAAAAATGGTTACAAAAGTCATAGTTCTGACGTTTTTATTTACATAGCTAAGGCCCTAGACAAAGTAACATTCGATTAGCGATAACGCTATTAAAAATGTATGGGATTGACGTAAGCTGTCGATATGTCACGTGGGAAGCTTATGTCAATCTTGTAAATTTTCGAACGTTTCTACTAGTATATAGACATAAAAAACATACGATTAGCTTAATATGTTGTAATAATATAAATCTATTAAATTAAATTTATTTCTAAACAATTTATATAAATAATTATTTGTGTTTGTAAAACAAATCATTTATTAGAGTTACGCGAGTATAAAGGACTGAAAAATATATCAATAGCTATTATATGGAAATTATATATTAAATTTAATTATCCTTTGACTTTGTAATTTTATAATTATGTGTTAATAATATTATTATTATATGTAAATACTTGCAATTAAACAAATAGCATATTATAAAAACATTTATGTAGATATAAATGTTGGTGTACAATAAAGTTATATTTTACCTTGTCATTTTGCAATTGTTTTCTTTTTATTGCAAACAATAAATATATATCTAATTAATGTTATATTTTTTTTTTAATACAACGTTATCGTAAAAATGCCACTAATATTATAAATGTGAAAGTTTGGATGGATGGATGGATGTTTGTTACTTACATGCAAAAACTACTGAACGGAATTTGGATGAAATTTTGGTATGGAGGTAGCTGACACCCTGAATTAACACATAGGCTACTTTCTATCCCGAAGACATGTAACGCCATGCTATGGTTTCTTCACGATTGTATGTTTCATCTGCAGCTCAAGCTAATTGTTAGGGGTTTTTGCCTAAATAATATAATGTAGTATATATTTTCGTGATGTTTTCAAAACTCTGTAAAAAATTTGGAAGTCACCACTAATTTAATAAATCATAGACTGGACTTGACTGTGAGTTAGCGTTGTGTTTTTGACTATGACTTGAAAAAACATGAAATACTTCTGAATACACTGGTAGAATGCACAAAGTGTGATGCCAAAAATAAAGAAAGTAAATCTGCAAAAGTATGGTAAGTTCCAAGTTTATTAAACCAATCTTAAAATTAATGTTACACGTAGGCTGTTTGAGATCACTCCATACGAATTCAAGTACCATGTCAAGAATTACTGCGAAAAATGTCTCTGAACATCTGAGTATTGAACATTGGGAAGTCCGAAACATACACCGACATCTTTAGTATGATCTATATGTTATCGCATGCGAATGGGCAGTGCATGCGATGAAAATACTGGCCAGTATTCACTCGGCCGCGTCCGCGAGCTCGCACTCGCGTTTGCGCGGGAAGCATTTTTTTGGCGCGTGCCGGCCGTTCCATTCCGTAAAAAAACGCTAAAATAAAAAGAAAAATATCGCCGTCATCGCCACTCGTACGTTTTCGCGCGCTTTTACTTAAAAGTTTTTTTTTTATTGCTAGTTTCAGTGAATAGTGTTCAAGTGATTAGTTTGTCAAAGGTAGGTGAATGTCAGTTTTTTTTTTGCCCGTGACCCGGTTATATTTTGCGATATTATTGTTTACGGATTAGTTTAATCTGCACTATACAAAACTTGGCTTTAATATTATTTTACCACTGGGTAAAATAAAATAAGCTAAGATAAATTTAACATACGTAAAATACGGTGTTTTTTTTTATTTTGTAACTGATCTATGTTTTTTTTTGTTTTCTGTGGTTATGTCGTTGTGCTTTATGAACAAATTAATTTGACACTTAAAAATAATTGCATGTCTACTGATGCGTGTACGATATTGGATTCCAAGAAATTTAACAATAGATTCAACGATTAATTATTCGATCTGTTTAGTCAGTAATCGATTTATAAATACATTGTTGCATGCCTTCTGAGGTGTCAGACTGTACAGTATACAAATTCAAAATTAACTCTTTGTGTATTTAGTTTCGTTAATTCTAATATATAAATTAAAACAACAGTAATGATATTTATATTAGGTACTTATCACGTGTCATAAAAAGGAAATTATATGCATTTGAAAAAAACATTTCATAGGACTAGCCCTAAACTAAGCATAGCTTACATTATGGGAACCAGGATAACTTTTTACATCTGATAGAATTATAATTTACTTTTTTTTTCTTGGGTGCGATCGGGTGTAGACTTTTTTTTCCCAACAATTTTTTTAATTTTTTTTTTTAAATTGTTTCACTAAACTGGCCGTTACATAAAATACGTTAAAACACGTTTTGTTACATTAGCTTGCGTTTGACCGCCAACTCGCCTGATGTGCACGCTCGCCTAGAAGAAACCGATTCACTCGCGACTTGAAGGCACCCAGATTGTATCTATCGGGGAACACCCACTCGGGCAGCAAATTCCAATGTTCAGCGGTTCGTACAATGAAGGTAGATTCGAACGGTTTAGTGCGAGTTTTTGAAATATCGGCCATAAAGCGGTGTCGCTCCTGGATGCTCCTGGCTGTCTGATAGTAGAATGGGCAGGGTGGAATTAGGTCATATGAGTGATTAATTTTGTGGTAACTCTAAAACTAGGTTGCAATATGAACAAAGATAGTGTTTAATTAGGCACATTTGAATGCACAAGATCCGTTTCAGCAGAAAGCCTTGACAACAGTACGTGATATAAAGATGAATAAAATACAATTAAATTTGCATAAATATGCAATAAAGCACAACACGTTTAAATTCAATGTATTTATATCTACGTTACGTTTCTAGTTTACAATACATATACATAAACATAATATAAATACAAAAACCGGTTTATTCACTCTAAGGTAATATTAAAATATTAAGGTGGTTCGATTTCCATACAAATATTTTTTTGCCATTCATGGACAAATGGAGCATAACTTTACAGTGAAATCACAGCTACTGACATTTATTTCGGTCTTTATTTGCGGTAAATCACAATTACATGACAAAAACAGGAGGAAATCATATATTCATAAATTTGATTTTATGCTAATTATCTACTGTTTCATTTGAGCAATTGTGATTTACCGCAAATAAAGACCAAAATAAATGCCAGTAGCTGTGATTTCACTGTAAAAATATGCTCCATTTGTCCATAAATGGAAAAAAAAAATTGTATGGAAATTGAACCACCTTAAGTCATAAATATCAAATATCATAGGACATTACACACAGCGCTATCTGACCCCAAACTAAGCAGAGCTTGTGCTATGGAAGACAAATAACTGATAGAATACTTACATACTTTTTTTTTTGTAAATAGGTACATACTTATAATACATACAGTACACCCAGACACAGAACAAACATCGATGTTAGTCACATAAATGTTAGTTCTGAGTGGGAATCGAACCCACGCCCTACAGCAAATAAGCAAAGCAAGCAAATTAATTAAGTATATTACAGGGTTTCATTTTGTGATTTGTTGTTTTTTTGATTTGTTCATATGGTTTTCGCGTACAAATATGGGTGACTTTTTTTATTTTAGTTAAATTAACTGCTAATTACATACGTTTGGTTACCTATGTAAATGTATAAGGCCAATTAAAAATTTCCACAAGCAATTAAAAAGTCTTGCAAAAATTACATATATTACGTGTACTGTGTATTTTTTTTTCTTTTTTTACGGTTGACAGTCTAGGTGTTTGACCACAGCTCACCTGATGTTAAGTGAAGGTGTGGTCGAAGATGGTAAAGCACACCTAGCCTGGAATGGAACTGGCTCTCAAGTGAGGCTGCCGGAACACACCGTTAGATGCTTGGCGGCAGATTTCCAACTTGAGGGTGGTAGCTAGCCAGCCGAGTACTAGAAAGTACCCTACCACCATGCTATGGTTTCCTCACGATGTTTTCCTTCACCGGCAGCTCAAGCTCAATGTTGGGGTTTGAACCCACGCCCTTCGGCATGCGAACATACCGCGCTAACCACTGAGCTATCATCGCTAGAAGTTATTATGTGTACGGTGAAAAGATAACAGATGCTGATTTTAAAAAAACCACTCTTCTCTTACTGATTGAAGAACGCGTCAACAATTAACCGCCTAAGCTGCACGACGGACGTATACATAATAATATGATAAGACAAAATGGCTGGCAAGCTGGGTGTTTGACCACCTGATGTTAAGTGACGATGTGGTTGAAGATGGTAAACACATCTAGCTTGAAATGGAACTGAAACTCGAATCTTCGTAGCTAGCCAGCCGAGCACTACAAAATACCCTACCACCATGCTATGGTTTCCTCATGATAGTTTCCTTCACCGGCAGCTCAAGCTCATTGCTGGCGTTGAACCCACGCCCTGCGGCGTGCGAATCGACCTCGCTAACCACTGAGCTATCATCGCTACAAATATTTCTGTGACACGTTTACTAATTCACGTTGTTTCGATTTAATAGTTGGTTTAACATAAAATTCGAATTTTCTTGTTTCGTTATTGCATGATTATTTAAGTATTGGGTCAAGAACTCCACGCTCAGCTCATTTTACTTCGTATATTCGTGTTTTTTTTTGTCTTATCATAATTATGTATATTAGGAACGAAGCTTGTCGATCCCAAGGTGAAAACAGATGTATTATCATTAATATATTCTAATAGTTAACAAATTATTGGACATTTATTAAACAAAATAAAAAATACCTTAAATTATACTATTTACAAAATGTATACAAAAAACTTAGTCTAAAAAACCGTCAGAGGAGGGATATGTGGCCAGAATGCTGGCAACATTGCTTAGCTTTTGACCAAAGTAGATACCAGCATTCTGGTCAGCAGTCTAATAGTTCAAAACATCGTTTGTGTTGTAAATTAAAAGATGATTTAAATGTGAATTTTTGAGAGCCAGTTCCATTCCAGGCTAGGTGTGCTTTACCATCTTCGACCACACCTTCACTTAACATCAGGTGAGCTGTGGTCAAACAACTAGCCTGTCAACCATAAAAAAAATTAAAAAATGTGAATTCATACATTAAAAAACCGGCCAAGTGCGAGTCGGACTCGCGCACGAAGGGTTCCGTACCATTATCTATAAAAAATCAAGTTTGTTGTATGGGAGCCCCCCTTAAATATCTATTTTATTTTATTTTTAGTATTTGTTGTTATAGCGGCAATAGAAATACATCATCTGTGAAAATTTCAACTGTCTAGCTATCACCGTTCTTGAGACAGACGGACGGACGGACGGACTGACAGCGAAGTCTCAGTCATAGGGTCCCGTTTTTACCCTTTGGGTACGGACCCCTAAAAAAGATTTTTCCCTTAAACACGTTTCGAATAATATTAAAATGTATTTGATAAGCATAATTGAATAATTATGACATAAAAAATATACTCTATAGTCTTTACTCATAGATCACGAACCAAAATAAATCAATATTTTGGTCTGTGGTTTTTGGTTAAATCAACTTTAAAAAAATACTCAATTACCCATAAATTCCATGAAAAAGCCCTACTCAACCTACTGTACTTTATTAGACTCTTGAGATTGGCACGAATGGGAAACACTTAAAATCCCTTCGTAATTTTTTTTTAATATATAAGTAATGAGACGCTCTCCTGATAGTTAGAGATAACGCCTGTCCATGACCATTGCAGCCATACACAGAACTTAAAGTAGCAAAACAAAGTCCAGGGCATCGCTGCTTTGGCGCTCATTACTTTAAGATTCTAGTCTCAACATCCCTGTAATTTCTCTAGCTGCAGTAGATTTCAAACCGGAACATAGCAATGCTTACACACTACCGCTTGGCGGCAAAATATCTGGTACTGCACTGATAGCTATCTAGACGACCTCCGGTTAATGAGATCTACCACCAAGTAGACGTCATGCAAACCAGATATATTAGTATATTCAAGAAAACTCAAACGAGTAGTATTTGTAGAACTTATGTATGAAGGGAAACAGATACTCTTATAGCTAATGATCCGATAAAATTAAATAGATATTATGACTTGAATACTCATAAATGGCTTTGCGGTTAATTTATATGCAGTAAAAGTGGAATCGATATAAATACCAGCAAAATGATAGATATACCTTTATAGTATACTCTTTATTGTGCGCACCAAAAATAGAAAAATAATACAGAAAACAAAATAATCTTATGAGCTTGTGCTACAAGTTGCGGCCTTATCGCTAAAAGCGATCTCTTCCAGGCAACCAATAATAGAAAACACGATACAGATTAAGAACAGACGGAAGATGTTGTAACATTAATAAGTTTAAAAATAAACTAAAAATAATGTCTGAGGTGCCGTACTATAAGCACGCACCAGCGCCAGTTCTCGAAAATGGTCGTGCTTTGCTCTATTGGGACTGGTCTATCATCACGGACAGGACTATTGCCGCCAATAAGCCTGATATCGTGGTGGTCGACCGAGCCCAACGCCGGGCAGTGCTCGTCGACATCACCATCCCACATGACGAGAATCTCGTGAAGGCCGAGAAGGACAAGCTTAGCAAGTACCATGACTTGGCACGAGATAACCGCCATGTGGGATGTTGATTCGACCATCACTGTCCCGATAGTAGTAACGGTAAACGGTCTTATAGCGAAGAGTCTCGACCAACATCTTAATCTTCATCTCTCGCTAGACGGTTGGGTCAAGGGTCAGCTTCAAAAGGCAGTGATCCTTGACTCGGCGCGCATTGTGAGGAGGTTCCTCACTCTGCAGCCCTAACCACCGGCAGCTTGAGCCCTGCCCCGCTGTCGGCGGCATCCTAGTTTTTAAGTTTTTTTAATATTATTTATGTTTTTTGTATATTTAATGTAAAAAAAATTAAAATCTAAGAAAAGAAATAAATAACTGAAATAATAATGTATTTAAATAAAACGAAATATATTTATAGGTATTATAGGCTATAATATATTATAAAACAAAAATAAAATAAAAGCCATCATCAGCAACGAGGTACAAAAACATGTCTGATTAGACTAACAGCAAAATAAAAAATAAGTATACAAATGTAAGTATATTAAAATAAATAAATATTGTAGTACATTTCACACAGCGCCATCTAGCCTTAAACTAAGCAAAGTTGTACTATGAGAACTAGATAACTGATACCATATTTGTATTTGTCTCCTGCAATACTCAAATCACTGCTTTGAAGAGTCTGCTCGTCTATATTGTTATGTTCCGGTATTATTGCTTGTTGATATTGATTGCCGCGACTGCCAGGGTTGCCACCGGTGAAATTGATATAAATTGATGGCAATTTACACTTGCCTTTTTCTCAAGGATGCTGTCGTAAGGCTGGTTATAGTCGATACGTTTGTTGAAAATAAATACAAAAAGATTTACAACAAGATTATAGTATGATTTCTAACAAAGGAACAAAGCTGGCGGGATGTTTATTATAATAGTTTTTGTTGCCATTTGTAAATGTTTTCGGGATAAAAAGTCTATGTGTGAATCCAGGGTCTCGGCTACTTCCATACCAAAATTTCATCCAAATCCGTTGAGTAGTTTTTGCTTGAAAGAGTAACAAATATCCATCCATCCAAACTTTCACATTTATAATAATTATAAGTGGGATTTTACAATAGCAACTGACGTGGTTTTGACCGCTCCCACTCCCGCTATCTTCACGTGTGAGGCGCGCAGCGGCTCGTAGTGCGGAATAAGACGATGCCGCGCGCGCGTTGTGCTCAGCTGTGTTTCCATGATGTAGGCCACCGGATCTGGCCGAAACTGTAGTCGAAGTATTCGAAATAATTAAACGAGAGTAAGATCGCATAAGAAAAACAAAAACATATTTTAGTAATCACAGTTTTCTTCTATAACTTTATGTTCATAATATTCAAATGTGATTATTTTATTGCTTCGAAACGGCTCGCATCCATCGCGTTCCTACGGTCTTCATTAGGCCGTCTATCCACCTTGTGGGCGGACGTTCTACGCTGCGACTGGACAGCTCCATCGGCCATCAGTTCTGCGTGCTATGTGCCCTGCCCACTGCCACTTCAACTTGCTAATCAGTTGGGCTATATAGGTAACTTTGGTTCGTCTTCGGATCTCCTGATTTCAGCATAGCCCTCCATAGCTCGTTGTGCTACTTTGAGCTTACTAATAAGGCTCATTAGAGTCCACGTTTCAGTTACGCTCACGTTTCGCTGTCTTGTATCTTACACTAAATGTTATGTTGCCTTTTTTTGTTATTATGTTATGTTCGTTTTTGTTGTCTCCGTTTCGTCGCGTTCGTTTATGTGACCGTTCAAAATCGCGCACGTGAAATAATTTATCTCAGTGCGTTGTGTCTATTCAATATTTTTTCTTTTTTTATTTATACAAATGCGCGGCAAGCTATGTTCCATATGGAAACGAATGCCTATCTTTTAAATTATTATCTATCGTCGGACATGACATTTACGCATTGCGTTTTGCGCAGTTAATCTATTTGAACTCTGTTATAATGTATTTTGAAAGCAGGTTACTTTGTTAGATGCTCATTTGTTAACTAGAGTTTATTTTTGCTGTGCATTGTTGCATGCATGCCAAACGGCAAATCATTGTCGATGCCGTTTCTCAGGAGCAATCACTG
Organism: Biston betularia; assembly: GCA_905404145.2. Lineage (NCBI taxonomy): Eukaryota > Metazoa > Arthropoda > Insecta > Lepidoptera > Geometridae > Biston > Biston betularia. The sequence goes on from FR989883.1 coordinate 690,505, forward strand.
CAACGTGAATTTTATAAATTAATAGCGGACGCCTCGCGGTTTCACCCGCGTAGTTCCCGTCCCCGTGTGAATACAGGGATAAAAAGTAGCCTATGTCACATAGTGTAGCTTCCCAACGGTGAAAGAACTTTTGAAATCGGTCCAGTAGTTTCGCAGCCTATTCAATACAAATAAACAATCGAATCTTTCCGCTTTATAATAGTATAGATAATAGAGAAAACAATTGTTGTTTTGTTTGTTTGGGCTTAAAGGAATGACGAAACAAGTTTAGACATTAATTTTAATTGTAATTTATGTGTAGGGTTTTTGTAACAATATTGTGTATTGAAAGTTTTTTTTAAATGTTTATTTATGTTATGTGACGGTGTGGTAAACACACTGTTAGGTGCTTGGCGACAGATTTTCAACTTTAGGGTGGCACCCTTCATACAAAGCATTTTTTTTGTAAAGTACATAGTCTATGCCGGACCTAAATCTCCGGGCGACTGCAGAGTCGGATTCGAACTGTGTCACCGTGTAAACGTGATCTAGTGTTATTGGCAGTTACATATGATTGGAACGTGACCCGCTCCACTATTGAGGAAGACGTATGCACTTTATATTGATGACACTGTTTGTATAGATACTTACTGTAAATACGGTTTATTATGTTGACAAATTAGGTTTGAATATTCAAGGTATATATTTAGATATATTTTACTTGGTGGTAGATCTCCTTAGCAGGAGGTCATCTAGGTAGGTACCACCGCAGTACCAGATATTCTGCCGCCAAGCAGTAGTGTGTAAACATTACTGTGTTCCGGTTTGAAGGGTACTGCAGCTAGCGAAATTACTGGGCTGTTGAGACTAACCATCGAAAGTCTCAAAGTAATGACCACCAAAGCAGTGATGCCCTGGACTTTGTTTTGTTACTCAGAGTTCTGTGTATCACTGCAATGGTCATGGACAAGCGTTAACTCTTACCATCAGGAGAGCGTCTCGTTCGTCTCATTATTTTTCACATAAAAAAAAAGAAAGTATATTTCCGCTTAACAGTAGTTTCAGGTACAACAGTGATGAGGAATTAAATTTAGCTAAATTGACAATAATGTCAAAAAACTTATCCGAATATCTAAAACAAAAATGTGTCATAAAAAAGCTAATTTACGCTACCACCATGCTATGGTTTCCTCACGATGTTTTTCTTCACCGGCAGCTCATTGTTGGGGATTGGATCCCTTCAGCATGTGACCTGACCGCGCTCACCGCTGAGCTATCATCGCTACAAAACTTTAGTTTAATGATAAATCTATGTAATGATATCATATAAAGATTTCTTGTCTGTTGTCCACAGGATGTAAAAGACGACAGCGACGGATGCGGCGCCAAGTTCTCCGCGGTCATTGTCTCTGACAAGTTTCTAGGGAAACCGCTGTTGGCTAGACATAGGTAAGAAGCTGCAGATTTTCAACTTGAGGGTGGTAGCTAGCCAGCCGAGTAGGAAAACAACGAATTTCAATGCGGTTTCCATCAATAGATAGACAGCGTGATTCAAGAGGAAGGTTTATACATGAGAGCCAGTTTAATTCCAGGCTAGGTGTGCTTTACCATACCATTACTTAACATCAAATGAGCTGTGGTCAAACACCTAGCCTGTAAAATATAAAAAAAAACTGCAAATAAAAAACATTTGTATAAACCTTCCTCTTGAATCACGCTGTCTATTGATGGAAACCGTACTGAAATTCGTTGTGTTCCTACTCGGCTGGCTAGTACACCATAACTTAACATCAGATGAGCTGTGGTCAAGCACCTAGCCTGTCAAACATTTAAAAAAAAAATACTACAAATAAAAAAACATTAAAATAAATAATTTCTATAGGGACTAGAAGGTCCATCAATTCCTAAAATAGATTGTAATCAATTACCGACCAGTTCAGGGTCTCCGATAGCTTAATAAAGGCTTTATTGAAACCATTACATACATGTCAAAAGTGCGAGTATTAGTGGCTTATCACATACAAGAATGTCCTTACTTACTGTTGTTCATACTATAGAACGTAAAGGTTGTTTCTGTTAGACCTTACCTTGATGGACATAGCAATTTGTCCAAATTGTCCATTGTCACAATAGAAACGTTACCTCGGTACTGTGCAACTGAACGTTACTGTACATAAAAGGTATAATGCTGTACTTTTTTTTGTTAGCTCTCTTATTAACTTTCCCACTGCTGGGCGTTGGCTTCTTCTCTTTGTGAGAAACGTAAGGCCACGACACTTATTCGAGAACTTTTTTTTTTAAACTCTTGGACATGTATCTGGTTCCCATAGTGCCAAGCTTTGCTTAGTTTTCATACTACACAGCTAAGGAGTACCTGACTGAAAAATTTTAGATTTTAGTTTTGACATAACAATTTTTTTTTAATTTGACCTATTTTTTTTCTTTTTTTACTTTTTGACATTATCATTAACTTTCAATCAACTATTTTTGTTTGACATTAAATTTAAATGATATATTTGAAATTATATTACGGAATTTGACTTACATTGGTGTTATTAATGAAATATTTGTATATTTTGTATTTGTTTGGGGCTAGATGTCGCTGTGTGAAATGTCCTTAAATATTTAGTAATATTATTATTATCATATATTTTTTTTACATTAAATATTTACTAAACATATATAATATAAAAAACTTAAAAACTAGTGTGCCGCCGGCAGCGAGGCAGGGCTCAAGCCGCCGGTGGTTAGGGCTGCAGAGTGAGGAACCTCCTCACAATGCGCGCCGCGTCAAAGATCACTGCCTTTTGAAGCTGACCCTTGACCCAACCGTCTAGCGAGTCTCTTAAGATGTCTCTTATTATTATTTTTATCCTTATAATGATTTAGGAGTGCTATTTAATTAAGTAATTATTATTAATAAGATATTTCAATAGGCATACCATAGCAGTTTTCACTTTTACCAGAGAAGGTTAGATTCCCGTTAGGTCTAACAACTTTCTATGATAGCATAAACGTACGCTTTCTATGTTTTTTGCGCAATTTCAATATTGGCAATTTTAAATATCTTGCATCAGACTTTCTAAGTTCATCATGGTGTGGCGTCACGGTGAGAATGCAAAAAGATATTGCTGGCGTGCTATCAGAGCTCCAATTACAAGATTACCCGAAATACTTTGGATTTATTACTTTTTAACCGACTCAAAAAACGAGGATGGTCTCAATTCTGTATTATTTTTTTGTTACGCGATAATTCCGGCAATCGTGAGTCGATTTTGATGATTCTTTTTTTGCTTGCTAGATGCAGAGGTCCCATATAAATTTTATGAAAATCAATCGAGCGGTTTTCAAAAATCAACAAAAATAAAAATTGTATTCCTACATCGATGATATTTTCGTTTACTCTGAAACCTCGCTGTTTCATTGGAGCAGTGCGTTCATGGAGCCGGTTTTTTTAAATTGTAAATTTGTATATTATTTATTTACTTCTCTTCGATTCTTGATACGCACAGCGAGGATGTGGAACTCTCTGCCGGCGTCTGTTTTTCCCGCGTAGTACAATTTGAGTGTCTTCAAAGCCAGAGTAAACAGGGGTTTTCTAGGTAAGCATGCTTCGTCTTCATTTTGTTTTATTTATACAAAATAGGTTTGCGTTCGACCACACCCTGCCTGATGTTAAGCAATAGCGCGGTCTAAGATGGAGCACGCTTACCTAAAAGTAACTTATTTACTCTAAATTTGAAAACACCCACATTGTACCTAACAGGGAACACAGATTCTGGCAAAGAGTTCCACAACCTCGCTGTGCAAATAAAAAATGTGGAATCAATACGCTTTGGAGATTATGCACCATGTGGAGTTTTGGCGAGAACGCGGGAAGAGTCGTGTCACTCCGTTGTATTTTTTTCCAAAACTAGTGGTTTGTCGAGTGTTTATGCATAAAAATGGTGGTGTTTTATTCATAAAGTGCCGAATTACAAGCGCGAGTGTGGGAAAATGATATAATGTGGTGAAACATGAGTTTTCGTGTTGCTTCCAAAACTCCATCGAAGCTTTATAGTAAAGTCGCCACTACTTTACTAAAGCATGACTGGACTTGACTGACACGAACTGGACTTGACTAAGACGACTTTGACGATAACCATAGCTAAGATACAGCAGAAATAACACATAAGACAAGGCAGTATGGCTTTATAGCTTTAGCCTGCCCGAAGGGGCAAATTATTAAAAAAAAAAATATTATGCACCATGTACGGATGACCTTGTATGGTCGCATTTGTATTCATACAAAAAAAACCAGAAAATTAAAAATTACCCGAATTTTCATTGTCTAAAAATCTTTAGCTTTATAAAAAATCCGTATTCATACCTACCAGTCTCCGCCTAAGAACGACAAAGAGGATGTCGTCACGCATATCGATGTCGTCTGCACACGGAATTCAAACAAACCTCAAGTGAAGACGTAGAATCTTAAACAAGCAATGAACTGGCTATGAGGTAAACCATTTACATATATTTGTGTTACAAATAGGTGCATTTTCATAGAATCAATACTCCTAAACCCATTCAAGAGATCATTGTCACAGATTGAACTTTGTTTTTGAAAATATTTTTACTTCAAATTTATTTACATACAAACCAAATACAAATATTTTATTGCTAACACCAATGTTACAAGTCAAATCAAAATTTTAAATATGTCATTAAATGAGTTTTAAAACACTGATTACCATGTCAACACGAAAATGTCAAAATAAGGTACATGTCAATAGTAGGTACAAGCTTTGCTACGATATTGTTTTGTTACATTGAATTTCAAGGTATACAATAATCAAAGTAAATGAAACAAACAACATTTGAAAGAAAGAAAAAGATTTTATTTTGTAACAAATAGGTACAAACACAAAAACGAACAAACACAGACAATCAGTTACAAAATAAGGGCACAAACAAGACAACACAAACAAAAACAAATACAAATATATTTTTTGTTACAATAAATAAATAAAAATCATAGGGCACAGCACACACAGCGCCATCTGACTCCAAACTAAGCAAAGCTTGTGCTATGGAAGTCAGAAAACTGATAGAATACTTCAATAGCTTTTTTTTTGTAAATACATACTTATAATACATACGTACTACACACACACAATAGTGACGAGGATTGAATTTAAATATAATTTTAAATATTTATCTAATCGAAAGACAATTTATATATTTATCCGAAATATTATAAATATCTAGAACTAAAATTTAAAACTTATTTATACATTTTTGCATGCCGTAGAGCATGGCGATCTTATCTTATGATTTTGTTTATATTATTAACTAGCTGCGCCCCGCGGTGTTACCCGCTACATGTTTTCAGGATAAAAAATAGCCTATGTTAACACATAGGCTATTTACCAAGGTCTCATCAGCTACCTCCATGCCAAATTTCATCCAACTCCGTTTTTGCGTGAAAGAGTAACAAACATCCGTCCATCCATCCAAACTTTGACTGAATATTTAATTGTAATGCGCCGTCTTCGCCTATAATTGCTGTGACACCTATCTTGACATTTGTAATTTAGTAATTTTATTTGTAATGTATTGGTTATGTCAATATAATTAAATGTCCATAAAAAAACAAAAATATTATAATTACTTACAGTCAAACAGTGTGTATTTGAGAAAAAATAAACGCCTGCACGAAATCCGAAAAAACTCATTTATCATTGTGTGTCTCCTTGACGTGACGACGATATTACTAGATAATTATGGTAGCTTTGAGAAAGTAGGTGGAGATTGCGATGGCCGACCGATAGTTAGATGGCTTCACAGTAACAAAGTAAGAAGACACTACTGTTTTATCTTCGGAGGGAAAGCTCATGCACACCGATACGTACATAATGTTAACAACTGGCTCGTCATGCTAAAATATCTGCTGCATATATATATATTAGTGTATAGATCAAATCTAAAAATACAATGAAATTATATTTACAGTTGGGCTTTGGAACTCGTGGTGGCTGTGAGGCAGCGGTATACGCTTTAAGAACTTTTCTAAATCACAGAGGAGGCGAAGTGCTGCTTATGGTGGATGTTAAAAACGCTTTTAACACGATTGATAGAAAAACTTTTTTGACTCAAATTAAACACAAAATTCCCTTTATATATAATTTTATTTGGCAATGCTACGGCACACCTTCAAAATTAATGTACAAAAATAATGAATTATGGTCAGAAATTGGATGTCAGCAAGGAGACCCGCTTGGACCTGCTATTTTTAGTTTAGTTGTACACTGTGTTGGCGAACTTTATAAATAAATAAATAAACTTTCACATAAATTTATAACATTAGTGTGATTTGAGTTTAAATTTAATAAATAATAAATAATCGCAGGCATAACAACAGGAATAATAATTTCATTTCCTTTGTCACCGGTTTTCCTGTAAAGTATTTCAAATGTAAATGCTTCCGTTACGAAAACTCTTTTATATTTATCCTAATAAAGAATATTCAAAACAGGGGACTTACGTTATGTATTTAGGATCCAACGATAAAAGAACACAATACAGGTTTTTTTTTAAATTGAATGTTATCTCACTTTTCATTCTTGTGGCATTGTATTTTTATCGTTACATCTGTGGTATAGATCTACCATTGAAAGGAAGCTATATTTAATTTTATCAACGCGGAACCAACATCCATAATGGGATAACACGAGTAAAATTCTTCTTGAGTTATATTTCTATATCATCATCACCCTCTTCCTAGTGTCGTATTGCTGTCTGAGGGTCGTGACCTCCACCTCCCAGGAGCCGTTCCCGCACGATGTTACGCGATCTTCGTCTATCACTGGCGACATGCAGCGAGTCATAAACCCATGTAGCGATGATAGCTCAGTGGTTCGCATGCCGAAGGGCGTGGGTCCAAACCCCAACAATGAGCTTGAGCTGCCGGTGAAGGAAACCATAGCATGGTGGTAGGGTACTTTCTAGTACTCGGCTGGCTAGCTACCACCTGAAAACCTGCCGCCAAGCATATAATGGTGTGTTCCGGCTGCCTCACTTGAGAGCCAGTTCCATTCTAGGCTTAGTGTGCTTTACGTTTACAAGCACGTTAACCATAAAAAAAAATGTGTCGAGTGCGGTTCGAATCTGGTCGGACCAACGCATCGGACTGCGGCGACGCGTCGTCTTCTCTTGCCATTGACTTTCCCCGTAACCATCGTGGTTGTCGCCTGTTGTTTCTTTCATCACCTTAAGCTACGTAATATGTCATACCATTAATCTGATCTTAATCTTTCTGGAGACCGCGGTCTACAACCGCGTACCCGCTTCCATCGCGTGCTTCAGAAGAAAGCCAAAATCTCTACTGCAAGAGATCTTGTTTTATGACTTTGGGAATTATTTAAAAATAACATATTAATTGATTACTAGCAAGTAATTATAATTTTTATAATGTCATGTCTATACTATTATAAAGAGGAAAGATTTGATTGTTTGTATTGAATAGGCTCCGAAACTATTGGACCGATTTCAAAAAATTCTTTCACCGTTGGTAGGCTACACTATCTCCGGGTGACATAGGTTACATTTTACCCCTTCATTTTACGGGAACGGGAACTACGCGGGTGAAACAGCGGGGCGTCCGCTAGTTTTTGATCAAAAATGTTATCTGTACATACCTATATCTAAAATTTAAATCAGACATAAACTTAAAATGTGAATAAATTAAAATAACTAATTAAAATAACTAATTAAAATAACTACAATTTTATTTCCTCTCCTCGTTGCAGTAACGAGTTGCCGGCACGTGATTCGCCTCTACTGCATAGTAAGGACATGTGTTTTAATTAAATCAAATCTTTCCTCTTCAAAATAGTAAAGATGATCGTTTAGTTATTTAAATTTTAATTTTAATTCTAATCACTGTTTTAACCAAAACGATTTTTTAGCGGGAATACACTAAATAAATAAATAAATATCGTAGGACTATACACACAGCGCCATCTGGCCCCAAACTAAGCAGAGCTTGTGTGATGGAAGTCAGATAACTGATAGAATACATAAATACTTTTTTTTTTGTAAATACATACTTATAATACATACAGAACACCCAGACACAGAACAAACATTTGTTTATTCACAAAATGTTTGCCCTGAGTGGGAATCGAACCCACGCCCTACAGCTCAAGGCAGATATACTACCGATGAGCCAACGGGGCTGTCATATGTACATTGAACACTTATTATTGTATTGACATAATATATACGTGTTATGATTTTGACCTTTTTTTAATATGAATGTAAAAATGACCTGTAACTTTGTAACCTAATCAAAAAGAATAAAAATTATTAAACGTGAGGAATCTCGCATAAATAGCACATAACAGTAAAGTATGTATATGTCAAAGTATAGTCAAATTACTATGGAAACTGACGTGAGTTTCCATAGTCATTTCATAACAACATTTTTTTATTGGTATACTAGCTGCGCCCTGCAGTGTTACCCGCTACATGTTTTCGGGATAAAAAGTAGCCTATGGGTTAATCCAGGGTGTCAGCTACCTCCATACCACCGCAGTACCAGATATTCTGCCGCCAATCAGTAGTGTGCAAATATTACTGTGTTCCGATTTGAAGGGTGCTGCAGCTAGCGAAATTACAGAGCTGTTGAGACTAACCATCGAAAGTCTCAAAAGTAATGAGCGCCAAAGCAGCGATGCCCTGGACTTTAGTTTGTTACCCAAAGTTCTGTTTATCGATGTAATGGTTATGGACAGCCGTTATCTTTTACCATCAGCAGAGGGTCTCGTTCGTCTCATGACAGTTACATAAAAATAAATAAAAACCAAATTTCATCAAAATCCATTTAAGTAGTAGTTTTTGCGTGAAAGAGTAACAAATATACATCCATACTCACAAACTTTCGCATTTATAATATTAGTAAGATAGGATAGTGGGATACAGATTTCTCATGATTACTTTACTTTTATAAATACATAGGTATGTATCATTAATTTCCCCGCTTGCTGATATACCTACAAAAGTTTTGGAGCTTTCCTAGATAAAAGCGATTGACGTACACTCGTAAAAATATTCACACAATTAACATCACAAAGAGCAAAATTCAATATATATTGTTCTTTTCAGGCTGGTGAATTCAATCCTGCAAGAAGAGCTGAAGACAATCCACGCGTTCACTCAGAAAACGTTGACAGTGGAACAGTGGAAGTCTCAATAATGTTCTGAATATATGATGGAGATTTAAAAAATTTAGTTGATCTAGTTTGATTTCTCCTTCACAATGTTGACAACGATGGATAATTTGTACACCGTGAGCGTCTCGGCTCCAGGAAAGGTTATACTACACGGAGAACATTCAGTGGTGTATGGGAAGACGGCTATAGCGTGCAGTTTGGGACTTAGAAGCTCAATTGTTATTAAGGTAATTTGATAATTTTTAGATAAAATTAACTCTTTGGGTCGGGTTTTTATAACTATAGTCTTTGTTATATTCTACCATATTGTTTTAAATTATTGGCAAATTAGTTCCTTTATTCTTTTTAGAGACTTTTTTCGAACGAATTTTATTACTGCATTATCCTCCTTCTCAAACATAACGTTGTTGTTTGTCATTTAATATTTTTCGGGATTTAAATTTCTATTTTTTATTTTATTGTAGAATTTAAATTTCTATTTTATTTAAATCACAAATGTCCTTCTTGTACAAGCTTCAGCTTTTTCGATCATCACCTAGTAGTATCGTAATAATTCTGAGATTAAATTTTATGATTTCTTCTTTAAATTAGTTGTAAATTATTAACCGTTAGACAATGGAAATACGGTAGGTATTAGCATTGTCCGCGTAGAATGGAATACGAAACTTATGCATTTATTCAATCACGTGCAAGAGAAAGTACAATTGAATCTGTGATGGAATGAAATACATCATTACAAATCTAGACAAAGCCCTGGTAGTACAAATGGTAGAAAATGCATCTCTGCTCCTTAAAATGTAGGTTCTCCTTACTTACGGACTTTAATAACCATACAATGGCTTATTTGGTGAAGTAAAATGTCATGAGGAAACTTTGTTAATTTGCAAGTTTGATCATCATACAAATTACATTTCCAGAGATGTGAATCAATGACTAGACAATGTCATACCAATTTTGATAGACATACACTATCCAGAATATTTCTGGCATTAACATCCTCACGACATTTTCCTTCATTTAAGCCTTCCGCCCTCAGTTAGTCTAAGATTTTACAAAAATCATATGATGATGTATTTGCGTCATTAACTATTCTTAGCAACACATTGCAATGGTCACCTTACAGAAATAAATGATTCAAAGCCAGTTAAACTTCCACGTTTAGTTTACAAAACTGCTACAAACATGTATACAAAATCCTAATTATGACTTAAACCTCATTAGGAATTTTCAAATATAAACAAAATTCTAGTGCTAACACAAGTAACCGGAGCAAGAGTTAATAAAATTAAATAATTACACAATGTAAGTGAAAACATTATTCTATTTAACAATGAATGATTGAAAGCATGGTGTGAGCGTCGTTGCTTCATTATATATCAACATACATATTTTTTTATATTCAATGTTTGTCTTTGTACCATATATAAATGTTCACGGACATGTTTTGGTGAAACAACAACAGCTACTGCCTAACATAAAACATTAAACAACTGATTCTATTCAAAACATAATGAAAACAACTGTAGTCAGTTGAGATTATCATTTACCTAAGTCAGGATGATTGACTGCATTTGGAGCGGGGGCAAAGAAATCGCAGTATTGCGTGAGCAATCACTATCCAATCTGTACTTCCAGGAAATACACACACAGGCCGAGCCGACCGTGCGGATCCATCTGCCGTGCGTCGACTTACAGGACACGATGCTCCTAGAGCCCATCCTCAAAGCCCTGTTCCACCCGAAACTAGCCCCCGGAATCACAGGGAAGTTTAACTGGAGGATGCCCGACAAGCTAGACCACGAGTTCCACCTGAGGCGCGTCAATGAGTTTCTAGAAATCACAAAACCAAATTTCAAAACTCTACCAACGAATCAGCAGAATTCTTTACGCAGTTTCTTGTATGTGTTCTCTGGTATTTTCGGAAGCACGAGCTTACCAGTGAGAGCTATGGAGATCTCGATGGGATCGGAGTTGACTATTGGGGCCGGGACGGGCAGTTCTGCGTCGTTTGCCGTGTGTTTGGCTGGAGCGTTAATACAGCTGCTGAAGTTGAAGAGTTCGTCTGGAAACTTTGACGCGTACTACGATCATGGCAGTGAGGAGTTCACGATGACAGAGAAGGAGATTATATCGGATTGGGCGTTCAACTGCGAGAAGATCATGCATGGAACTCCGTCGGGTAAGTCGATTTCTATAATATGATTGATTGATTGATTGATTAACTCTTAATTAACTCTTTATGAATACTTGATGAATATTTTATACAAAAGAAATTTTTTTCAAGAAATTTTCTTACAATATTTTGTGTCTGTCAAAAATACTCTAATTTGATAGTATGTTCAATAACATAAGGGTATCATATAATTTCTAGGGTAACAGGGTAGTGTATTGTTAGATCGGTTTGACCAATATGTAATCGGATATTAATTTGATTTTGGTCACATCTTCTCGAGCTAGGATCTCCGTTTGAAAAACTGGAGTATTTAGTATTTTTAGTGGGGTTTCGTAATAAATATTGCCTTCAATTAGGTTTATTTATTTACGGTACGTATTTTTCTTAATTTTTGGTAATGCTATATCTGCTCACCAAATATCAGTAATGATTTACAAACAGTTCTTTGGTGCTCAAAATCTTATGAACCTTTACAAATTTGCTCGTAGGTACACATTTGCTTAAGATAAAAAACAATTCAATTATTATTCTGTAAACTAAAATAAAAAAATTAGTACAAATTTTAAAATAGTGTATTTTTTTATTTTTTTTTATGTAAGAAGTAACGAAATGAGACGAACGAGAAGCTGTCCTGATGGTAAGAGATAACGCCTGTCCATGAGCATTACAGCGATACACAGAACTTTGAGTAACAAAACAAAGTCCAGGGCATCACTGCTTTGGCGCTCATTACTTGGAGACTTTCGATGGTTAGTCTTAACAGCCCAGTAATTTCGCTAGCTGCAGCACCCTTCGAACCGGAACACAGTAATGTTTACACACTACTGCTTAGCGGCAGAATAAATGGTACCTACCTAGACGACCTCCTGCTAAGGAGTTCTACCACCAAGTAAAATAACATTAGTACCATAAAGAGAAACGATACACGTGAAAGGAGCATACCATTCATAATTCGTTTATAAGACAATCATTTTTCTAAACCAATTTAAATTTAGTTAGACTAGAGAGTTTTTACATACTTCCAAGCAGCAATACCGTGATTCTAGTTGCATCCTTATTCTTTTAAGGTTAGGGAATAGCATATGGACGGCATGAACGTGAGATTCTTACCTTGCAAATGTACATATATATGATTCATAAAGCTTAAGATATATACAAATTTGCGTTGTCCTAACCAAATATAATCAGGCAAGTTTGCTAAGGACCATACGTTTGCCCAATGACTGTTTGTGAATGATTAACGCTATGATTTTGCTTTATTCAAAAGATAAAAAAGTACTGGTTAATTCGAGCGTACTCGCCGTTGGATTTAAGCATTTAAACCTCTTCCTTGTTAATTTTATTACTTCTGTAAATATTTTAAAAATCCTCAAGTGTTTGACATCCGCCATTTGGCTACTAGTTCAAATACGTCTCGACCTTCTATTTAATTATAAACAAATCTGACATTAACATATTTGACCATGGCCTATAGACACGTGAATATGACTAAAACTCATTGAACTATAGTTTGGTGCAATAGTATAAATCTATTTGAAAACTTGACGTCTGAGTCAGTACAGAGTTTCTGTCCTGATTTTCTAGCTCACGTTATTCCATGCCGAAAACGTGTATAGCGTTTGTCACGTTTTCTGGCTCTTAAGGTTTATTTTGTCTGTACACTTGGATCTTTTAAACTACGCTACGGATTTTAATACGGTTTCCATCAATAGACAGAGTGGTTCAAGAGGAAGGTTTATATGTATAATACATGGATATATATGCACTATATTTGTATCTACTTTGCATCCGTGCGAAGCCGGGGCACGGTTCGCTAGTTATCAATAAAGACAATTGTTACTTACTTTATAGAATATTTAAAAAATATAAATAATATGAGAGAACTCATGAGTTGAGAAATAAATAATACATAAATTTGCAATTTAAAAAACCGACTCGTTTTTTTTTTTTTTATGGTTGACAGGCTAGTTGTTTGACCACAGCTCACCTGATGTTAAGTGAAAGGTGGGGTCGAAGATGGTAAAGCACACCTAGCCTGGAATGGACTCCATGCCCCTTAGCCTAACTAAACGCACTGCTCCAATGAAACGGCAAGGTTTCGTACTAAATGAAAACATCATTGATCGATTTCGATAAAATTTGTATGGGACCACCTCTGAAGTATCTACCAAGCAAAAAAAAAAAGAACCATCAACATCGTAATCATAAATAATTGGCGGCATGATCGCATACTTAACATACATACAAATAACCTACAGTCGAATTGAGAACCTCCTCCTTAAGTCGGTTAAAAAGAAAAATACACGTAAGACGATTAGAATGAAATTCATCTCTTCCGACCAAATATTTTTATTTTGCTGTGTTAAACTTTCGAAGCAATTTTAATTTTACTGAACGCTCTCTTTTCTCTCTACACGAGAACCAGATTAACTGCTTAGTTCTAACTGGATTGGAGGCCATCACTAAAGGTTACCAACGTTTGGATTTGTTCGGACAGCGTCAGATCATTAGGCTTCTGGTTAGGACTTCTAAACGGTATTGTATAGTCTGCTCGGATGTTTAAATAAATAGACATTGTATGACATTTCACACAGCGCAATATAGCCCCAAACTAAGCATAGCTTGTACTATGGGAACCAGATTGATAGATACTTATAATGGATACAGAACAAACGTTTATCATCACATAATTGTTAGCCCTTGTGGGAATCGTAGCCACGTCCAGCCTCCACGCTCGCCGGTTGAAGTAGATATATCAAATAAGCAGTCTAAATTGGCTAAAATGTAAAATGAAATTTGAAAGATAAATTTTATCTTACAGTCACAAAATCACAACATACACGCACTATCTTTATCAAACTCTGCCTCCCTGTAAAACATGCAATACGCATAAGATTTAAATTGTTTTAAACATTTCAAGACGTTAATGAGCTCGAGCTGCCGGTGAAGGAAACCATAGCATGGTGGTAGAGTACTCTCTAGTACTCGGCTGGCTACCTTCCAGCCTCATCAAAATCTGCCGCCAAGCATCTAACAGTGTGTTACGGCAGCCTCACTCGAAACCCAGTTCCATTATCTTATCCTTTACCATCTTCGACGACACCGTACACTTAACATCAGGTGAGCTGTGGTAAAACACCTAGCTTGTCAAACATAAAAAAAATCAATCTATCTATACTATTATAAAGAAGGAAAGATTTGATTGTTTGTTTGTATTGAATAGGCATCGAAACTACGGGACCGATTCCAAAAATTCTTTTACCGTTGGGAAGCTACACTATCCCCGGGTGACATAGGCTACTTTTTATCTCTGTATTCCCACGGGAACGGGAACTACGCGGAACGCGCGAGGCGTCCGCTAGTCACAGACAACTCAGCATCAATGATAACAAACGTCCTCAACCTTGATGTACAGTCTATAATTGAGATATCTGAGTCCGGAACCGTCTAAGCGGACTGACAGTGACGGCAATTCTCAATACATAGTCATTGACCTTTGATTGAAACGTCGAACCTTGGCTCCAATGCCACACCAACGCCGCTGACGGCTAGTGCTGTGGTGTCTTACACTCACATGAACGGATGTGTGGGGTTACACATCAATTGGTTATTGCATTGGATAACGTGGCTTTGGAATGATGTAAGGCCGCGTCGAGTTGGTTATGTCACTCGGACGATGATAGAGGACTCGACTCGTTGAGCTTGTTTGTTGACTGTTTAGATTTTAAACTCGATTTTTGTTTGACCCTATAAAACTTATTACATAAAACAAGTACTTAAAACAATGAGTTCGTTTTCATAATTTCATGAGTGAATACTTAAGAAAGAAAAATAACCAGCCAAGTGCGAGTCGTACTCGCGCATGAAGGGTTCCGTACCATAGTATATAAAAACGGGAAAAAATCAAGTTTGTTGTATGGGAGCCCCCCTTAAATATATGTTATAGCGGCAATAGAAATACATCATCTGTGAAAATTTCAACTGTCTAGCTATCACCGTTCTTGAGATACAGCTTGGTGACAGACGGACGGACGGACAGCGAAGTCTCAGTAATAGGTTCCCGTTTTTACCCTTTGGGTATGGAACCCTAAAAAAACAGTCTGGGCGCTTGCGCTGTGTACGTTCTACAATTGATTTATTGGTCAGAATTAATAAGGCCTGTTGGTATTATTTATTAAAATTGTACTTAGAAAGTTATTGAGCAAAAGCGAATATAAAGAGCCACTTGTGTCCGGCAGGTATAGACAACGCTACGTGTACATTCGGCGCTCTGGTGTCGTTCCGGAAGGGCAGCAAGCCGCGGCACCTGGCCATCCGCACCGAGCTCCGCGTGCTGCTGGTGGACTCGCGAGTCACGCGGGAGACGCGCGAGCTCATATGCCGCGTGGCCGCGCTGCGGCGACGCAACGCGGCCGCCGTCGATCACATCATGGACGCCTGCGACCACATAGCGCACACCGCCACGCAGGTATATATATACATATATATATAATGTGTTACTTATAGTTATCCTTAGATATTATGGTGAATAGTAAAAACTATAACCAAAATTGAGTTGCTCTGAAAATAGAAACAACATTTAAAGCTATTGTTTCACCAGTTCTTATAAATCGTTATTATTTAAATTACAATATAATTCTTATCTGTTTAACCTGACATAATCTCTACATTTACCGTGCTGTCAATATGACAGACCGCTCCACAGAATCAAACAAGTTCACAGATAAATTATTATTATACTTCGAAGTTATTACGCGGCAAATTCAAACTGTACAAACTAAATGAACTGTCACGCACTTTGTTTACATATATGTCGGTCGGTTCGCATGCCGAAGGGCGTGGGTTCAAATCCCAACAATGAGCTTGAGCTGCCGGTGATGGAAAAACATCGTGAGGAAACCATAGCATGGTGGTAGAGTACTTTCTAGTACTCGGCTGGCTAGCTACCTAGCCTATACCTACCTAGACGATCTCCTGTGTTCAATGATCTCAGAACTTCAAGTGACGTGACACACGTGAAAATGTTTTGTCAATAAAAATAGTTGCAGTACAAATACCGGTTTTACCCTTGAATGTTTATTTTGGAAACATACACGAAAGAGCTGTCATTTGTTAGCCAGCGAAATTACTGGGCTGTTGAGACTAACCATCAAAGTCTCAAAGTAATGAGCGCCAAAGCAGCGATGCCCTGGACTTCGTTTTGTTACTCAAAGTTCTGTGTATCGCTGCAATGGTCGTGGACAGGCGTTATCTCTTACCATCAGGAGAATACCACGACTGAATCATCTGTGGAAGATGGTCACATCCATTAATTAACGAGTTTTGGCGGGAACGCGGGAAGAGTCGTGTCGCTCCGTTGTATTTTTTTCCAAAACTAGTGTTTTGTCGCGTGTTTATGCATAAAAATGGTGGTGTTTTGTTCATAAAGTGCCGAATTACAAGCACGAGTGTGGGAAAATGATAATTATAATGTGGTGAAACATGACTTTTCGTGTTGCTTCCAAAACTCCATCGAAGCTTAAAGTAAAGTGGCCACTACTTTACTATAGCATGACTGGACTTGACTGACACGGACTGGACTAGACCAATACTAGACTTTGACTGTAACTATAGATGTAAGACATGAATTCGTTCTTCGCAAATAATGACGTGGTTCAAAGGCCTTTGTAGCCAAACCATAAAATCCCAAAAAAAAAAAACTATTAATTAACTAGAAAAAAGTTTATAATCTTCAAACGACTAAATAGTTTTTTTTAAATATAGCTAAGGACGAAGTCACCTATCAAACAAAAAACCTAGATCAAAATCGTTTTAGCCGTTTGGGAGCTACAATGCCATAGACACCTATAACACCTCTTTGTTTGCGTCGGAGATTCAACAGTAAAATTAAGTTTCAAAAACTTGCTAGGCTATTACAAAGTAAATTATGTAAGAAATGTTTTTATTCTGGTTTTGCAGGTTTTGGAAAAACTCTCCAGTGGAAAGTGTGAACCGGACACGGAGTCTGACTATCAACATTTAGCTGTGAGTGACCGCGCCGGATATTCAAAGCGCATGCAAAATACTAGCCTAATTATATTATAATTAGAGCATTATAAGTCAAACATTATTGTAGCGATGATAGCTCAGTGGTTAGCACGGTAGGTTCGCATGCCGAAGGGCGTGGGTTCAAACCCCAACATTGAGCTTGAGCTGCCGGTGAAGGAAAACATCGTGAGGAAACCATAGCATGGTGGTAGGGTACTTTCTAGTACTCGGCTGGCTAGCTACCACCCTCAAGTTGAAAATCTGCCGCCAGACATCTAACGGTGTGTTCCGGCAGCCTCACTTGAGAGCCAGTTCCATTCCAGACTCGGTGTGCTTTACCATCTTCGACCACACCTTCACTTAACATCAGGTGAGCTGTGGTCAAACACCTAGCCTGTCAAAAATTAAAACAAAAATGTGATATTAAGTATACAATGTAATTATGCACATGCAAAGTACTCGTATTTGAAAAATAATAATTATAACTGTTTATTTTCAATTTTATAAAAAGGGATTGATAATGATTAGAATTGAAGTGTACCCCACTTGAGTCGAAAATCTGCGAGCCAGTAGAAAGTACCTTACTACCATGCTATGGTTTCTACACGATGTTTTCATTTACCGGCAGCTCAATTTAACTGTTGGGGTTTGAACCCACACCTTTCGGCGTGTGAACCGACCGCGCTCATCACCACTGCTACAATTTCTTTTGAATACTAGCGGACGCCTCGCGGTTTCACCCGCGTAATTCCCGTTCCCGTGAGAATACAGGGATATAAAGTAGCCTATGTCATCCGGAGATAGTGTAGCTTCCTAACGGTGAAAGAATTGAAATTTTTTGAAATCAGTCCAGTAGTTTTGTAGCCCATTCACAATGCAAACAATCAAATCTTTCCTCTTTATAATAGTATATATAGATATATATAATGTCGTATGTATAGGAACTGTGGGACATGAACCATTGCCTGTTGTCGGCGCTGGGCGTGTCACACCCTGCGTTGGAGGTCATCAGGCACGCGGCTGGCAGCAAGGGCCTCGCGTGCAAGCTCACCGGGGCCGGCGGCGGCGGGTCAGTACAACCACCCTACTACCCCACCCACCCTACCATACACTACCCTACCAGCTTAATATAACTAGGTCCATCTCTTTAGCAGGAAACCGTCTAGGTAACTGGGTATGAGATATCCTGCCTAGCCGCGGTGTTACCCGCTACATGTTTTCGGGATAAAAAGGTAGCCTATGTGTTAATCCAGGGTCTCAGTTACCTCAAAATTTCATCCAAATCCGTTCGGTAGTTTTTGCGTATCATCCAAACTTTCACATTTATAATATTAGTGGGATTACTGTGGTCCAGTTTGAAAGGTCGAATCAAAAGTCTCCAAGTAATGAACGCTCCCCTCGACTTTCGATTGTTACTCGAAAATTTTGCGTAGCACTGCATTGATCATACGCCGGCGTTATCTCTGACCAAGAGAACGTCTCGCTAATGTTTACTTAACTTTTTTTTGTTGATAGATCTCCTTAACAGGAGATTGTCTAGACATTACCAGATTAGTACATTATCAGAAATTCTGCTGCCAAGCAGTAGTGTGTAAAGATTACTTTGTTTCGGTTTCAAGGGTACTGGCGCTAGCGAAATTACAAGGCTATTGAGACTAACCATCGAGTCTCAAAGTAATGAGCGCCAAAGCAACGATGCTCTGGTCTTTGTTTTGTTACTCAAAGTTCTGTATAACGCTACAATGGTCATAAACATGCGTTATCTCTTACCATCAGGAGAGCGTCTCGTTCATCTCATTACATTAACAATTAAGCCTGGTGCAGTAAGCGTATCTAAGTGAAAGTTTTTTAGTAAGTACGTTTAATTATATAATGTATGTAGAAACTAACGTTTTGAATGTCCATTAAGCTGTTTTACTGACGGATGCATTTCTTCTTTCCAGCTATGCGATGGTTCTGATCCCGCCGTCCACTCCGCGCAGTGTTATCGATTCACTCAGCAGTAACCTCATGGAGAACGGCTTCCGAGTGAAAGAGACGAAACTCGGCGGCGAGGGCGTCACCGTCGGCATCTGACGAATCACCGGCAAGGTCAGCAAAGGAGTATGACGCTACGGGACATGCGGTCACACTAGCACCAAATTGTGACAACAAGAAACCAGTTGTCATTTTGAAAAGAACCAGCTGTCATATTAGCTTGGCTTAGACTATGACACCATGAGAGATGTAGTCACACTTTAGCGAGATACAAGATACTGTAGAACACGAGACTCGCAAGATGGAGGGAGTGTAATGTAAGACAATATAAAAGTGTGATAAATTGGGACTTACTGAACAAGTGTCTACTTATTATTAATAACAGAAGTGAGTGAACTGGGACATGAATTAGATTTATTTTAACAAAGGAGAGTGATGCATTGAGACTTTAAAATTATACCTAGGTTTCAAATATAAGTGTGACAAAGTGAACCTAGGATCAATAATGGCTTACTCTACAATTAATTAAGAATCACTACATAAATCGAATCAATTGGGGCCTACTGATGTAATTTTGGTGGTTTTATTTAACATAAATAAATTGAGAAAAAATCTATGTAGTTGTCTTTTTTGATACCAGTCTATTATAATATGACAAGGACAACAATGTTTTCAGTTAGTTTAATATAATTATTTAAAACCTTCAAAATTACTATAAACTTAATTAAGCGTTGGTGGTGTAGAAAAGTAAAATTAAAACTTTGTACATGATATTTACGTTTGAATTTACCATGAAAACTGTGTGTGACCAATTATGAATAGAATTATTATCATTCTGGTAGTCTCCATCCCATTAAAATTAAAAAAAATGTCATTGAATGACACTAGAAACTAATCACAAACTGGTTGCTTTTAATCTTCCCGTGTGAGACAGGCCAAAGTGTGACAAATCGAGACTTTGTAAAATCTGTAAAAATGTGACAAAACAAATTAAAAATATTTCTTGTTTCACTTATGCGGGATAACTCACGTTTAATTTTATCGGAATCTCGGACTATAATTACGGCCACATTCGGTGGCCTTCTTTATGGATGCAAAGCTGAGTACAACGCGCGCGCGGTCTCGCCTTGCTTAGCACTGCGGGCCGCTGCGTGCCTCGCACGTGAAGTTAGCAAAAAAATGTTAAAACGTTTTAAAATAATTTCTGTACAGTAAAAGCTCTTTATTCGCGGGGTATACGTCCCATAAATATGCCGCGAATACAGAAACCGTGGATATGGAATGGTAACTAGTATGAAAACATAGGGAATACGTTTTAAGGTTTCAAAATAGAACCAAAATAAAATCAGCTTTAAAAATCAGGGTTTAAAAATTGTCGTTTTTTTTGTTTTGTCTCTTTTGAAAAGTCTTTAAATTCGGTTGGATATTGGGTTGTAGCATTAATAAATAATTTGCCGTTTCAAAATAAGACATTCGACAATGGCTTTTATGCAGTGGCAGTAAAGTTTGTTTTAATTTGAAATTAGTCCACTCGGTTACATCTTTTATGTATGTAGTAAGACATACATACTCAAAAGATGGCGATTCTTATGTTTACCGATTGCATCCGCGAATAATGAATTTTTTAGCCGAGTTTTTTAGGAACAGAGTTCTAATTTTTTCACGCGCGAATAACGAAAACGCGATTTTTTTTTTAATTTTTTTTTATGGTTGACAGGCTAGTTGTTTGACCACAGCTCACCTGATGTTAAGTGAACTGAATAAAGAAACCGTGAATAAGGAACTTTTACTGTACATAGTTTTTTATTCTACTACAACCGCTTACGTTACCATTCCGTGTCGAATCTACGTAAATAACAATTATGTACGTAAGTTACATATTGCCAATATTTGTACATACAATGTACATAATCGTGCGAGACGATGTTAATGACTTCCCAAACTCAACGTACAAACATAACGAAGTGTTTAACCTTACACAGGAAAATTGTAAGCAACAGGATATACCTACATAATTACATAAAGATCAAAATATCAAAAGTAAAACGAAACTCGTGCACTGCCCAATAAAAAAACCGCTTTAATTTAATTACGAAAATGATACTGAAACCTTTGATATTGTAAACATAATAAATAATAAACAAATCTATAGAAATATATATCTCTGGGTTGCAACGCAACGAAAACTTTACTAATATTGCAGGTGAGCTTACCATCAGGCGAATTAAATGCTTGTTTGCCGCACATTCTATGTGAAAAATAAATAAATAAATCTGCCGCCAAGCATCTAACGGTGTGTTCTGGCAGCTTCGCTTGAGAGCGAGTTCCATTCCAGGCTAGGTGTGCTTTACTATGTTAGACCATACCGTCACATAATATCAGGTGAGCCGTGATCAAACGCCTAGCTTGTCAAACATTTAATTTTTTTTTACAAAAATACTAATTACTGACGCAAGTTAAGAAAGTATATAATTTTAACTAAACAACAGGAAATGGTAATTTTTTTGTGTATATAAAAAAGTATATGGTATAATGCATGAGATTTGTTTAAAAAAACAAACTTCTAATACATGAATTAATGAATGATTTAAATGTGTGAAGTTATACCTATATACTTATAAATGAAAGTCGCCTGTTAATTGAAATTAATTTGTGAAAATCATTTTTTTTTTATCTAAAATTTCTTACAAATCATTAAATGAAAGAGCGACGTAATTTTTTTTATATGCCAATAAAAAATTAAAATCATAAATAACTTTTGTTAATTGTTTCAATACGCGTCATATTTTATATTAAATGGTATACGTATCGGAGGCATCCTTATTTAATAATTATGATATTAATTTATTTAATTAGTTTAATTTACCTATTTGTTATTTTGCCCACCTTCTTCCTTCTGTTTTATTTACGGGTCTTAACGAATATTATTTTTAATTTATTAGTTGTTAAAATTTTGTTGCATTTTAGTGTCAGTCCGATTCTGATGTGTTTTACATGAAATATTTAGTTTATTAATATTATTATAGATGTGAATGTAAGATTTATTGTTTCTCGTTCATCAAAAAAATATTAACGAGTCGATAATTTAAAAAAAAAAACATTTTTTTTGTTCAATGTTGGATAACGTAATTGTTGATTTTTCACAAATGGTCGTTTGTAAAAAAATAATGGTCCAAAGTTTTACTATTACAATAAAATACGCTTATTCATTCATTGTATGTTTCGTTCAATGGTTATTTGGCAGATGTGACTTTTAACTACCGCCTTTTGTTCAAATCGGTAAAATACCTCTTTCGTAATTTTAATGAAGCGGTACCAATGAAGTTGGGACCACTTTTGAAGTCGAACGAAACTTTATTACGGTTTTATTAATATTGTTTTGAAATACTATCTCGTATTTTTTTTTCCGGAGAAAAAAATGTCACCACCACCACTACCAGATATCGTCAAGCCACAAAAAACTATCTTTACTAACTATTGTTGAACTTGACGACATCTGGTGGTGAGTAGTGAACCCTTGAACATTTTTGGTTATACCACAGGAACCTAACATTTTTCTGATATAAAAAGTATCTTAAATATTTATCCAGGTAATAAACCATAATGTATGCCAAAATTCAAAGACGTTTTTGCGTGATTGAGTAACATTTTTTGTAGCGATGATAGCTCAGTGGTTAGCGCGGTAGGTTCGCATGCCGAAGGGCGTGGGTGCAAACCCCAACAATGAGCTTGAGCTGCCGGTGAAGGAAAAACATCGTGAGGAAACCATAGCATGGTGGTAGGGTACTTTCTAGTACTCGGCTGGCTAGCTACCACCCTCAAGATGAAAATCTGCCGCCAAGCATCTAACGGTGTGTTCCGGCAGCCTCACTTGAGAGCCAGTTCCATTCCAGGCTAGGTGTGCTTTACCATCTTCGACCACACCTTCAACATCAGGTGAGCTGTGGTCAAACAACTAGCCTGTCAACCATTAAAAAAACATAAATCCAAACATATAATCTTTCACATTTATACTATTAATAGGATTATTGCTATCACAGTTAACATATCAAATTATATATTATTCTAATTGCAGTATTATACAAAATAGTCCTTTGCCAAATCACGTCGTGGAGGCTAGTAGAAATTTTCTTGTAAAACACCTTTGAATCGAGCTACAATAAAAATCTCGTACTAGTTTAATATTTATTGTTTCCTATTTTAATTATTTGAATACCTACTGAATTTGCAGCTGAGTATTTTAAGGGATTTTATAGCGAAATAAGCTCAGTGCATTTCCGTTTGTACGTGTACTACTTGAATTGCGTTGTGACACGCGAATTTCCATACTACTTACGTAGAAAAAAAATATAGGAAAGAGGGAAATGAACGCAGTCAAAGATGCATATAAATCTAAACATTGGAATCGAGATGCTGTTACTTTGTTTCCGGGAGACATTAAAAAGACGGTGAATGTTTTTCATCGTAATTGTTTTAATCCGGGGCAGAACGAAACTTAGATAGCTATTATGACTTGATGTGCTAGAAATTAGGTCGAAATTAGTTGAGTCATCCAAATTGCTGATTTATATATGCATGTTTATATTTTTGTGTATTTTAGAAATATTACGCTTCTGTGGCGGAGTATAGAGATAATTGACAGATATTGTCTCAAATATTTAGCTATTAAGAGCATACATAGGATAGATGCGTTTGAAGTTTACTTAAGCGTGACTTGTTTCATTTGAAATTGCTGCTCGATTATTTAAAAAAAAACATGGCACGAGCAAAAGGTACAATGCTTAGCGTAACAAACCTTTCAGGAGAAAAAAAAAATCAAACGCGTCTATTGATGTGTGGACAGTCCCTATGCATGCAGTGTCTTCCAAAATGGCGTGTTTTCTATTTAAAGCGAATATATTGTGATTCCGATCATTTCAATCTATTTATGAATGTTTTTCAATTCCAGTGTTTGTACCCTCATCTAGTATTAAACAAAATTTATCAGGCAGCCGGTATAATTGTTTGACACAGTAGAGGTATCTGCGTCATGTGTCAAACCAACATGGCGTTTGTCAACCAATCACGAGCCGCATTTACATCACTAACGGTTGTTATTGGTCGACAGTCCGCCATCTTGTTTACGCTCTTGTATAAGTAAGAGTCCGTTCAAGTATTAGGTAAAAAATATTACGAAAGCGTCAAGGGGGGGATCTTTGCTTTGCTTGTTTTTGATGACATGATTTGAACAGTGATAACGTCAGCAAAGTCATAAATTATGCTTATTGTTTATTTTTCTTATTGTTGTTACCCTAATGTTTACTTAAGCATAGGAGGGGGGAATAAGAGCTTTGCTTACTTTTGCTGACAAGACGGAAGGAGGGGTTAATAATGACTACAATACAACTCAGGCAATACTTGAATGGTCCTTTAATAAAAACAAATTTTGAGTGAGCAATCTCACTGCTTACTTCGTTATACTAATTTTTGGGAATAATTGTATGTCCTATAATATTATGGATTGTGTGTATTTTTGAAGAGAGTGTGTGTTGCGATGATTGGAATCTGGTTTTACAGAGTTGAAAGATATTTTGTTCGTAATTAACCCACATACCGGCTGTCTGGTAATGTATATTCCAATTTTTTTGCGATACTTTAATTATATGGGCATGTCTATAAAACAAAACTTACCTTATAGTGTACAATTGTACATATATATAAATAAATATGACGTACGAGCTCTAAAATCACTTATGTAAATGAATTGTACATATACAGGAAGACTTTATTGAGAGCGCGCATATTTCGTACATGTCAACCTTATCACATATAAATAGACACGTATTTTTTTTAATATCCACCGCACACGCAAAAACCAGAGTCACAATGCGAGTATCACAGACCCCGTGCCTACTATGTAGTAATCTGTGCCTAGTTAGTTACTACGCAAGTAAAGTGGCAATATTTTCTTAAATTCTGTGGTCATTAAAAAAAACATGTACTTTTTATTAGTGAAATATATTTTATTGACGATTCTTATTGCGTGATATAAATTTACGCACTGGAAAAAAATCAACCTGTATATACCAATTAACGTCTAGAGGCAAATTATGTCACTTCGAGGCAGCGTGGTCATGAGTTGCGTCAACTAAACGCATTAAGGTGGTACGATTTCCATACAAATAAATTTTTGCCATTTATGGACAAATGGAGCGTAATTTTACAGTGAAATCACATCTACTAGCATTTATTTTGGTCTTTATTTGCGGTAAATTACAATTGCTTGAATAAAATTTTAGTTTTATTCAAGCAATTGTGATTTACCGCAAATAAAGATCAAAATAAATGCCAGTAGCTGTGATTTTACTGTAAAATTATGCTCCATTTGTCCATAAATGGCAAACATTTTTTTGTATGGAAATCGAACCACCTTAAAAAAAAAAAGTTTTTTTGTGATCGTAGACATGCCCTTTTACGATTATGCAAGTTAGGCATTCTACGCAAGAGATTGTTTCAACCTAGTCTTTATTTCAATCGTCATAAATACATAAGTTCTTTGCTCGTTTACAGTTTTAAAATTTTGCAAATTTTTCTGTGTGTGAGACTTTGACGACATGGAAATAAAGTCTGTTTTCGCGTAGAATTCACTTGCTTGTTGTAAAAGCGTTTAAAGGCATATACTTATGCATTATATTTAAGGACATTCCTCTTGAATAGAAGTCATGTAAGAAAGTGTTGTAGAATTTATTTGATTGTTATCATGTTCGTGCTAAACGCGCTCAATTTAGAATAAATCGGTGCTAAATGCAATGTATTGTAAATCGTTAGTGAATTATAGGTTTATTGCAATGGATTAAATGTTTGATTTATTTAAATAACATTGTATTTTATTTATTAAGCTAAAAAGTTAAAACTATACCCTTTCTTTTTTCCATCCGGGGCAGAAATTTATAGTGGCGCCCTCCCTTTCCAGCGTTTGAGATGAAACAAAAACCAAGGGGTCGTCCATCCAACTATCCATGTTTTTAGCAACTTTTCAACCCCCTCCCTCCCCCTGGTGATATGTGGTGAAGTTTTAGATTAAAAATCACGTGTATTTTTTTCGTGTAAACGATTAGCGAACTCGTAAATACACGTAATATCTCAATAAATCCCCCTCCCCTTCGTGGTATTCTCGCGCCTCGCGTGATTAATGGACGATCCCCAGGGCGTTTTGTAATCGAAGGAACCAAAACCACGGCCGATACTTGTAATCGATAGAACAATGTGCGCTGGATACTAGGCGCTTTGCGAAACAAGTTTTCTTTTCAAACGTATGTAGGTATATTATGATTCTGTCGAGCCTGAAGTTGACGCCCAGGGCAGAAGCCTCGGATTGCCCCTGGATCCGTGGCATACGAAAATATATGTACACCTATCAAGCTTAAAAGATATTCTCACGGTAGAAAAGGTTAAAAAACAGTTTGTATTTAAAAGTGCATTTATTCATAAATTAACATTTTATAACTAAGTTTGCATATCAACAATGTGTAAAAACCTAGCAACCCAAATAATACTGATCATCACATAGAGTTGGAAATTAATAAAATGAGATACTAAAACATAAATTACAAGAATATTCAAAAACGTAATTATGATTACCTACTATAGGCGACAGATTCATAAACTTTGCTTAAATTTAACTGATGTTTATTTATTTATCTTCTTACAGTACGCGCCATCCTTAAACGATGGTGAACCTACATTTTGAAAAATTAAATTAATAAAATTAGTTATAAGTTATAAATAAATCTTTCAGATAGAATACAATTAAATTCACAAAGTCACATCAATATAGAATTTACTAAATTTAAAAAAAACATTATACGTAGACAAATAAATTCAAATTTTTTAATGTAAAAGTAATGGGACGAACGAGACGCTCCCCTGATGGTAAGAGACAGCGCATGTCCGTGACCATTGCATGAATACATAGAACTTTGATTCGCAAAACAAAGTTCGGGCCATCGCTGCTTAACTAGATATATACATAATATAATTATGTATTTATATTGTGTACTAAATATAATATGTGTCGACTTTGTGATTATTATAAAAATTAATAAAAATAACATAGCTATATTTATCTTGAAGCCGTTACCACAAAAAGTTATCACTTTCAGATGCTTTATTTTATTAATTGCAAATATTTTGTGCTAGGGATACTATAGAATTGGTCTTTCGAAATTGAGAGGAGTTGCCATGATAATGTAAATCAGCGGTCGGCAACATGCGGCCCGCGGATGTCCTACTTGCGGCCCGTGATTGTTTTGTAAATTAGTCATAAATATCTAAAATATTATAGATTCTACATAGAAAATATAAAATGAGAATTAAATTTTAACTAATAGTATTTTAGTTTTTTCTATCAATTCTATGGGATATGATCAATTATACATACATTAAATAAGGTTCTAGGGTTAATATCACAAGCGAGGGCCCGCCTACTTATTTTGCCATCTTATAGCCCGCGCCTGCCAAAAGGTTGCCGACCGCTGATGTAAATGAACCATAATTAGGATGTAAAACTAAAACACGTTATTTTTCAAACTTTTTTATGTCCAGCTTAAAACATGATAAATAAAAATTTACTCGATACTTTTGCTATTTGAAAATATGTAGTGCCTTTTCCAGATATTTTTTCTTTTTAATACCATAAACAAAAAAAACTACTCATGAAACGATCATAACGTTCATTATCCGTTTATAAAATAACATTTCTTCGAGATCAATTACTTTACTTTATAATAATACGGTCAAGCGTAGATTCTATTTATTCTTATTCTTTTATGGTTAGCGAATAGCGTTTGGTTGGTTTGGTTTTCTTAGGAAACTTGTTCTAAGTAACACTTATATGATACTTGAAGCTGATTTAAGCTTTTAAATTAAAGTTATATCAATGGAATGATAAGTTAAATGGAAAATATACAAATCACCTATACTAAAACTGGCCAAAACAAGCTCTGTTACAAAATCGTATTTAAATTTTTTCCTTAACTTTTATTTAAAATTAAACACTGGGTTATTTTTTAAGGTCATGTCGCTTACTATGAGAACAAACGTGAAATTTATAGTGATTAAACTTAATTAGGGGTCGGCAACCTACGGCTCGCGAGCCGCATGCGGCTCTTTCCATTTAAAGTTGCGGCTTTCCAGTTCCATACGCAAAAATAAAAATAACTAAGTATAATATATCAGCAAATAATATAATATTCAAACAAAAAAAAATTGTGGCTCTTTTAAAAACTGGGACTTTATAAATTGTTCTTTTTGGCTCTTCCGTTTTAACAGGTTGCCGACTCCTGAACTAAATTAGTATAGTGGGACATTTCACACAGCGCCATCTAGCCCCAAAGTAAGCAAAGCTTGTACTATGGGGACCCAGATAACTGATAGAATACTTAATTTCGTTTGTATAATATGTATTATTATAACCTTTCAGAATAACCCTATAATTATATCTTAGAAGCTCCTAATTCTAATACAGACCAAAATTTAACAAAACCTCGAAAATATTAAAATATAGGTATAATTATGCACAAGCACACGACATTTGCACACCCTGGCTATCCTAAATTCGACTTTATTGTAATGTAATTCAACGCTTTACAAAACTAGTTGACGAGACAGTCGGTTTACTGTCCAAATTTATACAAATATGCTATCGTTTTGTGGTCACACAGAAATCTCATAGAAAACACTGTCAGTCTTTCGCCGAATTTTCCAATTTTTTCTTTTCCTAAAAACGTTATTCCTTCTATTACAAACATTAAACAAAAATTACATACAAGATACAAGCAAGTATGTAGGTTTTGTTTATTGGCAACCAACAGCATTTATAAATTACAGATGCAGAACAATTTTTAATTATTAAATAATTTTTTGCCATTTATGGACAAATGGAGCATAATTTAACAGTGAAATCACAGCTACTGGTATTTATTTTGGTATTTATTTGCGGCAAATCACAATTGCTTCAATAAAACAGTATAAAACATTAAGCTCCATTTGTCCATAAATGGAAAAATGTGTTTGTATGGAATTCGAACCACCTTAATGCGTTTAGTTGACGCAATTCCGACACTAAATCTCTGACACATGAACAGATTCCTTCTGCACAGAAAAGTTCAAATCCACATTCGACAATAACTTGCAAACATATTAATTATTATTTATTTGCAAAATTTTCCTATGTATTCACAGTTTAAACGAGTATTTCGTCATTTAAGGTAAACCGACAAAAGTTTACAAAAAAATTCAATGCATTACATATTATATATTATGTTGGCTTCTAATAATTATATTTACATATATCGCTAAAATTAATTTAGCTACTATCTATAAGGCTGATTGCAAACTGAACCAATAATTTAATAATTACTTTTAAATGAACGTTTTCATTTTAATATAATATATCTATACTATTATAAAGAGGAAAGATTTGATTGTCTGTTTGTATTGAATAGGCTCCGAAACTACTGGACAGATTTCAAAAATTTTTTCTCCGTTGGGAAGCTACACTATCCCCGGGTGTCATAGGCCTACTTTTTATTCCTGTATTCGCACGGGAACGGGAACTACGCGAGTGAAACCGCGAGGCGTCCGCTAGTCCTGAATAATACTGTTGTATTGAAAACCAAATTGCTATTAGCAAATATTTATACAAAATGAACATTTTACGAGGAGAACCTAAATACTAATATGTCAACATCCACACAATTTCTGTCGTAATTCAACAGTGAAAATACCATTGCAAATGGTTATCCAAGTTAATTTAAGGTTCGATTCCCACCGACTCTGCAGTAGCGGGAATCTTATCTTGAAGCAGTAAGTATTTTTTATGGTCGACAGGCTAGATGTTTAACCGCAGGTCACCTGATGTTAGCCTGGAATGGAACTGACTCTCAGATTTCCAACTTGAGGGTGTCAACTAGCCAGCAGAGTACTTAAAAGTACCATATGCTAGCTATGGTTTCCTCACGATGTTTAACGGCAGCTCAAGTTTATTGTTGGGGTTTTGAACTCACGCCCGTTGGCGTGCGAACCGCCCACGTTAACCACTGAGCTGAGTGGTTATAATCGCTACTAAATTAGGCACGGGTATTATTAGATTTAAGTTTTAACGCGATGATTTCTAATAAAGCGTATTCAAGGACCTCAATTTACGTCTACGAAGGCGTTTTATATTTTAGAATGTCAAATTAGATCTACATTTTATTGTTCTGGAGTTAGTAATAACTTTAAAATCGAAATTTTATCCATTTATGAACAATATCAGTGCCCTTATTCTGGCGAGGTGATTATATTGAGCTTAGGAGCATCGTATTTCGATATCTCACGAAAAAGTTATGCCATTGCGAACCTTATTCTTATTCAAAACTAGAAACACACGAGTTAGTCCACGTGGAATTTAACAACACGTGTTCAGTTTGCAGTATGAAAGTATCCTATTTGTTACAGGATACTTTTATATATATATGGGCATTGGGCCATAGTGCGTATTTACATTGGAATATTCACATGCAAGCGTTATACCTTATTGTAAAACTAATTTTTTGGTTAATTAATTAAGCATAACTAATATAACAATAACGTATGTACTTTACATTTTTACAACTTTGAGTAGCGATTACAACAAAATAATGATTAATGAATAGTGGAGCTGAATTAGCAATTAAATAAATAATTATATAATTTAAGCTGCTCTAAAATTTAATTACCTACATCAATAATGTAAATACGATTTAAGTAAACTTATACATAATAACTAAATAAATATTTCGATTTCACTTTGGTACAAAATACAACCAAGAGATAATAAATTATTATCAATAAAAAAACCAATTCAGGTTCAACATTCACCTTGTTATATAAAATAAGTTGCACAAAATATTTAATTAAAAAAAAGAAATAAAATTTAATTTCCTTCCGTAATAATAACTATTTTTAACATTACATTTTAATGCTAACAAGCACTTCTATCACAGATGTTAATATTTATCTACATTTTTTTTTTTATTAAAATCCTTTTGAATGCATTAATTATATTATTATTTAACAATTCAGTATTTTTGCTAAGTTGTATTACACATATATGTTACGGGTAATGCTAGAGTCTTTGCATTACCTAATTCAGTTGGGTAAAGTACGATTACTACACAAAAACAAAATTGTATTCGCAGTTTACCCGTTTACCTAAGTCTACCCAACACTAACTGGGTAGTGTTAGGTTAGTTCTGAAACTAGTTGTCATAATTCTAGTTCTTATCGTATTATTCGGAATGGGGGCGATGAGTCCTGCACTGACGTCCCGCTTGGGGTGTATTGTGCATTTCCCCCTGCCAGCGTCTGCCCGAGCCACCCCAGCTCCTTGAAGTACCGGAGCGAGGCTCTGGGCCGCTGGCATAGTGGGTGAGATAATTATGCATGATGGCGAAAAGCAGTCTGTCTGTTGCGGTGATTTTGATGTGGTTTGTGACGACGCTGCTAATTCTAGTTTATATTACATACGAATTTGATTACGAATTTTACTCATTTATGTCATGTATTTTGTCGTATCTCTGCAGCCGCACGTCGGCTTGCGAAGTCATCCAAGCAAGCACGTCATGCCTACTGATGTTTATAATCGGTTACCAGATGGCACAAAAGATACATTTGAAATTCGGACCAAGAAGCGGCTTGTAGACCAAGCATTCTACAGAGTAGACGAATTTCTACCAAAAGTAGACTAATGCCCTAATTGTTATATATTATAGGTAGTCGAAATTACAGTGTTTAATAATTTTTCAATTTAATTTAGTTAATTTATTTTAATTGATTTTTGACGTTGAATTGTATTTTTTTAACGATCATGACATTTGACATTTTATCATATTGACATGATTATTTTAAATTTGACATTTTATCAAATTGACATAATTATTTTATATTTGACATAATATTTCGTTGACATTTTCATTGTAGGTGACATACGTTATGATTTTGATATTTTTAAATATTAATGGCAAAATTACCTATAACTATGGTGTTATCAATAAAAGATTTATATTTGTATTTGATTTGTAAAAAAAATATATTAATATTTGAATTTTACCCAATATACTTAGATAATGCTGAGTTAACCTGAGTAAACCTTAGTTTGCTTCGTCTTTTAGCATTACCCGTAAAATACATACAGAGCACCTGCAATAATAAATTGTATGCTTTTCGTTATATACTACATGCAAATACATATATCCATAATAGGATTTATTTTATTTCATGTCAAGTACATTTATTACAAATCCGATTTACTTATTATTGCATTATTGCAGGCGATTGTACCAATTTACGAATATAAAATAAAATAGTATATTAGCAGCAATCGTCATTTAAATGCATATTAGAATGTGTGTAAAGTAAAATTAAGAATTCTAAAAAGTGTACAAATAAAATCCGTACTCACACAAAAAAATTTAAAATTATCCTGAACATTTTTTTTTTCAGTTGCCGATTGACGTGATTTAGTCTCCTTGAAAACCATTTGTTCCATTTCTGAGACAATATTTATATTCTCCAGTTTTGAGACAACATTTTTTCATTCCAGTACCGAGACAAGATATTTTTGAGTAAGTAATAGTCCAGTAACTTTTATTTCATTTCTAAAACATCTGTTTTCTCCAGTTTTGAGACAACACTCACATTTGTTTCCACGTTTGAGACAAGTTATTTCGTCCAGTTTTGAGACAACTTCGACTAATTCTTTCCGAGACTCCAATATTTGACGACTTTTACAATCTTTCATTTCAATTCCTAGATACATTATTAAGACACTATTCATCTGTCTTGTCATCATACAATATAACATCTCACTAAACGAAACTGATTCCCGAACTTACATCAGAAACTGGAAACACCAAATCGGAAACTATTTTGACACCTCAAGCGTGATATTTTCCGTCGCTAGTCAGTCAAATGTTTAATTTTATTTTTACAGATTAGGCAGTTTATTCACCCGCTGTTGAGAGGTAGTGTTCCCGCCCTGCATCAGACAGTGGCCACAGCGTCCCACACGAGCCGCAGGCGGGTCCGGAGCGCCGCGAGGAGTAGGTTCTACAACTGGTAGGGCGGGCGGGGCCGCGCCTCCGCCTCGGGCTGCGTGATGAGGGGTGGCGCGAGAGGATCCTCGCTCGATGTTAGCGTCGTTGACGGGGGAAGACCTGGAGAATGTTTATTAATGCACTATATTAATACATTGCACGTCTTATTGTCCAAGGCAAGGTTTTTTTATTTTTTTATTACTTAAAGACTTGCGTTTGACCGCTAACTCGCCTGATGTAAAGCGAGTATGCGGTCTACGGTGGAGCACGCTCGCCTAGAAGAAACCGATTCACTCGCGACTTGAAGGCACTCAGATTGTATCTATCAAAGAACACCCACTCGGGCAGCAAATTCCATTGTTTAGCGGTTCGTACAATGAAGGTAGACTCGAACCGTTTAGTTAGAGTCTTTGGAATATCGACAACGAAGCGGTGTCGCTTCTTTGAGCTCCTGGCTGTCCGATACTAGAATGGGCAGTAGGTAGAAGGTAGTAGACCACGCGGAAGGTCCCCAATGCGGTGGGCTGACCGAGTAAAGTTGCTGGTGGGCGGATCCATAAACGAGTGCGCCAGAATGACTTCAAGCAGGGAGAGGTGGCGGGACATGGTACGGCGAACTATACCTACCACTCAGAATCAAACAACGTATAAAAAGAAGAAGAAGAAGTTACTAGAAGGAGATAAAAATAAATAAAAGAGCATTAGTTAATAGAGAAATAAGATAGACTGGAAGACTTGCGCAACAATGTGATTGATAAATATTGGAAGACATTTCACAAAGCGCCATCTAGCCCTGAACTAAGCAAAACTTGTGCTATGTAAACCAGATAGTATATTTTTTTGACCACACCGATGAGTCGAAAACAATCTGTCAATTGTAAGTAGAACCCGAGGTACTTTTTTCTGTCGGGTAAAACTTGGTTTCTTTTTTGTTTTTTTTCTATGACATGCAATCGGTGTTTTTGACATATTCAATGACAATAATTATATTTGATATGATATTACGGAATTTGACTTGTAACTTTAATAAAATATTCGTATTTGTACATATATTTTGGTTTGACTAAATAGGTACCTAGATTACATATCTCAGGAGTCGAGGAGGCTAGCAGTAAGTTTACCTTCGGTTTCGTCCTCGTCGGCGAGCCACTTCTGTATTTCCGTGTGGTACATGCGCCTCTGCAGCACCTCCTTCGTCCGCGGCCTTGACCCGATGAACGTCACTTCCACCTAGAAAGCAACAATCTTAGTACCTAAATTGAAATCATTTATAATTGTAATTTTATTTATAATGTTTTTTTAATCTTTTGTATTGACCATAATTTTTTCTCTACAAATGACAATCAATCAATAGCTTAGGAACACAGTAATGTTTACACACTACTGCTTGGCGGCAGAATATCTGGTACTGCGATGATACCACCTAGACGACTTCCTGCTACAGAAGTCTAGCACCAAGGTTATGGGCATGCGTTATCTCTTACCATCGTCTTATTAGATTATTTATTATTAAATTACTAATAAGTAATTATGATTTTTGTTGCCATGCCATTTTATTATATTGACAATTATTTTTTGTATTGACATATTTTGTATTGACAATATTTATTTTGTATCGACAATATTTTTTTTTACATTGACATGTTTATTTATTGACATGCCTACCTACCTTATTTTGACATTTTTGTTTTTTTATTTATTAATCTCATTTAATGATATAATTGAAATCTTTTATCCTTTTTGTTATCAATACTACAGGATTGACTTGTAAAATTGGTGTTATCAACAAAATATTTATATTTGTATTCCCATTGCTTTCCTATTCGCGCTTTCAGTCAAGTTCAGTGTTCACGTGTTCAGTGGCGTCGTGTTAGTGCGTGTTCTCACCCCGGGCGGCAGGAAGGGCCGCAGCTGGTCGGCGAGGTCCCCGGAGGCGCCGAGGCGCTGCGCCTCCTCCCAGCTCGTGTGCACCTCCTCATGCAGCAGCTTCTCCTCTGCACACAACAATAACTATTACACTACCAGTGAGCGTACCCTGTATCAAAATTAGCTGAGGGCCCAAATGAGCGAATGAGAGGGTGTTAGCGCCACCTTCTTTTCCTTTCTACCTCACACCCTACCCTCATTTTTCTCATGAACGACGACTATCTGTATTGAACTTCGTGGCAGGATGAGACACCACTGCGTAAGCAGTGACCTTCGTCATCGACGGATGTGTCTACTTGTGAATACGTTTGCCCGCAACACCACTTATCGCTCGCTCGTCCTCTCGAGCGATCGTACCACTGCACGGCATACGGTCCCCGCAGGAGTCTACGGTTCCCCGCACCCGCACTGCAACCGCATCACTACCCGCAATATGCCCTGTGACGGCAGTATAGTTCTCTAGCAAATTACTAATTCTATTCTTCGTTGATAATAATTTGATATAAACAATATTTATTATTATATTTTGATAAAACAATAGTTTAAAATAAAGCCCTCCAGAGG
The DNA here is from genome assembly GCA_905404145.2 of Biston betularia. Taxonomy (NCBI): domain Eukaryota; kingdom Metazoa; phylum Arthropoda; class Insecta; order Lepidoptera; family Geometridae; genus Biston; species Biston betularia. The sequence continues at coordinate 726,459 of FR989883.1, forward strand.
CGCTGCATATCGTGATAGAATCTAAACTAGGAAGGTACTATAGAAGTTACGTACCGTCTCTCTTGGTGGTACTCCGCTTGTACTGTATCCGGAAACGGAAGGCCTCCAGCACGCTGGCCACCACTATCGTCAGCACCACCATAGTGAACAGGTAGAACACCTGCACACAACATTACGGGGTTACACAAGTTAAACAGAACAATAGTGCGAAAAAACATCAAAGTCATTTTTTTTTTATTTGTTTATTTTTTTTATTTAAATGGAAAAGCTCTACATGCAGTACCTTTGTAGCGATGATAGTTCAGTGGTTAGCACGGTAGGTTCGCATGCCGAAGGGCGTGGGTTCAAACCCCAACAATGAGCTTGAGCTGCTGGTGAAGGAAAACATCGTGAGGAAACCATAGCATGGTGGTAGGGTACTTTCTAGTACTCGGCTGGCTAGCTACCACCCTCAAGTTGAAAATCTGCCGCCAAGCATCTAACGGTGTGTTCCGGCAGCCTCACTTGAGAGCCAGTTGCATTCCAGGCTAGGTGTGTTTTACCATCTTCGACCACACCTTCACTTAACATCAGGTGAGCTGTGGCAAACACCTAGCCTGTCAACCATTAAAAAAAAAATACCTAATAATTTTTAGTCTGTTATCAAACACCGGAAATGTGTAAACTTACACAAGGATTTTAAAAATAAATAAATTATTAGTCATTATTATACCTATACAAAAAAAGTTTACTTTTCGGAAAAATAGGAGTAGATTAGACTCGTAAATCACTGTTTATGCCAGCAATTTATTTATCTATCTATACTATTGATAAAGAGGAAAGATTTGATTGTTTGTTTGATTATATTGAATAGGCTCCGAAACTACTGGACCGATTTCAAAAATTCTTTCACCGTTGGGAAGCTACACTATCACCGGGTGACATAGGCTACTTTTTATTCCTGTATTCCTACGGGAACGGGAACTACGCGGGTGAAACCGCGAGGCGTCCGCTAGTACATCAGTAAAATTTTAAATGCATATAAATAAATTAATATTTTAGGACAATCTTTTTCATGAGTACCTAATACAATACTTAACCCTACAAGGCTCAAATTTTTTTTAGTGCGCGACAAAAATATATGTGTTGTAATTAGTGATCAGAAGATAGGGAAAATTAATAAAAAAAAAAAGAAACCCATAGTTTACGAAAAAATCTACTTTTTATTTCAGTTCCACATATGGTACACTGAGCCTTAACTAGTACTTTTTGGTATTAAACTAGTACAATTGAATTGTTTTAGAAATAGTTTCCTATTTGAAGTTTTTACAATTGGTGACTTATTATTTTAAACAAAATAAAATAGCTATTACATATTTTACTTTTTTACATTTAGCGATTTATAATATACGAAATAATATAACTAATACCTATGATAAATTTATTTTTTTATTGATGAAAACATAAATAAAATAAATATCGCAGGACATTTACATATAGCGCCATCTGACTCCAAACTAAGCAAAGCTTGTAATATGGAAGTCAGATAACTGATAGAATACTTAAATACTTTTATTTTTTTAAATATAAAAATAATCTAAAACAATTTTTATATCTATTTAGGCAAAGTTCTACGCGACATTTGTTGCAAGATAATAGTTATTTGTTATACAAGAGTGCAAAGTTGCTTTTTAACCACGTGCTCAATTTTGATGAGCGAGCAAGCCAAGGACTCAAAATTAGAATCCTGAGCGTTAGCGAGGGTATCAAAAGAGCACGAGGTGAAAAATCTTTGCACTCGAGTGCAACACGTAACTTTTCATCCCACGTCAGCGAGGAAATGACTGAATGCAAAAAAACTTTTGCAATCACAAGATACTTTTATTTCAGTTTAGGTATTAACAATATAACGTGAAAAGAAAATTGCACGCGCAAAGCAATTTAAAAAAAAACGTACGCCAAGGAGGTTCCGAGTCTGAGTTTTTGACAAATTAAAAAAAGTTGTATGATAGATTCGGCACCATGGAGGTAGAAGTAAATAGGTTTAATGGCAGCCCGTACACGTAGCGCGCGATCCGCGATCCGCGATCAATGATCGCGATCCAGACTGATCGTGTACGAAGCGGATTGACGGACTGATGCTCCGGATCGCATAATATCTAGAAATTTTGAAATCATGATCGCGGATCGCGGATCGCGGATCGTGATCATGATTGAACGTGTACGGGCTGCCTATGATGTTTTTAATTTACAAACTTGGTGCACACGATGTTCTAAATTCAAATTTAGTTTATCCTCTAGCAGATAATAACGACTTTTGCACTCAGATATCAAAGAGCAAAAATACTCTTTCCGAGATGGGGGGATGAAAAAAATGGTTTTCCTTTGCAACCAGGATATTTGCATCGCTATCTTTTGTTACCCCAAACAGGAAAATGTTCAAACCCATCACCGTCTGATATCACGAGGTGGTAGGATTGATGTATTTGGCTTCTGCCTTCTAATTTCAACTTCATCAGATAAACTTGGTCTACCTCTCTTTTTGTTTATTGACGTTTTTATTTTAAATGTCCAATTTTGAATATCCATAAGGAATATTGAAGAAACGCTCAATTTCTTCATCTTCTTCGCGACATAATCTGCAATAAAACCAAAGTATTCATAAGGAAAGTTATCGTAAGTACGTACATATAAGTAAAAACGGACACTAAAGCTCAACGTACCGTATGTGGAACACGCGTAAAAATATGATTTACTAATAAGTTTACTATTGTAATATGAAAAACAACTTACCTCTGCAAAATATACACTACGTTGTAACACACAGTATTTTTTTTCGAGTCAAAACTGTTCAATAACTATTTTTTGTTTATTTTTCAATTTAGAAAAACGACCATTGTATCACTTTCATCCAAATTTCACACTGAGTGCACCATTACAAACACACAAACGATATCTGTACGTAAAGATTTGTGTTATTAGATTGCTAAATATCAGTAGCTTCTATGAAGATACAAGAGATGACGCTACTAATAGTTTTTTAGCTATAGGAACGATTAAAGTCGGTGTTCCACTTATGGAACTGGGTGCCTTGTAGGGTTAAACGATGTACGACGGTACGACTTATCCACGTTCCCGCCAAAACTCTTCGAAAATTTTTTTTTCTTCGGTTTTGGCGTCGCGTTTTAGCATTTGCCAGTGTCAAGTATTTATATATTTTCAAGTTTCAAAAGTTAAATAAGTGTCCTCGTAGCTAAAGTTATAGTCAAAGTCCAGTCTTGGTCAAGTACAGTCTGTGTCAGTCAAGTCCAGTCATGCTTTAGTAAAGTAGTGGTGACTTTACTATAAAGCTTCGATGGAGTTGTGGAAGCAAAAGCAAAAGTCATTTTTCACCACATTATATCATTTTCCCACACTCACGCTTGTAATTCGGCACTTTATGAATAAAACACCACGATTTTACAAAACATTAGTTTTGGAAAAAAATACTACGGAGCGACACGACTCTTCCCGCGTTCCCGCCAAAACCAAAATTTTATTTATTATGTGCATATGAGCAGAAGTCCTAGATAAAAAGAATAAACAATATCTATGGTAAGATTAAAAAAAATAAAAAATGGTCTACGATTGAAATGTAACTTTTTTAGTGTAACTCACCATAAAGTATATCCTAGTAAACTGTCCCGCGACGCTGGCATACGCGTTCATGAGTATGAACCAGTTGTTGACGACCGTGAGCTCGAACAGCGTCACTCCGCTGGTGAGCAGGTTCTCGAAATTGTTCAAGTAGTAATACCCTAGCGCCGTGGACCCGTTCCACGAGTATTTGTAGAAATCTTCCACTGTTGTGTTCCTGGAAGAAATAATGAAGCGATTTATTTTCTGGAAACGTCTTTGGAAAAATTACGATTTATTTTCTGGAAAATTAATAACATTTATTTACTGGAAACGTCTATGAAAAAAATAAGTTTTGTTTTTGGAAAAATTATCATCATCATTATCATCAGCCTATATTAGTCCACTGCTGGACATAGGCCTCTCCCAAGACACGCCACTCAGCCCGATCTTCGGCTTTTCGCTTCCATCCACTGCCAGCTGTCCTACGTATATCGTCACTCCATCGAGTCTCAGGGCGTCCTACGCTACGTTTGTCAATACGCGGTCTCTAATTTTGGAAAAATAGAAGTACATAATTATACCCTACTGCTTTATTTTTGTAATATTTCGACAACTTTAAGCTTCATCTAAATTAATATTCAAGGTATTTATTTAATTTACTTCCGCTTAACAGTCGTTTCAGTCACAATGGACACTGATGAGGACTTCTACAAGTATTTAGCAAAGTAACGCCTGAATCAATCAATTTTATTTAAGCTTTATATCTATGTTTAGAAATAAGTACATATCCGCATTGTTCCTAAAGTATTAAAATAGATTTAGATAAAAAAAGATAAAACCTTTTATTGTGCACACCATAAACAGAAAAAAAGTACAGAGAACAAAAGAACTTCATGAACTAGTGCCACAAGTGGCGGCCTTATCGCTAACAGCGATCTCTTCCAGGCAACCAAGAAAAGAAAAACACGATAGAAAACATAAGAAACAGACGGGAGATGTAACACTAATAAGAAAAATAAATAAAAATTGCAAAACTACTGGACAATTTTATTCGAAAAAAAAACATATCCCAGAAAAATGTGTAAGTACCTAAAATCAAAGCATATTTAAGTTTTTAATTAAAAATCACTTATAGAAAAATGTGATTAAAAATTATGCCCTCGAAATTGTCTCTGGGAAAATGTACCCATTAGAAAAATGCGTGTAGGTACTTTTTTTTTTGTTTATAGCTGACAGGCTAGGTGTTTGACCACAGCTCACCTGATGTTAAGTGACGGTGTGGTCGAAGATGGTACAGCACACCTAGCCTGAAACGGAACTGGCTCTCAAGTGAGGCTGCCGGAACACACCGTTAGATGCTTGGCGGCAGATTTTCAACTCTCGTGTGGTAGCTAGCCAGCCGAGTACTAGAAAGTACCCTACCACCATGCTATGGTTTCCTTCACCGGCAGCTCAAGCTCATTGTTGGGGTTTGAACCCACGCCCTTCGGCAGCACACTTACACACAGCAGTTCCTGAGCTCGTATCCCGCGAACAGCTCCATGCCGATGATCGCGAAGAAGTAGTACATGACCAGCATCACGCAGCCAGCCGACGACATGAGGGGCGTGAGCAGCACCAGCGTGCCGAACACGTCCCGGTAGCGCTTCTTCAGCTTGTACAGGCGCATCAGTCTGGGGAAACATTTCAGTAAAGTGGTACGATTTTCATACAAATTAATTTTTACCATTTATCGACAAATGGAGCATAATTTTACAGTGAAATCACAGCTACTTTTAGTCTTTATTTGCGGTAAATTACAATTGCCTGAATGAAACGGTAGATTATGATTAAAGAAAGAAAGAAAGAAAATAATTTTATTTTGTAACAGAACAAAAATAACAACAAATAGAGGCAAACAGTTACAAAATAAAAATAATTAAACACACACACACTCGCGCTTGTGATTCGGCACTTTATAAATAAAACACCACCATTTTTATGCATGAACACTCGAAAAAACACTAGTTTTGGAAAAAAATTAGAACTGGGCATTATTACCCGAAAGCGTTTTACGAAACACCTTTTCACTGTACAACGAAGAAACTGTTTCTTGTGTGTGGCACAAGTAGTTCTACCAAAAAACTAGTCGCCGACGACGTCTTGATCGTCCCGCATGCAAATCACCGCGAGCGAACGACATTTATTTTTATCGCGCTCACTCTTTTCTATAATGAGCAAGACGGAGCGAACACTTCCTGGCTAAGGTCATTTCAAAAAGCAGTTGCAAGAAACAATCTTATAAATTATTATCTTAACACAATAAACATAACGCTCATATTTCTTTAACATAATATATCGTAGCGAAAGAAACTGGTTTTAAAGAAACCAGTCCGTCGTTTTTCCGAACCCCTTCATTGGTAAAATATACCTAATGTCTATAACCATAACTTTGATATTTCTTTGACATAAACACGTTTCTAAAAAAACTGGTTTTGTCCGTTGTCAGTCCGAACCACTTCATTGGTAAAATATACCTAATCCTTATAAACATAACGTTGGTATTTCTTTGACATAAATACGTTCCTAAAAAAACTGCTTTTGTCCGTGGTCACTCAATCATTGCGAACGAACGAACGAACTACATTTCTCTTTATCGCGCTTACTCCTTTCTGTAATGAGCGAGACGGAAGAAACACTCCTCAACGAACGTCATTTCAAAAAACAGTTGCAAGAAACGAACTTACAGATTATATCTTAAGAGTATGAAAATAACACTGATATTTCTTTGACATTTATGTTCGTAGCGAAAGAAACGGGTTTTAAAGAAACGTTCGTTAGTCCGAACCACGACTTCATTAATAAAATATACCTAAAAGTTATTGTCATAACGTTGATATTTCTTTGACGTAAATACGTTGCGAGATAAACCTGTTTCTTTAGCCAGGACTTCGTCTGACCGGTTCGTGCGTGTCATAGGTCATTCAAATCAAAATATATATTAGTATTGTTTTGGTCATTGCGCTAATAATAATTTCGCGCCATTTTTAAGCGTCCTTTTTGAATCGTTTGGAATTACTGACTGTAAATAATTGTTTTTAAAAGTATATTAGTTGTAAATAACGTGTTTTTTTAGATATAAAATTTGTATAGTGTGTAAATTATTGTGTAAGTGACTTGTGATTATATAAAAGTTTCACCATGTCACACAGAAAAAACTGCAGTGAAATATGGGATTATTTTGATAAATCTCAAGACGATAAAGCCCTTTGTAATATGTGTAACGAAAAGTTAAGTTATAAATCTACAACAGCTAATTTAAAAAACCATCTAAAACGCAAGCATATTTCCTTGTACACTACTCTTCCTTCCATAGTCCATCCTGGACTCATAATCTCCGACCGACGAGCCAGCCTGAAAACCAGGAAAGTACGGCAGTTGATGTTTTTAAATGTCAACATGGACGGAAACAGATTTTGTAAATAATGTACATAGAATACGGTAATAATGTACATAGAATACTGTACGTAATGTATATTGAAAGAGCAAGTAATGTACATAGAATATTGTAAATATAAAGGCATGTATATAAAATCAACTTTTAACTACGCCAGAACATTTATTCTGCCAGTCCTAAGCCTAGATAAAGTAGGAAGGGAAGTTCGTTTTATACAAACAATGTATGAAAAGTGTTTTTTAAATTTAACTGGTTCTCGAAACTGCTTCCTTTTGTCTAAAAACTGTTTCGTTTCGTTTCTTACAAAATCCGTTTCTGCCCAGCTCTAAAAAAAATACAACGGCGCGACACGACTCTTTTCGCTTACCCGCCAAAAACTCTGGCCTCTCTATGCGTGTTTCACGCTGTTTTGGCTTCGCGCGGCCACTTTGTAGTTGTGAAGTGTCCTAAATTTCTAAAAAAAAATAATCATGAACAGTTTCTGTGCCGTTATTGTTATTTTGTGTAGATACCTGAGTGGGCGGAAGACGACGACGATGTACAGCGAGGGCTCGAGGACGAGCAGCACGGCGCCCACCAGCGCCAGCAGCGTCACGCTCAGGTCGAACACGTTCCACCCGCTCTCCAGGTACGCCGACACGCCCACGGACGACATGCGCAGACCTGCCTCCACCAGGAACACTGCAAACGACATAAGACGCCTGAACGCACCCCAAAAGTGACCTCACCACGACCTTTGCTCTCAAATTTACATGAGATACTTTCCCAAAAATAATGTAACGCAAAATATAACTTGTAACAAAGTAAAGGCAAAAAGTAGTACCTACGTAGGGATGTTACCTACGTGTGCCCGATTTTTTTTTTACTAGGGCAGAACCCAAAAAGCAAAAAAAAGTTATTAGGGGCATTTTAGCTATCAACAGTAAGGGAATGGAATTATTATTGGAAGTAACTCGGTACGTAAAGTTTTCTGTAGTATTTATTTTACATTTTTTACTGATAGTAAACTAATGAAAATAATGATGTGAATAAAGATTACCAAAGCCGAAAACTTTTTGCATAAATTTAATAAATTTAGTTGATAAAAAAGTCATTTAATTCGGGCAACATGGCCCGTATAAAATAAAGTGTTACAATTAAATACACTATAATAATAACAAATATAAAATAAATATAGGTATATGTATAATAATAATACTGAAACAAAAAGATCGATTAATCGTTTAAATTAATCGATTTATGCGTGTCAGTTTACTTTCCAGTAGTGTTTTTTTTTTTTCTTTGGTTTTGGCGTCGCGTTTTAGCATTTGCCAGTGTCAAGTAATTATATATTTTCAAGTTTCAAAAGTTAAATAAGTGCCATCGTAGCTAGTTTTAGTCAAAGTCGTCTTTGTCAAGTCCAGTTCGTGTCAGTTAATTCCAGTCATGCTTTAGTAAAGTAGTGGCAACTTTACTACAAAGCTTCGATGGAGTTTTGGAAGCAACACGAAAACTCATGTTTCACCACATTATATCAGTTTCCCACACTCGCGCTTGTAATTCGGCACTTTATGAATAAAACACCACCATTTTTATGCATAAACACTCGACAAAACACTAGTTTTGGAAAAAAATACAACGGAGCGACACGACTCTTCCCGCGTTCCCGCCAAAACTCAACCAGTAGTGTTATCAGTTCACCTATTGTAGTGTTTTTTTTTCTTTCTTTGATCATTGATTTTTGACGTTCGTGCATTGTGCCAGTTTTCAAGTTTTCATGGTGTAGCGTTAACAGTGTCGCCAGAATGTCCTCCGTATGAGAGACTACTAAAAACTAAAGCGGATCACTCACGCGAGAGGAAGAGCCAGGTGTCCCAGGAGGCGCAGAGCAGCCGCGCGCTGTCCTGCAGGTCCCCGGCGGCTTCGCACACGCGAATCACCATCGCCACTCCGTTGCCGACGATCAGCGCGTCTACAGACAACACAAAATAATATATTTTCTTTCTTCATTTTAGACATCGCACTTGGTCCGATAGTGCCAAGTATTTCATACTAGCTGCGCCCCGCGGTGTTACCTGCTACATGTTTTCGGGATAAAAAGTAGCCTACGTTTTAATCCAAAGTGTCAGTTATCTCCATTCCAAATTTCATCAAAATCCGTTCTGTAGTTTTTGCGTGAAAGAGTAACAAACATCCATCCATCCAAACTTTCACATTTATATAATTAGTGGGATTTTAAATTTAAAGTCATGATAATTATAATCAAGAGAATTGATTCTTAGTCATAGTTTGTCATGGTTAAGTCCAGTCGATGCCTAATTAAAGTAGTAGTGAATTTACTAGAAGCTTCTATGGAGTTTTGGAAACATCATAAAATACATGTTTTTTTATAAATACGGATAAGTCCGCGTTTGACCACCGACTCGCCTGATGGTAAGCGACGATGTGTTCGAAGATGAAGCACGCAGACCTAGAAGACACCTATTCACTCTGACCTTGAAAATATCTAGATTATATCTTTCAGGAAACAAGGAAGCCGGCAGCTTGTTCCATTCCCTGGCCGTACGGATAAGAAACGTAGGCTATTCAACTAACAAAGTAACGCAACCCATGTGCATAATTCACCACTTTATGAGAAACTTTCTTGTAGTGTACTCACAGACGAGGTACTCGAAGTAGGGCCAGCGCACGGCGGCGGCGGCGGCGCGCGCAGCCGGCTCGAGCGGCGAGCGCGCGTACCAGGGCGCGCGCGCCGCCTGCGGCACCCAGCGCAGCGCGAACACCTCGTACAGGTTCGCGAACTCCGCGCGCGACACGCCACCGCTGCCCGACGTGTTCAGCTGTTTGAACATCAGGTACACGTCCAGTCCACCTGCGATGGGCCAAACACATGTTTAGCGACGTATAAAACACATTTAGAGAAACATAAGACACATTGAAACACATATTTAAGAAAATATCAGGCACATGGTTAGTCATAGTCCTTTATTGATAACATAAGGTATGAAAGACACATTTAAGAAGATATAAGGCACATGTTTAGCGATGTATGAAACACATACCTAGTTGCAGCCATTGGTACTGCTAGACTGTGCAAGCAAACATGGTATCTACACGTACTGTAATGTGGCGCATAATGCCTCATCAGGCCGGAGAAGTGGCGCAGTTTGACGGCTAGCGGCGCGCGCCGAGACACGAGCAGGCGGAAAGCGTGACGTGTAGCGTGGCGCCGGTGCAGGAGCAGCGCGCGGCATTTCTCGCGCTCTATCCGCGTGAACGTCTCGTACACCACGGCTAACATCTGGAACCAAAGAAACAGGCCACATTAAGGTGTTCCAGAGTTTCTGGAGTATTCCATCCAGAAATAAAGCATGACCGGTATTACACAGTAATTACAGCGTATTATTTTCAATTTAACTAGGTAGGTACTATAATGTTGTGTAGTACTAAACTAAATGTGACTATATTGTCTGAAATTATAATAATTTATGACGCAAGACAATAGTAATGTAAAAAAAACTTAAGAAAACCGCTGCAAATAGCTAGTACGTACTGAAAGTTCAGTACATACTTTTTTAACTCCGTGCATCGTCGTAGGTTAGTGATGAAAATCAGCAATATTTTTTTAATGTAATGAGATGAACAAGACGTTCTTCTGATGGTTAGAGATAACGTCATGACCATTGCATCGATACACACAACTTTAAGTAGTAAAAGTCTAGGGCATCGCTGCTTTGGCACTTATTACTTTACTTTGAGACTATCGATGGTTAGTCTCAACAGCCCTGTAATTTCGCTAGCTGCAGTACCCTTCAAACCGGCATACTATTGCTTGGCGGCAGAATATCTGATAATATGGTGGTACCTACCTAGACGACCTCCTGTTTAGAAGATCTACCACCAAGTACGAACAATTCACGACGAGACTACAAGTTTATTACGTACTGTTATTTAAAATTTCCAGTGTTAATATTATGTAGTTTAAATCTCTTAACTTGTGTGTGTTCTCTGTAGTTCTATTGGTTGTAATTTCTTTCTTTTTTTATTAAGTGAGTAAATTGTAACTCACCAGATTCATAAGGACGTAGAGCACAGTGATAATGTAGAGTATGAAGAACACCGCGTACCACTTGGACTTGGCGTACGAGGGCATCATCACGTCGGGGAAACTGGCGACAAACAAATATAAATCACATTAAAATCATAAAATATATCCTCAATATATGTATTTACAAAAAAAAAAAGTATTTAAGTATTCTATCAGTTATCTGACTTCCATGGTAGCTTTGCTTAGTTAGGGGTCAGATGGCGCTGTGTGTAATGTCCTGAGATATTTATTTTATTTATTTATTTAAATAAACAATAACTCACTTAGCAGTGGTAAGAAGGACAAACATGCTGACGAAGGAGTCGCTGATCGTCCGGAAGTGTCCGTTGTCAACGTGCTCCGAGAACAGGTAGTACCCGAGTAAGGAATATGTCGCCACGAAGAACATCAGCAAACCTGCAATGCACAACAGTTATCTAAATCAGAACCCCTCGCACTAGTTATACAGTCTAAAAATATTTAGTAAAGAATAATGTATGAAATATACGTTAACGCCCGATAGTTGTATGATTTTCGTACATCTTTGCTTCACTGTATTTCTCGCAATGTTTTATCTATGGTAGCCCCTCAGATATTTTTTTATAAAATCTGGTATATATTTGACATGAAACGTCTTCCATTTCGATCGTCACTCGCAAGAGCCAAATGTAATGAAATACGTCATAACAAGATCGCTTATAACTTTGGAAGTGTAAGACCTACCGACATTATTTTATCACCATTATTTAGCGGACAGAAGCTATTATTCGATCGTTTACATATCGCGGTGGATGTGATTTAATCAGCATCTCCTATTTATTTTATCACTTAGAAGCTGTAGGTAAGTACGTTTTCCATGTAAAATAAAATAACAAAAATAATAATAACTGGCGCTGTAATCGCCCGCAGCACGACGCATTCGGAACTAAATTTAGCTTCGCGCACTATGTTACTCAGAAGTACAAGAAGAAGAACGCAAAAGTCGTAGAAGTACCGATGCGAGTGGAAGTCGCATTTGACAGAGCACACGACGTTAATAATAGGGGAGATACTTCAAACCGGAATACGGTAATGTTTACACAATACTGCTTGGCGGCAGAATGTCTGATACAGCGGTGGTACCTACCTAGACTAGGAGATATACCACTACAATTTAGCTTAACGTAGTAGTTAACCGACAAATCAATAGACGGTGTTTGACGGAATTTCAGTTTCGTGTTCCATGTTTCTTTTTTGTGCCACAGGCGGCAATCAAGCTGACAGGTTGCCTGATGTTAAGCAATCATCGTCTATAGATATCTGCAATACTGGGTGTACTAGAAATATGCTGCCGATCTTTCCACGTGACGGCAAGGAGAACGCGTGTCTGACCTAGCATGTCGATGATGGGCGGCAGGCTCTGCAGGATCTGGCGGATGAAGCGGCGCACGCCGCCGCAGTGGCGCGTGTCCACCAGGAAGATGGGCCGCAGCGCGCGCGTCACGCGGAAGTGGCTCGACTGCCGACACAGCACCACCACCGCCTCCAGCACCATTATCAGCAAAGTTATACCCTGCGACATTGTTGTGTTATTTTTAAGTAAACTTTTTACACAATTAATGTTTTTGTCAAAGTCACAGAGTATTCTGGTAAAAACGCAGTCGGTCCTCAACACATTTGTTGGGGTCCAATTATTAGGTACCTGTTTATATACTTTTTTTATCGTTGACACGCTAGGTGTTTGACCACAGCTCACCTGATGTTAAGTGATGGTGTTGTTGTTAAAGATGGTAAAGCACATCTAGCCAGGAATGGAACTGGCTATCAGTGAGGCTGCCGGAACACACCGTTAGATGCTTGGCGGCAGATTTCCAACTCTTGTGTGGCTAGCCAGCCGAGTACTAGAAAGTACCATACCACCATGCTATGGTTTCCTTATGATGTTTTCTTTCATCCGCAGCTCAAGCTTACCGTTGGGGTTTGAACCCACGACCTTCGGCATGCGAAGCGACCGCGCTAACCACTCAGCTATCATCGCACAATGTCCACTAGATATACGTATTCATTTTTTTTATGTTGCTTGTTAGATGCGTGTTTTCAACTATCGGGTGCAGAGTAGTGTAGGCACAGGTAATGAAGCAGGAGTTGGTTTACTAATGCGGTACCAAATACAAATACTTTATTGATAACACCAATGCTACAAGTCACCTCAAAATTCCAAAGATGTCACTAAATGGGTTTCAAAACACTGATTACATGTCAAAATAAGGCATGTCAACATCCAAACATGTCAATATAAAAAATATTGTCAATATAAAAATACTGTCAATATAAAATATGTCAATACCAAAATATGTCAATACCAAAACAATATTGTCAATATATTAAAATGACATGACAAAAAATCATAATTACCTGTATAATTACCTTAATTATCATAATTACCTTGAGCATGGTACGTTTGTGTTTGAGTATCGTGCTCCATCCTATCCATTTGAGTTTTAAGTGCAGCTCCACTCCGATCACAGCCAACGCTAGCAGTTCTATCGTGCCGTGCGCCCACACTGGCAGCTGAAGAAAAGAAAAAAGTTACCTTAGACATAGTATAAAAAAAAGTCGCTTCCCGCCGTCTGTACGCTCAGATCTTTTAAACTACGCCACGGATTTTAATGCGGTTTCTATCAATAGACAAAGTAATTCAAGGGGAAGATTTCACTGCGGAAAAATACTGAAATTAAACGAGGAAAATTATTTTTCATGTCACCCGGACTGTAAAGAATCGATGAGCACCTCATTTTTGAAAATCGGAAGAATAGTTTAGTGTCTACGGTGAAACACACATACAATCATACATAGGTAGGTATATAGACTGCTAAAAACAATCCTTCCTAAACCTTTAGACTTTGCTATAAAGGACCCATTCTGAGATATAACTTCAACGAAAAGTTTACCGCCGACCTACTAGCGATCGACAAAATCATCCGCGGCTACATTGGAATTTTGGCCGGAACCGGATATGAGCTCTCAATCATAAAGTTTAATATTTCGGTTTTTGTTAGCGAAGAAGAAAAGAGCTCAAATTTATCGTCAAATTCTTTGTCTAAGTTTTTCGTGATCTTATCATATATTTTTTTAAACTTCTTTTGTGTTTTTCTATTGTTGGTTGCCTGGAAGAGATCGCTCTTAGCGATAAGGTCGCCACTTGCACCACTCGTTCATGGGGTTCTTTTGTTCTCTGTACTTTTTTCTGTTTATGGTATGCACAATAAAGAGTTATATCTACCTATCTAAAATACAGAATGATGGTTGTCGTCAGGACAGTACCCAATAAAAATACACCAAGTTATTAGAATCTTACCTCAAAGGTAGGCACAGCTGGGTCCTCCGAGAAGGCCAGCAATATAAGTACGAGCGAGGCCAAAAGGTCTAGACCGTGGTACCAGGGGTTGTGCACCCTGAGATATGCTGGCAGCTCCTCAGGACTGGAAGGGTGCGAGTCAAACTTCTCATTGTTCAAGCCTTCCTGGAAACAATTAGCCCCTTAGTTTTGCGGCAAAAAATGGAGTTGGCAGCTGTGACTCAGTGAGAATAAGGACTGCACATAGGGCATATGGATTCGACTCAACTTTTTAGGAAAATGTAGCTATAGAGATATCTTATAGATAAAAAAATCTTCATCTTTTAATGGAGCCTTTAGAGTAACTGGTTTTAGATTAGATCCATATTGAACAAGGTAACTACTTTACTAGGTGGTAAATCATTCAGTAGTTTTTGCGTGAAAGAGTAACGAACATACTAACAAACTAACGCATCCCACTAATAAAAAAATGTGAACTGAAAAAATTGTGATCGATGGATGTATGTTTGTTACTCTTTCACGCAAAAAATACTGAATGGATTTGGATGAAATTTGGTATGGAGGTAGCTGAGACCCTGAATTAGAACATAGGCAACTTTTTATCCCGAAAACATGTAGCGGGCGCAGCTAGTTTATAATATTAGTAGGAGTAGGATAGTAAGATGGAGATAGCTTATAACAATATTCTCGTTTCGAAATATGGAACTTTACAAAGGAGTTTACCTCTAAATAGATAGCAGCCTCATGGTAATTCATCTCCCAGTGCTCGTCTTCGGTCATGTGCAGGCCGGCGTGTAGCGAGGAGCGGCTGCCCATGTCCAGGGTGCCGTCCCCGGCTCCTTCCGAGCCCGTCCTCGAGTCTGCAACCAACCACGACCTCAGGAGATTGTACAACTATATTACAACTACCACAGAATACATAATGGTACAGGTAAAACTACAGGAACGCGCTGGATGCGAGACGCTTCCGACCGGCCATTATAGAGGTCAATGGGGGAGGCCTATGTCCAGCGGCTGAGATGATGATGAAAATTATATTACAGCTAGCGCTACGCCACGGGTGCTGAAATGTTGAAATATTGATAACAGAAACAGCTTCATAATTGTGAAACAATTGGCGCTCTTATCACTTAAAGCGACCTCTTCCAGATTTGTGGAAAAAGAAAAGGACGATTACATATTATATTGGATTCTGAAGCCGCCTCATGGGTCAGGGATATACTCGCCTGATATGAGTGTCAGGCTTATTTTACTTGACGATGTGATCGAAGATGGCAAACGCACCTAGCTTGAACTGACTCTGAAAAATGGCTGTTGGAACTTATTGTTAGGTGCTTGGCGGTAGATAATGGTAGCTAGCCAGCCGAGGACCCTACCACCACGCTATGTTTTTCATATGATGATTTCCTTCACCGGCAGCTCAAGTTCACAGTTGGGATATGATCCTACGCCCTTCGGTGTGCAATCTGACCGTGCTAAATATTAACCCATCATTGCTAACTTTATCTATGACTAGCGGCACGTCCCGGCTTCGCACGTGAAAACAAAACTCGATTAACAATAATTATAAGTATAGCCAATGTCACTCAGTGATATACCTATATATATAATATAGCATTTTAATGACAGCCCTGTTAGTTTATTGGTAGAATGTCTGCTTCAAGAGCTGAAGGGCGTGGGTTCGATTCCCACCTAGGACAAACTTTGTGGTATAAACAAATGTTTGTTGTGTCTGGGTGTTCTGTATTTATTATAAGTATGTATTTACAAAAAAAAATATATTTTAGTATTCTATCAATTATTATCTGACTTCCATAGTACAAGCTTTGCTTAGTTTGGTCAGATGGCGCTGTGTGTAATGTCCTACGATATTTATTTATTTAATGATGAAAGAATTATTCAGATCGGTCCAGTAATTTCGGAGCCTATTTAATACAAACAAACAAAAAATCAAATCTTTATAATTAGTGTAGTAATAGTATAGTAAATATGCATAGCATTAGCATAAAAAAATAAATATAAATATAACAATCGCTATTAAACGCTATAGTATTCGCACTAATTAGTAAATAATGGATTTTATGAAATCACGTTTCAGAAATTGTATTAAACGAGGTTGGGAAGTCAGTAAGAGGTAGCTTCCTATCGAAGTTAAAAACATATGACAAGCCTACAAAATCAACGCCACTGTGTACCAGCATCATACGTAAGTAGGTTAATGATATCCACTAACCTTCTACACAAATCTTTGCCATAAGAACAACACAGCTCCACAACAGAAACCACACTGGGTTATATCACTAGAGCCAGCACACAAAGACGTTTCATATCATACTATAGTAGCTACATCTACACACAATATGTGGCCTCAAATACGTAAATTTCCCTCGTTCTTGGAAAGGAAATGAATTATTAATAATTCAACTTGTTAAAGTAAACATTCGTTATCTATATGATTATGGGAGTAATACTTCTGAAGTTACCTTCAATAGGTTTTCCTAAAACCTATATAAATAAGATGAGATGTGATGACGTAGAGATTTATTATCGACATACCGAAAGGATATGGAACTGCAGATACTGCGTTTGCCGTGTAAGTTTCGATTCCCACCCAGGGCAAGCATTTTGTGATATAAAACAAATGTTTGTTCTGTGTCTGGGTGTACTGTATGTATTATAAG
This sequence comes from Biston betularia, assembly GCA_905404145.2. Lineage (NCBI taxonomy): Eukaryota > Metazoa > Arthropoda > Insecta > Lepidoptera > Geometridae > Biston > Biston betularia. The sequence continues at coordinate 743,576 of FR989883.1, forward strand.
TATGTATTTACAAAAAAAAAGTATTTTATCAGTTATCTGATTTCCATAGTACAAGCTTTGCTTAGTTTGGGGTCAGATGGCGCTGTGTGTAATGTCCTACGATATTTATTTATTTATTTATTTAGTTTATTTACCGGGTAGCACTTGGTGGTAGATCTCCTTAGCGGGAGGTCGTCTAGGTAGGTACCACCGCAGTACAAGATATTCTGAAATTACTGGGCTGTTGAGACTTGGTACCAAGTAAATTTTATATTTGTTACGCGATAATTCCGCCAATTATGAATCGGTTTTTGATTGGTAGATCATACTTCAATTGGTAGATCAAGTGTTTGAGTGTGGTGGTGGTTGAGATTTCGATAAAATTTATATGGGACTGATGTATGAAAAAGTTTGTGAGTGTGTAAGTGTGTTACTTATTCACGCTCAAACAGCTGAACCAATTTTGATCAAATTTGGAATAGAAGTAGCAGACTCCATGGATTACTTTTTATAAAAAAAATTGTGTTCACGTCGGAACAGCGGATAATACCGCGGGGTGCAGCTAGTCTACACTAATATTATAAAGAAGAAAGATTTGGATTTTTGTATGTTTGTAACGAATAAACTCAAAAACTACTGGACTGATTTCAAAAATTCTTTCCCCGTTGGAAAGCTACTCTATCCCCGGATGTCATAGGCTACTTTTAATCCCTGTATTCCCACGGGAACGGGTACTACGCGGGTGAAACCGCGCGGCGTTCGCTGGTATTCTATAATCTTGGCTTCATTTGGCTTTATTCTACCCGACTGCACAGAAAATTGAATTCTATCACCAAAGAAGTATACAATCATACCTATAACACTTATGACGGCTCCAGCTTTGCCGCTCACATTTTTCACAGAGTTCCACCACCTTTTCAAGTGCAACATTTTCTAAAAACTTTTAAAAACAAACTTGTAAATTTAAAAACATGTCATTGCAAGAGTCTTGTAACTGAACTGTGTTCTAAGTATGCCGGTTGGTTGCGAAATGAAAAGAAGCGCCTGAATCAATGTTTGTTCCGCAAACATTAATTCGCTGCTGTTGAGATAAAATGTAATTATGTAGATAACTTTGTTATTTAGGTCGATGTTGCTTCTTATTTCTTAATTAAAATGAGTTATTAGTTTAGAAGGTAATATTGGATTCCTGGTTATGGTCTTCGGTCCCGCAACCGGCGAATTTATCGCATCTAAGCATCGCTTTTATCTTTATTTTATTTTATATTTTTAGGGTTCCGTACCCAAAGGGTAAAAACGGGGCCCTATTACTGAGACTTCGCTGTCCGTCCGTCCGTCTGTCACCAGGCTGTATCTCAAGAACGGTAATAGCTAGACAGTTGAAATTTTCACATATGATGTATTTCTATTGCCGCTATAACAATAAATACTAAAAATCAAATTAAATAAATATTTAAGGGGGCTCCCATACTACAAACTTGACTTTTTTACCGTTTCTTGCTCGATACTAATAACGGTGACAGGTAAACTCTTTAACTATTCACAGAATATTTAGTTTTGTTCTCTTTTTTTTTTTTTTGTTTGGTTTTGGCGTCGCGTTTTAGCATTTGCCAGTGTCAAGTAATTATATATTTTCAAGTTTCAAAAGTTAAATAAGTGCCATCGTAGCTAGTTTTAGTCAAAGTTGTCTTTGTCAAGTCCAGTTCGTGTCAGTTAATTCCAGTCATGCTTTAGTAAAGTAGTGGCAACTTTACTACAAAGCTTCGATGGAGTTTTGGAAACAACACGAAAACTCATGTTTCACCACATTATATCATTTTCCCACACTCGCGCTTGTAATTCGGCACTTTATGAATAAAATACCACCATTTTTATGCATAAACACTCGACAAAACACTAGTTTTGGAAAAAAATACAACGGAGCGACACGACTCTTCCCGCGTTCCCGCCATAAAACCTATGTTCTCTTTACATATAATTAATTAAAACAAAATAAATAATTAAGGAGGCTTCTATACAATAAAAGAGGTTTTCGCCGTTTATTATAGATAATGGTACGGAACCCTCCGTGTGCGAGTCCGACTCGCACTTGACTGGTTTTGTTTATTTTACGTAATGTGCTGCGCCCCGCGGTGTTACCCGCTGTTCCCATGTGATCACTCTATTCTTAATTCGGAATATAATGTGTTAAGGTTGTTCGATTTCCATACAAATAATTTTTTGCCATTTATGGACAAATGGAGTATAATTTTACAGTGAAATCACAGCTACTGGCATTTATTTGGGTCTTTATTTGCGGTAAATCACAATTGCTTGAATAAAACAGTAGATACAGAACTAGAGATATTACTATACTAGTAGAGTACTAGATTATATTAGGTGGTATATTCAAGGCAAACGTGCTTAATCTTAGACCGCATCATCACTTAACATCAGATGAGATGGCGGTCAAACGCGGCTTGCGTTTGTATTTCGTAAAAAAAAAATAGAAAAAAAAGTGTAAACTCTTGGCCTTGCACTTCACCGACGCCGTTTCACAGTTCGCGGACACAATTTACTGAGAGACAGTGAATAAACTTGATTTGTTATGGAATAAGAAATATCGTTTGTGATAATTGAAACGCTCTTGTGTTTTGAGAACTTAATTTGGAAGCGAAATTTACACATCACGTGTACAGCGTGGTCGGCGGGAACGGATAGAGAGAGAGAGAGAGAGAGAGAGAGAGCGAAAAATGAAAGAGGAGGTTGCGCCTGCGCCACAGAATGACTTACATAGAATACATAGGTCTCTGTCGAGTTTGGCGGGAACGCGGAGAGTCGTATCGCCTCGTTGTATTCCTTTCCAAAACTAGTATTTTATCGAGTGTTTATGCATAAAAATGGTGGTGTTTTATTCATAAAGTACCGGATCACAAGCGCGAGTGTGGGAAAATGATATAATGTGGTAAAACATGACTTTTCGTGTTGCTTCCAAAACTCCGTCGAATCTTTTTAGTAAAGTCGCCACTACTTTACTAAAGCATGACTGGACTTGACTGACATGGGCTGTACTTGACCAAGACTGGACTTTGATTATAGCTACGAGGCAACTTACTTAACTTTTGAAACTTGAAAATATTAAACACTTGACACTGGCAAATGCTCAAGATGCGACGCCAAAATCAAAGAAACAAAAATAAGTCTCTGTCAAAGCACCTGTCAACGTCTAGTACGATTATTCGTAGTAAAAAATTGAAATTGTTAACAGTTTGACCTCAGACTTCCGACTCAGACTTATGTGCGGTCTATGAAACAACGCGCTTGCCTAGAAATAACCGGCCTACTAGATTGTATCTAGAAATACTATTTAGGCAGCGCAGTCTAAGTTTAGCCGTTGACACAATTAACGTGAAATCGAACGATTTTGGTCGGGTTTATGGAGTACTAGCTGCGCCCCGCGGTGTTACCCGCTAAATGCGATTGTAGCGATGATAGCTCAGTGGTTAGCGCGGTAGGTTCGCATGCCGAAGGGCGTGGGTTCAAACCCCAACAATGAGCTTGAGCTGCCGGTGAAGGAAAACATCGTGAGGAAACCATAGCATGGTGGTAGGGTACTTTCTAGTACTCGGCTGGCTAGCTACCACCCTCAAATTGTAAATCTGCCGCCAAGCATCTAACGGTGTGTTCCGGCAGCCTCACTTGAGAGCCAGTTCCATTCCAGGCTAGGTGTGCTTTACCATCTTCGACCACACCTTCACTTAACATCAGGTGAGCTGTGGTCAAAACACCTAGCCTGTCAAACATTAAAAAAAAGTTTTCGGGATAAAAAGTAGCCTATGTGTTAATACAGGGTCTCAGCTACCTTCATACCAAATTTCATTCAAATCCGTTCAGTAGTTTTTCGTGAAAGAGTAACAAACATACATCCATACTCGCAAACTTTCGCATTTGTAATATTAGTAAATAAATAATAAATAAATATCGTAGGACTATACACACAGCGCCATCTGGCCCCAAACTAAGCAGAGCTTGTGTGATGGAAGTCAGATAACTGATAGAATACATAAATACTTTTAGTAGGAAGTAGGATGTTAGACGATCAGCCTCTTTTGTTGTTGGATCTACAAAACTCGTATTTTAATCCGCTATTTTCTATCCTATGCATGGCCTTAGAAAATATGTTACGGATTACACATTTAGTACGCGCTAGTGACGTAACTCGATAATATAGGTGTTTCTAAAAGGTAACCGAACGATCTGATTAGTCTTCGCATGGGTGACCGCGAGTATATTATGTGAATGGGTCATCGGTAAAGTACGTATGCTGTTTGTTATAATTTTGTTCGCCCGACTGCATATTAACCTGACCACTCAGTCTAAAACAGCCATGCTCAACCTCTTTTATAGGGGCCACAAACACGTTTCAGACATGATGTCGCGGGCCGCAAACTATGACCAGTATTATGCTGAGGTGAGCCCCTTATTTTGTAACGGTTTGTTTGTTTTTGTTATAAAATAGAACCATTTTCTTTCTTTCTTTAAAAATATTTAGATTTTAATAAAAAAAACGTTATACCAAATTACGGATTTATTAACGTGATGAAAAATAGTTGTTACACTAAAACAAGCTAGGTATACAGCATTTTGTAACTTTTATAATAAATCGGTCGGTGTAAATCCTACTAATATTATAAATGTGAAAGTTTAGATGGATAAACGTTTGTTACTCTTTCACGCAAAAACTACTGAACGGATTTGGATGAAATTTGGTATGGAGGTAGCCGAGACCTTGGATTAACACATAGGCTAATTGTTATCCCTAAAACATGTAGCGGGTAACACCGCGGGGCGCAGCTAGTATCTTATTATGCGGTATCTACGGGGAGATCTGTGCGGGATATATGCTCTACATACTATATGGATATCTATTCAGTCCACACGCGTAGCGAATTAATGGCATGCCATTGACGCCATTGTATTTGGAAAGGGGGAAGTGCGAGGTCGAACGGTTTATTGGAAGGAGAAACCTTCGGTAATATACCTTTTGTGTTTACAAAGTATACGTGCTTAGGTATTTTGGTTATATATTGTTCTGAAAAGTTTAGACCTATTGAAATATTCTATTATATATATTGACAGCCCTGTTGGCTCAATGGTAGTATGTCTGCCTTGAGAACTGTAGGGCGTGGGTTCGATTCCCACCCAGGACAAACAGTGTGGTATAAACAAATGTTTGTTCTGTGTCTGGGTGTTCTGTATGTATTATAAGTATGTATGTATGTATTTACAAAAAAAAAAGTATTAATGTATTCTATCAGTTATCTGACTTCCATCACACAAGCTCTGCTTAGTTTGGGGCCAGATGGCGCTGTGTGTATAGTCCTACGATATTTATATTTATTTATTTTATTTATTCTGTTCGTCCGTAATTTAGATAAATAATTTAACAGTGTACTTGTTTATTAAAAAAGCGTTTTTATAATAAACAAGTAAAAAAGCGAAAACGTTTTTCCATCTCTACTGTTTGACTCATAGATTAGTAAAAAGCAGTAGGTACCTATTTAATATTTCGTAGAAAATGGATTTTCACTCATTGTCCACGAAACGGTTGTTTTTACACGACTGCCCAATAAAGGAGTGTAATGTTTTCAAGGTTCATGTATGTATGCGAGGTTTGTTATTCCAACATAGCTTTTAAATGATTAAACAGATTTAGATGTATGAGGTGTTGTTAGAAACCTTACATCGTCCCGAGTGACATAGTCTATTTTTTTAATTGTTTATTTATTCTTATTTTTTGCGTGTTTTCTTCACCAACAAGCCTGTTGGCAAGCAACGAAGTGGTCGAAGATGAAGCACGTATACTTAGAATATATGTAGGTACTTCATTCGAGCTGATCTTTAAAAAAATCCAGATTATTATATTATATACGTGTTTCATTTTTAAAAACATTTCAAAATTCGCTAGGAAAATATTGCCGTATTTTTTTCGCTGCATTAATGAGATTTCGATTTTTATAGTTGAAATTTTCACAGATGATGTAGTATTTTTGTTGCCGCTATAACAACAAATAAAACAAATATTTAAGGGGGGAGCCCCCATACAACAAACGCGTTTTTTTTTGCCGTTTTTATAGATAATGGTACAGAACCCCTTGCGCGCGAGTCTGACTCGCACTTGGCCGGTTTTTTATAAGTAATCAACACGTAACAATGCTGATAAACTGGGGCATATTATCTGTTTAGAAAAAAGCCGTGGCTACGTTAGCGCTTTAGTAACATCGTGCGTGCCTGAATCTCTACAACAGAATAAATAAATAGTTACTACCTTTGAAGGTTTTATCTCTGCGTATTGTCGAAGAATATAAAGCAGTGAGTACAAGATCATTGGGAAACGTCTGCATTGCAAAACGTAACTGCAACGAAAGCACGACATTGCAAGGTCATGACGCTGACCCGACGCGACCGTTCTCCGCGAAAGTGATTCCGAGTAAAGGTGACCTCAGAAGTAACTGTAATCCTGCACTGACTCATGCACACTTGGGTAGACCATAGACATTAACACATATACGTACTAATAATAGTTTAAATGGCAATTGTTTGGTATGGTTGGTTACAAATCATAACGGACTTAGTTTAAGGTGGTTCGTTTTCCATACGATGTGCCGGTGTGTTTCGGCAGCCTCACTTGAGAGCCAGTTCCATTCCAGGCTAGGTGTGCTTTACCATCATCAACCACACCGTCACTTAACATCAGGTGAGCTGTGGTCAAACACCTAGCCTGTCAAGCATAAAAAATAAAATAAAAAAATACAAATATTTTTTTGCCATTTATGGATAAATGGAGCATAATTTTACTAGAAATCAAAACTACTGGCGTTTATTTTGGTCTTTATTTGCGGTAAATCACAATTGCTTGAATAAAACAGTAGATTATAATCTACTCGCAAATAAAGACCAAAATAAATGCCAGTATCTGTGATTTCACCGTAAAATTATGCTCCATTTATCCATAAATGGCAAAAATTTATTTGTATGGAAATCGAACCACCTTAAAATATAATTATTTACATCACCAGTTCTGTGAAATTTCAACTGTCTAACTATTACGGTTCTTTTTTTTACATCGGACTAGGCATGCTTTTGGCCACGATCTCACCTGGTGGAAAGTGACGATGTGGCCGAAGATGGGGCACGCTTGCCAAGAAAATACCTATTCACGTTCTTCTTGAACAACCCCGGATTGTATTTTGTTGGAAAAACACGCCGGCAAGATAGCTGATTCATGAGATACAGCCTGGTGACAGACGAACAGGCAGACAGACGGATGGACAGCGGAGTCTTAGTAATAGGGTCCCGTTTTACCCTTTAGGTACGGAACCCTAAAAATTGACTTTAAATCATTTCAGAATATTAATTTGCGATTTAAGTACACAAGTATAATTATGACAGAAAACTAAATAATATAATATATTTATAAGAGAGTAAATGGAGTTTTTTTTCATAAGGGGAGTTTTTAATGGAGTTGTTATTTTTTTTATAATTGATTTATCGTCGTACAATATAATTCTTGTAAATGTATATGCTAGATTGTATAGTATGAGCTGAAATATGTTTAGGAATTCGTTACTCCTCTTTAAAGAATATTTTTTACAAAAGAAAACCGACTCTGTTCCACTAAGCTCAAACACGGCTAGGTTATATTGATTTTTGCTGTAGGGCGTGGGTTTGATGCCCACTCAGGACTAACATAGATTTTTGTTCTGTATTTGGATGATGTGTATGTATTATTATCCTTTCTATTATAATCCTACTAATGTAAGTATGTATGGATGTTTGTTACTCTTTCACGCAAAAACTACTGAATGGATTTCGATAAAATTTGGTATGGAGCCGACACCCTGGATTAACATAGGCTACTTTTTATCCCGAAAACATGTAGCGGGTAACACCGCGGGGCGCAGCTAGTAAGTATATATTTACAAAAAAAAAGTAAGTAAGTTTGCTTAGTTTGAGGTTATTTATGGCGCTGTGTTATGTCTTACTCATCATCATCATCATCATCATCAGCCTATCGAAGTCCACTGCTTGACATAGGCCTCTCCTAAAACACGCCGCTCAGCCCGATCTTCGGCTTTTCTCTTCCATCCACCGCCAGCTGTCCTACGTATATCGTCACTCCATTGAGTCTCATGGCGTCTTGCGCTACGGTCTCCATTCCAGAGCACGTCCTACTATATTTATTTATTTGGAGCCTTTCATGTTATGGAGAGTATTTATCCCGTGGGGTCCAAAAAGTGGGGAAAACTGCGAAATCTCTTATCGCTACTGTCTGTTATGTACTGGGAACTAAAGAAATCATCATAAATAAATATTTACGGGCAGACTGTCTAGATGCTTGAGGCGTATCGATTGACCGCGTTATCAGAATACTTACTGCTTGGATACTTGCTAGCAATACTTTGTTATTCTGGCTTCAAAAATTAATTATGATAAACGGAGTATGTTTATTCTACATAACAGTTATATTTAACATACTATAGTATGAGCTACGTCACAAATAGCGGCCTTATCGCTAAAACATTACATAGTTTTCACATTTCAGTTGTACTTGAAACCACTCGTTCGTTCTTAAAATTGTTTTCATTTAAAATTAATGAGACGAACTAGGTGCTGTCTTGATGGTAAAAGATAACACATGGGAATTAAACAGAACTTAAGATTAACAAAACAACACCAAGGGTTTTGAGACTTTCGATGGTTAGGTCCCAAGTCTGAACAGCCCTGTAATTTCGCTAGCTGTAGTACCTACTTACGCTTCAAACTTGAACACAGTGTGTAAACATTTAAACACTACTGCTTGGCAGCAGAATGTCTGATACGGCGGTAGTACCAACCTAAACGAATTCCTGCTAATAAAGGAGATCTACCGCCAAGTATGTGATATTTTGTTAACCTACTAAAAAGGTTAATTTCGAGGTTAACTGTTGTAAATTTATTGAAATTTTAGACCTTCTAAGGTCTTAATTTTATAGTCAGACAAAAATGCAATCCCGCGACACCAACAAGAAATCATAAAATAAGTATTAATTCGACACTCACATGATTTTAGCTTGTACCATTGGTCTCTTATGGTGTAGTACACTTTGTCAGTCATGTTCACTACTTTAGACATTTTTTACAAGAGTTTTTGGCCACTGATATATTTTTAGTAACTTTTTCGTCACATTTTACCGTTGAATCACTCAATCTGTGACAGAGTGCGTTGAACAGACGTTTCAGAAACTGTCAACATTTTAAGCGACCTTAACACCCACATGCCGATTTCCAATCCAATGTTTTATTTTACCGCAAACAAAGACCAAAATAAATGCCAGTAGCTGTGATTGCACTGTAAAATTATGCTCCATTTGTCCATAAATGGAAAAAAAATATTTGTATGGAAATCGAACCACCTTAACTTGTTAAGTGAAGTTATTTGTTTAGGAATACCTAGTACCTATTTACCTACACGCTTTATGAATTTTTATCGACGATTATTTCGAGCACGGGTTTAGTAAAGAAGAAAAGGTATTTTTTATCTCGCTTGATATTTGGTGAAGATACGGGTTGCGATGTAACACGCTTGCCTAGAAGAAACCGATTCACTCGCGATTTCGAAAGCACCCAGATTGTATCTATCGGGGATCGTAGGATGAAGGTGGAATGGAATCGTTTGTTTAGTACCTACGAGTTTTTGAAACATCAATGTCGTTTTTGCTGGGGCAGTGTGGAATAGTTGTGTAGATTTGAAGTAGATTCTTCAAATATATTTGGTAGATAAGCAACTTTGTTTTAATATTGAAGTACTAAGCATAGAAACTGCTGTCTCCATTTTTTTTTAAATGTTTTCTTCTAATCTTAGTGCATTTAAAGAAAAGGTAAAGTTAAATACTTAAAAGATCAATCTGTAACGGTTTTTAAAAAATCAAAGGTTCGTGTTTGACCACATCGTACGTATGTATATTATGTTATCCTTTGTATGTATGTTTGGTGTATAATAAAGTTGTATTCTTTTCTACTTGATGTTAAGTAACAATGTGATCTATTCACATCTATCTATCTAATCTAGGACGGAACCTGTTTATTTTTGACGTTTGTAGTATTTAGAGATAAGTCTGACAATACTATGTACAACTTTTACATATTTTCTATTTATGTTATTTCTAGTTTATGAAGTTACATCAAGCGGCACCTACCAGCCTGCTTAACGTTCTCACCAGCTCCGCACCACCCCACGGTATCACCAGTATTTTTCAGGATAGAAAGTAGTCAGTGTTACGTAATTACGTAAGACGTTTAGGGTGGTAAGTCATGCTAAATCTCAATAGACTAACTTTTGCTTTTATAATATATGTTTACTTTAATAATTGCCCAACTGTTGAGCTCCTCTGACTGATAGGACTCTCGTCATGTGATAACACTGATAGTAAGTATGTGAGACAAAGCCGCTGGATTTATCTAATACCTAATACTTATTGGTACTAACCTATGTAGGTTAGTACTTAGTACCAATATCAGTAACCCTATAATCACTGTACCTACCTATGTAAAATAGCATAGTCGCGTTTCACAAAGTTTTTTCCTATCGCCCGTGTGAAGCAAGACTGAGTCACTAGTAAACTAATCTAATAAATAGTTCTTCATTCTGAGATTCTAAACTAGTTACAGTATCAGTTATAAAGTATGCTTTTTAACTAACCGCTCCACATGGTTTCAGGCAAAGTATGTAAACATTACTTTGTTCCGGTTTTAAAAGGGTAGGTACTGCAGCTAGCGACATTACAACGCTGTTGAGACTAACCATCAAATCTCAAATCAATGAGCGCCAAAGCAGTGATGCCCTGGACTTTGTTTTGTTACTCAAAGTTCTGTGTATCTCTGCTATGGTCGTGGACAGTCGTTATCTCTTACCATCAGGAGAGCGTATATCGTTCGTCTTATTACTTTTACGTTAAAAAAAAATAATTATTGTGATCATTCTTTTCGCGACAAAAATTAACTTGTGAGCATCCAGGTGACAATATAGGCTACATCCATGCCAAAGTCTGTAACAGTGTAAATTGTTTTTTAGATACTTACTGAAACAGTATCATTAAATCTTTAGGTTCTATTTATCTCAGTTCCATAGCCCACAACTGGGAAAGCCTCCACCATCCTTCTATCTAAGTACCTATATAAACAACCAAGTATTACAATACTACTATTCTATCAGTTATCTGATATACATAATTATATTTTATCTACGAGTATACTATTATAAAGAGGAAAGATTTGATTGTTTGTTTATAATGAATAGGCTCCAACACTACTTGACCAATTTCAAAAATCCTTTCACCGTTGGGAAGCTTCACTATCCGCGGGTGACATAGGCTACAGAACTACGCGGGTAAAACCGCGAGGCGTCCGCTAGTCTATAATATACATGTCTTCCTTGGTTTGAGGCTAGATTGCACTGTGTGAAAATGACATTTGCTTTATGTTTTACTAAAACCTAATCGGCATAAATTTTCTTGTAGTTCTAGCATCTTCGTCAAAACAACAGTATCACAGTAGAAAAGTTGTAGTTTTCAAAGCGACCTTGATATGTTTGACATTCTACTTGAAGACACAAATATCTCTTGGTAGCTAACAAAATCCAATTTCCTGTCGTCTTAGAGCTGGTAGGCTAGGTACACACACAAGGATTGTAACTGTAAAACACATTGACGAGGATTGAGGATATACATAAATCATTTAATATTGATGTTTTGTTTTTTTTTCTCTCTTTTTTAAATTTAATTCCACTAATATTATAAATGTGAAAGTATGGATGGATGGATGTTTATTATTCTTTCACACAAAAAGTACAGAATGGATTTGGATTAAATTTGGTATGGAGGTAGCCGAGACCTTGGATTAACACATAGGCTACTTTATATCCTGAAAACATGTAGCGGGTAACACCGCGGGGTGCAGCTATAATGTTAATTGCCTGTTTACAACGAATTTTTATTATATTCTTTGAACTAAAACAAAATTCGCAATTCTATCTGGGGCAAAAATTCCACACACCTTTTGTTTTCGGATAAAAACCTCTTTCAGACATTTAATCTAGAAATTTGAGAGTTTTCACTTTCAAGGATCAAACATACTGCAAACCAACATACACATTTATAATATTTTTCAAAATATGTATTTAGTAAGATTATGTTCTTTCATTCAGTACATTATTCTTGTTGCAAGCTTGAGTCATGCTAGGCCAGTTTTTTTATTTGCTGAAGTACTTTGAACCTCTCTAATAACAACTTAAGTTGACTTATGTATTTATCGGTAATATTTATTACCAATTGTTGCTATACAGCCCTGACAGCCCTGTTGGTTCATTTGTAGCATGTCTACTTCAAGAGCTGAAGGGTGTGGGTTCAATTCCCACTCAGGACTAACATTTGTGTGACTAACATCGATGTTTGTTCTGTGTCTGGGTGTACTGTATGTATTATAAGTATGTGTTTACAAAAAAAAAGTATTTAAGTATTCTATCAGTTATCTGACTTGCATAGCATAAGCTCTGCTTAGTTTGGGGTCAAATGGCGCTGTGTGTGTCATAAACACTTTGTTGTTACTAGTTGGTTTGGATTTCAAGATCAATTTTTAGCCAAAAATCACTGGAATATTAAAATAAATATTTAATAACCCAGATTAATAATACTAAAAAAAATTGGGCACTTAGTATTGAGAGGAAAGTCATAGTGAAACAATTTAACATTCAGACTTGCTATAGTTGTTAACCATGTGGTTATTTACACAGCAGCTCACTATACCAATGCTAGATCATTCAAGTTCAAACCAATGCATCCTGCTCGCTTGATAGATACTGGTTCAATCTGGTAAACAGATCTCGCTGTATTAGTAATCAACACTGTGATATTCTCATAAACACCCTATACTACACTAAATGTGAGAAAAAGATAAGACAATTTTTTATTATAAATATGTCTAGAGGTCTAATGATAAATAAATGTGTTGACAATGTAGATCCTTTGGCCAGATAATTACAGACAGATAGTAATGTCTTCCTATATTGTTTTAGCATATTTTCATCAGAAATTGTTTGATTAATATTAAAAGCTCATTTTTTTTCTATGCTAAATTAAATCTGTCACTATTTTATTAGCTTAAAATCAAAAGCTTCAGAATATTAATAACAATACAAATTAATGCTTAGATTTAAATACATTTTAGGCTTTAGAAATACATCGAATTATATATAGTGCATTTTAAAACTGTGCTGTCTCAGTAGGTTAACATGCAAAACAAGCTGCTAAATACATGCTGAAGGTTATGACACATTTTTACTGAGGCTCTAAAAGCTTTTTAGGTTGTCTACATAAATTTAACGACGAAATCCGAGCGTCTTGTAGGCATCTTGTTTATATTATACATGTAGGATGTAGGTTAGTTTACGACGGCCTATGACTCATAGGCTGCGTCATTTTGCCAAATTAAAAGACTCAATAGAAAATAAATCATCTAGCGGCACGTAAGACAGACGAAGAACAAGGTTAAATGCATAGAACAGCTGAAAAATTAAAACAATTATGGTTAAATGAAACACTGAATGTATTGTTATAACAACAAAAGCGTACATAGATTTTTGCGGCTACTGTGCATAGAAAAATCATAGCTTCTCGTTTACTTGTAACGTTTGAGCCGTAATTGTTGATGCTGGTGTTTGCGAAATCATCACTGAACCTTTTATAACCGTCAGAAGGAGAAGACGGGCTCCTTAAAGAAGCCATTTTTCAACACTGATTTTTTTGAATATTTTGACGTTTTGTTTTGTGCTCAAATATGTCAATTTGACAGGTCAGACTTTTTTTCGGTCGAGTTCATAAATAAAGTATCCAAAATGCTAAGTTGTCTATGACCAAGAAATATAAAACCTTGTCGGTCGTTATGTACTCGTGTACTACTTGATTTAGTGCGGGAGTTTTGGCGGGAACGCGGGAAGAGTCGTGTCGCTCCGTTGTATTTTTTTCCAAAACTAGTGTTTTGTCGAGTGTTTATGCATAAAAATGGTGGTGTTTTATTCATAAAGTGCCGAATTACAAGCGCAAGTGTGGGAAAATGATATAATGTGGTGAAACATGAGTTTTCGTGTTGCTTCCAAAACTCCATCGAAGCTTTATAGTAAAGTCGCCACTACTTTACTTAAAGCATGACTGGAATTAACTGACACGAACTGGACTTGACTAAGACGACTTTGACGATAGCTATAGCTAAGATACAGCAGAAATAACACTGAAGACAAGGCAGTATGGCTTTATAGCTTTAGCCTGCCCGAAGGGGCAAATTATTAAAAAAAAAAAAAAAAAAAAATTGATTTAGTGCTTTCTATAGGCCAACAATACTGCGTCGACTATTGACATCAATCTCCATGTACGTTAAAAGTTGTAGCATCCGTGGTAACGACGTAAATTACAATATTAGCAGACCTCGCTTGATGACTCAGGAAGAAGCTTAAAAATATCATGAAAATTTTGATACGTATACATAGAAACATTGATTTATAAGTTAACATCTATGTGACAAAATAGCAGCAGCCTAAAATGTAGGCTAGATTAAGACTTATATAGTCTGTATTTTCATATTTATGCAGCTGTCAATACAACACTAAAACCAAACCATAGACTAAAAATCTTACGTCAATTTCTTTTTCTTGATCCCGGTAGGAATGTGAGTTGCTGATATTTTTGTTGAAAATAAAATCCTATTTTATTGCAGTGATTCCTCAAAGTTTTCCCGAATAATATGTATGAATTATTACCTACGCGCTTCTGACAAGTGATTTTGTGCCATATTTTAATTCAACTCCTTGAAAAACTATTATTTTGTGGGGCTGAAAGTTTGACGTTCGGACCAGTGATTGTGTATTTTCAGTAAATTTACCGAGTTTCTGATATTATAAATGTACAAATCAATTGTTTTGTAGTCAGTGTATCGTCTTGAAAGTGGTTCGAAGCACTTGTTGGAAAGGGTTGCCTTTCAAAACAATTCTAACCTAACCTCTTATCAGGTGGTGTATGTGTTTTTCAAGTGTTACATTGTTTGTGTAGATCGTGATGGCTCCCCCACAACCCAAGGCGGCAGCCAAGCCTGCCGCGGCGCCCGCCGGCGGAGTCAAGAAGGCCAAAGTTGGCAAACCGAGAAATTATGACTTGGGAAATGGTGTTGTCCGTTTCTCCAAGACTAAGATGTTCCACAAAACGGTGAGTGTCGTAAATTTATACGTGCACTATTGTTTTATTTTCTAATTTCTACTGGATACTTAGTAAACAAACAATGAATGCTTAAATTATAATATAAATAATATAATGAAACAAGAGTTTACTGTTGTATCAAACATGTATTACATTTATACCACATCGTGTTAAGACCAAAATATCTTTACATGCTATCCAAGTTTCAATAAACATGAACAGATTTTTTTACTAAAAACTATTAAAACATGTATTTTTGATATATTATTTCAGGCTAAGTACAAGTTTGTGGGTAAAAAGAACCCCAAGGCGGAAAAGCCCAAGAAGCCCACAGTCGTGGTAAAACAAATTGGTGGTGAGAAGAATGGAGGAACCCGCAAGGTTCTGCTTCGCAGCAGAAAGTCATTCTACCCCACACAAGACAAGTATGCTACATGTTTATTTTAAATATGATAATAGTCTATAATAACAATTTTATTAGATGCCATGGTTCTGAAAATGGGAATAATCACAACTTACTAAATATTTGTATTATTAACCCATCATTTGTAATTAATACAAACTTTTATCAAAGTTATGTATAATTGTGCAAATAATAAATTGGCTATTGTCAGTGATACCAAAGATTTTTTTGGTAGAATGAACCACCTTTTTAATATCTATTAAAAAGCAATATAAATTTCTGAGAAGTTTGCAGTGAGGATTTCTGTCATATTGCTGAGTATTATTCAGTGCAAGTACACTCCTCCATGAAGAAAATTGTTTGATGGTTGTCATCAATATTATTTGAGATATTATACAAGTTGTATAATGCTAATGTGTAGTACATATGTATATCACGCATATTGAAATTCATTATTGATGTGTTAAGATTATTGATTAATCCAATAATTATATGCTAAAATTAATTAGCTACTCATTCAGAATAGATTAATGATACTATAATAATGATGTACACAATATTCCAGGATCCGTAAAGTGTCCCATCACAAGACTTTCAGCTCGCACGTGCGCCGGACTAGGCCCAACTTGACTGTAGGCACTCTGTGCATCCTGCTAGCCGGCAGGCATGCAGGCAAGCGAGTTGTGCTTGTCGGAGTGCTGCCCAGTGGACTGTTGCTTGTCACTGGACCCTTCGGTGTGAGTATTAAGAAAAACTTATGTATTGAAACCTATATACATATTTGTAATGATGATAGCTTGGTGATTAGTGCAATTGATTCACACGCTGTGAGTTCAAAACCTAACGAGGAGCTTGAGCTGCCAGTGAAGGAAAACATTGCACCACAGCATCATAGTAAGGTATTTTTTATTACTTGGCTGGCTAGCTACCACTCTCAAATTGAAAATCTGTTGCCAAGTACCTAAATGTGTTCTGACAGCCTCACTTTAGAGAGATAGTTCTACCATCTTCGATCACAAACTGAGCTCAGTCAAACACCTAGTCTGTCAACCATAAAAAAGGTAGTTGAGTTCAGGCACTGACTTAATGCTGAATCAATGTTGGTTAACATTACAAATTATTATGTTTTTAAATGTACCAATTAAACTGTTTATAAAAAAATAATGCAATTTTGGTTTTTAATCAAGATAGAATTGGTAGTTTAATAGATACAAGGAAAAAATGAACTTACATATATTTAACGGCTAAAATCATAGCACTCCTTTTAGTGTTTTCCATTTATTTATTTTTTAGTTTTCCATGATCAAACTGATGTACCAGTAAAAATGGTTTGCACTTTTTTAATTTGATGCTGCAAGAAATGTCCAAAAAATCACATTAATTGAGAATAAGAAATTGCTTGTTTTATAGCGAGTCTCAAAATCTCGTTAATGTAGGCAACATTAACGAGATTTTGACTGGAAGAGATCATTTTCATAGATAAGGCTACTAAATTAATATTCTATCTCTGTAATTTCCATCTCCCGTTAAATAAACCTACTTTGCCAGTGGCCCAGAGCCTCGCTCCGGTACTTCAAGGAACTGGGTTGGTTGGGACGTCAGTGCAGGACTTATCGTCCCCAATTTGAATAAGAAATATCTACACAAAGACAAAATCAAGCATTATTTATGCCATTCCAGTTCAACTCGTGCCCACTGAGACGCATCCCGCAGCGTTATGTGATCGGCACCTCGACGAAGGTGGACCTCGGCGACTTCAAGCTCCCCGCACATCTCGATGACGCGTACTTCAAGAAGAACAAGAAAAGCACCAAGCGCAGTGTCAAGAGGAAACAAGGGGAAGATATCTTCACTACTAAGAAAGAGGTAACTTGTGCTTATAGTTTTTAATGTAAAAATAATGACATAACATCTAACATCTCTTGTAACATGATAAAGTGTCAATGACCATTGTAGCGATGCATAGAACTTTGTGTACCATAACAAAGTTCAGGGCATCGCTGCTTTGGCGCTCATTACTTTGAGACTTTCAATGCTTAGTCTTGACAGCCTTGTAATTTCGCTAGCTGACCTCTAGGGTGCTGACCCTTCAGACCAGAACACAGCTCATTTGGTTCAATCAAAATGTTTTTTCTATGTCTGGGTGTTCTGTATTTATTATAAGTATGTATGTGTTTACCAAGATAGTCAGCACATAAACTGACTATACAAACTAAAAGGGATGTACTGTACTGGTAGTAGCACCCTACTCAAAGACCACCACCATCACATGATTGTGCTTATAGCCAACAGGGCTGATTGCAAGATAAATAAAAAAAAAATTGTCTTTACAAAAAAAAAGTATAATTTTAAGGTTTGTGCCATTTATAGGTAGTTAAAATTGTTAATTATGATGATGATGATGATGATGAATACCCATTGTTCAGATTAATAACGTCACTCCACATGACCTTACATAATTATGTCACATATGTATCCTATATACAGGTAAGGTAGAAGACACAAATATCAGTTCTGGTTGATTGTCTTGAAAAACACCCATTTAACATACAGTAATATACCGTGATACAACTATCTGGCAAATTGAAGATAATCATGCGTTTCTGTTGCTTTCTTTAGAAATATGTGCCGTCTGAACAACGCAAGACTGACCAGAAGCTGGTGGACGAGCTGGTCATCAAGGCGATCGGCAAGCGAGCGGACAAGAAGACCCTCCGCGGGTACCTCAAGTCCGCCTTCGGGCTGCGCTCCAGCCAGTTCCCTCACAGGATGGTCTTCTAGGCAATAAACAACTATCACTATACACGTTTTTTATTGTTTGCAATTTTACAGACAGTTGCTCAGGCTGATAAGGCGTATTGTACTAAACCCACTGAAAGAAAAGTGCATTCTAGCAATCTGTGGTCTCAATCTTTCCTTCACAATACATCTAATGTCATCTTATTACAGTATTAAAGGTATATATTTAATAATAATATTTACTTACGCTTTAGGGTGAGCGTGATGACCATCAACTATTATCCCAAATAGCATGTAATCTTAGAATAATAGAGAACATGCACAGTGAAGGCTACCTAGTACCTCGAATATGTATGCGGTCTTTGAATCTCACGGTCTCCACTTTTGTGGGTAATCCCACTAATATTATAAATGTGAAAGTTTGGATGATCCATCCAAACTTTCACATTAATAATAATTATGTAATTGATAATTTGTAAAAACCCTTTGTGAAATTCCTTGCATGGTTGCAATTTATTTTCCATCTTTACTATATTTGGGTCGGTGCAAATCCTACTAATATTATAAGATGTGAAAGTTTGGATGGATGTTTGTTACTCTCACGCAAGAACTATTGAACAGATATGGATGACATTTGGTATGGAGGTAGCTGAGACCCTGGATTAACACAGGCTACTTCTTATACCGAAAACGTAGCGGGTTACACCGCGAGGCGCAGCTAGTATAAATGCGAAAGTTTGTGAATATTGATGGATGTTTGTTACTCTTTCACGCAAAAACTATTGAACGGATTTGGTATGGAGGTAGCCGAGACCCTGGATTAATACATTTTAGCTACTTTTTAACCCGAAATAGGACAATTTTAGGTGTGTATAGTATAGGTACTGTACACACCTAAAATTCTGCACGTTCCATTATACATAAATAAGTAGGTAATGATATCTTTAGGATAGCGTAAATGAAAGATGCGAGTATTCTGTTTGTGTTGGTATAATCCGTCATTTATACTTGTGCGGCGGCTGCGGACGCACGCGCGGCGCCACTGCGGAGCGCGCGCGTGTCGCACCGTGCCGCTCGCGCCACTCTGCCTCCAAGCGCGCGTATACGCCGCCTGCGAACACGAAGACGTGACATCAATATTGCCGATTTTGCAGGCGGACATATTCGTTTGCATACACAGTATGATTAAAAAATAGAGCTATGCTATAATGGCAAGTACACATTCTAAGTATTGAGAACTGGACTTGACTAAGTACACATAGCATTCAGTGGCGACCTTAGGGGGTGGCAAGCAGGGCAACCGCCCGGAGCCTCGCGTCCTCGCGCCACTACTTATGTCTCAGTATAAAGTCTTTACCATATAATGTACGTGTATCTCACATTTAACAAAACCCCACCTTAACGCACGGTTTCATTATTAGTACAAGCATGTTATGGCTACTCGAGCACTATAACTAATTTTATTATTAATTAAAAAGGGCCTCACAATCTGTTGCCCCGGGGCATTGCAATAACTAAGACCGCCGCTGCTAGCACTCACCTTTCTCGGATGTCTGTCCCGAGGCGGAATCCTTTGGCGGGTCCGGCGAGCCGTGCTTCGTGCCCACCACGCTACTCGGGGAGTCGCGCCCTGTGCCTACAGCGCCGGGACGGAATGGTTAGGATGGAGTTGTGGTAGGAACTAGGAAGGTTATTTTTGCAGGAATTGAGGTGAGGTTGGCTTGTGGTAGGTAGGTACTAAACTGATGAATTTTGTGATACAGACTTGCAGAGTGCGTAGGTATCTACCTATGCACCAGTATTTCTCTGTTTGTTAAGCGATTGCTTGTTCTCCCTATGGTTGGTTTGGTATTTTTGGTAGGTAGTTCTTCGTTGTGAACTGTAGAGCTTGGGTTGGTTACCACCTAAGAATTTATATCCTACCATTTATACCTACCAGACATTTTTACCCGAGCATTTATACCAGCCATTAATTACGTCATACTATAAGTAAGGGGTTGGACACTATAAATATATAATCCGAAAGTTCCGCGTTAATGCACGGTATGCGGCAGGAGATGTATTTGTGCGTTGCCTCGTTTATATCTACCTGCGGGCTGCTTAGGCTTTCCGTGGTGCAGGTTGGCGCGGCGCGCGAGAGCGGCACGCATTTGCCGCGCGGCGCGCTCTTCAAACCGCCGTTGCTGGTCTTGGTTGCTGCGGGCAGACACGCACGACGCCCACTGGCGACCCACGACACGCGGCCGCCTGCGAACGCAATGATAAAAACCCTACGTCTTTCTGCGAAGCCTGCGACAGCGGCCCAACATGTAGTCTGCTGAAATTGTCGCAACTTATGATGCAACAATCAAATGAAGCCTGTTCCACACATGAAGCATAAGTGAGAATCAAAAAATTCGGCTAAATTAGAGGCCGTCATTAAATTTACAACTTACACCTTGCTTTAGTTAGGTCTAAGATAGCGATCGGGAATTAAGCCGCAACATCAGGCCATGTCGTACCTGTGCGGCACCGTCCGTCACCACAATCAGTGGCAGTTTCAACAGGCATAACCGAGATTTTTTTGGTTTTTGATACCTACTACGATCACTCGCGCAGTGTGCCGTGTTCAACTCACTTGTTTCCCTGGCTGCGCGGGCGCACGGCGCGGTGCATTTTCCTGCGCGGCGCGGTGTCCTCGTCGCTCTTGGCGCTGGCGGAGCTGCGCTCGCTATCAGAGGAGCTGGACTGCTCGCCACAATCGTCCGCCGAGTCGCCTCCCGCGCCGCACCCGCCCGCGCCTTTCTTTGTACACCACGACATGTGATTACTACTGATAACGCTAAAAAGCTCGCGTAAAGGTTTACGTAAATTATTAAAACAACAATACTTAGGTTGGAAAACTAAAACCGACAGCCTTACTTGAGAGCCAGTTTCCATTTAATACTAGATGATGATGATGGTAAGCGCATATACCTATATGTGTTTACCATCTTCAACGAGAGCGTTACTTATTAGACGAGCTATAGTGAAAAAGTAATATGATTAACATTTTTAGTAAATAATGTAGAAAGCCCACAAATTTTACCTCACTTTAGAAAGGGTACGTTCTCAATCAATCTATGTAGGTTTGTTAGTAACTATTTATGTTCCGCTGTTTTACCTGAACTAACTAAAAACCAACTAAATTAAATTTCAATCAATTCATTTATTTACCTACGCATAGTTTTTTATATTCATACAAATATATCATTTAAAAAGTTAAAAAAAATAGCTTGTTAGGTATCCAGGTACTAATTGTTTACATAAATAAATAGTTTTGTGAAATAATGATACTCAAAATGATCAATGCAAGTTACATTTTGATCTAAACAGACACATAACTCGTAAATAATTTATGTTGCTATAGTTTTTCATTTTAAACTACGTGGCTTCGCATCGGAATATCTATACAATAACTAAACTATATATTAGAAGATGATACAAATATTATTATAATCTTCAAAAAATAACTATAATAAAAAAAAATCAGTTAACTTTAAAACTTGTGCAACAACTAAAGTAATTATACATTACAATGTGGGGCATATAAGTGCGATGGGTGTATATACATATACAAGATAGTTGCTATAAAATACAATCAAAGCTATTCTCGAATAGTTTATCAGATTTGCAGATTTGTTGCGCAACAGGCATGGCGGCCGACGTGTGACCAATGAGAGAGAGAGAGAGAGAGAGAGAGAGAGTATATCCAACATACACCTCACTATTTTGCTCTCGTCGATCCATCATGATTGGATCAGCACGTCTGTTCCATTTTCGGCAAACGCCTAGTGTAGCAGGATCATATTCATGCGCGATAATGTTGGCCCAACTGTGTTAGTTAGTTCTCCCAAGTGCCGTGGCACTGCGATCACCCCAAAAGACACAAATGTGACTTTTGGCATGTCAGAACGCGAGCTGTTCCTCAAGAAGTATTTATGCCCAAACGCCGACCGCCAGCCATTTTAAATGTGTGACGAGTCGAAGACCGTCACATTGCACTGTTTGTAAACTATTCAAGTCTCAGTTCTAAATCTCCATCGCGTAATACAGACTGCCTATTATACAATAAAACCATATTAAACTTGGTGAACATAATGGCGCCCAACAAGGGGCGTTAATTTACTACATTTTTAAACGCGTTTGCTTATTATTTCTATCAAAACTAAAATTGGACCTCTACTTTTATGTAATCTCAGTACATTTTTTTGTTTCTAAATACTTAAGTTTTTTAGTGCAATTTCAACACAAGGACATATTATATAATATCTAAGTGACTCAGAGAAACCCGTGGATCAAAGAAACAAAGGATAATCATCATCGTTTTGGTAAAACGTCATCGAACGGATGGTGTCAGTAGGTCTAGGTACAGCAGAGGTAGACTCTGTCGGTACAGCAGTCTTGCAACTCATAACAAATATATTAATTTGCGAGAATTACGTTCGTACGTTCAAAACTTTTTTTGTTCGTTCAATAGTTTCATTTTCTGCCATCAGAGGCACCAAAATATACCAATATTTTCGCATTGCATATGAAAGCAAGCGACATCATCTGATTCAGTGTTCGATAGACAGATCGCTTCAAAATGCGTTTGAGACTAAAAACAGTCGAGTATTGTCTTGACGAGTGTGTGCAATCGCTTGCAGTTTTGAGGCGGCGATATTATGTGTAGATGCACTTTTGACTACAAGTGTAGGTACAAAAATAATAAGTACTAAGTATATAAAGCTAGCTGTGTTCTATTTTATATAAGAGAACCCAAACATTTGCTCCAAAAAAGAAGATGTAGACTTATAAAAGAATGATTTTTGGTCAGCTTGTTGTATTAGATTTTGCACTCTAATTATGGCCTTGACATGTAAATTAGAATTTTAAAATACTTTTTCTTCATTATTGGCATCGCACTTTGTGTATTTGCCAGTGTCAAGTATTTTGAGATTTTCATTTAAGATGATCAAGTGAAAGAAGCGAAAGTCGCTTGAAACAAATCTAAGTCAAATTTGCACATGTCCTGGCAAAGAAATGGTGACTACAAGTTTCGACGGAATTCAAAAAATAATATTAAAGGCCTTTCCGCGTTCCCGCTAAAACTCTTAAAAATACTTTTTTATGACGCTGGCAAATATACGATGTACAACGTCATAGCTTTTTCAAGATCGCATGAAAAAAAATATTCATTGTTTGTTTTACTGACAAAGCACGTACCTACCTTAAATTAAATGCTTACCTTGTACACTTTGAACTTAGGCGGTTCTTCTTTAACGTCTTTTTTCTTGTCGGTATTTTCCGAGCAGGCGGTTACGGGGCCTGTGACGGCGCTCAGTGTGGAAAGCGAAGGCACCGTGGGCTGCGCCGCGCCCGCCACCGGCGACCCCGGACGTGTCGACGCTGTGTGTCATGTTGTGATAGGGAGCGCCGGAAAAGAGCTAAGCTTTTGAGAGGAGTATCACGGCTTAGGGATTTATCCGACCTTTTACGAGTCGATTAAGCACTTTAGCGAAGTATTCAGCTGTTTTGGGGTGTACAAGGTCTTTTAATACCAAAGCATTTCTGGTAGTACCAGGCTTTTTGGGATGTACCAGGTCTTTCACAGAAGGATGAAGTCTATTAAGGAAGTAACATGGTTTTTAAATAAGTACAAAGACTATTTAAGGAAGAAACAGGCCTCAAAAGGTGTTAATCCTCTAGAAAGTGGAAACTTGACTAACGCAAGACTACTATGGATTATAACACCTATTATTATTGTCAGATTTAGATAAAGTATGATTGTGATATAAAATTCCGAATGTTCAACTTTTTTAATAAGCCTTGACAGAATTATTCATAAAATACAAATGTGATTTTAATGTAATTTTTTTTTAATGTCAATATATTATTGTCATTTCAACTCGTTGACTATTTAGTCAATATGTACTTAGAAATATTTCACACCAATCAATTAAAATCACAACCTTTTCGTGGATCAAATCATGTAAGAAAAACCGGCCAAGTGCGAGTCGGACTCACGCACGAAGGGTTCCGTAACATTATCTATAAAAACGACAAAAAAAAAACACGTTTGTTGTATGGGAGCCGCCTTAAATAATTTATTTTATTCTGTTATTTACTATTTGTTGTTATAGCGGCAACAAAAAATTTTGTTGAAAATTTCACAGATGATGTATTTATACATCATCTGTGAAATTTTCAACTGTCTAACTGTCACAGTTCATGAGATACAGCCTAGTGACAGACGGACAGCGGAGTCCCTTTTTTTCTTATTTTTTTTTATATAAAATAGGTTCGCGTTTGACCACACTCTGCCTGATGTTAAACAGTAGTGTGGTCTAAGATGGAGCACGCTTACCTAGAAGAAACCTATTTACTCTAGATTTGAAGACGCTTTTTACCGTTTGGTTACGGAACCCTAAAAATCTACAATGATTGGAGAATAAATTCAATAGTTCTGTGAATTCGTCAACACATTGCGCTCGCGTGTTTGCCCAACAGAGGGATGAGTATAGTGGGGTATCTACAGCAGAATGTGGCTTATATGGCAGTAGTGTGTCGTCACTTGCCTTCATCATCCGGCTGATAGATAAGGTGAACACCTCTGCCTAATTTGGAAACAGGATAGCCGAGCTGTAATTACTAATTCTTCAGTTAACATATTCTGTACATGTTCATGTTCTTGTTTTTTAAAATTTTGTGTATTTACACTATGGTGGTCCGCATATCTAGTTTGCAAGCTTCATGACATGGCTGCTACATGTATTGCCAATTATGTAGCATATGTACAGCTGCTAATTTTCTCCTAATTTACAACGACCTTTAAAACTATAGAGCATTACCAATAAATTAGTCCTAAAATCGTAACCAAACGATCAATTATAAAATCCAACAATTTAAAATATTATTAGAGTATCTACTGTGATTATATTCACGTGACTCTAACAGTCGCGTAAAAACGCGGTTAACGCCATCCATTTCTCCATTCAGCACGTTGTCGTTTTGGTTGGTCGCCGTATCGTTGTTTTGATCTATAGTTTTAATAATCGTTATTTCGTTTTCATTGTGTAGTGTGATAATATGGACCATCATTTGTAGCCATAACTTTTCATTTTATTACATTAACGAAATCATATTTTTATAACTAATTCTTCAATAGACGCTATAAAAGTATTCATCGGAGTCTGTTACCAAAAAAAACTAAAATAAAAACGTCGATCTAATTACAATTTGGTTATCTAGATTCACCAACACAGAAACATAGGGTCTGATCCTCAGTTTCGCAGACCGTATCCTTGCCATGAAATAAATGCTGTATCCATATCATCACACCACAGCACCTATGGGTCCTAAATAGCCCTAACGGCATTAGTCCTACTCACGGTTGAACTTGTTATTGCTAGTGTACAGCTTGCCCAGCAAGCCCAGTGGTGGGCGCGGCGGAGCGAGCTGAATGCCTTCCCACCAGAACACCTCCTTACACTGGAGACGACCAGATTCTTCGCCAGTCTCTGATGATGCACAGAAGATACAAGAAATACTTAGAAAGAGCAAGGAGACTTTAGGGCATTTAGGATCTTACAGAACAAATGAATTTCTGAATATAGTTTAACGCTGCTTTGGTGCTCATTACTTTGAGACTTTGATGGTTAGTCTCAACAGCCCAATAATTTCGCTAGCTTCAGTAACAGTAATGTTTGCACTCTACTGCTTGGCGGCAGAGTATCTGGTACTGTGGTGGTACCTACCTAGACGACCTCCTGCTAAGGAGATCTACCACCAAGTCCGTTGTCAAAAGAAACACTTCGAATATCAATCAGATCCCATGTGCATCTGTGCTGACTTGACATTAATAATAAATAAATGGATTCTTAAAAAGCAGTTAGGTCAGGTGCTTTTTGGTGCCCAACAGTCCCTTTAATCTCAGCAGGCTGTCACTGCAGCCGATAGCATGTTTTATTGCTCTGGTGTTGAATTTCATTGCCCAGGGATAGTGCTGTATTCTATTGCTCCAGCGTCAGGGCGGGTCGTGTTACCTCGCTGCACGAGTCTGGTGACTCTCTCGGGGAACATGAGCTGCGGTGGCCGCATGGCGATGATATCACGGTACTTGATGTACACTTCCAGGACTGCTGCATCATTTGGTAGGCGCTCGTCTGGCACGTGCTCGCGAAACTGGCAGCCCTGAGAACAGCCATGATTTTAGATAAACAGTAAAAGCTGTTCCACCTGTTGCTTTAAGATTGTTGCTTAAAAAGAAGTAAGATAGCAGAAATAAATATGAGTTTAGGCGGGAACGCGGAAAGAGACGTGTCGCTCTGTAGCATTTTTTTCCAAAACTAGTGTTTTATCGAGCATATTTTATGCATGGTGTTTTATTCATAAAGTGCCGAATTACAAGCGTGAGTGTGGGAAAATGATATAATGTCGTGAGACATGAAACTTAAAAATATAAGACACTTGACACTGGCAAATGCTCAAAATGGGACGCCAAAACCAAAGAAATAAAATTGTGACATGGTAAAACCACAGACTATAATATAATATTCCAACAAGAACAAGATATTAGTGGAGAACTAGCTTTTTAGAGCTTTTAGAGTAAGGTCTAAGGTGGTATCGAGAAGTTGATTCGTGGTTGATTTGAAGGCAGTAGACTCACGGTGTTCCTGGTGATGGTCTCGAATCGGTAAGCGCGTTCGCCGCAGCACGGATAACGGCCGGCCGCCAGCGGAGCGCGGCCCTCCACGCACAACATGTGCGGAGGCTGCTCGTGGTGCGAACACCATTCCATCTAGACAAAGACATCTATAACCTGATGCTGTGCTAAATAATCGCACAACTGTGTAGTTATTTGTTCAACCAGCTAGTGTTTAGAAGACGTCGACTCCCCCGCAGGGGCATCAGAAAGTTTTTGTCCAACATATAACTTTGTTCTGAGATTTCTGTACCCAATTATCTTTGATATGTAGGTACTGTCTAGAGATATTTACGCTCAAACATGTCACAATGGTACTATCAGTAAAAGTTCAACTTGTTAGCTCTTTTACTTTTCACCTGGTGGAAGATCTCTTTAGCAGGAGGTCATCGAGGTAGATTCCACCGCAGTATCATAATATATTCTGCCGCCAAACAGTAGTGTGTAAACATTACTGTGATCCGGTTTGAAGGGTACCTAGCGAAATTACAGGGCTGTTGAGACTAACCATCGAATGTGTTAAATTACTAAGCGCTAAAGAAGCGAAACACTGGACTTTGTTTTGTTACTAAACGTTCTGTGCTTTGATGGCAGATCAAAAGTCTTTTGAATCAAAGGTTCTGTGTAGAGCTGCAATGATGATGACACGCGTTATCATTTACTGTGAGGAAAACGTCTCTTTCTTCTCGTTACTTTTAC
Organism: Biston betularia; assembly: GCA_905404145.2. NCBI lineage: Eukaryota > Metazoa > Arthropoda > Insecta > Lepidoptera > Geometridae > Biston > Biston betularia. Next base: position 771,360 of record FR989883.1, read on the forward strand.
TAAAAACTGCAATAATAGTGACTCATAACTGGCTGGTTCAATGGTTGTGTACCTGGTACGCGGGGAAGTAGGTGTCGCAAAGCTGGCAGCGCATGAAGTGGCAGTCGGCCCACAGCCGCCAGTAGACGCGCCGCCACGAGCGCAGTTCGCCATACAGCCACGTGATGTACTCGTTCAGGCTCCACGACGGCTCCCTGTGGAATGGTCGCACTGACAGTGCCGCTTGGAGCCTAACTGCCTGGGAATCTATAATTCTATATAGTTACGGACATGCATGGAGTTATCTGGCATCCACATGTAGAAATCTATTTACCCTTTCACATAGTGGCAGCTTTACCAGCAGACTGAGTAGGCTTGTGTCTAGGTCGGCAAATGGGGTTTTTTATGACGAATAGGCTTGCGTTTTCCCGCCATCTTACCTGATGTTAAGTGAAGATGCGATCTACGATGGAGCATGCTCGCCTAGAAGATACCGATTCACTCTCGACTTGAAGACACCCAGATTGTATCTATCAGGGAATGTTCAAGGTATATGCGGAAATAAACTAAATGTAGTTTGAACACTCGAAATGAACTTCCGCAAAGTAACGCCTGTATTAATCAATTATATTAACTATCAGGGAACACTTAATTGGGTAACGTAATCCCCGCTTTAGCCGTTCGAACAATGAAAGTATTAAAAAGATTCAAATCGTTTCATACGGATTTTTGGAACGTCAACCATGAAACGATGTCGCTTTTTCGAGCCTCTTGCCGTCCGAAATTTATGGTGTCAAGAATATTCCAGCACACATGCATAGAACGGCTCACGCGCTAGCACTTTTGCCTTATCGAACCGGATATAGTGCAGCGCGTCCATACTGACCGAATTTATTCAATTAGCTTATATAAACTTACCAGACTAACGACTAATATTGTTTATACAAACTCAGCTAACATACACAAACTATTATTATCTAGCTATAAACGATTTCTAGACTATCGGCAACACCAAGTTTACTTAACACTAGCGGATGCCTCGCGATTTCACCCGCGTAGTGCCCGTTCCCGTGGGAACACAGGAATATATAACCTATGTCCCCCGGGGATAGTGTAGCTTCCCAATGGTGAAAGAATTTTTGAAATCGATCCATTAGTTTCGGAGCCTATTCAATACAAACAAACAAATCTTGTCTCTTTATAATTGTATAACTAGATAGATTACTTTATGTGCGTCGATATCACATTCCCTCGCCTGTCGATGCGCATGGACGCAGGTTGGCACGGCACCTGTTCTGCTATGTGCCGCCCGAGGAGCTTGTTGCATCTGCAAGGTTTGGAATCCACAAAAACTGCTTAATTTTATGTGAGCTTGAACGAGTAAATGCTAGACGAGGACATAGACAGAAAAGAAAGAAAGAAAGACTTTCGCGCGACTTTCTAGTCTTGATAATACCAGCAGTGTAGCGATGATAGCTCAGTGATTAGCGCGGTTGGTTCGCATGCCGCCCTCGCCCTTGGGTTCAAACCCCAACAATGAGCTTGAGATGCCGGTGAACGACAACATCGTGAGGAAACCGTATCATTGTGGTAGAGTATTTTCTAGGACTCGGCTGGCTAGCTACCACCCTGAAGTTGAAAATCTGCCGCCAAGCATCTAACAGTGTGTTCCGGCAGCCTCACTAGAGAGCCAGTTCGATTCCAGGCTAGATGTGCTTTACCATCTTCGACCACACTGTCACTTAACATCCGGTGAGCTGTGGTCAAAAACCTAGCCTGTCCGCCATAAAAAAAAATGGCTGAGTAGGCTTGAGTCTAGGCGGCAGATTTTAGGGGCGGCAAATTTGGGGATCTCATACATTTCATACTCTTCCTTTACTTGTATGAGTGGGTAGTGTATTCGCTTGCAATGAATTGAGTGTCTAACTTGCTACACTTGAAGAGTGTCGCGAGAGTAGAGTAGTGTCCACGCAGTGTCTCGGGCACGGGCTCCGCCAGCGACAGTATCATCTTGCAGTAGAGCCGAGACTGAATCTTGTCCTTCCGGTCCTTCACCGTCTCCAGCTCAGAGTTCGTGTACATCGCCGCTAATCTGTACAACAAATTTATTATTTTCAAGAAAGTTCTGTTTTAAGAATAAGAATACCATTATTGACAACCAAACACAAATAAAATATACACATTACCTTAAAAATAAAATAAATATCATTTGAATCATTTTTTTTACATTCGACAGGCTAGGTATGTTAACCACAGCTCACCGGATGTTAATTGTTAAATGACAATATATGAAATTTAAATAATTTTTTTTTTTTTTTCGTTAATTAGCCCTTTCGGGCAGGCTAAAGCTATAAAGCCATACTGCCTCGTCTTCAGTGTTATTTCTGCTGTATCTTAACTATGGTTATCGTCAAAGTCGTCTTAGTCAAGTCCAGTTCGTGTCAGTTCGTGCCAGTCATGCTTTAGTAAAGTAGTGGCAACTTTACTATAAAGCTTCGATGGAGTTTTGGAAGCAACACGAAAACTCATGTTTCACCACATTATATCATTTTCCCACACTCGCGCTTGTAATTCGGCACTTTATGAATAAAACACCACCATTTTTATGCATAAACACTCGACAAAACACTAGTTTTGGAAAAAAATACAACGAAGCGACACGACTCTTCCCGCGTTCCCGCCAAAACTCCGAAATTTAAATAATCAAAATGTCCAACAATAAAGTCAATTTGCAAAAAAAAATTACAATTTTTTTTTTAAATAATTTGCCCCTTCGGGCAGGCTAAAGCTATAATGCCATACTGCCTTGTCTTAAGTGTTATTTCTGCTGTATCTTTGCTATAGCTATCGTCAAAGTCGTCTTAGTCAAGTCCAGTTCGTGTCAGTTAAGTTCAGTCATGCTTTAGTAAAGTAGTGGCGACTTTACTATAAAGCTTCGATAGAGTTTTGGAAGCAACACAAAAACTCATGTTTCCCCACATTATATCATTTTCCCACACTCGCGCTTGTAATTCGGCACTTTATGAATAAAACACCACCATTTTTATGCATAAACACTCGAAAAACACTAGTTTTGGAAAAAAATACAACGGAGCGACACGACTCTTCCCGCGTTCCCGCCAAAACTCCAAAAAATTACAATGTCTAAAATAAAAAAAAGATAATAAATACTTGTTTCTTTTTTTTATGTACACTCAACAGACACAGGGCTCCGTGGCCTTTATCCACTTATTAACTACACTATATTTTTACAATAATTATTTGGAATATACTTCTGTACATACGCGTAGGTATGTTTTTATGTTTAGGTAGGTTTAACAGTAATAATAATTATCGCTTTTGAGTAGGTACCTGGTGAGGAGTGCGTCGCTAAGGCAAGCCAGGTTGGTGGACGTCTTCACGATGTCACTCATGTGCGCGTGGCAGTACATCAGGCAGTCATGCAGTAGCGGCTCCATCTGCGCAAGCATATGACTGATGAGACTCACCAACTAATGAAAGTCTCGAGCGCAAAAAACCTAGTAGGTACCTACAGGGGCTGGACTTTAGTTTCGTTGCGCAACTTTTGTCACAGCAACTGAAGTTGTTAGACTGTTATGCTATATCCCTTTCCAGATAGTGTGCGTTGTGTGTAACCTACCTGCAAGAAGGATGCCGAGACGAGGATGGGCACCACGTTGTGAGGGTCCAGCAAGGGCCAGTCGGCCACCAGGATGCTGTCCCGCTTCACCCACCGCATCAGCCAGTCGAATATCTAACAACAATGGATATTACAAATACAAATATTTTATTGGTAACACCAATGTTACAAGTCAATTCAACATTTCAAATATGTATGTATTACATTATAAGTCAATGAATAAAAAAAAACTAAAATGTAAAAAAAAAGTATGTCAATATTTACAAACATGTCAATATGTAAAAAATATTTTCAATTTAAAAATACTGTCATAATATCATAATAAAATATGTAAGTATAAAAATATTATAAATATTACTTATAATCGAGTAACATAAAATAATTAACTAAGATCTAAAAAGCTACCGACAATGACTTAACCCTACTACAAATATTTTTTATGCCACAGATGACAATCAAGCAGACGGGTTTTGCCTGATGGTAAGCATCGATCACCGTCGCCTATGGATATCTGCAATACCAAACAACAAACAAACACATCGCTACAAATTCATTGCCGACCTTTTAAGATTCTATTAACATTTTAACACGCTTTTTGTAGTGGAAAATACTTGCTCTTTAGACAATTGGCTAGAGACTTCTTTTTCTGGTGTCGACATTTTGCGACAAAATCAAATACAGGAAGAAAGCGTGAGGCGAGAAGGAAATCAAACGCAAGCCAATTTGTAATTTAAAAAAAAATCTCAATATATCTGTCCTGTCAGTTTCTCCGGTAACTTCTATACCACGCAACGGATTTTGATACGGTCTTCACTATTTATCGAGTAATTTAGGGTTAGAATAGTTTAAATACTTACGTAAAAACAGTAAGATTTATTACAATGTATGTCACCTGTATATCGCAATGCACAGAAATATCCATATCTTCCAGCCGTTGACCCGCAGTGACGTCAGCAAAGTACCCCATCTTGGAAACTAGCAGCTTTTGAGGGCACCTGAAGTCTTTTTTCAGACCTTTCACCTCATCACATACATGGATTTCCACGTCACCACTGAAAAAATGAACAAAAAGATATTCCGATACCGGGAATCGAACCCGAGCCTCCTGGGTGAGAGCCAGGTATCCTAGCCACTAGACCATATCGGATGCTACAAGATTATACGAAAACAGTGTATTTATATTGTAAATACTTTCATAAATAATATAATTTTTTTTTTTTATAAAAGAACGACGACTTGGTATAAATCTTTGTAATAATCTTACTCTTGTTTGTGGCTGTTTTTTTCCTGTGCTACAATTATCGACGATTTTCGTCTTCCTAGTCTGTCTCGAGACTCTTTCTCGTTCACAAACCCTACAAAATAGTAATAAAATATTATCGGTCTATATAAAATGACAAACGTAGTACAAAAATTATTACAGATAAAAATATTATGGTCGTAGCAAATCTCACCTCCGAAACTAGCAGGCTTTTTTACATCAGTTGAGCCCGTTGAGGACACTTTTTTGATGATTGGCATATAAACGCTGGTTGTTTTGCTAGGTTTTTTGTATCCAATCAGATAAGGAAGGATAGAATCCAATATCCCCTCGTTTATCACCTAAAATTAAAATGTGAAATTGGTGAAAAACGCCATCTATTGAATTACTTTTAATACATCGCGATGTGTTCAGGAGATGACGATGTCCTCTCATACCTACACTGTGTTATTTTGTAGTTTTTTTTTGTTTACTAATTTTAAATACAACTTATTCTAAATGATTTACTTACATCATTTAACTTGCAATTTAAATTAGCCTCAGTCCATACTCCTAGCATTTCTACTCTTGCTTCAGGTGGCAGTGATTTTCTTCGACCCTTGCCTACAACAAAGTAGTTCACACCGTAAACCATAGATGCCGCTGAAATAAACTATTCAAAAATTAATCTACCCTACCTTCCAATTCGCTGCAACTATATTTTTTCACGATATTTTCTTCCGACTTCTTCTTCTCTAACATCGTATCACTCTTACTGGAGACAGGTTTCGGGTCCGTAAATGCAGTTTGTTGTAAGAGATCCCTCTCTTGCTGTTCGATCACGTGGTTTATTACGGTGAGCTTGGTTAACTCTTCCCAATTTATCTTAGTGCCTTCGTCTTCATCGCCTTCCAGATGTTCGTAAACCTGATATGCAGTTTTCATAAAATCAAAAAAGTCTTTAACGGTTATCACTTCCGCAGGAGCATTGCTCGTCACGACTGAGTTTCTTCTTGACATCGGTTCCGACTTCGCAGGACTCCTCACTCTCTTCGTATCGCCTTTTTGCATAAACATAGATGAAGGATCCGGCTCCTGATTGGGGCTAGCCATTTTGAGCGTAATGTTTTGCGTTACTTGAATTTTACTTGCATTATTGATCTAATAAGCCACCTAGATACAAAAGTAACCAAGTGTAAGTTTCGTTTTCGTATACCGAGTACCTATGGATTCGACTCTAGTTTTGAGCCCACGCGAATTCAGTTTTTTAATTCGAAATGTTTACATAAAAATATTTAAATAAGTTATTATTGTTTGAAAATCTCGAAAATGTTTTGTTTATTGACTTTCATTGTCATCAATAAAATAAGCTGTCGTTCAAATAATGTGACGGCCTTGGCTTGCGGTACTGTAAAGTACGAGCTCGGAGTTCGAAGAAAAATCTAGTTTTTCTGAAGCTTTTTCAGCCTAAAGAAAGTTATTCTTATCTATTCTACGTATAATTTTAACGTTGATATTTTGCATTTACTTTTAACTTTAATTATTTAAAAGTACGCAACTTCATTCGTAATGGAACGTAATCTAGGAGTAGGACTGCAAAAAAGCTAACTGTCATAAAATATTGTCCTTGACTGATGATATGTCATATCAATTTTCGTGTAATATTTTGTTGTCCAACAAAGTTATTTAGAATGTTCCTGGCTGTATTTTATTATGGAAAGTTATCAGCCCGAACATGACAAGGGCGTCTTGTTATCTGACACGTTTTGGAGGACTTCGAAGCGCGCTCTCCCGGGCAGACCTCTCCAAAGAGTTGGCACAAACGAGGTTATGTCCGGGTCTTCGTATCAGCAGTTCCAGGCGTCTGTGAACGACGCCTGGGACCTCGGCGACGACGACATCGTATCTGGAATCGCAGAGACGAGAATATCGAAGGCTATATCACAAACCGCAGCTCTAAATGTCATAAATTCACACCGGAACAGTAACAGAACTGTAAACAAAAGTGACGTAAAGAATGAGACTGTGAAAAAGCAAGATGATGGGAAGAAAAGTGAAGGGAATAGAGTGGCGAGTGTTTCAGGCGGTGGCGCAGTCCCCATCCGACACTACCCGGGGCGACCGAGACCCGTGAGGCTCTCGGCTCTAGCTTCAAGGGAAGAAAGCAGTGAATCCAAGCTGGAAAGGTTTCAGCAACTTCACGATAACGCTGTTATAGATTTGGATGAACTGAAGCAGCTAAGCTGGTCTGGCATTCCTATCAAAGTGAGTTTAAGTATATATACACTTTAAAACTCCTTACAAAATGTGTCCTCCAGAATTTTATTAAGATACATCCTGCAGTCTGATTAAGTATGTTTATTGTCACTTGCAATCTCCTAATCCTGTTTGCATTATGTAAGCAATCTTGTGAGAATAAGTGCAAGAGAAAACAATAAACAACCAACATAATTAAATTGTAATACTAATTATCTCAGATGTTCTTTATTTGGTTTCTGTTTTGGACACATTTCATTAGCAAGGAGATTAACTTGGCAGTTTGTGGCATAGATAAGCTTATTGAAGTTGTATGCATATACCAAAAGAACTCTGGGATGCAAGAGGCATCAGGTTTTTTATTAACTGTTGAGCTTAGGCCTCTTTTCATCATGAAATAGGTTAGTCCTTAATTTATGTTAGCCAAATGGGGGTAGGATGACTTCGCACATCTTAGAGAATATTAAGAACTCATATTAAAATGCAAAAAGAAATGAGACAAACAATACACTCTCCTGATGGTACAAGATAACTATCCATGACTATTGCAGTGATACACAGAATTTTGAGTGACAAAACAAACCTTATTTTGAGACTTTTGAAGGTTAGTGTCAATGAGTCCTGTATTTACTCTATCTAGACTACCTCCTGCTAAAGAGATCTACCACCAAGTTCAGTAAAGTGCAAGTTTGACTCTAAAATCTGTAGATGGGCAGTCAGACTCAAATAGGCTGCTATATCATCAGTTATGGGATTAATGGCCTAATTGTGATTATCATACTGTGAATTTTGCAATATTTGCCATGTCTACTTAATTTGGCGTCACAGATTGCTCTTTATAGATACCACACCTAAAGTGATCATAACAACTATACATCAGATAAAAGCAGCCATAAAACCATTGGTATACTGTTTGTAACTTCGAAATATCCAGTAGCGGTGCTTTGTTTTATTCTGGACAATCTTCAATCAAATCTGCAACTATGATTTCTTTGAGACCAAAGTCATATGATATTTGTTTATTTATTAGAGGATAATCTGCACTCAGTGTTTCTTGCTAGAATTTATGTAAGCAGTCTCTACAAGCCAGAGTTGTTGTTCTTGGAAAGTGTAGCTTAGAAAATGCATTATCATATAAGACATTGTTATGCTCTCATTTGGATTTAAGTAGAACTTCCACTATTAAGATAAGCTAGTTTTGTGTAAATATTATTAAATACTGATAAGGCACATTCTTGTATATAGTCATGATAGATAAATAAATAACCAACCAACTGTGTACACTATTAAAAATAAAAGTTTTTATGGTGCATTTGTCCATAACAAAAGATCTAGTTTGATACTGTAACAATTCTTATTCTAATTACAGGGCCTACCATCATGAAAACTTCTCATATGTCTTAATTTTTCTTACCATAAAAAACTTGTATCAATTTCTTCACAAGTTGTTACTACTTATAAAGACAATGGTTGAATTTTGGACTGTGTAATTGTGTATATACTTCCTAAAAACTCAAAGTCTATGCAACCAAGACCACTTGGTTGCAAATGCCTCTTCTCTCAATAAAGAGACATAACAATGACTAATCATACAGATATTGTTAAAGTATTTGTATTTTCAGGTTTAGGTGTTTATTTTTTGTGTTGTGAATAGTAGACTAGCCTGCTAATAACAAAAAAAAAAACAACTGTTGTTGGTTGAAATTTTATAATTAAATAGAACAAGTGTCTTTAGAACCAGTATGTAGTTGCTATGAGCTGCCACAAAAGCCTTTGTCCACAAAAGGTTTCTATAATTAGGTCTGCTTGACATTGAATGTATTTGTCTCGTTATGTATTCAACTGACAGCATGTGTCATGTTTTGGAATATAAACTAAGCAATTACTTTAGTTTTAAATTTTTAGGGGAATTTGTACTTTAATGTGGTTCGATTTCCATACAAATAATGTTTTGCCATTGATGGACAAATGGAGCATAATTTTACAGTGAAATCACAGCTACTGGCATTTATTTTGGTCCTTATTTGCGGTAAATCACAATTGCTTGAATAAAACAGTAGATTGTTAGCAGCGGGCTCGGGGCACTTTAACTTAGATTAGTTAACATAAGTGAAAACTTTTTAGGCTTTTGAATGTTCATTTATTTTAAAAATAAGCAGCTGTTTGTTTTCCATGTAAAATAAAATAAAATAAAAAAATACTCATAATTTGAAAAAAAAGAAAGAAAATAATTTTATTTCGTAACACAGAACACAACAAAAATAACAACAAACAGTTACAAAATAGGGGCGCACCTCAGCATAATACTGGTCATACTAATTGGTATGACCAGTGCTGGTCTTCCGGTGTTATGTGTCTTGATAATTTGTAACTGTTGCTATCAATAACTTATTTGTATTGCAGGCGCGGGCGATAACCTGGCGGATGTTAGCGGGGTACTTGCCCGCCAACTCGGAGCGGCGCTCGGAGACGCTGGAGCGCAAGCGCGCTGACTACAAGCACCTCGTGCGGCAGTACTACGACGCGGAGAGAGACGACGACACCTATCGGCAGATACACATAGACATACCGCGCATGAGCCCACTCGTGGCGCTCTTCCAGCAGCTCACCGTGCAGGTAGGTCGTTCAAATTACAACTCTGTGTGAAGATCAGTTGGTCAAGCTCAGTATGAAGAGTACTTGGTCAAACTACAGCGCAGTATGCAAGTCCGTTGTTCAAAGTACAGCTCAGTGTAAAGATCAGTTGGTCAAGCTCAGTATGAAGAGTACTTGGTCAAACTACAGCGCAGTATGCAAGTCCGTTGTTCAAAGTACAGCTCAGTGTAAAGATCAGTTGGTCAAGCTCAGTATGAAGAGTACTTGGTCAAACTACAGCGCAGTATGCAAGTCCGTTGTTCAAAGTACAGCTCAGTGTAAAGATCAGTTGGTCAAGCTCAGTATGAAGAGTACTTGGTCAAACTACAGCGCAGTATGCAAGTCCGTTGTTCAAAGTACAGCTCAGTGTAAAGATCAGTTGGTCAAGCTCAGTATGAAGAGTACTTGGTCAAACTACAGCGCAGTATGCAAGTCCGTTGTTCAAAGTACAGCTCAGTGTAAAGATCAGTTGGTCAAGCTCAGTATGAAGAGTACTTGGTCAAACTACAGCGCAGTATGCAAGTCCGTTGTTCAAAGTACAGCTCAGTGTAAAGATCAGTTGGTCAAGCTCAGTATGAAGAGTACTTGGTCAAACTACAGCGCAGTATGCAAGTCCGTTGTTCAAAGTACAGCTCAGTGTAAAGATCAGTTGGTCAAGCTCAGTATGAAGAGTACTTGGTCAAACTACAGCGCAGTATGCAAGTCCGTTGTTCAAAGTACAGCTCAGTGTAAAGATCAGTTGGTCAAGCTCAGTATGAAGAGTACTTGGTCAAACTACAGCGCAGTATGCAAGTCCGTTGTTCAAAGTACAGCTCAGTGTAAAGATCAGTTGGTCAATCTACAGCTCAGTAAGAAGAGTAGTTGGTTAAACTACAGCGCAGTATGCAAGTTCGTTGTTCAAAGTACAGCTCAGTGTAAAGATCAGTTGGTCAATCTACAGCTCAGTAAGAAGAGTAGTTGGTTAAACTACAGCGCAGTATGCAAGTTCGTTGTTCAAAGTACAGCTCAGTGTAAAGATCAGTTGGTCAATCTACAGCTCAGTAAGAAGAGTAGTTGGTTAAACTACAGCGCAGTATGCAAGTTCGTTGTTCAAAGTACAGCTCAGTGTAAAGATCAGTTGGTCAATCTACAGCTCAGTAAGAAGAGTAGTTGGTTAAACTACAGCGCAGTATGCAAGTTCGTTGTTCAAAGTACAGCTCAGTGTAAAGATCAGTTGGTCAATCTACAGCTCAGTAAGAAGAGTAGTTGGTTAAACTACAGCGCAGTATGCAAGTTCGTTGTTCAAAGTACAGCTCAGTGTAAAGATCAGTTGGTCAATCTACAGCTCAGTAAGAAGAGTAGTTGGTTAAACTACAGTGCAGCATGCAAGTCTGTACTTTACAATTCAGTGTAAAGATTAGTTGGTCAAAATACAGTTCCGTTGGTCAAACTATAGCTCAGTGTGAAAGTCAGTTGATCAAAATTCAAAGTGCAACTCAGTGTAAAGAGTAGTTGTACAAACTACATTTCAGTGTTTCAATTTACAAATATCCTACTACTATTATAAATGCAAAAGTTTGTGAGTATGGATGTATAATAGGTATACCAGCTGCGCCCCGCGGTGTTACCCGCTACATGTCTTCGGGATAAAAAGTAGCCTATGTGTTAATTCACAGCTACCTCCATATCGGAGTCTGTGTTCCCTGTTAGGTACAATATTGGCGTCTTCAAATCTAGAGTTAATAGGTTTCTTCTAGGTAAGCGTGCTCCATCTTAGACCACACTACTGTTTAACATCAGGCAGAGTGTGGTCAAACACGAACCAATTTGGAATAAAAAAAAAAAACAAATTTCATCCAAATCCGTTCAGTAGTTTTTGCGTGAAATAGTAACAAAAATCCATCCATACAAACTTTCACACTTATAATATTAGTGGGATTAATATTATAGTACTACTACTTTTTACTACGGAAGTAAGACTTAGTGCAATTTGTCCCAAAGAAAACTTCAATAAGAAAATAAGTATGTTTCCAGGTGATGTTTGAGCGCATCCTTTACATCTGGGCGATCAGGCACCCTGCGTCCGGCTACGTGCAGGGGATCAACGACCTGGTGACACCCTTCTTCATGGTCTTCCTGCAGGTATGGGGTACATTACTTGTCTTAAGCCTGCCACAGACTAACACGGCCTGGCCACCCCGGATCTAGTGAGGGTAAACCACCATTCGAAGTCATAAATATTGTAGGACATTACACACAGCGCCATAAGACCCCAAACTAAGCAAAGCTTGTACTATGGAAGTCAGATAACTGATAGAATACTTAATTTTTTTTTTTTGTAAATGCATACTTATAATACATATATTAGTATAAAGCTTTTAAATTAGATAAAAGGCCACCATACAACCAACCAATTAACCATCGAAAGTATCAAAGTAATGAGCGCCAAAGCAGCGACGCCCTGGACTTTGTTTTGTTACTTAAAGTTCTGTGTATCGCTGCAATGGTCATGGACAGGCGTTATCTCTTACCATCAGGAGAGCGCATCGTTCATTACTTTTTCATAAAAATAAATACTATGACACGTCGAAAAGTAGTCCCATTTCCCCCGGGTTGAAATGTTGAGTCGTCTCCAGGAGGCGGCCCCGGGGCAGGAGCTGGACAGCTTCCCGCTGGACAAGCTGTCGGAAGAGCAGCGCGACGTCATCGAGGCGGACTCCTTCTGGTGCCTCTCCAAGTTCCTCGACAGCATACAGGATAATTATATCTTCGCGCAGCTTGGGATACAGTACAAGGTAAGGGGTTCTAGAATCTTTTTAGGTTTCCGTACCCAACGGGTAAAACGGGACCCCATTACTAAGACTCCACTGTCCGTCCGTCTCTTTTTTTTTTTAGTGATTGACAGGTTAGGTGTTTGACCACAGCTCTCCTGATGTTAAGTGAAGGTGTGGTCGACGATGGTATGGTGGTACACCTAGCCTGGAATGGAACTGGCTAACAAGTGAGGCTGCCGGAACACACCGTCAGGTGCTTGGCGGCAGATTTTCAACTTGAGGGTCGTAGCTAACCAGCCGAGTACTAGAAAGTACCACCTACCACCATGGTGGAAAGACCCTACCACCATGCTATGGTTTCCTCACGATGTTTTCCTTCACCGGCAGCTCAAGCTCAGCTTGTTGGGGTTTGAACCCACGCCCTTCCATGCGAACCTACTACCTGCGAATGGAATTTATTTACTAAAATGACAAATACCTACTCAATAAATTTTACACTCAATTTATGTAATTACAGGAAAACCATGAATAATTTATATAATTAACAGATAAATATAGGAATGCAACAATAACAGGAAATAGGTTGAATAAACAACTATAATATTTGTTACTTGTCATGTTTGTAGTAGTGTGGTCAGAGGCGTCTTTACCTATTGCACACGGGCGCCGGGTCTAAGGGGGCGCCGAGCGCCCTCTAATGGGACACCTCCAAAGATGCGTCGATGCCGGCGCTCTCAAAGACCCTGCGCTCGTGTTATGGCCGACGCCGGGAGCGCGGTAGCAAAGCAAGGCTACTCCTTTTCGTACTCTATTTAAATTTACACAATAACTTTTGTTTCAACGTGAAATCAGCCTTAAAACAGATAGTTAAAGATTAAATTGGCGTAATGTCGCATCGCTACCAAAGGCGCGTGCCGGCATCGGCACCTGTGTGTTTTGATTCGTGTGACAACACGCCGACAATCATTGCTAACTCGGCTGTATTGGAATGTTATAAAGTTCAAATTGAAATTCCCAAAACAAAGTCCGGGGCATCGCTGCTTTGGCGCTCATTACTTTGAGACTTTCGATGGTAATATGTAAATTACCAATAAAAAAATCGCTCTACACGATAAGGCCGCCGTTGTACGCCATATATATACCCCACGGTGTTACCCGCTACATGTTTCCAGAGTAAAAAGTAGCCTATGTGTTCATCCAGGGTGTCATCTACCTTCATACCAAATTTCATCCAAATCCGTTCTGTAGTTTTTGCGTGAAAGAGTAACAAATATCCATCCATCCATCCAAACTTTCACATTTATAAAATTAGTGGGATTTATTTATTATAATAATAATTAATAAATATCGTAGAACATTACATACAGGGCCATCTGACCCCAAACTAAGCAGAGCTTGTACTATGGAAGTCAGATAACTGATATAATACTTCAATACTTTTTTTTGTAAATACATACAGTACACCCAGACACAGAACAAACATTTTCATACCACAAAATGTTTATCCTGGGTGGGAATCGAATCCACGCCCTTCAGCTCTTAGAGCGGACACACTACCAATGAACCAACAGGGCTGTCATGAACCAACAGGGTTGTCATGAACCAACAGGGCTGTCATGAACCAACAGGGCTGTCTTTGTTATATTTCAGCAATGTTCTAATTTTCAGGTAAACCAGCTGAAGGAACTGATCCGTCGTATCGACCAGCCGTTGCACGAGCACCTCCAGTCTCACGGGGTCGACTATCTGCAGTTCTCCTTCCGCTGGATGAATAACCTCCTAACTAGGGAGATACCTCTCCCGTGCACCATCCGCCTGTGGGACACCTACCTCGCGGAATCGGACGGGTTCGCGACTTTCCAACTTTACGTTTGTGCAGCATTTCTACTCCATTGGAGGGAAAGACTCATGCTGGAAAGGGATTTCCAGGGTCTGATGATATTGCTTCAGAATGTCCCGACGCAGAATTGGACCGACTCTAATATAAGCGTATTGGTTGCCGAAGCGTACAGGTTGAAGTTTGCGTTCGCTGATGCGCCGAATCATTTGGGTAATGCGGGCAAGTCGGACAGATGACCTGGGAAGGTTTGAGACGGGCTTGGATTGTAGTTGCAGCAATTTTTTGCAACAAGTTTTGATGGGCGTAACGCATATCGTGTGATGTTTTTGGAACTGGTTTCTGACTAGGGTGTACAATTTTGAATGGATTATTTCTGATTTTGAAGTCGTGTACCCTCAAAATAGCAGTTGGTTTGGCAAATAGTGACGGATTTCATTTTTTGTTCCCATCTACCCCCATAGTAATTTATTTCGTGTTTTCTTTCCTTAATAGGAACGAATCAAAATTTTAAATACTACTCTTTATTGTGCACACCATAAACAGGAAAAAATGTAGAGAACAAAAGAATCTTTTGAAGAAAATAAAAAAACACGAATGGCAGCAATTTCTTTTGTTCTAAATAATATTATAGTCGGTTTCATTCGGGATGATATAAGGATAACCCATACATGCAATTCTGTTCAGGCATTTAAAAGTTATCGTGGAATATAGTAAGTTGCAAATATACAATTGTAGTTTTTAAACTTTTGCCACTTCGACTTGTGATCACGACCAACAAGACCGAAACGTCGAATTAAAAAAAAACTAATTTCAAATTTTTTGGCGCGATTTAAACCCGGTAACATAATTAATTACACACATACATGGCCCCTTAAAAAAAACATTGTACTCCTTTTTTGGGCAGTCGTGTAATATGTACCTTAAAATCCCTGATGATTACTATTTCGCGTCGCTGAAACAGCGAAATATAGCTTTTGACCTCGAGAGCATATAATTATGACACTCGAGTAGGAAACTAGTATCAAATTCGTCGCACCTTGTGTATATGGGGTATGTATACAAAACTTGCGGAAGTAAAGTTGTCTCGATGTAGTGGCCACTCCTGCAAGTTTTGTTGCTAATGTAAACCGCGCTAGGTCTCTGTTTCGCATAAATGTTGCTTTGTCGTAATAGTAATCGAACCCACGACTTATCACGTACGACCTAACCGTTAAAATTTGAAGCACTGTACGTTTTTATATATCAAAAGAC
The DNA here is from genome assembly GCA_905404145.2 of Biston betularia. Lineage (NCBI taxonomy): Eukaryota > Metazoa > Arthropoda > Insecta > Lepidoptera > Geometridae > Biston > Biston betularia. The sequence continues at coordinate 786,953 of FR989883.1, forward strand.
GTGTTTTGTATGGATCGGTGTTCAGGAAAATAGCTTATGAAAATTTTATATAGTTAGGCCGAGATTTTCAAAATTCATCGACTGAATCAATGTTTTGGTCGGAATCCTCGAAAACTTTATGAAATTACGATAATGAGAGCTTTTCAAGGCAAATAAAAGTTTCCGCTAGCTCTATAGATAATGACACAACTGTGATTAAATTTTAAAAAAAAGGCATGTTGTCACAAACTCAACTCCTGTCAATGTTAATATCATATTTTTTCTTTTGTTTTGATATCATACGTTATGCATTTTGCCAGTGTCAAGTATGTTTCCACATTTTTGTAGATATCAGGTCAATGAACCTTCAGAGTAATGTTCAGTAAAGTAGAGTAACTTTACTAGAAGCTCCTATGGAAAACCAACTCTTAAAGAAACCTTCACCACGTTTATATCAATTTTCTACACTCATGCGTATAATCTAGGACTTTAAGAGTAAAATGCTGCATATTTCAAATGTTAACATTCCAAAAACCACAAGATTATGAAATAACGCCGACTATAAACACCGTCATGATTTTTCCACGCTCTCCGAAAAAAAAATCACAGTTTTTTTTATTACGTTTGGCCACTCTGGATCGCTGGAAAGCGATTATTATTTATGTAATAAATAAATGACGTTAACGCCTTGTGCGTGCTATGTGATGGTAAAGCGCCAACTAGTAAAGCTTTCCGGAAAATAACTCTGAAAAGTTCTCATTTCGTTGAAAGGTGAAATGTTATCGACCTATATCAGCACATGCTAACTTTTGCAAATAAACGGGTAAAAATGTATTGAAAATTAAAAAAAAAATGGCTGTATTATTATAATTCTAAAATATATCGACGACTGCGCGAAGCGAGGTAGGTAGCGATTGACTTATACATATATTTGTTCCCTAGTAAACACTGCCTATAAATACGCGTAATTTCTTTAGGTTAACCGCAAAAATTAAAAAAAAAAATACAAAAAAAAAAAACCAAAGTGCTCAATGTGCGTTTTATATTATAACCTACGTCGGTGTATCACGAAATATTGTTGCAAATTTGTATTCTATGTGTATAATTGTAAAGACAAGAAAATAAAATAAAAAAAATTACTACGAACTTCCCACTGCTGGAACAAACGTAATACAGGATTTCAGGCATATTATACATAAGCCATATAAAGAGTAGGAACGATATTGGTATTCGAGACCAGATAAATAAATAAATAAATATCGTAGGACATTACACACAGCGCCATCTGACTCCAAACTAAGCAGAGCTTGTGTGATGGAAGTCAGATAACTGATAGAATAAGTACATTAATACTTTTTTTTTGTAAATGCATACTTATAATACATACAGAACACCCAGACATAGAACAAACATTTGTTGATACATGAAATGTTTGTCCTGAGCGGGAATCGAACCCACGCCCTTCAGCTCTTAAGGCAGATATACTACCAATGAGCCAACAGGGCTGTCATATTGAAGTAAGCAATTAAAGCGATTTTAAACGTTTTAGATGACACAACAGTAAACGTTGCATAGCAAAAATTTATAGAATGCAATAAATTGCGATTGTATTAGAACAAAAAACATGAATAACAGTTACTAATGATTAATCATGGTAACAACAAAACACAATTTATTAGATAGAAAGTCTTGTACAGAAAACAAAAGAAATGGTGAAGCTTGTGCTACAAGAGGCGGTCATATCGCTAAAAGCGATCTCTTCCAGGCAACCAGGAATGGAAAACGGGATACTGATTAAGAACAGACAAGAGATTGTAACACTAAATAATAATTAGTCATAGAAAGTAAAAGATGACATAGTTCAGACACAGTAAACACCAAATAGAGTGTTACATCACGCCGTGCGAAACGCCAATACTATTTTTGACATTTATATAGAACAGATGTCATTGTGTCACACGGCGTGACGTCATTGATACGCCTAAACGCACTTGAGCCGGTTTCGTGGTAAATTTTAATGGATTTTTGAAATCTCATAAATTTACCAGCTTAATCACTAATGATCGCAATTTAATGCAGTTGTCAGACACCAACCTAGAGCTAGCGCCCTGTAAGTTTTCTGTCCTAATAGCGGATTGCTATGAAAAAGACAGCCACGTTTTGAGTCAAGTAAAACTTTTAAAATCGCAGACTTTATACGAAGATTAGATGATAAACTATCAACCAAGTTTTTATTTTTTAACTTTGGTTACTGTGGGTAGATCCAATGCCTAGGTTGCACAATCTCTAGTTACTGTTAAGCTGAAAACTTTAGAATGTAAAATGTCTCATTTGTTCTCTCAGTCACTCAGTCTTGTATTGTGAATATCTCACTGGATTTAATTTTTTTTGTAGGTAACTGTAAAATCAGCGACAATGTTGTTTCGAAAAATTGTAATCGATGATATTGCTTAGAAAAACATACAAAGGTCAAACTAAAATTGAGCATACATCAAATTGATTTCTATATGGTAGATTTCCGTAGCAGGAAGTCGTCTAGGTGCCACCGCAGTATTCTGCCGCCAAGCAGTAGTAAACATCACTGTGTTCCGTTTTAAAGGGTACTACAGCTAGCGAAATTACAGGGCTGTTGAAGACTAACCAGCAAAAGTCTCAAAGTAATGAGCGCCAAAGCAGCGATGCTCCGGACTTTGTTTTGCTACTCAAAGTTCTGTGTATCATGGGCATGCGTTATCTCTTACCATCAGGGGAGCGCATCGTTCGTTTCATTACTTTTATATATAAAAAAAAAAAAAAAAAAAAAAAAGAGAGAAGTCTGAAGAGAAGAGAGAACCCAAAGAGTCTTCGTCCATTTTCTATTCAAGCAATTCGGTCATTAGCAGATCTGCGATTGAAATACTTATAATTTTGATCCAAGCAAGTTAACGTATCTATGTAAAATGAATTCTGTACAAAAGCTTGCATCAAAATTATATTTTTACTAGCTGCGCCCCGCTGTGTTACCCGCTACATGTTTTAGGGATAAAAAGTCGCCTATGCCCAAAGCCTATATGCCTATGTAGTAATCCAGGGTCTCAGTTACATCCATACCAAATTTTATCCAAATTCATCCATCCATTTATAATAGTTGTAGGATTGGAATCTTATACTTGCGTTTTTCTAAATCAATACAACGGTTACGTTTTTTCATTAGTTTTTTTTTTTATATAACTTTAATGAATTTATCAGTGTATCTCTTTGTACACTAGCTAGTGTCGCTGAGACGGTAAACTAGAGGTCGCGCTTCCCTACCACCTCACGTTGCTATACGAAGGCCTACTACGTTAAGGTTATACAGATATTATGTTTATACAGGTATTATGTTTAGTTGTAACTGGCAGCTCTGCCCTTTTAAAACTATTACTGATGTTGTCATGTAAGTACATATCCCTTTTATCTGTATGTTATTAAATGTGTTCAGTTCACGCTAAACTTTTCATTCACGTATTATATTTACTATTACAGGCTTGGGGGTTGTACCAGTGTTGCAACTCTAGCTTAAAGAAAATTGCAGACTAGCTCCTAAAACAGTTAAATCTACAGTTTTGGGTTTTATGGTATTTTTAACGGGCCTCAAAAAAGTTCTTAATTCAGATCCATCCATAAATTGAGTCGCATGAATTTCATGATGTTTTGTACCCCTCCCACGTCCTTGTCACAGCTTGTCACATTTGTGAGAACCCCTACCTAGTGTGATGTCACATATTTTACAATTTTACATTTAGAAACTTATGAAATTAGATATACTTCAAATGTTATATGAATTTAAAAAACAATGTGGTGTCACAATATTTGGGATCCCTCCCCGCTCCTTGTCACACTTCGCTGACCCCCTCCCTCACCCTTAACGTGTGACGTAATTTATGGATGGCATTTATGAACCGATTTCAAAAAAGATTTTTTATTTGAAAAGATGTACCTACTTTCAGAAGAAATTTTGTGAAAATCGGTTGTGTAGTTTGGTTTTTTAACCAAAATATCTAAAACCTAGCCGTGTTTGGGCTTTGGAGTATTGGGCCCTAAGGGGCGTCCTTAGCCCAACTAAATGCACTGCTCCAATGAAACAGCGAGATTTCGGAATAAACGAAAATATCATCGATGTACCTATACAATTTTTAGATTTTTGTTGATTTTTTAAAAACCGCTTGATCGATTTCGTTAAAATTTATATGGGACCACCTAAATCTACCAAGCAGAATAAGAATCATCAAAATCGATTAATAATTGGCGGAAAAATTGCGTAACATACGTACAAAAAAAACCAGTCGAATTGAGAACTTCCTCCTTTTTTGAATCTGTTTAAAATATATTGTTTTTCACTGAAATGTAATCTATGATTAGGTACTATCGTCTGGCATTTTTTTTCTCTAGGTTAACATCTTTTTGTGTACATTTTACTTTGAGAATTGTACCAAAAGACATTTTACTGAAATTGCTTAATAATGTTGTGATTTGTTTGTAGTGTTCAGTTTTCGTTGAAAGGGGTTTATTTTTTTATGTAATTATATTTCATAAAGCTAGGTAACTTGTAAAATAGTTTTGATTTAGTTAAGATATTTTGTTTTCGTGACCGCCCACTGTATGTACTGTTGATTTTATTGGTATGTTATTATGGTAAATATAGCATTATACATTGTATATTTATGAAATTGTGTTTTATTTATATGTAGCTCAAATGGAAGCGTGCGGTTCCCATAGGTTCATTTTCAATACTATTATAAAGAGGAAAGATTTGATTGTGTTTATTTGTAATGAATAGGCTCCGAAACTACTAGACCGATTACAAAAATTCTTTCACCGATGGGAAACTACACTACCCCCGGGTTACATAGGGTACGTTTTATCCCTGTATTCCTACGGGAACGAGAACTGCGCCGGTGAAACCGCGAGGCGTCCGTTAGTCTTAAATATGTCAAAATATCAATGAAAACTGCTATGTACTTATTTGTAATCAGAAGAACAATGTATTCGGTAATTCGGTAATGTATTCGGTAGAATAAAGTTTGAAGTGGTAGATCTCCTTAGCAGGAGGTCGTCTAGGTAGGTACCTACCACTGCAGTACCAGATATTCTGCCGCCAAACAGTAGTATGCAAACATTACTGCGTCCATCCGGTTTAAAGGGTACGGTACCGCAGCTAGCGAAATTACAGGGTTGTTGAGACTTATCATAGAAAGTCTCAAATGAGCGACAAAGCAGGGATGCCTTGAACTTTGTTTTGATACTCAAAGTTCTGTGTATCGCTGCAATGGTCATGAGCTGGCGTTATCTCTTACCATCAGGAGAGCATCTCGTTTGTCTCATTACTTTTACATAAAATAAATAAATAGTAATCTTGATTGCGTATTGCGATTTTAAATGGTTGGATCGCTACAGCTTCATAAATCTTGGCAACTCAGGTTCTATTCTGCACCACAGATCAAATAATAGTCACTATACGTATAGTAACGGCCCCACAGCGCAGGGTCGAACTTTGACCTTGACCTGGCACTTGACATTGGCCTCCAGTGACCCCGAAACACAGTCGTCAGTTAGCCGGGAGATCGATCGGATCCTGGCTTCCGCAATCAAGAACACCCGTTTTGGTCTGATAAGAGTAATTTTCTTTTGTGTTGTGATTTAATACAATAAAAATATTTGAGTGTATTACAAGTTCTGTGGTTCTGGTTTATTAGGTAAATATATAGGTGCCTGTAATATAAAATACCGATATAGTGGTGTCCTTGAAAAATTACGGGACGTGTCCTTGGAACATTTCAGGGACTTTTGGCGGGAACGGAAAGAGTCGTGCCGCCCCATTGTATTTTTTCCAAAACTAATGTTTTTTCGTGTGTTTATATATAGAAATAGTGGTGTTTTATTCACAGATTACCGAATTACAAGCGCCAGCGTGGCAGTGATATAATGTGGTGAAACATGACTTCTCCTGTTGCTTCCAAAACTCCATCGAAGCTTGTAGTAAAGTCGCCACTACTTTACTAAAGCACGACTGGATTTTATTGACATGGACTGCGCTTGACCAACACTGGACTTTGAGTTTATCCATACAAATTTTACTCAAATTCCGCCACCGTCCGTAAACGAACTGCTTTGCCTGCTCATATGCTCATAGCAAGTAATGGATGACGATGTGGTCGAAGATCAATACACCTAGCACTACACCTAGCCTGGAATGAAAACTAGCTCGTAAGTGAGGCTGATGGAAAGATTGTAAAGGACTGGAGGAAAACCTCAAACGGTACAAATATAGTTATTTAGATAGAATGTATCTATTTGTGCCTTTTGGGGTTGAAACTTTAGGTCCGTGGGGCCGCCCTCGAACTATATCGGGACCTGGTCAAACGTTTAGAGGAGGCTTCAGGTGACCAGAATGCTGGTATCTACTTTGGTCAAAAGCTTAGCATTGCCAACCAGCGTGGCAATGCTGCCAGTATTCTGGCCACATATCCCTCTGACGGCCTGTTTTTTTGTATAAATTTGTATATAGTATTAATTTAAGATATTTTATTACATCCTTGTAGAGGTTTGCTGATATGTAATTACGAGTAGGTACCTATTTCATTATTCTACCAAATACAACGCGATATATCTGTTTTCCCGTATTGTTTTGTTGTATTCGCAAAGTTTGCACACAATGCTCGTGAAAGCAAATTGCTTCCTTGCCAAATTTCCTCAAGATCGTTTCAGTCTTCAGACTTGACGATGTATCAGTTAGAACGATAGTTTTGCTCGTTGGTTTAACAGTATTGTTGTCAAAACTTGTTAGTAACATTATAAAAATAAAAGTTAACGTAATAAAAATCATCTATACCTACATATATACGTGTAGATAGCTTCGTACGTATTAATATTTTTCAAACGGTACACGTGCAGGATAATTCTATACTGAATTAATCATTCTGTGGTTTTCCTGACAGATAATTTCGGTATTTTAATTAATACAATGCCATATGGTCCGTGTTTATCTAAAACAGACAAATATACGTACTTAGGTAAAAATATTATACGTAAATAAATAACATGGAACGTACTAAGCCTATAGAAATTATGCATAATTATTTTTTAGGGTACCGTACCCAAAGGATAAAACGGGACCCTATTACTAAGACTTCGCTGTCCGTCCGTCTGCCACCAGGCTGTATCTCATGAACCGAGATAGTCAGACAGTTGAAATGTTCACAGATGATGTATTTCTGTTGCCGCTAGAACAAAAAATAATCCCCCTCCTAATAAGCTCCCATACAACAAACGTGATTTTTTGCCGTTTTTATAAATAGTGTTACGGAACCCTTCGTGCGTGAGTCCGACTCGCACGGTTTTTATATAATACTTTCTTTTATCGGAACGGAGATATCTAGCTAAAACCTAAACCCAATGCAAAGTGCTTTGATTCTACGTTCATTGTACGAACTGCTAAACAGTAGAATGCGCTGTCCAAGTGGATGTTTTCGGATAATACTATCTAGTTATGTTTAGTAGCAAATGAATCGGATCCTTCTAGTCAAGCGTACTCCATCATCAACTGTATTATGCGAGATAACGATTAAACGCAAGCCTTTAAATTAATTAAAAATATAGTGTTTATTTTAATAAATGTAGGTATAAGCTTCGAACAATATTTGTGACGATATCGGCGACTCCTGCGCAACGCTTCCTCCCCGGCTTCCTGTAGCCCTGATAACGTAATATTATTTTACATAGCTAGTGATGGGATCATTTGGAAAATTATACACGAGGGTGCAATTGACAATTATAGTGTAATTAAAGTGTAGTACTAAATGCTATGTCGCTGTACCTAATTACCTAACAATGTAAATAATTTTGACTATGAGCCGAGCTAGGTATTGCCAAAAAAAATAGCTTTTCCATAAATTTGTCTATGGAACAGGCGACTTTTTTTTAATCTGAGTTTTTTTCTTGCGTTTTCTTCTCTTGTTTTTATTGTAGAAGTTATTCACGTTGATGGTTTGATCAACAACCCTATAGTATCACTATAATTCTCCGAAACATACCATCTGCCGTTTTTCTATAATATGACATAAATAGTAGCCAAAAATCATTTTCAGTTTAGATTTTTTTTAGATTTCTGCTTAGCAGGAGGTCGTCTAGGTAGGTACCACCAGAGTACCAGATATTCTGCCGCCAAGCAAGAACAGGTACCTACTTATAAACATTTCTGTGTTCCGGTTTGAAGGGTAGGTACTGCAGCTAGCCAAATAACACGGTTGTCGAGATGAAACATCGAAAGTCCGAAAGTAATGAGCGCCAAAGCAACGATGTCCTGGACTTTGTTTTACTACTGAAAGTTCTGTGTACCATTACAATGGGCATGCGTTATTTCTCATAGGAGAGCGTTGCGTTCGTCTCCTTACATTTACATTTAAAAAAAAAACTAACGCCACGCCAAAGTGAACGCCATGAATTGTGTTGAAGCCCTAAACATTTAATCAAATTTTTGGATAAGTACCGCTGCAATGGTCACGGAAGCGTCGTGATCGCATCATTATTTGTTACTGTAAAAAATGATAACATTTTGCAGATATTGCGGCGAGGGAACCAGTTATCTGGGTACGATTTTATGTGAATCATGGCCCATCACTACAGCATATCGTACAGTAGCTGTTATAGTTTCACCACGTCAGCTTCACTCAGTTGGAGCCTAATTAGTCCATGGAATAAATGGTCGCTTTCCTTATAGATAAACCAGTGTTTATTAACGCTGGACGGGACGACATAGCGGCAGTACATTGTGGACTAACGCGACCACAGGAACGGGTATGTGAACTTTTTTTGCAAACTCTTTTGTTTTGAGTTTTTTTTTCATAAATTGTTTCATGAGGTCGAGGTAGCATGTAGGTAGGATATTGTGTCTATGGTACCCTGCTAAGCACAGGGTCAAACGCTCAGGTCAAACGGGACATTTTGCAAATGTAAGACTTTCAGTGTTTATTCTAAGAAACTAAAGCCAATCCCACAAACTATTAATATCGGCACACTAACTAACTATTAAAACTATGTGCTACTGTAACTCCTTATTAAAAATCTTCTAGTCTAATTTTAACTTCTTTTTTCTAACTTGAATATTTGTAAGCGATTCTCTGTAAATAGTACTTACCTAATAGATAATTTAGAACAAAGGCGCTAGAATATATTTATTAATTATTTCATACATTCGACGTAAGTAGGCCTCAGGAAACGACTGAGGGTTCTGTACCTCCATTCCATATAATTTGTGTTTACAAAAGAAACAGTTCAATTTAGTTTATAGAGTTTCGTCTTGCACTTGACAGGTATTTGTTACCTATCGTTATACGTCAGTTTGCATAAAATCACACTAAATTTGACGATTGTATATTTTCCCGTTTGAGTTAAAAAGGTAAAAGCATGTATTTTGTATGGCAACACAAGCTTTTATATGTTTATGGGGGTTGTACCTGAAAATGGGCCCACCTAAAGATCTTTTATTTATTTAGCACGTAATAATAACACTTACTTAGATAGTGGGAATAATTCAATATTTAATTAAACCCGCTACATTGGAAATACAGCTAGAGAGTGATAATACGGCTGATAGGTCTAGTATTTTATTTTGCGAGAACTATGTACCTACTAGGAACATAAACAATAGTCAAATATAAAAAAGGCGGGGAATAGGCAGCCCGTACACGTAGCGCGCGATCCGCGATCCGCGATCCGCGATCAATGATCGCGATCCAGACTGATCGTGTACGAAGCGGATTGACGGACTGATGCTCCGGATCGCATAATATCTAGAAATTTTGAAATCATGATCGCGGATCGCGGATCGCGGATCGTGATCATGATTGAACGTGTAAGGCGGCCCATAGACTTGCTTTGTAGGCTATTCGACTGGATATCATTTGTAACTAAGAAATATTTAAATAATTAACAATGATTTCAATAGTTTTTATCTTTTATCACCTTTTTATTTAAATGTAGGTAATTAATTTTTTTTTCATTAACTGAGTTAAACCAGAAATAAGTAATATTTTTTTACTTGTTCATTTGTATGTATATATAATATATGTCGACAATAGCAATCTGTACAAAGTGCGATACATAAACTAAGAAGAAGAATAAGGAACAAGAAAGAAGAGAGAAGAAGACTCTTGTCGGTTGCGGCTCATCGTATGGCAGTTTGCTGTGTTGTATTTGCCAGCTGCCTAGCGAAGGGCAACAAATGACTGAGTTTGTCTACGATTTGCTTCGAAATAGAAGAAGAAACAGAACGAGAGGAAGAAACAGAGCAAGAAGAAGAATCAGAAGAACAGAGAAGAAAGATAGTCCTTTTTCACTTATAACTTTATAAAAGTGTCACAGGTATTTACAGTTTGTATCTGATGACGTAATTGTTCCTTTTATAAAACAAAGTCGCTTTCCGCCGTCCGTGCGCTTGAAACTACACAACGGATTTTAATGCGGTTCCCATCAATAGACAGAGTGATTCAAGAGAAAGGTTTATAGGTATGATACATTCATATGCACCACATTAGTGTCTACATTGCACTCGTGCGAAGCCGGGGCGGGACGCTAGTATATTTATAAATATTTGTATTAAATTTACGTCCGAAGCAGTTATTCCAGTTTTCATACATTATGAATCGATTAGGTACGTATTCTACTCAATTTTTATTTTCAATATTGTTGACAATTATTTGACTACAGCAAACCTGATGTTAAGTGACGGTGAAAAACAAATTGGATTTATGTTGTTAGAATTTGAACCCACTCCGTCCTGTGTGTAAGTCGACCGCGATCTATCCAAGTGTCTTCCTAATAACCCTATGGTAAAGAAATCCCACTGATATTATAAATGTGAAAGAAGTTCTCTTTCACGCAAAATCTACAGAACGGATTTGAATGCAATTTGGTATGGAGGTAGCTGAGACCCTGGATTAACACATATGCTACCTTTTATCCCGAAAACATGTAGCGGATAACACCGCGGGGCGCAGCTAGTAGATACTTAATTGTAGCGGTTCACAGTACTGCGATAATCAAAGAACAGAAGTTATTTTTTATTATATAGGCTCTGGTCTCGATGCCTGGCAGTTCAATATAGTTTTACTTTATTTTGTGGAGCGTATGTTGAATATGTAATTATGAGGAATGGAGATAATGCGTGTCGGAACACGGGTCGACTGCCTTGCAAGGCCGTCGATTGAAGATGCATTGGAACATACATTTACATATGTACATGCGAATTATTTTTTAAAGACATTATAGCACGTAAATATGTAACAAAATTATGTCACGTCACAGAATTTACAAATGTTATAATAACAATAAGTATTTATTTCAGAACAAATCCGTTACCAGCCCCGGATCTAAAGGGGGGCAAACGGGGGTATCTGCCCCGGGCGCCATATTCATGTTTTTTTTTATCTTTGACAAGCTAGGTGTTTTGATCACAGCTCACCTGATATTAAGTGACGGTGTGGTGGAAGATGGTAAATCATACCTAGCCTGGAATGGAACTGGCTCTCAAGTGAGGCTACCGGAACACATCGTTAGGTGCTTGGCGGTAGATTTTCAACATGGGGGTGGTAGCTAGCCAGCAGAGTACTAAAGTACCCTACCACCATGCTATGGTTTTCTCGAGATGTTTTCCTTCACCGGCAGCTCAAGCTCATTGTTTGGGTTTGAATCCACGTCCTTCGGCAGGCGAGCCTACCGCGCTAACCACTGAGCTATCATCGCTACAATCTTATTCTTATTCGAAGTGGGGGCGATAAGTCCTGCACTGACGTTCCGCTTGGGGTGTATTGTGTATTTCCCCCTGCCAGCGTCTACCCGAGCCAACCCAGCTCCTTGAAGTATCGGAGCGAGGCTCTGGACCGCTGGCATAGTAGCTCCAGTGAGTTGGGTGCAGCTTCATGCATCTTAGTAGCAATTCTAATACCTTCTATGGCTTTGCAATGCAAAAGCACATGCTCTACAGTTTCATTCTCTTGCAAGCAGCCACGGCATAGCAGACTATCCGTGGCTCCTAGTTTAAAGAGGTGACTATTCAAGTTGCAATGACCGGTTATGAGGCCTACTAAGAGACGAAGGTCCTGTCGTTGCAGCTTCAATAAATAGTTAGTGATCTTCCTGTTAAGAATTGGAAAGGCGGTCTTACTTTATAAATGTTATAATAACCAGTATTTATTTCAGAACAAGTCCATTACCAGCCTCGGATCTAAAGGGGGGCAAACCGTACCCCGGTTTGACTTTTATCTGCCCCGGGCGGCAAAGTCACAGGGCGCCATATTCATGTTTGAATTAATACAATCCCACTTTTTAACTTATGTATTTGAACATCGGCCATCTAAAAACCTTGTATCCATTAGCTTCCATTAGTATTCTAAACAATACCGCAACAATATTAACTACCTAAATGACTAATTGACTGTCCTTTTAGCTCATTTGGTAAAATTCTGCTTCGAGAGCTGAAGGGTGTGGGTTTGATTTCCACTCAAGACTAACATAGAAGGTTTATTCTGTGTCTGCGTGTTCTTGTTACAAAAAATATATTTTGATTTTGGCGTCGCATTTTGAGCATTTGCCAGTGTCATGTGTTTTATATTTTCAAGTTAAATAAGTTGCCTCGTAGTCAAAGTCCAGTCTTGGTCAAGTACAGTCCATGTCAGTCAAGTCCAGTAATGCTTTAGTAAAGTAGTGGCGACTTTACTAAAAAGCTTCGATGGAGTTTTGGAAGCAACACGAAAAGTCATGTTTCACCACATTATATCATTTTCCCACACTCGCGCTAGTGATTCGGCACTTTATGAATAAAACACCATCATTTGTATGCATAAACACTCGACAAAATACTAATTTTAGAATAAAACAACGGGGTGACAAGTCTAATTCCACATTCCCGCTAAAAAGAAAAAGTATTTAAGTATTCTGTCAGTTATCTGGTTCCCATAGCTTTGCTTAGTTTGGGGCTAGATGGCGTTGTATGAAAATGTCCTCCAATATTTATTTAAATAACTATCGAAAGCCATTTTGCTATGCACATAAAACCTATTCCCTTTTAGTATTACATATCTACCTTTAATATTTATCAAAGGTTTTGCATAGGTATATACTTACTAAGTTACTTGTTTTAACTTCCCATAGCAGTACAATGATCTCGTCGAATCACCGTAGCTCATAAAAATAAAGCCTTCGTCTATTTCCAGAGCATCTTGTATGGAAGTCATAAACGTTGTTGTTTTACTTTATTCCGAAGGCCGAGACACGATGTTGTGGTCAACGGTCGCGAATTGCAGCCCACGACTGAGTTATCTCGCAGATTCAAAAGTTTTGACTTGATATATTCAAGTTTTTACGTTTTCATCTTTTTGATTCAATGATGTATTGGTTCCTTTAATAATTCGGACTTGATTGAGAATTGGCGCAATGGAAGAACGTGCTGTGACCGAAGATAAAAAAAATCAGACAAATTCAGTTGATTATTGTGACGAACGGAGTTGATCAAAGATAATTTATTTGTTAAAACACGAGTAATATAAATGGAAATACATGGATAGATTATTTAATTATGTCCTGTGATCGTGTTTTGCCCTTTAGGCGTACAAATATGAGCGATGGCATGTCATGTAAAATAATAAATTCAAATTAGATAATAAAATGTACAAGTCAATCAAAATAATGTCAAAAAAATCAACATACAATAATGGATGTCAAGAATAATAATAATAGACAATGTCGCCAATTGATAAGCCTGATATCGTGGTGGTCGACCGAGCCCAACGCCGGGCAGTGCTCGTCGACATTACCATCCCACATGACGAGAATCTCGTGAAGGCCGAGAAGGACAAGCTTAGCAAGTACCTTGACTTGGCTCACGAAATAACCACCATGTGGGATGTTGATTCGACGATCATTGTCCCGATAGTTGTCACGGTAAACGGTCGTATAGCGAAGAGTCTCGACCAACATCTCAAGAGACTCTCGCTAGAGTTCTCGGTCAAGGGTCAGCTTCAAAAGGCAGTGATCCTTGACACGGCGCGCATTGTGAGGAGGTTCCTCACTCTGCAGCCCTAACCACCGGCAGCTTGAGCCCAGCCACGCTGCCGGCGGCACCCTAGTTTTGAAGTTTTTTATATTATATATGTTTTATAAATATTTAATGTAAAAATTTAAAAAATAAGAGTTAAAATAAATACCTGAAATAAACAATGTCAAGCAAATATGTCAATAGTTACAGATAAATAATCATTGATTTTATAACAACATTCCTCAACCAGAATTTTCTTAATTCGGTCTCAAGTCCCTTATCTCCCGTGGCAGCTTATTGTAAATACGAGGGCCCATGCACACTACATTATTGCTCAATAACATTTATTTTCATCTCTTCCGTTTCTTACTATACGGTCAAAGAAATAAATATCTAACTATATCTGGACAAATCCGTAAGGCTGATAGCCCTGCCAATAAATAATTATGTATAAATGGCTATCCATAATCTCATAAACATCCTTAATTATTTATCTTAGACTATAGCAGCCCGTCCCGGCTTCGCACGGCTGGACATTTTTCAATTAAATTCTTGTGATAAATATAGCCTATGTTACTCAGGGAGAATGTAGCTTAAGTACTTATTGAGTTTATTCGTTACAAACATACACAAATCCAAAAATACAATATCAAAAAAAAATATTTGAGGGTAGGTGCATACAACAAATGTGATTTTTTGCCATTTTTATAGATAATCGTACGGAACCCTTCGTGCGCGAGTCCGACTCGCACTTAGCCAGTTTTTTCAATAAGTTCGTATGACCGTCATTCCGCATCCGCTGCATAAGCGTGCTTCATCATCGACCGCAGGCGAATTGGTGGTCAAACGCAAGTCAGGCAATATTCAGTAATAAAAAAAAACAGGAGGATTTTCATGAAATTTTATACTAATTCATACAAATACATTTTTCAAGTACGATCGGAATCGGTCAAGATGTGAAGAGGTGGCGAGGTCACAGTTCGGAGTGAATAACTAGTATAATAGAGGCCTTATTGGCCTTCTTAGGCCAACTAGCACACCCTTCTAGGGCATCCCGTTAGTCCTTCTAATGCTAATTTTATTGCTTAGATATCACGAGTCCTAGCATGAAACCTAACTGCCCGTTGCTGGCTGATATCCAAAGATCGGTTATTGTACCAACAAAACTGTTGAACGGCCTCTTTTTGAAAAGATTTATGAGGGAAACAAACAATACAGGATGCTGTTGTTTACCCCCAACAATATTTTAACAGCCCATGGCAACATTAGCGTAGAGGCCATTCCGAGAGGTCTTTATCCTCTCAACATGTAAGATCACAAGTTATCATAAGTCAAACTTAGCTGTAAACTTGACCAGGTTCAACCCTAAACCTGAACAGCTGACGCATGACCTTGCCTGTCAATGACTAATAAGTACGCAGAAAGGATATTATTACTACCTACTAATATGAGAACTGAATAAACATAAATTAAATCTTAATTTAGTGTAACTATTTAGTTTGTTTCCGGATCAGCCTAGTTCGCATAAGCTTCCAATGCTGGGCACGAGCCACCCCACTGTAAGAAATGCAAGGCCTTAGACCACCACGCTGGCCAAAAGCGAATTGACAGATTTCATACATCTAGGAAAATGTTGATAAATGTTGTATGTTGATATTTTACTTGGTGGTAGATCTCCTTAGCAAATACAAATACAAATACAAATCATTTATTAATAACACCAAAGTTACAGGTCATTTTTCCATTCATATTTAAAAATTATTATCAAAATCATTACATATGTCAAAACAATGAAAATGAAAATGTCAATAAAGTAATATGTCACATATAAAATGTCAATAAAATTATGTCAATATAATTAAATGTCCATAAAAACAAAAATATTATAATTACTTACTAGTAATTCAATAATCTCTTAGTTTTAAATAATCGTCAAAGTCATAGAACAAGGTCTCTTGAAGCCAAGATCTTAGTTTGCTTCTAAAGCACGCGATGGAAGGTGCATCCCGGATGGAAGCGGGTACGCGATTGTAGACCGCGGGCCCCAGAATGTATACCGACCTCTCCGACTTGACGAGCCGATGCGACGGCGTTACTAGTTGGTCTTTCTTTTTATTACTGCGAAGATCCAACGTGCTGTGGACGCCCCGGCGTTGAAATTTATCTATGTTTGTATGTGTGTACAGGGCTACCTGGTAAACGAACTCACACGGTAAAGGCAGAATCTGTAGCTCCTTAAACAGACCCACGCAAGAGACGTCGTCCTGAACCCCGCATATGGCACGAATAGCTCGCTTCTGCATAACAAAGGCTCTATTACGATCGGCAGCGCGGCCCCACAGCTCCAACCCGTACGTGATGTTACTGTGGACGGTCGCGAAGTAGCAGGAGCGCACTACGCTGCGGGCAGCGGTGCTCGCGAGCCGCCGGAGCGCAAAGCACGAGCGGCTCAGCTTCCCGCACAGCTCGTCTATGTGCGTCTCCCAGGTCAACGCACCGTCGATATGGAAACCTAGAAGTTTCGTACTGTGGACTTGTTGGAGAGCGGTATTGCCGACTGCTACCGAATGAGTCTCAGTCGCGTGGCCATTGAGGTTAAAAGCAAGGAAGCAGGTCTTATCTTTGTTTAGCGCGAGCCCGTTCGATCGGAACCACCTATCTAGTTCGTTCACCACCCCATTCAGCCTCGACTCTAGTTCACGGTGCGTCGGCGCGGTGATCACTGCGGCGACGTCATCGGCGTACATATATATCTCAGCGCCATCGATGGCGCCGGGCAAGTCGTTAAGGAGGAGACTGAATAGAGTATTAGATAGACAGGAGCCCTGCGGGACGCCCATCACATTTTCCGCTTCTGACGACATGACGCGACCTCTATCACCCACCACTACCTGTGTTCGCTTAGACATGAAGGAGGACAGTATGGACAGGGCAGGGCCACGGATCCCATAGAATCGCAGCTTGTTTGCGATGAGGGCGTGATCAGCGGTATCAAACGCGCGCGATAGGTCGCAGCAAAGTAAGGCAACCTGCAGTTTTGCCTCGCGCGCAGTTAAGGGCCAAGTCCTCGACCGTGGGAACTTCTGCTTGAACATCTACATTGATATTTTCTACTCACACAGACGTACATACGTCTGACGTTAGATTTGAATACATTGACGTCACGCTAAAATAGATAAGGAGAGTTAAATTACTATAGCCACGAGCAAGAAGGAGACAGAATGTTTATTCCTATTGCCGAAAGCGGATTTTACATTGATTATCTGTTACATTATGACAGAAGTTTTTTTTTTTTGTTTTGGCATCGCGTTTTGAATATTTGACAGTGTCAAGTGTTTTATATTTTCAAGTTTCATAAAGCAACCGTGGGAACTTATGATTACATTGAAATTTTCGCTCTGGAAACGAATAAATCTACCTTCGGTGTTTCGTACAAATTAAATGTTCATCACGACTTCGTATTCGTATGACGTTTGATGAAAGTCACAGAGAACACGAATGTATTTAGTAATAGTTAGTTGCATCGCGTAGCCTGCGGGCACGTAGCAAGTAGGCAGCATAGGGTGGGGCGTAGATGGAGAAAACAATGGGGCCGATGGGTTTTTGAGATATTAAATGAAAACCGTTTTAATATCGGGCACCATCTTTATTCACCGTTCAGAACCGACGCCTTCCCATAGACCACACGATTCAACATTTTCCATAGAGTAAGGTGGACCGCACACGGATAAGGCTTACTACATACATTACAATATATTTAACATGGGTTAGCTAGTCTACACTAATAATATTGTTATAATCATCGAATTATCGATGAATATAATATTGTAAAGGTTCTGTCATTTTTTGTTTATCTACGTTAGTATTGCATGTACATGAACATGATTATGTTTGCACGGCGCAATGCAGAATATGGCGCTCTTTGAGTTTTTTAATATCCATTTATCCATTTTATACCCATTTACGCAATAGGTATGAATTATGAAAAACTTCTGGACCCATTTTAAAAAAGTAGTTTAGAGTAATTACTATGAGGCTATATTTATTACTAGAATTTAATTAAAAAATAAATGTCCACCCGTGCGAAGCCGGGACGGGCCACTAGTTAATTATAAATACAAACAAAAAGATAATAATTAAACTACTGAAGCGTGTAGAGGTAACAAACAAACACAGACATTTTCTTTTCCGTCTTTGCTTGTTTCTCATTTTTATAATATTATGTACACAAGATGAATAATAAAAAACAAACAAAAAAGCGTCTGTGCACTAATCACTGATTCACTCCACTAAATTACATAAAAGCGTCAATATCGTGGTAACGTATCATTTACTCAAACTAAAGAGGTAAGACAACAAAATAATACGACCGAGCGCGGTCGGTCGGTATTTAGTTGCACACTAGAAGAATCAAAATACAAAACGGCCGGGAAGCATGCGCGCGGTGCTCGGTACCGCCGCCGCCGCGCGCCCACCTCTTGCGGCCTCTCGCGACATGCTATAGGTACACGTGCCTCGTGACGTCAGATTCGTCAGAGAGATTGATTCTTCGAAGAGAGAGATGGTTTGTAGCGCCTACCAAAATAAAACAGCAACAGACGTAACGCAGAAAAGAGGTTTTCAGCAGGCACTATCAGAAATTTTCATCAAACTATCCGTACTTATCTGCTAATAGAATAAACAAAACGTACAATAAAAGGTCTAAGCCTTAAATGTATCTGCATCAAAGTTAGCATCTATAAAATTGCGCCTTTCCTATAATTTTTTTGATATCAAGATTACGGTTTAAAAATAATTTGGCCATATTCTATTTCATAATTTCAAGAAACGAAAAGCGTTTGAAACTATTTTTTCTCCAAGCATAATAATTCAGGATATGTATTATAGTATTCATTAATTTCAAACTTCCACATGATGTATAACGTCACAAAAAGATTGACAAAAACACATCGATTGCCTTATTTCACAAGACTTGCCCGTTAACACTCGCCACAACACCTCGCGCACCAAGTCTGTGGTCGCGCGACCGGCTCGGTACGCATACTGCCGCTCCGACAGGACACCACGGTCCACGACAAAATTAAGTAGCCTTCTATTGAGACCGACCTCAACCACCTTGCTAATAGCGGGGACAAGGGATATAGGGCGGTAAGACTTGGGGTCTGCTTTTTTGCCCTTTCCTTTGTACAAGGGGCATATTTTTACTCTTTTAAGCGCCGCGGGATACATACCTTCCCGCAGGCATGAATTAAATAAGTAGCTAATTACGGGTGCGACCGGTTCTATGGCGGTTTTCAATATACTTGCAGACAGACCGTAGAGATCAGTACTTTTCTTAGGGGCAATACGTTTCTTCGTTATTGTAAAAACTTCGTGGGGTGAGAAAGGTTCTAATCTTATAGACACATCGCTCGCGGATGCCTCGTTCCCGAGCGCGGCCAAAGCGCTGACGCTATCAGCCGCGGGCGCTCCGCACCTACTCGCCGCCGTCACAAACTCCAAGTTGAGAGCGTCAACCACATCCTTTTTTGTGATAAACGGTTGGCCATCTGCATCCCGCACCAGGTCTGTGAAATCGACTCTCTCCCGAGTACCACGACCTAGCTCGGAGTTGATAACACGCCACATACGTCGCGGATTATCCTTAACCATATTAGAGAAATGGTTAAATCTTTTTTCTTTTAATAGAGAGTGATATTTCACGGTAAGTTCATCGCACTTACTACGCAGTACGTCGTCAGTTGGAAAGTTCCTTTTTAATTGTGCAGTGTCATGTAGTAAATGTTTAAAGTTGTGAATTTCCGTGTCAACCCAATGTTTTTGATGAGTCAGCGGTAGCAGGAGGTCGTCTACGTAGGTACCACCACAGTACCAGTTATTCTGCCGCTAAGCAGTAGTGTGTAAACATTACTGTGTTCCGGTTCGAAGGGTAGGTACTGCAGCGAAATTACTAGGCTGTTGAGACTAACCATTGAAAGTCTCAAAGTAATGAGCACCAAAGCAGTGATGCCCTGGACTTGGTTTTGTTACTCAAAGTTCTGTGTATCGCTGCAATTGGCATGGACAGGCGTAATCTCTTACCATCAGGAGAGCGTCTAGTTCGTCTCATTACTTTTTACATTGAAAAAAAATCTCGTTCCGAACGCGACGGTCCATAGTATGCATCAATCAGTATTAGAGAAAAAATAAACAACGACCTTTTTGAGTACATCATCATAATATCGTAGTCCACTGCTTGAAAGAGGCTTGAAAGAGACAGTCCAATCTTTGGCTTTTCGCTTTCAGCCATTGCCAGCTGTCCTAGGTTTATCGTCTCTCCGTCAAGTCTCACGACGATAACTACGCGGGTAATACCGCGAGGCGTCCGCAAGTGATACATATATTTGAAATGATTTTACGAAATTAGACTTTTAATATTGGTGTTATCAATAAGTCATTTGTATTTGATGGAAGAGATTTAGATCAGACGAGAAATGTTGTACAATTTTTTTCCATTTATGGACAAATGGATCATAATTTTACAGTGAAATCACAGCTACTAGCATTTATTTTGATCTTTATTTGCGGCAAATCACAATTGCTTGAATAAAATAGTAGATATTAGCATAATCTACTGTTTTACTGCATGTAAATGCAAAAGTACTTGAACTGTACATAACGACTTAACTGCTGAATCAAAAGAATGGTAAATTAATTTCGAAATAATAGCTTGTACATGCGGTTTCACTCGTACATGTCTGCATCTACCTTTAGCACATAAACTTTCGAAAATTGCGTTCTATCGAAAATCAAATACTTGTAATTTTCATCTAGGTACACTAATATTATAAAGAGGAAAGATTTGTATTTTTGTATGTTTGTAACGAATAGACTCAAAAACTAATGGACCGATTTCAAAAATTCTTACACCTTTGTGAATGTACTCTATCCCCGGGTGACATAGACTTTTTATCCCTGTATTCCCGGGAACGGGAACTACGCGGATGAAACCGCGAGGCATCCACTAGTCTTCCTATATAGAAAAAAAAACTTAATTCAAATTGTGGTGTGGTGTAAAAAAGCTGTGGTCTGAAGAAGCCCTAATAGTATTGAAAACATTCTTGGAATCCTCGAACCCGCATTCCGGTGAATACATTCATAAGTAATTCTGAAATATATTTCCATCAAAGGCTTTGTACTGACCATTATTAAAAAAAAAAAAAACTTGAAAAACGGTGTTTTTTTTTATAATTTGCCCCGTCGCGTCGGGCAGTTTTTCATGAAAGCAGTTTTTTGTATACGCCAGATATACCTTTATTTAAACACTTTTACAAGATTGTGGGTTCAACCTAGTTAGTTTATTTGGTAGTACTTACACTCTTATCTGTTTGAGTTATATTCCCACACAGGACGAACATTTCTGTACATGTAATGTATTTTGTATAAATGTTTGTTCTGTGTATGGGTGTGCTATATGTTTGTTTTAATTGTTATGTCAAAATTTGTGAAGCAATGATTAGTTTCATCAAAAATGAAAGAAAAAAAGAATGAAAAAAAAATGAAGAAGATAATTATGTAACATAACAAAACAATATAAATACAAATATATTTTATTTGACTAAAAACCGTAAAAAAGCGAACAAACTATCTCTACATATCATATGAGACAGACGGACATACGTCGAAACTCGCTCATTCTGATAGAGGATGATATATAAACGTATCACTATTAAGAAACCCAGGAAACAGTGCGAGCGCTTCAGACTACGTACAATAAAGTAGATACCTGAACTATTTCGTAATATAAGTACTACCACTGTCTACTCAATTGCAACATTTTTGTGCCATAACATTGCTATACATATTTTACTTAATCACTTATCTACTCCTCAACCATAATTATGTACAATAGGACATTTCCTACCACTCTTCCCTTCCATTTTCTGACTTTTCTATTAGCGTTATCGAATAACGAATGTTACTGTTTAGGTCCTCTGATCTCGCTTTGGTTTAGGCACCTACTTGCTTCATAATATCATCATAACATGGTGATTTTTTAAAAGTACACTAACAAATATAAGCTAGCGAAATTACTGGGCTGTTGAGACTAACCATCGAAAGTCTCAAGGTAATGAGCACCAAAGCAGTGATGCCCTGGACTTTGTTTTGTTACTCAAAGTTCTGTGTATCGCTGCAATGGTCATGGACAGGTGTTATCTCTTACCATCAGGAGAGCGTCTCGTTCGTCTCATTACTTTTTTACATAAAAAAAAAAAAAACAAATGCGCAACTTACGACGTCAATTCTCTACTAAGGAAAGAAAAAATGAAGCAGTAAATGACTTATTGATGTCTGGTACTTACTAATATGTATTAATTAGTAATCTACGCAATTTCTATGGCTGTAACATTCCCACTCTCAACCGTTTCTTGATAATAAACAACATTATCTAAACCCCGTTTTCTGCTGTTATTCATTCATTACACTGCTGGCGGGAAAACGTATTCAAGTTCACCGAAATCTAGTAAATTTGTAAGACAATAGTCCCACGCTCCCCTCCATTTTGGCAGGAGGCAGTGCGCGCGTGCTGCTTGCAGTCCATCACCATTTGGCGCGAAAAAATAAACGTCCGTAGCCGAACACAACCACAAAAAAAAAACAATTTTTTCAAGGACATTTTTGGCTCGTAAAATAAACAACATTCATCCTATTTTTAATATCTACAAATAGAAATTGTCAGCGACGTAACATATTAGAGCCATTAAAGATACCGTTATTTCTGTCTATGTTGTACTGGACAGTAGTTTTTGGTGTCGTTTTGTATAAATAGGTTGTTTATAAAGTGGGCGGCGAGCATCCCTGGCGATTGTGTCTGGAGAAGCGCGTGAGAGCGGACATCTTCAACCATGTACCGGTTAGTGCGCATTTTTCACTTTTTTTACCCGCGAGTTCAAGTTCACGGTTTTGTGCTTGTGACATGTTTTTGATCGATTGGTGAACTGACTAATTTGAAGGACAAATAATTTGTATTAGTTTTGTGTTTTGTGCAAAAATAGAGCGAGCTTTCATAATTAGTTTCTAGAAATTATAATTAGCCAGACCATCAAAGAGGTTCGAGAGGTTAATTGCCAGTGTAATATACCAGTGTACTTTTTCCCGTACCAACATTATACCAACAATAAATAATCAATTACTCAGCGACGTTCTCCGACTTTCAGCAATTTTAATTTGCGTATTTATTTATTAAAGTAACAATTTAATTTTGAATTAAAAAATGTTTAAAAATGTATCATTCAAACAAAACTTTATGAAAATAGAAACATATATATAAATTATAATTGACTCGATAGAAATTCAAATAAAATAAATTACACTGAAAAAAATATTTAAAATTTGAGATTCTGCTAAGATATTCTATTTCAAAAGTATTTTATGTATTTTATATATTTTAGGTATGTATGTAATAGTAATAAATATGGTTTTTACTTTTTAGGGCTTCTTATGACAGAATTAGGTTTAGTTGTTGATGTTTCCTACTTATCTACTGTGAGATGAAATGTAAAAAAAAAAAAAAATATGACACGCTAGAACCACCATAATTTTGCTCTGAGATTCAAATTTGCATAGTTTAATAATCTTATTCAAAATTAAGTATCATAATCCCAACTCAATATAAAAATTGGTGAAACCCGTTTTAAAAATGTTCAATCTTGTAAGATATTTATTGCTTCCATAAAGTACAAAATAGTATATGGTACACAATAATTTCGGGCACAGTAACGTTAAATAAAAAAAGAGGATTATTTCAAAAGTCAAAATTTTATTACAAAGTTATTTAATGTCATATTTTATAAAAAATATACATCGTGAAAATCTACTATTTTTCTGACAAAAATTTGTCTATTGTTTCGCTTTGAGCATAAGATGTTGTTTTTCTTGTGAATTTAAATTAATAGTATTAAATTCAGTTTTGTATGTTAATTTACTTCTTCTCTCTTGTTTTTATTCTTTTTTTTTTAGTGTAGTCATTGACACAAATGGATTCGTTTCCAATCAAGACAAATATTGATTTCCCTAATGGTTTCAGGCTAGGTGGCGCTGTATAGTTTCCTAGTTTCCTACGACATTTATTAATTTATCAAAACCTTTACTCCTTTCAAATTTAAATTAAAAAATCACACAATTAACCTAATGCTCACATAGAGCCGCCTAGCCTAATTACTTAAATAAATCGGAACCGGAAGTTTTTTCTTGCCCTAGTCGTACAGTATCTCATGTGTAACCCACTAAGTCCCACCAGTTTTCATTCAAGCTAAACTTCTAAATACCGCCTAACAATGTACAAAAAACTTATAAACTTGGTATTGTCTCAAACAATGGGCCCGAGAACCTAATTACTTACAATTAGCTATACATACCTACTGATAATTAAACATCTGAGGAGATTCAATCTTTCGCTTCTGGTTAGAGTACGCGCCAATATTTGTGCTCGCTCGGAACGATGCAATCCTCCAGCCGCGCTTCCTTAGGGAGATTCCTGTACAAATCCGCTATAAAAACATTCAAATAAACTTTTTACATTTAGACCTTTTTTTGGTTCTGGGTGCTTAGCTTATGTTGCATTTTTACAAATTCATTAAATTCCAAAATGTTTTTGACTGATTTCTAACTGCGCTTAGGTAGCATGATGACACCTGATATTACATGTGTAAGTTTTTATAAGTTTAAAGTGTATTGCAGTCACAACGCAAACAGTTATCATACAATTTTATGGCAGCCCGTACACGTAGCGCGCGATCCGCGATCCGCGATCAATGATCGCGATCCAGACTGATCGTGTACGAAGCGGATTGACGGACTGATGCTCCGGATCGCATAATATCTAGAAATTTTGAAATCATGATCGCGGATCGCGGATCGCGGATCGTGATCATGATTGAACGTGTAAGGCGGCCCTATGAGATATAGTATTTCGCTACTTATATTATAAGACTACGAATTTTCACTCAAATAAAATAAGTTTGTTTACAAAACTTATGGTAGTACAATAGTACTACCATAAGTTTGTTTACAAAACTTATGGTAGTACAATAGTACTATCATCGTAGGTCTGTTTGTCACGTTTTCAGGTTAAACTAAGCAACAACTCATCTGTGTGTATGGGTTATTCCATCAATGGAAAGGTCCAAATTAAAGTCACAACATGTACCTACTGTCATGGACTCCCGTTTACATCTTACGGATTACTAAATTTTTTCTCTCAAAAAACCCCCGCG
Organism: Biston betularia; assembly: GCA_905404145.2. Taxonomy (NCBI): domain Eukaryota; kingdom Metazoa; phylum Arthropoda; class Insecta; order Lepidoptera; family Geometridae; genus Biston; species Biston betularia. Next base: position 812,237 of record FR989883.1, read on the forward strand.
TCATTCGTCGTCGATACCTTTGGGCTGATAAAACACTTCGGGTATCATCGAATTAGAGAGTTAGAGTAATTTTGAAAGTTTTTAACAGATTATTACTAAAAACAGCAACATTTTTGAAAGTTAAAGTCAGTCAAAGCGTAGACTTAATCGATCTTAATATTACTTAATATAAAGTATTTATTCTTGAGGTGTTTGACTACAGCTAAACTGGTTAACTGATAGTGCGTATACCTATATTTACCGGAATTTCGTGCACAAAATACTTTATTTACATACCTACATTGTTTACCTCCACATTTCAGCCATGTTACAATAGCCGTGATCGCTTATTAACGTCTCCTAATTGACACTCATTGCAAATGTCAGCTAGGACACTTGTCCACGTTACCTATGTTCGATCACCGAAATTTGCGCGAACTATTGATGACATAATAACGTTCAATTTGGAGAACGACGCCTGAGGTCTTCGCTTTGCTCGGTCAAATAGGATAGGTACCTTAGTACAATCTCATACTTTTCTTGGATCAAAAATTAAGTAATTATTATACTTACACTAATTAATGAACGGAGTAATTCTTATGAGTTAAGTAAATTGCTAAATAAAACTCGCGATCACAACGAAGATGCAGAGGTGTTCTGCAACATGTTCAGAGCTGCTGTATTTATTGTCGGCGACTGTACAAAATAATGTTTAATTTATTTAATAAGTTCTTATGTAGGAAGGTACGTTTCCGTGTTTTGGTCACCTAATTTAAGATAGGTAAACCTTGAAACGGCTAGAGAATTTTGAGAAAATTTTGATGTTAAACGACACGGCGACTCCGCCAATAATGTGTTACTCGTTCAAAAATAATTTGACTAGAAAAAAACAAAACGGATTTTCTCACCTCAGCATGTCATGCATGACCAGTATTATAGTCGTAGCAGTACGACCAGCGCTGGTCTTCCGGTGAGCCCTTGTAGTTGAAAACCAAGCGTGTATGTTGGAGTGTGCGTGTGTTGTGTGTTATTTAAGGTGCACTGTGTATATACCTACCCACAGTGGCGGCCTTAGGGGGTGGCAAGCAGGGCAACCGCCCGGGGCATCGCGTCCTCGTAGAAAAAAGTCTATACCATGTATGTATGTGTATCTCGCGCCTCGCACTTAACAAAACCCCTCCTGAACGCATGGTCTCATTATTAGTGCAAGCATGTTACGGCCACTCGAGCAATCGAACAAATTTTTAGTAAAACGGACTCAAAGAAAAAGGGCCTCACATTGATTTGTCGCCCCGGGCCTCGCAACAGCTAAGGCCGCCGCTATGTACCCAATATAAATATATGGATTGAATAATTCTTGACATAGCAATGTTTTATGTAATTCGAGTTGTCGTTGAAATGTTAAGATGTGTATGCCTTTACCGGCTTATCTGTTACCAAGCATGCGGCACAATGAGCATGTTTTTACACAATTGTATAATAAATTGATGTCCATGACAAAATATACTTTTGATAAGCACCTTGCATTGTCATCGCGTGTAGATTCTAAGATAAGGGTGCAACCGTAAACGGAGTGTTGAAAATAGAACACGATTGTGCAACGGTTTCTTTTAAAATCTTACTAACGACTGTCCAAAAAATGGACTAATGTATATATGTACGTGAGTTTAGCGATGATAACTCAGTGGTTAGCGCGGTAGGTTGGCATGCCGAAGGGCGTGGGTTCAAACCCCAACAATGAGCTTGATCTACCGGTGAAGGAAAACATCGTGAGGAAATCATAGCATGGTGGTAGAGTACTTTCTAGTACTCGGCTGGCTAGCTACCACACGCAAGTTGAAAATCTGCCGCCAAGCGTCTAACGGTTTGTTCCGGCAGCTTCACTTGAGAGCCTGTTCCATTCCAGGCTAGGTGTGCTTTACCATCTTCGACCACACCTTCACTTAACATCAGATGAGCTGAGGTCAAATACCTAGCTTATCAACCATTAAAAAAACTCAAGTTACATGACTACGGAAGCTCGGACCACGAGATTAGCAATACATATTTAAAACATGCATTAGGCAAGTGCACACAATGTACCAGTAGGTACATTAGTAATACGATTATCATGATTAGCCATGCATGGCGGTTTCTGGACAAAAAGTACGCGAATAACGACTAACTATATCTAATTAGCCTACACTAAATAATCTAGTACCTACATACGATACATGGCAAGTATTCATTATATCTACCGAACTGTATCCCGTTCTACGGAAAATATGCTCGAATGTTGGCTACAATAATATTATATACAAATTTACAATTGATGACAGCCCGTTGGCTCATTGGTAGTATATCTGCCTTGAGTAGGGTGTGGGTTCGATTCCCACTCAGGGCAAACATTTTGTGAATAAACAAATGTTTGTTCTGTGTCTGGGTGTTCTGTATGTGTTATAAGTATGTATTTACAAAAAAAAAGTATTTATGTATTCTATCAGTTATCTGACTTCCATCACACAAGCTCTGCTTAGTTTGGGGCCAGATGGCGCTATGTGTATAGTCCTACGATATTTATTATTATTATTATTATCTATTAATTAAAAAAACTGACCCCATGACCCTTAGACCAACTAAACGCACTGCTCCAATGAAACAGCGAGGTTTTGGTGTAAACGAAAATATCGACGATATAGGTATGTAAGTTTACAATTTTTAGGTTTGTTGATTTTTTAAAAACCTCTCGATCGATTTCGCTAAAATTTATATGGGACCATCTCTGAAGTATGATCTACCAAACAAAAAAAGAATCATCAAAATCGATTCATGATTGGCGGAATTACCGCGTGACATACCTACATTTTATTTTTCTTGTACAATGTAAATGGATTTGACTATTAATTTAATGTAACTGGCTTTTATTCGTTTTTAATTCATTAAATAAATACAAAAAAAAAGTACAGTCGAATTAAGAACACACCGTTAGATGCTTGGCGGCAGATTTTCAACTTGAGGGTGGTAGCTAGCCAGCCGATTACCAGTAAGTACCATACCACCATGCTAAGGTTTCCTCACGATGTTTTCCTTCACCGGCAGCTCAAGCTCATTGTTGGGGGTTGAACCCACGCCCTCCGGCATGCGAACCGACCGCGCTAACCACTGAACTATATAAAACTAAAATATTAAGTTTCCCGGTAGATACAATCTGGGTGTCTTCAAGTCGAGAGTGAATTTTTATCTTCTAAGCAAGCGTGCTCCATCTTAGACAGGTGAGCTGTGGTCAAACAACACAGCCTGTTATTAATAAAAAAAATTGCATGTAAGGCCAACATGATATTTTTTTTGTGTGTTTGAACTTGATATAGTGTTGTAGAAAAACCATTGCCGCACTCATTAGATGTCGAGACAGTCTCAATGAAATTTCAGTCACGAGGACTGAAGGAAGTCTTTATTAGCGCTTCACTTGTGAATAAGTCAAATATGATCTGAATAAAAAGCGATGCCCTGAACTTTTTTGCTACAAATACAAATGTTTTATTGATAACACCAATGTCACAAGTCAAATATGACATTAAAAAAAAACACTGATTACATGTCAATGAATAAAAACAAAATGTCAAATAAAGTACTTACATAATAATTATGTCGAAAACATGTCAATTAGTGTTGCCCAAATTCAGTCTTGGTCTTGCAGTCTTGGTCTTGTTCTTGCGTTTTTGCAAGACCAAGACCAAGAACAAGACCGCGTATTTTTAGCAAGACCAAGACCAAGACTGACCGTGCAAGACTTGAGCAAGAACAAGACTAAGCCTGCAAGACTCTTGCGTCTTGCAGCTAGGACTTAGCGCTATTTCACGGAGTAGTTAGACAGGTGTAACAGTTCGGTGTATAGGTACGCTTAGGAATTCTATGAGACGCAAAAAACTGTATCAAAGAATATGAAAAACTGGACCTATGCCCATTACGACTAATACCATAAACATACCTACATAGCGAATAAAAAAATATCCATTAAAATCAAACTGAGTGCATGCATAGTTATGTTTTAACCATCGGCACTTTGATAATGCGGCATCAAAGGTTTTGTACTTACTTCTCAAAGAAATTTGCCGCTTTTCGGAAGTACATGGTTATGATACACGCGCCGGCGGCTTCTTTTGAAATCATATACAACAATCGTTGCCGCCGCGCCGAAATCACAACATTTGACACTATTTGATTGCCGCCACAGGGCGTAGGTATACTCATGCAAAATAATTTCGAATTTTAAGAGTACCTACAGGTGTTCCAAAGAATAAATAAGTTTCAGAGTGCTTAGAATGAAAATGAATACATTATACTGATCACGCAAGTAGTATTATGATAGGAAAAAATGTTAAGGATAGGTAGTAGATGTCATAATAATTTATTCTAGTAAGTATATATTATAATATTGATTATATGGTTTTAAACTAATTATTTAGGTACTATTATTGTACATTTAGTCATTATATTTCTTAAGTTTTTACAAGAAAAAATAGCAAAAAAGTGTTCAAATATCACCCGTTTGATAAATATTGTAGCCACTTTTAAATATACTTGAAACGTGTAAAAAATTCTACAAAACTAATAAAATAATATAAAAAGCGTAGGTACTTACCTACTAATAAAATAAAAAGCCTGCGATAAGAGTTTTGTATTGCTTACCAGCCCGAATATCTCTGAGAGAGATGATGAGAGTAAGTATTTACTAGCAGTGCCCGCGACTTCGTCCACGAGGAATAGTAACTTTGGAGGTATAGTGACGTTCAGGATTTATTTATTTATTTTAAAACTTCTGTCATCAAACATACAAACAAACTCTTCAGCTTTATAATATTAGTATAGATAAGTATAGATGTACGCCAAAACATTCACTTATATGTAAAGAATAGTGATTGGCACTAATTCTTTACATATATTTTATTCACGCGTCGCGTCTGTACAAGTAGGTAATAATCTGTGTTTTTTGATTGTGTTAATTGCAAGACTTGCAAGACTCTTGCTGCAAGACCAAGACCAAGACCAAGACTGGGAGCGCAAGACCAAGACCAAGACCAAGACCAGGTGTATTGGCGCAAGACCAAGACCAAGACTGGCTAAGTCTCGTCTTGTTCTTGCATTTGGGCAACACTAATGTCAATATAAAAATATTCTACTCACTCAAAAGTCTTACTAGATACTACTCAAAAGTCTGGGTACTGATACAATGGACATGGGCAGGCGTTGTCTCTTACCATCAGGTGAACGTTTTGCTCGTCTCATTATTATCACATGAAAAAAAACCTTGAAACATAAAAATGTACGTACATTTTTTTATTTTTTTTTACGCTCCACAGACACTGTACCTACATATTCACGAGTAGGTTTTTTTTTTTTTACTTGAGTATGTACCTAGTTATACCTTTACGTATTAAGTATGGTATTTTTTCTTGTGTCAATCAAATTAATATTATAAAAAATGTTTGTCTTTAAGTTTGTTATTTCCTCACACTGTAACGGCGGGATGAAATTAAATGAAACTTAGTTTTAAAAGCAGAACTATTTTGATCCCGAAAAACGCGGTTAAAACCACATGGCTTTGTTAGTATATACGTACCTATTAACAGCGATAAAGTTTGGGGTGTAGGTCATTGTACTACTGTATGGTCATGGACAGGTGTTATCTCTTACCATCAGGAGAGCGTCCCGTTCGTCTTATTACTTTTTACATTAAAAAAAAAACAACTCTGTTACCATAGAAAAAGTTCGTTGACCCTTGGCTAAATGTTTGGAATAAGGACATTTCTCTAAATGTCAGATTTATTTCTGTAGTAAAAGTTGTAATGGTGTGTACAAAACCCCCTTTCGACTTATCACTCCCCAAGCTCATAACTCGCGCGGTAAGCGCAGCCTCGTAAACTTTTCGTGCAGTATTTATTAGTTTCGCACATAGCCGTCCATCAATAGACACGAACTAGCTACCCAAACATTACGAGTTACTATAATCACGTTGTGAAAAAGAAAATCCTTACATAAGCACCGAGAGCAGCGTGTCAACAGTCAACAGCGGGTCAGGGTTCTGTTCACACTCTAGGTACCCGCGCTTTACGCAATCGTACCCACCGAGAACACGAGAAGCGCGCCAATGTTAAGGTTCTCGATTTCTCGACACATTTTGTGTTTTCGACAATCGAGTTTCGAGAATTCTCGACAACAATTTCTCGAGTTTTTTTTTCAATATGCATAAAAGTAATAAAAATACAATTATAGCATCAAACACTATTTTGTTTTTTAAATTTACTAATGACTACTTACGTTTCTCATCCGTACGGCCAAGGAATGGAACAAACTGCCGGCTTCTTGTTTCCCTAGAGATAATTTCTATGTCTCCGTGCTTCATCTTCGACCACATCATCGCTTAACATTAGGCGAGTTGTAGGAATTGTAGGAAGACAAGAAATCAACTTTACCTAGTCTTTCAAAATAAGTTTTTTTTTTTAATTGGATGCATATTAGTAGTACCTAATATTAGAATTTTAGATCAATCATTCTAATTATTTCTAGCTAAGCTAATCAATCGTTCCGATTCGATTTTGTTTGCGGATAAATTCCTCGAGTTCTCGACTTCTTGAAACAGTTTTTGTCGTCTGAACTTGCCAGTGGATTTCTCGATTTTCGTTTCGAGAAATCTCGAGCCTAACCCCTAGTCACTAGAATTTTCGATGCAAAATAAACTGTGGTTGGTCGACCTGGGTTTTATATCTCCCGCGTTTGATTACTCTAGACATTATTTGGTTAAAATGTTTGACTGTTTGTCTTACCGTGAGAACACCGTATGGTCTATGGTAATGAGGTTGATATCAAGTATGGTTTAATGAACGGCCTTGAATTTAAAATAAAATTTATTGGAATTCACGAAAAAAGTACAAGAAGCTGACGTCAAGTCGCCTATAGTTACTTGACGAGCAACAGCGGGTTCCGTTCGCTAAAAGTGCGATATCAATACTTGACAAAACAAAGTGATCATACTTCGTAGATCTGATGACCATTGGGGTAGACGCATTCTGGCGAGGAGGGCATAAATCCTCAAAAGTTGTAGTAAACCCTGATAAATGATATGGCAGTGGGCAGAGACTGGAAACGAAATTTCGAAAATCATTCTATGTGGAGTGGACTGATGATGATTTTTTAAATAAAAGATATTAAGTGACGGCGTGGTCGTAGATGGTAAAGGACACCTAGCCTGGAATAGAACTGACTCTAAGTGAGGCTGACAGAACACACCGTTAGGTGCTAGGCGGCAGATTATTAACTTGAGGGTAGTACCTAACTGAGTACTAGAAAGTACTCTAACGCCATGCTATGGTTTCCTCTCGGTGTTTTCCTCCACCGGGAGCTCAGGCTCATTGTTGCGGTTTGAACCCCCCGACGTGTGAACCGACCGTGCTAACCACCGAGCTATCATCGCTACAAAAATCATGTATACAATGGTTGATCTAATATGGATTACGCATACCTAGGAGAAATCTGTTTACTTTGTTTTGAAGACTCCAAACCTATCAGCCATGCTATTATCAAAACAAAAGTAGCAACTACTGTTTTTTATCAACTTTAAAAATAATCGCTATAAACGTTTTGGCTTTTAGGTCATTCCCCTTGGAACTTGGAGCCATTAGCAAAGATAAATCGAAATTGATACATTTCCATAATATGATTATTGGAACACATAAATACAAACAAGTTTCTTTTTTTTATAAAATACATTAACCGGTCACGCGGGCGCCCGGTCGTAGACGGTACTAATTACACTATACTTTAATTTATGGAGAGAATTTGAAAGCCATTTTAAACCATTGACCAATGTCGAGGAAAATTTTAACTTATGTAAGTATTATTGTACTTAATCGAATTATTTATGTACAGACAAGCATCGGTAAAAGTAGCTGGAGGAAGACGAGTCTAATTTTTTTTATTTTGTTTAATTATTTTTTTTACAAATAGGCTTACGTTTGACCGCCAACTCGCCTGATGTTATGCGAAGGTGCAGTCTACGGTGGAGCACGCTCGCCTAAAAGAAACCGATTCATTCGCGATTTGAAGGCACCCAGATTGTATCTATCAGGGAACACCCACACGGGCAGCATATGAGACGAACGAGACGCTCTTCTGATAGTAAAAGATAACGCCTGTCCATGACCATTGCACCGATACACAGACTTTAAGTAACTTGCGACACAGGTGTAGGTATAAGCTTTAGATACTCTTTGCAGCAGTGAATTTATGGATGTTCTTGGCAAGCCGATGTATTTTAGTAGAACACGTTAACCGCCACGTAGGCCACCATCACCGGTGACCGGACTCCCTTATCTATGTGCTTCGTAGGTCACCGGTGACCTTAGGGTAGACCCGTTTTCAAACGTAATTTGTAAGCCGTAGTGTGCATATTCATTGGATTTTATTTAAGAAAGTGACCGCTGTGGCGCTGATAGGTTTGCCTCCTAGTTTTACATTGAAAAATGTAACATATATCTTGGTAAACTATATCAAGGAGCACAAAGTAATGTAATTTTCACAATTTCACTCTGGCTATAAATGTGTTAAAAAGATATTTTGCTGGCAATCCTCTCGCCCCTAATTTTACAGCATATAAAACCCATATGCGTAGCAGGCAGCGGCAGCACAAGTTGCCAGCACTAGGTGGGTAGCGTACCCAGCATGCTGGCGGCATTGCTACGTTGAATTGCAATTACGTGCCACAATCAATTCTGATGAAAATAATATTTGCTTTGTCTAATTCTAGATTACTTCTCGCAATTCTACTATGCCTGAAGCCTGCCTCATCAGCACCACAGGGCAAAGAGAGCGACGTCACTTTCGTCAAGATCCAACCAGTCGTAGAAGACAGCCCGGCAGATTCCTCCAGCGCTCGAGAGTCTAGGATCGAGAAGCTACCGCTAACATTCCCTGGCAATTTTTCTGCCACCAATAGCAAGGAACCGGACAAAATTTTTTCTGAGACGAAAACTGAACGATCAGAAAAAACATCCTCGTCAGAAGATATGCCAGAACTGTCAGGTAATACTTCAAAATTACCTAAAACCGAATTAAATTTGTCAGAATCAGATTTGTCAGAAAATCTTGACTTGTCAGAAACCAATCAATCTGAAACGGTTTCAAATCCGAACGGCACAGAAGAATCCGACACAACAGATGATTTGTCAGAAGTCAATCCGACAGACGATTTGTCAGAATCAAACGCCGACAACTTGTCCGATACCGTACCATCAGAAACGAATCAATCTGATAGACGCGCTAGAAACTTCGATTCTGTAGAAACGACGGAAACGACCGAAGTTGCCACGGGAAAATACGAAGATGACATAATAGATGCGCCCAGAACAAGAGCGCCACCAAAATTCGTTCCAAAAGTTCCTAAATCGAGCTATATTCCAAAACCTATTAACAGGTATTCCGCGAACCACCTAAACATTGTCGGCAAAAGGAAGTTCAGATCAAAGTGCAGCTGCCAAAAAATATGGAATTGTCCTAAGCTACAGATATCAGTGCCCAGATGTCCGGATGAATACTTTTTATGTTGTTTTTGAAGAAATACACTTACTGTAATACGATGATAAAGAAACGTGATTAATTAAAAAAAATACCAAAAGAATGATAAATTGAGGGTTAAAATTCTATAATTTTGAAGATAAATTATAAGGTTCATTTAAGGAGCTGTACTTTTTAGTTACCTATGCATTACTGAGTTTCTTGCCATAGATCCACTACAAGATTCTATTTGGAACGCATCAAGGCCATCCATGCCTTTCTTCAGTTTTTGGCTCCAAAACGTCTTATAACAGAAAAAAAAAACAATAACGATTAGAATACAAAACTAGTGCAACAAATATTGGAAATCATGCATGGTATGTTGTAAAAGTGACCCACCGAAAAAGAACTAGGGACAGACTGGGTTCCGTCCATATATTACGTAAATATCATAATGCAATGTAGTTATTGGATAACAGCGCATTGTCTTCCTAACTGGCTGGTAAACAATATGTCCTGACCTCACATTGTAAGGTTATATCTATTTGAACTCTGTACAAGGTCTCCTTATTTTAAAATATGAAAATTGTGATGATTTATGACTAACATGAATAGTATTAAAAGTTAAATGTAGATTAAATTATTTAAACAAAAATGTTGTATTATTTTAGTCAACCTCACGCCTGCGCAGGTCGACTTATTTTTTTTTTTAATTTCGTACTAAGGCACTTTTCATTAGCGTTTTGCGCTTGCGAAACTTAAATTTTAACTAATCAGTATCTACTAACCTAATTACTTTTTTATAATATTGAAACAAGATCGCGGGGCAGATGAAGGTAAGCACGTTCACCTGCCCCGCCAGCTTGTTTCTTTCAGTCGCCTGTAAACAGCTGTAACAGAAACGTTACCGTTGTATTGTCTACTTTTCAGTGTTTTGTGGGTTTCCGATTTTTGTTTTCTGATCAACAATTTATTATATCCCCGGATCAGTGTTGTTTTTGCTAAGTAAGGCCAAGTGCGGATAGGCAGGCTTCATACATCTTCGAGAACTTTTTTAAGAACTTGTAGGTTTCTTCACGATGTTTTCCTTCACCGTTTGTGTAAACAGAGACAGCATTTTTTCGTTCTAGCTCAAGTTCTTTGTTCGTTATCTCTAAAGCCACCTTAACTTAGAAAAGACAGACATCGAACCTAAGACCTCCAAATTGCAAGCCAGATGGTCTCCCAACCAGGTTGCCGAAACAAAGGGGTTTAATTGTTTACTGGATGATTATTCTAAATGAAATCCATGTATCCACATATAAATCGATATAATAGAGACATAGAAACATTAATTATCACAAAATATTAACATAGACATAAACAGTCACATTTCGTATAGCCCAGTCCCCCCTCTCTCCCCCACACACCGGGAGTTTTTTTATTAGCCAAATAGGAGCAAGGAAACTATCAAAAATAGAGTTTGGCCAACGAAATTGTCGAAGATATTAACAGTATCAAACTGTCGTTTGCTAGAACGTTCAACTCCTACCAAAAACCACGCAACTTTACCATTTGAAAACTAAAATTCGCAAAGCAAACCTTTTTGCATTTAAAATAAGTTTTATTTATTTAATACTAGCGGACGCCTAGCGTTTTCACCCGCGTAGTTCCCGTTCCCGTTAGAATACAGGGATAAAAAGTAGCCTATGTCACCCGGAGATAGTGTAGCTTCCCAACGGTGAAATAAAAGTTTTGAAATCGATCTAGTAGTTTCGGAGCATATTCAATACAAACAATCAAGAAATGTCATTGGCCAAACACTATTTAACTACAATTATTTTAAACATTTAGTAAAAATATATACTTAACTACTACATATATGAAAAATTAGATATTACCTAACATAGAAAGTAAGATACATTCGTAAAAATTATATTTCTTTATAAAACAATAACAACGCAAAAATTATATGATTATTAAAATAATGAATGCGATAAAATAAAAATGCATTCAATCTAAAACCACTGAATAAACTATTTTGGCCAGTTTACATTATAACAGAATCATTTATAGAATATCAGTTGGGACATTTTAATCTAGATTATCTAAGTTTTGTTTGTTTAAGGTATATAGATAGTTTATTTCCGCCTAACAGTCGTTCCAGTTCCAACAGTGATCGTTGACTCAGTCTCGACCAAGCGCTCGAAGAGTCAACACGTCCTGAGGATGCCTCGTGTAGAGGCAAAACACGTGTCGGCAAGTGGTTACTGCAGAGAGAGGAGGATTTTAAGACTTATGGTTATTTTTATTAGATTTTTTTGTTATTTTAATTAATTTTTTGTCAAATAGCTTTATGTCAAATTAGTTCTAGATTTTAAGTAAGATTAGGTTTTTAATTAATAAGCAGAGTCAAATTAGTTTAATTTAAGTCCTCATCACTGTTGGAACTGGAACGACTGTTAAACGGAAATAAACTAGATATATACCTTAAACATTCAAAATGAACTTCCGCAAAGTAACGCCTGAATCAATCAATTATCTAAGTTTTGTTTAAAAAGCGTAATTAAAATATTAAATGTCATGCGATTTGTCGCCCATAGAGAAAAAAAACGCCGCATGTTTTACACGCAGTTGTGAATCCACCCTAATCTTTGGAATACAGACGTCATCGGTCGTCGCCAAATAGATATCTTAAGATAATCTTAAATCTAAACATTATACCGAGTGTAAAGGGAAAGCTCCCGAAATGGATCGAATCGAAATCCGAAGTGCTGGTATCACTATGACCAGTATTATGCTGATGTGAGCCCCTATTTTGTAACTGTCTGTCTCTGTTTGTTGTGTTCTGTGTTACAAAATAAAATTATTTCCTTTCTTTCACTGTTCCAAATATATTAGTCACATCTCTAGTTACGATTAAAAATTGCTGAAAAATAACCTCCATTTGTTGATTTATGCTATTCATTCACGTTCGTGGTACTATTTTTAGTTTTTTTTTTTTGCATTTGCATTTTGCAGGCCGGCCTAGAAGACGGTGGAAAGATGAGCCCGATGCCCACAACAAGGAGTGGACCTCAATAGCACCAAACAGAGAGGCGTGGAAGGGAGGGAGAGGCCTTTGCCCAGCAGTGGAACAAAGTGGGGTAAAATAATAATAATTTGGCTAACTGGCGTTTGTGATAACAAAACATTTTTTTTAAATTTCAGATGATAATCCCCTTACACTCGTTATAGTGTATTAAAATCACAAAGTCACGATTTCCCCCGTTGAGATTTTCAAGTCCTTCAGCCGTATTACCATTCCAGTAACGACTTGCTCGTATCTTCATTAAAATGCTTACAAAAAGGAGAATGATCACGGTGACTTGGCGAACTTAACTATCTATTCATTAATACGAAAAGAATAAAATTACAATTTTATACGGGGCAACGCGGAACGCGTTAAACCGAAAGGAGCTGGTTGTACTCATGATTGTGACAAAAATATACCAAGGAACAATCTCATGAAATCTCGAAAAATATAGATATCTCTTTATTCCACATCAAAGTTTGTCAGCAGAATACAATATATTGCATTTGACAAAACTTACGATTTCCATACAAAATATTTTTTCCATTTATGGACAAATGGAGCATAATTTTACAGTGAAATCACGGCTACTGGCATTTATTTTGGTCTTTATTTGCGGTAAATCACAATTCGGTATGTAAAGAAAAAAAATACTTTGCTGATTCCAAAACCATTTCGAAATATTACATTCCTGTACATGATTTTTCCGTTTAAAACTCTTTAAACTATGAGACGGGGTTTATTTTAATAAAATACATAAAATAAATTTGACTTTCAATTAACTTCTAATGACGTCATGTCCTTGGCTGTATTATAAGGATTCTTTCAGTGCCTAAAAAGGTACATATATTTCATATTCAGCCAATGTTATGACGTCATAACTATAAAAAGTTTGAAAATGTATTAGAATTAAACTACCGCATAGAAAGCCAAAATATTCAAATTAGTTTCATAAAATAAAGTTTACTATCAGTAAAAAATATAAAATAAATACAAAAAAAAACTTTACATACCGAATTGCTTGAATAAAACAGTCGATTATTAACAATAATGCTTTAGTGTCAGTTTTAATTTAATTAAACACCGTAATACAATTAATTTATTTGTTGTACATTAGTAATTTATATCTCCACTTTAACTTACCTAGTCAGTGGTATGCCAGTTTTTTTTTTATTTCTTAGCAGATAAGAAGCTCCTTTCCATCTTAAGCCGTTCCGCGTGACCCCGAAGATAGAGAGATAATTTTTGAGCCTCACAGACAATATTCCAGTACAAATCAGTTCAATATTTTTTTTTAATAAGCTGGAACTATTTCCTCTACTTCTCTATTCTAATTTTTCGACTAGCAAATTCGTCAATAGAAAATTCGCTTCATTTTAAATGCGTATAAAATAATACCATAAAAGAAATGTTATGTAATTTTTTAAGCTTTCGCGACTAGAACATAATTATGTTCATTACCGGGCACAAAATTCTATAAAATAGCTTTGTTTTTTTTTTGTGCGCGATTATGAACCGTTAAAAAACAAAGTTTTTCTAAAATTAATATTTTTTAAGATGTAATTTTAAATGGTTCACTAAAAGTTGGCTATCATTGTCCAATTTTAAGTTAACCATTTTGTCAAATGATATGACTTTACCATCAATAGACGCAATGATTCAATTTTCTGACGTCTCTGACGTCTCATTCTATTTTGCGTAATTATAGTTCGTTACATAAGAATATTTGTATTATTTCCTAACTGGCTTGCGGATTTGGTCAGCACCGAGCAGAGACCAAACGAGAGAGAAAAAATATAAATATACAATTTAAAAAAACCGACTCCATGACCCTTAGGCCAACTAAACGCATCGCTCCAATGAAACATAGCTGTTTCATTGGAGCGGTGCGTTTCGTTGCAAACGAAAATATCATCGATGTATGCAATTTTTAGATTTATGTTGAGTTTTTAAAAACCGCTCAATCGATTTCGATAAAATTTATACGGGACCACCTCTGAAGTATGATCTATCTAGCAAAAAAATAATCATCAAAATCGATTCATAATTGGCGGCATGATCGCGTAACATACATACAGTCGAATTGAGAACCTGTTGGTTCATTGGTATTATGTCTGCTTTAAGAGCTGAAGGGCGTGGGTTCGATTCCCACCCAGGACAAACATTTTGTAGTATAAAAAAAAGGTTTGTTCTGTGTCTGGGTGTTCTGTATTTATTATATGTATGTATTTACAAAAAAAATGTATTTAAGTATTCTATCAGTTCCATAGACAAGACATAGTACAAGCTTTGCTTAGGTTGGGGCAGATGGCGTTTTGTGTAATGTCCTACGATATTTATTTTTTCTTTTTTGAGTCGGTTAAAAAGAAGGAATTTATTCTCCATCTCGATTAATTTTATTTCTTCTGTATTGTGTTATTTTTTAGTGTGTGCAATACGAGTAAATCAATCTATCAATCTCTCTCGCCTTAAGTCAGATGATCAGAGCAGACCAAATCTGCACGTCTGTAAGGGATATAAGCGAAACATTTAAACAAAGAGTAGAGATTTTTACATCATTGATCACGTTCTGATCATAGATACATTCCTATGAACTAAGTACTTGTTAATTCTTAAATAAATACTCAAAATATCTATGGCTGTTAGGCTGCATTTTGAACCTCGTCGGGCAGCGGAGCGGAGACCGTGTTGTCGATTCATTTGAGTAACCTAAACTTCTCGATACCTTATAAAAATCACGCCAAACATAGATAATTCTTTGTAACTTTATTAATACCTACTTATTCCCATTTAAAAAAATGTGTATATGTTTTGAGAATCATCTTTACTCAAATGTATGCAATTATGGCCAACAGTTGCTAGTATACCTTTTAATGAAATAAATATTATAAAACAACAACAACAACAATCTTAAATATAAAATTAGCAGTCATACTGATTAATGCGCTCAAAACGCTTAATGCCGTGCTATGAGAATAGATAAAACTCTTTTTTTGCTTTGCAAAAATTACTAAGAACATTCTAGATACAAATAGCAGAAATAAAATGGATGGATCCGTTCTTAATGTAAACAGAATTGCATCAATTAAACCAGCGCTACTCCGCTCCGTTACACGCCGAGGCCGAAAGCGCAACCTTAACGCATGCATCCTTAAACTATACGTACTTATAACCTATTTTTAATCTAACAAATGAGTTTATAATCATCACGTAATTATACAATTATAGTACCTTATTTATAAACATTGCTTAAAGTAAACCAATGCTTAAAATGGTAAGTCTACTCGCTGTTCTAGACAAGCTACTTTTGGCATAAATCAACTTTAAGCAATATTTATAAGTAAAGCCTGTAGGGTTTAAAGTGAATCGAATTCGCAAGTACTTTGAAACATATACTTGTGTTAAAGAAACGTTACATTTTTAGGTTTTTAGGAGATTAGGACAGACGTTGTCGTAGCCTATGTTCGCATAAGCTTGTAACGATGATAGCTCAGTGGTTAGCGCGGTGGACACGCGTGGCGTGGGTTCAAACCCCGACAAAGAGTTTCAGCAGCCGATGAAGTAGTTTCTAGCGCTTTTCTTGCGCTTGGCGGCAGATCATTATAGTGAGGAAACCATATCATGGTGGTCGGCTGGCTAGCTACCACTCTCAAGTAGAAAATCTGACGCCAAGCACCTAACGGTGTGTTCCGGCAGCCTCACTTGAGAGCCAGTTCCATTCCAGGCTAGGTCTGCTTTACCATCTTCGACCACACCTTCACTTAACATCAGATGAGCTGTGGTCAAACACCAAGCCGGACAAACACAAAAAAAAAAAGATTTTTACTTTAAAAGGTGGGTAACCAGCCATCCGAGGTACTAGAAACTTTCTTCTTATGAGTGCCAAAAAAAAGATTGTTTCTAGCACCCAAAAAAAAAAACAGAAATACAAACAACAAATAAAAACAAATAAGATTCCACGTCAGCGACTTGACAAAAGACATTTCAAACAATGTGTTCAAGTAAATCGCATTACAAAAATTCGATTCAATTAAAACCAATTATGAAGAATATAGCAGGGTCATTTTTAATTAACTCGCAACATAAGCACGTCGAAATATAAAGTCATGGAACATAAAAGTCGTAAAGTATCATCACGCGGCTGCCTGTAAACGGTTAATGAAATATTACCCTGTATATATTATATCTGTAGAAGAAAGTATACGTTATAATAGAAGACAGCTCAGTCTGCAGATAGGATGTCCACTTCCCTCGCGCATCGCTCCTGAAACACGATTGGACATTGGTTATTTTACATACAAATACAAATACAAAATAATTTATTTACTATAATTTATGGGCTACAATAATACTAGTGGACCCTGCACTAGGAGAACCTGTACCTAAAGTGCGACAGGTAACAGTATTTATAAACTGAAAATAATCAAGTGTAACATGAGATGACAACGTAGTGTGTGTATGGGTATGTGTGAGTATGTGGGTATGCGTGTGTAGGTGTGTATGTGTGTGTGTGTGTGTGTGTGTGTGTGTGTGTGTGTGTGTGTGTGTGTGTGTTGTTGATTGAATTAGCACTTAGCACTAGTTAGGTGACAATCTTTAGCAAGTTCTCAGTTTCTTTATAGGTAAGGGAGTCTAAATACTTGAAGACTATGTGTTTACAATCCATGACTGATTTATTTCTTATCGCACATTGCTTAGAAATTTTGTTATAAATATAAGGGTATCTAAAGTCCGGGAGACGTTGTGCAAAGGCTGTTTTAACAAGTGGTTCTAGGGCGCGAGGAGGTCTTCTCTTAACTAACGGATCGTCGAGAGTAATTAACTGTTTTCGATGCATAGTTAGGGCTACTCTCTGAATATAAAGTTGTGAGTATATAAAAAGTTATGAGACGAACGAGACGCCTGAAGGTAAAAGATAAATAAATATCGTAGGACCATACAGTATACACACAGCGCCATCTGGCCCCAAACTAAGCAGAGCTTGTGTGATGCTAAAAATGCGTCGCCAAAACCAAAGTAAAAATAAAAAAAAATAACCGTTTTTATTGACGTATTAAAAACATATTTTTAACACGTCAAAAAAATAAAATACTGTTTTCTTTTGTTAAATACAGTTCATTTTATTTTTCCCATCTTAATAATACTTCATTTCTCGTACAAAAAGTTGGGAACCCTAACTGTGGAAGTCAGATAACTGTACTATGTGTGTGACTATTTGTCAAGGGATGATAAGAAGGATGTTTGAGAAATGGCACATCTGTTAGTATCCTACTTACAAATACAAATACTTTATTGATAACACCAATGTCCAACCAAGTCACTTCAAAATTTTAAACATGTCATTAAATGGGTTTTAAAAACACTGATTACAGTCATGTCAAAATAAGGTATGTCAATATCCAAACATGTCAATATAAAAAAATATTGTCAATATAAAAATATGTCAATACCAAAACAATATTGTCAATATATTAAAATGGACTTATAATTGGACAAGTCACCTGATGTTCAGCGATGAGATAGACGGGAAGCGACCGCGCGCAGAACTCGCACGGTATCACGGGCACGCTGCGGGCGGCGCGCGGCGCGGGGGACGGCGCGCGCGGGGCGGGGGAGCGCGCGCGCGCGGGCGAGCGCGCCCCGCCCCAGTACTGCGCCAGGTCCGGCCGGCAGCCCGTCTATAGATTAACCAAGTTTACTTAATCTAAGACTTATACTCGTCTATCTGCTCCATGCAAAACCTAATAAATCCTACCTAACAGTTTCGTTCTTGGTAAGAAAAAGAGTAAATTGGTAGTAAAATTCATGGAACAGAAGTTTTTAAGTACGAAGATCACCTGCAATCGCCGGTCGGCTTATTATAAATTACCCTGTGTACATTTCTTTGTAGCGATGATAGCTCAGTGGTTAGCGCGGTAGGTACGCATGCCGAAGGGTGGGAACTGGCTAAAGGTGGGAACTGGCTAAGGGTGGGAACTGGCTAAAGGTGGGAATTGGCTAACGGTGGAAACTGGCTAAGGGGTGTGTTACCTGATGCTGCACCAGGTCGTCTGCCAGCACCAGCACGCCGCAGAACTCGCACGGCAGACGCACCTCGTTGGGACTGCCCTCCAAGCGCTCACTGTGCCATAAAACAATTACTTTTTACAAACTTTTATTTAGTTTCATCTGTCCGGATGTTTGTTACCAAAGCTTGCAAATTAAATTTGACCCACTTCCCGGTTATTGATTGAGCTGAAATTGCATACATGTGTAAATTGAGTGATAATACAATGATATGGTACCATGGAGATGGTCAGATGATGGAGACGGAAGGTGACCATAAGAACTTCTGAATTAAACAAGATAAACCCATCGAGTTTGGGCTCGAATGATTCGTCTTAAGGAGCTCTTTATGCCTAGATGATATCCAGGGTCTGATAATGAAGCTGGAAGGTGGCCACGGCATCTCTGTGATAAAACAACATAACCCCTCCGAGTTTGGGCTCGATTGATTCGTCTCGAGGAGCACTCTCTAAAATTTCATACCTACAAAAAGTTAAAAATAAAAAACATTTTTAAAAACAAGCTTTTATCTTAAACAATGAACTAAATAGTTAAAAATACTAGGCACGATTATTGGGTTCACACCTAACAATGAACTTGAGCTGAAGGAAAACATAGCATGGTGGTAGAGTACTTTCTAGTACTCGCTTGGCTAGTTACAGCCATCAACTTAACTTTACTTGGTGGTAGATCTCCTTAGCAGGAGGTCATCTAGGTAGGTACCACCGCAGTACCAGATATTCTGCCGCCAAGCAGTAGTGTGTAAACATTACTGTGTTCCGGTTTGAAGGGTACTGCAACTAGCGAAATTACTGGGCTGTTGAGACTAACCATCGAAAGTCTCAAAGTAATGAGCGCCAAAGCAGCGATGCCCCGGACTTTGTTTTATTACTCAAAGTTCTGTTTATCGCTGCAATGGTCATGGACAGGCGTTATCTCTTACCGTCTCGTTAGTCTCATTATTTTTCACATTAAAAAAAAAAAAAAAAAATACTTGAAAATCTGCCGCCAAGCGTCTAACGATGTGTGTGACGTCTCACGAGAGCTTCGTGGCCTATCACAATACGTATTCCTCGATCCCATGCGAGGTTCTGAACTGAGGCGGTAGCAAATATGCATGCACTCACGTACCTGGGACTGCTCCAGACCTCCGATGACGTTTTCTCCTTTTTCTGTTGTCCTTTGAACGTTCTGCACCGGTGCGTATATGCTTTTGTAAAGAAACACTTTTTTTTTCTTTTTCTTTAGTTTTGGCATCGCGTTTTAGCATTTGCCAGTGTCAAGTATTTATATATTTTCAAGTTTGAAAAGTTAAATAAGTGTCCTCGTGGCTAAAGTAATAGTCAAAGTCCAGTCTTGGTCAAGTACAATGCGTGTCAGTCAAGTCCAGTCATGCTTTAGTAAAGTAGTGGTGACTTTACTATAAAGCTTCGATGGAGTTATGGAAGCAACACGAAAACTCATGTTTCACCACATTATATCATTTTCCACACTCGCGCTTGTGATTCGGCACTTTATGAATAAAACACTACCATTTTTATGCATAAACACTCGACAAAACACTAGTTTTGGAAAAAAATACAACGGGGCGACAAGACTCTTTCCGCGTTCCCGCCCTTCTCAAAGAAACACTTTGTCAACCGCTTTTGTCCACAACTTAAGACGATCTGTGGCTCCCATTGGACGAGTGCGTGTTGCATGACAGCTGCTGTCAGCTGCAGTTCACTACGGCCTTAAGAGCTACAGTACCCGCAGTAAAAATCGATGAATACGTATAGTTTTGAGTTGCGACGTTCCTACCGGGACGGTACAATGTGTTCCGGCAGTCTCATTTGAGAGCCAGTTCCATTGCAGGCTAGGTGTGTTTACCATCTTCGACCACACCGTAAAAAAAAATGACCGATTTCTTTCGGTGGCAGACACAACACGCGTGTTTTGAATACTTACTTGTTATTATTCGTGTTGTTATTGTTGTTGTTGTTGTTGTTATACGGAGCTGTCACCTGAAATTTAATATTCTATTGAAAATAATCATCATCAAAAAACCATTCGCAAGTGTGATTTTATAAATCTTTAATAAATAAAATAAATAATAATAAATGTCGTTGGACTATACACAAAGCGCCATCTGACCCCAAACTAAGCAGAGCTTGTGTGATGGAAGTCAGATAACTGATAGAATACATAAATACTTCTTCTTTTTTTTTGTAAATACATACTTATAATACATACAGAACACCCAGACACAGAACAAACATTTTGTTTATTCACAAAATGTTTGCCGTGAGTGGGAATCGAACCCACGCCCTACAGGTCTCAAGGCAGATATACTACCAATAAACCAACGGGGCTGTCAAATCTTTGTATCGTAGTAATATAAATATAAATCTTTGTATCGTAGTAATATAAATCTTTGTATCGAATACGAGCGGACGCCTTGCGGTTTCACCCGCGTAGTTCCCGTTCCCGTGCGAATACAGGGATAAAAAGTAGCCTATGTCACCCGGGGATAGTGTAGCTTCCCAACGGTAAAATAATTTTTGAAATCGGTCCAGTAGTTTCGGACCCTATTCAATACAAACAAACAATCAAATCTTGAATTGTTTGTTTGTATTGAATAGGCTCCGAAACTACTGGACCGATCTGAATAATTCTTTCATGATTAGAATGCTACATTATCAGTGAGTGACATAGGCTATATTTATATTGTGAATCGAGTTTCGTTTTCGTGCAAAGCCGGGACGAGCTGCTACCAATAAAATAGTTATGATTATGTCGCAGTGAGGTGTTACGATCAAAATCAAAATCAAAATGTATTTATTTGCTAAGTACATGTGTCAAAATGTTGGTACATAAATAAAACGTCGCTTAGACCATACTTAACCCAGTATTGTGCAAAAATTAGACAAAATTGTTACTATTAGAATGTCAAATTCGGTATGTAAAGAAACAAAAAACTTTACTGATTCCAAAACCATTTCGAAATAGTACATTTCTGTATAATATTTTTGCGTTTAAAACTCTGTAAACTATGAGGAGGGGTTTATTTTAATAAAATAAAATACATAAATAAAACTTGACTTTCAATTGATGTCTCATGACGTCACCTAGTAGGGCAACTTTCATAGACTAAAAAAGTAATGGCAAACCAAAACAAAATTTGTCAATGTCAAGTCAACGGCGATCATAATAATCTCTTCAATACACGTGCGTGAGTTGTTTTTTACTTTATTGATAGAAATATCTGGATTATTTTACTTTAAACGTTATTTGGACTCTGATATAGCTTTTATGACATAAGATTTGCTAACTTCATGTCATGAATTGTAAAAACCGAAGACGTCACAGAATAGCTTTACAGCATAAGCCTGCCCGATGGGGCATATTAAAAAAAAAACTTGTCAGTTCTGTTGTCAAAGCTAATCAAATGTGTCAAATGTAATTGTATACTTTTTTGCTTTATATGGCAAAGGCATATTCTACATATTCAGCCGACCTCATGACGTCATAACAATAAAAAGTTTGAAAACGTATTAAAAATAAACTACCGCATAGAGAGCCAAAATATTCAAATTCGTTTCATAAAATAAAGTTTACTATCAGTAAAAAATATAAAAAAAAAAACAAAAAAAAAAAAACTTTACATGCCGAAATGTTTATAATAATTAAATATGTCATGATCGCGAGGGGCTCACCTCGTTGAGTCCCCGACGAAGTTCCCGCAGCGAGGACTTGATCACCCGGAAGCGGTCTCCCTCCCCTCCCGCCGCCGCCGCCGCCGCCGGCCCGGCCGCGGCATCCGCACCCCCGTCCACCTGCAGCGAATTGAACCGCTGCAGAAACTGTTCGGGCGACATCGGTACCAAGTTCTGCAACATTGCCACAGAATAAATCATGGCACGAACATATTTTTTTATTACATACCTACTAGCTGTTACCCACTACATTGTAGCGATGATAGCTTAGTGGTTAGCGCTGTAGGTTCGCATGCCGAAGGGCGTGTGTTCAAACCCCAACAATGAGCTTGAGCTGCCGGTGAAGGAAAACATCGTGAGGAAACCATAGCGTGGTGGTAGGGTACTTTCTAGTACTCGGCTGGCTAGCTACCACCCTCAAGTTGAAAATCTGCCGCCAAGCATCTAACGGTGTGTTCCGGCAGCCTCACTTGAGAGCCAGTTCCATTCCAGGCTAGGTGTGCTTTACCATCTTCGATTACACCTTTACTTAACATCAGGCGAGGTGAGCTGTGGTCGAACATCTAGCCTGTCAAACATTAAAAAAACATGTTTTCGGGATAAAAAGTATGCCTATGTTCTAATCCAGGGTCTCAGCTACCTCCATACCAAATTTCATCCGAATCCGTTCAATAGTCCGGAACACACCGTTAGATGCTTGGCGGCAGATTTTCTCAACTTTGGGTGGTAGCTAACCAGCCGAGTACTAGAAAGTACCCTACCACCATGCTATGGTTTCCTCACGACGTTTTCCTTCACCGGCAGCTCAAAGCTCATTGTTGGGGTTTCGACCCACGCCCTTCGGCATGCGAACCTACCGCGCTAACAGCTCAGCTATCATCGCTACAAAAAAAAAATCAATGTGGGTTTTCACGTACGTACTTTCATTAATATATTGCAAATATATTATATCAAGGGAGCTGATAACACGATGTTGATAATGACCGACCTTGAACTCCTGCAGCGCGTTCCCCTCGCCCCGGGGCTCGGGCGACGGCCGTCGCTCGCGGACCTGGTGCTCCTCACTGTCTCGGTTCTGCAGAGCATCCATTTTGCGAAGCTTCTCAACCTTCTCTGCAGGTGTCAGCACAGGGGGGAGCCCTGAGAAACGAGTTAACAAATGCCACTTGCATTTCTCAGTGCGTTCAGTTGGCCTAAAGGTCATGGAGTCGGTTTTTTTAAATTGAAATTGTATATATTACTAGCTGCGCCCCGCGGTGTTACCCGCTACATGTTTTCGGAATAAAAAGTAGCCTATGTGTTAATCCAGGGTCTCAGCTACCTCCATACCAAATTTCATTCAAATCCGTTCGGTAGTTTTTGCGTGAAAGAGTAACAAACATCCATTCAAACTTTATTTATTTATTTAATACTAGTGAGATAAAAGTAAATAAATATCGTAGGACATTTTACACACAGCGCCATCTGACCCCAAACTAAGCAAAGCTTGTACAATGGAAGATAACGGATACAATACATAAATAGTTTTTTTGTTAATTGATTGATTCAGGCGTTACTTTGCGGAAGTTCATTTTGAATGTTCAATGTTTATATTTAGTTTATTTCCGCTTAACAGTCGTTCCAGTTCCAACAGTGACGAGGAGACTTAAATTAAACTAATTTCACACTGCTTATTAATTAAAAACCCTAATCTTACTTAAAATCTAGAACTCATAAACTTAGAAATATTCTTAATTTGACAAAAATTAAATTAAAACTACAAAAAATCTATTTAAAATAATCAAGAATCCTCCTCTCTGCAGTAACCACTTTGTCGACACGTGTTTCGCCTCTACACGAGGCATCCTCAGGACGTGTTGACTCTTCGAGCGCTTGCTCGAGACTGAGTCAAAGTTACTGTTGACTGAGTTTTTTTGTTGTTGTAAATACATACGAACTTATAATACATACAGTACACCCAGACACAGAACAAACATTTGTTTCTACCACAAAATGTTTGTCCTGGATGGGAATCTAACCCACATAATCATCATAATCATAATTACACATTTTTATAATATGCCATCTGTATTTCGATTGACTAGTACTTGCGAGATACCGGCATATAAGGCCTTCGCCGCATCACATGTGTGTGCCGGCCAGGATACCTTGAAACATGCCAACATCTTGGGGGTTAACACCATATTGAAGTGACATATTTCTTCTCACAGTCTTGGTCCGGCCACACTCCACCAGGAGGTGAAAAACGTCTTCAGGGCTCCCGCAGAGAGAGCAGACGGGGGGTTCAACTCTGCATGTGGTTATTTTAATTAGATTTTTGTTAAATTACATTTTTAAAGTTTATGTCAAATTAGTTCTAGATACTAAGTAAGATTAGGTTTTTAATTAATAAGTTGTTGTCAAATTAGTTAAATTTAAGTCCTCATCAGTGTTGTAACTGGAACGACTGTTAAGCGGAAATAAACTAAATATATACCTTGCATATTCAAAATGAACTTCCGCAAAGTAAAGCCTGAATCAATCAAGTTATCTCTTCTGTTAAAGTGTTGGTATATTGCTAATATGGTAGCATTCTTACCGTGCGCGAGGTTGTATTCGTTCTGCTCCCGCCGGAGGCGCTCCTCGCGCTGTTGCCGCTGCAGGGCGGAGTAGTACGCGAGGTCGCGACGCGGGTCCGCGGCCGCAGCCCGCGGGGGCTTCGGCGCCGGACGCTTCTTAACGGCGCCGCGAGATATGCCCCTAACGAACACAACAATGTAAATTTCTTTAGTAGGTCATCGGTACCACCGCAGTACCAGATATTCTGTTATATTCTAGTTTCACTTGGTGGTAGATCTCCTTAGCAGGAAGTCGTCTAGGTAGGTACCACCGCAGTACTAGATATTCTGCCGCCAAGCAGTAGTGTGTAAACATTACTGTGTTCCGGTTTGACGGGTACTGCAGCTAGTGAAATTACTGGGCTGTTGAGACTAACCATCGAAAGGCTCAAAGTAATGAGCGCCAAAGCAGTAATGCCCCGGATTTTGTTTTGATACTCAGAGTTCTGTGTATCGCTGCAGTGGTCATGGACATGCGTTATCTCTTACCATCAGGAGAACGCAACGTTCGTCTCATTACTATTACATTAAAAAATAAACTGTTGAGACTAGCCATCGAGCTTCAAAGCAGTGACGACCTGGACTTTGATTTTAACCCCCGACGCCAAAACGACGTGGTGTTATAAGTTTGACGTGTCTGTGTGTGTGTCTGTCTGTGGCATCGTAGTTCCCGAACGGATGAACCGAATTAGCCGGGAGTGTTCTTAGCTTCTTCTTTGGTTTTGGCGTCGCATTTTATGCATTTGCCAGTGTCAAGTGTTTTATATTTTCAAGTTTCATAAGTTAAATAAGTTGCCTTGCTATAGTTATTGTCGAAGTGTTTGACTGACACGGACTGCACTTGACCAAGACTGGTCTAAAGACTAAAGACACAGTATTTTTGGAGCAGGAAAAACATGCTGAAATCATATACTCACAAATCTTTGTCGACTTTGTTGGCCACCTCCTTATTAGTGTTTATCTGTGGTTGATCATTGGTTCTCTTCTTGACTCCGTTGGCGACGGATTTACTCGCACTGGCGGAGCCGTCTTGCGGACTGACGCTGGTCGAGGAGGCCGAGCTACCACTGTTGCTTGACCCGAGGTGCCTAATCTGTGTCCTAAAAAAATATTTAATTACATTATACACCGCTATTTTTTAATTACTAGAAAATGTTTAATGGGTAATACAGACCGAGTATGACCTCGACATCGTTTCATGGTCGACGTTCCAAAAACTCAAACGAAACGATTTCAATCTTCGTTCATTGTGCGGACCGCTAGAAAGTAGAATGCGCTACCTGAGTGGGTGTTCCCCGATGGATACAATCTGGGTATCTTCAAGTCGAGAGTGAATCGGTATCTTCTAGGCAAGCGTGCTCTATCTTAGACCGTATCATGACTTAACATCGAGTGAGATGGCGGTCAATCGTAAGCCTATATGTTATAAAAAATTATAATAATGTTTCTTTATTCTCATTGCTTTTCAACATAAAAACAGCATAATGCTTTAATAATGATAATTTTAGAATAATATTTTAATGCAATAGTACAAATAATATAAATCAATTTTTAAAATCTTATACTACGATTTAGGAAACAAAAATTTTAAAGATAAACTACTTAGTAGCGCCTATAAAAATAGGAAAATTGTAATAATAAAAAACCTAGACAAGGTCCCTGATTATGTTAGGGATACATTAGTGGAGGAGGACGGCTAAAAAAATAAAACATAAAAACAGTGCAGGGAAAGTCTGAGGAGTTAGCTAGTTACCTCGGGAAGTCATTGCGGAAGTTGCTCGGCCCTGCATCGTCGAATATCGAGGTGGGTCTCGCCGCAGCGGAGCTGGATGCACTGGACTCCGGTCTTGAGCCTACATGGAGAGGAAAAATATGGATAACAAGTTACATCTTAGCTCGAACTAAGCGGTTTGATTCCACTTTTTTCATGCGTACCGCTAGACATTGGAATCTGCTGCCCGAGTGGGTGTTCCCCGATGAATATAGTCTGGGTACCTTCAAGTCGCGAGTGAATCGGTTTCTTCTAGGCGAGCGTGCTCCACCGTAGACCGCATCTTCGCTTAACATCAGGCGGGATGGCGGTCAAACGCAAGCCTATCTACTATAAAAAAAAACTTAGTGAAAAATTTAATTTGTGTGAATGCTAATTATGGTTTATGTTATTTATGTGCAAATAACATATTTTTATATTGACATACATTATTTTGACATGCAATCAGTGTTGTAAAACTCATTTTAATGTCATGTTTAAAATTTTGAAGTGACTTGTAACATTTGCGTTATCAATAAAGTGTTTCTATTGACAGCCCTGTTGGTTCATTGGTAGTGTGTCTGCTTCGAGAGCTGAAGGGCGTGGGTTCGATTCCCACTCAGGACTAACATTTGTGTGACTAACATCGATGTTTGTTCTGTGTCTGGGTGTTCTGTATGTATTATAAGTATGTATTTACAAAAAAAAAAAGAATTTAAGTATTCTATCAGTTATCTGTCTTCCATAGTACAAGCTTTGCTTAGTTTGGGGTCAGATGGCGCTGTGTGTAATGTCCTATGATATTTATTTATTTATTTTATTTATTTATTTGTATATACCTGAGCTATCAAAATTGGTCGCTGCACCCAAAGTATTGATGTTCTGCCTGTTGGCAACTGAAATGAAAGCACTCAGTGGTCCCGAGCCGAATGTTGACGGTACGGCGGATGCTCTCGGAGGGCGGATGCACCGCCTGTATGGATCCTTTTCGGGATCAGGATCTGGGGATATGAATCTGGGTTCACCAACGAATGCTATAATTTTGGAATTTCGGCCGGAACGCGAAAGAAACGTGTCTCATCGTTATGTTATTTTCCAAACCTTGTATTTTTTATAATTTAATTTAATTTAATTGTATTTATAGAAATAAGGAAACAGTCAAAAGCCAATAACATCAGTCTAATTAATTTTGATTACATAAAAAATAAAACAAAAAGCATAATATAATTATAAAAACCGGCCAAGTGCGAGTGGGACTCGCGCTCGAAGGGTTCCGTACCATTATCTGTAACCTAGCAAAAAACGGTAAAAAAAATCAAGTTTGTTGTATGGGAGCCCCCCTTAAATATCTATTTTATTTTATTTTTAGTATTTGTTGTTATAGCGACAATAGAAATACATCATCTGTGAAAATTTCAACTGTCTAGCTATCACCGTTCTTGAGCGAAGTCTCAGTAATAGGGTCCCGTTTTTATCCTACCACTCTCAAGTACAAAATCTGCCGCCAAGCATCTAACGGTGTGTTCCGGCAGCCTCACTTGAGAGCCAGTTCCATTCCAGGCTAGGTGTGCTTTACCATCTTCGACCACACCGTCACTAAACATCAGGTGAGCTGTGGTCAAAACACCTAGCCTGTCAGCTATAAAAAAAAAAAAAATCCTTTGGGTACGGAACCCTAAAAATTAAAAAAAAATGAAGATGATAGTATTTATGCATAAATAAAAATGGAGATGTTTTATTCATAACTAGCGAACACCACGCCGTTTTTCCCGCGTATTGTGCATTTCCCCCTACCAGCGTCTACTCGAGCCAACCCAGCTCCTTGAAGTACCGGAGCGAGGCTCTGGGCCGCTGGCATAGCAGCTCCAGTGAGATGGGTGGAATAGTTAGATCACATATTGTATTAGGAACAAACCGGCACCCATAATATTGCTGTACGATAAAATCATGGATACACGTAATGGATTGTAAAAAGTGACTTGCCTGTAAGGTGTTTAGTTAAGTGGTTATTATGATCAGTATTCATAGGTATGTGTAATACTGTTTCTGGTTACCGTCATCGAGACGTATGAACCCGTGGTTGGAGTCGAGGTGCAGCTGCCGGTACTTGATCATGACCCACTCCTTGCAGTCGGGGCACTGCTCGGTGCGCACTCCGCAGTACGACTCGTGGTTGGGCAGCTCGCGCCGAGGCAGCTCCAGTTCACAGAATCTGCAGTAGTTATAAGTTTAATTTTTTTCTTTTGGTTTTGGCGACGCATTTGTAGCATTTGCCAGTTTTTTTCTTTTTTAAGTTGTTGACAGGCTAGGTGTTTTGACCACAGCTCACCTGATATTAAGTGAAGGTGTGGTCGAAGATGGTAAAGCACACCAAGCCTGGAATGGAACCGGCTCTCAAGTGAGGCTGCCGGAACACACCGTTAGATGCTTGGCGGCAGATTTCCAACTTGCGGGTGGTAGCTAGCCAGCCGAGTACTAGAAAGTACCCTAACATCATGCTATGGTTTCCTCACGATGTTTTCCTTCACCGGCAGCTCAATCTCATTGATGGGGATTGAACCCGAGCTAACCACTTCAAGAAAGAAAAAGGGCCCCACAATGATCTGTCGCCCCGGGCCTCGCAACAGCTAAGGCCGCCGCTGCACCTAAGTCACAATAGCATCAGAGTAGTAGTAGTTGTTCACCTGCAAGTCTTGATAGTGTTGGCACAAGAATCCCGGATGTGGTCCTCCAAGTCTGTTCCACAGACACTTTCTCCACATTGCTTGCATGGCACTGCGGAAAATTAAACCAGTTAAAACTGACTTGACATAATTGGAGCTGTGATAATCATTTAGAAGTTTCGACTGACTGTCTGGTTTCCAATCTGGAGGCCCTGGGCTCGAATCCCACGGCATACACTTGTCTTTTCGAAGTTATGTGCGTATTACCGATGACTTGAAAAGGTGAAGGAAAACATCGTGAGGATACCTACATGTCTGAGAATTCTTTAAAAGATGTGTTTTTTTTTTAATGTAAAAAGTAATGAGACGAACGGGACGCTCTCCTGATGGTAAGAGATAACGCCTGTCTACGACCATTGCAGCGATACACAGAACTTTGAGTAACATAACAAAGTCCAGGGCATTGCTGCTTTGGCGCTCATTACTTTGAGACTTTCGATAGTTAGTCTCAACAGCCCAGTAATTTCGCTAGCTGCAGTACCCTTCAAACCGGAACACAGTCTACACACTACTGCTTAGCGGCAGAATAACTGGTACTGCGGTGGTACCTACCTAGACGATCTCCTGCTAAGGAAATCTACCACGAAGTAAAGTCTGTTAAACCGCACTTGAACCCTACCCCCTCACAATACCCTTACCCATCTCACAACGAGTAAAAAAATAAAAGAAATATATTGTAAGACATTGCACACAGCACCATCTGACCCTAAACTAAGCAAAGCTTGTGCTATGAGAGCCAGATAACTGATAGACTACTTAAATACTTTTTTAGTTGTAAATGCATACTTATAATACATACAGAACACCCAGACACACCAAACATTTGTTTATACCACAAAATGTTTATCCTGGGTGGGAATCGAATCCACATCCTTAGCTTTTAGAGCAGACATACTACTAATAAACCAACAGGGCTCTCATTCTGATAGAAAACTTGAATTCCTTTTTTTTTTGTAAATACATACAGAACACCCAGACACAGAACAAACATTTGTTACACATAACTTGTGTTTGTTTCAACTACAATTTTTTTCCAATTATAAGTTACGGATTTATGAATAAGATATTTTACAATGTTCATCAAATTGTGAGACAAATAAATTACAGTGAAATGTCCAATGTCAAATCCAAGGGTGGAGTAATCTTTGAAATCTACACTAATATTATAAAGAGGAAAGATTTGTATATTTGGATTTTTGTATGTTTATAAAGATGAAATCAAAAACTACTAGACTGATTTCATAAATTCTTTCACCGTTGGGAAGCTACACTATCCCTTGGTGACATAGGCTACCTTTTATCCCTGTATTCCCACCTACGCGGGTAAAACAGTGAGGCATCCGCTAGTTTTTTATAAAAATAAATAAAAAAGGACTGACACAATTTGTGAAATTTCTGATGATGTTCATCCAGCTCGGAGCTCGGCACGGGCTCCTTGCACACTGGACATATTCGGATGTTACGCGCACAGTGCACAGTGTGGATTGTGAAATTCACAGCTGGGATTTCACGCTTGCTGCAAAATAAACAGATATTTTTCAAATGGCTCTGATCTACATAGGGCCAGGTCTCCAGGACCCAAAATACTGTTCAGCCAGTACAGTAGAGCATCAATAGTCCTTGTATTTTTTTTATATATTTATTGTATAGACATATTTTTGTGTTTATATGTTTTATATCTATACTATTATAAAGAGGAAAGATTTGCTTTTTTGTTTGTTTGTATTGAATAGGCTCTGAAACTACTGGACCAATCTTAATAATTCTTTCATTATTAGAATGCTACATTATCAATGATGGACATAGGCTACATTTATATTGTTAATCGAGTTTTGTTTTCCTGTGTGAAGCCGGGGAGTGCTGCTAGTTGACAACATTTTTAATATTAACATGGTAGATTTACAATCTGCATTAGTGTGTACTTCTGAAGGGTGTACTTCTGATCTTCTGATTTTAGTGAATGTACAAAATAGCTTAGCTAATCTATGACCACTTAGTATAAGAACTATCAAAGGAGGACAATTAAAATTGTGTAACATAGCCAGTAGGTTGAAGAAACTACCATAATTAATAAAATCATAATAATATTACACATATCTTTAATTATCTCTTTTTTTTTGTTTCATATTTTATGTTGTGTTTTTTTTTGGTGTATAATAAAGTTATATATACATTTTTTTTTTACATAATATAATGAGACGAACAAGACACTCTCCTGATAGTAAGAGATAACACCTGTTCATGACCATTACAGCGATACACAGAACTTTGAGTAACAAAACAAAGTCCAGGGCATCACTGCTTTGGTGCTCATTACTTACCTCCTGCTAAGGAGGTAACCACCAAGAATTTATATCCTATTCTATTCTATCTTTAAATGAAGTGACTCATATAATAATGATTGAACTTCACTAGTTTGATAGACAATCAAACGCAAATGATTTGTAGGGCAGTGTATTGTATTGCCAGAAAGATCTTTGTTATTTGAATGTTTTCAAACAATGATTTGCAAAATTAGGCGTGAATGTGAGGTTTTGCAAAAAAAAATGGCATGTTGTGGGTACTGGGTATCTATATATATCTCTCTCCTAACTCATGTTTAAAGATGGTATAAGCAATCGTTAAAGCTAATCAATGTTTAAAGTAGCCTGTTTAGTTTTCATTGCAATTTCATGTCAGCAAGTTGAAAGAGCTTTTTAAGTACTGATTAAAATTATGTGACGTTTATAAGTAAGCCCCTTAAGATGTTTTGGGTAAGCATCTGGAAACTACAGATGTTTAGAGATAGGTAAGTTTGTGTGCGGTTTTCACTTAAGATTTTTTACTGAATTAGCTACCTAGTTACAGAGGTCATGAGGATGATGAAATTTATTTATTTATCCTATCCTAAAGGGTAAACAACCGAAGAAGAGGGCAAACAGCTGTGAATCAAGAATCGCAATGATCTAAATTTCTAAAAATAGCTCTAACGTTTTGTAGCGAAAATGCCACAAAACATTGATTTTTTACATCGACATAAGGTACTTATGTAGCAAAGACTCACCAATTCGGACAATTCTTCGTTTCGTCTTCGTCCATTGCAAATTAACTCTGAATTACTACAACTTGGCTAACCTAATTTCTAATAATTCGCCGATCATCTACTGTTTCACGCACCGTGTTACAATTCGATTTACTAAATAATTGGAATGGCGTTGTCAGTATTTCAAATCTTTTAACTCATCGGAAAATAATAAAAACAAATCCTTGGTAAAATAATTTTCGGTAAATCCCAACCACAGACTTACAAACAATCATAGAAAATCAAATTAGAATGATTGAAATAAAATATCGTTCAATGGAACGATAACAGCTTAATAAATTATTGTGCTAATGCTAATTATTGGGTCCGACAATAAAAATTATTTTGGGTAAAAGTTCAGTTTTTAAGCAACAAAGGATATCTAATCGATCTCCCTAATACAAAGTAAAAACGAAGCACATCAACCATCACCAGCTACAGGGGCAATGGGGTACCGTGCAACGGGGCCCTCAAGTCAAGGTCACGGGTCCTTCGGATCCTAACCACCAAGCAATCCGAACTTCCTATAATTTCTTTCACCTATAAGATTTAAATAACAGATTCCAATACAATACAATTATAATGGCAACTCAGTTAAAAAAAAAACAAGTCTAGTCTAGAATTCCCCTCCAAACAGAATTTTATTGAAAAGTTATGCTAGTTATTGATGTAAAAGTAATTTAATTGATAAAAACTAACCAGTTCAGATTGGACTCTCATTATTCTGCACCTAGCTACAGTACTGGCTGAAAGAGATATGTTTTAGCAATAAGACCGCCACTCTTAAGGTATTTTTTTTAAACATCTAGTGTAAATAAGGAAATGAAATAAAATTTATTTGGCAATTGTAAACATCACCTATGTATCAGTAGTTGTACAAAACATTTATAATTCAACAATTATAAATGATGTACTTATTTATTAATGTCAAAGCAACAAAATACTACGTAGGTACTTAATTCTCAAATAAGCGAATTAAATTGTAATTCTTTTGAGAAAAATAAATGTCTTTAAACTGAACTGTTGTTCGAAAGATAACAGTCATATAGAAGCATTGTTTTGTTATCCATGTAAGAATGCACATGCTATAACAATACCCTCAGCCAGACAAGAACATCACGTCATAAACACAATAATAATACTATGTATCAAGTTTATTTCTATCTACCGAGTTCTGTGATTGTAATACATTGCGAAGATGTAACGAACACTTTCACATTTTTTTTATATTAGTGAAATCTTTCTAGACCTCGTTTAGGATAACTCATTTCTCTCATTCATATGATAACACCATAAAAACACCATACCATACCACACCATAAAATATTGATAATTATTTTATCGATTGACTAGCTGCGCCCCGCGGTGTTACCCGCTACATGGTCTTCGGGATAGAAAGTAGCCTTTTTTTTTCCCTGGGAAATCCTTGATGGATACCACCGGCTTCGGGGGAAGCACGGTGGTTATGTGGGACTCTCCGCCATTGTGGCGGCCTACCCACTAAAAATCCTGGGGTGTTTCTGCCTGGCGCCCGTGTGTCGGGGCTACGGGAACGCTTTCGCACTCATCCGCGGCGGGATAGAAAGTAGCCTGTGTTAACCCAGGGCGTCAGCTACCTCCATACCAAATTTCATCAAAATCCATTCAGTAGTTTTTGCGTGAAAGAGTAACAAACATACAAATTTTCGCGTTTACATTATTAGTAGGACTGCCTTATCGCTCTAAGCGATTTCTTCCAGGCAACCTTAGTATGGAAAGGATTTGTAAATGATTAAGGATTGGAAATTAAAACTAAATTTGTATCATATTTGCAATAGCAGCATTTATTCGCCATATCTTACACATTATATCAATACAAATGTCCACAAAATTATCAACAAACAAAACAAAGTCAAGTCTACACTTGGCGCGGTGCAGACTTGCTGGAGCGTCATCTCCTGCAACATCGCCATGTTTGCACCGCTCCTTAGGAACTAAAGACACGGATATTTATACAAAAATACTTAAAACAATGCAAATTTAAAATTTTAGAGATTTATTTTTAGTAATCACACAGGATGTTTAAATTTAGTATGACACACTTTAATTCATTAAGTTATCTATATAACTTTTACAAGAATGTATGTGTGTAATCAAACACTTGTATATAAATACAAAATTAATAATATTAGTATGACTATACAAAGCAAAATATGACAAACAAAACTTAAGGTAGTTCAATTTCCATACAAATATTTTTTTGCCATTTATGGACAAATGGAGCATAGTTTTACAGTGGAATCACAGCTGTTGGTATTTATTTTGGTCTTTATGTTCAAGGCTTTTCATGAAATCAGCTTCACACAGAAACATTTACGGTATACATTTGTTTGTGTACACTGTTAATCTTATGCAGCGGCGGCCTTGGATGTTTCGAGGCCCGGGGCAACAGATCGTTGCGAGGCCCATTTTCTTTGAGTCCGTTTTACTAAAAAATGAGTTCGAGTGCTTGAGTGGCCGTAACATGCTTGCACTAATAATGAAACCGTGCGTTCAGGGGGGGTTTTGTTAAGTGCGAGGCGCGAGATACTCATACATATATGGTAAAGACTTTTTTCTACGAGGACGCGAGGCCCGGGCGGTTGCCCTGCTTGCAACCCCCTAAGGCCGACACTGATCTTATGTAAGCATCCAACAGAAAATAATACCTTAGTATATACGTATATGGTGTTTTGGCGGGAACGCGGGAAGAGTAGTTTCGCACCGTTGTATTTTTTTCCAAAACTAATGTTTTGTCGCGTGTTTATGCATAAAAATGGTGGTGTTTTATTCATTAAAGTGTCGAATCATAAGCGCGAGTGTGGGAAAATGATATAATATGGTGAAACATTACTTTTTGTGTTGCTTCCAAAGCTCCATCGAAGCTTTATAGTAAAGTCACCACTACTTTACTAAAGCATGACTGGACATGACTGACACGGACTGTATTTTGACCATAACTATAGCTACGAGGACACTTATTTAACATTTGAAACTTGAAACTATAAAATACTTGACACTGGCAAATGCTTAAAACGCGACGCCAAGACCAAAGAAAAAAAAACACGTATATGATAAGTTAATACCTACAACTACATACTGTAATACTAGCTCACTCAAACAGGCATATCCTGACTACACATGACATGAAAGAGAATAAATAAACAAATATTAGAGGACATTTCACACAAAGATACATCTAAACTTGTACTATAAAAACCTGATAAGTTTTTTTTTTTATAAACAGCTGGTGCTTCTATTTTCTTTCTATCTATTTATACCTTATGTTTAAACATCTCAAATATTTGTATACGTAACGCGCGAATGTTTATTCGTGTGGGCATCAAACCCACATCCTTCAGTTTAAAGGAAGCTACTACTAAATGAGCTAAAATCTTGACATTTTGATTTTATGAGTATTCTAAATCAGCGGTCGGCAACAACAACAACCTACTTGCGGCCCGTGATTGTTTTGTAAATTAGTCATAAATAAATAAATATCGTAGGACATCAGCGCCATCTGACCCTAAACTAGCTTGTACTATGGAAGTCAGATAACCGATAGAATACTTAAATAATTTTAATACATACAGTCAAACAAACATTTGTTTATACCGCACAATGTTTGTCCTGGGTGGGAATCGAACCCACACCCTACAGCTCTTGAAGCAGACATACAACCAACGAACCAACAGGGCTGACCAATATCTAAAACATCGTAGATTCTAGATCGAAAATATTACAATATTTTATTTATAGAACATAGGCTACTTTTTATCCCGAAAACATGCAGCTAGTTATAAATATAAGAATTAAACAGCTTAAAAAAATATTTTTTTAGCATTTTTGTTTTTTCTATCAATTCTATGGGATATGACCAATTATACATACATTAAGGGGTAAGTAACACAAGTGAGGCACACCTTTACTTTGCCACCTTGCGACCCCAGCCTGCCAAAAGGTTGCCGACCGCTGCTCTGTGCTAGCATAATAAACGCTGTACATTATAACAGTTTCTTATTAAAATGTATTATTGACCAAGTATGCCATATCTTAAATCTAAATAATTATTACATACTTTACCCTAAATAATATTTTTATTAGGATGTCTATAGTATAGACAGTATAGTAGTATAGACAGTTTATAAACATAGACTCTATAAATTTATAATAATTATATTTTTAGGTACGTTTTAAATAAGCTGTATAGCACAGCCCATTTTGAGTATATCGTTTTGTACAAATTCATGATACAGATATCTATATTTGACTAAACCCATTCTCGATACACAATAAATAATTATAATTAATTACTCTGATACTAACTTTGTTGAAATGTTAATTAAATTGAAAGGTTTTATTTACATGAGGCTTTTTAAAAATGTTAGTTTGTTTATAAAGATGTTATTAGTACAACACTATTTTTTATTTTTTATACTATTATAAAGAAGAAAGATTTGTTTGTATTGAATAGGCTCCGAAACTACTGGACCGATTTCAAAAATTCTTTCACCGTTGGGAAGCTGCACTATCCCCGGGTGACATAGGCTACTTTTTATCTCTGTATTCGCACGGGAACGTGAACTACGAGTGTGAAACCGCAAGGCGTCCGCTAGTATTCAATATAGCGACGGTCCTTACGTACGTAAAGACATGTCAAAATCCGCTCTAGAAATAATTTACACTTTTTTTTCTATAATGTTTTATTAGCTTTAGGAACTTTTTAGGTAGGTATGTGCAATTGTGCATATCAAAAATCTAAAGCCAATTTGCAATTTAAAAAAATTACATTTGATTTTTTGACGTCTCCATGTACGTAGGGACCGTCGATAGGTTCGTGTTTGACCATACTCTGCCTGATGTACAAAAACAACGATGACGATATAAACAAAATCAAATAATTTCATTGAAACCACACTAATATTATAAAGGCGGAAGTTTGTGAGTGTGTTAGTGTGTGTTTCGTTACTTCTTCACGCTCAAATGGCTGGCTCAATTTTGATAATTTTGATTCCCAAAAAATTGTAGTGAACACTAGACTCATTAAAACTCGTTAGATTGGGTTAATTATTCGTATAGGTATAGCTTCATTCATTAAAGTGTAATCGAAAGGTTTTTTTTTTAGTACAAGTGACTTTCCTTTAACATTATTGTTATTTATGGCCAATAAATATTACTGATTTACTGATTTAACAAACTGTGATTTAGTATGTTAAGATCTATCGACTAAAGCCTCAAATATTGGTCCTAATATACAATATATATAGACTGTATAAATAAGGGAGTCCAACATAGTTTTGAATATAAACTTGCTGTAATGAAATCTATCTGAAATATATGTATATATCTAATCTTTCTATCTCGACTAATTTTCTACTTAGCATTTTTAATTTTACAGTGACAGTTGTACGAAAAGAATGGTAGAGCTAATAAACTATTGTAAATTACACTATGGATAATGAAACCCAGAAATAGACAGAAATTCAAATGTATGGACTAGTTAAACACGTCATATCTAACGCTAAGTCAATACATAAAGGTTAGGTAGCTTTTGGATAACTCCGAAGACTCTTCTCAGTCTCTAAATTATAGGTAGGTAGGTTATTATAGATAGGGCAGCCCTGTTGGCTCATTGGTAGCATATCTGCCTTAAGAGCTGAAGGGTGTGGGTTCGATTCCCGCTCAGGACAAACATTTTATGTATCAACAAATGTTTGTTCTGTGTCTGGGTGTTCCGTATGCATTTATAAAAAAAAAGCATTGATGTATTCTATCAGTTATCTGACTTCCATCACACAAGCTCTGCTTAGTTTGGGGCCTGATGGCGCTGTGTGTAATGGTCCTATGATATTTATTTATTATTTAGGTATGTATTATAATTCCTGCATCAGTCCCCGGCCGGTGTGGGCTCGGGGCACTTTAACTTAGATTAGTTAACATAAGTAAAAACTTTTTAGGCTTTTGAATGTTCATTTATCTCCTATTTATTTTCAAAGTTAACAGCTGTTTGATTTTCATGTAAAATAAAATAAAATTATATCTCTTGTTGACTTGTTGTCATGACCATTGTTGCCATTCAAGGAAGGATGTAGTTTCAAAATAGCTCAGCAAAAACACTTTATTTTTTTTACATCAGACTAGGCATGCCTATGGCCATGATCTCACCTGGTGGAAAGTGACGACGTGGCCGAAGATGGAGCACGCTCGCCTAGAAAATACCTATTCACGTTCTTCTTGAACAACCCCGGATTGTATTTTCTTGGAAACACAAGACGGATAAAACCTAAGGAATGAGCCGAGTGGAGTCTTGGGAGAGGCCTACCTCTAACAGTGGACTGGGTAGGCTGACTATGATGATGGAATTCAATCTTAACAGTAACTTTAAATAAATTTAAATAAATAATCAATTAATTTTCATATTAAAGAAATTTTATGAGTAAATAATAGTTAAGATTTTAACTATACTGAGAACATCAATAGCGCAGTGTTTATAGAGATTTGTTTCATCTCTATTGTAAACTATCTATAGTATTACCTATCTATATCATTGATGTCTCCGTTTCAATACTTAGTTTGTAAGGATTTTGTTAGTAAAGTCACACATTTGTTTAAAACACTTTTTCACATTCACTTTTTAGTACACTCTCCAGTCAGTGGGTGTTGGAGACCCCGCTGCGGGTGCGCTAGAGCTGTCCCCGCTGGAAGCCGAGCCCTACGCCCCGCATGGTGTGTGTGGTGGCTCGGGCCACCTCGTACTGCGCTTGCATCGCTTGGAACAACTCCTCTTGCTTCTTGATGGGGTCCACTTGCTTATCTACCTCCGGCTTCACTGCAGCTGCGGAACCAGACAGACGACCAAAAAAATAAGTATTCTATCTGACTTCCATGGTACAAGCTTTGCTTAGTTTGGCGTCAGATGGCGCTGTGTGTGTGTCCTACAATACTTATTTATTTATTAATTTTCTTTTTTTGTTCATATTTGATGGATGACATCATCTCGCCTGATGGTAAGCGATGATGTGAACGAAAATAAAACATGCATACTTAGAAGATACCTATACACTCGATGAGCATGACCGATCAGCTGATCGAGTTACCATGTAAGCGGTTTTTTTTTACAATTTCCATTTTTTAACATTGACAAAACATTTATATAAATAAATAAATAATAAATATCGTAGGACATTACACACAGCGCCATCTGACCCCAAACTAAGCAGAGCTTGTGCTATGGAAGACAGATAACTGATAGAATACTTAAATACTTTTTTTTTTGTAAATACATACTTATAATGCATACAGTACACCCAGACACAGAACAAACATCGATGTTAGTCACACAAATGTTAGTCCTGAGTGGGAATCGAACCCACGCCCTTCAGCTCTCGAAGCAGACATGCTACCAATGAACCAACAGGGTTGTCAAATATAGAAATGTTAACATTTGTAACTATACCATTTTGACCGCGTGCTCACTAGATGGGCTAGAGACGTCTATGTGGATCGAGTTTCTCAAGGCAATGGTCATTTGATACCCATATTGAGGGAGTTGTGAAAAAATATGTAATCCGCCATTTCGTGGCGGCGGCCATCTTGGACCGATTTTCATCAAACATAGCTAAGAGCCCTCCCGGCTAAATAATTTTTCAACCAAAATCAAAATCGGTTCATCCGTTCGGGAGCTACGACGCAACAGACAAACAAACATACACACAGAGACGTCTAACTTATAACACCCTGTCGTTTTTGCGTCACTGGTTAAAAATAAAAAAGTTTTAGCCAATTATTTCATTAACACACCAGGATCCTTGATGCCCATAAGTCTCATGAACTTGGAGACCTGTTTTCCGTCGTTGTCCTGCGCGAACCGCGTGCCGCTCCACTTCGCGGCCTCCTCCTGCTCATTCTTGGCCTTGTTAGCCCACAACAGCTTGCGCTTGTTCACCTACGATAAGAAAATACATTCATGAGATAATTTTCAAGTGAATTATGGATACAGATTAAGATGAAAGAAATATGTAGTATGTTTAAAAAAAAGTATTTTTTTTGGAAATATATGCAAAGGGTAGACATGACTCTTTAGGTGCCGTTCAAATATTACGTAAGCACCAAAGGGGGGTGAAGGGGATCTTTACTTTGCTTATTTTGATTGGGGATTACTCTCCCATTACGCCAACAAATTAACGATGATAACGTAAACAAAGTCATATAAATTATGCTGATTGTTTTCTGTTTGTTCTTGAATCTTCTCAATGCTTAGGTAGCCTGGAATCTTTGGTTTAAATTATGGCGTTATTATAGGTAAGGCCACAAGTTAAACCAATGTTCACGTAAACATAGAAGGGGAAGTAAGAGTTGCCGATGCTTACTCTTGCTGACGAGGGGGAGGGAGGGGTTAATTATTACTAAAATTCTGCGTGAAAAAAATGTGAAAGTTTGGATGGATGGATGTTACAGTTTCACGCAAAAACTAGTCTCTCACCAGTCATGCTGTATAATAGTTTAATATATAAACATACTTGATCTAATATCTTAGTGCTGTTGACCGCACTGGCGTTGTAGTAGGAGGGCAGGCCTCCGCTGGGCATGGGCGATGGCTCGCTGGCGGCGGCGCGGAGCTGCTGCGCGGTCGCCATGGAGCCCGAGGGCGTCTTGATCTGCAGCCCCATCTTCTCCATCACTTCTAGCTTCCTGTTCACCTTGTAGGAGGAAGGCCGGTATTCGGACGGTGGCGTCGCACGGC
Source organism: Biston betularia (assembly GCA_905404145.2). NCBI lineage: Eukaryota > Metazoa > Arthropoda > Insecta > Lepidoptera > Geometridae > Biston > Biston betularia. Next base: position 853,428 of record FR989883.1, read on the forward strand.
GCTCGCTCGCTCCGCTGGGAATCAAAAAGCTGTAGGTTGGCAAACTATTTCTACTTCTTTACGGCATATTTTTGAATGTAGCCACACCGTCACTTAACATCAGATGAGCTGTGGTCAAACACCTAGCTTGTCAAAGATTAAAACAAAAAAGCTTACAATAGTCCATTACTGCAGAGGCCAGCAAAAGAGGTATTGATTGACGAACGTGTAAATGTGGTCCGAGGCGAAGCCGGGGTACACATACTTAAGTCTTATCAATGCCTAGATGTGGCCAAGACTTGTATAGTATTTTGCTTAAATAATGCGCGGAAATTAGCTTTCTATTTGCAACTTCCGAATCTTTGGAATATCGACCATGAAGCGGTTTCGCTTCTTGGAGCTCCTGGCAGTTCATTTCCGCTTAACAGTCGTTTCGGTCACAACAGTCATGAGGATTTAAATTAAAATTTAACTAACTGGTCGACAATTTAAAAAACTTATCCGAAACTTTATGTAATATCTTTAACTTGACATAAACTTAAATCTTAAACAAATCATCTATCTATACTATTATAAAGAGGAAAGATTTGATTGTTGGATTGTTTGTATTGAATAGGCTCCGTAACTACTGGACCGATCTGAATAATTCTTTAATTATTAGAATGCTACATTATCCGTGATGGACGTAGGCTATATTTTATTTAAAAACACTTAGGGATCAAAAATGGAAAATAAAAAATAAAAAAATGGAGAAAAAGAAAAATAACAAAAAAAAAATTGAAAAAAAGGAAAAAAAAATATTGGATAAATACAGAAAAATTAAAAAAAATTGGAAAATTCAATAAAGTAACCCAAGCTGAGAAAATTTTACCGAAAAATCCTTACTTAGTATGCGCAGCGAAAACTATTTGACAATAGAATAAAGTGATGTTTTATAAAGCAAATAGACAGCAATATCATAAGTCTATCAGAAAAGGAAAAACACAAAACTCTGTAAACTGTACCATACACAAAAATAATAGTCGATTCATAGTCCAATCTCTTTGTGTGACAGTCTATCATTCTACGTGACATTGGCGGAATTGTGGAGAACCTCCGCAAAGCCCATTCATCAAGAATTGAATTGAATCATAAGTCTAACTATTACAGTTGTCATCTACACTAATTATAAAGAAGAAAAGATTTGTTTGTTTGTTTGTATTGAACAGGCTCCGAAACTACTGGACCGATCTGAATGATTCTTTCATCATTAAAATGCTACATGATCACTGAGTAACATAGGCTATATTGTTAATAGAGTTTTGTTTACCCGTGCAAAGCCTAGTCACATATAAAGCGCCGTTGTCGACGACTCGACGTGTTGCCAATGCTACGGCTACCGTGATCTACGGCTTTCAGGTAAAAAAAAATCACAAAATCACATAATAATTTTCCAAATCGGCACAGGCGTCTTCGAGTAATACTTTGAACATACATTAAAAAAAAGATTCCGACGAATTGAGAACCTCCTCCTCTTTTGAAGTCGGTTAAAAATGATCATCTCTTGCAAGTGGAAGGGGTGTTACCTGGATTGCGGCGGGAAGTGCGCGCCGGCGCCGCGCGAGCGCGACCGCTCGCGCCGCTCGTGCTTGTGGCGCCGCTCCTCCGACCGCCGGCCGTGGCGGTTGTCGCGCTCGCGCTCGCGCTCGCGCTCCTTGTCGCGGCGGTCGCGGTCCGAGAATCTGTATCGATACAACATTCACATCATGATTTTTTAAACTTTTTTTATTACCAAGTTCACAAAACTGGACATATACAAAAACCTGCGTTCCAATAACAAATACAAAAAGTTAACAATATGCAATATGGGCACATGCGTATTGTTAACTTTTTGTCTAGATGCGAACACAGCATGCGTAAAAAACACCGGCCAAATGCGAGTCGGACTCGCGCACGAAGAGTTTCGTACCATTATCTCTAAAAACGGCAAAAAAATCATGTTTGTCGTATGATATACATATATATAAATGTATTTTATTCTGTTTTTTAGTATTTGTTGTTATAGCGGCAACAGAAATACATCATCTGTGAACATTTCAACTGTCTAACTTATTTTATTATTTATTTATGTTTGACAGGCTAGGTGTTTGACCACAGCTCACCTGATGTCAAGTGAAGGTGTGCTCGAAGATGGTAAAGCACACCTAGCTTGGAATGCAACTAGCTCTCAAGTGAGGCTGCCGGAACACACCGTTAGATGCTTGGCGGCAGATTTTCAACTTGAGGGTGGCTAGCCAGCCGAGTACTAGAAAAGTACCACCATGCTATGGTTTCCTCACGATGTTTTCCTTCACCGGCAGCTCAAGTTCATTGTTGGGGTTTGAAAACCCACGCCCTTCGGCATGCGAACCTACAGCGCTAACCACTAAGCTATCATCACTACAAACGGTTCATAAGACACAGACGGACAGACAACGGAGTCTTAGCAAAAGAGTCCTGTTTTACCCATTGGGCACGGAACCCTAAAAATGTATCAGAACTACGTTAGTTTCAAGTATGGAGCAACTGATTGTTTATTTGCAATTTGAATTTAAAAATCACAAATTATGTACTTTGTTTACCTGTTTTACAAGAAATAAATGTTGGGAGTTAATAAATATTCCCCTTACCTGGGCGAGACGGCATCCCTTGCATCGTGGGAACGACGTTCGAATCCCGGCGGGGGTTCACCCCCGAACGGCTTCAAGTCCATCAGCGCTGGCACCTGACACACAAAATAAAATAAGATTTTATCTCTACATAGTTTAAAACAAAGTCGCTTCCTGCCGTCTGTACGCTTAGATCTTTTAGGTAAACTACGCAACGGATTTTAATGTGGTTCCCATCAAAAGACAGAGTGATTCAAGAGGAAGGTTTACATGTATAATACTTGAATATGCACCACAATAGTATCTACATCGCACACGTGCGAAGCCAGGACGGGTCGCTAGTACATAGTTTAAAACAAGCATCTAGCTTGACACATACAAATTAAGTATCTCATATCCTTTTGAGCAGACCTGGAATCAGTTTTTAATTTAATTTCAATAAAATAAATACCGCACCATTGTTACGCTCCGAAATTAAGAAAAAGAAAATGATTTTATATTCTGTAATACCACAGAACGTACAAAAACAACAAACAGCTACAAAATAGGGGCTCACCTCAGCATAATACTGGTCATACTAAGTGGTATGATCAGCGCTGGCCAAATTACGCAAATAAACTCTGTGTTCCGGCAGCCTCACTTGAGCCAGTTCTATTTCAGGCTAAGTGTGCTTTACCATATTCGAGCACACCGTCGCTTTACATCAGGTGAGCAGTGGTCAAACACCTAGCTTGTGAACTATAAAAACCTTAGAGTCTGTGGGTTTGTCTTCAGGTCGATCGCCGAGTAGACCACGCCTCGAGTCGCTCTCGGGGCCTCGGCTGCGCTCAGATTTTTCTGATCTGCAGAACAAAAATTACGCAGTAGTGTGTAAACATTAGTGTGTGTTAATGAGCACTAGAGCAGTGATGTCATGGACTTTGTTTAATTCTAACCTGTATTTATCATCCTTGCGGGAATCCCGTCTCTCGGAGCGATCCTTGTCGCGGGCGGGGGAGTCACGACGACCGCGGTCCCGGTCGCGGTCACGGTCACGGTCGCGGTCGCGGTCACGGCTGATGCGGTCGCGCTCGCGACTGTCCGCTGTATGCATACATTTAAAACTAAATAAAGGAAGGCATCTCATACGAAATCTAGATTAATGTATTAAAAAATTACTGCCTATAATTCAAAATTAAAGTAATCAATTATTTTTTTTAGTTTGTAAACTTAATAAATAATAAATAAATATCATAGGACATTACACACAGCGCCATCTGACCCCAAACTAAGCAGAGCTTGTGCTATGGAAGACAGATAACTGATAGAATACTTAAATACTTTTTTTTGTTGTAAATACATACTTATAATGCATACAGTACACCCAGACACAGAACAAACATCGATGTTAGTCACACAAATGTTAGTCCTGAGTGGGAATCGAACCCACGCCCTTCAGCTCTCGAAGCAGACACACTACCAATGAACCAACAGGGCTGTCAACTTACATGAACCTTTTCGGTCATCTCTATAGGCGTGTCTCGAGGGCGCAGGCTCGGCTTGCGGCAGCTCGGGCTCCGACTCCGCTTGCGAGTCCTGCGGCAAAACATGGCCATCCTACATCACACTACTATTATAAACACATAGATTGCTTGTTTGTTACTTCAAACTGTTATAGGGTAACAGATTTGGATGAAATTAGGAAAGCAGGTGGCTTGTAACCCGGATATCTTACCCAGAAAATGCAATGAAACAACATATAACTAGTAAAAATATAATGCATACCAATTCTTACATGTATTGTATGTACATAATTATATACATACTAGCGGATGCCTCGCGGTTTCACCCGCGTTGTTCCCGTTCATGTGGGAATACAGGGATAAAAAGTTACCCAGGGATAGGTGTGTCCCAATGGTGAAAGAATTTTTGATATCGGTCCAGTAGTTTTGGAGCCTATTCAATATAAACAAACAAAGAAATTTTTCCTCTTTATAATAGTATAGATATATATCACAGCTTTATGTGATCATATTAGATTGAACAAGTTTCAGCTGTTTACATTAATTTTATGACATAACATGATGTGTCACATCTTTGTTTAATGGGTGTAGACCCATATTTGTTTATAGAATGATTGACATTACAGAAATATTAATGTTTAAATAAATTATATATAATTTCTTTCTTGCATCAGTCCCCGACCGGTGTGGGCTTGGTGCTTTTTATATGTTTTCCATGTAAAATAAAATAAAATAAAGAAACCCCAAAACTTCTAGGAAATGAAACAGATACCATTTGGATTCCCAAATATTCTTGAAGTTTGCATGCACATATAAGAACTAAATATAATTATCTTTTTGGAAATATATACCTACATCTCAAGTGTTTTCATTGTTTTGCTTCGTCAACACTTGCCTGAATGTGGCAATAAATTTATTAAAATAAGTGTAAAATGTTTACAATTATTTTGAGCTAAATCTATGTACTTACATGCGAGAGCAACGACGATGGGCAGACGACGCCTTGTGAATCCCTCAGGTCGGTCACGGGGGGGTATTTGACTTTTGTTTTGTGTCAATTTATAAATGGGTAACATATAAAATAATAAAAGTGTTAATATCATCGTTGAAAACAGCTGATATGGGCTTTGGATGAAACTTGCTTATTTATCAAGAAGTTTAACAAGAATTTAATATTTGTATTAATACTAAATATAAATGAGTTTGTAATGCTAGAATTGTCCTCAGAACAAGGATGGAAATTGATAATTGAAGCTATAAATGGGTTTTTGTATGTACTCTAAACTGTTTTGGTCTAGGACCGAAGACTAATAAATATACTACAATATTGCAAGTGTGCAAGAGATTGAAGTATTGGTAGTACTATAGTTACCTCGCTCATGTCCATGTTGACGTCATCGTAGTTAGTGTCGTCATCCCGGCGCCGAGAGCTCCCGGGTGCTCCGCAGCGGTCCACCTATAATATCATTCTATTGTCAAGCAGAGAACATAGATTAATATCCATAACTCACAAAACTTACTATTAAACATATTAACGGACAGAGGAGTTCGATTTATGGAATATCTTGTGAAAATATGCAACATATTTTATCAAGGACGCTATGTGGGAAGTTAAAACTTACCGAATGATGGCTCCCATATCGATCGTTTTCGACTTCATCGTCGCTTCCATATCCAACTAGAGAATCCATTGTCTAGAATAACCACGATTTTAAGACTAATAAAACTAAAATATTTTGGTACTTTTCACTTTTTCATCAACAAATTGGCAATATGGCCGATAATCTGACACTGACATAACAGCATTCCAAAAAAAGAATGAAGTATTTAATTGAGATTACCATACCAAAAATTAAATCAGTTAAATATGCTAAATTAACTGTTAATTTGAATCTTAACTTGTCAACATTCTGAGAATAGGGTCCCGATTTAACTTGTAATTTGAGGAGTTTTGGCGGGAACGCGGGAAGAGTCGTGTCGCTCCGTTGTATTTTTTTTCCAAAACTAGTGTTTTGTCGAGTGTTTATGCATAAAAATGGTTGTGTTTTATTCATAAAGTGCCGAATTACAAGCGCGATTGTGGGAAAATGATATAATGTGGTGAAACATGAGTTTTCGTGTTGCTTCCAAAACTCCATCGAAGCTTTATAGTAAAGTCGCCACTACTTTACTAAAGCATGACTGGCGCGAACTGACACGAACTGGACTTGACTAAGACGACTTTGACGATAACCATAGCTAAGATACAGCAGAAATAACACTAAAGACAAGGCAGTATGGCTTTATAGCTTTAGCCTGCCCGAAGGGGCAAATTATTAAAAAAAAAAAAATCAGATACAGCAGAAATATCACTGAAGACGAGGCAGTATGGCTTTATAGCTTTAGCCTACCCGAAAGGGCAAATTAACGAAAAAAAAAAAAAAATTGTAATTTGAAATGTGTTCGGATACTACATTTTCAAAAATATAATTTAGCAACAATTTAGCAGTAATTTTAAACACAACTTTATTTCTATTTGTCAGGTGATTAATGTTGGTGCAGTTTTTAAGCTGTGAAATATTGAATCTAGTTGCATAAGTTATATTATTTAGCAGGATATTTTTTTTTAATTTTGTCATTTCTGATATGTATCCGAACGTAGTAATTCTTTTCTCTGTGATTTTTTAATATGGCGGAATCAATGACCGCCGTTCAGACGTCTTACTTTTTTTCGATCGTGAATTTAATTTATACGCGCTACCAATTCGTTTAAATGTGATATAAAACAAATAACAGAAGTGTGTGCAACAATTTGTGTTAATAATAATTTTCTGAAAAAGCCTGGAGGCTTCACAATCGGTAGAAAAAATGGTAATGATAGTTTTTTGTTTTGATACTTTTTACAAACTTTACTTTGCAGATGATTGTGTTTTTTTCATTTTTCTTCATAGTTTCATGTAATTACAGCTTGAGCAATACATAATTTTGAGTGTGATTGATTAGAAGGTCATAAAAACGGCATTTTTTCAATTTTTTTTCTTTGTTTTCAAGTTTTCTAACCAAAAAAAAGTGCCATAGTGTGGTGTCGATCTCACATGTGTTATTTATCCCAATGTTTGTTCCCAACATGCAGTATTTCTTGATGGCAGAGATGCGTTAATTATGCAAGCTGGGTGTGGCTGTATTGATTTTCTCGGAAGGTTCTAGGTATAGGCTTAGAATACGTCTTGAACATGGTGCAGTGTGTCTATGTTAGGCACACAATTACAATGCGGTTTTCGCTTCTTGGCCGCTATGCTAGCTATTAATGTAGGTTTTATCCGAATAATACAGTCTCAGTAAATGTTTTTGACTCATATTGAAAGCCTTGTCTGATGCCAATATCACTGCAGAAAAGTTCATATGTTATAGGTAATACAACAATGTCAGATTATCAAAATGAAAGTAACACTGCAATAAAAATGCAATATAAAAGTATGTTATCGCTTATATAAGGTTGCATGTGCTGAGATTTCTATGGCAAATGTAAAAAAGTCTAGATATTAGTCTTTGTTTTATAAATGGCAAATCTGGTCAATGTAAGTTCTTGTTTTTTTTTATTCAACAATAAAAGCAGACCATAGTGTGAAATAAATGTAGGTAATTACATTTCATTCTTGTATCCATTGTTAAAAATATTATATTCAAAGCATAAAGCAATGCAATCAATTAAATTCATTATTAAAAATTGTATTGACTTATAAAAAATAACATAAATCCAGTTTTTGGTAAAAGTAATATCGTTCAATTGCTTATTATGTATTTATTTTTATAACATTAATGAAATGCTTGTAATAAGACATTTATTCTGGTAACATTATTGCATCATATTTTAACTATTTGGGTTCTTTTGAACCATAAGTTACTAAAAGCTGTAAATCTGATGCCATCTTTTTCTCATACATCCAGATGAAAAGAGATACTCATCAATGTCAAAAAAATCAAAAATCAAAATCAATGGATTATTGGTCTGTTTGAGAAAAGATAAGATCAATAGTTTGAGATCCAAATATATCTTGTTATTCTCTATTTTGTATTTTATTATTCCCAAAACCAATTAAGATTAAACTCGAAAATTTGATTATGGCTTCCGGGCTGATTGCAGATAAACAATTTTAAGAAAAAATCTCTATTTTGTTGGTTGGTCTATCAAGCTTACATACAAATGTATGCCATTTATTTAATAAATAAATAAATATTTTAGGACATTACATACAGTACCATCTGACTGATCAAAAGTAGGCAAAGCTTGTACTATGGAAGTCAGATAACCGATAGACTTTTTTTTTGTAAACATTTTTTTATAATAAATACGGAACACCAAGACACAGAAGAAATGTTTGTTTATACCACAAAATGTTTGTCCTGGGTGGGAATCAAAGCCACTTCAGCTCAATAATGTTTTATTTTTAGATTTAAGCATACATTTCTACTAATCATTATTAACTTGAAACTTTCAATGTGCCATGAAGACAAACAAATTAAGCTTTATCTCATTTTTGAAAGATTCACACTATGTATGTAAATATAAAAGGAACTCTGTTGTTAGTTCCTTTTATATTTACAGTTGTCAGTCTTGATTAAACATAGCAAATGAGTTTTGATGTTCAGTGACAGTGGTTGAAGATGGTAAAACACACCTAGCCTAGAAAGGAACAGCTCTGCCATAACATGATAGGTGCATGGTGGCAGACAAGGCAGTTTCAACTTGAGGGTGGTAGCTAGCCAGCAGAGTACTAGAAAATACCCTACCACCATGCCATGGTTTTCTTATGATGTTTTCCTTCACTGGAAGTAACAATATTCTTAGTATGTATAGATTGTGTAGTAACAATGGCTATAAGGAGCTTTTTTCTACTCTGAAATGCAAATGCAAAATGCAAGACACTGTATTATTCCGCTAACATATCCAACAGATCTCTAACATAAGGACTGAAATGGCATTGAATTGGAGATGTTTCCTTGATAATGTGTAGATCACTTGACATTAATGTATTATTTGCACAAACTTGCACATGAGTCCAAGGGCAAACTAAACTAAAGTATTGATAGTGGGCTGGCATTTGTTTTGTTTAGTAACCTAGCTCTGGTTTTTGTGTCCTGTAAATGATAAGATAGATTCTGAAAACAGAATCTCGACGGTCAGTCTCAAAAACCGAGGTTTACAGGACAGTGTAATTTATGTTTAAACCACTCTAGAAATAATTCTATGTACTTATTTTCTATAATGTTTTATAAGCTTTTAAAAACTTCAGGTATGTGCATAGCCGAGTACTATAAAATACCCTACCACCATGCTATGGTTTCCTTACGATGTTTTCCGTCACCGGCACACACTCGCACACCCTTCGGCGTGTAAACCAACCTTGCTAACCACTGAGCTATCATTGATAACAATTTTCTGACTACAATAATAATACATATTTTATTTTACCCCTATCATACAGGAACCAGCAATATTTTGACATAATAATATAACTACATCTTATTTATAGACAAAATTGTAATGTCACTCTCTATCACAATTTGCTAATAATTTTTACATAACAGAAAATAGTAATAGATGTTCAGCAAATTAAAAATAACATTTATGCTATAAATTATAACATTTATATAAATATAACATTTATGCTATTTTGTAGCGATGACAGCTGAGTGGTTAGCGCGGTAGGTTCGCATGCCGAAGGGCGTGGGTTCAAACCCCAACAATGAGCTTGAGCTGCCGGTGAAGGAAAACATCGTGAGGAAACCAAAGCATGGTGGTAGGGTACTTTAGTACTCGGCTGGCTAGCTACCTCCCTCAAGTTGAAAATCTGCCGCCAAGGATCTAACGGTGTGTTCCGGCACCCTCACTTGAGAGCCAGTTGCATTCCAGGCTAGGTGTGCTTTACCATCTTCGGTCACACCTTCACTTGACATCAGGGGAGCTGTGGTCAAACACCTAGCCTGTCAACCATTAAAAAAAAAAAAAAGAATATTACTTGTAATGTGACCTTAATGTGTCTTCAGTCTAAACGGGCAGCATTTGGTGACGACGAGGATAATCCACCGACTCCTTCTGACGATTCTGACTTCGATGAAGATGAAGATCCTGACAACTTGGAAGTACCAGGTACCTAGTGATTAATATCGAGAACTGGATCTTTCATCACACGCATACATAATCTAGAGAGTGAGACACAGAGTTCTGATAATGTGGACCACTTTGACTCTACAGTTCCAGTACTACCTTCATCATCATCCACAGCTTTCTTTATCCCACTCCTGGGTATAGACCTCTCTCTTGTCTCCATATGCCTCAATCCTTGTCCAATCTGGTCCAGGTTCGACCCTCGACAGTGACAATATCGTCAACCCATCTACTACTAAGTACTACCTTATGCCTTACTTATATCATCACTCCATCGAGTCTTAGGATATATGATGTTTGCTGATTTATGATGTGATGTGGTTTTATTAAATTAATGTATGTTAAGTTTCGTTAAAACCAATTTACATTTAATCAAAGTTAAATTATACATACATGGCCCCAAACAGAAATTCATGGGTGGTATACTGGTTATACTAAAATGCACAGTAGGGAAAAATAACTGCCTTTCTTAGTCGAGGCAAAGTGTAATAAGTCCTGCACTGATATCCTACTTAGGGAGATGCATTTCCTACTGACATCATCTGCCTCACCCTGACCCAGATTATTTAAACTATTATAATTTATATCAGAGTGTAGAATTGTAAATGATCAAAGACCATCAAGTTGTGGTGAATTAAATAATGATGAGGACGCTACCTCATGCTATACAGCATGACTGGTGAGACACCTACGATACTCGAGGACGTGATATTTGGTGATCATATAGGAAGGAAAAAAAAATTAACTATCTACAAGATAAATTTAACCAAAAGTTATGTAATTAATTACGCAACGCATGGATACCGCGCGGAAGCACGAGCTGAACGTTGAGAGGACGCTCGCGCCGACGACGCGGGCGGGACAGGCACGTACTTGTCGCCTGGTCAAAATATCGTTATCAGCGTCGGGAATGTATCCACGCTTCATTTATTTATAGGGAAATCTGGCCAAAAATTAAGTACCTTATTTTATTACATGATTATAACGAGAATCTAGTACCAAGTACTCTCCTTCAGTATCGTAGGTGTCTCACCAGTCATGCTGTATAGTACCAATTTTATTTTTGCCGGCCTTCCATGCTGTCCATATGCTCCAAATTTTCGTTCTCCTGCATACAGCTAATACTAAACACTGATTGCATCTTCTAACAATCTATTAATGACAGCAGTACTTTCAGAAATCGAAAGCCATAGTGAGCCTTACCTACATAAATGTATACCATTTTATTTGTATGTGTCGAAATCCAGGTGGCGGCAAGACCCTGGCAGCAGCTGCGAAGCTGGGGAGTAAGAAGCCCTCTCTGCCACAAGTGGTTGTCAAACCCACCACTAACCCGCTAGCTGGTGAGTTACAACCACTCCACTCTGCAACTGTACTAACGTTTAGCATGCCACTCCTCTGCATAACGCTATCCATGAAGAGTGAATGAAACATTCCACCATGGTGGAACTAGATTTTTTTTTTTTTTTTTTTTATGGTTGACAGGCTAGTTGTTTGACCACAGCTCACCTGATGTTAAGTGAAGGTGTGGTCGAAGATGGTAAAGCACACCTAGCCTGGAATGGAACTGGCTCTCAAGTGAGGCTGCCGGAACACACTGTTAGATGCTTGGCGGCAGATTTTCAACTTGAGGGTGGTAGCTAGCCAGCCGAGTACTAGAAAGTACTCTACCACCATGCTATTGGTTTTCTCACGATGTTTTCCTTCACCGGCAGCTCAAGCTCATTGTTGGGGTTTGAACCCTTCGGCATGCGAACCTACCGCGCTAACCACTGAGCTATCATCGCTACAAATTAATTGGTATTGTTTTAATGCAACAGAACCCGTTTGTGAGCTGAGCTGTTATTTATGTTGTGTAGGTTCAACACCCAGCCCTAAGAAGTGTTAATGCTGCCTAAAAGTCTTATCATGATTTAAGATGCTGTCACTCATCCTAAGAGTGACCAGCTCTAAAACTTTTAGCTGGTTTGTTACGTGCAGCATTCTGATTTGTCTGTGTGTATTGCTTTTATTCGTTTTTATTACTACTGACCAATTTCTTTACTCATATCTAGCTGCATCTGGCACCGCATTCGGACAGACCACAGTGAAACCGATCAAGATACCAGCTAGCTCGCTTTCCAAGTCGATCACACTGGGCAATATTAACCAACTAGGCGGCATTGCCAACCTTGGCAACCTCAACCTGGCCAGTATGGCCAACCTAGGCAATATGAGTATGGGCAATCTCACCGCTATGGGGAGAGGAATGCCCGCTCCCAATAATAAAGGTAAAATTATTTTTTTATTTACTTCCTGTCTTTGTTTCTATTTATTTGAAATTTCGATACAAATGCAAGATATCATTGCATTGTAACATTTCAATATAGAAAAGATTGAATGTAAAGGGTTACCTTTTAGAATGAAGACTGAACGAAATCATTGGGGTCATCAATAATCACTTACAACTTTTACTATGGGATGGACCCTTAAATACATAAACAATTGAATCACAGACAAATGTCATTCATTTTCGACCTAAAATATGGAACAGTTGATTTTTCCCCTATTCCAGGGTTGACCTCTAAGTAAAAGTTGTTTACAATAATTAGTACAATGATCTAGTTTCGTCTTTTGTTCAACCGTTTTGCGTAACCCTACATACATAGTCTATTGCACTTCAGATACTAGGCCAAAATATCCTATTATGCCTATAGTCTGCTACTATTTTTGTTATAAGATATTACGGCTCTATTGGCATCACATGAAGGTTTAATTATAAATGTTTCTTTTTCTCAGTGGATCTTAGTAAACTTTTAGGTAAGTAAATTTCTCATCTTGATCGGTTACGTAAAACAACTTAGAACAGATAAGTAGCACATGAATATAATTAAGATATTAATCTGTACCACGAAGTGAATTTTTTTTTTTTTTATAAGAATTGTACGTAATGATACTTGATAATTTTGCATATTTTTTCCTTGGGAAATTCCTTATTTGAAACAATATTTCACGGAAAGGAAGCGATGTCGACTAATTAATCTGATTAACTTCTAAGAACACATATTTAAGGCGACAACGTTCGCGATGTTTTTGTGTACAACATCGATCGTAACTTCGTCGGAAAGTCAATGGTCTTTTTTAAACAATTTACGGGTTAGGTGTTTGTCCACAGCTCACTTGATGTTAAGTGACAGTGTGGTTGAAAATAGTAAACACACCTAGTCTGGAATGAAACTAACTTTCAACTAGCTAGCTCTCAGTTACACTCAACACACCGTTAGGTGCTTGGCGGTTCTATTAACTTTAAATTTGACTATTATTCAGAGTTATTGGTTGCGGTGACAACCTCCTCAATCCTGTCGATCTTTTGATATGACTCATAAAAAAATGTGAGAAAAAATCATACAGCAAAAGTTTTTTGTTAAGATTGTTGTTGTTTTTAAGAAGTTGTCACCAATAACTCCGTACAATTTCTGCCCCCTTTCTACTGAGTTTCAAAATATTTATATCCAACCCTATAGCACATTAAAGCTAATATTTTTTCCCGTGATCGGTTCCGCTGTTTAGTTGAGAAATGATAACAAATATAGAGACATACTCAACATAATCACGACGACAGTTTCAATGAGTGAATGTACAACTATAGTTATAATGTGTTGAAACTGAGACTGATAATATTATTTTGTAAATCTTTCTCGGTATACGGGCTCAGTTGTCTCCTGACCCTGGACTTCGCACAAAATTATACAAATAAATATTTAAATTCATGTAAAACATAAAAACCTCTTCAAGGCCACTCGGACGGGTATTCGAGATGAATATATATCGAATTCCAAATACAAACAAGACTTAAATAATTACTATAAAGTAGGCCAAAACTGACCTTCCTTAATATTTTATAAATTAATGCCCAATTTTTAACATGTTGATTGCAAGATTTTAAAATAATATTAGTTATCAAGGTTGTATAATATAGTATTAGTTAATGTTGATTGGTGTCCGTTCAGCGAGCGCTCCGGGCCCGGCGGGTATGCCCTCGCCGTACGGCGCCGGCCCGTCCGCCTTCAACGCGGCCTCGCTGCTCGCGCAGAGTGAGTCCACACTTGTCTAGCCTAGTACAGTACCTGGCCAACGGTACGGGTGTCATAGTAGAAACACCAAAATATTATAAACGTGGTGACCAAACAATTTTTTTTAAAAGAAATCCACTGAAACAAGTTTCGCAACCAGATGGAACAAGTTTAGTAACCAGTTACTAAAATATTTTTATTTTTTTTGCATTGAAGTTGTTGAATAGTTTTATCGTAGTAACAACGATCGGAACTTGTATTGTAAAATTTGATAACAAAATTTCAAAACCGATAAAATGTATTATTCGAAAAAATATTTTCTGAACTCATGCGCCATGACGGAGACTTAAAGAAATTAACAAAAAATGTAGTAAAAGAAATTGAATATAAATTAATTTATTTCATTAAAAATTTGTGCTAAAGCGTATCACGTTTTTGTAAGAAATTAATAATTTTATGCGCATTAATTATGTATTTACTTAATGTTTTTTTTACATACGTTTGGCCGGGTACACTTAATGTAACAGTTTGTAAATTATAATACAGGTTGGAGGCCCTGTAGCGACTTTAATTTTACATACGTTAAGAACTGGTTTTACATACGTTAATGGTCATGGACAGGCGTTATCTCTTACCATCACGAAAGCGTCTCGTTCGTCACATTACTTTTCACAAAAAAAAACTTAAATGTGATCAGTAATTATAAAATTATTGTATGAAAAAAATCTCAGCTTGGATATACATTTTTATTAATTAACAATTGATAAAATGTATGGAATAACTGATTATTTTCATACCACATTTTTTTAACACCTTTTTAGTAGCTTTACTTATAACTAGGTAACAATGTAATCAATTCTTGGAAGTTTTTTAAGTTAAGTTTATTTGGATAATAATAATAATATAATTTGGTACCTTGAAGCTGATCTGATGATGAAGCTAGGAGGTGGATAATGAAAATATTCAGTGCCTACTGGTAACGAGTTCGGGGTTACAGAATTTGTTTTGATGAATCTGCTGTTAAAGCGTTTGTTATAAACAAATTTAAGTGCTGACAACTAGCTCCACGTTTGTAGAATTAATTTCGCTGTAGGGTCGCTAACTTGTACAATTTGTAGATGCTATAAAAATATTATTTGCATAGATTTTCGTTTCTAATCGATAATGTTTTATAACTCTTTGATATCCAGGGCCCAGATGAGATATTTCCTAAATTAATCCTTTGGTTCCTCTTGACTTCTTTTTCTTTCATTTTATTATTTTACAGTTTTGAAATGTGTTTGTTTTTATTTAGTTTTCATTGTAAAGTAGCTGTAGTAACTTGGAATGCCTTGAAAATAATAACAATATGTAAAAAGTAATAAGTAGTTATGTGGCTGCCAATACCGCTTATGATGTTTTTTGTATAGTTATGAAAATTGTTTGATAAAACGAATGTTGCTTTACTAACTTAACATATTGTTTTTGTAAATGAGATATTGCAAATATATCTTATTTATCGTGTGTAAAGAACTACTCGATTCTTATTGATAAATAATCGAATTACTTAATGAAATACTTAATTGGAATTAATTTACTTGGTGGTAGATTTCCTTAGCAGGATGTCGTCTAGGTACCATATATTCACCACCGCAGTATCATAATACGTAGTGTGTAAACATAACTGTGTTCCTGTTTGAAGGGTACTGCAGCTAGCGAAATTACTGGGCTGTCGAGACTAACCATCGAATGTGTCAAAGTAATGAGCGACAAAGCAGCGATGGCCCGGACTTTGTTTGCTACTCAAAGTTCTGTGTATCGCTGCAATGGTCATGGACATGCGTTATCTCTTACCATCAGGAGAGCGTATCGTTCGTCTCATTACTATTAAATAAAAAAAAAAAATATGGTGGCTGCACACTTCCACACCGAGACAGCGTGAAAGCGAATGTGCTAAACGCTTTCTTGAATTTTGTGACAGATTATTATAAAAATATATTAAACAGATTTCGCAGATCTTTTTTAAGACGATCAAAGTTCACGTTGTTCAAGCACATAAAGGGTTATAAGTTTGGCGTGTACTAAGCGGAAAGGGGGTTATTGTACCCACTATTATGGCCAACTTTTACTCTTTAAAATCGCTAATTATAGGAACCAGATAATTGATAGAACACTTAATTTTTTTTTGTAAATATTTATGTAGGTACCTACTTATAATAATATACAAAACACCAAGACAGGGAAAACCTAAATCGTCCCAAAAATGTCAATTAAAAAATTATTTTAATCTACCAACCTTGGTTTTAAGTGTCGCTTACTCGATATATTTGTCTTTTAAATATACTATATCTACGGTATACTACGTCTCTTTTATTATTAGGCTTTTTAATTGTTTTGGAAACGTTTTAATCATGACTATACATTCCCTCATGCCCATTTTTCTATAGGACGGTCAGAAGCTCGAAAAAGCGACATCGTTTCTTGGTTGACGTTCCAAAAACCCGCACGAAACGATTTTAATCTACTTTCATTATTCGAACAGCTAAAGCGTGGAAAACGTTACCCGAGTGGGTGTTCCCCGATGGATACAATCTATGTGTCTTCAAGTCGAGAGTGAATCGGTATCTTCTAGGCGAGCGTGCTCCATCGTAGATCGCTTCTTCACTTAGCATCAGGTGAGATGGCGATCAAACGCAAGCCTTAATAAAACATCTTAGATATTTTATTGTAAATAATAGAGGTCATACAGAACACAAAGTCGTTTGGCACGGTACAATATGTACATAATATTTGCCTTCATGCATTCTACTTACCTTCATGCCTACTTTACTTGGTGGTAGATTTCCTTAGCAGGAAGTCGTTTAGCTAGGTACCACCGCAGTACCAGATATTCCTAAATAAAAATAAATAAATATCGCAGGACATTACACACAGCGCCATCTGACCCCAAACTAAGCAAAGTTTGTACTATGGAACTCAGATAACTGATAGAATACTTAAATACTTTTTTTGTAAATACATACAGTACACCCAGACACAGAACAAACATTTTTGTTTATAAAACACAATTTTTGTCCTGTGTGGGAATCGAACCCACGCCGTACAGCTCTCGAAGCAGACATACTACCAGTGAACCAACAGGGCTGCCGCCAAGCAGTAGTGTGTAAACATTTTTTTTTTATGAAAAAAGTAATGAGACGAACGTGACGCTCTCCTGATGGTAAGAGATAACGCCTGTCCATGACAATCGAAGCGATACACAACTTTAAGTAACAAAACAAAGTCCAGGGCATCACTGCTTTGGCGCTCATTACTTAGAGACTTTTGATAGAGTTAGTCTCAACAGCCCAGTAATTTCGCTAGCTGCAGTACCCTTCAAACCGGAACACAGTAATGCTTACACACTACTGCTTAGCGGCAGAATAACTGGTACTGCGGTGGTACCTACCTAGACGACCTCCTGCTAAGGACATTACTGTGTTCCGGTTTGAAGGGTACTGCAACTAGCGTAATTGCAGGGCTATTGAGACTAACCATTGAATATCTTACAGTAATGCACCAAAGCAGCGATACCCTGGACTTTGTTTTGGTACTCGAAAGTTTTGTGTACGCTGCAATGGTCATGGACAGGCGTTATTTATTACCATTAGGAGAGCGTCTCGTTCGTCTCATTACTTTTTCGGTAAAATATAGTTTCAGGCCACTTACAAAGGTTTTTTCGCAAATAGTCATGCCGCTCGATGCAAATAGTTCAAATCGAGTTGATGTTGATCAATCCTACAGCTGCTTCAATTGGCTGAGTTATGGCCTCAGATGTAATGCTGATTTCATGAATAAGTTGCTAGAATACATTACGGAGAATGCAAGGATGCAATTTTTTAAAAGCGACTTTATGATGTTGCTTGAAGAGTTTAAAACATGATAAAACCATAATGTGGATGATGTTTATCTGCTTTATCCTTGATTCTGTAACTTTGGCCTTTGGTCAATTTTAATGTTTTACAATTTGAACGATGTTCTTTCCCGCGATGGATACAATTTGGGTGTCTTCAAGTCGACAGTTAAATCAAATTTTTTAGGTGAGCATGCTCCATGTTAGACCGCATCAGGTGAGATAGCGGTCAAACGCGAGCTTATCCAATATAAAAAAATACCTACTTGGAACTTTTGACCGATTTAATAAAAGGAGGAGGTTCTCAATTCGTTTTTTTACTTGTGAGTACGGAGATAGTTTTCCACGTTTTGTTTATTATTTCTATTTTTAATAGTTGATAAATAAAAGTTGTAGACTTTTTCTACTAGAGTGTAATGAAATCTTTGTTTAGTTAGTAATATGGCTTAAGATCTCAAGATCTCAAGTGTATTTTAGCTTGTATACCGTAAGATAAACTTCCGCAAAGTACCTAATGCCTGAATCAATCGGTATTTTCAGTAAGATTAAATCTATCGGCCTCCAATATTAGCAACAATATGTTAACGAGTAACTTTCTTTCTTTTGTGTGTTAGTTATTGTACTTGCATGTAGTTTTGTTTATCAGTTAATATTTTAACTGAATGTTTTTAAACCTATTTTGATTAAACACAATTGCCTCCTATCACGTATGCTATCTAAGTTATCAGTAATCTATTTCAATTTTTATATATTAGAAATAGGCTGTTGATAATAACGCTACAAATGGTATGATATATTCCTGTTGGTGGCGTCACTTCTGGCAGTCAACTCCACTACTAAGCGAAGACGTCATTCGTTATTTTACATCTAAATTTACAACTATAAAGTAACATTTCTTCACAGTGGAAATGGTAGGCATGCCAGGCACGATGAACTCGTATCTCCTGCAGAATTTGAACCAGATCTTGGCGTCCGGCATGGGCGGTCCGCTGGCCGGCATGCTGGGGCAGTTCGCGCAGCTGCCCGCCTGGGGGCAGGCTAAACCTCCCATGTGGCAACAGGATAAGGTAAAGGCTTATACTGGCAACATTTCAATCTATCGATCGATCTGTAAATGAATATCAAATCATGTTCATTGGTAAGAGCATATTTTTTTTTTATGTTAACAGGCTAGGTTTTTGACCACAGCTCACCTGATGTTAAGTGACGATGTGGTCGAAGATGGTAAAGCACACCTAGCCTGGAATGGAACTGGTTCACGAGTGAGGCTGCCGGAGCACACCGTTAGGTGCTTGGCGGCAGATTTTCAACTTGAGGGTGGTAGCTAGCCAGCCGAGTATCTACTAGAAAGTACCCTACTACCATGCTATGGTTTCCTTCACCGGCAGCTCATTGTTGGGGTTTGAACCCACGCCCTTCGGCATGCGAACCGACCGCGCTAACCACTGAGCTATCATCGCTGCATATCTTCCAACTTACATAGCTTCTAACTTCGTTGCTGGGTGTTCCCTTACATTTAAATACAATACACCCAGTATTGGTAGTAGTAATGTTTACACACTACTGCTTGTCTTAAAGTAATAAGTGACTCAAGTTATGGATACTACTGCAATGGTCATATGTAGATGTTATCTCTTACCGTCAACAAAAAATGTTTTGCTGTTTTGCAGATGCCCGGGGATGAAGAAGAGGTAGACGACGAGGAAATGGGCGTCGCGGAGACTTACGCTGACTACATGCCGCCAAAGCGTAAGTTACTTTCTGTAGTTTCAGCGGGAATACGAATCGAATACGAATACGAATTTAATTATATTGACATAATTATTTTATATGTGACATATTACTTTATTGACATGTTCATTGTTTTGACATATGTAATGATTTTGATAATAGTTTTTTTAAATAAGAATGGAAAAATGACCTGTAACTTTGGTGTTATGAATAAATGATTTGTATTTGTATTTGTATTTGAATCGTGATGTTGCATATTTTTTTCCAAACTTGTATTATTTTTTTATGTATAATAAAATGAAAAAAATAGCCAATGTCACCCGGAGCACCATAAAGAATCCATTGACGCCTCATTCATCAAAATCGGATGATTAGTTTTGGAGCTACGGTGAAACACACGTACATACAAACAAACATACATAGTAGGATAAAAATGTAACCCTTCCTTTTGCTGAGTTTTGGCGGGAACGCGGGAAGAGTCGTGTCGCTCCGTTGTATTTTTTTCCAAAACTAGTGTTTTATCGAGTGTTTATGCATAAAATTGGCGGTGTTTTATTCATAAAGTGCTGAATTACAAGCGCGAGTGTGGGAAAATGATATAATGTGGTGAAACATGACTTTTCGTGTTGCTTCCAAAACTCCATCGAAGCTTTGTAGTAAAGTCGCCACTACTTTACTAAAGCATGACTGGACTTGAATGACACGGGCTGGACTTGACTATAACTAGCTACGAGGGCACTTATTTAACTTGAAAATATATAAATACTTGACACTGGCAAATGCTAAAATGCGACACCAAAACCAAAGAAAAAAACCCTTCCTTTTGACTTTGCCGTAATCGGGAGAAAATATTTGGTGTTTCAATCATAAAGTGTCAAATTATAGACATGCGTGGGCAAGTGGGATTGTGTGTGGTATGATGTAGGGAAACATGTATTTTCCGTTATTTCCAAAACTCCATATTAGCTTCTAGTGTGGTGTTAAATCAATTAAGGTTTAGTCACAAAAATACGCACTTAGCGGTTCGATTTCACTTTTTTCCGATGAGGTTTTGTTAAAGTGACAAGGGCTTTAAGTTTCTATTCTGTCGCAGATGACTGTCTCTTTTATGGTTTACAGGCTATTAAGTGTTTGATCACAGCGCAGCTGATGTTAAGTGACAGTGTGGTCGAAGATGGTGAACACACCTAGCCTGGAATGGAACTGGCTCTAAAGTAAGGCTGCCGGAACACACCGTGAGATGCTTGGTAGTAGATTTCCTACTTTAGGGTGGTAGCTAGCCACCCGAATATTAAAAAGTACTACCACCCTACCAAAACGATCAAGTTACCTCAAGATGTTTTCCGTCACCGGCAGCTCAAGCTCATTGTTGAGATTTGAACCTACGCCCTTTGTCGTGTGAACCGAATTCGCTCACCACTGAGCGATCGTCGCTACGAAATGAATATCCGGACGAGCATGTGAATTTCTCTGTCTCTGTTTCCCGTTGCGTACAATTTGGGTATCTTTAATTTTGGACTAAATAGGTTACTTCCAGGTAAGGGTGTTCTTTGTCCACATTACTGTTTAATATCAGGTGTGAATGTGATCAAAATTAAAATTATTTTTAACCGACTCAAAAAAGGAGGACTCAATTCGACTGGTTAAAAAAAAGATTGTTTACGCGATAATTCCGCCAATCATAATGATTCTTTTTTACTTGGTAGATTATGCTTCAGAGGTGGTCCCATATAAATTTAATCGAAATCGTTCGAGCGGTTTTAAAAAAATTAACAAAAATCTAAAAATTGTATACATCGATGATATTTTCGTTTACTCTGAAACGTCTGTTTTATTGGAGCAGTGCTTTTAGTTGTCATGATGTCGGTTTTTTTTAATTGTAAATTTGTATATAAAAAAATGCAATAGTACGACTTATGTTTAGCATGTTATTATTCACAGTGAAACTGGGCCGCAAGCATCCAGACCCAGTCGTGGAGACGGCTTCCCTATCCTCAGTGGAGCCGGTAGACGTGACGTACCAGGTGTCGCTGCCCGACGAGACCATCCGCGCCGGGCTGCTGTCGGCGCTGCAGCTGGAGGCGGTAGTCTATGCGTCGCAGGCGCACGAACACGTGCTGCCCGACGGCACGCGTGCCGGTTTCCTCATCGGTGAGTGCTTTCATCATCATTTTACAAACTACCCACACTTTTCGTAGAACAAAATTACTGTTTATTTTTCCTCGTGATGTACATTTTGTTTGATTGGCTATGTCAAAGTTGTTCTTAGTCATAGCTACTAATGCGTCTTAAGAGACGTGAACAACAGTCACGGTCAAGTCTAAATCATGGCCCATTGTGATGGATACTAAATGAGGTTCAATCTACAGAGCTTCAAACGAAGGGTGAATAGGGTCCTTAAAGGTAGGCATCGCACTGGCAATGCCCCGTGTATTGCAGGTGTCCATAGGCGGCAGTGACCACTTACCATCAGGTGGCCCGTCGCTTATTTGCCACTTTTTTCACATTAAAAAAAAAAAAGGATTTTATAGAGATGTGCAAATAACACGAGTTTGTTTAATGTGTTGTCGAAGTTAAAGCAAACATGCCACAGAAATTACTTTAAATTCTGTCGACTTGTTTTTTTTTTAATATTAAGGTCAAAATCATTGCGTGTCGTATTTATCTGCCGATTGCACGGGAGCTATAGGTACTTGGTCTTCCAGGCGATGGTGCGGGCGTGGGCAAGGGTCGTACGATCGCGGGCATCATCTTCGAGAACTACCTGAAGGGACGCAAGCGCGCCGTCTGGGTGTCCGTATCGAACGACCTCAAGTACGACGCGGAGCGCGACCTGCGCGACATCGGCGCCGGCAGGATCGAGGTCCATCCGCTCAATAAGGTATGTTACGTGCAAGGAAGCAAGGGTACAGTCGTCCACCCATCCGTCTGCCACCACGTGAAGCACGATTTGCACCACTTGTACATCATCCCCAGCAGGATTGATTGATTGAAAGAAAGAAAGAAAACATCATCATGCGACCAAAATGTCATCCGTACATGGTGGATATTCCCCATGTACGCACAAAGCGTTTTGATTCCATTTTTTTCATTCGCACAGCGAGCTTGTGGAACTCTGCCGGGGTCTGTGTTCCCTGTTAGGTACAATATCAGCGTCTTCAAATCTAGAGTGAATAGGTTTCTTCTAGGTAAGCGTGCTCTATCTTAGACCACACTACTGCTTAACATCAGGCAGAGTGTGGTCAATCGCGAACCTATTTTAATTAAAGAAAAAAATTACACACAACAGCAAAAAACACTACAAATAAAAGATTAGAAAATAAAAATGAAAAATAACAATAATAATATGTAGAAAGTGATTGATTGATAACTCTTTATTGTACACACTAAAATACAGAAAACAGAAGAAATATACTTAAATATAGGTGTAACAACTGGCGACCTTATCGCTAAAAGCGATCTCTTCCGGGCAACCTTAGTACGGATAGGATCAGAGGAAGAAAAGACGGGGTGTGTCAATAACGAGGATTGCACATAGGAAAATGTTGAGGTCGTTGAAGCTACGGCAGCTTAGTCATAAAAACCGCTTGCCTATCTGGAGGTCTTTGGAAATATGAACGGAACGCACGCTTTTCTCTTATGTGCGCATTGCCGCTAACTTATTTTTTTCGTTGTGGTGTCCTTAGCAGAAGATCGTCTAGGTACCACCACAGTACCAGTTATTCTGCCGCCAAGTAGTAGTGTGTCAACAGTACCTATGTTCTGGTTTGAAAGGTAATTACTGGGCTGTTGAGAATTTAATATTTCAAAGTAATGCACCAAAGCAGCGATACCCTGGACTTTGTTATGCTACTCGAAAGTTTTTTGTGTCCGCTGCAATGGTCATAGGTAGGCGTTATCTCGTACCATAGGGAGAGCGTTTCGTTCGTCTTATTACTTTTATATTAAAGAAGAAAACATGGCCAAGTGCGGGGTGGGCGGACATCACATATCTTTGAGAAGTTTTTTTTTTAATTTAAATAAAAAAAGTAAATTGTTCATTAACAAATTAAACAATGACCGCTCGTCACAGTTCAAGTACGCGAAGATCTCGTCCGCTGTGAACGGCAATGTGAAGAAGGGCGTGGTGTTCAGCACGTACTCGGCTCTCATTGGAGAGACATCTTCGACCGCCACCAAGTACCGCACGCGCCTGAAGCAGCTGCTGCAGTGGTGCGGAGAGGATTTCGACGGATGTGTATCCTTTTACTAAATACCTTGTAGTTTATACGACTACTAGTGCAAAAGATTTATTTTCAAGGACTTTCAACAACCAACCATCATCGGTATGAAATCTCAACACAAATATATCAGACTAGTGGACGCCTCGCGGTTCCAGTAGTTTCGGAGCCTATTCAATTCAAATTCAATTGTTTGTATTGAATAGGCTCCGAAACTACTGGCCCGATTAAAAAAAATCTTTCACCGTTGGGAAGCTACACTATCCCCGGATGACATAGGCTACTTTTTATCCCTATATTACCACGGGAATGGGAACTACGCGGGTGAAACCGCGAGGCGTCCGTTAGTATAGTATATTCACGAAAATTGGTTCAGTTGTTTGATTTTTAAACCAAAATACTTGAAACCTGACCGTGTTGAAGCTTACGAAAAGCTTCCATGCATTGCAGGGGTAGCACTGAAAATATGGCTTTCCTTAACTCCGCCACAGATTGTATTCGACGAATGTCACAAAGCTAAGAATCTCTGCCCAGTAGGCTCGGGAAAAGCCACGAAGACGGGTCTCACCGCGCTAGAACTGCAGAACAAACTGCCTAAAGCACGGGTTGTGTACGCTTCGGCTACCGGAGCTTCGGAGCCGAGAAATATGGCGTACATGGTGCGCCTGGGCATATGGGGAGAAGGCACGCCCTTCCCCACCTTTATGGACTTCATCAACGCTGTGGAAAAGAGGTTAGTGTCTGTGTCATTTTGGGGAGTGCGCTTCAGATCTGCATAACCTAATTCCACCCTGCCCATTGTACTATCAGACAGCCAGGAGCTATAAAAAGCGACACCGCTTTATGGTTGATGTTCCAAAAGCTCGAACTAATCAAATTCCATCTTTACACGCACCCCTAGACATTGGAATCTGCTGCCCGAGTGGGTGTTCCCCGATGAATACAGTCTGGGTACCTTCAAGTCGCGAGTGAATCGGTGTCTTCTAGGAGAGCGTGCTCCACCGTAGACCGCATCTTCTCGTTTATTAACTATAGCATGGTGGTAGGGTACTTTATAGTACCATGCTGGCTAGCTACCCTGCCATATATCTAACGGTGTTCCAACAGCCTCACTTGAGTACCAGTTCCATTCCAGGCCAAGGGCCATTTCCCACCACACCGTCACTTAACATCACGTGACACGTATTCAAAACATCAAGCCAATCAATATTAAAAAAGAAATATGTTGGCCAAAAGCCTAGGATGTGTCCTTGAGTTTAATTGGTCGCAAAATCTGTTAAGGTGCTACTCCTGGACACCTGAAAAGGAAATTACTAATTACTGTTCTAAATCTATCACATTTCTAATGGATTCTCAGGTTGCCTAGAGAAGATGAGGCCGCCAATTGTGACACTAGTTTTCAAGTTTTTCTTGTCTGTGTTACATCGTTCTGGAGCGAACAAAAACAGTTCGTTCATTCATTCCCATAAGTTTTCTGTGGCGAAGTTATATGAACGGTAGGGAAGTCGCGGAAGAAATATAAGGCATCTTTGTTTTAGGGGAGTGGGTGCTATGGAGATAGTGGCAATGGACATGAAGCTGCGAGGCATGTACATCGCGCGACAGCTCTCCTTCCACGGCGTCACGTTCAAGATCGAGGAGGTTCCACTCAGCCTGGCCTTCCGGGAGACGTACGACAAGGCTGTGGCGCTGGTAAGTGTCGTGATCTTGAGTCATGACTCTCCGTCGACGTTGACATTTGAAAACGTGTACTTTGATATAACCTAAGACATACGACAATCTTTGCTAACCCCCGACTGCTCTGCCCCCACCTTTATCGCGAATGTTGTATGGTGTACTCATAGTTCTACTTACTTTGCCTAGTGGGTGGAAGCCATGCAACGGTTCACGGAGGCAGCCGAGCTGATCGACGCCGAGTCCAGGATGAAGAAGACCATGTGGGGACAGTTCTGGTCTTCCCATCAGCGGTTCTTCAAATATCTTTGTATCGCTGCCAAGGTATGAACTTTCACGTATTTTACCTTTTTTAGGGTTCCGTACCCAAAGGGTAAAAACGGGATCCTATTAATGAGACTTCGCTGTCCGTCCATCCGTCCGTCTGTCACCAGGCTGTATCTCAAGAACGGTGATAGCTAGACAGTTGAAATTTTTACAGATGATGTATTTCTATTGTCGCTATAACAACAAATACTAAAAATAAAATAAAATAAATATTTAAGGGGGCTCCCATACAACAAACATGATTTTTTTGCAGTTTTTATAGATAATGGTACGGAACCCTTCGTGCGCGAGTCCGACTCGCACTTGGCCTGTTTTTTAACATTCTTTTTAGGTATGGGGCTATTCAAATACTACGTAAGCACCAAAGGGGGTGGAGAGTTGTTGCATTGCAGGTTTTTGACGACATAGCGGACAGGGGGTCTAAATAGTGACTGATATCAATATTTGTTCATTTATTTTACTTACGTTGGCAAAAGGTAGCATGTTGCTTAAAGTTGCTCATTGCTTACTTTTGTTGTCAAGGGGGAGGATTAATAAATAATTACTAAAATTATGCTTGCTTAATACAAAAAAAGCCCAATCCTGGGTGGAAATCGAACCTACCCTTTACAGCCTCCACTCTTCCATTCCATCATTTGCCTGGAAGAGGTCGCTTTTAGCGATAAAGTCGCCAGTTGTTACACCTATCAATTAAGTTTAATTTCTTCTATACTGCACAATTTTTTGTGTGGACAATAAAGTCGGCAAAGTCGTCCACCTGTTGTATTTAATCGGGTGAAAAATCGTGTATTGTCATCGTCAGGTAAACCACGCAGTGGTGACGGCGCGCGAGGCAGTCAAATGCGGCAAGTGCGTCGTGATCGGCCTGCAGTCGACGGGCGAGGCGCGCACCCTTGACCAACTCGAGAGGGACGACGGAGAGCTGTCGGACTTCGTCTCTACTGCCAAGTGAGTTCAAAGAAAGTGTTCTTCGAATGTGTCGCTTTTTTTTTTGAATTTTGTTCTCGATGTCGCGTGAGATCGTAAAAAACTTTTAAAAATTCAGTTGTAATGAGTCTTAAATTAATGACCGCCATAGCAGAACTTCCCTGAATTTTGTTTTGCTATTCAAAGTTCTGTGTATCGCTGCAATGGTCATGGGCAGGCGTTATCTCTTACCATCAGGAGAGCGTCTCGTTCGTCACTTTAATTTTACATTGTTTTTTAAAGTTTCTCAAAACAAAAACAAAGAAATTGAAGAGTTGAAATCCTTTATTATTGGTGAGAAGAAACTACATTGGCTCCGTTGACTAAGGCATCTTGAAAGGACGTACAAAACCCGTGATTTAAAAAAAAGAGCGTATCTAGGACTATCTGAAGGTTAAATGGCTGTCGGCCGTCCCAATTATAGATGAAAGGATGAAGTGACTAAGGAACTCCCAAGAGCTGGAAGTTTATTGGTATGAAGTAGTTCAAGATCGAGCACTTGGATGGCCACTTTTTACTATAGAAGGCCAAGACATATGGGGTCGCTGCGCCAGGAAAGTTATTTCATTGAGTATGCAGTTTGCTGAATTAAACTGATGATACCAAAATCAGGGGGTTACAGTTTGGCCTTTCGGCTACATAATCTATCATCTACATTCATGCAAACACGTTGTACTCAGTTTTGTCTCCAATTCTCAATGAAGAAGGCCAGCGGTGGCTTTAGCTGTTGCGAGGCCCGGAGTGTGAGGCCCTTTTTCTTTGAGTCCGTTATACTTTCGTAGCGATGATAGCTCAGTGGTTAGCGCGGTAGGATCGCATGCCGAACGGCGTGGGTTCAAACCCCAACAATGAGCTTGAGCTGCCGGTGAAGGAAAACATCGTGAGGAAACCATAGCATGGTGGTAGGGTACTTTCTAGTACTCGGCTGGCTAGCTACCACCCTCAAGTTGAAAATCTGCCGCCAAGCATCTAACGGTGTGTTCCGGCAGCCTCACTTGAGAGCCAGTTCCATTCCAGGCTAGGTGTGCTTTACCATCTTCGACCACACCTTCACTTAACATCAGGTGAGCTGTGGTCAAACAACTAGCCTGTCAACCATAAAAAAAAAAAAAAAACTAAAAAATGAGTTCGAGTGCTCGAGTGGCCGTCACATGCTTGCACTAATAATGAAACCGTGCGTTCAGGAGGGGTTTGTTTAGTGCGAGGCGCGAGATACACGTACATATATAAGACTATTTTCTACGAGGACGCGAGGCCCCTGCTAGAGCGAGGCCCCGGGCGGTTGCCCTGCTTGCCACCCCCTAAGGCCGCCACTGAAGAAAACCACTGGAAGAGACCAAAACTATTCTCAGAGTATCTGATATGCTAATTAGGCGAGTAATCCCGCATAAATAAAACAAAAAGCTGGAATCGTTTGATATTGGCATAAATAGTACCATTGCGTAGAATGGTACTATGATTCCACGTACGCAAAACTGCATAAAACCTTTATTTTGTTAACAGAGGCGTATTCCAAACGCTGGTGGAGAAGCATTTTCCGGCGCCGGACCGCGATCGCATCAACCGGCTGCTGGGACTAGAAGCCGCGCCCAACAAGACGAAATCCACCCCGCAACCCGCGCCCACGCCCGCGCCCGCGCCCGCGCCTCCTTTACACAACGGGAACGGGATGGACGACAACGCCAACAAACGGAAATGTAAGCGTAATGCTATTTGATACCATACCTATAGATGTATTATCAGTATGTATTTATGTGCTGCTCTCTATATTGTATTATCACCACCATAAACCAGCACCAGATATTCTGCCGTCAAGCAGTAGTGTGTAAACATTACTGTGTTCCGATTTGAAGAGTACTGCAGCTAGAGAAATTACAGGGCTGTTGAGACTAACCAACGAAAGTCTCAAAGTAATGAGCGCCAAAGCAGCGATGCCCTGGACTTTGTTTTATTACTCAAAATTCTGTGTATCGCTGCAATGGTCATGGACATGCGTTAACTTTTACCATCAGAAGAGCGTAAAGTTCGTCTCATTACTTTTTTTTAATTACCTATCTCGTTCCCACAATACAAGCAGTTGCATAAAAAAAAATTGCAGTTTTTTTTATGGTTATCGGGCTAGGTTTTTGACCACAGCTCACCTGATGTTAAGTGAAGGTGTGGTCGAAAATGATAAAGCACACCTAGCCTGGAATGGAACTGCCTCCCAAGCGAGGCTGCCGGACCACATAGATGCTTGGCGACAGATTTTCAACTTGAGCTAGGGGGCCGTTCAAGTATTACGTAAGCACCAAGGGGGGGTGGGGGGGTCTCTGTTTTGCTTATTTTGGATGACGTGGGGGGTGGGGGGGTCTAGATGATGATTACGTCATCGTAGGTTATTTAAGTTTTTTCGGGGATTCCCGCAAATAATACATATGCGTAGGTACTCGCTTTGAGAACTGATTAGGGGAATTACCGCGCATTAGGGAAATTACCGTGCGCTATTCACTTGTCTAATAATTCACTCTCGTGCCGGCCGGCTGCAAGTGCGCATCTATCAGTATTGTTTTGTTTGGATTCTAAACGTATTGTAAGCATTGAAAGTTATCATTTGTGTTTATGTTGATGCAATTAGCCAAAGTTTAACGTTTTAATTATTTAAATTTAAATATCTTATTAGAATGTCATATCATATAGACAAATCCAAGTTATACCAAAAACTGTTCGAAAGTTTAAAAAAATCTCATACTGGGACGAAAGTGCAAAATGTACAAAAGTTAGTTAACGAAGTTTGGCGAAATTATAAATTACAAGCAAAGTCAGATAAGGAACTAGATATTATTGTATCTAAGAGAATTGAAGAAGAATTGCAAGCGGCGACTAAAAATAAATCCAATCTGCTTCATTTTTTTTCCAAGGTGAGTAAATATAAGTACAAAGTTTCTCTTTACGTTCTGTAACAATTAAAACGATTTATGAGTAAAAAATATGATGGCCTATCTCAAAGTAAAAAGGTAAATGATTGATATTTTATTTCTTAAGATCGACTCCGGCAATTGGTCACAAAATACACGGTGTTTTCAATATCTGTATGTGAAGGGTTTCTGTGGGGAAAAGCTTTCAATAATATTTAAACGCTGGTTTTATTAAATACGGTGAATTTATGTAGCTTAATAAGAGAATATCCAGCAGAACTCTTAGAAATTTTTCATTTTTAGGCAACGTCTTCTACCAGTAAACCTGCAGAAAAAACACAAATTATACAGCCATTTTCTAACATTGAAAAACAGAAAGAAGATAAAATTAAAACCGGCAATGAATCACAAGAGCAATGCGAAAATAATAATAATGCAGATAAACAAAGTGCAAAACCTTCTCAAGAAGCTTTGAAAAATAAGATTACTCTACTCGAAAAAAATCTGAACGCTTTGTATTCTGCCAGAGATACTATGCCAAATTGCGCTGAAGTTGATAAACAGATCATTAAGTTGCGCGAGGAACTAAAAACAGCAAAAAATACTTTAAACAGGAAGATTCAAAACGCAGTTGCCCAGAAGAAACATAGGGATGGTATGAAAAGAAAGTTAGAAGATATTTGTCAGGAAAATCCTGAAATAAAAAGAAGACTATCTCTGAGGGATTCAGTAGGACATCCTAAACTTGAAAGCGATCAACCATTACTATTGAAAACAATTGCGGATATAGCTTTATTTGGGAGTGCATGTGATGACAGGAGACGAACGGAATCTATTCGCAGCGTAAAAACTCTTGACGAACTCACACAAGAACTGCGTAAACTAGGATTTGACATTAGTCGCAGTGCGACATATCTTCGTTTGATTCCCAGAAAATCGAATTCTACAGAGGGACGAAGACATGTATCGACAGTCTCTGTTAGGCTCATTCGTGCTCAAACTGATCACCACAAGAGCCACTTAGATAGCAAGTTCGCTGAAACATCAATCCATTATTTAGAGAACATAGCATCCATACTTGGACCAGATCAAGTATTTTTCTTATCTCAAGATGACAAAGCTCGAGTCCCTATTGGCGTCACTGCGGCAAATAAGCAAGCACCTCTTTTAATGCATATGGAATATAGAATCAAATTACCTGACCACGATTGGGTAATCGCTGAGCGTCATAAATTAATACCATCTGTTTATGCTGGTATCAAAGTTACTTCCAATATGCTAGGACAACCGCAAGCCGTCGGATATTCTGGGCCAACATTCATCGCTATTCGAAGTGGAAAGCATAGTTCATCTACTGCTAATACTCATGCTCAGGATTTCGAGACGCTTCTCGAACTTGAAGAGTTTCGACCATTAGCAAAAACTGACCATGGACTAGTAAAACCAGTAGTAATTATGACGGTTGATGGAGGGCCAGATGAAAATCCGCGTTATCAAAAAGTCATAGGGTTTGCTATACAACATTTTAAACGACATGATCTCGATGCATTGTTTATAGCTACCAATGCACCTGGAAGGAGTGCGTATAACAGAGTAGAGCGAAGAATGGCTCCTCTGAGTCGGGAACTGGCTGGTTTAATACTGCCTCATGACCATTTTGGGTCTCATTTGGATGAACGTGGCATTACAATTGATGAACAATTAGAAAGATATAATTTCGAATTTGCAGGAAATGTATTAGCTGAAGTATGGAGTTCAATGGAAATTGATGGCTATAATGTTACTGCAAAATATGTTGAGGCTGATGAACAAGATGTTCCTGAATTTCCAGACATTAAATGGTACTCAGAACATGTGCGTGAAAGCCAATACTTGCTTCAAATTGTAAAATGTAAAAATACAGAATGCTGTCGTCCAAGAAGTGGCCTATTCAGATTACTAGACAACAGGTTTCTTCCACCACCTGCAAAAGTAAAACAAACAGTTGATGACTTGGTTTTGGATGAAGGAGGACAATTTCTTGATCTTCCAGTCAATTTAGCTCTACGCTTGAGTACTACCCTCAAAGATTTTTTGCAAATGCCCTACGATTATTTTTGTCCGACGGTAAAATTGAGGCTCTCAAGCCGAACATGCAAAACGTGTGGTCTTTATCATGCTTCCGTCAAATCATTAAATCGTCACATCGAGAAGATCCATAAAAAAGTAAACACGCCCACAGAGGGAAAAGTTAGACCTGTAAGAGTCGCTGCTCGTCGTGCTAATGAACTGATGTGCATTATTCAAAATTTAGAGCACCAAGATGTTGAATGGCTCGATGAGAGTGACGTAGATATTCCAAAATCGGATGAAAGTGAGCAGACTCACAACACTGAGCAGCAATCCAATGTCATCGATAACTTAGAATCATGGATTCAGGTTTCATGGACTGAAGACTGTTAATGTGTTCCGAAAATATTCTTTATGTTAGTTATGTTCTTTATTTCTGATTATATTTTTTGTCATTTACTCTATGTGTATCAGTTAAACCTAATATTTTCATGAATTTTCCTATTTTAAAAATAACAATATAAAAAAACATTTATTACTAAAAATGTTTACGTAAGCATAGGGGGAGGGGGTAAGTGCTTTGCTTACTTTTGATGACAAGGGGGGCGGGGGGGTAAAAAATGGTAAGAAATCTGCTCACGTAATACTTGAACGGCCCCTAGCTAGCCAGCCGAGTGCTAGAAAGTACCCTTCCACCATGCTATGATTTCCTCACGATGTTTTCCCTCACCGGTAGCTCAAGCTCATTGTTGGGGTTTGAACCCACGCCCTACGGTATTCAAACCGGCCGCGCTAACCAGAGCTATCATCGCTACAAAGGTGAAATATTTGCATGATGTTTTTTATAGTGACGGCTCGACAGCAAGCCAACGTGGCCGCGAAGCGCGCGCGCGGCGGATCCTCGTCGGACGAGTTCGTCCGAGGGTCGGAGGACGAGCTCGAGCTGGACTCGGACAACGAAGCCATGCGACGCGGCTCCGACTCGGAACTCAGTGACTTTAACCCATTCAAGGCGGGCAGTGATAGTGACGATGGTGAGTGATATATAACTTGTATTCTCCAGTCGACTTGGGTCACTACCTAACTTGTCAATTTGACAGCCCTGTTGGTTCATTGGTAGCATGTTTGCTCCGAGAGCTGAAGGGTGTGGGTTCTATTCTCAGCCAGGATAAACATTTTGTGCTATAAAAAATTTTTGTTCTGTATCTGGGTGTTCTGTATTTATTATATAGCTATCAGCTATCTGACTTCCATAGTACATGTTTGGGGTCAGATGGCGCTGAGTGTAATGTCCTACGATATTTATTTATTTATTTCCGAAGTTGTTTTACTTCCTGTCTCGTTCACTCCTAAAACGTCCTTTTCCTAAATTGTCATCCTTCAAATCTTAATGCGTTCACTTCCTAATAGTGATTGATTGAAAACAAAAAAAAACAAGAAAAGAAGGAAGAGAAGTGTAAGATCCCAGGGCCCCCAGACTTCCCCAGACATTCCATTATTTTGTCAGAAATAAAATGTATGGGATAGAGTACTGTTTGTATATTCTTTGAGTGTATACATAGTTGCTAGCTTGGCCCGACGGTCATTTGTTAGGTGACCGACAGGTTAAATGCAGATAAAAATAGTACTCACTTTTGTTAAATTCTCAGTGCTGATTTTTACGTATGATTGAGAAAATATTATTAAAAATTAATAATCAACATTGTCATACTCTTACCAGACGTTACAGTTGTCCAAAAATGTAAAGTACAATGATTTCCTTTCGGCTTATGTGGGGGTTCTAGAAGGATTTACTGCTGACGTCATCTAAAAGATTTATCGTCAACCCCCGAGCTATCTGCGTGATTATCTGACTGTCAGGTGGTAAATAATGAAACTCTATTTCAGGTGATCATCATTTCTATTTCTCACAATAAATTTGTACAGGTTACATTGTGGAAAGCGAGTGTACTCTAGCGCGGCTAGGGGACAACTGACGAGTGGCGACCAAGCTATGGAATACGCCACGTAAAGACATTGTGCCCCTTTAGCTTAGTACTTCGCCGTTCCGCATAACCCTGTCTACGAATACCTACGTGGGGGTTGAATTATGATGTTTTCGTAGACCCGTGGGTAGGACGACAGAAGAAGAAACCCCTCAAGAAGAAGACGAAAGCCGCGGCGGCCGCGTCGGCCGCGTCGCCGAAGAAGAAGTCGTCCACCACTCAAGACAAGATCGAGAACATGTTCGAACGCAAGAACAACGCGACCACCAGCGCCGTCACAGTCACCATGAACTCGGGACAGAGCGTCACGGGCACGCCCGTCGGCACCAATGGACTTTATCTAGGTGAGATTCTGGTATCTTCATTTCAAATCCTCAAACATCTACGCAGGATTGGTAGTTGACTTTTTATAGAGACGAGTATTTTAAATTAGGAGATTATTCAATTCATCATCATCATCATCATCATTTCAGCCGTAGGACGTCCACTGCTGGACATAGGCCTCCCCCATTGACTTCCATAAAGACCGGTTGGAAGCGGCCCGCATCCAGCGCGTTCCTGCGGTCTTTACTAGGTCGTCTGTCCACCTTGTGGGTGGACGTCCTATTATTCAATTACTTGTAAGGAATTATTAGTTACTAGCTGAGCTCCGCGGTGTTACCCGCTACATGTTTTCGGGATAAAAAGTAGCCTATGTGTTAATCCAGGGTCTCAGCTACCTCAATACCAAATTTAATCCAAATCCGTTCAGTAGTTTTTTCGTAAAAGAGTAACAAAGCCTCCCTCATCCAGCCCTCCAAACTTTCACATTTATAATACTAGCTGCGCCCCGCGGTGTTACCCGCTACATGTTTTCGGGATAAAAAGTAGCCTATGCCCTTATCCAGGGTCTCGGCTACCTCAATACCAAATTTAATCCAAATCTTTTTTGTAGTTTTTTCGTGAAAGTGTAACAAACATCGATCCATCCATAACTTTCACAGTTATAATATTAGTGGGATAAGTAGGATGATATAGTAGATTCCACACACAAACACATAAACAGAAACTTGAACATATGATTGTGATATTGTATCGTTAGGTCCGTCGCGCGCGGCGCCGCCGCCCCGGTCCGCCATCGAGCGCGCGTGCAGCATGAAGGAGGAGCTGCTGGCCGCCATCGAGCGGCTCGGCAAGCGGCTGCCGCCCAACACGCTCGACCAGCTCGTCGACGAGCTCGGCGGCACGGAGAACGTGGCCGAGGTACGTCTGGCAACGTTAGCACCCATCACGAACAAACAGAAATTCACTCAAAACGAAGTGCCATCAATTTATATTAGAACATAGCTTGACGAATAGACAGATCTTTGCAGTGTATAAGTTATGGGTTAAACGAGATGCTCTCCTGATGGTAAGAGATAACGCCTCTTACCATCAGGATACCCATGATCCTAACAGCGGCACTTAGAACTTTGAGTAACAAAACAAAATCGGTCATCGCTGCTTTGAAAGAAGAAAGAAAGAAAAACATATATTTTTCCTTATAAAACACTAGATACAACAACAGATAACTACAGACAATACAGACAAATACAAAAGATATAGATTAACATACAGACACAACAGATTTTAAATGACAGTAAGCGGCGCTCATTACTTCTAATATATGTTGGTTGATGGTTAATAGTGTCAGTTGCTCTGTAATTTTGCTATCCGTACACTACTGCTTGGCGGCAAAATAAAAAAATAATGCGGTGGTATTTACTTAGATGAAATTCTGCTAAGGAGATCCACAACCCTTTGTTTCTAGGTTTATTATTCGAATGTTGTAAAACTTACTTGGTATAATTTTTACTGTAAATATTTTACTTAGTGTAACTTTTACTTGGTGAAACTTTTACTTTGTGAAACTTTTACTTGGTGTAATTTTGACTGTGAAACTTTTACTTGGTGTAACTTTTACTTTGTGAAACATTTTACTTGGTGGTAGAAACTTTAAACGTTAGAAACTTTTACTTAGCAAGAAGTCATCTAGGTAGGTACCGCTGCTATACCAGATATTCTGCAGTGTGTAAACATTACCGTGTTCCGGTCTGAAGGGTACTACAGCTAGTGAAATCACAGAGCCGTTGACTAACAATCGAAAGTTATGAACGTCAAAACAGCGATGCCTTGGACTTTGTTTTGCTATTTAAAGTTCTGTGTATCACTGCAATGGCTATAGCCTAACTCTTCCCATCAAGGGAACGTCTCATTCGTCTTATAATTTTCACATTTAAAAAAGGTTTATTGCTGTTTAGAACTAAACCATAGCTTTACGAAGAATGTGCCCCCTACAGATGACAGGTCGCAAGGGTCGTGTGGTGCAGACCGAGGACGGTCAGATCCTGTACGAGAGCCGCTCCGAGGCGGACGTGCCCCTGGAGACTCTCAACCTGACGGAGAAGCAGCGCTTCATGGACGGGGAGAAAGACGTGGCCATCATATCTGAAGCGGCTTCTAGCGGTATCTCGCTGCAGAGCGACAGGAGGTAAAAAGTTTTAAAATCATCATTAGCCTGCATTGGCTCATTGCTGGGTATATTAAACTTCCCTGTTATATTTGACTGCCCTGTTAACTCATTTGATAGTGTATCTGCTTCAAGAGCTGTAGGGCGTGAGTTCAATTCCCAATCAAGGCAAACAAAAAGGTTTTTTCTGTGTCTAGGCGTTCTGTATCCTACTAATATTATAAATGCGAAAGTTTGTGAGTATGGATGTATGGATGGATGTTTGTTACTCTTTCATGCAAAAACTACTAAACTGATTTGGATGAAATTTGGTATGGTGATAGCTGAAACCCTGGATTAATACATAGGCTACTTTTTATCCCGAAAACATGTAGCGGGTAACACCGCGGGGCGCAGGTTTATTCATAAAGTGCCGAATTACAAGCGCGAGTGTGGAAAAGTGATAATGTGGAGAAATATGACTTCATTAGTGAAGTCACCACTACTTTACTAAGGCTTGACTGTAATCGACCGGCATGGACTGGTCATGACCAAGACTGGACTAAAGATGTTAGACATAAATGAAGGTTAGGCGTTAATGACTCCGGTATTCATTTGCATATGAGTTATGTATAATAAAGATGTGTTGAGCATTTTTAAATTAAATTTTCTAATACTACTTCTCTGACGACATTTCCTGTTTGTGTGCAGAGCGAGAAATCAAAGGCGGCGGGTCCACATCACGCTGGAGCTGCCGTGGTCGGCAGACAGGGCCATACAGCAGTTTGGTGAGTTTACTATAATTTATTGTAACAAACTGTTTGTTTAACGAATACAATCTTAAAACATTAAGGTAAACCCCCCAAACCCCTTTAAGGTAATTGACTAACTTTCCTCTTTCTGTATATTGTATTATTATAAAAAAAAACGTAATTAAAGTTGACAAAGGTCACAGACGCCGGTGTCTGTGGGGCATATAAAAAAAAGGTTTTAGGTTTAAGGTAAATAACCCTAAAGAACTTACGAATGAGTTGACCATGAATGGTTACGTAGTCAATTTATATGCAGTAGAAATTGGGAGCGAAAAGAATTCCAGCAAAAACATTATAAACTACTAAATACCTGTCAACAGGGCCGTCTTTACCTGGGGGTTCAAGGGGTGCGGTGCACCCGGGCGCAGAGTCCTAAGGGGTGCATGTCGAACCCGCCATAAATTTCGATAGGTACCTATAACCTACTACACTGAGATCACGGGCGCAGGCTGACTTTCACACCCCGGCGCCGAATATGCTTAAGATGGCAAGCCTGTCAAGAACATCTATAAATAAATTGTTGGAAAGAGTATCCAAAGTAGCGTTGGTAGGATCATATCAAATTTGGTTGGGCAAGGATGGTAACACGCGTACGTCTATGGTAGGTATGGTACGCCTTTAGTACACCTACGCGTTTGCGTGCAGCAGCGAAATTATGAAAAAAACTGGTAGCGTTTCACATAAAATATGCTGTCTCGTTCCAACTTTAGCGATATTTTATTGGTGGTCACAGCTAACTTGATGATTTATGCCATACTCGAACCTGTGAATGTGGATAAAGCGAGTGTCCCCGCGCAGGTCGCACGCACCGGTCGAACCAGGTGAACGCGCCGGAGTACATATTCCTGATATCGGACCTGGCGGGCGAGCGGCGCTTCGCCTCCACGGTGGCGAAGCGCCTCGAGTCGCTCGGCGCGCTCACGCACGGCGACCGCCGCGCCACCGAGACCAGGGACCTCAGCCAGTTCAACATTGACAACAAATACGGTGAGTCTGAGAATTTTTTAACAGATTTCAGAAAGGATCACGATTTGGTTACATCGTTTTATTTGGGAGTTCCGTTACTACTGAGCAAGAATAGGTAGTTTCATTAGGGCTATTCTAGCGACCGTAAATATCACTGAAAAGTTACACAACATATTATTACAACATATTTTATATACTTGGACAACATATTTTTTTTGCAAGTTACTTTGGTTTAAAAATTATACTATGAAACCGATTTTGATTAAATTTCTACGGTACCAAAACATTACGTACCTTTAAAAATAAAAAATATATCTGGTTTTAGAATCTCATCCTGTTTTGAAGTTCAAATATTTAAATAATTTTTTGATTTTAAAATTTTTGACATTTGATTTACATTTTTATGTTTGATTTTTATTTTTGACATATTATTTGTAATGTAATTTTGATATCTGATTTATTTTTAACTAACATGACTTAATTTTTACATTGTGGACTCTAATTAAAATAGTATTTTAATGTTTGTACGAGCACAGCGCCATCACTTGTGACATTTGTACGCCTGACCGGCACAACATGACTCAGACATAAAAACAACACATTACAATTATGTCACAAAATCATTCTTGTACAGTTGATTGTAGATATTTAACTGATGTATATTAAGTAGTTTAGAAGGTATGAGGGAAAAGATGAACATACATACGTAATAATTTAACTGTTACTATTTTTTTAACATGGTTTGCGTCTGACCACATTCTGCCTGATGTTAAGGAACGATGTGGTCTAGGATGGAATGGATGGTTGTGGCTAACCCTGAAGGAATCTGTTAACTTTTGATTTGAAGACACTCATATTGTACTTTTCGGGAATCAGGCCCTGTCTCCTATCCCGTTGATCGGTTATCCAAATTGGTGGTCAAACGCGGAGATATAGGTGCGTGTTAAAAGAAAATGTAAGGACAAGTTTGATCAGGTCGCACGGCGTTGGAGGCGGTGATGCGTGCGATAATGAAGTACGAGTCGCCGCTGGTGCCGCCGCCGCGGGACTACGCCGGCGACTTCTTCCAGGACGTGGCCTCCGCGCTCGTCGGCGTCGGCCTCATCGTCAACAACGAGCTGCAGCCCGGGGTCCTGTCCTTGGACAAGGTATTATCATTTTTTGACTTGGTGGTATATCTCCTTAGCAGGGAATCGTCTAGGCCAGGGGTAGGCAACCTTTTGAGGCGGAAGAGCGAAAAGTTAAAATTTACAAGTTTTAAAGAGCCACTAAAAAAATTCGTTTCTATGTTATAGTACACACAAAATGATAGAAGTAAGAAACTTGAGAGCCACTTCGCATTCAAAGTGTTATACCACTAATTTAAAAAAACTGCTATTAATAATGTCCTAAATTATAACTTACTAGCTGCGCCCCGCGGTGTTGCCCGCTACATGTTTTCGGTATAAAAAGTAGCATATGTTTTAATTCAGGGTCTCAGCTACCTCCATACCAAATTTCCTCCAAATCCGATCAGTAGTTTTTGCTTGAAAGTATAACAAACATCCATCCATCCATCCATCCATCCAAACTTTCACATTTATAATATTAGTGGGATCGTAAATCATTATGAATGTTTGTTTGCAGGACTACAATAACATGTCGAAGTTCCTGAACAGGATACTGGGCATGCCGGTCGAGCTGCAAAACAGGCTCTTCAAGTACTTCACAGACACGCTCGCCGCTGTCATGGAACAAGGTAAACTTGTCGTTTCTTCTAACACTGGGTATCCTTTCCTTTTTTTTTTATTTTTTTTTTAATGTAAAAGTAATGACACGAACGAGACGCTCTCCTTATGTTAAGAGATAACGCCTGTCCATGACCATTGCAGCGATACTAGGGATTGCAATCCGGCGTCATTTTCAGTCCGGCCGGATACGACCGGATTCCCATCAATCCGGTCGGATCCGGCCAGATCGATCAAATCAGGATGATTTTCGCTTTTTAGTACAAAATAAGCGAGTTAATCAAGTGTCACTGCACTTATATGTAGGTAGTTTAAAAAAATAAAAATGTATAAAATTAACTTTATTTCCTAACCAATGTTAAGACAAGTTTTTTTTTTAATGTAAAAAGTAATGAGATGAACGAGACGCTCTCCTGATGGTAAGAGATAAAGCCTGTCCATGACCATTGCAGCGATACACAGAACTTTGAGTAACAAAACAAAGTCCAGGGCATCGCTGCTTTGACACTCACTACTTTGAGACTAGATGGTTAGTCTCAACGGCCTAGTAATTGCGCTATCTGCAGTACCCTTCAAACCGGAACACAGTAATGTTTGCACACTACTGCTTGGTGGCAGAATATCTGGTACTGCGGTGGTACCTACCTAGACGACCTCCTGCTAAGGAAATCTACCACCAAGTAAGTTTCCTGGGTAAGATGCGACGGTACTTCACGCCGGAACAGTTGCTCACTTTATACTAAGCATAAGTTTGATCATGCATGGAGTACTGTTCTCATTTTTGGGACCAAGTACTAGCTTGAGGTGTTGGAGTCCATCGAGAAACGTGATAGGAAACTCATGACTCGTTTGTTCAGAAAAGGCTTCAAAGCCTTGAACGCAATGTTGCTTTCCCATCGGCTTCCTAAAGGATGCACTTTGGAGAATGCGGTTTAGATCTGCATGACCCATTTTACTATTAGATAGCCAGGAGCTAAAAAATAAAACTGTATCATGGTTGATATTTCAATAATTTTAACTAAACGGTTTGATGCTGCTTTTATTGTACGAACAGCTAAACATTGAAATTTGTTGCCAGAGTATGTTTCCGGATTGATACAATCAGGGTACCTTCAAGTCCATTCATTCCAGGCTAGGTGTGCTTTACCATCTTCGGCCACACCTTCACTTGACATCAGGTGAGCTGTGGTCAAACACCTAGCCTGTCAACCATTAAAAAAAAAAAGTCGCGAGTCAATCAATTTCTTCTAGGTAAGAGTGCTTCATTCTAGACTCCTACCTCTACCTCTTTATATAACCCACTCTACCTCTTTATATAACCCACTAGTTAGAATGTGTCGTCAATACAACGATATCTTAGTGGATCATCATGGCTCTCATCATTTAACTTTAAACTGTCAAAATTTAAACGGGATGTCTTAGCCATTTTGCAAGAAAAGCAATAGTAATTACTATTGTTTTTTTTTTCCCAAATACGTGTGATTTATAATTGTAATTGTTGATGGCTTTTACATCCAGTTCAACATTGTTAGTTAGTATAATAGTAATGTCACTCACTTTATAAATGCTACTGCTTTCTTTGCTCATGTTGTATACACATTTGTTTAGGAATATAATTTAGTACAAAACCTTACTGTAATTTACATAATGATGTGGTAATTATATTCTGTTGTGTGTATCGAAATAAATAAATAAATAAAAATAAAACACTACATCTTCGCTTAACATCAGGTGAGATGGCGGACGAGCGCAAGCGCATGTTATTAAAAAAAATCGAATAAAATCATTTGCTTAAATACATGTATACAATATAGGTCTTTTCAGTGGCGGATTGACACATTTCCCAAGTATAGGCTTTAAATTACAGTTCAGTATTCAGTCTGCAAGCAGACGTGGTAAGCTGTGGTCAAACACCAATCTTGTCAACCATGAAAAAGACGTGAAAATGGTTTTTTTACCCATTGATAACACCCGGGTACAGAACTGAATGTCACAAAAATATTGTTTATTTATTACTAGCTGCGCCCCGCGGCTGTACCCGCTACATGTTTTCGGGATAAAAAGTAGCCTATGTGTTAATCTAGGGTCTCAGCTACCTCCATACTAAATTTCATCCAAATCCGTTCTGTAGTTTTTGCGTGAAAGAGTAACAAACATCCATCCATCCAAACTTACGCATTTGTAATATTAGTGGGATTTGCCCTGAGCGGTGATTGAATACGCACCCTACAGTTTTCAAAGCAGGAATACTACGAACTGAGCTACAAGCCTGTCAAGTTAATACAATAGCTCCGCTAGCCTTGCAGTAACGTTCAATGTTTATGACGTTTCAGCGAAACGCAGCGGTCGGTTCGACCTGGGCATCCTGGACCTGGGCAGCGCGGGCGAGTGCGTGCGGCGCGTCAAGTGCGTGAGGTTCCTGCGGCGGCACGCCACGGGCCGCGCGCCTGTGGAGCTGCACACCGTTCAATCTGAGGTAAGTGTCACCAAACCTTCGCGAACACCAGAAAACGCTATACACAGAGGTTCATCCGAATCAGCCCTGTTTTTAGAAACTGTTCCACTGCTGGACCCTTTTTTTAGAAGGGTAAGGCTGTAATCCACCGCGCTGGCCAAGTGCGGCCAAGACTTCGCATATCCTCGATGGACATGTAGTTTTTCTTACAATGTTTTCTTTCGCCGTGTGGAGTCCGCGACAATATGCACATAACTTAGAAAAGAAAGGGGGGCGTGCTATGGCATTCGAACCAATTTGAATTCCAGAAATATATAGCTCGCATATCATGGTAGATATCTTTGACATGAGGTCGTTTAGCCGCAGCACCAGATATTCTGCCACCAAGCAGTAGTGTGTAAACATTACTGTGTTCCGGTTTGAAGGGTACTGCAGCTAGCTAAATTACTGGGCTGTCGAGACTAACCATCGAAAGTCGCAAAGTAATGAGCGCCAAAGCAGCGATGCCCCGGACTTTGTTTTGTTACTCAAAGTTCTGTGTATTGCTGCAATGGTTATGAGCATGCGTTACCTTTTACCATCAGGTGAGCGCCGACCCTAGTTCCTCATTACTCGACTAGTTTTAAGATGCGTGTAACACTTGCAGCGCGGCATGGACTGGACGGAGGCGCTGGAGAAGTGGTCGGAGCTGTCCGGCGCCAAGGAAGGCTTCTACCTGTCGTTGCAGCCGCGTAACAACAAACACACGGCCGTGCTCTGCGTCGCGGTGCTGCTGAACAACAACAACAAGACCAAAATGAGCAAGAAGGAGCTTATGTTCCAAATATACAGGTACTAGCTGCGCCCCGCGGTGTTACCCGCTATGTGATAATCCAATAAAGGGTCTCAACTACCTCCATACCAAATTTCATCCAAATCCGTTCATTAGCTTTTGCATGAAATAGTAACAAACCATCCATCCATCCAAACTTTCACATTTATAATATTAGTGGGATTAGTGGGAATTAAACTATTCCGTCCTGACCTGGGGGTCTACACTTAGATGATAATTATGTTTTACATT
This sequence comes from Biston betularia, assembly GCA_905404145.2. Lineage (NCBI taxonomy): Eukaryota > Metazoa > Arthropoda > Insecta > Lepidoptera > Geometridae > Biston > Biston betularia. The sequence goes on from FR989883.1 coordinate 896,946, forward strand.
GAGTTATTTACTAATGGTTAGGGGTTGAAGGGGTAAAGTACTTGTAATACCTCAAAGAACTTTCTTTAAATTTATTTTCATACGATACAAGCATGAGTACAAGCTATGAGCCACAGATAGTCCGCTTTGCCGTGGTTGTTTATTCGAAAACGAAACTTCAGAGCATGTGCTGTGTCCAAGTCACAGAAGTAACTTGTATCTTCTAGATTGCATGAAGCATTTTCTTTATTATGCAAAACCACCGCAACAGACAGACTGCTTTTTGCTATCATGCATAACTATCTCACCCACTATGCCAGCGGCCCAGAGCCTCGCTCCGGTACTTCAAGGAGCTGGGTTGGCTCGGGTAGACGCTGGCAGGGGGAAATGCACCATACACCCCAAGCGGGACGTCAGTGCAGGACTCATCGTCCCCATTCCAAATAAAAATGAATAGTATTAAAAATTTTTGACAGTCAATTTTTTTTAAAATATCGAACAAGATACTCTCCTTATGGTACGAGATAACGTATGTCTATGACCTTTACAGCAATACCCAGAACTTTGAGTAGTTCTGTAGCGATGATAGCTCAGTGGTTAGCGCGGTAGGTTCGCATGCCGAAGGGCGTGGGTTCAAACCCCAACAATGAGCTTGAGCTGCCGGTGAAGGAAAACATCGTGAGGAAACCATAGCATGGTGGTAGGGTACTTTCTAGTACTCGGCTGGCTAGCTACCACCCTCAAGTTGAAAATCTGCCGCCAAGCATCTAACAGTGTGTTCCGGCAGCCTCACTTGAGAGCTAGTTCCATTCCAGGCTAGGTGTGCTTTACCATCTTCGACCACACCTTCACTTAACATCAGGTGAGCTGTGGTCAAACAACTAGCCTGTCGACCATAAAAAAAAAAAAATGAAAGAAAGTCCAGAGTAAACGTAAAATTGTGGGTAAACGTATATCAGTTGGGATAAATATAATATATAAAACCTCTTTATCTGATCGTTCGGGATGCAAAAAAAACACGTAGAAAGTTGAGCTTGTTTATAACTATTTTATACATACTTATGCAGTATATCCATAATTTGGATGTTTAGTCTCAAGAGCCAACAGGTGTAAGTACCCTTTAAACCGGAGCACAGTAATGTTTACACACTACAGCTTGGCGGCAGAAAATCTGGTACTACATTGATACCTACTTAGACGACCTCCTGCTAAGGAGGTCTACCACCAAGTAACACAATTTGGTTCCCCCTGCACCTTTCTTCTACCGGCCGGCCAGACAAACGCGACCAAAACGTCATCCGTACATGGTGGATGTTCCCCATGTACGCACAAAGCGTTTTGATTCCACGTTTTTCATTCGCACAGCGAGGATGTGGAACTCTGCCGGAGTCTGTGTTCCTTGTTAGGTACAATATTGGCGTCTTCAAATCTAGAGTAAATAGGTTTCTTCTAGGTAAGCGTGCTCTATCTTAGACCACACTACTGTTTAACATCAGGCAGAGTGTGGTCAAACGCGAACCTATTTTGAATAAAAAAAGAAAAGAAAAAAGTATAACACCAATGTTTCTGTTCGTCATTTTCTGCCACATCTATCGAGTTACATGGAACGATATCTTTTGTCAAACGTCCAGAAGAATCATTATTATAATGTTGAATTCAATTCCCAGGCCAAACACGGGTCTCCAACTCCGGCAAGAGTCGCTCGCCGAGATTGAGAAGAAGTACAAAAAGGTGGAGAGCACTGAAGCGGAGACGTCATGGCGCGCGCAGTACAGCGCGTCTCTGCGGGTCTGCAGCCACGCGTACTGGCGCGCCGTCTGCAGGAACTCGCAGGACTGCGAGGTTAGTTGTATACCGAGTCGGGACTGCGAGGTTACTTGGTCTTGACTGCGAGGTTAGTTGTATACTGAGTCGGGACTGCGTGGTTACGTGGTCTTGACTGCGAGGTTAGTTGTATACTGAGTCGGGACTGCGTGGTTACGTGGTCTTGACTGCGAGGTTAGTTGTATACTGAGTCGGGACTTCTAAGTAAGTTGGTCTACCAGTTCAGGACTGCGAGGTGAGTTGATCTACCGTGTCAAGACTGCAAGGTTACTTGTATACCAAATCAGGACCGCAAAGTTACTTGCATGCCGAGTCGGGACTTCCAAGTTAGTTGGTCTACCAGGTCTGGTGGTATGATGACTGACTGACTAGACTGTTAGGTTAGTTAGTCTACCGAGTCAAGACTGCGAGGTTAGTTGGTCTACTGTGTCAAGACCGCAGATATGTTGTATACCAAGCGAGGACTGCGACGATAGTTGAATATCGAGTTAGGAATAGAGGTAAGCGGTACCCACAAGTTATTGGAACTGTATATTATTGTATGTGTATATATCATGTGTTTAAATTCACACGTAAAATATTTTTTACCGGTCGGCACACTCACCTGCCGGCCTCGACGGAAGACCAGCGCCGGCTGGCTTCAGTCGGCATTATGCTGAGTCGAGGCCGGTTTGTGACATAAAATATATTTCAAACTTTTTGTTTTTTGTTTTTTTTGTTTAATTTTTATTTATATATACCTACTGTACTATATACCTTTAAGTTTTTTTTCTATGTTTTATGTTTATTTTTTTGTATGTATGTATTGTAAATTATGTTGAAATGTTTTTTATGTCGCAAATAAAGTGTTGTCTATTGTCTAAGTTTAATAGGAACGTTCCAAACTATAGACAATACATCTGAAGAAACTTTTAATGTGTACATTGTTTTATATGCGTGTGTGTGTATGCGTAGGTGGGTCTGCGCGTGCGCACGTACCACGTGCTGTCAGGCTCGGTGCTGGCGGTGTGGGCGCGCGTGGAGTCGGTGCTGGCGGGGCGCTCCATGCTGAACAAGATGCAGGTCGTGCGCATCAAGACCACCGACGGACTGAAGATCGTCGGTACGTACCCGACCACCTACCACGCACTGTTGGCCTTGCACAGACTCTTGTTCCAATTATTATTCTACATTTATAGTAACAAAGTTACGAGTCATATCCATGTAGCGATGATAGCTCAGTGGTTAGCGCGGTAGGTTCGCATGCGGAAGGGCGTGGGTTCAAACCCCAACAATGAGCTTGAGCTGCCGGTGAAGGAAAACATCGTGAGGAAACCATAGCATGGTGGTAGGGTACTTTCTAGTACTCGGCTGGCTAGCTACCACCCCAAGTTGAAAATCTGCCGCTAAGCATCTAACGGTGTGTTCCGGCAGCCTCACTTGAGAGCCAGTTCCATTCCAGGCTAGGTGTGCTTTACCATCTTCGACCACACCTTCATTTAACATCAGGTGAGCTGTGGTCAAACACCTAGCCTGTCAAACATAAAAAAAAACTGTCTTAAGACCAATTTGACTTACCAGGTCCTTATTCCCCAGGTACGATGATTCCAAAGAACTGCGTGGATCCGCTAAAGGAGGCCTTATCCTACGACGCGGTGTCAGTCAGCGAGCAGAAGTTCGAGCAAACGGACGCGCTCAAATGAGCATTATGCCCAACGGCATAAAGCATAGATTAGCGCGGACCCCACTATAGTTCCTCTATCTCTCTTTAGTTTCGTTCGGGACCACGAAGGATCGGAGTAACGCGGGTAAGGACGGGTCTCGGACTTAGTCAATTATGGAAACGGTATAGCAACCTTGGTGGTTGTGGCGGCAACCTCGGCAGGTTGTATGGACAACCTTGTAAATTGTAGCCGAGATTGCGAGTTGGTCTGGTTACAAAGGAAACCGTGGGTGAGGTTGTACACGCAACCTTTTGTATTACAAGCGAAGGTTCTCGATGTGATAACCAGGCGCAGGTTGTGGTGACAACCTGGCGAAGGTTGTGGTGACAACCTCAACCGGAGGTTGCCAAAGCTTTGCTTTGTTGAAAGCGATCGTTGCCAGCGTTTTAGTGCTAAAACAACATCTGATTACCTTGTCACGTTGGACTTTTGTCTGACAACCGGGCCTCCCCAAGGTTGCAGGGTGTAATGATATTATAGTAAGCGCCACCAGAGTGGTTGTAAGATGTAAGAAACCGAGTGATCTTGTATGTGCATAAGCTGATTCATTTTAACTTGCTCTGTATTACAAGCCGACAAATATCTATATGACCGTCGATGACAATACGGGCTTTTTTTTCTGTTTAATGACAATGCTAATACGGTTAATGAAACAGATGTAGTTTAATTCTTATACAACGCTTATTTAGAGCTTTGTCGGACTGTATTCGCGTGATACTTTTAAACTTTTCACGTGGTATTTTTTTTTAAATGTTAAATATTATTTTATTTCTAAGTATGTGCTTGTTAGGTCGAAACCCACCGAGAACGCGCAAGACTGACTTCTTCTTCTTCAATCGTTCCCTCATGTCTGAGGATCGTGGTCACTGGAACCTCTTAGACGGACAATCTGTCTCCATCGACTCCGGTCCGAAGTAGCCCTCACCACCTGGTAGAATTTAGAAGAGGAGGTGGCTTCTTTCACTTGGTCAGACCATCGTGTTGGCGACCGGCCTCGTGGTCTCTTTCCTTCGGTATTGCCAACAATGACCAGCTTTTCAAGGCTGCCATCCCTTCTTCGCATTATAAATTATGCATATTACGCATATTATGCAAGACTGACATGTGTACTCATATGAAGATGAGAACTGAAATACTACGAATTATTATTGGTATAAACTGATTCGTTTAAATATATTGCGTTATCTTCTTTACTACTTGCGATTCTGATAAATTTGCTTTACTTTTACTTTTAAGTAAAATTATAAAGTTTGTTATCCCACGGCTAGGTGCGCGGCAACGTTGGCTGCTTATGATGATGATAATAATCCCGGTGGGTTTCGAGACGTGCTCGTTTTAAGGTTTAACGCCCACATGCCGATGTAAACAACGGTATCGCATCGTTGTTGAATTTTGCGCGCGATTTCCTAGATTTAGACTAAAAACTTTGGGCATTTCTCTTAAAGTTTGTAGTCTAGTCAACTTTCACATAACTTCTTGTATTTGAAAGAAAGAAAACAATTTTATTTTGTAACATAGAACACAACAAAAATAACAACAAATAGAGGCAAACAGTTACAAAATAGGGGCTCACCTCAGCATAATACTGGTCATACTAATTGGTATGACCAGCGCTGGTCTTCCGGTGAGCCCTTGTCTTTGTCCTATGATTTTAGAGAAAAAAAAAACATTTTGATCGAAATGTAGCAAGGATGTGCTTGTACAAATGTACACCCATCGAAATAAAAACTTTTTAAAAGTTAAATAAGGTACAAAAAATATTTTGAAAATCAAGCTTTGATACTAGGTACTGTGTACCACCAGAGTACCAGATGTTCTGCCGCCAAGCAGCAGTGTTTTTTTAATACTTTAAATAGATCTACGTTTGGCCACCAACTCGCCTAATGCAAAGCGACGGTGTGGCCGAGGATGGAGCACGCTGATGTAGAAGAAATGTATTCACTCTAGCCTTAAACATTACTGTTCCCTGTTCCGATTTGAAAGCTTTACTGCCGCTAGCGAAATTACAGGGCTATTGAGACTAACCATCGAATGTCTCAAAAGTCATGAGCGTCAAAGCAGCTAGACTTTGTTTTGTTACTCAAAGTTCTGTGGATAGTCATATCATGGATAGGCGTTATCTCTTACCATCAGGAGAGCGTCTCGTTCGTCTCATTACTTTTACATTTAAAAAAAATTACATATGTGGGCGTCAACCTTAGTATAGAAGTAGAAATATACGTTACTGTCGAATTATTATTATTTGTACAAAATATTATATACATAGTTTTATTTAAGAATTCAATGTTGTAGTTGAATGTTGATGTGATGAACTTCGTTTTAACAGCATCTGATATGATATTTAATATACATAGTTTGTATTTTGAAAACTGACTAAACGTTAGCCAACTATATTTATAGCGAATATTATATGGACGTGCAATGGATATAAATATGTAGCGATATTTACATGATTTAGAATAATAAAAGAAGGGAATATCTAAGCCAGGGCGATAACGCAAGTGATAAGAGGTTGGCGGTACTCACAGATCGCTCTCTCTTTAAAGTATAGTGCAATATAATTCTAAAAAAACTTGGTATTTTTTAACAAAATATTAATAACTAACGGACGCCTCGCAGTTTCACCTCTGTAGTTCCCCATCCCGTGAGAATACAGGGATAAAAAGCCTATGTCACCCGGGGATAGTGCAACTTCATAACGGTGAAAGAAATTTTGTAATCACTCCAGTAGTTTCGGAGCCTATTCAATATAAACAAATCTTTCCTCTTTATAACAGTACTAGCGGACGCCTCGCGCTTTCACCCTCGTAGTTCCCGTTCCCGTGAGAATACAAGGATAAAAAGTAGTCTATGTCACCCGGAGATAATGTAGCTTCCCAACAGTGAAAGAAATTTTGAAATCGGTCCAGCAGTTTCGGAGCCTATTCATTACAAACAAACAATAAAATCTTTCCTCTTTATAACAGTATAGATAAATAGATAATTAGCGTTTTCAATATTTATTTCCAAATTTCGCTGCAATGGTCATGCATGCGTTATAAAAGAAGAAAGAAAAACATTTTTTTTCCCCTACAAAACACTAGACACAACATCAGATAAGTACAGACAACACATACAAATAAAAAGATACAGATTAAAATAAAGACAACAAATTTGAAAAGACAGTAAGCGGGTTATCGCTGCAGTCACTAGTGTGTTACCAAGGGAAAAAAAAATTAAATAATTAATTAATTTATAAAATTAGTTATCTCTTACTATCAGGAGAGTGTCTGCCTCACTGCATTTGCAATTTCAATCTGCCTCATAGAACCTCTAGTGTGTCGCTTGCATGTGGCCCTTGCTTAGCTTTGGACAATTATTTTTCCCAACAAACTCTAGGTCCAGTTTTGACATTAGCGACGTGGTTCAAATTGTTATAATTAATAATATATTACCGTAACTGAGATGCTTATTTTATTTTTTATTAATCTTTTGACATGTACTTATCTTTTTAAAAGAAGGAATCTTCTTTGCGCTTTTTTCTAATTTGGCTTGTGATGTTGACTATTATGCCAATACAATTATTTAATTATTATTTATCTTACATTAAGAACATCGCAATGTCTTTAGTCATGTTGATTTGTGTACGCGCTGTTTCTCGAACCTTTTTTTTGGTCAAATTATACTAAAAGTATATTGAGACTGAGAAAAAGTGGTATATAAGACAATTCAGACTTCAAGACATAACAAGCTTGTATACCGACCTCTTTCTAAATCGCATGCGTAACAAATATTGGCTATTTTCGTTATGAGCTTCAGCTGCTGGTGAAGGAAAAACATCGTGAGGAAACCAGGTGTGGTGGTAGGGTACTTTCTAGTGCTCTGCTGGCTATCTACCACCCTCGAGTTGAAAATCTGCCGCCAAACATCTAACAGTGTGTTCCGACAGTCACTTGAGAGCCAGTGTTTACCATCTCCGACCACACCGTCACTTAACATCAGGTGAGCTGTGGTCAAACACCTAGGTTGTAAACCATTAAAAATAAGGCAATTCTGCTGATTGTTCTGTTTCCCGTTTTAATTATTGAAAGTTAGCCTTCTTTTGATCGAATTAGATGAACGATTAGTAAATTTCGATGTGAGGAACAGTATATTTTTAAAACACTAACACTAATTTGGTTTCTGTTAAATCATGATGGAGATAGAATAGTTGTTACATCTTACCGAAATATTTCTCGATTTTTCCAATATCCAACTTCTATTAGGTCTGAAGTACGGAAAGACAAGAATATTGGCAAGTGAAAAGTACTTCACAGTGTACATTTCTGTTTTTTTTTGCATAGCACTTTATGCATTCTGCCAGTGTCAAGTGTTTCATGATGAATTCAAGTAAATTCAAGTCTTAGTCACAAAGTGTTTATACTCTAGTATAGTAATTAGTAGTAACTTTACAAGAAGCTTTACAACACGAAGAGACATCATATCATTTGCGCACATTCGCGCGCATAATTCAACACTGAGATGAAAACGCCACGATTTTTAAACTTTAACACTCGAAAAATAAGTTTTCGTAATACTTGCGCATTTGAAATCCTGTTAAAATTCTATAAATGATATCAACCGAGACAAATTTGACTTTTAAAGGCAAATTTGTCGATCGGCATAACCCAATACGGTCAAATTTTGTGTGGAAAATTTGTTCATATGACATTCGACAATTTTAAAAATAATTTTTGTTTTAATTATGTGGGATATGTATTCCGACTGTTGTTTCAGCCACGTTCGATGGCCTTTTTCAAGGAGTTAAAGCAGAGTAAAACACGCGCGCGGATTCGGCTTGCTTCGGACAAATGAGTAATCCCGCATGAGTAAAACAAAAATTGAAATATTGGCGGAAGCTAGTAAGTACTAGAATCATACGCAAAAAAAAACGTTCGGACGTTTAGGACTATTCAGCCTGTACTAATTTTAATTATTTAATTAGGATCGAATTTTAAAACTATTAGACGGTAAGACATGCATGGCTTATTAAATGTTTGTTTTATATTAGTTATTAAAAAGTGATGAATATTGAGAAGCCAAATTGTACATTACAATATTTTTTTTATTGTTTTAAGTAAATGAGATATGTCAGCGAAATAAAATCTTTTACTTGCCAAAATAACTATTATCAGTACTCTGACAGAATACTGAGACCCGAGTCAATTTTGGTATTTTAGGTGTCAATAAAAACATTTTGAGTGATATTCACTCAAAATGGAATTAGTCAATCTGGACACTCGCTTCGTTTAGCTGTAAACTAGTGTATACAACCTTATTTAGTACAACACAGAAAATATCAATTTATTTAGTGACTACACAAAAATAAATTGATTTAGTCAAAATTATTTATTACGACAACAAAAACCTTCCGAATGACAAACTCATCCACAAAATGACCACGCTGATGAACTGTCGATTTTATTTATCACACATTTATTTTGAAGTAGTATTCTAGGTACCTAACTACCTACATAGAATTCCTTAAGTGTACTCTATATTTATATTTGGATATACCTATATGTATATAGAAAGATATTGTTCATTACGAAATGTGTCGACGTCAAAATTGATTATTTGGGTATTCGTCGAAATGTATTTTAGGTCTGTAATATAAGCTTTTATAATTTAATAATAATTAATTAGAAATATTAATAAAAGAAAAGAAAAATATATCTGATTATATAAATACCTATTATGAAGTATAAAGCGTGGTGCATATGACGATTTTTTTATCGATACAATTACCTAACTACGCCATGGCGGCGAAAATGTTCTGCAATGTTGCCATTTCATTGGTTCAATATAATCAGATGGTCGCAATGTTAAAAATTGTCCTTTTTGTCAAGTTTCACATAGAATTTTTAAAAATCAAAAATTGCATTTTTATTCCATTGCATTGGACTATATTTTTTATTTATCGTAATACGAATTTTATTTAATTTATTTTTTTATGTAACCAGAGCTAACTATAATTTATAACTGTAATAAATATGCGAGTTTTTTTTAAACAATGCTTATGTACTGTTTAGAATAGTGAATAATATGTTTGTATACTTAACACAATATCTTGATCATATTGATATAAAAGTGGACAATGTGCCCAGGCTCTAACGTACAGTAAGTTCTTTATAACCAGGAAGGAAGCGATCATGGAGCGTATTATTTATGTGTACCTACCTTTATGTATAAAAACTTGTGTCACACATGTTCTAAGTCTCGTCTACATGTTTTCTTTAAAATAAAGAAATAAATGTATAAAAAAACATAGCGATTGTTTTAATTCATCTTGATTCAAGGGAATAGCTGCGTTGCGTCAAATTTTAGAGATGAAGATGATTTTATTGGAAAAAACTATCCTCAGGTTTAATAAGTCCTAGCCAACTATTATTTACAAATAACATTCTTGGAAAATTCCTACAATGTGGTTATAATTTTTATTGAATATTATTTTTTAATAATGTATTCCTGGTAGTTATCACATTCAGTTACATCGACTAAATACGATACGTGCAGAGCGTACTAATAAAAAAAACTAATCTCAGTGACAAAAAAAATATATAGCTAGTCGGGAGAGTTTTGGCGGGAACGCGGGAAGAGTCGTGTCGCTTCGTTGTATTTTTTTCCAAAACTAGTGTTTTGTCGAGTGTTTATGCATAAAAATGGTGGTGTTTTATTCATAAAGTGTCGACTTACAAGCGCGAGTGTGGGAAAATGATATATTGTGGTGAAACATGAGTTTTCGTGTTGCTTCCAAAACTCCATCGAAGCTTTATAGTAAAGTTGCCACTACTTTACTAAAGCATGACTGGCACAAACTGACACGAACTGGACTTGACTAAGACGACTTTGACGATAACCATAGTTAAGATACAGCAGAAATATCACTGAAGACGAGGCAGTATGGCTTTATAGCTTTAGCCAGCCCGAAAGGGCAAATTAACGAAAAAAAAAAAAAATATAGCTAGTCGGAGCTCTCAGTTTTATTTGACAGCTGTTGTCATTTAATTCGGTCAGAAATTGTGAGTTTGTGTTTGTCGAAGATGCTATTTTATTAATTTTCTGGTAAAATTTGTGTGGTTTTGTAAAATTATGACTGAAAAAGAGGTCACAATGGAAGAATTAGAAGAGACGGTATGTAGATTATTATAATTTACTGTGTAAAAGATAAAATGTACAGTTATGCGCGGGGTGCAAATATAGGTCAGCTAGCCGCTTCCTATAAATAATAAACTGAAATACTAGGAACAGGAAAGGGCAAACCCTCCGTTTATCAATTGGAATCCCAGCTACTATATACTAGACTAGAATCTAGGAGATGTTATTTTATTCTTCGTCGCGTTGGATGGGGTAAACTGCTAAAGTAGATAAATATTTAAAGAGGCTTTGGTAAGCAAAGAAGTCGCCTTAAGAGTGTAAACACTTCTTTAATGTAAACAAGTTATTCCGCAGTAGTTCTAAGAACTATAAGCCAGTAACGCAAACTGAGGTCAAGGCGTTTTATTTCCTAGTTGTGTAAGTAGTACTTTGTCTATAGTATAAGCATAATAATGTATAAAAAATAACTTATATCTAGATATTAATTGCAAGACACAAAAAGGTTTGCTTTTGTCTTCCAAGTATGTACTTACATATTTAACCGTTTTGCACTTTTTTTAATTACATGCTTTATTTCAATGAAAAGTAGAATAATTATGAGGAATTAAAAGACGAAAGGAAGTTTAACTACTTTCACTTTTGCATTGTTATTAATAATTATTTAAAAATGTATTAACTTTCTTAAATCATGAACAATGACCTAAAACATTAAATGGGCCTAGTTTAACTTTACCAAATAGACTAAAATCTATGGAATGTAAGTAGACCAAGCACAATATTTTGTTGGCTCAAGGAAACTATAGGGACTGCAAGCTTAAGTACATAGTATGCCTGATATGGGAGGTCTACAATATACAAGTAATATAAATCACAAATATTTGGTCTGGTCACTAACTGTCGATGCATTAGATTAGGCTTTATATTGGCTAACATATACAACTCCAGGTGAAGCGTACAGATGAACAGCTGGACCTGATGGAGTGGAAGATGGAGCATGTGGAGAAAGATCTGGTCGAGCCCATTGACACACAAGATGTTTGTGTCATGAATCTTCTTAAATCTGTCTCTGAGGTAAGCCAATTGTCTATACATGTGGCTATGACAGTTGGCTCTCAACTGGCATTGCAATTGTTATTTAACGTGTATCCTCAGATACAACCTCTTTTGTTATGAAAACAAATTATTCTATTTTAACTTCAAACATGTCAGTATATTGACATGCAATGGAAGTAGCAAGAAGCAAGGCGCAAGTGAGGAAGACCAGCTCAAAAAAAATATGTAGGAGGATGTCACGTGGAAAGCTTCGGTAGATCCCATACACTGTTGGACTTTCCTATTAGCAATATCGAAAGTTACTTTGTCTAGGCTCTCTAGACGCGCCCCTCTTGACCCAATTTCTGTGTGGTAGAACCTTTACTAACTAACTTATAAAGTTTTAATAATGTGTATTACAGTATACTAACAATTTATAGTGGTTCAAGGTATAACTTAATAAAATGCTTTCTTTGTCTACAACCTTTGGATGATTGCAATAGCTATTGTAATTTTGTACTTAAAGCTAAAGCATATTCTGCCAGCCATCCCCACAAATTTTTGTACAATAAATTTTTGTTTTCAACTTTTAAAATCTTATAAGTCATACATTCCAAGAAAATCGTGACAAAGGAAAATTCCTCAGAACAAACAAGAGTAATAAATTCTAATTTGTATCACACACAAGTGAGTCACATAGTAACAATCTGTGACGTCGCTTACTATGATATGGGAATACACAGAGCTAAATCTTACCATAACGCCAGTCTATTACGAAACTAGTTTCAATGTCATGAAGCTAAAGTTCAAAATGCAGCGTAAACCGCTAAATTCTTCACAGGTATCTGAGATTTGTATTTAGCATTCATTCCAGCAGATAACAAAAAACCAACCATGTACATTGTACATTAACTGTATGACACTGGAATACAATGTGACCAACTTCAGCATTGTTTTGTACAACACCTTTGTTCTTAAAGAATAGATTAAACAATTAATGTTATTATTTAGCTCTTAGCTCACAAAATAAGATTAAACATTGGGTTTCTTTATTTCAACCTTTGTTTTAAAACAATGGACAGGAAATAGTGGTTGCTTTTGGTTTTATAGATTTGTAGAATTCTATTATTTTATTGCACTCGCTAATTATGCGAAAGAAAAAGTGCCATAAAATATAGCTTCTATAAAACTTACAAAGAATTGAGATTTAATTAATTGGTAGTTGCTTAAAAATATAGCTTCTATAAAACTTGCAAACAAAGAATATAGACTTAAAAAATGTAAAAATATTCAGTTATAATATTTGGCTTCTTCCACTACCTTGAACTTCCCCGTTTATAAAATATACATAAATTATGTAGACATTGCAGTTTTGTACAATTACTTCTAATATGAAATTTAATAAAGTTTTATGTTGAATATATAAAAATATATATATTGTATGTTTTCAGCGTATTGCGTTGTAGTGTTGATATAACAGGTCAGAACAACATAGTGTACCAACTTTACTAATCAACTACTACAGTCCGTGTCGGTTATAGCTTGTCATTTCTCTATATACAAATTAAATTAACATTTTTAAAAAAAGGAGTTTTCTATTCGCCTGGGGTTAAAGGGGAATCACCGAGTTGAGTGGGAAAAGAGTCGCAGAGTTACCTCGCCACATTAAATGTGTCACATAAAATTCTTATCGAGATATTACATAGAAGTATCTACGTAGATCCCAAACTTTTTGTAAATAAATAAATGTTTGTTCTGTGTCTGGGTGTTCTGTATGTATTATAAGTATGTATTTACAAAAAAAAGTATTAATGTATTCTATCAGTTATCTGACTTCCATCACACAAGCTCTGCTTAGTTTGGGGCCAAATGGCGCTGTGTGTATAGCCCTACGATAGAAAAAAAAAAAACTCGTAGCTGGATTCATCAGAAAGCTTGCGGTTATCCAAAACCTAAGAATTTCTGGTCATTCATCGAGTCGTTAATATAGCCTAATTTAGGCTTTATGTAGTAGCGATGACAGCTCCGTGGTTAGCATGGTCGTTGCGCACGCTGAAAGGCGTGGGTTCAAAACCCAACAATGAGCTTGCGCTACCGGTGAAGCTAAACGTCGCGAGGAAACCATAGCATGGTGGTAGACTTTCTAGTACTCGGCTACCATCCTCAAGTTGAAAATCTGCCACCAAGCATCTAATGGTGTTTTCCGGCAGCTTCACTTTAGAACCATTCCAGGCTGGGTCTGCTTACCATCTTCGACCACACCGTCACTTAACATCAGGTGAGCTGTGGTCAAACACCTAGTCTGTCAACCCAAAAAAAAAAAATTAAAAACTAGCCTTACATGATTCCTATTAAATGATTTGACTTATGTTTTGGTTATTCAAATATTTTATGCAAGTGACATTTAGACATTTTGTCATACCTATTTAAAAATATACTTTATAGCACAGTGTGACCTAAACCCGCACTTTACACACGCTTTTCCGTGACTTAAATAGTCCTTTTTTGCACGGAAAAGCGTGTGTAAAGTGCGGGTTTATGTCACACAGCTATAAAATAGTATACGATACTCGTGACTTAAGTAGTCGATTATTGCACGGCGTTTAGCACCCTCGCTACGCTCGGGTGCTAACTTCACGCCGTGCAATAATCGACTACTTAAGTCACACGTATCGTAATATACTATTAATTGATTATAAAGTATATTTAACCAGTTCTTATTTTTTTATTATGGAGGAAACATTATAATGTCAAGATTTTATTTTTTAAATAAAGATTATTATCAGATTATTGAAGTCCACTGCTGGACGTAAGTCTCTCCCAAGACACACCACTCGGGCCAGATCTTCGGCTTTTCGCTTCCATCCACTGCCAGCTGTCCTACGTATATCGTCACTCCATCGAGCCTCAGGGTGTCCTACGCTATGTTTGCCGATTGGCAGTCTCCACTCTAGAACACGTCTACCCCAGCGGTTATCGATTCTGCGACAGATATGTCCAGCCCATTGCCACTTCAGCTTGCTAACACTAAATAAAGATATCTCTACAAGATCTTGTATTATAAAATGATAGAAAAATGACAAGCTATAATTATCATGCTTCTTGATATAACTAATAGCTAGAAATGGCTTAAATGTGGTACAGAATTTGAGCCGTTCTATCCAAAGCCCTAAGAACAGGGCCCATGGTGTCGCTTCTTAGGGCTTCGATACATATCCTTTGCAGAGGTTACCAGTGATAAAAACATACTACAGTATTGGTACATTTTAACGCTCATTTATAGGGGGCCCTCTACGATCCGGGATACTGACTAATTGTACTGGTTTGATTCAACATCAGTTTTTAATGTTCGTTGACCGGAAAACGTTGCAGAAGTGTTAAGATCTGTGTGGATTGCTTTTTTCTGTTCAGATGGCGACACAATTGCAAAAGCAATTCTAATAGAACAGTTTAGCCCACATAGAACACCCACTCGGGCAGCAAGTTCCATTGTTAAGCAGTTCATACGAAGAACAATTGCTAAACGATAGCACTTAATCTTTTCTGACGAAATATTTAAAATTCTCGGAGATTATTCATGAATAAACTCCAAGACAAAACACAGACAGACAGACAGACACAGACAGACAGTTTGACATCAGTTTTGTCTACAGACTCTACTGTTTGTAGACAAAACTGATGATGAGGTCGTAATGCACGATGAAGACTGTCAGTCCTCGATGCAACGTCAGTTTTACCTGATCGTGTTGGGCTGCCATTATTTATATTCCCATTAAGTTAATTGTATCCATTAGCCATATGAATACTTCAATGGGTAACCATGTCCATGATCATGTTACATCGTAATCTTCTCACTTGCCAGTATTTTGTTGATGAAGCTAAATGATTCGAGCTAAAAGTCTAGCTATTTATTTTGATTCACGTAGCCAGCAGAAAATTCGATGCCAACATGGCAGAAAGAGTTGTTTTGCCCATGATTTATCGGTAATGAGTTTGGCTCTATTCCAGACCGAATCTTACAGATATTTTCGAGGCAAAATCTATTGAAAGTTCAATGTAGAACGAACACACGGTATTCATTGCAGCAGATTCATTTCAGTATAACTATAATAAAATACTTTTAATCTTAAAATACAAAAGTAGTCGAAAACATACGACTAAGATGTCCATAGGTAACAGTTGCCTCTTAGCATCGAGTAACCTTGTTTATAGAAAAATGAATATATAGCTTCATCAAGAAAAAAAAATTGCCGCCTGCTCTGATTTGTTCTTGATGTTGGATACGCAATAAACCACAACAGAGATGGCAAACGGTCGTTCCTAAAATGGTCCACGTACATCATATCGACTCGACACCGTTCCTACAGCAAAACGAGAGTATAACAATAACTTATTTCTATCCTATCTCATTCTGAGCAAAAATTCCCCCAATTTCCTTTCAAATATCACAATACAATTTTAAATCATAATATTTAGTACTCTTTGAACTTGCATTATCAAAACTTTCAAACAATGACAAACCAAGGTAAAATATGAGTAACTAGCGGACGCCTCGCGATTTCACCCGCGTAGTTCCCGTTCCCGTGGGAATACAGGGATAAAAAGTAGCCTATGTCACACGAAGATAGTGTAGCTTCCCAACGGTGAAAGAATTTTTGAAATCGGTCCAGCAGTTTCAGATGTATTCAATACAAACAAACAAACAATCAAATCTTTCCTCTTTATAATAGTGTAGATAAAACAGTTTCGTGAACCTTTTGTGACCACACAAATGATTAGATAAATAATCAAAATGAATCAAATAATATTGTAAAATCTTTTTATCTACATACAGTTATATTAAAACAATTTATCGATTCTAAAATGAAACGTAACGATCGATATGCAGCAATTTCGACAATACGTCGGATCGAGTCGATGCGGTGTACGTAAGGCCTTGCATTCGTGTATTTCGATTCTGAGCAAAAAGAGAGAGTCTGTGCAAAAAGAGAATAAACGTAGGATTTGGGAGGCTGAGATGCAAAAGTAGAACTGACAACACTATGATGATATTAAATAGATCATTAATTTGGTGTCAGTGGTTTAAAGTTGCCGGTTAGATCAATCTAATGGTCAGATATCCGTTTTCAGATTGCTTGGTTACATCAATCTCAGCACGGTCACTTTGATGTAAATACAGACAATCTGACTGACTTGACGAATTCAAATTCATGGTCGATGTTTTTTTCGAAGTTTCGGCAGCGTAATTGGAAAACTGTTTGGCTTCCAATCTGGGGGCCCTGGGTCTGAATACCAGTTCGCATCTTTCTAAAAGATGCCAACCCGCGCTTGGCCAGCGTGGTCCTTATCACAATAAGAAAGGGCCCGTGCCCAGCAGTGGGTCAGGTTATGAAGAAACGGGGTTTCGGCTTTGGGGACATTGAGAATTTAATTTTAAAATTCGTTTCGGATCATAATTGCTTATAAAAAATAGATGCTAGATTCTTTTTCTCTTTATGTGCAGACTCTAGTTAAACATGTGAGATTTTAACATCATTAGCTAGGATACTAAGTCTTCGTAACGTCCAGGTGCGGTCAGACTACCAGCAGCTCCGGCGCGAGCTGGTGGAAGTTCAGGCGCTGCAACGCGAGCTGTCTTCGAAGCTGCGATCGCAGCTGCGGCTCGTGCACGGCAAGTTCGCGCGGTTGCGGCAACGCATCGCAGCCGTCGAGCCGCCGCGCTAGCTCACCACGCCCGGCCACAATGCTGACGCTACCTCTCATGCCTGTCTACTCGAATCAGGGCCGGACCCCGTTTGAAGTGCGCTCTTTCATTCTACTTTTTATGACCATGAAATGTAATATTTCAAATCCACACTGCACTTTACAAAACTTGAGGATACTTTACAAACATCTAATGCAGTCGTGACTTTTGAGCTTGTTAAAAAGGTAAGAGTGAATTTCGATACATCAAACCGGGCCCAGTTTACCGTGCTTCAGAGTTTTTGTACCATAATCAATTTGAGCCTCGAATTGATATTTACTTTCTGGTAATGAGATTGAATTATTTTTTTTGAGGATGGTATGCCACCGAAACTTAGAAAGGGTTGTTGACCATTGAAAAATTGCCAGCTCTACTTTTCTGATTAAAGTAATATAAAGATTAAAAAAATAAACGGCAGTTGAAATACTTGAAGAGTTTTTCTAACTAACTGAACATTGTGTTCTGTAAAAGCCTATTACCTAATTTAATATTCAAAATTATTTTTGAGGCATGAGAGGCAAAAGTTTAACTATTTATTTATTATGTAAAATTGTCTGTTTACATCGATCCAGTTGGTTGGTCCAGTGAAAAATTAAGTGTGAAAGTTTGTGATCGTTTACACATATCCAGTCAGTTTTGTAGTCTGTGACGATCTAGTTGAACTGGATCGAAAACTAAACTGTTATGTATCTGTACGAGAGTTATCGAGAAAGTCTTCAAATAGCTGTTAATTTTTGTGATATGATCTCTAACGTTTGATAGTTAATATTTCTAGAGCATCCTATTTTGTTTTTATCTCAGTGGTTCTTTTGTCAATGTAAATTAAGGCGTCAATGTAACGCATAAAATATCATTGGTTCTTGAATACCCTCTACTTTATCGATAGATTTCGTACTTTTGATTGTAAAAGTTAACAAATTTTGGGTCGTAATTCTTGACCAATTCACGATTTTCAATCATCACATTTTACTAATGCCCCCATATTATCGAATAAAATATGTGCCAAAATACCCTTATAACATAGACGTATTTAGACAAAATAATATACTTCTTGAAATAACCTAGCACAAACATGGCACGTACCTATAACTATAAGCAGGTATTAGTTGGATAGATTTGATCTCATGCTATGGGAGTGTAGGGTTGTATTTTTTTCTAAAAATATTTATATACGAATACTAACTTAAAAAAGTCTTGTAACATGTTTTAATGATTCATTGTTATATTAAATTTTGTTAATTTTATATGTTTAAAAAAAATATTTCGCAAATTTAAACAGATAGTGACTGTCGCTGCTTAAAATGAATTATTCGAACTGTTTTCGCTGGCAGCCGCCTTTAAATACTGTATACACGCACTGTCATCAGCGCTGTCTCAATAAAAGACAAAAGATCTGTGGCGACAGCAACTGTCTCTGTATAAATTGGCTTCTATGTAAATTTTTTATACTTATAGTTATACAAACTTATTACTTTTTTAATTATATTATATTTAAGGTACAAATGTCTATGGTTAAATCCGCATAATTATGTTAAAATTAACCATACGATAGTAAATATCAGTTATGTATTCCTTATTTTTATTCCTTAATGTGTTTATATTAAAAATAACAAAGAACTATCAATTATGATATTGCCCAACACGCCCCAGTTACTAGTCTGTTCTAAAGTAACTGTTTAGTTGTTTTAGTCTGTATGTTAGCAATATTTCGAATAAATCGTAATTATCGATGGAAACTCGTAAGATGGTGCTATATGGAGTTCGGGATGTCTGTTTGCCTCTTTTTTGTAAAGCTTGTATTTATTTGGCTTCGATCGGAGGAACCGAGAATATTGTATGCTTGTACATGCAATACGAAAATTGTATAGCATCTCTAATTTAAGAGGTTAAAACGAATTAAATAATGAGTGACAAACAGTCGACCGTTAGCGGTTTGAATGCAATCTGCTACACCCGGCACGTTTTGGCAAAGTTTAAGGGTGCATGGTACGAATTCTCTGTTCCTTTGATTGAAGTTACTTGGTAACAAAACTTGATAAGTGTCGACAAACTTTATTGTGTAGGACATGTTTGCCGTCATTTCTGACATCACCCGACATTAGTTGACAATACGCATTTATATAATTGTGTTTGTTGGCAACACAATGCGTGTTGCGGATTGAAGGGTATATTATATCTAAGCTCGACTATAGCTTCATTAAAGACACCATCAAAAGTCTCAAGTGATGACTGCCTATGTAGCGATACCCTGGACTCTGGACTGTGTATTGTTAAAACTTTTGGGTACTGCTACAGTAATCATGGGCAAGTTATCCAATGAGTTAATTTTGTTCGTTTCATCACTTGTTATCAAGATCAATCTATAGCGGATGTCGGGTGATTTGTTTTTGTTGTATTGGTCCAACGCAAACTACGCAACTTGAACGAAATCTGAAGTTACACTGCGACAATAACTGTCCTAGGTAATAAAAATTGTGTTAATTATATATTTGTTCCTTTTAATTTTTATCTAAAACACTGTTATGAAACTAGCACACTTCACATAAAGCTATAATGAGAGATGATTTGGTGGAAAAATTCTAACGTTTCTCAATAATAATGTTTGTCTACTAGCGCGGTGTAAAATCAGTTTTATTATATTGGGATCGAATTTACAAACGGAACATTGATAATAATTTACGAATGTTAGTGATTTTGTATGTTTAATGTTGTTTTCGCTTTTTAGACTGAATCCTTTTTGTAGAGAGTTTGTAGTCATTTATTTAGGCTGTGTTTACGCCTATCTGCAATTTTATGCGATGTAAATGTAGCCTAATGCTTTTCGCGCATGGTGCGACACGTTTGAAATGATAGTTTTTGGTGTGTGGCCTCTTTGTGACGTTAAAAAAGACACAGCTCTTATAAATGTTAACTACAGGTGTGTTATTAGGTGTTGTATTATTGTCCTTTTATATTTTTAATTTAATTTTAATACAGTTTTGCCTTAACGATACTCTTGAAATTTCCATAAATTCCAAATTCTAAAGAGTTAAAAATATCAAAAATTTAATTGATCATCACTAAATTATTTTAGTTAATTAAGGTTAAAAAAAAAATAGTTCAAAATCTAGTGTGTTCATAGTCTCAATCTGTCATATTGTTTTTATATTTCCTTTCATAAGATATCATAGTTTTACCAATTTCTGCCATTTTATTACATGTGATTAGTTTGCGAACTAGATTATTAAATTGTTTAGTGTTTTAGCTCGATACGCTGTCTACACAGTGATATTTTTATGTAGGCAGCAGAAAACAGTTTGTTAAGGACAAAAAAACAACGAGAATTTCCAATGTTGAGACATCGTTATAAAACACACTTTACTCGAAAGCTCCAGCTATTCCCACTTAGTTGCGAAAATAATATCACCTAAAACTCTGAAAGTATTTATCACTATCCCTACGACGAAACTACCAAGCTTCAAAGGCCCATTACCTGCTTTCAAACCCGTCGCACATGTGTCAAAAGTCTTAGAATTATTATTTTTCGCACAGTTATCTTTTTTAGATCAAAATAGTTTTAGTATAGAAATACCTATATAGTTGTCTTTCAACGATGCATTTATTGTGGCATTTAGTTATGTAGTTAATAGTTTTTAAGATTATTAAAATTGGGACTTAGACTTGACAAACTTTTTAGCATATACTCGAATATTAATTATCATACCATCATTCATGGAAGTTTCAAAACAAACGAACTAAACTTTTTGTATGGCTAGATGTCGCTTTTCAGTGAATACAATGGTGTATCTCCACTCAATTCTGAACACAAGGTTGTAAATAGATATTATTACTCAAATCCTTATGTTCATTATAGACTAAAAAGTGTTTCGGTGTCAGTCGATATAGCACATTTCAATATAATTATAGCACATATCACGCACCTGCATGTTTCGAATGTAATAAATTTACAATCGACTTAGTAAAGTAGAATGGTTAAAGTTACGATGGTAATTTAAAATACGGTTTGTAAATTTAACTTAGTGTACCTTTGTTGTTAAAACTAGGATTTGTCTGATATTTTTCTGGTAGTTTTTTTACACTTAACCGAGTAAGTACAATCATGAACTATGCAGTTTATGGTAGTACATAAAATCTCGTGTTAACGTTTATATTTTATGAAAAATTGCTCCGTACAGTGCCAAGAGTGAGCAGTTATTTTGTTAATATTAACGGTCGAATAGAACGATAAAAAAACTGGAGTAGTAACAAAAAATTTCACATTTGGCACTATCAATGAGACCTTACTAATACCATATCATAATAACAGATTTGTGAGATCGTATTTTAAATTATACATTTATATATTAACCACTGCCTGCATCCTCGTCGATTATTTAGCTAAATTTAGATGTAGTTGTAAGAAAAATACATGTCTGATACTATGTCTTAAGTCGTAAGTCGAAATTGTCGTATACCTGAACCCTAGGTTAGTGTCGTTGGTAGGACCCTCTGTTTTTGATATCATTTTTACATGTTTATTAACTTTTAACGATATAAACGCCACCGCTCAAAGTTCACTCCATATCAATCTGGCTAATAGTGAGGCATTGAAATATCAACCCTTTTATCTTATACCGTAGAGTAGAATTTCATGTAACATGTTTGTGAGACCAATACGTGACGAGTCGTATACTTAGAGCCAGATTGTTATTAAGTAAATCAAATAGGCGACGGTAATAAAAATCCTATTGCACTACAAGTATATTCTCACGAGTTAAATTAAAAATAGGTACCTACCCGTAACAGTCTTAATAAAATTCTATTTTAAGTATTTGATAAATTACTAAATGAAAATCAAATTGGTATTTGAATGCTCAAATGTAGTGTATGTCCGTAAGAATGAAATCGGTTGAATGGAACTCAGTTCACACGGAAATGCTTGTCTTCTGCGCGATTCTTGACTGCAACTGGAACGAGTTACTGCCCTTAGCTAAACGATGCACGTTGAATATGCTATGCATGGTTTATGTACAATATCATATGCCGATAAAAATTTTCTCCGAGTGTTGAAAAGATTCAATTTTATTTTTAATTTGCATTGTAGTATAACGCAAGCGTCAAGTCATTTGATAGTAAACGCTCGTTGCCTAGAGACTGTGGAGACCTACAATATTAGAACCATAGTTTAATGCGTTTCTTAGTTTTAAGAACTCTATTCATTTGTTTGCATAAATAGAGCCTTACTTAAAAATATCGTTTAAAACAAACTGTCAACTTTTCACTGACGTGAAATAACACGTGATACTGGCCGCTAAGCAGCCTCGGATGTACCATATTTTCCAACCGGGGCAAAAATTTGTATCGTGGCGCTCTCGCTTTCCATGGTTTGAGATAAACAGTTTATAAAATTAGCAAAAGTATCTGTATGAGTGAGTGACCGGTACTTTTTATATAATAAATTTGCATTCTTTATTGCTTTTTTACCTTCCTAAATTGATTTTTGCCCAACCAGATCCGGGGTTGCTCTTAAGGTTACAGTTTTGTAAGGCCAGTTACGTGAAAATGTATAACTGTACAGAATACATATTGCTTGTTCCTAGCAAGCGCCCAATAATTAATTCGCTTTAAATACATATGTCTACGATATTATATTGTTTAAAACATTAAAAATCAGCACGTCCAGCCTTTTAAGCACAGAATGTATCTTGAAACTGTATGTTGTGATTATATATATGAATTATACTGTGTATATTTTACTGAACTGTTTTTTTCTCGCGGCTTTCTCTACTATACAGGGTTTTTTTTTTTTTTCTTTGGTTTTGGCGTCGCGTTTTAGCATTTGCCAGTGTCAAGTAATTATATATTTTCAAGTTAAATAAGTGCCATCGTAGCTACTTTTAGTCAAAGTCGTCTTTGTCAAGTCCAGTTCGTGTCAGTTAATTCCAGTCATGCTTTAGTAAAGTAGTGGCGACTTTACTATAAAGCTCCGATGGAGTTTTGGAAGCAACACGAAAACTCATGTTTCACCACATTATATCATTTTCCCACACTCGCGCTTGTAATTCGGCACTTTATGAATAAAACACCACCATTTTTATGCATAAACACTCGACAAAACACTAGTTTTGGAAAAAAATACAACGGAGCGACACGACTCTTCCCGCGTTCCCGCCAAAACTCCTATACAGGGTTATTAGCTTCGGGTTAACTATGCCGACAGTGCGTCATTGTCAACAATGTTTAAATGGTCTACCGGTTTTTTTAAACAGTTAGACCTAAATTTAAAAAAATATATGAATAGGTTTGCGTTTGACCACGCCTTGCCTGATGTTAAGCAGGATTTAGTCTTAAGATGAAGCACGCTTACCTATAAAAAAACCTATTTACTCTGGATTTGAAGACACCCAAGTTGTATTTCGCGGGAAAAACAGACGCCGGCAGAGAGTTCCACATCCCATCCACCATGGATGGACGGCACTTTGATACTTGAATTATTCTCGAGAAAATGTTAGGCTTTGTATAACAGCTGTGTTTTATTCGCTATTACAGAGTTGACGTAGTAAAAGTTGTTAATAATGACGAGTACAATGACCTTTTGGCTTAGTATACACCAAGCTTGTAACCCTGTATTCTCCTCGCCGTTTCGCATAATTAAACAAAGTGTCAAAGCTATCTGCAGGAGTGGAAATACGAAACTGTTTCACGGCGTCTTTGCGTAGCGATAAACAAATTACCATTACAAACTAGCCTTTCTGTCTTAACTTGAACTTGTGCACCTGAATTTTATAACATTAAATGGAGAGGACTACTAATATTCCTACAAATTGCTTAGTTCATTTACCTACTTATACACAAAAACAATAAAATACTGTACCTAATAGATAATAATTAGTACCTAGGTATGTAATTTTTGTAAAACATCGTTTATCTACAAATTGTGAAGAGCGCCATCTATTAGTTTCACTTGAACTGCTGTTTCTTTTTCTTCGTTATTGGCGTCGCACTATGTGCAAGTGTTTCGATATTTTCAAGTATTTTACGAAAAATCAACTTGAATAATACATGGTATAAGTCATGGTCGAGACCGGTCATGCCCTACTAAAATAGCGGACTTGACTACAAGCTTCGATATAGTTTTTGTGTCATCACGAAAAGTCAGGTTTCACCACATTTTATTACTTTCTTCAACTCACGTGCGTATAATTCTATACTTTAGGGAAAAACTATTTATCCATAGGTTTAATTTGACCCGCGACTTACTATGGTTTATTTTGCGGCGCCATGAACCATTATTGCAGCGTTATTTTAGTTTAGGTAAAACTTTTTTTGGGCAAACTGCGAACTTTGACCAAATGTTGCCATTAGAAGTCTTCTCTATTATTTTCGTTGTGTTGCAACTAATGGGAAGATAACTAGCAAAACTAATTTTAGATGATAAATACTTTTCTCGGCAGACAGCTCATACGAGATTGGTTTCTCTCTACGGATACTCTTGGTAACACCTATTTACCTACTTGTGTAATTTTTTTTTTTTAACTTTGACTTGATTTCCAATGTATGACAATATACCCATTCCTAATTACACGTAGCCATTTCTATGATTTGTATCGGCCAGTGTTTGCCGACGAATGCGTTATAGTATGATTCCAAACATTTCTCTATCATAGTAGGTAGGTATTGTGAGCTTTTTTGATAGTCAAATGAATGAATAATTAAAAAAACCCTCGACACCGAATAACTGAATAAAACCAGGCTTGAATAAAACAACCAGATATATTTAACACTCATCTTTTTATTATTTTCGAATAAAAAAGTAACAAAAAATCAAATAGGTACAGATAATTGTGATACAAAATTAAAATACAAAACGATTTCACGTGTGATGCCAATAAGCGACAAGGATAGCTAGGCATTAATTTCACAGTAGTCATTTGACTATTATACAACTAAAATAAGTATTATTTACTCCCTAGGAATTAATATGTAGCTATCTCTTTCATTAACAGTTCAAACCGTATTGTGTTGTCTCTATGTAGACGCACGTAAAGTAGAAAATCACAAAATATATCGATCGATTAAAAAAAAAATTAATCATCGAGATATATTAATATTACATACAAACGCAATAGTAAGTACGCGAGTATAACAAAAATACTTATCAAGTACAACTAATGGAATTCACATTGTAAAACTTGTTCGCGCATTCAATATCTATAGGTATCTATCAACTGTATGGTAATTAAATCTATATAATTATGTATATAAAATATAGTATAAATATTGTGTGGCATTGTATCAGTGAAACAATTGTGTGCGTTAAATGCTCTTTACACCCGCTCTCTCCTTTTTATATTCATTTAAGGTGGTTCGTTTTCCATACAAGCTACTGGCATTTCTTTTGGTCTTTATTTGCGGTAAATCACAATTGCTTAAATAAAACAGTAGATTAGAGCGAATAGAGCTAATAATCTACTGTTTTATTCAAGCAATTGTGATTTACCGCAAATAACGACCAAAAAAAATGTCAGTAGCTGTGATTTCATTGTAAAATTATGCTCCATTCCATAAATGGAAACCACCTTAAGATCACTTAATTTTCATAACAAACCTCTACGTACAATTAAACTGACATGTGTCAATCACACTTAAATTTTGATAAAAAAAAAGGCTTACCTATAAAAAAATATATGTTTTTTAATTATTCGACCTAGAGCTTCGCTAGCATTAAACTTTTTAGTACAGGAAAGTTTAGGGTTTCATACACGAAACTTCATACCTTATATTAGAATTTCAGCTTACGCCAGCGATTTCGTCCGCGTTGTCTTTAGAATTAGATTCACAGAAAAATGAAACGCGTGTAAGTAACAAACATCCAAACATTAACATTTACAATATTAGGATTATTTTAACGATATGGCACAGTAAAAAGGCACTGAATATAATGTTGTACTTCCTATAACCCTGTAAAATGTAGCATTGTATAAGTTGCTACATACTTTTTGACTCGAAAACTATCGTAGCAGTCAAACACAAACTTCGAAGCGCGTCTCAACCTTACGAATCGTTCTAATAGAGAACGATTACTAAGACCACTTGTTCGCGCGAATTTTGGTCGTACTCATCGGTTTTGAATAGAGTTGAATACAGTTGTACCTATTGACTTCCATCTTGTATTTTGACACCTCTAATGTGATTGTGCAGGACTAGGAATAAAACTGATGAATTCGTTTCTAATTATATCATGTTTTATGGTAACAAAAAGCAATGTTTATTATAAAATTATAAAGAAATTATTAATTATTTTTTGGAACATAAATTCGGTATAATTAGGAATTTAGGTACGTCACGCAAAAGAAAATTGATAGCAAATTGTAAATCTAGGTTATTAAAAATGAATCCATATTGCAGAAATAAATTGGTGACAGGGTTCAATTTGAAATCTATTTATTCGTATCAATAAACTGTGGTTTTCGCAATAGAAACATACATGTACGAGTACGTATTTGTACTTTTATACGCACCTACAAAGACCTTTGGCGCTCATTACTTTGCGACTTTCGATGGTTAGTCTCAACAGCCTAACAAGAACAGCCTTCGCTAGCTGCAGTACTCTTCAAACCGGAACACAGTAATGTTTACGAGTTTCCGCGGCGTTGGTCTGATTTTGTGAGTGCAAACACGCCAGTCGTTCCAAGCCAAGCCACAAAAGTTTTAGAGTGTACAATATTTTTAAGGCCTTAACGAGGTATTACGGACATTTAAAGCTGCTTGAGTATACTCATCATTGGACTTTGTACCCAGTGGAATAGCTACTAAAGGGCTAGGCGGTGCCGTGGAACGGAGCCCAAAAGCCTGGGGCTCCTCGGCTTCTGACCACCAAGCGAGCCCAATTTACTATAGTTTCCACCACCTTTAAGATATAGTATAACATGTATAGATTATAGATATATGTATAACATCGTTGTTTGTTCTCTGTCTGGGTGTACTGTATATATGTAGCATGTATTTACAAAAAAAGTACATATTTAAGTATTCTGTCAGCTATCTGGTCCCATAGTATAAGCTTTGCTTAGTTTGGAGCTAGATGGCGCTGTATTAAATTTCCTCCAATATTTATTTACTTATTTATAAATATAGTAGTTTGCAACACAACTACAATCATGGTAACTCTGTTAAAATCAAATTAAACTTGTAGGGAATTCCCCTAAAATTCTTTCTACTGTTTGTATAAACAGATAACCCCCTAATTTTTTCATCATATTCTTAAGATACAAATGCTTGTGCCTAATAAGGGTACTTACTTACTTTTGTGTACAATTGTATGTTTAACAACCACGAGAGATTAGAAAACAGAGATAATTCTCAATAGCACCTATGTACAGATCTACAAATAATCACATTTAAGTTTCAGTTACATCTAAGTACATATCTCTACATAGTATAAAACGAAGTCGCTTCACGCCGTCTGTACGCTTAGATCTTTAAACTATGCAACGGATTTTAATGTGGTTTCCGTCAATAGACAGAGTGATTCAAGAGGAAGGTTTACATATGCAATACAAAGATTTGTAATGTGATCTCATAAAAATCATGTTTTTGTGAGCGTTTATTGCAAACGCTGGCTAAACCTTACGAGATAGAACAAAATAGTGTACGACGCAATTTTATATCTTAAAAAGATCTACAAAAAAGTGCGCGTTGGACGTAGAGATAGATATATATATCTATCTCCTAAGGACCACAGTGACCATTTTTCTTTTGTTTACATATTTCGAAAGTCTCCAAGTAATGAGCGCCAAAGCAGTGATACCCTCGACTTTTGTATTGTTACTCAAAGTTCTGTGTATCATTGCAATGGTCATGGACAGGCGTTATCTCTTACCACCAGGAGAGCGTCTCGTTCGTCTCATTACTTTTTGCATTAAAAATAATAAAAATAATAATAAAAAAAATGGGTTATTTACGAATCAAAATTGCCTAAATCAATAACACTATTGATCACTCCACATTGACACCACATTAGTATCCATATTGCACTCGAGGGAAGTCGGGGCGGGTCGCTAGTTTAGTATAAACAGGGCATCCCTAACGCGAACGATTAAAACGAACATTTACTTAAATTTAGTATCACTTTGGTAAATAGCATTTTATGTAATATAGAAAAACTATTTGTATAATTAACTTTGGTGTAGGTATTATTAAAAAAAGGCGGCTTTTTGGATCCTGATTAAGACTCTATGCTCGATGGTAGACAAAAATCGGGGTGTGTCGTGTGTGTGTCATGGATACGTGAACATTTTTGATCAATAAGAAGTCCTTCGGATTTCCATGTTCACGCATCCTTTGATCCTCAGCTATCGAGTGGAGTTTGTGGTCGACATTTTGGATGTAGATTTGTATGTAATTGCAACATCAAACTGTTTCCCGCGATTTTGGAATCGCCGCTCACTATGGAAACAAAATAAAATATACTCTAAAATCACTAAAGATTGTAGTATAAATCCCACTAATATTATAAATGTGAAAGTTTAGATGGATGGATGGATGTTTGTAACCCTTTCACGCAAAAACTACAGAACGGATTTGGATGAAATTTGGTATGGAGGTAGCTGAGACCCTGGATCAACACATAGGCTACTTTTTATCCGGAAAACATGTAGCGGGTGACACCGTGGAGCGCAGCTAGTCTTGAATAAGTTCATTAACATTCTCGAGCAATAGATATTTTTTTATTTCGTAACTAGCTGCGCCCGCGGTGTTACCCGCTACACGTTTCCGGGATAAAAAGTAGTCTATGTATTAATCCAGGGTCTCAGCTACCTCCATACCAAATTTCATCCAAATATGTTCAGTAATTTTTGCGTGAAAGAGTCACAAACACCCATCCAAACTTTCACATTTATAATTTTAGTGGCGTCAAAAACTTTTTTAAGCATGGCAATAATACGTAGTGGCACGTCAATCGATTAAACTTACTGAAAGTTGTTTTACCCGTGTGGTCACATCATCTTCCCGGGAGTGTTCGTGTACTAGAAAGTTTGGTCCGTGAATGAGATTGCATCGTTCTTCAGCTCCTCGGTGAGCAGTTCGATGCAACGTTTTGGGAGCAGTGTCCCTGGAACGGTGATATTTATTTTTAGCTAATATTTTCAAGTCTCCCACTGCCAGGCAGAAACCACACTTTCCTCTAATAAAATAGTCACATAATAATTATTTTAAACTACGGTTTATCTGATTATTGTCAACCCTGTTGGTTCATTGGTAGTATGTCTGCTCCAAGAGCTAAAGGGCGTGGGTTCGATTCCTACCCAGGATAAACATTTTGTGGTAGAAACAAAATGTTTGTTCTGAGCCTGGGTGTTCTGTATTTATTATAACAATATACTGGTACTGCGGTGGTACCTACCTAGATGACCCCCTGCTAAGGAGATCTACTACCAAGTTTTTTTTATGTAAAAGTAATGCGACGAACGATACGTTCTCCTGATGGTAAGAGATAACGCATATCCATGACCATTGCAGCGATACACAGAACTCTGAGTAACAAAACAAAGTTCAGGGCATCACTGCTTTGGCACTCATTACTTTGAGACTTTCGATGGTTAGTCTCTGGAATGTCTTAATAAAAGTCGGACTATCGCAAAACTGATTTATTTTGTACCACGACATACAAATCTGTAAGGCACATCATAAGGCACATGTAGGTAGTTGCAAATCTGACTGAGCAAATGATAACAATCTACCCTCACTACCCTATCTACCCTCTAGTACACTACAGTCTCAACAGCCCGGTAATTTCGCTAGCTGCAGTTACCTTTCAAACCGGAACACAGTAATGTTTTCACACTACTGCTTGGTGGCAGAATATCTGATACTGCGGTGGTACCTACCTAGACTTGCTGCTAAGGAAATCTACCACCAAGTAATAAGTAACCACACACACACACACACACACACACACACACACACACACACACGCGCGCGCGCGCGCGCGCGCTTTGGTTTTCAAGTACAGAGGCTCACCGGAAGACCAGCGCTGGTCATACTTAGTATGACCAGTATTATGCTGAGGCGAGCCCTTATTTTGTACCTGTTTGTTCGTTTTTATTTTTTGTGTCTGAAAGTTACAAAATAAAATATTTCAAATTCAAATTCAAATTCTTTATTTTGCAGAGACATGGGTTACAGAGATAAAAGTCATAGGTTTTATAGAATCACCATGCTCTAGCACCATGGCATGCAAATATTTATGAAAACTTAAGGTTTTTGTATATTATATAGATGTTTATTATTTATATTAAGTAGTATATCATATTTATTTGTTTACTGTATTTTTTTTATTTGTGTATTTATACATGATCTGATATATTATATATATATATATACATATTATGTTTGTTTTGATGCGCGCCTACAACCTTGTTCTTTACTGAGGGGTTGGCTGGCAGAAAATGCTTTAGCATTAAGTCCTCCCTTTGTACATATTTTTTCTATAAAGTGTGCAACAAAGAATTAAATAAATAAATAAATAAATTAATTAATTATCTTAAATTGTAAAAATATCATTACAAAAAATTGGTCATTAATTGGTATTTCATTTTGTCATTTAAAAACTCACTCACAGAATAATAGATATACTTTATCGATTAAGAGCTTCTTTAGTCTAAATTTTAAAATGTCAATATTTTCTACATCAATACTTTTAGAGTTTGTGGTAACTTGTTATAAATAGTGCGTCTCATCTCAAAAGTGCTGCTGCTGTGCGGGGCAGTGCTGCGGCACAGCTCGCGCAGTTTTTCTTTCTTTATTTATTTTAATAAATAAAACCATGTAATTCGGTATGTAAAGTTTTTTTTTGTATTTATTTTATATTTTTTACTGATAGTAAACTTTATTTTATGAAACTAATTTGAATATTTTGGCTTTCTATGCGGTAGTTTAATTCTAATACATTTTCAAACTTTTTATAGTTGTGACGTCATAACATTGACTGAATATGTAAAATATGTACCTTTTTTTAGGCACTGAAAGAATCCTTATACAGCCAAGGACATGACGTCATTAGAAGTTAATTGAAAGTCAAATTTATTTTATGTATTTTATTAAAATAAACCCCGTCTCATAGTTTAAAGAGTTTTAAACGGTTAAATCATGTACAGGAATGTAATATTTCGAAATGGTTTTGGAATCAGCAAAGTATTTTTTTTCTTTACATACCGAATTGTATATGTATTGCATAGTGCTTACCAACGATCTTAAGCCCCTGGTCCGTCTTGACGCGCACGACCTGCAGCCGGTTGGAGAGGTTCAGTTGCTTCATGACGGCGTCTAGCCGCGCCCACACCGCCAGCACCGAGCCGGACAGCACGTGGTACGTGCGCACGCGCAGACCCACCTACACATACACACGCGCATCAGCCCTTCAATATACTTTATTTATGTAAAACTAGCTGCGCCCCGCAGTGGTACTTGCTAAATGTTTTCCGGATAAAAACTAGCATATATATGTGTTAATCCAAGGTCTCAGCTACCTCCATACTAAATGTCATCCAAATACGTTCGGTAGTTTTTGCGTGAAAGAGTAACAAACATCCATCCATCCAAACTTTCACATTTATAATATTAACGAGACACTTCCTGACGGTACGAGATAACGCCTGTCCATGACCATTGCAGCAATACACAGAACTTTGAGTGACAAAACAAGTCCATAGCATCGCTGCTTTGGCGCTCATTACTTTAAGACTTGGTTGTCGATGGTTAGTCTCAATTGAGAGTCAACAGCCCTGTTATTTCCCTAGCTGAAGTGAAAAAAAAAAAAAATATATTTTTAGAATGATGAAATCTGCATCTTTCATCATTCTAACATCAGACGGTATTGTGGATAAACGCAAGCTTTTTATTTAAAACTCGTCCCGGCTTCGCACGGGAAAACGAAACTCGATTAACAATGTAAATATAGCCTATGTCACTCAGTGATCATTAAGCTTTATAATGATGAAAGAATTATTCAGATCGGTCCAGTAGTATCGGAGCCTATTCAATACAAACAAAGAAACAAAAAATCAAACCTTTCCTCTTTATAATTAGTATAGATGTAGATGACAACTGTAATAGTTTGACATATGATATTGCGGACTTATTTGTAGCTGTCCATTTGCTCTATAAAACATCACTTTATTCTATTGTCTATAGTTTTCGCAGCGCATGCTAAGTAAGGGCTTTTTCGGTAAAGTTTTCACAGCTTGGCTTACATTATTGAAGTTTCCATACGGATACCAACTGTTTTTTAAATAAAATATAGTCTATGCCCATCACGAATAATGTAGCATTCTAATAATCAAAGAGTTATATTAAGATCGGTCCAGTAGTTTCGAAGCCTATTCAATACAAACAAACAAACAAATCTTTCCTCTTTATATTAGTGTAGAAAAAGGAGAGTACCTCGCAGCCGAACTTGCTGCAAGCGCCGTGCCAGTAGGTGTGGGTGCACTCGGAGAGCGAGTGCTCGTACTGTGAGTGCCACGGCGCCATGGCCGCTAGCCGTGACGCTTTCACGTACTTCTTCTCTATCTCGGCCAGAGTCGTCTGCCGCAGCTGCAGCCCTAAGTTCGGCCTGCACAATCACAACCAAAACTCTACCTTACGTGTTCAAAAATAACTACACTATTTGCTTGTAACTCGTGATTTAGCTCTGACCTGTATATGTTGTACATGCGGTGGCCCGCGGCGACGCACAGGATGGCATTGTAGTTGTTGTTCCAGCGAGCGCGCGACAGGTAGAACCCCTCGCCGGGCTTCGTCAGCTCGCGGGACTTGCGCTCCGCCTTCTCCCACTCCAGCCCGCGCTGTACACACAACACACGTTTTACCCGACTGCGTTTTTACACGAACCGCAATTTTTTTCTAAAGAAGAATCATTTATTTAACATCATTTCGACAGCCCTGTTGGCTCATTGGTAGTATGTCTGCATCGATTTGATTAGGTTACATTGTTTCATTACGAAGTTCTGGTGCCTACCATAAAGTTCCATCATCAGATGGTGATAAAGTTGACGCAAATTATTGGGACTATGCTAGTGGCAGTAAACACCACTGAGAGCAAAATACCCAGTTTCGTTTACACGGATGACGCTGTGAATGTAGTCCAACATTTAATAATTAATTAAACATATTTATGTTCCATTTAATTCGCAAAACTGTCTCGACCAACATCTTAAGAGACTCTCGCTAGACGGTTAGGTCAAGGGTCAGCTTCAAAAGGCAGTGATCCTTGGCACGGCGCGCATTGATAAAAGCGTCTATCGACGTTACTAAGCGCTTTGTTTTACATATAACGTAGTAAATTGGGTATAGGTAGATCCAAGAAACCTAAATAAAACCACCATCCCTAAGGGACAGTGAACACTTAGAGCCCTGCCTCGGTAAAGAGGTTTTACCTCGAAGCCAACTCCCTACCTCTCCGACAATGGAGAAGGAAGAACACGTAGACTTTTTTTAAAATTCAAAATAGTTACGCTTTTAACGACAATCTGCTCGATGTTAAGCAGTAGTGTGGTCTAAGATGGAGCACGCTTACCTAATAGAAACCAATTTACTCTAGATTTGATGACACCCATATCTTACCTAACAGGAAACACAGACTCCGGCAGAGAGTTCCACAACCTCAAATGCAATCTGTGCAAATGAGAAAAGTGGAATGAAAATGCTTTGTGCGTACGTGGGGAACATGCACGTTATACGGATGACGTTTTGGTCGCGTTTGTCTGACCATCCTGTAGAAGAAAGGTGCAGGAGGAAACAAATAGATAGGATAGGATGCTCTTGTGGAAATGTGTACAGAATGATACCTCTGAGAGTACGGTGTGCAGCTCCACAGGCGCTCGGCCCGTAGCGTGCCGCCGCAAGAACCTCACGCACCTGACGCGCCGCACGCACTCGCCCGCGCTGCCCAGGTCCAAGATGCCCAGGTCGAACCGGCCGCTGCGTTTTGCTAAAACGACACATCTTTAAAAATTGTGTCGCTGCATTTCCCAAAACTTGTATATTTTTACGAGTGTCTTATGTCAAGATATAACACTTTTCCACTTGTTCGTGTTCACATATTGAAATGCAAAAGGTCTATTCAAAGCCCCAGGTTTTTTTTTCTATACTTATCTTTGGTGAAATTCATTTACCTAATACATATTTAATTGCTAGCAACGCAACGCCCTGGATGTTACCCACTGTTCCATTCCATTCCAGGCTAGGTTTTACCATCTTCAACCACACCATCCCTTCACATCGGGTGAGCTGTGGTAGCCTATCAATTATATTTGTAGCGATGATAGCTCAGCGGTTAGCGCGGTAGATTCGCATGCCGAAGGGCGTGGGTTCAAACCCCAACAATGAGCTTGAGCTGCCGGTGAAGGAAACCATCGTGAGGAAACCATAGCATGGTGGTAGGGGACTTTCTAGTACTCGACTGGCTAGCTACCACCCTCAAGTTGAAAATCTGCCGCCAAGCATCTAACGGTGTGTTCCGGCAGCCTCACTTGAGAGCCAGTTCCATTCCAGGCTAGGTGTGCTTTACCATCTTCGATCACACCTTCACTCAATGTGTGCAATAAAGAGTTAATCAATCAATCACTTTAACATCAGATCAGCTGTGGTCAAACATCTAGCCTGTAAAACATTTAAAAAAAAAAACAACCCCCTTGAAATGAAACGAAGGTCTAGATCGAAGCCTAGTAATAGATAGATAGAAACTCTTCATTGTGCACCAAAAACAGAAAAAAGTACAGAGAACAAATTAATCTTATGAGCTAGTGCCACAAGTGATTGAACAAGATCTCTTGCAGGCAAACGAGGATAGAAAACACGATACAGTAACATTAGGGAAGTACCTTCTTGGACGATG
Organism: Biston betularia; assembly: GCA_905404145.2. Lineage (NCBI taxonomy): Eukaryota > Metazoa > Arthropoda > Insecta > Lepidoptera > Geometridae > Biston > Biston betularia. Next base: position 932,221 of record FR989883.1, read on the forward strand.
GCGACGAACGTGTCGTTGAAGTACTGGAAGAGCGCGTTCTGGAGAAGCACGGGCACGCCCAGCAGCCGGTTCAGGAACCTCTGGATGTCCACAGACTCCTGGACGTATCATTATTATATCTTTGTTACACAAAATGTTGTTATTATAATGGACTAGCGACCCGCCCCGGCTTTGCACGGGTGCAATGTTGAAAGTTTGACCCTGCGATTTATTAATGGTCATTGCAAAAGATGTCTTTACCAGAAATTGTAGGCGTTTAAATTGGAAGGTACCGCCGCACCGCTATGCCCCTGCATTTTAAATCTATAATATCTTCGGAAATATTCATTTAACTTACATGCTGTAAAGGGCCATATTGATCTTTATTAAATGGAATGGAATTATTTTTTATCCAATGTACTTAATTGGATAAAAATTAATGCTGTATTGCTTAAAATTACTTCGTAAATAAGCCATTTTTCCCCGTAAAATGTAAAGGATAAAAAATAGTTATTGTGGGTTATCCTAAGAGATAGACATACTCGTATATATACCATCGCAGACTTTTTTGTTGACCTTTCTAAGGTGCACAATACTGTAGTACATTATTTTGATTTATCTCGTGGGGTTCAGCCAGCGTTTGCAATGTAAGCGCAAAAAAATGTGTTTATTTACGACATCACATTAGAAACCTCTAACTTTATCATTGTTTCTCTACAATATTATACATGCATATATTATACATACAAACTTTCCTCTTGAATCACTCTATCTATTTAAAAGAACCGCTTCAAAATCCGTTGCGTAGTTTTAAAGATTTAAGCATACATAAGGACGGTCAGACAGCGACTTTGTTTTATACTATGTAGTGATGCTGTAGGCAAGGTGTGGTGACCTGGTCGTTGTGCAGGTCGTAGCCGACGGCGGCGAGCGCCGCCGCCGCATCTCGCAGGAAGTCCCCCGCGTAGTCGCGCGGGGGCTCCACCAGCGGCGTCTGCGCTCCGCTCACCGCGTGCTGCATTCGCCGAAGCGCCGCGCGACCTATGCACACGGTTTGTTACGCAGAGAAGATGCTATGATTTTAGCACCACTATTTTGTAATTATTTGAAAAAAGAAATGGCGTTATCTCCTGCTATAAATGAAACTATCTATGAAAAAAAACTAGAATCAGAATCATTTATTGGCCATAAATAACGATTGTTACAGGCAAGTCAATGTAACAATAAAAAGCGTTTTAAATTGCATTTCAAACATACTAAGCTAAGTTAACAAACTACGTAACACTTTAGGAAATCGAAAATAAGTAGCAGCTAATTAACAACAAATTTAACTTAAATAAACTATGTTTCTAGATTGGTAGAACTCCTTAGCGGGAGGTCGTCTAGGTAGGTACCACCGCAGTACCAGTTATTCTGCCGCTAAGCAGTAGTGTGCAAACATTACTGTGTTCCGGTTTGAAGGGTACTGCAGCTAGCGAAATTACTGGGCTGTTGAGACTAACCATCGAAAGTCGTAAAGTAATGAGCGCCAAAGCAGTGATGCCCTGGACTTTGTTTTGTTACTCAAAGTTCTGTGTATCGCTGCAATGGTCATGGACAGGCGTTATGTCTTCCACCATCAGGAGAGCGTCTCGCTCGTCTCAATACTTTTTACATTAAAATAATAATAATAATAACATGTGATGGCTCACCAAATTTATTTTCAATGTTGAACTGGCTGAGGTCCCTGGTCTCGGTGGCGCGGCGGTCGCCGTGCGTGAGCGCGCCGAGCGACTCGAGGCGCTTCGCCACCGTGGAGGCGAAGCGCCGCTCGCCCGCCAGGTCCGAGATCAGGAATATGTACTCCGGCGCGTTCATCTGGTTCGACCGGTGCGTGCGACCTGCGAAGTGGAAAGGGAGCCCGTGGAAGAATTACCCTTCGCAAGAGATTGTTTAGGGGGATTTTTGGTATATGCCATTCAAAAAATTTATCAAAATTTTAAATATTTTGCTCAACTCCCAAGGAATGGTTAGGTTTTTTGCGAGTATCTTGTATGTATGTATATTTGTAAAATTCTCCAAACAGCTGAATAGATTACGGCAGTTAAGGTATCGTTATATTAAAAGTATTTTATCAGTTATCTGTTTTCCATAGCACAAGCTTTGCTTAGTTTGGGGTCAGATGGCGCTGTGTGTAATGTCCTACGATATTTATTTTATATTCGTCTTAAAAACACAAGTGTTCTCTATGGCCCGAAATAATAAAACGTTAATTCAAAAAAATGATCAAGCCTAGTAGGGTATCAAAATAAAGAAAATTAAAAAGTGATTACAAAAATATATATAGGTATAAAAGTTATATACAAAAATAAAAAGGTTTAAAAAATCAAGTTCCAAAACAAGCTGAATTAAGAAAACTTACAATCACGAATGCCAACTAAAAATGAATTATTTACAAATATCGGTATACATGTATTATTTTTTTTATTGGTTGATTTGATACCTACTTAGAACTAGCTAGCTCAGAACTTTTGTGGCGATGATAGTTCAGTGGTAAGAGAGGACGGCTCGCACTAACAGTGTGTTCCAGCAGCCTCATATGAGAGCCAGTTCCATTCCAGGCTAGGTGTGTATAGCATCTTCAAAAAATGTAATTTTTGCACACCCAATACTGGGTTAAGTATGGTTTAAGCGACGTTTTATTTATGTACCAATATTTTGACACCTGTACTTAGCAAATAAATACATTTTGATTTTGATTTTCAACCACACCGTCACTTAACATCAGGTGAGCTGTGGTCTACATCATCATCAACAACATCAAGCCTTTGAACCATATTAAAAAATCTCACCGAACTGCTGTATGGCCCTGTCTGCCGACCACGGCAGCTCCAGCGTGATGTGGACCCGCCGCCTTTGGTTCTTAACTCTGCAAACAAATAACTAAGTATTGAAATCAAGTATTGATGTCGCCGTCGGTAGCATACAAAGTTTGATATTATTTATTATTATGATTACTTATAATACATACAAGATACCCAATAAACACTTGTTTACACCACAAACTCGAAGATGGTAAACCACGTCTAGCCTGGAATGGAACTGGCTTGCAAGGATAATTAAAAATAATTAATAATTATCATAGGACATTACACACAGCGCCGTCTGACCCCAAACTAAGCAAAGCTTGTGCTTTGGATGACAGTTAACTGATAGAATACTTAGTTTTTTTTTTTTTTAAATATTTACCTATAATAAATACAGTACACCCAGACACAGAACAAACATTTGTTTATATCGCAAAATGCTTCTCCTGGGTGGGAATCGAACCAACAGACATCAATTCTATGCCAAGGGGTTAAGGCAGTGAGTACACAGAGTGCTATATGGCTTGTCAAATAGACAGTTATTAGATTGATCTATAAGTCAGGACTTCGCTCACCTCCTGTCGCTCTGCAGCGAGATGCCGCTAGAAGCCGCCTCGGATATGATGGCCACGTCTTTCTCCCCGTCCATGAAGCGCTGCTTCTCCGTCAGGTTGAGAGTCTCCAGGGGCACGTCCGCCTCGGAGCGGCTCTCGTACTGGATCTGACCGTTTCCCATCTGTACCACGCGACCTTTGCGACCCGTCATCTGCAAACAAGTGCGAGATCGAATAGCGAGATGTGGAAAAAGCTATGCTCTTAAAATAAAGTGTTCAGAAGTGAAGAACCAATGATACCAACATACGAGAACCGGCCACCGGTTGTGGTCGTTATTATAGTCGGAGTACGCGATATCCGACACGTGAGTAATCCCTAAGTAAAACATAGGGTTTTGGCGGGAACACGGAAAGACTCGTGTCGTCCTGTTGTATTTTTTTCCAAAACTAGTGTTTTGTCGAGCGTTTATACATAAAGATGGTGGTGTTTTATTCATAAATTTTCGGATCACCATCGCGGGTGTGGGAAAATGATATAATGCGGTGAAACATGAGTTTTCGTGTTGCTTCCAAAACTCCATCGAAGCTTTAGTAAAGTCGCCACTACTTTACTAAAGCATGACTGAACTTGACTGACACGGACTAGACTTGACCAAGACTGGACTTTGATTATAACTATAGCTACGAGGCAACTTATTTAACTTATGAAACTTGAGAATATAAAAAACTTGACACTGGCAAATGCTCAAGATGCGACGCCAAAACTAAAGAAAAAAAAGTAAAATATAAATGTGTCAAAACCACGTTAGTTCCCATAGTAAAACTTATGATAAGTTCACTTGGTGACAGATCTCCTTAGCAGGAGGTCGTCTTGTGACAGATATTCTGTCGCCGAGCAGTAGCGTGTGAGCATTAATGTGTTCCACTTTGAAGGGTACTGCAGCGAAATCGCAGGGCTGTTGAGACTCACCATCGAATGTATCAAAGTAATGAACGCCAAGCGACAGCGATGTCCTAGATTTTATTTTGTTACTCAAAGTTCTGTGTATCGCTGCAATGGCATTATTTCAAACTGGCAGTTACACAAATTGTAACAACCGAAATAGTATATCCTGAAAATCATCTGCAAATTTTTGTATTATTGTTGTAACTGTGTACATCAAATAAATATTATCTTATCTCTTACCACCAGTAGAGTGTCTCGTACGTCTTATTACTTTTTACATTTTTGTAGTGATGATAGGCGTGGATTCAACCCCCAACAATGAGCTTGAGCTGCCGGTGAAGGAAAACATCGTGAGGAAACCAAAGCATGGTGGTAGAATACTTTCTAGTACTTGCCTGGTTTGGTACTACCCTCAAGTCGATTCCAGGCCAGGTGTGTTTACCATCTTCAACCCCACCGACACATACAATCAGATAAAGAGAGATCAGATAATCAGAGCTTCAAACGAAGGGTAAATAGGGTCCAACGCACTGGCAATGCCCCCGGGTATTGCAGGTGTCCATAGGCGGCGGTGACCACTTACCATCAGGTGGCCCGTGTCTAGTTTGCCACTTTTTTTACATAAAAAAAAAGATAAGCTGTGCTAAAACACCTAACCTAGCCTGTCAATCATTAAAAAAATGTGACGAAGCAAGCTTAGAAGCGAGAAAGCAAGTCATCAAGGAATCAGTTTTGTCTACCCAGTCGCATACTAACATACCTCAGCGACTTTCTTTGCCCCGCCTAGTTCGTCGACGAGTTGGTCGAGCGTGTTGGGCGGCAGGCACTTGCCAAGCTGTGCTATATATTTCAACAGATTCCTCTTCATCTCCTTAGTCTGCTGTCTGACTTCAGGCGACGGGGTTGGCCCTGCAATAAACGATCCCCATACCTATTTACGTTACTACTAGCGGACGCTTTGCGGTTTAATACAGGGATAAAAAGTAGCCTATGTCACCCGGGGATAGTGTAGCTTCCCAACGGTGAAAGAATGTTTTAAATTGGTCCAGTAGTTTCAGAGCCTATTCAATACAAATAAACAATCAAATCTTTCCTCTTTATAATAGGATAGATGTTGTTTGTTGCAACTTGCAACAAACCCATATAACATAACCTGGACCCATAACATGTAACTTGCCTTGCAAGTTGCAAATTGTTATGGGTCCGACAGTTTATAACAAGTTGCCAGAGCATATCACTTCAGCGCCCTCTATGGGCAGCTTTAAGCATGAACAGGCGTTATCTTTTACCTTTACATAAAAAAGTACCCTTTAAACTGGAGCACAGTAACAGAACAGCTTGGCGGCAGAATCTCTGGTAATGCGATGGTACCCACCTAGAAGACCTCCAGGTAGAGATCTGCCACCAAGTAAATGAAAATGATTTGAATACTCACGGTCTTCATCTTTTATGTTGTCAGGATCCGGGAATTGCTTTTGTACCAGCGATTGAAACACGCCTCTGTTGGCATACAACCAATTCATCGGTCATTAGTTTTGACATGAATATGTCTTCAAATATGCTTCTATGGTAGAGGGAAATCATAAAACTAATGATAATTAAATTGGGGGATACAGTTTGGTGCTGCAGCTTTACAGAGGCGGTGTACGGCGTGGGCTTGCGTGCACTGCCTACGGCCTTGCGGACCGAAGGGCTTCGCGCCTAGAAGGTTTATGTATCACCAAAAACCGTGAACGAGACGAAACAATTTTTTTCTTCATAAAACGATAAATATTATTATTGACATATCAAAATGTTTTTTATTAAATGTAGTAAAATCTATTGTTTGTCATGAGTGGGTATCGACACGCCCTACATCTCTTGAAGCGGGTATTCTATCAAATGAGCAAATAGGACAGTCAATTTTATTTACACAATTAATTACGTTAACTGCAATCGAAGGATTCAGAAACAACCAAAAGTTTTTTTTAAATAATTTAATTTAAACTTTATAAGAATTAAAATTATTTTATTTAGCTATTTTATATTTAAATTAGTATTGAGCCTAGTTGATTTGTAGCTAGAACTGACTACGGTGAAGAGATGCGGTCGCGGGTCGCCTCGCGCTTACTATAGACGATGACAGCGCCACCTAAGTCTCTAGACAATGTATTTGGGAATCCTGGATTTAGAAATTTAAATGGATATGTTTATTAATTGGACTACTAACTTGGCGGTGCAGATAAACTCGCTCAACTTCCCGTCGTCCCTCTCGAGCTGGTCGAGGGTGCGCGCCTCGCCCGTCGACTGCAGGCCGATCACGACGCACTTGCCGTTACTCACCGCCTCGCGCGTGTGCTTCACCGTCCGCAATACCTGTACAGGACACCGACTCTGTCACCACCACATCACCTCAACACTGAAGGATAATAAGACTATGTAAACATCACTATGTTCTGGTTTGAAGGGTACTGCAGCTAGCAGTATAGTAATATTGCTAGCTACAGTACCCTTCAAACTGCTGTTGAGACTAACTATCGAAAGTCTCAAAGTAACGAACGCCAAAGCAACGATACTAGAATATATTATCCCACTAATATTATAAATGTGAAAGTTTGGATGGATGGATGTTTGTTACTCTTTTACGTAAAAACTACTGAATAGATTTGGATGAAATTTGGTATGGAGAGGTAGCTGAGACCTTGGATTAACACAAAAGCTACTTTGTATCCCGAATAGCGAGTAACACCGTGGGGCGTAGCGAGTATTTGTATAAAGTACAAAAAGCAAATAAGCGAATATATATATATAAAGTGTAGTATGCACTCTACCTTCGCAGCGATACAGAGATACTTGAAGAACCTCTGGTGTGCTCCCCAGAACTGCGCCCACATGACCTTCCTCCACTTATGCGAAGGGTTAACCAGCTCTAGACCCTCTTTGAAAGACTGCATTGCCTTCACCCACTGCGGACAATATAAAACTTGAGGCCCTGGGTCGAGAGCAGGCGATTTATAGGTATAGGTAAACTAACAAGTGTAGACGTAACATAAGCGCTTAGAAGCTTGTGAGCCTCGAGCATTCATGCTCACCAAGGAAGGCTCCTTGCGACGGCGTCGTGTCGGGTCGCTCTCTTCCCTCAGACATGGTTGAGGAGGGCGATGTCGGCACATGCGTCATGCTCGTGATCGGGTACTGCTCGCGAGTCGCTGCTCTGCTCGCGGCATACACATAAACTAGTACTTTACCCTTAGATTAAACTTCCGTACTGTGTTGAAAGTAAACAAATATTGGTAGTTAAAAAGTTGACAAATATCACGGACCCCGGGGTTTGATCATTGATCGCTTGTCAAGCGATCAATGAAAAATGTGGAATTAAAAAAATTGTGCGTACATGGGGAAGATCCATCATGTACGGATGACGTTTTGGTGGCGTTTGGACCGTCCGGTAGTACAAAAGGTGCACGGGGAACCAAATTGTGCCATTTAAGTGCACGCTCTCCGAAATGTATCCAATATAAAACTGACAAGCTAGCAACTCTACGACGCTTTGAAGCCAAGACTCCAGTAAAGATTTACGTTTCTTGGAAGGCCAGGTTGAGTGGCAGTTCCTCGTTCTAAAAGGTGTCAACGTGGACGGAGAGTCGTGTCTCAAGATATAGCATCAAGACACTTACCAGCGCCACAGCCTTGTCGTACGTCTCCCGGAAGGCCAGGCTGAGTGGAACCTCCTCGATCTTGAACGTGACGCCGTGGAAGGAGAGCTGTCGCGCGATGTACATGCCTCGCAGCTTCATGTCCATTGCCACTATCTCCATAGCACCCACTCCCCTAAAACATTGGGTTTGAAAGATTTCAAGGTCGGAAGTTTTGTTCTACTTGACTCGACAATAAAACTATTAATACCACAGATATTTAATTTACAAAAGGGTTTGTTCGTATTTTATGTGCTGCCGAACTGTTCATTTTTTTAGCTAGTGAAGGAAAACATATTAAAGAAACCATAGCATGGTAATAGGGTACTCTCTAGTACTAGCCTGCCTTTCGATGGTTAGTCTCAACAGCCCAGTAATTTCGCTAGTTGCAGTACCCTCCAAACCAGAACACAGTAATGATTACACACTACTGGTTGACGGCAGAACATCTGGTACTGTGGTATCTCCTGCTAAGCGGATCTGCCACCAAGTGTAAAGTTTAAGTATAGTTATTAAGTTGACAAAGGTCCCCGGTGTCTGCGGAACGGAAATAACAAATCATGTAAATAAACTCAAAGATTGCACTTGCCTTCTTTCAACAGCAACTAAAAAGTCCTTAAACGTTGGGAAGGGCGTGCCTTCGCCCCATATACCCAGACGCACCATGTACGCCATGTTTTTGGGTTCGGAGGCGCCGGTAGCAGAGGCATACACCAGGCGAGCTTTGGGCAACGTGCGCTGAATGTTCAGCACGGCCAGTCCTGTCTTGGAAGGCTTCGTGGCCGTCACCGGACATAGGTTCTTCGCTCTGTGACACTCGTCAAATACGATCTGATGGCGTCCGGTTAAGGATACAAGTCATAACTTGGACAATATCGTCAAGTTATCAAGTTACGTTGTATAAACAAATGTTTGTTATGTGTCTGGGTGTTCTGTATTTATTATAAGTATGTATTTACAAAAAAAAAGTATTTAAGTATTCTATCAGTTTTCTGACTTCCATAACACAAGCTTAGCTTAATTTGGGGGTCAGATGGCGCTGTGCGTAATGTCCTACGATATTTATTTATTTATAATTTACACATGCCTACACAATTAAATGTGTGTATACTTACATACATTTAATTGACTTTATTTACTAAAGAAAGTGACGTAATTTTGGCACATTTAAGCGGGTCTCGCCTTGTTTTCCGGGATTAAAAGACCCTGTGTTATCCAGGGTATAATGGTACAAGGATGTGGTTTGGAGAATCAGGCCCCAGTATGTAAAGGATACGCATCCGTCGAAGTCCGTGCCGCACCAGGCGAGGAGCTGCTTGAGTCTCGTGTTGTATTTCACGCCCACGGAGGTTGTGAACCCGATCAGCGCCGAGTACGTGCTGAACACCACGCCCTCCGTGACGGGTTCGTTCGAGAGAGACGTTATCGAGTTGTAGTTCATCTGGACACGGGCCATAACATAGGCAATAAATACTTAAGTATCCCACTAATATTATAAATGTTTGAATGGATGGATGGATGAATGTTTGTTACTCTTTCACGCAAAAACTACTAATCGGATTTGGATGAAATTTGGTATGGAGGTAGCTGAGACCCTGGATTAACACGTAGGCTACTTTTTATCCCGAAAACTTGTAGCGGGTAACACCGCGGGGCGCAGCTAGTACTTTATAATTACTATATTAGTGTCTTTATAGGTTAAATTCTGGTTAGTGAAAGCACCGAAGATTGCTCCAAAGAAAAGATAAACTGGATTGAGGGACAAACATAAATAATTTGCCGTTGCTAAACTGTTGTCCCCATACAACGATATAAGTCGCTCTCAGTGTACCAATAAGTTTATACTGGCAGAGGAAAAAAGAAAAATGGTAGGTGGATAGTTTACAGATAAAGTACACATTTACACAATCACAGAGCTATTAAGACTAATCTCTCAAATTAATGAGCGCCAAAGCAGCGATGCCCTGGACTTTGTTCTATTACTCCAAATTCTGGGTACAGCTGCAATGACAACGGGCAAGTGCTATCTGTTACCTACAGAAGAGGGTCTCCTTCTCTCATCTAATTACTTTTATATTAAACACTACAAACATTTGGGTTTTGGTTTTTATATTGTGATTTATCAGTCAGTCGGTGTTCTTTTTTCTGTGTCGGGGAGGTAGGTAGTCGGTTGGTGGTACTTCTATAACGAGGATGGAGGTTGGGGGGCACTGCCCCCAGGGTGGTGGTAGAGGGTGCGATATCTCGACGCCCGGATTACCGGGCGAAGCTTGAGCACTCTCAGGTCTCGGTGGCCACTTCTTGAGGATCTTCTCGGAGGGCCTCATCCCTCTTTGATGTCTTTTCCTCTTCGTCTTCCTGGCCAGCCAGGAGTAGTTCTCGAGGGATAGCACGCCAAGTGGCAGGAAGATTTTATTCATTGTTGTACTTGAGGTCCCTTCATACAAGCATACCTTGTTAAGCGGATGGACCTCGATCTCGCCGGCGCCGATGTCTTGCAGGTCGCGCTCCGCGTCGACCTTGAGGTCGTTGGAGACGGACACCCAGATGGCGCGCTTGCGTCCCTTCCGGTAGTTCTCGAAGATGATGCCCGCGATCGTGCGGCCCTTGCCCACGCCCGCACCGTCGCCTGGAGTAGCAAGATTATTTGCAAATCTCCATAAAAGCCACATAATTATGGTATCCATCACAAGAAGACTTAATTTGTTGTTGACTTGACCGTGAATGTTGTTCTCATTTTCTAATGTTCATTAGTAGCTGTGGCTAATAATAACTTTGACATGACAGCCAAACAAAAAAATTAACATCATCAGGATAAACATTAATTTTGTTTTTCTAAAAGTGGGTAGTCTGCAAAATGCTACTGAAAGCACTCACCGATGAGGAAGCCGGCGCGCGTGCCGTCGGGCAGCATCTGTTCGTGCGCCTGCGACGCGTAGACTACCGCCTCCAGCTGCAGCGCCGACAGCAGTCCGCCGTGGGTGGTGCTATCAGGCAGGGACAGCTTGTATGTCACATCGGCAGATTCCACCGACGACAGCGACGCCGTCTCCACCACGGGGTCGGGGTGCCCGCACCCGAAGTCCACTAAAAGCAGTCTCATCGCGATAAAACGAAAATTCACTACATGATACACTGTATATGGATGGTATAGCTTCTGCAGCCTAGTCAGGGAGACCATATGGCTTCCAATCTGGAGATCCTGGCTTCGAATCCTACGGCACACACTCTGTCTTTTCGAAGTTATGTGCGTATTGCCGCCGAGTTCAAACGGTGAAGGAACCTACGTTTGACAGTACATACAATTTAAAAAAAAAGTTTTCGTAGTTTTTTCAGTGACATTGAAAACCAGTAAATTTGTGACATCCTGTTTTCGTTTGAATGGCGCGAAGAATAACAGCCAACTTTATCGCGCTGTAAATATTACACACTTTTTGTAAAAAAAAAAACATTGGAAATTTAACTGGTGGAATGCACAGATTGCGATGTCAAATTACGATAAAAAAGAACTCACGTTTGGCGGGCGTGTATTCCGCGTACGTTTCCGCGACGCCCATTTCAGTTTCATCTTCCGCGTCTTCTTCTTTGTCCTTAGGAAATTGAACATAAAATAAGTGTTACTATTGTTTTCTACTTTATTTATTTAAATCAATGGCGAAATTCTGCAGCAAAGTCAATTTAAAGCAAAATGAGCTTGAGCTGCCGAAGGAAATCATCGTGAGGAAACCATAGCATGGTGGTACTGGTAGGGTATGTTCTAGTACTCGGCTGGCTAGCTACAACCCTCTGCTGCTGAAAATCTGCCTCCTTGCACCTAACGGTGTGTTCCGGCCTCACTTGGGAGCCATTCCCATTCCAGGCTAGGTGTGCTTTACCATATTCGACCACACCGTCACTTAACATCAGATGAGATGTGTTCAAACAACAAGCTTGGCTACCATAAAAGAAATAAGACAATCGTTTTATAAAATAAGTGAAGCAGTGAAGGACCAGAAAATGTAATCTGTCTCCCATTTACTTGGTGGTGGATTTCCTTAGCAGGTGTCGTTTAGGTAGGTACCACAGCAGTACCAAATATTCTGCTGAAATTACTGGGCTGTTGAGACTAACCATCGAAAGTCTTAAAGTAATGAGCGACAAAGCAGCGATGCCCAGGACTTTGTTTTGCAAAGTTCTGTGTACTGCAATGGTCATGAGCTTGCGTTATCTCTTACCATCAGCAGAGTATCGTTCGACTTTTACATTTAAAAAAACTCAGTTTATGGATCATATGTTTGTCCTGCTCACAGAGGAGTTATTCTTTAATTTTTTGGGATTTTATGGTTTGGCTACAAAGGCCTTTGAGCCATGTCATTATTTGCGAAGAACTAATTCATGTCTTACATCTATAGTTACAGTCAAAGTCTAGTATTGGTCTAGTCCAGTCCGTGTCAGTCAAGTCCAGTCATGCTATAGTAAAGTAGTGGCGACTTTACTTTAAGCTTCGATGGAGTTTTGGAAGCAACACGAAAAGTCATGTTTCACCACATTATATCATTTCCCCACACTCACGCTTGTGATTCGGCACTTTATGAATAAAACACCACCATTTTAATGCATAAACACTCGACAAAACACTAGTTTTGGAAAAAAATACAACGGAGCGACACGACTCTTCCCGCGTTCCCGCCAAAACTCCTTATTTAAAATCAAGAGTACAGATAACATAAGATATGTAATTACCTGAAATATGGCACCGGATCTATACGGACGCTGCGCGACTGACAGTATGTCGTTTGCCTGTACTGTGGATTCAATAACGACATTAATTTAATCTCCACAATAAGAAAAAACTACTTTAGTACACATGTTTTATACAAACAAGAGGTAATATAGTTTTTATTGGGGAAAATAGTTTTTATGATTATCAAACTGACCAAATATTATTTTATTTTACATGGAAAACGAACAGATGTTAATCAATAATATATATAGGAAAAGTGTTAACACAAAAGCCGAATAAGTTTTCACTTATACAAATAATAGCAACTGGAAGTTGTAACACAGGATTACCGTGTACAGTTGCCAACGAAAACCTAAATTGATACTTTTTTTTTATACACTTACTACTTTGTTCTGTTTTTTTAAATACATTAGAAATTAATTTGGTAAGTACTTCTTTGTAATATAATATAATTATGCAACGCACAACACTTAGAAAAGACAGGTGCTGTAGGATTCGAACATAGAATATTATAAATGTGTAAGTTTGGACGGATGGCTGTATGGATGGATGGATGGATGGATGCATGGATGAATGAATGAATGAATGGATGGATGGATGGATGGATGGATGGATGGATGGATGGATGGATGGATGGATGGATGGATGGATGGGTGGATGGGTGGATGGGTGGATGGATGACAATAGAATATCTTAGATATCTTATATCTTTAGAATATTAGAACATCCCACTAATATTATAAATGTGAAAGTTTGGATGGATGTTTGTTACTCTTTCACGCGAAAACTTTTATCCCGAAAACTTGTAGCGGGTAACACTGCGGAGCGCAGCTAGTGTTAATATATTCTAATGAAACGTTATAGGTGTGAGGTACTCACACATGGCGTCTTGCAAGGCAGCTAGCACTTCTTCAGGGCTGTCGGGTCGCTCGCGAGGCCCGCGGCGACCCCGCGCCCCGCGACCGCGCGCCCCGCGCCCCCACACACTCGCCCCCCGCGGCGGCTTCACGCGCGGCGTCGTCTGCGGCGACTTAGGGCACGTGCCCAACTTGTGCGATATTGTTACTTCCGCTGCACCAAAACATTAATAGATAGAAATAAATAAATATCGTAGGGCATTACACACAGCGCCATCTGGCCCCAAACTAAGCAGAGCTTGTGTGATGGAAGTCAGATAACTGATAGAATACATCAATACTTTTTTTTTGTAAATACACACTTTTTTTTGTGGTTCGCAGGCTAAGTGTTTGACCACAGCTCACCTGATGTTAAGTGAAGGCGTGGTCGAAGATTGTAAAGCACACCTAGCCTGGAATGGAACTGGCTCTCAAGTGAGGCTGCCGGAACACACCGTTAGATGCTTGGCGGCAGATTTTCAACTTGACGGTGGTAACTAGCCAGCCGAGTACTAGAAAGTACCCTACCACCATGCTATATATTAATACAGAACACCCAGACACAGTTCCATTCCAGGCCAGGTGTGCTTTACCATCTTCGACCACACCATCACTTAACATCTGGTGAGCTGTGATCAAAACACCTAGCCTGTTAACAATAAAAAAAAAAACAGAACAAACAATTTGTTTATACCACAAAATGTTTATCCTAGAATCGAACCCATGCCCTTCAGCTCTTGGAGCAGACATACTACCAATTTATGATATGAGCTCAGGGACTATCTAGGTTGAATCATACAATCACAGACGTGGGTTCAAATTTCAACAATGATCACTTTGCTGAAACAGCGATGCCTTTTGCTACTCAAAGTTCTGTGCGCCGCTGCAATGGTCATACTTACGGAACAGGTTATCCAGATTCTCTTCATCACTCAGCAGTGTCAACTCCATGGCTGATGTTTTGCAATCTATCTTTCCTAAAAACGAAAAATAACAAATTTACATATATTTTTTTAAATCTTAAACCGTGGTGCGCGCATATTTTTATCACAATAACAGAATGTAATCTAAACATGTTAAAAATAAAAACCGGCCAAGTGCGAGTCGGACTCGCGCACGAAGGGTTCCGTACCATTATATATAAAAACGACAAAATAAAATCACGTTTTTTGTATGGGAGCCTAAATATTTATTTTATTTTATTTTTAGTATTTGTTGTTATAGCGGCAATAGAAATACATCATCTGCGAAAATTTCAACTGTCTAGCTATCACCGTTCTTGAGATACAGCCTAGTGACTGACGGACGGACGGACGGACGGACAGCGAAGTCTCAGTAATAGGGTACCGTTTTTACCCTTTGGGTACGGAACCCTAACAATATGGTACTTTTGCTACAGAATTGACAATAAAAAGTTTTTCAATGAGTCTAAACAGAGTAGGTAACAGTTATGTATGTTCTATCGTTGACAGGCTAGGTGTTTGACTACGGCTCACTTGATGTTAAGTGACGGTGCGGTTAATGATGGTAAACACACCTGGAATGGAACTGGTATTTAAGTGAAGCTGCAATATGTGCTTGGCGGCTGTCACACCGAAGGGCGTGAGTTCAAACCCCAACAATGAGCTAACGGTGAAGGGTAACATCGTGAGATCAACATAAAGACAACAAATTTTAAATGACAGTAAGCGGGTTAATGCTGCAGTCACTAGTGCATTACCAAGGAAAAAAAGGCCAATAGCTAGGTGGTTAGGGTGCTTTCTTGTACTCGGCTGGCTAGCTACCGCCCTCCGGCAGCCATCCTTGAAACCCAGTTCTATTCCAGGCTAGACGTGGTTTACCGTCTTCGATCTCACTGTCACTTTTTTTTAATGTAAATTTAATGCTATGCATTAAGAATTCAAAAGCACCCGAATCAGTTAGCGGGGCAACTAACCATCCCTGAAACCATGCGTCGGCTTAAGAAGCGGCGAGATATCTTTGACCAGTAAAGAATAACATACAGGGCCGGCTCCACTGGGAACAGCGCCTTACACGCCAAAAAGCACACATCCCATCTGTTTATAGTCGAAAATGACTGAAAGCTATATACAGAAAAAAAAAATGTAATGAGTCGAGACGCTCTCCAGATGATAAGAGATATCGCCTGCCCATGACCATTGCAGCGATACACAGAACTTTGTGTAGTAAAACAAAATCCAGGGCATCGCTGCTTTGACGCTCATTACTTTGAGACTTTCGAAGGTTAGTCTCAACAGCCCAGTAATTTCGCTAGCTGCGAAAACTAACCTCGGTAACTAACAACTATGATCGAACACTTAACCTGTCAACAGTGAAAAAGGAAACTTACGTAACATGGTATCTATGTCATCATCATCATCATCATCCAGTGTTAGATCCCATTCCATTTGCGGTAGATCGTCGTTCACATGCGGTGTCAGATCGCTAGCATAACTGGTTTGTGGTGTAGGGTCTCCATTTATATTAGGCTTGAAATCACCACTGGTCTGCAACATCGGGTCCTCGTTTATATGTTCAGTAGGGTCCCCATTTACACTAGGCCCATGATCAATTGTTGGATCCAAATTAAATTGCTGTTTATTATCTCCAGATAGAGTTGGGCCCCTGTTTATTGGTTCCAGTATTAGGTCGTTGTTTCCATATGATGGCAAGTCTTGATTCTTCGGTATACTTGGTTCTGGACTGACATGTTTTACGTCGAAATTCCTTTGTGTCGTTTTGTGTTCCCCATTAGTTTCCTGAACGTAATCTGTTTGTGTAGTGTCTAAATCAATCTTTGGTTCATTATTATTGTGATGTGAATCCTTGTCCGTCTGTGATGTCTCATCGCAAAAGGTTGGTGTGTCCTGGCTTTTTCTCAGTCTTGGGTCTCTGCTCATCAGTGTTGAGTCCCAATCTTTTTGTGATTTTGGGTCTTCATTTATTTCAGGTGTTAGGTTTCCGTTTATTTTGTGTGCAAGATCTTCGTTCGTATGAGTTTGTGGGTCATGCCTTTTCTGTAGTCTTGGGTCTCGGCTCATATGCGATGTAGGTTCCCACATATCTTGTGTCGGGTCCCTATTTCGTTCTGCACCATGGTTTTCTACGGGTGAAGTTTTTCCATCATATTTATGTTCAGAGTCTGCCAGAGTCATCTGGTGGCATTTCGTTGTGCCGGCCTCCTCAAAATTTAAAATACTCGATACTAACGTGTCATCGGATAAAGAAAACATCCTTTCATCTGACGGCTGCTTCCAAAGGCCTGTGGAAATAATTTTGTGCAATTTTTTTTTATGGTTGACAGGCTAGTTGTTTGACCACAGCTCATTGTTGCGGTTTGAACCCACACCCTTCGGCATGCGAACCGACCGCGCTAACCACTGAGCTATCATCGCCACATATACACATCATATACATATTTGAACCACCTCATCGATAATGACAACGCATGGATGTGTAACACACTTTTATAAGATGTAGACGACAACTGTAATAGTTTGACATAAGATATTGCGGACTTATTTGTAGCTGTCAACTTGCTCTATAAAACGTCACTTTATTCTATTGTCAATAGTTTCCGCTGCGCATGCTAAGTAAGGATTTTTTCAAATTTTTCACAGCTTGGGTTACATTATTGAATTTTTCATACGGATCCCTAATTGTTTTTTAAATAAAATATAGCCTACGTCCATCACGGATAATGTAGCATTCTAATAATGAAAGAATTATTAAGATCGGTCCAGTAGTTTCGGAGCCTATTCAATACAAACAAACAAACAAATCTTTCCTCTTTATAATATTACTAAAAACAATTGCACAAGTGTACTTTCAAGTCAATAATTTTATAATTTTAGCCCATCTTGTCCCACAGCTGGCCAAAGGCCTCTCTTGCTCTTTTCCATGCCTCACTGTTTGCTAGTATTGTGGTTCAATCCAATTTTTTTTTTTTAATGAGAAAAGTAATGAGACGAACGAGACGCTCTCCTGATGGTAAGAGATAACGCCTGTCCATGACCATCGCAGCGATACACAGAACTTTAAGTAACAAAACAAAGTCCAGGGCATCACTGCTTTGGCGCTCATTACTTTGAGACTTTTGATAGAGTTAGTCTCAACAGCCCAGTAATTTCGCTAGCTGCAGTACCCTTCAAACCGGAACACAGTAATGCTTACACACTACTGCTTAGCGGCAGAATAACTGGTACTGCGGTGGTACTTACCTAGACGACCTCCTGCTAAGGAGATCTACCACCAAGTAGACTAAATACAAAGTAGATTTTAACTAAATAAATACTAAAAATAATGAGTGCATGTGTATCTGAGGGCGGATACTTACAGCTGACTACAGGCGAAGTGTTGTTATCCGCCATATTCACGCTAGTTTCTCTCTTGGTGTCATACTCCATCGTTGTGCCTTCTGCTCTCGTCTCGCAGTTTGCTCTCTTTCTCTGAGACATTGATATTTTATTTTTCAAATTCAAATTCAAAATTCAAATTCAAATTCAAATTCAAATATTTTTATTGTCAGCCTGTGTAGCGTAGGATCTTATTTATAACTGAGAAAAACGTGTCAACAAACTGCGCCCATTGGGGCATACAATAATAATTAAATATATTACAATCAAATAACAAATAAAAAAAATTATAAAAATCAAATCAATGTCGTAATAATTAATTTATTAACAATGTCAAATAGATAATTACTTAAATTTACAATAGTTTATCTTCAATATATTCTTTAGTCGTATAATATCCCTTTGTCAGCAAAAAATCAAATAAATGTCTTTTAAATGCACCTATGCTCTCCGATTCCAGCACTGACTTCGGCAGATGGTTGTATATCTTTGGACCCATTCCTAGTACACTTTTGTTGAAAAGTGCAGTTGAATGACGAGGCGTAGTGATTTTATTTGCATGACGTTTACTTTGCATTTGCATTTGCTTTTTTGCATTGCTTTGCGTTTATTTTTAAATATATAATAACAAATAAATATCGTTGGACATTACACACAGCGCCATCTGACCCCAAACTAAGCAGACACACTACCAATGAACCAACAGGGATGTCTGTCTTCTATAGTTCTATTCCCAGGACAAACATTTTGTGAATAAACAAATGTTTGGTCTGTGTCTGGGTGTTCTGTATGTATTATAAGTTTGTATTTACAAAAAAAAAATATTTATGTATTCTATTCTAGTTATCTGACTTCCATTACACAAGCTCTGCTTAGTTTGGGGCCAGATGGAGCTGTGTGTATAGTCAAAAAAAAAAAAAAATGCGGCGCCAAAACCGAAGAAAAAAAAAGGTGCGTACAGTGGGCATGATGTTGGTGGTGAACCTGGCGAGCGTGCGCAGCATGGCCGCGAGCGGGTGCGCGCGCCGCGAGCGCAGCACGCCGCGAGCGTGCGCCGCCAGCTCGCCGCCCAGCGCCGGCAGTGCCCCCGTCACTACGTTCACTGCACACCAACGCAAACCACTCTCAATATAATAGTCTTTTTTTCTTTTTAGGGTTCCACACTTCAAAAGGAAAAAACGGAACGAAATGTAGATAATTTATTTTTATGCAAAAAGTAATGATACGAACAAGACGCTCTCCTGATGGTAAGAGATAACGCCTGTCCATGACCATTGCAGCAATACACAGAACTTTCGAGTAACAAATCAAAAGTCCAGGGCATCACTGCTTTGGCGCTCATTACTTTGAGACTTTCGATGGTTAGTCTCAACAGCCCAGTAATTTCACTAGCTGCAGTACCCTTCAAACCGTAACACAGTAATGTTTACACACTACTGCTTAGCGGCAAAACAACTGGTACTGCGGTGGCACCTACCTAGACGACCTCCTGCTAAGGAAATCTACCACCAAGTGATAAATATCGTTGGACATTACACGCTGACCATCGTTATCGGGAGTGCATCCACGTTTCATTTATTTATAGGGAAATTGGGGCCAAAAATTAAGTACTGTAGCGAAAATGAACTTCCGCAAAGTAAAGCCTGAATCAATCAATTAACTCACTTAATTTGTCGGTGACAGTTAACCCATCCTCGGGTACCAATTTTTCATCTTCCCATTTGTCAGGTTTGTTGACGATCGTCAGATCACTGGAGAGTTTTGTCTCGCTGTCGGAAGGTGCCAGGTCCAGCGACATCGGCCCACTGTCTTCGGAGTCTGACGAGCTGTTTATGGAGTCGTTTATGCTTGTACCCGAGCTGCAAGGAGACGCACTCCTGACTTGATTTCCTGAAAATAAAAATTGATGAAAGCCGTCAAGTATTATGCTGAGGTGAGCCCCTATTTCGTAACTGTTTGTCTCTATTTGTTTTTTTTTGTTCTGTTACAAAATAAAATTATTTTCTTTCTTTCTTTCTATAAAGTTTATAAATTAAAACCTAGAGAACTTTCACAATTTTTAAACAATGAATAGGTATTCAAATACTAAAAAGCAGTTTTTCTCAAAGGGCGCGATAACACCCCTTTGAGGGTGCTGAAGACCTAGAGGGTGCAGTATGGGGTCCAGACAAAATTGGGAGGTGTTGAAGTGATTTAGGTTTTTTTTAATGCTTGACAGGCTAGGTGTTTGACCGCAGCGCACCTGATGTTAAGTGACGGTGTGGTCGATGATGGTAAAGCAAACCTAGCTTGGAATGGAACTGACTCTCAAGTGAGGCTGCCGGAACACACCGTTAGATGCTTGGCGGCAGATTTTCAACTTGAGGGTGGTAGCTAGCCAGCCGAGTACTAGGAAGTACCCTACCACCATGCTATGGTTTCCTCAGGATGTTTTCCTTCACCGGCAGCTCAAGCTCATTGTTGGGGTTTGAACCCACGCCCTTCGGATGCGAACCGATCGCGCTAACCACTGAGCTATCATCGCTACAAAATATATACCTTAAACATTCAATTAAGTGAGTATAATATATAGCATGAGCTTGTGTGTTGGAAGTCAGATAACTGATAGAGTACATAAATGCTTTTTTTTTGTAAATACATACAGAACACCCAGACACAGAACAAACATTTGTTTATACACAAAAAGTTTTAAAATGTTTAGTACTAAATAAACTTTTCTACGATTACTTACCGGATTGGAGTCCTGTGGCTCTCACGCCGCGGCCGCGGAGCCCTGAATAGCGGAGACGTGAAACGGCTCCGCGTGAAATGTTTGTTTTGAGCTTCGCTGAAATACATAAGTTAAAATAAATTAATTAATAACGTCAGTACAATCTAACCGCAAACTAAGCATAACCTTGTACTAGGGTAACCAGATAATAATAACTAAAATAAATAAATAAATATCGCAGGACATTACACACAGCGCCATCTGGCCCCAAACTAAGCAAAGCTTGTGCTATGGAAGTCAGATAACTGATAGAATACATAAGTAGTTTTTTTTTGTATATACATACTTATAATACATACAGGACACCCAGACACAGAATAAACATTTGTTTATTCACAAAATGTTTGCCCTGAGTGGGAATCGAACCCACGCCCTACAGATCTCAAGGCAAATATACTGAGCTGCAGGGCGTGGGTTCGATTCCCACCCAGGACAAACTTTGTAGCATAAACAAATATTTGTTCTGTGGCTGGGTGTTCTGTATTTATTATAAGTATATATTTACAAAAAAAAAGTATTTAAGTATTCTATCAGTTATCTGTCTTCCATCACACAAGCTCTGCTTAGTTTGGGGCCAGATGGTGCTGTGTGTGTAGTCCTAACAAGATGCAAAAGGAATGTGATCAGTACGAAGTCAACAGTAATGATATCGTTTGACTGCAGTGGTAGCTCCAACCTGGCCCCTGAACTTACGTAATGCTGTGGTAGAGCAGTCCTGGCCGCGCGTCCTTGTGCCCCTGTTATTAGCGGCGCCCCTTCCACCAGCAGCGACCCTGCCGCCAGCGGCGCCTCTAGTGCATTTCCGACTCCCTGAGCGCGCCGACACAGCCGACCGAGAACGTTTTCGCGCCATTTCTGTAATATTTACAATATTTTTGTATTTACTATGTACTTTAAGATTCTATTTTAACCATTCTGATTTTATCCTAATTTTTTTTAATTTTTTTATTAATTTGCCCCTTCGGGCAGGCTAAAGCTATAGAGCCATACTGCCTTGTCTTAAGTGTTATTTCTGCTGTATCTTAACTATAGTTATCGTCAAAGTCGTCTTTGTCAAGTCCAGTTCGTGTCAGTTAATTCCAGTCATGCTTTAGTAAAGTAGTGGCGACTTTACTATAAAGCTTCGATGGAGTTTTGGAAGCAACACGAAAAGTCATGTTTCACCACATTATATCATTTTCCCACACTCGCGCTTGTAATTCGGCACTTTATGAATAAAACACCACCATTTTTATGCATAAACACTCGACAAAACACTAGTTTTGGAAAAAAATACAACGGAGCAACACGACTCTTCCCGCGTTCCCGCCAAAACCCCTCTTATTCTTATAAATAAGTAAAAAAACAGACACCACAATAATAACATATTTTTTTAATAAATAAATAATAATCGAGTTCATCAACTCATTGAGAGTTGTTATTTATCTCTATACTGTATATAACAACTCTGAATGACTCACTACTAACACTTCTATCTCACCCACTGGAGCTACTATGCCAGCGGCCCAGAGGCTCGCTCTGGTATTTTAAGGAGCTAGGTTGGCTTAGGTGAACACTGGCAGGGGGAAATGCACAATACACCCCAAGTGGGATGTCAGTGCAGGACTCATCGTCCCCATTCCTAATAAGAATATATCAAATATCAGATTTTAATGTGGTTTCCATCAATAGACAGAGTGATTTAAGAGGAAGGTTTGTATGTATACATGCATATGCTCCATATTAGTAGTGTAGCGATGATAGCTCAGTGGTTAGCGCGATAGGTTCGCATGCCGAAGGACGTGGGTTCAAACCCCAACAATGAGCCTGAGCTGTCGGTGAAGGCAAACATTGTGAGGAAACCGTAGCATGGTGGTAGGGTACTTTCTAGTACTCGGTTGGCTAGCTACTACCCTCAAGTAGAAAATCTGCTGCCAAGCATCTAACGGTGTGATCTGGCAGCCTCACTTGAGAGCCAGTTCCATTCCAGGCTAGGTGTGCTTTACCATCTTCAACCACAACTTCACTTAACATCAGGTGAGCTGTGGTCAAATATCTAGCCTGTCAAACATAAAAAAAAAAAAAAGTATCTACATTGTATCCGTGCGAAGCTGGGGTGGGTCGCTAGTTTTTTAAATAAAAAGCTTTTAAATAATGATCAGCAGTTGCAATTTCATTAACTAAAAATTATTGATTCTATTTATTTCCTTAAAAATGTTTCTACAACAAGAACAAAGTGTTCTTACTTTCCCTATCATTGGTTAGACATTACTTGGTAACTTTATAGTCTGTATTAAAAAATCGGTAATAGCCAAATGTCTGTTTTCAAGCAAAAGTTCAAACATGTGAATAGAATACATAACATTCCTCAACTTTAAAGTAAAAAAAAAAAACTAACAAAAAAAAGTTAAACACACTCACACACACTCACTTTAAAGTTTTAACTTTTAACCTACTCCGTTTGTTTTACTTCTGTGGGATCATTTAAAGCGATCAAGTTTAATTATATCGTACAAACTGTTATCCACCTCGCTGGGTTTGTACTATGAAGGTAGGTAAGTAAATATTTTTATTACACCCTATTTTACCTTGATTAATCAAAACTACAGAAACAATCATTATTTTTTATCAAAAGTAAAGATTTAAGTAATGATCATTTTTTTATCTCTTACTTAGGAAATTATTGGGCTGATTGGTGTATTTAGGCATGAAAACATAACAGACAGACAGACAATTACTTTCATATTAGTATGGATTATTTCTTACCAAAAGTAAAGGTGTATTGAATTTTATATCTCTTATTTGTATGAAATAATTGGTTTCTCTTACAAAGTTTCACCCCCTATTCCAACCCTCTAAGATTTATTTTCGCAAAAAAAAGTAGCTTATTCTTCTCCAAGGTCCCATCTATTTCTATGCCAAAATTCATCAAAATTGGTTAAGTGGTTTAGGCGTGAAAACGTAACAGACAGATATTAAAATATATGGAGTGTGGATATATTATACGGATGGATGGATGGTTGGATGGTTGGATGAATAGTATGAAAGTATGTGTGGATATGGATATGGATACTCAGACTTACCTACTCTTCTAAATAACGAATATTATCTGAAGATGCTTCCAACAGTGATTTCATGAACATGTACATTAACAAAAATTACAGAAACATCATACACTATATTTACATTTACTGTCTGTAAACAAGGAAACAGCAGATTGTAGCCGGTAGGTAATGGTTAAAAATAATTTCGAAACCTGATCAAACGCTAGATTTTATATACATACACACAAGATAACACTCAACGAGAGACAATGCAGATTTTGGAGTTATATATTAACAAATTTTATTTTATTTAGGGTGTTTTGTACATTTTTTTCAATGTTTTGCATTATTTATAAGAAGATTTTGCGCAGACCTTATCTTCTAGTCTTCTTCTTAATTTTTGGCATCGTACTTTGCGTATTTGCCTATTACAATACGATATTTTTAAGTAGGTACTTTAGATATAAAAAGTCTAATACAATAAGTCAATGTCACGCAAGTAAAGTGATAAGAATGTGACCATACGTTCTGTTTTAAACGAGACTGTCCCATTTTCTGCTACTCCGTCTCGGTGTCCACAGAAAAAGCTTCTGAACGCCAAATTGTCCCGTTTTTAGTTACAGAAAGGTTAATACATACTGATATCAAAATTCATAAAAGACATGTAAGGCCGTTTTTAGCTTAGCGATAAGTGAGTGACAGACTGGAATACATTTGAAACTAAAATCGTTTGGTGCAAGTTTTTTAATACCAACCATTTTAAACCAAAATTTTGCATTTTCATACAAATACAATTACAAATCATTTATTAATAACACCAAAGTTACAGGTCATATACATACCTATAGTGTTTGCATACCACAAACGCATTCCAGTATAACTATAAGAAATAAACCTAAGGCGTATCTCTTTAATTAATTAATTGTGGACA
Source organism: Biston betularia (assembly GCA_905404145.2). NCBI lineage: Eukaryota > Metazoa > Arthropoda > Insecta > Lepidoptera > Geometridae > Biston > Biston betularia. The sequence goes on from FR989883.1 coordinate 956,918, forward strand.
TCTAAAAAAATCTGTTGTCATAAATTCATGTTGATCATGAGAGTGTATATTATTGAAAATTACAGTTTTGAACTAAAATTAAAATGGTCACATTATCATGCCTAGTAAAGTAGTACAATAACTATTTTTTCAAACATTTTAGCCGAATACAGAACATCTCAAATAAAATTGCACATCATCATCAGTAGCTTCTTTCTGCTCAGTGCAGGCCTTCTATTATTTATAGACCTATTTCGCAGACTAACCTTTTGGCAATAACAAAATATAATAAGTCGCTTTGAATAGACTATCCACCGAAGAAATGAAAAAATAAAACTGCAATATCCAGCTTTAAACCTGTTTTCTTCTACAGTACGCTAGCCGCCGTCTGTACGCGTAGATCTTTTAAATTACGCATAGGTTTAATGCCGTTTCCATCAATAGACAGTGATTCAAGAAGGTTTATATTTAGTGTTATACATGCATATATATGCACCACATTAGTATCTACATTCAATGGCGTAGCGTGCCCTGCATCAAAATTAGTTGGGGGTCCAAATTAAGGGCAAAGAAATCTTACAAAAGAAACAAAAATGCTTGCATTAAAATAAATATTTATTGATTATAATTATGAACAGTTGATCGTATGACAGTTTTTTAAATGTTTTTTCCCCGGGAAGCACGAGATTAAGTAACATTGTGGATAACGTTTTACTAAATTTTGCGTATAGGTACACGTGAGCCTCTGTAGTCCGGGGCCCCGTATCACTGATACGGCGGTAGCTACGCCTCTGTCTACATTGCACCCGTGCAGCGGGGGCGGGTCTAGGGATTGAATACCGGGATCCCGGAATCCCGAAAACCGGGATACCGGACCGATTTTCTCCGGTATTACAATACCGGTATTAGTAAGACAATACCGAAATTTCGGTATTTGGGAAAAAAGGTTTTACCGACCAATATCATCTTTTCTGTTCTATTCAAATCTCGACAAATGATTGTCTTTCATGTATTGTTTTCTAAACTCGACAAAGTTAATCTCATTGCTTTGAAAATAACTTCACGCTTAATTAGGGATTCAATTTTCAAATGGTAGAAAAGATACTTTGATTGATTTTAGAAATTTTAATCCCTTAATTGAGTATTAGGCTATTTTCAGAACAATGAGAGTAACTTTGTCGAGATCAATAAAACAATAAATCAATCGAGAAAAATAACTTGAAAAGACAGTCTTTTTTCAAGACTCGAATGAAACAAAATAGATGTTACGCGTAACTTTTTTTTTCGTGAATACCGATATTTCGGTATTGACTAATTGTTGATTTGTTAAATTTGACGAACGAAAATAGATAATTATAATAAATGAATGCCACAAAACCAAACAAACAAAAACAAAAAATTATAACAAATAGAATAAAATGAACAAATTTTAATTGTTATCATAATACCGGTATCAATACCGGTATCCCGGTATCATTCAGGTACAATACCGAAATACCGGTATTGAAAAACACCTTCGGTATTGCAATCCCTAGGCGGGTCGCTAGTTAAACTATAAAATAAAACGAACACGCACAGTAATAGTAATTTTATTTGTACTTATAAACAAATACAGAAACCAACATATGGAATGCAAGAGACGGAATACTCCTCCTTACAAGGTTAACGTGTTAAAACATGCTTCTCTTAAACTACAAGGTAACTGAAGGAAACTTGGTCCTTACGGGCTTCGCACGCCATACTGACTCGATGCCGACTTGCAATAAACGATGGTACCTATTGGGGCTAAATCTGGACGGTAGTTTGAACTCGTGAAAGTTTAACCGACGGGCGAATAGACGGTACATTTGGTTATGCGACAGCGGGGCTGAGGATGTTCTATACTATTATTACTTTGACATCGATTAAATTTGCTATTATTTTTCTGACATTAAATTATGTAATTTGAATTATTTTAAAAAAGCTATGACAACATTTGCACGCCCATTGAGGCAAGAACCTGATGAGACTTCGGTAATATAAGATCTGTACTATCCAACCACTCATGTTTATGGAAATAAATATATCTTTATCTTTACAATAAATATTTCTAGTTTGTGATGTACATGTCATGTTTGTGATAGAAGGACCAAGTTTTCGTCAGTTTGTCTAAGGTTTTCAGCCATATTCGGCTCCTAAAGGCACAACGTGTCGATTGTTATACGTGAACTCTATTTTGCACATTACTAGCGACCCGACCCGGCTTCGCACTGGTTCTATGTATGTAGATACTAACTCACTTGAGACTTGAAGGCGCCCAGATTGGATCTATCGGGGAACACCCACTAGGGCGACAATATATAGCGGTTCATATGATGAAAGTGAAATCAAAGCGTTTTGTTCGAGTTTTTGGACCATCGACAATGAAACGACGCTTTTTTAAAGCTCCGAATACACGTGATGTGATACGAATAGAGTTCACATTTCAATGTTTTTTTTGTCTAATCGAGTCAAAGTCATATCGACGCGGTGTGCTAAAACCCAAATACTTAATTATTGCAGCGTTACACGATTTTCGTAAGGAATCACCACTCGAAATCAAAATACACACTCACGTCCTCTCACTAAACGCGCCAAGGCATCATCATCACTAAGATTTGACAGTTCGAAGTGACCCTTTACAAAAATCAGACTATACAAACATAATGTATCACAGATAATGTACATGAGCGACCTATACCTGTCTAATTAATCATTAAATCAAATCTTGTATTCGAATGAGATTCGTTAAAATCACAAATAATTTTGAACTCAACGCAATTCAAGCTTGAAGTGTCTACAGACCTTTGTACTGATGATAGAACAGTGGTTAGCGCGGTCGGATCACAGGCCGGAGGGCGTAGGGTTAAATTCCAACAAGGAACTTGAGCTGCCGCTAAAGGCAAACATTGCCAGGAAACCAAAACATGGTTTTAGGGTACTTTATATTACTCTGCTGGTAAGTACTACCCTCAAATTGAGAATCTGCCACCTAGAACCTAACAGTGTGTTTTGGCAGCCGCACTTGACGAAGGTAGGTGTGTTCACCATCTTCGACTACATAGTCACGTAACATCAGGTGAGGTCAATTACCTTACTGTCAACAATAAAAAAGCAAAGCAGTCCAGTTCCAGCGGCAAAATTTTGAGAGGTTAGAATGTTAATTTGCGAGATTTAAAACCACGATTGAAAATGAAAGCGTTACTGCTCGGTTTGTATGTATGTAGTAGATACAAAGAAATCATTGTTTGTCGACACTAATGTTACATATTTCAAAGGGAATTACGCGTGCCAAAACACTCCGCCTGTGTGCCGCCTTAACTGACTGTATGGCAGCAGTCTGTAGACACTTTAAACAAAAAAAAAAAACAAAAAACAATACAAAATGTCACCCTCTGAAAAAACAACATTTCAGACTTTCAAATCGCATTTCCTTAAATTCTAGCAAAATCTAAAAGCTAGTGTTAATAAATTAATTTTGTTAAAATCGATTTCTACCATTTGCTTGAATATGGCGATACTCAAAGTATTTTCATTAAAATTAACAGAGAGCATATCTAAATAATTATGTTACTTTAAAAACTGATATAACGCGTAAATATATAATTTTTGACAATCTATCGCCACATTACAGGGTGGTTATCATTGGAGTGCAATTCTGAAAGGGGTGTAAAACATATCGGATGTTCTCGTTTTACAGCAAAATATGTAACAATTTAGTAATTTTTGACACTACACCAGGAAAAACCATATTCACAATACTTTGTCTTACTTGACCTTGTCACTCAATATTTGTGATTAGTCTACCATAACGGTAGGAATCGAACCCCAACCCAAGCTCTCGAAGCAATACTTTTACTAAATGAGCTAATAGGCCAATCTAAAATTCGTTTTGGTTACGAGGAAAATGAGTCATGAGGATTATAATTATGTATATTCAAATTAAATTAAAACCTCATCACCGTTGTAACAAAAACGAGTTTTTTTAAAGCGGAAATACACTAAATATATACCTTGAACACAAAATGAACTTCCGCAAAGTAACGCCGGAATTACAATCAACTACAATTTTATTTACCTATATTTTCTTAACGTAACGGCCAATTTTGTGCACCAATAAAAAAATCTCGCAAAAGGTGAAGCCCGCCTTGGACTTTTTGGTCCTACAATTTCGCTCGTCATACGCAATTTACACGCACACAATTATATCAAAGCCTGCACACACAAATATTTTAAGACCTTACTTGTGCGACTGTAATTTTCATCCTTTTGAAGAATCCATAGATTTTCAGATGTGTGTAGTTATTTAAAAATAAACGTAGACATTAGTCACTTTAGATTCATAATCCAACTGCATAGTTTTAAATCTTACTATAATGTATAAAGTAATCTAAGCATTTAATAATAACTAAATCAACAAATGGCACAGAGTCACGAAAAGTCTGAGAATATAATTCGGACCATTTAAAAAGGCGAAATTTAATCGAAAGACAGTGTAAGTATATATATTATGAGCTATTTAGTAATTTTATTGAACGATCCCTAAGCAATGTATTTATGTTTCTGTCAGCACCATGCGGGGAGCACGGATTTCCGAAACACAAGCTACTCTTAGCTTAGTTCGAAAATCCGAAGCTCAACTGATTACATAAATAAAATTAATAATCGTACAAATCTCTTTGCTTTACAAATTTATAAAAACAACATTTCTATATACAACCCCTTAGTACGGATGGCTCGCCAGTATAATGAGATGGCAAATAAGGATATAATTGTCGACATCTTCTCTCCCAAATTTAGAACCTATATCAGAAATTCTTTATGTCCTAAGCGCCTGACTCAGTCCGACCCCTAGCTAAATATATAGATATATATTGTACCCATAATGATAATTATTTAAACGCTAAACCAACATTGCATACATGGTCGGAGTTGCAATCCCGCTCTGATCCAACATTTCTCTACTCTAGTTTCCTAATGATTGTAATTTGTTTTGTGTTTGAATAAATTAAAAAAAAAATATCATAGGACATTACACACAGCGCCATCTGCCCCCAAACTAAGGAAAGCTTGTACTATGGAAGACAGATAACTGATAGAATACTTAAATAGTTTTTTTTTTGTAAATACATACTTATAATACATACAGTACACCCGTACAGTATGTATGTATTGTAAACACTGTTTTGGTAAAGAATTGTTGTAAAAATTTATGAGAATACGAGTTTGGTTAACGAGAAATAAATGATTTGATTGTTGTTTTAATGACTAATTAAATGATTTTTTATGGAAATATTTTTATTTTTAATAGCATTTAAAAGTTATATTTGTTCTGTTTAACTGAAATGCTTTTATCGGAACAATCGCTTTTCAACAAACACTCGTTCATTTATGGAGTGGTGAATACCTTTGTAAATTGTCCGGATTATTCTCGACTAGAGTTATCTTTCAGAGAGTTTTTACAGCCGAAGATAATATTGCAACTACAACATACGTATATTTATAATAACTTCAATAAAATATCTTCAAAGTTGTCTAAATTGGACTACAATAAGTTTTTATCTATGGAATCATCATCATCATCATTGTTACAAAATTGTATAAATGTACATACAAACATGTTTTAACTAGTGTATATCTATTGCAAAAGGCTGAGATTGATTACAAAATTTTTATCTAGATTTCCCTGTGGCAACGTTACAGGGCCGAATCTAGGGAAGTTATTGGGGGGGAAAACATGATTAGGCACCAGCTTACTAAATATGTGTACGCTGACAATGAAAAAAAAGTGTTGAAATGTTATAAGAGATGCGATTATACCAATTGACACAAACCCAGCTACCACAGTCTTGTCAAAAAGGCACTTCGCTCAGAAGCCATTAATTTAAGCACCAAATGCACATTAAAAAATACTACAAAAATTAAGTTTCGTGACCAACCTTATCCAATCCTAGAATTAGTTTTCAGGCCACCTGAAATCCTCACATATGGATGCAATGAGACAACTAAAAATACAATATATTACGTAAACTTAAGTGCATAATTATCAATAATAAAACCCTTAGCAACATGCGAATTGCTGTCACGAATTGACATTTCACTATGCAAAAATTAACATTTCACTATGCAAAAATTAGTACACATTTTAAAATTTTCAAAAATCACCTTTTTAATACTTACAAAAATTGTTTAATATAAAAGTGAAACTTCAAACAATGTTTATAAGCTGAAACCGGGAGGGGATAGCGAAACATTAAATTCACCCCTCCCCAAAACCTTAATCCGTCCCTGGTTACCAACAAACAACAATTCAACAACAGTATATACATGTTCAACATGGCAAGAGTATACTTCAACACCTTACTACTAATATAGTGGAAAATATTTTTGTACATTGAAATCCTTTGAAAGATAAATATACCAGGTGCTTTGGGGGACCGTAGCAATACTGGTTGTTGATCTTCCCATCTATGTAACAACTTTTACAAATTGGGTCCACATTAAAAAACGTCATACGACTTTTAGTAAAATGTATGAAACAGCTATTTTTTCTCTATGAATTGATATACACCCGGTATAAATGTTTTAAAGAGAATCGCGAGTAAAACATTTTCTAAAACCCGAAAAAAATTCATGTCCTTTAATTATTTTTTTTTTTATGTGAAAGACGAACAAGACGCTCTCCTGATGGTAAGAGATAACGCCTGTCCATGACCATTGCAGTGATACACAGAACTTTGAGTAACAAAACAATGCCCAGGACATCGCTGCTTTGGTGCTCATTACTCTGAGACTTTTGATGGTTAGGCTCAACAGGTGGTCTATAATAGCCAGGTGGTATTTTAATCGCATTGTAAAAGCAAATTTTCGGACGATTTCCACTAGTTCTATCGAGCTTAAACCTTAGAGATACATGTAATTTCGATAGCAATCGATGATTATGGTACCAATGCTCTGATGACGGACTGGGAAGTTAAACACTGAAATTCCTTAAGAGGTAAAACCTTCGATCGTGGCAGCGAAAAAAAAAGGATTCCGCCAGATGTGATACATTAAAACAGTACGCTCACACAGAGAAGCAACGTGTATAGTATACGCGCACACACACGCAAGGAAATCGAGAAAAATGACGTAGAGGAAACATGACGGCATAAGAGAGCGTCACGCGGTTTACTGTCACGGCATACTAGTCTGTTATACTGCAAAGGCGCGCCAATAGATGTTTTACATCAAAAATTTCGCGTCATACCAAAACACGTAGGTGTTTTTTCAGTTCGCCTGTGTTCAACTGTCATTTGGGTCGTGACGAACGGTCACATTGTACTTTTAATCTTAACCTCTCAGCTTAAAGCTGAGATTTGTTTGACCTGCTAAGGATACGCCACTATTTTCGCCATACCGTTTCTCGGATCGATGGGAAGACCAGTCCAGTTCGGGCTAATGTCATAAGCACTTTTAAATCCGAATTAAAAAAAATAACAGTTTTTTTAAACAGAGAATAATTATAAAAGTTTCAATTTGTGATACGATTTAAACTTGTGGATTGGAATTTATATTTCCAACTACAATAGTTGCATAAATCTTGTAATGCAAAAAAGGGAAAACTGATCTTTATACGCTGTCAATTCAAATGCGTATAATTTACCAAAGCCCACAACCTATATCACCCTTTCGACCGGAGAACTATCGCTTAAATCGTCCCTTGATTTGTCCACGTCCAATTCTTTCTTACTGTTAATCTTCAAGTTAGCCAAACTGACATAGTTGCTTCTAGAAATCCCCGGCTCACGTTTCTTGGGTTTGTCTTCTGTTACATTCGCGGTTAAAGGCGCATTCTTGGCGTTACGAATTTTCTTTTCGACCGACGACATCGGCGCCTTTATTCTATTCCTTCCAACGTCTATGAATTTCGGTTCCTGTTTGTCTATTCTCCGATCTCTATAACTGAATCTGCCGTCGGCAAACTCTGGTTTGTCTGGTATATGTCTACGGAATGTCGGAGTCATCGGTTTCCCCATACTAGCGAGTTTGAGATCACTTTTCAACACGTCGTTTTGGTCTTTCCTGTCCAACATACGTTTCTTGTCGATTTCGTCGATCGGGCGAACTCTGTATGTCGATCGCGGCGATGTTGGGCTTTGCACGAAGAATTTACTTCTAGACTTTTCTGCCTTCTCTTCCTCCGGTTTGTTTCTGACGACCTCCGTCGAGTTGGGTTTGAACAAACGGCTAAATTTTGGGGAAAGCAATTTCTTTGCGAAAAATCCCGACTTCTCGGTTTTAGCTTCAACTTTAGGCAAGTTTTTGATCGCTTCCGTTGCTGGGGATTTCGTCAAATGACTAATGTTGTGCCTTTTATTCTCGCTTTGGATATTTCTTTCGGTGTCACTGAGTGCGTTTCGCAACTTCACGTCGGGGACAACGTGGCTTATTTTCTTCGAGGTTTTCGTCAAGAAATTGTTGCCTTTGTTCAGCAACTCCTTGGTATTAGTGATCTGGTTGTCGATATCCATTCTGTTACATTCTCTTGTGTTCTCGTAGCGGAACTGGTTCGATTGGGCGACGCATTCGTCATCCGAAGAGTCGCTGTCTATGGCGGCCTGGCATGTGGGGCAGGTTTGAGGATTCTCACACCCGTGGAACGGGAAACTGTCAACTTCGTCCCTGGACAAAACAGAGCGTTCATTACTAAAAACGTATTAAGTGTTAACATTTACTAGCTCGATCAGACCATTATAAGACCATCTAGGTCGATCACTGCATTTTCAATAATCAAGCGGAAGTAAACTAAATATATATATATTTAGTTTATTTCCGCTTAACAGTCGTTCCAAGTCGTTGGCAAGTTGTTACTACAGAGAGAGGAGGATTTTAAGATTTGTGGTTATTTTAATTACATTTTAGCTAAATTATATAGGTATTTAAAGTTTATGTCCAATTAGTTCATTAAATAAACAAAAACCTTAAATTAATACTATTTACAAAATTTATACAAAAAACTTAATCTAAAAGTCCGTCAGAGGAGGGATATGTAGCCAGAATGCTGGCAGCATTGCCACGCTGGATGGCAATGCTTAGCTTTTGGCCAAAGTAGATGCCAGCATTCTGGTCACCTGAAGATTAGTTCTAGATATTAAGTAAGATTAGGTTTTTAAGTACCCTACCACCATGCTATGGTTTCCTCGCGATGTTTTTCCTTCAGCGACAGCTCAAGCTCATTGTTGGGCTTTGAACCCACACCCTTCGGCATGCGAACCTACCGCGCTAACCACTGAGCTATCATCGCTACAAAATATCTATTTGGCATACATTCTTTGCCATGCCACGATCGACTGGTTGGCCCCCCCTGGTATAGATAATGTGGTTGTTAGGAGTTTTGGCGGGAACGCGGGAAGAGTCGTGTCGCTCCGTTGTATTTTTTTCCAAAACTAGTGTTTTATCGAGTGTTTATGCATAAAAATGGTGGTGTTTTATTCATAAAGTGCCGAATTACAAGCACTTTTCGTGTTGCTTCCAAAACTCCATCGAAGCTTTATAGTAAAGTCGCCACTACTTTACTAAAGCATGACTGGACTTGACTGACACGGGCTGGACTTGACTAAGACTGGACTTTGACTATAACTAGCTACGAGGGCACTTATTTAACTTGAAAATATAAAAATATTTGACACTGGCAAATGCTAAAATGCGACGCCAAAACCAAAGGAGAAAAAGAAAATGTGGTTGTGGGTACCTATATCTGGTGTAGAGTCCCTCCGGTGGGTAGGTGGCAAGCTGCCGCCCCCGCACCCGGCGCGTCTTGTCGGGTAGTCTGTTGAGGTGCGCGTCGGGGGAGGTGCGCTTCAGAGGGGGAGGGGAGTCCAGGTACTCGTTGATGTCGTCCACCTGGAACGGTCACGCGTGTCATACTGCTATACTGGGTTATATTTAATAATTATAATAATAATATAACTTTTTATTGTTCACACCAATTACAAACAATTATAACAATATAAACTTAAGACTAGTTGAAAAATTTGACAGCCCTGTTGGTTCATTGGTAGTATGTCTGCTTCAAGAACTGAAGGGCGTGGGTTCGATTCCCACCCAGGATAAATATTTTGTGGTATAAACAAATGGTTTGCTCTGTGTCTGGGTGTTCTGTATTTATTATAAGTATGTATTTACAAAAAAAAAAGAAAAATGTATTTAAGTATTCTATCAGTTATCTGACTTCCATAACACAAGCTTTGCTTAGTTTGGGGTCAGATGGCGCTGTGTGTAATGTCCTATGATATTTATTTATTTTACTCGTATTGTACAATTGTAAAAAAATGCAATTAAAGTTGACAAAGGTCACGGACCCCGGTATCTGTGGAGCGTATAAATTTAAATAAAAAAAGAATTAAAAAACCAACGACTGTCAAAAATGGTCCTTCGAGCCATAAAAATGAAAAACCTTGGTGATGTTGATGCTGGTGCCGACGGTGTGCAGTATGAAGCCGGGGTTGGCGAGCACGCTGTGGCTGCGGCTCAGGCTCGTCACGGTGACGGTGGGCGGCGGCGGCCGGATGTGCGACGCCGACACGCACTTGCCCAGCGCGCGCCCGCGCCCCGACTCCGCGCGGTGCACCGATATCGCCGCGTTCGACTTGGACTGCGGATTATATTACAAAATACAAATATTTTATTGATAACACCAATGTTACAAGTCACTTCAACATTTTAAACATGTCATTAAATGGGATTTAAAACACTGATTACATGTCAAAATAAGGTATGTCAATTTACAAACATGTCAATATAAAATAAAATAAAATTGTCAATATAAACGACGAACGACGACGACGACGAATTTACGAAACTTACTTTTCATTTTTTTTTATTTTAATGGTTGACAGGCCAGGTGTTTGACCACAGCTCACCTGATGTTAAGTGAAGGTGTGGTCGAAGATGGTAAAGCACACCTAGCACTTACTTAGTACTTGCGGAAGCCTCGCGGTTTCACGTTCCCGTGGGAATACAGGGATAAAAAGTAGCCTATGTCACCCGGGGATAGTGCAGCTTCCCAACGGTGAAAGAATTTTTGAAATAGGTCGAGTAGTTTCGGAGCATATTCAATACAAACAAACAATCAAAACCGACCAAGTGCGAGTAGGACTCGCGCACGAAAGGTTCCGTACCATTATCTATAAAAACGGCAAATAAATCACGTTTGTTGTATGTAAACATTTATTTTATTGTTTTTTAGTATTTGTTGTTATCGGACAGTCTTAGTAATAGGGGTCCGTTTGACCTTATGGGTACGGAACCCTAAAAACTACACCAACCTTGACGAGACCAGCATCAGGTTCTGCCAGGTCTTCACTGCCCGCATTGCTGGGCATCCTCCTCACAGCGCACAGGCACCTCCGCTCGGCCTCCTGGCAGCACAGTTGACAGCTGCCGTCATTCTGACAGCCGTGCTGACAGCTACAAGTGTGACAGCTTGCCACGCTGTGACAGCTGCCAGGCGACAGGTGGCCGTTGCTGTGTGTGCTGCGCCGTTCTTCGTCCTCGTCGTATGGTTTGTAGCTCTGGGTACTATCCTGGAATCGGATTTTATTTAATTATAAGATAACATAAGTCAAGAAGTCGCAAGTAAACCAGATTTTTCTTGGCTTCATCGTAGACTGGAAGTTCGCAAAGAAGTAGGTGGGTTTTGTTTTACTGATCTATGTCTTGATTCCAATAATTTATATATCTTACTAGCGGACGCCTCGTGGTTTCATCAGCGCAGTTCCTGTTCCCGTGAGAATAAAGGGATATAAAGTAGCATATGTCACCGGGGGATAGCGTAGCTTGCCAACAGTGTAAGAATTTTTGAAATCGGACCTGTAGTTTCGGAGCCTATTTTTTTTTCTTTGGTTTTGGCGTCGCGTTTTAGCATTTGCCAGTGTCAAGTATTTATATATTTTCAAGTTACAAAAGTTAAATAAGTGCCATCGTAGCTAGTTTTAGTCAAAGTCGTCTTTGTCAAGTCCAGTTCGTGTCAGTTAATTCCAGTCATGCATTAGTAAAGTAGTGGCAACTTTACTATAAAGCTTCGATGGAGTTTTGGAAGCAACACGAAAACTCATGTTTCACCACATTATATCATTTTCCCACACTCGCGCTTGTAATTCGGCACTTTATGAATAAAACACCACCATTTTTATGCATAAACACTCGACAAAACACTAGTTTTGGAAAAAAATACAACGGAGCGACACGACTCTTCCCGCGTTCCCGCCAAAAACCTCGGAGCCTATTCTATACAAACAAACAAATAATCAAATCTTTCCTCTTTATAATGGTATATAAATTCGCAGCGTCCAATAAAAATGTATTTTAGTTCTGAACAGCTTTCGTGTTATACGTGTTATGTTAAGTAAGCAAAATCACTACTCATATTATAAATATGAAAATTTGGATGGATGGATGGAAGTTTGTAACTCTTTCACGCAAAAACTACTGAATAGATTTTGATGAAATTTGCTATGGAGGTAGCCGACACCCTGGATTAACACATAGGCTACTTTTTATCCTGAAAACATGTAGCGGGTAACACAGCGTGGCACAGCTAGTCTGTTATATAACGTTGTTAGTTTATCTAAAAGTTATAAAATTTAGGATAAATTTTCCTAGTTTTGTATGTGTAGTCGACGATGGGATCTTTAGAGGTACCTGACTGCAGGTCCGGCGGTAGAGGCAGCAGGAGGGCGAGCGGCACGCGTGCGCGCAGTCCGGCCCCGGGGACGAGGCGGGCGCGCGGCTGTAGCGCAAGATGTCCGCGAGCAGGGCGGGCGGCAGGCTGGCCCCGCGCGCCAGGTGGATCACCAGCGTCTCCAGCCAGATCTCCATCACCTCCAGCGGCGGCCTAACGACACGCAGCCGCTTACTTACACGTCCAATTACATTTGTGTCGAGAGAAACAGACCCAGGGAACGGTGGAAACACTGATGGTAAATCCAACACAAATCGGCAGCCAAATTTAAAAAAAAAATGTCGTAGGACATTGCACACATCGCCATCTGACCCCAAACTAAGCAAATCTTGTACTATGGAAGTCAGATAACTGATAGAATACTTAATAAATGCATATTTTATTTTTTTATTTTATCTTCTTTTTTTTTTGTTTGTTGTTTGTTTCCTATTTGTATTAATTGTGATCTGTGTTTCTGGTGTATAATAAAGTTATATTCTATTCTATTCTACTTATAATACACACAGAACACCTAGCCAGACGCACAACAAACATTTGTTTATACCACAAAATGTGTGGGGATCGAACCCACGCCCTTCAGCTCTTGCACCAGATATACTACCAATGGACCAACACAATATTTTTTTTCAGATTTATTAAAAAATTTAGAAAGACAGTAGTTTTCAATTGATAAGATCAATGTGCCGTGCAGTCATTACCTGGAGTCAGGGTCGAGGTGGCAGGCCCTGAACGCCGCCCGGTAGAAAGGCTCGGGGCAGCCGGAGCGCCGACAGAACTTGTCTATGAACAGCGGCTCGTTGAGGCCGAAGTCGGAGCGCCGCGGGAGGATGTCGGGGTCCGCAGACACTCGCCCGATTATCTGGATCAGGAATGTCCAAATCAGATATATCCCGGGACAAATGTAAAATGAATTGGAGGATCGCGGAAACAAATTCCGCATCATCAGCCCACTGCTGGGCATAGGCCTCTCCTAAGAAAGTGCGTCCGTTGAGACATTATAACCATAGTCTAAGGGCGTCTTCTTTTTCCATTTTGTATTCTATTCTAAAATTTACGCCCGAATTATCCCACTAATATTACAAATGTGAAAGGTTGGATGGATGGATGTTTGTTACTATTTCACGCTTGTAGCGATGATAGCTCAGTGGTTAGCGCGATAGGTTCGCATGCCGAAGGGCGTGGGTTCAAACCCCAACAATGAGCTTGAGCTGCCGGTGAAGGAAAACATCGTGAGGAAACCATAGCATGGTGGTAGGGTACTTTCTAGTACTCGGCTGGCTAGCTACCACCCTCAAGTTGAAAATCTGCCGCCAAGCATCTAACGGTGTGTTCCGGCAGCCTCACTTGAGAGCCAGTTCCATTCCAGGCTAGGTGTGCTTTACCATCTTCGACCACACCTTCACTTAACATCAGGTGAGCTGTGGTCAAACAACTAGCCTGTCAACCATAAAAAAAAAAAATACTGACACCCTGAAAGTAGATAGCGATAAACTCGAACAAGAAATATTAAACATTGATTTGCGTCCGATATATAACTCCGAAAATCCTGATTTCACTTTAACTTTCCTAATAGATCAATTGCAAACAGCACTTAAAAATAATTCTGTTATTACTACTTATTCTAGACGGAAAAGAATAATAAAACCCTGGATCACACCTGGCCTGCTAAAATGTATAAGAAATAGAGACAAAATGCATAAGCAATCTAGATGCTCCCCTAACAATGAAATCCTAAAGTTAACATATAGTCGTTACAGGAATTTTTGTAATTCACTCTTAAAAAAAGTTAAGACTGCATATGAAAAAAATCAGTTGGAAAAAGCTGGGAAGAATAGTAAGAAAATCTGGTCAGCAATTCGTGAAATATCAGATACTAATGCCACGCATGATTATCCTAAAGAACTATTAAATCTTTACAGCTCTCCAGATACTTCTGTAAATAAAGTTAACGATTTTTTTGTAAATGTTGGCAAAAACCTGGCTGAAAATATAACACCTGCAACTAATACCGCTAAGCACATTTTTGGCACACAAAAAACAGCAAATCAATCGTTTGCCCTCCTAGACACTGATCTAGAAGAGGTGGAACGACTTATATTGGGACTTAAAAATGAATGCTCGATCGGTTGGGATGGTATATCTAATAAGTTTTTAAAAGAATACAAAGATTTTCTGGTTCCCCCTCTCACCTATATTTTTAACCTCTGTTTTAAAACTGGAATTTTTCCTACATACCTTAAAAAGTCGCTCATTATTCCTATACACAAGAGTGGAGACAGATACAACATTAACAACTACAGACCTATTTCTATTTTGCCAGCAATTTCCAAATTACTAGAGAAACTAATGAACAATAGATTAATTAATTACATAGAGCACAATGATATTTTATCAAATCATCAATTCGGCTTCCGCCGTGGTAAATCTACCGATGATGCGGTCCATAACCTAACAAGCTTTGTGTCACGTGGTTTAGACAACAGAAAAAAATGCTTAGCAATTTTCCTGGATCTCGCTAAAGCTTTTGATACAGTCTCTGTCCCGCTTCTTATATCTAAATTGGAAAAAATTGGAATAAGAGGTGATCAACTGGCACTTTTTAAAAACTACTTATCTGATAGATTTCAGTGTGTTAAGGTAGGAACCCACATTAGTGATGGATTACCAGTGACACACGGGGTTCCACAAGGTAGTATTTTAGGTCCTACACTATTTTTAATTTATCTGAATGATTTGTGCACCCTTAGATTGGATAAAGGAGAAGTTATTTCATATGCAGACGACACAGTCCTAATGTTTGCAGCAAATACATGGCGTGAGGCTTATGATGCTGCTCAAGCTGGTTTTAATACAGTAACAACTTGGCTGCACAATAATATTCTATCGCTTAACACAGAAAAAACAAAATTTATTACTTTCTCTATCACAAATATCCCTCGGCAAAATAATTTCATACTAATTGCTCATGGCTGTCACTGTCTTTCTTCGATTTCAGGTTCGTGTAATTGTAAAACATTAGAATCAACTCCTTCCATAAAATATTTAGGTATTGTTATTGACAACAATCTAAATTTTAAAAAACACATCGCAATTGTAAGCAATCGCATTCGTAAAACTTTTTTTATTTTTAAAAAACTAAGACCCATTGCAAATCCAGAATTAGTAAGACAAATATATTTAGCCCTATGCCAATCCATAATAACATATTGTATTTCGTCTTGGGGAGGGGCACCTAAAACAACTTTACGCCCTATTGAAATATCTCAACGTGCTGCACTAAAAATTAGTACTGGTCGTCCAATGTTATTTGACACTAATCTTTTATATAAATACTGCGATGTACTTACAGTTCGTCAGTTATTTATAGTCAGTATCATCTTGAAACAACACTCAATTCTAACGTACAGTTCACAAATCCAAAACAAGCGAAGATATTTTGATGTTTGTACGTTGCCCACAAGACTACATACTGCATTCATCAAAAGATTTTTCGTTTTTATGGGTCCATTTCTGTACAACAAACTAAATAAATTATTGGATATATATAGCCTATCAAAATATGAAACAAAATTTAAAGTGACGATGTGGCTAAAGTCCCTTTCTTGTCAAGATACTGAGGAACTAATAAAAGTAATTGATTAATTGTTACTAAAAGAATCATATTTTTGGACAGTTGTAAACACTTATGTACACAATCATCTATGTCATGTGTTTGTATACTGGTGCATATTTTATAAACCTATATCTGTATTTTTTCTCTTGACTATCTCGGAACGGTACAAGACGGACAGGTAGTTTGCAGCCGTTTCATCATATTATATCCCCGACCACAAAATCTATACTCGCTTACCCTCTTTATTAAAAAAAATATAAACGCGCGTCCGCGAGAATTGCTGCTAACCAAACTTCTGACGAGTTTGGCTAACATTGTATGGCTTTCAAACTACAAAACATAATTCTAAATAGAAGCAAGCAGGAGGAATGCAGGGGGGATATACTACATTTCAAACATAACACTGGAATATTTTTATAACTACAGCGTTGTTATTTATTTATTTTTATTTTTATTTAAGTGTATTTTAACTTTTTTGTACTATTTAATTATAAATAAACACATAATGAATTAAAAGTGTATAAACTCCAAATCATATTACGTTATAATTTTTTTGTTTTGTATAAATCAATCGTTTGTCAAAAATACAATATTATTTAAAAGTATTGGTTTGTAAATTAGTGGTAAGTTTATTTTATTTTATTTATTGTTATAGTATATACATATATATAATAATGTGCATGTATAAATATTTATATATTTTATTTATAGTTTTAAATGAAGCAATTGTGGGGAGGGCACTGAAGCTGAAATACAGGTGTTTTAACCTAGTTCAGCGGAAGAAACTCGATCTATTTTTGTAAACAATAGTGTTAATAGTTAAGCAGTATGTATTATATATATATTTTTTAGTGCAATAAATTATTATTATTATTATTTCAGTTATTTATTTCTTTTCTTAATTTTTAAATTTTTTTACATTACATATATATTAAAAAAAAAAAACATAAATAATATAAAAAAACTTAAAAACTAGGGTGCCGCCGGCAGCGGGGCAGGGCTCAAGCTGCCGGTGGTTAGGGCTGCAGAGTGAGGAACCTCCTCACAATGCGCGCCGTGTCAAGGATCACTGCCTTTTGTAGCTGACCCTTGACCCAACCGTCTAGCGAGAGTCTCTTGAGATGTTGGTCGAGACTCTTCGCTATAAGACCGTTTACCGTGACGACTATCGGGACAATGATTGTCGAATCAACATCCCACATGGCGGTTATCTCGTGAGCCAAGTCAAGGTACTTGCTAAGCTTGTCCTTCTCGGCCTTCACGAGATTCTCGTCATGTGGGATGGTGATGTCGACGAGCACTGCCCGGCGTTGAGCTCGGTCGACCACCACGATATCAGGCTTATTGGCGACAATAGTCCTGTCCGTGATGATAGACCGGTCCCAATAGAGCAAAGCACGACCATTTTCGAGAACTGGCGCTGGTGCGTACTTATAGTACGGCACCTCAGACTCGACAAGGCCGTATTGAAGAGCAAGCTGCTGATGGATGATCCTGGCTACTTGGTTGTGCCTGTGCAAATACTCGCCGTTAGCAAGATGCGAACAACCAGAGATAATATGTCGGAGCGATTCTCCGGGACGGTGGCATGCCCGACAGATGTCGACCGTACCGTCCTTCATGATATATTTCCGATAATTGTTCGTCTTGATAACTTCGTCCGCAATCGCACAGGCAAAACCCTCAGTTTCCCCAAAGAGGTCTCCGAAGCGTAGCCAGTTCACCGACGCGAGCATGTCTACATCGGGGCCCGTTAAGACCCGATAGAACCGCCCGTGCAGCTGCTTGCTCTTCCATACTTCCGTGCGGTCTTCGGTGCTTAGCACCGATGGTTTGCGCCAGTTCTCGTTCGCTAAGGAGAGCGGTGTGAGGCCCCTGTCAACTGCCACAACATCTCGATGCATCCCGCACTCGTTGTCGCGGAAATAATCCCTGAGACTGCACACTTCACGATTATGGAGGTTCTTGGCGCTTAAGAAGCCACGACCCCCCAATTTTCGTGGAATGTACAGTCTCATAACAGACGAGCGTGGGTGTAGCATGCGATGAGTTGTGAGCTGTTGACGGACTCTTCTATCCAGGGCGTCCAGCTCAGTCTGAGTCCACCTCAGTATGCCAAAGGAGTATATCAGTAGAGGCATCACCCAACCGTTGAAGGCACGCACCTTATTGCCACCAGACAAAAAACTATTAAGTACTTTTGTCAGGCGACAAAAGAAGCGTTCCTTCACCGATCGCTTGATGTCCACTACCGCTATACCCAACGACTCTGACATACCGAGGTACTTGTAAGTCTCGGCCTCGGAGAGAGATCTGAAAGTCATTGTCTCGGAAAGCTGTAAATCTGGACAATTTACAACTTCCCCTCGCTGTACGTGCATGACCGCACACTTGTCTACCCCAAACTCCATCTTGATGGCATTGCTAAAAACCTGTGTAGTTTTTAACAATTCCATCAAGTCTGGACGTTTTGGTGCAAATAGCTTGAGGTCATCCATATACAGCAGATGAGAAATGACTTCACCACCTCTCCGAAGCCGATGGCCTAGCCCTGATTCCTTCAGCAAAGTGCTGAGAGGATTCAGTGCTAGACAAAACCACAATGGACTCAGACTGTCACCCTGGAAAATGCCTCGCTCGATCCTAATCAAGTCCTGCGGCTCAGAGGAGCCATCTCCACTACCTGGTTGACGAAGGACTGTGGTCCATTGCCTCATACATGCGCCTAAGAAAGATTTTAGAGTTGTATCAATTTTATATAACTCTAAAACTCTCTCTAGCCATGAATGAGGCACTGAGTCATAGGCCTTCTTATAGTCAATCCAGGCAGTGGAAAGGGCTCCCTTGTTCCGCCGAACTTGCTGGCTAATGGTCATGTCGATGAGGAGAAGCTCCTTAGTACCACGGGACCCTACCCTACATCCATTTTGAGCAGGAGCCAAAACGTTATTTGCGACAACATGCGCGTTAATTTTTGTTCTCAAAATGGACGTAAGGAGCTTGTAGATGGTAGGCAAGCACGTGATGGGTCTATAATTTTTTGCTTCTGTGGTACTACCGGTCTTATGGAGCAGGAAGGTGACACCAGTGGTCATAAAACAGGGAAGGGAACCAAGCTCGAGGGCTTCTTGGAATTGTGTCGCTAAGCGGTCATGTGAGCAACGAATCCACTTAATCCAAAAGTTGTGCAATCCGTCCGGCCCAGGACTTTTCCAGTTCTGTGCCGTACGAATCGCACAACTAACGTCTACGGGGTCTATTAAAACAGACCCCATGGATTCGATAGACTCACATTCCCGCTCGACAACACGCATCCAATCACCCTCGGTGTGCTCGACAGGCAGCGACCAGATACCACGCCAGAATTCAGTCATGACGCTAGTATCCGGTAGCTGCCTGTCACTCACACGTTGGCCGGTTCCTTCCCAATCTCGATACACCTTCCTTTGGTCACTTTGAAAGACGCGATTTTGCCAATATCTATCCGCACGCTCTCTATAGCGGCGAATACGGTTTGCCCACGCATAGACTTTCTGTTTCAGATAGTCAATGCGTTCCGTGACACTGGCTAGATAGTGCTGGGGCCTAATATCCGTTCCAGCAAAAGCCTGTGTCACAAAACGCATGACTCGGGGGCGATTATTCCCCCGGCTGAAACAGATCAGCTTTGCAATGAGAGTCCTGAACGTGCTGATACGCCGCTCGATCCGCAATTGCCATGCGGGCACACCCCCGGCGGGTCGCGGTGCACGGTTAGTGTCCGGAAACTTAACACGTGCAACGCGACACGCCGCGATGGCACCGCAGTATAATATCGAGTGGGTATCAGTCAAATCTTCGCTAGCCCGTAAATACGGGGCTAGCAAAGCGTTCAAGGCTCCCATCAACGCTAAATTTCGTCTATGGGTGGGCAAACGTGGTAGTCGCGGCCTAGAATCGGGTGCGAATCTATATTGACAAATCGCGTCTTCCAAAGTCCTCCTCAAATGCTCACTCACCTGGCTACATACAGCCATGCTCGTGCATTCGCCTACATCAACTACGGGATCAGTAGGTGTCGCTAGTGTCGCCATCGACGTCGGCACTGACACCAGTGTCGGGGCTGACGACGCGACAGGCGAATCCCGTGTCGAAACAGGCGTTGGACGAGCAGGAAGTGCCTCCAGGCGGAGCCGATCAAGCACGGACTGATCCAACAGCTGAAGTCGCTGGATAGCCCGCACTTGATCCGATAGTCGTTGGGTAGACACGGCGACGGTCGGTTCAAGGGCCTGAAACAAAGGCAGCATCCTGACACGGTACGCTGAAAGGTTAATTCCCCCCTCTGTAGCCCCATAATAGGCGCGCATGCAATTCTCATTATTTGTCTGTGACCATCGCATGCGTCGCACTACACCACCGGCAGCGAGAGCCGAACGCGAAGCAGATTGCCCCGCAGGCCCCAAGCGTGCCGGCAGCGGCGGCCGTCCTCGACGCGCAGGTGGTGGTGGCGCCGGTGTCCGCGGCCCGCTCACGTCGCTGCTGCTCGACGAGGCGCTTGTTGCCAGGGGTGTAGCAAACTCTTCATCCCCCGACGAAGCGCTCGGAGTTGACGGAGCGGGCGGAGATGGTATATGTGCGTCATGTAATCCCGAAGCCGCAGCTGTTCTTGAGCGCGTCCACATTATTTATTTTCATTTTCTAAAATATTTTGTGATTTGGTTTGATTGACATGTAAATGTCAATCGGTAAAAAATTTTTAAAGGTTGTAGTAAAATCGAGAAATTGGTAATACGGAATAAAAATTAAAACTGGTGGTTGATTGTATGACTATTGCTGTTTTTTTGCGGTGAAATTTAGATGTAAAAGTCGTTTAAATTAAATTAAAATAAAACTCAAAAGAAAACCACACGACTGTTTTGACGGGAGACAGATTGATTATTATTATTATTATTACCCTGGTTTAACACATAAGTTTACTTTTTATCCCGAAAACATGTAGCGGGTAACACCGCGGGGCGCAACTAGTTTTACATATATTTAAGCCTGCTGATGAATTTTGGCGGGAACGCGGAAAGTGTCGTGTCGCTCCGTTGTGTTTCTTTTCCAAAACTAGTGTTTTGTCGAGTATTTATGCATACAAATGGTGGTGTTTTATTCATAAAGTGTCGAATCACAAGCGCGAGTGTGGGAAAATGATATAGTGTCATGAAACATGAGTTTTCGTGTCGCTTCCAAAACTCCATCGAAGCTTACACACCACTACTTTACTAAAGCATGACTTGACTCGACCAAGACTGGACTTTGACCACAACTATAGCTACGAGGCAACTTATTTAATTTATGAAACTTGAAAATATAAAACACTTGACACTGGCAAATGCTCAAAATGCGACGCCAAAACCAAAGACAAAAAAAAAGCCCGCTGAGACGAAAGCTTTTTCACAGATTGCCATGAGATTCTAGATTCTCAGTATGCAGGTAAAGTGATGCCACGTGCAAAATATGTAGTAGTAGGTATGGGTTTATTACCTCGCAGAGTATGATCCCGAAAGAGAACACGTCGACCTTCTCGTCGTAAACGTTGCCGTTCATCATCTCCGGCGCCATCCAGTAAGGGTTGCCCACCACCTGCGAGACAACTCTAAATTATCAACTACCCGCATTTATAAAAGGTTAGTAAAATTTTAAATCAAAATACAAATACCGTATATCTCTTTCTCCTCAGCGTGTTGTGCTGGTTCCTGGTTCTCTCCAGGGTCGAGGACGCGGTGCGCTGCACGATGCGAGCCAAGCCGAAGTCTGCTACTATCACCGTTTTGTCCTGTTCAAAGGAAAACAAATATTTAAAAATAAAAAGCAAATGTCAAGCAAATATGTCAAATAATAATCAGTTTTTTTTTATGTTAAATATAATGAGACGAACGAGACGCTCTCCTGATGTTAAGAGTTAACGCCTGTCCATGACCATTGCAGCGATGCACAGACCTTGAGTAACAAAACAAATTCCAGGGCATCACTGCTTTGGCGCTCATTACTTTGAGACTTTCGATGGTTAGTCTCAACAGCCCAGTAATTTCGCTAGCTGCAGTACCCTTCAAACCGGAACACAGTAATGTTTACACACTACTGCTTGGCGGCAGAATATCCTGTACTGCGGTGGTACCTACCTAGATGACCTCCTGCTAAGGAGATCTACCACCAAGAAAATTAAACATATTCGGTCGCAAGTCCCATGGTGTTCACGCTAACGTGAAATGAATTGTCTATATTTTTACACGACTGCACAAAAAAGTAGCTACCTCTCTAACGAGACAGTTGTGCGAGTTGAGGTCTCTGTGGATGACATTCATGCGGTGCAAGTAGCCCACGCCCGCCGCCACGTCGCGCGCCAGCCGCGCGCGCTCCGTCCAAGACAGCGACATATTGCTGTCCTGAAAATATACATAGATAAAACACTTTTTTTTCTTTTTTTTTTATGGTTGACAGGCTAGGTGTTTGACCACAGCTCACCTGATGTTAAGTGAAGGTGTGGTCGAAGATGGTAAAGCACACCTAGCCTGGAATGGAACTGGCTCTCAAGTGAGGCTGCCGGAACACACCGTTAGATGCTTGGCGGCAGATTTTCAACTTGAGGGTGGTAGCTAGCCAGCCGAGTACTAGAAAGTACCCTACCACCATGCTATGGTTTCCTCAAGATGTTTTCCTTCACCGGCAGCTAAAGCTCATTGTTGGGGTTTGAACCCACGCCCTTCGGCATGCGAACCTACCTACCTACCTATCTCTCTCTCTCTCTCACACACACACACACACACACGCATGATGCTTGTAATATTTAATATATTTTTCAAATTTATTATTCTTAGCCCATGAGACAAATCCTTGGCAACATGTGTATGGCCTCCTGCGATACAAGCCTTAGCTCAGTGCAGGGACCGCTGTAAATGTTTGTATTTGTATATGCACTATGGTTAATAAACTTTATTACTATAGTTCATTTCAAATTTTAGTTTTAGTTATTAAATAAAGTTTCGGATAAGTTTTTTTTAAATTATTAAATTGTTGTAAAGATAGTTAATAATAAATCCTCATCACTGTTGTAACTAAAACGACTGTTAAGCGGAAATAAACTAAATATATACCTTGAACATGTAAAATAAAAACTACTCTAAAAGGCCGCTATCAATGGGAATAGTTCCCAAAACGCGCCCCATTAACGCGTTGTATGGCAATACTCAAACGCTGAGCTAAATAAAGGCCAGCGTTTTGTTCACGTGAACATTATTCATACTAATATACGTTACCTGTATGAGTTGGTAAAGTGTCCCTCCGGCCACGTACTCCGTGACGAGATGCAGCCGCTTGTCTTTGTAGAGGACGCCTACGAACCGCAGCACGTTGGGGTGCGACAAAGAGCGCAACACCGCCACCTAGCACAATCATTTATAGTACAATGTAGCCTGGCACGTGCCAGTGATACCGTGGGCCTTGTATTTCTGGGTAATGATGTAGTAGGCGTAAGAAAGAAAGAATGGAACATTCAAACGTCATGAAACATCACACACAACACTACAACAAAAGTCTTTGAATATTAAGCAAACTAAGATCTTGGCTTTGCTATTGTCTATGCTATTAATCTACTGTTCTATTCAAGCAATTCGGTATGTAAAGAAAAAAAAAACTTTACTGATTCCAAAACCATTTCGAAATAGTACATTTCTGTATAATATTTTTGCGTTTAAAACTCTGTAAACTATGAGGTGGGGTTTATTTTAATAAAAAATATAAATCAAACTTGACGTTCAATTGATGTCTCATGACGTCACCTAGTCGGGCAACTTTCATAAAGAAGCAATGGCAAACCAAAACAAAATTTGTCAATGTCAAGTCAATGGCGATCATAACAATCTTTTCAATACACGTACGTCGAGTTGTTTTTCGCTTTATTGATATAAATATCTGGATACTTCTACTTTAAACGATATTTGGACTTTGATATCGCTTTTATGACATAAGATTTGTTTACTTCATGTCATGAATTGTAAAAACCGAAGACGTGACAGAATGGCTTTACAGCTTTAGCCTGCCCGATGGGATAAATTAAAAAAAAAACTTGTCAGTTCTGTTGTCAAAGTTAATGAAATGTGTCAAATGTTTTGTATGCTTTTTTGTTTTATATGGCAAAGGCATATTCTACATATTCAGTCGACCTCATGACGTCATAACTATAAAAAGTTTGAAAACGTATTAGAATTAAACTACCGCATAGGAAGCCAAGATATCCAAATTAGTTTCATAAAATAAAGTTTACTATCAGTAAAAAATATAAAATAAATACAAAAAAAAAAACTTTACATACCGAATTGTAATTTACCGCAAATAAAAACCAAAATAAATGCCAGTAGCTATAATTTCACTGTAAAATTATGCTCCATTTGTCCATAAATGGCAAAAAAAAAAAACATTATATGGAAATCGAATCACTTTAATCTAGCATTACCTCTTTACAAGGCTGCGTTACCTTGAAAGAAATTAAATTAATAATAATGTTATTAAACCTTGTAAAGAGGTAAGTACATAATACAGCAAAGAATAATAGAAAAAAAAATTTTGATTCCCCCCTTCCTTGGTTCAAGTGAGGCGGGGAATCGGCTTCGAGGATGACCTCCTTGGCGAGGGTGGGAGCTGGAGAACTCTGCCTCCAGGGCATGATGGAGAGTGCGCTCTCGACGCACAGATCCCGGGCGGAGCGGAGAAAAAGGTTAGATCATCATCATCATTTAAGCCGTAGGACGTCCACTGCTGGACATAGGCCTCCCCCTTCCATAAAGACCGGTTGGAAGCGGCTCGCATCCAGCGCGTTCCTGCGGTCTTTACTAGGTCGTCTGTCCTCCTTGTGGGTGGACGTCCTACGCTGCGCTGTAAAGGTTAGATATCGCTTGGTAATTACCTCTTTGAGGAAGTTCCTCTGGGCTTCGTCGTCCACCCTGTATAACTGTTTGAGCACCATCACTTCGTTGGTGTCCCTGTGCGTCACCTTGTACACCTGCCCGAAGAACCCCGCCCCCAGCAGTTCGCCCTGCATTACAAATAAACATCCACTTGTACAAATAACACTGCGCCCCACGGTGTTGCACGCTACATGTTCTTGAGATAAAAAGTAGCCTATATGTTAATCCAGGGTCTCAGCTACCTCCATACCATCCATCCATACATTTGTAGCGATGATAGCTCAGTGGTTAGCGCGGTAGGTTCGCATGCCGAAGGGCGTGGGTTCAAACCCCAACAATGAGCTCGAGCTGCCGGTGAAGGAAAACATCGTGAGGAAACCATAGCATGGTGGTAGGGTACTTTCTAGTACTCGGCTGGCTAGCTACCACCCTCAAGTTGAAAATCTGCCGCCAAGCATCTAACGGTGTGTTCCGGCAGCCTCGCTTGAGGGCCAGTTCCATTCCAGGCTAAGTGTGCTTTACCATCTTCGACCACACCTTCTAAGATCAGGTGAGCTGTCAAACACCGTTGTGCCAGCATGTGAACCACCACTGAGCTATTATTGCTACACATGATGTTGCCAAATTAACATCATCATCATCCGTACCTGCAGTAGATCGCACGCGCGGAACACCTTGGGCTGCGGGTCGGGTTGCGCGCGGAACGAGCGCGCTCGGCCCAGGTCGCCCAGCACGCCGGCTGGCTCCTCCGCTACTCCATCCACGCTGCTAGACCAAACACTCATCATCAGCATTATCGATATACATTTTTGATAGTACAATTTATTTTATTGATAACCAAAGTTACAAGTCAAATTCCGTAATAACATTTCAATTATATCATTAAAAAATATGTCAAAAACATTAATAAGTAAATATCATAGGGCATTACAAACAGCGCCATCTGACCCCAGTACCAATAGTTTTTTTTGTTGTAAATACATACTTATAATAAATACAGTCAAAAACATTGATTTGACATGCGTCAATGTCAAAATATGGTCAAATTGTAAATAAAGGTGACAGCCAGCCAGCAGAGTACTAGATAATACTAAATTTACATTTTAAAACAATCGACTCCATGACCCTCAGGCCAACTAAACGCACTGCTCCGATGAAACAACGAGGTTTCGGAGTAAACGAAAATATGATTATTGTATACAATTTTTTAGAATTTTGTTGATTTTTTAAAAACTGCTCGATCGATTTCGATAAAATTTATATGGGATCCTCTCAAGTATGATCTACAAAGCAAAAAAGAATCATCAAAATAGATTCACAATTAGCGGAATTATCGCGTAACAAACATGTAAAAAAATACAGTCGTATTGAGAACCTCCTCCTTTTTTGAGTCATTTAAAAATACCCTACCACCATTGCTGTGGTTCCATTTTCGAAGATGGTAAAGCACACCTATCCTGGAATGGAACTGGCTCTCGAGTGAGGCTGCCGGAACACACCGTTAGATGCTTGGCGGCAGGTTTTCAACTTGCGTGTGGTAGCTAGCCAGCCAAGTACTAGAAAGTACCCTACCACCATGCTATGGTTTCCTCACGATGTTTTCCTTCACCGGCAGCTCAAGCTTATTCTTGGGGTTTGAACCCACGCTTTTCAGCGTGTGATCTAACCACTGCACTGCTATCACTACTATGTGCGAATACTTACACATCAAGTAATTTAGACATGCTGCTACTTCTCTCCTTGTCTCCCAAAAGCGGTGACGTGGGAGTTTGTCTCCTTTTAATCACCCTCCCCCTCCCGTCCTCTCCTTTTCTCTTGAACATTCTTTCTTTCTGCCCTTCTCTTTCTAATACACCTTCTGTACAACCCTGTCCTTGTAACTTATCCTCTCGTTTCAATCTTACATCACTTTCTATTTTAATTGTAACACTCTCTGCCTTTAGTGTGTCACTCTCGGTCTCTAGTGTGTCACTTTCTGTCTTTTGTTTGTCACTCTCTGTCTTTTGTTTGTCACTATCTGTCTTTTGTTTGTCGCTTTCTGTCTTAGCTTTGTCAGTCTCTCTTTTGAATTTGTCTCCCTCTTTTATGTGTTTGAAATCTTCTTTGATCCGTCGCTCTATGGGCGATTTGTCTCGTCTTAAAGGCGGTGTGACGTCATTTTTATCCGAGATTATGTTGCACATAATTCTGTTATTATTGTTGTTTTTGTGTGTTGTTTCAGGGTCGTGTTCTATGGTTAACTAGAAAAGAAAATGTTATATACATACACAGAACTTTGAGTAGCAAACAAAGTCCGGGGCATCGCTGCTTTGGCACTCACTACTTTGAGACTTTCGATGGTTAGTCTCAATAGCCCAGTAATTTCACTAGCTGCAGTCACCTTCAAACCGGAACACAGTAATTTTTACACACTACTGCTTGGCGGTAGAATATCTGGTACTGCGGTGGTACCTACCTAGACGACTTCCTGCTAAGGAAATCTACCACCAAGTGAAATTCATCTATGTAAACGTGTATATATTCATGCAATAAATAAATTATTATTATCATTACTATTAAATAAATTCTTAAGTGACATTGAAATAAACCCGCCATGCTAACGAAAACTAACGTAATTATTTATTTTTGATTTCCAATAAGAACCAGCCAGAACTTCATGGCTTCGTCTATACTAATTATAAAGAGGAAAGATTGTTTGTTTGTTTGGTATTGAATAGGCACCGAAACTACTGGACCGATCTGAATAATTCTTTCATCATTAGAATGCTAATTTATCGAGCTTTGTTTTCCCGTGCGAAACCGGGACGCGACCGCTAGTCTGTAGTATGTTCACTCACCTGCACGAGGGCGGTCGGATGTGCGTCGGTAAGAGCCCGAGCCCGCGGCGGCGCGCCGTTGATCTCCAGTATCCTGTCTCCGATGTGCAGAGCCACAGCGCCGCAAACCGAGTCGATCCTGTAGCGACGTCAAACACACATTAAAAATACAGTCAGTAGTAGAACATAACGTGACATCTGGACCAAAGATGATTTTTTTTTTTAAATTATATCGATTCAAAGTTTTTGTTACAAATAGGATTACGTTTGACATCAACATCGCCTGATGTTAAGCGAAGTTGTGGTCTATGATGGAGCACGTTTGCCTAGAAGATACAGATTCGCTCGCAACTTGAAGGTACAATTGTATCAGGTTAACAGGTAGGTAGATCGGGGAACATTCAATCGAAAAGTAAATTCCATGGTTTAGCGGTTTGTATGAAGATACAATTGAATTATTTAGAATCTAATAACAACCAAAAAGCAAACACAGAGCCAAAGATATTGAAAACAATGGATTTTGAATTGGCGCTAATAAATGTCCCAACCAAAACAGACTGCAACCATACTAAGGTACAATTTGCAATAACATTTGCATACACCATAATATAACTTGGTGGTAGATCTCCTTAGCAGGAGGTCGTCTAGGTAGGTACCACTGCAGTACCAGATATTCTGCCGCCAAGCAGTATATTACTGTGTGCAGCGAAATTACAGGGATGTCGAGGCTAACCATCGAAAGTCTCAAAGTAATGAGTACCAAAGCAGTGATGCCCTGGACTTCGCTTCGCTACTCAAGTTCTGTGTATCGCTGCAGTGGTTACGGACATGCGTTATCTCTTACCGTAATCCGCGTAATACAAAGAAAGAAAGAAAACATTTATTTTGACACACACAACACTACAACAACAAAACACTACAAATAAAAGAATTTAAAAAAAAAAAGTAGAAAGTTGTCGCTGTAGTGTCCAGTGCGACAAA
Source organism: Biston betularia (assembly GCA_905404145.2). NCBI lineage: Eukaryota > Metazoa > Arthropoda > Insecta > Lepidoptera > Geometridae > Biston > Biston betularia. Next base: position 985,979 of record FR989883.1, read on the forward strand.
AAAGGTTAGTTCTCAGCATTAGTGCTGCGGATTTCTCACATAAGTAATAATTATAGTTCAGAAATAATTATAACAAGATAAAATAGTACATAATACCGCGTATCGTTAGTTTCATTAATTATAAAAATTTAAAAAAATAATGTTGCATGTTCATTGCACAAGATTTTTTTAATGGTTGACAGGCTAGTTATTTGACCACAGCTCACCTGATGTTAAGTGAAGGTGTGGTCGAAGATGGTAAAGCACACCTAGCCTGGAATGGAACTGGCTCTCAAGCGAGGCTGCCGGATAACACCGTTATATGCTTGGCGGCAGATTTTCAACTTGAGGGTGGTAGCTAGCCAGCCGAGTACTAGAAAGTACCCTACCACCATGCTACGGTTTCCTCACGATGTTATCCTTCACCGGTAGCTCAAGCTCATTATTGGGGTTTAAACCCACGCCCTTCAGCATGCGAACCGACCGCGCTAACCACTGAGCTATCATCGCTACGAAAGATGATACCGGTAGGAATCTTATTTATAAAATGAATCCAAACTGAAGCACAATGTAGCAAACCCAACATCCATTGTTTTCAATATGTTGACCTTGAGCTAATAATACTTTGATTATAAAAAAGAATCTACCAACGAAAATAAAAGCCTTAAATTAAGAAAAGAACAATTACAGTACAACTCACAATAACGAAAACAAAACTATTTCAAGCTACAAACCCCACAACACATTAACCTATTACCAATAGTAAAATTAGCAATAATTTTCGTTTAATGTTAAATAAAACACAAGCGTGTGTATTACGTGATGTCACACTAAATACTGAAGTTGACCACTGCGTTTTATTGTCTCATTACTAATTTATCGGCCAATGCATGTACAATCGAGTGCAAAAGTATCGATGTCAATTTATCTATCGCAATCCGCTATGTCATGTTAATTTTATTTGATTACATACACAAGAATTTCAAGGCATAAATAAGCAAAGTAATTAAGACAAGCAACATTTAAAATAATAACTAATCTAAAAAGCCGCAATGGGAATAGTTCCCAAAACGCTGGCCCTATTGCCGCGTTGTATGGTAATATGATACGCTATGTAATTTATGTTTTTGTATTTATTTCATACTAACTGCGCTCCGAGGCGTTATCTGCTACACGTTTTCGGATTAAAAAGTAGCCCATGTATTAATCCAGGGTCTCAGGTACCTCCATACCAAATTTCATCCAAATCCGTTTTTTTTTTTTATGGTTGACAGGCTAGTTGTTTGACCACAGCTCACCTGATGTTAAGTGAAGGTGTGGTCGAAGATGGTAAAGCACACCTAGCCTGGAATGGAACTGGCTCTCAAGTGAGGCTGCCGGAACACACTGTTAGATGCTTGGCGGCAGATTTTCAACTTGAGGGTGGTAGCTAGCCAGCCGAGTACTAGAAAGTAGTAGTTAACCGTTTAGTAGTTTTTGCGTGAAAGAGTGACAAACATCCATCCAAACTTTCACATTTATAATATGGTGGTAGTGGTATGGCCGATATTCGCATCATACGTGGTTACACGGTTACTGGGGGAGGGTGCAGCGGGCGAAGAGACAAACCATACAATTCAGTTATCTTGTACAAAGTTTAATCAGCACTTCACAACGATTTTAGTTTAAGAATGATTAGAACAGTATAGTCACTATTACATAGCTTGGGGACAACACGTTCCGCTTAGCTTCGCACTCTGCAACCGTCCAACTCAATCGCCTCTCAAAGAATCAATGATATCACTTTAGCTCAACATTCAACGCACGGCCGGCTCGCTTCCCACAGCGCCTCTACCGGCCGACATCCGCAACTTCTACCTTCTCTCATTGGTTGAAGTTAAAATACATCACACGACTAACGACAAGCAGAGCACGGAACCAGTGTTACGTCAGAGGTGACGCCATTCCACCTCTAGTCCACCAAAATTACGCAAATTAAACTAAATCAACATTAAAGCTACACGCCGACATATTATATATAAAGGAAGACTAGGTTTTGTCGCTGACTGTACTCCTTTTCATAATAATAAAATCAACATGCAGGGCGCGTCACAATAATCGTGAAATGACGTGTGATCAAACTATGGAAAAGTCATTAATTAATATAATTAGGTGGTATTCTTCCAACTACAGAGATGGATACTACTGATAGTGGGTAGGGTACGTTCACGATGTATTATATTATATGTATTATATTATATGTATAAGTATGCGTAACTATCCGGTAGTTCATTTTGAGTGTTCATGTTATATATATTAAAATTATGGTATTTTTTTATTTTTCTTTGCATTGTATAATTGTCAAAAATATACATATATATTTTCGGATTCCATTTTGTTAATATAGGTTGGTTCGGACGTTGCATGCACTGAATCGGGTTGCTCAGAAAATAGATATTTCTGTATGTTCGGTACAAGAATTTAGAATGGCGGTTAATTATTACGCATGCTATAATTTGACATAATAATTTAAGGTTTTAATTTATGAATTTTATTGTTTGACATACGAATTTAATTTTATGACATTTTTATTTATAATTCTGTGACATTTTTAATTTTTATAATAATTGTATGTATAACCGTTATCAGTATTGTTGACTAGCACCATTGCATTAGGGAAACCCTGTAAGGATGGTGTGAAATTAAGTAAATAAAATATAAGTAATTAAATACCATAATTTTAAGTTAAGCCTGTAATATTGCATGTTCGTACTGAACGTAGCTGTTGCTCTGCCTATATATTAAGACCTTAATGTAACACAGCATAGCAATAAATTATACTTTTGACTTTGACTTCATATTTAGTTTAATTCCGCTTAACAGTCACTTACTAGCTTACTTGGTAAATCTCCTTAGCAGGAGGTCATCTAGGTAGATACCGCTGCAGTACCAGATATTCAGACGCCAAGCAGTAGTGTGTAAACATTATTGTGTTCCGGTTTGAAGGGTACTGCAGCTAGCGTCGTATTATTAGGTCGTCTGTCCACCTTGTGCATGGGTTTAGTTCCCATAGCATGCAAAAATTAAAAAAAAATATGCCTCAAAGTAATATTTGCTAAAGCAGTGATGCCAAGACTTTACTCTGTCCAGGAAAGTTCTGATTATCTCGGGTCAAGGGCAGGCGTTATCTCTGATGGTTCATATGTCAATAAATAACAGATATTGCATTGCAGCGATGCCCTGGACTTTGTTTTGTCACTCAAAGTTCTGTGTATCGCTGCAATGGCCACAGACATGCGTTATCTTTTACCATCAGGAGATCGTCTATTCGTCTCATTACTATTATATTAAAAAAAATTGAAGTGCAGTTAATACATCAAAGAAGCCAGAAGAGTACCAGAGAATGCAATTTTCTATTAAAATATTTTAATTTTATGAAAAAATTACAACCTCAATAAATACCCCGAAAAAACGTAATGGGCAACACCGCGTGGCGCAGCTAGTCGATTCAAAATTACGCTTTGAGGTAATGCACACAAAAAAAAACTACAAAAGAATTGATAACCTCCTCCTTTTTTGGAGTCGGTTAAAAACAAAATGAGTATAATATGTACATTTCTTTCGTGTTTTCTCGGGATAAAAAGAGTAGATTTTGATCACAATTTGCGCGTCAATTTAAAGACTCACTTAATTTCCCTGCAAATATATTCTCACTATATAAATAACACAGTTTTAAACAGGCGGACGTGTATAATTTCGGCTTCGGTTATATGCAAGAGGATATTAGCCGAAAGCGCAACACAAGCGTTCTACGCATTGGTACGCGCTGACTGGGACAGAGTGAGTCACTTTTTAGGTCGGAAAGTCGAATACTGCAGATTGCACGCCTGTCTATATAATTATTAAACGACAGTAAGGACGAAACAGGAGTTTTGGCGGGAACGCGGAAAGAGTCGTGTCGCCCTGTTGTATTTTTTTCCAAAACTAGTGTTCTGTCGAGTGTTTATGCATAAAAATGGTAGTGTTTTATTTATAAAGTGTCGAATCATAAGCGCGAGTGTGGGAAAATTATACAATGTGGAGAAACATGACTTTTCGTGTTGCTTACAAAACTCTATCGAAGCTTTATAGTAGTCACCACAACTTTACTAAAGCATGTTTGGACTTGACTGACACGGACTGTACTTTGACTATAATTATAGCTACGAGGCAACTTATTTAACTTATGATGCTTGAAAATATAAAACACTTGACAAATGGCAAATGCTCAAAATGCGACGCCAAAGCTAAAGAAAAAACAAAGGACGAAACAAATATTTTATTAATAACACCAATGTTAAAAGGCAAATTCCGTAATATCAACAAAAGAAATGAAAATCGGATTGCTGCTTTCCTGCCAAATTTTTTTTTTTTTTTATAATTTGACAGTTGTTATTTCTCAGTAGAATCTCCCTAGGCGTTACTTTCAGCCCGCTCATCATATTACAAAAAAAAAAAAACTAAATATGTTGAATTGGATAAAACTCTATTGTGAATGTTTGTTTAAATATATATAAATATCTATATATATATCTGTGTTCGTCCTGTGTTTGTCTATAGTTAGTTTTAATTTGTTTTTTTACAGAAAAGGGGAAAAGCACAAAATTCTGCTAACTGTACCAATTATACATGTATAATAGTCAATACTTTACTTAACCCCAACCACTTTATGTGTCAGTCTATCATTCCACGTGACATTGGCAGAATTGTGGAGCATCTCCGCAAAGGCCGTTCATCAAGAGTTGAAGTTGAAGCCCGCTCGTCAGACAACTTCAGACCTACTTTCCAAGTATGAGTATAGAAAAATAATATACTACTAGTATCTTTGCATCTAACATTGCACCAGTGCGAAGCCAGAATGGGTCGCTAGTACGCGGTTTGTTTTGATGATTGAAATCTCGAAAACCCTATGAAAGTTTTCGCCCCGTCCCATACTGGCGGTATGTTATGTAGTGTGCATAACCGACGATGATAAAATAAATAATTGGTTAGTTTGACACACGAGTAAAAACCGTAGCTATATCAACAGGCAAACAATGTGATAAAGTGGAGACGTCAACTTGCCAAACTATTTTGTTCTAAGAAGTTTTTTTTCTTCATTATAACTAACTACTACATTGCTCAGTAATGCTCAAGCCCTAACGTCACTTTTATAGTTGATAAGCTAAGTTATTTATGTAAAAATTATTGAGACGAACGAGACGCTCTCCTGATGGTAAGAGATAACGCCTGCCCATGACCATTGCAGCGATACATAGAACTTTGAGTAACAAAACAAAGTCCAGGGCATCACTGCTTTGACGCTCAGATAGAGACTTTCGATGGTTAGTCTCAACAGCCCAGTAATTTCGCTGCAGTACCCTTCAAACCGGAACACAGTAATAAATTATTCTTTTTTTTTTATTTTTGTTTCTTTTTTTTTTATATAATTTTTTTTTTTTTTACACCTTACGAGTAAATACAACTTATTACAGCAATTAATCTAATATTACAGGAACGCGTTCCATTTAAATTTATAAATTTTATAAAAAACTGTTAACCTATATATTACATAAATATTGTAAAACCACACAGTAATGTTTGCACACTACTGCTTAGCGGCAGAATAACTGGTACTGCGGTGGTACCTACCTAGACGACCTCCGCGCAAAGGAGATCTGCCACCAAGTTAAGTGTCGAAGATGTTAAACACACCTGACAGCCCTGTTGGTTCATTGGTAGTATGTCTGCTCCAAGAGCTGAAGGGACTGGGTTCGATTCCCACACAGGAGAAACATTTTGTGGTATTAACAAATGTTTATTCTTTGTCTGGGTGTACTGTAAGTAGTATAAGTTGTATGTATTTGCAAAAAAAAATATCGTTGGACATTACACACAGCGCCATCTGACCCCAAACTAAGCAAAGCTTGTGCTATGGAAGTCAGATAACTGATAGAATACTTAAATAGTATTTTTTTTTTGTAAATACATACTTATAATAAATAGAGAACACCCAGACACAGAACAAACATTTGTTAATACCACAAAATGTTTATCCTTAGTGGGAATCGAACCCACTCCTTTCAGCTCTTGGAGCAGACATACTACCAATGAACCTACAGGGCTGTCGATGTGTGCCAAGAAGAAGACATTTTTGCGTGATTGAGTAACAAACATACAAAACTTTCACATTTATAATATTAGTAAGATTTATTATTTTAAAACCCTCTCATTCCTCGTTATAACAATGCAAGGATAATTTGCAAATATTTATCGTCATCAATTCGTCGGCCAGGCAATGATGCTCATTAGCGTGGTATACAATAATATGCGTATTGATAGGTATTACATTCCTGGCGGGGATCGAAACCACGACGCGTGACGCGTCGCCCGCTGACTCACTCAGTCATCTGATCACGTATGCAAGTTAGTGATAAATTAAAACGAAAAATGAAGTTTTGTGTTTAAATATATGTTACATATATTTAGTTAGGTTAGGTTAGTTATACTTATAGTTTAGGTTAGCATACATAGTTAGGTTTCAAACACGTACACATATTACTGTAACCGATGTCAGTTTGTTTATTCTATCATAACTTTTAAATGTCTAAACAGATTTGGATGTATTGGTGTACATTTTTTTTTATGGTTGACAGGCTAGGTGTTTGACCACAGCTCACCTGATGTTAAGTGAAGGTGTGGTCGAAGATGGTAAAGCACACCTAGCCTGGAATGGAACTGGCTCCCAAGTGAGGCTGCCGGAACACACCGTTAGATGCTTGGCGGCAGATTTTCAACTTGAGAGTGGTAGCTAGCCAGCCGAGTACCTACTAGAAAGTACCCTACCACCATGCTATGGTTTCCTCACGATGTTTTCCTTCACCGGCAGCTCAAGCTCATTGTTGGGGTTTGAACCCACGCCCTTCGGCATGCGAATCTACCGCGCTAACCACTGAGCTATCATCGCTACAAAAGTATATATTTTATTTATGAGTGTTATCCCAATTTTCTTAATTAAGTTTGTTGTAAGCATTTTGTGGCGTAGTATCTAACGTTAGAATATTAAAACATTGGTGTTAATTAATGTATTCCAAATCGATTAAGTAAAATAACAATGCTCATTAAAATTGTTTGTATGTTTTTCTAGTTCTGTTGAACATCTTGTTAAAATTCCTGTCCAAATAAGGTTGTTTTAGTGGGAGATTATTAACAGTAGATTTCCCTTCATTATTGTACTAAAACATGTTTAGATTGTTACAAAATATTAAACACTTTTGTAGTTGTCCTTCATCGTTAATTCAAAGTTGACAAAGGTCACGGACCCCGGTGTCTGTGGAGATAATGTTAATTAAAAAATAAAATACGATTTTAAGCCACTTTCTTTGTAAGTACTGCTGCGCGGAACTCGTTGCCTACGTCTTTGTTACCAACTAAATGGAAATTCGTGACGTCTGGCAACACTGGCGTGCGCTTCGGTAGCTAAAGTAAGCTACGAGAATTTTGGCGGGAACGCGGAAACAGTTGTGTCGCTCCGTTGTATTTTTTTCCAAAACTAGTGTTTTGTCGAGTTTTTATGCATAATATGGTGGTGTTTTATTCATAAAGTGCCGAATTACAACCGCGAGTGTGGGAAAATGATATAATGTGGTGAAACATGACTTTTCGTGTTGCTTCCAAAACTCCAGCGAAGCTTGAAGTAAGTCGCCACTACTTTACTAAAGCACGACTGGACTTGACTGACACGGACTGTACTTGACCAAGACTGGACTTTGATCATAACTTTAGCTACGAGGACACTTATTTAGACTTGAAAATATATAAATACTTGACACTGGCAAATGCTAAAAGGCGACGCCAAAACCAAAGAAAAAAAAAGTAAGCTACGCTACTTTTTTCTAATCTGTGCATGATGTGCTGTGTAGCTTTTGTTTTTAAATGCATAACAGGATAAATTGCGGATGCGACGAGAAAAACTAATATGAACTCTATAGGCCAAAATTGTATGCGGCATGCGTTAACAAGCGTTTGTGATTATATAGCGTTAGTACCTATGGCATGTGAGTTGTATGCAGAGCGCTATGGCGGCCCGCAGTAGCGCCCGCGCCGCGCACGCTACCGCGCCGGAGCACGAGCTGTCAGTGACAAATTGACAGATCACTTTTTCACACATTTTTGGCTTAACACTATTTGTAACACAAACAAAAAGTTAAAAAAAATCTAGAGTTTATTTATGTTTTGTGGTCCTTAAAGGTAGGCAACGCACTGGCAATGCCACGGGTATTGCAGGTGTTCATAGGCGGCGGTGACCACTTACCATTAGGTGACCGGTCGCTTGTTTGCCACTTACTTTCACATAAAAAAAACTAACCCAAAAAGTAAAACAGAAAAACAAATTCGTTTCCAACTAACTTTACCCAAAATGTGTCTTAGCCTCCGATATCAATAAGCACCATATTTCTCGATCTTGAATTACTTCGCGCCAAGTATCTACTGACTTCCAGCTCTTGAAGATTAATAATTTTTAACGGTACAGTAAACAGAAAATGCTTCTCTTGCTTGGAAGAACGTGAACGAGGTATTTTAAAACAATATAAGTTCGAGACAGAGTGTCTTCTAATAAACAATTTTTCAGAATTAGTGGCCAACGAACATAGTGCTATCTCGTTTTGTTTCAATGAAATTAAAAGAGACAGTACCGTTTTCGATTACTTTCTTTGTACTCAGCACCCTTTTTAGGGTTCCGTACCCAAAAGGTAAAAACGGGACCCTATTACTGAGACTCCGCTGTACGTCCGTCCGTCCGTCAGTCACCAGGCTGTATCTCAAGAACGGTGATAACTAGACAGTTGAAATTTTCACAGATGACGTATTTCTATTGCCGCTATAACAACAAATACTAAAACTAAAATAAAATAAATATTTAAGGTGGAGCCCCCCATACAACAAACTTGATTTTTTAACCGTTTCTTGCTCGATACTAATAACGGTGACAGGTAGACGCTTTAACTATTCACAAAATATTTAGTTTTATTATAGATAATGGTACGGAACCCTACGTGTGTGAGTCCGACTCGCACTTGGCCGGTTTTTTTGTTTATTATACATACATGTCTAAGGAGTAGCCAAGTGGTGGATTAACACATTTCCCTAGTATAGGCTTACTTCCTAGAATGACTTTACAATCCAAAAATTTTGTAGCAATTCCAAAACAAACAGCTTTTACGTATATTTCCTAAAATTAGTACATGATCAACAAACAATATCAGCAAATGAAATTAAAATCTATAAAAATATTCGATTATTATTTTTGAATCCTTTGAACCGTTGAATACAAAGAACATTTGAAACAAAAATACTTTAGTTATTAACTATAAATCGCTTAGTTTGCAGCCCTAACGTCAATAGTTGGTATATTGGCCCTTTAACGCACAGGGCAATATTTAAACCCGTTTTTATTGTGTTTTCCCTTATTAAATATTATACTTTTGACTTTTAAATGTTGAATAATTATGGACAATTTTTTTTTGTGTGATTTAAAAATTTTAGTTTTTAATTTTATTTTAATGCTTATTCTCGACTTGCACTGTATAGTGTTAAAAAAAACATTCATATGCCTGTAATATGGCAAGTCCTAGCGGCAATTTTGACTAACACCTGATAACATAATTAACCTAGGATTTATGAATATTATAAATGAATGAATTGGATCCCCAATTTTGCTGCCCCCAAAATCTGCCGCCCTCGACACAAACCTCCTCAAACTGCTGATAAATCTGCTTAGATTACCTTATGACCTAAAATTGGAATTGAGTACATGATGAAATTCCGCAAAGTAAAGCAAGATTGCAATTGATATCTCAAAAAGTTACACTCACTCTGTGACGGTGAGCGCGGCGGGGTCCCCCGGCGCGGGGCACAGCTTGATCGAGGACGACGGCACGTTGACGGTGCGGATCGAGTGCGCGTCACCGTTCCCCAACGAACTCTTGTAGCATCCGTCGCTGGAAATAATTTATATAAGTCGGCGTGTAGCTTTAATGTTGATTTAGTTAAGCGCCATCTTGCGTAATGTTGGTGGACTAGAGGTGGAATGGCGACATCTCTGACGTCACACTGGTTCCGTGCTCTGCTTGTCGTTATTCGTGTAAAGTATTTTGACTTCAACCAATGAGAGAAGGTGAATTTGCGGATGTTGGCCGGTAGGGGCGCTGTGTGAAGCGATCCGGCCGTGCGTTGAATGTTGAGGTGGAGAGATCATTCTTACTTTGGTTGAGGAGAGATTAACATTGATTCTTGCTTCGGTTGAGAAGAGATTAACATTGATTCTTTCTTTGAGAGTAGATTGAGTTGGTCAGTTGCAGAGTGCGAAGCTAAGCGGAACGTTTTGTCCCCAAGCTATGTAATAGTGTCTATAATGTTCTTATTATTCTTAAAGTAAAGTCGTTGTGAAGTGCTGATTAAACTATGTACAAGATAACTGAATTGTGTGGTTTGTCTCCTCGCCCGCTACACCCACGCCCAGTAACCCAGTAACCATACATGATGTTGATCGGCCATCCCACCGTATGTCGTGATATAGTTTCTTCTTCTGTATCTCCGACATATACAACTATTACATACTAGATGACGTGATACGGACACTCGTTTCGCTCAACTGCAGAGCATAATAATAATAAATATCGCAGGACATTACACACAGCGCCATCTGACCCCAAACTAAGCAAAGCTTGTACTATGGGAGTCAGATAACTGATAGAATACATAAATACTTTTTCTTTTTTTTTGTAAATACATGCTTATAATACATACAGTACACCCAGACATAAAACAAACATTTGTTTTTATATCACAAAATGCTTGTCCTGGGTGGGAATCGAACCCACGCCCGACAGCTCTTGGAGCAGACATGCTACCAATGAGCCAACAGGGCTATCGGAGCAGTGTATACACCCTCACAAAAAATAATTATTTATTTAATGAAATTAACAATTAAAAATAACTCGTCGGTAGGTATATTTGTATTAGGTAAGAAAATTACAAAAAAAATATTTTGCCTTTTATGTAAAAGTAATGAGACGAACGAGACGCTACTGATGGTAAGAGATAACGCCTGTCTATAACCATTGCAGCGAAACACAGAACTTCGAGACACAATAATAATAAACTGGTGGTGATGGTGGTGTTCACTTGGTGGAAGATCTCCTTAGCAGGAGGTTCTCTAGGTAGGTACCACCGCAGTACCAGATATTCTGCCGCCAAGCAGTAGTATGTAAACATAACTGTGTTCCGGTTTGAAGGGTACTGCAGCTAGCGAAATTACTGGGCTGTTGAGACTTACCATCGAAAGTCTCAAAGTAATGAGCACCAAAGCAGTGATGCCCTGGACTTTGTTTTGTTACTCAAAGTTCTGTGTATCGCTGCAATGGTCATGGACAGGCGTTATCACTTACCATCAGGAGAGCGTCTCGTTCGTCACATTATTTTTCATATAACAAAAAAAACTGACGTGGTTTTGATACGTTCTGTACGTGAGTAAACCCCGCATAAGTAAAACAGAGACATTGATTTAGATAAAACTAGCTGCGCTACATGTTTTCGGGTAGCCTATGTGTTGATCCAGGGTCTCAGCTACCTCCATACCAAATTTCAACCAAATCCCTTCAGTAGTTTTTGCGTGAAAGAGTAACAAACATCAGTGTTGTAACTGGAACGACTGTTAAGCGGAAATAAACTAAATATAAACATTGAACATTCAAAATGAACTTCCGCAAAGTAACGCCTGAATCAATCAATTATCTAAGAAACATCCATCCATCCAAACTTTAACATTTATAATTTTAGTCGGATTATTCGTTTCGATCATAAAAGAAATGTGTTATCCGTTGTCTACACTATTATTTAACAAGGAAAAATAAAATAATTTAAATATCGTAGGGCATTACACACAGCGCCATCTGATCCCAAACTAAGCAAAGTTTGTATTATGGGAGACAGATAATGATTTTGTCTGGAAAGGTTTGTTTGTTTGTAATGAATATGCTCCGAAACTGCTGGACCGATTTTAAAAATTCTTTCACCGTTGAGAAGCTACACTATCCCCGGATGACATAGGCTATTTTTTTATTCCTGTATACTCACGGGAACGGAAACTACGGGGGTGAAACCGCGAGGCGACCGCTAGTAGTGTAAATAAAAAGATGTACAGTTACCAATAGAGTGTTGAGCGCTCGAGCAGAGCGTAAGGTTCGCCGTCCTCCATGTGGGCCCCGCAGGCCGCGCACGCGAAGCACTCCGGGTGGAACCGGTGCTGACCCGCCGACATCACCGGCCCCGTCATCACCTGACAACCGACCATCACTGAGCATTTCTACACGACCAGTCGCCTATCCAGGATTACTTTCCGGGATAGTTATCGGATATTTTTGAGGTGAAACTTTTTAAAAGATGGTTGGACGATAACTAAGATTGAAATTTCAAGGGTCACGTTTAGGTACATTTCGTTATATAAACGAGAAGAAATGTAAATAAATAAATATCGTAGGACATTAAACACACACAGCGCCATCTGACTCCAAACTAAGCAAAGCTTGTACTATGGAAGTCAGATAACTGATAGAATACTTAATTTTTTTTTTTTGTAAATACATACTTATAATAAATACAGGACACACAGACACAGAAGAAATATTTTGTTTATATCACAAAATGTTTATTCTTGGTGGGAATCGAACCCACGCCCTTCAGCTGTTGGAGCATACATACAACCAATGAACCAACAGGGCTGTCGCTGTATACACATATAATGTTAATTTTCGTATGAAATAAATTAAAACTAAAAGAAAAAACATTTTTTAAAAAAGCTTTTATCTGGGACATTGAACTAAACAGTCAAAAATAAATTCTTGTAAGCATTTGGCGTGTACTTACTTATATTCTTAAAAGCTTGACTCTAGGCCTTCTGGTTAGGTTACCTGTGCACATTGGTGGCAGCTGTCGCCGTAGCGTGCCCAGTAGTCCTCGCGGCAGAACAGCAGCCCCCCGCGCTCGAAGTACCACGACGACAGACTGTCGTCGCACGCTGAACATCTGCATCGCCACCAGTCATTAATCATAAATAAATAAATAAAGCAGCAGAGTTCAGACTTTTTTAAACTATTTTTATGTTTTTTTATTTTTTATTTATTGCATATACTAACCGCACCCCGCTACATGTTTTCGAGATAAAAAGTAGCCGATATCTTAATCCAGGGTCTCAGCTACCTCCATACCAAATTTCATCCAAATCCGTTCAGTAGTTTTTGCGTGAAAGAGTAACAAACATAATACATCCAAACTTTCACATTCATAATATTAGTGGGATTATTTCATAAGGTACAATAAATTACAATTAATAAGTAGAAATATTTGAAGTGATGATAGCTAACCGGTTAGCGCGGTCGGTTCACACACGCTCAAAGGGCGTGCGTTGAAACCCCAACGGTGAGCTTGAGCTGCTGGTGACGAAAAACATCGTGTAGCATGGTAGATTGGTAGCAGATACTTTATAGTACTCGGCTGGCTAGCTAGCACCCTCAAGATGAAATCCTGCCGCCGAGCATCTAACACTGTGTGACGATTACAACTTGATAGCCAGTTCAGTCCAGGCTAGGTATGTTCGCTTTAGAATAGAGGAGTTAGAATATATATTATTACATTAATTATACAAAAATGTATGATTGGGACAGCAATCCTAGTGGGTATAAATGTAACCTGTTTTTTTTTGGTACTTTTTTCCATCGTTTTCTCACTACATGTTTTCCGTGAATTTAGATGTTAAATTCTCTGAGCTGATTTCTGACACAACACTTTTTTTTTCTTTAGTTTTTTTTTTAATAATAGATAGGCTTGCGTTTGAGCGCCATCCCGCCTGATGTTAAGCGAAGATGCGGTCTACGGTGAAGCACGCTTGCCTAGAAGAAACCGATTCACGCGACTTGAAGGAACCCAGACTATACCTAGTCTGGCCATAAATACTGTTAAAACTAAAAATTTACAAAATATTACATTTGAATTTGGAATCTGTAATTTTTATATGATTGTTCATTGTGTTTTTTCATTTTGGCGCCAATAAATTGTACAATATTTTGCGATATAAAAATGGAGTGGGGTGACAAAGAGAACCGAATCGCTGTGATTGCACTACGCAAAGTAGGTATGGAGCCAAATGCAATTTTTAAAACTCTCCATACGCTTGGTATTAGTCAAATGTTTGTGTACCGGGCTATTAATAGGTACAATGAGACCTCTTCTGTTTGTGACAGAAAAAGATCTGGCCGTCCACGTAGTGTTCGTACGAAAAAGGTGGTTAAAGCAGTAAGGGGTAGAATTCGAAGAAATCCTGTCCGAAAGCAAAAGATTTTATCTCGGGAGATGAAGATGGCACCTAGAATAATGTCGCGTATTTTAAAAGATGACTTAGGACTTGCAGCCTATAAGAGACGCACTGGTCACTTCTTAACTGATAATTTAAAAAAGAATAGGGAGGTAAAATCGCAACAACTACTGAAGCGGTACCCAAAAGGAGGTCACAGAAAATGTTTGTTTACGGATGAGAAAATTTTTACAATTGAGCAATATTTTAACAAACAAAATGACCGTATTTTTGCTCAAAGCTCTAAGGAAGCTTCCCAATTAGTCGACAGAGTGCAACGTGGGCATTATCCGACTTCAGTGATGGTTTAGTGGGGTGTTAGCTATGAAGGAGTGACTGAGCCATATTTTTGTGAAAAAGGTATCAAAACATCGGCACAAGTGTGTCAAGATACCATTCTTGAGAAGGTAGTTAAGTAGTTAACAACACCATGTTCAATAACCAAGTATGGTCCTTCCAGCAAGACTCGGCGCCGGTCATAATGCTCGGTCCACGCAGTCTTGTTTGGAAGCGAACGTTTCGGACTTCATCAGAGCTGAAGACTGGCCGTCATCTAGTCCCGATCTTAATCCGCTGGATTATGATTTATGGTCAGTTTTAGAGAGTACGGCTTGCTCTAAATGCCATGATAATTTGGAGTCTCTAAAACAATCCATACGATTGGCAGTGAAGAATTTTCCCATGGAAAGAGTGCGTACTTCTATTGATAACTGGCCTCAACGTTTAAAGGACTGTATTGCAGCCAATGGAGACCACTTCGAATAAGCTTGTTATATTTTAAATTGGTTTATATTTATGTATTAAACTAACACACTGTAAAAGTAATAAATGTTATTTGCAAAAGAAAAAAATAAATTTTCTTTGTTACAATATTTATGGCAAGACTAGGTATTCATTGGGGAACACCCACTCGGGCAGCAGATTCCAATGTCTAGCGGTACGTATGAAGAAGATGGAATCAAACCGCTTAGTTCGAGCTTTTGGAACATCAACCATAAAGCGGTACCTATCGCTTTGGTTTTGGCGTCGCGTTTTGAGCATTTGCCAGTGTCAAGTATTTTATATTTTCAAGTTTTAAAAGTACTAACTTTTGATTTGCCTCGTAGCTATAGTTAAAGTCAAAGTCCAGTCTTGGTCAAGTACAGTCCGTGTCAGTCACAAGTAGTGGCAACTTTACTAAAGCTTCGATGGAGTTTTGGATGCAACACGAAAAGTCATGTTTCACCACATTATATCAATTTCCCACACTCGCGCTTGTAATTCGGCACTTTATGAATAAAACACCACCATCTTTAAACATAAACACTCAATATAACACAAGTTTAGGAAAAAAATACAACGGGGCGACACGACTCTTTCCGCGTTCCCACCAAAACTGACACAACACTTATATTGATTCTTTACATTAAAGTCCGTAAACCATAAAAATGGTGGTATGGTTTCTTCAGGATATGTTCCTACACCGGCACCTCAAGCTCATTATTGGACTTTGAATCCACGCCCTTCGGCGTGTGAACCGACCGCTCTAACCACTGAGCCATCATCGCTACATTAACGTGTGTGAAACGTAAAAACGACGCGTAACTTTACGATGCTCGGGAAGACGCTTTTATTGCCAACATGCTGCCAACTTGGCAGCCACTTTAGATTGTCTAGACACTGGAGTTACAAAAGCTTTTATGAAAATACTAGCTGCGCCCCGCGGTGTTACCCGCTACATGTTTTCGGCATAAAAAGTAGCCTATGTGTTAATCCAGGGTTCACACCAAATTTCATTCAAATCCATTCAGTAGTTTTTGCATGAACAAAGTAAGTAAAAGAGTAACAAACATCCGAAACATCCATCCATCCAAAATTTCATATCACTACATAGTATAAAACGAAGTCGCTCCCCTCTGTCCCTATGTATGTATGCTTAGATATTTAAAACTACGCAACGGATTTTGATGCGGGTTTTTTTAGTGTTTCAAGAGGAAGGTTTATGTGTATAATACATGCATATGCACCAGATTAGTATCTACATTGCACCCGTGCGAAGCCGGGGCGGGTCGCTAGTTTATAATAGTATTAGTGGAATTTTTCCGGCTTACCGCTGTGTATGTGTATGTACGTATTGTCCAGTGGCGTATATAGGGATAAAAAAGCCCCAGTGCAAAATAAATGAGGGGCCTATCTTAACTGGTTGGGTTTTATCAACTAAATTACTTTTTTTTTAATGGTTGACAGGTAGGTGTTTGACCACAGCTCACCTGATTTTAAATGAAGGTGTCATCGAAGATGGTAAAGCACACCTAGCTTGGAATGGAACTGGCTCTCAAGTGAGGCTGCCGGAACACGCCGTTAGATGCTTGGCGGCAGATTTTCAACTTGAAGGTGGTAGCTAGCCAGCCGAGTACTAAAAAGTACCCTACCACCATGGTATGGTTTCATCACAATGTTTTCCTTCACATGCAGCTCAAGCTCATTGTTGGGGTTTGTACCCACGCCCTTCGGTGTGCGAACCTACCGTGCTAACCACTGAGCTATCATCGCTACAAATCAAAGCTACCTACTGAAAAGTAGTAGGTAATATTGTAATTCTATAAACAACATTTAGCAACATAATATCGCGTCTCTCTGGCGCCATTTTCATGTAACTATTTCCTGTCCATCTACATAATGTAGTATAGTATGACGCAATCATTTCTTAGTAGCAACTAAAATTAAGAGCCCAAAATGTCACACATTTTTCTATAGAGATGTTGCACATGCTTCAAAGAAAATTGTATAGAAAATCAATATCAGAAACTCCTTTTTTTTTCATACATTATAATACTCTATGAATTGTTTTCATTATTATATAATATTTGAAAAAGTTTACCTAAAGCAGTCTTTATGCCAGTCTTGTTGTAGGGCAGAGATGTAATCATCATCGTTAATGTCATTCAGGCACCCCGCACACTTGATGCTTTCTGAAAAGTTGTATTTTTAATTAAATCTTTCCTTAACAATAACAATTCACACTTTTCAGATTCATAGCTCTCCACAAGAATTCCCTGTATAGACACAACAGACTGGGAAACGTTAGCTAGGAGACAAGGATAGCTGTCACCTTTTTTTTTTATGTAAAAAGTAATGAGACGAACGAGACACTCTCCTGATGGTAAGAGATAACGCCTGTCCATGACCATTGCAGTGATACACAGAACTTTGAGTAACAAAACAAAGTCCAGGGCATCACTGCTTTGGGACTCATTACTTTGAGACTTTCAATGGTTAGTCTCAACAGCCCAGTAATTTCGCTAGCTGCAGTACCTTTCCAACCAGAACACAGTAATGTTTACACACTACTGCTTAGCGGCAGAATAACTGATACTGCGGTGGTACCTACCTAGACAACCTCCTGCTAAGGAGATCTACCGCCAAGTAAGCTCCAAGCAGCCCTAGGAACTAGCGGTGATGACGGGATGCAACCCTGTCCATCTGCAGCCACAACCACTCTGCCAAGAGTGTCCGATTAAGAAGAAGCTCCAAGCAAAAATTAAAAAGTATCATTTAGCAAGCAAGACGTGGCTGTGTACATTGGACTCAGCTTTGTCTACTTGAAAAAGGCCACTGGATATGGTCGAAAGTATAATCAGAATATCTGATAGAATTAAATGGGAGTAACCCCACATACTGAAACAAAAACTTTATCATTTAAGCTGCTTTATTTATTAATTTATTCCTCAGGGTATAATACCCGGGAAACAATTGTGGGATCTCTTATTCTTACTACATATTTTTTTTTTTTTTTATGGTTGACAGGCTATTTGTTTTGACCACAGGAATTGGCTCTCAAGTGAGGCTGCCGGAACACACCGTTAGATGCTTGGCGGCAGATTTTCAACTTGAGGGTGGTAGCTAGCCAGCCGAGTACTAGAAAGTACCCTACCACCATGCTATGATTTCCTCACGATGTTTTCCTTCACCGGCAGCTTAAGCTCATTGTTGGGGTTTGAACCCACGCCCTTCGGCATGCGAACCTACCGCGCTAACCACTGAGCTATCATCGCTACAAATATATATGCTACCCCACAATCAGACAACACAGATGGTAAATACCAAAGCGGAACTATAGATAATTATATGGTATAGTTGGCATGATCTATATCTATAATGTGTTAAATTATAGACAAAAGAAAAAATAAATTACCAAAGCTATCAATGTATTATAATTTCAAACTTTATCTCAGAACCACTTAGATAACTAGATTATTTAAATAGTTTTAAATGTAATAATAAAAAATGTCGATTTTAGGTACAATTTTTTATTATTTTAATGGAGTAATAATAATGGTGTTTAATTACGTTATTAATTAGTATGCTCAAAGTCATCTAGTTATTGCACAACAATGTTGTATAATTCTTAAAAATCCTTCAACTTTGATTTGATTTAGACGCGGAAGTTGGATTTTAGTCTATAACTTCTAATAAGAATATTTTGATTTAGATTTTGGACTGGCATCTGTGGTGGATTGCCTTTACTGAGTGTAGCTCATTGATTCGCAAAATAATGATGAAGGAAAGCCATAAACTTAATGAGTTATGATTTATTAAACAATAAGCAAGGCGCGGACAAACAAAAGATTATTTGACGCTAAGAAACATGCCTATCGCGCCCACACAAAACATCAATGACAAATAGGCACTCAAAACATGACTGTAACTTCTATGAAATGCAAATAATATTCACTATATTAAAATAATTCACTCGCCTTTACTATGTGCTTCCTCCATTTCATTTCAGAATTATTCAGTTTAATAAATTTTATTGAAAAAACATTAAAAATTATTTATTGTTCCACTGCGACTGCGACTTTTCATAAGCTACTTACTAGTGATGTGATTTTGTTTTGGTAAATCCACTATTTTGCTTAAACTTAATCGATTGTCAAATTCTTGGCTTCATGACTCTGGAAATGCCAATCGATGGACTGAAGCTATTTAGTAAGTATTCGGAATCGGTATCGCGCTAGTATCGTAATATAGCAGAGCAGTCAAGAATACAATAATAATAAAATTAAGTAAATATTTGAAAGAATCTGAAGACATTGCTCCATTTGTTTCACACAGTAAGTAATTTAAAGTCAATTTAACTAATTTTACTAAAATATTCAACCTGAAATTCTCCAAAATACTACAGATTTTTTTATGGAGTGAGCAATTAACACAACAAAATGTCCTGTATCAGCAACGCATGTTTTATGAGTCATGAAAGCACAATTAAAAAGCAAAGACATTAGCAATTCATTGTTTTCCATTACCATCAATACTTTATTAAATCGTATCCCTAATAAATCGTATGAGCAAACCTATTCGATAATAGTAAGATTATTGTTTCCATAATCGCGAAATAGTTTAACGATTCTTTTTCGTCCCATCTCTACTTAAGTACATTACGTCATTTTTTGGCACAAGTTATAAATGTTGCTACCTCAATAAATGTGGTACAAAATGGTACGAAAAAGGAAAAAAATAAAATAAATTTCAGAAATATGTTATTTATTCTCATAGCAAGTCATTTACAATATTTTTGCATGTATGTAATTTCAACTAGGTATATAAAATTAGAACTTGTCAACGCACTTGACCTTGATTTTCCTTTTAACGTTGTTATTGATTTTAACCTTGACTTTGACTTTCACTATTAGCTTTTTGAGTAGCTCTGATAATTCTGGATCTTCTTCGGACTCGTCGGATTCATCGGAGTCAGAATCTTCTTCTTCTTCTTCTTCCGGTTCTGGTTGGGGAGAGGTAGGTTTGGGTGCCTCTGTAGTGGGCGCAGGTGCTTCGGTGGAAGGTTGGGCGGTTGGTTGGGTTGTTAGTTGGGTGGTTGTTTGGGTGGTTGGTGGGACGGTTGGTTGGGTTGGAGCTTCAGTCACGTCTTCTTCTTCATTGAGGTTTTCGAAGTCGATGCCAGCGATTTCATTCAGCCACGGTAGGAAAGGTCCAGGGCGGATGAAACCTGTAATCATATTTTGTTTTTTGCTCACTTTGCTTACAATAAATAACATTTGTAGGTGTTGTGAGTTATTTATGTTCGTTTGTTACCTCTTTATGCTGTAAAGACTTAGTTAAGTAAAGAATGGAGGCCACTACGTTGTTACGATACATGCACGCTAGTTTTAGATAATATATAGATACTATTATAAAGAGGATAGATTTGTTTGTTTGCTTGTAATGAATAGGCCACGAAACTGCTGGACCGATTTCAAAAATTCTTTCACCGTTGGGAAGCTACACTATCCCCGGGTGACTAGGCTACTTTTTATCCTTGTATTCCCACGGGACCGGAAACTACGCGAGTGAAACTGCGCGGTGTCCGCTAGTTCATAATATAAACAGGTTTTCCTGCTTTTTTAAAAAGTAGCTGTTAATTCCATAATCTATGTACAATTATACATAACCAATTATTAGTTAATGGATTCGTGCACTTGTATTATGTTGTGAACTTGTTGTGTAAAGAGGCAGGTGGAATCAAGTGTGTTAAGGAGGGGCATACCGGCAGGCAGGCCCGAGTGGCAGCCCCAGTCGCCGCCCGCCACGAAGGACGCGATACCGACTAGCACGGGGACGTCGTCGCCATTCACGTGCACCAGGGGGCCTCCGCTATCACCCTGTAAAACGCACGCATTTAAAAGTAACATAAGATATTTTTTTTACCTAATTTTCTGAAAGCACTTGATATATCAACCCTATGACTGCCCTGTTCTGCACATTTGGTATCTACTTCAAGAGCGCAGGGCGGGAGTTTCATTCCCACGTAGGACAAACATTTGTCCAATGTGACCATAAATAAATGTCTGTTCTGCGTCCGGGTTTAAAAGGCCAATTAATAGAATCTTAAAACATATGTAGTGCTCCTGGTTTTGCGGATATCTATAGGCGGTGATTGCTTACCATCGGGCAAACCGTTTGCGTCATAGCCATCAGGGCATAAAAAAAAACAAAAAAAACTCCAGTAACACTAATGGCAGCACTGGCATTAATTTTTTGAAAAAAATTGCATTTTGAAGTTGGCATTAATTTGTGTTTTTTTTAATTTTCTTGGCTTGTTTATATTATTAATCCTCTGGCTTCTACTGACCTGGCAGGTGGACTGCGAGGTGACATTGAACCAGCGCGCACAGATAGCGTTCTCGTTGATGAGGGCCGAGCCGAATGTTTGCGCGCACGCTACGTTAGAGACGGCGCGGAGATACACCCAGTTCAGGATCTCGGGTTGGGCACCTGCCGACAAAACGAATAAACCTCTGATAAATAAATTTATTATTCCAGGCGTTACTTTGCGGAAGTTCATTTTGAGTATGTTTTTGGTGTATTTCCGCTTATAAGTCGTTTTGGTTAAACTCTCGTCACTGTCGTAATCACAACGACTTTTTAGCGGAAATACATTAAAAAATATATCTTTTTTTTCATACATATACTTGCGTTTGACCGCCAACTCGCCTGATGTTAGGCGAAGATGCGGTCTACACGCTTGCCTAGAAGAAACCGATTCACTCGCGACTTGAAGGACGGTCGCATATCTCTTGAATACTCCTCTAAATCTCTAGTTGCTCGAGACCTCGAGAATGTATTTGTAATGTTGGACGAGTGACAGGCGTGGGTTCAAACCCCAACAGTGAGCTTGAGCTGTGAGCAAACCATAGCGTGATAGGAACTTGACTGGCTAGGTAGCACCCTCAAGTTGATATTCTACTGCCAAGCACCTAACGGGGTGTTCCGGGAGCATCACTGGAAAGGCAGGATAATATGTTTACATCATTGCCGATACCGTCGCTTAGCTTTAGATGAGCTGCGGTCAATACTCTAGTCTGTCCATAAAAATAAATCATACCGTTAGTCCAAATCCGTCCCCAGCCGCTGGCGACGACGACCTCGGTGTCGTAGTTGGCGAACGCCTCCGTAGAAGGCTGGATGCGGATGCGCTGAAGCAGATCTGGAAAAAAAATCACGTTTCGTTGACTTTATCTTTTAAATACCAAAGTGACATACGAGCTATGATATGCCAAATCTTACCCATTGTTTTCATTCCGCGAAAATAACATACGCTGAAATTCATACAACATAAAAAAATGTTGGTGATCGAAAGTAAGTCTATCTACTAATCCTACTATCACACTAATGTTATAAAAGCGAAAGTTTGTTATTTCTTCACGCACAAACGGCTGAACCACTTTTGATGAAATTTGGTATGCAAGTAGCTGACACCCTGGATTAACCCAGGCTACTTTTATCCCGAAAACGTGCAGTGGGTTACACCGCGGGGCGCAGCTAGTACAATATACGTGAAAGTTTGTATGTTTGGATGTTTGTTACTCAATCACGCAAAAACGGCTGAACAGATTAGGATGAATTTTTGCACACATATAGTTTAGTACCTGGATTAACATATAGGATTCTTTTTATATCAGAAAAAAATTAAATTCTCGTATAAGTAAATCATAATAATTATATTTTGTTAAACGCAATGCGCAACAGTGATGTCTCGAACTTTGTTTTGTTGCTCATAGTTCTGTGTATCGCTGCGATGGTCATGGACATGCGTTATCTCTTACCATCAGAAGAGCGTATCGTTCGTCTCATTACTTTTACATTACAAAAAAATGTTATTATAATAAGACAAAATACTTTGCGTAACTTTGACTGTTACTTAGACTCAGTTAATTGATTGATTCAAGCGATACTTTGCGGAAGTTTATTTTAAGTGCTCCAGGTATATGTTTAGTTTATTTCCGCTTAACAGTCGTTTCAGTTACAACTACAACAGTAATGACGTTTGACTTGACACATTTAACCTGATTTTTTATGATATACGTGAAAATATCTAAAATTCTAAACACTTGACAATGGCAAGTGCATAAACTGCGATGCCAAAAACGAAGAAGAGTTAAAAAAAGTATAGAGCAGTAAAGTTACTGGTGTAAGTGACGGGGCGCTGCAGCTTCAGGATGGAGATGTCGTTAGGTTGCACGACCGCGGGGCGGTTGTCATCGTACGTGGGGTGGTTCCACCACTCGGTGGTCTCGAAGATGTACTGCGGCGTGGTCAGGCTGGTCACTCCGGCGCGGACCACCACGGTGATGCGGCTGGAGAGATAAACGGGTTCAAATTAAATTAGGTTTCAATGAGACAAAGGCAGAAAAGACCATAATGTATTCTGTACTAGATCTTTTACCGGCAGCTTCGCTTGCGTCGCCACTTTTAATAAAAGAAAGAATGAAAAAAGGAAAACATTGTTTTTACAAAACACTTGATACTACAACGAATAACAAGAAATAAACAAAATAAACAAATAAAAAGATTTTAACTAACATACAGAGACAACAAATTTTAAACAGTAAGAGGAGTACTGCTTCTGTATCTTGTGCATTAAAAAGAAAACTGAATCTTTTTTGTAGCGATGATAGTGGTTAAAGCGTTCGATTCACACGCCGAAGGGCGTGGGTTCAAACCCCAACAATGAGCTTGAGCTGCCGTTGAAGGTAAACATTATGAAAAGGCCATATATGTACCTACTAAAAAGTACCATGTACCATAAAAGTACCACAATGGTAGAGTAGTTATAAAAACGGCAAAAATCACGTTTGTTGTATGGGAGCTCCCTTAAAAATTTATTTTATTCTGTGTTTTTGTATTTGTTGTTATAGCGGCAACAGAAATACATCATCACGGTTATCATCATAACTATCACGGTTCATGAGATACAGCCTGGTGACAGACGGACGGACAGCAGTCTTAGTAATAGGGTTCCGTTTTACCCTTTGGGTAGGGAACCCTAAAAACGATATATGTACCCGGCGGTGCAGTGAGCGGCGGTGATGACCCAGTTGCGGGCCACGACGGAGCCCCCGCAGGCCGTGACTCCGCCATCGGGTCCCACCTGCCGCTGGGACACCTGGTGCGGGTGCTGACCAGGCGTCGCCTCCCACCCCGACACGATGCGGTTGCTCACGGCAGAACCTGCGTTAAAGTCGACATCAGATTAACTTTACCTACCAGAGTACAAGCTAGCTAAAAGTACGCGAGTACGTAAACGCATCTCTTGATTCGATAGATCGATGTGCTATCAAACTTATAGGCGATGAAAAGTTGGTTGCTAAAAAACTTGAATACCGCTTTGGTGACAATATTATCCTACCATCCACTGTTGATAGACGGCCAAATTCCAACCATTCACTGTAGATTTCCCTTGATATTAATAAATATCATAGGACATTACACACAGTGCCATCTGACCCCAAACGCAAAGCTTGTGCTAAGGAAGACAGATAACTGATAGAATACTTAAGTAGTTTTTT
This sequence comes from Biston betularia, assembly GCA_905404145.2. NCBI lineage: Eukaryota > Metazoa > Arthropoda > Insecta > Lepidoptera > Geometridae > Biston > Biston betularia. The sequence continues at coordinate 1,010,690 of FR989883.1, forward strand.
TTTGTAAATACATACTTATAATACATACAGTACACATAGAATAAACATTTGTTTGTATCACAAAATGCTTGTCCTAGGTGGGAATCGAACCCACGCCCTTCGGCTCTTGGAGTAGACATACTATCAATGAACTAACAGGTCTGTCGTATGCCGAAACAATTTAATTCAAAGTTTTTAATCCGTACACTCAAAGAATGAAACATGCAACTAGCTTCCTAGTTTTCTAAGAGTTTGCTTTACCATCTTCAACCACACCTTGACTTAACATCAGGTGAGCTGAGGTCAAACACCTAACCTAACAACCATAAAAAAAGTTATTATTTATGTACGTATATATAAGTACTACAAGGTCAAACAAAGATACGTGAAAAAGTACGACAAAATGATTCCATTTATGCACGTCACAGTACTGTTCCAAGTTTCATATGATTTCAATTGTTTAAACAATGTTTGCCAAATTCTATGCTAAAGCCTTGGTTTTTACGCAACAACACGCTTAAAGAAAATCGTCATCATTGTTGCTTAGCTCATAGATAGCCTTTCCTATCATGTGCTGCGGTGGTGTGTCAATCTTGTCCAGGTTTAACCCACGACAGTGATGACATCATCGACCAGTGCGCGTCATATTAAAATGCTTTCAAAATCTTTCATTACGCACGACGTATGTTTGATCTTTTCTTCTCCACTTTCCTGGTATAGATAGATGTCAGCCCCAGGATCTACGATTTTTCCGAACCAAGAACTTGAGATTGGATACCTTTCTCTTCAGAATTTGAAGTTAATAATTTTAAAAACTCACAAAACGATTTCAAATTCACAAACTTCTCTTTTTTTCAAAAATGAATTTGATACCCAGCCCCCATGCTCAAGCTCATGTGGTTCTTATTATTGCAATTTCCGTTAGGTACTTACAAGAAAGCTACGGGATTGCGAACCTTACTGCGCGGATATACGTTATGCGGTCGCGTAGCTTTTTAGCAGATCACGCACCCCGGTTTAGCCTCCTAGATCCAGGGCAGATAGATCTAGCCTTTTTTTACTACTTGGTTCGGGTACTCGATGATTTATTTATTTTCCCTCTTGATTTGCGTCACCGCAAATCGTGGCGCTTCGGTATTTTGGGGATGAGGCTACAGGTTCTATCGTTAACTACTTACCGACTTTAGCGATCGCATCTTCGATAAATACAGGCTTTGCGAGTTCAGCTGGGACCTGTAAACACAGAGTATATAAAAGACTTGATTATAACAAGTAGGTACCCGCTAAGTAAGGAACTGAAGACGTCACAACGTACGATGGATAATTTATTGTAATTTGATAACGATTAAATTATTATAAATGTGAAAGTATGGATGGATGTTTGTTACTCTTTCACGCAAAAACTACTGAACGGATTTGGATGAAATTTGGTATGGAGGTAGCTGAGACCCTGGATTAACACATAGGCTACTTTTTATCCCGAAAACATGTAGCGGGTAACACCGCGGGGCGCAGCTAGTACCTAATACGAACCCCAGAGTTGAGGTACCTAAGGCTCTCAAATGAGGCTGCCGGAACACATCGTTAGATGCTTGGCGGCAGATTTTTCAACTTGAGGGTGGTAGCTAGCCAACCGAGTACCTACTAGAAAGTACCCTACCATCATGCTATGGTTTCCTCACGATGTTTTCCTTCACCGGCAGCTCAAGCTCATTGTTGGTTGTGGATCTACCACCAAGTAAAAGTGTAAGTGGTCACCGTCGCTTACCGGTCACACCCGGGGTATCGAAGTTAGTTCTTATTAGGAATTACTTAAACAATTTTCAAGAATATATGGTAAAACATTTTCTTACCTGGCCGAAAGCCAGGGCCACGATTACTAGGCCCGCTGTCCAAAACATGTTTGCGAGCACTGCGCGTCCCGCCAACTCATCAGCCCCAGGTAAGCTATCAATTATCTGGATCTGCTGCGGCGGTGCGGTAGCATACAGAGAAATCACGGTAATCGCTGATACCGCCTAATTAGATGATAGCTGATTATAGATAATGGGTAATACCTAACTGCTTACATTTAGCAGTGATTTCGTGTAAATATACCTACATTGATTATAAGTAGATAAGCAAGTAGGAACATTTTTTGTGTAAGTGGAATGGGACGCTCTCCTGATGGTAAGAGATAACGCCTATTCATGACAATTACAGCGGTACCTAGAATTTTGAGTAACAAAATAAATAAATATTGGAGGGCATTTAACACAGCGCCATCTAGCCCCAAACTAAGCAAAGCTTGTACTGTGGGAACCAGACAACTGACAGAATACTTAAAAACTTTTTTTTTGTTGTAGGTAAATACTTACTTATAATACATGTACTGTTATGTATTATAAGTAAATATTTACAAAAAAAAAAGTATCCAGAAACAGAACAAACATTTATGTTAGTCACACAAATGTTAGTCCTGAGTGGGAATCTAACCCACAAGTCTCAAAGCAGACATACTACCAATGAACCAACAGGGATGTCAAAACAATGTCCTCAATTTGTTTCTCTCTGCATTATATAAAAAAAAATATGGTAAAGGTTTTTAATGGGTTAATTTTACAAATTTACCTACTTACTAAGCTGAACATACTTTTGTATTCTATTTTTATCTAGTTTTCATCATGAAATGATTGTTCTCTGTGAAATTAAAAAGATATACGTACCCATATTTTTTTATCAAGTTTGTCTATGAATTTAAATAATTAAGAATTATTATTATTATTTTATTTGACCTAACGGATTATATAATTGACTTTAACATGTACATAACAAAAATATAATTTACTCTTTACTAACAATATTGCATTAGGATAAAGACCTGTAATGATAATTGTAGTTTTTTGAAAATAAATGAAATGAAAAGTTTTGACAGCCACTGTCTTACGTAGCTGTCATATCTTCGCTCTGCTAAATTAAACCATAACATACATAACATTAGACAGATTATTATCGACTGTAGTAGGAAAAGTGCGTCGGAATATCCAGCCAAGTACCTATAGTACGAGAGCCCACGACCAAAACCATGTCTCATCGTTTTACGGCCAAAACTGTATAATACCGTTAGAGTAGATGAATCTGAACCCGACTAAGTGGGCAGTGCCGGCTAGAAACGTCGCAGTTTTATGGGGGGGCATTTCTGCTACGTTAAAAAAAATAGGCAAACAGTTTTATAACAATATATCTGACAATAAAAATGTACATAGGTTTCGTCATTTTATTACGAAAAAATTTGTTTTCAGACATTTTGCGCGTCACATGTGGCCTAAGCGCATTTTCAAAAATGTCAAAAAATTTACCCGACCTGTCTCATAGCAGCTTGATTCATTTTTTTTTTAAATCTTTTGTATGGCTGCCAGACTTATGAAAAAATCGTTTAGAATCGTTTAGTCGAGACATTTTAAATGTCACAAAAACTTCAAAAACGAAGAGAACGTTTCGGAGTCGCCCGGTAACGTGCGGTGCTTGCTACGTTCCTATCCCTGGCTGGCCTACAGCGCAAGCGTCCATCAGCTGTTTTGACTATAGCAACGGTTTCAACGACGCTTACTTTGTTACATGGAAACGTGCTGCACGGTCTAGTTGAAAAAATGGCTAGCCTTACCTGTGTGTTAGATCTGGTACTGGAGAGTGAAAACGATGCTATTTTTTCAATAAACAGTATTTTTCAAACGTTATTCCAATTCCCTTTTGTCCAATTTATTAAAAATGTCCTTCAATTTTAGTTCGATGGTTTCGAGTAAGCTCATCATCTAAGAATTTGCGAGTTGCAGCTTATTCATTTGTTTAACAAACGTAAATACGCCACAATACGATTTTTCAATAATTTCTGACTCAAAAAGTTGTCTGATTAATGAAGTATGACACTAAATTTGTCTGATATAATTTTTTTCTGCATCCAGGCAACAGTTTTCAGACAGAATGCTATGGGAAATATTGGTAATTTTTTTTAACACGTTTAAAATGGTTTCAACACATAAGATGCCCACATTTTCTTCTGAAAAATGATTAATTCGCATCAACTGATCAATGTTCACTTGAAAACAAGATTTCCAGACGGTTTGCTAGAAGTTTTTTTTTTGCCTCATTTTTAATTTTCTCATATGGTCTCCTGGGTACGTGCGACACTTGTGGTGTCTGAAAATTGTGTTTTCAGTATTTAAAATTTATCGTTCAACTACATTCTGAAAATCAGACAGATTACAATGAAACAGTTCGGTAAAAATTTTTGACATCTTCGAAAATGCGGTCAGGTCAAACGTGACGCAGAAAATTTCTGAAATTAGTATTTTTGCAATCAGAATCACCAAATCTATCGATTTTATACAGTTTTGGTCGTAAAACGATAAGGCAAAAATTTTAGTCGTGGGCTCTCGTACTACTACGTTGATAAGGTGAACACATTAATTTCCTCACGTGTAGATTATTACAATTACCGGAAAATACGTTAAACATTTATCTAAATAGAATCTTATTTTTAATCTGATCAGATTTAGAATGAGTGGGTGGACCCATATTTTGTTTAAAACTACATTAGCTGCGTTGAGCGATTTAAGTTGATCGACTATTTTTTACATACTTTTAATTTTTTTTTTTTAGTAGGTAGGTACATATGAGACGAATTCCTGCGATTAATTTAAAAGATGTTTTGTTGATTGTTATGTTATCGATTTACGTAGTTCTTTCCAACACTTGCCATACAGATTGTTTCACACGGCATGACATCATTCAGACGCTATGAGTCATGGCTGTTTTTCGCTGAAAAGTTTTATTATAAATAAATAAACTTGGGTTTGATTGATTTTTTCCAATCGTAAAATTAGCGAGTTTTTGAACAAAGAAAAATTTTAAGCTAAACTAGATATTAAGGTAGTACCTACAGTATCAACCAAAGTCTCAAAGTAATGAGCGCCAAAGCAGCGATGCCCCGGACTTTGTTTTGCTATTCAAAGTTCTGTGTATTGCCGTAATGGTCATGGACATGCGTTATCTCGAACCATCAGGAGAGCGCATCGTTCGTCTCATTACAATTACATTTAAAAAAAAAAAAGTTATGGATGCTATGGCGTTTTTTCTCTAGGCAGACTAGTTGATATATAGTCACCCTGTCAAATCTTTGTCATTTAGCATTTATAGCTCTGAGGATAAATTTACTACTCACACGTCACTTCGTAAAGCACGTATTCGATTTAGTTTTAGAAATAACTGATGACTATCGATCTGATTAGATTATTAATTTCACTTCCATTATTTAGTAAATAACGATAAAGAAGGTATGTTTGACGAAGCATAGAAGTTTTAGGAAAATTTCCGTATAACTTGATTACCAATAACAGTAGGTAAAACATGCACCGGTAGATCAGTTTCTAGTGATCTACTTATTTAAGAGCATCTGTCCAGACTCCAGATATGAACAGATATTACAAGCAGTCACAAATTCGTAGGGGCCATTACAAAACTGTCTTTCCCCCGCTAAAACCTGATACAGCTAGAATATGGATCTAGTTATGGTCTGTCGTTTTCGTGGGTGGAAAACTTTTATTACGGCTTTAGTGAAGTTCAAGCTAAAGTTAGAAGCATGATGCTTCAACCTAAACCACATTGGTTGTCATTAGGAAGGTGACGACAAACGCAAATCTAATTTGAACAGGTAAGTAACAAGGTAGAAGACATTTGGATAGGTATGTAACAAGGTACCTACAACGTTTAGAGGAGGCTTCAGGTGACCAGAATGTGGCTAGCATCTACTTTTGTCAAAAGTTTAGCATTGCCATCCAGCGTGGCAACGCTGCCAGCATTCTGGCCACATGTCCTCCTCTGACGGACTTTTAGAATAAGTTATTTAAATACATTTGTAAATATGCAGTTTTAATACAAGGAACAATATATTTTAATTGGTGAGTAACAGAGAAATTGAAATCGGACATAAGTAGGTATCTTAGTATTACAAAGAGGAATGATTTGCATTTTTGGATTATTGTACGTTTGTAACGAATAAACACAAAAACTACAGGACCGATTTCAAAAACTCTTTCACCGTTGGGAAGCTACACTATCCCTGGGTGAAATAGACTACTTTTTATCCCTGTATTCCCACGGGAACGGGAACTATGCGGGTGAAACCGCGAGGCGTACGCTAGTATTTGATATTTTAAAAGTAGTTTTTGCTATCAATCACTTTACTTCGATAATAAATAATCAATAAAAGATTGTGCTTTTTCCTAAATCAGATTATTTCGTAAAGTAAAAGAAAAATTTGCCTTCGATTAGTTTTCTTTATCAAAAGAAAAGAGGTATCAAATAAAATTAATCAGAAGAGATTCCCCTTCAAAATAAATATTAGAGGGCATTTCTCGCAGCGCCATCTAGACCCAAACTAAGGTAAGCGTATACTATCGAAACCATAAGGTTTAGGTAGGTATACTATAACTGAAGGTACCTAATCACACTAACATTATAAAGGTAAAAGTTTGTGAGTGTGTAAGTGTGTTTGTTACTACTTCACGCTCAAACGGCTGGACCAATTATGATGAAATTTGGTATGGAGGTAGCTGACACTTAGGAGTAACACACTACTACTTTTTACCCCGACAAAATGTAACAAAGATGAAAAAATACAACAGAATTGTAAACCTCTCTAATAATCTCTCTAAACCTGTCAATTTTTTGAAGTCGGTTAAAATAGAAATAAAACCAGCATGTTCAGTATTGGATACATTTATAAAACACTCAGTGCAACAGACCTAGTCAATGAGTTAGCATATCACATCAAACCTGCATCACTGCAAGACTAGTGCGGGGCGAGGCGACTGCGGTCCGCGGTCGTCGCGGTCTTTTTTGGCGACGGAACCCTATAATCGAAACATTTGACGGAGCCCTAAAGTAATCAAAAACTATTTTATGCATTTTTTTTTATCAGTGTAAACTGTGCTCCTGGCTAAAATGTCGCGCTCTCATCGAGCACAAACACTACTTTTACATTTTCAGTTATTTTTATATTGTAATATTTAAAATAAATAAATATCGTAGGATTATACACACAGCGCCATCTGGCCCCAAACTAAGCAGAGCTTGTGTGATGGAAGTCAGATAACTGATAGAATACGTGAATACTTTTTTTTTGTAAATACATATTTATAATACATACAGAACACCCAGACACAGAACAAACATTTGTTTATTCACAAAATGTTTGTTTTGTTCACGCCCTTCGGCTTTAGGAGCAGGCATACTACCAATGGACCAACAGGGCTGTCATATAGAGCAGTTGTTTTATTTTTCCGATTTTAGAGTTGTGCCCTTAGTAAAAGTTGTTAATAATTGTAGTGTTTGTACGAGTGTCATGTAATAGATATTATACATTGTCTCATGTACACCAGTAGAGGGGGTGCCGTCGGGGATTCTGGCGTTAGACGCCGTACGGATAGGCGCGCAGGCGCACGTGCGCCTGCGCTCGGGGCTGGTGTAGTGGTGAGCCAGTGAACCAATATCTACATTATAGTTACTAGCTTATTTGTCGTGATAGTGGTCACTACAATAATGATCAGTACAACGACCTAATTTTTGTTTTACTTATTAGGAAAACCATGTTGTGGAAAAAAGGGGGTTTTATCTTTTAAAACGATTCGAACCCAGACCGACAGTCGCCATTCACCCCCGCACACGAGCCTAAATATTAACTACGAAATTATTACATTTACCTTGGTAACACCGCTCCCTACAATGCAAACTGCACAAAAATCAAGATCTTCATCATTAACAATAGATCTTTATAACTATTCGAACATTTACAAAATATTTTTTTTAGGTACTCTTTTGACCTCATAACATTCAATTTAGTACGAACAACTATTGTCTTTTCCACTGAAATATCCATATTTCTATACTCGCTACTCAGGTGGTTCGATTTCTATACAAATATTATTTTGCCATTTATGGACAAATGGAGCATATATTTACAGTAAAATTACAAATAAAATCAAATTTATTAATTATTTATGATTTTATGAATTTTGAATAAAACAGTAGATTATGCCAATTACTGTTTTATTCAAGCAATTGTGATTTACCGCAAATAAAGACCAAAATAAATGCCAGTAGCTATGATTTCACTGTAAAATTATGCTCCATTTTTCCATAAATGCAAACATTTATTTGTATGGAAATCGTACCACCTTAACGACGTTTACTCGACGCAAAATGTCATACTCGTTTTAAATTCTCGTAAGATGATACTGTAGCACAATTTGACAATAGTGATTCGTGCTAATTACAAAGTACAATTTAAAAACATCTCCGCGAATAGCTGCTATTTTTCCTTTTAACTGCACTCAAATATCATTCGCAGAATGTGTAAAAACAAATTGAATTTAAACACAATATATAAGTAGGAATAAACAACATCATTGCAAAAAAAAAACTTGAAAACTCTTAAAAACTTGCGCAAAATATCATATTTCTAACAATTAAGGCGTTACACATAAACGTTGCTTAAAATTGACCAATGCTTAAAATGATCTATCAAGTTGTCGCCGACGTGGATTGTTACGTGCGAAAATGAGACAGGCTGCTTTAAGCATGGATTAACTTCAAGCGTTATTTATAAGTATAGCGCTTAGGCCATGCGTTAGGCTTGTTACAAAATTAGGAACGAAACACCTTAAGACTTAGTTATGGGGTATTTACATCAGTCGTTGAATTATTGTTGTAAACGGAAGATTGCACGAAGAATATAACTAGCAAGATTATATATTATATCACATATAATATACAAGTTAATAATACATAGAAAACGGAGAACATTCATTCATTTTACTATGGAAACTGACGTTGTTTAGACACATTTTTGTTTGACTCATGCGGGATACTTTCAACCGCCATCATCACGTTAGAAGCGCGCAGCGGCCCGCAGCGCGAAGCAAGACGCGGCCGCGCGCGCGTTGTCAGCTTTGCCTCCGTGATAAAGGCCACCGAATTTCACCGAAACTATTCCGAGTTTCCGAAATAATAAAACGAGAGTAATTCCGCATAAGTGAAACAAAAATTCATTCATTTATTAGTTTCGTTCAATATTCATGTAAATGTTATGATCATTGCCGAAGTTTCCTGGATCGCTTTAAGCGATAAGACCGCCGATTGTTATTTGAATGTTATACGTTTTTATCATTTCAGTTCTGTAATCTCTGTATGAACAATAAAGCATCTATTTAACATTCGAAATACACGACACCTATCAAGAGATTTATCTTTTAACAAACATGTATCAGAAGTAAAAGATTATTTAACGACAAATGTAAATATTCAACAATACTATGTATTTCTAGTAACACTAAAGTATATTGTGCTGATAGTACCTGTGTTACTCTAATGTAAAAACTCTGTAAGGCTCTGTACATATGATCGCATGATATTGGAAAGCGAATTATATTTACAAAAAATTGACTAGTTTTTTATTATTTTCACATCAAAAATTAGGAAAGCCACGGGAACCAGAGGGTCTAGACATAGTAACATTCGATTAGCGATAACGCTGATAGAAAAGTTAAAAAATGAACGGGATTGACATAAGCTGTCCAGTGTCCACGTGAGATATCGACAGCTTACGTCAATCCCGTGCATTTATGGATGTTGTATCGCTAATTGAATCACACGTTGTTCATCTATGAGCACGTTGCCTCTGTCAATTAACATGTACAATACGCCGTCAGAATTAAAAGATGGAAGGAAAATAATAATTAACATAAAAATTTATCAAAACGACATCTGAAACACAATCGACGAATTCCTGACAGAAAGATAGTTAACTTATAATTTAAGATAAAAATATGACATTTACAAATAACTTAAATTTTGACTTTTAAAACACTCTTTTAAACGATTCTGTGCCAGACAGGGTCCATATTTGACTGTGTCCTATATACTACATCTTGTACTGTATGGAAACAATCAATATCTTCAATCTTACTTTGTTCAGGCTCTAAGATAGCTGATAGAATACATATCTACTTTTCTTTGTTCCGTTACACAAATGTCAGTTCTGAGTGAAAAATGAAACGCACGCCTGCAGCTCTCGCAGGAGAACTACTTTCAAATGAATAATATTTTTTTCTCGTTCTTTTATAAACTTTCACAATGGCTATTGTAGTAAGTTTCGAACTAGTTATTTGTAACGAATGGCTGGTATATTCAGAGGAAACAATTTAAACAGACTTGCAAGTTCTAGTACTATACAAAAAGGACCGAGGTCGAAAGGGCTAAGAGAAATAAAATTAAGAAAGTAGTAGCCAAAATCGTAAATTAAAGCGCACAGCATAATTGTGCTACGCTGTATTGCACGGTTTTATAGTTCCAGAGATATTATATAGAAAGCTGTAATAGAGAGTACTTCAAATCGATCTTCCAATATCTTGCGATCGTTCTACGATTCTGCCCAAAGCTTAATGTCAGAACACAAACCGCTGACGACATTACATTCCTTTCCAGAATCATTCGATAGGCCCCTTAATGCTCACGGTGCTTTATCAACTTTTCGCCTACGAGAAGTCCCACACGCAAAAATTACGCTAAACTAGACCTATCGAAGGTTTCTGAATAAGTTGCCGTATGTATTTAAAAAACTAGATATTAATTATTTTATTCTAACACATATTGAACTGGTATATTATATACAGGACAAAGAATGCGACCGCGTCATCCAACAAGAGCGAGAGAAAAGGAAACGTGTTCTCTTCTCTTTCGTTGGTTAGACGGTCGGTCGTCCAAATTCGCAGGTTTTGTATACTTATTACAAACAATAGGGCCACCTCCCATATTTCAAAAACATTTAGGAGTACAATGGCACCTTTCTTTTAAAATTAATTAACATCTATTTTTAGCGAAGTACAGGATGGGGTCTCAGCGAAATATTTTAGATAAATAGGACATTTATAAATACAAATTTGGCAAAATCGGAAGAAATGTAAGTAAATTCAATTTCCACCACATTGTTTACTTGACAAGCGATAGTAAGTACGCCAAAGCCCTGAACAAAAATATGTGGGCTTACTTATAAAAGTTATCAATGCTTAAAATAATTGATTGATTCATTGCGAAAGTTATATTTATAGTGTATTTTCGATTATAAGTAGTATATACTACAACAGATACGTGGATTTAATTTGAATATAATTTAAAGATAGGACAGGTGACTCCTGCTTCGGTTCGTTCCTGGTACAGAGGTTGACAATGGCCATCATCCCATCAGCGTGGGAATGCGGCGAGTGTGATGGGCACCTTTGCACCGGAAACGGTCAGGTTAAAAGGCTAAAGGTTAAATATGGAGATCTTCTATACATATTACCCTATTTCCATATATTTATTTGTATACCCATATTTATGCAATAAATGAATTATGAAGACTTAAAAACAGTTTTGTTAAATTCTCGGCGTCATGCGTAAAAACGAGAGACGGTATCGCTTAGCTCTACGCAATGTTTACAAGGTAGGTATACTTAGTCTGGCCATAAATACTGTTAAAACTAAAAATAAACAAAATATTACATTTGAATTTGGAATCTGTAATTTTTATATGATTGTTCATTGTGTTTTTTCATTTTGGCGCCAATAAATTGTACAATATTTTGCGATATTAAAATCGAGTGGGGTGACAAAGAGAACCGAATCGCTGTGATTGCACTACGCAAAGTAGGTATGGAGCCAAATGCAATTTTTAAAACTCTCCATACGCTTGGTATTAGTCAAATGTTTGTGTACCGGGCTATTAATAGGTACAATGAGACCTCCTCTGTTTGTAACAGAAAAAGATCTGGCCGTCCACGTAGTGTTCGTACGAAAAAGGTGGTCAAAGCAGTAAGGGGTAGAATTCGAAGAAATCCTGTCCGAAAGCAAAAGATTTTATTTTGGGAGATGAAGATGGCACCTAGAACCATGTCGCGTATTTTAAAAGATGACTTAGGACTTGCAGCCTATAAGAGACGCACTGGTCACTTCTTAACTGATAATTTAAAAAAGAATAGGGTGGTAAAATCGAAACAACTACTGAAGCGGTACGCAAAAGGAGGTCACAGAATTTTTTTGTTTACGGATGAGAAAATTTTTACAATTGAGCAACATTTTAACAAACAAAATGACCGTATTTATGCTCAAAGCTCTAAGGAAGCTTCCCAATTAGTCGACAGAGTGCAACGTGGGCATTATCCGACTTCAGTGATGGTTTGGTGGGGTGTTGGCTATGAAGGAGTGACTGAGCCATATTTTTGTGAAAAAGGTCTCAAAAGGTATCAAAACATCGGCACAAGTGTATCAAGATACCATTCTTGAGAAGGTAGTTAAGTAGTTAACAACACCATGTTCAATAACCAAGTATGGTCCTTCCAGCAAGACTCGGCGCCGGTCATAATGCTCGATCCACGCAGTCTTGTTTGGAAGCGAACGTTTCGGACTTCATCAGAGCTAAAGACTGGCCGTCGTCTAGTCCCGATCTTAATCCGCTGGATTATGATTTATGGTCAGTTTTAGAGAGTACGGCTTGCTCTAAACGCCATGATAATTTGGAGTCCCTAAAACAATCCATACGATTGGCAGTGAAGAATTTGCCCATAGAAAGAGTGCGTACTTCTATTGATAACTGGCTTCAACGTTTAAAGGACTGTATTGTAGCCAATGAAGACCACTTCGGATAAGCTTTTTATACTTTAAATTGTTTTATATTTATGTATTAAACTAACACACTGTAAAAGTAATAAATGTTATTTGCAAAAGAAAAAAATAAATTTTCTTTGTTACAATATTTATGGCAAGACTAGGTATATAAGGTAAACAAAAGAAACATGTAAATAATTGTCGACGTATTCTGGAATATTTTCTTTTGTAGATATTCAGTGGTCTGACATTAAGATCGCTTATCGCGGCGGTCAACTGAGGTCAAGTATAAGGCCTTATTAGGCCATTATCACACGTTCTATCAAAAATCTATAAACAGTATAAAAGAAAGTCTATTTATTTCTGCGCTTACTTCTAAACCGCGCAACGGATATTGTCACGATTTTTACTGTAATTTAGTAACTTTTTTTATAATAGGTTTGTATATACATCAGAATTAAAACTTTTGTATAAGTAGATAGAAATTCAAAGTTTTGTTATCAATTCGTCAATTAATTCCATACGTGCGAAGCCGACGCGGGTCGCTTGTATTCAATACTAAAAATAAAATAAAATAAAGATTTAAGGGGGGCTCGCATACAACAAACTTGATTTTTTTACCGTTTCTTGCTAGGTTACAGATAATGGTACGGAACCCTTCGTGCGCGAGTCCCACTCGCACTTGGCCGGTCTTTAATAAATCGCGTGAAAGTCGGCCATATTTATTGCATACACGAACTTAACAATTAGGTAAGAATAAATTAACAATTTAAAAGAACCAACTCCATGCACCCAAGTCCAAAGACAGCTAGGTTTTAGGTATTATGATTAAAATCTAAACTACAGAACTGCCTTTCATGAAATTTGTATGGGACAAATCTGAAAACACATAATTATATCCGTTTCAATAAAAAAAAAACTATCAAATCGGTTTATAAATTAATGAGTAAAAAAAATACATATCCCTTCTCTGACGGACTTTTAGATTAGTTTTTTTTTTATTAGATTAGATAGTTATTATATATATATTAGATTAGATAGATAGTATTAGATTAGATAGTTTTTTTGTATAAATTTTGTAAATAGTAAATTAAAAAACAACTGAATTGGGAACCTCCTCCTTTTCTGAAGTCGGTTAAAAATAAAGCCACATACATTTCCGTTTCGGTGTCGTTCATTTTGCGGAGATAAATAAAATCAAAAATGTGTTTTATTTAGATATCGATGAAATAAAAACAACGTAATAATCAAAACATTTGTAACGTATGATGGAAAGATTCATTTAGTCCATACTAATCAGAAGTTCACATTTAGTAACAACGCTAAGATGTGTCTAAATTTAAGCAACGTTTATGTAACGTTAAGGAAATACAAAACATAATAAATGCCCACCAGTGTGTTTATTTAAAAACAAAGAACATAATTTCATCAATATTAGAAAAAGAAACGAAAATAAATACCACCAAATAAATGTAAAAATTCAACAAGATAATAACATTATTTATAGAATAAAATTGACGAGATTCCTATAAAGTAGATCTATATAAATATATATTTTTTATCTATATTTATATATTTCAGTGGAGAATGAGCTCTGAAGATAACAGAAGCGACATCATTTTTATATTTTAAAAAATATCTCTACATAGTATAAAACAAAGTCGCTTCCCGCCGTCTGAACGCTTAGATCTTTTATACTACGCAACGGATTTTAATGTCGTTTCTATCAATAGACAGAGTGTTTCAAGAGGAAGGTTTGTATGTATAATACATGCATATGCACAACATTAGTATCTACATTACACCCGTGTGTAGCCGGGGCGGATCGCTAGTCTCTACATAGTACAAAACATGGTCGCTTCCCGCCGTCTGAACGCTTAGATCTTTTAAACTACGCAACGGCTTTTAATGTGGTTTCTATCAATGTACAGAGTGTTTTAAGAGGAAGGTTTGTATGTATAATACATGTATTTGCACAACATTAGTATCTACATTACACCCGTGTGTAGCCGGGGCGGATCGCTAGTCTCTACATAGTACAAAACATGGTCGCTTCCCGCCGTCTGAACGCTTAGATCTTTTAAACTACGCAACGGCTTTTAATGTGGTTTCTATCAATAGACAGAGTGTTTCAAGAGGAAGGTTTGTATGTATAATACATGTATTTGCACAACAGTAGTATCTACATTACACACGTGTGTAGCCGGGGCGGGTCGCTAGTCTCTACACAGTATAAGACGTCGCTTCCCGCCGTCTGTACGCTTAGATCTTTTAAACTACGCTACGGATTTTAATGTCGTTTCTATCAATAGACAGAGTGTTTCAAGAGGAAGGTTTGTATGTACAATACATGTATTTGCACAACATTAGTATCTACATTGCACCCGTGCGAAGCCGGGGCGGGGCTCTAGTCTTCATATATCTTTATATACACATATATTAGTGGAGATTGAGGTCTAAGATGACGGAAGCGAAATATTACATTTAAAAAAATACGTGTCGAAATGAATAATTTCCCCTCCTTTTGAAGTAGGTTTAATAATCAATAGTCAATTTGGCTTAACGGTTCATTTCACATGAACCAGGGTCGTCTAATCCAATTTGTTTTTGTAATTGTATAAAAACGATACAAAACTATATTTACGTAATAAATTATTTGTTAATACTAATCTATACAATGTATTTGTTTACTCTTTCGAAGCATATCTAGGTAATATGAAAGTTCCCCTATTTTGTGACATAACGTAGGTACAACACTATCGGAAACAATAAAGACCTCCGCAGACGACAGACTTTTTCTAATTTTTTTTTTAAATGTTTGAGAAGCTAGGTTTCACCACAGCTCACATGATGTTAATTGACGGTGTGCTCGATTTTTTTTTTAATGTAAAAAATAATGAGATGAACGAGACGCTCTCCTGATGGTAAGAGATAACGTCTGTCCATGACCATTGCAGCGATACACAGAACTCTGAGTAACAAAACAAAGTCCAGGGCATCGCTGCTTTGGTGCTCATTACTTTGGAGACTTTCGATGGTAAGTCTCAACAGCCCAGTAATTTCGCTAGGTGCAGTACCCTTCAAATCGGAATACAGTAATGTTTACACACTACTACTTAGCGGCAGAATAACTGGTACTGCGGTGGTACCTACCTAGACGACCTCCTGCTAAGGAGATCTACCACTAAGTGAACTGCAGCACGCCTAGCCTGGAATGGAATCGGCTCTCAAGTGAGGCTGCCGGAACACACAGTTAGGTGCAAGACGGCAGTATTCAACTTGAAAAAATATATTAT
This sequence comes from Biston betularia, assembly GCA_905404145.2. Lineage (NCBI taxonomy): Eukaryota > Metazoa > Arthropoda > Insecta > Lepidoptera > Geometridae > Biston > Biston betularia. Next base: position 1,026,643 of record FR989883.1, read on the forward strand.
AGAAAATACTCCTACCACCATGTAAATATATAAATGCAATTAACTCTATGCTATGCTATGCTATGCTATGCTATGCTATGCTATGCTATAGACTATGCTTTTATCAAAAGCGTTTAAGTCGCAGTAAGATGCTTAGCGACAGATTTTCAACTAGAGGGTGGTAGCTAGCCAGCCGAGTCCTAGAAAGTACCCACCATACTATGCTTTCCTCACGATAAAAAAATAAATATAATAATACACACAGCGCCATCTGACCCCAAACTAAGCAAAGCTTGTACTACGGCAGACAGATAACTGATAGAATACTTAAATAGTTTCGACATTGTTCGTGTTTGAATCCACGCTCTTCAGCGTGTGAACCAACTGCGCTAACCACTGAACTATCATTGCTACAAAATCATTAATTTAACCCTCGCAAAACTTATTGTAAAAATATTAAAATACTCTATTCCCTTACTCTGTGAGTAGCTCGGGATTCAAGTTTGTCGTCTGCTAAGGTATTAATGATCTAAAAATAAGTTGCATAACATTAAAAGAGTAAAAATGCGCGAAAATGCTGGAGCACCGTGCTTATACAAAGAAAACAATTAATAATATTTTTGCAAAAAAAAAAAGTGTCGAAATTCACATAAGAGTACAGTGTTGGTTAAATAAATACATCGACGGTCATACGTACATAAAGACATGTTAAAAATTTCATTATTTTTAAAAGTAAAAAGAACTGTGTCACTTTTTGTTTATAATGTGTATTGTATTATAATTAACTCTAAAACGTTTTGGTGTATTACTGTAAGTTTTGAGTAAATAAAATAAAATGAATAAATAAATTGCATATTGGCTTTTGATTTTTTATATACACATACCTAAAATTCATAAAGCTAATAAAACATTATAGAAAAAAAGTTTAGGGTCTTTAGGTATAGTGCATATTAAAAATCAAAAGCCAATATGCAATTTAAAAAAAAATATACATTTTTGACATGTCTTTATGTACGTAGAGACCGTCGAAATATTGGCGGACATTTCACACAGCGCCATCTAGCCCCAAACTAATCAAAGCTGAGAATGAAAACCATGGGAACCAGACAGCTGACAAAATACTTAAATACTTTTTTAAAATTGTAAATACATACTTATAATACATACAGAACACCCAGACACAGAACAAACATCGTTAGTAACACAAATGTTAGTCCCTTATTGGGAATCGACCCCACGCCCTTTAGCTTACGAAGCAAAATTTTACCAAATGAGCGTAACTGGACAGTTGAACGTAAACCATAGACAAGAGCACACCTATACATTTAATATATAGGATTAATAATCTCGACTTAAATATACATAGAATATTTTTCAAATGGTAGTGGTGGTTGTAGTGTAAACACTTATAAGTGCTGTGTAGCACTTTTAAGTGCTATCTTTATTTATTTATTTTATTTAAAAAGTAATGAGACGAACGAGACGCTCTCCTGATGGTAAGAGATAACGCCTGTCCATGACCATTGCAGCGATACACAGAACTTTGAGTAACAAAACAAAGTCCTAGGCATCACTGCTTTGGCGCTCATTACTTTGAAACTTTCGCTGGTTAGTCTCAACAGCCCAGTAAATTCATCTCTAAAGATATCGTATTTTATACAAACTAAAGCTCGTTTTATTTATACTTTTGTATAGTTTATTGACAGCTAGGCGAGTCATTGACAAATAGAATTTTAAAAACGACGAAATTTCAGTTGATTTCGTACAATCCTATTGTGAACGTTTCGCCTCATCGCTTCGGTAGAGCATCAGCCTTGCAATAACTTAAAGGTCTATTCAGATTAAGAAAACAGTGCACATTGTGTGAAGTGGCAGCCTATCGGTTTTTCATCGTATACACTACGGTGAGTGTGCTCAACAATTACACGACCTAATCTTGCCATCGCCGTTTTACAGCAACACGACCAGACGCTCGAGCAAAAGACAGAGTGAGACGGTTCTCACAGTGGAACTTCCCTTCAAACGCACAAAACGTTTCCAAAACACGTTTCTTGTAAGAACTGCTGATGTGTGGAACTCGTTGCCAGCGTAAGTGTTTCCAACAAAATACAATCCGAAATCCGATTTTTATATATTTTTTTTTGTAATTTGGTGTAGAGTTATATTATTATTATTATTAATCCGGGGTTGTACAAGCAGAAGGTGAATAGGTATTTTCTAGGCAAGCGTGCTCCATCTTCGGCCACATCGTCACTTTCCACCAGGTGAGATCGTGGCCAAACGCATGCCTAGTCCGATGTTAAAAAAAAACACATTTAAAAACCAAAAAAAAAGTGTACATGATCTATGGCAAAGACGCGTGTGACCTATCACGTAACGTAATATATATAATTATATATATATATTACATAGAGAATATCTATAAGAGATTGAAGTGGAGAGTGTGTGTGGTGAGTGGAGTTCGAGTGGAGATTGTATTATTAATTAGCGCGATCGGTTCACATGCAGAAGGGTGTGGTTTCAAAGCCCAACAATGAGTTTGAGCTGCCGGTGAAGGAAAACATTGTAAAGAAACCATAGCATGGTGGTAGTGTACTCGGCAGGCTAGCTACCATTCTCGGGTCTCAGGTCTCTCAGGTCGCCAGTTGTTACACCACTTAATTAAGTTTATTTCTTCTGTATTGTATTATATTTTTTAGTGTGTGCAATAAAGAGTTAATCAATCACTCTCAAGTTGAAAATCTGGCATCAATATCCAACAGTGTGTTCCAACCACAATCTTGAGAGCCATTTTTATTCCAGCCTAGGTGTGCTTTATCATTTTAGACCACACCGTCACTTAACATCAGGTGAGCTGTGGTCAAACATCTAGATTGTCAACCATTTAAAAAACTCTATTTAATGCGACTAATGAATAGCAGAAAGTTGCAGAAAAGTAACAAAGAAGTGAAATTATATTCCGATCAGAATAATAGAATAATAGTTTGAATTAACATTTTTTTTTAAGGTTGACAGGTTAGACGTTTCATCACAGCTCTCCTGATGTTAAGTGACGGTGTGGTCGAAGATAGTTAAACACACCTAGCCTGGAATGGAACTGACACTCAAGTGAGGCTGCCAGAACACACCGTTAGATGCAAGGCGGCAGATTATCAACTTAAAAAAATTAAATAGAAAGTACTCTACCACCATGCAAATATACATGTTTTTTAAAAAGTGCTTTCCTACTCAGTTTATTAATTCTAAGCCCGGCACGACGTAGCATGTTGCGTGTATTTGAATAGACCTTTAGTTACAATTTTCTTTCGTAATAAATAACAATGACATCTATGCAACTATCTAACGATTATTCTTTGAATACGATTACTAATAGACACTGACTATAAGTTTTAAAATCGTCTGAAGCGACTAGTCAACAACAATATAGGCTAGAAAGGGACAGACTGCTTGCTTTACTACCACGTTTCTATTTTCTGTCTTATTCTAGCCCGAGACATTAATACTAAAGTAAATTTTTGAAGATTTTAGTTGACAATAAACTAATCCTTAAATTTTTCAACTAACTTTGTTTGAAATTGTCAACTTTTCACAATCTACAGAGTAATATAAAATAAATATCGTAGGAAATTATACACAGCGCCATCTGACCCCAAGCAAAGCAAAGCTAGTACTATGGAAGTCAGGTAACTGATAGAATACTTAAATACTTTTTTTTTTGTAAACATACAGGACACCCAGACACAGAACAAACATATTTTGTTTTGTCCTGGGTGGGAATCGAACCCACGCCCTTCAGCTCTTGAAGGAGACATTCTGCCAATGAACCAACAGGGCTGTCAAATATTGAGTTTATATAAATAGAGTTTTAGTCGCATCGGACTAATAAAAAATGCATTCAAATATCCACTTTATGTACTAGGCCCATAATAAATGGGCTGGGAGCGAAAACTTAATTATAATTTACTTTATTATTAGGTACATAAGGTTCGAGCGTTGATCCGAAGCAACCAAACTCTAAAATTCATTTTCTTTACAAAACAATTTTTAAACAGTTCATGTCAACTAAAACCTTCAAAACCAGACTACAATAAGTTCATTTAAAAATAACACATAAAACCATACGCAATAGAGTAACGTTTACTTTGAACCTGTTTCATTCGCATAAGCACCGTGGTCCGACACCCGTGGACTCCAAGAGCGAGACGCATTCACGAAGCCCGAAAGTGGAAAAGAGACGTAAGACACGACACCTACACAATAATTACAAAGTACCATATAATCTTCATATAGTAACAATAGCAAAGTTTTGAACACCATATCGAAGGACCAAGCTTAAACTACAACGACAACAGTCGAAATCAACCAAAAAAATCTGGCTCTAAGGACCAACATTGATTAAAAATCAGCTCGAATGACAAGAATTGGTCATGGAAACTAGCTTTAAGAACTTTGAGCGTCACAAAAACCAGACAGCATCAGAATTTACCTTTGTACGCGCCAATATTTTGCATTACGGTTTTTTTTACCCTACTTCTGTCCTATACTGTACGAATCATACGTTATACAAACATTTATAATATTCTTTACGCCAAACGTCAAATTCTCAAGGCGGTCACAGTTTGCTTTATCTCTCTACATTTACCTATCTTTGTCTATTGCATACTTACGTCACTTTTCTACGGTTCGGGCTTTAAGACTTTGGTAGATTGCCGTGGTGTCGCTTCCCGCGGCGGCGTCGGCATCAACTACGCTTGTCAGCGTCGCCGGCGGACAAGCTCGTGGACTTTCCGCCGGGCAAGCTCGCGAGCTTCTCGCCCGAGCCCGCAGACTTGTCCGCCTTCGAAAAGAACAACTTCAAGGCGCCCGCGGACATCAAGTAGAACCAGTACAGCTGAGGCATCATTAAAACGCTGATGGAGATTTTGCATCCGGTCGGAAGAGACTTAATGGCCTGGAAAGTAAAGAAAGATGAATTACTGATGATAGTATGTTACTTATATGGTGTTCTACAAATCTTTTTTTAAATATTTTTTTATGGTTGACAGGCTAGGTGTTTGACCACAGCTCACCTGATGTTAAGTGAAGGTGTAAACGAAGATGGTAAAGCATACCAAGCCTGGAATGGAACTGGCTCTTAAGTGAGGCAGCCGGAACACACCGTTTGGTGCTTGACGGCAGATTTTCAACTGGAGTGTGGTAGCTAGCCAGCCGAGTACTAGAAAGTACCCTACCCCACCATGCTATGGTTTCCTCACGATGTTTTCTTTCCCCGGCAGCTCAAGTTGACTGTTGGGGTTTGAATCCTAAAATCTAAAATCTTTTTTTCTTTCTTTCTTTCAAATACGGGCATAAATATGACACGGGTGGGTCGCTTCTGCATGAGCTGTACCTCAATGTAGGAGAGTCCAGTGACGCGGCTGTAGAGCAGGCACACGTAGGGCAGGCTGGCGACGCGGCACACGAAGAACGTGAGCAGCATCAGCAGCCCGTTGGCGAGGTACAGGCGCGCCGCCTTCAGCCGCAGCCGCGCCAGGATACCGCGCAGGGACACGAACGGCGTCGACAGCTCCATCAGGTACACAAACCCGAACGTGCAGTCGCCCAGCTCGCCGCGCAAATACTGGGAACCATGGGAAAATATTTTATAATACTTTTTATTTGACCCCAAACTAAGCAAAGCTTGCCCTTATATGGAAGACAGATAACTGATGACTGATAACTGATAGAATACTTTTCTAAATTTTTTTTTTGTAAATACATACTAATAATGCATACAGTACACCCAGACACAGAACAAACATTTGTTTACGTCACAAAATGCTTGTCCTGGGTGGGAATCGAACCCACGCCCTTCAGCTCTTGGAGCAGACGTACTACCAATGATCCAACAGTTTTCGGCATAAAAAGTAGCCTATGTGTTAATCCAGGGTCTCGGCTACCTCCATACCAAATTTCATCCAAATCCATTCTCTAGTTTTTGCGTGAAAGTGTAACAAAGATCGATACAAACTTTTACATTTATAATATTAGCGAGACAGTGGGGTAACAATATAATAATAAAAATATATATATACATATATATATATTATAATATATTTTATTTGTTATTTGTGTCTTATAAAAAAAAAGTTTTTCTTTCTTTCTTTCAACAAGCTAAAGAGTTTGAAAAATCTATAACCAGACTGCGAACAAGAATAAATTTAAAAATCCCCGACAGGTGTATAGTATTCTACCAGTCAAGCCCTTTCATTTGATACCCATATTGAGAGAGTTGTGAAAAAATATGTAATCCGCCATTTTGTGGCGGCGGCCATCTTGGACCGATTTTATGTAACCATAGCTTAGAACACTCGCGACTAATTCACCTTACAAAACAAAAAAAAAACACAAAATCAAAATCGGTTCATCGGAGCTACGATGCCACAGACAGACACACACAAAGACACGTCAAACTTATAACACCCCGTCGTTTTTGCGTTGGGGATCTACTGAACATAAAAGGAAGTAGAAGTTCCTCACTCACCACAATGACGAGGAATCCAAAGCCACCTATAAATAGATGGTGGAAGAGTATCACAGGTTCATGTCTGCAGTAGTCCAGGAAGGAAGTGCCGACGGGTTTCTTGCCGTCGCCGGCGGAGAGCGCGGCGGCTCCGTTCTTGGCTCGTTGAATCTTGCTTTTTATGTAGTTCATGTTGTCTTTGGCGTTCATTTCTAGGTGCACCTGGAAATAAATCGTAACATTCAATCATTTTTAGGTGCAGCTGGGAAGAATGTACGGTGTGGTCGAATGTACCTGTCTCTTAAGTGAGGCTGCCGGAACACACCGGTGCTTGGCGGCAGATTTTCAACTTGAGGATGGTAGCTAGCCAACGGAGTACTAGAAAATACCCTAACACCATGCTATGGTTTCCTCACGATGTTTTTCCTTCACCGGCAGCTCAAGTGCATTGATTGGGGTTTGAAGACACGCCCTTCGGCGTGTGATCTAGGCTAATGTAGCGGGTAACACCGCTGGGTGAGCTAGTATATCATACTAGCTGCGCCCCATGGTTATAAATGTTTTCGGGATAAAAAGTAGCCTATGTGTTAATCCAGGGTGTCAGCTACCTCCATACCAAATTTCATCCAAATCCGTTCAGTAGTTTTTGGGTGAAAGAGTAACAAACACCCATCCATCCATCCACCCAAACTTTCACATTTATAATGTTAGTGGGATTGCGAAGTATACTCACCAGGTACATAGACCAGATGTCGTAGAAGAAGTAAGCTGCCCCGAACCACGCGTACGCTTCGGACATGTAGTGCGAAGAGCGCATGAAGTCTCGGGTACAAGACCACAAGCACACTACTGCACCGGTCACGCAGCAGAATGCCGCTTGTACTGCCGACACCACTCTGGAAAAGAAACTGATGATCAGCAGAGAATCTCAATGGTGGACTACTTATCACAGAAAATTGAGAATATAAAGATTTTTTTATGTGGAAGTAATGAGACGAACAAGGCGCTCTCCTGATGGTAAGACATAACGCCTGTCCATGACCATTGCAGCAATACACAGAACTTTGAGTAGCAAAACAAAGTCTATCTATAGGGTAAAACTAGTCTATAGGGTATCGCTGCTTTGGCGCTCATAAAAAAGTCGATATGTCACGTGAACAACTTATGTCAATCCTGTACATTTTTGAACTTTTCTGTTAGCGTTATAGAATACATCGACTGTTACTCTTTCTAGGCCTTCAGGGCAATTATAATTGGCTAACGTTGATTGTTGCGCTGCGTCCAATTCATCATCATCATCATCATCATCATCAGCCCTTCGCTGTCCACAGCTGTACGTAGGCCTCTCCCAATGCACGCCACTGAGCTGATGCTCGCTGCGTCCAATTAGAAAGCATTAATGCTACTTAATTGTGCTAATATCTTAGAGAAAATTCCACCACCCACTCAACTTTGTGCTGCCGTTCTCTTACTTGTTAATGATGTCAAGTAGCTCGCCACCGGTGAGCGAGTACTTGCGGCGGAAGCGCACGCCTGCACCAGTGTACAGCCCGAGCATGGTCAGCACTTCGAACAGCGTCATGAAGTAGACCAGCCCCAACGCAGTCAGCGCGCCGCCGCGCCTGACTGATACTCTGGAAATAAATAGCGTAAAACATCAGGATACATTCTTACTTCTTAGTTTTTTTTAATGTTTGACAAGCTACGTGTTTGACCACGGCTCACCTGATGTTTAGTTACGATATGATCACTGGAGCTACTATGCCAGCGGCCCAGAGCCTCGCTCCGATACTTCAAGGAGCTGGGTTGGCTCGGGTAATCGCTGGTAGGGGGAAATGCAGAATACACCCCAAGCGGTACGTCAGTGCAGAACTTATCGCTTCCACTTTGAATAAGAAGAATAAGAATGGTCGAACATCTAGCCTGCAATGAAACTGGCTCGCAAGTGAGGCTGCCGGAACACACCGTTAGATCTTTGGCGACAAGTTTTCAACTTGAGGATGGTAGCTAGCCAGTCGAGTAGTAGAAAATACCCTACCACCACGCTATAGATTCCTTCACCGGTAGCTCAAGCTCATTGTTGGTTGTACCCATGCCCTTTCGCGTGTGAACTAACCGCGCTAACCACTGAGCTATCATCGGTACAGAATGCGTCGTATAATGTTCTGCGTTCAGTCCCTAGAGCACGCCACTAGCTAAGAACTTTGGATTACCACTTTTTGACGTGGATATACTTGTGATCACTAGAAATTGTAGAATTTTAAAACAGTGTAGATGTTGCAAAAATTTGACGAGTAGTCAACTGTGACGTCACCGCGTGCGATACGTAATGTACAATAATGCCGCGTAAAAGCTCGGGTAGAGTAGAGCAGTCATTAAAGTCTATAATAGGCTATTTGTATCTGTGACCAGAACGATCCTTTGAGTTTTATTTTAAGACTTTTAATGAGACGAATTTGACGCTCTCCTGATGGTAAGAGATAACGCCTGTCCATAACCATTGCAGTCCAGGCATCACTTTGTTTGTATTGAATAGACTCAGAAACTACAGGACCGATTTAAAAAAAAAATTCACGCGTTGGGAAGAATGAAAGAAAAGAAAGAAAATAATTTTATTTTGCAACAATACAAAAAAAAAACAAAAATAACAACAAATAGAGACAAACAGTCAGGGAAGCTACACTATCCCCAGGTGACAAAGGCTACTAGGCACTTTTTACTCCTGTATTCCCACGGGAATTGGACTACGCGAGTGAAACGTCGAGGCGTCCGCTAGTCTATTGCAAAAAAAAAATACCGTCTGGCTTCCAATCTTGAGGTCCTGCGTTCGAATCCCACGGCACGTAACACTGTCTTATCTAGGTTACAAAGAAAATATTTAATCTGTGCCGTAGGTGTGAGGTCGCGTGCCCAAAACCCATAACTCACGCATGTGTGCGTGCGCGATGCTCGTTTCCACCCGCTAGTGTTTACGACCTATTTATCTGGCAACGTGGCCGAATGACGAAACTGGATTGCTCTAACCGTTATGCACAGAAGTTACTATGGTGGCTCCCTCATTTAAACGTGTAGTTAACTTGGCCGGAGTATTGAGTAATGTTTTGATATGATGACCTCTTACCACCTTCTAGATCGTCTAGATATGTATCTATCGCTGCGGTACCAAAAATTCTGCTGCCAAGTACTACTACATTACTGTGTCCCGATTGAAATAGTATTGCAGCTAGAGAAATTACAGGGCTGTCGCGACCAACCACCGAAAGTCTCAAAATAATTTGACAAGTAAGTAAGTTGACAGCCCCGTTGGCTCATTGGTAGTATATCTGCCTTGAGAGCGGTAAGGCGTGGGTTCGATTCCCACTCAGGGCAAACATTTTGTGAATAAACAAATGTTTGTTCTGTCTGGGTATTCTGTCTGTATTTACAAAAAAAAAAAAGTATTTATGTATTCTATCAGTTATCTGACTTCCATCACACAAGCTCTGCTTAGTTTGGGGCCAGATGGCGCTGTGTGTATAGTCCTACGATATTTATTATTAATGAGCGCCAAAGCAGCGATGCCCCGGACTTTCTTTTGCTACTCAAAGTTCTGTGTACCTATTACTGCAATAGTCAAGGACATGCGTTATCTCTTACCGTTTGGAGAGCGAATCGTTCATCTCAATACTTTTTAATTAAGAAAGCCATAAGCGATGGGAAGAAATCGGGAGTGTATAAGTTAAGTTGCGACGAATGTAATGGCGTATATGTAGGGCAAACTGGACGAAACTTTGAGACACGATACAAAGAACACTTGTCCGCGTACCGGAATAATCATCCAGAAAAATCTCACTTCGCAAAACATCTATTAGACACTGGACATACACTTCAGAGCAACAATACATTTGAGATCCTACATAAATGTGAAAAAGGATTCCGTATGAGCGTACTAGAACTATTGGAAATTTGGAAACATGGAAATACAGATGAGTCATTGCTTAATGACCAAACATGCACACATCGCCATTACTGCGATGCTTCAGTGCGCATGCGCGGGTGGCAGGGGCGGGGCCAAATAGTATATAAAGCGCCGCTGTCAAGGACGATCACTCAGTCTCGACCAAGCGCTCGAAGAGTCAACACGTCCTGAGGATGCCTCGTGTAGAGGTGAAACACGTGTCGACAAAGTGGTTACTGCAGAGAGGAGGATTCTTGATTATTTTAAATAGATTTATTGTAGTTTTAATTTAATTTTTGACAAATTAAGAATATTTCCAAGTTTATGAGTTCTAGATTTTAAGTAAGATTAGGGTTTTAATTAATAAGCAGTGTAAAATTAGTTTAATTTAAGTCTCCTCGTCACTGTTGGAACTGGAACGACTGTTAAGCGGAAATAAACTAAATATAAACATTGAACATTCAATTAAAAAAAAGTTTTTGAAGCTATGTGAAGTGTGCCGACCCGAGTGAATTATCGTCTTACCCTTCTCACAATGATAAAAGGCCCGTGCCCAGTAGTGGAACAGTTTACAAATCAGTAATATTTATTGGCCATGAATAACAATAATGTTAAAGGCAAGTCACATGTACAAAAAAACCTTTTTTTTTTTATGGTTGACAGGCTAGTTGTTTGACCACAGCTCACCTGATGTTAAGTGAAGGTGTGGTCGAAGATGGTAAAGCACACCTAGCCTGGAATGGAACTGGCTCTCAAGTGAGGCTGCCGGAACACACCGTTAGATGCTTGGCGGCAGATTTTCAACTTGAGGGTGGTAGCTAGCCAGCCGAGTACTAGAAAGTACCCTACCACCATGCTATGGTTTCCTCACGATGTTTTCCTTCACCGGCAGCTCAAGCTCATTGTTGGGGGTTGAACCCATGCCCTTTGGCATGCGAACCTACCGCGCTAACCACTGAGCTATCATCGCTACAAAACCTTACAATTACACTTTAATGAATAAAGCTATATACGATTTCTTAACCCAATCTAACAACAACGAACACACTACAGCGGAGGCTCCGTTTATGTGCTACACATAAATGAGGATTCCGAGAATCTAATAGACATATTATTATATTCACATAATTTGTAAAAAGGATTGCTTTCCAAAAAAAAATTAATGGTTTTTTTTTAAATCGGTATGATTTAATTCTGTAATATATTTTGGCAATTTATTATACATTAATATTTTGGCGTGACGGCCCTGCTTTTCAACTTTACCTAACCTAGTCCTGTATAAAACTAGGCTGACCTAGGACGAAGATGAATGGGCCTGTATAGCAAACTTATACGGGCACAAAATTACGATAGCGCTCTGCAATCGAAACTGTACCTAGCTGCAACTGCATAAAGCGCTAAATTGACAGTTCTACACATAACTCATACGGACTTGGATGAGTGAAATCTCATATCTAAGGTTATTCTGGGTTATCTACATCTTTGAGCTGTCAATGTTCATGAAAAGATAGACATGTAGACTGAAAAACATGCTAAAATAAAAGTACTTGGTAATATCTCCTTAGAGGGAGGTCGTCTATGTCCAGATATTCTGCCGCCAAGCAGTAGTGTGTAAACAATACCCAAACTGTGTTTTTTTTTTAATGTAAAAAAATAATGAGGCGAACGAGACGCTCTCCTGATGGTAAGAGATAACGCCTGTCCATGACGATTGCAGAGATGAACACAGAACTCTGAGTAACAAAACAAAGTCCAGGGCATCGCTGCTTTGGCGCTCATTACTTTGGAGACTTCGATGGTTAGTCTCAACAGCCCAGTAATTTCGTTGCACTGTATGTATTATAAGTATGTATTTACAAAAGAAAACAATTTTTTTTTATGGTTGGCAGGCCAGGTGGTTGTCCACAACTCACCAGATGTCAAGTGAAGGTGTGGTAAAGATAAAAATAAAGATCATTTATTTGATAAAACACGACGGTCGAAGATGGTAAAGCACACCTAGCCTGGAATAGAACTGGCTCTCAAGTGAGGCTGCCGGAACACACCGTTAGATGCTTGGCGACAGATTTTCAACTTGAGGGTGGTAGCTAGCCAGCCGAGTACTAGAAAGTAACCCTACCACCATGCTATGGTTTCCTTACGATGTTTCCCTTCACCGGCAGCTCAAGCTCATAGTTGGGGTTTGAACCCACGCCTTTCGGCATGCGAACCTACCGCGCTAACCACTGAGCCATCATCACTACGAAATAAGCTAACAGTGCCATCAAAGACTTAAGGCCTAGTTGATGCACTAAAATATCTGGTGCTAGATGCACTTTACTCCATCGTCATTCGATGTCGGTCGGTTGTTAAGTTTTTACAAGACCTTGGAAACTCGCAGAGGTGAAACAAGCCTCGCATATTCATGAATCCAAAACCGTAAAACTGTATAAATTAGGTATTAATTAACAGATAACATCATTGTACACTGAACTCGTTAAATTTTTTGAACCTTGTCGCAGTGATAAAAGTTTTTTTACTTGGTGGTAGATTTCCTTAGCAGGAGGTCGTCTAGGTAGGTACCACCGCAGTACCAGATATTCTGCCGCCAAGCAGTAGTGTGCAAACATTACTGTGTTCCGGTTTGAAGGGTACTGCAGCTAGCGAAATTACTGGGCTGTTGAGACTAACCATCTAGTCTCAAAGTAGTGAGTGCCAAAGCAGCGATGCCCTGGACTTAGTTCTGCAACTCAAAGTTCTCTGTATTGATGCAATGGTCATTGGTCATGGATATGCGTTATCTCTTACCATCAGGAGAGCGTCTCGTTCGTCTCATTATTTTTTACATTAAAAAAAAAATAACTACAGAGTGCAAATTCATTAAAGTGTACTATTGTCTCGGTTACAAAAATGGCACCTACTATAAATATTGTGACTTTTTAAAACTATTTGAACGCTGGAGAGGTGGGGTGGTGGAGATACCCCGGATTGGAAATAATGGTAAATCCGTGGCTGTATCTAGCTATGCTACAAAACTAAAGAAAATTACAATAATACTACAGCAAACAATTATTACCACACGGTTCCATTACCATATTTCGGTATCAAGGTTGCATCATCGTCACAAACATACTTATCTGAGGTTAATCTTTGACGTAACCAAGTAAACAGAACATTTGATGGATGCCAGTCATTAATTTTAAGACCGCAAGTACGTATTTTAGTTTTCACACTGCTCGCGACTAACATATCTACCTATCATGTGGTCAAATGGGCGAACTAAACATTTTCAAAGACTAGAATATGGTTACCAAGCTGTGTATGCCTACAACTGGCGCATGTATCGGAACACTACGGCTAGGTGTGCTTTACCATCTTCGGCCACACCTTCACTTGACATCAGGTGAGCTGTGGTCAAACACCTAGCCTGTCAACCATTAAAAAAAAAAAACATAACTTTTTGCAATGTGATTGTAAATTTCGCAATAAATGTGCTGTTGGCGTACCTACCTTAAAAAATAAATAAATCCTATAATGGTTCCTTTTTCTTTTTTGGTGTAAGAACCCTAAAAAACATATCTCGCCTAATCATTATTAAAATAATTGGTTCAGATTGATCACAATCACTACACGTTATGAGGATTTCATAGCATCACGGCTAGCTCATTACCGTCAACCAAGTTTTCCGTCCACGGTTGAGCCACAATCGCATTTTATAACCAAAACCCACAGCTGCCAGTGAATATTATTTAGTTCCCAAATTTGCCCACCACTAGAGATACATCGCAATATATGGACGGCTGAAATATAATGTACAAGTGATTCCGAGCATGACAGGTCATTGCTGAAGTATTGGAAGTAATAGCACGTGAAATCGTTTGGTAACTAATTGACCGAGCGGGGTAAAGTTACGGGGACATATGGACATGTTTCTATGTTCATTTGCACATAAACAAAAAACAAATATTCTTTGTATTAAACGGTTTAAGAGATCCTACTAATCAGTGGCGTAGCGTGCCTTGGAGGGGCCCTGTATCAAAATTAGTATGGGGCCCCATGAAGGGTAAAGATTTCTCACTAAAGAAACAAAAATGCTTGCTAAAATAAGTATTAATTGATCGTATGACAATTTTTTTGTTTTTTCCCCGGGAAGCACAAGTGACATTGTGGGTAAAATACACACGTACTTACACACGTTAGGGGACCCTGTGGGTTGGGGGCCCCGTATAATTGATACGGCTCATATGGTGGTAGCTACGCCGCTGCTACTAATCCTATCCTACTTCTTACTATCCCACTAATATTATAAACGCGAAAGTTTGTAAGAATAAAAAAAAAATAAAGAAAGAAAGAAAATGATTTTATTTTGTAACACAGAACACAACAAACAGAGACAAACAGTATGAATGTATGTTTGTTACTCTTTCACGCGAAATCTACTGAACGGATTTGGATGAAATTTTGTATGGAGGTAGCTGAGACCCTGGATTAACACATAGGTACTTTTTGTTTCGAAAACATGTAGCGAAAAACACCGCGGGGCGCAGCTAGTAATATTGTAAACGCGAAAGTTTGTAAAAATGTATTGATGTATGTTTGTTACTCTTTCACGCAAAAACTACTGAACGGATTTGGATGAAATTTTGTATGTAGGTAGCTGAGACCCTGGATTAATACATAGGTGACTTTTTTCCGAAAACATGTAGCGGGTAACACCGCGGGGCGTAGCTAGTTAAAAATAATATTAGAGTAATTTTAAATTCATGTGCTGACATTATTTATTTATTTTGTGTAAAAAGTAATGAGACGAACGAGACGCCCTCCTAATGGTAAGAGATAACGCCTGCCCATGACCATTGCAGCGATACACAGAACTTTGAGTAACAAAACAAAGTCCAGGACAACACTGCTTTGGCGCTCATTACTTTAAGACTTTTGATGGTTAGTCTCAACAGCCCAGCAATTTCGCTAGCTGCAGTACCCTTCCAACCAGAACCCAGTAATGTTTAGCGGCAGAATAACTGGTACTGCGGTGGTACCTACCTAGACGACCTGCTAAGGAGATCTACCACCAAGTAAAAGTAGTTGTACATGTGCAAACTTTAGAAAATATATGTATTATGTATACCCAAAAACTATTTGGTGTAGAATTTGAAATAAATTATTATTAGATTTCAAAAATAATGGAACTGAAAATTGACGAGAGCTGCAAAAATGTAACAGCCTACACTTTGGAAATGTGTCGATTTGCCACTAAGTAAACATACAGATGTAGTTAGAAGCGTCTGTTATCAGGCAACAGCATCGTAATCAGCAGTTCTGGCTCATTTAGCGGGCACGTGGCCTTGATTAACTCCATAACAACATTATGGAGAGTGGAACAAACGAGAATTCGAGCCGGCATGCGCAAACTAAGCTAACTGTGCGGTACGCACTAAGAGATCTAACAATCTCAGAAAGAAGGAGGACGTCTTGGTAGGTACCAACGCAGTACCATATATTCTGCCGTGTAAACATTACTGTGTTCAGTCTACAAGTCATGAAGCATGGACTAATAAGGAGGCATCATCATCAGCCTTTTGTAGTCCACTGCTGGGCATGCCTCTCCCAAGACACGCCACTCAGCCCGATCTTCGGCTTTTCGCTTCCATCCACCGCCAGCTGTCCTACGTATATCGTCACTCCATCGAGTCTCAAGGCGTCCTACGCTACGTTTGCCAATTCGCGGTCTCCACTCTAGAACACGTCTACCCCAGCGGTTGTCGGTTCTGCGACTGATATGTCCAGCCCTTTTTTTTTTATGTTTGACAGGCTAGATATTTGACCACAGCTCACCTGATGTTAAGTGAAGGTGTGGTCGAAGATGGTAAAGCACACCTAGCCTGGAATGGAACTGGCTCTCAAGTGAGGCTGCCGGAACACACCGTTAGATGCTTGGCGGCAGATTCTCAACTTGAGGGTGGTAGCTAGCCAGCCGAGTACTAGAAAGTACCCTACCACCATGCTATGGTTTCCTCACGATGTTTTCCTTCACCGGCAGCTCAAGCTCATTGTTGGGGTTTGAACCCACGCCCTTCGGCATGCGAACCTACCGCGCTAACCACCGAGCTATCATTGCTACACTATTATAATGAACTAACTGTGCTCGCGGTCTCGCTCGCATGCTCTCAATGCAGTAGGTACCTATCGAGCTATACGGCGCGGGCGGTCTCGGCATGCGCGCCCTCGGACTCTGCGCCCGGGTGTGCACCCCCTGAACCCCCGCGTTAACACGGCAGTAGTGGAAAAATTTGTCTTTTCCCGAACGGAAACGTAACAACGCTGGAATATGCCTCTCTCGTTTTTGCCAGCGGAAGCAGTTTTAATTCAGCTCGAGTGCTGGATGGGTCGTCAAGGAGGCATATGATGGAGTTTTATATGAGACAGACCTGTCTTCAGGGTTGAGGATGAGCACCAGGTTGATGGCTGTCGCGAGCGAGGCTACGTTCAGCACTGACAGCGTCACCAGTAGCGACCGGAAGTGCTTTTGCTGAAACAAACTTAATTATTAATCAACTAGCAGAAAACTATGGGACTACTCTTTAATTACTACTGTCTTTGTTTTGACATATTTTTTGATTTTGATATTTTAAAATATGAATGGAAAAATGACCTGTAACTTTGATGTTATTAATAAATGATTTGTATTTGAGCTGCCCATTAAGGAAAACATTGTGCGGAAACCAGCTGGCTAGAGGCTTACCTCTACTCTCACAATAAGAAGAAGCTTGTGCCCAGCAGCAACATCGGATTAAAACAACAGGGTTGGTTCGAACAGAACTCTTACTTTTACTCAAATGTTTGTTCTGTGTCTGGGTGTACTATATGTATTATAAGTATGTATTTACAAAAAAATATATATTTAAGTATTCTATCAGTTATCTGACTCCCATAGTACAAGCTTTGCTTAGTTTGGGGTCAGATGGCGCTATGTGTAATGTCCTACGATATTTATTTATTCCAGAAAAACATTAGGTACTTAGGCAAAACTTTTCTTAGGCAGTCTAAAAAGAGTATCTAATATCTATTCTTATTTTTTTTTTCTTATTGGTCAGACAATAGTCTGTACGAATTAAAAGACTTGGTGGTAGATTTCCTTAGCAGGAAGTCGTCTAGGTAGGTACCACCACAGTACCAGATATTCTGCCGCCAAATAGTAGTGTGTAAACATTACTGTGTTCCGGTTTGAAGGGTATTACAGCTAGCGAAATTACAGGGCTATTGAGACTAACCATCGAAAGTCCAAAGTAATGAGCACCAAAGCAGCGATGCCCCGGGCTTTGTTTTGCTACTCAAAGTTCCGTGGATTGCTGCAATGGTCATGGACATGCGTTATCTCTTACCAT
Organism: Biston betularia; assembly: GCA_905404145.2. Classification (NCBI taxonomy): domain Eukaryota; kingdom Metazoa; phylum Arthropoda; class Insecta; order Lepidoptera; family Geometridae; genus Biston; species Biston betularia. Next base: position 1,044,425 of record FR989883.1, read on the forward strand.
CAGGAGAGCGCATCGTTCGTCTCATTACATTTACATTTAAAAAAAAAAATCTTAACTTTTTTACAAACATCAATGAGGGCAAAGACCAAGGTTAAAATAAACTAAAACATTTTCCAACTAACACAATAGATAATATATTTCTTTACTTCAATAAAAGAAATAAAATTCTGTCAAGTTTGAATTGTGAGAACTGTAGCGATTTTATTACCTTAATAATTCTTAATGTAAAACACTAACTTGTTTAAATATAACTTAAACTACATAAATACATCATGCTATGTCATAAACTGATGGACTCCTGTAAGTTATGATAATTATTATTTAGTCCTACAGCTGGGTAAAGGCCTGTCTTCCTCCTTTCCATGCCTCTCTATTTGATATTGAGGTCCAATCCTTATCGTGAGAGATCTGCTGGCATTCGGCAAACATGTCCAATATTGGCCAGCCCGCTTTAGCTTTTTTAGTCGCGTCAGTTTGTTTTTTTTTTTTTTGCAGCGATACACAGAACTTTGAGTAATAAAACAAAGTCCAGGGCATCACTGCTTTGGCGTTCATTACTTTGAGACTTTGGATGGTTAGTCTCAACAGCCCAGTAATTTCGCTAGCTACAATACCCTTCGAACCAGAACACAGTAATGTATACACACTACTACTTAGCGGCAGAATAATTGGTACTGCGGTGGTACCTACCTAGACGACCTCCTGCTAGGGAGATCTACCACCAAGTAAAAGTAAGTTGTTATCTTTACACCAGTATATATGCATCACTCATAGACAAACCGCAAGCTTTGTTGTTTGATTGTCAAAGACCTACTCCGAGTGGTGTATATATGAGGATGATGATTTAGTAAATATAATATCAGCCTGTATAGTGTATACTTGTAATCTAGACTTTTATTTCACAATAAGAACATAGAAATAATCAAATTAAAAGTATTTACTATTGACTGCAATATTATTCATAGACAAACCGCAAGCTTTGTTGTTTGATTGTCAAAGACCTACTCCGAGTGGTGTATATATGAGGATGATGATTTAGTAAATATAATATCAGCCTGTATAGTGTATACTTGTAATCTAGACTTTTATTTCACAATAAGAACATAGAAATAATCAAATTAAAAGTATTTACTATTGACTGCAATATTATTAAACTTTAAGCTCAATAACTATTTTTCACAGGACAAGCACTAACTAGGGTTTCATATATAGAACACAGAAGCTAAAAATGGCAACAGCCATATTCAATGTTCTTCTTTCTCTTAAGTTAAATTAAATCTTCTTTCTCTTTAATTAGACAGCATTTCACTAAACACAACATAAAACTTAAATTGCAATATGACATAACTAAAATTATAAATGTTTACATTTTGACATGATTGAATTAGGTAAAAAAAAATCCGAAAGACATAATACCATTGACACAATTGTATTTGCCATGACCAATTATTATATCTTGCTTATGAACAGCACAAAATCTAATAATAATTATTATCATACATTATAATATTATGCTACTAAATATGATAAGAATACATTTCGACCCAATGGGTGACTAACTAATTTATTTCTATATACATACGATCCATTCCATTATTGCTAAAATTTGTTATGTAACATAATTTTATGAAAATACGAAATCCTTATACAATACATAGGTGAAACTTTAAAACCCACACTTGTATACATAAATCTAAGACATTGTCCAGATGGTTTCTGACTCACTGCAAATATTTATCACACCTGAGAGCACTGTGATTCACTTTGATCACTTACTGCACACAATTAACCGCTTTGCATAAGAAGAATTAGGGTTTAAAATATCCTGACATATACATTTCTACAATGCTTCAAAGTCCTATACTATGGGTGTACTTTGTTTTGTTTGTTTTTATGTGAAAGTAATGATACGAAGGAGTTGTAAGTTGGTTCTATTCTGTTCTCCTGTTGGTAAGAGATAACACATGTCCATGACTATTGCAACAATACACAGAACTTTGAGTAGCAAAAGAAAGTCTGGGGCATCGCTGCTTTGGCGCTCATTGCTATGGTAAGTCTCAACAGCCCTGTGATTTCACTAGCTGTAGTACCCCTCAAACTGGAACACAGTAATGTTTAGACACTACTACTAGGTGGCAGAATATCTAGTAGGTACTGCAGTGGTACCTACCTAGACAACCTCCTACTAAGGAGATGTACCAACACATATTAGTAAGAGAGATATTAATATTTTACATAACTATTTTAAAAGGCAGCTAAATTAGTTTATGTATTGTGGAAGTTATGTGCTTCCCAACAAACATCATTTGATTTCATTTTATCATATTTATTTATATATATTGCATAGAATAACAATGAAGCGCTATTTAACCCAGTATCCTTTATGAATCATATATTTTTCAAAGATAAACATTAGCCTTTGTTTCAATTTATGACTATAATGTCCATTCTGAATTCGACTCAAATCCTTCAAGCCATTACTGTTTACTTGCATAATCCTTAACTTTCACATTCATAACTTGTTTTTTTTGAGTTTCTTTATTAATTATTAGGAGAAAGTATTTTTATGCAAGAATAAATATAAAAGAACTAGCAACCCACCCCGGCTTTGCATGGGTGCAATGTAGATACTAGCATAATACATTATTTTGATCTATCTTGTAAGGTTTAGCCAGAATTTGCAATGTAAGCGCACAAAAATATGTTTATTTACAACATTTCAATACAAATATTTTAAAATTCTCGATTTTTCTCTACTAAAATATGCATGTATTCCTTCCTCTTGAATCACTCTGTCTATTGATGGACACCACATTAAAATATGTTGCGTAGTTTATAAGACCTAAGCAAACAGACTACAGGAAGGAACTATGTTTTATACTTGGTAGAGATTTGTTTTCTCCCAGAAGCTGTGAACTTCTTCTCACCTTATTTTCCGGGATACAATTTTCTTATCAGCCTAACAATTTAAAATTGTCAAAAGATAAAAATAAGAATCATGTGCTGTTTTTTATAGTAATAAAGACAATTAACATCCACTGTTCTAAATAGTATTAAAAAAAATACATATTTTGGAGTTTTAAGGACAGTAAACGTCTAATTCTTCTTTAATAGCAACGGTAAGTCGAAAAATGTGCATATTCTAGGTATGGATTTTTGCTTACATTTATATGTAATATGAGAGCACAATACTTACATGACAATGAAAACTTGTGTGGTGCCTACATAAGAATCGGTTTGGGCGACTCAATCATGGGTTTAAGACAAGGATGATAAACATAAATCACAGTTAAGTACTTGATATATAAATTACACGACTAGTTGACTATCAAAGAATTACTTACCCTCTGGTTATGGAGCTCCGTTAGCCACATTTTGCTTTATTTCCGTCGTCACTTACTGCACAATATATTTAAAACATAATAATAAATACGATCGTTAGGCAAAATAATATTAAAAATAATTTTCGATACAAACAAATCACGACAACTTCAATTCAATTCAATTCTTGATGAATGGCCTTTGCGGAGGCTCTCCACAATTCCGCCAATGTCACGTAGAATGATAGACTGCCACACAAAGAGATTGGACTATGAATCGACTATTATTTTTGTATATGGTACAGTTTACAGAGTTTTGTGTTTTTCCTTTTCTGAAACAAAGTATTAAGATCTAACTATAGACAAACACAGGACGAACACAAATATAAACAAACATATATGTATATATGTATACAAACAAACATTCATTATAAATATCACATATTTACAGTTTTATTTTATTTTTTTTAATATATTTACATAAAATATGTACAAATGGGGTGAATGCAAGGGAAAGGAGACATTTAAGGGAAGTAGGACGGGGAATTTCAGGAGGGATAATATTGTATAAAGAAAACAGTTGAAGAGGACAATTGAAAAAAATATGATCCACATTTCCCTCATCTAAACCACATTCACAAATGGAATTATTCCTAATCCTTAGTTTGGCCAGAAACACTGGGGAGCATACATGGTTAAGGCGTAAACGACAAATCGTAGAAGTTGTTACCTTATCTGCACTTCGAAATTTAAAAAACCAGGGTTTTTGAGGGATTTCTGGTTGGAGGTCACCATAGAATTTACCTTTTTTGGTTTTGGAAACTTGCCATTTTTGGGACCAACATTTATACAGTAATGGCTTTAAAATAGTGCACAAATCATGGGAATATATGTTGGAGTATACAGGAGAGCCAGTTTGAGAAGCAGCCTTGGCGCATGAATCAGCATGCTCGTTACCAAGGATCCCTGAGTGTCCAGGTATCCAGGCCAGAACTATGCTGATGTCGCGATTGTGGCATTCTAATAAAGCTTCTCTAATTTTTAATATTATAGGGAACCTGGTTTTTAATCGAAATGGGTTGGAGAGAATAGTTTGGAGGCAGCTCTTGGAGTCTGATAGAATTATGGAATTATTGATGTTATGAGATTTGATGAATAAGATGGCTTCTAGAATAGCTATTGACTCGCCTGTGAAGACTGAAGTTACTGAAGGGCATTTATAACTTAAAATTATTCTTGTGCTGGGGATCCAAACAGCAGCACCAACGGGACTCGAGGGGGATTTAGAAGCATCAGTAAAAATTTTCATCCAGTTTTGGTATTCTGAGTGAATTTTCTGACAAAAAATGTTATTAGCCTCTGGGGAATTCTTGTCCACCCCAAAGTCCAGTATGATGTTGGGTTGGAAAGTTAACGCCTCATATGGCGTAGAGTAGAGGGGAAATCTGGAAGATTGAAAAAGTGGGTTAGGAAACTGAGATAGAAGAAGGAAGCTACGAAGAAGACATGGGATATCATTGTCTGACAACCGCTGGGGATGGTATAATGAAGATAGATACTCTAACTTTAACATGAGAGGATGATTAACCTGTTGGGCTAACTTACAGAAAAACCGGTCTGAGAGAAACTGTCGCCTAAGTGCTGGAGGGGGATCACTACATTCTACCTGCATTGCATTAATAGGAGAAGACTTCATCGCACCCAGAATTATTCTTAGTGACTTTGCTTGGATTTTATTTAGTTTCTCTAAGCCAGACTTTTTGCCAGGGTCCAGAAGGAACAAACCATAATCCATGTGGCTGCGAACTATGGCATTGTACATCAGTTTTTGGGTAAAAGGGTGAGCACCCCACCACACTCCCGATAGGGATCGGAGGATATTTACGTTCCTTTCGCATTTCTGAACCACATAGTCAAAATGAGGGGAGCCTGTTAATTTACGATCAAGCCAAATACCAAGAAACTTCACTTTGAGGTCCTCAGGGACAACTTCGTTGTTAATCATAACAGAAACAGGGGGAAATACTCTTTTATTTGTAAACACTACTACGTTACTTTTAGAAGCCGACAAGGAAAGCCCATGCTGAGAGAGCCATTCTGAAAGATATTCAAGAGCGACGTTCAGTGTATCCACAGCATTATCTAATATTTTCCCAGAAGCATACAGTACTATGTCATCGGCGTATTGCAATATTTGACAGAAGGATAGTACTGTCTGCTCTAAGTCGTACGTATACAAGCTGTACAATATTGGGCTGATAACTGATCCTTGTGCCAATCCTTTCCAGACATATCTAGGGGGCATTACAGAATTTGGATCTTTAATGGATATGGATCTTTCTAGAAGCATGTTATTAATGAAACGTACCAACTTCTCTGGAATGCTCAGCTGTGTGAGTTTTCTCCTGAGCACCGGAAGAAGAACACTATCATATGCTGCCTCAATGTCTAGAAATACTCCTACCAGAAATTCTTTTTTAATAATCGCTGTCCGTATGTCGGTCGTTAGTATACTCAGACTATCCATTGTACTCATACCCTTCCTAAATCCATACTGAGTTTTTGCCAGCAAGTCGTTATTTTCTACAAACCATTCGAGTCGGTGTTTAACCATATGTTCAGTGGTTTTTGCTAAGGCTGAAGATAGAGCAATTGGCCTATAACTATTGGAATCAGCTGGGTTTTTCCCATGTTTCAGGATGGGGATTACAACTTGGGATTTCCACTGTGGAGGAATTATTCCATATTCAAAAAAGGAGTTAATTATGTCTAGGAGAATGTTTTTGCTCTTATCTGATGCATTCTTTAAAAATGAATATGGGATACCATCTGCTCCCGGAGAGGAATCTACCAGACCATTCAAAGCTAATTGGAGTTCGATAAACGAGAACGGGGATTCAAGGTTGTGGGCGGCTGGAAGCGCTCTCGGAGAGGAAGGGAGGCAATCTGAATTTGGAACTGAAGGGGGGGCCAATTTATCAGCAAAAGATTCAATCCAAGACAAAGGGTCCACATTTAAACTACAATCATTGCGCAATGATCCTCGAAATCGTTTTATTTGCTTCCAAACTAAAGAAGAGGGTGTTCTGGGAGACAGGTTTTCACAGAAATTAATCCATCCCTGTCTCTTCTTTTTTTGGAACAGTCTTGTGGCTATAGCTGCATTTTTTTTATATTCAAGGAATGATGCTAATGACATACATATGTTGTAAGCAGCTTCGGACTCTTTTCTTTTCTTAGCAGCAGTTGTACATTCAGCATCCCACCATGGGGTCGAAACTCTAAATTTATAGGGTTTTTTCAAAGGGAAGTTCTCGTCTGCACTAGCTATTATAGACTCTACTAACTTGTCATAAATTTGTGTGGCGTTAGTGTTGTCAGAAGGGGGCAAAGAGTCTATCCTGTTGTCAAGGGAGATGGAATAGGAAGACCAGTTGGGGTTGGATAATCTATGTTTAAGCAATGAGTTAAAGTTACGGGAAGGAAGAGCTCTGTTAGGAATAGAGATGATGATAGGGAAATGGTCACTGCCATAGGAATGGGGCAAAACTCGCCAGGAAATGAGAGAAGCTAAGGATGGAGAGCAAACGGAAAGATCAACAGCACTGAAAGGGTTTTGGAATGGAGTTACTCTGCGGGTAGGTGAACCATTATTGATGACACAGAGGTTGGTATCATCAAAAATCTCTAAAAGGGAGCAAGCAAACTCATCGTCTGCACTACAGCCCCACGAAGAATGATGAGCATTGAAATCTCCCATCAAAATCATGGGAGGTGGGATTGCGGAGATTAAGAAAAGGATGTCTGCAATCATTGTAGAATTAGGATGGGGAATGTAAACAGAAACATATGAAGTGTCTAAAACTTTTACGGCTACAATATTAATTCCTGGAAGGGAGGTGGGTAAAGGGATTTGGGAAAAAGGAAGGGTACGTCTTATGAATAAGGCGCATCCGGCGCACCCATCAGCTCTATCATCCCGAAGACAAGCATAGCCAGGCACCCTGAACGAGGAACCTGGCACCAACCATGTCTCCGCGACAGCAATAACTGAAGGGTGGAATTTATTAATTAAATGAAGAAGACTAGGTTTCTTGGGGCGGATACTTCTGGTGTTCCACTGTAGAACAGTTTGGGCCATAGTTGGAGAGGGAAGAAATTTGGGCAAGTTTTTGGGCAACGTGGGACGGTAGGGTAGTGTTGTTTTTGGATATGATAGTAATGATCATGGATAGGAGTATTTCCAGGAGATTATCCTCCTGGTGGGGTGGTGGAGAGTTGGTCATCTGGGACAGAGCAAAACCATTAGACAAGACCGATGGCTCATCAGCTATGATTGCCTGATGAGAAGCCCTATCATATGATTTTCCTGGTGTGATTCTTGGTCTAGGAGAAGATAATACAGTTTTTCTGTATGAGGGATTGGGGAATGTGGAAGGGACTTGGCTCCTTTGAGATGGATAAGGGGTTTGAGATTGAGAGACTTGGGATGTTTGTACCACTTCAGCGTAAGGTCTGTTGACCCTTGGGAATCTGAATGAAGCGTCTTCATAAGACATATTCTCCTGCGACATTAAGATCTTAATCGACTTTTGCCTGCCCTGCTCCGGGCAATCCTTGTTGTTGGCAAAGTGATGTCCAGAACAGTGAAGGCAAGAAGCCTCACTCTCCTGTACAACACAAGCATCACCTGTATGAGGTTGTCCGCATCTATAGCATCTTGGTTTTGAACGGCACTGAGCTGCAATGTGACCAAATCGGCAACAACTCAGACACAAAATGGTGGGGAATTGGTATGCCTCTACTGGTAGGGAAGTATGAAATAGGAATATTCTTTGAGGAAGAATTTGACCTTGGAACGTTATCACTATTGTTTGGGTTGGCACCCAAGAGGGTTTACCATCGACCACTACTTTTCTATTTAATCTACGGGCTTTAAGTATAGTATTACATCCACTCGGAATTTTTAGAGAAGCCGCAAACTCGTCCATTGAGAGGTCCACAGGAACTTGACGAACTATACCCATCTTAGTAATGTTGTAGCTTGGGATCTGTGCTTGATATTTATTTATTTCCAAGAGAGGATTGTCCAAGAATTTGTTAGCTTCCTCCCCAGATGTGAACTCTACAGAAATCTTGTTCCTGCCCACTTTTTTAACTCCATCAGAGCAGATATTCTTTATTTTATTGTTATATAAGAATTGGCCAAACTTAATCGGCCTAATAGCAAGCCCTGCTGCAGGGTCTGGTTCGATGCGGGAAATGTGGATTATAAAAGGGCCCTTATCCATTGGTGAATATTGTTTTACGCCTACTACTAGGGATGGGTGTAGATACACATTTTGGATGGAGGCAGAAGCCAACTCCTGAGTAATAATTGTTTTCTTTGAATTAGAGGAAGAATCATCATTGAATTCCGCACGCCGTTTAGAACCTGCGGAGGAGGGAATCGGAATATCTGGGGGATCCGGCGGATCGGGTTCTTCAACATCCATGATGGATGCTTTCGGTTAGTGTTGTCTACAGAACTATGTTAAAACTACTATCCACTCACCGTATTAAATTATACCACCACCTAGGAGAAACACTTCTGTATTATATTTCGCACATATAGTGGGATAAAAGGCACTTTTTCAATATTTATTTCCGAAAATACGCGACTCCGATGTGATAGCTATCAGTTGCGACGGCAGAAAAAAATATCACGACAACTTTTTCACGAATTAACTTTTGAGAAATGATAGAATGTGACAGTGACAAGAGCATGCCTAGATACAGCAATTGACTTGACAATCTAATTTTACAAAAATGACAACCCACTTTTTTATATTATTTTAGTCAATCTATTTAATTTATAATCACATTATCCGAATATTAGAAAATAAAATCTGCTTGATTTTGTTTTTTTTTTCACATTATTTAACTTCTACACTTATTTAAGTTCTTAACTAAGACGAATAATTAAGGATCCAAGTTCCACTGAGATATGACAAACTTGACTTGACTTGATTCATTTTATATTGATCATGATTGTAATCAAAATATCTTAATATGTACTAACTATGCATAATATGCAATGCCTTCTCGAACAGAAAAATAATTTCGGTCGCTTAAAATTTAAAACTACCCGTTATAATTATGTACCTTATTTTTTTTTAAAGTCATCGTTTGGGCTCTCTGTTTCTAGATAGTGAAACATAAAGGTCGAGTCTAATTAATTAACGACGATTTTGTCTGCTTAAAAGTATTTCATTAAGTTATCCAGAAGAAAACTATTGATTGATAGCAGCAATATTCACTATTATAATGGACGCTGAAGGAATAACCGCAGTAAGTTTTTATTTTGGAATATCATTCAAATCACAAATCAAACAATAGTTATATTCATTTCTGTGTGTAGGCGACAGTGAAGCTATCTGGAATAAAAGAATTTGAACCATAGCCAATTACCGGTGCCCCTAGATTTTACCCCCGTTTTCTGGAATAAACCTATGTTAATCTCGGATAGGTATATGCTATCTACATCTAAAGACGTTAAGCCGTTAGGTACATACATCAAGATTAAAAATTCACAACGACAGACATAAATAAATACATATTTAGGTATTTACAAACGAAATATACACCTAGGTTTACCTGTTTTTCTTTCTTTCTTACATATATTTTTTTTAGTACATAGAGACAATAATAAATAAATAGAGCAAAGTTAAAAAATGCTATTTTAGAAAAGTGCAAGTAAATGAAAAGTGGTCACTGGTGTAGTAGTGATCTGCTACCACCACCACCACCTCATAAAACCTGACGCCCGGCTATTGCACTTTATACATGTTACGCTCCTGCAACAAGATATGCATCAATTACAGGAAATCAAAAGGCACAACAGTTTGAATACACGACGGGACATCAAAAGAATGCCAGCTCCAGATAAAAAGCGTCATGGACGCGAGCGATGTCACAGTTATCATGCTCAATCTCCTCCAGTGTTGCAGTTACGTTTAAGTGAACCAAAAGTAAGTTAATCTACTATTACTAGTTACAGCACTACTACAGTATTGATTTTTTGTCCTTGGAAGATTACCTACGTAAATTCTGTATATTTCTATGTCGAATAATAAAATCCAAAATCATAAACATTCCGTTTTACACATCATATTCGTATCGTCGTACGCTAGTCGCCAAAGAACAATATCTAGTCGCTACCCGATTCTGTTTGGAAGGAAGTCAAATAGGATAATTGGAACGCGGGAAGAGTCGTGTAGCTCCGTTGTATTTTTTTCCAAAACTAGTTTTTGTCGAGTGCTTATGCATAAAAATGGTGGTGTTTTATTCATAAAGTGCCGAATTACAAGCGCGAGTGTGGGAAAATGATATAATGGAGTGAAACACGACTTTTCGTGTTGCTTCCAAAACTCCATCGAAGCTTTATAGTAAAGTCGCCACTACTTTACTAAAGCATGACTGGACTTGACTGACACAGACTGGACTTGACTAAGACTGGACTTTGACTATAACTAGCTACGAGGACGCTTGTTTAATTTTTGAAACTTGAAAATATATAAATACTTGACACTGGCAAATGCTAAAACGCGACGCCAAAACTAAAGAAAAAAAAAAAAATAGGATAAACGTCAAAGAAATAATTTATTATGAACGCAGTCTTGTAATGTCTATTTTACGTCAGTTTTGACAGATTTTGACAAGAGTAGATGTGCGTTCCAAATTATTAATGTATATTCAAAAGGAATTTAATTTACAATTATTTCTTTCGTTGTTAAATTCTTTTATAATTTTTCTGAGTAGGCGTTGTTCAAACGTAGCCACTTGCAGTACGAATTTGTATAGTTCTTTTAGTTAATTCCCAGATATCAACAAATTTTAGTGGTCGCTACAGGCATTACCAAATATGGAGTTTGCTCGTTTTCCCAACCGTCCTCCCTTCGATCCTTAGTAGCTCTCAGTTTTGATTTTCAAACAAAGTTTTATTATTCAAATGTTTTCATAGTATTTAATAGTTTATTATACAATAGATCAATTTTTAGCTAAAACGTGAGTTAATTCTAATTTATATAGTAGTGTCAAAATATAGGTCACTGTGGGAGCGTATAGGTTATGTTACTGAGTGAAATTATTGGAATAAATAGTTTGTTTGTTATTATTGTTGAAGTGTGTGGTGTTTGGGCTTGCAGATGTCGTTTAGAGTGGTCCGTAGTTCAAAGTTCCGCCACGTTTACGGGCAGGCCCTGAAGCGGGAGCAGTGCTATGATAACATCAGAGTTTCCAAGAGTTCTTGGGACTCTACGTTCTGTGCGGTGAACCCCAAGTTCCTGGCGATTATCGTCGAGTCAGCTGGCGGCGGCGCCTTCATCGTGCTGCCACACAATAAGGTAAATGCCCTTACCATTTCAAGTTTACACTCAAATAGGCAGTATTTGAGAGAACCCAGTTATTTTCTGAGGCTATTCTTTCAGTTTTTTACACAAAATTATTGTTTCATATTTTTAAATAGCCCCTAATATATTAATTTTCTTTAGTGAATATAAATTTGTAACATTTATTATGTTGTATTCAAGACATTTCATTATGTTCTGGTGATCCCCATTATCTCTGTTCTACCAAATAAGTTAAATACTTATAGTTTTAGCAAACTAAACAATGTTGCTTTGCTTTTTTTATCTCAAAATATTATTTAGAGAACATATCCACATATTAGAAGCTTATAAATTTAATGTAAAAATATTTATTACTGGGTTATGATGTAAAATTTCAATTGAAAACGAAATGCTACACACAAGACTGTAGCATTTATGTGGATCTATTAATGCATATTCTCTGACCATCATTTACAAAAGTAAAAAATGTTCCTTAAATTAACAGTTTCATAAAAACCTTACCTTCCTTCTTGGAGAGACAGGTAAAAGTATGCTTACCTAATTTTAAAAACCCGTCAAGTGTGAGTCTGACTCGCGCACAAAGGGTTCCGTAAAATTATCTATAAAAAATCACATTTGTTCTATGGTAGCCCCCTTAAATATATATTTATTCTGTTTTTTAGTATTTGTCGTTATAGCAGCGACAGAAATCTGTGAAAATTTCAACTGTCTTAACTATCACGGTTCATGAGATACAGCCTGGTGACAGACGGACAGACAGCGAAGTCTTAGTAATAGGGTCCCATTTTTACCCTTTGGGTACGGAACCCTAAAAAAGTATAATTGATACATTGTCAATAGTTTTCACAGTGCACACTAAGTAAGGGTTTTTTCACAGCTTGGCTTACATTACTGAAGTTTCCGTACAGATCCCTAACTGTTTTAAAATAAAATATAGCCTATGTCCATCACAGATAATGTAGCATTCTAATAAGGAAGGAATTATTAAGATTGGTCCAGTAGTTTTGGAGCCTATTAAATACAAACAAATAAACAATAAATCAAATCTTTCCTCTTCATAGTTAATATAGATAGGTAAGCAACATCAATTTAAGTAGAAACATATAAAACAAACAAATTACTTAGCTTATCAACAAATAAGTTTGAAACTTGGACATAGTTACAATAAAACTGATAGCATAATTATGTTAGTTTGTTGGGATTTTGACATTTATCTTATGAAAATGATAATTTCCTATATTAAAAATTTCTTAAACAATGTTTTTCCATTCATAATGTTTGTGAACAACCACAGGTTATGAAATACTTCGTGAGTGAGTCATGCCCAAAGTAATGCCTTTTATCTTTGAATATTAGGACTTTTGTGAGATAACCATATCCTTAATGTTTACCAATATTATTAATTTACTGTTTACTGTAAACTTTGTACATAACAGTTATCATCTACACAATTTTTGTTTGTTAGTGATTACACTTCCAATATTTGTATATATTTCCAATCCTCCTAGAATGTACTCATATAGGTATGTAAAGAATCTGTTCAACATAATTTGTTTCTCTATCACATGTGGCAATTCTTGTCATAAAACTTGTGACAGACCATTTTGTGGAAAATAGATTAGCTTAATTCTTAATTTTTACTGTCACCCAGTCAATAAAGAAATACTCTTTTTGGCCTCACCTTAAACAGTTTTAATTTAAACATTTCAAAATTTAAATAAAGACAATAAATAAATATTGGAGGACATTTCACACAGCGCCATCTATCCCCAAACTAAGCAAAGCTTGTACTATGGAAACCAGATAGCTGACAGAATACTTATATACTTTTTTTTTTTGTAAATACATACAGTACACCTAGACACAGAACAAACATCGATGTTAGTCACACAAATGTTAGTCCTGAGTGGGAATCGAACCCACACCCTTCGGCTCTTGAAGCAGACATACTACCAATGAACCAAAAGGGATGTCATGATAATGCTACATTTATTTCACAGAAAGGGTTAGGTACATATGAAATGAAAGAATACAATGACAGTAATGCATACATCTGGAGGTGTTGGACATCTTTCTTTGACATGAAATAGTCTATTTTAGCCAATAACTTGCCTGAAGGAAACCTATACATTTTGATGTGTATGTTGATAATCATCATTAAGTATTAGTTTGTCATTCAATGCTCTACAACATCCTCTCTACCTTACAAATTATCTCGTCCTAAGTCTAAGTCCTAATATAAGTCCTAACATCACATAAGTCAACAATCATAACTTCACAGGAGTGTGAAAAAACTGCATAATTTTACATGGATACCATGACAATATCATTGTGTAGTCACTTTATAGTTAATTTATGAGTTTCTACCGGATGTCACTTGTATCTAATTGGCTGAAACAAAGAATATCACTACAGCGAAGTTAGGTACTATTACTAAAAGGTTTTATGCAGGATTTTATGTACATACATGGTCAAGGCATTTAAAATCTTATACTATAGGTGCTTGCCGATTAAATCCTTCTCACTGTAGACTGAATCTCACACTCGGGACTCTTGTGTTGTGTATTCATGGATTCCTCCATCTATACTAATAGTATAAAGAGGAAAGATTTGTATTTTTATACGTAACAAATAAACTTAAAAATTTTCAATCGATTTCAAACATTCTTTCATTGTTGGGAAGTTACACTATCCCCGGTGACATAGGCTACTTTTTATCCCTGTATGTCCACGGGAACTACGCGGGTTAAATCGCGAGGCGTCCGCTAGTTATTTAAAGTAAAGTTCAATTTTATGTTTTTCTGAGTAAAATACAAGATCTCAAGATAATTTGATGATCGATACGATTTTGAGAATTTTGTTAAGTCGTATGTTATGTTGTGTAGAAATCCCTACCTGCAAATCCCTAATTAGCTAACTACATATCTAACTACACTGATAGTATGAATCGTTATCAACTTAACAATGCTCCGATCGCGTATCACATTGTGCAACCGATACGGAGAACAATGACACCTCGGCGATGGCGCGAACTCTGACTCGCGGTCTTACGACTACGACTACGCTGATAATAGCCAACGCACACGACGGATTTTTTGTACGCGAGATTCCACGAGACCATTCGCCAAAATAAATGCTACTCAAGTCTATGGCTATGCCCAATGGGAAGAATTCTAAGACCGGAATGCTGGCATCTACTTTGGTCAAAAGCTTAGCATTGCCATCCAGCGTGGCAATGCTGCCAGCATTCTGGCCACATATCTCTCCTCTGACGGACATTTATATTAAGTTTTTCGTACAAATAGTATTAATTTAAGATATTTTATTTTGTTTAGTAAATTTATTTACTATGTAAATCAAATTAAAAAAATGAAAGAATTCTTTAATTAGGCGACTTGGTAGATTCTCCAAAGATAACTCTTTACTATTCACAACACAAATTATAAGAAACAAACACACGCACTCTTTGTGTTTGGTTTATTTTTGTGTTGTTATGTGTGTACCTAGTGTACCTAATGTGTTTGTGTTTTGTGGTTTAGAACTATTCAGAGGGCCTAGAAGAAGTATCATTCGATGAGTGATAAAGATAACTTTTCCAATTGCTTTATCGAATACTAGCGGACTCCTCGCGGTTTCCCCCGCGTAGTTCTCGTGCCCGTGGGAATACAGGGGTAAAAAGTAGCCAATGTCTCTCTCTGTCGTCAATGAATCGGTCCAGTAGTTTCGGAGCCTATTCAATACAAACAAACAAACAAATCAAATCTTTCCTCTTTATGATAAATAGTATAGATGTAGAATGTTACTTTGGTTGCTGCTTTATCGCTCTATTTACTGAAAAGCTTATCACTAAAAGCGATCTTTTTCGCAACTGCATTATTAAGTAATTTTCGCCAAAAGTGTCTTATGGTGGTTCGATTTCCACACAAACAATTTTTTTCCATTTATGGACAAATTAAAAATAAAATAAAATTAAGTAAATATATAATATAATTAGTAAAATTATGCTACATTTGTCCATAAATGGGAAAAAAATATTTGTATGGAAATCGAACCACCTCAAAGACCTTTCTTCCCCAAAGTCTTGAGCTGTCTAAATAATTATTATAATGTGTTATATGAGAGAAGTAACGTAAATGACCGATGTCCAGTAATTTCTGTATACTCCGGCGGCGGCGGCGCGGTGAGCGCACGCATTCCTACCGCGTGTGTCACAGGAGATTTTTGTCGTATGCCACGGGAATCGCAAATGAGCTACGTTTGCGCTTACTCGGAGACACTCAATAAATCAATCGGTTATGAGTTGTGTTGTTACATCTCTACATAGTATAAAACAAAGTTGCTTCCCGCCGTCTGTAAGCTTAAAAAAACTCAACGATATTTGTTTAGATCTTTTCAACGGATTCAACAGGAAGGTTTGTATGTCCAGTTGTCCACTTACTATAATAAATATCATAGGACATTACACATACCAGTGATGACTTGTGGCGCTGAAACGTGGTCTCTGACTATGCGCCTTGGTAAGCTCAAAGTAGCACAACGAGCTATGGAGAGGTCTAGAGTTTCCCTGCGAGATCGAATCAGAAATGAGGAGCATTTCTGATCCGTAGACGAACCAAATTTACCGACGTAGCCCAACGGATTAGCGAGTTGAAGTGGCAGTGGGCAGGGCACATAGCACGCAGAACTGATGGCCGATGGTGCTGCAAAGTTCTGGAGTGGAGACCACGGACCGGCAAGCGCAGCGTAGGACGTCCACCCACAAGGTGGACAGGCGACCTAGTAAAGACCGCTTCCAACCGGTCTTTATGGAAGTCAATGGGGGAGGCCTATGTCCAGCAGTGGACGTCCTACGGCTGAAATGATGATGATGATGATTACACAGACAAAACTGACCCCAAACTAAGTAAAGCTGGTGCTATGGAAGACAGATAACTGATAGAATACTTAAATGGTTATATATATATATGTTTAGTAATAGTAATAATATGCATGTATATTAGTTTTAAATATTTTCACAGTAAATATATGTCTTGAGTGGAAATCGAACTTACACCATATAGCTCATGAAGCATAGTTGCTACCTACTGAGCAACAAGGCGTTTAAAATTAAATAGTTTTTACACTGCAGCTGAGATAAGAGAGCTCGGCCCGGTTCGTGCATAGCAATAAAACAAGATTGAGATAATTAACGAAATGATTAAAAAGGATTTCACATTTTTTATGAAGACAAAAACTACTTAAAAGTAATAAAAAATTACTTTTAAGTAGTTTTTGTCTTCATGCATTACATATATTTCTTTTATTTTTATTGCCAGAGACTTACCAGACTAAGGACTTTTGTGAGCGTCTTTTATCATACTACTAGCACTCCGCGGTTTCATCCGCGTTTTCCAGCAATGTGGCCTATAATTTATTAATTCAGGCGTTACTTTGCGGAAGTCCATTTTCGTTTATTCATTTTAAAAGTCGTTTTGGTTACAACCGTGATGCGGATTTAAATTAAAATCTAACTTAAAGATAACATTTAATATAATTATATATTACTCGATATTTATTACTATAACCCGACATAAATTTAAAATCAATATAACTAAAAATAACTCTACCATCCTCAAGTTGAAAATCTGCCGCCAAGCACCTAACGGTGTGTTCCTGCAGCCGCACTTGAGAGCCAGTTTCAATCGACGTGTGCTTTACCATCTTCAACCAAATCGTCACTTAACATCAAGTGAGCTGTGGTCAAAAAAAAAGCTAGAAAATATTGGGTTTGAAAACAAAGTGCTACATTCTAAAATATTCAACACTTCAAACAAGGAAACTAATTCTATCTTTGGGTACAATCTACAAGAGCAATGTCACATATCAACAAGTAAGGACTTTCAATACTTCTGTGAAGGTTTTTCTTTGTCCCTAATACGAGGTCTTCCTCCACATGTACGTATAATCTTTCTTTGTGCCGTAATCCGTTTTCATTACCCAAATTCTCGCTATTGCATTGCCTTGGATCTATTTTGCGCCAGCGACGCGTACGTCTGTTTATAGCCGTATTTACTGGTTTCAGCGCGAACTTGACACGATAACCTTATGATGAATCGAGGTATTTTTAACCCACTCAAAAAAGGAGGAGGTTCTCAACGCGACCGTATTTTTTTTAAATGTTTGTAACGCTATAATTCTGCCAATTTTATAAATCGATTTTGATGATTCTTTTCTTGTTTAGTTCCTGATCATACTTCAGAGGTGGTCCCATATAAATTTTATCGAAATCGATCGAGCGGTTTTTAAAAAAAAATCTATAAAATTGATAATAAATCTATTCTATCTATAAATCCAGAAATCGGGAAAAAAATATAAAATCTACGAACCATTTATCTGTATATGTCATGTATTCTTTAGAAATAAACTATTATTATTATTATTTTTATTTTAAACATTTGTTTGCTCTCCACTGAGGAGGTACATTTTGGCACGGGCCGAAGCCAAGTGCTTAAGAAAGTGATAAAAATTTCCTAACAATTCTGCACGTGTTCAGAATAACGGCTTTTTGGAGTGCTTTAAATGTTGCTTTCTGGATGTTGAGTGCCTCCAGACTAGCACCCAGTGTTTCTGGTATAACTCCCGTGGTGGATAAAACTATAGGGATGGTTCTTGTAGTTGTTACCTGCCATTGGGTCTTAATTTCTATGGATAGATCAGTGTATTTGGCTATTTTTTCAGTGTGTGTGGATTGCAAATTGTGGGTGTTACATATGGCAACGTCGATCAGGAAAGTAGATTTGTTAACTTTGTCCAGAACGGTTATATCTGGTCTGTTGTAGTGAACGGTCTTGTCGGTTATTATAGTGCGGTCCCAATAGAGTCTGTAGTTGCGGTTTTCAAGAACTGGTTCAGGCTTATACTTGTAGTAAGGTGTTTTTTCAGTGATAAGCTTATACTTATATGCGAGTAATTGATGTATTATTGCGGCTACCTGGTCATGTCGGTGTTTGTAGTCTGTCTGTACAATGGCTTTGCATGCTCCTGTTATATGCTGAATTGTCTCGGAGCAGCTGCAGCATCTTCTGCAGGTGTCAGATATGTTGGGTGTCTTTATAATGTATTTTTGGTAGTTGCGGGTGTCAATGACTTGGTCCTGGATCGCTAGCATGAATGCTTCGGTCTCAGGGAAGACTTCACCCTGCTGTAGCCACGCGTTCGACGCTTCTTTGTCGACATATGGCTGTTGCAGGTCGTGATAGTGTCTCCCATGCAGAGACTTCCGCTCCCATGCAGCTAGTTTTTCTTCATGTTGTGTGATGTGTTCGTTGCGTTGTGTGTTACTTTTCGATAAGTTTAAGGGGGTATACTTTTTGTCAGTTGTAACAATTGCTAGGTGTAGTGGAGATCGTTGTGCTTCGAAAAAGAAAAATTGTCGTAGGTTGGTGATCTGTTTATTGTGGAGATTTATTATGTCGATGAGTCCTCTTCCTCCTTCTTTTCTGGGTAAAGTGAGTCGTTGAGTGCAAGACCGTGGGTGATGCTTACGGTGTAAAGTCATAGATGTGTTGATAATGCGTTGCAGATTTGCTAAATCGGTCTGTGACCAGTTAATTATACCAAAAGTATATGTGAGAACAGGTATAGCGTATGTATTTATTGCTTGCACTAAGTTGCGTCCATTCAATTGAGATTTGAGTAATAAATTGAGCCTATGTCTAAATTTCTTTTTAACTGAAATTTTTGTGTCTTTTTGAGATATTTGGTGAGTCTGTTGGAATCCAAGGTATTTGTAAAAACTATCTTGATCCATGGGTTCTATTACTTCACCTGAGTTGAGGATATAGGGTTCGAGTTTGACGGACTGGTTTTGGATCGAGAAAGTCTTGCACTTATCAATACCAAATTGCATGTGGATATCATTTGAAAATGTTTGTGTGGTATCTGCAAGGCGGTGAAGTGATTCTGTATTGTTACTGTATTATTATTATTATTATTAAATCTATTTATACGTCAATGATATTTTCGTTAAAAGCCTATTTGTAATAAAAAGATGCTTGGCGACAGATTTTAAACTTGAGGGTGGTAGCTAGCCAGTCGAATAATAGAAAGTGTTCTACGACCACGGTATATGGTTTCCTCACAATGTTTGTCACCGGCAGCTCCAGCTCGTTGTTGGTGTTCGAACCGACACCCTTCGGCGTGTGAACTGACTGCGCTAACCATTGAGCTATCGTCGCTACAAATCTCACATAGTTGACAGTTTGACAGCCCTGTTGGTTCATTGGTAGTATGTCTGCTTCGAGAGCTGTAGAGCGTGGGTTCGATTCCCACCCAGGATATACATTGTGTTGTATATACAAAAATGTTTGTTCTGTGTCTGGGCGTACTGTATGTATTATAAGTATGTATTTACAAAAAAAAAACTAAGTATTCTATCAGTTATCTGAATTCCATAGTACAAGCTTTGCTTAGTTTGGGGTCAGATGGCGCTGTGTGTAGTAAATAAATAAATATCATAGGACATTACACACAGTGCCATCTGACCCCAAACTAAGCAAAGCTTGTACTATGGAAGACAGATAATGATAATGATAGAATACTGAATGCTTTTTTTTTGTAAATACATACAGTACACCCAGACACAGAACAAACATTGTGTTTATATCGCAAAATGAATCCTGAGTGGGAATCGAACCCACGCCCTTCAGCTCTTGGAGCAGACATACTACCAAAGAACCAACAGGGCTGTCAAAAATGTCCTGCGATATTTATTTATAGTCCTAGAGTATGCACTCATTAAACTCAGGTCAGTGCTATTGGCCTCTCCCAAAACACGCCACTCAGCCCGATCTTCGACTTTTCTCTTCCATCCACCGCCAGCTGTCCCACGTATATCGTCACTCCATCAAGTCTCAGGGCGTCCTACGCTACGTTTGTCAATTCGCGGTCTCCACTCCCGAACACGTATGTAACACACCTTAATACGTTTTACATCCATTTAAAAAATGTGACAATTAAAATTATCTTAGATTTTAATACAATTTAGTTATGACATTCTGTATATATTTTTTGACTAAACAATTGACCAATTAATTATTTTTGTTTTATTTTAATTTGATTTATAATTATAATTTCATCCCAATTATTATCTAAGGAACGCGCTGGATGCGAGCCGCTTCCAACCGGTCTTTGTGGAAGTCAATGGGGGAGGCCTATGTCCAGCAGTGGACGTCCTACGGCTGAAATGATGATGATGATGATTATCTAACGACTTTTTTAAATGTAATTGCAATGCTCCTAGACATGCATAGTCTTGGAATGCAATACAGATCAAATTTGTGTAGGTATTTGTATTGTTGTGAATATTATTGCATTCTGTTTTGTATGTTATGAAATAAATATATAAATAAATATTAAAGAATCCAACAGTTACTCAACCATGAAATGTGACAGAGGACAATGAACATGACTTGTGCATATGACTAACAGATAAGACGCGCCGATATTTGGCTATCAAACTGCAATGAGTTATAATCAACCAACATTAAATAACACGTAACACTCCCCTAATAGAATCATTATTTATGACACAACTCCTATTTATAATCTTGTGTAATAATTTCGTGGAGGAAAGTTGCCAATCTGATTCGTTTTACTCGTAAATAGTTTTCCTTAGAATTTTTAAGATGATCCTTTTTTGGGTTCCGTACCCGAAGGGTAAAAACGGTACCCTATTACTGAGACTTCGCTGTCCGTCCGTCCGTCCGTCTGTCACCAGGCTGTATCTCAAGAACGGTGATAGCTAGACAGTTGAAATTTTCACAAATGATGTATTTCTATTGCCGCTATAACAACAAATACTAAAAATAAAATAAATATATAAGGGGGGCTCCCATACAACAAACTTGATTTTTTTTTAATAGATAATGGTACGGAACCCTTCATGTGCGAGTCCAACTCGCACTTGGCCGGTTTTTTATCAATTTCAAAGTTTTGACATCGGCCACCATTGTTGCAAAGGACCACTATCAGAACCACTAAATCAACGTTGACTGCCCTTTTAGCTTCTTTGGTAGAATATCTGCTTCAAGAGCTGTAGTGTAGGCTCGATTCCCACCGAAATATACATATATGTGATTATAAATGTTTGTTCTGTATCTTGAGTCTTTTTTAAAATCTTTATTTAGAGTGTTTTCTCTATGTCATGTCATGTTATAAACTAGCTGCGCCCCGCGGTGTTACCCGCTACATGTTTTCAGGATAAAAAGGAGCCTATGTGTTAATCCAGGGTCTCGGCTACCTCCACACAAAATTTCATGCAAATCCGTTGAGTAGTTTTTGCGTGAAAGAGTAACAATTGTCTATCCGTCCAAACTTTCACATTTAATAATATTAGTGGGATGTCAAAGTTTGTGAGGATGGATGGATGTTTGTTACTCTTGCACGCAAAAACTACTGAACGGATTTGGATGAAATTTGGCACACATATAGTTTATGGTTTGGATTAACATATAGGATACTTTTACTACTGCAAAGTGAACACACTTTTTATCAAAGTCCACACGTACGAAGTCGCGTGTAACCAATAAATGTGTGTATGTGTATTTACAGATCGTATCATTCTAGCATAAGCTTAAATGACGATCAATTCAAAAACTATAAAATATATGTCTTTCATTATATCTTATCTTTCTATTACATTTGTGTAACGTTATCCCGGCGTATAAAGATCAACAGGGCCAGTTGCTTTCTACAAATGAAAAAGTCGTCTGCGCGTTTTAATTATGAACAGCGCCATCTAGTTTTCTTTTCGCAAGCTCCATATAGACGCATGAGAGAGAGCCTCCAAAATTTTTATGAGCGTGGGTTCCATTCCGACTCGGGACAACACAAGCTTTGCTTAGTTTGGGGTCAGGTGGCGTTGTGTCCTACGATATATATTATTATTATTTATTTTATTGAGCATAAAAAACTTTGCGACTTGGAAATCTTGGAAATGGAAATCTTCGGATTACATGCGAGTTTGAAATCAATCCTCGTGTTGCGTGTTGTTACGTACTTGCTACACGGAGCCACGCCCTCTGCCCACAGCATTTTAGTTTCGATACGTGACGTTTTCATTCTCTATCGTAAAAAGAGAAAGAGAGCGATAAGTGTAAAGTGTTTTTAATGTAAATGTAATGAGACTAACGATGCGCTCCTGATGGTAAGAGATAACGCCTGTCCATGACCATTGCAGCGATACACATAACTTTGAGTAGCAAAACAAAGTTCGGGGCATCGCTGCTTTGCTGCTCATTAGACTTTCGATGGTTAGTCTCAACAGCTCTGTAATTTCGCTAGCTGCAGCACCCTTCAAACCGGAATATAGTAATGTTTGTACACTACTGCTTGGCGGCAGAATATCTGGCACTGCGGTGGTACCTACCTAGACAACTTCCAGCTGAAGAAATCTACAACCAAGTGAACATGCCAAGACTTGTAATTTATTTTATACTAACGGACGCCTCGCGGTTTCACATGCGTAAGTTCCCGTTCCCGTGGGAATACAGGGATAAAAGGTAGCCCTGGATAGTGTAGCTTCCCAACGGTGAAACAATTTTTGAAATCGGGCCAGTAGTTTCGGAGCATATTCAATACAAAATCTTTCCTCTTTATAATAGTACTAGCGACCCGCCCCGGCTTCGCACGGGTGCAATGTAGATACTAATGTGGTGCATATGCAAGTATTATACATATAAACCTTCCTCTTGAATCACTATCTATTAAAAAAAACCGCATCAAAATCCGTTGTGTAGTTTTAAATATCCTAGTCGCATCTGGACAGAGGTAAGCGACTTTGTTTTATACTATGTAGTGATAGACTAGCTGCGCCCCGCGGAGATACCCGCAACATGATTTCGTGATAAAAAGTAGCCTATGTGTTAATCCAGGGTGTCAGCTACCTCCATACCAAATTTCATCAAAACCCGTTCAGTAGTTTTTGCGTGAAAGAGTAACAAATTACAAACATCAATATATACATCCATCCAAACTTTCACATTTATAATACTAGCTGCACGCCGCGGTGTTACCCGCTACACGTACGTATGACCAGCATTATGCTGAGGTGAGCCCCTATTTTGTAACTATTGTCTGTCTCTGTTTGTTTGTTTTTGTGCTTGTTACAGAATTAAACGTTTTACTTTCTTTCTTTTCTTTTCTACAAGTTTTCAGGGTAAAAAGTAGCCTATGTGTTAATCCAGGGTGTCAGCTACCTCCATACCAAATTTCATCAAATACAAATCATTTATTAATAACACTAAAGTTACAGGTCATTTTTCCATTCATATTTAAAAACTATTATCAAAATCATTACATATGTCAAAACAATGAACATGTCAATAAAGTAATATGTCACATATAAAATAATTATGTCAATATAATTAAATGTCCATAAAAAACAAAAATATTATAGTTACTTACTAGTAATTCAATAATCTCTTAGTTTTAAATAATCGTCAAAGTCATAGAATAAGGTCTCTTGAAGCCAAGATCTTAGTTTGCTTCTGAAGCACGCGATGGAAGGTGCATCCCGAATGGAAGCGGGTTGTAGACCGCGGGCCCCATCCAAATCCGTTGAGTAGTTTTTGCGTGAAAGTGTAACAAACATCCATGCAAACTTTTACATTTATGACATTATTGGGATTACCTTACAAGTCTGCATTGTGTCTAAAAAGTGAAATAAAATCTATTTGTGTTTGAGGTCGCGTAGTTAAGTTTAGTTTAGATACGAACTACTACAATATTGTGGAATATCTCTTTTGGCCGAAATGGCCAAACAGTAAAATATATAAATTTAATTCTTATTCTTAAAATGTAACTTAATGTAGTCCATCAATTTGCTTACTTATATAACCTTAGTTTCTGATATTTTTAAAAAAATTGTTGTACCTAATAAAGCATGCGGTACTTCCTTAAAAGATAGCACATTTAGATATATTATATTGTAAGTTTTATAACATATGTAGTAATGTAGTTATCTATGTGAAGTCGAATATAATAAAAAAAAAATAAAAAATATTATTCTAGAACGTTGTAGAGGTAGAGCTGTGCGCAAATCACACAGTTTCGAATTACATCGCTTCCTTTCCGGGCGATGTTGAAGTTACCATAGATAAACAATCTCTCCATAGGAACAGCACGGACGTGTAATAATCTGCGCCAGTTATTTTTAACTCGATTATTATTGACAAATATTCTATTTTCGCCCTCGGTATTGGGTAATTCGCAGCGCGCGGAAATCGAGGGCCCGCCCACGCGCACCGAGAAAAGCCCGTAACGTGTGCAGTGTGGATTTGAACCACTCCAGTCTGTATCCAATAGAATTCTAGATTATCTCCTGTACTACGCCGCTAAATATTCTGTCAAGCTAATGTTTGGGGGGCAAATTACAGCGCTTTTGAGACTAACCGTCGAACGTCTCAAAGTAATGAGTTATTCTATGCATTAGGATATAGTATTCCAGCCCTGTTGATTCATTGGTAGTATGTCTGCTCCAAGAATCGAAGGGCGTGGGTTCGATTCCCACCCAGGACAATACTAAGTGGTATGACTAGTGCTGGTCTTCCCGTGAGCCCTATCGCTGCAATGGTCATGGACAGGCGTTATCTCTTACCATCAGAAGAGCGTTATGTTCGTCTTATCACTTTCACGGCAGCAGCTATGTAGCGTTTTTGTGTTTTGTTGCGATGTTTATCTGTTCAAATCCCAGCAATGAGCTTGAGTTGCTGGTGAAGGTAAACATCGTAAAGAAACCATAGCATGGTGGTAGAGTACTTTATAATACTCGGCTGGCTAGCTATCACCCTCAAGTCTGAAATCTACCGCCAAGCACCTAACGGTGTGTTCCGGCAGCCACACTTGATAGCCAGTTTCATTCCAGACTAGGGGTTTACCATCTAGGATCAGAACATTACTTAACATCACGTGAGCTATGATTAAACACCAAGCCAGTCCAATAAAGAAATTAACGCAAATAGCTTTTAACGCATTTTTTTCATTCAGCTGACTAGGTACAAGCTTTTTTTTTCTTTTTTTATTTTATTAACTAGTGGTTTCAGGAACAATTTTTTTCGCGCATACAATTTTTGGTTTCTAAGTTATTCATAATTATGTATCTGGATCAGAGCACCTGCCGTAACTAGGCCACACTCCAGACCCCCCTCCCAAATATTTATAATACTCATTAGTTATTATTGGAAATAGTCATGACTCGGTTCCTTCTTACAGTGCGACACGGCTTGTATTGAACTAGCGTTTGTCTGCGCTTTGATTTGTGTTGTATACAAAAAAGAATGTATTATTATAATTATTCGTGTACTGTAACACTTTCAACGTCCCATGGTTTGACTCTCTATCCAACAGGAGCTATTAATACTTTTAGTTTTTGGTCAATTTTATCTCAATCTTAATTGAAATTCAGGGTTTAATCGATTCCTATTAAGAAAGAAAAACGTTTAATTCTGTAACAAACACAAAAACAAACAAACAGAGACAGACAGAAGTAAAATTAAGTAATTAAAAAAAGTAGTACGTAAGTAAAGTAGTATTATGTATTTAGTCTTTTTCGAATCACCTAAGCCACCGCCATTACTTTTGTTTTGTCGCGTATTATATTATCAAGAAATATACGTTTGAGAAACTGTTTTTTGAACCAAAAAAATAGTACAAAATTTGCAGTCAAAAAAACTGACTCTGAACGAAAAACAGCGAGGTTTCAAAGTAAACAAAAATATCATGGATTTAGATTTTTGTTGATTTTTTAAAAACCGCTCGATCGATGTCGATACAATTTATATGGAACCACCTCTGAAGTACCTACTACCAAGTAAAAAAATAATTATCTAAATCGATTCATAATTGGCGGAATTATCGCGTATCAAACTCGGTCGGCACGCACGTAGTGATCGCCGGCGAGCGTCCTCTGCCCCCACCGCATCGCCTCTTCCCACTTGTGTCGCCTATGTATATACATATTTTAGTTACTTTGGCTTTGGCATCTTTAATTCTACGTTTGTTATAATCCGTGTCTGTGTGTGCTCGTTGGCTTGTAGCAAGTGATAATGAGAAGTCATTACTCCCGGGAGCTTGACGGGAGTGCTTAGCTCTTTGTTGTTTTTATGGAGGTATCATTAAAAATGGTTTAACAGTCGTCAATCAGGCTAATATCTGAATGTGGCGGACTTCTTGTGTCTTCTTTGTTTCAATATATGTAAAGAATACATCTATATTGGTTGAACTTAAATATTGTAGCTATGTTTTTTATTTAAGTATTATCTAGTACTCGGCTGGCTAGCTACTCTCAAGTTGAAAATCTGTCGCCAAGCACCTAACGGTGTGTTCCTGCAGCCGCACTTGAGAGCCAGTTTCAATCGACGTGTGCTTTACCATCTTTAACCAAATCGTCACTTAACATTAAATGAGCTGTGGTTAAAAACCTTAAGTGTCAAATATTTTAAAAAAAAATTGCATTTAAAAAAGTTTTACTATGAAAATTTACTTGGTTAAGACACACTTATGCGGAATTATTTAAATTGAATTATATCGGACATTCAGACTATATAGTTTCAGCCTCATCCCTGGTGGAGATCATCTTCATGGAGTTTTAAAGTAGTACTGCTCATTTGTTACTTCTAAACCGAATTGTCCATGACAACGAAGAAGTTAAGTTTCAAGTGAAAAAAAAATTAAGAAATGTTTTTTTTCCTTTCTTTATTTCTTTCTTTTATACATTAAAACATAGTTATATTTGTATAAAATTATGTCCATGAAACTTTGGATACGTCGGCTGTTCTTTTAGTAAACCACTTGAAAACTCGCAAGAGATTTATTTAAAAACATTTCTGTCATAGCAACTGCGTACGGACGAATTAATGGATCAGTTTTTTTGTTTTGCCATCCAAAATACAGACAATTACATCATTGTCGCAACATCGCCTCGGATCAACAAACTTATAATACAGACAGACACGCACAAATGACAAAAAATGCTGATTGGCTTCACAGAAAGTGTTGAGGCAGATTAGGTCATCCGCCTGCACAGACACTCGCGTGGAGCCGACTTGTACGTGGCTCTTTCATTTTCAATCCAATGTTAAAGAGAAGAATAGAGATCCCACTAATATTACAAATGTGAAAGTTTGGATGGATGGATGTCTGTTACTCTTTCACGCAAAAACTACTGAACGAATTTGGATGAAATTTGGTATTGAGGTAGCTGAGACCCTGAATTAACACATAGGCTACTTTTTATCTCGAAAACGCGGTGTTACATGTAGCGGGTAACGCCACGGGGCGCAGCTATTAGTACATGCATATTTAGGCTTTATACAATTCTCTTCAGGCTTTCCCATTTGGGCAATGAAACCGGCTCGCTTCCAATACGGAAGCATCAAACTGTTCAACTTTTTCTCCACCGTGCTTGTAAAAGTGACATGCGTATCTCCGGAGTGGAGACGTGGCGCAACAATCGTATTTTCTTAACAAAACGGAACGGAAAATTTTAGTTTTCTCATTTCAACAACTTTTTAAATAAGTTGGTGTCTTTTACGGTCGTATATCGTTGCATTGAAACCTTTACGAGTTGAATTGAGAAATGAGTCAATTTATTAACGGTAGTACAGAACTAGATGATATCAAACATATTGCCGATTTCCTAAAAGGATCGTCTTAATTGGTCGGTTTGGATTTTAGTGAAATTCATATGACTATTTTCGGTTTCGACACGTAAAGTTTTCGAGTCGTCTAGCAATATTTAGGTATTAATCATAATATTTATTTATGTATTAATAAATATTAATCTACTGTTTTATTCAAGCAATTCGGTATGTAAAGAAAAAAAAACTTTACTGATTCCAAAACCATTTCGAAATAAAACATTTCTGTACAATATTTTTACGTTTGAAACTGTAAACTATGAGGTAGGGTTTATTTTAATAAAATTCATAAATCAAACTTAACTTTCAATTGATGTCTCATGACGTCACCTAGTAGGGCAACTTTCGTAGACTAAAAAAGCAATGGCAAACCAAAACAAAATCTGTCAATGTAAAGTCAATGGCGATCATAACAATCTCTTCAATACACGTACGTCGAGTTGTTTTTCGCTTTATTGATACTTAAATATCTGGATTATTTTACTTTAAACGTTATTTGGACTCTGATATCGCTTTTATGACATAATATTTGTTTACTTCATGTCATGAATTGTAAAATCCGAAGACGTGACAGAATGGCTTTACAGCTTTAGCCGGTCCGATAGCGCAAATTTAAAAAAAAAAACTTGTCAGTTCTTTTGTCAAATGTATTTGTTTACTTTTTTGTTTTATATGGCAAAGGCATTTATTCTACATATTCAGCCGACCTCATGACGTCATAACTATTAAAAGTTTGAAAACGTATTAAAATTAAACTACCGCATAGAAAGCCAAGATATTCAAATTAGTTTTATAAAATAAAGTTTACTATCAGTAAAAAATATAAAATAAATACAAAAAAAAAACTATACATACCGAATTGTGATTTACCGCAAATAAAGACCAAAACAAATGCCAGTAGCTGTGATGTCACTGTAAAATTATGCTCCATTTGTCCATAAATGGCAAAAATTGATTTGTATGGAAATCGAACCACCTTAATTGAATGACTATTAATTACGTTACTTTATAATTCTACAGAATTAAAATTAACGTATATTATTTGCTTTTATTTACTGCGGTGGTACCTTTACTTTGCGTCTTACTCATTTGATTATGAGCAATAAAAGTGTTACGAAAGTATAGAGCTGGGTTACCGTTCGGAGCAAACGACTACTTTTAATAAAGATGAACGTGTAACTTCAATTAGTACTACAACGATAATACGGTTCGCGAGGGTTTGTGAACTAGCGTAATTGTTTGTAGGTCATATTTCACACAATAAACAGTATATAAATGTTTGATCCTCAAAAAAAACGCCCGAAGTATCTATTAATCTTTGGATATTTGTTGTGTTCGTGAAATAAACCACTTCTCTATAATTCATGGCAACACTATTTTTAACCGAATCAAAAATGAAGGAGGTTCTCAGTTCGACTTTTTTTTTAAATGTTTGTTACGCGATAATTCTGCCAATTTTAATTATTCTTTTTTTGCTTGATAGATCTTACTTTAGAAGTGGTCTCATATAAATTTTAACGAAATAGAACGAGCTGTTTTTAAAAAATCAACAAAAATCCAAAAATGTCGATGATATTTTCGTAGACTCCGAAACCTCGCTGTTTCATTGGAGCAGTGCGTTTAGTTGGCCTAAGGAGCATGGAGTCAGTTTTTTTAAATCGTAAATTTGTATAATATTAAATAAATAAATAAATATCGTAGGACTATACACACAGCGCCATCTGGCCCCAAACTAAGCAGAGCTTGTGTGATGGAAGTCAGAAAATAATGAAAGTATCGGGTGAATTGCTATCTATACTGTTTTTAGCTTGTCAATGAACAAAAATGTTTTTGTTTTACATCGATCCGAATTATTTTTTATGTAAGTGTAATGAGACTAACGAGACGCTCTCCTGATGGTAAGAACGCCTGTCCATGATCATAGCAGCGATACACAGAACTTTGAGTAACAAGGTAGATCTCTCAAGGAGATTATAGATATTCTGCCGCCAAGCAGTAGTGTGCAAACATTACTGTGTTCCGGTTTGAAGGGTATTGCAGCTAGCGAAATCACTGGGCTGTTGAGACCAACCATCTAGTCTCAAAGTAATGAGCGCCAAAGCAGCGATGCCCTGCACGTTGTTTTGTTACTCAAAGTTCTATGTATCGCTGCAATGGTCATGGACAGGCGTTATCTCTTAACATCAGGAGAGCGCCTCGATCGTCTCATTACTTTTACATTAAAAAAAAAAAAAACAAAGTCCAAGACATCGCTGTTTTGGCGCTCATTACTTTGAGACATTCGATGGTTAGTCTCAACAGCCCTGTATTTTCGCTAGCTGCAGTACCCTTCAAAACAGAACACAGTAATATTTACACACTACTGCTTGGCGGCAGAATATCTGACACTACTGGTTTTTAGTTTTGTTTGTGTTGTTAAAACATGTTTTAGTTTTACATCGATCCTAATAATGATTCATTTGTAACTAGCTGCGCCCGGTAGTTTTTGCGTGAACGAGTAACAAACATCCATCCATTTATCCAAACTTTCATATTTATAATATTAGTGGGATATCATGGCACAAATCGCGCACAAAATATTTTGAAATTAATTTATTTTATGTACCTAGATGTTGCAAAAGCCGTGGTCACAGTCAGCTCATGACCAATTGACCACGGCTATTGCATAACTAATCCTTATAGTCATAGTTATGTATTCAAATTGTGGAAGTTTACAGTAAAACGCAAATCTATTTCGAATATAAAAAGGTTTGATCTAACTTTATACAATTGTCATCCGCTGATATGATATCGGAAGCTGAATTGTGATAGTGATGGCAACTTCCTCTGACGAAATTTACTATCACAGGGTTAAATGAACTTTAAAAATAAATCAGCCAAGTGCGAGTCGGACTAACACACTGAGGGTTCCGTACAAACTTGTAGGTAGGTATATAAATTCATCACGGGAAATACGAGTATGCAAGCACTGAACATTGCTCTAACGCAAAAGATAAACTGGATTGAAGGGCAAACCTAGCTCTTCCGTTGGAAAACTGTTGTCCAACTGCAAATAAGTAAAAAAATAATTAATTATAAACCTGTTTGTCAGATTGGAGAGTGTGCGCTTGAGCTGCACAATTTGGTTCCTCCTGCACCTTTCTTTTACCGGACGGCCAGACAAACGCGACCAAAACGTCATCCGTACATGGTGGATGTTCCCCATGTACGCACAAAGCGTTTTAATTCCACGTTTTTCATTCGCACAGCGAGGTTGTGGAACTCTGCCGGAGTCTGTGTTACCTGTTAGGTACAATATTGGCGTCTTCAAATCTAGAGTGAATAAGTTCCTTCTAGGTAAGCGTGCTCCTACTACTGCTACATACTACTGCTTAATATCACTCAATGTCAAACGCGAACCTATTTTGAATAAAAAAAAACATTTGTACACCTTTTTCCAAGATGGCGGTTGAGGGACAAGGGTTGCAACCCCACAAACTTGGATTTAACTTTACACCATCACTAAATGAACGTTACAAGAAAAACCTGTTTAATGAACCTATTTGATACGATACCCCACATGATACGGTTAACTCACTTTACAATTTTTGGACCCTTATTCCTTTTGCACCTATTTTATAAACCCTATTTTTAAAAAAGTTATAAAACACTGATTACATGTCAATTAATAAAAACTAAATGTCAAATAAAGTACATATGCCGATATAAAAACATGTCAAAATGAAAATTTATTGTCAAATATAAAATATGTCAATACGAAAACTAGCTGCGCCCCGCGGTTTTACACTCGTAATGATGGATGTCATCATTACGAGTGTAAAAAAAAAGTACCTACATGCAAAATTTATAACAAAATAAATAAATATCGTAGGACTATACACACAGCGCCATCTGGCCCCAAACTAAGCAGAGCTTGTGTGATGGAAGTCAGATAACTGATAGAATACATAAATACTTTTTTTTTAAAACATACTAACAGATACAGAATAAACATTTGTTTATTCACAAAATGTTTGCCCTGAGTGGGAATCGAACCCACGCCCTACAGCTCTCAAGGTAGATATACTACCAAGGGGCCGTTCAAGTATTACGTGAGCAGATTTCTTACCATTTTTTACCCCCCCGCCCCCCTTGTCATCAAAAGTAAGCAAAGCACTTACCCCCTCCCCCTATGCTTACGTAAACATTTTTAGTAATAAATGTTTTTTTATATTGTTATTTTTAAAATAGGAAAATTCATGAAAATATTAGGTTTAACTGATACACATAGAGTAAATGACAAAAAAATATAATCAGAAATAAAGAACATAACTAACATAAAGAATATTTTCGGAACACATTAACAGTCTTCAGTCCATGAAACCTGAATCCATGATTCTAAGTTATCGATGACATTGGATTGCTGCTCAGTGTTGTGAGTCTGCTCACTTTCATCCGATTTTGGAATGTCTACGTCACTCTCATCGAGCCATTCAACATCTTGGTGCTCTAAATTTTGAATAATGCACATCAGTTCATTAGCACGACGAGCAGCGACTCTTACAGGTCTAACTTTTCCCTCTGTGGGCGTGTTTACTTTTTTATGGATCTTCTCGATGTGACTTGCTATCTAAGTGGCTCTTGTGGTGATCAGTTTGAGCACGAATGAGCCTAACAGGGACTGTCGATACATGTCTTCGTCCCTCTGTAGAATTCGATTTTCTGGGAATCAAACGAAGATATGTCGCACTGCGACTAATGTCAAATCCTAGTTTACGCAGTTCTTGTGTGAGTTCGTCAAGAGTTTTTACGCTGTGAATAGATTCCGTTCGTCTCCTGTCATCACATGCACTCCCAAATAAAGCTATATCCGCAATTGTTTTCAATAGTAATGGTTGATCGCTTTCAAGTTTAGGATGTCCTACTGAATCCCTCAGAGATAGTCTTCTTTTTATTTCAGGATTTTCCTGACAAATATCTTCTAACTTTCTTTTCATACCATCCCTGTGTTTCTTCTGGGCAACTGCGTTTTGAATCTTCCTGTTTAAAGTATTTTTTGCTGTTTTTAGTTCCTCGCGCAACTTAATGATCGGTTTATCAACTTCAGCGCAATTTGGCATAGTATCTCTGGCAGAATACAAAGCGTTCAGATTTTTTTCGAGTAGAGTAATCTTATTTTTCAAAGCTTCTTGAGAAGGTTTTGCTCTTTGTTTATCTGCATTATTATTATTTTCGCGTTGCTCTTGTGATTCATTGCCGGTTTTAATTTTATCTTCTTTCTGTTTTTCAATGTTAGAAAATGGCTGTATAATTTGTGTTTTTTCTGCAGGTTTACTGGTAGAAGACGTTGCCTAAAAATGAAAAATTTCTAAGAGTTCTGCTGGATATTCTCTTATTAAGCTACATAAATTCACCGTATTTAATAAAACCAGCGTTTAAATATTATTGAAAGCTTTTCCCCACAGAAACCCTTCACATACAGATATTGAAAACACCGTGTATTTTGTGACCAATTGCCGGAGTCGATCTTAAGAAATAAAATATCAATCATTTACCTTTTTACTTTGAGATAGGCCATCATATTTTTTACTCATAAATCGTTTTAATTGGTACAGAACGTAAAGAGAAACTTTGTACTTATATTTACTCACCTTGGAAAAAAAATGAAGCAGATTGGATTTATTTTTAGTCGCCGCTTGCAATTCTTCTTCAATTCTCTTAGATACAATAATATCTAGTTCCTTATCTGACTTTGCTTGTAATTTATAATTTCGCCAAACTTCGTTAACTAACTTTTGTACATTTTGCACTTTCGTCCCAGTATGAGATTTTTTTAAACTTTCGAACAGTTTTTGGTATAACTTGGATTTGTCTATATGATATGACATTCTAATAAGATATTTAAATTTAAATAATTAAAACGTTAAACTTTGGCTAATTGCATCAACATAAACACAAATGATAACTTTCAATGCTTACAATACGTTTAGAATCCAAACAAAACAATACTGATAGATGCGCACTTGCAGCCGGCCGGCACGAGAGTGAATTATTAGACAAGTGAATAGCGCACGGTAATTTCCCTAATGCGCGGTAATTCCCCTAATCAGTTCTCAAAGCGAGTGCCTACGCATATGTATTATTTGCGGGAATCCCCGAAAAAACTTAAATAACTAACGATGACGTAATCATCATCTAGACCCCCCCACCCCCCATGTCATCCAAAATAAGCAAAACAGAGACCCCCCCACCCCCTCTTGGTGCTTACGTAATACTTGAACGGCCCCCAATGAGCCAACTGGGCTGTCAAAAACTATAGAAAAACTAAATAAAATGTGTATGTTTTAAACAAACAAACTCACGTTCGCATTTATAATATTAGTTAGGATTCTTTTCAGCGTGTTAATCTTATCTGGGATTTAATCAGATCTCGTAGACCTCTCCGATATTGCTTATCTATTTATTTATTTTTTTGTGTTCGTTATAATGTAACGCACAGGTGGGCTTGGTCTCTACTGAATGTCGTGAAGTTTGATAGATTGGATAGGTCTGTACTTAAATCATTCCGAAGTGCGATGATTAATTATTATATTTTTTCATTTTTAATTCATTCGCGTTTGATTATGTCTGATGTTAAGGTGGTTCGATTTCCATACAAATAACTTTCTGCCATTTATGGACAAATGGAGCATAATTTTACAGTCAAATCACAGCTAATGTCATTTATTTGGATCTTTATTTTGCGGTAAATCACAATTGCTTCACCATGCTATGGTTTCCTCACGATGTTTTCCTTCACCGGCAGCTCAAGCTCATTTGATCCTACGACTTTCGGCGTGTGAACTGACCGCGCCAACCTGGTGGTCTAGAATGGAGCGCGCTTGCCTTTTTTTTAATGTAAAAAGTAACGAGACGAACGAGACGCTCTCCTGATGGTAAGAGATAACGCCTGTCCATAACCATACACAGAACTTTGAGTAACGAAATAAAGTCCAGGGCATCACTGCTTTGGCGCTCATTACTTTGAGACTTTCGATGGTTAGTCTCAACAGCCCAGTAATTTCGAAGGAAACCGATTCACTCGCGACTTGAAAGTACCCAAACTGTCTCGATAAGGGAAATTCCATTGTTTAGCGGTTCGTACAATGAAAGTAAACTAACAATCTAATCTAACTAACAAAAAGTATAATGTAACAGAATCAAAGTACATTTTATTTTATCACTGTGTACAAAATATATGTATGTTTTAAAAATATTGGCTTTAACAGTGTTATCCGTCACGGATGTACATTGTTTAATTATGTTTGTGAGGGCTAGACTAATAATGTGCATGTGCATGTGCATAACTACTAAATGATAATGCAGCTCGTTCTACGAAAAATCAATATTATGTTATTTTAAATCTATATTATTAATAAATAATCAAATAATGTTAGTTGTCAAGCGCATAACTTGAGAGCGGTTGATTGAACAGATTTATACAACTGATTCTTTTTTACCCACGACGGAACGGAGACGGTATGTTTGTTTGTGCAAATTCATGTTGCCATTTTTCTCCAAAACTACTAGTCCTATTTTGATGCAGTTTTCAGTTATGGGTTCAAGTTTGATTGTTGCATGTTCTTAGATAAGTGTTACGGTGACAACTCACCAGAAGGCGCTGCAGCAAAAATGTTTTGTGCAAATCCATGTTGCCATTTTTCTCCAAAACTACTAGTCCTATTTTGATGCAGTTTTCAGTTATGGGTTCAAGTTTGATTGTTGCATGTTCTTAGATAAGTGTTACGGTGACAACTCACCAGAAGGCGCTGCAGCAAAAATGTTTTGTGCAAATCCATGTTGCCATTTTTCTCCAAAACTACTAGTCCTATTTTGATGCAGTTTTCAGTTATGGGTTCAAGTTTGATTGTTGCATGTTCTTAGATAAGTGTTACGGTGACAACTCACCAGAAGGCGCTGCAGCAAAAATGTTTTGTGCAAATCCATGTTGCCATTTTTCTCCAAAACTAATAGTCCGATTTTGATGCAGTTTTCAGTTATGGGTTCGGGTTTCATTGGTGCATTATCGTAGGTGACAATTACTTTTTAACCGTTGTGGGTATTTTCAAAATTTTTAATTTTGCTTTTTATTTAATGTAACGTGACACTTTGAATGACGTTCATATACATACATATGTACCATTGTAATTACTGGGCTGTTGAGGCTTATTTTTTTTATTCTATTTTATTTAAGGGACTTTTGTGGTAGCCACATGGCATTCCCATCGTATTTTCTAACGTTACAACTAAAATAAAAAATATATACACAGTTGTAGATACTCAGCCTACATTTGTCTATATCTAGCGCAAACTTTTACTTGGTGGTAGATTTCCTTAGCAGGAGGTCGTCTAGGTAGGTACCACCGCAGTACCAGATATTCTGCCGCCAAGCAGTAGTGTGCAAACATTACTGTGTTCCGTTTTGAAGGGTATTGCAGCTAGCGAAATTACTGGGCTGTTGAGACTAACCATCTAGTCTCAAAGTAATGAGTGCCAAAGCAGCGATGCCCTGGACGTTGTCTTGTTACTCGAAAGTTCTGTGTATCGCTGCAATGGTCATGGACAGGCGTTATCTCTTAACATCAGGAGAGCGTCTCATTACTTTGACATAAAAAAAAAAAACATGAATATGAATATAAATCTCGTCGATTACCGTCTGTACCTAGCTAGTCTGATGTAACACCTGGCCACAGGAACTGCTTGATCTCCGAGGCAACTCTTTTACTACACGTGGAGCAGAGGAAATGTTTAATTCCGCTGGCATTCTGCAAGCTGAGGATATATAACGGTCTATATTTACTCGGCTATTATTAGCGTTGCTGATTTGTTGGCGGCGTTGCGTTGGTCAATTCATTCATGTTATTTTATTTTGCTTTTTTGCTACGATTTTTGTCGAATTACTTTATCTTGTAACTTCTTTTCAATCTTGCTGGTAGATCTCCTTAGCAGGATTTCGTCTAGGTATGCACCGCCGCGGTGCCAGATATTCTGCAACCAGTATTACCAGTACCAGTATTCTGCTACCAGTACCAGTATTCTGCTCCCAAGCAGTAGTGATGTTATTATGTTTTGGTTTGAAAGGTACTACGATTAGTAAAATTGCAGGGCTGTTGAGAACCAACGAAAGTCTCAAAGTAATGAGCGGTAAAGCAGTGATGCCTTAGACCAGTGCTGTCCAAACTACATACAACAATTTACTACTAAAGCTGGTGGGCCGCAGAAACAAAAAAACAGTTTTCTTGTTCAAAATATACAGGGTAATCATTTCTTACGTTTATTGGTTCTTCGTTAATTTATCTTTAACAATCATGTCGATATCAATTGTCGCTATGTCCAGTATGGAGACAAATATCGATTATATTTTTTTCAAAGAATTCTATTATCCAAAATATTTATGTCCAAAACTATTTTCCGATTAAAACATGCGTCTTTTGAAAAGAAACCGCGGGTCGCATAAAAGAGGCATATTATGCTCAGCAGTGGCCGATTATGGGCTGATGGTGATGATGTAATTGTAGCAAGTTGCACAATGTAATCCCCGTGTTCCCGGAGTAGTCTCGCGGACGCGACCCACTTCTGATATTTATTGTTACGCGCGACACGGCTGGTGGCAACGCATTTAATTATTTCTGCGCAAACTCTCGGTAATTGTTACTTTCACTTTGTTTTACACGGAGAAAGTATTTTTGGCAGTTTCGTTGATACATTATGAAGAGTAAATTAACTTTATGCCTATCGATTATATTACCGCTAGATGACAAATTAAGATATCGAAACACTGTCATTACCCTGTCTGTCATGAACACAATCATAGGAAACCATAGCATGGCCACCCTCAAGTTGAAAATCTGCCGCCAAGCATCTAACGGTGTGTTCCGGCAGCCTCACTTGAGAGCCAGTTGCATTCCAGGCTAGGTGTGCTTTACCAACTTCGACCACACGTTCACTTGACATCAGGTGAGCTGTGGTCAAACACCTAGCCTGTCAACCATAAAAAAAAATCACCAATATCTATTTATATAAAAGATTTTTTTAATCTATAAAAGAAGAAACTGACAGACTGGTTCACTGATTGATCGATCAACGCACAGCTGAAGCCGCTTGGTCTAGAACCAAAAAATTTTGAACAAATGTTCCTTAGGTGACGTAGATGTGCACTATGAAAGGATTTTCTAAAAATTCCTCCCCTAAGGATGCAAAATAGGTGTTGGAAATGTATATGAATAATATTGGATTCATCATCATCATGGAAATTTGTTTGCTTCATCATCAGCTGATGATGATGAAGCCGGAAGGTAGGTATTTAAATGGGACTATTCTAGTGACCGTTAACACTGCTGAAAAGCACAGGAAAGCTAATTAAAAAAGCTACAGCTACAAGTCACTTAATGGGACGCTTCAAAAAAATCGCTGTACAGCTTTGACGAGTATGCAAAACGACAGGGCAATGCTTCTCTTGGAAGTACCGTGCTGATGCTCGGGGCCCGACTGGCACAGCTGCCTCAACAGTTTATAGGGACAACAATGTCATAATTAACATTATTTATTCCAATGAAGTGTTAGTTGAGTTACTGGTGACATGAGCGGCATCTTGAGTGGAACACATCGAAGTAACGACCACATTTAATGCGAAAGTGACCGTCTCGCTGTGTTTAGGTGATTATTCAAATTGCACGAATTGTTTGCATTCAGTTCTAAATGCGCAACGAGTATTTGCACACCTGCAAATTTAGGAATGTGACTGCAGACCAATGATAATTTAAACTATAGATACCACTGTTTGTACGCTAAAATTTACACGGCCTCAGGGTCGACCCAGACGAAGGTGTGATGAGCATCGTCTCGATAGTCACTGGATCACCAAAGCCGAAAACCGGGCAGTCTGAAAGGAGGAAAGGGCTTTGCCTTGCAGTGGGACAATAGAGGCTAATTTTAAAAAAATGTTGGTTATCGTACAAAATTTATACATACAGTTGATTTGTGGCGCGGATCACTAAAATAAGTGTAATGTAACAAGCATTTAAAAATATGGGTATGCATACTGAGAATTATCATTTCCTGTGTCGTTATGAAATTAGAAACGAGCAGGATCCCCTTTCATATTTCAGTCAAAACTTTTATGTACCTTTCGAGATTTGTACACAAGGATTTTAAAATGGATTTTTTCCATCCACGTTGAACAAATAAAACGAATTTTATTATTAACATAATTATAGAACCTGAAAGAGCTTTATCAATCTCTGTAGCTCAGTGCAAACACATCTTATCATCACCAGCAACAGTTCATTCAGCCCACAGCAGGATGTAAGCCTCGCTCTTTTCCGCCTATCTTTAGCTTTAATCTGATCCACGTGCTTTCACAGAACTTTCGGATGTCATCATGACACCTTAAGACTGCTATACCACGACTACGCTTACCATCACGTGTCTAGAATAACTCACCTACTTTTCATATTGGAATGTCTTTTCTCGGTTGCAACCTATGTCTTTGTTTATGTGTTTTCCTAGACCTCCCGAAAATAGTAGTGAGGAGCTACTAGGACTGGTGGTCATAATTTCTTCATCACCGCTCACAGCTAATCGGTTGTCGTTTGTTCCAGGTGGGGCGTATACCGGCAGACCACCCGCTAGTAGGAGGACACAAAGGCCCCGTACTGGACATATCATGGTGTCCGCACAATGATAATGTCATCGCTAGTGGCTCAGAAGACTGTGTCGTTAAGGTAATTATCCCTGGCTTTCCATAACGATGCCGCAAGGATATTGTATTACACACGTAAACTACCCAGATTATGTAGAATCTCTCCGAATGTACTAGGCTGCCTCATTGTGGATAGCTTTTACCATAGGCAGTCACGTAACAGCTCCTAGTACAACGATAAGTAAAAAAGCTCAACAGTGTATTTTTGCAGTTATTTTCTTTAAAACGTGTGTCTGTTTCAGGTGTGGCAGATCCCAGATGGCGGGCTGTCCCGCACGCTAACGGAGCCAGTGGTGGACTTGGTGTACCACCAGCGGCGTGTGGGCCTGGTGCTGTGGCACCCCACCGCACAGAACGTGCTGCTCACCGCGGGCTCTGACAACCAGGTTGGTACACCACCAGTGTCTTAATATCATATCAGTATCATCAACTCTCCTAAGACAAACCATCTAACTAGAAGACCCTTCGATCATAGAAACATTGGATTACGCACCATCCGCTCGCTCTCGTTCAACTATATGCAACTGCTCCCACGCTTAATTGTTATTTAGGTCGTGACTAACGCTCACATTGTACTGTTAGCCTTAAACTTGCAGCTTAGAAACGCTATTTTTTATACGGTACGGAAAGAACGGCATACGGGCCTCCTGACGGTATTAAGCTCACCGTTGCCTAAGCACCACCAGCAATTTTAGTGCAAGTGAACGGAAGGAATAAGCGTATGGTACAGAGTTTCCAAATTTACAAAATGTGAGTATGAACCTTTTTACGGTGACGACGAGTTCAGTAGCGTAATTTTGACGGGATTAGACAAAAAATGTTTGATCAAAGAATAGATTCAGCATTGCATGCGATATCCGCTGTCTTATTGATCGATTGCTAGATTCAGGCTTTATATACCACGTTTACCGATAGTTTCGGAACCAGTTGTGTGAAAGAGTGTTTTTCTTTCTAGGCAACTAGTTACGATAGAATGTTATCATGTGCTCCAGATAGCGATATGGAACGTGGGCACGGGCGAGGCCCTGATCACGCTGGACTGCCATCCGGACCTCATCTACTCGGCGTGCTGGAACTGGACCGGCACCAAGCTGCTCACCACCTGCCGCGACAAGAAAATCAGGTCAGATCACATACCATCTTCTCATGACCTATCATTATCAACTCTTAAACTATCCACTGATGGGCATGTGATGTGACTACGATGGAAAAAAAAGAAAATAATTCGCGTGATGGAATCCTGTGTTTTGAGGTGTACGTTCTGATTACAGGATAATCGACCCGCGGAAGGGCGAGGTGGAATCCGAAGCGATAGCGCACGAGGGCAGCAAAGCATCTCGTGCAATATTCCTCAAACACGGGCTCGTGTTCACTACAGGGTCAGTCAACACACACTAACATATAACAATAACCTATTGATTTATTGTTTGAAAGGTTATCCATCCTACACGGATAAGTATTAAAAACGTCCGGTGATACGTCCGGATCAGCACTGACTTTAAAAACTGTCTATCTATGTTCTATAATGCGAGCTTCTTCTCGTTGTAAAAAGAGTAACACCACCATATTGGCCAAGTGCGGACGCCACACATCTTCAGGTTTACTCGAGATGTTTTCCTTCATCGTTTGAAGCTAGCGGCAATTTGCACGTAATTTTTTTAAAACTGCATATAGCTTAGCGTTTGGCCGCCATCTCACCTGATGATAAGTGGAAATGCAGTTAATTATGGAGGTCGCTTGCCTAGAGAAAACCGATTCACTCTTGACTTGAAGGCGCCCAGATTGAATCGGCACTCGGGCAGCAAATTCCATTGTTTACCAGTTCTTACGATGAAGGTGGAATCGAACCATTTCGTTCGAGTTTTTGGGATATCTACCATGAAGCGGTGTCGCTTTTTAAAGCTTCTAGCTGTTCGATTGTAGAATGGGCTGGATGGATTTAGGTCATGCAAGTTCGAAGCGCACTCCCCGAAGTGTATCTAGTAGAAAACCGACAGACATGCACCTTCGCGCCGAAGTTCAAGGCTTTGGAGCCTTTTAGCTTAGAACACGTTTGTGCTGTAAGATTTAAACCTAAGACCCCCAGATTTAAAGTTAGACGGCCTCCGCCAACCAGGCTGTCTTATTTTTACTAATGTAAGTAAAAATTAAATAATTGTTTTTTTTTATGGTTGACAGGCTAGTTGTTTTGACCACAGCTTACCTAATGTTAAGTGAAGGTGTGGTCGAAGATGGTAAAGCACACCTAGCCTGGAATGGAACTGGCTCTCAAGTGAGGCTGCCGGAACACACCGTTAGATGCTTGGCGGCAGATTTTCAACTTGAGGGTGGTAACTAGCCAGCCGAGTACTAAAAAGTACCCTACCACCATGCTATGGTTTCCTCACGATGTTTTCCTTCACCGGCAGCTCAAACTCATTGTTGGGGTTTGAACCCACGCCCTTCGTCATGCGCACCTACCGCGCTAACCACTGAGCTATCATCGCTACAAGAATTGTAGTATTGTCTTTGTTCCACAGTTTCAGCAGAATGTCCGAACGGCAATATTCACTCCGCACTCCGGACGCTCTCAGCGAACCGATAGTGACCGTGGAGATCGACACCTCCAACGGAGTGATGTTCCCCCTCTACGACCCCGACACCAATCTCATCTACCTCTGTGGCAAGGGAGACTCGGTCATCCGGTACTTCGAGGTAAGTTGACGTCACTTACTGCTGACACTAAAAAAATAAAGAGTGAATCAATTAATCGCTGCTGTATTCATCTCTAAATAGTATAAAACAAAGTCACTTCCCACCGTCTGTACGCTTAGATCTTTTAAACTACGCAAAGGATTTTAATGCGGTTTCCATCAATAGACAGAGGGATTCAAGAGGAAGGTTTTTATGTATAATACATGCGTACATGCAGCACATTAGTATCTACATCGCAACGGCGCGAAGCCGGGGCGGGCCGCTAGTACCTGTGATAAAGCGGAAGAGTTTGTCTGCTAATCTCAGGAACTACCAGTTGGATTTGAAAAAATATAGACAAGATTGTATATATTTAACATCACGATAAGACACATTGAAGCCGATGGTGGCAGTTAGTAGTAAATATAGTTTTTTATCAGGCTAGCTGTTCCGCCCAGGAGTAGCTATCTGACAGTGTGTACTTTTTTTTTTTTTCTTTGGTTTTGGCGTCGCGTTTTAGCATTTGCCAGTGTCAAGTAATTATATATTTTCAAGTTTCAAAAGTTAAATAAGTGCCATCGTAGCTAGTTTTAGTCAAAGTCGTCTTTGTCAAGTCCAAGTTTGTGTCAGTTAATTCCAGTCATGCTTTAGTAAAGTAGTGGCAACTTTACTACAAAGCTTCGATGAAGTTTTGGAAGCAACACGAAAACTCATGTTTCACCACATTATATCATTTTCCCACACTCGCGCTTGTAATTCGGCACTTTATGAATAAAACACCACCACT
This sequence comes from Biston betularia, assembly GCA_905404145.2. Classification (NCBI taxonomy): domain Eukaryota; kingdom Metazoa; phylum Arthropoda; class Insecta; order Lepidoptera; family Geometridae; genus Biston; species Biston betularia. The sequence continues at coordinate 1,087,990 of FR989883.1, forward strand.
TTTATGCATAAACACTCGACAAAACACTAGTTTTAGAAAAAAATACAACGGAGCGACACGACTCTTCCCGCGTTCCCGCCAAAACTCCCAGTGTGTACTTGTGTCCAAGAAGTATAAATTGTGCATTTATAAATCCCTCGTAGATTATTCTGATTGCGCGATGCAGGCTTCTGTCGCTGATTGGCTATTGCGGTAAATGTTGACGGCGTCGATGGATAGATGGCGCTGTGCGCAGCGAGATCGCTAAAGTTCTAACGTTAATGTTTTTGTATAATTTTCAGGTGACGCCTGAGCCACCGTTCGTCCACTACATCAACACTTTCCAAACTCCCGACCCTCAGAGAGGTAAACCTGCTGTTATTGATAGTCTTATAGCTTAAGTCATTGTATTTCTGCTTTGACAGCTGCAGGTGTGGTTTCGATGACAAGCATTTTTTTTTATGGTTGACAGGCTAGACTACAGCTCATCTGATGTTAAGTGACGGTGCGGTCGGAGATGATAAAGCACACCTAGCCTGGAATGGAACTGGTTCTCAAGTGAGGCTGCCGGAACACACTGTTAGATGTTTGTGGTAGCTAGCCAGCTAAGTACTAGAAAGTACCCTACCGCCATGCTATGGTTTCCTCACGATGTTTTCCTTCACCGGCAGCGGTTTGCTAAACTTAGGTACTTGCTTTACTTCCATGGAGCATGTTATAACCCATGATTGCATTTCGTCAGGTATCGGTATGATGCCGAAGCGAGGCTGCGACGTTGCCACGTGTGAGATTGCCAAGTTTTACCGGCTGAACAACTCGGGCCTGTGTCAGGTTTGTATTCCTTACTTCTCCTAATCTTTGACCAATACTGGACAATTTTGTATTTAATCTTGCAGGGTATTGATATGGTGCCTTCATTATTCATTATTCTTGTCATTTTTTATTGTGGTTAATAATAAATTAATACCATCAATTTATCAAATCAAATCAAGAGTAAACAGGTTCCTTCTAGGTAAGCGTGTTCCATCTTAGACCGCATCGATGCTTCACATCAGGCAGGATGTGGTCAAGCGCGAACCTATTCAATGTAAAAAAAAAAAAAAAATTTAGTTAATTAAGATTACATACATACTTATTTTTATTTGACAGCCCTGTTGGTTTATTGGTAGTATGTCTGCTCTAAAAGCTGAAGGGCGTGGGTTCGATTCCCACCTTGGACAAGCATTTTGTGATATAAACAAATGTTTGTTCTGTGTCTGGGTGTACTGTATGTATTTACAAAAGTATTTAAGTATTCTATCAGTTATCAGTCTTCCATAGTACAAGCTTTGCTTAGTTTGGGGTCAGATGGCGCTGTGTGTAATGTCCTGTGATATTTATTTATTTATTGATTTCCATAATGAAGTATTATAATTTAACCGCTAAACAATGGAATTTGCTGCTCGAGTGGGTGTTCCCTGATAGATACAATCTGGGTGCCTTCAGGTAGCGAGTGCATCTGTTTCTTCTAGGCGAGCGTGCTCCGCCGTAGGCCGCATCTTCGCGTAGCATCAGGCGAGTGAAACGCAAGCCTATTAGTAACAAAAAATTCGCAGCATACGCAAAAAGTTTTGCCTACTGACCTCCAAACTTCAATTTGAAGATGGCACTTGATGATAACGATTAGACTTGTAACCATTAGCTATCTATAAATGAAATTGTGCATTGATCTACCACCAGCATCTATCAGACTCAACCCACCTCCAGAGCAGTGCCGTAAATAGGGCGATGCCACCGGTGCCCAGACACAAGGCGTAGGCTCTGGGGGGCACAAGAATGGCCAGACCAGGCAGGACTATTATTTTTTCGGCTTGCTCCTGATAAGTTCCCGTTGCGATCCTGGTGCACGATTCCAGATTCTAACACATACGTGCCTACATGCCAGTATCATCAAAAACTTTTGTTAAATTAGACAAAACAAGGGTACCTAAAATATCTAAAAAACAAGGACGCAGTTATAGAAGCTCGCATAGGGCGCAGAGACAAAAGCTATTTACGGCACTGTTCCAGAGAGTCGGAGCGACGTTCTGGACAGCTGGCATAATAGTTCCAGTAGTTGAATGGGATAGTATTCTCTTCACTTATTCTTTCTGGACGCAATTCCAGGTGGTATCAATGACAGTCCCGCGCAAGTCGGAGCTGTTCCAAGAGGATCTCTACCCTGATACGTTGTCTGACGAAGCGAGCCTCACAGCTGATGAGTGGCTGGCCGGGGAAGAGGCCGAGCCTTGCACCATGTCGCTCAAGGTACGCCACAACTGCCCCAAAACACTTACGACATAGGGTTTCATACTAGGGTGACAAAGGATAGGCACTTAGGTGTTAAAATTGGAAGTAGTCTTTTAGGTAGATTAAGGTTTAGAATTGAATAAGATTTATAATGCATTTAATATTGCACAAGTTTTCTAATTGTCTTGGGTATGAAGTCCAAATTAAAATGATGAGAGATAGGCTATTTAGGTGGTTCGATTTCCATAAAAATAAATTTTTGCCGTTTATGCATAATTTTACAGTGAAATCACAGCTACTGGCATTTATTTGCGGTAAATCACAATTGCTTGTATAAAACAGTAGATTATTAGCATAAAATGAAATTTATGATTTTTGAATAAAACAGTAGATTATGCTACAAAGTATTGAAAACTTTTTAAAAATGATTAATGAAATCGATAAAGTCGTTCCCAACTTATGGCGTGGGACCAACCGACGGAGGCAGGATTTATTTTTATACGTATTTACTTTGTTTTAGAAGTTTTTAAATATTTTGACTATTTATTATTGTATTAGATAACTTGTAATAACAGTTGTAAATTTAAAAATTATTCAAAGAAATTAATCAAAATTAAAATCGAAACATACGATTGATGTACGAGGAAATATCTAATTTTAAATTCAACTTGATCAATCTTAACCGTGTAAAATTATTGACCTCGGTACCTACATAGAAAGTAGAATAAGGACTTAAATAGAATAAGTTTATTTTATAAATGTTTCGCTGACCTTCGTCACAGGTAAGTGTGTTTGTGTGCGAGGAAATCAAGCATAACAGCTTGAAGAATTGTAAATATAACATGACATAACAACCGCAGTTACAGATGAAGCCAGATAAGTATCTTCTATTAGCGGCCTATCCACTAAAGTTAAACAATTCTTGGATAAAATTTGTATGGATTTCATTAATACTAAACCATCTATCTTATTCTCGAGAGCCCTGTTAAAAGTTGTAGGGTGTGAGTTCGATTCCCACCCAGGACAAATAATTGTGATGATAAATGTTTGCTTTGCATCTAGGTGTTCTGTATGTACTACTAGCTGCGCCCCGCGATTTTACCCGCTACATGCTTTAGGGATAAAAAATAACCTATATGTCAATCCAGGGTCTCAGCTACCTCCATACAAAATTTCATCCAAATCCGTTCTGTATTTTTTGCATGAAAGAGTGTCGAACAGCCATCCATCCAGAATTTCACATTTATAATATTAGTGGGATATAACACTAGACCTAACCAACCTAATAAAGAGCGCAGGGACGCGCTGGATGCGAGCCGCTTCCAACCGGTCTTTGTGGAAGTCAATGGGGGAGGCCTATGTCCAGCAGTGGAAGTCCTACGGCTGAAATGATGATGATGATGATAACACTAGAGGCTGAAACCTTAGAAAAACCCCAAATTTCACAGAATCGCCCCCGGCTAATCTGAAGATTGCACGAAAATTTCATCAATATCGTTCACGCCATTTTAGACATTGATTTTTATCCGCAAATTCGGCGTTTCACTTTTTTTTGCGTATTGCCGATTTTCTCCCGATGAAAAAAGTACCCTAAGTCTATTGTATAAACTACAGTCTTACTAAATTTCATCGAGATCGACCCAGCCGTGAAAAGGTAACAAATTGTATTATTAAAACTATTTTTGCATTTATCATAATAATATTAGTGAGAAGAAAAGTGATGCAGTGTTTTGAGCATTTTGTCTTGCCTTGACGATTTTGTTGGCTTTCTCTAACTTTAACTTCAGTTTGATAATTGTGCGTGGTGTGACTTTTTTAACATGATATATTGTAACAGAATGTGACATTGCTGTTTTTACTAACTTATAAAATAAACAAAGAAAAGAAGAACTTTATTGACAGGGAGAAAAATAACATACATAATGTATATCCTAGGAATTTTAATTATATACAAATTGTTTACTGTTCGCCCCTTTGCTCTCGAACTCGAGTGTTTGTCGCATTATTCAGTACAATGGGTGTTTTATAATCAACCTTTTTGGTTTTTTTTTTTAATTATCGTCTCTTTTAAATTTACCTCTAACCATAGGCAGCCCGTACACGTAGCGCGCGATCCGCGATCCGCGATCCGCGATCAATGATCGCGATCCAGACTGATCGTGTACGAAGCGGATTGACGGACTGATGCTCCGGATCGCATAATATCTAGAAATTTTGAAATCATGATCGCGGATCGCGGATCGCGGATCGTGATCATGATTGAACGTGTAAGGCGGCCCATAGGCAGCCCGTACACGTAGCGCGCGATCCGCGATCCGCGATCCGCGATCAATGATCGCGATCCAGACTGATCGTGTACGAAGCGGATTGACGGACTGATGCTCCGGATCGCATAATATCTAGAAATTTTGAAATCATGATCGCGGATCGCGGATCGTGATCATGATTGAACGTGTAAGGCGGCTCATACTGAGCTATGTTTTTTTTTCTCTTTTTTCTTCGACCATGGCACTGAGCTATGTATATCGTCTTTAATTATCGTTTGACAGTTTAATTGTCATTTAGCATTGGAAGAATTGTGCCCAGCAACCTCCTGTCTTTGACAAAAATATTATAAAAAATATTTAAAAAAAAAAAACATTTTTACTAGTTGCTGTATCAAGTTTTGTTTATACCTAATGTAAAACAAGTTTTTTCATGTGTTTTACTATTTTTTTTACAATATTCATACTTCTTATATTCCTAGTGATTTTGTAAAGTCAAATGATTCAGAAATATTGTTTAGATTGACCATGGCTTCTAAAGCCCGCTACAATGTCAGTACATTTTTGGTCAGTCAGTAAATTTTCTTAAGTTGTAGATTATTTTATTACTACTTAAAATCAGGGAAGGTGTGGTCAAACGCATAATTAAAATTAGATATGTCTTGCGGTTTCACCCGGATTATATTTAAAAATGATGATGATTATGACCGCTGAATAAAGTCCTTTAGCGACGACGGAACGAAGACGGTATATGTGATTGGGGTGTTTGATTGTGCAAATCCAAGTTGCCATTTTTCTCCAAAACTACTAGTCCGATTTTGATGCAGTTTTCAGTTATGGGTTCGTGTTTGATTGGTGCATGTTCTAGAATAGTTGTTACAGTAACAACTCGCCAGGGGGCGCTGCAGCAAACATTGTTTGTGCAAATCCAAGTTGCAATTTTTCTCCAAAACTGCTAAGCCGATTTTGATGCAGTTTTCAGTTATGGGTTCGGGTATGATAGGTGCATGTTCTGGGATAGTTGTTACGGTGACAACTCACCAGGGGGCGCTGCAGCAAACATTGTTTGTGCAAATCCATATTGCCATTTTTCTCCAAAACTGCTAGTCCGATTTTGATGCAGTTTTCAGTTATGGGTTCGTGTTTGATTGGTGCATGTTCTAGAATAGTTGTTACAGTAACAACTCGCCAGGGGGCGCTGCAGCAAACATTGTTTGTGCAAATCCAAGTTGCAATTTTTCTCCAAAACTGCTAAGCCGATTTTGATGCAGTTTTCAGTTATGGGTTCGGGTATGATAGGTGCATGTTCTGGGATAGTTGTTACGGTGACAACTCACCAGGGGGCGCTGCAGCAAACATTGTTTGTGCAAATCCATATTGCCATTTTTCTCCAAAACTGCTAGTCCGATTTTGATGCAGTTTTCAGTTATGGGTTCGTGTTTGATTGGTGCATGTTCTGGGATAGCTGTTACGGTGACAACTCACCAGGGGGCGCTGCAGCAAACATTGTTTGTGCAAATCCATGTTGCCATTTTTTTCTCCAAAACTGCTAGTCCGATTTGATACAGTTTTCAGTTATGGGTTCGAGTTTGATTGGTGCATCTTCTTATATAGGTGTTACGGTGACAAATCATCAGGGAGCGCTGCAGCAAACATTTCTACTGTTGCAGAAGCGTAAGCGTCGTCTATAGTGTCATTCAGGCGAACGCCCGGGGCGGCGCGTTATGTACATTGTATCTATGCTAATTTTACTATTAATTTTGCTTTTTTAGAGTCAGCTGTCAATACCAATTTTGATTTGATTAAATAGCCGTTTGATCGCGGAAAGGTAAAAAATAGACAGAAATAGAGTTACTTTCAAATTCGTTTGTTAACAAGTTAGGACTGGTATAAAAGTCCACAAAGTCCCACCACAGACATCAATACTGTAGAATATCCAAAATATCCCACCAAAGCCAACAGACTCGTCACCAAACAGATGCTAACGTTAGGGGCCCCCCTACCAAACTCCAGGAGCGTGCTCTTGTCGTTCAGGGCGGCTATGTCTCCGGGCGGGCGGCAACGCAGCTTCACGTGACGAAGAAGAACGCGCTGGCTACCAACAAGGAGAAGGATCGGTCGCCAACTCCGGCTGCGCGCAAGGACGACTCCCACGCCGGCACGCCTGCCTCGGCGACGCCGCCGCCCGCGATCACTGCTGCTATCGTAAGTACACAGAAGTACACATTTCCACGTATAACACTGCGATTTTACATTTTTTGTAGCGAGGATATGGAACTCTTGATGAAGTTTTTTTTTATGGCTGACAGGCTAGGTGTTTGAACACAGCTCACCTGATGTTAAGTGACGGCGTGGTCGAAGATGGTAAAGTACACTTAACCTGGAATGGAACTGGCTCTCATGTGAGGCTGCCGAAACACATCGTTAGATGCTTGCCGGCAGATTTTCAACTTTAGGGTAGCTAGCCAGCCGAGTACTAGAAAGTACCCTACCACCACTCCAAATTGAACATATTATTAGGTACAACAATCGATAACGAAAAGACGCATATTTTTGGCGTTTGGGTAGTAGATTTATTGTAATTGGATAGACAATATACAACACTTTGTTTGCGACATAAAAACATACACAAACATAATTTTTAATTTAAATCTTCGGATTAAAAAAAGAACAAAACAGTATAGTTTTTTTTTAGGACGTAGAAGTAGTTTGTTCGCGTAAATTAAAATTATAAAAACAACGAATTTCCAGGAGAAGCAACTGTCTGACCTCGTCGACGAGATCCGCAAGCTGAAGTCCGTGATAGTGAAACAAGAAAATCGCATCCGCGCCCTGGAGGCTGCGGCCAAGGCGCCGCCGCCCGCGCCGACGCCCTCCCCTCGGCCGCCGTCGCCGCCTAACCACGACTCGCCGCACGACGACGGAATGGCACCCGATGAGGTTTGAACTGAGCAGTCAGCTAGCACGGAGCGGTAGTTGAGTTTAATATATGCAATAAAATGAAATGGGCTGAGCGAAACATTAAAAAAAACTATTTTTACATTTTTGTTAAAAAAATATGTGTATATAAAAAAACACTTTTAAGGCTTTACAAAAAATAATACAATGACTTTATTGGTATGTACAACTGGGACATAAAAACATAGCATCAGAGACGAAATTCGAGTTGGCAGAACCGGTAATATCGAACTTTTGGTTTCATTGATCGATCGTTGAAAAAAATTGTTTTAAAAACTTTCCACAACTTTTTTTCTTTGAGCGATACGGCTAATACGAAGAGAGCGCCGCACCATCTTAGACCACACTACTGCTTAAAATCAGGCAGAGTATGGTCAAACCTATTTTGAATATAAAAAAAATAAAAATAAAGCAAGTCTCGCACTTTGCCGTTTTGTAGTCAATCGATATTTAAGTACTTATCAAAGAACTAGCCACGCTGGGTCCACACACCTGGGGTCCATCGGCGGCCAATCAATTTTATTTATAGTTTTTGACAGGTTTTTGTAAAATGCTCAGCTCATTTCGCGTGTGTAATCAAAGTTTTTTGATATCCCTATTTAATTTGGTAAATGTAAAGTCACAAAAATAATTTATTTGACAGCTAGCATAAGTTCTGTGACTGATTGGAATTGTTAATTTAAACTCAAAGGCTTCTCCGTTGCCAAAAACAAACTAAGAAATAAGTTGTTATTTAATCTGTAACAGTTACCTCTACAATGAACGCCATCTGTAGTGATCTATAATAAACTATAGTACAGATTAATATCAGCGAAATCGTCGGATTAAAAATTTTTTTTTAAATGTTAAGCAATAAATTTGACAATAACTTTTTTTTAATTTATGGTCAATGGCCACGTTAACTGTTTTTGCCCAAATGTAACGAAGTAATGCTACAAAAAATGGTCAAATGTGTAACAAAAAATGCGGCCAATATTTTTAGACGTACGATGAAAATGTATTGATATTTCGCACCAGAAGCGGGACGTCAAAATGATTTTATTTATTTATATTAGTATTGTAAATATTACTTTTAGTGAAAGTGATAAGATGTATGTGCCTTATTTTCATTAAATTAAAAAATAAAAATATCTATAAATTACCCATTCATAGATATTTTTAAGGATACTTTTGAAATTGTAAAAACACTGTGACTATGGATTTTCATGACCAAACAAAATATATATTATGTATGTAGTACAACTAAGGATAATACATAATTATAGATATTGAGAGCTTTATCTCTTTGACCTGGCCCTGAAAACTGCGAATGCTCCAACAACGCTAATGAGAACCAACTCGACACGAAGAAAATATATTTGTGCTGTGTCGGTTTTTGTTAGCACTGTTGACGTCGTTGGAACTGTTGGTAGATTTCGCCCCCGTGTTAAACTATCAAATTTTTTTTCTTAACGTTACTTGCCAAAACGAAATAAATTTGACTTGATGTTAGCGAAATGCCAGTGCTTAGGCATAAAGCTCGTTTTAAATAGAAAGTTTCATATTACTATAATTTTCAACGACTAATAATAATTTATGACAGATTAGTCTAAGGTCACAAAATAGGCGCCATTAGTAAACCTTGCATAAACTATTCTAGCATTCGGCATGTTCGGAAGGTTAGGTGTCTTTTGAATATGAAGTCCGTTGTCTATTTTGGACATAATCACGTGTTTTCCGTAGTCACAAGTCGTTTCTGGGTGCTAGCATTGGTGATGTAGATTATTTTACATTCGGCTCACTTATTTATACAGTTAAGTCTTGAAGTTAATTTAGTCAGATATTCAACATAATGTTACCTCCGTTTGATACCTTACTCCCCTGTAATAAGTGCTACATTTCTTATGATATTTTTATTAGAAAGTCGGAATTTTGGGCTCTATACCTATTTTAGAATTAAGTGTTTCTAATATGATGTTATAATAGTTATTTATTTACATTTTAATGTGTAACTGTTCTGCTAGAGAGTAGTGATTCTAATAACTGGTTATTGTTTATCGCATATCGTTTGATCGAGATTAAAGTAGGTTGAAAAAATAAAGACCGTACGTTTGTTGCCAAATTTTTTTATTTTTTTTTTTGACAATTCCTTTGTGTTTTTTACAAAATTTCTCTTTTTACTATGGACACAGACAGTTACACATTTTCTTTTCAAGCCTCGTTCATACCAAGCGAGTATTTAAACGAGTCGACAGAAATAAGTTATGCGTTCAAGTACTGTCGAGTTGAGTGTCGCCGGATCAAGTACTCGCATGCTTCGATTTAGTGAGAGTTGGTATGAACAAGGCGTTAGTCGTAAGGGTTCAGTTAACTTGGTGCTTTTGAACTATTTCTAATCCCTACATTATTATACGCGTCCGCTTCTAATATTCACTGGCTCAACGCGTTATTAATAATTACTATATTATTATTGATTATAATCTTATTATCGTATCAATTGTACTGTTATGAAAATATTCTTATGATCCTGAAATTTTGACGTTAAAGTAGTATTTTTTGAAATTCTTGAATATAATTATGAGCAATCTATAAAATTAATGTTATTTGTAGTTTTAATGTATTAAATTAATAATATTATCAGTATAAATAGTGCTGTAAAATTTTCAAGGTTTTGTATGATATCAGATTGAGCTAAATTTTTTTGTTGTTTTTCATTGTGTTAAAAATAACCTGTTTTGGTTTTTTAACAGCTAGTCAAATCACTAATGATATTTGACGTTTGACAGGTTCTTGACTCGTTTATATCGATCCATTATTCTACAATGCAAGTGTTATATACTGTCCTATTAGAGTCGAGCCACTGGATCTATGTAAACGAGGCCCGTTATGTTGCGATGTCTGCGCAGCTAGTATTATAGGTAAAATAAAATAGTATTATTTCTTTTTCATTAATTATTAAGATGGCGTAATTTAGATGTTCGTTTTTAAGATCATGACAAGGCAATGAATGAATTTTTGTATGATGAAAAAAGAAATGCTTGACTTTTTTATCTTCGAAGTGTAATTTATGTAAATTAATTATTTTCTTTGTATGTGGAGCTTCATTTTAGAGTTTTCAAGAGCTTTTTAACCTGTTTTTTATTATTTTATTTTAATGCCTGTCCGCGATGGGGTTTTTTTAACATGTATGTATAAGGGCGAGTAATAAAGGTGCGAACTGACATTCTACGATACAATATGTAATGTAACGACACAAAATCCAGTAACAATAGGGCTGGCCAATCAGCATACTTTGAGATGAGCCACGAAATCTGCGTATAATAATAATTTTCTTTCATTCAAGTAAAGAAAATAATTTTTAATAGCGTGATTCCACTTATGTATGCCTTAAAAAAGTTTAAACAAACACTGAAAATTGATACTTTAGATTTAAGGTAAAGAGTTAACTTTCAATCTTTTAATAAAATAAAAATCTCATGGCCACCTCCGGCAGTCGTTACCTATACCGGAGGTGATTTTTCAAAAATTTTACGATCTCTTTTATTGTGTTAAAACTTAAAACTGTGCATTGATGTTCGCGTTCCGTTACGGATTGTGTTGTTGTGTGTTGTTCGTTCGGGCCGTAACTCGCGTCGTACTTATTGATATATTGTTATTATATAATATTGACGTTGGATATTTGTTAATGGTGTATAAATTACCACCGCTTAGACGCTTCCCTAATGAGTAATATTGTTAAACGTCATATAATTTTGTATCGCGAGTTTGTGTGCGTCTGATGACGGCACGTTTTAGGACTTAACTAAAAATCAAAAGAAAAATCAAGCGGCATAAAGTTTTTTATTGATCCATAACTCACTTGGAGATTCCTAGCCGAAAACACGTGACGTCGTTATTTGAAACATATTCCACGCAGTTAACGCGGCCGCATTAAGTATTCACGTCGTGATAAATAATTAGGTCCTAAAGCGTCACAGACTTACATATATATCGTTTAAACTATAAATAATGTAATCAGTCTTGTTGTGCTATACGTTTTATAGTATATTTGGCAGCCAAATCAGTTCACGAGAAACTCGCAAACAATGTAAATATTCTGTACTCCCTTTTGGTTAAAAACGCGAGAACATAAAAGCGAAAATAGTAAAATGATAACGCACAAATTTGCTAATAGGTTTGTAATTGTAAACTGTCACGTTTAAGTGCAGACATGACAATGCCGACTTATCTGTAGAGAAAGACAAATTAAGAAATTGTGATTCCCCGGTGGAATAGGGTTACCAACCGTTTGGATTTTAATGACTCCATTGACAAAAGAAAAAAATAGACTTGTACTTTATTCTAACACTAAATAAATATTCAGGCAGATTTGGAAATATTTGTATTTTTTAGTAGCTTGTTGGTAGAACTTTTCGAATTTCGAGATGGTAACCCTGGAAGTTGGTAGAAATTGAGCTAATTAGCTTCTAGATTTCACTCTACAGATGTAATAGGTAAAGATTGTTGTATAAAACGTGATGTGAAACTGAGATATATTAAATTGGTAGCTATTAATCTATTGTGTATTGTATAGTCATATACAAGGGTTTTATGTTCAAAGTAAATTATAGTTGTACAATATTTGCAATGAGCGTGGATGATAATTATTAGAAATAATCTCTTTAGTAATGAAGAGAAATTAAAACAACTTAATAGTAAATCAAATATGCCATGAGATAAACTAAATATCGGCACAGATTTGATCAAATTTATTCAGTTGTTAAACTAAACGGCGATATCCACAGAAGCAACAAACGGTGTATATTCACGAAAAGTCGCGCGACACGTTATGACGTCACTAGAGAATGTGACGTAACAGCGTGCCTTTTTTAAACTTTTTATTTTGTTGACGCGACTTTATTGGACGTCAGTTTTAAAGCTAAGTTTTCCACGTGTCTATTCTATATTGTGCACTATTTATACTCAATCGAGAGAGTCTGATAAATTAATTCTAAAACCTCAATGGTGCTAACTTGTTGTGCCAAAGCCGTGCAAAAAAATTGACCAATATAATAATTTGCTGCAATTTTGGACGGCCGCATTTGCAACTTGCAATCAAAGTAACACATGACCTCTTTGTTCTCAGTATTTATTTTCTTTATGTACACCGAATTCATGTGCCTTAAAACTTATTGTAAAGGCATGTCACCATACTTTCATTTTTGAGCGTGAATTTGGAAAAAATGGCTAGTATATGGGCAAAATTAAAAAAAAAGTTGTGGATTTTTTTTGGTTTGACGGAAAATTATAATTTTCCGGAGTTGCAGTGTGGCGCCGCCCTAATATAGTGCCTTGTTGCGTTTTTAGTAAATACTCAATGTTGCTATTGCGAGTTGAACTGAAATAAAATGTCTATTTTACTATTTTCATTGTTCGTATTATTTCGTTTAAATCCTACTAGCTTTAACCTGCGACTTCATCCGCGTTGACTTCAGAGAGAAATGAAGCATGTCTGAGTAACAACAGCAGTCAATTATTGCATGTAGAATAAACTTTATGAAAAAATGACTATTTCTGTGGGATAGTCAAAGTTGAAATTTAGTAGATGCGTCTTATGAAACATTATCCCGGCATAAAAAGGTAAGGTAGGTATGGTAAAGGTATGTAGGTGTGTACAGACCTACAGCTAAGCCTACTACCCACCACCAGATGAAACACCAAATTTATTTTTTTGGTTTGGCGTCTCGTTTTTAGTATTTGCCAGTGTCAAGTGTTTTACAATTTCAAGTTCCATAAGTTAAATAAGTTGCCAATTAGCCTTAGTTAGAGTCAAAGTCCAGTCTTGGTCAAGTACAGTCCAGTCAAGATACCACCATTTTTATGCACAAACACTCGTCTTGGAAAAAAAATACAACGGGGCGACATGACTTTTTCTACGTTCCCGCCAAAAACCTCATATGTTAGTAGGATTAAATTACGTGGTAGTCGCTGAACAAAAAATCCCTTTGAGTGAGTGAATGAATGAATCATTGAATGAACTATACGAATCAATAAGCTTTTTAATAAAATTTGTTATAGAAAGTATTCCATACGTCCAATCAAAGTAATAAACTATTTGTGCCAAGTTTCATCTAAGCTGTTTTTACGCGATTGAGTAACAAACAAACAAACTTTCACATTTAAAGTATTATAGTAGGGTTCTTCACACTAATATAAAAGCGAGAGAATGTCTGTTTCGTTACTTCACGCTGATTACGATATTTTTTTAATAATAAGACGAACGAGACGCTCTTCTGATGGTTAGAGATAGCACATGTCATTGACCATTGCAGTGATACATAAGAGAGTAAGAAACAAAGCGGAAGGCGGTGCTCTTTACTGATGATTAGTCTCAACAAGCTTTGTTATGTCGCCAGCTGCAGTAGGCAACCCTTCAAAACGGAACAAAACAAAAAAAAGCAAATTTCTTTTAAAACATTTATTATTCTACATCAAACTCCTTATTAAACTGTTCTTGCGTGATTTTTCGTTTCTTCAACTTTTTCAAAAGCAACACATCCTTAGCTAGTTCATCCAACTCTTCTTGTGTCACCGCGCGCCGCTTTTTGCTCCTCTTCCCATCTTCTCCCAGTTTTGTCTTTTCTTCTTTCCGTTTCTTCTTGCGCTGTTTACGTTCTTCTTTATTCTGCTTCGCTTGTTCCCAAGGTTTTGACTGAATCTATAAAAGAAGCACAAATAATACTCGGATAAATTTTCAGGAGTTTTCAATTGTTACCTAATCCGTTATTTTTACGTAAACCTTGAAGGGTTAGCATATATAGCAAGATTTACGTACTGCGTAAATCATGACAAAAATGTATGGAATACTGGGACAACGCCCCTGGCGGGAAAATAATTGCTGCTCTCGGGATGTGATTTTTTAAAATCGATCGTTTACATATTACATAAAATTAATATTGTCGGACATTTCACACAGCGTGATCAAACCTCAAACTTAGCAAAGCTAGATATACTATGGGAATCAAATAATATTGATAAAAACGTGTGTACTCTTTGTAGGTATATAACAAACAGATTTCCTGGATATATTACAAACATCCATGTTAATTACACAAAGTATTTGACATAAGCAAGAGTTGGAGGCGAACTTACGCCTCTCAACATAACTAGATACGCCCCGCGGTGTTACCCGTTACATTTTTTTTTTTGACAGCCCTGTTGGTTCATTGGTAGTATGTCTGCTTCGAGAGCTGCAGGGCGTGGGTTCGATTCCCACTCAGGACTAACACTTGTGTGACTAACATCGATGTTTGTTCTGTGTCTGGGTGTACTGTATGTATTATAATTATGTATTTACAAAAAAAAAAGTATTTAAGTATTCTTTCAGTTATCTGTCTTCCATAGCACAAGCTTTGCTTAGTTTGGGGTCAGATGGCGCTGCGTGTAATGTCCTATGAAATTTATTTATTTATTTTTATTTCATTTTCGGGATAGCCTACGTGTTAATCCTAGTACCTATTCTAGTGTCGGCTACCTACATGCCAAATTTCAATAAAATTTGTCCAGCCGTTTGAGCGTAAAGAAGTAACAAACACACTCAGAAACTTTCGCATTTACAACATTAGTGTGATAGCAATAATGTAATTTAATTTAAGTCAATTAATTGTTTAAGGTGGTTCGATTTGGAATGGAGCATAATTTTACAGTGAAATCACAGCTACTGGCATTAATTTTGGTCTTTATTTGCGGTAAATCACAATTGCTTGAATAAAAATTTTGGAGTTGGTAAAACTTCTACGTAAAACTCACAAATAAGGTATGCTAGCCCCTCTGATGATCACTTACCATTTTCTTCTTCTTTTTACTTGGCCATACCCCCGTGGTCTTGTACTCGTCTAGTTTCTCCAGGCGGCGTGCCTCTCTCTGCTTGTCCCGGTAAGGTATCGTGTTGAAGTCTATCGTGTCCTTGGGGCCGCGGAACTGCGCCTTGTGCGCCGCCGTCAGCTCCGGCATCAAGGGCAGCTTGAGGAGTCCGTAGCTCGTCGCTATATCACCTGCAGATTAAAGGAGGTACAAATCAGCTTCAGACTTTTTTCTAACAAATTCATTTCTAATTTTTTTTTTAATCCCCAACGCAAAAACGACGGGGTGTTATAAGTTTGACGTGTCTGTGTCGTAGCTCCCGAACGGATGAACCGATTTTGATTTTGTTTTTGTTTGTTTAAAAGGTGGATTAGTCTGAATTGTAGATAGATGTATGTATATATTGATGACAGAGAGATGTAGATACTAATTTAGTGCATATGCATGTACTAGCTGCGCCCCGCGGTGTTACCCGCTACATGTTTTCGGGATAAAAAGTAGCCACATTAGGTACATAAGAGATAAATAAAAGTTGAGTATGGCTTTTTTTTAATGGTTGACAGGCTAGGTGTTTGACCACAGCTCATCTGATTTTAAGTGAAGGTGTGGTCGAAGATGTTAAAGCACACCTAGCCTGGAATGGAACTGGCTTTCAAGTGAGGTTCCCGGAACACACTGTTAGATGCTTGGCGGCAGATTTTCAATTGGAATTTTTTCTTGTTTCCTGATAGATATAATCTGATAGATATATCTTTTCAAGGTCAGAGTGAATAGGTATCTTCTAGGTCTGCGTGCTTCATCTTCGACCACATCGTCGCTTACCATCAGGCGAGTTGGTGGTCAAACGCGGACATATCCGTATTAAAAAAAAAAAAATTGAGGGTGGTAGCTAGCCAGCCGAGTACTAGAAAGCACCCTACAACCATGCTATGGTTTCCTCACGATGTTTTCCTTCACCGGCAGCTCAAGATCATTGTTGGGGTTTGAACTAACGCCCATCGGCATGCGAACCTAACCACTGAGCTATCATCTTTATCTTTATCAAGGCTTTACTAGACAATGAATACATACCGAGCGGTAGTTCCTTCAACTGAAGTAGTATGTTACACTCGTGTTTGGAGTAAGCTCGCGCGTGGGACACAAACGCGCGCTGCCCCTTGTCCAGCACCGAGCGATCAGACTTCTGCAGCGAGTGAAGCATTGACAGAACCTAAAAAAAAAGAAAAAAATAGTTCATTTTTGATTCATGTTTGTTGTTCCATCCCACTAATATCATAAATGTGAAAGTTTGGATGGATGGATGTTTGTTACTCTTTCACGCAAAAACTACTGCACGGATTTGGATGTAATTTGGTATGAAGGTAGCCGAGACCCTGGCACATTAGCACATTGGCGACTTTGTATCCTGAAAACATGTAGCGGGTAATACCGCGGGGCGCAGCTAGTTAAAGATAAATTTAATTCACAGAAAGGATTACATAGGTATACAATAAAAATTAATACATACATCTGGAGTGTTGGATATTACAGTTCAGTGTATAAACCGGTAATCATTGGACCCCAAACTAAGCACGAGGCTTGTGTCTCGGGGACCGAGTGTTTTTACTAGAATATTGACTTTAACTAAAACGTTAATTGTGTAAAAAGTTTACCTGAAAATAACACAGCAATTTTACCTTATCTCTTAGCTTATCGGTGATCTTGATTTCATCTCCAGACTGCTTCCAGTCGTTCAACTCCACAAGCTGGTTCGTTTTGATGAAGGGCACGTAAGCATCCTCCGTGGGCAGCAAAGGTAGCAAGGAGCAACCCGGAGCGCCCGCGCGGCCTGCGCGCCCCACGCGGTGAACCAGCGCCGCCGGGTTACTGGGGGGCTCCCATTGTAGGACCCATTCTACTTCCGGGATATCGAGACCTCTGTAAAGTGTCTACGTTTATTTTATGCCATGAAATTATGTTGTGATGTAAGTATATATCAGTAGTAAACTAAATATTCTTGTTAGAAAGTCTAGTCCAGAAACTATTAGTAGACTAAAAAAGAGAGGAGACATCTTTGACCAGGATCATCAGCACATAGAAAGAGATGTACTCTACTGGGAGTAGCAGCCTACCCAAATACCACCACCATCACATCAGCTTATAGCCAACAGGACCGATTGCAAGATAAAACATGGTAAAAAAAATTAAGTAAGTGAAACTACCTTCACCGGTAGTTCAAACGGACCACGCTAACCACTGAGCTATTATCACTACAAAAAGTGCTTTACCAATTTCGACCACATCCACATCATAGGTGATCTATGGTCAAGATCCTAGATTATCAACAATAAAACCTCGTCACTGTTGTAACCAAAACAACTTTAAAAATATATCTCTTGAATATTTATTTATTTGTTGGTTATTTTCGAACTTACCTAGCCAACAAGTCCGTACTCAACAGAATAGTGTTCTCCGCTTCCCTGAACTTCTCCAGCACTTTACTCCGCTTCAACTTCATCTTCCCATGTATCGCGTACACCTTGATATCCGGAAGAAATACTGGCAGCACGTCGGCCCAGTAATCCACACACGCACAAGTTGGCAGAAAGAACAATCCCTTCACCATCTTTCTATTCCGTATAAAGTTTAACAATACGAGGAATTTGTCCCGAGGCTCCACAATGATGTAGTAGTTCTTTAGCAAAAGTGGGGTGCTGATGGTCGATTTCTCTTTAACGCTGACCACAACTGGGTTTCTCAAGCCGGCGCGGACTAAGTCTTGGAGTTCTTTTGTCTGTGTCGCGGAGAAGAGACCGGTGCGACGTTGTCGAGGCAGGTATTGGAGGATGGTGGTCAGTGTTGCTGTGAATCCAAGGTCGAGGAGACGGTCCGCTTCGTCGAGGACAAGGATTTCCTGGAGTTATTGGAATCACATGATTCAGTCAAAGGTTTACTAATTTACAAAGTGAGAAGCAAAACGAGGACGCGCGCGCCTTGTACTCTGCTTTGTCTCCTTGAAAAAGGGCACCATGTGGACATAATGTGTTTTTAATTCTAATATAGTGACTTTTTTATTTAGTTCTTTATTAACCTAACCTTTTGAATCACTATCTATTAAAAAAGTCAAAATCCAGGAGCAGTGCACCTAGTTGGTCTAAGGGTCATGGATTCAGTGTTTTTTTGTAAGTTTATTCCTGTCCAACCTGTACATTGTACATTCTTTTTAAATGATCATGACATTTTGGAATGTAATTTTGAAAGCTATAAAAACTCACCAGTTCTTTACACCTTCCAGCAAGATTCAGCTGTTTTCTCTCCGCCAGCAAATCTCCGAATCTACCCGGGGTGCACACAACAACATGAGCTCCCTTCTGCAATTTTTGTACATCAAGTTCCACCGCCCGACCGCCTACGAAGATAGCTTGTGTTATGTGACTAAGCTCAGGCTCTTTGAGAAACAATTCTATAACCTGTTGAATGAGAATCAATATATATTGAAACTTATTGAAAGATATTATTTATTCAGCACTATCTAGCTCTAAACTAATCAAACTCTTACTAATTGGATATTTATTAGAATACTATTCAAATTCATTTATTTCGTAAGTGGTAGTTACATGTCACAATTAAATAAATTAGATTTGATCAAATAAAAATTAGATATTAAAAAAAACTGTTTTGTTTAATTTTGTTTCTTAATAAGTGTAATAATAAAAGGTTATGATATGTAGTCTTATTGTATATACTAATTTTTGAGTACAATCTAGCACTAAGTTCAGCTGGAATTTATGTTTTCGCTTTTCAGAATAGGTTACCTTATGAATTTGAGATGCCAGCTCTCTCGTGGGCGATATAATGACCGCATAAACAAAATCCTTTTTCAACGGACTGTCTTTTTCTTTCTTTAACAGCATTTCCAGCATTGGAACCACAAAAGCCAAAGTTTTTCCTGAACCAGTAACTGCTTCGGCGACAACATCTTTGCACGATAAAATCAGCGGGATCACAGCGGCTTGAATTGGAGTCATGGTCATGAAACCCTGTTTGCTGATACAGTTCAACACGGGCTTCGATAACGTAGGGCTAATTTTAGCCCAATCTTTGATTACCATTATTTATTTTGGTTAAATCTCACTTCTATCGCACAAAACAACATTGAAATGAAAACAACCATGTGGTTTTGACATTTATCATTTTGTTTATATTTTTTGATCGAAATTTGTTTCGTTCAGAAACCTTTGAGAGCTTATCTGATTTGTTTTTTCTCTTTTGGCATTAGTCATTCACGTGTATTCTGCCAGTGTCAAAATAAAATGTATGATAAAATTACTGTAGGGATTTTCCCCCCCGATACTTATTAATACTAAATACTAATATTAACGTATTGAAACTTTGCAAGATCGAATAAAGAATGGCTGCAATCGTCATGGACAGGCATTATTGCTTATCATGAGAAGAACCACTCGTTACATTCGCATTACTTATGCAAAATCGAATCGAAAATCGTCGTATTACTTTTACATAAAAACAAAACAAAGTTAAAAGTGCGAAAAAAAGGTAGTTCAGTAGCTAAATAGTAATATTGAGAGACAATTCTCGTAACTAAAATCCGTACATACCTAATCTTCCGAAAATCAACAAAAATGATACAATGTTGATACACAGTACAGTGATATCAAATTTCAAATCACGGCCACGCTTTAGTTTAAAAAATTACATGAATAGTAACTCAATTCGAAATTTTGGTCTGTTTTTGAACGTTAGAATCAATATGGCGATTGTTGATTTCTGACAAATTGACAGCTGTGTTTTTGTCTTCGTTGGTGTGGTCACGAAAATTTGTTATGTTTATTTCTCATCTCCAAACGAATAATAAATAAATTTGAAAATGACTAGATCGTTCAGTAATAGTGAAAAACGTTTTTCAATTGACGACGCTTTCGAAGAAGAGACCGATGAAGCTATCAAAGTGTACGGCGCAACTGGCAATAGATCGCCGTTGCAGAACAAATTCAAGAATGGGGGCGACTATTTGTCCAGGTATTTGTAGTTTTAATCTGTTTACATAAATTTGTTAAGAATTTATAACGATAAAATGCATAAAAAGTGAAATTTCTTTGTCTTAAAATTTCAATGGAGCAGTCAGTGTTCTTGACCTTTCTGAATCATTCTTCCTTAGTGGGGCAAAGGCGGTTGAACCTGTCCGCCTAAGCTACATTCATTCACCGCGTTCCCCATCTAATTGCCCGCTAATATTTGTTAATTGATCTAGAACAGTAACCCACTCTTCGATTCAATGCACTCCACCCAATGTGTTCTACAAATGGGAGTCGTTATTTGTATTCATGATGCTACATTTCCTGTTTTGCTCTGTGATTAATACATAGTTTGAATAGAATAGAATTAATTACTATGAGGTTTTATGTTTTAAAAAAGTGTCTATAACTCTAGACTTTCTCTTTCTACTTTATGTAACATACTTACTGAAACAATAGTACTTTCAGTATTTAATTGTTGTTAGATTTACTGAATGAACTGTATTAAATCTCTAAGAATGCCGAGTAATTTAATAATGTTTTAACATTTTTTATGATAGGCTATAGATAAAAAAATAATTTATATATGGAATTAAATAATAAGTTTGTATGTAAAGGCCTCATTTGGGATATAACATGCCACCAACACCAGATGTTGTTAAGTCATTAATAGAATAGTTATTACTATTGTTTATTGTGGTACTTCGTAACATCCTGGTGGGGCCTTTGGAACATTTTTGGTAATCCCACAGAAAACTAACATTTTCTGATATAAAAAGTGTTCTATATGTTAATCCAGGTAATAAACTACATACTTAGGCGATATGGTCGCTCAGCGACAAAGCCAAAATTAAATTAAAAAAAAAAAAAACTACATACTTATATGTGTACTGTTCAGCCGTTTTTGTGTGATTGTGTAACAAACATCCAAACAATTTTCACATTTATAATATAGTAGGATGTATATTTACATTATTTATATTTCTTTAAATATCACCTTGCATCAAACAGCAGACTTTATTCAGTACTATCTTTAAAGAGCTAAAGAGCTTATGCTAGATCCCTAGCTAATCAAAGCTGATAGCAGATAGATAACTTTTTCACTAATAAATGGGTACCTATTAAATTAATTTCATCATGATTTTCAAAGTTATTTTAGTGTGCTGTAACTTTTTTTAATAAGATACCTATATTTATTTCCACAGCAAAACATACAAATGCACTGAAGATACAACGTCGCGCGACTCAGACTCACTCATACACGAATATATAGAAGCCACTCAATCTATGTACTGCTGGAACCACCCAAAAGTCAAAGAAAACTGGAAAACGGTATGCGCTGCCGTAGTACTTTTAGTTGTAGGCATCGGACTTATAGGTATGGGTGCTTTCGCTGTTGCTGAGCCAGAGAATGGCCTCCAAGGTGCAGTGTTCTTCGTAGCCGGTATGATCTGCTTTGTCCCCGGTGCCTACCATGTTGTCTACATCTGGCTCGCAGCTAGAGGCCAGAGAGGATATGATTTCTACCATCTCCCTTTGTTCACTTGATTTATTTTACGCTGCACTTGTACTGTTAAGCGAGTTGTAAAATGAGTTGAATGTGAAAGTGTGGGGAAAGTCGGCATGAAAAGTGAATTTTTGAAAGATAAATTCTGTTGACCGTTTGTATCATCTTCAAGTAAATATGATTCAGCTATGTGTCATTATTTAGCATAAATTGTGGTGTCATCGGTTGATCTCTGTGTAGTTTGTTTTAGTGTGTGAATCACTTGTCTCGAATTGGTTAGTTGGATGTCAATTTGTTAATATTGTCAACAGAATCGCCATCTTTCCCTTTTAAACACATATGTCTGGAGATGAATGTATGTAAATGCTCTCTATTTACGAAGATAAAATTGCATAGTATGAATTGAAAGTGAATAGAAACTTATTGACTTGAATAATATGCAATAACTTGGCTTCTAAGTTGAATAGCGATATTAATGAGGTTAATGTTTCTCGCTTTTATCGAAAATAAAAATATTTATTAAAAATATGTTATACTTGTTGGCATGTACACTGTGGAACAACATGTAACCACATCAAGTGTTTGCTTGTGATGTAATTTCTTTAATTAAAACTGTTTTCTGCGAGTTTGTAAAAAATAACACTAGGCAACAGGAAAATTAAATCATAATTACGACATAAATAAAACAGTCAAAGTTAATGAAGAATAATATAAAACAGTCAAAGGAGTGACTGAACTGGTTATAAATTAAATTGTATCACAGTGTACCTGAATGTAAACTTAGGCGACTTTTTAAACCTGAGCGGGTAGAAGCGAACCGTTGCTGTCAGTGAATCATCAATGGCTACATATTTTGAAAGATTTGAAAAGTATAACGTCTTACTAATTTCGCATAATCTAAGCAATAACGTTATATCAAAGTCAAATAGGGTTTAGGGCAAAGTTGTGTGATAATTAGGCTCTGAATTAGTGCTTTGAATCATACCAACGCTGTATGATTGTTCCCCTCTACCCGCTGAGGCTGAGAGAAATGTACCAAAACAATATAATTCTGTCCAACTATTTATACTTTTCTGTAATTTAAAAAGATATATACATAACACAAAAACCTATGTAAGTACCTACTTAAGAAATGTTTTAAAATGTTACTACTTATTAATATTTAAAAAATTACAAAAATATATTTCTCTTACTATAAAATTAGTCTTTTGGAACCAAAATTGGAAAGTTACAATCTTATTAGAGATTTGGCTATAACATTGTAACATGTTAGTTTCGTAGCTATCATAGCTCAGTTGCTTGAGCACTCGGCGGGCGTGGGTTTAAATCCCAACATTAAGCTTGAGCTGCTGGTGTAGGTAAACATCTTGAGATAATCATAGCATGATGGTAGTACTTTCTCTTCCTCCACTAGCTAGCTACTACCCTCAAGTGGAAAATCTGCCACAAAGCTCTTGTGTAATGCAGCCTTTCTTAAGAGCCAGTTTTCATTCCAGTCTAGATGTGTTGACTATCTTTGACCACATCATCACTTTATATCGAGTGGCTGTTATCAAACACCTAGTCAATCTGCTATGAAAGATGTTTTAGAATTTCCCATCTATTAAAAAAGTTACAGGATAGTCTGAATTAAGTTTAAGCATCTTATCTATTTTATGTGTGATGGATTAAAATTCTTTGGTTCCAAAAGTCTTAAAACGACATAGATAATAGACTATGAAAGTGCCTAGTTGCATAGGATAAGTGGGACAAATGAGAAAGTTTGATAATAACATTATCATTCAGAGAAAAAAAAAAATGTAAATTTTGAAATATTGTAGTCTTGAAATTTTAAACTATTGCTAGGCTTTACTTTTGTTATTTTTGTTTTTCATTGATCTCATTTTTTTTTTCAAGTCAACGAAAATGTCTTTATAGATATTTAAATAATATCTAAAATGTTATTTTATATGTAAATTATACCAGCTACCGTATAATATAGCTCCGACCATCAATTTGTGCCATACCTATGCTATTGAATATGTATGAACAGTTATGGCACAAGGTGACGGTTACATAATTTTGAGTTTGTTTATTATAAAAAAAAATATAGAATTAATACATATTATTTCGTATGAATGTTCTGCCTTTGATCTCTTTTAATTTTCATGAGATTATGTGCTATCAATCTTCAGTGCGACGTTATTTGCCTTGTACTCAATTTCACTATCTCTAAGGATGGATAACTAAGCAAAGAATGGATCATATGCCTCGAGTATCACATCAATAATCACAGTACTGATTATATATGTATGAGCTAACATTTGTTTTTCTGATAAGGGTATCAGAGTATATTGTGTTCAGCATTACTTTTCATTAGTACATATGTACTTATAGATAAGCATTGAGATATTATGTTACTACATAATAGAGATAACGCCACATACTAAGAAAATGTTGCATTTAGTTATGGCATTATTGCTCTCTGTCACTCATGAGGTGCTCACTGTGTTGTAATGGTTTGTGTAGATAGAATCCGGAGGTAATAAATTAAAAACTTGTTCTTTTTAAAATCATCTAATTATATCACAGACTTAGCAAAACATTTGCACTACTTATTAATCTATTCCATAATGATATGTATAAAATTGTATATATTTTTTTTTTATGTCAAAAGTAATGAGACGTACGAGACACTCTTGATGGTAAGAGATAACACTTGTCCATGGCCATCGCAGCGATACACAGAACTTTAAGTAACAAAACAAAGTCCAGCAGGCGTACCATGAGGTGTTAGAGCAGTTCAGTATAGGCCCTAAACTGAACCGTTTGGCAAATTCGTACCATGAGGTCCTTATAGCAGGACAGTTTAGGTCGCCGCCATCTTTGTCCGCCGAAACATAAACATCATCGCAAACTTGTCAGAAAACGGCATTTCGTTCATTCAATTCGTACCATGAGGTGTTATTTGACGTTAGTTGCACCTAAACTGTACCGCCGAGTTGTCAAAATAACGATTCAATAAAAAGTTAATAAATATCGACCGTTTGGTATGCTTTTATTTAATTTGTGAATTTTCTTGATATTATATCTTTAATAGCCCCATGCCCATGGGAGTTTAAACGTGATGCTGCTTCCTCCCAAAAGCGGCGGGTGCGCTGCCTCAACTGTAGGCGCTTATTGAACCCTAAAGCAATTACTTGATTTCTATGGAGTAATTCCCACAGCTGCTCTAACTGAGCGTAATTTACCCTTCATAAGCGTTCTGAGGGCTGTCTGTAAGAACAATTTTGATTTACAATAACAACAAACTATTCGAAAAAAAAACTCATGAAATACATAGGTACATAAGTAATATAAAACTATAAATATACTAACGACATTATTATTGACAATGCCAATAATATAAATTTGTAACCACAAAACAGTTTTGTTTGGTTTATTTCGACCTTTGAGTTATATTATATTATTAGAAATCTAAATTTTTGAGTTTTGGCGGGAACGCGGAAAGAGTCGTGTCGCCCCGTTGTATTTTTTTTTCAAAACTTGTGTTTTGACGAGTGTTTATGCATAAAAATGGTGGTGTTTTATTCATAAAGTCCTGAATCACAAGCGCGAGTGTGGGAAAATGATATAATGTGGTGAAACATGACTTTTCGTGTTGCTTCCAAAACTCCATCGAAGCTTTATAGTAAAGTCACCACTACTTTACTAAAGCATGACTGGACTTGACTGACGTTGACTATACTTGACCAAGACTGGACTTTGACTATAACTTTAGCTACGAGGACACTTATTTAAACTTGAAAATATATAAATATTTGACACTGGCAAATGCTAAAACGCAACGCCAAAACCAAAGAAAAAAAATCTGAACAACCTTTTTGCTGTCATTCGCAGATGAATAATGAAAAAAAAAGTATTTATTAGGTGTGTTCCGAAACAAAGAGTCGTAATTGTTTCTCTGTTTAGAATGAAGTTTTTTTTTGGAATTTAAGTAAATGATAGGGTAATCGTAAAAATAAAACATGTTAATAATTATGCTGTAGTGTAATATAGTATTAAGTAATATTTCACCTTAAAATATCATATCATTATAAAACATTAAGAAAACCGATACTTCCCGACAATCACAATTTCGGAACAGATTTTTCACACGAGATACAATTATACTTTTGTATAGCGTTGTCCTTTTCTTCGGTAGCGGGACAGTATTGGAGCCAGCAGGCGTACCATGAGGTGTTAGAGCAGTTCAGTATAGGCCCTAAACTGAACCGTTTGGCAAATTCGTACCATGAGGTCCTTATAGCAGGACAGTTTAGGTCGCCGCCATCTTTGTCCGCCGAAACATAAACATCATCGCAAACTTGTCAGAAAACGGCATTTCGTTCATTCAATTCGTACCATGAGGTGTTATTTGACGTTAGTTGCACCTAAACTGTACCGCCGAGTTGTCAAAATAACGATTCAATAAAAAGTTAATAAATATCGACCGTTTGGTCTGCTTTTATTTAATTTGTGAATTTTCTTGATATTATATCTTTAATAGCCCCATGCCCATGGGAGTTTAAACGTGATGCGGCTTCCTCCCAAAAGCGGCGGGTGTGCTGCCTCAACTGTAGGCGCTTATTGAACCCTAAAGCAATTACTTGATTTCTATGGAGTAATTCCCACAGCTGCTCTAACTGAGCGTAATTTACCCTTCGCGTTCTGAGGGCTGTCTGTAAGAACAATTTTGATTTACAATAACAACAAACTATTCGAAAAAAAAACTCATGAAATACATAGGTACATAAGTAATATAAAACTATAAATATACTAACGACATTATTATTGACAATGCCAATAATATAAATTTGTAACCACAAAACAGTTTTGTTTGGTTTATTTCGACCTTTGAGTTATATTATATTATTAGAAATCAAAATTTTTGAGTTTTGGCGGGAACGCGGACAGAGCCGTGTGGCCCCGTTGTATTTTTTTTTTCAAAACTTGTGTTTTGACGAGTGTTTATGCATAAAAATGGTGGTGTTTTATTCATAAAGTGCTGAATCACAAGCGCGAGTGTGGGAAAATGATATAATGTGGTGAAACATGACTTTTCGTGTTGCTTCCAAAACTCCATCGAAGCTTTATAGTAAAGTCACCACTACTTTACTAAAGCATGACTGGACTTGACTGACGCGGACTATACTTGACCAAGACTGGACTTTGACTATAACTTTAGCTACGAGGACACTTATTTAAACTTCAAAATATATAAATATTTGACACTGGCAAATGCTAAAACGCAACGCCAAAACCAAAGAAAAAAAATCTGAACAACCTTTTTGCTGTCATTCGCAGATGAATAATGAAAAAAAAAGTATTTATTAGGTGTGTTCCGAAACAAAGAGTCGTAATTGTTTCTCTGTTTAGAATAAAGTTTTTTTTTGGAATTTAAGTAAATGATAGGGTAATCGTAAAAATAAAACATGTTAATAATTATGCTGTAGTGCAATATAGTATTAAGTAATATTTCACCTTAAAATATCATATCATTATAAAACATTAAGAAAACCGATACTTCCCGACAATCACAATTTCGGAACAGATTTTTCACACGAGATACAATTATACTTTTGTATAGCGTTGTCCTTTTCTTCGGTAGCGGGACAGTATTGGAGCCAGAGACAAGTATCGTTCGTTCTTTGAAGAGCTAGCGATGCAGTTGCGATCCAATTTTAACATGCTCATGGTATGAAATAAAGCGGGACAGTTTAGGTACCTAAACTGAACTGCCCCGCAATTGGATGGAAACGTAAAACCTCATGGTACGCCTGCTGCAGGCGTACCATGAGGTGTTAGAGCAGTTCAGTATAGGCCCTAAACTGAACCGTTTGGCAAATTCGTACCATGAGGTCCTTATAGCAGGACAGTTTAGGTCGCCGCCATCTTTGCCCGCCGAAACCTAAACATCATCGCAAACTTGTCAGAAAACGGCATTTCGTTCATTCAATTCGTACCATGAGGTGTCATTTGACGTTAGTTGCACCTAAACTGTACCGCCGAGTTGTCAAAATAACGATTCAATAAAAAGTTAATAAATACCGACCGTTTGGTATACTTTTACTTAATTTGTGAATTTTCTTGATATTATATCTTTAATAGCCCCATGCCCATGGGAGTTTAAACGTGATGCTGCTTCCTCCCAAAAGCGGCGGGTGCGCTGCCTCAACTGTAGGAGCTTATTGAACCCTAAAGCAATTACTTGATTTCTATGGAGTAATTCCCACAGCTGCTCTAACTGAGCGTAATTTACCCTTCATAAGCGTTCTGAGGGCTGTCTGTAAGAACAATTTTAATTTACAATAACAACAAACTATTCGAAAAAAAAACGTATGAAATACATAGGTACATAAGTAATATAAATATACTAACGACATTATTATTGACAATGCCAATAATATAAATTTGTAACCACAAAACAGTTTTGTTTGGTTTATTTCGACCTTTGAGTTATATTATATTATTAGAAATCTAAATTTTTGAGTTTTGGCGGGAACGCGGAAAGAGTCGTGTCGCCCCGTTGTATTTTTTTTTTCAAAACTAGTGTTTTGACGATTGTTTATGCATAAAAATGGTGGTGTTTTATTCATAAAGTGCCGAATCACAAGCGCGAGTGTGGGAAAATGATATAATGTGGTGAAACATGACTTTTCGTGTTGCTTCCAAAACTCCATCGAAGCTTTATAGTAAAGTCTACTTCTACTTTACTAAAGCATGACTGGACTTGACTGACGCGGACTATATTTGACCAAGACTGGACTTTGACTATAACTTTAGCTACGAGGACTCTTATTTAAACTTGAAAATATATAAATATTTGACACTGGCAAATGCTAAAACGCAACGCCAAAACCAAAGAAAAAAAATCTGAACAACCTTTTTGCTGTCATTCGCAGATGAATAATAAAAAAAAAGTATTTATTAGGTGCGTTCCGAAACAAAGAGTCGTAATTGTTTCTCTGTTTAGAATAATGTTTTTTTTTGGAATTTAAGTAAATGATAGGGTAATCGTAAAAATAAAACATGTTAATAATTATGCTGTAGTGCAATATAGTATTAAGTAATATTTCACCTTAAAATATCATATCATTATAAAACATTAAGAAAACCGATACTTCCCGACAATCACAAATTCGGAACAGATTTTTCACACGAGATACAATTATACTTTTGTATAGCGTTGTCCTTTTCTTCGGTAGCGGGACAGTATTGGAGCCAGAGACAAGTGTCGTTCGTTCTTTGAAGAGCTAGCGGTGCAGTTGCGATCCAATTTTAACATGCTCATGGTATGAAATAAAGTGGGACAGTTTAGGTACCTAAACTGAACTGCCCCGCAATTGGATGGAAACGTAAAACCTCATGGTACGCCTGCAGAGACAAGTATCGTTCGTTCTTTGAAGAGCTAGCGATGCAGTTGCGATCCAATTTTAACATGCTCATGGTATGAAATAAAGCGGGACAGTTTAGGTACCTAAACTGAACTGCCCCGCAATTGGATGGAAACGTAAAACCTCATGGTACGCCTGCAGGGCATCACTACTTTGGCGCTTATTACTTTGGGACTTGATAGACCTTCAAACCGGAACACAGTAATGCTTACACACTACTGCTTAGCGGCAGAATAACTGGTACTGCGGTGGTGCCTACCAAAACGACCTCTTGCTAAGGAGATCTACCACCAAGTAAACTGATAGTTCTATAGTAAAAACTTGACAACGGCAAATACAACGATCTGCGAAGGCATACTCGTAAAAAAAAATTATGCAAACGCAAAAATTTTAAAATTAGATTATGATATTTCGGAAAGGGTGAAATCGTTATTAATGGAGGGTTTTACAATGATCATTTAACGAAATATAACGACCTTTACCTGCATGTAACACCATACTGCCTTCGACCTACATTTTATGAAACAGAGACATGACCTAAAAAAATCAGCCAAGTGAGTGTCGGACTCACAATTTCGGCCTGATGTGATCACGAGAACATTTTGAGTACACCATATTTTTAGCCCAGCCCAGTAATTTCGCTAATAATCTATTACTTTGAAGTAATTGTTAATATATATTAACTGTGCTGATATAAAATATATCTGAAAGTGTGTATTAAGTGTTTTTCTCTCTGGAGAAGATAAACTTTGAAACTGAATGGCACATTGTTTTATAGAGTGGTGCTTATCTTTATTTTAGAATACGTCGCATATTAAAAGTTGTTTGTAACGATGATTTAAAAAATGTTAATATTGAGTTTCTTTTAACTTATCACTGATATATGTTTATATATATTCACTTGATAATTCAAAATATTAATAAAATTTAATCTGAAATACTTTTTTTATGACATTATAGCAAAAAAAATGTATTATATTCAACATTAAAATGTGCTATGTAGGTATGCAACTATCAATACATACTCTGTATAATTATTTTGAAGCTCACACCTGCCTGTCAATCTGTGTTTACACACAAACATGTAATTTAAAATTCATAATAAAATACCCAATCCTTATTTAATAAATTTTTTCGGTAGCTACGATTTGCTATTGAACTTTAAAATAATTACTATTTCCCAAATGTTTAGGTTGTATTTATTGAGATATTAAATGAAAGCCATTTTAATATCGGGCACCATCTTTAGTCCCCGTTCAGAACCGACGCTTGTTTTTTAGTCATTTTAGTCACAATATCAGCAGTAACTTCGTTTTTGACCTGTTCAGAGTCATTCGCATTTCGTGACACGCTCTTCTCAGATTGACGCGTATTATCTTTAACAGTGGGTCTCACCCTCGGTAACGGTTCGACGTTTTGGAAAATTGAAAAGGAATCTTTGAATTTACTTTTAAGAGCGTTCATATCACTAATGGCCGGGATGTCGACCGACTCGGTAACCGCGAATCTGATCATACGTCCTGTTTCCTTGACCTTGGAAGCCTGTAGCAGGCGACCCCTTTGTATTACGTTGAGAAAGACAATCAGCCCGTTTTCATGGTTCACACCACACCGCGTTTGGTCAATCGGGATAACCGGGAGTGATCCCGTGCACAAATACATTCGGTTCTCATCGCCCGCCTCTTGTTTCGTACACTCTGAAACTTCAATGTTACAATTTTTGTATTTTAAATTTAGTTTGCCCTTTTTGGTACTTGACATATATTGACCATTTGCTACATATATTTTTATTTCATTTTCTAAGTTTTGGACGTTTGTCATGTAGGGTAAGTATTGGTCTTTAAACAAATGTTCTGTCGCGCCTGAATCAATTACTAACTGTACAGTTTCACTTACATCAACATCACTTGCACTGAAGGCTGTAAACATCATATCTTGTTCGTTGCCCTGGTTACCTGTATGAGTGACATTGCCTGTTTGCCACAATGATCTTGACCCTCGACCTCTGTGTGAACTGTAGCGCTGACCTCTATGATACTGATTGCCTCTTTCAGGTGCTCGCCCTCTGGAGTTTGCTAGAGCACTTCGGCAGTGATAGGCCTTGTGACCTCTCTTCCCGCATTTGAAACACGCTAAAAAACTTTGTGTATCTGCATCTAAATTAGTGTTTCGTTGTTGGCCTTTAAGTTTCAGTTCAGCATCTAACATCCGTGATTTTACAAAATCGATGGTTAATTCTTTGTCCATTGTCTCTAACGTTGTTATCACTGTGTTGTAATCATCTGGTAGTGTTAGCAACAGGTGACATACTTTGTCGCTCTCATCTAGAGTGGTTCCGGTCCCTTCCAATTCGGATATTACCTTTTCAAACTTTAAGAAATGATCCTGTAGGTTTTCGTTGCATTTTAGAGACAGTAATTTCTTTCGTAGGTATAATTTGTTGAAGACGCTCTTCCTTTCGAATATTTCTTCGAGTTTAGTTAACATTTCATGAGCCGTAGAACATTTTTTCACAATGTCAATGAACTTGTCGGATAAGCATTGCACGACGACGCTCCGTGCCTTGGCGTCGACATTTTTCTCTGCTTTCGGTTCTTTCTTAAGCGCCCCATCCAAACCTTTTTCTTCTAATATCAATTGGAGTCTAAATCTCCAATTGGAAAAATTTGCTCCATCTCTTAGTTTTGGTAGCACGGAACTTGCCTCCGTCGACATTCTGTTTTATCTTCCTTCTGTACTTTGGCGCAGTGGACGCGTATTGAGATATTAAATGAAAGCCATTTTAATATCGGGCACCATCTTCCACTGCGCCACTCTGCTAAAATGACTAAAAAACAAGCGTCGGTTCTGAACGGGGAATAAAGATGGTGCCCGATATTAAAATGGCTTTCATTTAATATCTCAATAGTATTTGAGTTGTGCTTTGCAATAGGCTAGTTACTTTGTGACTAATTTGTCTGTAGAAGGAAATAACATTGTTGAAGGAACTAAAATTGAATGGAAAGGTATTGTTTATATGACATAATTATATATATCCTAATAATAGGTGTCCAGGCTTGACGCCTTCCATAATAGGCTGGTAAGGTGCTGCGACGTAGTTTCAATACAACGTCTGTCGGGCAGACTAAACGCCTGGCCGGGAACAAAACTTTTTTTTTTTACATCGGACTAGGCATGCTTTTGGCCAATCTCACCTGGTGGAAAGTGACGTTGTGGCCGAAAAGATAGAGCACGCTTGCCTAGAAAATACCTATCCACCTTCTTCTTGAACAACCCTGGATTGTATTTTGTTGGAGACACAGATGCTAAACTAATAAATCAAATCATTCACGAACAGACATATTCTTCATTTCATTTCCTTCCTCATTCAACTTTACAAACAAATTAGTCACATTATTCTTGGTATTTATGTAAGTATCTATTATATTTGAAAAATGTTTATTTATTGATGCTTTACTTTATTGATAATTTTATACTATTCTCATAAGCATATGCACATTCTACTAGTTTTGATTCTGTGTATATTTTTTGCAATGAATATTTGAATAAAATAATGTTAGATTAAAATTATTTATTGCATAATCTTCAAATTAATTCACAGATTATATATGTATATTCTGCTGTACAATTTTTTAAATAAATTAGTTGTCATCCTTTTCGTACATGTTGTTATGAAAGGTGATCCAAATAAATTTTAGTCAGATAAAAATGGTGCAACAGTATTCCTGAATTATGAGCAGATAAATTTATATGATGTGACTGATTTAGTTACATATCAGTTTTATTATAAGCATAGCCTTTGATGTTTGTTTAGCTAAATGTTCCTCTGTGCGCTGACCCAATGTGGAAAGTTGTAAATACTTATAATAAAAGAACTTAGTCCATAATAGTTTATTTTATTTGGAATATAAATTTACAAAATGTGATCTGATTTCCTTATCTTTTTTTTGTTTTTTTGTGAAGCTGCCAGAACACACAGGTGCTTGGTGTAAGATTTTCAACTTGAGAGTGATAGCTAAATTATCTTCCATCACTCTATGGTTTCCTCATGATTTTTTTCATTACTGGCAGCTCAAGCTCAGTGTGGGATTAGAACCCATGCATTTCGGATTGTGAACCGACCATGCTAACCACTGAGCAATCATTTCTACAAAAACTCAACTGCAGAGCAGTGTAGTACTTTGCTTACTCCATGAAAATATTTATTTACTAAGAGTTTAGTTCATGTACCTATTTAATATAAAACGAAATTATTACAATAAGAAAACATTCATGATGTTGTGTTATGTTACAATATTGTCAACAGAACAAACATAGAGTTTAATCTACTTATTTTAAATTGGGAGGGATAAGTCTTACACTGACATCCCGCTTGGGGTGTTTTGTCCATTTCCCTTTACCAGTATCTACCAGAGTCAACCTAGCTCCTTGAAGTATCAAACTACACTAGCAAACTAGCTCTAGCGACTATATCTAGCTCCCAGTGTCATGAGTGACTATTCAAGTTGCCTCGACCAGTTATGAAGCTTACTAAAAGATGAAAATCCTGTTGTTGTAGCTTCAGTTGTATACACTTGTAGGTGTTAAGAATTAATTGTTTGCAATACATACATACATATTTTAAAGTAAGAAGAACAAGTAAATGACTATTAAAATAGGGTAAGGGATGTGACCTGTCGGTTTCCATGACACCCAATTAATTTTTTTCAATAAGCCTTGTCTGAGCTACCTTAGACTCACAAGTTCCTTTGCAGAATACAGTAGTAGAGTAAACAGGTATTGCATATTAAAAATACAGTGGTAAATAAAATAAACTATATTCAACCTTATAGCTATAACTGTTTTTTAGAAAACCTTCTTAGCTTAAAATGCTGCAGAAATCGTAGCTCCCCATTCCATTTACGTAATACATTCATTTGTTGATGATCGAAGAAGTCTGGTAGCTCCAAGCCACATGTATCAAACTCCTCCAACTCATTTTTTTTGGTAATATTTATTATGTCTTCCCTGCTTGCATGTTGGCGATTTTTCCTTTGTCCAATGGAATTTTTTAATGCTATTTGTTCCAACTCTTCATCGAATCTTCCCAAATACGTTTCTATAAGCTCCAATACTTCTTCTTTCTCCAAAACCGCGCGATCATCAGGGATTCGCTCCTTAAACCACAAGATCTTCTCTCCCAGAAGGTTATGTTTAATGTGTGTTCCAAGTTTGCTTTGGTTCCTCTTTTCATTTCTATTTAATTTCTTTGCTAGGGTCAGGGTCTTTCTACTGTTAGGATGTTTCAATTTATCTAGGTTCTTCTTAATTTTAGGCATTTTGGTTGAATTTAGTTGTTTACAATTAAAAGCACGTGATACATCAAGAATTTTTTTTTTTTAATAATTTGCACTTTCGGGCAGGCTAAAGCTATAGAGCCATACTGCCTTGTCTTAAGTGTTATTTCTGCTGTATCTTAGCTATAGTTATCGTCAAAGTCGTCTTTGTCAAGTCCAGTTCGTGTCAATTAATTCCAGTCATGCTTTAGTAAAGTAGTGGCGACTTTACTATAAAGCTTCGATGGAGTTTTGGAAGCAACACGAAAACTCATGTTTCATCACATTATATCAATTTCCCACACTCGCACTTGTAATTCAGCACTTTATGAATAAAACACCACCATTTCTATGCATAAACACTCGACAAAACACTAGTTTTGGAAAAAATACAACGGAGCAACACGACTCTTCCCGCGTTCCCGCCAAAAACTCGAAAAAAATAACTTTAACTTCAACTTTTTCTTCTTGGCTTCTGCGGTGTTGCCACAATTTTGCCAGTGTAAGAGAAAAAAAACACTTGAAAACACGCCAAATGTCAATTGACTCAGTTGTCATGTAGTCATTACACTCTTCTTTTTTGATTTTGGCGTCGCATTTTATATATTTGCCAGTGTCAAATGTTTTCAAGTTTCATAAGTTAAAAAGCAGTCATAGTCCAGTCTTGGCCATGTTCAGTCAATGTCAGTCAAATTCAGTAATGCTTTAAAAAATAAATGGTGACTTTACTATAAGCTTCGATGGAGTTTTCGAAGGAACACGAAAAATCATGTTTCACCCCATTAAACCACTTTAGAGCACTCGCACTTGGAATTCAGTACTTTATGAATAAGACACAACTATTTCTGTATTTAACACTTGAAAAACACTACATTTTCGAAAAAAATAATGGGGCGACATGACGCGTTCCCGCCAATACTCAAATACATTATTCATGTCAAACAAAAAAATTTGTGATAAGTATTGGCGTAGAAAAATCATCGATTCAAGTCTGCTGTAGTGTTTAATCTGAGACTAAAAATAAGATCGCTTTCGCCGTGGACCCTAATTATTCGTCTGAGCTTTCGAAGATTGTATTTAGCATAATAATATTTGGCAGTTGACGCTGATAAATAAGTAATGAGAGATGCCGTTATCATCTATAGAAGAATTAAAAAAAAAATATCAAAACAAAACTAATCGTCTTGTACAATTTACGCTGTTAATGTTTTTATTCTTGTAATTTCTTCCATAAAATACATATTTTTAACATCATGAATCAACGTCCAAAGCGTGGTGAAACTGAGGAGGAACTTCTTCAAATGCAGGAACAGTATTTACTTCAGAAAACTAAGGACCCAAACACACGGCCATCAGCGCAAGTTACAAGCTTACATAGGCCGGTGTCCACTGCTTCAAAACGAGCTCAAAACGCTACATCAGGTATTAGAAAACCTTCTAAATTTGCCCAAGCAAAAGGGCTCACAAACACAAACCACTCTGATAAACGACAACGCATTGAAACTAGTTCAGGCTCAGTGATAGGTAATATCTTAGAAAAAAATGTAGAAGACCCTTCAAATGAGAAACAAGCTTCAGTAGACCACGACAAAGTGTATTTTCCTACTGTAATAAAATCGGTTTTGGGAAATATTGTGGAAAAAAATATAGATATTGAAATAAATTTTGACAATCAGCCAATGCCGTTGCTAGGTTTTCCTGAAGTTTCTAAAAGAGATCCTAGCATACAGCCTGGTCTAAAAACTATACATAAACAGCATTCAGATAAAATGCAAGAAGAATGTAGTAAGATGGAAGTAGACGATCATATACCAGTCAAAGGAAAAACAGATGAACTTAAAAATTTACCCGATAAAAGCTACATAGTAGTATCAAAAGAAGCCACTGAAATTCACAATGAAAACCTAAAGCTTTTAAGCTCATTGTCAGAAAAAGATATTTTAGAAGAACAGTGTAAACTGTTCACCTCATTAGATCCAAAATTAATAACATTCATTAAAGCAAAAAGACAAAAGCAACCTTCCCAACTAGGAAATAAAAATAATGGTACAGATACTGAAGAAATGGACACATCAAGTTTACAAGAAAAAATTCATCTACCGGAAACAACTAATATTCAGCAAAACTCTGAAGGCTCTATACCTGTTAGTTCTGAGTATGATAACCTCTGGGATAATGATGTCTTGACACATCCACAAGTAAATAAATGGCTTAATTTTGACTCTTTAGAAAAAGACAAATTAGAATGGATGAAGGGTATGGCTGAGAGCAAGAAAGTAACATCAAATGAACCATACGAAGCAAGATTTGATTTCACAGGATACTTGTTGCCCTATACAGTTGAGTACACAGAAAAAAATAAAACACTTTTCCATCATGGGGAAGAGCCACACAGACCGGGATATTCTCTCAATGAGCTCATTGAACTTTCCCGGTCTGCTGTGACTCAGCAAAGAGTCATAGCTCTGAGTACTTTGGCAGGGATCTTAGAATATTACAATGTAGGAACGTACAAAGATATCTTAGAGTTGCCATTAAGCAAATTATTTTTTATTATTAGAATTGCTATGGATGAAAATAAAGTTATAATCTTAGAGCCAGCACTAAAAGCAATGCGTAATTTGCTGTATAATAGGATCGATGAAGCTAGTTTGGATGCTCTGATTGGTTTTGAAGAAGGCAATAGACAGCCTTGGTTAGAAAATGACAAATCTGAAATAGAAGAGCTAGAATCCAAAGAATCGGAATTGAAAGACTTTCATCTTGCTGAAATTGACTTGATAGCGACCATTTTAAGAACAGATATCTTACAGAGACTTTATTATATCTTAGATACAATATGTCCAAATTTTAATTGTGTTCAGTATGTGTTACAAATATTGACTCGGTTATCGAGGGATTCATTGCACACAACCATGAACATCATAGAGATGGATCATCTGATGAAGACCATAGTCAAAAACTTTATGCCAGCCACATCCATCAATTTTTCTTTCAATCCCCAATTAATTTACAAAGGGAAGCCAGTTTTATCAGCTGTAAGATTTCTCAGAGTGCTGTGCATAAAATCAGGTGAAACGGGAAAAATTCTCTTGCAAAAATATGATATATTAAAATCAATATCAGAATACATCAGCTCTGGGGTAGATGGAACTTATGGCTTAAGAATACAAATTGAAACATATTGCTTGCTTTCGAATTTACTGAGTTCTGACCCTTCTGCAGCCATGTCCACACTGCCTCTGATTATAACAACATTGTACAAGCATGTTGATGGTACAGATACTTATGTCACAACTTCGATTTTATCAGCAACACATGCTGCTGTAGTTTTGCAACTGATAAACACGATACTATGTCTCCAAACTGATGATATCGATAGTTACAAGACACAGATATACCCATTGCTAATAAGGGGTACACAAAAGTGGATGAAACAGATGTCACAAGCTGATGCGTACACTTGCGCGCATTTGAGACTTTTATGTTCAGCTATAGATTGTTGCACAACTGCACTTTTGATTGAGAACGTTCCGGTCAAATTCTTCAATGATTATATAAAAGATCTAATGACGTCGCGAGGATTCAATGAGATGATAAAAAATCTCGAGCATAGTTCAAATTTGCTGTCAGGTCTTGAAAGTAAAGACTTGCATTCTACTAAAAACTTAGTGAGTCTCAATAGTTCAGTAATAGATTCTGTGCAAAAAGTGCTGCCAATTTTGAATGCATCGTCCCCATTGCCTTTCTTAGCATCACTCTTCAAATTACTGACACATATTAATGACAAAGAAATCACCGGAGGATTTTTAGACCTCGTTACACCATATTTGAAAAAGTTGGCTGCAACTGCGCCAGCTCTCGCAGATAACTGGTTTACCAGAATGGAGATAGATTTTGTATTCAATATTTTAAGAATAGCCGTGAACATTCAGGTCTCCGAATCTGATAAAGACCTCATATACGCTGTCGCGAATAAACTGTGTTATGTCTTGAGAGTTGACAAGAGAAACGAAATTAATTTCTTATTTAAAGAAATAGTATTCAACAAGGATTGGTTTTCAGTTGAAAGGCTTTTACATCTGTTGAACGTCTCAGATGTGACTGTACCAGATCAAGGTGTTTTACAAAGCGAAGCCCGTGCCTCATTGGAAGAGATAAATCGATGTTACGAAAGAGTTATAAACGCGAGTAGCGTGCCCCCTGGATGTAATTTATATCTGCGCAAATGGAGAGAGCCAATCTTGCCGAGAGATTGGATTTACATGCCTATATTAGCTTTGTACAGCAAACGCCTTGAAGCAGCCCCCATAGCTATTGGAGATCTCGCAAAGCGTCATTATGCCAAGGCTATGGAAGATAAGAAATTTATAATTTCTTGCAGCTTAGAATGGATAATTTTCAATGAAACATGCTTCCCTGACCTTTTGAACGACATCGACGTAACGGACAGATTGTGCCGCGTCATGTGCGTATTTTTATGCGACGACTCTTTGTTTTTAGACGCGAAAATCAATACGTTACTGCAGAAATGCACACAGATTTTGTTCAAAATGAACGATAGATTCAACTTCGATAAAGATTTAGTTGGGTTGCACAATTTCGAAGATTTTTACACGGAAGTTTTGCAGCAGTTTCAGTCTGTTAGCTATGGTGACCCGACTTTTGCGGCATGTGTTTTGGTACCGATGGCTCAGAGACATAACGTTAAATGGCGCCAGTTAGTGTGGTATGAGTATGTGGGGTGCTTACGGTATCTAGACTGTCCTCAAGAAATGCTCTGTTACCCTCTGGAGAACTACTTCCTCCCACAAGAAACAGATAAAAGAGTATTGGAATCGTACCACCGAGCTATTTCTGCAAATTATGTAAGGCGTGATACTGTAGCATATAAAATAGCTGAACACCATTTGGACCAATACAAAACAAAGACATACCAGACGTCTGGAACTGTAAATGCTATTTAAGATGTATTCTGCAGAAATATTCATTTATAGCTGTGTCACACATTGTTATATAATTAATTAAATATGACAAACATTGACAAAAAGATTTTTTTAATTGCTTTTTTTTATTTATTTATTTCAAGTAATAAACACATAAACATGTCAAAAAAAATACAATAAAATAAAAATAAAAATGTCAATAAAATAAAATAAAATAAACAGGCATAGAGCGTGTGCCACAAATGTCAGTTAGGAGACTACTGTTTCCTAACCGGCATCGGGACAGCGATATGTCTGTCGCAGCCACGCCTTATATGTATGCTTTGATCTCCGGATCACCATTGTGAACGATTTAATATTTGTATGTTCAAGTCCGGGCTTCGCACGGGGGAAATGTAGATACTAATATCGTGCATATGCATGTATTATATATATAAACCTTTCTCTTGAATCATTCTATCTATTGTTGAAAACTGTATTAAATTCCGTTGCGTAGTTTAAAAGATCTAAGCGTACAGACGGCGGGAAGCGACTGTGTTTTACGATGTTATAGCGATTATAATTGGGTGATCAAACGATACCAAAAATATTTTGATAGAGCAAGGTGATCAAAGCGGAAATTACCCTAAAACAGCTACTACACAGTACACACGGACATCGTGAGGAAACCATAGCATGGTGGTAGGATATCTTCTAAAACTTCTGGCTAGATACCACCCTTAACCAGAAAATCTGTTATCAAGCTGAAGTACCTACGGTGTGTTCCAGAAGCCACAATAGAGAGCCAGTAGCATTCCAGGCTAGGTGTGACACCATCTTAGACCACACTGTCGCCTAACAATTAACATCAGTATGGTCTAGCATCTAAATTGTCAACAGTAAAAAAACCTGCAGACAATTTTTTTTTACATAATATATCCGTGTCAGCCATTATTAAAAATTATATTTATGAATACTATTATAAATGTACATAATTATAGGTAGCCAGATTCCAGAGCCAGTTCAATATAAAAAATATATTGTCTATTTTTTATCCTGATGTGTACTGTTCTATATTTCATAATAAGTAGATACATATCATAATGTATCTGTTGTTTAAACCAACATTAAAATAAACATTTTGAAATACTTTTTGTGTTTTGATTAATGTTGCATGGATTTAAGTTTCATTGATGCATATATGTACCTACCTACATAAGTAGAATGAACTCAATATATTGAAACGTCAGGCTTGATGTATTTTACTATTATTTCTAGGATAAATTTATTAAATAAATTCTCAAAATTAATTGATAATTTTTTTTTTCAATGTTTAACAGGCTAGGTGTATGACCACAGCTCACCTGATGTCAAGTGAAGGTGTGGCGGAAGATGGTAAAGCACACCTAGCCTGGAATGCAACTGGCTCTCAAGTGAGGCTGCCGGAACACACCGTTAGATTCTTGGCCGCAGATTTTCAACTTGAGGGTGGTAGCTAGCCAGCCGAGTACTAAAGTACCCTACCACCATGCTTTGGTTTCCTCACGATGTTTTCCTTCACCGGCAGCTCAAGCTCATTGTTGGGGTTTGAACCCACGCCCTTCGGCATGCGAACCTAACGCGCTAACCACTGAGCTATCAGCGCTACAAAATATGATAATATATAAAAATATGATATAGTCGCAACCTTATCGCTAAAAGCGATCTCTTTCACTGAAATGGTGGAATTTTATTTACTAACAAATTTATTCTTTAAATGGTTAGCTACCAGCTAACCTAAACTATTAGCAGTTTGTTAATTATAAAGATGGTAATCACTAGTATTAATATAATATTTTAATAAATAGATATCGTGGAACATTTCATAGAGCGCCATCCAGCCGCAAACTGAGCAAAGCTTGTACTGTCGGAACCAGATAACTGATATACCTACTAGGTACAGATATATTTTTATTGTTTTTTGTAAATAGGTAGATACAAAATAACTAGACAAAAAAAAGTTACTGTCCTGTGTGGGGATCGAACTTATGCCCAGCTCTTGAAGCAGATATTATCTAATATGGCAGTTTAATCAATATTATATTTATTATGTATCTAAACTACTTAGGTACAATGAAATAGACAATCTCTCCAACCACCTAATGACCTAACTGTGAAAGCTCAGATTAAATGTGAAAGTGTGAATTGTAGGTACTTTGTAGTTTAATTTAACGTTTTTTATTTTATACCGCTATTTAAAAAAAACTAAACTTAATTTAGGGCGTCCTAAGTTATTTGGTTTTTGGCATCGCACTTGGCCAGTGTTTACAAGACAAGTACTTTTTAAAAACCAAGGCTAAGTAGGTAATTGTAAGTTAAAGTGGAGTCCGGTACGCGTACAATGCAGCAATGCTAATGCCTTAGTAAAGTAGTAGTGACTTTGGTACAAGGCTTGATGGAGTTTTAGAGGTCATATTTCATCACATTATATCACTTTCAGACTCTAGAACGTAATTTGACAATACAAATAAAACACCACAATTTAAAAAAATTTAAAAGCCTAAAAATTTTTGGAAATTAATAGCTGTATGATTTATGTTTCCGCGTTCCCGCCAAAACTCCAGCACAGTTGTATTTTTTGGCGGGATAAGTTGTTTTGTTTATTTGACTTTGACAGAAAAACAGCAGGCAGGTGTTGTGGTTGATTCTAATAGTCTTGAGGGTTTTTTCTAGTTTTGTTTAATAAAATTAAGACATGCATTCATTTAATTAATTCTACAATTAACGTCTATGACGTCTCAAAATGTTTGTAGAGGATATCAAGAATGATTTCTACAACATTCTTCTCGGAAACGTATGCATATAACCGTTATTTATTCGTAGCCGACGATTAACCAAAAAACGACCTAAACAAATCCCATTTTTCTTGCAGAGGGTGCTGTTACTTGTTCATTAC
Organism: Biston betularia; assembly: GCA_905404145.2. Taxonomy (NCBI): domain Eukaryota; kingdom Metazoa; phylum Arthropoda; class Insecta; order Lepidoptera; family Geometridae; genus Biston; species Biston betularia. The sequence continues at coordinate 1,130,392 of FR989883.1, forward strand.
GACGTAGATGCTATATGTACGTGTAAAATACTTCAAGGGTTGTTTAAAAGTGACAATATATCATACACTTTGGTGCCAGTGGGGGGTATAGCCGAATTGAAATCAGCATATGAAGAAAACAATGAAGAGATAAAGTTTGTTGTGTTGATAAACTGTGGAGGAACGATAGATCTAGTAGATATCCTGCAACCAGAAGAAGATGTTGTATTTTTTGTACTGGACTCTCACAAACCCACTGATGTATGCAATATTTATAGTGACGGCCAAGTAAGTAACTTCAATTATTACTGTAGCTACCTGCATGTTCTCAAAATATATAAAATGATGAAGGTATATTATATACTACACTTATTGTATAGCAACACATTTTAATTGTAAAAATGTTGCAGTTTCATTATGTGAAGTAACTTCTGAAAAATTTAAAAATTTGTTAAGGCAAAGTTTTGCAATACAACATAAAACATTGATGAATAAAAGCTTGCATTTTATTATTTTGAAACATTGTTCACTAAAGTGTCAACATAATGAAGCAAACTATAAACTAGAAATGTTTCGAAATAGTCATTTACTCAAGTAGTCTTCTAGAAATGATGGGGTGTCATAGAAAGGTGTGAATGATATGCTTGTAATGGAATTAATATTGGTATGGCTGGTGATCAGGAAGGATTCATGCTATGCAGACTTCTTAGCTTGATAAGGGTAGGAAGATAATGTGAAATATATTTTTCCACCTTGCAGTAAAGTAAAATGATAGCCATCAGTTATCCAGGGGCCATAGCATAAGCTCTTTATCATCATTTCTTCATTGTTGCTTAGTTTGGGGCCAGATGGAGCTGTAATGTTTTACAATCATCATCATCATCATCATCATCCACAGCCTTCTTTATCCCACTACTGGGTATAGGCCTCTCTCTTTGCATGCCATTTGCCTCGGTCCTGTGCCAATCTGGTCCAGGTTCGACCCGCGACGGTGACGATATCGTCGACCCATCTTGCGGCTGGACGACCGACGCTCCGCTTCCCTTGCCTAGGCCACCACTCTGTTGCAACCTTACTCCACCTGTCATCACTTCGCCTAGCAACGTTTGTTTTACAATATTTAATTGTAATCCTTGATTGTAAATGTTTGCACCTTAACAACTTGTGTTACAGGTGAGACTGCTGTGCAGAGACAATGAAGAGAACATTCCCAATTTTGATGACATATTCCGAGATGATGAAGAAGAAGAGGTTTGTCAAATTTAATAGAAACAATTGTTTTTTCTAATCTCATCACTTGCTACGATCGTGACACATCTTTTGCTTTTTATTAATGTTTTTATACATGCTAGTTGGTGGCAGGAACTTTCAAATGGCAATTCTTTAAAAAGGATTATATTTTTATGTATATCCGGCTAAGAAAAGAAATACACACTAAAAAGACACAATAGAAATAAAGCTGGAATACTCAAAATGAATCAAATCAAAAATCAAATCAAAATCAGTTTATTTGTGAGAATATTGTCTTACATTGTAGGTCTTATTATTAGAATTGTAAGTATCAAATATTCTACCTTCGTGGGTGTACAAATATTATTAGTTGCATTAGATTATATAAACAATTATTATTATTAGATTATATAAAAAAAAAAAAGAAGTATTTAAGTATTCTATCAGTTATCTGTCTTCCATAGCACAAGCTCTGCTTAGTTTGGGGTCAGATGGCGCTGTGTGTAATGTCCTACGATTTTAATTTTTTTTATTTATTTATTTAAGTGTGTCATTCAAAAAGTCATTAATGTCATAGTAACACTTGTCCATAAGAAATTTAAATAGATTACATTTAAAGCTCCTAGTATTTAAATCTTTAACATTATTTGGCAATTTGTTAAATATAGTAATAGCCATACAGTATACATTACCACACACCACAGTATACACATTTATGAACTTCCACAAAGTAACGTCTGAATCAACCGATGTTTGATAGGTTTTTTTTTTTTTTTTTCCGTCCTCCTCCACCAATGTACCCCTAACGTGATCAGGGCCCTTGTTTAGGTTGTTTTATTGAAGTACTTAGGCTTAATTTATTTTGCGCTACAACTGTAGCTTGTATACTATTTATATCGATAAAGTACTTCTATGTCACTTGAATATTTGTATATTTCTAAATAAACTTGTAAAAAAGTCTACTTGATTAAAATTGTATAAATTATTAAATGTATATTAGTTTAAAAAGTTTTTTATAATTACTAGATAAAATTGTATAAGATTAAAACATCATTCCCAATAATTATTGTATTAAATTGTATAATTCATTATGTCAGTTCTATAAATTAAATTCTTAACCTATTTAAAATATGTTTGATAGGTTGAACATTGACTATAGCTCACTTGATGTTAAGTAATGGTTTGGTTGACACTTGTTATGTTTGAATCTCAAGTTGGGCTGTGGGAGAATGTTTGGCGGCTTTAGATTTTTAACTAGACACTTGCTAACAAGTTGAGTAATTCCAAAGCACCTCATTACCATGCTATGGTTTCCTTACAATGGAAGCTCTTTGTTGGGCTTAAAACCAGGGCTTTTTGTTATTTAACTAAAATAACCACTGAGTTGTTACTGCATCAAATTAACATACTAATAATTTTTTTTTTTTTATGATTGACAGGCTAGTTGTTTGACCACAGCTCACCTGATGTTAAGTGAAGGTGTGGTCGAAGATGGTAAAGCACACCTAGCCTGGAATGGAACACACCGTTAGATGCTTGGCGGCAGATTTTCAACTTGAGGGTAGTAGCTAGCCAGCCGAGTACTAAAGTACCCTACCACCATGCTATGGTTTCCTCACGATGTTTTCCGTCACCGGCAGCTCAAGCTCATTGTTGGGGTTTGAACCCACGCCCTTCGGCATGCGAACCTACCGCGGTAACCACTAAGCTATCATCGCTACAAAAAAATTCCAGAACGAGGAGACAACGAGCGGGCGAGAAGGGCTAGAGGCGCTAGTGGAGCGCCGCCGCGAGAGAAGAGCCTGGGAGGAGCGCCGGAACACGCTCATGTTCAACTACACACAGTTCTCTTACTATGGGAAACCAGTGAGTGCTTTGTTTGCAATATTGCTGTCTATCCATGATTTATTCCACAAACATCCTTACAGGATCCTCTGTAAATGAGATTGTTTGCCTTTCAAGACAACAAACATGCTTGTATTGCTTATATGTATAGTTATGACACAAATAATATTACACTACTACAACTACTTAACTCCATACAAAGGCACGGTGCTCGGTAAATTTGAGATTATTGAATTACTGGTAAGTAATTATAATATTTTTGTTTTTTATTTCATTGTATTGACATATGTTATGATTTTGATATTTTTAAATATGAATGGAAAAATTACCTGTAACTTTGGTGTTTTTTTTTTTTTTTTTTTTTCCTTTGGTTTTGGCGTCGCGTTTTAGCATTTGCCAGTGTCAAGTATTTATATATTTTCAAGTTACAAAAGTTAAATAAGTGTCCTCGTAGCTAGTTATAGTCAAAGTCCAGTCTTAGTCAAGTCCAGTCATGCTTTAGTAAAATAGTGGCGAATTCACTATAAAGCTTCGATGGAGTTTTGGAAGCACCACGAAAAGTCATGTTTCACCACATTATATCATTTTCCTACACTCACGCATGTAATTCGGCACTTTATGAATAGAACACCACCATTTTTATGCATGAACACTCGACAAAACACAAGTTTTGGAAAAAAATACAACGGAGCGACACGACTCTTCCCGCGTTCCCGCCAAAACTCGCCAAAAACTTTGGTGTTATTAATAAAAGATTTGTATTTGAATCAAGCTATTTTGTATCATTCGCCTGTATAGATGGCGCCACTCTCTGAGCGTGCTTCGGGATAATTTAACAAGTGACATGTTAAATCAATAGATGGCTCTGTTTTGACATATACCTAATCTTCACAAACTTCTATGCTCACCGTATGGCATCTTACAGGTTTTTTTTTTTTTTTTTTTTAATTGTAGAGTGCATGCGTGATGCTGGAGGTGGCGTGGCGCGTGTCCCGCAGCGGGGTCCCGGCCGTGTGGGCGGCCAGCGTCGCGGCCGCGGCGCAGGCCGCTCTGCACACGAGGACGCCGGCGCAGTGCTTGCTCGACTTCGATACGCTACACACCACGCATACAGCCAACCATGGACAATCCGTAAGCATTATGGAGCATAAAAACATAGACAAAGCTATATTTGTGACTTCTTATAAATTAATAACCTTTTAAATACAATAAATATTATTTTTTATTTTATTTATTTTGAATACAATAGAATAGAATATAACTTTTGGCGCTCATTACTTTGGAGGCTTTCGATGGTTAGTCTCAACAGCCCAGTAATTTCGCTAGCTGCAGTACCCTTCAAACCGGAACACAGTAATGTTTACACACTACTGCTTAGCGGTAGAATAACTGGTACTGCGGTGGTACCTACCTAGACGACCTCCTGCGAAGGAAATCTACCACCAAGTACAATTAGTAACAAGTACCAAGTCTTAAAGTATGTCCAAGCAAATTGAGGCCACTTGTTGCAGTCATGCCGAGTCAGCCTAGAGAAGGACTTGTGCCTCCCACTGTACCGGTGCTGGTCACTGGAGGCGGCGCTGCGTCACTCGCCGGCCCTAGCGCCCGCGCTACGGTTGCACGCGCTCGCCGGAGCCACGCGCCTCCGGCAATTGCTCGCGGACACCGGGTAAGTAGTCTAATCATAAATAAATAAATAAATATCATAGGACATTACACACAGCGCCATCTGACCCCAAACTAAGCAGAGCTTGTGCTATGGAAGACAGATAACTGATAGAATACTTAAATGCTTTTTTTTTTGTAAATATATACCTACTTATAATACATACAGTACACCCAGACACAGAACAAACATCGATGTTAGTCACAGAAATGTTAGTCCTGAGTGGGAATCGAACCCACGCCCTTCAGCTCTCGAAGCAGACACACTACCAATGAACCAACAGGGATGTCATCATTTTTTTAAAGGTTGATAAGCTAGGTGTTAGACCATATGGCATGTCGCGACGGCAAGAGGGACCCGACCCAGGAGGTGGTCTGGCGACGGGCTCTCCACGTGTCCCTCTGATGAGCTGAGGGTACAGTGGAGGAGCCGAGTGGGAGGGGGTTGCGGGATGGGGGGAGTGCCGGTCTGGCGATCCCCATTCCAAGCAACCAAAGTGGCAGGCGGCGGGGCCACTTATCTGACCCGTCGCATGGAGACCAGGGGCGTACGGACATGGGGCTGTCCGACGCCCATTTGCTGGTTTGGTCTCCGAGGGGGATGACGATGTGTCTGGTGTTCGGACACATCGTCATTGTTGCGGGGTGAGCTTGGGCTCCCCGAGGCGGGTCCGCGAGGACAAGCGCTGTCGAGGCCGCGGTAGAGTGCGGAAGCGTGCCCGCAGCCTCGACACAAAGCGCCGAGGTGGAACACTCCAGGGTTTTAGTGGGTAGGCCGTCATTAGGACGGAGAGTCCCACATAACCACCGTGCCCGCCCCAGGGCCGGTGGTATACACAAAGTATTTTCCCTGGACAAAAAAAAAATAAAAAAAAATTTGTTAGACCATAGCTCACTTTAAGTTAAGTGACGGTATGGTCGAAGGTGATGAACACATCTAGCCTGGAATTGAACTGGCTCTAAAGTAAGGCTGCCGGAGCGCCATTAGATGCTTGGGGTGAGATTTCCAACTTGAGTTAGCCTGCCGTGTACTAGCCAATTTCTTTATACAAGCTTTTATTTTACTTGCAATGTATGTATGTAACTATGTTTGCTTGGGTGGAATCTTGCAAGTTAAATTTGACCCACTTTCCGATGTCCGATTGGTCGTGAGGTCGTAAGTTCGGTTCCCACCCAGGACAAACATTGTGTAGTATAAAGAAATGTTTGTTCTGTGTCGGGTGTACCTACTTTATGTATTTACAAAAAAAAAAGTATTTGAGTGTTCTATCAGTTATCTGACCTCCATAGTACAAGCTTTGCTTAGTTTGGGTCAGATGGCGCTGTGCGTAATGTCTGACATCTGACATATGGTTGACAGGTTAGGTGTTTGACCACAGCTCACCTGATGTTAAGTGAAGGTGTGGTCGAAGATGGTAACGCACACCTAGCCTGGAATGGAACTGGCTCTCAAGTGAAGCTATCGGACCACACCGTTATATGCTTGGCGGCAGATTTTCAACTTGAGGGTGGTAGCTAGCCAGCCGAGTACTAGAGAGTACGCTACCACCATGCTATGGTTTCCTCACGATGTTTTCCTTCACTGGCAGCTCAAGCTCATTGTTGGGGTTTGGACCCACGCCCTTCGGCATGCGAACCTACCGCGCTAACCACTGAGCTATCATCGCTACAAATTGATTTATCCAACTGTGTGTATGTTTTCCCAGTATCCCCCTACAGCAGGCCCGTCAAGCGTATCGCGCAATGGACGTGGAGCTCCGCCGGTCGCTCCTCGCGGCCCTAGAGACCGCGGCCCCCAAGCACAAGCTGCCCTGCCCTACGCACACCACTTCCGTCCTACACCGGCCGCATTCGCCGCCGATCGCCGCTGTAGACGTCGTGTATGCTATTATGGGTCTTATTGAACACGTGAGTGTATTGTACTATCAGACAGATATAGGTAGATAGATATAACTCTTTATTGTGCTCACCAAAGAATAAAAAAGTACAGAGAACAAAAGAACCTTATGTACCACAAGTGGCGCATTGTAGCGATGATAGCTCAGTGGTTAGCGCGGTAGCTTCGCATGCCGAAGGGCGTGGGTTCAAACCCCAACAATGAGCTCGAGCTGCCGGTGAAGGAAAACATCGTGAGGAAACCATAGCATGGTGGTAGCGTACTCTCTAGTACTCGGCTGGCTAGCTACCACCCTCAAGTTGAAAATCTGCCGCCAAGTACCTAACGGTGTGTTCCGGCAGCCTCACTTGAGAGCCAGTTCCATTCCAGGCTAGGTGTGCTTTACCATCTTCGACTACACCTTCACTTAACATCAGGTGAGCTGAGGTCAAACACCTAGCCTGTCAACAATTAAAAAAAAAAGAAAAAAAAAGTGGCGGCCTTATCGCTAACAGCGATCTACTATTATTACTGCTATTGTATTATATATGTAAATTTTTTGAGATTGTATTTCGTAATTATTCCCGTCATCATTTCTTGTTATTTAATTTTTTTACATTATAACAATAATAATATAACTCTTTATTGTTTACACCAAATTACAAAAAATTATAACAATAGAAACTTAATACCAATGCAACAATTGGCGGCCTTACCGCTAAAAGCGATCTCTTCCAGGCAACCTTAATACGGAAAGGATTTTAAACTAAGGACGGGGTGTGTCGATAAGAGAGTTAAAAAATGAAAAAGATTAAATAAAATAAAAAACATTTTAAACATAATACATAAACATATACATATATATACCTAACTATATTATAAAATAACAATACATAAATATCTTATATAATATACACTTATAGACATACATATATACGTATAGATATACATTTACATATACTATACAATATACATAAACATTAAACATATAAGAAGAATATATATAAAATACATTAAATGTTTACAAAACATATATAATATAAAAAAAACTTAAAAACTAGGATGCCGCCGGCAGCGGGGCAGGGCTCCAGCTGCCGGTGGTTAGGGCTGCAGAGTAATTATTATTGATTTTAAAAGATGAATTTTTGCAAGTGTTTCATATTTTTTTTTTTATGGCTGATAGGCTAAGTGTTTGACCTTACCTGATGTACCTATGTGATTTTGTGGCGATGATAGCTCACGTGGTTAGCGCGGTAGGTTCGCATGCCGAAGGGTGTGAGTTCAAACCCCAACAATGAGCTTGAGCTGCCGGTGAAGGAAAACATCGTGAGGAAACCATAGCATGGTGGTAGGGTACTTTCTAGTACTTTCTAGTTTCTAGTTTCTAGTTTCTAGTACTAGGGTATCACCCTGAATTTGAAAGTCTGCCGCCAAGCACTTAATGGTGTGTTCCGGCAGCCTCACTTGAGAACCTGTTCTATTCCAGGCTAGGTGTGTTAACCATCAGGTAAACTGGTCAATCATCCTACTACTAATCGACAGCCCTGTTGGTTCATTGGTAGTGTGTCTGTTTCGAGAGCTGAAGGGCGTGGGTTCGATTCCCACTCAGGACTAACATTTGTGTAACTAACATCGATGTTTGTTCTGTGTCTGGGCGTACTGTATGTATTATAAGTATGTATTTACAAAAAAAAAAAGAAAGTATGTAAGTATTCTATCAGTTATCTGTCTTCCATAGCACAAGCTCTGCTTAGTTTGGGGTCAGATGGCGCTGTGTGTAATGTCCTAAGATATAAAAAAAAATATATATATATACATATAAATGTAAAAGTTTGGATGCATGGATGGATGTTTGTTACGTAAAAACTACTAAACGGATTTGTATGAAATTTGGTATGGAGGTAGCCGAGACCCTGTATTAACACATAGGCTACTTTTTATCCCGAAAACATGTAGCGGGTAACACCGCGGGACGGAGCTAGTAAAAAATAAAATTAAAGTTGATCACTCCACTCCAGGAAACGATTCCTAAAGGAGAAGGGTTCCAGCTGGCGCTGGCGGCGCTGGACGTGGAGAGCGGCGAGAACGAGGCGCGGCGCGCCGGGGTCGCGTCAGCGCAGCGCTCGCTGGAGGCGGTCGCCAGGCTCGTGCATTCCACCATCAGCTCCAGGAAGCTGCACCTGGCGGGGCCGTTCAGCTACTTCATGGTCGAAGTGAGGCTTACACACTGATCTATATTTTTTGATAGCATTTTCAAGCATTTTGTGATATGAAACCAAATGTTTGTTCTGTGTCTGGGTGTACTGTATGTATTATAAGTATGCATTTACAAAAAGAAAAAAAAAATTAAGTATTCTATCAGTTATCTGGCTTTCATTACACAAGCTCTGCTTAGTTTGGGGTCAGATGGCGCTGTGTGTAATGTCCTGCGATATTTATTTATTTCTCTGTGTACCTACCTAAATGTTATTAGGTCCACTCAAACAATTCGCACAACGATCCCTTTGTTCACAATCATACTAATAACGGGGAAAAGCTGATGTAATTATGACGAAAGAGCACAAATCAGAAAATCTACTTGGTCTCCTTAGCAGGAGGTCGTCTAGGTAGGTACCACCGCAGTACCAGATATTCTGCCGCCAAGCAGTAGTGTGCAAACATTACTGTGTTCCGGTTTGAAGGGTACTGCAGCTAGCGAAATTACTGGGCTGTTGAGACTAACCATCTAGTCTCAAAGTAATGAGCGCCAAAGCAGCGATGCCCTGGACGTTGTTTTGTTACTTAAAGTTCTGTGTGTCGCTGCAATGGTCATGGACAGGCGTTATCTCTTACCATCACGAGAGCGTCTCGATCGTCTCATTACATTTACGTAAAAAAAAAAATTGCAATTTCATTGACAAATAAAATTTGATTAATACGATTGTAAACTTGGGTATTGAATTGCAGCGATCAGTAGAGGCGGCAAAAGTTGAATAGCCTACTGGTGGCAAATGTGGAAATCCGCCACTGCACACAATCTGTCTTCTTCTTTTTTTTTAAATTACTTTTATGTTTCATATTTGTATTTCATTGTGATTTGTTTTTGGTGTATAATATATTCTATCTCTTAAAAAAGCCGCATCAAAATCCGTTTATTATAGAACACGTGAACAAAGTGTCTTCCCCTTAATAGAGACAGTAAGAAAAGTGTCGATGGACGCATTCTTCGATTATTCTCTACTTAGCAATTTAAGTTATATTAAAATTACTTATTAGTCTCAACTAGGCTAGATTGTAATAACAATGAGGTATCTAACAACAAACAGATACAACATTAGAAGGAAAAAAAAAATCCGTTGCGTAGTTTTATAGACCTAAACATACATGGGGACAGACAGCGGGAAGCGACTTCGTTGTATACTATGCAGTGATGTGTCCACGCAGGGCACGCCCGAGGCGAGCATAGTGAAGGGTCCGGTATGGCTGGGCGTGGCGGCGCGCTGGGCGGCGGCGGGCGGCGCGCGGCCCGTGCTGGCGAGCTGCTCCCGCGGGGACCGCGCCGTGGTGCTGGGCGTGCCGCCGCGCTACCAACACGAGCCCAGGAAGTGAGTGCCTTCCAGGACTGTCGCGGCGACTCGTGCCCGCGCCAACGCGCCCGCGGCGACGGCGTTTGACCGGCCTTATACAAATATTTTATTCAAAACACCAATGTTACTAGTAAATTCAAAATTCAATGCGCAAACTATGTAGCACCTTCTCTCGTGCCCTCGCTGTCCACACTCCTGCACCATGGAAGACCTCCAAGAAGCCAACTCCCGCGGTGTTGCAGTGTGTGTACCACATTATATCACTTTCCTACACTGGCGCTTGTAATTCGGCACATAATTAATAAAACACCACTATTTCTATACATAAACACTCGAAAAAACACTAGTTTTGAAAAAAAATACAATGTGGCGATAAGACTCTTGCCGCGTTCCCGCCAAAACTCTACTAAAGCTTTGTGTTGTTTTTTAAATATCTATAAACTATAGATATATATAAATTTCACATTGGCAAAATGCACAAAGTACGTTGCCATGTTGCCAAACATAAAGAGAAGAAAAAAAAAATGATGACTATTGTTTCGCAGTCTATTCGGCGCAGCGTTCGAGCAGGCGGCCGCACGCAGCGGGGCGTCCATCTCGCTCGACTACGTGGACTCGGCGGTCGTCACGTTGCCCACATCGCAGCGGGCGCAGTTCCTAGACGCACTCACAGCCCTGCTGGCCTAGCGAAGACTCTTCCCCCACTCTGCGCCACCAGAGGGCCTACACAAAATAACATTTGAAATCGCTAATAGAAAAGTCCAAAAATGTACGGGATTGACATAAGCTGTCGATGTCAAGTAGGTAGCTTATGTCAATCCAAATAAATAAATAATGAATTAATATTATGCATCAATCAATCAAGCTGTCGATGTCACGTAGGCAGCTTATGTCATCCAATGTCAATTATTATAGATAAATTAATAATTAATATTATGTACGTTTTTTTTATACTTTTCTATTAACATTTCATATCGCTATAATTAATATTATGAATTTTTCTATTAGCATTCTGTTAACATTTATAATCGCTAATAGAAAAGTCCAAAAATGTACGGGATTGACATAAGCTGTCGATGTCACGTAGACAGCTTATGTCAATCCAATGTCGATTATAATAAATAATTAATATTATGTAATTTTTGTTCACTTTTCTATTAGCACTATCGCTATTCAGATGTTACTTTGTCTACACCCTCTGATCTCGCTAACGAAAATTCACTCAACAAGAAACGCCATCTATTGAGTTGACGTCGTCAACGTAAAGCCAAAACGAAATCACGCACGCTCGAGAGTGGCGACATCTAGGTCTATGACACTAGAAAATTGCTTGCTTCACCGTTTCTTGTACAGTATGACATTTATTATTAATGTGTGACTGTAACTATAGGGCCATATTGAGGGCACTCTTTACTCCATGTACAATTACTCTGAACAGTACGCTAAGCTATTTTTTACTTCCCGGTTGGAATGGAGATTTAAAGAAAGTATTTTTTTAAATTAAAAAAAATGTTTACATACCTTCAAAATTGATGGCAAGTTGAAATTGAAAAATGTGTTTTCCACGTGTTCGGGAAGTGCCTCAAAAATCATTGCAAAAAGATGTCAGTTTTTGGTGTCATTTTTTATTGTTACACATTTTTTGGGTCTATCCCCTCAGCCTGCAAACAATTGAGAACGATAACGATAACGAACTACTTTCCAAAAACCAGTGACAAAAATAATTAGTTTTATTATAATAGCGAGGGTGCTCGTTGTTTGGGGTCGGTAGCAAAGCTGAATAATTGCATGCAATGAAAGAGTAGACTATAAAGACGACATAGGGAGTGTTTTATCTGTTAAGGTGGTTCGATTTCCATATAAATCAATTTTTGCCATTTATGGACAAGTGGAGCATAATTTTACAGTGAAATCACAACTATTGGCACTTATTTTGGTCTTTACTTGCGGTAAATTACAATTGCTTGAATAAAACAGTAGATTATTAGCATAAAATCAAATTTATGATTTTCTACTGTTTTATTCAAGCAATTATGATTTCCGCAAATAAATACCAAAATAAGTGCCAGTAGCTGTGATTTCACTGTTAAATTATGCTTGATTTGTCCATAAATAGCAAAATTTATTTGTAAGGAAATGAACCACCTTAAGAGAAGTTTACCCCAGAACTTCTCTTAAGGTGGTTCATTTCCTGTATCTGTAATGTTAGTAATTAAATTTAAATTATGTATAACTGTGAATAAACTAAATTTAAAGATCATACACACTTCAAAAATGTAAATACCCATATTTTGCTAGATGTCATGAAATTTTACAATTCATTCAATTGACTTTTTTAACACAAACGTAAATTTATGAATATAATTTATCAATAAAAGACATTAATTGCATGAAATTCTGCAACCAGTGTGTGATATCAAAGTTTATTTTATAAAGCTTAATAACAGGCCCTTCTATCATTTTTAGCTTTTCACCCATTTTGTACATCGAGATCTGACAAGTCAAAATTGTATAATAAGTTTTTGCTATGACGAAGGTCCGGTTTCCATTGCCACTTTGAATAAGCAAGATGCTTGTGGCTTCTAAAGTTTTCTTGCCTGTTAGTAGTAACACCATACTTGCTGTGCTTCACATCTCTCTACTGTAGTGGTAACTGGCCCTAACAGTTATATTTCTATGCTTATAAATCATAATACCTATCTGTTCTAAAAATCAAATAATGCTGAATATTTTTTTTCCCACCTAATCCTTAATTCTTTGCTAAGTATCTGTAATTTAGATTAATAGGTATCACATAAGTTATTTATTAATGAATTCATGAAATAAAATATATGGATTAGAACATCTTATGTATTTCAAGATTAAATAATTCCATTTTACAAAAGTAAAAAAATAATATGCTACTATAGCAAAACTTAAGTACGATGTGACACAAACATGTTTATCATTTTGAGAGCCCATTTTGGTTGATCCTTGGGCACCATATGCCCTGCGTTTCTTACTAAAACATCCATTAGGTTCCCTGCCCTCTTGACATATCCCGCCACTTCATCACCCACTTTCCAAATATACCTTGAAGCTGTTTTGTATTCTGCAGAAGATTTAAAGTTCAAATTGCGAAGAAAATTCTCTGTCAATGGATAAGCAACGATAATATCCAATTGACCATTGTAGAATAACATCCGATAGTTATTTAGGAGTAGAGATATCTCTGGAGCTACAGATTGCATCATATCTGTGATCAAGTTCAATGCTACTTTCTTGCCGTCACTGAATGGTTGACCACCAACATGGATGCTACGTCTCACTTTGTCATTGTTCAGTAAGTCTGTAAATACTGAAAAATCTTTAGTTTCTTTAGCCTCCAATAGGTTGTAGTAATTATCAAAACCAGTGTAGGATTTGAAGAAAGAGAAATTGCCGATTTCACCATCCATTAATTGGTCCATTAATATACTTGCTTGAAGTAAATTATTGTTTGCTATTTCTATGGTGATTTGTTTTTGGTATTTTAAGAAAATAGCTAATTCATTATCGTCCAGTAAACCATGTTGATATAAGTAGTTGCCATAATCAAGTTGATTAGCTGGGTCACAATATCCATTACCAATGGCCATGCCTTTAAGATTAATTATTTCTTTGCTTTTAGCATTCTGAAGGTGTATTTCCATGCCCAATGATGGTATATATTTTCCAGCATATGATTCTCCAGCGATAAAGAACTCATTGCTTCGTAAATTAGGGAATAGAGTGAAAAACTGTTGTAGGCTGTTGTAAAGACCTTTGGCAACACATGCCTCTGTGGTGCAGTACCCCTTATCACTGTTCGTAAAACTGAAACCAGTCCCAACTGGGTTATCAATGAAGATTAAGTGGTAATCCACTGCCCAGTGATACTTTCTCAGAGCAAACCCATCTTTTTGAGCTATTAGTGGTCCTAGTTCAGTGAAGAGCCCGAAAAGAGAACTTCCCCCGGGCCCACCTTGGAGCCAGAGCATTACTGGCGCCTTTTCACTCTTAGAAAAAGGCGGAAAATACCAGAAATAATGGTTAGAGTTGTAATTTTCGTCCACAGTGAAGAAACCGGCATGACTTCTGAAACCCATCTTTTTCGTTATTGAAACTTGAGACATGTTCTGGGCGAGCTCTATCTGACCCTTTTTTAGATAAGGTGTTAGTATAAGTGGGTCTCCGGCATCTTTAGAAGATACTGAAGCCATATGTATTCGAGGATACGCATTTAAGAAGGTAAAAGAACTTCCAAAACTGAGCAACGTCAAAAATGTAAGTATAAATGTGTTCCTAGTAAAGCTCTGATTGAGTACCATTTTAATATGGATAATAACTACACGAACTAATAAGAAACCACAATTTCTTAGTAAAACTAAAATGTAGATACTGATCTAAGATCTACCAAAAGATCAAAACAAAACAAAGAAGTTCAAAGAACTAGAAGCCAATGATTTTTTTTTTTAAAAAATTGCCCCTTCGGGCAGGCTAAAGCTGTAAAGCCATACTGCCTTGTCTTAAGTGTTATTTCTGCTGTATCTTAGCTATAGCTATCGTCAAAGTCGTCTTAGTCAAGTCCAGTTCGTGTCAGTTAATTCCAGTCACGCTTTAGTAAAGTAGTGGCAACTTTACAACAAAGCTTCGATGGAGTTTTGGAAGCAACACGAAAACTCATGTTTCACCACATCATATCATTTTCCCACACTCGCGCTTGTAATTCGGCACTTTATGAATAAAACACCACCATTTTTATGCATAAACACTCGACAAAACACTAGTTTTGGAAAAAAATACAACGAAGCGACACGACTCTTCCCGCGTTCCCGCCAAAACTCTAGAAGCCAATGAACTTTAGACGTACATTTTTTTAGACATGTCACACTCCTGTTGAGTTGTCTAACGTGGAAATATCAAAACAATGCAAAGTTTTGTTGAGATAATAACTTACTGGCTAACGTGGTCAATTTACACCCTGAAGGACGTGGGTTCAAAGAGCTGCTCGTAAAGGAAAAGATCGTAATAAAATCGTCGCATCGCACTTTCTAGTACTAGGCTGACTGGCAACCATCAGCCTAACAGTGTAATCCGGCAACCGCATTTGAGAGCTAGTTTCATTCTATGTATGGGATAAGTGTTTAAAGTGTTCTCTTTGTATTGAGCTGAGACAAGTTTCGCACTGAGAACTAGACTGTAGACTTCTTCGACACTTCCCTTGAATTTAACTGTTATTTATATTTTATAATACTTGTCAGATTAGCCAATGCACAATGTGCTATACCATAATCTAGGTTTCAAATTAAAAAAAAATCATTGATAAGCTTGTCAATTTTTGTTGATAAACCGGCTATTTATAATTCTTTCTTTATATTTTATATATCTACGCACGGCATTTAAGTTCAAAGGCCAACAGTGATCAGTCAGATTGTCTTACATTAAATATTCGTACGCGTAGCGACATGACGCATTATTTGCTTCTCGTGCTGATTTTGCAGATTTTGTCTGCTAATGGCTTCCTTCATCGATATCCGAAATTAGAGCTTGGTCCACGTGATGATGGAGATCCAGGGAAGCCTCTGTTCTTAACACCATACATCGAAAGTGGTAACATTACAGAAGGCAGGCGTCTCGCTCGTGTTCCCTTTACGGAGAGCCTTCGCATCAAGAGTTTTGCGGGATACTTCACAGTGAACAAAACCTACGATTCTAACCAATTCTTCTGGTACTTCCCGGCTATGATTCCGAACGGTAAGTTCGCTCCGGTGATCGTGTGGCTCCAAGGAGGCCCGGGGGCAACCTCGCTCTATGGTTTGTTCACTGAAAACGGCCCCCTGAGAGTTCGAAAAGGTAAATTCGAAAGAAGAAAATACAATTGGGCTCTGAGTCACCACATTATTTATATTGATAACCCTGTCGGCACTGGATTTAGCTTCACTAAGGACCCCAAAGGATATTGCACAGATGAAACTCAAGTTGGTGAGGATCTTTATTCAACATTAACTCAATTCTTTCAATTGTTCCCTGAATTACAGGCGAATAAGTTCTTTGTTACTGGAGAATCATATGGAGGGAAGTATGTCCCAGCACTCGCCTACACTATACATAAGAAAAACCCTTCAGCTAAAGTGAAAATTAACTTAAAAGGTCTAGCCATTGGAAATGGACTTAGTGACCCAGAACATCAGTTGATTTATGGTAAATACTTGTATGAACATGGTCTTATTGATTGGAATCAAGCAAAGATTTTCGAAGACTATGAAGCAAAAGCTGTAGACTGTATAAAACAAAAGAAATGGGATGATGCTTTTGATATATTTGATACTCTTTTGAATGGTGACATGACAGGGAGAAAAAGCTTATTTGCGAACATGACTGGATTTGATTTCTACTTCAACTATTTACACACTCAGGACTACACTCAGTATGAAGATTTTGGCCCCATGCTGCAGAAGACTAATGTACGCAAATCAATTCATGTCGGTAACTTAACATTCAATGATGGAACAGAAGTGGAAAAGCATTTAAAACAGGACATCATGCAATCAGTTGCTCCCTGGGTATCAGAGCTCTTAGACAACTACTATGTTGTAATTTATAATGGACAACTAGACATTATTGTTGCATATCCTTTAACAGTTAATTATCTTAGGAATCTGAATTTTACTGGTGCAAACGAATACAAAACTGCTAAGAGATACATATGGAAAGTGGATGGAGAAGTTGCCGGGTATGTAAAACAAGCCGGAAAACTTGTGGAGATCATGGTTAGAAATGCTGGCCACATGGTTCCTGGAGACCAGCCTAAGTGGGCTTTGGACTTGATAACTAGGTTCACCCATGAAAAAACTTTTACACACCCTAAGAAAGCTCATATTGGATATTAGAATTCATACACTTCTTTTTGAATAAAAATAAACCTTGTGAATCAAGATTTTAAATGTCATGAACCAAAAACATAGTAAAAAACATACAAAATTTATTTGTTGTACTGCTTAAAATACTGGAATATAGGTATATTTGATATGTACCTAGAATCTCTATACCTTTGTTATAATTATCTTTTACACCATTAAGTCATGTTAAGTGTTATATAACTCAGATATTAGGGCTAGTCATATAGCCTTAGTATACAAATTTATTTTTTGTAACTTATATTTGCAGTAAGGAATATATCATGGTGCCTTAAAGAGAAAGTGGATTTAGGCATTAATTAAACAGTAAAACTGAACTTTGACATATTATCTTAAAAACTGCAAAGGGTGAATTCTGTTGTACTTACGAGTAATATATCAAATTAACATAGTTGCAATAGCATGTAAGACAAGTTTTTGTTATTTTATGTTTATTGTAATATAGTCAGTTAGTCATCAAAGATGATGAATATTTCCAATGACCTCAGACTAGGCATAACAGTAGGTAATGAGGTATACATAACAAAGTTATTTGTAAGTTATTGTAAGGTTGCAAATAAAAAAGAAATTTTATCAATACATTGTTTTATTTACCTACTACTTAAGTGAGTTCCACATGACAAATATTTTATTTTAACAGCATAAAAACTTAAGTAAAAAATTACAATAGTGTGTCTTGGAATAAAGCAGCACATTGTTCTGTTATCAGAAATTTGAACAGTTTAAGCTCATTATAGACATCAGGCTGCATTGTTCTGGGAACAAACAGGACACCATAGCAACTTGACACTGTTTAAATTTGTGTTAGTTGTTTATGTTGAAATTTGTTACCTGACACCATATTTCCTACAGAAAATGCTAGGTTCCTTTATATGAAACTATTGACCCACCCCGACTTTGCATGGGTGCAATGTATGAACAAGCAAGTAGTACATACATTATTCTGATCTATCTTGTAAGGTTTTACCAGCGTTTGCAATGTAAGCACACAAAAACATGTTTTTTACATCACATTACAACTCTGAAATTATCTATAATATGCATAATTATGTCATACATATTAACCTACCTCCTGAATCACTCTGTCTATTAATGGAAACTGCATTGAAATCTGTTGCATAGTTTGAAAGATCTAAACATACAGACGGTGCAAAGCTACTTTGCAGAGATGTACAGAGGTAGTTTTCTAAGTCTGCAATAATTAGTGTATGTAGAACACTTTGTCTTGCAAGCAGGTAGGAAGATATGGATTCCTAGCCATGTTGATATAATTTAGTGATAATCACACTAATAACAAATATGAAAATTTGAGACTTCTCACGGTAATTTGGAATATAGATAGTTTATTATTTTTAACCACTTTTTTTTTGTAGGTAAAAAGAAATGAGACAAACAAGACGTTCTCCTGATGGTAAGAGATAACGCAGCAATACACAGAACTTTAAGTAACAAAACAAAGTCAAGGGCATCACTGTTTTGGCGCTCATTACTTTGAGACTTTTGATAGAGTAATTTTGACAATTATATACCTTTGACATATTATATCTTATATTCTATCACAAGACACTGGTAGTCTATCTATACATCATCATATTCCTCTTTTATATATAATTTTTCTAAGCATAAGGTGTAATTTTAAATGACAGTCAGGCATTAGTTATCAAATGTCAGTTTAATCATTAATCCTAGAATTTATCTGTATTTTGACATGAGCAGATAATGTACACAATACAAACCAAACTCTTAGTCGTAGGTAAACTTACAAATAATGTTAACACTCATTGAAACAGAATGCTGATACAGAAAGGAATGAAATGGTAAATTTAAATTTATCGGCCTTCGATGTATGTAGACAGCTCTATTTCTTCAGGTAACTCCGTGATGTTGACATCAAAGCGATCTTGAACTTCATTGAGGATCTTAGCATCATTTTCATCAGACACCATAGTGATGGCAAGGCCTTTTGTACCAAAGCGTCCAGCTCGTGCCACTCGGTGAAGGTAAGTGTCGGAATCCTCAGGCATGTCATAATTGAAAACAATATTTACTCTCTCAATATCCATTCCTCTTCCAAATAGGTTGGTAGCAACAAGGATGCGCTTTTGGAAGTCCTTGAATTGCTGATAGCGTGATAGACGCTCATCTTGGGTCATGTTTCTGTGTATCCCAATGGCAGGGAAGTTCTGGTCAGTCAGAAGTTGTGCTAAGGCTATGCATCGCTGCACAGACTTCACGAATATTACAACCTGGTTGAATTCCAGGACATCGAGTAACTCAAACAGTTTCTTGTTTTTCTCATTCTCTTTCAGTTTAACATAATGTTGCTGTAGCCCATGCAATGTCAGCTTAGCTTCGTCATCTACATAAACCTCCATGGGATCTTGCATAAACTTTTTGCATACTGGTCGAATCTCTTTACTCAAAGTGGCAGAGAACATCATCACTTGTTTGCCGTGTGGAGTATTACGGAAAATTTCCTGCACATCCCGCCTCATGTCCAGAGATTCCAACATCTTGTCGCATTCATCCAGAATGAAGTGCTTCAAATGCTTAAGATTCAATTTCTTACTATTGACTAGTGCCAGGATTCTGCCTGGAGTTCCCACAACGATGTGCGGACAGGCAGTCTTTAGGACTTCTTCGTCCTTCTGGATGGGCATGCCACCAAAGAATACTGACACACGAACTCCGTTCATATACTTAGAAAATCGCTCATATTCTTTGCTTATTTGGAAAGCGAGTTCTCTCGTGTGGCACATGACGAGTACATAGACGTGGTTTTCGGAAGGCTCCAGCTGTTGCAGCGTCGCAAGGACGAAGACGGCTGTTTTACCCATACCAGACTTCGCTTGACAGAGAATATCCATACCGAGTACGGCTTGCGGAATACATTCATGCTGAACTTCCGAAGGATGTTCAAAACCACAATCGACGATGGCACGGAGGATTTCGGGCTTCAGTAGGAAATCTCTAAAGCCGGAGCTGTGGATTGATACGTAGGATCCCTTAACCTCTTTCTTTGGTGCCGCTTCTACTGCTCCCTCCGTAGTTTGCTGTTCTGCCTGCTCTTCGTCTTCGTAGTCGAGAAGATCGTCGTTGTCCGCCATGATTTAAAGATTTTAGTATGATTTGCTGCTAAATGGCAGCAGTAAAGCACGTGAAATTTATTTGGAAAATCTTATTTCACAATAATGGCGGCTTGGTTGGTGGTAAATTGGTAATTTTGGCGTCAATTTTCTTTTTTTTTTAACAATCGTAAAATGACGTTTGTTCATACGTGTGTCGCACTTAGCTATTTTGCCATGTTGTGTTGCCAGATGTTGTATAAAAGTAGCACAGCAGATTCATTTTTCATAATTATCATAGATAAATCTGAAAACAAGATGCCAAATTCTAATTTTTAGCAGACTTACTACTTTAGGTACTAATCGTTTTATGTGATATAATGTGGTAAAACATGACTTTTCGTGTTACTCGCAAATCTACATCATACAACTTGCAATAAAAATATATGTATCTTTGGCGTCACACTCGGTCCATTCTGCTAGTTTCAATGTTATAATTATTCAGCTTCAAGCTCTTTGTTAGTATCGCTGCGCTGCCGACTCTTAGCATTTTGTCCTTTTTGTCTAAGGATGGATAGAACAATTGAAATAAAACCATATTTTCTCAATGTACTTTTATTTAAAACCCTACGAATTGAAGTTATTGAAGTAGCTAGATATCAATAAAATTTATCTAAAGAGTTACGAGACACAAGACTGATACTAGAAAAACAAGAAAATGCATTTTTAATTTATACCATACATTCACTAGGCACTTAATTAGCTACATTATTTTTTTTCTATAGTAACTACCTCAGAGTGGCTAGTAGGTGTATATCAATTTGAGAGAATTTTGATTTAATCTCTCAAATTGAATGGGATAGCGCCCTTAGCGGGAGTAATTGGTAACTGCTTTTTTCATAAGTTTCAGTACGTACTTACGGTAGTTCCACAGAATAAAGAGTACTTACAGTATTTGTAGATATACGGATTATACAGGGTCATGTTGAACGGTAGTATTTTAGTACTATGACACCAAACCTAAAATCGCAAATAATCAGCTGTTCTTTAAAAAAATATCAGTAGCAACGTTAAGGCCGTTTTTTTCGCGCATTACTTACTCCATATAACCCTATAGATGTATGTAACAATGAGGTCATCACTTTGAAGTATCATTTATCTTACGCTAACAAACTACGTTTCTGTTAAAAAAAAAGACCTCTACACGAAACCAGGCTGGCTAAATCTACAGATTACATTCGGGTTCATTTGAACGTACATACGTACGCGTGTCTCATTTAGTTATAGATTTTTATCTCAGATGAAAAACTAATTCCTCTAAGGCTTTTATCTAGAGAAGAGATTAAAAAACATGTTT
Source organism: Biston betularia (assembly GCA_905404145.2). Classification (NCBI taxonomy): domain Eukaryota; kingdom Metazoa; phylum Arthropoda; class Insecta; order Lepidoptera; family Geometridae; genus Biston; species Biston betularia. The sequence goes on from FR989883.1 coordinate 1,151,892, forward strand.
TTTTTTTAATTTATTTTTGACCATGGATACTACAGCCGTTTTCTCTTCTTTAGTTTTGGCGTCGCGTTTTAGCATTTGCCAGTGTCAAGTATTTATATATTTTCAAGTTTCAAAAATTAAACAAGCGTCCTCGTAGCTAGTTATAGTCAAAGTCCAGTCTTAGTCAAGTCCAGTCTGTGTCAGTCAAGTCCAGTCATGCTTTAGTAAAATAGTGGCGACTTTACTATAAAGCTTCGATGGAGTTTTGGAAGCAACACGAAAAGTCATGTTTCACCCCATTATATCATTTTCCCACACTCGCGCTTGTAATTCGGCACTTTATGAATAAAACACCACCATTTTTATGCATAAACACTCGACAAAACACAAGTTTTGGAAAAAAATACAACGGAGCGACACGACTATTCCCGCGTTCCCGCCAAAACTCACTACAGCCGTTGTCGTCCTTCAGTTGCCTAAAGAATAAAAGGGCAACGTGCTGTCAGTACCAAAAAACTTCGCGTGTTCAAGATTTATATCTAGTGTAGGTACACATTTCCGCTTAAAAGTAATTTCGGTTACAACAGTGATGAATACTTTTAAGCGGTAATACACTAGAGACTAAATATATACCTTGAACACTTAAAATGAACTTTCGCAAAGAAACGCCTGCAATACTGATTTTTTTTTTTTTTTCGTTAATTTGCCCTTTCGGGCAGGCTAAAGCTATAAAGCCATACTGCCTCGTCTTCAGTGATATTTCTGCTGTATCTTAACTATGGTTATCGTCAAAGTCGTCTTTGGGTTTTTTGGCGGGAACGCGGGAAGAGTCGTGTCGCTCCGTTGTATTTTTTTCCAAAACTAGTGTTTTGTCGAGTGTTTATGCATAAAAATGGTGGTGTTTTATTCATAAAGTGCCGAATTACAAGCGCGAGTGTGGGAAAATGATATAATGTGGTGAAACATGAGTTTTCGTGTTGCTTCCAAAACTCCATCGAAGCTTTGTAGTAAAGTTGCCACTACTTTACTAAAGCATGACTGGAATTAACTGACACGAACTGGACTTGACAAAGACGACTTTGACTAAAACTAGCTACAATGGCACTTATTTAACTTTTGAAACTTGAAAATGTATAATTACTTGACACTGGCAAATGCTAAAACGCGACGCCAAAACCAAAGAAAAAAAAAAAAAAAGTCGTCTTAGTCAAGTCCAGTTCGTGTCAGTTCGTGCCAGTCATGCTTTAGTAAAGTAGTGGCAACTTTACTATAAAGCTTCGATGGAGTTTTGGAAGCAACACGAAAACTCATGTTTCACCACATTATATCATTTTCCCACACTCGCGCTTGTGATTCGGCACTTTATGAATAAAACACCACCATTTTTATGCATAAACACTCGACAAAACACTAGTTTTGGAAAAAAATACAACGAAGCGACACGACTCTTCCCGCGTTCCCGCCAAAACTCCTGCAATCCTGAATGCACATTTTGAGCGACTCGACAGTAGCATGGTATTGCCACTTGTAAAAAAATAATAATTATGCAGTTTTTAGTACTTTTGCGTGTACGTTTCGAGTGACTCGAAGCTAAAGCTAGTTATCTAGGGAGTGTTGTCTTGCCATTTGAAAGTTTTTTTTTTTTTTAACATTTCTGTGTGTACGGCTTGAGCGGTTCGTAATTAGCATTTCCGCTTAGACAAGAGTCGACGAAGTTCTGCACGGAGTGGGTTGTGATCTCTGCTCCGAAGGCCATGGTGGCGCGTCGCAGTCGGGGGAAGTCGATTGAGGTAAGCAGAGGCACCGCGTCCTCTAGGCACGCGTGCTCACGGAGCATCTCAGCGCTCTCCGTGCCGTCTATACCTGGCAACATAGATACAAACAAAGTAGAGTCGGAATTTTGGCGGGAATGTGGAACGAGTCTTCTTCTTCTTTGATTTTGGCGTTGCCTTTTGTGTATTTGCCAGGGTCAAGTGTTTTGATATTTTCAAGTTTCATAAGTAGTCAAAGTCCAGTCCACACTGGTGCTTGTAATTCGGTACTTTATGAACAAAAGTTTTGAAATAAATACTATGGGGCGACACGATACTTTATTATTTTTTTGCGATAGAGAAATATTCTAATCATGTAGAACAATGGTTTCCCCAGAAATTACATTAGGCTAATATTTTTTTTGCTGCTTTAAGTATAATGTAAACATTTTGCCGAATATTTTTGATTGCGAAAGCACCTTATAATATTTTATATCTCCCTACAAAGTTATAAGCTTGGAATCTATTAACCCGAAAGGGGGGCATTGTACCAACTATTATAAACAAAAGGACAACACCGAAAACTTAAAAAAAACAGCTGTTCCATAAAAAATACTTGGTGACCCCTGACTAAATGTAAAAACCAGCTGATGTTTTAGCGATTTCAGAGTTTTGCCTATAAAAGTTATGCAAAAAGATGAAGACCCCTTAACCCCTTAAACTACGTATACCCCAACATATAACCAGTTTAGTTAAATAGCAAAATAATGATAAAAAATACTTTTATATTTAACATCTAAGTAGATACTATTTATCGTACCTATGAAGAACATGCAGTGCTTGAAAGGCTTCTTCCTAACCCTGTGCTTGGAGGTGGGGTAATCGAAGTCCATGGTCTCGTCATCGGAGCTGTTCTGATGCGGGCAGAACCCTGGGAACTGGATGCTGCACTCCTCGTAGTAGGACTCGGCGGAAGGAGTCAAGACTGACTCCGCAAACTCTATCTCAGAATCTTCGTCATCTGGGAAACGATATTTCATTAATAAATTTCCACAAATGTCTAAAAATAAAATAATACAATACCCAATCATTATATGCCAATGTAATGATTTGTCGATGTTTAAAAAACTCGAAGTAAGTCTAGCGTTCAAGTATTACGTAAGCACCAAAGGGGGGTGGGGATGTTTGCTTTGCTTATTTTTGATGACATGGTTGATGGGGCGATGCCCCCATCAATTAACCCAGCAAATTAATGATGATAAACGTCAGCAATATCAAATATTATTATTTTTTTCCTTGTTATTTGCAGACTTAGTTTATTTATTGTTTTTAAATCTTCTCAATTCTTAGATCGTTTTTAGCGACAAGGCCGCAAGTTAAACCAACGTTCACGTAAGCACGTGAGGGGGAGTAAGAGCTTTGCTTACTTTTGCTGACAAGGGGGAGAGAGGGGTTAATAATTAATAAAATTATGCGTACGACGTATGTAATACTTGAATCGCCCCTAATTTTCGTGCTGATAATTGCCATAACTGTACATAATAAAAATTTTGTGGTACATTATTTTAATAATTATAATAATAACGATTGATTCGACGATCATTGTCCCGATAGTTGTCACGGTAAACGGTCTTATAGCGAAGAGTCTCGACCAACATTAAGAGACTCTCGCTAGACGGTTGGGTCAAGGGTCAGCTTCAAAAGGCAGTGATCCTTGACACGGCGCGCATTGTGAGGAGGTTCCTCACTCTGCAGCCCTAACCACCGGCAGCTTGAGCCCTGCACCGCTGCCGGCGGCACCCTAGTTTTTAAGTTTTTTAATATTATGTATTTATGTTTTATATGTAAAGTATATAAATATATATAATATATACTTTAAATACCAATGAATAATATAATAATAGATTTAGCTATTTAGGTATATTGTAAATTCGCATGCCAATTAGTATAAGATCTGCTGTACTGATATAATATATTTAATATCAAAAATGTAACCACATCTTGAGCGAATAAAAACACTTGGACTTGAACTAAACAGTTCGATTCTACCTTCATTGTAAGAACAGCGTAACAATGGAATTTGCTGCCCGAGTGAGTGTTACATTTTTTTTTATGTTTGACAGTCTTTGTGTTTGACCACAGCTCACCTGATGTTAAGTGAAGGTGTGGTCGAAGATAGTAAAACACACCTAGCCTGGAATGGAACTGGCCTGCCTGCCATTTATTGCATGCCTGCTATTTATTTATTTATATTGTTTACATTACTGTTTGATGTTATCACAATACAGCATGTATCATAATCATAATAATCATAATCATTTATTTGTTTGCGTATATGGGTAGAATGGTGGAAATTAAAAATATAGCACGCCATATGCCGCCTTTCGGCATGCAATGTATTATAATGTAGTAAGTGGTTCCATTACCGATGAACAGCACGACGGCAGGGTGCCTGGCCATCTTCAAGAGGGCTTGCTCAGTTAACACCGACACCAACCGCTGGGCCCAAGGAAAGTTCTGAAAATAAATCTTGTTGATTATTTTTAACCCTCACCAAAAACGACGTGGTGTTATAAGTTTGACGTGTCTGTGTGTGTGTCTGTCTGTGGCATCGTAGCTCCCGAACGGATGAACCGATTTTGATTTTTTGTTTGAAAGGTGAATTAGTTAGGAGTGTTCTTAGCTATGTTTAATGATAATAATCGGCCCAAGATGGCCTATTATTGGCGATTATAAAATGGTGGATTACATATTTTTTCACATCTCTCTCAATATGGGTATCAAGATTTGTAGAATCTGAAACATCTGAAACATCTGTCGGAGTCGTTTTTTTTTTAATTTAATTTATTTTAATAAAAAACTAATGAGACCAACGAGACGCTCTTCTGATGGTAAGAGATAACGCATGTCTGTGAATTTTTACAATTTGTAGCGATAATAGCTTAGTGGTTAGCACGATCGGTTCACACGCAAGCACCTAACAGTGTGTTCCGACAGCCTCACTTGAGAGGTAGTTCCATTCTAGCCTAGAATGGAACTACCTACCTGGTAGCCTGGACTTGAGCTGCCACTCAATTTACAAGCACCTGCTTTACCTTCTTAGATCACACGTCACGTAACATCAGGTGAGCTGTGATCAAACACAAAGCTTGTAAAACTTAAAAAAAAACGGAGATTGTTTTTATTTCTTACCAGCGCAAGAGGATCGGCCATTAAGTGCCTGCGACCATTAGACGTCAGCACGGTACCAACAGCGTCAGTGATCACGAGCGCTGGGATGCCGCCGACACCCAGCGCGGTCGGGAGCTTCAGTCGGGCTTCGCTGGCGGCCCATGGCACCGATAGGGCTCCAGCGGCTGCCACGGACTGGACCGTGCGGTTGTACGACTGCTCGCTTCTGTGGAAAAAGTTTTATCATGTTTGTGAGATAGTTATAAATAAATAAATATCGCAGGACAATACATACAGCGCCATCTGACCCCAAACTAAGCAGAGCTTGTACTATGGAAGTCAGATAATAACTGTTATAATACTTAAATATTTTTTGTAAATACATAGGTACCTACCTTTAATACATAAAGGACACCCAGACACAGAACAAACATTTGTTTGTAACACGAACTGTTTGTCCTGGGTGGGAATCGAACCCACACCCTTCGGCTTTTGAAGCAAACATACTACCAATGAACCAACAGGGCTGTCAAAGAATAGATGTTCAGAAAACGAGCATCAATTTCTGATCTGGTCAACATACTTTACATGTTTTACTTTATGTAGGTAAGTATGTACAAAAAAAAAGTATTTAAGTATTCTATCAGTTATCTGACTTCCATAGCACAAGCTTTGCTTAGTTTGTGCTCAGATGGCGCTGTGTGTAATGTCCTATGATACTTATTTATTTATAGAGTTTTTTAATGTGTTGATCATCTTAGATCCTACATCATATCATCCTCCCCGGAACCGTAAATGTACCTGTATAAATGAAGTACAGTACAGTAGTCTGTACAATTTGTCATTCTGACGTAAAAAATAATGTTGCGTTCAACTTAGATTATATACGTGACTGCATTGCAGATACCAAACTCCGAAACTCCCGACGTGGAAATAAATCATAACTTTTTAATATTCCATGAACACCATACAGAAAGGGATAAATCCGGAACGACGCCTTTCCGATGGCTGTAATTCCGCTAATGTACGACACCGAGCAAGGTACAGTAATGAGATGGCGTTTTATGGCCCAACTTTGCTTGATTCCCCCCGTTTACTCCTGGATAACCAGTTTATCCCGGAATCCCCGAGATTGCATTTGTAGAGCACGTTTTTGGAATTGTTAAATCAATTGGGGATGGAAAGTGTTTTTGCCTATGTAAGTATATATACATTTTACTTGCTGGTAGATATCCTTAGCAGGAAGTCGTCCAGGTAGGTACCACCGCACTACCAGGTATTCTGTCGCCAAGCGGTAGTGTAAAAACATTACTGTGTGTTCCGTAGCGAAATTACGGGGCTGTAGAGACTAACCAAATCGAAAGTCTCAAAGTTCATTACTTTGAAACGCCAAAGCAGCGATGCTCCAGACTTTGTTTTGCTACGCAAAGTTCTGTTTATTGCTGCAATGGTTATGGACATGCGTTATCTCTTACCATCAGGAGAGCGTTCGTCTTATTACTTTTACATAAAAAAAACACACTAATTTTTGACGAGAGTGGAAGGAGTGGTATATAAGAAGACTATTTTTTTCCAAGTTTGTGGGCTGAATTAATAACGATGAAACACAAAATATAGTTGAAATATAGAATCTGTAACTTATTGGTTCAGCAAATGATAATTGCCTTCCCTATTAGCCCATTATTTTGGCAAAAGCACTGCTTTAAGAGTTGAGGGGCGTGGATTTGATTGCCACCTAGGACAAACATAGGTGTTTGTTCTGTGTTTATTTACAAAAAAAATATATTTAAGTATTCTCTCAGTTATCTGTCTTCCATAGTACAAGCTTTGCTTAGTTTGGGAGCAGGTGGCGCTGTGTGTAATGTCCTATGATATTTTTTAAATTGTTTTCAAATAAAAACAATTGTAATTCTGCCACTCAACTCTATTTCGGAATGTTTATTGTTCAACGAATGTCAATTAATTCTCATTTATCTTATAGATAATCAGAGCCAGATATCCTGGGATCGCTTTAATCATGCCAGCGAGGGCTCTCCCTTCAAGGGTGTGTAGATGGAAGATAAGATGCCCCTTGCTCGTGTTGCGCAAAATGTACTGCGGGGGATTAGTGGGTACTGTAGAGACAACAAGTTACAATCATTGTATTGTCAAGATTGTAGAATCAAGAATTTCTTTAAAGAGCTGTAGGTCGTGGAGGTGGACCACCAGGACACACATTTATGTGATGATAAATATTTGTTCTACAGTGTCTACTCGTCAAATTCTGACTACAATTTATTTTTAACTTTTTAGTAGGTAAATAATAATTTTAGAGAGTGCTCATCGAGACGAATCAATCGAGCCCAAACTCGCTGGGGTTATGTCGTTTTATCACAGAGATGCCGTGGCCACCTTCCAGCTTCATCATCAGACCCTGGATATCGTCTAGGCATAAAGTGCTCCTCAAGACAAATCAATCGATCCCAAACTCGATGGGTTTATCTTGTTTAGTTCAGAAGTTCCTATGGTCTTCTTCGGTCTCCATCTTCTGAACAGCTCCATGGTACCATATCATTGTATTGTCACGCGATTTACACATGTAAGCAAAATTTCAGTCAATTGGCGAACGGGAAGTGGATCAAATTTGATTTGCAAGATTTATTTGATTTGAAACATCGGGACAGGTGAAACTAAATTTATAAAAGTTTGTAAAAATCCATAAATTTGTATTCGTAAAGGTCTGATAAACAAACTTTAATTTTTCCACGGAAACCAAACAGATATATTCAGAAAACACGAGAGTAACTCTGTCTCAATTCAACAAATAAGTTAGACTATGCTATCCGTGCGCTGTCTAGACAAACTTAAATGCTAATTCGTTCCGGAAGTGGCAACCCTAGCCCCGGGATACGGGCGGTGAAATGAATGTGAATTAGTTCCGGATTAAGGACACGTCCGGGATTCCGGGATAATTGCACGTATGAATGGATACAGTTGTTTGTTTCTGGAATTTAGCGTGGGACTATACTTAGGGTTTAAGTAGAACGCTTTCGAAAATGTAGTCATAATACAAATTTAATTTAATTTAATTATATTACACAAAACAGGATACAGTCACAATAATTAACAGAGGTGAGCAGATTTAGGTTACGATCCGAACTACATCCCTTATATATGTGTAAACAACAAGACTAATTCAAGCAGTAGTTAGGAAGAATTAATAAAATAAATTAATAGGATTGTAATAAGTGGCCATAAAATGACCAAAAATGCAGTGAGTGGCAATTTCAAATAAATTTGCAAAATTCTAGCCGGTTAGGTACAAATGTCATACGCAGTAAACAATTTTTCTGACATTAGTTTTAAATGTACACAATTTCAAGTTGAAAATGTCAATAGATTCCTTGTGATCTTTAGCAATTTCGTTGTATTGGCGACACATTCTTACAACAGGATTAAAATATGAAATATTATTCTGATAAACAGCATAAAAGTTTTAATATTTTATTATCAATCTTACAAGTCAAATTCCGTAATATCATCTATCTATACTATTAGAAAGAGGAAAGATTTGATTGTTTGTATTGAATAGGCTCTGAAACTACTGCACCGATTTAAACAATTCTTTCACCGTTGGGAAGCTACCCACGGGAACGGGAACTACGCGGGTGAAACCGCGAGGCGTCCGGTAGTATTAAATAAATCATTAAAAGATTTTAAAACACTGATCACATGCCAATAAATATTAAACAAAATCCCACTAATATTATAAATGTGAAAGTTTGTATAGATGGATGTTTGTTACTCTTTCACGCAATAACTACTGAACGGATTTGGATGAAATTTAGTATGGAGGTAGCTGAGACCCTGGATTAATAACATCAGCTACTTTTTAGCCCGAAAACATGTAGCGGGTAATACCGCGGGGCGCAGCTAGTGTCGAAATAAAGTAATATGCAGCTTATTTGACACGAGAAACAGCGGGAAATAATTGATATGACACGATAAAAAAATGCTAACGCGAACAAAAAAGTATTTTATTAGTTATCTTGTTCTCATATTTGAAGCTGCACCTGGTTTATCGATTATAACAAAACTTATCGACTATAAAAAACCTATTTTCCAATAAAAGTTTGAACACTACAGGCAGGTGCGCATTAGCCGAAGTATTTCGCTGCCACTAACTGATTCTAGGTACCTACTTTGTAGTGCTTAATGCGAAAAGTTTGAGAACTTCCATCGAACTGAATGCCGAACTTTGTACATTTGGACAGAGGTTGTTTGTACTTAATGATTTATCTTATATACCTACTCATTTTAGTTGGACATTGAATTATGGTGTTTGTTAGATATTTATCCATTAAGGTGGTTAGATTTCCGTTCAAGGTAGTTTCATTCAAGCGATTGTGATTTACCGCAAATAAAGACCAAAATAAATGCCAGTAGCTGTGATTTCACTGTAAAATTATGCTCCATTTGTCCATAAATGGCAAAAAAATATTTGTATGAAAATCGAACCACCTTAACTATCTCAGTCTTACCACCGCAGTACCAGATATACTGCTAGCTGCTGTTTTACAAAATTATATCGTCACCATCAAATTTCAAAGCGTCAATACCTACTACGTGTACCTACTCAATAAATCAGATTTTTTTCAATGGAATAATGAAAGTAACAAAACAATAAAATACAGTGTATGTAAAGCTTCATTAAAACAAACAATAACCGAAATAATATAACCTAATATTTCAATTTTCTCATCAAATGTCAGAATACTGCCAACATTACGCCGGAAATTCATTTCGGAGCTGCCATCAACTGCGCTGAGATATTCCCGCCATCAGTTTCCCGCGCTTCATTGCGCGCCATAAACCAAAATGGCCGACTGTGGGTTTCAAATAGGTAATTTTGCAATATTTATGATGATTATGTCGGTTTGTAAACTATGTTTTGGATAGAAATAAAACTTCTGTGTTCTGCGTTTTACATTATTTTTGCCTGGCACTGGTAGATCGACATTTAAGTACATAATCAATAATCATATCTTCTAAGCCAAATTTAGTTCAAGTACCTACCTACAGCAATTTGGTATCAAAATTCGGGAATTTAGAATCAAAATATTGTCGCGCCGCGGTTGGGTTTTTCTTTGATTTTGGCGTCGAATTATGTGCATTTGCCAGTGTCAAGTGTTTTAATATTTCCAAGTTTCATAAGTTACAAAGTATTCAAAGTCCAGTCTTCGACAAGTCCAGTCCGTGTTAGTCAAGTCCAGTGCTTTAGTAAAGTAGTGGCTTCTCTATAAGCTTCGATGGAGTTTTGGAAGCAACACGAAAAGTCATGTTTCACCACACTCGCGCTTGTAATTCGGCAATTCATTAATAAAACTCCACCATTTTTATGCACAACCACTCGAAAAAGCACTAGTTTTGGAAAAATTGCGAGATACACATACATATATGGTAAAGATTTTTTTTACGAGGACGCGAGGCCCCTGTAAGAGCGAGGCCCTGCGTGCCACCCCCTAAAGCCGCCACTGATAGCTGGTCTATACTATGGAATTTGCGTATTTGCCCTCGTATCGCCGGTTACCGGTTATGACACAACTTTATTAGGTGGGGGGAGTTTAATCGTCGGGAAAGGTTATTTACGAGTGTTCTGTTGTTTTTTTGCTGGGGATAATGTACTTTTTGTAGTTAAGATAAGGAAAGATATATGGTATAGAAGGTGATAAGACTGAAGGTGAGTTTTTTTTCGTAAATTTCCTTTCTTATACTTTCTTTTCGTTGACGGAAAACAACGCAAGGAAATTTTGTGAAACGCAAATCATCAAACCTTCCTGCAGTTGAAAATCTGCCTTACCTAACGGTGTGTTACCGCAGCCTCACTTGAGAGCCAGTGCCATTCTAGTTTCCATCTTCGACCACACCGTAACTACACAATCAGGTGAGCTATGGTGAAACACATAGTCAACCATAAACAACTTTTAGGTACTTGGTGGTAAATCTCTTTAGAAGGAGATCGTCTAGGTCTAGTATCGCAGTACCAGATATTCTGCTGCCAAGCAAGTAAACATTACTGTATTCCAGCGAAATTACAGGCCTGTAGAGACTAACCATAGTAACTCTCGAAGTAATGAGCGCCAAAGCAGCGATGCCCTGGACTTTGTTTTGCAACTCAAAGTTCTGTGTATCGCTGCAATGGTCATGGGGAGGCGTTATCTCTTACCAATAGGAGAGCGTCTCGTTCGTCTCATTACTTTTACATTGAAAGAATAAAACTTGGAACTGCTACAATATTTGCCCAAAGATCAGACTTTGATCCCATCAAACGGCGTTTCTTTTCAATCACGAATCAGTTTTTGATCGAGGATCGAGGGCGAAGTGCTTTTTATTGGATATAGTTGATTTGCTGACACCCGCGTCGCATAATCAGGCCGACTGATTACCAGACAGCTCTCTGACTACTATAGGGGGACCTTTTCATCTGATAGGGGAGCAGTTTACATCCCCATATTAAAACAGCTTTGTATTCAATCCATACTAAATGTAAAAGTATAGCGACATGTGCCCGTATTTACCTAGCATTAGTTATCTATTAGTCTTCTATACTAATATTATAAAGAGTTTATGTAGCTTTGTTAGACAAAACTAGGAACATCAGTTTTATTTAAATTGGATTACTTAAACAGAAGTAAGCTTATAAATATTTGTATCCAAAGAACCCAGGCTCAAATCTTTATAGTTTGTTCAGAGTAAACGAGGGTAAAGTAGGTTAGTAGGGTCAAATACATTCAATACCTTTACGTAAAGGCTTTCGTCCCAAAATGCTACATTATCTGCACCTACTCTCTCGGTACCTGATCCTCACAGATTGTGAACACCGATTGTAAAAGTTACATCCGATATGGTTCTTTCGGTGCCGATTGTTATCCGGGTTGAAACGATTTTGAAAGAGTTTGGTTGGGTACTCACATCCCACATTGTTCTGGAAGCCGAATTTAGCTTTTTTATGGTTGTCAGTCAGGCTAGGTGTTTGACCACAGCACACCTGATGCTAAGTGACAGTGTGGTCAGAAGTGGTAAAGCACACCTAGCCTGGAATGGAGCTGACTTTTTAGTCTTATTTAAAAAAACGCGAAATTAAGATATTTTATTTTGATTAATAAATAGTTATTATTTTTATAAAAAAATTATAATGTATAAAATTGTGGGTTATGACGCATGCATCATCTTGAGGTAGGTAATCCTAAAAATTCAAAAATACGATTTATTCTTATTGTTGACGGGCTAGTTGACCATGACCACACCTCACCTGTCGAGTGACGGTGTGGTCGAAGATGGTAGACACACCTGGCCTGGAATGGAACTGGTTGGAAGTGAGGTTGCCGGAACACACCATTAGGTGCTTGGCGACAGATTTTCAACTTGATATGGTAGCTAGCCAGTCGAGACTAGAAAGTACCCTAACACCGCGTTACATTTACCTCACGATGTTTTCCTTCTTCTACAGCTCAAGCTCATTATTGAGGCGCGTGAACCGACCGCGCTAACCACTGAGCTATCATCGCGAAAACATTGGAGTATCTAGTTTGTTTAATTAATGAGATATGACTATAGTTGTTTCGTTAGTTTGAATTGGACAGAAGTTGTACTAGCCCGCGTTCTATCGCAGAATCCAATTTCGTACATATTGTATCAAACCTTTTCCTAGGCCCGTAAAGCCCTTTTTCAACGGGTGAGCAAACTCGACAGCCTTTCGTGTGATCGCGGATAAAAGTTTACTTTGTCGTAGTTTTAGTCCGGATAAAAACCTAGCATAAGACCCCCTACTCAGTTATACCTACGAGTGAGAACAGTCGATCGATTTTCGATTAGTAAGCGTAGGTGTACATCGATTTATATTTATTTTATCTTGTTTACTTTTAAACATTTTCGAGTCTATTTACATATTCAGTCTATCATAGTCCACTGGTGGACAAACAAATATCGTAGAACATTACACACAGCGCCACCTGACCCCAAACTAAGCAAAGCTTGTACTATGGTAACCAGATAACTAAATAAAACAAATAAATAAATATCGGCAAACATTTTGTGAATAAACAAATGTTTGTTCTGTGTCTGGGTGTTCTGTATGTATTATAAGTAAGTATTTACAAAAAAAATAAATCTATCAGTTATCTGACTTCCATCACACAAATAATTTGTTTATAGGGAAATTGAGGCAAAAAATTAAGCACCTAATTTTATTACATAATTATAACTAGAATCGAGTACCAAGTACTCTCTTTCAGCATCGTTGGTGTCTGACCAGTCATGCTGTATATTTATTTAAAAAAAATAGTATTCTGCCAGCTGTCTGGTTCCCATATTACAATCTTTACTTAGTTTGGGGCTAGGTGGCGTTACAAAATTTTGCAGGGACACTAACAAAGACATCATAGCTTAGTTAACGATTTTTCAGTGGTTGGCAGCCCTATAAATGACGTCACTGGCCGTCAGTGCGCGACGCGTACTTCGATTCTGAATTATTAAACTCAGTCTATGTTTGTCTAGTCGAGTCCCTTTGTTGATACGGGTCCTATAAAAGAATCCGAACAAAAGCCTATCCAAGCCTAGGCGTGTAGTTTATTTTTGTCTATTGTAGTTTAAAACGACTTCAAAAAAGGAGGTGGTTCTCAATTCGTCTGATTTTTTAAAATATATTTTCACCGATTACTCGAAGACGCCTGAACCGATTTGGAAAATTCTTGTTTTGTTTCACAGGGTATATTTTCCAGGTGATCCCATTAAAATTTTATTGAAATCGATCGAGAGGTTTTTGATAAATCAACAAAAATCTAAAAGTTGTACCTATATACTTTATGGATGCTATTTTTTCGTTTACTCTGAAACCTAGCGGTTTCATTGGAGCAGTGCGTTTAGTTAGCCTAAGGGTCATAGAGTTGGTTTTTTAAATTGTAAATGTATACTTATTGACCCTGTATTACTTATGTATGTAGTAGCCTAACTTTGCAGACAGGCGTTGGGGATTGTTTCAAAATGTATTCTTGCTTATCTCTTACATTAAACTAATATTATAAATACAAAAGTTTGTCTTTAGTAGATAATAAAGTACTCACTGGCATACATACACACGTTTGTGTATACACATATACATGTTTGTGTTTGTGTTTGTGTATACACAAACGTGTGTATCCACATATACACGTTTGTGTATACACATATACATGTTTGTGTTTGTGTTTGTGTATACACAAACGTGTGTATGTATTAGCGTACGTGGAGTCGAGTCGGTCCTAAGCTGTAATAGCCGAAGTTTATTTTAGACATTTCCCTGAAAAGATAATTTTCGCATAAAAACGAATGTGCCCTGAGAGCTTTAATTCAATATAATACGGTATCAAAACTTGCTACAAAAACGTGAATATCTATTTTTTAAATTTAAGTTATATTTCATCATTGGAGGGACATTGATGCGCTTCTAGAAACCCCTTGTGATATTAATTTAGTAATGCATATTGTTAGGCATAAATGGAATATAGTTACGAAACTTACGACAAAACAGTTTTTTTTTTAATGTAAAAAGTAATGAGACGAACGAGACGCTCTCCTGATGGTAATAGATAATGCCTGCCCATGACCATTGCAGCGATACACAGAACTTTGAGTAACAAAACAAAAGTCGAGGGTATCACTGCTTTGGCGCTCATTACTTTGAGACTTTCGATGGTTAGTCTCAACAGCCCAGTAATTTCACTAACTGCAGTACCCTTCAAACCGGAACACAGTAATGTTTACACACTACTGCTTAGCGGCAGAATAACTGGTACTGCGGTGGTACCTACGTAGACGACCTCCTGCTAAGGAAATCTACCACCAAGTAAAAAAAATAAATAAAATAAACAACATGCAGCCTGTTCAAGTGCTGCATTACTGGGCACTACAGATCCAACCTCGAGGCGAGCAGCTGGAGGTAGCCGTTGGAACTACCCCTCACGCGGCGCATCAGGGGCGCAACTCGTTTACGTACTATCGCTGCGAATCCGTCAACATGCGCGTCCGCAAACATCCCTGAAGCACTACATTATGGGGGCAAGGTTAGGACTAAGTTTAAGTCCCCGGAGCTGACACCGGCGCGTATACATATAAGAATAAGTAAACTTGTGATACTGCCGATACATTGTACACGACGGCTTTACCCTCCCCTCACCGCGGTGTTCAAATAGATACTACGTATAAAGCTTTATTTTATTAGAAATTCGTTTTTTTTACTGAGAACGAGGCTTTTCGGTCCCCCGGAGCCGTTTGATGTTTTCTTTTTCAATTAAACGCGCAGTGTTGGTTTAATTGGCTATTCTGTTTGAAAGATTAAAAACGAAATTGAAAATGTACTTATTTCAACTAATTACCGCATTTTTTTTTAATGTAAAAAGTAATGAGACGAACGAGACGCTCTCGCTGATGGTAAGAGATAACGCCCGTCCATGACCATCGCAGCGATACACAGAACTTTAAGTGACAAAACAAAGTCCAGGGCTTCGCTGCTTTGGCGCTCATTACTTTGAGACTTTTGATAGAGTTAGTCTTAACAGCCCAGTAATTTCGCTAGCAGCTGCAGTACCTGCCCTTCAAACCGGAACACAGTAATGCTTACACACTACTGCTTAATGGGAAGCTGAGTATAGAATAGAATAGAATATAACTTTATTATACACCAAACAAATACAAATATTTTATTGATAACACCAATGTTACAAGTCAAATTTTAGTAAAAACATTGTGTACCTATCATTAAAAAAAGGTTATAAAACACTGATTACATGTCAATAAATAAAAACGAAATGTCAAATAAAAGTAAAATGTCAAATAAAGCACATAATATGTCGATTATTATTCATTAATATTTATTAATACTACATTTTTTTTATTATGTTTAATAAATTCGAGTACTTAAGGTGGTACGATTTCCATACAAATATTTTTTTGCCATTTATGGACAAATGGAGCGTAATTTTACAGTGAAATCACAGCTACTGGCATTTATTTTGGTTTTTATTTGCGGTATATATGGCAAAAATTTATTTGTGTGGAAATCGTACCACTGCAAAAGAAAAATGTTTGTTTATTTGTTCATAAAAAAAAATTACGTAGGACCGCTGGCAGTGGACGGAAACGAAAACCCGAAGATCGGACTAGTCTTTTAAGAGGCCTTTTTATCGTCTCATTGCTTAAACATAAAAAAAAAACTTACGCTCTGGCTGGGATAGATGGTCAAAAGCTTTTCAATCGAATAGCAAATTCAGAAGCTGAATCGACCAATTGTAAAGCTCGTATCATAAATCTTTGCTAGGAAACATATATTTCACCCAGGGAGTGTTATACTCGATTGCGAAGGACAGAAAAGGGTTATTGAAGGGACGCTGGGGTAAAATGGTAACAGATTTTGCGAGAACAGTTATTGTAGCGGTCCGAAAACTTCAAATATTTTATTATTTCACATTACAGATGCTTTTCGCAACGTAGTAATTCGCCAGAGACCTAAAGTTACCGACGTAACTTAGCGTATTAGCAAGCTGAAGTGACAATGGGCTGGACATATCAGTCGCAGAACCGATAACCGCTGGGGTAGACGTGCTCTAGAGTGGAGACCGCGAATTGGCAAACGTAGCGTAGGACGCCCTGAGACTCGATGGAGTGACGATATACGTAGGACAGCTGGCGGCGGGTGGAAGCGAAAACCTGAAGATCGGGCTGGCCTGTCTTGGGAGAGGTCTATGTCCAGCAGTGGTCTACAAAAGGATGATTTTTTTTTAAATAGTAGGACACAGCGCCATCTGACCCCAAACTAAGCAAAGCTTGAACCTACTATGGAAGTCAGATAACTGACAGAACACTTAAATACTTTTTTTTTGTCATAAAAACATACAGTAGGTACACCTAGACACAGAACAAACATCGATGTTAGTCACACAGATGTTGGTCCTGAGTGGGAATCGAACCCACGCCTTTCAGCTCTCGAAGCAGGCATATTACCTATGAACCAAAAAAAAAACCTATTTGGTAACTTTTGTCTGTCTCTGTTTGTTTGTTTTTGTTTTTATGCTTGTTACAAAATTAAACGTTAATCTTTCTTTCAAAATAAACTTCTTGGATGGAACTTCCTGGTACAATCACATTGTCTCCAATACAAATGATACAATAAATAATATTACCCCCAATAATAATAAACAACACCATTCTTATGATACTTACTCTTATAAATTATTCGCCATTAGAATCGATTCTCGCAAAACAATCGAAATATTTATGTAGATTCGATACCGAGACGCTAAATAATCGCCAGGAATCGAGTGCA
Organism: Biston betularia; assembly: GCA_905404145.2. NCBI lineage: Eukaryota > Metazoa > Arthropoda > Insecta > Lepidoptera > Geometridae > Biston > Biston betularia. The sequence goes on from FR989883.1 coordinate 1,169,130, forward strand.
GATAAAATGTATTATTCAACGAAGCAAGACGTGTTGTTTGTTCTTTGTTTCGATTCAGATGAGTAAATTTGATTATTCGTAAACAAATTTATTGGTAATTGTTGTTTTAAAATTAATTTTAGCCAAGTCCTCCTTCTAATACCTAAATAGATTTACTTATAGTCATAATTATAATTATAGCCCTTGTAATCGAACCTTTTTTGTAACATTGTTTTTAGCTGTGACAGAGCAGTGGTTAGGGCGGTCGGTTTATACGCCGCAGGGCGTGGGTTCTAACTCCAACAATGAGCTTTTGAGCTGATGGTAAAGGAACACATGAGGAAACCATACATGGTGGTATGGCTTGCTACCAGCCTCAACTTGAAAATCTGCTAACAAACATCTATGTGTTCAGGCAGCCACGTTTGAGAGCCAGTTCTATTCCAGGCTGGGTGTGCTTTACCATTTTCGACCACCCCATCACTTAACATCAGATGAGCTGAGCTAGCACAGCTACAAACACAGCTGATAAACACACCTAGCCTGGAATGGAACTGGCTCTTAAGTGTGGGTGCCGGAACAGAACTAACTGGAGCTTATAGTAAAGTCGCCACTACTTTACTAAGACATGACTGGATTTGACTAGACTTGACTAAGTCTGGACTTTGACTATAGATGTTAGATATGAATTGCAAAAATCGAAGACAAGGCAGTATGGCTTTATAGCTTTAGCCTGCCCGATGGGGCAAATTTTTTTTTTTTTATGTAAAAAAATAATGAGACGAACGGGACGCTCTCCTGATGGTAAGAGATAACGCCTGTCCATGACTATTGCAGCGATACACAGAACTCTGAGTAACAAAACAAAATCCAGGGCATCGCAGCTTTGGCGCTCATTACTTTGGAGACTTTGGAAATTAAATTTAAAAAAAATATATGTTTACATGGACAAGCATTCTACCCAAACAATATTCATAAACCATAGCTGAAATCGCACGCTGTCCAAGTTCATAAATAACACAACGTCGCCCGCACGCCGAGAAAAATCGTAGAAATATGGTAAACAGCCGCCAAGCCGGGGCGACTGGGCAGAAATGTCCCTAGGGGTGTGCGAGAGAGATTTGTAGAAATGATTTTTTTATGTAAAAGTAACGGGACGAACGAAACTACCTCCTGACAGTAAGAGATAATGTTCATGACCCTTGCAGTGTTTCTTAGAACGTTGAGTAGCTAAAGAAAGTGTAGGGTTTCGCTGCTTTGGTATTCTAAAATATTTCGATGACGAATATCAATAGCCTTTTAATTTCGCTTTCAGTTTTGTAGCGATGATAGCTCAGTGGTTAGCGTGGTTGGTTCGCATGCCGAAGGGCGTGGGTTCAAACCCCAACAATGAGCCTGAGCTGCCGGTGAAGGAAAACATCGTGAGGAAACCATAGCACGGTGGTAGAGTACTCTCCAGTACTCGGCTGGCTAGCTACCATCCTCAAGTTGGAAATCTGCCGTCAAGTATCTTACGGTGTGTTCCGGCAGCCTCACTTGAGAGCCAGTTCTATTCCAGGCTAGGTGTGCTTTACCATCTTCGATCACACCGTCACTTAACAAAACCTAGGCTGTCAACCATAAAAAAAAACAGTTAAATAATTTATCGTCACATAAATGTTTGTCCTGGTACAGAAATACTTAACCTATATTATTACCCTCTCGTATACTTTCTAGATAACCTAAATAAATTAAATTCTTGACTGAAAATCAACCATTGAGGTAAAACTTTTTTTAAAATTTAATTTTGCCTTTGTCACTTAGCGATCACATCACCCTATCAAGCCATAACAAAAATCAACCACAAAAAAAAACAAAACAAGAATACATAAATCAAGTTGACAGAATTAGGTCTTCTCAGACCTAGTTCTGCCAATTTATATAAAGTAATTGCGAAATCGACAGCCCTGTTGGCTCATTGGTAGCATGTCTGCTTCAAGAGCTGTGGGGCGTAGGTTTGATTCCCACCCAGGACAAGCATTTTGTGATATAAAACAAATGTTTGTTCTGTGTCTGGGTGTACTGTATGTATTTACAAAAAAAAAGTATTTAAGTATTCTATCAGTTATCTGACTCCCATAGTACAAGCTTTGCTTAGTTTGGGGTCAGATGGCGCTGTGCGTAATGCCCTACGATATTTAATATTATTATTTAAATATAATTGCAGATACCGGTATCATGCAATTCTCTTCCGAACCACAATTGCCTGTATGCTTTGTTCTCTTAATTAGTATTAATAATTAATATTGAAAATATAACACCTAATTTTATAAATCTCTATGTAAAGTACCTTTTGATCTACGCATTTAATTAAAAAGAAACGGGGGCTTTCCTCAAGGGACGGGCCCGGTTTGCAAACGTCAGTTACGTGTTACAAATTGGGTCGAGAATTCCCCAAGTACCCCTATAGGTGATAGTTAAGCCGGCGCCACACACCGTCTTCTTTCGTCTCAGAGCAACAACATAGTCAGGTTTTTTATGCGTCCGACTTACTGCAAATGCTTTTCTCACGGCGGTTCCATGCTCACCAAACATAGGAACAACTTGTATTTACATAAAATAGTTTTATTTATTTATGTATTATTATAGTATAAAAAAATAAAAAATTTAAAGCAACAAGTGAGTCTGTTTTATAATGGGTCAGGTGTCCATAGGCGGCGGTGGCCACTTACCATCAGGTGGCCCATCGCTTGTTTGGCAATTTTTTCACATAAAAAAAAAGTTACAACGATTTGTGTAATACTCTACAGTTTGACAAAAAATTTACAAGTAGACAAGTAGATATAAATTTAAAAACGAAAACAAGCTTACAACAACAATAAGAATTTTGTATTTTAATTATGTAATTTTTTTTTATGTAATTTTTAATTATGTAATTTTTTTTAATTTAATTTAAAAATTATTAAAAAAAACTTGAATGCCCACTAACTTTTTTTTTCACTCAGGATGTTTTTTTTTTATATTCAAAATAGGTTCGCGTTGGACCACACTCTGCCTGATGTTAAACAGTAGTGTGGTCTAAGATGGAGCACGCTTACCTAGAAGAAACCTATTTACTCTAGATTTGCAGACGCCAATATTGTACCTAACAGGGAACACAGACTCCGGCAGAGACTTCCACAACCTCGCTGTGCGAATGAAAAATGTGGAATCAAAACGCTTTGTGCGTACATGGGGAACATCCACCATGTACGGATGACGTTTTGGTCGCGTTTGTCTGGCCGTCCGGTAAAAGAAAGGTGCAGGGGGAACCAAATTGTGCAGCTCAAGTGCACACTCTCCGAAATGTATCCGGTAGAAAACTGACAGGCTGGCAATACTACGACGATGCTCAAGACTTTGAAGCTGAGACTCTAGTAAAGAGTCGTTGCCAATTAGCCTCCTGGCAATGATGTGAGGATTATAATGATATTCCATACATCCAAATCTGTTCAAGCATTTAAAAGTTACCGTGGAATAAATAAATTCACATACATGCACCCTGATAACATTACACTCCTTTTTTGGGCAGTCGTGTAATAAAACTAATTGCAAAAGAACAACTTTAAACCAACCAGGGATAATAAATTTACCAGGCTATGTGGCGTCAGCCTAACCGTTTTGGCTTATTAATTATTTATTAACGGTAGTAAACGTTAATATTTGACGAACTAGAAGTTTTGAGGTCGGATAACGGAGATATATGGGGTCAGGATACGAGTTTGGGATCATAGGTTCCAAGATGACGGAAGGATTGACAGTGTTTACCGATCCCATAGTGGAAACACAGAGACAGCTCTTTTGATGGAATACCTTAGTGACACTGCAGACGTGGCTATACAACGCTATCCCTCAGCTCAGCTGGTTGTCCTGGGGGACTTTAATGCTCACCATAAGGAGTGGCTAGTCCCACACCAGATGACTGACCAAGCTGGAAAAGAGACACTAAAACTAGCTCTGGCTTTAAACCTTTCCCAGCTGGTTCAAGAGCCAACGCGAGTCCCTGATGTTGATGACCACACTGCCAACTGTCTCGATCTCCTGATGACGACTGAACCTGACCGATATTCGCTAGCGGTATCTTCACCAATTGGAAATTCCGACCATTGTCTGATAAAATCGGTCTCGGTATACTCCCCGCCTGATAAAAGTCTAACTGGCAGTAGGCGATTTTGGAGGTACAAATCGGCAGACTGGGACGAGATGCGGCACTTTTTTGCATCGTATCCTTGGCCACAGATGTGTTTCTCTTCTTTGGATCCAACAACAAGTGCGATAGCTGTTACTGATGTTATCTGTCAGGCCATGGAATATTTTATACCTTTCTCTGATAAGCCTATTTCAAATAAAGCTAAGCCTTGGTTCGGTGCTGATTGCGCCCGAGCAGAAACATCGAAACATACAGCGTATTTGAAATGGGCTGATGCTCGTAAACGCAAAAGCGTGGATGTTGGGTCTTTTAAGCGGGCATATAATGTTGCTGCAAAGTCTTGCAAGAAAGCATTAAAGAAAGCCTTCTTCGACCATGTTGGACGGATTGGGTCAAGATTAGCTTCATATCCTGCTGGGAGCAAGGCATTCTGGACCCTCGCTAAATCGGTCGAGGGGAACTTCTGTCGTCAATCTTTACCACCGATGCTTAAGCCTGATGGGTCACTGTCTCATACTGCCAGAGATAAAGCAAACTTGTTTGCTGCACTTTTTGCTGAAAGTTCACGTTTGGACTCTACTGGTCATGCGCCACCTAGTCTGCCACACTGTGGGGCTTATATGCCTGATCTACACATTCGGCAAAAAGAGGTACTCAGGATGCTTCGTTCTCTTGACGTGAACAAGGCCAGTGGTCCAGACGGCATACCTGCAATCGTGCTGAAAAACTGTGCACCTGAGCTGTCCCCTGTATTGACACGTCTGTTTCGACTTTCTCTAACAACTGGAAAGGTGCCAAGAACCTGGAAGGTTGCAAATGTGCAGCCGGTTCCGAAAAAGGGTAATCGAGCGGATCCAACAAACTATAGACCCATATCCATAACATCTTTACTCTGTAAGTCTATGGAAAGGGTAATCAACAATAAGCTCCTGGCGTACCTTGAGCATAACAAACTTCTCAGTGACCAGCAGTATGGGTTCCGCCGGAACCGTTCTACAGGAGATCTCCTTGCGTACGCCACACACATATTGAGTGAAGCAATTGAGATGCACGGGGAGGCACTTGCTGTTTCCTTGGACATCTCGAAAGCCTTTGATCGGGTCTGGCACGGTGCTCTACTGGGTAAGCTTCCCTCATTTGGAATTCCTGCTAGTCTGTGCACCTGGATATCAGACTTCCTGAATGAACGGTCTATTCGAGTGGTCATCGATGGCTGCTCGTCTGACCTATTAGCAATTAATGCCGGCGTACCTCAGGGGTCAGTTCTCTCCGCAACGCTGTTTTTACTGCATATTAATGATTTGCTTAGACCTGGTACCTTTGGGTATGCAGACGACAGTACTGTTGTGGAGAGATACATGTCCAATGCTCGATCTAGCAACGATGATATCCGACTTCAGAGACAGGCCATGGTTGATCGTTTGAACTTATCTCTCACGGCTGTGTCAGACTGGGGTGAGGTTAACTTGGTGAGTTTCAACGCTTCCAAAACTCAGGCGTGTCTATTTTCCACTAAAAAAACCCCCTTCTTGCTCTCTCCTACTTTCCGTGGTGTGTCGTTACCGACGGTTGATCACCTTGAACTTTTGGGTGTCCAACTTACGTCCAATCTGAACTTCGGTTCCTACATCGAGTCCAAAGCCAAAGTCGCAGCTAAGAAGCTGGGAATCCTGTCGAGGGTGAGGCGGTACTTCACACCTGGACAGCTCTTAACCCTATATCAAGCTCAAGTTCGATCATGTATGGAGTACTGCTGCCATCTCTGGCATGGTTCTGCCAAGTACCAGCTTGAGGCTTTGGATTCCATTGAAAGGAGGGCTAAGAGGCTTATAAATGACGATTCGATGGTGAATTTGAGGCTTCAGAGTCTGGCACACCGGCGTGAAGTGGCTAGCTTATCAGTTTTTTATCGTATACACTATGGTGAGTGTGCTCAACAATTACACGACCTAATCTTGCCATCACCGTTTTACAACAGCACGACCAGACGCTCGGGCAATAGGCACCCTCTTACAGTGGAACTTCCCTTCAAACGCACAAAGCGCTTCCAAAACACGTTCCTTGTAAGAACTGCTGATGTGTGGAACTCGTTGCCAGCGTCTGTGTTTCCAACTAAATACAATCCGGAGTTGTTCAAGAAGAAGGTGAATAGGTATTTTCTAGGCAAGCGTGCTCCATCTTCGGCCACATCGTCGCTTTCCACCAGGTGAGATCGTGGCCAAACGCTTGCTTAGTCCGATGTAAAAAAAAAAAAAAAAAAAAGGATTGATGACTTCTATGGCTTTGTAGTATCGCACATTTGCTTTAGAAGTCAGAGGTTCCGATCTCGTGGAGGCAGTTTTTTTTTAAATTTAATAGGCTTATTTTTTATAATGCGATACATTTTTAATCTCTGGGTGATAGGCGTTAGTTATCTATCGTAGGGCTCTGTATGGTTAATCAGTCGAGTGAAAGAAATGACTAGTCTACTACTATCTCGGCTTGCTAGTACCCTACTACAACGGTGACATTGCAGACTCACATCACTGACATTTCATTGACAGATGATATATCTACGCTCATATTATAAAGAGTAGAGATTTGTATTTTTGTATGTTTGTAACGAATAAACTCAAAAACTACTGGACCGATTTCAAAAATTCTTTCACCGTTGGAAAGCTACACTATCCCCGGGTGACATAGGCTACTTTTTATACCTGTATTCCCACGAGAACTGGAACTACGCGGATGAAACCGCGAGGCGTTCGCTAGTTAGAAATAATTCATCAAAAGAAATCACTGTTTTATTCGTAGTGGTTACTGCAGTGAGAAGAGGATATATACAGACTTGTGGTTATTTTAATTTATTTAGATTTTAAGTTAATGTCGGCTTTTATTTTTAGATATTAGTTGATATTTCGGATAGGTAATACCTTGAACATATATATTAAATAGTTACTCAAGATAGTGACTCTACGTTCTATCACAATTTGTTAGGGTTATTTCCGCTGTCGTGCTACACTGAGTACTGACCTGTCGCTGGAGACGAGGATCAGGCGTGTGCTGGCGTACTTGGCTCGACGTGCCCGCACGCCTGCCAACGCTGAGCACACGCTTGGCGAGAATGTGCGACATGGTGGACACTGCAAGACAACGACTTTATACAACAACAAATAACGTTGTAAACAATATACAGTTACCGACAGCTCAAGCTCATTGTTGGGGTTTGAACCCATGCCCTTCGGCGTGGGAACCGACTGCGCTACCCACTGAGCTCATCATCGCTACAAAAGTTATCAAGCTTACCCAATGAGCCGCAAAGTAAAACACTCTCAAAGCGTCATCCGGCAAGTCCTCATAGAGCGTGCTTTGATCTCCCTCAAGCTGGACTCCTCGAAGAACCTCGTTGAGAGGCGGTGCTGGCCATGGGAAGTGCTCGCCTTGGGGGTCGTCCAGTAGAGAGTCCCGGACTGGACGCCCGCGGATCACCAGAGTTGGTACTCCGACTGCTATGCTGTACTTCTGAGTTAGGCGCCGCTGTGGACAATGTGTTAGATTAATTTTTTAACTAGCTACGCTCCGCGGCGTTACCCGCTACATGTTTTCGGTATAAAAAGTTGCCTATGTGTTAATTCAGGGTGTCAGCAACCATCATACGAAATTGACTTTCGTCTCATTAGGTACCATTACATTAAAAAAAACTTCTTTCATATCTATCCCAATAATTCAACAATCCCACTAATATTATAAATGTGAAAGTTTGGATGGATGTATGGATGGATGGATGTTTGTTACTCTTTCACGCAAAAACTACTGAACGGATTTGGATGAAATTTAGTATGGAGGTAGCTGTGACCCTGGATTAAAACATAGGCTACTTTTTATCCCGAAAACCTGTGGCGGGTAACACCGCGGGATGCAGCTAGTATAAAATAATAGAGTAAGCTTCAAGCGAATATTTTATTTTATACAGTAACGTCTTACATCATAGCCTCACAAAACAATGCAACATTCATGAACCATTCCCCAAATTGCTCGCATGCCATGACACGTCCTCGTATGGCAACCAAAACTGCCATAACATGGATTTACCATAACGGCACAAGCTATACCTATAAATATACTTGTATATGCTTCTCACGTAGCCATTGTGAATGCTCTGGAAATTCGGTCGAACTTTAGGAGTGGACAAATTGAAGGAAGACGTCAACCATGTCAAAGAATTTGAGTGTATAGCTTTGTAATCAGGCTATTTATCTTGTTATGACACCGTTTCCAACTCGGCTTTGCCCCACGTGGCAGCAATTGTTCTAGATAGTTTAACCTTGGCTACTGTTTGGCGAACTAAAGTGACCGACGTAGCCCAGAGAATCAGCAAGTTGAATTGGCAGTAGGCAGGGCACATAGCACGCAGAACTGATGGCCGATGGGACTGCAAAGTTTTTGAGTGGAGACCACGAACCGGCAAGCGCAGCGTAGGATGTCCACCCACAAGGTGGACAGACGACCTAATAAAAACCGCAGGAATGCGCTGGATGCGAGCCGCTTTCAACCGGTCTTTGTGGAAGTCAATGGGGGACGCCTATGTCCAGCAGTGGACGTCCTACGGTCGAATTGATGATGATGAATGATGACTGTTTGGTATATGATCGTTAGCGAATAGAGAGAATATTCAAAGAGCTCAGTATTCAATAACGCTTAGAAAAGCAGCATGATGAGGCCGCACGTGCGTTGTACTCAGCTTTGTCTCCATGATAAAGGCCACCGTATGTCGATATAATTAAACGTGAGTAATCCCGCACAAGTAAAGCAAAATGCTAATAGAAAAGTTAAAAAATGTACGGGTTTCACATATACCTAAGCTGCCCACGTGATATATCGATCACCTTATCAATCCTGTACATTTCTGGCTTTTTTATTAGCGTTATCGCTAATCGAATGTTACATTGTCTAGGCTCTCAGATCTGTAAAAGGTATCGTACACCAAGTCGTATGTACGCTCGCAAAAGCCTTACGTTTCCAATAGTTATTTATTATAGGTGTATGCTGAAACACAGGCCTACTGCCTAGTTCGGCAACAATCTACCCATAATTATTTGTATAGCTAGATAGATTATTTAAAAGTGAATGTTTAGATGTAAAGATTTTTGTAATAAATATATTATTATTATATATTATTATATTTGTCATACTCAGGGTTACGTGGAAAAGAGTTGATTTATTTGGCGACGTCGAGGTTGGTCCCAAAGTAAAACTCATTCATAATGATAAGCCTTTCGGTTTAGGATTACCGTTTCTCATGTCCGTATATAGCAATCGTATATTATTTTCAAAAACTATAAAATGGGTAACAAAGAGTGGTGTATGGTACACCACTTTTTATTACATATTTAGGGGCCTTAAAAAGGAAGGTTTCAATTTTAAATCAAACCAAGGAACTGTAATTGAAAAGAAAGGAAATAATGATAAGTCGGTAAAGAACATGATAGTTCTTTACCGACTTATCATTCTTTCCACGTAGTCTGAGGTGTCCGTGACAGCCATACGGATCAAAACTATTCTGTACAGATTAGATAACGTTCTTATGGTATCGACGGTAGTGTGGTCTCATTTTTGCGAATACGCTTCGGCGCATTTTGCGTTGCTGCATCTAATTAATCTTTGATGGCATGATCAAACTAAACTAATTTCCGAGTGACGGTGTGGTAGAGCATGGTAAAAACACCTAGCCAGGAATGGAACTGGCTCGCAAGTGAGGCTGCCGGAACTCACCGTTAGATGATTAGCGGCAGATTTTCAACTTGAGGGTGGTAGCTAGCCAGCCGAGTACTAGAAAGTACCCTATCACCATGCTATGGTTTCCTCACGATGTTTTCCTTCACCGGCAGCTCAAGCTCATTGTTGGGGGTTAAACCCACGCCCTTCGGCGTTCAAACCGACCGCGCTAACTATCATCGCTATCGTCGTGAGTACGCTTTAGAGGTAAGGAGTACTGCACTCGATTTTGAAATCAACATGCACTTGCAAAAGGTAACTAATTTGAAAATTATACAAGTGGGACTATGCAAAAAATAGAATCTACAGTCGTGACGTGAGCTAGATTCTAACAGTAACGCTTTGAAATTAAGCTGTCAGGCTCGCCTCATCCACTTGACATTTCCACTTGAAGAACCAGAATGCAGCTGCATTGCAGCCCAAACAATCTTGTCTTTACAGACATCAAAGGCAATGTAGAGCTCATGTAATAGCAGCACAGTTGCAGTTGTCTAGTTAATTAGTACTTACATATAAAGTGACTTCAAATGAACGGAAGTGGTAAATGACTCGTGACTGTAGAGAGTATCTTTTGCAATTTGGAGCTTAGCTAGCTTTAATTTTTGGCGTCATGCCACTATACCACAATCTCAAGACAATAGTAACTATATTAGAGCTGGTTATTTTAACCAGCTCTCAGCTGGTTTTTTTTTGTTTATTTTTTTAACGGTAACAGGCTATTTGATCACAGCTCAACTGATGTCAAGTGACGGCTGTGGTAGATGGTAAAAACTCTTATCCTGAAATGAGAACTGTAGCATTCGATATTCGATAACGCTATTAGAAAAGCAAAAATTTACGGGTAGGCTTAAGCTGTCGATAAGTAGTACGTCATAGTCGTCGTCTGTCGTACCTACTTTTTATAATGTGTTTGTAAATTTAGCAATATGTGTGCTGTTGGCGTACCTTAATAAATAAAAAATAAGTCACGTGAGCAGCTTATGTTAATCCCATGCATTATTGGTCTTTTCTATTGGCGTTATCGAAAATAGATTACGTCAAATGTCACTTTCTCTTGGCCTTCAGGTTCTAAAGCGAACCGCTGCGCTGGAATGCACCGCTAGGCGCTTGGCAGCAGATTTTCAACTTAAGGGTTAGTACTAGAAACAACCTTTTTTTCTTTGGTGTTGGCGTCGCATTTTGAGCCAGTGTCAAGTGTTTTACATTTTCAAGTTTCATAATTTAAATAAGCTTTAGTAATAGTCAAAGCCCAGTCTTGGTCAAGTATAGTTCTTGTCAGTCAAGTCCAGTCATGCTTTAATAAAGTAGTGGCGACTTTATTATAAAGCTTCGATGGAGTTTTGGAAGCAACATGAAAAGTCATTTTTCACCACATGATATCACTTTCCCACACTCGCGCTTGCGTTTCGGTACTTTATAAATAAAACACCACCATTTAAAAAATACAACGGGGTGACATGTCTTTTTCCGTGTTCCCGCCAAAACTCAGAAACTCTTTTACCATAACGTATTTATAAAGATTAGTTGCGTATTACACAGTAAAACTCCACGGGGTGAAAAAAATTGGAACCCTGTTCTTGTATTCGCGGCTAAAAAATTCATTATTCGCGGATGCAATCGGTAAACAGAAAAGAATTGGGTATGATTAACGTATCGTCATCTTTATGTACTGTTGGTACGTACCGAGGCGGCTTTTATAAAAATGTAACCGAGTGGACTAATTTCAAACTAAAACAAACCTTACTGCCACTGTATAAAGGCCATTGTCGAATGCCTTATTTTGAACCGGCAAATTATTTATTAATGCTACAGCCCAATATCAATCTGAATGTAAAGACTTTTTAAAAGAGACAAACCAAAAAAAACAACAATTTTTAAACCCTGGTTTTTAAACCTGGTTTTATTTTGATACATTTTGGTTTTATTTTGGAACGTTACAACGTATTCCCTATGATTCCATTCCATATCCACGGTTTCTGTATTCGCGGCATATTTATGGAACGTATGCCCCGCGAATAAAGAGCTTATACTGTATACAAGTCCCAGTTCTCCATGTTTTTACTTTATCTATGGTTTAAACAAAATAGTCGTCTGGTGTTTGTATGTCAACGGCTGTAGGTGTTTATCCTCAAAGTGACGGATATAGCCACGAGACGGAGCTTCCGGTGCGGAGAGTATTCGCGGCGGGAGAGTCCATAATGAGTTGGTCCGTGGAGTTAGTGGTATGCCGTTAAAAGATTAAACCACTAAATAGTATTTGTACCTGACAGCCAAAAGAAGGGATTGATATGATTCTAACAGTCATGTGTAAATAAATAAATATCGTTGGACATTACACACACCGCCATCTGACCCCAAACTAAGCAAAGCTATGGAAGTCAGATAACTGATAGAATACTTAAATAGTTTTTTTTTGTAAATACATACTTATAATACATACAGTATACCCAGACACAGAACAAACATTTGTTTATATCAGAAAAGGTGAGAATCGAGCCTACGCCCTTCAGCTCTTGGAGCAGACATATCTACTACCAATGAACCAACAGGGCTGTCAATGCATAAATGTATCAAAAGTGTCTCTTAGTGAAGAATGAACTAGCGTTGATCAGAACTTACCTGATGGTAAGTGATAGGTAATCAGTTCTAAGATATAGCTGAATGCCCATAACGTTGTTTTGTTGACTTGGTGGTAGATCTCTCTAGCAGTAGATCGTTTAGGTAGGTACCACCGCAGTACCAGATATTCTGCCACTGAGCTGTAGTATGTAAACATTACTGTGTTCCAGTGTAGTGCAACTAGCGAATTTACAGGGACTATGCGACTAACTACCGAAAGTCTCAAAGTAATGAACGTCAAAGCAGCGATGCCCTGGACTATGTTTTGCTGCTAAAAGTGTTTGTGTATCGTTGCAATAGATGTCGACATACGTTATCTCTTACCATCAGGAAAGTATAACTTTACATTAAAAAAAAAAAATTGGGTTTTTAAATTCGTCTTCTACACTAATTATAAAGAGGAGAGATTTGATTTTTGTTTCTTTGTTTGTATTGAATAGGCTCCGAAACTACTGGAACGATCTGAATAATTCTTTCATCATTAGAATGCTACATTAAACACTGAGTGACATAGGCTATATTTATATTGTTAATCGAGTTTTGTTTTACCGTGCGAAGCCGGGACAGACAGCTAGTGTTTTTTTTTTTTTTTTCATGTAAAGAATATTGAGACGAAACGAGACGCTCTCCTGATAGTAAGAGATAACGCCTGCCTATGACCATTGCAGCGATGCACAGAACTTTGAGTAAAAAACAAAGTCTAGAGCATCGCTGCTTTGGCGCTCATTACTTTGAGACTTTCGATGGTTAGTCTCAATAGCCCGGTAATTTCGCTAGCTGCAGTGCCCTTCAAACCGGAACACAGTAATGTCTGCACACTACTGCTTAGCGGCAGAATAACTGGTACTGCGGTGGTACCTAACTAGACGCTGCTAACCAAGTAAAGGTATTTAATAATTGTAAGTATTTAAAAACCGTTGTTAGTTTCAAAATAGATTTCTGGATGTACATTAGAAACTTGTCTGTAGAAGTAGGATACAACGTAAATTAACTTTTTAGGGACATTTTAAGTACATATATATCTTGTAATAATGTATATATCTCATCTCGTTTGGTCGACGCCACACGTGAACAAAACGCTGGCCTTTATTTTGCTCAGCGTTTGAGTATTGCCATACAACGCGGCAATGGTGCCAGCGTTTTGGGAACTATTCCCACTGATAGCAGCCTTTTAGATTAGTTATTATTTTAAATGTTACATTTGTCTTAGTTACTTTACTTATTTATACCTGTAAATAGTATTTATTTAAGATATTTTATTTTTCTTGTAAATCGTAATCATATCATGTCTCGTTCAGTGAATATTTACAGTGCGATCCACAGTGACGTGACGTAAGTAGCACAGAATAAGTATAACGTAGTAGGGCCACACAATCACGCTAAAAGCTACCCCCTTGAGTTCTTTACATGTTTGTGTAGCCATTTGAGGTACCCTGGCTCACGGCTAGGCCCTAATACCCAAAACGCACAAGTTACACTCGTAACAGTATTTTTATTTTTTTACACACAGCGCCATCTGACCCCAAACTAAGCAGAACTTGTGTGATGGAAGTCAAATAACTGATAGAATACATAAATACTTTTTTTTTGGTAAATACATACAGAACACCCAGACACAGAACAAACATTTTCGTTTATTCACATAATGTTTGCCCTGAGTGGGAATCGAACCCACGCCCTACAGCTCTCAAGGCAGATATACTACCAATGAGCCAACGGGGCTGTCGAACAGTGCTTTCGACTATCCTACTGCGTGGTCACTTTTCTATTAGGTACCTACTAGAAGTAATGGCAGCAAGATCACATTCGCGTGCATTTAACTTAAAACTTATAAGAGTTCACTTAAAAAAATATGCTACTAAATATACTTACTAACATGAAACTGATAAAATATGCATACATAAAAAAGGAATTACACAAAAAAATTAGTATGACAGCTTACATAAACAGAAAGATGCGGCCACAATGTTGGCAGCATTGCCACCCTGGATGGCAATGGAGTTTTGGCAGGAACGCGGAAAGGGTCGCGTCGCTCCATTGTATTTCTTTCTAAGACTTGTGTCAGCATTTATGATGCATGATAATAATATTTGTAAACAACAAGAATTGAGTTAATTAGAATTTCCGCACTATTGAGGATTTTTTATAAATTGCAACACTTGTGTTAGTTTGTGCTTCCGCACCAATAAGGGAGTTTGTAAATTACAAAACTTGTATTAGCGTTTCCGCACTAATGAGATTTTTTATAATTTGCAAGACTTGTTTTGTGTTGTTTCCGCACTAATGAGAGTGTTTGTAAACTACAAGACTTGTGTTTGTTAGCAAGCCGGTAGACATCGTCCCTCAGGCGTGAGGGTGGGTTATTAGCCATTCTCATGGTAATGCAGGACACGACGGATTTGAAAAGGCGGATTGTGCTATTTCGATGGTGAATTTAAATGTGATCATGGTATGTACATGAATGCGTGTTCTGATAGATTTCAAAATAATATTTGCTGCTCGAAAAAGGCGTAGAGCAGCTGCTTTATTTAACAAAGTGATAATTTTAGAAAAAAATTGCTTCTAGAAAAAAAAAATGCTTTTTTATCTCATCATCATCATCATCATCATTTCAGCCGTAGGACGTCCACTGCTGGACATAGGCCTCCCCCATTGACTTCCATAAAGACCGGTTGGAAGCGGCTCGCATCCAGCGCGTTCCTGCGGTCTTTACTAGGTCGTCTGTCCACCTTGTGGGTGGACGTCCTACGCTGCGCTTGCCGGTCCGTGGTCTCCACTCCAGAACTTTGCAGCCCCATCGGCCATCAGTTCTGCGTGCTATGTGCCCTGCCCACTGCCACTTCAACTTGCTAATCCGTTGGGCTATGTCGGTAACTTTGGTTCGTCTACGGATCTCCTCATTCCTGATTCGATCTCGATTCGATCTTTTTTATCTACTAAACTGTAACTATTCAATAACAATAACTCATTTCTTTGTTGGATTCTGTGGTCCCCAAAACTGTTACTATAGGTGTGTCTTTAAATCTAGAGTGGATAGGTTCCTACTAGATAAGCGTGCTCCATCTTAGACCACACTACTGCTTAACACATCAGGCAGGGTGTAGCGATGATAGCTCAGTGGTTAGCGCGGTAGGTTCGCAAAAATGTGTATGAGATTTGTACAGCTTTGTATGCTATCGAGGAATCGATACCTTTACGTTACGAATTTGATAAATTTTCGTGATCGAAGCTCAGATAGAATAACTAAATACTTTTTTTTTTGTAAATACATACTTATATAATATCATACAGTACTTTCAAACGTTGAAGCTCTCACAAATGTATAGCAAACCTACAGCAGCGATATAAATGCATTTAAAGCAGGCATTAGCCACAGAAAGGGGAGCAAAGCGGAGCAGGTGGGACTCAATGCAACCCTTCAGAGGCCTGAAAGGCTCGAGGGCCTGAGGGCCGCCGCCGGGAGAGCGCCCTCACCGAGACGTCAACCTTACCTCGCTATAGAGCTTGCTACGGTGTTTTTTTTTGCTACTCAAAGTTCTGTGTATCGCAACAATGGTCATGGACAGGCGTTATCTCTTACCATCTGGAGAGCGTCTAGTTCATCTCATTACTTCTACATTAAAAAATAAATACTAGTAATATTATACATGTGATTGTTTGTATGTTTGAATAAAAAACGCTGAACGGATTTGCATGAAATTTTATTACCTGGATTATCATATAGAATACTTTTCATATAGGAAAATGTTTGGTTACCAAACAATAAAGTATTTCTTTGCGAAGCTTACAGAATTAGAATCTTTTCGTAAATTCTGCGAACTGTACTAACAATTTTTGTTAAATTCCACGCGGACGAAGTCGCTATAAACAGTTATGATTAAACTTTTCTATAATACAGAAAATATACTAAGGTAACCGACAAAACAGTTTACTTCGCAAAATAAATTATAACTAACTAGTTAATATTATAAATATTTCGCTTTCAGGCAAGGCTCCGTCAACAAAGAAATTTAAGAACAGCTGCTCGGAATTGTATCCGGAAAAAATACAATTAATTCGTCAGAAAACTAGTTTCACTGACATAGCTCAGTATATTAGCATCAAGCTGAAGTGGCAGTCGGCTGGACATATTATCTGTCGCAGAACCGATAACCGCTGGGATAGTGTTCAAGAATGGAGACCAAGAATCGGCAATCGTAGTTATGACGCCCTGAGACTGACGAGTGACGACATATGTAGGACAGCTGGTGGTGGCTGGAAGCAAAAAGTCAAATATCGGGAGATGCCATGTCCAGCAGTGGACTGTGTGTGTGATTATGTCAACTCTTATGTAAAATACTAGCACACGCCTCGCGGTTTCACCCGCGTAGTTTCCGTTCCCATGGGAATACAGGGATAAAAGTGAGGGCAGTGGGCTGGCTAGCTACCACCTTCAAGTTGAAAATCTGCCGCCAAGCATCTAACGGTGTGTTCCGGCAGCCTCACTTGAGAGCCAGTTCCATTCCAGGCTAGGTGTGCTTTACCATCTTTGACCACACCTTCACTTAACATCAGGTGAGCTGTGGTCAAACACCTAGCCTGTCAACCATATAAATAAAATAAAAAGTACGCTGAAACAATTTTTGAAATCGGTCCAGTAGTTTTTGAGTTTATTCGTTACAAACATACAAATCTTTTCTCTTTATAATATTAGTGTAGATGTAGGTAAACGTATAAATAAAAAAAAATATCGTTAGACTATACACACAGCGCCATCTGTCCCCAAACTAAGCAGAGCTTGTGTGATGGAAGTCAGATAACTGATAGAATACATAAATACTTCTTTTTTTGTATCTCTCAGATTTTTTTCAGATCTGTAATCTACCCTTACATTTCTATGACAGTTGAATAAGTGTAAGGTTTGCTTTAAGCACCATTATAATACTGGTCGAAGAGGGTCAGCTGGAAGGGCCCAAAAAGGTCAGCACGGCTGACTGGGTACAAATCGAAGTGTTAGTAGAGAGAACCCGGAAGAGATGCGGAAGGTTTAGATGCTTCTATCAATAAATTCGTAATCGATGTATACATATAAGAGAATAACCGAAATAGCAGTGTTGGTAATAATGAGAATTATATATGTATTTATAAAATTGTGTACATTTATTCTACCCTTTGATTATACCTTAGTATATACTTTTACTACAGTGAAATAAATTGATTAATTGTTTTAGGAGACAATGGTTGAACATGAGAGTTTCAGTAGCCTTTTTACGAGACCATTTGGCTTCCAGTCTGGAGCTACGAGGTTCGAATCCCACGACACGCAATTGTCTTTTCTAAGCCGATTTTAAACGGTAAAGAAAAACATTGTGGAAAAATCAACATAAAATATCTCAAAGTTCTTAAAAAAGATCCCTAATATTCAGTAAATTTAGGATAGGTAGTTAAACATAACTAATTGTGTACAGTATTCATTTTTTTATTTTTTTTATTTTGACAGGCTAGGTGTTTGACCACAGCTCACCTGATGTTAAGTGAAGGTGTGGTCGAAGATGGTAAAGCACACCTAGCCCGGAATTAAACTTTAAGTTTAAGTATAAACTTTAAGTATTACCAAACCTGAGAAAATTGCATATAATTCCTGTGTGTGTACAAGTGTGGTGTAATTTTTTAAGACGATGGTTTGTACAATACATTTTATCTAAATGAAAAAAGAATGAAGGAAACCACGCGCTGGCAATACACTTAAATATGTTCACATGATTTTTATTTACTTAATTTCACACCATCCTTACAGTGTTTCCCTAATGCGATGGTGCTAGTCCATATACAAATGTCATAAAAATTAAAAATGTCAAAAAATTATAAATAAAAATTCGAATGTCAAACAATAAATAAAATCATAAATCAAAACCTTAATGTAGTATGTAGCGCAGATGTGATGCGTGGTGATGTAGCGCAGATACCAAAAACTACCTTTGATTATACCTGTCCATATAATCAAAGATATATACATACCATATATATCTTTGATTATATAGATACCATATATTTTAATATCGTCAATTTGTTGGTATAGATGAAATTTAGAATGGAGCTTACTAGGTTAACACAATATAGGCTAGGTACCGCTTTATCCCGGAAAATACGGAGACGTACCCAGACGTAGTTCTTTCATAAACTATCTTCCTAATATTCAATTATTTTTATGTAGGTTTGTGTTCTATTTACGAAAAATAGCATGTTTAAACGGTAAAACAGGACCCTATTACTAAGACTTCGCTGTCCGTCTGTCACCAGGCTGTATCTCACGAACAGTGATAGTTAGACAGTTGAAATTTTCACAGATGATGTATTTCTGTTGCCGCTATAACAACAAATACTAAAAAAACAGAATACAAATATTTAAAGGGGCTCCCATACTGCGAACGTGATTTTTTTGCAGTTTTTATAGATAATAGTACGGAACCCTTTGTGCACGAGTCCGACTCGCACTTGGCCGGTTATTTGTCGATGAAAAGTAAAGGGTCACATGTGAGGACTCCAGAGGTCAAACTCGGATGACTGGATACGAATCGAAGAGTTCCGGTCTGGTGACGACCCTTCGGAGGGTCTGCAGGCAAGGTGATAATTTTAAGATAGATTTGAGTTGAACAACAGGTACTCTTATTTAAATATGTAAAAAATAAATAATATTCTAGGAGTATAAGACCTGCCAAGTGCCTACCCGCACTTGGCCAGAGTGGAGGACTATGGCAACTCACAGTAGGCTCCGCCCCCAGCAGTGGGACTGTTTTGTTTTACTGAAACAGAATTGTTTATGTTTGACTAACTGCGCTCTGCAGTGTTACCCACTACATGTTTTCGAGATAAAAAGTAAAAAAGCCTATGTGGTAATCCAGGGTCTCAGCTACCTCCATACCAAATTTCATCCAAATTCAATAGTTTTTGCGTGAAAGAATAACAAACATCCATCCATCCATCCATCCATCCATCCATCCATCCAAACTTTCACATTTATAATATTAGTGGGATGGGATTAGGTCTATAGTCAGCCACATACGGTGACCTTTTTCAAGAGTTTAAAGTAGCCTGGACCACCCGTGCGCCCGCGCACTAATATACCATTACTAGAGATGATAGCTCAAGCAGCATAGGTTCAAAACCCAACAATATGTTTGAGCTACTGAGGAAAACATCGCTGGTAGGGTAGTTTCACAAACTCTCTCAAGTTGAAAATCTGCCGTCAAGCATGTAACGTTGTGTTCCAGCATTCCCACTTAAGGTGGTTCAATTTCCATACAAATATTTTTTTCCATTTATGGACAAATGGA
This sequence comes from Biston betularia, assembly GCA_905404145.2. Classification (NCBI taxonomy): domain Eukaryota; kingdom Metazoa; phylum Arthropoda; class Insecta; order Lepidoptera; family Geometridae; genus Biston; species Biston betularia. The sequence goes on from FR989883.1 coordinate 1,188,963, forward strand.
GCATAATTTTACAGTGAAATCACAGCTAATGGCATTTATTTTGGTCTTTATTTGCGGTAAACAGTAGATTAGATTATTAGCATAATCTACTGTTCTATTCACACAGCCCCGTTGGTTCATTGGTAGTATATCTGCCTTGAAAGCTGTAGGGCGTGGGTTCGATTCCCACTCAGGGCAAACATTTTGTGAATAAACAAATGTTTGTTCTGTGTCTGGGTGTTCTGTATGTATTATTAGTATGTATTTACAAAAAAAAAAGTATTTACGTATTCTATCAGTTATCTGACTTCCATAGCACAAGCTCTGCTTAGTGTGGGGCCAGATGGCGCTGTGTGTGTCTATTCAAAAAACATAAATTCATAAATTTGATTTTATGCTATTAATCTACTGTTTTATTCATGCAATTGTGATTTACCGCAAATAAAGACTAAAATAAATGCCAGTAGCTGTGATTTCACTGTAAAATTACATTCCATTTGTCCATAAATGGCAAAAAAATATTTGTATGGAAATTGAACCATCTTAAGAGTCAGTTTCCGTTTCAGGCTAGGCTCCACGGTGTTCGCCCACAATATCAGTTTAGCTCTATCAAACGGAAAAAAGTAAACAATACACAAGGAATTCAATTTATAGTTTAGGCACCCAGGTTCCGGAGATACCTGATACTCTACCTCTATTGATTAGTTTGCCCCCCCCATTAATTGCCCATAATCTTCAACGGGCTTCTCCCCCTAAGGCGAAGGTCAGTGAACCGGCGTGACTGGCAGACATAAAGACGTCATAGATTAACTCACAGTTGGACCGTCTAAGGGGTTGCTCTGGTTTGCCAGAAATATCACGATAAAACAAAATTCGTAAAATATTTCTTTACTAACTAGAAGACAATAAATGAAATATTTTGCATAATTGAAAAATTGTACTATTGTACTGACGATTTTATAAATGACAAAAAACTTATGCTTATCGCTTATTATTAATTTTTTTTTTTATATGCTTAACATCAAGTCTTGGATCCCTAGTGTAATCTGACAAGAGTGTAATTGTTTTCCTTTGTTCTTATATTTTAAAAATGCTTGCATGCTTTTGAAAGCAAAAATAGAGTGCTAAGTAACTACATTTAATGATGCAGTGATGCCCTGGACTTTGTTTTGTTACTCAAAGTTCTGTGTATCGCTGCAATGGTCATGGACAGGCGTTATCTCTTACCATCAGGAGAGCGTCTCGTTCGTCTCATAACTTTTTACAAAAAATAAATAATTAAGACCACAATTCTGTTTACCCATTTTGCAAGAAATAAATGAATTATTATGAATTATGTTAATCGACGTTTATAGTTATCGATGTCGACGATATTGTCACCGTCGCGGGTCGAACCTGGACCAGATTGGCACAGGACCGAGGCAGATGGCACGTAAAGAGAGAGAGGCCTATACCCAGCAGTGGGATTAAGAAGGCTGTGGATGATGATGATGATGATGTTAATTAAACAATAATTTGCAATTGAAATACAACAACAAACAAAACAGATTTGTGTTGTTTTTATTCCTAAGTATTTTGTCTGTATATTAATTTATGTATATCTATACCATTATAAAGAGGAAAGATTTAATTTTTGTTTGTTTGCATTGAATAGGCTCCGAAACTACTGGATCGATAAATTTATATTGTTAATCGAGATTTGTTTTCTCGTGCGAAGCTGGGGCGAGCTGCTAGTGTAGTAATATTTGTTGCTTGTATTATTATTCTTCTGTTACTGTGTACCTATTGTATTATAATTGACTCTAAAACGTTTTTGATGCCAAACTGTGAGTTTTGAGTCTGAATAAAAAATAACACACATAAATACAATAACAATAAAATTTATATTCATCAATCAAAATTATATGCATATTATAAAAAAAAACTTCTGTCATAATGTAACAGATAATATCCGCTAAAATGTAAAATCCGCTTTCGGCAATAGGAATAAACATTCTGTCTCCTTCTTGCTCGTGGCTATAGTAATTTAACTCTCCTTATCTATTTTAGCGTGACGTCAATGTATTCAAATCTAGTAGTGTTTTTTTTCTTTGGTTTTGGCGTCGCGTTTTAGCATTTGCCAGTGTCAAGTATTCATATATTTTCAAGTTTCAAAAGTTTAATAAGTGTCCTCGTAGCTAAAGTAATAGTCAAAGTACAGTCTTGGCCAAGTACAATTCGTGTCAGTCAAGTCCAGTCATGCTTTAGTAAAGTAGTGGTGACTTTACTATAAAGCTTCGATGGAGTTTTGGAAGCAACACGAAAAGTCATGTTTCACATTTCACATTATATCATTTTCCCCATACTCGCGCTTGTAATTCGGTACTTTATGAATAAAACACCACCATTTGTATGCATAAATACTCGACAAAACACTAGTTTTGGAAAAAAATACAACGGAGCGACACGACTCTTCCGGCGTTACCGCCAAAACCTATCTTGTAGTGTTTACGCCTCAGCGTACCAATACTGAGCGTCAGACGTATGTACGTCTGTGTGAGTGGAAGATATCAAAGTAGGTGTTCAAGCAGAAGTTCCCACGGCCGAGGACTTGGCTGTTAAGGTAATCAATTTATTTAAATTATTATTACTTTTAATTACATATATTAGTAGTTTGAAAAATTTAAGGAAATATACGAAAAAACTAGATTACATTGTGTAAGCCTAAAAAGCAGAATTTATCATAAAAATAATTTATAAAAGTATTCTATTGCGGCGGAGTGTTTGGGGGAAATTCCGCATTCGTAACTTTTCCGTTTGTCAAACTTTTTTTTAAATTCACTTTTTATTCCCGTCCTTTGTTAAATGGGGTTGGCATCAATGGTAACTGCCAAAACTTTGAGGTGCAGTGTTGGGCTGTTTGGAATGTTGTTGTTTGGAAAGTTGTGTTTGTTTTGGCGAAGAGAAATGTTATTAATATTTATGTATTATACTTCGATGAATGATTTTTTTGAATAAAACAAAAGTTTGACAAACGGAAAAGTTACGAATGGGGAATGAATCGATTTTGATGATTCTTTTTTGCTTGCTAGATCATACTTCAGACGTGGTCCCATATAAATTTTATCGAAATCGATCGAGCGGTTTTTAACAAAAGTCTAAAAATTGTATATCCATTAATGATATTTTCGTTTACTCCGAAACCACCTCGCCGTTTCATTAGAACAGTGCGTTTAGTTGACCTAAGGGTCATGGAGTCGGTTTTTTTAAATTGTAAATTTGTATTACGGGAACTTTTTTTTACAAGAACTCTCGGATATATGGTTTTTTCACGATGTTTTCCTTCACCGTTTGAGTTCATCGGCAATACGTAATACTATTTATTGTACACAATAGAAAAATGTATAGAAAACCAAATAACCTTATAAGCTAGTGCCAGAAGCGGCGGCCTTATCGCTAAAAGTGATCTTGTCCAGACAACCTAAAATGGAAAACACGTATAGTGTGCATTTATCGTTTTAGAACGTTGTTTAACTTTTATGATAAGCATATTAAATACGAGCAGACGCCTCGGCGCTTCACCCGCGTAGTTCCCGTTCCTGTGGGAATACAGGGATAAAAAGTATATATATGTCACCCGGGGATAGTGTAGCTTCCCAACGGTGAAAGAATTTTTGAAATCGGTTCAGTAGTTTTTGAGTTTATTCGTTACAAACATACAAAAATACAAACCATTCCTCTTTATAATATTAGTGTAGATATATCAAATAAAGACTTACGGAATTAATAGGAAAATAAATTAAAGACAAAGCGCCTCAAGCGAAGAAAGTTCCAGCATACATCTGAATTTCATTAGGTACCCATAGAAAGTTGGTATTTGTATTGTCTCCGGGGGATGGCGGGAATGTGTTTTGATTGTCTTGGATTAATTTTAATTGATATACAAAGGCAACAATTATTATTATCGTGTTATAAGGGTCCTGGGGTCTAACCTGGACTTTTGATACTATGTTATAATGGAGCCAAAGTCCTATAAAAATGACAAACTTATGTCTCTTATAAGTGTATCAGATGTTTTTTTTTTAATTTGCTTCGAAATGGAGGAAGGTTCGTAATTCGACCCGTATGGGCCGCCTTACACGTTCAATCATGATCACGATCCGCGATCCGCGATCCGCGATCATGATTTCAAAATTTCTAGATATTATGCGATCCGGAGCATCAGTCCGTCAATCCGCTTCGTACACGATCAGTCTGGATCGCGATCATTGATCGCGGATCGCGGATCGCGGATCGCGCGCTACGTGTACGGGCTGCCTATGTTTTTGTACACCGATACCTCGAAGAAGAAAGTTAGTAAAAGTAATTTTTGGCGAAAATGAGTATTGTACAATGCAGTTTTATTCTATCGAACTGTATATTTACCTACGTAATGTTTCAATAAATAATAAAAAAAATATATTTATTACTTATTTATATAATGGATTAGAGCCATTTTAAAAAATATTATTTAAAAAAATATTTTCATTGGACTTTTTTTTAATAAGCGAGGCTTTGGATGAAATTTGCTATCGAGGTAGCTGAGACCCTAGATTTAACACATAGGCTACTTTTTATATCGAAAACGTAGCGGGTAACACCGCGGGGCGCAGCTAGTATGCCATAGTTTTAAGGTCACTGTTACATAGAAGTCAAACAAATAGCATCGAAATTTTAACGTGCCAACCAATATTTGATAGTACATACTAAATATAGTTGTAAATACCAATTACGGTCACTGATCGGATTCATAAACACCACTGTGCCACTTATTTATATTTAGTAAACATTTAAAAACGCCCGGTCAAGCTAACATAATTTCGAAAATTTGCTATCTGTGATGCAATCAATTTACAATAATTCATTTCTTCTCCTTACCCCATTAATTCTTCGCCCCAATGCACACCGTCACACCGATTCCAATTGCGCTGGCTCTAAATAAAATGTATTTCTCATTTCCCACCCTCTGCGATAATTTTAATCCGATAAATGCACCATAAATTGTTACCAGCCCAAAAAGAAGAAAAAAAAGAAAACAGTTTTTCATTTCCTAAAGAATAGCATTAATGAGTGCACCGCACCTGTGTCGAGAACCACTAGAGAACATGAGCCCCCCAGGGGTGAAATAGGGGTGGAAAATAATTTAGGGTGATACATGGTAGGTATTGACGTAGCAACCCTCTAGTAATTATGGGACCCTTTGGCTGAATGAAAGCTCAGACCTACGTCGCGTTTGCTTTTGACTGAAAAACTTTAAAGTTTATTTTTTTTTAAACACAATGTTTTAAGCATGAAGCTATTTTACCTATAGCTTCATGGTTTTAAGAGATGTTTTCAATATTAAAAGCGCAGGGCAATTTTGTGAATATTTTCTATTTTATTTGGATTGTAAATATGGGTTGTTCCGGAGCATGTGATTCCTTACAATTTTTGGATTAATCTTGAATTTTCATTTCCCTTGTTAGTTGTTCTACACAAAACCCATAATAAGTGCCAATGTCGATGATTAATTAATGAAAGCGTCATCTAACATAAAAAATTATACTCTACTTACTCTATTATTTATCTTCAGGTGGCACGAATGTGCCATGGCCGAAGAAAAAAAAAATACCTTCAGGTGACAGACGTTAATCGAAAGCTAATGAAAACCTGAAAAATGAACTTTTTCTTTTTTGAAACTGGCGTACATCTAATTCGACGTAGACGTGAGTGTATAAAATTGGTTAAATATAGACAATTAACAACGCTTTGTTTGTGACATAATAACAATACAAAAACATGAATTAAAAATTTAGAAGAAAAAAAAAATTATGCTACAAACCGGCCTCAACTCAGCATAACGCTGTCTGTACCCAGCTGTACCCGCGGCGCTGGTCTTCCGTCGAAGTCGGCAGGATCGTCGAATCATTATATGATTAACTAGCGACCCGCCCCGGCTTCGCACGGGTGCAATGTAGATACTAATGTGGTGCATATGCATGTATACCTTCCTCTTGAATCACTCTGTCTATTGATGGAAACCGCATTAAAACCCGTTGCGTAGATCTAAGCGTACAGACGGCGGGAAGCGACTTTGTTTTGTACTACGTAGAGACTATTATAGGTAAGTGAAGTGATTAGATTAGGTGTAGTAATTAATATACGTATGTATATGTACTCAATAAATAATAATTATACTCGTGCGGTGTTTCAAACTGACTCTAATTGTGTAAGCATAACGCTTACCATCAGGTATGTGATCTGCTCGTATTGTCCCTTAGTTGCATAAAAAATAGTATAGGTAGTAGTGAATTCAATAGAATATTTATTTACAAGTTCTCAGATATGAAGAAACGAAGATTAGGTAGTTAGTGTTGCGAAATTAGATTTCGAAAATTAACTATTGACAAAATTGGAATCTGAAACTAGTTTTCCGTACCTTTGTGTCGACGTCGTGGAAGGGTACAGCAAACCAGGGCTTCCCAGTCAACGTCCGCCGGAAGCCGGCCTCCCTCTCCACAGGCCCCTCTGGGGTACCAACGTGCGCCCACAAAACCACTTCAACTACTCTCAGTCGAGGATGCACTCTCTTGTAAACTTCCTCAAGCCGCACTCCAAAGTCGTCACTCTCATCACTGATATTCGCAAATGAAAAATAAATGCCACAAACTGTACCATCTTCGCTTTCGACGCAGTCCGTTAAAGCTTCCAAAGTTGGAACGTTCAAAAACTGACCGTTCTCATCGCATTTCACTAACACTTTACCGAAAAGTTTTTCGCGCCAATCCATATTTTTGTTTGTTTCTAAATTCCAATTCGAGCCATTGTTCCGCGCGCGATATATCCCAATTTGTTTATTTGTTGTGTTAGCTAAATATTAACGCGAAAGTCGTTGAACCGGTCGGCTTGCAGTTATTTTCGATGCTGTCCGAACGCGAAAAAATAAACCAACAAAATTTTTGAAATAGGAATCGAAAAATGTTTTTGTTTTTCAAAAGACGCGGCAAAAGTTGAGGTTTTATTTTAGACGTGGAGCGTTAATATTTTTGGTATTGAATACGCGATTTGAGAGGAGAGCGACGACTACATTCCCCCGCAGTCATAGCCAGACTGAAGGACGCGGGGAGAGAGCGGGAGGGCTCTCCGTAGGCAGACAGACAAAGCAAACATTCGAGGACAAACAGGCAGGAATGAAAAAAACGTACATAGGTAATGTTTGACGACGAATAAGCTCAGATTTAGAATAGTAAACAATGCATAATCACGGAGGTAATTGTAGGTGTATGAACAATAATGGTTCTACCGCGGAGCTTTTACCAAGCCGGTGAACGCCTCGAATGTTTTTTTTAAATGAAATTTTCTTGTTTTATTGGTGGTATGAATTTTACAGTCTACGTATTTTGCATTATGGCTGTGTCGTGGTCGTGGATCGCGGACACGATCGTTTGTACGTACCTACGTAAATATATGTACATTTTTTAATACTAAGAATTCTTTCGGATTTCATGCTTGCCATGCTTCAAGTCCTCATTCAACTTTTTGTTTGATCCGTTGGCTATCAAATGATGTGATTCTATTTTAAAGTAAATTATTAATATGTACCATTAAGACCAAACTGTATCTCCCGATTTTATTGTCATCAATTTTCTTAATTGGCTCCCAATATGGAAGTAGATTTGAATAAAAATCAACTTTGTTTTTGACATCGCACTTTGTGCATTTGCTAAAGTGAAGTATCTCGCTTTTTTAATTATTCATTATTCTATGATAAGTCATGTGAACGACATAAGTCTCAGTCATAGTCAAAATGACACAAAGTAATTCAAAGTCGAGTGCATTCATGCCTTTGTAAAGTTGTGGCAATTTTATTACAAACTTTCACGAAGTTTTGGAAACAACACAAAAAGTCACGTTTCACTAAATTATATCATTTTTGACACTTATGTACATAATTCGGCATTTTATGAATAAAACTTCACTATTTCAACACTTGAAAATACACATTTGCGCGTTCCCGCTGAAAACTCGGTCAATACATTTACTATTACTTATTTTACTTGATATAACTTGAAATACTTGGAAACTAACTTGGCATTACCAAATGCAGTGTGTTGTTAAAAATAAAGAAAAAAAATTGCTTGACAGTTTTCTTGACGGTGTCAGGTCGGTAGGAAGCAGGGATGACATATGGGGTTTATTTCCTGCAAATTCGGGGTTTTTTTTTGTGTATGAGGGGACTTTTTATTGGGTTTTTTTTTCAGGGGAATTAACATGAGGAATTGAGGTTTTTGATTTATGGTAAATAATAAACATCTACGAAATCACCAATTAACGAATTACTTAAGTCGATTGATGGAGTTGTTGATGTCCTTTAACTAGCTATTATATTCATAGTATTTTCATCAATGTTTGTTTTTTTGAATCACTTTTTGCAATTTCTATAGCTCTTTAATAATCTTCTTTGATGTTCAGTCATGGTCTGCCTCTGCTGCGACTGCTCTGCTCCTCCTGCTGATGAGTTTGAGTCGTTCGTCTGCATGACTAGTATTATGTTAAATATATTTATTTTACCAAATAACTCAAGTCTAACAGAGTACATAACATAAATAAACAAAACCAGCCTGTTCAATTTAACATTACAAAGTATAAAAACTCTTTTTAACACAATCATATTAAAAATAACATACCTAAGCTCTATTGCATTTAAAAATAATCTGTTCTGCCTAGCTTTTTTAAAGCCGTCCACCGTTGTCCTGAAAGTCTAATTGGGATATCTACCTGGAGCTATAAGTTTCCGAAACTGACGTATATTTAGTTATTGAAGACGGATTGAAGTCAATTTGAGTTTGGAATTAAATTGGGGATTTCTTTTTCATGAGATCTATTTTTCGGTAGGATTTCGAGTGAAGTTTGTGGGAAAATACATAGAGTCTGGTCTGGTAACACCGAGTGGAAATAAGGTGGAAATTTGAATTTTATCGATTAATGGTTTTATTTATTTCTGATATCCAGTTTAAGTGATATTAAATAATTTAACGAGCTAAAATGCCTCGCTGTACAATTACACGAGTTTCCATATCATCAGAACACAGCACTAATTCCGACCACAGCGATAATTTGAGCATTAATGAGGAATTACCTGATCCTGGTCTACCAAAAACAAACGGCAAAGGTAAAATAAATATTCTTGATTAATTTGCTAAATAAGCATACAATTACAATAATTCCAAGCATGAATTACTTGATTATTGACGCAGATTAATCAAATTGAACAACTAAATATAAATAGTGAACTACTGGAACGTCATGATAGTCATATGGTATTGGGTGACTTCTAGCGCATTGTTTTGTGAACAGAAAATGTGTTTTGATTAGCATTTTCTCCACAACAGATGCCAAAGAGAAGAAGAAGGTGTACTTCGACTTTCCAATAGAGGTAATAATTAAACGTAGTCAATTTACTGGAATTGGTTCTATTGGAATCGTGAAAACTAAATCATCTCTAGGTAATATTGCTGTGGTATTTTAACACTGCTTTAAAGTGGTGTAGGCCTAATGCACTGAAGATCAGTATAAAAAATTGTAGAGCAAATGTTTGAATGATGAAATTAAATGTTCTTTGTAGTCATAGTTGCATGCTATGTCTGTCAGTAAGGGGTCATTCATATATGACGTCACGTGACAAGGGGATTATATTCTTATGGTTCATAAACCTAAGGTCATGCTCCGTTACTTCAAGGAGTAAGGATAGGCTGGTACGAGAATGCTCAAAATTCACCTGTGCTGGATGTTAGTGCAGATCTTGTCAACCTCATCCTACTATATCACACCAATATTATAAAGGTGACAGTTTGTGTATGTTTGTTACTTTTTCACACTAAACGGCTGGACCAATTTTGATGAAAATTGTTTTGGAAGTAGCTGCCACCCTGGATTAAAACATAGGCCAGTTTTTATCCTGAAAAAAATTAGTGTGTAACACCAAGGGCCGCAATATTGTAAATGAGAAAGTTTGAATGTTTGGTATTCAATCATGCAAAAATGGCTGAACTGATTTGGATGAAATATGGCGCATATAAAGTTTGTTACTTGGATTAACACAATTATTATTATGAAATGCTTTACATATACATGTGAAAGTTTGTATGTGAATGGATTTGTATGAAATTTTATTACCTGGATTAACACATAGAATACTTTTCATACCGGGTGATTGGTAGAATACCAAATATGGTATTTCTTCATGAGGAATACAGAATTGTGTATTAACTTTTTTGTAAATTCTGAGAACTGAATAATTTTTTTTTGTTTAATTCCACATGCGTCCAAGTTGTGGGTAACGGCTAGTTTAGAATAAAATGTTACCTGACGTCACATGTAAAAATTTTGTAACTACAGTAGAGTCTCACTAGTCCAGCACTTTAATAGTCTGATATGTCCAATAAATAAATAATTTGGCACACTAAGCTCACACTTCCGTTATCCCTCCTTACTTTCGTAACGTGCTTGCGCACCGACATCAGCATGACAATGTATCTGCTAAAGATATAATTCTTCGAAACATGCGAGAAAAGGTTTTTAAACTAGGACTACAAGTTGCAAAAAAGCATCTCAAGAATTACTAATTAGTTAATTGTAAGATATTTTTTTCCTTCTAATGATGTATCTGTTTGTTGTTAGATACCTCATTGTTATTACAATCTAGCCTAGTTGAGACTAATAAGTAATTTTAATATAACTTAAATTGCTAAGTAGAGTATAATCGAATAATGCGTCCATCGACACTTTTCTTACTGTCTCTATTTTGTAGCGATGATAGCTCAGTGGTTAGCGCGGTAGGTTCGCATGCCGAAGGGCGTGGGTTCAAACCCCAACAATGAGCTTGAGCTGCCGGTGAAGGAAAACATCGTGAGGAAACCATAGCATGGTGGTAGGGTACTTTCTAGTACTCGGCTGGCTAGCTACCTCCCTCAAGTTGAAAATCTGCCGCCAAGCATCTAACAGTGTGTTCCGGCAGCCTCACTTGAGAGCCAGTTCCATTCCAGGCTAGGTGTGCTTTACCATCTTCGACCACACCTTCACTTAACATCAGGTGAGCTGTGGTCAAACAACTAGCCTGTCAACCATAAAAAAAAAAAAAATATTAAGGGGAAGACACTTTGTTCATGTGTTCTATAATAAATATGTTTTCTGTGTCACACAAATAAATATATGTTTTTTATACAGTTTTGTATTTAATCCAATAATCCGAAATCCCCTGATTTTTAATAGTGCTGGATTAGTGAGACTACTATACTATTTGAATTTAATAATTTTGCTAAATATATATACGTGAATGACATCACCCAGGGAAGGCAGGGTAACCACCAGTGGTGAGGAAGTTGGGAGGGCTGTCAGAATCAGGGAATTTATGGATGGCCCCTAATGGGAAGCTGTATGATTATATTTTTCAGTGTTCAGTGATGATAAATTAAGAGGCTTTACTTGACAGATATGAACTACGACTTGAAATCTTGCTGTCTTTAAGCACTTTATTAGACAGGGACAGTTTTAAACATTATTTGAAGTTTGAATCGGTTTTCTAATTGAATATAATGTTTTTGTAGCAATGATAGCATGATCGTTAGTGAGGTTGGTTCACAAGCTGAAGAGTTTGGGTTCAAACCCAATCAATGAGCTTGAGCTGTGAAGAAAAACGTTGTAAAGAAACCATAGCATGGTGGTCGAGTATTTTCTAGTACCCTCAAGTTGAAAATCTGCCGCCAAGCACCTAATGGTGTGTTCCGGCAGCCTCACTTGAGAATCAGTTCCATTCCAGGCTAGGTGTGCTTTACCATCATTTAACATCAGGTGAGCCGTGGTGAAACACCTATTTTGTCAACCATAAAAAAATCTATCAAGTAAAGCCTTCATAATCAGTCTTGGTGTATATGTAATTGTTATGCTATATGTACGTTACATAATTATGTTTATCAACTATAACTTTGCCAAAAGAAAAGTTATTATATTAGCAGACTGAAGTAGGTATATATAATTATGTATATTTTGCAAAAAAAGGTTTAGAATAAAATAATTTTCAGAAAAATCTGTATCAAACACTAAGGAAGCAGACCTGAAGACTGTGTTATTAGATTTTGATCAAGAAGTTTTAATACCAGATGAGAAACGAGTGGCCAGTCCAAAAAGAAAAAATGACGCAAAATGCCAAAGAAAACCACCTTCAGTAGTTAAATGTAAGATTGTTGATTTTAATAGACTTATTTGGATGACACCTGAATTTAAAGTTATTTAACCACTGTTTTGCAGTTTCATATGGAGAATGGTATACATATTTTCTAGGATAGAAAATACTGTATGTGCTGAATTAGTTGCATTATGTCTCTGGGGGTTTTCACAATAAGTATTTTTTGTATACATTTTTTGGGGTTGGTAGTGGAGACCATGAACCGGCAAGCGCAGCGTAGAACGTCCACCCACAAGGTGGACAGATGTCCTAATAAAGACCGCAGGTACCCGCTGGATGCGAGCCGCTTACAGCCGGTCTTTGTGGAAGTCAATGCGGGAGGCCTACGTCTAGCAGTGGACGTTCTGAGGGAGCTGATAAACAATGATGGAGACTGTTGCCACATTGTGATTTATGCCACATTACAATTTAAAGGGAGGACCTGTATAATACATATAGGATGACTCCCGCTTGTCACCTAGAAAATAACAAAACACAGAAGAACTATCATCCGTGCCCTGCACATTGCCACTTCAACTTGCCGATTCTCTGGGCTATGTCGGTTTAGTTCGTCTAAGGATCTCCTCATTTCTGATTCGATCTCGTAGGGAAACTCCGAGCATAGCCCTCTCCATAGCTTGTTGTGCTACTTTGAGCTTAGCCAGGACTAGTGGAGCTGCCGGGGACTGGGGGCCTAGTCTTTTGTGTACTGGTTATTTGGGGGAGTTTTGCTAATACTCGCCACACTTGGTAGGCGGGTTGGCGAGCGCAGTTGAGTGTGATTGTTCAAGGAAGTCGCTGCTGCCCATCTTTCAGATTTCATACCTTAGCCGGCTCTTATGGCAACCACGGTTAGAGAGGGTGGGGTGCAATTCTTACGCCGTCACCGCCACGGTAAAAAAAATAAAATGGTAAAAAAAATAATTGATAAATTTAATGTTTGTATATAATTTTATATCTAATTGAAATGAGCAGGTGTCAGCAAAAAAGAAGCAGCCAAAGAAGCTAAGCTATCAAAAGAAGCGAAGAAAAAAGAATTGGAAGCCAAGAGAGAAACAATTAAGCAAGCGATAGAAGATGAAAGAGCAGCCAAAGCAGAGTTTGAAGTAATTAATAAGATTTACAAACCCGCAGAATGTGTGAAGGTAAAATTAGTTTGGAATCAGAATTATTTATTTGAAGATTTAACTCTCATGTCACATGTAGAGTGGACTAGAATGTACCGATTTTTTTTCTTCTTTTTTATGGTTGACAGGCTAGGTGTTTGACCACAGCTCACCTGATGTTAAGTGAAGGTGTGGTCGAAGATGGTAAAGCACACCTAGCCTGGAATGGAACTGGCTCTCAAGTGAGGCTGCCGGAACACACCGTTAAATGCTTGGCGGCAGATTTTCAACTTGAGGGTGGTAGCTAGCCAGCCGAGTACTAGAAAGTACCCTACCACCATGCTATGGTTTCCTCACGATGTTTTCCTGCACCGGCAGCTCAAGCTCATTGTTGGGGTTTGATCCCACGCCCTTCGGCATGAGAACCTACCGCGCTAACCACTGAGCTATCATCGCTACAAAATTCGATTGTATCAATGCTTTTACTATAGATGTTCTTTAGTTTGCAACATATCTTGTTTGCAGTTCCTACACATAATGATGCACCCTGCGCTTGCAAACGCTTGGTACATGATTGACACTGTGCGAGAAGTTACTACAATCGGCGCTGTAGTCTCGCCGACGGACACTATCACCGAGAATGGCCTGATCGTTTGGATGCGACGCATACCGCCCACTCTCGAAAGTGGGGGAGAACGGGTATATAATTTTTTATAACATACCAGCTGCGCCCCGCGGTGTTACCCGCTACATGTTTTCAGAATAAAAAGTAGCCTATGTTCTAATCCAGGGTCTCAGCTGCCACCATACCAAATTTCATCCAAATTCGTTCAGTAGTTTTTGCGTGAAAGAGTAACAAACATCCATCCATCCAAACTTTCACATTTATAACATTAGTGGGATATATATTCTTCTCTTTAACATTGGATTGAAAATGAAGGAGCCACGTACAAGTCGGCTCCACGCGAGTGTCTGTGCAGGCAGATGACCTAATCTGCCTCAACACTTTCTGTGAAGCCAATCAGCATTTTTTGTCATTTGTGCGTGTCTGTCTGTATTATAAGTTTGTTGATCCGAGGCGATGTTGCGACAATGATGTAATTGTCTGTATTTTGGATGGCATAACAAAAAACTGATCCATTAATTCGTCCGTTCGCAGTTGCTATCGCAATGGTCATGAACAGGCGTTATTTCTTATCACCAGGAGAACGTCTCGTTCCATCCAATATGATTCTTATTCTTATTCGGAATGGGGGCGATAAGTCCTGCACTGACGTCCCGCTTGGGGTGTATTGTGCATTTCCCCCTGCCAGCGTCTACCCGAGCCAACCCAGCTCCTTCAAGTACCGGAGCGAGGCTCTGGGCCGCTGGCAAAGTAGCTCCAGTGGATGAGATGGAGTTAAGCATGATAGCGAAAAGCAGTCTGCCTGTTGCGGTGATTTAGATGTGGTTTATGAGGAAGCTGCTTCATGCAATCTAGTGAAGATCCTAGTTACTTCTGTAGCTTTGCAATGCAGCAATCCAATATGATTCATGGTGGTTATAATGATTTCGCAGTTTCGAGTGTCCGCCATGAACCAACGCGGGCCGCGCTCCTTGTATGTGCTGCCAGCCGAACACGTGCCCTTGTTTGTGGAGAAGGACGACATCGACGCTCGCGTCGCGAATTTGCGGGCTATTGCGGGCACCTCGATCACATTCCTCATCTTCGGGGCAAGCGACGCGTACAAGTAAATAAATCAATTGTATAAATATCTTCAACTAGCTGCGCCCCGCGGTGTTACCAGCTACATGTTTTCGGAATAAAAAGAGTACCCTATATGTTAATCCAAGGTCTCAGCTACCTCCATACCAAATTTCATCAAAATCTGTTTAGTAGTTTTTGCGTGAAAGAGTAACAAACATCCATCTATCTATCCAAACTTTTGGTTTATAGAATGACTAGCTGCGCCCCGCGGTGTTACCCGCTACATGTTTTCGGGATAAAAAGTAGCCTATGTGTTAATCCAGGATCTCAGCTACCTCCATACCATATTTCATCCAAATCCGTTCTGTAGTTTTTGCATGAAAGAGTATTTAGTTATTAGGACATGACTTGAAATTGACTTTGACTTGCTTTTTATTACTTTGTGACCAAATATTTGACTCAAAGATATCATTACGAGCGCGAGCTTTGCTAGTAGTTTGTTATATGGAATAAATTATGTCTAGTGGTTTTTTTTCAGACACTCGCACGGCAATGGCTCGCAACGATTATCTCGAGCAAAGTTGAAGGAAATGATAACAGAATTGCAATTGAGTAAGTTAAAATAATAGTCTTTAAATATTTGCAAACACTAATACATTTAGATACAGAAAATTTACTTAAAATAATTTAAAACTAGCTTTGAGCGCAGATACACACACACACACACACTTGCTGTCCGTCCGGCCGTCTGTCACCAGGCTGTATCTCATGAACCGTGACAGATAGACAGTTGAAATTTTCACAGATGACGTATTTCTGTTGCCGCTATAATAACAAATACTAAAAAAACAAAATAAAATAAACCCGATAGGCTAGCCACTTCACGCCGGTGTGCTAGACTCTGAAGCTTTTGAAATTCACCATCGAATCATTTTACGTCGTATTTCCATTGCAGCATTGATTGTATATCACCATATTGACCTGCTCGAGGTGGAAACGCCGATGGAACTTGCCTCGCTGGTGGTGAACTACACCCGGGCCGTCGGTGAGGCGCCCTACAAGTGAGTAACACAGCCTGACGTAAGCATATTATACTAAAAAAAAATATAAACATTTTTTGTTTCCATTTATAGACAAATGGAGCATAATTTTACAGTGAAATCACAGCTTTTACACTTTATATGCTTAAGGTGGTTCAACTTCCATACAAATAATATTTTCCATTTATGGACAAATGGAGCATAAATTTATAGCTACTGGCATTTGTTTTGGTCTTTATTTGCGGTAAATCACAATTGCTCGTACAAAACAGTAGATTAATAGCATAATCTACTGTTTTATTCAAAAATCATAAATTAATAAATTTGATTTTATTTGATCTGCTGTTTTATTCAAGCAATTGTGATTTACAGCAAATAAAGACTAAAATAAATGCCAGTAGCTGTAAATTTATGCTCCATTTGTCCATAAATGGAAAATATTATTTGTATGGAAGTTGAACCACCTTAAGCATATAAAGTGTGTACATTTGATACAATGTGGAAAAACAGGTTTCTTCTTCAGCCTTGTTGACTCAGTTATATTCCCACCCAGGACAAACATTTTGTGGTATAAGCAAATGTTTGTTCTGTATGTATTTACAAAAAAAAAGTATTCCATCAGTTATGTGACTTCCATAGTACAAGCTTTGCTTAGTTTGGGGTCAGATGTTATATTTATTTTTCATGTTTTGTTGACAGGCTAAGGGTTTGACAACAGCTCCCCTGATGTTAACTGACAATGTATTCAAAGACGATAAACACACTTAGGATGGAAATAAAATTATTGATTGAGAATACACCTTTAGAAACTTGGCGATTTTAAACTTGAGTAGTTGAGTACCCTACCACCATGCTATGGTTTCCTCACGATGTTTTCCTTCACCGGCAGCTCAGGCTCATTGTTTGGCTTTGAATCCATGCCCTTCGGCGTGTGAACCGACCGCGTTAACCACTGAGCTATCATCTCTGCACTTGTGACTAAGACTTGGCATCACAATATATTTGAATTATATGAAATACTTATTTGACATCGGTGAAATGCACAAAGTGCGATGCCAAAAATTAACAAAAAGAAAATGTATTCCAGGAAAGCGAAGCGCGACTTCGACGAGCAAGCAGAGTTCTACATGCGCGGGGACAACAAAAACTGCGTCACCGTCGACAAAGATGGTACAATTTTTTTCCATTTATGGACAAATAGAGCATAATTTTACAGTGAAATCACAACTACTAACATTTATTTTGGTCTTTATTTGCGGCAAATCACAATTACTTATTTAAAATCATAAATAATTCAGAAATTTGATTTTATGCTAGTAATCTACTGTTTCATTCAAGCAATTGTGATTTACCGCAAATAAAGACCAAAATAAACGCCAGTAGCGGTTGTTTCAGTGTAAAATTATGCTCCATTTGTCCATAAATAGAAAAAAAATATTTGTATGGAAAACGAACCACCTTAAGAATCTGCTTGTTGTCAAATTAGTTAAATTTAAGTTCTCATCAGTGTTGTAACTGAAACGACTGTTAAGTGGAAATTAATTAAATATATACCTTGAATATTGAAAATGAACTTCTGCACAGTAACGCCTGAATCAATCAATTATTATGTCAAATTAAAACAAATACACATAATAATTATGTTGCATCTTTGTTTTTGTTTGTATTAAATACATATTCTGTGGGTTCATTGTTTTTTCTACCTTTATCTTGTTTGTATTCTCAGGTAATGGTTTGAGTCGCCTCTGGGAGCAAATGCTGGCAGTTCTGCCGCAGTCCAGCCTGGAGGTGGCGCGTACCCTGGGCGCAGAGTATAAAAACCCAAGCGGTTTATTGCAGGTAATTTCCCAATTAAAAATTAAAAAAAAAAGTAATTAAAAATTAAAATATTTTTTTTTGCAATTTTTTTTTTTAATTTATTCTTGGCCCTGGACATTTGACCTTATTTAGCCGCTTATTTGTTAAAAAAATATTTTTATTGTGCTGTATATCATATTTTATTTATAATTGTTTATATTATTTTATTTATAATTACTATTCTTATTCTTATTCAAAGTGGGGGCGATGAATCCTGCACTGACGTCCCGCTTTATGTGTTTTGTGCATTTCTCTCTACCAGCATCTACCCGAGCCAATCCAGCTCCTTGAATTATCAGAAGGAGGACGCTGGCATAGTTAGTAGCTCCAGTTAACTTACAAGCAGCCCTGGTCTTCCTATTATTTTACTCATTATAATATAATGCCTCCATATTAGTAAATAAATAAATTAATAAATATTTGAGGACATTTAACACAGCGCCATCTAGCCCCAAACTAAGCAAAGCTTGTACTATGATAGCTGATAGAATACTTAAATACTTTTTTTTGTTGTAAATACATACTTATAATACATACAGTACACCCAGATACAGAACAAACATCGATGTTAGTCACACAAATGTTAGCCCCGAGTGGGAATCGAACCCACGCCCTTCAGCTCTCGAAGCAGACATACCGCCACTGTACCAACAGGGCTGTCATCATACCATGCTTCATTATATATTTACGACTTGTTTTTGCCTCGAAGTACTCTGCCACTCTTAGCAGTTCTTGAGATATACCTACTATAATTACTATGTGTTACAAATTACTATATATATAATGAGTGGATAATCCTTTACCGACGGTTGGGGGGCATCGCGGCTGTTCGGACAATGGCAATTTGTATTCAGCAAAAGTTTTTTTTTTTTTTGTGATTTTTTTTTTCTAATTTTATTTTCGTGTATAAATGTTTAAATTTTTGCAGGAGTTTCAAAATGATGATGGCATAGCGACAGTAGCCGATATCGGAATAACACGCGCAAACGTACCTGGAGCGAGATCTCGCAGATTAGGACCGGAGTTTGCAAGGAAATTGCACACTTTGTTCACGACTGAAGACGGCGATACTGTTATTGAGTAGTTTTGGCGGGAACGCGGAAACAGGAAAGGGTCGTGTCACTCCAGTTGTATTTTTTTCAGAAACTTGTCTGTATGCCTAAAAATAGTGATAAATAAAGCGCCAAATTACAAACGCGAGTGTGGGGAAGTAGTATAATGAGGTTAAACATGATTTTACGTATTGCTTCCGAAACTCAATCGAAGCTTATAGAAAAGTCGCCACTATTTTACTAATGCATGACTGGACCCGGCCCACAAGGACTGGACTTGGATTGTAACTAAAGGTTTAAAACATAAATTGCAAAAACTAAAGTACATATGGAGATCAGGCATTAAGGACTGCATATACATTTGCCGACGAGATATTATAAAAAAAAAATAGTTTTACCTGAGTTTTGCTATAAAATGTCATAATTGCACTTGTCTAAGTGTTAGTCAAGTATTGCAGAATTTCAATAATTTTTACAAACCTGGAGTAAACAGGTTTCTTCTAGAAAAGCATGCTCCATCCTAGACAATATCACTGCAAAAATTTTAGGAAAGATGTCGAAACTAAATACATTAAAAAAAAATAATTAAAAAAAAATCTAATTGTTAGAAATAAGCAAAACTGTCACGCCCTCTGGATGTTACACAATACTTGAATAGCTAATTAACGTGCTATCTTGGTATAGTTTTTAGAGAAGTAAGAATAAATTTTATATTAATTATGTCGAAAATGATCTCAATTGTACTATTATTGTCTTTATTAGTATTAATCTTGTCTGGTTGGAAACTAGTATATTTAATGTTTTGACTGTAAATGTAAATAAAATACTTTTTTAAAATCTTGATTTATTGTAAGTGATTTATCAGAGATTATGATTATCCTTGACCACTCTCATATACATGCCTATGTATTATATTTAACCTTAAAAAACTAGCCAACCTCAACTACTTGATAATTGGAATGCTGCCTGGCAGAGATCTAAAAACATCACTGGCAAATTTTATGGCCAAATTCAACCAACAGTCCCCCCAAAACCCTGGTTTTTCAAATTTAAAAAAATTGACAAGCAAGTCACTTCAACTATTTGCCGCCTGCGGCTGGGTTTCGCTTGCACCCCGGTGCTCCTTATGAAAATAAGAGTCCGTGACCACTCTGTGAGTGTGGGCTAGCTGAAGGTACAACCAATCACATTTTTTTCGAATGTCCTAGATATCGCGGCTCCCTTTATGACATGATCCCGAAAGATCTTCCACTCCCTATTAACTTCTCCAACCTCCTCCCCCTAGTGTTTTCTCCTTTTGTGTATATTCTTAGTAAATTTATCAAAATTAATAAGATTCATCTTTGAATCTTGCTTTTTATTGGTGTTTTTGTATATATCTAACGTGTATACTTTATGTGATGTGACGTTTTGTATTTGTCCCTTTGTCTAGATAAAAAATAATAATACTAACCTAACCACTAACAAAATAATAGTAATAAAAAAAAAGAAAAAGTAACTGCAAACACAGTCAACACCGGACAATATGCGCCAGATGAAAAATATACTGATACCAGACACTGGCAAAATTGTGGCAACACCGCAGAAGCCAAGAAGAAAAAGTTGAAGTTGAAGTTGAAGTCATCTGTGGCCTGTGGATCTGTCAGATCTGTGATCATAATTATCCAAGAATCCAACTTCTAACCACAAATTATTTATTTTATGTAACAATTTCATTAAATTACATAAAATTTGTTTATCTTACTTTTAAAAACTTTAGTAGGTATATACCACAATGACTGTTTATTTATCAAGAATTGCTTGTAGCACTCTAAGAAGTGCAAGCGCTCGGTGTGTCAACGCCGGCTTTGCCACCGAATTCAGACAGGCAAAATTTTCGGTTTTTTCCTCAAAAAGTGAATTTTTCTCAATACCAAATAAACTAGATGTAAGAAAATATTCTGGTGATGTCATTGTACCGACCGCTGCGTTGGATCATGCTGGAATGCCGTTGAAATTGAAGATAACCCACAAGAAAGCTTCAGCGGTAGATCTCAGCAATAAGGAAGGGCATTATTTGACTTTGACTTATGCTACCGCAAATGCATATGATTTGAAGAGTCTAAAAGAGGCCCTACATCAACAAAAACTTTACGAACCTGGACAGTAAGTAATGATTTGTGCTTATGTCGAAAACTTGTGTATTACATCATGTTTCATCAATGGTAGAGAGATAGTGTGGGACAGTATTACAGTCTAAATATTTTTACGAAACAAAGTCACTTAGTCTATCAAAAAAAAAACCTGAATATAATTCGATACAAACTTTTTTCACCATTAAAATATAACTATAGTTTTAAGGCAGCACAATGTAATTTGCTGATGAATAGTCATGATTATATAATAAAGAAACATTCTGCTTAGCTTGGGTTGTTTTAACAACCTAACAATGTTTTTATTTTTCTTTCAATAAGTGGTAGCCCATTTGGAAACTGAGCTTTATAATCCTGAAGTTGTCTTTATGTTTTAAGTAACTATTTCGCTGAAGGTATGATGTTTAGGTTTTAAAGACTCATTAACAGTTCAAAAAATATATAATGTGTCATAAATATGATATATGCAGATTTGCTGACCGACACTCAATCATAATCATTGGCAGTTGTTATTATTGTCAGTTGAAAGTTAAACCCTGTTTCAGTTTGAAGACTCATGAAATCGGAGGTGTGGTGGTAGCGAGTGCAGTGTACTCTGTTGGCTCAGAGCCACGAGAGATCTTGTTCTTCCGTGAAGGTGCAGTCGTCTTCTGGAACTGCACCGAGTTGGAGGCTAATAATGTGTTGGAGTTTATACGGCCGTGAGTGGGACAATTTTCTATTACTTATCCTATTTTTCTAAACAATTTTACTATGGCAAATATACTCATCAAGGACAAGTTTCATGAAATCAAGACAATTAACCCGGCGTCATTGTGGTACGAAATTGTTACACAGATGTTGAGGTGGGTCAATATAACCCGTGTATGTAAAGTATGACATTTTCATGTTTTTTTGAATATATTCGTAATTATAATGCGTATTTACACTCTGATCTTAGGAATAAATGAAAAAAAAATTATCACAAAGCATTTATTCAAAGTGTTAAAACAAAAACAAAAGTATTTAAACAAATTAAAATCTCTTGGAGTTTTATCACGTTCTTTGCTAAAATATAGTCTTTTCAGTCTCATAGAGCGCTTATATAATACCTATCTGATACACATATCTTTGGGAAAAACTTTAATAAATCTAATTAAAATGGTTCTGGAGAAACAGGACGCTCTTGCTGTGGCAGCGTTGAACGATTTGCGCTAGATGGCAACTGCGTTCTAATTTCATTTAGCGGGACATTATCGTCATCACTGTCTGAGTACTCCTGTACCGTATCGCTTGGCTACAAACACTCAGGAGATCCTCTTCATCCACATCATCGTTATCAGACCAATCTTCTTCTGAACCAGATTTCTCAAGAATTGACAAAATTCGTTGAGTCTCTCTATCCATGTTCCTAACTACCTTCGATTAAGGAAAAAATAATAATATCAATCAAATGTGAATATAAGAACACAAGAAAAAAATTAAATAAACACAAAAAAAAAATTTTGTAACAAAAAATCATACAAAAATAAGGCGCAAAATTGTTACGATAACTGTGAGGATGGGTCATATTTACCTTTTTGAAAAATACGGGCGTTAAGCTCAGCTCGCGGTCACTGCTTGACTCAATTCTTTTCGAAAACGTTTAGAACACATCGTTGGCTCCAGCTACTGAGAAGAATAGCAATGTCGCGCGCGCACGTAAAAAAATATTTACATTTTTTAAAACACTGGGTCATTTTGACCCAACCTCAATGACGCCGGGTTAAAATTGTGCTTTGATGCCATAAGATAGCATTAACTACTATAACTAGCCATCCTTATCCCTTATACTTACTGAATTGTTATGAAGAATTTTAAGTGTTACAAGTGTATACTTAGGAACTAAAATCAACCACAATAAATTGATGGATATTTGTCTTTGTAATTTTAACACTAATTTGCTACAGTAGTGAAGGCTACAGATAACACAATGTTACCAGTTCACTTTAGAACACAAAAAAAAAACTAACTTTTTATTTATTTAATATAAATAATTTTTATATAGAATAACTTTATTTTACAGATTTGAAGTAGAGAGTTACCCAAAAGATGTAGTGGAAAAAGAAAAGGAAATCATGACTTATGTATACCAACAAAATGCGTAAGTCTTACTTTTTTTTTTATGTAAGAAGTAATGAGACGAACGAGACACTCTCCTGATGGTAAGAGATAACGCCTGTCCATGACCATTACAGTGATACACAGAACTTTGAGTAACAAAACAAAGTCCAGGGCATCACTGCTTTGGTGCTCATTACTTTGAGACTTTCAACAGCCCAGTAATTTCGCTAGCTGCAGTACTGATTTTGTTGGTTCTTACCTCTGTTAATAAAAATGACTTGGAAGACTTATCTTTTATAAACTTTTTGAATGTTGTAAACTGTGTGTGTGACAGTGTGTGTGTGTGTGTGTGTGTGTGAGAGAGAGAGAGAGAGAGAGAGAGAGAGAGAGTGTATGTATTAGTGTGTGTGGGAGAGAGTAAGTGTAAATGTGTGTGTCTGTGATTTGGATAATAGAATCAAGTTTCCATCTCCATTTTTGTTCGTCACTCCAAAGTTGCACTAATGAGGAATTAAATGAAAAATTGTCATTTCAGGAAATCATGCCATTTACAAGAATCATGCTTTGTGATGGTGCCAGAAAGAGACAATTCTTTGGAAAGATACACTTTTAGGTGAGTTTTTCTTTATTTTTTATTTTTATTGTTTTGCATACATTATTAACAAAAAAATCATATTGTAGCCACGCTATGGTGCAGTCGGCGCGGCTGGGCGCGTGGGAGTCCCGGCTGGAGGCGCTCGCGTCTTCCGTCCGGTACCACACCGCGCGCATGGAGAGAGATGGAACCAGTAACGTCGACAAGAAGGAGGTAACATAACATGATGACTGTTTACCATTTGTATAACATGTGGGTTATAGGGACCACTCTCATTTTGTCTCGACCGACAGGATTGTTGAGCTAGGAAACGGTCAAGCCAATTATATCACAATCTCACAAATTTAGACAACACACACACACACACACACACACACACACACGGACCATTCGGTACCGTTCCGTATCATTATCTAAACGGCGAAAACCTCTTTTATTGTATGGGCCTCCTTAATTATTTTAATTAATTATGTTTAAATAGAACATAAAACTAAATATTCTGTGAATAGTTAAAGCGTCTACCTGTCACCGTTATTAGCATAGACAAAAGTTTACAAGTTTTGACCATTTTGCGTTTTTACTTTAAATATTGTATCGTCAGGTTGTCCGTAAACTGGGCGAGCTGTTCTCACTCCGGCACCGGCTGAATGTGGACTCGGACCTGCTGGACACCCCGGACTTCTACTGGGAGCAGGAGGAGCTGGAACGTCTGTACTCAGCCACCGTGGCCTACTTCACCATACCTAGGAGGACCAGGGTACCGTTTCCTTTGCTGTCACTGGTTGTAGTCGCTTTAAGAACTATGTCAGTTATATGTATAGCAATATGAAAGGTTTGTTGTTGGAAAGCAGGAAAGGAGGAAGTTGTCGATGATGGTAATGATACCTAGCTTCGAAAAGCTCTCTCAATTGAGGCTGCCGGAACACGGTCGGCGGTCACATCAGGTGAGCTGTGGTCAAACGTCTAGCCGGTCAGCCATAAAAAAAAAATTGTGATAATTTAAATCATGAAATTAATTTTAACCCGTTTCATTTTCCAGGTGTTGAACGAACGTCTATCCCACTGTGTGGAACTTCTTGAACTGCTATCCTCGTGGGCGGCAGACCGGCACCACATCAGACTCGAGTGGATGATCATCGTGCTCATCCTGGTGGAGGTGTGCTTCGAGCTGCTGCACTTCGCTGACAGGTACATCCGTGATGATGAAGCACGGGTGGAGTCATTGAAACATTAGATCATTAGATTTGAACTGGAGACACAGATGTAGATAGAACAGCTTGGAACTGCTCTTGTCATTACAAGTCCTAAGATAAGGTGTTTAGAAAAATGTACTTATGTGGTGATGGAGTACTAACAAAGATAAGGGATCAGTAGGTTCTGGTCATAATGGAAACTGAAGTAATCAGAACAGCTTGGACGTGTTTGTATCATTCTAGATCCTAATCACTGCATCTGGCAGTAAGAACTCTGTGATGATGGAGCACGTGTGAAGTTAGTAGAACAATAGGTTCTGGTGGTGCTGGAAACTCCTGAGTAGTTGGAACAGCTTGGAGGTGTTTGTGTCATTCTAGATCCTAATCACTGCATCTGGCAGAAAGGTATTTCTGTGATGATGGAGAACGGGTGAAGTTAGTAGAACAATAGGTTCTTTTGGTGCTGGAAACTCGGGAGTAGTTTGAACAGTTTGGATTTGTCCGTGTCACTCTAATCTTAGATCCTCGTCTGGAGGTAATATATTTTTGTGATGATGGAGTATATTTTTATGATGATGGAGTACAAGTTAGTTGATTAATAGGTTCTAGTGGAATTAACGGGCGTTTTATCTTTATGCAATAAATAGTAAAAGCCGCCATAAGTTGTAAGTCATACTTTAGATAGAGATGTAGATCATAAGAAGTTTCTGTGATATTTTTTTTTTATCATTTTGGCATGTTGAATATGATCACTTTCATTTTGTATAAGTAATTAAATATATACATGTAACATACTTATGAGCCAAAAATTATTACACTAGATTCTATCGTATTTATGTCGCTATTCTATTTCGTAATTTTATGCATTTCTTTACATTTAATTTATGAGTACAATAATTAGTTTTATTCACATTAAAAGTTATAATATTTTTGTATATGTATTAATTTGTCATAATTAAATGTTTATATATATTCTTATGTAGTTTATTTTAAATCCTTATTACATTAGGCTTGATAGAAGTTTGTTTCGTTAATTTATATTTAAGAACCACACATTTGAACGATGCATCTGTTTGACATGCCACAAAAACTTGGCGAGTTTTACGCAAATTGTCATGCTAGATTATGGAGAACTTGACTAGTTTTAAGCAATTCATTATGCCAGATTCTGGAAAACATAGAGTTTTAGGCAATTCGTCATGCTAAATTGTCGAGATCTTGACGAGTTTTACGCAATTATCATGCCAGGTTTTCGAAAACGATGAGTTTTGCGCAATTTTTCATGCTATATTGTCGAGATCTTGACGAGTTTTACGCAATTTGTCATGCTAGACATTCTGGACAATGTAACAATAGGGTTATTCTATCTATGCAGACATCTGGCGATGCCGGAGCGACCTCGCCTCGGGCGACCCATTCCACCGGACTTCGAAGAAAATCTGCTGCAAGATCTGGCACTCATCGACTCTTAGTATTACTTGGTACTGTGTACTAACATTTTTCTACCTCTTTTGTTACTACTATAGTAGTTTCATCTAGTAGCAGTTGTGGTGTAGGACTAGGTACTCAAATACCACCAAAGTCTCCAGTTTTGTCCAGTTTTGGTTGAATCGTGGCAGCTGTAACACAGGGTTACCTAGCACAGCAGCCAACGAAAACCCAAACTGATACTACTTATTTTATGATATTGTTATTAATCAGACTCATTAGCTTATATACAGCTTAGTGCTTAGTGTTAGATAAATGACCGAGAGTGTTATTTCCAACTGAACTTTATCTCGTGTCGGATGACGCGGAAAAAAGCTGTTCCATTAGTTAACCCATGACCAAATGTGTGGGGCAGCTGTTTTTTCCGAGTTTTGCCCATACTAAAAGTTTGTAATGGTAAGTGCAACATCCTCCTTTCGGCTTAGTACACTCCAAACTTGTAACCCTGTAAATAGGATTATGCATAATTTTAAATTTATTGATAATTTTGAATAGGTAGAAACTCTTTATTGTGCACACCATAAACAGAAAAAAGTACCTACAGAGAACAAAACCATCTTACGAGCTAGTGCCACAAGTGGCGGACTTATCGCTAAGAGCGATCTCTTCCAGGCAACCAAGAATAAACAAACACGATAGATGATAAGAAACAGACGTAATAAAGACATTTCATAGGAAATAGATTTAGTATGTAGAACTTGATATGTAAATTGTAAAATCTAATTCCAAGATTCTATTACTAAGTAGTTGGAGGAAACTATAGCATAGTGGTAGGGCACTCGGCTGACCAAGTAACGTGCTGAAGTTGGAAATCTGCCAACAAGCAACTAACAGTCCGGCAGCCTCACTTCACAGCTAGGCTAGATAAATAAATAAATAAATAAGTGAGCTATGGTCAAACGTCTAGCCTGAAAAATGTAAAATTTAAGATATTTCTTTAATTAGTTTTAGTAACACACTTTGTTAGTTTATAAAATACAGTATTAAAATTAGTTAAAATGTAGTCATCATCATCATTTCAGCCGTAGGACGTCCACTGCTGGACATAGGCCTCCCCCATTGACTTCCATAAAGACCGGTTGGAAGCGGCTCGCATCCAGCGCGTTCCTGCGGTCTTTACTAGGTCGTCTGTCCACCTTGTGGGTGGACGTCCTACGCTGCGCTTGCCGGTCCGTGGTCTCCACTCCAGAACTTTGCAATGTATTTTATGCAGAAATTTAAAATGTAGTAATGTAAGTTATTTCCTATTGAAGAATTAAAGACTGGAAAGATGTTTGTGATCTTTTTTTTATATGTATATAATAAATATATGATTTGTAAATATGTTTTTATTTCGTGACTTTATCCCATAAGCATACGCCCTTTCTCCACTTAACTCATTCGTTATCTCTACTTTCTCTACATCCTATATGGAAGTCTTCAAATCCAAAGTAACTTTCTTCTTCTTAAATTATTTCTAGGTAGATAAGCGTGCTCTTAGACCGCGTATGCTTAACTTAAGGTGGTTCGATTTCCATACAAATAAATTTTTGCCATTTATGGACAAATGGAGCATAATTTTACAGTCCACGACCAAACTTTTTGCCTCGGCAATACGGCCAAAACCGCATCAAACTGATAGATTCGATTATCCTGACAAAACACACCGAATATTTCCTTCGAAAATACCCACATCAGCAATTTTTCACGTATCGTTTGACTTGGCGGGATTTAAAAAAATGACAAATAAAATACCGAATTGTAGGATCAAAGCAATCTGATTTTCACTACAGTTGAAAAGCTCTATGCTCATGATAAGGAGTGGACTTCAATAGCACCAAACGGAGGCGTGAAAGGGAGAACGAGAAGCATTTGCCCAGCAGTGGGACAAAATAATAATAAGTCTAGGCCCTAGTCAGAAAAAAATTATTAAAAAAAAAACCCAACTGCAAAAAAGACAATTTAAAAGTAATGCACTCGAAACAAGATTTGAGAACAGAAAACATAATAGATATATAAATTTACAATTAAAAAAATTGACTCCATAACCAACTAAACGCACTGCTCCATTGAAACAGCGAGGTTTCGGAGTAAACGCATAATATCATCGATGAAAACAATTTTTAGATTTTTGTTGATTTTTTAACAACCGCTCGATTGATTTCGATATAATTAAGAAATAGTATGATCTATCAAGGAGTTTTGGCGGGAACGCGGAAAGAATCGTGACGCCCCGTTGTATTTTTTTCCAAAACTAGGGGTATGCCAAGTGTTTATGCATAAAAATAGTGGTGTTTTACTCATAGGCAGCCCGTACACGTAGCGCGCGATCCGCGATCCGCGATCCGCGATCCGCGATCAATGATCGCGATCCAGACTGATCGTGTACGAAGCGGATTGACGGACTGATGCTCCGGATCGCATAATATCTAGAAATTTTGAAATCATGATCGCGGATCGCGGATCGCGGATCGTGATCATGATTGAACGTGTAAGGCGGCCCATTAAGTGCCGAATCACAAGCGCGAGTGGAAAAATGATATAATGTGGGGAAACATGACTTTTCGTGTTGCTTCCAAAACTCCATCGAAGCTTGATAGTAAAGTCGCCACTATTTTCCTAAAGCATGACTGGACTTGACTGACACGGACTGACCAAGACTGGACTTTGACTATAATTATAGCTTCGAGGAAACATAATTTACTTTTGAAACTTGAAAATATAAAACACTTGACACTTGCAAATGCTCAAAATGCGACGCCAAAACCAAAGAAAAAAAAAAGATCTACCAAGCAAAAAAGAAATCATCAAAATCGATTCATGATTGTGCTGCATAGAGGTTTTCTTTGCCTGCACTATAACAGCGTCAACCAGCTTTTAAGTAGGTCTACTGTAATTGTATTCATGTAGGTACATGGCGCAGAGAACACGCGACTTCCGACACGCCACACGACGCGACACGACACGACACGACGCCGGCGTGGCCACGGCACAACACAATGGGTGTCAAAGATATGCGACACCTGTTTTCTGTTACCTATTTCTATTTACTTGAAGTAGGTACCCTTCAGTGAGCTTAGAGTGTGTAAATTGTTTATATAAATCTATGATTAAAAAGCTAAGTAAGTATGCACTTGCTCCTACTCCTTTACGCAAAAACTACTGATTGGATTTGGCTGAAATTTGGTATGGAGGTAGCTGAAATCCTGGATTAACACATAGGCTATTTTTATCCCGAAAACATGTAGCAGGTAACACCGCGAGGCGCAGCTAGTTATTAAATATGAAAAAATGATAAAAACTTTAGTATCAATATCTTTGTTAAGAAATAACAATATTCAAATTTATTAGTTGCCTTACTAGGCAAAGCCTATATCAAGGTAACTTACGCTTCTGATCACAATATTGTTCGATAATCTATTTGGCAAAGTAGGTACCTACAGATCGCGTCATTTAAAAAAAAACGCCGGTGGTCAATGATGTTTTTAATTATATTTATTGATAAAATCTATAAAGCGGAAAGATTTGTATTTTTGTATGTTCGTAACGAATAAACTCAAAAACTACTGAACCGATTTCAAAAACTCTTTCACCGTTGTTAAGCTACACTATCCCCGGGTGACATAGGCTACTTTTTATCCCTGCATTCCCACGAGAACGGGAACTACGCGGGTGAAACCGCGAGGCGTCTGCTAGTTTTTTGTAGCGATGATAGCTCAGTGGTTAGCGCGGTAGGTTCGCATGCCGAAGGGCGTGGGTTCAAACCCCAACAATGAGCTTGAGCTGCCGGTGAAGGAAAACATCGTGAGGAAACCATAGCATGGTGGTAGGGTACTTTCTAGTACTCGGTTGGCTAGCTTCTAACGGTGTGTTCCGGCAGCCTCACTTGAGAGCCAGTTCCATTCCAGGCTAGGTGTGCTTTACCATCTTAGACCACACCTTCACTTAACATCAGGTGAGCTGTGGTCAAAACAACTAGCCTGTCAACCATAAAAAAAAAAAAAAGTCTAAAATATTTTTCAATGTACCTACCAATAACCAATATACGAAGACGCGAGCGGAAGGCTGGTAAAACAATAGGCATAGTACTTTGGTGCACGAGTGTACCTACCCACGCGCAAACACTTTCCTCCAGCGTTATTTTTACATGACGTGAACTATACGTATCTAACAAAGAAGTTATCAATAAAGCAAAATTTAAAATACTAGTTAGCAGTATGTACTATGTAGGTACGTACCTATGTAGTTATTATATTCGTAGGATACCTAGTTCTCAATACGCCGACAGCGAAGCGCCATGTTCTTTCAGTGTAACATGTCTAGCATATTCAAGCTAGTCTATCGTTTTGTCTGGATGCGTCATCGCAGACGAAGTTATCGATTTGTTGTTAGCCCTGTGTAGGTAGGTCTGAACAACCAATGTACACGCGACGGGCTTTTCCATACTTCAGGAAAATTCCGTCGCGCTTTTCAATAAAGCTAATTTAAATATGTTTTGCTTATAAACTTCTATGTAAATAAATAAATAGGAGCGGCTGGGTCAAGAAAGGGAATAAAAAGATTAAGGTCAGAATAAGATCGAGGTCAACAAATACATACAAAATCATTTATTGATGATACGGAAAAAATATTTAATAAGTAATAAAATGAACTGATTGACATTTTGTAATTGACCACATGACGTAATTTATCATCATCATCATTTCAGCCGTAGGACGTCCACTGCTGGACATAGGCCTCCCCCATTGACTTCCACAAAGACCGGTTGGAAGCGGCTCGCATCCAGCGCGTTCCTGCGGTTAGGACGTCTGCCCACCTTGTGGGTGGACGTCCTACGTTGCGCTTGCCGGTCCGTGGTCTCCACTCCAGAATTTTGCAGCCCCATCGGCGATCAGTTCTGCGTGCTATGTGTCTCACCTAATTGACATAATTAATTAATCTAAAATTGACATTATTTACTATTTTGTCTAGTTTTTGCACCCAATTCTGGGTTAAGTATGGTCTAAGTCTACGCGACGTTTGAATTTATGTACCAACATTTTGACACTTGTACCTACTAAGCAAATATTGTTAACATGAGGCAACCTAATTTGAAAATTTATAAAAATCTAACTTAGATAGATACATAATTATATATATAGTAGATAAAACATAGATCAGTCATTCTAGAAAAGTCTTTCCCGTTTTTTGTTGACAAATTTTCGTTTCATAAAATAGTCTTGTGAAATAGTGGCAGTTTAGTTGGGAGATCGTTTGGCTTCCAATCTGGAAGTCTTGGGTTCGAATTCCGCGGCACGCACCACACTCACACATTGTCTTTTCAATGTTAAGCGCGTATTGCCGCTGACTTTAAACAGTGAAGGAAAATATCATGAGAAAAGCTACATATATATATTTTTTTTTTCCTTTACTAGACCTGCGATCAGTCGCCTAGACTATAATCAGGTGAGTTGCAAGAGGTTTAGAGAGGTAGAGCCACTGCTCCATCTCCCCTTAGTAAGTCAGCACATCGGCTCTCTTGAGTCTTCTTATTGGATTTGGCAGCAGGAGCATACTGGATAACGGGTTTGGGTGAGTTGTCAAGCGGTCCTTGTAGTTGGCTGAGTATCGTTTTGCTTCGTCCAAAATAGTTGGGATTTCCAGATACTCATGAATTTCCGAATTGGGAGCATACCAGGGCGCCGAGGAGAGTACCCTTAGAATATTGTTTTGGGCTCTCTGGAGGCACATGGTGTTGGATTTGCTGGCTGTCGACCACAGTTGGATTCCATATGTCCAAATCGGTTTTATTATGGTACAATATACCCTCAGTTTGTTGGATAGAAAACCTACATATGCCTGAGAAATCTTGAAAAAAAGTTCTCGTAGGTATGTAAAGTCTTACCAACCCGCACTTGGCCTTGACATTGACATTGAGAGATGTCCGCGCCCAGTATAAAATCTAAATTAAAATGAAAACAGAGATGATTCGGGAAAATAATTTTGTAACAAAATGAAACAATTTAAACACTCTAATCCTTAATCGCCGTCTAAATTCATAATTCACTAAGATCATAGGTCAACTCACGAGCTATCTCTTCCACTCGACTTCGCTTTCACTTCGCTTGACGGGGATGAAATGTGGCGTAGAGATAAGTCAGGATAAGAACGAATAGGTAGGGGGTAAAGTGTTTATTTAGTCTTCGTTACTTACGAATATGTACTGAGAATCAATTTAAAAAATGAAGTAGGTATTAATAATTTTATCAAGTTTTATTTTTTTACAACATATAGACTTGCTTTTGGACGCCATTATGCCCGATGTTAGGCGAAGATGCAGTCTACGATGTATGTATAGCGTATGAGTACGCTTGCCTAGAAGAACCCTATTGAACATACCCAGATTGTATCTATCAGGGAACCCCCAATTGGGTAGCAAATGGCTCGACCGATTTAAATAATGTTTTGTTTTCTAATTTTGTAAATTGATGGAAGCCGCATTAAACTCCGTTACGTAGTTTAAAAGATCTAAGCGTACAGACGGTGAGAAGCGACTTTGTTTTATACTTTGTAGAGATACTAGCCACCCGCCCCGGCTTCGCACATGTGCAATGTAGATATTAATGTGGCGCATATGCATGTATTATACATACACACCTTCCTCTTGAATCACTCTGTCTTTTGATGGAAACCGCATTAAAATCCGTTGCGCAGTTTAAAAGGTCTAAGCGTAGAGACGGCGGGAAGCGACTTTGTTTTATACTATGTAGAGATTTTTTACTTACGAGGGCAAAGCCCGAGCTCTAGGACACTGGGTATGAACTTATGAAGTACCTTTTAGCGATGTTAGCTGAGTGGTTAGCGCGGTTGGTTCGCATGCCGAAGGGCGTGGGTTTAAACCTCAACAATGAGCTTTGGAAAACATCGCGCGGAAACCATCGCATGATGGTAGAGTACTTTCTAATATTCAGCTGGCTAGCTACCACTCTCAAGTTGAAAGTCTGTCTGTCAAGCCATCTAAAAAACCTACATAACAGTAATCTTTTTTCTTTTTTTGTACAAAAATGAGACGCACATGACTCTCTCCTGATGGTAAGAGATAACGCCTCCCCATGACCAATGCAGCGATACACACAACTTTGAGTAACAAAACAAAGTGTCAGTTATCACTGCTACCACACACATCCCACCTAACTGGCAGCCTTACTTGAGAGCCAGTTTCATTCCAGGCTAGGTGTGTTTACCATCTTCGACCACGGCGCTACTTAACACCAGGTGAGCTATGGTCAAACACCTAGCATGTCAAATTCAATCTTTTATTCAGCTTGTGTGATATAAGATTTGAATTGAATGATGACTCGGCGACATCGCGGGATAATCAAATAGCAAATCTCCGTTTTTATGTCCCTGGAAATTTGTTATCACCCCCGACACGGCGCGCGTGCGCGACGCGATACTTTGCCAGTCAGCTGTCACCCTCGGGGTGGTCTACCGCTTTACTTTGAGGTTAGTTATATCAATCAGCCGCTTACGTTACTAAAAATAAATAGAAAAAGAGAAGTGATTTTTTGACTATTTCTCGCTGTACAGCTGGTATTTCTGCCGCACTGCGGATGTATTGCGGTTCATTTAAAATAGTGCTGATGCTTAGTGGTTTTTTTGGTAGAATCAGTGATTTTTTGAGTGGGATCCTTTGTTTGGATAAATACGCTGTTTTTGGTAAGCCGTATTTGTTTATATTTTTGTAAAAAAAGTATACACAGTTGTGTTGCAAATCTAGCAGATGTTTTCTTGCTTTGTTGTTTTGTCTGTCTAGCTCTGGCTGTATTATAACGTTGAAATAGAGTTCAAGATCGCGTGATTTGTTGATACTACTTGACAGAGGGTCGTAGAGAGAGCTGTTTCTATGTGTCTACGAAAAGGAATATGTACTTGACAAATGTACATAGGTACTACAGATCGTATCGGGCTATACGTTTGGGGTGTACTACGCCGAATGGGGGTTATTGTATATATGATTATGAACAACTTTTACCATAGATGCAATTTTAGAAACCACGAAAATCAGCTGTTTTCATGTGACATGTCACAGCGCCCCTGGCGGGAGTAAATTACTCATTAATATGGAATTATACAGTTGTGTCAGCTGCAAAACTTATTAACATTTCATCTCGTCTCATCTCGTCGTCTACTAATTTAAAATCCTTTGATTGTTTTAAATTCGATACTGGTATCGAACCAACATTGTAGCTTCAACAAAGAATTATTTCGCGACATTTTTAAAACTACATAGAATCCTCATAATAGAAAAATGTGACAAATTCAACAACTGTTTTTTTTTTATGTAAAAAGTTATGAGACGAACTAGACGCTCTCCTGGTGGTAAGAGATAACGCCTGTCCATGACCATCGCAGCGATACACATAAAACGAAAGTCCAGGGCATCACTGCTTTGGCGCTCATTACTTTGAGCTTTTTGGTAGAGTTAGTCTCAACAGCCCAGTAATTTCGCTAGCTGCAGTACCCTTCAAACCGGAACACAGAAATGCTTACACACTACTGCCTGCTTAGCAGCAGAATAACTGGTATTGCGGTGGTACCTACCAAGACGACCTCCTGCTAAGGAGATCTACCACCAAGTAAACTGATAGTTCTATAGTAAAAACTTGACAACAGCAAATACAACGATGTGCAAAGCCATATACGTAAAAAAAAATATATGCAAACGCAAAACGTTAAAATTGGATTAAGATATTTCGGAAAGGGTGAAATCGTTATTAATGGAGGGGTTTACAGTGATCATTTAACGAAATATAACGACCTTTACCTGCGTGTAACACCATATTGCCTTCGACCTACATTTCATGAAACAGAGACGTGACCTTAAAAAATCAGCCAAGTGAGCGTCGGACTCAGAATTTCAGCCTGATGTGATCACGAGAACATTTTGAGTACACTATATTTTTATAGCTACGTTTCATATGAATTTTTTTTTTTTGGTGTTTCACAAATTCTCATGTGTTATTCGAAATACCCATACAATTTAAATGATCATTTCAGTATTCCAAATGTACCTAGCAACATTCTCACAACATTTTTTGGTTAGTCGATAAACCCATTGCTATGAAGTAGCGATGTTTCAGTTTTACAGGCCCGCAGTTCAGCGTACTAATGTCTGTTCGAAATCGGCACTCTCAATTTTCATGTGTCAATTTTAGGGTTGCCTGACTTTCAGAGCCGGCTAATGAAATAAGTTTATTTGAAAGCCTTTTCATTTCACTTCAAGTTACAGTCAGTTTTGTTGCGTAATTAAAAGTAGAGTATGACGTAATTTTGTTATATATGTATATGGCGCTGAAACGTGGTCTTTTTTTTTTTTTTTTTTGTTATGGTTGACAGGCTAGTTGTTTTTGACCACAGCTCACCTGATGTTAAGTGAAGGTGTGGTCGAAGATGGTAAAGCACACCTAGCCTGGAATGGAACTGGCTCTCAAGTGAGGCTGCCGGAACACACCGTTAGATGCTTGGCGGCAGATTTTCAACTTGAGGGTGGTCTCTGACTGTGTGCCTTCTTGGTAAGGTCAAAGTAGCACAACGCGCTATGGAGAGGGCTATGCTCGGAGTTTCCCTACGAGATCGAATCAGGAATGAGGAGATCCGTAGACGAACCAAAGTTACCGACATAGCCCAACGGATTAGCGAGTTGAAGTGGCAGTGGGCAGGGCACATAGCACGCAGAACTGAAAGCCGATGGGGCTGCAAAGTTCTAGAGTGGAGACCACGGACCGGCAAGCGCAGCGTAGGACGTCCACCCACAAGGTGGACAGACGACCTAGTAAAGACCGCAGAAACGCGCTGGATGCGAGCCGCTTCCAACCGGTCTTTATGGAAGTCAATGGGGGAGGGCTATGGCCAGCAGTGGACGTCCTACGGCTGAAATGATGATGATGATGATGATGTATATCCTTAGTCTTCATGACTGATTTTACTAGGATATTTTCAGTATGTTATATCATTATTATATAGGGAACTCATTTCAGAAGCCGCCTGTAAAAAATTCGTAGAAGTTTTAAAGAGATTCAGAGGTCATGTCGGCGTTGGCCGCTAACTTCACAAAAAAAGTCATCTTAATTTGGTTGTGTTATAGGCTGCTAGATTTACCTGCCAAGTTTACATCGGTTCACTTTTCAACCAGTTCAATTCCTGGCTAGGCATGTTTACCATCTTCGACCACACTGTTATGTAACATCATATAAGCTGTAGTCGAACACCTAGCCCGTCAACTATAAAAAATAAAAGCCTGATTCAGAGTTCACAAGGTTTTTTATTTCACGTTTTTGTGTGTATTTTAATTTAATTTGTAAGACTAGGACGGTGGCACGTTCCGACTTCGACGGCGATGGTGACAAAGGTTAAGAAATAGGGTTCTTTGGGCAGGATGTCGAAACCTTTGACAAAGATTCTGTAAGACACACTTTGTGCGAGAGATTGAAATAACACTAATATAACGTTTGATAGCACATGTCATGTTTTATTACGTACTTTAATGAAATTTTGTTTAATTAACATGCACTTCAATGTATTATTCGCGTTTTTTAAACTAACAATTAGAGTAATAATCCTATTAATATTATGAATGTTAAAGTTTGTATATTTGTTACACAATACTCAATCACGCAAAAACACAAGCCAGTTCCATTCCAGGCTAGGTGTGCTTTACCATCTTTGACCACACCTTCACTTAACATGAGGTGAGCTGTGGTCAAACAACTAGCCTGTCAACCATAAAAAATGGTATGGCGGAAGGATGATATCGTGAGGAAATCATGAACCTAAGGGTAATTTCTAGTACTCGACTGGCTAGCTACCACCTTCAAGTTAAAAATCTAAATAAATAATAATAATAAATATCGCAGGACATTACACACAGCGCCATCTGACCCCAAACTAAGCAAAGCTTGTACTATGGGAGTCAGATAACTGATAGAATACTTAAATACTTTTTTTTTTTTTTGTAAATACATACTTATAATACATACAGTACACCCAGACACAGAACAAACATTTGTTTTTGTATCACAAAATGCTTGTCCTGGGTGGGAATCGAACCCACGCCCCACAGCTCTTGAAGCAGACATGCTACCAAATGAGCCAACAGGGCTGTCGCGACAAACAGTGTATTCAGTGTAGACAGCTCTGTTGGTTCATTGGTAGAGTGTCTG
Organism: Biston betularia; assembly: GCA_905404145.2. Classification (NCBI taxonomy): domain Eukaryota; kingdom Metazoa; phylum Arthropoda; class Insecta; order Lepidoptera; family Geometridae; genus Biston; species Biston betularia. The sequence goes on from FR989883.1 coordinate 1,226,574, forward strand.
CTTCAAGAGCTGAAGAGCGTGGATTCGATTCCCACCCAGGTATAAACAAATCTATTAAAAGTATGTATTTACAAAAAAAAGTATTTAAGTGTTCTATCAGTTATCTGACTTCCATATTGCAAGCTTTGCTTAGTTTGGGAATTTATATTATATTAATCGAAGCTTTTCTTCGATTTTTTTTTATTCCGGTTGTCTCACTTGTGGTTTAGTTTCATTTCAGATAAGGTGTGTATACCATCTTTAACTACCTACATCAGGTTAGCTGCGGTCGAACATTTAGCTTATCAACCATAAAAAAATGCATACAGGTCCCTTTTATTTTTCCTTTGGTTAACCCTGTACTCAGGTAGAGGCGGCTGCCACCCACTGCCAAACAATGTTTGACCTTTCAAATACAAAACCTTTACTTACATTGTGTTTTAGAAATAGGCAATCTTTGAAGGTAAATATCCAGGGAAATGCTTAACATTGGAATTGATTTTTATCCAAATTTAGTTGTATTAAAAATGTATAAATATTTTTTTCCATTTATGAAGAAATGGAGCATAATTTTACAGTGAATTCACAGCTTGTGGCATTTATTTTGGTCTTTATTTGCGGTAAATTACAATTGCTTGAATAAAACAGTAGATTATTAGCATATTCTACAGGTTTATTAAATAATCATAAATTCATAAATCATTCATAAATTTGATTTTATGCTAAGAATCTACTGTTTTGTTCAAGCATTTGTGATTTACCGCAAATAAAGACCAAAATAAAGTCCAGTAGCTGTGATTTCACTGTAAAATTATGCTCCATTTGTCCATAAATGGAAAAAAGTTATTTGTATGGAAATCGTACCACCTTAAACAATATTTTTAACATTATTTATCTGCATACGTATATTTTAAAGTAAGTAATAAATTTGCGTTTGACTGCATTCTAAAGCGATTATGATCGATACGATACGATCTACAATGGAGAAAACTTGTCTAGAAAAATAAACGAAAACGTTCGTGCAAAAATACAAAAACGCATTCGACCCTGCCAGGATTCGAACCTGGAATCTTCTGATCCGTAGTCAGACGCGTTATCCATTGCGCCACAGGGCCATTAACGTCAGGCGCGAAATTATGGAGAACATCCACGTCGTACTTGTTAAGATAACTTTATAGATATTTTTTTTTTAATCTAAATAAAACGTTGGCTCTACACGTTTGACATATATTTCTCACGTCTTAGTCACAGACTATGTAAACCAAAAGCTACATTGGATAAATCGATTAATGCCGGAAAAATCCAGAATTAAACGAAATTAATTACATAAAGTAAACAAGCACAAGCAAATAAATATATTCATTGATTAAACATTATTTTATTTTGAATGTTCAAGGTATATATTTAGTTTATTTCCGCTTAACAGTCGTTCCAGTTCCAACAGTGATGAGGACTTAAATTAAACTAATTTGACACAGCTTATTAACCCTTATTAAAGCATTGGGAGGAAGACTTCCCACCTCTCAAATCGTCATTTATTTTTATACGGTAACACCAAATTAATCCACTTGTTTCTGAACGCAGACAATAAATACAAGGCAATATTTCTAATGGCAACACTCTTCTATGAAATGTCATTTGTCATCATAAGTCAACGTCAAAGGTTGATGAAGCGATTTTTTGTTCAAAAGCCGGTGTTTACGTTTTGTTTTTTGTGTTATGCTGCGAAAAAAATCAGGTACGTAGAAGCAAGTCCCAGAAATGGAAAGTAGACTATATTTCTGTTGTTTTGACCTAAAAGTTTACATAGAATCGTTGGTATGTAGCCTGGTAGTCTTGCCTAAAGTTGGGTCTTCTAAGTGGGAATATATGATCCCAATGTCCGTGGAACATAAATTACGGGTGAATTTATCTATATAAAATTATGAGTGTTTGTCTTTGAACATAAAGGAAAGAAAACTATTGTCTAAGGGGCGTTCAGAGCAATTTTTGTATAGCATTTCCTAATACTAATACCTACTTGGTGTTTGTAGATCAAAGAAACCTTACTCATCGGTTTACATTTAATTTTTTCGTTTATTTATGTATTTTTTTCCGTTGTTTTAGAAAAAAATGCCACCTAAGAAGCTAAATACAAAAGCGTTAGAAAAAATTATCGAGAATTTGGACGATTTGTCTGAAAATGATTCAGAAGATGATTTTTTTTATGGTGATTCTGTAATAAGTCCCTCAAGCTCTTACTTACACCAAAATGAAGATGATAGAATCGAAAGGAAACTTGAAATGATGTTTGGCATTGACAACATTAATGATAGAGAAGAAGAGGCACAGGAAGCCACCATCACATTACAAACGAGAGAGTCCGTACAAGATATTTTGGGTTCTGATTGTATCACGACAGAAGAGGCAGCTTGCAGTACACCAATGGCAACGGATGATATCTATGATGAGCAGAGTGGTGACCAAAATGCCAATTTTGATAATAATCCATATATACGAGAATTTATTGAGCAAGATGCAGATTTAAATGTATCCACTTCTGATAATCCACTTCTGCAAGAAATAATTTGTGAACATGATGAGCAACCATTGGACAATATACAAGTATATCCTGCTGGTGAAGAAGACTATCAAACGACACAGAATTTAGTCATGCACAGAGACCGATCCAAACCAAGGGAATGGAAAATGTCGAGAACGACTCATGACATTCCTAGTTTCGACAAAGGCTTACAACCTAAAAATGAATACAACCACAAAACACAACCGATAACTATTTTCGAAAAGTTCTTCCCGGAATATTTAGTACAATTGATTGTCGCACAAACAAATAGATACGCCATATACAAAAACAGTAAAGACTGGGTTCCAGTCACTGATGATGGAATCAGAGCTTATTTAGGAATATTGATAATGATGGGATTAAATCCCCTACCGGATATGGAACTTTACTGGTCTAGCGATTCTTTCTACAATAATTCAGAAATTTCCAGAGTGTTTCCTATAAAGAGATTCAAGAAAATAACAGAAAATCTCCACCTCAATGACAATACCATGGAACCATCAAGAGATTCTCCAGATTACGATAAGTTATACAAATTGAGACCTTTGATAACAACATTGAATGAGGTATATCAAGAAGAAGTATACAATTCAAGTGTACAGTCAATCGATGAATGTATGGTGAAATTTAAGGGGCGGTGCTCTCTTAAGCAGTATATGCCACAAAAGCCTATTAAAAGGGGATTTAAAGTATGGGCAAGATGTGACGCCAAGACTGGCTACTTATACCAGTTTGAAATCTATACCGGAAAAGGAGATAGTATCGAAAATGAAGGCCTTGGGTATAACGTGGTAATGAAACTTTGTAATAGTCTGCCCATAAACACACTGGTTGCCTTCGACAATTTCTTCACAAGTTGCAACTTACTAGAGGATCTATATGATAAAGCAATATATGCCGTAGGAACAGTAAGATCAAACCGAAAAGATCTCCCAGAAATGATGAAAAAGCAACCCAAAAATTTAAGATTACAAAAGCACGAATTTTCAGCTATGACAGCCGAACCAATCACAGCAATTAAATGGCTTGATACAAAAGACGTCACACTGCTCACCACAGCACATCAACCACTTGACATCATGTATGTAAAAAGAACTCAACGTGATGGATCAAGAGCCGAAATTCTGTGCCCAAAAGCGATCGCTTCATATACACTGAGCATGGGTGGCGTGGATCTATTTGACCACTATAGATCCTCTTACCCAATCAGCAGAAAATCGCGTAAATTTTGGATGCGTCTTTTCTTTTTTATGTTTGACGCATCCATAATTAATGCATACATCACATACAACCAAACTCATACTGTAACACCACATTCACACCGGGAATTTAGGTTGCGCCTGGCGCGTGCGCTGATTGACAATTACTCTGAAAAAAAAGCGCCCATAAATGTGCCTTTTAAAAGTAAGAAAGGTGGAGTGTTTGGCGTACCAGACGAGGTACGTCTGATAAATGTTGGTGAACATCTGCCAGAAGAATCTAGCACATATAAGAGATGCAGGTTCTGCAGTACAAAAAAAGAAGAGAAGAGAACGAGAATGAAATGCTCCTATTGCAATGTACCCCTGTGTATTAGGGGCTGTTTCAAAAACTTCCATAAAGCAAAAACAAACTAGAATCACACTCAGCGATATGAAAGAGTCCAAAAATTGTGATGAATAAATAAGTATAATTTATGTAGCTACATACTCGTAAGTTACCAAATATTATGTTGGAATTGTGATGAATAAACATTATAATATAGGAAATAAATAAGTATAGTATGATTAAAAAGATTTCATAATTTCTTAAAATAAAACTCTAGTTACACGAAAAGTTGTTTTATTTACTTTAAATTTTGCGTACAAATTAAATCAGAAGTAAAGCCAGGGCAACTAGCTAGTAAAAAATATATCACCATGCTATACCAGACAATGGGAGTTATAGTTCCCACTTACACAATTTAGGTGAGCGCATTAACAGACAACGGGAGCTCTACTTCCCACCAAAACAAAGTCACTTCCCCCCCATTTCCCCCCTTTTTTATGGATTTTTGAAATCTATGACCCAAACTTACCCTAAAACCGATCTTAGTTTTCCATTTACCCTTCCATAGGCTCGCGTTTGAATAAGGGTTAATTAAAAATCTAATCTTACTTAAAATCTAGAACTAATTTGACATAAAACAAACTTACTTACTACTTACTTACTTTACAAACTTACTTTTACTTATAAATATAATTTGACAAAAATCTAATTAAAATAACTTTCCTCACGATGTTTTCCTTCACCGGCAGCTCAGGCTCATTGTTGGGGTTTGAACCCACGTCCTTCGGCATGCGAACCGGCCGCGCTAACCATTGAGCTATTATCGCTACAATACCATACATACAAATACAATACATCTATAGATTGTCCGTCTAAGAGGTTCCAGTGATCACGAATGAATGAGGGACCGATTGAAGATTAATTGTAGATTTCTATTTAATTTAAATTTTACTGTGACACAATAAGAAAGCAATAAACCAAAAAAAAAAAAACTAGATACACCACGGGCATTAAACCAAAGTCTGCACTTTTTAAACGTCTCTAGAAGTAATTTTCAGTACATACAAATATAGACTGTTTATTTAAGCAGTACCGTTGGGCCCCAAACCAGGCAAAGCCTGTATTTTGGTGGCCTGGTTTACATGTTTTATACCAAAAAGTGTTACACGCTACGCTGAAAGAATTTACAGCCTATGTGTAAGCCTGTAAATTCTCAAATATACAATTTAAATAAGAGTAGATAGGACACGTAATAGTGATAGAATGTATAGGTACATATTAATAATAAAAAAATATCCAAACAATATAAAATACAATTATGTTACGGAAGGGATTCTTACGATGCAAAGTCAGTAATAACAATGGATAATACATGTGCATTAGATATACTTACATACTTACATAAAATATACATACATTTTTTTTTTACGTAAAAAGTAATGAGACGAACGAGACGCTCTCTTGATGGTAAGGGATAACGCCTGTCCATGACCATTGCAGCGATACACAGAACTTTGAGTAGCAAAACAAAGTCCAGGGCATCGCTGCTTTGGCGCTCATTACTTTGAGACTTTCGATGGTTAGTCTCAACAGCCCAGTAATTTCGCTAGCTGCAGTACCTACCCTTCAAACCAAAACACAGTAATGTTTGAAACACTACTGCTTGGCGGCAGAATATCTGGTACTGCGGTGGTACCTACCTAGACGACCTCCTGCTAAACATACATTTATTTGAGACTATCTGTATAATTTATTCCTTCAGCCGTCTATAGATACCATGTAAAATGTACTGCCATAGCACGTAAACCTTTAAATTACACGAAGGGAGGTACATGCCTATACTTTGTACGAAGGGCGGCTGGCAAGGGCGGCAGACTAGGGCGGCATATGCGGCACACGCGACGTCTGGCACTTTACAACGATGGCGGTGAAATTATAGTTATCTGTTTAGCTAGAGTTTTTATGAGGTTTTAGACGACTGCTAAATGAGTCAGTTATTTGAATTTTAAGATCATAATACTACATATAGACTGTTTGCCAACCCATAACTAGCTCTAAAAATATATAGATAACTGTGAAAAAGAAAATACTTGTAATTTTGGTATTGTCTACAATAGCTATAAAGAGGAAAGATTTGATTTTTTGTTTGTTTGTATTGAACAGGCTCCGAAACTACTGGACCGATCTGAATAATTCTTTCATCATTAAAATGCTACATTATCACTGTGGCTATATTTATAATGATAATCGAGTTTTGTTTTTCCGTGCGAAGCCGGGGCGAGCTGCTAGTATGATATAAATGGGGTGAATACTAGGAAAATGAGACATTTAAAGGAAGTAGGACGAGGGATTTCAGGTGGGATAGAAACAAACAAACAAACAAATAGTATCGTATAACGAAACTTGTTGAAAAGGAAAATTGAAAAAAATATGTACCACTGGGTGGCTAATTACATTTTTGACCTATTAAGACTATGTATACTTTTTTGTTTTACATGGCAAAGCTATAGGTATATAACATTCAGCCTACTTTATGACGTCATCGATATACAAATTTTGAAAACGTAGGTTTTTTTTTAAATTTATTTGCCCCATCGGGCAGGCTAAAGCTGTAAAGCCATACTGCCTTGTCTTAAGTGTTATTTCTGCTGTCTCTTAGTTATAGTTATGGTCAAAGCCCAGTCTTAGTTAAGTCCAGTCCATGTCAGTCAAGTCCAGTCATGCTTTAGTAAAGTAGTGGCGACTTTACTATAAAGCTTCGATGGAGTTTTGGAAGCAACACGAAAAGTCATGTTTCACCATATTATATCCATTTCCGACACTCACGCTTGTAATTCGGCACTTTATGAATAAAACACCACCATTTTTATGCATAAACACTCGACAAAACACTAGTTTTGGAAAAAATACAACGGAGCGACATGACTCTTCCCGCGTTCCCGCCGTAGTAAAACTCTCACGTAGGTATTAAAAATTATTTACTGTATATAATGCCAAAATATTTAAATTAGCTTCTTAAAATAAAGTTTGGCATTAATAAAAAATATACAATAAAACTTAGCACATTCGAATTTCCTTTGAAATGTCCCCTACGTTTACAACGGTACAAATTGACCCCTCCATCCATATCCAGTCCCCTATGCTCCGATTTAAGTCCACTTAAGCCCTAACTTGCATTCACAACTGCATTTCCGGTCAATTCATCTCTGTTTATTGATTTAGTGACGTGACTTTGACGCTCTGCGATAACATCGATAACCGATTAATCTTGTCGATTAAAATGAACCTTGACAATGAAATGAATTTGAAATGATAGTACAAAATTGCGATAAGAATTAAGACTAAATTGATTGAAAAAAACACTAAGATAAAATGTATAAATCATTATCATTAATTAAATTTTCCCTTACACTTCTTTGAGTAACACTAAATCGGATCGGTGTTTGTATCTATGTAATAATATCATTTATCTAGTATTATTAGTTACACCCTAGTTGCTATCTTTGAAAAATACGGCATGTCTTTCCATATAACGTTGGAAAGTGTTAAGACTGATGATAAGAGATAGCGCAATATCGACAGCCTCGTTGGCTCATTGGTAGTATATCTGCCTTGAGAGCTAAAGGGCGTGGGTTCGAATCCTACTCAGGGCAAACATTTTGTGAATAAACAAATGTTTGTTCTGTGTCTGGGTGTTCTGTATGTATGTATGTATAAGTATGTATTTACAAAAAAAAAGTATTTATGAATTCTATCAGTTATCTGACTTCCATCACACAAGCTCTGCTTAGTTTGGGGCCAGATGGCGCTGTGTGTATAGTCCTACGATATTTATTTAATAACGTAATGTCCATGATCATTGCAGCGATACACAGAACTTTAAGTAACAAAACAAAGACCAGAGCATCGGTGCTTTGACGTTCATTACTTTGCGACATTTGATGTTTAGTCTCAATAGCCCTGTAATTTCGCTGCAGTACCATTCAAACCGGAACGCAGTAATGTTTACACACTACTACATACTTTTGCAAGTAAATTGGATTCCTCTAGGCAAGCGTGCTCCATTGTAACCACATCTTCATAAGATAAGATGAAGATTTTGTAGCGATGATAGCTCAGTGGTTAGCGCGGCAGGTTCGCATGCCGAAGGCCGTGGGTCCAAACCCCAACAATGAGCTTGAGCTGCCGGTGAAGGAAAACATCGTGAGGAAACCATAGCATGGTGGTAGGGTACTTTCTAGTACTCGACTGGCTAGCTACCATCAAGACCATATCGTCATTTAACATCAGGTGAGCTGTGGTCAAACACCTAGCCTGTAAATAAAAAAAAAATAAAAAAAAACTTTCTTGCTTAACACTTTGTACATGATGGTCATCTTCGGTGCACATCCGGCGAGTTGACGGTCTTTACAAAAAAAAGGTGACCTATGGTCAGACGGGTTTTTTTTTTTTTGGAAAATACTTTGTGTATACCACCGGCCTTGGGGCGGGCACGGTGGTTATGTGGGACTCTCCGTCCTAATGACGGCCTACCCACTAAACCCTGAAGTGTTTCACCTCAGCGCTTTGTGTCGAGGCTGCGGGCACGCTTTCGCACTCTACCGCGGCCTCGACAGCGCTTGTCCTCGCGGACACCACCTCGGAGACCAACATCGCAAAAAGATCGGCCCCACGTCTGCACGCCCGTGGTCTCCATGCGATGGTCAAAAGCCTAGCCTGCCAGCAACAAAAAGTCCCTAATCTAGATGGAAAGTGGCGCACCTGTAACCTTCTTGAAACGCCACGTGTCACCACTATGTGACCATTGGCACGTACACACAATGGAGTAACCGATAAAACAACTAATCGAAATTTTTACAACGCTCGCTTATTTTCGATCGAATTATCGCCAGATAACATTCCATGATTAGTTGTTTCTGTGTTAATACGGGAAACGGTTGTAAACTGTGGTGATGATAATCTACACTAATATTATAAAAAGGAAAGATTTGGATTTTTGTAACGAATAAAGTCATAAACTAATGGCAGCCCTGTTGGTTCATTGGTAGTGTGTCTGCTTCGAGAGCTGAAGGGCGTGGGTTCGATTCCCACTCAGGACTAACATTTGTGTGACTAACATCGATGTTTGTTCTGTGTCTGGGTGTACTGTATATATTATAAGTATGTATTTACAAAAAAAAAGTATTTATGTATTCTATCAGTTATCTGACTTCCATCACACAAGCTCTGCTTAGTTTGGGGTCAGATGGCGCTGTGTGTAATGTCCTATGATATTTATTTATTATTATTATTATTTAATGGACCGATATAAAAAAACCTTTCACCGTTGGGAAGTTACACTATCCCCGGGTGACATAGGCTACTTTTTATCCCTGTATTCGTACGGGAACGGGAACTACGCGGGTGAAACAACGAGGCGTTCCACTAGTCACAACAAAGTTATAGTATTTTGTTTCATCAAACACAGTATTTTTTTTGTAAACACCGTTTTTGTGAACATGGAAAATACAGCATTTTTTTAAATATGATCTGGTTCACTGCCGGCAGCTCAGCTGATCGTTGGAACCCTTCGGCGCGCGATGAACAATCGTCGCTGCAACATAAAAATATTTCCTTTAGCATAATTGCATCGCAGGGTTTCCTTCATAAAAGCGTTAATAAATAACCATAGTAATTTTCAACACGTGGGTGCAATGAATGCCAACAACGAAGTTATTTGATCAGTTTTTATGATATAACGTTACATGGCATCCAGAGGGGTGCGATCTGCGTATGCGCTGTTCTATTTTCAAACCAAGTTCATTAACATCTCCTTTATTTGAGCTAGGGATGGGGTTGAGCCATATCGATAAAATTGGAGATCCTTTTCTATCGCATATTTTTGTTATTTCTATTTTTAGCGATGATAGCTCAGTGGTTAGCGCGGTAGGTTCGCATGCCGAAGGGCGTGGGTTCAAACCCCAACAATGAGCTTGAGCTGCCGGTGAAGGAAAACATCGTGAGGAAACCATAGCATGGTGGTAGTGTACTTTCTAGTACTCGGCTGGCTAGCTACCACCCTCAAGTTGAAAATCTGCCGCCAAGCATCTAACGGTGTGTTCCGGCAGCCTCACTTGGGAGCCAGTTCCATTCCAGGCTAGGTGTGCTTTACCATCTTCGACCACACCTTCACTTAACATCAGGTGAGCTGTGGTCAAACAACTAGCCTGTCACCCATAAAAAAAAAAAACTATGGCATGTCGAATATATGTTGATTATGTATATTTGTTGAATATATACGAAATCAGGCTGATGGTCAAAATACCGGAAAGATTGAAGACATAAGTTGTAAAACTTGCGTGGTGTAAATTTACGTATTTAAGCGCTTTTAAAATTTATTCCAATCCGGCTTGACAAATAAACGCTAATTATATATACAATTTCTTATAATTTGTTGACAACATTTAAAAATTAATTATCATATTGGTCCTTCGCGCTAATTATTAAATTAATACCGGATCCGGAAGTAGAGTCAGGAAGAAAATATACAAACTATTATATTATAAATGACAGTGATAGACACGTGCGAACAGCTTGTCAAAAGCTTTATAAAGCGTGTGCTATGACAATATTATCATAAATATATGTGGATAATAATATGTCACATCTCAGAAATAATTAATCATATTTTATAATGTTACCAATTGGTCTTAAGTAGATGCTTAAAAATTTCAATTCCATAGTTAATTTTCAATTTAATGGCAAAGTATTTTTGTTTAGCTTTGCAGACACCAGGTTCTGTGACCTTTGTCAACTTAAAATGGCCTAGTATTGAATTTATAGGAATTTATCACGCATTAAAGGCATGACCTACAATGTTCATGGTTTTATATAGATTTCAAAATACAATTATGCCATAAGGCCAGAACTAAGCCCGCGACTTCGTCCGCGTTAACTTTAGAATTAGATACTATTTTGCAACATAAAAACATTAAAAAAAAAATGAACAGAGACAGTTTTTTTTTAATCTTTATCATTTGCCAGTGTCAAGTGTTTCATATTTTCAAGTTTTAAAAGTTAAATAAGTTGCTTCGTTAAATAGTTATAGTCAAAGTCCAGTCTTGTTCAAGTACAGTCCATGTCAGTCAAGTCCAGTCATGCTTTAATAAAGTAGTGGCAGTTTCCCACACTCGCGCTTGTGATCCGGCACTTTATTAATAAAACACCACCATTTTTATTTATAAACACTCGATAAAACACTAGTTTTGGAAAAAAAAAACAACGGGGCCACACGACTCTTTCCGCGTTCCCGCCAACAAATGAAACTTCAGTTCAAATCATTCATCTGTCGATCTCACATGTGACAATCTGTCAATCCCTCAATGAATATGGTTTCCACACGATGTTTTCCTTCACCGGCAGATCAAGCTCATTGTTACTTAACTCAAAATAATAATACTTATTAGAAAAATTACGTCCAATATGTTCTTATCACAAGGAACGTAATCTGTACTTATACAACATTAGGGTAAACAATTATTTCGTTTACAAACGATCCATTTGATTTAATGTCGATGACTAAATTGTCGAGATGCCAATCTTGATTGATAAAACTGCAAATCAGACAGCTAATTAATACATTTCAATCTAAAATTTACATATGCAAAGAGGAGTATCACTATTAAACCATTATGAACTTTACTTGGTGTAGGTATGCAAAATGTAAAGTCTTTAAAACCGGCCAAGTGCGAGTCGGACTCGCGCACGAAGGGTTCCGTACCATTCTACATCTATAAAAAATTAAGTTTGTTGTATGGGAGCCCCCCTTAAATATTTATTTTATTTTATTTTTAGTATTTGTTGTTATAGCGGCAACAGAAATACATCATCTGTGAAAATTTCAACTGTCTAGCTATCACCGTTCTTGAGATACAGCCTAGTGACAGACGGACGGACGGACGGACGGACAGCGAAGTCTCAGTAATAGGGTCCCGTTTTTAACCTTTGGGTACGGAACCCTAAAAATCGCGATTACCTAGGGATGCGACCTAGCTAGATCGATTTTTCCCCCGCAAAAACCCATACATTAAAATTGTTTGCCATACCCTAATGGGGTCATATGTACTAGGAACAACATGTAAAATTTATAACCATAAGAACCTGTACATATGTTGCAGTAAAGTATTGAGTATTCTTTTCTTTCTTTGGTTTTGGCGTCGCGTTTTAGCATTTGCCAGTGTCAAGTAATTATATATTTTCAAGTTTCAAAAGTTAAATAAGTGCCATCGTAGCTAGTTTTAGTCAAAGTCGTCTTTGTCAAGTCCAGTTCGTGTCAGTTAATTCCAGTCATGCTTTAGTAAAGTAGTGGCAACTTTACTACAAAGCTTCGATGGAGTTTTGGAAGCAACACGAAAACTCATGTTTCACCACATTATATCATTTTCCCACACTCGCGCTTGTAATTCGGCACTTTATGAATAAAACACCACCATTTTTATGCATAAACACTCGACAAAACACTAGTTTTGGAAAAAAATACAACGGAGCGACACGACTCTTCCCGCGTTCCCGCCAAAAAACCTATTGAGTATTGAGTACATAGGAAATTTTATAAAACAATAGTAAAGAGTAGCAGTAACAGTTGGCTCATTGGGAGTATGTCTGATTCAAGAGCTGTAGGGCGTGGGTTCGTTAGTCGTTCGTGGGTCGTTCGTTCCAGGAACAACATGAAGAGCTTAAATATTTGTTATCCACGGGAACGGGAACTATGCGTGTGAAACCGCGAGGCGTCCGCTTGTCATCATCATCATCATCATTTCAGCCGTAGGACGTCCACTGCTGGACATAGGCCTCCCCCATTGACTTCCACAAAGACCGGTTGGAAGCGGCTCGCATCCAGCGCGTTCCTGCGGTCTTTATTAGGTCGTCTGTCCGCTTGTACGTATATATAATTGTAAACACATCTTTCAACATTCATAACTTAACTAATACATAAAACATGCACTAACCACCAAAATAGTAGGTAAAATATGCGCTCGTCTAAATCCCCCGCGTTAGGAAGGTGCTAACGGATGATCATAAAAATTACACCATAAACATAAAAATAACATCACATATTATATTATTATAAATATGAGCAACTTGTTGTTTCTGTATGTTTGTCCCTTATCACGATAATAAAACTTTTAGAACGCATTTTTCGATCCTTCGTTCCGTTCAGGGACATAATAAGAAAATTTTTTTTTTTTGTGATTGACAGGCTAAGTGTTTGACCACAGGTCACTTGATGTTAAGTGAAGGTGTGGTCGAAGATGGCTCTCAAGTGAGGCTGCCGGAACACACCGTTAGGTACTTAGCGGCAGATTTTCAATTTGAGGGTGGTAGCTAGCCAGCCGAGTACTAGAAAGTACCCTACTACCATGCTATGGTTTCCTCACGATGTTCCCTTTTACCGGCAGCTCAAGCTCATTGTTGGGGTTTGAACCCACGCCCTTCGGAATGCGAACCAACCGCGCTAACCACTGAGTTATCATCGCTACAAAGTTTATTTTTCTTATTCATGTTTGGCGTCGCAGTTATTACATTTACCAGATTATTTAGACATTTTTAAGTAAAATAAAAAATGAAGTTTAATGAGTCTAAGTTACAATCAAAGACACACAAAGTAATTCACGGTCGAGTCCAGTCATGCCTTAGTAAACAACAACACAACTTTTCTTGGTGGTAGATCTCTTTAGCAGGAGGTCGTCTAGGTGGTACCACCGCAGTACCAGTTATTCTGCCGCTAAGCAGTAGTGTGTGTGTGCAGTAGTACTGTGTTCCGGTTCGAAGGGTACTGCAGCTAGCGAAATTGCTGGGCTGTTAAGACTAACCATCGAAAGTCTCAAAGTAACGAGAACCAAAGCAGTGGTGCCCTACTTTGTTTAGTTACTCAAAGTTCTGTGTATCGCGGCAATGGTCATGGGCAGGCGTTATCTCTTACCATCAGGAGAGCGTCTCGTTCGTCTCATTACTTTTTACATTAAAAAAAAAAGCTTCGGTGGAGTTTTGGAAAAGTCATGTAAAGGAACACATTTTATTTTTTGACTTTTTTCAATCAACATGAGAAATTAGACAAGGGTGCGTGAAATCGCGGGACGCGCTTGTATACGCATAAAGTTCCACGTCAACATAACATGTATACAGCATCTGTTGCGTTTTTGGGCTGGACTTTAAAGGCAGATGCAGACAATAGGGCTGTCGCGTCTTAGATGATAAAATGAAAACATCGGAGTTTGAAGCGACCGCAATAACCACTGAGCTTATCTCACTTTTTAGGGTTCCGTACCCAAAGGGTAAAAAGAGACCCTATTACTGAGACTTCGCTGTCCGTCCGTCCATCCATCTGTCACCAGGCTGTATCTCATGAACGGTTATAGCTAGACAGTTGAAATTTTCACAGATGATTTATTTCTATTGCCGCTATAACAAAAAATACTAAAAATAAAATAAAATAAATATTTAAGCTCCCATACAAGCTCCCATACAACAAACTTGATTTTTATAGATAATGGCACGGAACCGTTCGTGAGCGAGTACGACTCGCACTTGGTCGGTTTTTTTAAACATCATCGCTAAAATAGTGCGTATGTAACTTTGTTACTTTTTGACCCAGTAATGGCTTAACGGATTTTAATGAAATTTCAAATGCAGACAACTTGTACCTTATGCATTTTCAACTAAGTAAATGCTGATTTATTTATTTATTTACTTAATTTCACACCATCCTTACAGGGTTTCCCTAATGCGATGGTCTAGTCTACAAACAATTATCATAAAAATTAAAAATGTCACAAAATTATAAATAAAAATAATAATTGATTGATTCAGGCGTTACTTTGCGGAAGTTCATTTTGAATGTTCAAGGTATATATCTAGTTTATTTCCGCTTAACAGGCGTTTCAGTTACAACAGCAATGATATATAGTGTGTTTAGTGAGATATAGAGGACTTGTGATTATTTGAATATTTTTTTTATCAATTAGTTTTTAAGTTTATGTCAAAATTAATTTTAGATATTAATTAGTGTTACTGTTAGGTTATTTATTGTAAAATTTAAATCCTCATCACTGTTGTAACTGGAACGACTGTTAAGCGGAATTAAACTAAATATATACCTTGAATATTCAAAATGAAATTTCGCAAAGTAACGCCAAAATCGAACAATCACTATAACTCTTTCTTGGCGGTCGGGTAAAAGAGGTGGCAGCCCTGTCCCAATCTCTATTGCGCAAACATAGCCCCAGATGGCGTTATTTTAGAGCGGTGCATTAGAAGGGCAGATCCGGGAGGCAGACATTGTATGCATTACTCTTCTTAGAATGGATATTTATAGATTACTGAGATGACTTTGTTTGGTGTAATCTCCCGGGCTCACCGCATGTTTATTTAACTTTACTGTGGTTAAAATACTCGATATTTATAATTATGCAAACTAAATGATCTACTACAGTTTGTGTAGTTATAATCAAGATTCAAGAGTTTTATAAACTACGTATGTTTACTAGCCGTTGTTGCTTATGAACTTTCCTCAACCGACCTTTTGTAACCTTTTGTAGCCATCATAGTTCAGTGGTTAGCGGGGTCATTTCACACGCTAAATGACGTGTGTTCAAACCCCCAGCAATGTTATGCTATCGGTGAAGGAAAACATGCATCGTGACGAAACCATCCCACTAATATTATAAATGTGAAAGTTTGGATGGATGTTTGTTATTCTTTCACGCAAAAACTACCGAACGGATTTGGATGAAATTTGGCATGGAGGTAGCTGAGACCCTAGATTAACACATTACTTTTTATCCCGAAAACATGTAGCGGGTAACACTGCGGAGCGCAGCTAGTATCATCTATAGCAAGAAGAGTAACTCGTAATATCTCAGATTCTTAAAGTGTACGTACTAGATGACGTAACAGACACGTCCCAGCACGCACACAAGTCGCTACACAAAGCATACCTTGTCTAAATTAGTGATTGACACAGGCTTCTATCATATCCCTCTTAGTACAATGATTCATCCATTATTTATGACGTCTAATTGATCCTGACAGAAGGCGGAGTTGGATGAGTTTACAATGAAAGGGCGGAGTGCTCTACTTGAGAAAATGGGTTGGTTGTTGTCAAGGAAGTTGGACTTTAGGGAGAAATGTATTTCATGTTAAAGGAATGAGACGAAAGAAACGCTATTCTAATGGAGAGAGACAACGCGTGCCCATTCCAGCGATACACAGAACTTTTAAATACCAAACAAAGTCCAGAGCATCACTGCTTTGGCGTTCATTAGATATTCCATAAGTAGTCTCCTAAAGCCCTGTAACTTTGCTGTAATGCTTACATACTACTTGGCGGGTTGCTTATTAAGTTTTTTTTTCATACCCAGCAATACGAAGGTGTCGTCTTTACTTCGTCCACTAGTAAAAAGGGGATAGATGTGCAAGGTCGTACAGCTCAGTAGAATATTCTCCGAAATGAATTCTGTAGAAAATTGCCAGACTTGCCACCTTCCGGCGGTGTTCAAGGATTAGAAGTTTTCTTTTCTGACAACTTTTCATCTATCTATACTATTATAAAGAGGAAAGATTTGATTGTTTGTTAGTATTGCATAGGCTTCAAAACTACTGGACCGATCTTAATAATTCTTTCATTATTAGAATGCTACATTATCCATGACGGACATAGGATATATTTTATAAAAACAATTAGGGATCCGTATGGAAAATTCAATAATGTAACCCAAGCTGTGAAAAATTTGAAAAAATCCTTACTTAGCATGCGCAGCGAAAACTATTGACAATAGAATAAAGTGACGTTCTAAAGAGCAAGTTGACAGCTACAAATAAGTCCGCAATATCATATGTCTAACTATTACAGTTGTCATCTACATCTTATAAAGAGGAAAGATTTAATATTTTGTTTGGAGTTTTGGCGGGAACGCGGGAAGAGTCGTGTCGCTCCGTTGTATTTTTTTCCAAAAGTTGTGTTTTGTCGAGTGTTTATGCATAAAAATGGTGGTTTTTTATTCATAAAGTGCCGAATTACATGCGTGAGTGTGGGAAAATGATATAATGTGGTGAAACATGACTTTTCGTGGTGCTTCCAAAACTCCATCGAAGCTTTATAGTAAAGTCACCACTACTTTACTAAAGCATGACTGGACTTGACTGACACAGACTGGACTTGACTAAAACTGGACTTTGACTATAACTAGCTACGAGGACACTTATTTAACTTTTGTAACTTGAAAATATATAAATACTTGACACTGGCAAATGCTAAAACGCGACGCCAAAACCAAAGAAAAAAAAAAAATATTTTGTTTATTTGTATTGAATAGGCTCCGAAACTACTGGATCGATAAATTTATATTTTGTTTTCCCGTGCGAAGCCGGGGCGAGTTGCTAGTCACCAATAAGTTGAACAGCAAAATAGGTTATAGTACTACATAGGCGTTGAGTATTGTGTGTAAGTACACTTTAAGCTTTAAGTGTCTGTTATCACTTTAAGCTACAACGCCGGCGCATATGGAAAACTTAGAATAAAATATCGATTTAAGTGATTCCCGCGCGCTGTTCCACACATTTTCCATCATTCTAAGAACTGTTAATTACCTTTAAACATTCACTGTGCCACCTGTACTTATACAGGGTTGTAAGCTTGGGGTATACTAAGCTGAAAGGGGTCAGGGAAGCAACATATAGGTACTATGAACACTCTTAAAATAAAAAAATAAAAAATTAATTGTTCGATCAGATAGGTGTTTTGACCTTCATCTAATGTTAAGTGAAGGTGTGGTCGAAGATGGTAAAGTACTCCTAGCCTGGAATGGCTTTCAAATGAATCGTCAGAAAATGCACACAGCGCCATCTAGTCTCAAGCTAAACAAAGCCTGTAATTTAGGAACGAGATAACTGACATAATACTTTTAAGATGTTTTTTTTAATGCTTGACAGCCTAGGTGTTTGACAGCTCACCTGATGTTACGTGATGGTGTGGTCGAAGATGGTAAAGCACACCTAGCCTGGAATGGAACTGGCTCTCAAGTGAGGCTGTCGGAACACACCGTTAGATGCTTGGCGGCAGATTTTCAGCTTAAGGGTGGTAGCTACCCAGCCGGGTACTAGAAAGTACCCTACCACCATGCTATGGTTTCCTCACGATGTTTTCCGTCTCCGGCAGCTCAAGCTCATTGTTAAATAAATGGATTTGTAAAATGATCTCCTCTCGGCTTGTTATACCCGAAGCGCACATCTCTGTAGATTAGTATTCAGAGTTTGTCTTGTCGCGGAAAAAACAAGCATTATGATTGCATTTAGTTGCAAATGGATGCATATGCATAGATTCTGGTCATTACGAGATTATAATGTAAAAATATTTATATTCTAGAAACGGAGCTAGTAAATAAATATCGTAGGACATTACACACAGCGCCATCTGACCCCAAACTAAGCAGAGCTTGTGTGATGGAAGTCAGATAACTGATAGAATACATAAATACTTTTTTTTTGTAAATACATACTTATAATACGTACAGAACACCCAGACACAGAACAAACATTTATTTATTTACAAAATGTTTGAGTGGGAATCGAACCCACGCCCTATAGCTCTCAAGGCAGATATACTACCAATGAGCCAACGGGGCTATCAAAATGTCATTTTATTAAATTGATAATTTTGTTTTTATTTATTGACATGGAATGAGTGTTTTATAACGTTTTTTTAATGATACACATATTTGAAATTATTTTACGAAATTTGACTTGTTTTTATTAAAATATTTATATTTGTATTTGGTAAAACACCTAGCTAGTCGATCATAAAAAAAAACACAAAGATATTCCTAGACAAAGACTCATGACAAAATAATTAATTCAACCTATCCTTAACAGTTAAGCGTACCTACTACCTATACATGTACCTTGACCAAATGCAGTATGCAACTTAAGGTGGTTCAATTTCCATACAAATAAATTTTTACCATTTATGGACAAACGGAGCATAATTTTACAGTGAAATCACTGCTACTGGCATTTATTGTGATTTACCGCAAATAAAGACCAACAAATTAACAAAAATCATGTAATTCACCACATTAAATCATTTTCCCACACTCGCGCTTGTGATTCAGCACTTTATGAATAAAACACTAGCATTTTTATGCATAAACACACGTAAACACTCTTTTCGCGTTCCCGCCAAAACTTTAATGTTACTCGTGTTTTAAACAATTAAATTATCTAATTTCTTCTCTGATTTTGGCGTCGCATTTTGTGTATTTGCCAGGGTTGGCACTGTGTTGGTGTTTTAATATTATCATGTTTCATAAGTTAAAAAGTAGTCAAAGTCCAGTCTTGGTCAAGTAAAGTCCGTGCCCGTCAAGCCCAGTTATGCTTTAAAAGTAAAGTAAAGTGAAGTAGTGGCGACTTTACTATAAGCTTTATTTGTTTTGCATTCGCGTGTGACACCGCAGGGCGTACTTAGCAGTCCATAATTCAAGGCCACATTATCGTTTGCAATATCAGCAATACAATTGAAACAAACTACGTCACGGAGCGGTTTGGTCAGCGGCCTTATCGGACTGATTTCTGATTGACGTGCATTGCAGCTGCTTCTAGAGTTCATGAGTCATGACATAGTTTGTGTACAGTAAAAGGACAATCGTGCACTGGAGATGTGGTGTTGGAAATTCATACTAAAACTTTCCTGAACAGCGTTTCGTACCAATAGTTCCATCTTTTGCTTGGTGGTAGCTCACCCTAGCAGGAAATCGTCTATGTGCCAACATAGACAACCAATGCAGTACCAGATATTTTGCCTCCAAGCAGTAGTGTGTAAACATTACCGTGTACCGGTTTGAAGGGTACTGCAGCTAGCAGAATTAAAAGGCTTTTGAGACTAACCAATGAATGTCTCAAATGAGCGATGCCCTGGACTTTGTATTATTATTCAAAGTTGTGTGTATCGCTGCAATGGTCATGAACATGCGTTATCTCTTACCATCAGGAGAGCGACTCGTTCGTCTCATTACTTTTTATATTAAAAAAAAAAATACTGCAGCTAGCAAAATTAAAGGGCTTTTGAGACTAACCAACGAATGTCTCAAAGTAATGAGCGACAAAGGAGCGATGCCCTGGTCTTTGTTTTGCTATTCAAAGATGTGTGTATCGCTGCAATGGTCATGAACATGCGTTATCTCTTACAATCAGAAAAGCGTCTCGTTCGTCACAATACTTTTACATAAAAAAATATCCTCAAAGACCTATATGACCAGAAATGAGGACTCTAGCGAGAGGTTTGCCACAAGCCGTACAAAAGACGACCTTATTATAAAGTGCAGTCCACCGCTGTACAGTGTGAATTGAATCCTTGTTATCTCCTTTTAAAGGGCGTGGCAACAATGGGAGTACATCCGTATTTCTAGCAAATTCCTATGCGAGCTCTTCAAATATTAGAAGGTCACAGAAGCTGTATTAAAGTACATTGCAATAACAACAACTAAGATTGCCAACTGAACTGGTTATCAAATGCAATGTTTTATCTCGCGCATGCAATGTTTATATTAATTTTATCACTTATTATACCAAGCTATAATGCGGCTAGTGATTGGATGTTGAAAGTGTCTATAAAATACGTATTACGTATGGTTCAACTGAGTTTGTGTTATAGAGTAAAAAACTAAAAAAAAACCATTTTTTTTTAATTATTCTTGGCCACGAATACTAATCCTGGTTTTTTGGCGGGAACGCGGAAGGAGTCGTGTCGCCCTGTTGTATTTTTTTTTTCCAAAACTAGTATTTTGTCGAGTGTTTACGCATAAAAATGGTGGTGTTTTTTGTTCATAAAGTGCCGAATCACAAGCGCGTGTGGGAGAAAATTATATAATGTGGTGAAACATGACTTTTTGTGATGCTTCCAAAACTCCATCGAAGCTTTATAATAAAGTCACCACAGTAAGACTGGACTATGACTATATCTATACCAACTTATTTAACCTTTGACTCTTGAAAATATGAAACACTTGACACTGGCAAACGCTTAAAATGCGACGCCAAAACCAAAGAAAAAAAATACTAATCCTTCAGGCGAAAAAAATATGTTTATTCGAGCAATGCTGCCAGTTAAAAAAAGTTAATTCCACTACGTTCATTAAATACACTACTGAAACAATCAATTACAATGGTGCTCAATGCTCAATGTATCTACTTAGTTTAGTAAGTAAAAATGTATTGTTTTCTCATAATTATGAAATCTACTATCAGCTGACAATTTTTTCCTAGGTTTAACACACATTTGATTATATTTTTTCCGTGAATAAAAAAAAATGTCACTGGGTTTGCTATACTGTTTAATTAGATACAAGATTTAGTATGTTCGACTGTCACTGCTGCAAGTGAGCTTGGCCCATGACTATAAATCTCACTGGCGTATCGAGTTACCACTCAATTGTAACGAATGCTGTTTGTCAACAACGGAGACTAGTTCTATTGGCCCATAGATTTATAGGCGCATTCCTAAAGCTAAAGCCGATACTATTTGTTGTCGAAGACAATGGACCTATGAATTTATAGACAACTAGCTGCGCCCCGCAGTGTTACCCGCATGTTTTTGGAATAAAAAGTAGCCTATGTGTTAACCCAGGGTGTCAGCTACCTTCATACCAAATTTCATCCAAATCCGTTTAGTAGTTTTTGCTTGAAAGAGTAAGAAACATCCATTCAAACTTTCACATTTATAATGTTAGTGGGATACGCATTGTGGGCTATGAAGTATCTAATAGAATACTGTGTACTAAAAAAGATTATTAGACATATTTTCAAGAAGTAATTTTATCTGTCTACAAGCTGCGCTTCGCGGTTTCTCCCTTTTCTTTTTATGTAAAAGTTATGAGACGCTTTCCTGATGGTAAGAGGTAACGCTTGTCCACGACTATTGCAGCGATACACAGAAATTTGAGTAGTAAAACAAAGTCCAGGGCATCGCTGCTTTGGCGATCATTACTTCATTACTTTGAGACTTTCGATGGTTAGTCTCAACAGTCCTGTAATTTCTACAAAAAAGCTTCAAGTAGCTTAAACTGGGCTGTTCCTAACAAAGGATTAAGACGATTCCGGAGTAATCGCACACAAAAATTTAAATACCTTTATTAGCAGTCACTATGAAGTTGATAAGGGCTGGACTTCTCGCAATCAATTGCTACTGCTAATTGCTCCAGGAATTGTTTATTTAAACCTGGCACTCGGAATAAACTAGCGTCTAGTCCAATCAGAATTCATTACGCATTCCTAGCAGTCAGGTTACATTGGTTTTGACAAGGAAAATTATGCCAAGGCGAAGCACGATCGGTTTTAGGACTATTGTGGGGTCGAAATCATTTTGGTCTGTCTCTCTTATTGAAACTGTCATGTGAGTAGAAGTGAGTTATTTAACTAAAGCATAGAGATAGGCTAGGACCACAGCTCACCTGATGTTAAGTGATGGCGTGGTCGAACATGATAAACATATTTAGCCAGGAACGGTACTTCGACTCAAATGAGGCAGCCGGAACACTTTGTTAGGTGCTCGGTGGCAGATTTGGTAGCTAGCCAGCCGACCACTAAAAAGTGTCTTATGCTGATAATGCTATGCCACGTGTTGGAATTTGAACCCACACTATACAGCATGTGATCCGAGCGCGCTAACCATCGAGGTATCTTTTTCCATACATATTATTTAAAAATTGGTATAATCTTCCCAAGAACTAGTATCATTCTGCGGTTCAGTATTGAAATATGTTGTGATGATGTTGGAATACTTTATCATCAACATCAATTTTCATCACCGCAATTGAACATTTACCGGGCGCTCGGTTTTTCATTTCAGTTTTTGGTTATTTACCTGGTTGCGAAAATCGTTCGCATATTTAGCAACCAGACCAGTTGGTTTGCAGTTTCAATTTATTTATTTTGAGTTATAACGTTAATTAAGGATGCTTGCACATTGAACAAATGCGGAAACGTAACATATCATTCATTTAAAAGTTCATTGCTCCATAATTTCAATTATTGTTGCATATCTTTCAACCCAAGGTTTCAAAATTTTATTCCCTTATCGTATTAAGAACTGTTGAAACTCGTACTACCTATGGGGATAAATGTTTTACCAACAAAGTTATGTTTTTTAAGGTTAGCTTGGTGTTTCACTACAGCTCATTTGATGTATGCCTGGGATGGGACTGGCTCGCAAGTGAGGCTGTCAGAGCACAGCGTTGGGTGATTAGCGGCAGATTTTACACTTGAGGGTGGTAGCTAGCCAGCCGAGTACCATCTCCTAGAAAATACCCTACCACCATGCTATGGTTTCCTCACGATGTTATCCTCGCCGGCAGCTCACGGTCATTGCATATATGATTGATGAAGATTGCGCTCTGTTGATGTGGCTGTTGAGACTAACCATCCATACTCCATAGTCTCAGGGTAATGAGCGCCAAAGCAGCGATGCCCTGGACATAGTTTTGCTACTCAAAGTTCTGTGTATCGCTGCAATGGTCATGGACAGGCGTTATCTCTTACCATCAGGAGAGCGTCTCGTTCGTCTCATTACTAACTACTACTAACTCTGTCAATTACTAACTACTAGATACTAAGTCTCTGTCTCATTACTAACTAATGACTTGTAACTTTGGTGTTATTAATAAATGATTTGTATTTGTTATCTTCATGGATCTTGTGTGAGTGGTCTCGGATTTGAAGATGTCTCAGTGAGCTCCGTATGCTGGAATATTCCTGACATCCTAGAGGAGGGCTCAATGAGGAAGGGCTTCAGAGCGCCGCGGCGCATCTTGGCACAGTATTCGCTCCCACCCCCGCACCCGCGTATCCACACCTGCGAGGCGCGTAGTGCATGCAGTGCGAAGACGAGGCCGCGCGCGCGTTGTACTTAGCTTTGTCTCCATGAAAAAGGGGTACCAGATGTGGCGAAATTATAGTCGGAGTTAGTAACTAGCTGCGCCCCGCGGTGTTACCCGCTACATTTTTTTGAGATAAAAAGTAGCCTATGTGTTAATCAAGGGTGTCAGCTACCTCCATACCAAACTTCATTAAAATCCATTCAGTAGCTTTTGCGTGAAAGAGTAACAGACATCCATCCATCTATCCATCCATCCATTCATCCACCCAAACTTTCACATTTATAATATTAGTGGGATAAATAAATATAAGAAATCCTGCATAAATATGTCAAAACCACGTCAGTTTCCATATCTTCAAGTTAAACAACGTTGCTGTCTAGGATGTACGATTACATAAAAAGTAACCAATCCAGAGTAAGGATTAGTAAACAATTTTTTTTTTTTATGTAAAAAGTAATGAGACGAACGAGACGCTCTCCTGATGGTAGGAGATAACGCCTGCCCATGACCATTACAGTGATACACAGAACTTTAAGTAACAAACTAAAGTCCAGGGCATCACAGCTTTGACGCTCACTACTTTTGAGACTTTTGATAGAGTTAGTCTCAACAGCCCAGTAATTTCGCTAGCTGCAGTACCCTTCGAACCGGAACACAGTAATGCTTACACATTACTGCTTAGCGGCAGAATAACTGGTGCTGCGATGGTACCTACCTAGACGACCTCCTGCTAAGGAGATCTACCATCAAGTAAAGACATTCATTTAGATTGCCTTAAACATACGAAAAAGCCCAGTAGTATGTAATTGTTATGTTATAGCTTTATCTACCCTCATTTATTTTAAGATTTGATGAGTTGTTAATACATTTAAATGTTTAGCCCTAAGTTTTAAAAGGCGCTTCTAGGGAGTTTTGGCGGGAACGCGGGAAGAGTCGTGTCGCTCCGTTGTATTTTTTTCCAAAACTAGTGTTTTGTCGAGTGTTTATGCATAAAAATGGTGGTGTTTTATTCATAAAGTGCCGAATTACAAGCGCGAGTGTGGGAAAATGATATAATGTGGTGAAACATGAGTTTTCGTGTTGCTTCCAAAACTCCATCGAAGCTTTGTAGTAAAGTTGCCACTACTTTACTAAAGCATGACTGGAATTAACTGACACGAACTGGACTTGACAAAGACGACTTTGACTAAAACTAGCTACGATGGCACTTATTTAACTTTTGAAACTTGAAAATATATAATTACTTGACACTGGCAAATGCTAAAACGCGACGCCAAAACCAAAGAAAGAAGAAAGGCGCTTCTAGCCTACAAAACGTTTTATTTAATCATGATAAATTGTAACTTACGCTAAGTGTACGCTGAGTTTTACAAATAATTGTATCTTATTTATTTAATAAAGGAATTAAAAAATGATGAAATGAATGAAAGACATTCATGTATCTACTTCTCGGAAAATATAGATAATATAGTAAAAAGAAAGAAAAAAAGAAACGTTAAATTCTGTAACAAGCACAAAAACAAACAAACAGAGACAGACAAAATAAGAAAGAAAAGTTCCGCATCTTCACTGCACTAATAAGAACAGACAAAATACACAAACTGAGATACTTAGAACAAAGAAATATCAAAACGAGTATTGTGATAAGGTTCTGGAAGCAGACACCCAGACGGGGCCAATTCCACAGTTTGTTGGTGCAATGGATATATGTTCTTTATGAGGAGTCGGCGCCGGTGAAATTAAACAATCATGTTTGCAGATCAGTTGGTAATTTATGCGTCTCAAATATTTGAATATCAAACAATTGAGAGCACCAATCTGTTTATTTTAAGTGATTTTAGTCAGTTACATGTTGAGGTTGTGGACTTTCTTTATAATAAAACTTTCTTTACAACCTTTTATTCTAATTATTTCAGTAAAATCATTTACTTTCAATGTCTTGTCGACGCCATATTTTTGGATTTTTTTTTCTTTGGCCATGGAACATTCGTGCATTGTGCCAATTCTCATATTTTTATTTAACATAAAAAAACGGGGAAACTCAATATAAACCCCAAAATTATAAACTAAAACGATACGAAGGACTAAAATGAGATCAGATCAGTTTACAAGTACATATGAAAAGAAATGTTAATTACATTACAAAATGTATACAAGTAGATACAATAACAATCACAAATACAATTATTTACAATTATTCTTGGCAGTACTCTTCCACAGACTACAATTTTAGTGATGTGACACCTTACAAATAGAGATGAGCATTGCTTTTTTTTTTCTTTGGTTTTGGCGTCGCGTTTTAGCATTTGCCAGTGTCAAGTATTTATATATTTTCAAGTTTCAAAAGTTAAATAAGTGTCCTCGTAGCTAAAGTTATAGTCAAAATCTAGTCTTGGTCAAGTACAATTCGTGTCAGTCAAGCCCAGTCATGCTTTAGTAAAGTAGTGGTGACTTTACTATAAAGCTTCGATGGAGTTTTGGAAGCAACACGAAAATTATGTTTCACCACATTATATCATTTTCCCACACTCGTACTTGTAATTCGGCACTTTATGAATAAAACGCCACCATTTTTATGCATAAACACTCGACAGAACACTAGTTTTGGAAAAAAATACAACGGAGAGACACGACTCTTCCCGCGTTCCCGCCAAAACTCTAAATTAAAAATCTTTAAGTAGGTCCTTAACAGGAGGTCGTCTATGTAATTACCACCGCAGTACCAGAGCCTCGACCTCGAACGACTTGCGAAAAAGTATTCGTATATATACAATTATAAATCGACAAAAATTTGTATGAGCTTTGTAGAGCTTTTTATGCTACCATTACGATACGAATTCAAAACATTTTCGTGATCGAGGCGCTTATACCTATTGCCTTTATCGTGGACGCTCATTTACCAGACAACCCTGTTTATCCATTTTTTTTTTTTTTTCGTTAATTTGCCCTTTCGGGCAGGCTAAAGCTATAAAGCCATACTGCCTCGTCTTCAGTGTTATTTCTGCTGTATCTTAACTATGGTTATCGTCAAAGTCGTCTTAGTCAAGTCCAGTTCGTGTCAGTTCGTGCCAGTCATGCTTTAGTAAAGTAGTGGCAACTTTACTATAAAGCTTCGATGGAGTTTTGGAAGCAACACGAAAACTCATGTTTCACCACATTATATCATTTTCCCACACTCGCGCTTGTAATTCGGCACTTTATGAATAAAACACCACCATTTTTATGCATAAACACTCGACAAAACACTAGTTTTGGAAAAAAATACAACGAAGCGACACGACTCTTCCCGCGTTCCCGCCAAAACCCCCCTGTTTATCCATTCGAATTTTGGTAATTTTTTAAACTTTCGTGGCTTGATCATACATTTTTGTTCCTCCACATTTTTTTTTTTAATGGTTGACAGGCTAGTTGTTTGACCACAGCTCACCTGATGTTAAGTGAAGGTGTGGTCGAAGATGGTAAAGCACACCTAGTCTGGAATGGATAATATATGGCACTGCAGTGGTACCTACATAGATGACTTATATGTACTTACTAAGGCAACAAAGTCATTAAATTAATATTGCTTTACAACTCTGCACTTTGTTTAAAAAGTAAACAGTTATAAAAGCAATTAATGTAATGTAAGCAGACAATTAAGATAGGAACGAGGAAGCGCCGCACGTGTACGATGCGACTAAAACCACTTGACTTATGCCACTTGCTAAATTAATTGGCTAACGTTATACAAATGCAATAGTGAAGCAAAAATGAAACAATAAAGATTCTAAAATACACAACTAAACATAGAAAACCCCTTTTTTAATTCTCGCCAGGCAAAGTTTTTGAAAGAAAGAAAACATTTATTTTGACACACACAACACTACAACAACAGAAACACTACAAATAAAAGATCAAAAAAAAAAAAATAACAATAATTTTTTTTTTATAATTATGCGCTCCACAGACACTGGGGTCCGTGACCTTTGTCAACTTTAGTTACATTTTTTTTTTTTATAATTTTACATTACGAAAAGAGGAAAGTTAAGTTAGTAATCTTTATCTAAGGTTAAAGTAGGTACTATATTGTGTGTACCGCGAGCAGACTAGCGACCCGCAAGCAGCACCCGATCACGAGTATGACGCATGTGCCAGCCATCGCCCTCCTTAACCATATCTGAGGGATGAGAGCGACCCGACACACGACGCCGCCGCAAGAAGGAGCCTTCGATGGTGAGCATGAATGCTCGAGGCATACACACAATCCTTATTTCTATTTACATCATGAGTTTTCATTAATCGCCTCCTCCCGACTTAACAATAATAATTTATAAGTAGAAAGTTGTCGCTGTAGTGTCGAGTGCGACAAAAAGGTTAGTTCTCAGCTTTCGTGCTGCCGATTACTCAGCAGCGCTGGTTTTCAGAACTAACTTTTGATAGACAACTTTTTGACCACAGCTCACCTGATGTTATGAGACGGTGTGATCGAAGATGGTAAAGCACACCTAGCCTGGAATGGAACTGGCTATCAAGTGAGGCTGCCGGAACACACCTAACGGTGCTTGGCGGCAGCTTTCCAACTAGAGGGTAGTAGCTAGCCAGCCGAGTACTAGAAAGTACCCTAACACCACGCGAAAAGTGATCTTTATCTCTATTAATTAATAAAAAAAAAAAAAAAAATGTTACCCGCTACATGTTTTCAGGATAAAAGTTCTAGCCTATGTTCTAATCCAGGGTCTCAGCTACCTCTATACGAAATTTCATCCAAATCTGTTCAGTAGTTTTTGCGTGAAAGAATCCATCCATCCATCCAAACTTTCATATTTATAATTTTAGTGGGATTTTCATGAGAAAACTTTTACTTGGTAGTAAATCTCTTGGCAGGTACTACAGTACCAGATGTTCTGCCGTGGCTGCATCTGCCTACACGACCTCCGGCTAAGGAGATCTACCACCAAGTACGTGCCGGGATAGAGATTTGTTGCATAACTCCATCCCAGATCTAGCTAATCCTCCGCGCAAGCGTACGCGCAGCCCACTCGTGCAGTTTTTGCAGCGCCCACATGTCGCCCATATCAAGTTTTTATACTAAACAATTATGTTGAAAAGCGTTACAAATAGATACGTTTTGATTTGGTGTTTTTGCACACGTTTGTTTAATGAACTTGCTAACTTATTTAATTGTGATGTCACAAGATTAGCTCTTTCATGGATGCTTGCCCTAAGTAGTAGTGTTATACATATATCTATTACGTGTTACAAGAAAAATCAAACAAATATAAGTACTCTTTCAAATAAATAAATCTATCTATAACTATATCTATCTTTGTATACTATTACAAAGAGGAAAAATTTGATTGTTTGTTCGTTTATTTGTAATGAGTAATAGAGTAGAGTAATGTCCTATGATATTTATTTTATCTTATCGATATTAATTGTCGCTATGTCCAGTACGGACACACATAGTGATTATTTGTTTTAAAAAAGAATTCTATTAAGCAAACTATTTTCTGATTAAAACATGCGTCGCGACGCATTAAAATAAGCCGCGGGCCGCATGGGCTGTTGTCTGGACAGCCCTGCTCTACATCTCGGTGATTCGTGTACGATACTCTATTCAAGCGCGCGAAGAATTGATACATCTGCCCAACATCCGATGCTGTCGCCCTCGTATCTGTACAGCGTAACAGCCCGACACCCGACTGAATAGTTGCGAAACGACAAAGAATGTTATCTTGTCGCCCACTGACTTGACAGTGCTGGACTTGACAAGTGTGATAGTACAAATGGTGCAATGAGAAGACTTATTTTTGAGACATTTTCTAAATATTTCTTGAAAGTTTACATTAACATTTACGTTGTTTAATTGGTATCAAGTTTTGTTCAAGCAATTCGGTATGTATAAAGTTTTTTTTTGTATTAATTTTATATTTTTTACTGATAGTAAACTTGATTTTATGAAACTAATTTGAATATTTTGGCTTTCTATGCGGTAGTTTAATTTTAAATGTTTTCAAACTTTTTATAGTTATGACGTCATGAGGTCGGCTGATAATAATAATAATAATAAATCGCCCCCGAGTCATGCGTTTTGTGACACAGGCTTTTGCTGGAACGGGTATTAGACCCCAGCACTATCTGGCCAGTGTCACGGAACGCATTGACTATCTGAAGCAGAAAGTCTATGCGTGGGCAAACCGTATTCGTCGCTATAGAGAGCGTGCGGATAGATATTGGCAAAATCGCGTCTTTCAAAGTGACCAAAGGAAGGTGTACCGAGATTGGGAAGGAACCGGCCAACGTGTGAGTGACAGGCAGCTACCGGATACTAGCGTCATGACTGAATTCTGGCGTGGTATCTGGTCGCTGCCTGTCGAGCACACCGAGGGTGATTGGATGCGTGTTGTCGAGCGGGAATGTGAGTCTATCGAATCCATGGGGTCTGTTTTAATAGACCCCGTAGACGTTAGTTGTGCGATTCGTACGGCACAGAACTGGAAAAGTCGTGGGCCGGACGGATTGCACAACTTTTGGATTAAGTGGATTCGTTGCTCACATGACCGCTTAGCGACACAATTCCAAGAAGCCCTCGAGCTTGGTTCCCTTCCCTGTTTTATGACCACTGGTGTCACCTTCCTGCTCCATAAGACCGGTAGTACCACAGAAGCAAAAAATTATAGACCCATCACGTGCTTGCCTACCATCTACAAGCTCCTTACGTCCATTTTGAGAACAAAAATTAACGCGCATGTTGTCGCAAATAACGTTTTGGCTCCTGCTCAAAATGGATGTAGGGTAGGGTCCCGTGGTACTAAGGAGCTTCTCCTCATCGACATGACCATTAGCCAGCAAGTTCGGCGGAACAAGGGAGCCCTTTCCACTGCCTGGATTGACTATAAGAAGGCCTATGACTCAGTGCCTCATTCATGGCTAGAGAGAGTTTTAGAGTTATATAAAATTGATACAACTCTAAAATCTTTCTTAGGCGCATGTATGAGGCAATGGACCACAGTCCTTCGTCAACCAGGTAGTGGAGATGGCTCTTCTGAGCCGCAGGACTTGATTAGGATCGAGCGTGGCATTTTCCAGGGTGACAGTCTGAGTCCATTGTGGTTTTGTCTAGCACTGAATCCTCTCAGCACTTTGCTGAAGGAATCAGGGCTAGGCCATCGGCTTCGGAGAGGAGGTGAAGTCATTTCTCATCTGCTGTATATGGATGACCTCAAGCTGTTTGCACCAAAACGCCCAGACTTGATGGAATTGTTAAAAACTACACAGGTTTTTAGTAATGCCATCAAGATGGAGTTTGGGGTAGACAAGTGTGCGGTCATGCACGTACAGCGAGGGGAAGTTGTAAATTGTCCAGATTTACAGCTTTCAGAGACAATGACTTTCAGATCTCTCTCCGAGGCCGAGACTTACAAGTACCTCGGTATGTCAGAGTCGTTGGGTATAGCGGTAGTGGACATCAAGCGATCGGTGAAGGAACGCTTCTTTTGTCGCCTGACAAAAGTACTTAATAGTCTTTTGTCGGGTGGCAATAAGGTGCGTGCCTTCAACGGTTGGGTGATGCCTCTACTGATATACTCCTTTGGCATACTGAGGTGGACTCAGACTGAGCTGGACGCCCTGGATAGAAGAGTCCGTCAACAGCTCACAACTCATCGCATGCTACACCCACGCTCGTCTGTTATGAGACTGTACATTCCACGAAAATTGGGGGGTCGTGGCTTTTTAAGCGCCAAGAACCTCCATAATCGTGAAGTGTGCAGTCTCAGGGATTATTTCCGCGTTACGAGTGCGGGATGCATCGAGATGTTGTGGCAGTTGACAAGGGCCTCACGCCGCTCTCCTTAGCGAACGAGAACTGGCGCAAACCATCGGTGCTAAGCACCGAAGACCGCAAGGAAGTATGGAAGAGCAAGCAGCTGCACGGGCGGTTCTATCGGGTCCTAACGGGCCCCGATGTGGACATGCTCGCGTCGGTGAACTGGCTACGCTTCGGAGACCTCTTCGGGGAAACTGAGGGTTTTGCCTGTGCGATTGCGGACGAAGTTATCAAGACGAACAATTATCGGAAATATATCATGAAGGACGGTACGGTCGACATCTGTCGGGCATGCCACCGTCCCGGAGAATCGCTCCGACATATTATTTCCGGTTGTTCGCATCTTGCTAACGGCGAGTATTTGCACAGGCACAACCAAGTAGCCAGGATCATCCATCAGCAGCTTGCTCTTCAATACGGCCTTGTCGAGTCTGAGGTGCCGTACTATAAGTACGCACCAGCGCCAGTTCTCGAAAATGGTCGTGCTTTGCTCTATTGGGACCGGTCTATCATCACGGACAGGACTATTGTCGCCAATAAGCCTGATATCGTGGTGGTCGACCGAGCCCAACGCCGGGCAGTGCTCGTCGACATCACCATCCCACATGACGAGAATCTCGTGAAGGCCGAGAAGGACAAGCTCAGCAAGTACCTTGACTTGGCTCACGAGATAACCGCCATGTGGGATGTTGATTCGACGATCATTGTCCCGATAGTCGTCACGGTAAACGGTCTTATAGCGAAGAGTCTCGACCAACATCTTAAGAGACTCTCGCTAGACGGTTGGGTCAAGGGTCAGCTTCAAAAGGCAGTGATCCTTGACACGGCGCGCATTGTGAGGAGGTTCCTCACTCTGCAGCCCTAACCACCGGCAGCTTGAGCCCTGCCCCGCTGCCGGCGGCACCCTAGTTTTTAAGTTTTTTTATATTATTTATGTTTTTTTTATATATATGTAATGTAAAAAAATTTAAAAATTAAGAAAAGAAATAAATAACTGGAATAATAATAATAATTTATTTATTTGACATAAAACATGGTGTATAGATACATTAAACCATAGACTCCCGAACTAGTCAAAGACTGTGTGTCAGGAGCCAAATATGTAGAATATGGCTGAATATGTAGAATATGCCTTTGCCATATAAAACAAAAAGTATACAAAACATTTGACACATTTCATTAGCTTTGACAACAGAACTGACAACTTTTTTTTTTTAATTTGCTCCATCGGGTAGGCTAAAGCTGTAAAGCCATTCTGTCACGTCTTCGGTTTTTACAATTCATGACATGAAGTAAACAAATCTTATGTCATAAAAGCGATATCAGAGTCCAAATAACGTTTAAAGTAAAATAATCCAGATACTTGTATCAATAAAGCGAAAAACAACTCGACGTATATACGACGTGTATTGAAAAGATTATTATGAACGCTGTTGACTTGACATTGACAAATTTTGTTTTGGGTTGCCACTGCTTCTTTAGTATATATATGAAAGTTGCCCGACGAGGAGACGTCAATTGATAGTCAAGATTGATTTATGTTTGGTTTATTAAAATTAAACTCTGTAAACTATGAGGTGGGGTCTCATAGTTTACAGAGTTTTAAACGTAAAAATATTGTACAGAAATGTACTATTTCGAAATGGTTTTGGAATCAGTAAAGATTTTTTTTTCTTTACATACCGAATTGTGGTTTACCGCAAATAAAGACCAAAATAAATGCCAGTAGCTGTGATTTCACTGTAAAATTACACTGCATTTGTCCATAATTTGAAAAAAATTCTTTGTACAGAAATCGAACCACCTTAAGCTGAAATAAACTAAATTAATATTTCTCTTTAAAAGCGGGCAAAGTTGGCATGTTTCACTATATACCTTGAATATTCAAAAAAGTTTAGTAAAATATTTTTTCTGACAAGATGCCTTTCTGGATAAGGTTGTTCTGTGTACAAACAGCTCAAGCAAACAAGTGGGCGCGCAACATTTTGCGACGCACCCGTTTATAAGGCAATGTTTACATCGTTCGGATTCGATTGCTGCTTTGTGGCAAGCTAGCTACTGGAACAACGGTGCTGGAACGCGCACATTTGTTTATAGTCAAGTGGTAAGACTTTATAGTCAAAATGTACTCGAATACATTTTCATAAAATTTTTGAATGAGACCATCACGATATAGTGATTGTATTTATGTTTATTTATTCATAATTATAAAAATTACATGTCACGTACAAAAAAAAGCACAACCTTTAAATACAATATGTAGCCATAATATTCATAAATTATTAATATATTATCTTGGTGTATTCATACCTATCATTATATCTATTCGTATCATTTTGAGTCTTAAAAAGTCTTTGAAATTGTAAAATGCCTGTTCGATTAGCCATTTTTTAAATTTATGTTTATAGGCTTTCCTAGTATAAGAATCTCTGATTTCGTGCGACAGCCGATTGTGTACTTCTGTAGCGGTTACGTGCACTAATTTAGATGTCTTGGCGAGTCGGTGCGCGTGATTAACTAAGTTACTAGCTGCGGTAGTTACCCGCTACATGTTTTCAGGATATAAAGTAGCATATGTGTTAATCCAGAGTCACAGCTACCTCCATACCAAATTTCATCCAAATCCCTTCAGTAGTTTTTGCGTGAAAGATCCAAACAAAAGAAAGAATCCAAACTTTCACATTTATAATATTAGTGGGATTTTGTTCGTCGTTTTAATTAATTAATGATATATTTTTATTATTTCATCATTTAAATTTGACATTATATTGGAATGAATTTGACATTTCATTTTAAATTCGGTTTATTTTTGTTTAATAATTCTGTGACATAAATGTAATTGATTAATCGTTTTTATATCAATAAATAATTTGAATTTGTTTTTTTTTTTTATTTGAATGAGGTGATTACATCTACTGTCTCCATCCACACGACCGATGTAAATCGCCATAACATGATCGAGTAAGTGTAACGATGACATGTTGACCATCACTCGAGAGTTCTACCATCTGTAAGTACCACTACAGAGGTGAGTAGTAGTAGGTGTCGGTGAAATGTGCGAAGGTTGTCTAATGTTTACCTTGCAGTCTTTAACTACCTACGACTTTTACGACACGCTGTCTAACCAAACTAAACAAAACTTATATCTACTAGGGACTCAGAAGTTTGATAGACTTCAGTATAAAGGGGATCAGCCAGCGATTACTGTTACAGAAAGTATGGCTCGAGTATTCTTGCCCACCATCGAAGGCTCCTTGCGGCGGCGTCGTATGTCGTGTCGCGCTTCCCTCAGATATGGTTGAGGAGGGCGATGGCTGTCACATGCGTCATACTCGTGATCGGGTGCTGCTTGCGGGTCGCTGATCTCCTCACGGTATACACACAAACTAGTACTTTAATCTTCGATTAAGATTAAACTTACTTCCCACATCCCGTATTGTATTGAAAGTAAAAAACAATATTGTGTAGTTGTTATGCTGACATAGGTTACGGACCCCGGTGTCTAAAGCGTAAATAATAAATACAAAAAAATCTAGATGGCTGATTTAATTTTTTTTAAAACACTTGATACTGGAAAATGCATAAAGTGCGATGCCAAAGACTGTGAAGAAATATAACATCAATGTCGGGGTTTTAGCGGGAACGCGGAATGAGTTGTGTCGCCTCGTTGTTTTTTTTCTAAAACTGGTGTTTTCTCGAGTGTTTATGCATTAAAATGGTGGTGTTTATGATAAATGCGCGCTGCGAAAATTATTGACAGTAATAAAT
The DNA here is from genome assembly GCA_905404145.2 of Biston betularia. NCBI lineage: Eukaryota > Metazoa > Arthropoda > Insecta > Lepidoptera > Geometridae > Biston > Biston betularia. The sequence continues at coordinate 1,262,122 of FR989883.1, forward strand.
AATAATAATAACATAGGCTATATTTATATTGTTAATCGAGTTTTGTTTACCCGTGCGAAGCCGGGACCGACCACTAGTATATATATTTTTATTTTAATATGAGACTATGAAAGTATATACTTTCATAGTCTCATATAAATTACATGATAAATCGGTTGAGTAGATTAACTTTTTTTTTCTTTGGTTTTGGCGTCGCATTTTGAGTATTTGCCAGTGTCAAGTGTTTTATCTTTTCAAGTTTCAAAGGTTAAATAAGTTGCCTCGTAGCTATAGATATAGTCAAAGTACAGTCATGCTTTAGTAAAGTAGTGGCGATTTTACTATAAAGCTTCGATGGAGTTTTGGAAGCAACACGAAAAGTCATGTTTCACCGCATTATATCATTTTCTCACACTCTCACTTGTAATTCGGCACGTTATGAATAAAACATTACCATTTTTATGCATAAACACTCGACGAAACACTAGTTTTGGATAAAAATACAACGGGGCGACACGACTCTTTCCGCGTTCCCGCCAAAACTCCTAGTTTAAATTTTTAACTATAATTCCCTTAAACCTAGCCGTGTTAGAACTTGGGGCCATGGAGTCAGTTTGTTACGCGACGGACAACAAAACTACTTTTTTAAAAAGTATTGACAATTTATTTATAGGTACAATAGATTTGGAGAGATGTGGATTCGAACTTGGTTGGAATAGAACTGAGCTGGGAAATGGGAGTAGGGTGTATTTATTAGGTCGGAATAGGAAAGCAGTGGCAAAGGACATGGGAACAGTAAACAATAATAACCTAATGATTTATTTACTACACTTATAATAACCTAATGACTTATTTACTACACTTATCTAAATCTACTTTAATAATGATTTATTTATGAATATCTTATTCTACTTATTTGTTAGAGGCGAGGGGTCTGACCATCTAACAAGTTTTTTAAATGTAAATCTGTACTTGTACTCATATGATATTTATCTACAACTTTATTTTTATTTCATGAAATCATAACAGCTGTTCTGATAGTTCTCATTACTGCGCTGTATATAAATGTCGTAGTATTTATTAGCGTTTTATAATAGGTACTTTATATCATCGCAACATATAAGGAGACTATTATCGCCCACCTGGGGTTTGTTTACATTTGAGCAACTCCGCAAAAAAACTTGCGCGCTTTGGACCAGACTTGACTTACTTGGAGAATACCAGTAGGTTGAATCAATTTTGACAAACTAAGATTTTCTGCTTTCCACTGTCGCGTCAGTTAGTTGTCAGTCTAATATTATAAAGGCGCAATTTGTGAGTGTATGTTTGTTACGTTTTCAGGCTCAAACGGCTGGACCACTTTACTTGGTGGTAGATCTCCTTAGCAGGAGGTCATCTTGGTAGGTAGGTACCACCGCAATAAACGTTGAAGTTTTGGAAGCAACACGAAAAGTCGTGTTTTTTTTTCTTTTTTTTTTGAAAAAAGTAATGAGACGTACGAGACGCTCGCCTGATGGTAAGAGATAACGCCTGTCCATGACCATCGCAGCGATACATAGAACTTTAAGTAACAAAACAAAGTCCAGAGCATCACTGCTTTGGGGCTCATTACTTTGAGACTTTTGATAGAGTTAGTCTCAACAGCCCAGTAATTTCGCTAGCTGCAGTACCCTTCAAACCGGAACACAGTAATGCTTACACACTACTGCTTAGCGGCAAAATAACTGGCACTGCGGTGGTACCTACCTAGACGACCTCCTGCTAAGGAGATCTACCACCAAGTGAATCACGACATAATATCATTTTCCCACACTCGCGCTTGTGATTCGGCACTTTATGAATAAAACACTACCATTTTTATGCATAAACACTCGATAAAACACTATTTTTGGAAAAAATACATCGGGGTGAAACGACTCTTTCCGCGTTCCCGCCAAAAAAAGTAAGTATTCTATCAGTTATCTGACTTCCATAGTACAAGCTTTGCTTAGTTTGGGATCAGATGGCGCTGTGTGTAATGTCCTGTGACGTTTATTTATTTATTTAAAACTCCCTTCTAAGGGTTAAGAGTATAACAATGGCAATATGAAAATTAATCATTCGTTTATAAAACAATATTTATTCGATCAACGAACTTGACGAAAATTCCTAAGCCATGAACCATCTGTGATACCACCTTAACCCTACCAAAGATAGTCGGTCGGAAACTCGTGGAGGCCAAAGGGCACGATAGCCCTGTACGGCACAACTGGTACAAATCAACACCTGTATTTGGGCACCAGTCAGCGCTGTGTCATTTACTGGTTTCGCTTCCTGCGTGATATACGCAGGAAGCGAAACCAGAAACAGTAACGTAAAAAAAACAGTAACGAAAAAAAACAGTAGCGTAGCATTTATCATTGTTTGTGACTCAGGAATTACTTGGTGGTAGATCTCCTTAGCAGGAGGTCGTCTAGGTAGGTACCACCGCAGTACCAGTTACTCTGCCGCTAAACAGCAGTGTGCAAACATTACTGTGTTCCGGTTCGAAGGGTACTGCAGCTAGCGAAATTACTGGGCTGATGAGACTAACCATCGAAAGTCTCCAAAGTAATGAGCGCCAAAGCAGTGATGCCCTGGACTTTGTTTTGTTACTCAGAGTTCTGTGTATCGCTGCAATGGTCATGGACAGACGTTTTCTCTTACCATAAGAAGAGCGTCTCGTTCGTCTCATTACTTTTTACATAAAAAAAAATCTGTCAGTCGTTTGGATCTTATAGTATAACTTTGCTTGGTTTGGGACTACGAGTGGTTGGCGCCGTGTGAAATGTTTATAGATATGTATTTAGTATTGTTTTAATCTTCGACTACACCGCCTCTTACAGAAGACTTAGCATATCCTATATGCAAGACTTATGCACTACGGAAACGGTTTCAAAAATATATGGAAAGTGGGACAGCGCCTTTGCCGGGAGTAAATGGAAAGTACTTTGTTTCATACATTCAGAGGCGGCTTTACCTATGGTGCAGGATGTGCGATGCACACGGGCGCAGTGGTGTCAGGGGGCGCCGGCCTCGCCACTTTCAAAGAATCTGCACCCGTGTTACGGACGCCGGGCGTTATAACTCAAACCCACGTAAAACGACGATGACACGAGCTCTAGTTTGTCAATGTTAAAAAATGGAAATTGTAAAAACTGGACTCTCCATACAAAACGACCGATCAGCTGATCGAATTAGTATGAAAATCGATCTTTTTTACAATTTACAACATTTGTACCTGTTCCATTTTGACCGCGCGCTTACTAGAGGGCGCTAGGGTAATGATTGCACACGGGCGCCACATGGGCTAGAGACGCCTCTGCATACATTTGGTTATGTACTAACGTGATTTTCACAGACTAAACACAGGTAATGGTCAAACGTAAACAATACCTACGTCTCAAAAATATGTTGTTGTTATGTGTAAGGTTTAAAGTTTATAGAATACTAGCGGACGCCTCGCGGTTTCACCCACGTAGTTCCCGTTCCCGTGGCAATACAGGGATAAAAAGTGTATATGCCACGGTGAAAGAACTTTTGAAATCGGTCCTGTATTTTCGGAGCCTATTCACTTCGAGAAGGTCGTGCATAACATTGTTTACTTCTCATGAATGTTTACCGAAATTCGTATTTTATGTAACGGCCAGTATAGTGAACCAATAAAAAAAAAAAAATACAAACAAACAATCAAATCTTTCCTCTTTATAATGGTATAGATATAGATTTATAATATCTGATGAAGGTGCAAGCATGGCGCCTCTTTTCTTCCCTCGCGTGTGACTCACAGGACTTCCGTGTGCATGTAATTGTCAATTTGCGCGATATCTGAGGCCAACGCACTAATTATTAGGTCATCATGAATTGTAGGAATTCTGACATTGTCCCAGCCAAGGCCGGAGCCCTAAAAGGGTTCGGAGGTAAATGGCAGTGCGTAAATAACCTTATAAGGCGGGACTCGTGAGCTATGTCGACTTCCCGGTTGGATAATAGTTTTGAAACGTTTATGAGATTTTAAAGACGTTTTGAAATACAATGTTCCATGCAAACGATTTTTAACCCCCGATGCAAAAACGACGGGGTGTTATAAGTTTGACGTGTCTGACAAACACACACACGTTTGTCTGTATGTGGCGTCGTAGTTCCCGAACAGATGAATCGATTGAACTTACGGACCATTCCCGCAGTCAGTGTCCACGTTTCCGCTCCGTAGGTCAGGTAGAACGCACAGATTGAAGACTTTTGTCTTAAGACTTTCGACGGCGTCTTGTTTTTTTATTATTTATATGTGGGTCAAATGACATTCGTCGTTTTCGCAACCGCTGTAATAAGACCTTCCAGTTCTCCCATAGCTTGTAATCTACATACATCCAATTATTTTCGTAATTGCTACCGTGGTTGGCATATAAGGGTATAGGCAGACAGACGTGGGCGCGCCGGTGCGTGCTGTTTGCGTTTGATGGACGGACGCGATAACTGGAGTAACGTGAGGTACCGCGAGAAGGGTTGCCAGGTCGCCAAACCTAATAGCCGGGCAGACCAGCCAGTTTAGCCGGACAGTTGGGTAAATTCGGACACCCTACATTATTGAGGATTTTGTGTCTAGGTAAGACAACGCTCGGCCACGCTTGGCGATTCGCTCGTTTGCGAAATGTAAAAAGTCTTTGTTTTTTTTTGGTGTAAAAAGTAATGAGACGAACGAGACGCTCTCCTGATGGTAAAAGATAACGCCTGTCCATGACCATTGCAGCGATACACAGAACTTTGAGTAGCAAAACAAAGTCCAGGGCATCGCTGCTTTGGCGCTCATTATAATAAATATTTAAGGGGCTCCCATACAACGGTCCCCTTCGTGCAGAACGGACGGAACCCTTCGAGCGCGAGTCCCACCCGCACTTGCCTTTATTTTAAAATATATTTTTTTCAATTTAACAGTAGTTTACACAATGGAAATAGAATCAATTCTGACTTAAAATATCTTTGAATGGAATGATTTCATAAACAATATACTTGCTGATGTTATTCTGCCTTCCAAAGATGGTCTGGTTCTCTAATGACACAGGTTAGCGCATAGCGGGGTGATGAGTAGTCCGATGTGCCTTACTTATTGTAATGCTCGGCTAAATATAGCCGCAGCTGACGGGTCAGATGATCTGAGGTCGCGCCTTGACCCACGCGCGTGACACTCGCCTTCTTGCACTCATACTGGCATTCCAGTAAACTGAATAAATCGATCTATTGATTTTATAGGATCTATAGGTAGGATAGATGTGGCTACCCAGTGAAAGGAGACAATAAATAATGTAAACTTAACTACTTCAGAAGCGGGGAAGAGACATAGAACACTGTTATATTCAGAAGTTACATATTTATTTCATTAATTTTACAACGATACATGAAATCATAAATAGCTAATTGGTCAGTCATATTGAAATTAAACCGCAAATCAACAAAGATGGATTCCTACTGAGGCGCAAATGGCCACCGCTGGCTCGGTCTTCGGCTGGAGCACATGTGACCCACGCCCCGGTCGCGCCTCGCTTATCACGGCACCGAACTGACGTTGCTTCCTTTGCGGAGGTCGTATTCCAGGCCACTTATTACTCACTTCACGCTGTTAACATTAGTGTTGCCAACAATAAATAAATGAATATCGCAGGACATTACACACAGCGCCATCTGACCCCAAACTAAGCAAAGCTTGTACTATGGAAGTTAGATAACTGATAGAATACTTGAAAACTTTTTTGTAAATACATACCTACTTGTAATAAATGCAGAACAAACATTTGATTATACCCCAAAATGTTTTATCCTGGGTAGGAATCGAACCCACGCCCTTCAGCTCTTGGACCAGACATACTATCAATTAACCAACAGTGCTTGCGTTTGGCCGCCAATCCGCGCAAAGATGCGGTCTACGATGGAGCACGCTTGTCTAGAAGAAGCCGATGCACTCGTTACTTGAAGGATTGTTTTTGTTTGTATGTAAAAGTAATTAGACGAACTAGACGCTCTCCTGATGGTAAGATGTAAAGCATGCCCATGACCATTGCAGTGATACATAAGAGTAGAGTCGCCTCATTAAAATTACAAAAAAATAATAATTTGAAGGTAAGTTGGTGGTGGTGAAGGTGTGCTAGTTTTGATACATATTTGGGCAATCTCCTCTATTAGAACGCGAATGGCGGACGCCGACTGGCGCTTACCATTTTTGTACAATTTTAATGAAGTGTTTCAATAAAAATTCAATAAAAGGTTTGACTCACGTTCAATATCAGACCTTGTTTTTATAGTGTAAGAAGTGTCACTTTAATCAGTAATGCTTGGTTTTATTTAGTAAAATTAAATCTCTTTATTAGGTCATCATCATCATCAACATTTCAGCCGTAGGACGTTCACTGCTGGACATAGGCCTCCACCATTGACTTCCATAAAGAACGGTTGGAAGCGGAAAGCTCCATAACAGGAACTGATGTTGAGGTCCCAGCACTTTGGCACTGAATTTCCTCTGTTAGAGGGGACGAAGCAAACCTCTATATCTGGGATTCGTTCTTTCGATTATATCGTCATAGTTAACTCTATTAATAACGTTTTGTACTATGCACATATTTATAAAAAAATAATTATAATTTATTACCTTTATTTGATTCCCACCTTGTGGGTGGACGTCCTACGCTGCGCTTGCCGGTCCGTGGTCTCCACTCTAGAACTTTGCAGCCCCATCGGCCATCAGTTCTGCGTGCGTCAGACGACCTAGTAAAGACCGCAGGAACGCGCTGGATGCGAGCCGCTTCCAACCGGTCTTTATGGAAGTCAATGGGGGAGGCCTATGTCCAGCAGTGGACGTCCTACGGCTGAAATGATGATGATGATGATTTGATTCCCAATAAAGATTAAAAGTCACGTATAATGTGTGCATAATACGTTATTTTATTTAATAATCGCACCTCTATAACTGAAATAACCTGTATTCTGGCCTCTATTTATGGAACCCTCTGTAAATGAGACAGATATTTATTTATACCTGGATATCTGAGATACAGGGTAAGTGGAATACCTCTATAAGTGAGACAAACTTGCAAGTCCCTTCAGGTCTCATTTAACCAGGTTTCACTATGTATGTAAATTTGTAGGCCCCTGCAACTGTGAAAAAAACTTCTCAGTTGTCGTAAAAGAAGTTACAGCCGTTTCCCAAAATAAACGGTAACGACCCTAGAAGTATGAAAATTGGCAAGAAGCATTACCTTCTAGTACACATAAAGGAAAAAATCTGGTAACTGTAGGTACATTTTTAATTCAATCCCAAAAAATAGGGTCTTTATTCCAGGAATGAGGGATCAAATTGAGCTTTATTAGCACAAAGCTAAAACAGGTTTTTAATTATCATAATATATTATAAGTAATTTATATGGGAACTGTTTTGACGTGAAAAAGTAGCGCCATTGTATTTTTTTTAAAAGCTTGTGGTTTTTTTAATTGTTTTTGTATGAAAATAGTTTTGTTTTATTCATAAAGTGGCAAATTACTTACGCGAATGTGGAAAAGTGATACAATGTGGTGAAACAAGACTTTTCGTGTTGCTTCCAAAACTTTACCTAAGCTTATTGTAAAGTCGCCACTACTTAACTAGGGCATGACTGGACTCGACTTGCCTAAGACTGGGCTTTGACTACAACTAAATATGTTAGACATGTATGGCAAAAACCGATAAACATATAAAAATGAGACATCAAGGACTCCGTATTCATTTGCTGATGAATTATAAAAAAAAAATATCTATACTATTATAAAGAGGCTAGATTTGTTTGTTTGTATTGAATAGGCTCCGAAACTACTAGACTGATTTCAAAGATTCTTTTACCGTTGGGAAGCTACATTACCCCCGGGTGACATAGGCTACTTTTTATTCTTGTATTCCCATGGGAACGGGAACTACGCGGATGAAACCGCGAGGCGTCCGCTAGTATATGATATAGGTAGTCTTTACAGCGTCACAGCTTAGCGAATAGTGTTACCAATAGACCATAAATATCCAATCGTTCCTTTATACAGTAAGTCAAGTGTCAACTTGGGTCAATGCGAACGGACGGATGCCACAGAAACATGAAATACTTACAGTAAGACGAGTAGAGGAGACGAACGAGACGCTCTCCTGATGGTAAGAGATAACGTTTTTCTATGACCATTGTAGAGATACACAGAACCTTGAGTAGCAAAATAAAGTCCAGGCACTGCTTTGGCGCTCATTAGTATATTTAATAAATTATTGTCAAATTAGTTAAATTTAAGTCCTCATCACTGTTGTAACTGGAACGACTGTTAAGCGGAAATAAACTAAACATATACCTTGAATATTCAAAATGAACTTTCGCAAAGTAACGCCTGAATCAATCAATTAGCCTAGTAATTTCGCTAACCATCAAACAAGAACACAGTAATGTTTACACACAACTGCTTGGCTGAGAAATATCTGGTACTGCGGTGGTACCTCTCTAGACGACCTCCTGCTAAGGAGATCTACCACCAAGTAACTGCTAATACATAGCTTATATTATTTACATAATTTATTGAACAAACATATTACGAAATGTTGTGTTTTACATGCATATGTTTGTACACTACAACTACATCAAAGATAAGAACATAATATTATGTTTTAATCAATGTAGGTCGTATACAGCATGACTGGTGGCCTACGATACTCGAGGACATGATATTTGGCGATCATATAAAAAATTCATTAAAGATAAATATTAACTAACTACAAGGTAAACTTAACCGAAAGTTATGTAATTAATTACGCAACGTATGGACACCGCGCGGACGCACGAGCTGGACGTTGTGAGGACGCTCGCGCCGACGACGGCGGGACAAGCACGTATTTGTCGCGTGATCAAACATCGTTATCAGCGTCGGGAGTGTATCCACGCATAATTTATTTATAGGGAAATTTGGCCAAAAATTAAGTACCCAGTTTTATTACATGACAGCCCTGTTGGTTTATTGGTAGTGTGTCTGCTTCGAGAGCTGAAGGGCGTGGGTTCGATTCCCACTCAGGACTAACATTTGTGTGACTAACATCGATGTTTGTTCTGTGTCTGGGTGTACTGTATGTATTATAAGTATGTATTTACAAAAAAAAAGTATTTAAGTATTCTATCAGTTATCTGTCTTCCATAGCACAAGCTCTGCTTAGTTTGGGGTCAGATGGCGCTGTGTGTAATGTCCTATGATATTTATTATTATTATTTATTATTATTTACATAATTATAAAGAGAATCGAGTACCGAATACTCTCCTTCAGTATCGTAGGTGTCTCACCAGTCACACTGTATAAGTATTGTGTATACTGTTTTTCTCTGTTTGTGTTATATTTGTGAACGTGTGTCTGACGTCAGTGTGTAAGTGAGATATCATTACTTACTTTAACCTTAAAAAGAGTTGATTTACTTGATCTATGCAAGATGTCTTACTGAACATTATGAACTGTGTCGTGGATTAGCGGTGGCGCCAGGGGGTCAGCTGTCTGCCATACATGCATCAACGGGCCATTCATTGCAGATATTGATGGCTGCACAATACTCTATTATTAACTGGGGACTATTGGACCTACCGTCTACAGTGAAAACCTGTAAACAAATTTCATTTTGCTAATTACAAACTATAAACAAGGTTTAGGTTAAATAACTTTATCATCAACGACAGCCTTGTTGGTTCATTGGTAGAATGTCTGCTTCAAGAGCTGAAGGGCGTGCGTTCGATTCCCACCCAGGACAAACTTTGTGGTATAAACGAATGTTTGTTCTGTGTCTGGGTGTACTGTATGTATTATAAGTATGTATTTACAAAAAAAAAAGTATTCTATCAGTTATCTGACTTCCACAGTACAAGCTTTGCTTAGTTTGGGGTCAGATGGCCCCATTATTTTATCAATAAACTTTTATTGTATGTGATAGATAGGAATGAGATGCTCTACTGATTGTAAGAGACAAATAAAAAATTATGTCTTAGGACATTTCAAACAGCGCCATCTAGCCCCAAATTAGGCAAAGCTTGTACAATGGGAACCAGACCACTGATAGAATACTTGTATACTTGTTTTGTATTTAGGTATACATAGATTGCAAAGAACAAACATTTATCATCAAATTACTTATTATATGATGAATAGGCTTTCGTTTGATTGCCATTTCACCTGATGTTAAGTGAAAATGCGGTCTACGATGGAACATGTTTGCCTAGGAAGAGGAAATCGAACCCACATCCTACAGCTATCGAAACAGATGTTCTACCAAATGAGCTAATAGGGAAGTCAAAATACCTACCATAACGCCTGTCCGTCCATGACCATTGCAGCGATACACAGAACTTTGAGTAGTCAAACAAAGTCCGAGGCATCGCTGTTTTGGCGCTCGTTACTTTGAGACTTACGATGGTTAGTCTCAAAAGCCCAGTAATTTCGCTAACTGCAGTACCCTTCAAACCGGAACACAGTAATGTTTACACACTACTGCTTGGCGGAAAAATATCTGGTAGGTACTGCGGTGGTACCTACCTAAACGACTACCTGCTAAGGAAATCTACCACCAATTAAATTAAGTCCAGGGTATCGCTGCTTCGAAACTCATAAGTTTGCGATTTTGGATGGTTAGTCTCGACAACCCTGTAATGTCGGAACACAGTAATGTTTGCACACTACTGCGTGGCAGAAGTATACCTAGTTGTACCTACCTAAACAACCCACTAGTAAGGGAATCTAACATCTGGTGAAACATGACTAATAATGAGAGCTGCTTTATCAATAAAAACGGTGTTATCAATTTTGACCCATATTACCATCAGACCACGCCCACATCGTCTGATAGCACTCGTTCACCGAAGAGGGTAGATTAGAATGAATTTGAATAATACTTTAGAGAAAAATAAATTAACAAAGTAATAATCGTATTGGTTGAGATTTATTTCACTTGATTTTATCATGAGTAGACCACTAGAAAATGTGATTTACTTGACATAGGCAGAATGCACAAAGTGCGATGCCAAAAAAAAAAGAAACATGGAAGAAAAGAACATAGAATAAGGTTTTGGCGGGAACACGGAAAAAGTCGTGTAATGCCCAACGAAATTTATTTATTTATATTATTATTACTCCGTATAAGGTTATGAGCGTAGGGTGCACTAAGTCAACAGGGGGTCATTGTACTCATCATTTGACATTTGTTTGAACCAACGTTGTTTGTTTGTTTGACGAATGAACCAACCAGCCCTGTTGGTTGAACCAACAGGGCTGGTTGGTAGTATGTCTGCTTCGAGAGCTGTAGGGCATGGGTTCGATTCCCACTCAGGACTAACATTTGTGTTACTAACATCGATATTTGTTCTGTGTCTGGGTGTACTGTATTTATTATAAGTATGAAATTAAAAAAAAAGTATAAGTATTCTATCAGTTATCTGTATCCCATAGTACAAGCTTTGCTTAGTTTGGGGTCAGATGGCGCTGTGTGTAATGTCCTACGATATTTCTTTATTTATTTATATTTATTTATTTAGAACAATATTTACTATGAGCTTTACTATAAAATTAGGAAAATAGGTACCAAATGTATATAGCAGCGGATATTTTTTTATATTTTATAATAGGCATACGCCTATTATAAATGTTCTTCATAATGACGATTATGATACCTCCTTGTGGCTCAGTACACCTAAAGCTTGTAGCCTTGTACAGTAACTGTCTAATCTGGGATAAACCTAACATATGCGTGACCTATTTTTGGTTACTAAACAGTTTTGTGGCCAAACTTGGTCTTCGAATAAAAAATAAACGGGATCCTTGTTCTAAATTAACGATTGATTTAAGTACGGGTTAGTGATTAATTTAGTGAGTGTTGACTTGTCTATTTTATATCAAGTGGTTTGGCCTATTTCATGAAAAAGTGCCGGAAACAAACTCTTCAAAAAAGGAAGCGGTTATTTATGTTTTTTAACATTTGTAATTTTTTTATGTAAAAATTATGAGACTAGCAAGGCGCTCTCCTGATGGTAAGAGACAACGCCTGTCCATGACCATTGCAGCGATACACAGAACTTTCAAGTACCAAAACAAAGTGCAGGGCATCGCTGCTTTGTCGCACATAACTTTTTGACTTTCGATGGTGAGTCTCATCAGCCCTGTAATTTCGCTAACTGTAGTACCCTTTAAACCGGAACACAGTAATGTTTACACACTACTGCTTGGCGGCAGAATATCTAGTACTGCGGGGGTAACTTCTTAGACGACCTCCTGCTAAGGAGATCTACGACAAAATAAACAAAAGTGTCGGTAATGTAAACAATATCAGTTTAATTATAGATATAATAATCAAATTACTGGGCTGATGTTGAGATTAACTATCGTAAGTCTCAAAGTTGTTGGCGCCAAAGCAGCAATACCCTGGACTTTGTTTTGCTGCTCAAAGTTCTATGTATCGCTGTAATGGTCATAGACAGGTGTTATCTCTTACCATCAGTAGAGCGTCTCTTACGTCGCATAGTACTCTTGCATAAAAAATATCTAGCCGTGTTAGGGTTTAGTAGAAGAATTCGCATCGATGATGGTAAGCACTAAACCCGTAAAAATTGGGCGTTAGGGCGCGTCCTGCAAAAGGTGTGGAGAAACTGCCGACAAGATGATAATACTCTACACCTCTGAGAGAGAATCTCTACGAACTTTTCCGTCAGGCAAGAGTAGTTATAAATACCACGTTACGAATTTTTGTGTATATGATGTGTATTTAAAAATATTGGAATTGTGGATGCGAGTAGAGTTCTCCGGGACGGCGGACTCTCACACATTACACACATAAAATTATTATACATATGATATATACTATATAAAATTTCCGTGGTTATTTTTCGCGCTGTGATCACGATCGGCATGTATGAATGTATAACAACGGCAGAGAGAAGATGATAAAAAGAACGAAGTGGGATATGTATGTGGTAATGTGTATTGGGTACGTGTGATTGTTTAGATGACGAATGATAAAGTGGAGCAAGAAAACATCGCTTATTGGATCTGAAAGAATATTCAAAATAGAGCATAACCATTATAGAATTAGCCTGACAAATCGAATACAATTTGGTTGCCACAATTGATACACGGTCGATGGTTTAAAAATACATATGATAGACAAACAATCGAATAATATTCGAATCCTATTTTTATCATCATATATTCGAATAAAACCTGTGATTTAATCAATTATTTATGAGTGACCTAAAGACGCGGTAACATATGCTTTAGCTTACTTTAAGCACCAAGTTTAATAAAGTATTTGTTTAAAAAAAATTGTACACACCTCCTTTTTTTAATGTAATAGTAATGGGACGAACGAGACGCTCACCTAATGGTATAAATAACCCATGTCCATGGCCATTACAGCGATACACATAACTTTATGTAGTAGAGCAAAATCTAGAGCATCGCTGCTTTGCTTTGGTGCTCATTACTTTGTGACTTTCGATGGTTAGTCTCAACAGCCCAGTAATTTTACTAGCTGCAGTACTCTTCAAACCTGTATACAGTAATGTTTACACACTACTGTTTGACGGTTGAATATCTGGTACTGCGGTAGTACCGACTTAGACGACCACCTGCTAGGATCTACCATCAAAAAAGCGTCAAATATATCTCAGACAACGTACTTTCTTGTTGTGGTAGTTGGAACCATCAAATTCACTAAAGCACTGACATATTTACAGTTTATTGACTTTGTAATGTATGTGTTTATGTACAAAATTTTACTGTGATATACGATTCCCAACAAAAGTTTGCCCTAAGAATATTCGATTTTTTTCATTCGAGTGCAGTCCATTTATTCGATTAAAAGACGGGATGATTTGTTTATCGTATGTCCTCGCTCCTCACTTGCTCTGACCTATTTATCTTCCATAGGGGATAGGCCGGATGTCGGGATTTATATACAACTATCGTTTATTCAATGGTAACCAGAGTTCAAACGATTGACATTTGATATGGTTGCGGCGGTTTCCACTGGATGTCTCAGGTTTGGTAACCGCAAATGGTTGAGGTGTTTTTTTAGGGTTAACTTTTTAATTTTTTCTGGTTGACTGTTTTGGGTACTTTATAAATGACATTGAGGTTTTAAGTTTAAAATAATATACAGGTGGTACGGTAAAACTAATTCGAAATCACGTCATTTAACTTATTGTAGTGAAAAACAGCTTGCGCCCGGATTTGTTTGTACATACATCGATTTTTTATGTTTATGATTACATGCGAACCTATTCAATATATAAAAAAAAAATAACATTAGTTTGTGGAACAATTTGGTCGAATTCCAAGGTATTGTTTTTAATACGTATTTGAGTTCAGTATCGCTTTCTGAACAACCCATTGAAATATGTCCGTCCTCTAGAGATACACCCTACATAGGGCCGACGCTAAAATCGTTTTAAAAATCGGCTGTTTTAATACATGTAAATGTTTCGTGGGAAAAAATCTGTAGTTATTTTAGCCGTGATTTAAAGCATTCTATCAGTTATCTGGTTCCTATAGTACAAGCTTTACTTACTTCGAGGCTAGATAGCGCTGTGTGAAATGTCCAAAGATATTTATCCATCTATATCTTTATCGATCTATACTATTATAAAGAGAAAAGATTTGTTTGTTTGTATTGAATAGGCTCCGAAACTAACGGACCGATTTCAAAAATTCTTTCACCGTTGGGAAGCTACACTATCTCCGGGTGTCTTATGCTACTTATTATCCCTGTATTCCCACGGGAACGGTAACTACGCTGGTGAAACCGCGAGGCTTGGATTATATAAAGTTAAATTACCATTCACTGACTGACTTAGAGAAAAAGAACTTACATAAGGGTCATAGGAAAAAACTAAATAAACGGTTGTATAGAGACTCGCTCAGAGGGCCCGGGAAAAATGCTGGACTTTCCGGAAATCGACTCCTCGACGTGGTACCCCATCGGATCTCGTTGATCGAGACGAAAACGTTGATTATAAAATTACACATATAAATTTAATAAAATAATAGAGAGGTATATTTTTGATTTATTACAAATTTGCATGTTTTGTAACAGCGTCTCATTTTATGACTAATTCATGATTTCATACGTCGCTGCTTATCAATTACTATAAACTGTGTCTTCTTTGTTGACCTTACGTCGTGTACCTGTGGTTTTAGGGTTCTGTATACAAACAGTGTCCAGCGGAACCCTATTGCTAAGCCAATTTTTTTAAATTAATAAATAGGCTTGTGTTTGACCACCATCTCGCCTGATGTTAAACGATGATGTCGAGCTCGCTTGTATAAAATGAATCCATTCACTCGCGACTTTTGTTCATCAGGGAACACCGACTTGGGCTGCAAATTACATTGTTTTTTGTTTGTTATGTTTTTACAAAAAAAGTGTTGAAGTTTTTTTTAAACGGTAATTTTTTACTACCTACTTGCCTGATGGTAAGCGATGATGACGATCGAAGATGAAGTACACAGACCTAGAAGATACATATTCACTCTGACGTTGAAAAGGATGCCGGCAGCTTCTTCTATTCCTTGGTCTTTCGGATGAGAAACGTAGAGAATGTATTAAGAAACATTTGTATAAGTTCACTAGTTTCTATAAATAAATAAAAAAATATTGCAGGACATTACACACAGCGCCATCTGACCCCAAACTAAACAAAGCTTGTACTATGTAACTCAGATAACTGATAGTTTTTTTTTGTAAATACATACTTATAAAACATACAGTACACCCATACACAAGACACCCATAGTACAAGCTTTGTTGGCTAGATGGCGCTCTGTGAAATGTCCTAGGATATTTATCTATTTATTATCTAAACTCTAAGGTGGTACGATTTCCAGACAAATATTTTTTTTCCATTTATGGACAAATGGAGCACAATTTTACAGTGAAATCACAGCTACTGGCATTTGTTTTGGTCTTTATTTGCGGTAAATCACAAATGCTTAAATAAAACAATAGATTATTAGCAGAAAATCAAATTTATGAATGATTTATGATTTTATGATTTTTTAATAAAACAGTAGAAATCGAACCACCTTAAGAACGATTCCGTGTTGAACGAAAAACAAAACTGTTTTATTTACGGAACCCTTTGCGTGTGAGCTTAGTTTTTTTTTGTAACATCACATCATCGATATATAGTTAATAAAGTATTGTGTCAAAAATGATGTCATTCGTGCTAAAACGTGTTTTGTTTTTAATGTGCTTTACTAGGATTAGATAATGAGTATTTGTAGGTATTTTTTTACGTCTCAGTTGTAAAACTAAAAGGATGTAAAGAAATACTTCTTCACCGAGTAAATCCTTTGTGTTGTCATCCACACTTCTTTTTGTACCTTAAAAGTAATGATACGAACGAGACGCTCTCCTGATGGTAAGAAATAACGCCTGTTCATGACCATTGCAGCGATACACAGAACTTTGAGTAACGAAACAAAGTCCAGGGCATCGCTGCTTTGGCGCTCATTACTTTGAGACTTTCGATGGTTAGTCTAATCAACTCAGTAATTTCGCTAGCTGTTTACATACTACTTCTTGGCGGCAGAATATCTGGTACTGCGGTAGTATCTACCTAGACGACCTCCTGCTAAGGAAATCTCTATAACTCTATAGGAAAATCATCGAAAAATTATTTTACATCCATGTTTTAATCATTTCTGTTACAACACATTTCATGTGTTGTTATTGTTGTTGTTATGTGTTGTTGTTGTTGTCATTCGTTTTTGGTGTATAATACAGTTATATTCTATTCTATTCTACTATGTTCTGCTTTGAAGGGTACTAGCGAAATTATAGGGCTGTTGAGACTAACCATAGAAAGTCTTAAAGTACTAAGCGCCAAAGCAGTGATGCCCTGGACTTTTTTTTTATGTAAGAAGTAATGAGACGAACGAGACGCTCTCCTGATGGTAAGAGATAACGCCTATCCATGACCATTACAGCGATACACAGAACTTTGAGTAACAAAACAAAGTCCAGGGCATCACTGCTTTGGCGCTCATTACTTTGCGACTTTCGATGGTTAGTCTTAACAGCCCAGTAATTTCGCTAGCTGCAGTAGGTACCCTTCGAACCGGAACACAGTAATGTTTACACACTACTGCTTAGCGGCAGAATAACTGGTACTGCGGTGGTACCTACCTAGACGACCTCCTGCTAAGGGGTTCTACCACCAAGTAAAGTAACTTTGTTTTGCTACTCAAAGTTCTGTGTATCGCTACAATGGTCATGGAGAAAACAAAATTGAAAACAATAATTCTAAATAACACATTCTTGGAGTAGTTAAGTTAGTTCTTGGAGTTAATACTGTAGTAGTGTGTGTTTGTAAACAAAATTAACGAAAAGTGTAATATCGGTTATTTTGTATATCGATATTTTTTATCGACTGATCGCATCCCTTTTTTGTGATAAAACATGAACACAACACACGTTGGCAGGTTGAGTGACGTCCCAAAAGATTTCGACATCGATCAACAAAAATTTCAATCAAACAATCTTTTTTGTTATCTAATAAGTGAATTTCTTGGAATTTTTTGACAGGTTTTAAGTTAACTATTCTAGTTGGGTATACTTAATTAATAATAAATAATTAGATTTTTTTAAAGTTCCGGGTTTTGGTAAGGTAAAGCAGCACCTTAGCAGGAGGTCGTCTAGGTAGGTGTGGTACCAGTTATTCTGCCGCTAAGTAGTAGTGTCTAAACATTACTGTGTTCCGGTTTGAATGGTACTGTAGCTAGCGAAATTACTGGGCTGTTGAGACTAACCATCGAAAGTCTCCAAAGTAATGAGCGCCAAAGCAACGATGCCCTGGACTTTGTTTTGTTGCTCAGAGTTCTGTTTATCGCTGCAATGGTCATGTACAGGCGTTATCTGTTACCATCAGGAGAGCGCTTCGTTCGTCTCATTATTTTTTACTTAAAAAAAACCGTAACAATTTCTTCCAGATTGGATTGTAATTAGTAAACAATTAGCATGTCATTCAGGGCAACTGGTCATTTTTTCACAGCGGTCCTACATCCGAACGAGGCTGTTTACACAACGGCGACTAAACAGATAATACCTAAATACCATGCCTAGTGGTCTGATGGAATCAGACGAATGCTTTGTTGGACGTGAAACGTGTAGAGCTTAATTAAAAAAAAAAGAAAAGAAAAATTACTCAAAACGATTTATTAAAAAAATAATTATTTATTTTTCTTTGACTTTACTATAATGTGCATGATTTATTTGGATGAAAATGATTATTTGACATAAGGTGACTTTGTAATAGCAAACTTGACATTTATTTTAATAATTGTGCTCTTGACATTGTATTTCGTAATTATTTTTTATTGATTTTATAAGATGAATGTTTGCATGCCGAAAGGCGGGATATGGCGTGCCATGTTTTTATTCCTACCAACTGTACATTACCCATATACGCAAATAAATGTTATGATTATGATTATGATTTATGAATCTATCTATGAATCAATATTTTGACTTAGATACTACACACACACACACACACACACACGCACACACCCACACACAAACACAGCTACACACTTTCTTCCACCATGTTTCTTGTCTTTCATTTAGTGCAATAGTTGTGAGTGTAGAGTGAGTGATGTAGGTTTTATTTATTTTTTCCGACATTTTATTTGAAAACACGTTCATATGCGTAACCTATACCCATACTACATACATAACAACAATCGGATATAACATCCGAAGTATACGGGCCCTTCAATGTCGTTATATCCGGTTTTGACTGTATATGTATAGTATAGTATCTTGCAAGTAGGTGGTAAAACGCGGACTTATCCGTATTTAAAAAAAAATGCTGTGCTATACTTTAGCTTCTTTTTTCGATACGTTACACGTCCAACACATTATTTAGCCATGGTCTATCATAGTAGGAGATTAACCTTAATAGGAAAAACAACAACTTGAGAAAGCTTACAACAAGGATGTGCTAATAACTAAACATTAGCTACTTTTAGCAGTTTGTCACAACTGTTCCTGTGATTAGCAAGTTGACATTACTAAGTGATTTGTACCGTTAGTTTTAGGCTCTAAAAGCTGCTAATATTGTCTATTATTTGTTTGTCAGTCATTACTAACATGTTAGTTTGATAAAACATCATTATGAGGTTATTTACGTTTGTTTTTTTTTTACGTCAAATGTATTGAACTGTACTGTATTGTATTGAACGAGACGCTCTCCTGATGGTAAGAGATAACGCCTGCCAATGATCATTGCAGCGATACATAGAACTTTGAGTAACGAAACAAAGTACAGGGTATCACTGCTTTGACGCTCATTACTTTGAGACTTTAGATGGTTAGCTTCAACAGCCCAGTAATTTCGCTAGCTGCAGTACCGTTCGAACCGGAACACAGTAATGTTTACACACTACTGCTTAGCGGCAGAATAACTGGCACTGCGGTGGTACCTACCTGGACGACCTCCTGCTAAGGAGATCTACCACCAAGTGAAATGGTGTTTTGAAAAAAGTGATTTATTATTGTACCTACTAATCTTCTACAATGATGTCGATCATATATATTTATCGTATTTCATTCTATTTTATGGTTGTCTGGAAGAGATCGGTTTTAGTGTTAAAACCGTCATTTGTGGCGCTAGCTCCTAAGTTTCTTGGTAGTTTTATATTTTTAATGTTTCTGTTTTTAAGATATATTCAATTTTCGATAACGCTATTTGAAAACTACAAAAATGTACGACTGACTTATGTATATTAATTCCGTATATTTTTTACGTTTCTGTTAGCGTTATTGCTAAGCGAATGTTACTTTGGGTTATACAATAAAGTGTCTCTATCCATCCATCTATACTATTATAAAAACAAACAATCAAATCTTTCCTGATTTGATCGTTTGTTTGTTTGTAACGAAGGCTCCGAAACTGCTGGACCGATTTCAAAAATTCTTTCACCGTTGGGAAGCTACACTATCTCCGGGTGACATAGGCTTTTTACTTTTGATCCCTGTATTCTCACGGGAACGGGAACTACGCGGGTGAAACCGCGAGGTGTCCGCTAGTCTATTATAAAAGTGAAAATAATAATTTTTGATTTTTGGATTGTTTTTGTTAGTCGATTTGCTGGATCGGTGACAATAACTAAGAAGCTGTTTGTTACGTAGGATAAAAAGTAGTTTATGCCATCGTTTGTCCACGTAACCGGAGTTTGGAAACTTGTTTCGTCAAATGTTTCCTTTTCTTGTACGTAACTGGTTTCGGTGAAGTAATTACTGTTTTGACCACTTTCCGATCCTTAACCTTCATTAGGCGTCAAAGTCATAGTTAAGCTAAAATTCGCGTCGATTAGCTTTGCTTTTTTTTCTAGTTGACATGCTATTTGTTTGACCACCACTCACCTGATGTTAAGTGATGATGAGGTCGAAGATAAACGTCAAGGGTAAGGGTTTCCGTGGTAAGCTTAAAAAATCCTGATTGCATTATGGGGCCCGCCGTCTACAACCGCGTACCCGCCTCCGTACGGGATGCAGCTTCCACCGCGTATTCAGAACCAAGTTAAGATCTTGGCTGCTAGAGACCTTGTTTTATGACATTGACGAGTATTTCAAACTAAAAGATTATTGAATTACTAGTGAAGTAATTATGATTTTTTTGTCATGTCATTTTAATATATTGACAATATTGTTTTGGTATTGACATATTTTTAGATTGACAGTATTTTTATATTAACAATATTTTTTTTATATTGACATGTTTGGATATTCATATACCTTATTTTGACATGTAATCAGTGTTTTAAAACCCATTTAATGACATCTTTAAAATTTTTAAGTAACATTGGTGTTATCAATAAAGTATTTGTATTTGTATTTGATTGTTCATCAGAAGTGGACTATTTTGTCACAAACGTGAGGGTTATTGTATGTAATGAAAGTATGATGCAAGTACAAGTTTCAATTTCTTCATTTGATATTGACGAATGAATTTTAGCGTGCGTTCTGACAGCACACGTGGTTGTATTACGTGTCATGGCGATTTTTGACTGCCCAAAAAAGGAGTATGATGTTTTCAGGGTTCACATACATATGTAATATGTATTTTTTTTATGGTTGACAGGCTTGTTGTTTGACCACAGCTCACCTGATTTTAAGTGATGGTGTGGTCGAAGATGGTAAAGCACACCTAGCCTGGAATGGAACTGGCTCTCAAGTGCGGCTGCCGGAACACACCGTTAGATGCTTGGCGGCAGATTTTCAACTTGAGGGTGGTGTATGTATGTGAGTTTCTTAATTCCACAATAACTTTTAAATGCTTAAACTGATTTAGATATATGGGGTATCGTTAGAATCCTTACATCATCCCGAGTGATAGACTTAATACAGTTTTAGAAAAAAATAAAAACAATTTTCTTTATTACTTTTTTTATTTAATAGGCTAGCATTTGACCGCAGTTTCGCTTTTTGCTGTGGATGTAGTACCTATACGATGCAGCATAATTACCACGCTCCATGGCCATTGCAGCAATACACAGGACTTTGAACACCCAAACAAAGTCCAGCGCATCACTACGTTAGCGCTAATGAAATCTAATTTAACTTATTAATTGGCCTTTTAGAGTAGTTATTATTTTAAGTTATTTTATTTTGTTTAATTGAAACTAAAACTGTGGAGACCTTAAATAAATAACTGAAATATTAAAAAAAAAAAACAATTTTCTTACCACAGAGAATAAAGAAAAAAATAAATATTGCAGGACATTACACACAGCGCCATCTGACCCCAAACTAAGCAGAGCTTGTGTGATGGAAGTCAGATAACTGATAGAATACATAAATACTTTTAATAAATACTCAATGCTCAATACTCAATAATTTATTGTATGTAATATGTACTTGTACAGGTGCAGAACTTATAAAAATGTAACAATGCTATGCGCATCGGATTTTGATACTGTTTTCACTATCAGATGACATTGAAAACCAATTTGAATTTTATTTACGTAAAGTTTGTACATACAATACATATTTTCCGTTACCACTAACGTACTATTCCTTATTAATTTTTTGTATACATAAAAAAGCTTAATGTTTTTCAGCCATCAAAATAAAGCACGAATAGAGATATATAATGCAATGATGACACGAAATAAAACCTCACGAATGGCGAGTATCAATGTACAGTTCACGGAATAAATCGTGGAGTTTAACAATAACCACTTTAGGTGGACCTCCACTGTGTATTAAAAAAACAATTATAGGTATTATAATATGTATAAATAATAAGTTAAACGTGCTTTCAACGATCCTGGGATATATTTTTCGCTTCATTCAATTTCATAAACGTTTTCATGTGTGCGATTTCTTTTTCTTTGTTTTCGGCGTTGCACTTTATGCATATGCCAGTGTCAAGTGTTTCAATAATTTTAAGTATATTATGAAAAATTAAGTCATGGTCAAAGTCACACAAAGTAAGTCATATTCAAGTGTTATTAGACAGCCCCGTTGGCTGATTGGTAGTATATCTGCCTTGGGGGCGTGGGTTCGATTCCCACTCAGGGCAAACTTTTTGTGAATAAAGAAATGTTTGTTCTCTGTCTGGTTGTTCTGTATGTATTATAAGTATGTATTTACAAAAAAAAAAGTATTTATGTATTCTACCAGTTATCGGACTTCCATCACACAAGCTCTGCTTAGTTTGGGGCCAGATGGCGCTGTGTGTATAGTCCTACGACATTTATTTATTTATTGTGTTCTAAGAAAGTAGTGGTGACTTTGCGAAAAGCTTCTATGTATTGTTTTGGAAGCGACACGAAAAGTCATGTTTCATATTGTATCATTATCACAGATGTGTGTAATTAAGATTTTTTTAAAATAAAATACACCCATTTTTCTACTAAAACGAGAAAATTTGTAGCGATGATAGCTCAGTGGTTACCGTGATCGGATCAAACCCAACAATGATGCCATGCAAAAAAAGCTGTTCATAAATTATTGTTTGTATTATCATAAATATAACTAAAATAGTATTACATAATATTGTATGTCCGCGACGCTGTTGATACCTGTATTTTTAATTATATAGAATAAAGCAATTCTGATTCTGATTCTGCTGCTAGTGAAGGAAAAGGTCATGAGGAAACCATAGCATGGTGATAGGGTACTATCTAGTACTCGACTGGCTTCCACACCAGGTGTGTTCACCACACCATCACTTAACTTCAGGTGATCTGTAGTCAAACACCTAGCCTGTCAAAATAAAAAATAAACGTAGAAACCCAAGGAAAACAATAGAATTTTCCGCCATGTTTTTTCCACATTACTGCCAAAACTCTTTGCTACTTTTGGGTACTTTTAACCTAACCTTAAAAAGTATTTAATTTCATTTTGAGCCGTTCTACATAGACCCGGGAAAGAAAAGAGACCCGGGCAATATATATACGGGATGTTTTCCGGGTCTACGTCCTTAGGGATTGTTAGAGAAACTGCGGTGCGCTGCTAGTACCTATAGTGTGTAATATATCCATCGATACTGGTCGATGAACATTTCGCATTTTGCCTGCGGGCAGTCATTACGCGAAATGACTAGATGATCGATTGTATTAAATACATTCTTATCATATGTTTGCGTTTCAAATACTTTTGACTGTCGCTTTGAATGCTCGATTGGGAAATACTCTTGTTTGCTAACTAGCTTTAAAGTTCAAGATTGATAGTTGATATTTTTTTTTATTGTTAACATGCTCGGTGTTTGACCACAGCTCACTTGATGTTAAGTGACCGGTGTCATAAAACATGGTAGTTAAATACACCGTCTAGTAGGTACTCGACTGGCTCAAGTTGAAAAATCAAATTTATGAATTTATGATTTTTGAACAAAACAGTAGATTATGCTATTAATCTATTGTTTTATTCAAGCAATTGTGATTTACCGCAAATAAAGACCAATATAAATGCCAGTAGCTGCGATTTCACTGTAAAACTATGCTCCATTTGTCCATAAATGGCAAAAATTTATTTGTATGGAAAACGAACCACCTTAATTTGCTACCATGCTGTTCTTTATCAGTGACTTTAGTTTTTCGAATTTCAGATTTTTATTTCGTTTCATTTCTTGCGTCCCGCCGCAGATATAGCAAGAATAATGTAGACCACGCTTTTAGCCGCGTTGCTCCTAATGTGTGATATTACATCATGGTGGAATGCCAGTAGCGTCCAAACGACGTGATCCTGCATAACCGTGTCATTCACCCAGTCATATGGGCACAGAATGAATAGCAGTGCCCACGTGTGCAGTGCAGTTGACATGAGATACTATAGGTGGAGTTGGCAGCGTGCCATCACAGACTTAGGGGAAGCGAGTAGACTCGTAAACTTAGTAGAATGACGTGAAATTAAGTATGTCAAATGTTACAATTCTACGTATTAACAGTATAGTTTCAGCATACAATGTTTTGGTAATGAAATAAGTCTGAGAAGCAATGTCATTTACTTTGTTGTTGAAGGATGTCAAGTCTTTTTATCTGACTGCCAAGGAAGTGTTACGTTTTTCGCGCGTATGTTGTATGTATATTTCTTTATGGCTGGTTGGATTTTAAAAGTTAAGGTATCGTTATATTTTTTTTAAAACCTCAAGTGTATTTAGATGTGTGTGAGGTGTTTGAAGGACAAACAAAATGGCGGATTTCTGGTGCCACATAGAGTAGAATACAAAATAATGGAAATTTAAAGAGCATTACAAAAATATTTTTTTTAACAATGTGGCGATATGATTTTATTGCGTTTCCGTCAAACTCAAAAAATTAGAATTGTCTATTGTCTCTATATCTGTGATGACATACCTCTAATTAGGAAGAATGAACGGAGAGAAAGCGGTCATATTGCACGTTATTAATGAATTTATTATCATGAAAATTGGTTACCGACAGACGATTAGCACTTACATTCCGGGCTGTAAGCAAATGGTGTGCTTAGCCGAAAGAGATAATTTATCAGATAGCCCTGTACGAGTACACCCATCATAGAAAAAACTTCTGGTTTTCTTACGCGATTTCAAAGTTGTGCCTATATTGAATATTGTTAATAATGACCATGCCTCCTTTTCAGCTAATTTTACCCCAAGCTTGTAGACCTATATAACATTATAATTTATTTAATTTTAATGTAAAAGTAATGAGACAAGCGAGACGTTCTCCTGAAATATGATAATGGATGACCATACCCATTGCAGCGTTACACAAAACTTTGAGTAGCAAAACAAAGCCCGAGCATCACTGGTTTGGCGCATCACTTAAAGACTTTCGATGGCTAGTCTTATCAGCCCTGTAATTTCGCTAGCTGCAGTACCCTTCAAACCGGAACACAGTAATGTTTACACACTACTACTTAGCGGCAGAATAACTGGTACTGCGGTGGTACTTACCTAGATAACCTTCTGCTCAGGTGATCTACCATCAAGCATTGTCTGCATTTGACAGCCCTGTTGGCTCATTGGTAGCATGTCTGCTTCAAGAGCTGTGGGGCGTGGGTTCGATTCCCACCTAGGACAAGCATTTTGTGATATAAAACCAAATGTTTGTTCTGTGTCTGGGTGTACTGTATGTATTATAAGTATGTATTTACAAAAAAAAAATATTTAAGTATTCTATCAGTTATGTGACTCCCATAGTACAAGCTTTGCTTAGTTTGGGGTCAGATGGCGCTGTGTGTAATTTCCTGCGATATTTATTATTGTTGTCATAAAATATGGTTTCCAATAGCCAATATCTCAGCTTGAAGTCTCCTTAGCAGCGAGGTCTCACTAGCCATATGAACCCTCTAACTCTAAATCCTATTTGAGAAATTCGTACTTCAATCATGCAAGATTCGTTAGTTCTTTGAAATGTCAAACACAGGGCGCCTTCCGCCCGCCCAGTTGGCGCGCTGGACGGGCGCCGCGCGCCGCCCGCCCCGGCGATTACTCATGCTATCGTTTCATTTACAAACGACTTAAAAGCTTTCTGAAGCAAAGGTTTGAGATGAAATC
Organism: Biston betularia; assembly: GCA_905404145.2. Lineage (NCBI taxonomy): Eukaryota > Metazoa > Arthropoda > Insecta > Lepidoptera > Geometridae > Biston > Biston betularia. The sequence continues at coordinate 1,288,180 of FR989883.1, forward strand.
TATGCAATTTTAGATGGAATATATAGAGATTTAAAATGCAGTCAGCTGTTCCACTAGTGGTCCATTTTTATTCAATGTTTGTTGGTGTTTATTTATTATGGTTGACAGCCTAGATATTTCACAGCTAATGGTGTGTTCGAAGATAATAAACTTGCCTAGCTTGGAATGGAAACTGGCCCAAGCGAGGTTGCCGAAACATACCGTTACGTGCTTGGCGACAGATTTTTTTTTTATGTGAAAAAGGTGTAAACAAGCGTCTCCAAATGAAGTAGCGATGATAGCTCAGTGGTTAGTGCGGTAGGTTCGCATGCCGAAGGGCGTAGGTTCAAACCCCAACAATGAGCTTGAGCTGCCGGTGAAGGAAAACATCGTGGGGAAACCCTAGCATGGTGGTAGGGTACTTTCTAGTACTCGGCTGGCTAGCTACCAAGTTGAAAATCAAGAAATCAAGTTGAAAATCTGCTGCCAAGCATCTAACGGTGTGTTCCGGCCTCACTTGAGAGCCGAAACTGTAGCCGGAGTTTTCTATATAATTAAACGTGATCACATTATTTACTTACGTAACTTTCACATAAGTGATTCAATTTATCTACATAATTCTTTCGATAGTCTTAAAAAAAATTTATCTCTTTAATACCAGCCAATACGGCGATAGTATTTTTTATGTACTAAAGGAATAGTATGTGTAAAAATAGCATAGATAAGTGCATACCAAGGGTATTAATTAAATAACAAAATGACAAATTGTTTGTTATCAAAGTATTTACAAGAATCTTGAAGTACGCGTTGAATTTTATTCTAAAAAAATATAAAGGGAGTGGATTCGATTCCCATTCTGTACAAACATTTGTGTGACGAACATCCTACTAATATTATAAATGTAATAATAATATAAATTAAAAAAAAAATTGTTTGGAGGTAGCCGAGACCCTGGATTAACACATAGTGTAGGTACTTTTTATCCTGAAAACATGTAGCGGGTACAGGGATGTTAGGTGGCCACTCTGAAATCCTTGTGCCAGCTAGCTAAAAAGCTGGTATTAAAGACGGAAAACTGGTACCAGGGTCGCCAGATGTCGAAATTAAAAAAAAAAGGTTAAAAATCGCTTAAAAACTGTGTTTCTCACATAATATCTTATTAAAATAAGTATAGGTTTGTATTTTCATTTCTTGAGGTTGGAGCTAGTTTTTCAACGGAACTCTGGATTGGAGTGTTTTTTTTTATATGCATCTCAAAAATTTGTCGGTTATATTATACGTATTTTCAGTGTATTTTTGTCGGTCAACGGCTAATCTTGACATTTTTGCCGGTCTGCAAATCTTGGTATTTTTGCGTACCATGACCGAGTAACCTTGGTACATGGTACATGATACTAAAACCTAGTATGAATACCAAGAAGCTGGTACGACTAACATCACTGAGCGGGTAACGCCGCGGGATGTAGCTAGTAAAATATATCCTTGTTCTATATCTGGATGTTCTTTATATGTATAAACAAAAAAAGTATAAAAGTATTCTGTCAGCAATTTCGTGCCAAGCTTTGTTTAAATCGGGGTTAGATTATGCTGTATGAAAAAAGAAATCCTAGAAAAAAATTAACTTGTTTTAAAAAATTAAAATGTTTTTTTTTTTAATTTTAGCACCTACGATCACAAAGCAGGTTTTCCACGACGCACGCACGACAGATTTGCCGTTTTTTCTAGTTTTCTGCAGTTTCTCACAAATCTGATAGTAGACTAGATACAGCCGGGAAAGTAATGGCATGTCATTGTTATTAAAAGAACAATGTCTAATGCATGGGAAAGGAAATCGATTTTGTTTTATCTATTCTCATGTAATATGTCATGGGTGTTATGTGACAACTTCAACGGGTAAAAAATTTGCAATTACGATGTCATAACTGTTGTCTAACAACTTATGCTGGGTTATTCGGAAAGGATATCCTCAAGCTTGCGTCAAAATGATTGTAAACGATTTTTTTGACATATGAACTATGTTAAGACCTCAAGAGGTTAGACGTATTGCTTGACGTATTCTAGAGTGGAGACCGCGATTTGGTAAACGTTGTGTAGGACGCCCTGAGACTCGATGGAGTGGCGATATTCGTAGGGCAGCTGGCGGTGGATGGAAGCGAAAAGCAGAAGATCGGACTGAGTGGCGTGTCTTGGGAGTCTTGCCTATGTCCAGCAGTGGACTACGATACAAATGATGATAGATAATTCAATTTTGACAGAAACAGTTTATAATATTTATTTCTACCGAGTAAAAACCTCAAAAGTAGGCAATTTAAAGACAGTGCCCCGGGTATAATTGTAGGAAACAAAAGCAACCAATGATTCCTCGAAACAGTGGAAGAAATTACAGATCAGCACAAAATTACTTAATAACGTTAGTTGAACAAAATTACTTACCAAAGATTGGTTGAACAAAATTACTTAATAACGATTAGTTGAACAAAATTACTTAATAACGATTAGTTGAACAAAATGATTGGCTCAATTTCCCTGTTACAACAAAAGTATATTACTCATTGTTTTAGCTGTGAATTTGAAAAAAGTACATAAAGTCAAATGCCACTAAACAAAAGCTTTTCCACGCTCGATTAGTCTCGCATTTATGTAACACATATCGTATAGGACTGTATTTTAACGTCCGTTTCTAACCGAGCGTTTATTTTGAACTCGAACAAAGTTAAATTCCAAGGACGGGCGGGACATCTGCTTTGCAGACTACAACTCATTTTATTGGTGACGGGACTGTTGCAAAAAAAAACAATTAAGATAAATCTTGAAATTGCACTCAAGGATTCTGCTATCCGTACATGCGCCGGCGCAGTCCACACATCCTGCGCGCTCCGAGTTCGCGTCAGCGTCAGTTGCTTCGCGTCACTCGATCCAAACACGCGTCTAGTGCTTGCTCGCGTCCTATCGAATTAATCGATAACACCGCGCAGTTGCGACTCGATCAAAATATAGTGTTGTGTTTGCTTATTTCTACTCGTAAAAAAAGGATTACGCTTAGTAGTGTGACTGGGACCCGCGAGCTTTTTTCAAATATAAGGTTTGTATTATTATTTTTTTGTGTCTTTTTGATTGATGTTGTCGGAAATTTTAAAGTTTTGAAATTGAATAGAGCAGTGAATTGTTATTGCAGTTTTTATCTAAACACTTGTATTCAAAGGTCATTATATTTATAGAAGAATCATATAAAATGTTATTTAGTTACAATTTATGTATGAATAAATTTATTTATCTTTTCCGGCTTCTTGGTGCACTATTCGTGAGTGTACAATTTACTTATCAATATTTATTGTTATCAATGACGTCAAATAATGATAACTGTCGATAATATCTTTATTCGATAATCCTATTCGATATGAATTTATGATATTCGTAGGAAGTTTGGATGCGCGACGAATTTAGTGTTGATTATTTTTTATCGATATGTTTTTGGGCTTGGTTCGCAGTGAAAGACATTTAGGTATATTTTGATGATATGCTCTGATATTTTTACATCATTTAAATGCCATTAACATAGGTATCATGAAACAAAAGAACAATAACAAATTTTATACAATGTATGGAAAAGAAAAATTAAACTTCAGTAATAGTTAATAGGGACACTATAAAATTATAGGTGCATAAGATTGGTGACTTTGATGAAAGAGATAACCTTTAGAACAATCGTATAATACCACACCGTCACTTAAATCAGATTGCGCTGTGGTAAAACACCTAGCTTGTTAACCATATTAAAAAAAATAGTACAAAATACAAATATTTTATAGATGATACCAAACATAAAGGTAACATTCCGATTTATGTGATAATGTTACATGTCAAATGACAATAACAATATCAGTATCAGTAAGAGGTAGTAACTACTTGTTACTGATTTAATTATTATCTCTTAGGTACCTAATTTTCCGATCCGATTTAATTATTTTTTTTAATTCAAAGAAATGTAATTAACTAAATTAATATGCTAAACATTGCAATTAGCATCATACACTATGTTTTTTACAATACTTGGGCAAAGTCGCGATCAAAGTCTGCAATAAATGTTTAAAAAATAAATGTTTTCTTTCTTTATTCAATAAAATTTAGTAAATAAATTAATCGTTGGCACTGCATCGACAACATTTCTAATGTTGCAGGTGTCCATAGGTGATAGTGAGCTTACCATCAGACAAAGTGTGACATCGTCTGCTTGTTTGCCGATCTTTTGCGTAAAATATATATACACATACACATTTATGTACTCACAAGTACTTTGATTTGTTCATTGCGATTATAAACTTGTTTAGCAGCGTTTTCATGTATGCTATAGTGATCAAAAGTATTTATCGAAGTATAGTTTGGGTGTCTTCAAATTAAGATTAACAAGTTTCCTCTGGACCGCATCCTGCTTAACATAAGACAAGATTTTGTAGCGATGATAGCTCAGTGGTTAGCACGGTAGGTTCGCATGCCGAAGGGCGTGGGTTCAAACCCCAACAATGAGCTTGAGCTGCCGGTGAAGGAAAACACAGTTCCATTCCAGGCTAGGTGTGCTTTACCATCTTCGATCACACCTTCACTTAACATCAGGTGAGCTGTGGTGAAACACCTAGCCTGTCAACCATAAAAAAAAAGGTGTGGTTAAACGTTAACCAATTTTGAATAAATGAAAATCCGTTGCATTAACAAATTTTCGCATTTATAATATTAGATTGATAATTTTATATATCACTGTTGTTGTGTTCACAATTCGAAATATTTCAATAAGTTTGGAACTTTTAAGTAAGCGGACATACAAACAAACACGGTTACTGACTTAATTTTATACTATTTAAATTAGCTTTATATTATAGTAATATTAATTAAATCGTAAATATGAAACTTATTTGCGAACTTAATGTCAAGTTGGTGTATTGCCAATAAACAGGAAAATTAGCAATATTAAGATCTATTTTGAAATGCCAATGATAGCTCGGTGGTTAGCGCGGTCGGTTCATACGCCAACAATGAGTTTGAGCTGCCGATGAACGAAACCATAGCACAGAAAACAAAAACAAAAAGGTTGAAAATCATGAATTTTGCATGGTGGTAGGGTACTTTCTAGTAGCTACAACCATCAAGTTGAAAATCTGCCGCCAAGCACCTAACAGTGTGGTCCGGCAGCCTCACTTAGCCAGCTCTATTCCAGGCTAGGTTTGCTTAACCATCTTCGACCACACCGTCACTTAACACCAGATACGCTATGGTCAAACCAACTAGATTGTCATACGACTTTTAAAAATAAAAGATTATTTATTTACTTGATACTTTATTGCACACTTATAAAAATGGCTGGCACATGCGTCATACTCGTGATCGGGTGCTGCTTGCGGGTCGCTGGTCTGCTCGCGGTATACACGCAATCTAGTACCTACTTTAAACTTAGATCCTACTAACCTCTCCTCATTTCGTAATGTAAAATTGTAAAAAAAAAAAAAAAAAATATGTAACTAAAGTTGACAAAGGTCACGGACCCCAGTGTCTGTGGAGCGTATAATTATAAATAATAAAAAAAATTGTTTAAAAAAAAAGTAAATAAATACAGTACACCCAGACACAGAACAAACACTTGTTTATATCACAAAATGCTTGCCCTGGGTGGGAATCGAAACAACGCGCTTCAGCTCTTGGAGCAGACATACTACCAATAAACCAACAGGGCTGTCGAAAAACAATGACATAAAAAATAATTGTATTCCACATCCTTGCTGTACGTATGAAGAATATGAATTCAAAGCGTTTAGTAGGTATGTGGGAAATGTCTACCAAGTAGATACGGAACGCGCTTTAGCCGTGATAAATTAAAATATTAGCCCAACTCTACTCGAAATAATGATCATCGACAGACGGTTTTTTTGGCGGGAACGCGGGAAGAGTCGTGTCGCTCCGTTGTATTTTTTTCCAAAACTAGTGTTTTGTCGAGTGTTTATGCATAAAAATGGTGGTGTTTCATTCATAAAGTGCCGAATTACAAGCGCGAGTGTGGGAAAATGATATAATGTGGTGAAACATGAGTTTTCGTGTTGCTTCCAAAACTCCATCGAAGCTTTGCAGTAAAGTTGCCACTACTTTACTAAAGCATGACTGGAATTAACTGACACGAACTGGACTTGATAAAGACGACTTTGACGATAACTATAGCTAATATACAGCAGAAATAACACTTAAGACAAGGCAGTATGGCTCTATAGCTTTAGCCTGCCCGAAAGGGCAAATTATTAAAAAAAAAAAAATCATCGACAGACAGTCCAACACTTCTCGCCGTAAACCACACCAAATAAAACTGTCGCCTAATTATATCCAGCCAAGTTGGTATTTCGACCGCGGAGTCCGACGCATTCTATTTTAAGATTAGGCGCTACGCCCTCGGAATATGTTTAAAGCTTTCAGCTAACCTTCCTGTGGGGCAACTTGCATTCAGAATTTAGTTTTATCATTAGATTGTTGTTGTTGTATTGTTGAATTTAGTATTATCATTTGATTCATCATTGACAGCCCTGCTGGTTCATTGGTAGTAGGTATGTCTGCTCCAAGAGCTGAAGGGCGTGGGTTCGATTCCCACCCAGAACAAGCATTTTGTGACATAAACAAATGTTTGTTCTGTGTCTGGGTGCCCTGTATGTATTTACAAAAAAAAAGTATCTAAGTATTTTATCAGTTATCTGACTTCCATAGCACAAGCTTTGCTTAGTTTGGGGCCAGATGGCGCTGTGTGTAATGTCCTATGATATTTTAATTAGGACAGCTACCAATAGTACAGGATAGCTTCTAAAAATATTTTATTTATTAAACAAAATAAAAAATACCTTAAATTACACTATTTACAAAATCTATACAATAAACTTAGTCTAAAAAACCGTCAGAGGAGGGATATGCGGCCAGAATGCTGGCAACATTGCCGCGCTGGATGGCAATGCTTAGCTTTTGACCAAAGTAGATACCAGCATTCTGGTCACCTGAAGCCTCCTCTAGACGTTTGGCCAGGTCCCGATACAGTTCGAGAGCGGCCGGCCCCCACGGACCTAAAGTCTCAACCCCAAACGGCACAAAAAGATACATTCCATCCAAATAACTATATTTGTGCCGTTTGAGGTTTTCAGCTTTAGATGCGGCAGCACCAGCTTGTCCCGAAGTCACAGGAAGATGAGACGGCGCCAAGGTGTCGACACAAGTGGCGTCCCACACAAGTGGCCGTTCCATCTTCCAAGGGATAAGGGTCATCCCGCCGGGTCTCTTGCCGTCGTCACGCATCAGTCCGTTTGGTTCTAAAACTGATGGAACGCCGGCACTGATAGCTTTTATATTGACGGATGTAACGTCCATGTCGTAGATTGTCTTCGACGATCCGGTCTGTATATGGATGGGTGACCGTGGTGTTTCTTCCTGAGCGCTACCGTAGGCCAGATGACACGTTAAATTGTAGATCCCGGTTGTTTTATTTACACTTTTATGGCACTGCGTCTGACGCTTAAGTAAGCAAAGCTTGTACTATGGAAGTCAGATAACTGATAGAATACTTAAATACTTTATTTTTGTACATACTTACTTATAATAAATATAGAACACCCAGATTTTGTCCTGGGTGGTAATCAAACCTATGCTTTACAGCAGATTTTTTTTTATGTAAAAAGTATTGAGACGAACGAGACGCTCTCACTACCTACTATGACTACCAATGAATCAACAGGGCTGTCTGTATTGGTTTTATATTTCTACTAGCGGACGCCTCGCGGTTTCACCCGCGTGGTTCCCGTTCCCGTGGGAATACAGGCATAAAAAATAAAAAAATAGTGTAGCTTCCCAACGGTGAAAGAATTTTTGAAATCGGTCCGTAGTTACGGAGCCTATTCAATGTAAACAATCAAATCTTTCCTCTTTATAATAGTATAGACTAGCGCCACACCCCAGCTTCGCATGAGTGCAATGTAGATACAAATGTGATGCATTTATTATACAGATAAACCTTTCTCTTGAATCCCTCTGTCTACTGATAGAAACCGTATTAAAATCCACTGCGTAGTTTAAAAGTTCTTAGCGTACAGACGACAGGAAGCGACTTTGTTTCATACTACATGGAGATTGATCCAGGCAAGCGAAGCCGCGGATTACGCCTAGTATATTATTAATAAATAAAATCGTGGCGCTAAAATCCATTTTCTATACATTCCTTTTTTTTATATTCGATTGTCCTCGTTTGACTTTGACATTTGGAAACTAGAAATCAACTAGGTAATAAGTGTTATTTATATTTTTTGTATACCTATAGGACATTATTGTGTCAGGTTGTCAAGTAATAAACGGGTATTGAAACACGTATGTCTGTGTATAGATTAGAGTCATTGTATATTGAAGATTGCGACATATTTCTGCGAAATTTCTCGTGTTAAGTTCTCTGTTGGAAAAAAGATCGAAAACATATAAAAAATATATATTACTAGCTGCACCCCGCGGTGTTACCTGCTACATGTTTTCGAGATTAAAATAAAAGTAGTCTGCAGCTAGTAAAATTACTGGGCTGTTGAGACTAACCATCTAGTCTCAAAGTAATGAGCGCCAAAGCAGCGATGCCCTGGACGTTGTTTTGTTACTCAAAGTCCTGTGTATCGCTGCAATGGTCATGGACAGGCGTTATCTCTTAACATCATAAAAAAAAAGTCTGTATGTTAATCCAGGGTCTTAGCTACCTCCATACCAAATTTAATCTAAATCCGTTCTGTAGTTTTTGCGTGAAAGAGTAACAAACGTCCATCCATCCATTCATCCAAACTTTCACATTTATATTATTTTTGACAGCCCCGTTGGCTCATTGGTAGTATATCTGCCTTGAGAGCTGTAGGGCGTGGGTTCGATTCCCACTCAGGGCAAACATTTTGTGAATAAACAATTGTTTGTTATGTGTCTGGGTGTTCTGTATGTATTACAAGTATGTATTTACAAAAAAAAAGTATATATGTAGCTCTGCTTAGTTTGGGGTCAGAAGACGCTGTGCGTATTGTCCTACGATATTTATTTTATTTATTTAAAACTTGTCACAATTTCCTTGTGAACGTAATACTAATAGTTCAAAGTCTAAATAGTATATAACACACGATCGTGTGTATTGTAAATATGCAAATTTTGTTAACGGTGAGATCTCACCGCGAAATTCGTAAACGTTTCTTAGTTCATCTCAAATCTTAAGACATTTCTATAGTTTTTTTTTCTCAATTGTTACGTCGAAAAAGTATTAGATCCGACATAACCAGTCATTATTTTAATTTCTTGGATTGTAAAATAGAAGCGGTACATTGTTATTTACTCCTAAACTTTTTTTCTTTTTTTTTATGGTTAACAGGCTAGGTGTTTGACCACAGCTCATTTGAAGTTAAGTGACGGTGTGGTCAAAGATGGTAAAGCACACCTAGCCTGGAATGGAACTGGCTCTCAAGTGAGGCTGCTGGAACACACCGTTAGATGCTTGGCGGCAGATTTTCAATTTGAGGGTGGTAGCTAGCCAGCCGAGTACTAAAAAGTACCCTACCACCATGCTATGGTTTCCTCACGATGTTTTCCTTCACCGGCACGAAAAAAAACCTTTGAAAAAAATATAAACGGTTAATAATCATTGTTAGGTTACGCAATACTTTTATATAATAACAATTAATAAATGTTATTATAATAGAACGTAAAGCTAAAATAGCTAAATAACATTTAAAGATGACATGCAAACACTTCCAAAAATAACAGTTAAAAATAACGCCTACATCCGTGTAAGAAAATAATTAGCTAGTAAAAGGAAAAATAATTGCAGCCAGATAATACCACGCATAATGAAGCGAACAGAATTCTTGACTCTATTATGTTCCTAATATTGTAAAACTGTTATTAAACGGTTTGATTAAGCTTGCCCTGTTACTAGTTGTCGATGTTTTTGAGTCAAATTTAGTAATTGAAATTTTACCTTTTAAAATACATACTTATAATAAATACAGAATACCCAGATACAGAACAAACATTTGTTATCCACAAAATGTTTATCCTGGGTGGGAGTCGAACCCACATCCTTCAGATCTTGGAAGAAGTAGATGAGAAGATGACAATACAATTTATATTTTGTAGGGATGATGGCTCGGTTGTTAGTGCGGTCGGTTCACACACCGAAGGTTGAGCTGTGGGCTTGAGCCGCCGGTAAAGAGAAACATCGTGAGGAAACCATAGCATGGTGGTAGTTTCTCAGCTGCCTCGCCACCTGACGGTGTATCTCTGCAGTATCACATGAGATTTAGTCCCATGTCAGGTTACACTGTTGACAATAAAAAAAATGACCGACCAAATGTTATTGTTATCAAGCACTTGATGTTTCTGATAACGTATCTGTAAATGCTATATACCCAGATATGAAAAGAAAGCTATTATTTATTGTTTCGTAGTTTATGGCTTGTGGCATTATTTACGGTTTTATATAGCTGCAAAGTGCAGTAGTTATTATAATGCCCCATATAAGTGAAACCGAAATATATTTATTATAACTTAGTTGCAAATACAACTTTCCATTGTAAAGTTGTTGTAAATTATTATGTTTTATTTGCTAATTGTGCTATTTTCAGTTTCAAGATAACTTTGTAACACAATATTATTTTTCAATACAAACTTGAAAGCTGTTATATTTTAACAACTAGCATTTAGCGTTTGAAAGTGGTGCTATTTTTCGGTAGCTTATATTTCACTTCACTGTACAGATTTCCTTATATGTAATTTTTTTAAATGTTTTACATTTTCCACAGCTCACAATGATGTTAAGTGACGGTGTGGTCGAAGATGGTTAATACACCTAGCCTGGAATGGAACTGGCAATCTGGAAGTGAGGCTGCCGGAAAACACCGTTAGGTGCTTGGCGTGGTAGCTAGCCAGCTTACTAGAAAATACCTTACCTCCACGCTATGGTTTCCTCAAGATGTTTTTGGGGTTTGAACCCACGCCCTCCGGTGTATAAACCGACCACGCTTACCACTGAGCAATCATCGCTACAAAATTACAAAATTGAATTCTGTATGAAAATAATCTTATCGTATATTTCTTGTGACATTTTAAAACAAGACATAAATTGGAAATATGTATGCAAACTATTAATTTAATATAAAGTTCAAAATAATATTGATCAACATATTATTATGTAGGTTTTCGTAATAAAAGTTAAATTATAAGTACTTAATGTAATAAAATTGATAATTTTATATAATTTATGCGATATTTGGCAATCATGGCGTAGGAGTAACCTCTGCAAATCTCGACTCGAACTTTAAAATCATTATTTTTAATGAAACTTTGTGAGTGTGGGCGAACTAGGCTTTATTTCTGTTCAAAAAAACTTTATGCGAGTATAAAACAGTAAACAAACTTAGGACAATAACAGCACCATCATTTCCCTCTAAAATATATGAAACTTGCATTTTGATAGTAGTACGACATTGTGTTGATTTAAATAACAAAACAAAAAATTCAAAAAAATTAAATTATTTTTTTCTGTGTATTGCTGCAATGGTCGTGGACATGCGTTATCTCTTACCATCAGGACAGCGCATCGTTCGTCTCATTACATTTACATAAAAAAAAATATATATATACAAATTAATAAATATTTTATTTTTAGGGTTCCGTACCCAAAGGGTAAAAACGGGAACCTCTTACTGAGACTTCGCTGTCCGTCCGTCCGTCTATCACTAGGCTGTATCTCAAAACGGTGATAGCCAGACAGTTGAAATTTTCACAGATGATGTATTTCTATTGATGCTATAACAAAAAATACTAAAAATAAAATAAAATAAACATTTAAGGGGGGCGCCCATACAACAAAAGTGATTTTATTTTGCCGTTTTTATAGATAATGTTACGGAACCCTTCGTGCGCGAGTCCGACTCACACTTGGCCGGTTTTTTTATTTTTTATATAGATTGTCACTCGGAATGATTAAAGTATTGCTTTTTTATACAAAAGTAATAAGACGAACGATACGCTCTGGTCTGGTGAGCTGTGGTCAAACACCTAGCATGTAAATCATTAAAAAAAAACTAGTTTCCGTATTTTGACAGCCCTGTTGGCTCATTTGGTAGCATGTCTGCTTCAAGAGCTGTGGGGCGTGGGTTCGATTCCCACCCAGGACAAGCATTTTGTGATACAAAAACAAATGTTTGTTCTGTGTCTGGGTGTACTGTATGTATTATAAGTATGTATTTAAAAAAAAAAAAGTATTTAAGTATTCTATCAGTTATCTGACTCCCATAGTACAAGCTTTGCTTAGTTTGGGGTCAGATGGCGCTGTGTGTAATGTCCTGCGATATTTATTTTATTTATTTATTTATTACTTATAAAACTGAATGTAGTTTTTGAACTGAATTCAAGTAAAAGCCATATATCAAGTGTGCGTACATAATTATCGGCCTTGGGGACCGGAAGTGAGCTAGGCAAGTATTGGACATGTGCCGACCTCGCTAGGGCGGTGACATTTGTTGATAGCTGTTGTCGATAAAGTATAAAAACGAAATGTTACGATAATTCAACAACACGCCAATATTATAAATTCGAACGTTTGTCTGTATGGATGTTTGTAACTTCATCATACTGAAAGTCAATCAAAAAAATACAGATTGCTTACACGTATATAAATTAAAAAACATAGAGCACTTTTCATCCCAAAAAGACAGGTGAAACCGAATGAGCTAGTAAAGCTTAAAATAATATATATATTTTTTTTCTTTCACAATAATTTTTAATTTGCTAAACAGTTTGCTGTGTTTCGGTTTAAAGGGTACTGCAGCTAGCGAAATTACTGGGCTGTTGAGGTTAACCATCGAAAGTCTCAAAGTAATGAGCGCCAAAGCAGCGATGCCGTGGACTTTGTTCTGCAACTCAAAGTTCTGTGTATCGCTGCAATTGTCATGGATAGGCGTTATCTCTCACGTCTTCTCGTTCGTCTATCTCATTACGTCGCATGCCGAAGGGCGTGGGTTCAAACCCCAACAATGAGCTTGAGCTGCCGGTGATGGAAAACATCGTGAGGAAATCATAGCATGGTGGTAGGGTACTTTCTAGTACTCGGCTGGCTAGCTAGCAAGTTGAAAATCTACCGCCAAGCATCTAACGGTGTGTTCCGGCAGCCTCACTTGAGAGCCAGTTCCATTCCAGACTAGGTGTACTTTACCATCTTCGACCACACCTTGACTTAACATCAGGTGAGCTGTGGTCAAAACAGCTAGCCTGTCTACCATTAAAATTAATAAAAAAAAACATCTACACTAATATAATAAAGAGGAAATAATTGTATTTTTGGATTTTTGTATGTTTGTAATGAATAAACTCAAAAATTGCTGGACCGATTTCAAAAACTCTTTCACCTTTGGGAATCTACACTATCCCCGGGTGACATAGGCTACTTTTCATCCCTGTATTTCCATGGGAAAGGGAACTACGTGGGTGAAACAGCGAGGCGTTTGCAAGTTTTATACAAGTTTGTAAGTTTTATGCAAGTTTTATAAAAAAAAACGTATGTGCATTTAGTTGAACGCGAGAACTTAACTCTGAAACTTAAAAATAAAACGTTGGCGGCTAATGTACTCTAAACAGATTACCCTACTAACTATGTACAGACAGCAAAAACAATGCCGAAAGTGTCAATAGCATTGCGGCTGTCGAGATACAATTCAAACGATATAATATTTGATAAGATTATAGCCACACAATAATATAATTTAAAATGTCGCATGTCTTAGTTGCTTTACTTATTTGTGTAGTATAATTAAACTTTATATTTGATAGATAGATAGATAGATAGATACTTTATTGGTAACTACGAATTACACGTCAGGTTCTTATACTTTTTTTTTTTTTTTTTTAGCTGACAAGCTTGGTGTTTGACCACAGCTCACCTGATGTTAAGTGACGGTGTGGTCGATGATGGTAAAGCACACCTAGCCTGGAATGGAACTGGCTCTCAAGTGAGGCTGCCGGAACACACCGTTAGATGCTTGGCGGCAGATTTTCAACTTGAGGGTGGTAGCTAGCCAGCCGAGTACTAGAAAGTACCCTACCACCATGCTATGGTTTCCTCACGATGTTTTTCCTTCACCGGCAGCTCAAGCTCATTGTTGGTATACATAATATATGTATTTCATACTTTTTTCAAAACTGTCCATCTTGTGTGTTCATTGTATTAAAAATAATAATTACATTTAAAATTATATTTAAATCATATATGGTTTTGTGTAATTAACTGTTGACATTTTAAAAGCAAAACTATCGATAGTGACACTATAAATAAAACAAATGTATAAATATTTTTTGCATAAAATTACACAACATAATCAAGCTAGGCAGAACTTGTACTGCGGACTGGGGGTCTGGTTGATCTGTATGTATTATAAGTATTTTTTTTTTATGGTTGACAGGCCAGGTGTTTGACCACAGCTCACCTGATGTTAAGTGAAGGCGTGGTCGAAGATGGTAAAGCACACCTAGCCTGGAATGGAACTGGCTCTCAAGTGAGGCTGCCGGAACACACCGTTAGATGCTTGGCGGCAGATTTTCAACTTGAGGGTGGTAGCTAGTCAGCCGAGTACTAGAGAGTACCCTACCACCATGCTATGGTTTCCTCACGATGTTTTCCTTCACCGGCAGCTCAAGCTCATTGTTGGGGTATGAACCCACGCCCTTCGGCATGCGAACCTACCGCGCTAACCACTGAGCTATCATTGCTACGTAGTAACATAATATCCAGGGTGTCAGCTACCTCTATACCAAATTTCATCAAAATTGGTAAAAATTGGTATCAAAAAAAAAGTATGTATTTACAAAGAAGTATATAAGTATTCTATCAGTTATCTGGTTCCCAAGCTTTGTTTAGTTTGGTACTAGATGACGCCGTGTAATTAGAAATGTCCTAGGATAGAATATTAATCTATGTATAGTTAAATCTAAGCGGTAGCTCTATCTATTCAATACATAAATTATTATCTATTAAATATTTGTTTTGGCATAATATTTTTTGACATACTTTTGACTTTTGATTTATTTTTTGTTTTGTTTTATTTTGACATTCTGACCAATTGGCATGCTACTAGAAGTTCTAAAACTTGACATGGTAAGGTATTTGTAATGTGGTGTATCAGTTTTTTCCTCAATAATAAATAAATAACTGACAGCTCCTCTGACGAATTCGATGACTCTTGACGACTATTGAGTTTAGTGGGTTTTTATTTTAATTAAGTATGTATGTAATATTGACTGTTGGTTATTGTTTATATCTGCATTGTTGTTTCATTTGTTATTATTATTCATTTTTATTATTATGTTTACTTTTAAATTTTTGATATCTTTTTAATTATTATTTTTGACATTTTGTATTTCCTTTTTTGACATTCATTTTGACATTGTTAGTTTTTGTAATTGTGAGGTAATTGTTATTGGGTGTACCCGTTTTTTCCTCAATAAATAAATAAATAAATAATAAATAAATAGCTTGTATCGATTTAAGTGTACAATCCTCAATTATAGCAACTCTTATTTACTGCTATACAATATTCACAATTCATTCGTGATAATCAATGTTATTGTAGTTCAAAATCTTTGAAATATATAAAAATGTGTCCTTGTAATTATATTTTTTTGCGCACCGTACAACTCACGACAACGGAAGTCAGCGAAGCGTGCCGTTGCATAACTGCGGCGGCGTTGTTGTCTTGCCGACTCTACCTGTAACAATCTTCTAACGCTACACAGGGACAAAGCACACAACACACGAGAGGTTTTGGCGGGAACGCGGAAAGAGTCGTGTCGTCTATGATTTTTTTTTTCAAAACTAGTGTCTTGTCGTGTGGTTATGCATAAAAATAGTGGTGTTTATTCATAAAGTGCCGAATCACAAGCGGGAAAATGATATAATGTGGTGAAACATGACTTTTTGTGTTGCTTCCAAAACTCCATCGAAGCTTTATAGTAAAGTCACCACTACTTAACTAAAGCATGACTGAACTTGACTGACACGGACTGTACTTGACCAATCTAGACTTTGACCATAACTATAGTTTCGAGACAACTTAAAACTTGTAAATATAAAACACTTGACACTGGCAAATGCTAAAAATGCGACGCCAAAACCAAAGAAAAAAAATACACATGACACTATCATACATATTTTAGGGCCGATTCCAGAGGCCGATTCAGACGGGAGACAAGCGACTTTTCACTTGACGCTCATTTTATACTGTCAAAACATTATGAACAGAATATAGTTATTATAACGAACAAGCGGACGCCTCGCGGTTTCATCCGCGTAGTTCCCGTTCCCGTGGGAGTACAGGGATAAAAAGTAGCCTATGTTACCCGGGGATAGTGTAGCTTCCCAACGGTGAAAGAATTTTTGGAATCGGTCCAGTAGTTTCGGAGCCTATCCAATACACACAATCAAACAAATAATCAAATCTTTCCTCTTTTTCATAGTATAGATAGAAGTAGAAATATTTATGTTTCGTTCCGGTCTACATCCCTAAACATGTTCTAGTAGTGGGCACTGCTTAAGAAGGATTACATGAAATCTAATTAAGAAAGTCTAATTAAAATATTTTAAGAAAAATTAAACCAACTAAACTAAAACTAACTTTGGTGAGTGCGCCTCAGATCTGCATGACCTAATTCCACCTTGCCCATTCTACTATCGGACAGCCAGGAGCTTTAAAAAGCGTCACCGCTTCATGGTTGATGTTCCAAAAGCTCGAACTAAGCGGTTTGATTCCACCTTTTTCGTGCGTACCGCTAGACATTGGAATCAGCTGCCCGAGTGGGTGTTCCCCAATGAATATAGTCTGGGTTCCTTCAAGTCGCGAGTGAATCGGTTTCTTCTAGGCGAGCGTGCTCCACCGTAGACCGCATCTTCGCTTAACATCAGGCGGGATGGCGGTCAAACGCAAGCCTATCTACAATAAAAAAAAAAAAAAAAAACTGGACTAATTGCTGCCAATACAATACATTCAATTATTCGAAAAATAAAATACGTTAAAATATTGTAGGACATATCTGTGCTCGTGTTCATTACGATATTGCCAGTTTTTTCGATGCTGCTCGCGTGCTACGATGTTGCCAGTTTTTCTGCAGTTTTCCTCTTTTATAGTTTAATGGTGCGGCCATCGTTATTATGATTGGAAAGTTGCAATAAATTATTTACGGATCTAAATCAATAGATTTATTACAATTAATGTTTAGTTCACATCATTGTTGCACTTATATGGGAATACTCTCAATTGCATAGGTCGGATACACTGACTATAACTTCGTTCACATACTGTGATCTTTTTCAAGGAGTCAAAGTAAGACGCGCGCGCAGTTTCGTCTTCGCAACTCCGGATATAATATTTCCAAACCCGAGTAGAAATTCGATAGTGGCACTCTTTCTTTTTTTCACCACTTTTTTGAATTCAAATAACATATGAAAATTTTCCTAACATTAGGTGAGCTCAAACACCTAATTATCAACCATAAAAAGTATAAAAGCTTTATGTCTGTTTTTGCTCGAGTACTAAAACCGTGAGGTTATTTTTTTCCTATGCTGTTTGTTTGTCTGGTCACCCCATCCAAAGAACTTACTCATCGGAGATTGCTTAATTCTTTAACATAAAATACCTAAAATGTCCTGTCCTTACGGAATTCTAGGACAAGTGAAGTCATGTTAAATAATATAGTCTGATGTAGGCTGAATTCCACACAATGTCAACAAAATAACGGGTACATCGCTCAAGGATTACGACGAATTCTAGTTTGATGAATGAATGAGACGAATTAATTCTGGTTAGAAGGATTTCTGTTTTAGCTAGATTCAATTTTAGCACTTGCAGAAATAAACTTGTAGAAATGTGCATGTGTTTTATGAAAGATTTTTTTTAAAATTTTTAACACGCTTGGTCAACCCATTCAGACTGACTAGATGTTAAGAGACGGTGTGGTCGAAGATGGTAAAGCACGCATAGTCTGGAATGGAACTGACTCGCAAGGAAGGCTGCCGGAACACACTGTTTATAGGTGTGTCAGGCTTCCAACTTGAAGGTGGTAGCTAGCTAGCTAAGTACTAGAAAATACCCTCCCACCATGCTATGATCTGCTTCATCGGCAGTTCAAACTCATTGTTGGGGTTTGAACCCATGATATTCGGCGTGTAAACCGACTGTGTTAACCACTGAGGTGTCATCGCTACAGTGCAATATATTTGTATTACAATATTACCTTTCTAGTGTTATTTTCAGTAATTTAATTATTATTTTTCAAAACTACCGGGTGTAAGGGAAATTTTCTCGAAAATAAAGACATTATTTTAATGATAACTGATATGACTCAAACTACACCATCACTACTTCATTTATTTATTTAAGTCTGAAATTGCGATTCTAGTTGTAAAAATATCTGTAAATATTTTTTTGTTATTATTTTATATAGGCTTGCGTTTGTATGTCATTTCACCTACTGTTAAAACTTGTCTAAAAAAATATGTAAATAGCTCGCGACTTAAGACATCCAAATTGAATCTATTGGGAAACACACATTCATGCAGCGCATTCTACTGTTTTATTTCCTTTAATTTCTTAAGCGTAAAAATTTATTTACTTCTTCTTGACCTGCGTCAGCAAATATTTTGTATCGTATTAGCTATTACCAGTAATGGAGTGAATAACGGATAAGCGTGCTCCATCTTAGACCACACCATTACTTATTATCAGATGAGTTGTGGTCAAACGCTACGCATTTATTTATAGTAAACTAGTGTTATGAGATTTTTTCCGGGAACTTTTCCCTTCCGAATCAACGCTGTTATAACGCTTATAAACTGTACCACTTTTTCAGGCTTTTTCTCATTGTGAGAAGGTGAAAGCCATAGTCCACCACACTCGCGCTGGCCAAATGCAGGTTTTCAGACTTCACATATCTTCTAAAACTTTTTAAAGATTTCTGACTTAGATTTTTTCACGATTTTTTTCCTACACTGTTTGAAGTCTTTGGCAATACGCATATAATTAAAAAAAAAACTCCTTACACCCTGTATATTAAGTGATTTAAATTGAGAGAGAGAGAGAGAGAGAGAGAGAGAGAAAGAGAGAGAGAGAGAGATAACGGCATACCGTATTATGAGTCTTAATTTGTTATTTATGACTTTTATTCTTTGTTAATAATTATAATTAAAGTTGGTTGTAATTTATTTTAGGTCAAGGAAAATCCTATGAGTCAAGTTACTGACGTCATAGCATCTAGTCATCTACTGAAAATGAAACTGTTATTTTTAACAGCGTGCATGTTTTTAGTTGAGTTAGCTTAGTCATTTAGTTTGTAATATGAAGAGAAAAATTATTACTTTTTTCCGATTTCGCAAAAAGTGTGACGATTATGTTTCTCCTTGTATCTTCTAAAGTAATAATCAAATTTTGACAAATGAGATGCCAATCGACGCGTCTTAGCGTACACGTTATAGTAAATGCAATATGGCAGATTTTATTACCTAAATTCTAAATTTTTTTTTTTTTTTGCCGTTAAGCACTTAAATATACTCCGACAGCCTCACTTGAGAGCGAACTCCTATTCCAGACTAGGTGTATTCACTACCTTCGACCTCACTGTCACTTAATATCAGATGAGCTGTGGTCAAACACTTGGATAACGCTTTCAATAAGGGCCGATCAAAAGATATAGTAGAACGTCAAATCTTAACAATCGACCTCATCTCTCATTATTTCATATAACTTGGCTAACCCCAATTAAATACAATAACTTAACATCCATGACTCATAAGCTAGTTAAGTTAAACGCACGATATAAGTTCAACAACCAGTTAACATGCAATTAAAGTTAAACGTTACTTAGACCACTTGAACAATGATTAATAAAACATATGATTTTTACCCAGATGTACAATAAAGTTGCATTAAGATTGTTCGTTTGACCTTTTTTAAAGTTGACAGGTTAGGTTAGGTTAGAAACAAAGGCCTAATTGTAAATTTGTAGCGATGATAGCTCAGTGGTTAGCGCGGTCGATTCGCATGCCGAAGAGCGTGGGTTCAAATCCCAACAATGAGCTTGAGCTGTCGGTGAAGGAAAACATCGTGAGGACACCATAGCATGGTGGTAGGGTATTTTCTAGTACTCGGCTGGCTAGCTACCACCCTCAAGTTGCAAAATCTGCCGCCAAGCATCTAACGGTGTGTTCCGGCAGCCTCACTTGAGAGCCAGTTCCATTCCAGGCTAGGTGCACTTTACCATCGTCGACCACACCTTCACTTAACATCAGATGAGCTGTGATCAAAACACCTAGCCTGTCATATATATATATTTTATGTTCGACAAATTCCCATTAATAGACACAATTATGTTCCAACCGTGTATAAAACGAGCAAAGACGTCTAAAGACAATGACCAGACGATAATAACAAAGAATGATATCCAGCGATGCAGAGAAATAGAACCAATAATAACTTGCGACCTTTCCCCGACAAAAGCAGCAATCATTTGTAAACCAAGTTTTACTGCAACGTTAACAGTCGGTTATTAGTGTTTAATCGTCCGTCAAATCGTCAGTGAACCTGGTTGAACTTTCCCCGGGGTCGTCGACCATCGCGAATCCACCTGTCATGTTCGTCCTTATCGCACCGTCTCTTATCTGATATCAAAGTAGTTAACCGACTTTAGGATAACCGTTACCTCGATTTTAGAATATGAGGCCAAACAATGGATGAATATTCAAATTGTTATTTTAATTGTTCCTTTCCAGGCTAGGAGGTATGCTTTACCATCTTCGACCACACCGTCACTTAACATCAAAACAAAAAAAAGTTGAACCCCCTACAATGAGTTTGAGAAGAAGAAAACCGTAGCAAGGCGGTAGGGTATTTTCTAGTAAAAACATCAGTCTAAAAATTATAGATTCATGAGACATTTCTGTTGAAGCAATTTCATGAATTCACATTAAGTCTGGAATAAATGACTCATTCTCATGAATTCCTCATGAAGTCATGAATAATAGAACAATGTTAAATAATGTAACATTTTGTTTGTAGTTTATTAAATATTTTATACATTCATTTATGCACAAACATCCGTGAGATGTCTAATACATACATCTCGCGGTTGGTTTCATACATTATTACAAACAATGAAATTATTATTGTGTTTATATATAACTAGCGGACGCCTCGCGATTTCACTCGCGTAGTTCCCGTTCCAATGGGAATACGGAGATAAAAATTAGCCTATATCACACCTGTATTCTATTAGTTATCTGACTTCCATAGCACAAGCTTTGCTTAGTTTGGGGTCAGATGGCGTCGTGTGTAATGTCCTATAATATTTATTTATTTCTTTTATTTAAAAAATTTATAAACTGATTAAAAATATGCATTTAAATAAATCAAATGTTGCAAAACATTGCAAAAAACATTGCAAAGTTATATTTTATGTATATTAGCGGTATTTTGCGTAAATATGTTTTAGGTATATTTTAAGGTGGAATAACTACTACTTTTTTGACAGTCGCAGGACAGTCGTATAAAAAAACATAGTCGTGTTTAATTAACGAATAACAGCGCTATCTAGCTATTGTACTAGTATCTCTTGAATCAGAATTACTACCAAATGCTAATGGGGCAATCAATGTATGAAGTGATGATGAAAGTGTCATATAGTTTTTCTATACCGCTGATATATTTTCACCGCGTTATAGTGACTGATCATAGAAAAAATAATTTTAATTTATCATGCCAAATTTAATTAAAAAAATATTTTTTTTTGCTAAATTGCGAAACATGGTAAATACAGATAGACCACACTAAAGTTCTAACTGGTATATAAATTTTATTCACAAATTAACAACTAAAAAAACAGTTACAAAGTAAATCACGTAGCATAAAATAACTTGGTATAAAATTATCGCATAAACTTTTTCACCCGTTCATCCAGCGCAATCAAATCAAATTGGTTTTAAAAGTTAATTATTCTCTCCTCCATTTAATAGCACTACTATTGCAAAAATACATAGATTTGATTTCAATTGCTCCTAATTATGAACAAAGTGGGCATTTGATCCTGTCAATCACAGCTGTCAGCTTAATTTTGATAGATTTAGATGTCTAGACGGCGACTAAATTTATTTCGTCACGCAAACTATTTATGATAAATTATGTTACCATAAACTTTAAAATGTTTTAAATTTACAAAAAAAGCGACAAAAAAAATTACATTTGTCGTTGTAAGCTTTCTAGATCAATGAAATACGAGTACCTGCTACATATTTTTTTTTTCTAAAAAATGTTAATTTAATTTGAACAGGCGTTATTTCTTACCATCGGGGGAGTCACTGATGATAAGAGAGTTCCTATAGTAAAATGTTTGTTTATTTTGGCGCTAGATGGCGCCGTGTTGTATATCTTCCGATATTTATTCATAGACTAATTATATCTTTGTATTGTTACAGAGCCAGTAATGTCCTTTTAAGTCACACTACTGCATCATGGCGGCCGCAGGCGCAGTTCTTCTTGAGGCTCGGCCCTTCCGGCCCTTCAAGTCCTCAGAAGAGTACCTGTATGCTATGAAAGAGGACCTTGCTGAGTGGCTGACTGTTCTCTATCCAGAGCTAAGGATCAACGCTGACAACTTCTTGGATAGATTGGACACGGGCGTCGCTTTGTGCCGGGTAAGTTTTTTTTCTGCAATTGATGGATTCTTATTTCAGTGTTTTTAGTTTGGTATCATTTAACAAATGTTAAATGGTGGTACAATCTTGAATGGATTTCCTTTGTTACTACAAATATCATTATCATTGTCGCAATATAAAGACATCTTGATTTTTTATTTAGTCAAAATGATGCCTGTAGTTAACAAGACGTATACCTACATTTTACTTTATTGTAGAGTTCCAAAAGTCTCAAAGTAATGAGCGCCAAAGCGGCGACGCCCTGGACTGTTTTTTGTTTTTCAAAGTTCTGTGTATCTCTGCAATGGTTATGGACAGACGTTGTCTCTTACCATTAGGAGAGCGTCTCATTTATCACATTACTTAATCCATAATAATAAAATAAAAAAGTCCCGGCATTAGCAATAGAATACGATATGCTGACTCGTTTAGACCTGTGGAAGTTGCTGACATCAACTACAAAAGAGTTGATTATCTTTATACAACTGAACAGATTTTCATGAATGAAATCTGAATGGACACTCGATCAAGTCACCTTAAAAACAAAAACAATCTAAATTAAAATCGATTCCGCCGTCTGGAAGTTACTAAGCCACAGACAGACAAACATAGACACACGTTAAAGTTGTAATAAATTTATTTGCGTCTGGGTTAAAAAATATTTAATGAAAGTACTCTACACTGGTTTTTTAATTATTATTATCAATTAAAAATACATAAATTATTCGAAAGTGACGGCATGTACAATCAATTTAAGATAACATTGAAAAACCACGATTTAGAAAATTTATTATGAAACTTGTGATGCAATGACATTACTTTTCTGTGTTGCAAAAATCTCGTGACATGTATTATACAAATTAAATATTTCTGCAAAAGTAGACCTCTATTTAAAAGCGAATTATGTAAGAAAATTCACACAGAAATCAGATCATACAAATATCCTTTTATATGACATCAATAAACATTATACTTAATTAGGGTCACAACTCGTTAGCATAATAAAAACCATTATGTCTTTATTTAGGTGTATTTGGGTTTATAAGTGCGTTGTAAATGTTTTAACGTACAATGGTATAATATAAGTAATGTTGTTAAATAAAATTTGCGGCGAAGTTGTGAGACGTAATCTGGAGTATTTTTATCGATAATAAATATAATGATAATAATTTATTGGCCTCTTTTCTAAGCGATAAGATAATTTTGACATTTGACGATAATTATTAAGGAAATATTCTCTATGAAATTGCCTTACTTGGCGGGAAACGTTGTCAATAAGTATTTTGGTTATATATTTGATTGAATAAAAACTGATTATTATGCAAAACACTCGCATAATTCATATTAAGCAGACGATTTTATTTACAAAAGCTAGTTGAAATTATAACGCAAGTACGTAATTACATTTTTACTAAGCAGACTATAAAATATTTCAATATTGGAATGAAGTAATTCACACAGAGTCAATATTGAATTCTATTCAATACAAACAAACAAAAAATTAAATCTTGCCTCTTTATAAGATGACAACTGTAATAGTTAGACATATTATGATTTGCGGATTTATTTGTATGTCAATTTGCTCTATAAAACGTCCCTTTTTTCTATTGTCAGTAATTTTCGCTGCGCATGTAAGGAATTTTTCAAATTTTTCACAGCTTGGCTTACATTATTGAATTTTCCATACGAATCCCTAATTGTTTTTTAAATAAAATATAGCCTATGTCCGTCACGGATAATGTAGCATTCTAATAATGAAAGAATTATTAAGATCGATCCAGTAGTTTCGGAGCCTATTCAATACAAACAATCAAATCTTTTATAATAGTATAGATAGATAGATATGTATAATCTTGAATCGGAGCAAGGTGTGCATTACTATCAACTTAATCACTATCTTTGTAATACTAATTATAATAATTTCAATAACTAATTGCGCACGCACCACTTTCGACATTGCGATCCAACTGTCAAGCTAATCTGTCAGAACGGTTAGTCAAACGTCACCTGTCAGTTGACACGTGAATCTGGGCTAATCTCGCAGTAAAATGTTTCAAAAACATTTTGTTTTAATTAGTTACGATACGATGTCATTACTGATAAAATACCTTTGGCTTACCTCTTTCATAATCATGTAAAAGTAATAACTTTCTTGGGCAGTGAAGGTGAGCGTTGATACGTGTCTCAAGGGGTCGTTTAGGCACTTTTCTCATCGCCGACTAGGAAGCGACTAACTATCGACTATTTTCTTGTGAAGGAAAACATCGTGAGGAAACCATAGCATGGTGGTAGGGTACTTTCTAGTACTCGGCTGACTAGCTAACGGTGTGTTTCGGCTGCCGCACTTGAGAGCCGGTTCCATTCCAGTATTCTAGGTGGGCTGTGGTCAAACATCTAGCCTGTCAACCATTAAAAAAAAAGAATAGCAAGAGATACTCGGATTTTTTTTAATTTTTTTTTTGTGAGTTGTAATGAGGCGAACGAGACGCTCTCCTGATGGTAAGAGATAACGCCTGCCCGTGACCATTGCAGCGATACACAGAACTATTTAGTGGTAGATCTCCTTAGCAGGAGGTCGTCTAGGTAGGTACCACCTCAGTACTAGATATTTCGCCACCAAGCGTTAGTGTGTAAACATTACTGTGTTCCGGTTTATGAGCGTCATGAGCGTTTTGTGTATCGCTGCAATGGTCATGGACAGGCATTATCTCTTACCATCAGGAGAGCGTCTCTTTCGTCTCATTACTTTTTACACAAAAGAATAATAAAAAAAACACAGCGCCATCTGACCCCAAACTAAGCAAAGCTTGTACTATAAAGCTTGTACTCGTACTATGGAAGTCAGACAACTGGTAGAATGCTTTTTATATGTAAATACATACTTATAATAAATACAGAACAATATGAAGAGATACCTTGAATTATTTATTTATTAACTCAAACGATTACATAAGACCAATTTCAGTTAGAACAACAAAAAAATCAAATATTAAAAATTGTAAAATAAATGAATTATGTCAAAGTTTTTAATAAAAAAAACGGTAGATACACTACACAAAAAAATATGTCAAAATAAATAAATATAGGTATAGAAATGCAGGATTAATTTATAGAAGGTCAAATTAATCTTCTTTGTTGAATTATCATAGGCTATTTTAATCCCCGCGTGAAACCTCAGTGCGCAGCTAGTTCCTAATAATTACAAGTGTTTCTCTTGAAACAATAACTGAAATCAACGAGTTTGTCCGTGTTCTAGTTCTTATATGAGTCATGTACCGCCAGACATTATGTTGACCTTTTCCTATGAAATTGCTATACAAAGAAATTATCATAAAACGCTTTTACAATACAAATACTTTATTGATAACGCTAATGTTACAAGTCATTTCAATATTTTAAAGATGTCATTAAATGGGTTTTAAAACACTGATTACATGTCTAAATAAGGTATGTCAATATCCAAACATGTCAATATAAAAATACTGTCAATATAAAATATGTCAATACCAAAAAAATATTGTCAATATATTAAAATGACAACTGAAACTTTATGTTCAAACTTTAGGTCCGTGGGGGCCGGCGGCTCTCGAACTGTATCGGGACCTGGCCAAACGTCTAGAGGAGGCTTCAGGTGACCAGAATGCTGGTATCTACTTTGGTCAAAAGCTAAGCATTGCCATCCAGCGTGGCAATGTTGCCAGCATTCTGGCTACATATCCCTCCTCTGACGGTTTTTTAGATTAAGTTTTTTGTATACATTTTGTAAATAGGTAGTATAATTTAAGGCATTTTTTAAATTTGACATGACAAAAAAATCATAATTACTTACTAGTAATTTTTTTTTTTTTTTTTTTATGTGACAAATAATGAGACGAACGAGACGCTCTCCTGATGGTAAGAGATAACGCCTGTCCATGACCATTGCAGCGATACACAGAACATTGAGTAACAAAACAAAGTCCAGGGCATCACTGCTTTGGCGCTCATTACTTTGAGACTTTTGATGGTTAGTCTCAACAGCCCAGTAATTTCGCTAGCTGCAGTACCCTTCAAACCGGAACACAGTAATGTTTACACACTACTGCTTGGCGGCAGAATATCTGGTACTGCGGTGGTACCTACCTAGATGACCTCCTGCTAAGGAGATCTACCACCAAGTAATGCTATTAGTAATTTATTATTTAAACACAAAAATAATAAAATGAACAATTTACATATGACAAAATAGTATCAGTTGTTTCTCGTTACACATAATTTTGAGCTAAAGGATAAATCTGTGTCGAAATAGTCAGAGTACATTTCAGTGATACTGAGCTCGATTCGTCACGTATAGTGACTAGATGAGAGTATATACATCGTAATGGAATTTTCAAGTATTGACCACCTTGAATCATACTCTGAAAGGAAAATTGTGAGTGATTAACGGACATGACGCTGACGGAAATTCAAAACACGGTTTAATTTATTAAAATGTTGTGTAACAGTTAAATAATTGAAGACGTAAGTAATAGACTAATAGTTGGTATCTACTTTGGTCAAAAGCTAAGCATTGTCATCCAGCGCAGCGTGGCAATGCTGCCAGCATTCTGGCCACATATCCCTCCTCTGACGGATTTTTAGACTAAGTTTTTTGTTTTGTAAATTGTATTAATTAAAAGGTATTTTTTATTTTGTTTAATTGAAGACCAACTTAAATAAATAATTATTTGTTAGATTATTTTATTCAAGCGTGCTCTATCGTAGTCCGCATCTTTACTTAATATCAGATGAAATAACAAAAGGTAAAAACTGGATGTATCTAAAAAAAATTGTCTCCCAAAATCACAAGCCTCACAGTTGCAAAACACCTAAGTGTCCGAAGGTCGATTTACCAAACACAAGTATCCAAATAGTCGGACTGCTAACGAGAGCTTACAACATCTACAAGGTCTCATGAGTGATACGTCACATCTTCAATACCATTGTGATCGTAATATAATCTGTCATACTAAGACTATTCATAGCATACGAAATTATGACAAATTCATGTGATTCCGGCGACGTTTTGTCTGGCATGGTATTATGGGTCACATCGATTAGTGGTGGTGAAATCATGTCGTTCAAAATGTTGTTAACAGGTGTTTTTATTATCATGACTGTACCTACGTGTACCTTGAAACTACATATTAGAAATGATTAAAAATTTCAAACTATTTACAATTTTACTTACTTATTTATTTATAATTTTACTTGGCGGTAGATCTCCTTAGCAGGAGGTCGTCTAGGTACCTAGACGACATCCTGTCCTCCGCAGTACCAGTTATTTTGCCGCTAAGCAGTAGTGTGTAAACATTACTGTGTTCCGGTTTGAAGGGTACTGCAGCTAGCGAAATTACTGGGCTGTTGAGACTAACCATCAAAAGTCTCAAAGTAATGAGCGCCAAAGCAGTGATGCCCTGGACTTTGTTTTGTTACTCAATGTTCTGTGTATCGCTGCAATGGTCATGGACAGGCGTTATCTTTTACCATCAGGAGAGCGTCTCGTTCGTTTAATTACATTTTACGTCTAAAAAAACGCCCGTGACTTTGTCCGCGTTAACTTAAGAATTAAGTTCAGAAAGAAATGAAACAAGAGTAAATACTTACTCTTGTTTCATTTCTTTTGCGTTTGATCGCCAACTCGCCTGATGTAAAGCGAAGATTCGGCCTACGGTGGAGCGCGCTCGCTTAGAAGAAACCGATTCATTCGCGACTTGGCACCCAGAATGTATCTATCAGGAAACATCCACTCGGGCAGCATATTCCATTGTTTAGCGGCTCGTAACCGTTTTGTTCGAGTCTTTGGAATATCGACCATGAAGCGGTGTCGCTTCTTGGAGCTCCTGGCTGTCCGATAGTAGAATGGGCAGGGTGGAATTAGGTTATGTAGATCTGTACTGCACTCTAAATATATTTGAATAAAATCAGCACACTTAAATGGAAAAAACGAATAGTATCAATTTTACTAATAAAAAGAGTACCTATATCAAACGCTTTACCAAAATGTAGTTTAGTTAAAACAATAGGAATTCATTTTTGAATGAATTCCTTGTGGAACAGAGATTAACCATAACAACAGGCTTTGTGAATTTCTTATCTTTAACAATATAAGTAGGTGTACCATTCATAAAATGTATTACTACAAGATCCTGAATCATCACGTTTTCAGTTCAGCGAAGCGTTACTCACTGGTTGACTGCCGATTTATTTTTATCAACGCCGGGAAACACACACCCTTTTGTGTTAGGAAACATATTTTCACTTCCGTTTACAAGAATTGTACATTTTTCGCAAGAATAATAGTCACAGTTTGAGTGGTTGTAAATGCCATTGATAAATACCAGGACATAGTTTTGCACTTAGTAAATAAATGCTTTGTACTCAATAGAACAACGAAGTGAAAAAAACATGTTTATTTTTTGAGTACTTTCAGTATTCCTTTGTTTGTTTCGTAGTCCGCTAAAAAAAGATATCTCTAGATCTTCTTTTCGCTTCAACCACTCCCAGGTGTGTCTTACGTCTTCATCAAGTCTCAGGGCGTCCAACATTCTGTTCACCGATTGGTGGTATCTGCTACAGACCACGTCTATTTCAGTTATCGGTTCTGCGACAGATTTGTCCAGCCCACTGTCACTTCAGCTTTAGTTTTCTGGCGAATTACTTTATTTTATTATTATACTCTAGAAATGCCACGCATGGCTCTTTTCTTAGGTCGCTAAGCAACTTTGTGATCTATTCTGTAAAGTACCCACGTTACAGCTGCGTAGGTCATAACAGGTTCAACGCACTTTTATCTTGAGACTTTGCGGGATGGGTGAAGAGAAAGTTCGACGTAGTTTTCTGAAATTTTTGTAGCGATGATAGCTCAGTCGTTAGCGCGGTAGGTTCGCATGCCGAAGGGCGTGGGTTCAAACCCCAACAATGAGCTTGAGCTGCCGGTGAAGGAAAACATCGTGAGGAAACCATAGCATGGTGATAGGGTACTTTCTAGTACTCGGCTGGCTAGCTACCACCCTCAAGTCGAAAACCTGCCGCCAAGCACCTGACGGTGTGTTCCGGAAGCCACACTTAAGAGCCGTTCCATTCCAGGCTAGGTGTTTACTATCTTCGACCAAACCTTCACTTAACATTCGGTGAGTTGTGGTCAAACACCTAGCCTGTCCAATAAAAAAAAAATTCTTTGTTTGCTATATCAAAACACATGCGTTCATTCATTGTTGTTATTTATTCTAATGAACTTACGACTCGAAAACTATGTTCTGGATTCTCTGTAAACTGATAAAATTTCTAGTTGGAATCTTTCACACAAAAGAAACTATTAACATACTAAATTCATCTAAAATTAATAACCATATTTCTTTATGTACGTAAGGTCGTCTAGGTAGGTACCACCGCAGTACCAGTTATTCTGCCGCTAAGCAGTAGTGTGTAAACATTAAGTACTGTGTTCCGGTTTGAAGGGTACTGCAGCTAGCGAAATTACTGGGCTGTCGAGAGTAACCATCGAGTCTCAAAGTAATGAGCGCCACAGCAGTGATGCCCTGGACTTTGTTTTGGAACTCAAAGTTCTGTGTATCGCTGCAATGGTCATGGACGGGCGTTATCTCTTACCAGGAGAGCGTCTCGTTCGTCTCATTACTGTTTACATAGAAAAAAAAGTATCCATTATAAAAATGAAAATACGATTAAACAAACGTTAAACACATTTTAAACAAACAAGACAATATAGAATCGGAACGTTAGTATAATTTTGCAAACACACTAATGTTATTTTAATGATACGAACCTTTCTTGGAAAGAAGTTATTTTTGGCCAGAAATGTCTAATATTGAAGAATTATGATTTCTTTTCCATCGGGTTAAAATTGCTAGTTTCAGTTTGCAAAATTAATAGCTTTCTTACATTCGGTAGTTGTTTTGAAATCAACCTATTATTTTGGTCGATTTTTATGCAATTATGCTTGATTACTTAGCTCATCTTGTTTCTGTTGCAATACAAGTAATGACTTAATTTGAATCAAATTTGTGATCATTGTTCAATAGTTGATGGTAGATCTCCTTAGCAGGAGGTCGTCTAGGTAGGTACCACCGCAGTACCAGTTATTCTGCCGCTAAGCAGTAGTGGGTAAGCATTACTGTGTTCCGGTTTGAAGGGTACTGCAGCTAGCGAAATTACTGGGCTGTTGAGACGTAACTATCGAAAGTCTCAAAGTAATGAGCGTCAAAGCAGTGTTGCCCTGGACTTTGTTTTGTTACTCAAAGTTCTGTGTTTCAATGGTCATGGACAGGCGTTATCTCTTACCATCAGGAGAGCGTCTCGTTCGTCTCATTACTATTTACATTAAAAAACATTAAAGTTGAAAGTGATTAGGTAGCTGATCTCACTTGTACGTAGAATTATAATAACACCTATGGACGTTTTTTTTGCTTTTGGTATTGCACTTTGTGTTTTTGCCAGTACTTTTTTAATGCATATAAATCCACGTTTGTCCATAAAACCACCTGATGTGGTCTAAGATGAAACACGCATATTTATGAGACACAAACTCACTCTGACCTTTAAAAGATCCAGATTAGGAATTCCCATTAATATTATATCTAAATGTGCAAGTTTGGACGAATGGATAGATGGATGTTTGTTACACTTTCACGCAAAAACTACGGAACGGATTTGGATGAAATTTGGTATGGACGTAGCTGAGACTTTGGATTGAAACATAGGCTACTTTTTATCCCGTAAACATGTAGCGGGTAACACCGCGGGGCGCAGCTAGTGTCATTTTTCTATAATACTAGTAAAGAGATATTACGTATAATTTAAATGTTTACCGATAATTATCTGTGTACTAAAAGCCGTAACAGTTCACTACATATTATTGTATTTACAATTCTCTTATCTGCGTTTGTGTGCAGTTACGCTGCGAGTTATGTTTTAATCAATTCATTTGAGACTACGTTATCAGAACTAGCAATTATGCAAGAGTTGTACTTTATGCGAGCGGGATACTGTTGTGATTGAAATTTATGTGTTATGAGATAAAATTCTCGTGCATTATTGAATCTGATTTAATTTATTTATGCAATTATAATATTCCATTAAACAATTCAATAATGCACTTTTGCATAGTTTTTTAAAAGGGTTTTTGATGGAAGACATAACATCAAAATGGGATTTATTTGCTACTAGCTTTCGCCCGTGACTTTGTCCGCGTTGATTTTAAAATTGGGCTCAAATAGAAATGAAACATATTATGTACGTTAAAAAAAAAGCAATAGTTTCAATCATGAAACTTAAGCTTATTTATTACCTAGATTAAGATAAATCCATCCAATACAATTGAATGCTTAGAATTATTCTTTACTTAGTAGTAGATTTCCTTAGCAGGAAGTCGATAAGGTAGGTACCACCGCAGTACCAGATATTGATGCAACGGTCATGGACATGTGGTATTTTTTACCATCAGGAGAGCGTATCGTTCATCTCATTACTTTTACATAAAAATAAAAAAATAAAATGTTTAGAAGATTCGTCTTCTTACAATTTTATGCCAAGTCAATT
The DNA here is from genome assembly GCA_905404145.2 of Biston betularia. Lineage (NCBI taxonomy): Eukaryota > Metazoa > Arthropoda > Insecta > Lepidoptera > Geometridae > Biston > Biston betularia. The sequence continues at coordinate 1,320,485 of FR989883.1, forward strand.
AGCTATGCCAAACGCGGTGACCTCACTAACTTAGGCGCGCCTGCGATATACAAATGAATATGGCGCCTGGTTGAAGACAACAGATTTATACTTACTTTATGCATTTAATAACTCATAATTATATAAAGTCCATGTATACATAGATAAGGATAATCTCTGATGTGTATATATTATTATTTATTAAACGTAATAACATTGTTTCGAATAATTATATGCAGTTTAGTTTGATTTACTAGACACTGCCTTTGGGTCTTTGTTGAATACCAATACATTATTATGTAATTATCATGTAATTATCATGTAGATAAGTACTTTGTTAATATTTATAAATAAGTAGTTTGGCCTATTGATCGACGGGGTCGGCAAAAAATAATTTGCAATTATGGCCCTTTTTGTTGACAAGGTGTTCGACCATAGCTCAGATGTTTAACTTAAGTGTGATAGATGGTGATTGGCGATAGATAAATAGAACTCTGTATTGTGCACACCATAAACAGAAAAAAAGTACAGAGAACAAAAGAACCTTATGAACTAGTGCCACAAGTGGCGGCCTTATCGCTAAAAGCGATCTCTTCCAGGCAACCAAAGGCAGGAAAAGAAAAACACGATAGATGACATAAGACACAGACGGGAGATGTAACTAATAAATAATAAAAAGAAAAAAATGAATAAAACATATGAATTTAAAAACGCATATATGTATATGTACATATATATATATATATATACACACTCATATAGAGTTACCAGAGACTATTAAAACCACCACCAGTAATGCAATATTTATAAGTAAAATAAAAATTCTGATCCTTCTGATAGAGAGAACATTGTATTGTATAAAAGAATACCTACAAAACGACTATGACTATTATACATAGTACTATTAATACATAATTTTTTAATTTTTTAAAATATATTTATTATTCGATTTGTTATGAGTAATAATTATGACTAATGAATAATAATTATGACTAATTTATTGAATTATTGTTTTTTAATTAATTATCTTATTTTTGTTTTCTAATTTATATTATTCGGATTTTTACGATTACATGACAATTGTTGCCCCTTTACAGTTAATAAAATTATTACATTTAATTTTTGTAAAATGACAATACATATTTTTTAAACTGTATGATAACTGTGTAAGCATAGTACCTACATAGTTTAAGTGTCTGTTTTAAATATGTCAATAAATGATTATTTTCTATTCTATACATACAGATATATATATTATATACATTAAGATAAAACAAAAGTAAAATTTAAACCAACATCAGCAGCGACGCACATTAACATAACTAATCCGACTTACAGAAATCACAAGTAATGCAGCTTTACTCTGTCTTTAAAAATGTTCAAGGACTGGTGATTACTAGTCTTCGGGGGGGTTTTCATTAAAACATCAATAGCTTTCGAACCTGAATATGAATAGCTTATAAAGTAGACGCGCTGTACCTATATTACTGTGCCATATCGTTTTTTTTTGTTGCAATTAACGTCTGCATTTCCTGCTTTATAATTAGCACATTCTTTGCAATTTCCTTCGACTTCAATTGACAGTCAACGTTTTTCACCCACTAGTGTTGTGCAACGAGTTATCGATAGAAACGATCGTCCTTGTCGATACTATCGGCAATTATCGATCGCGCGGGCGGAGGCGCCGTCTAAGGTGGTTTGGTCTCAGCTACGCGTTACAATCTACAATCGAAATAAAATTAAATTGTATTGGCGTAATTGTAAATTAGTATAAATAAATATAAAAAAATAGGGGTATGGCTGAGTCTCGAACACGGTACACGTGTACTTGAATACGTGTAGAAAGTAACTGCCAACTTCACACCGGTACATAAAGAAGTATTTTGGCTGTCCTTGTTTCAAGTCTTCACTCATCGTGACGAATTCTTTGATACTCTAGCTATCTAGAGGTGTAATTATTATTTTGTATATAAATGATACATAAGCTGTTGAAACTGCATCGCCAAATAATATTTTAGGGTTCCGTAACCAAAGGGTAAAACGGGGCCCTATTACTAAGACTGCGCTGTCAGTCCGTCTGTCATCAGACTGTATCTCATGAACCGGGATAGTTAGACAGTTGAAATTTTCACAGATGATGTATTTCTGTTGCTATAACAAAAAATACCAAAAACAAAATAAAATATAAGGGGGCTCCTATACAACAAACGTGATTTGTTTGCCGTTTTTATAGATAAAGGTATGGAACACTTCGTGCGCGAGTTCGACTCGCACTTGATCGGTTTGTTTATTAAGCATAGTCTTGCGTTTGACCGCCATCTCGCCTGATGTTTTGCGAAGATGCGGCCTACGATGGAGCACTCTTGCCTAGAAGAATCTTTCGATTTTGTTATCATTGGCAGCATTGGTAGTATATTTGCTTCAAAAGTTCGATTGCCATCCAGGACATACGTTTTGTGTTATAAACAAATGTTTGTTCTGTGTCTTGGTGTTCTGTATGTATTTTAAAAGAAAAGTTTTTATGTATTCTATCAGTTATGTGATTTCCATATTCTTTGCTTAGTTTGGGGTCAGATGGCGCTGTGTGTAATGCCCTACGATATTATTTATTTATTTATTGTTTATATTAAATTATTGGTTTGTATAAAACATGTAACCTTGCTTGTTTGTTTGTCTTGTAGCTCTAGCCTTTTACTTATGATGTACAATAGTTATTTATATGTAGGTATAAAAGACCATTTATATAGTAAACATAATAATCGATTCCTTATAGAGAGGCAATAACTCGATTAAAATGATCGGTTTCTGTTGTGATTATTTATTAGCGGACAGAATAAGTGGTTTCACACCTTATTAGTAAAACAGGTTTGTAAGTATAATATTCTACGCCAAAAAAAAAAACATATATTTTTCTTTGATCAATAATCAAATTAGCAGATGAAATATCCAGTGGCGGCCTTAGGGGGTGGCAAGCAGGACAACCGCTCGGGGCCTCGCTCTGGTAGACCAACTACCTAATAAGTAGAATAATATAATGTAAACCGTACATCGTACACATTTTTTTTAATTGTATTTATTTATTCTTTGTTGTGTAAACTGCAAGGGCTCACCGGAAAACCAGCGCTGGTCATACCACTTAGTATGACCAGCATTATGCTGAGGTGAGCCCCTATTCTGTAACTTTTGTCTGTCTCTGTTTGTTTGTTTTTGTGCTTGTTACAGGATTAAACGTTTTTTCTTTCTTTAAGTAGAACAAAAGTTTATGTATACATACGTACGTGTATCTCGCGCCTTGCATTTCACAAAACCCCACCTAAATGCACGGTTTCATTATTAGTGCAAGCATATAACGGCCACTCGAGCACTCGAACAAATTTTTTATTAAAACGGACACACAATGATCTGTCGCCCCGGGCCTCGCAATAGCTACGGCCGCCGCTGGAAATATCATATTATATTATCTGGTTATAAGCTAGGACTGTATTAGTCCAAAAAGAGGTCATTGTACTCAAAATACGTTTTTACGACGAAAGCAAAGATTTAAATTACCAAAAAAAAACTATTAGATAAAATACATTCTAATAGGTACTCAGCTAGCTATCAAGTTCAAAATGAACCCTACCGCTCTTGAAGCAGAGATACTATCAAATGAACTAGCAGAGCAGTGAATATTTTTTAATGAATTCTGTTGAAATTTTAAAATACTATACTATCACATTGCCCCTAATCGATTTTATTCATCTATCCTGTATCGTAGCAGTTCATAAACAACGTTGGTATAATTTTAGAATGTGCAAAACCTAATCATAACAAATCTTTTCCTTACCTTTTACTAGCACCACTTTTGACATTGACTTTCACGATGTAATCTTACGTTACCACACGCTGAGTCACCGATTCTAACAAGTAAACAATCGATTTGAAGTATCGATATGCGATCAACATAATCGATGCACTAGAAGTAGGGCTGCCAACATTAATTTAATTTTATAAAAATGCACTTAAATAAGCGCATCTATTTGAATGTTTTGGTTTGATCTCATTTAAAAATTATCTAAAAAATAATTTCCTTAGCAATCAAAATGCCATAAGCAGAGGAAAAAACCACTATTTTTAATGTTTTTAAGAACCATACAAGCTTTTATGCTTTTTTTTTTAAGCTCGTATTATTCTTACCATAACGTACAGACTAAATCTGATATGAACCAATATAGAACTAGAAAAATTTTGAAGTCCTACAACCCTACCCATCGTTATCGATAAGAATCGAAAAGACGATAGTCTCACGCGCCATGCAAATTCTAAAACGGACTTAATGCCGTTAGGTTGTCAGCAATTCAACGTCAATTGTTTGTATGTTGGTCAACTATATGAGCAATTAGTTCCGGTTCTATGGGGAATCGAATTGAAGGGCAGTGTTTTTAACAGTTACAGAATAGGGGCTCACCTCAGCATAATACTGGCCATACTAAGCGGTATGACCAGCGCAGTATAATTATATATATTACTAGCGGACGCCTCGCGGTTTGACCCGCGTAGTTCCCGTTTCCGTGAGAATACAGGGATGAAAAGTAGCTTTTGACACCCGGAGATAGTGTAGCTTGCCAACGGTGAAAGAATTTTTGAAATCGGTCCAGTAGTTTCGGAGCCTATTCAATACAAACAATCAAATCTTTATAAGAGTATAGAAGATAGATTAATAATACATTATTGCATTATGCTGATCGTTTAGCAGACGACGGTCGGTAGGTAATGCCAAAACAGCTATGATGTGAGCAGCTTTATGAGGCTCAACAGGTTTTTCCCATGTTTACCAACTCCAGTACCCTACTCAAGTCCCACTATATCGTTCCTTGAATCCATACAATATTCAGTAAAGCTGTGTTTACCTCTACCTGCCACCTTTCTACGTGGCCCGAATGCGGGACTTAGATCACAGTTTTGCGAAACGTTTAAGGACTTTAAGGAATGTGAGAATGGACTTTTCTGTTATCGAAATTCAGCTGAGTTCGTAAAGCCATTAACAATAAGTCAATTTCCTTCATATCCATAATAATCTACTGTTTTATTCAAGCAATTGTGTTTGAACGCAAATAAAGACCAAAATAAATGCCAGCAGCTGTGATTTCACTGTAAAATAAATGATAAATAAATATACGAACCACCTTAAGTTATTACAAAGTCAAACCATGCCCATCGCTGGCAACACTTTGAGATTTTATACGTCTTTTGAACTAGAAGTTTCATATTCCCAACTAAATTCACTTGCGTAGAATAACAATGAGGTTACACAATAAATCAATGACTACAATCCAATAGATTTCCATCGAAATTCACTGATTTTATAACATCATACGAGTACAATTGCACGAACACATCTACTTATAGCCCAGCCCCGTTGGCTCATTGGTAGTATATCTACCTTGAGAGCTGTAGGGCGTGGGTTTAATTCCCACTCAGGGCAAACATTTTGTGAATAAACAAATGTTTGTTCTGTTTCTGGGTGTTCTGTATGTATTATAAGTATGTATTTACAAAAAAAAAGTATTGATGTATTCTATCAGTTATTTGAATTCCGTCACACAGGCTCTGCTTAGTTCGGGGCCAGATGGCGCTGTGTGTATATAAATAAAATAATTAAAAAAAAAACTTGGCTTCGCTGTTTATTTTAAGGAACACGTAATTATGTCTTATGATTAGCGGTACCCGCTCCGCAGTCTTTGACTGTTTTGATTTAAAAAAAAAAGTACTAAAAAAAGTTTACGTATAAGAACAAGGTTGAAAATTAACACTAATTACTGACCTTGATTAATTAATCATTAATTTTCATTAAAAGCCTTCTTAAACCTTTTTGCTTACATTGCGGAAGGCCTCAGAATAAAATATAGTTTACATGAAGTAATAAGTATTTATCAACCGGTCCTATAAATCGTGATAAAAGATATTAATTGACATTTCAATCGATTAGGGCCGCTTCCACTGTGTTTACATTGATCAAGCTTCTGTAATGTCCTGTTTACACGGAATGGTTAATGAGTCGGTAATTAGAGATTGGCAGAACAAATGGTAGGTTTTTTTTAAATAGATTGTTTGGTAATTACTAATTTGGGATGAGAACAATTCTTTTTGCTGAAAGAAACATTAGGTAGGCTAGTTTAGGGAGTATGTTTATTTTGATGTTGCTCTCGCATTACAAAAATCGCAAGAAACGTCATCGCGGTGTAAGAGCGCCATCTAGTTTAACTTTCATATTGTTGATTGAACACGATATTTTCTGGATAAAACAAAAAGTTTGTTCAATACTTTTCTTGCATATTTCCTTCATCATCATCAGCCTATCAAAGTTCACTGCTGGACTTAGGCCTCGCCCAAGACACGCCCGATATTAAACTTTTCGCTTCCATACACCGCCAGCTGTCCTACGTATATCGTCACTCCATCCAGTTTCAGGGCGTCCTACGCTACGTTTGCAAATTCGCGGTCTCCACTCCAGAACACGTCTACCCCGGCGGTTATCGGTTCTGCGACAGATATGTCCAGTTCATTGCCACTTCAGCTTGCTAATACGCTGAGCTATGTCTGTGACTTTAGTTCTCTGCCGAATATATTTCCTTAGATCAGCTTCGAAATATCGTTTCGCAAATTAAAGTAACTATTAGGTAGGTCTTTTATACTTACTTGGACATAAATGAAGATATAATCAGATTTTAAAATTTCACAACCAAATAAAAATTGTAATATAAATCTCATTGCATTAAAATAATCACTCTTCACTCGTCGATCTTCACCATTAACGATTACTCGTTCAAGTAATTTGTTCGTTAACCATATCTTTAACATTAAGACGTTGGTTAAAAGGTGTGCCCCACGCCTTTGAACTTTACGTTTTCGTTCGCCAATTTGAACTGGAGCCACTGGATACTTTCAAAGGTTATCAAAAACTTAATAATTGTTTTGTCCGCGATTTAAGGTTAACATTTTCGTACAAAGTACTTTTTTAACGTATTTACCAAATTACTAAAAAAAGGGGACCGAAAGTAATATAAAATAATGTGATAAATCACTGTACGCAATCACGCTGTAATTAAAGGAATTAGGTAGTAAACAAAACAATAGTGCTTCCATCGATGAATCATATATCGTGAATTGCGGCTCCTTTTAAACCTCATCTGTCAAGCAGTGAGAACAGAGTAATTACCACCTTAAACAACTCCATAACGACCTCAATGGTCACCATTTAGCCTGCCGTGACCGCATCTGTCAATGTCAATTTTGACACTGACAGTTGCAACCTTGTCCGCCTTATCCTGTCATTATGACAATATTTTGAAATTATGCGTCAATGCGTAATGTTTTTAATGATGTTAAAATAAGACGTTCACGTCAATCAAATCAACACTTGGCCAGTGAAATTAGAGTTGAAATTAATACAATACGCATGAATTAATTTGGCGGGAACGCGGAAAAAGTCGTGACGGTGTGGTCGGAGATGGTAAAGCACACCGAAACTGGCTCTCAAGTGAGACCACTAAAACACACCGTTAGGTGCTTGGCGACAGATTTTCAACTTGAGGGTGGTAGCTAGCCAGCCGAGTACTAGAAAGTACCCTATCACCATGCTATGGTTTCCTCACGATGTTTTCCTTCACCGGCAGCTCAAGCTCATGGTTTGAACCCACACCGTTGAGCGTGTAAAGCGACCGCTCTAACCACTATACTTACACTTTCTTAATTAAATTTCTGATGTCGTTGCTACTTGCTCAGGCTATTTTTATACCCATTCATTAAAATTATACGATCTCACTTACAATCCGAAGTGTCGACATTTCATCAACACCAACTGAAAACTACTTCCAATTACGTCTCATGCCAGGTATGGACTTCCATGCGATTCTTTCCAAACCAGCCTCACAATTACATACTTATACATCAAGTAAATACTTTAGCCCCAAAAATTAACTATCTTTACAATTATATCCCCTAATGAGAACTATATATGGACATAATTGTGGTACGATATTTTTATGAAAGCTCTAATTGAAGCTTTTGTCAATTAATTTAGCGACTTTTATCGATAATGGTGCATCACTATATTTTAATGAGATTGTTGTCAGTTGTAAAAAATTTAGCTTATTTTTTTGGGAAGTAAACGACGTATTGTTACGATGTAAAAGGATGTTTTTGTTTCAATATTTTTAAATTTTGGATTATCGAAAACGTGACAGAGGTAGTAATGGAGAAATTAAGCGCAACTTTTGGACTATCGCTAGTTTTATGAACATCATTTTTTAATTGCTAAAGGTCAATGACGTTTCTTGATGCAACAGGATTGTATTTTTTTCAAGATTTCTGGGTCAACTTTTACTAAGAATTTTCACTATGATTGTAAGATTTTTCTTTCAGAATTAGTCCAAGATTCCGTTTTTTTAATGACAGGTTAGTTATTAGACCACAGCTCATCTACAAAAACAGTACAGAAGAAAACACAAAAACAAAAAAGTAAATAAACAGTAATCAAATATGCAAATTTTAATCGATTCTTTTTTCTATCTATATTTATAATAAAGCGGAAAAATTTGTTTGTTTGAACGCGCTGGTCTTTGGAACTACCAGTTGATATTTTTTTTGCATTTGGTAGTTCTTTTTTTTTTAAGGAAGTTTATATAGGCTATTTAAAATCACGATACGAGTCTTAAAAGCCGATGGCGGGTGAAACCGCCGGGCACATCTACTGTTGTATTAAGTTTAAGTTTTTATTACTTTTTAAAATTATAATGCAAGGCTTGCGTTTGACCGCCATCTCGCCTGATGTTAAGCGAAGATGCGGTCTACGATGGAGCACGCTCGCCTAGAAGAAACCGCTTCACTCGCGACTTGAAGGCACCCAGATTGTATCTATCAGGGAACACCCACTCGGACAGCAAATTCCAATGTCTTTTTTGCTTAAGTACTATTGTTGTTTCCAAATATAAAGTTACAATTTTACTATTTGAATTATAGGTTATTCAAGTAGTATCTGGGTAATTTTTTTTATAACCCAATTTTTATCAAACAATTTAAAACTATGGTTAGCCGAAGTGGATTTGTTGGACCGGCCCCTTTTTGCGTAATATCACTTTTGACAGCTAATTGACAGTTTAAAAATCGAAGATTAAAAATGGTGACCAGATGTTAATCTACTGTTTAGCATACAATAGACGTCTGTAGCAAAAAAAAAAATCTTTAAAATTACTATCTTGCATCTGTCGTACCAAAATGCTTCTAATAAAAATATCCTCTAAAATGATCAAACGATAAACTTTTCAAACAACGTTATAAGTTGCTGAAAACATGTGCTTTACTACGTCGTATTAAGGTATATATTTTAAAATAAATAAATACATTTTAAATAGTTTTCCATATTTGTGTTGTTTCCTTTATAATACTTGACCAGTATAATTTGACCTACGTCAATGAACAATTAGCTAGAAAGGTAAGGTCAGCGTATAGTGGTATTTGTAACAGGATATTATTATGCGAATGCATTTTGAATGCTTGGCTTTATACATAGATTATAATTTTTGTGTTATAATAGAAGAGTTAACTCTTTTGCCCACGTTACGTAATACATAATTTATGCCTACTTATATCTTCCTTTTTTAGGGTTCCGTACCCAAAGGGTAAAAACGGGATCCTATTACTGAGTCTTCGCTGTCCGTCCGTCTTTCTGTCACCAGGCTGTATCTCAAGAACGGTGATAGTTAGACAGTTGAAATTTTCACAGATGATGTATTTCTATTGCCGCTATAACAACAAATATTAAAAATAAAATTAAATAAATATTTAAGGGGGGCTCCCATACAACAAACTTGATTTTTTATGGGTAATGGTACGGAACCCTTCATGCGCGAGTCCGACTCGCACTTGGTCGGTGTTTTTTTAAACAATACTGTGTTCCGCTTTGAAGGGTACTTACTGCAGTTAGCGAAATTACAGGGTTGATGAGACTACTCCAAAGTTCTGTGTATCGCTTTAATGGTCATGGGCAGGCGTTATCTCTTACTATCAGGAGAGTGTTGGTCTCATTACTTTCTCATTAAAAAATATATGTAAATAACAACAAACAGTATTAACGTCTAAGAAACTACCACATAATCTGTAGCAATACAATATAAATTTTGCAAATGTCAAAAAATTTACTTGGTGGTAGATCTCCTTAGCAAGAGGTCGTCTAGGTAGGTACCACCGCAGTACCAGTTATTCTGCCGCTAAGCAGTACTGTGTAAACATTACTGTGTTCCGGTTCAAAGGGTACTGCAGCTAGCGAAATTACTGGGCTATTGAGACTAACTATCAAAAGTCTCAAAGTAATGAGCGCCAAAGCAGTGATGCCCTGTACTTTGTTTTGTTACTCAAAGTTGTGTGTATCGCTGCAATGGTCATGGCCAGACGTTATCTCTTACCATCAGGAGAGCGTCTCGTTCGTCTCATTGCTTTATACATAAAAAAAAAAAAAAATTAAAAAAAGTTTAGGAAAATCAAATGAACAATATTTTTTTTCGGAACCAGTTCATAATCAGCTAACTACACATAAATGTAATATCAAAAGTGATCAATAAAGATAAAATTGAATACAATGCCTGGAATGGAACTGGCTCTCAAGTGAGGCTGCCGGAACACACCGTTAGATGCTTGGCGGCAGATTTTCAACTTGAGGGTGGTAGCTAGCCAGCCGAGTACTAGAAAGTACACTACCACCATGTTATGGTTTCTTCACGATGTTTTCCTTCACCGGCAGCTCAAGCTCATTGTTGGGGCTTGAACCCACGCCCTTCGGCATGCGAACATACCGCGCTAACCACCGAGCTATCATCGCTACAAAAACTAAGCGATTTATAATACAATTAACAATGCCCTTATAATAGTCTGAGAGTCCAGCGTCTATTATATCTGGATATGCTTGATCTTTGACACTTATGTGTATGATATAACACACACACACAAACATGGATACGCATACTAATAAAGCCGGTTATAATCACAGTCGTTATGTATGTGTCTTCTTAGAGGTCCTCGTGCACTGTTCTATCATTTTTTGTTTTTGGTATTGGTCTGCTAAAGATACCCCGCTGTATTTGGGTACAACCAGATTGTGTAAGAATTGTACCAACTAAACCCCCTGGTGGCCTGCATCTGTGCCTAATAGATTTCACCGAAATATTTAGAAAAATGCACTTGAAATACATTTGTTGGTAATTCTTTAAAACGCAATGATTTTTAGTAAACATTTAATAATGGAGTAGACTAGAATATAATTTAAAATTTTATTGTACACCAACACATGACATACATTTAAAAATCGGCCAAGTGCTAGTCGGACTTGCGCACGAAAGGTTCCGTACCGTAGGTTCCGTAGGTTATCTATAAAAATGGCATAAAAATCACGTTTGTTCTATGGGAGCTCCCTTAAATATGTATTTTATTCTGTTTTTTAGTATTTCTTGTTATAGCGGCAACAGAAATACATCATCTGTGAAAATTTCCACTGTCTAACTATCACGGTTCATGAGATGCAGCCTGGTGACAGACAGACGAATAGCGAAGTCTTAGTAATAGGGTGCCGTTTTACCCTTTGGGTACAGAGCCCTAAAAAACAGAAACAGCAAGGATTAGGTTTAGTAAAACGACAGCATTATCGCCTAAAGCGATTTACAAAAAAATATATCTACAGTTTAAAATATATTTTTAATAATATAATAATTCTTGTCTAAACTTTTAGTCGATGTGCACGATGACCCGCGTCCGTTTAGATTCATAGACGCAAGTGGCTACGTTTTTGGCGTAACAATCGATGATGACGTATTTATTTATGAATGGAGTTATGTTTATAGGCCATCCTTATGCGCAGGGTTGGATGTAAATCCTTAAAAGGAGGTAAGTACGTAAGCATAAGCCCTAACTTTCCACTGATAACATTTTTAACAAGTGCCTTTATCGCAGTGTAGTTTCAAAACGGTCTACTGGTACGGGATAAAAAGTAGCCTATATTATGTTAATCCAGGGTATTCATTACCTCAAGACCAAATTTCATTCAAATCCGTTCAGTAGTTTTTGCGTGAAAGAGTAACAAACATCCATCCATCCTAACTTTCACATTTATATTAGTGGGATTAATTAATTAAATAAAAAATGTAATATAATTATTTTTTTGACGAATGCAATAATTATTTAATAATAATTTTAAAAAGTTGTTATTAAACATACTCAGATATTTATCGATAATGTATCAAAACAACTTAAAAAAAAACATTTAAATTAAAACCCGTGTTTACTTTTTTCGGAAAAAACATTAGACGAACCGTTACTTAAAAATATGTTATGAGTTGCCCCTTTCGAGATGTAATAACGGTAGAAAGAAAGCTCTTTCAAGCTTCAAGCGGCTTTTTGTACCATTTACCTTTCTTACTCAGTGACTACCTACACGGATGCGCCAAAAGTTAAATGAACATTCACTATGTCCGCTTTCAAACCAAGTGAAATAAAGAAAGTGATTACAGACAGAACACCGCATTTGGTCACCGATAGGCCTTGGGGGCAAACAGTTTACTAACAATTATGAAGGCGAGAACACATTGACGCAATTGCGGTTGCGGTCATGAATCTAATTTTTCGGTATTGGCTGGAGCACGTATGTTCAGTAATTTTAGATGACTTATATTTATGTAGAAAATGTGTGGAGAAAAATGGAGGAGGCCTTTACTCTCCAGAAAGGTCCTTAGTAAATATATTAAAAAAACATAGAAATTTTAATAGTGATGCATGAAAAAAAATGCATGTAAAAAAAACAGTGAAAAATATATATGCAACAATATGGGCGTGGGTTCGATTCCCACCCAGGACAAGCATTTTGTGATATAAAACAAATGTTTGTTCTGTGTCTGGGTGTACTGTATGTATTATAAGTAAGTATTTACAAAAAAAAAGTATTTAAGTATATTTATCAGTTATCTGACTCCCATAGTACAAGCTTTGCTTAGTTTGGTCAGATGGCGCTGTGTGTAATGCCCAACGATATTTATTTATGTATAATTAAATTAAGTATTTTTAGAATCATTTTTAAAATAACTGGAGACCATTGGTGGAATTGGTGGCCTAACATATTTGGTCACTTATTCCATGTCACAGATAAAAACATTGTGCAGATATCATTTTGCGTAAAAATGAAGACTCCTTATTCCTCCAATTTTCGCTTGTCATACGCTAATTACACGAACACAAATAAGTCTAAGCCTCATTTTTTTTCTGTAAAACATGTGGTGTGTGAGTAATCGACAGCTGCACTGAATTAAAGTAACGTTCATTCACAAAACATGCGGCTTGCAGCGAAAAAAAAAAACAGTATTAAAATAAATTGACCGCAACCGCCATCGCGCCGGCGCGGCGGTTGTTTCGCATTTTTCATTTATGCTTTCCTTGTACAGATTATTGTGCATTGTCTACCACAATAAGGCTTGAATCAGCTTTCTCGAGCTTAGATTTTTAGTATAATTGGATAAAAACAAAGATCTTTTAACTATATAAAAGTATTTTTATTAAAATGTGAATATTCCTATCGGCCAATATTTTCTGCTATTTAGTCCCGGTCTTACCAAAGATAGCTTCGGGACGCCAAATTAAATAAAAATAAATAAATAAATATCGTAGGACTACACACAGCGCCATCTGGCCCCAAACTAAACATAGCTTGTGTGATAGAAGTCAGATAACTGATAGAATACATAATTTTTTATTTTTTTTTAAATACATACTTATAATACATACAGAACACCCAGAAACCGAACAAACATTTGTTTATTCACAAAATGTTTGCCCTGAGTGGGAATTGAACCCACACCCTACAGCTCTCAAGGCTGATATACTACCAATGAGCCAACGGGGCTGTCAAAAATTGTCCCGTTTTTAGCTACAGAAAGGTTAATACCGATAAATTCACAAAAGATAACTGAGGCCGCAGTATTTAGCTTAGTGCATAATTGACAGATGGAAATAATTAAAACATTTGGAAATGATTAGTGATCATTTTCAATTATTCAGCGGAAGTTTTTCAATACTTTTATGCGAGCAATCAGAACCATTTCGATCAAACATTTTTTATCTTGGTATACGTACTATAATGTTTGCGTTTGTACAAAAACAAAGTATTTCATGAATTTATTGCGGACGTCTTATAAATTTCGTAGTCAATTCCATGTTGATAATATAATTAAAGTAAAGATTAAAACTTTGTAATTTTGAAAATAGAACAAAAATAGAAAATAGTCACTTCACTCATGGGTGCAAGTCAAACAAATCATTGCATTATAGACAGCCCTGTTGGTTCATTGGTAGAGTGTCTGCTTCAAGAGCCGAAGGGCGTGGGTTCGATTCCCACTCAGGACAAACTTTGTGGTACAAACAAATGTTTGTTCTGTGACTGGGTGTACTATATGTATTATAAGTATGTATTTACAAAAAAATAGTATTTAAGTAATCTATCAGTTATCTGTCTTCCATAGTACAAGCTCAGCTTAGTTTGGGGCCAGATGGCGCTGTGTGTAATGTCCTGCGATATTTATTTTATTTATTTTAAAGGTTTCATACCATTGCATAAAGCAAGAGCACTGTAATCTCGTCTGAATGGTGACGAGCGGGTGCAAAATTACGCCTCTTCATTCTCAACGATAAAAATCTTATTGTCTTTAGAAATAACGAAATTACTTACTCTTGTTCTCAATAATTATATGATTTAGTTCACTGCACTATTGTTTTCGAATTTCTCACGTACATATTTCGCGGAGATTTAACTGTTTTTAATTGGTTCGAAATTCAATAATTTTTGTGATAAAACTTTAATTAAGCTTTTTCAAGCAATTGTGTAACGGAAGATTTTGGAAACGACGCCTTTTATATTGTTGAAGCAGTGAACATTATTGCAGATCTTGCTTGTTGTAACAAACACACTTTCTAACCACGAAAATGGGAAGTACCGATGTCCATATTGTAAGCACACAATCACATAGGTGTCTCGTCAGCACACCCCATGCTTAATCTATTGTAGAATCCTTTCTATAATGAAGTTGCCTGGTAGAAATCGCTCTTAACGTAGAGGCCACCAACCATTCCATTGGTGCTAAGTATTTAGTTGTAATAATTGTTTGTAATTGGCGTAAATAATAAAGAATTACGTTATTTTTAACTAGCTACGTTACCTCTCGGTGTTACGCGCAACATTTTTTGGTATAAAGAAGTGTTAATCCAGGGTAACAGCTACCTCCATACCAAATATCATAAAAATTGGTCCAGCCGTTTCAGCATGAAGAAAGTAACAAACATACAAACACACTCGCAAACTTTTGCCTTTATAATATTAGTGTGATATCTTAGGAGAGGAGAAGAGGAGAGAAAGAGAGGCGTGGGCTTGATAGGCTGATAATTATGATAATTTTATTAATATTATATTGATCCCTCTATAGTTCAAATGTCAAAGCAACTTGCGTTCTAAAGACATCTGGGAGCCAGTTCGGTCTCACCGGAAACTGTTTGGCATTCCAAACACATTTCCTATGATGTCATGCCTCAGATTAATGCGTAAGTTATTGCGGTTAAGTTTTAAGTTATTGGCATATTATTATTTAGTTACTTAATACTTAACTGAAGGGAAATTTTCACAATGTTGGTGGCGTCTTTTTATTTAAGTCAGATATGGACAGTCAATAATTAAAACATAGGATTATTTTAACAGAAGTTGCATTATCTTTGATATCTTGCATATCATTACAATTTTGACACGACTGCCCAAAAAACAGATTTGGATGTATGCGTTATCGTCAGAATCCTGACATCATCCTGAGTTACACTGTCAACTGTCTTTTTTTAACGCAGCCACGCCAAGTGGTGACTTTATTATAAAGCTTCGATGGAGTTTTGGAAGCAACACAAAAAAATCATGTTTCACCACATTACATCATTTTCCCACACTCGCGCTTGTGATTCAACACTTTATGAATAAAACACCACCATTTTTATGCATAAACACTCAACAAAACACTAGTTTTGGAAAAAAATACAACCGTGTGAAACGACTCTTTCCGCGTTCCCGCCAAAAACTCATCATTCTTTTTTTTTTTATAATTTGCTCCTTCGGGCAGGCTAAAGCTATAAAGCCATACTGCCTTGTCTTAAGTGTTATTTCTGCTGTATCTTAGCTATAGCTATCGTCAAAGTCGTCTTAGTCAAGTCCAGTTCGTGTCAGTTAAGTCCAGTCATGCTTTAGTAAAGTAGTGGCGACTTTACTATAAAGCTTCGATGGAGTTTTGGAAGCAACACGAAAACTCATGTTTCACCACAATATATCATTTTCCCATACTCATACATGAATGAGGAAACTAGCAAGCTAATAAAATTAATTAATTAGAAAAGCTGACCGGCTAGCCTGACTGTTTCTTATAACTGTTTCCGTGACCTGACCTTCTACTTTACTATTCCAAATATCAAGGTCAAGGACATTTCGATCTTAAACTCATTTTGAATAATTAAAATTGCAATTACTACTGCAATTTCACAGCGGATGCTTTCCAGTGCTCGCCGCACCGTTTTTGGCATTATTTCTTAACCACTGCGGCCTTAGGAAGACCTTGTCTCAATTGCTAAAATTTTTGGAAATTTTGCTGTTCTATACTTTTAAGAACTTTCTGCACTCCCTATTACTAATCCAAATGCACACCTTTTTTATGTGATCGTAATAAGATCGAGACTCTTCTGATGGTAAGAGATCATGAGCCTGTTCAAGATCATTGCAGCTATACACACAACTTTGAGTAAGAAAACGAAGTCCAGGACATCGCTACTGATTATGTAATATCTATATTATGTATTCTATTTATTTATAATAAAAATGTATTATCCGATTGTGCGTTCCCCGATAGCAAAACAAAGTTCGGGGCATCGCTGTTTTGGCGCTCATTAATTTGAGACTTTCGATGGTTTGTCTCAAAATCCCAGTAATTTCGCTAGCTGCAGTACCCTTCAAACCGGAACACAATAATGATTTCACATTACTGCTTGGCGGCAGAATATCAGGTACTGCGGTGGTACCTACCTAGACGACATCTTGCTAAGGTGATGTACCACCCTATAATATAATATCTCGTGCTACTTCAGCATAAAGAAGTAACAAACACATACATACACATTTTCATATTAATATTATTATGATTACGTTATCAAGGTTAAGTACACTACATTAAGGAATATTTTAATTTTTACACAATTAAGGTAAATTAACCTCTGAAAGTTGTAGTTTGTGGTTTAAAATATTTTGACCTTACCATTTTGTGGTCAATTTATTTTAAACCAGTTATTTTTCTCAGCTTCTTCTTCAAGTTGCGAAAATACATAGCTTGTGTCTATAAGAGAGTAATAAGCATTAGCTCATTATGAGAGTGCGGAAGTTTTTTTCTAATCATGGATTTAATTAGTCTTGGGTTTCAGTCATCGCCAGGGATCATCAATCTATCAATCGATATAGCTATTTATTTAGGGTGTTCATCTTGGGCGCATTATCAAATGTACACCATTAGTTTTTAATTACTAGAACATTTTTAATGGGTAATACAAACCGAGTAAGACATTGTAAATTTGTAATCAGAATTTTTATTTCCTTCATAATGCCAAAGTTATTACTAATCGAAATTTTCGGAAATCCTGCCTAAAATTATGGACATAGCACTCATTTACTACAAAAGAATACTATCACCGGATCAGCTGGTAATTAATCACTGGCGGCTTTCATTGAAATATTGCAAACACATTTTTTTCCCCCTATCGCACTATCGCGACCGAGTTTGATGAAAGGTCCTAGGACCGAGGCCTCCCGATCCAGTCGCGCGAGCTTGCCGCATGAAATTGCGACGGACTAGGTTAGGTTAGGTTAGTCTTCGTACTTTGTACTTCTTAGGGTTCTGTACCCAAAGGGTAAAACGTACCCCATTACTAAGACTCCGCTATCCGTCCGTCTGTCCGTCTGTCACCAGGCTGTATCTCACGAACAGTGATAGTTAGACAGTTGAAATTTTCACAGACGATGTATTTCTGTTGCCGCTATAACAACAAATACTAAAAAACAGAATAAACAATTTTTTTAAGGGGTTCCCATACAACAAACTTGATTGTTTTGCCGTTTTTATAAATAATGGTACGGAACCCTTCGTGCGCGAGTCCGACTCGCACTTAGCCGGTTTTTCTATGACTGTCAAGCTAAAATTGAAATCAGTTATATTATGGCACCCTGTGGAATCTGTGTAGGTACCTACCAGTATTGTACAAGATTGCTAAGCGACCGGCCGTGACCGCTGCTTTGATCGGGCAAAGTTTGATTCATGATTAATTACCAGCTTTTGTTCCTATTTCCGATAGCTTTTTGTTTAATTAGTCACTGGATTACTCATAAAATTAGCTCTAATCAAAGGTGACCGGAATCTATGTACATCAGACAGCGATGTAGCGATGATAGCTCATTGGTTAGCGCGGCAAATACTTGATAACACAAGTTACAATTCAAATAAAACATTTAAGGTGGTTCGATTCCCATACAAATAATTTTTTGCTATTTATAGACAAATGGAGCATAATTTTACAGTGAAATCACAGCTACTGGCATTTATTTTGGTCTTTATTTGCGGTAAATCACAACTGCTTGAATAAAACAGTAGATTATCAGCACAAAATCAAATTTATGAATGATTTTTTAATTTATGAGTTTTGAATAAAACAGTAGATTGTGCTAATAATCTACTGTTTTATTCAAGCAATTGTAATTTACCGCAAATAAAAAAGAAAATAAATGCCAGTAGCTGTGATTTCACTGTAAAATTATGCTCCATTTGTCCATAAATGGCAAAAATTTATTTGTATGGTAATCGAACCACCTTAAACATAATAAAGATAATAAAATAATAATATTGGTAGAAATAAATTAATAGATGTCGTAGTAACAGTGTATGTCAGTGGTTAGCGCGGTCGGTTCGCATGCCGAAGGGTGTGGGTTCAAACCTCAACAATGAGCTTGAGCTGCCCGTAAAGGAAAACATCGTGAGGAAACCATAGCGTGGTGGTAGGGTATTTTTTAGAAGTCGGCTGGCACCACCCTCACGTTAAAAATTTGTCGCGAAGCACCTAACGGTGTGTTCCGGCTGTCTCACTTGCGAGCCAGTTCTATTCCAGGCTAGGTGTGCTTTACCATTTCCGACCACATTGTTACTTAACATCAGGCGAGTTGTGTTAACAGTAAAAAAAAAAATTATAAGTCAAGAGATGTAGAACAATTTTCTGCTGCATTTAAATTTATCATAACTTTTCTTACGTATAAAAATCAGAAAATCAGATTTAATTTAATTTGTTTATTGTACATGACTTGTAACAAAGATGGTACCAATAAAGTATTACAATTTGAATTTGAATATTGAAAGAAAAGTCAGTCAGCGTCTTTGACTTATCATATTAAATTTTTGAATTCTTTATATTTAATAATAGACTGTGTCATATACGTTGCTTAAAGTTAAACTTTGCTTAAAATGCTATGTCAACATTTTACACACGTGCAATGTCAAGCGTGAATACAAGATAGGCTACTTTAAACATAGCTTAACTTTAAGTAACAATTATAAGTAACACCCTCAGCACTTAAGAAAGATTATCAAAATCACAAGTCGTTTAAAATAAAGACAAGGAACATTCTCACGCGAATACTTATCAAAAATAAATTGTTGCAAATTCAATTCCGCTTAAAATCGACGCCTCGAGCGAAGAGCCTTCACGGTCGTCGACTCGATAAGGATCGATTATAATAATCGATTAAGAGGCGTGCATAATCGATGCGTTAGAATCGATTCAATGCAATCGAATCTTGTACCTGTCGTCACTTTCGCTGGATGAGGTGAGCGGAGTACCTAATTGTGCAGATTAGGAAATGCACAGAAATTCAACTCTAAGATATATACTTAGCTTAACGTCCAGCTAGCTTTAGCTATCTAAATACCAGATGAGTTGGTGGTTGAACGCAGATATGTTCAAGTTTAAAAATAAATTATACTCAGTTAAAACTAAAAAACACGATTTAATAGCAAACCGAACTAAAAAGTTATGAATATTATGACCCCAAACTCGAAGGATTTACTAGAAACCACCGAAGAATTCCATTATCCACTTCCTGGTTCCATCATCAGATCAGGTCAATAAAACAGTAGATTGTTAGCATAAAATCAAATTGATGAATGATTTATGAACTTTTTATGAAACATTTGATTTTGCTAATAACCTACTGTTTTATTCAAGCAACTGTGATTTACCGCAAATAAAAATCAAAATAAATGCCAGTAGCTGTGATTTCACTGTAAAGTTATGCTCCATTTGTCTATAAATGGAAAAATTCATTTGAATTGAAATCGAACTACCTTAACAGTATTCATGTTAAGGTCATGATGCAATCTGTCATTTGTTATATACCATGGTGCGTTCGTTAGCTACATCTTTGCACATTTTCTACTCAATAGTAATTGCCCGTTGAAGATGTAATTATGGATGTTTTTTTCTAGTTAATTGTTCAATAGAAAGTACGGTGTCCCACGGTCGCTGCTTCTGAATGTCAAATTAACGATGTTGTTTGAAATTATATGTATGTACCTACATCACATTTGACGTGATCGCTACAGACACGCCTACCTTTTACCGTGAGACTTGATATTTTATATTAATGTGTTTTTTCTTCTAATTTGTATGTTACAAATTGAACTAATTTATTTCAAAAGTTTCGAATTTAAGGTTTTCGTTTAAATTAAAATTACATAAAAGCCTACGAAGATATAAGATTAAAAAGTATAATTCTTGCTTTCCAAATAAGGACAATAAGTACGTACCTATCTTTTTACATTTCCTGAGCATCTATTGATGAAGATACCAGTTTTAAATAAGTATGTAGGTTTTATATAATTATAACGTTCATGCAAATGTAAATCTACATATTAAATATTAAAAAGAAACAACTCAAGTTGCCATTCAAAAAAAGTCAATTGTAGAATTGTGTATTAGTTTCTTCTTCTTTTTTGATTTTGGCGTCGCATTTTGTGCATTTGCCAGTGGCAAGTGTTTTAATGATTTCAAGTTTCATGAGTAGTCAAAGTCTAGTCCGTGTCAGTCAAATCCAGTCATGCTTTTGCAAAACTCTCCGATATATTAAGATTTGTAAATACTTTTATTTTCATAGTTAACAGTCCAACCATGCCGTAAGTGGTGCAGTAAAAAAATAAAAGCGATTACTCCAGCTATCTTCGAGCGTAATATTCCGTAAATATTGCATGAAGTCTATACAAAAAGCAGTAATTAACTTTCCCAGACTGCATGTGTGTGGCATGTGTTAATAAACTAGGTTTAATTGATTTAAATGGTACATGTTACTACATAAATGTCTTTGTTACATTTGCTTATGAGAATTTCAAACAGTGTTATGCGATTTATGGCTAAAAGTTTTGGAAAAAAATACAATGGGGTGACACGACTTTTTCAGCATTCCCGCCAACTCTCTAAAAGTAAAGGTTTTTTTTTCTTTGGTTTTGGCGTCGCATTTTGAGCATTTGCCAGTGTCAAGTGTTTATCTTTTCAAGTTTCAAAGGTTAAATAAGTTGCCTCGTAGCAACGTCGTTAGATGTAATCAAAGTACAGTCTGTGTCAGTCAAGTCCAGACATGCTTTAGTAAAGTAGTGGTGACTTTACTATAAAGCTTCCATGGAGTTTTGGAAGCAACACGAAAAGTCATGTTTCATCACATTATATCATTTTCCTACACTCGCGCTTGTGATTCGGTACTTTATGAATAAAATGCCACCATTTTTATGCATAAACACTCGACAAAACACTAGTTTTGGAAAAAAATATAACGGAGCGACACGACTCTTTCCGCGTTCCCGCCAAAAAACCAAAGTAAATGTTAGATTATTAGGTTCCACTGAGCTCGCTGTAGGTACATAATGTGGGACCAACCAATGCGCCCTTTGCCCCAACAAATTAATAGCAAAGTCACGACTCACGACCCGGCGATCATGTTCTACCGCTTCGATCGTGCTAAGCTTACAGCTGACACACATTGACACCGTGTTTTTTTTATTGTTTTATTTTCATACGTTTAATTAAGTCTGATACTTCGCGTGTTTAAACTTTTTTATTGTTTTTGGCAATGAACTTTTTACATTCTGACAGTTCAATTTTATTATCATCAATTTATATCAAGTGTCGAGACAAAATTAAGTCAAATAAGTCTTAGTTACGCTCAAAGGCACATAAAGTTAGTTGCTGTCAAGTCAATAAATAAAATTAAATAAACTAAAAATTAAGTTTTTACTGTCAACCATTAAAAAAAAGTGAGGTTGCCTGAATACATCGTTAGATGCTTGGCGGCTGATTTTCAACCTAGCCACCACCAATTTTATATACACACAGCGCCATCTGGCCCCAAACTAAGCAGAGCTTGTGTGTTGGAAGACAGATAACTGATAGAATACATACTTTTTTTTTTGTAAATACATACTTATAATACAAACACAGAACAAACATTTTGTTTATTCACAAAATGTTTGCCCTGAGTGGGAATCGAACCCACGCCCTACAGCTCTCAAGGCAGATATACTACCAAGGAGCGAACGGGGCTGTCAAATGGGGCTATGGATTCCTCACGATGTTTTCCTCCACCGGCAGCTCAAGCTCATTGTTGGGGTTTGAACCCATGCCCTTCGGCATGTGAACCTAGCGCGCTAACCACTGAGCTATCATCGCCTCAAACCAGGGTACCATCGCTTCACCAAAAAAATATAAAAACAGGGCTAGTATATAAACAAAAGTAACTAGAAACTTTGCAGCGCATATATTTTCAGAACATTGCAGTTTCATCATTGGAAGACCTTGCAAATTGCGAATTCCAAGATCACTGACTAGATAATTTTATGCATATAAACTGCCTAGTTTAGTAGCTACTAATATAGTTTACATGTAGTTTTAATTAATGTTACTCGTAAATTTAATTAAAATTTACAAATTGATTACAACATTTTGAGAGATCTTCGTTGGAGGTGTAATGCTCCTGAGTTCAAAACTGATTCGACATAGAACCAGATATACCTATATAGAACCATACCGACATAGGACCATATCCAGAACTGAACTTTGAGATATTCTGTAGCAAGAAAGACGAAACACATGAAAGGTAATAATTCTAATTTCCACATTTTGTTTCATGAGAAAAGATAATTCAGCTACAAGAATAGCATTGTCACTTAGCTGGACCAATGATATTTGACTTTTTTTTTTTTTTTTTTTTTTTTTTTTTGGTTTTGGCGTCGCGTTTTAGCATTTGCTAGTGTCAAGTAATTATATATTTTCAAGTTTCAAAAGTTAAATAAGTGCCATCGTAGCTAGTTTTAGTCAAAGTCGTCTTTGTCAAGTCCAAGTTCGTGTCAGTTAATTCCAGTCATGCTTTAGTAAAGTAGTGGCAACTTTACTACAAAGCCTCGGTGGAGTTTTGGAAGCAACACGAAAACTCATGTTTCACCACATTATATCATTTTCCCACACTCGCGCTTGTAATTCGGCACTTTATGAATAAAACACCACCACTTTTATGCATAAACACTCGACAAAACACTAGTTTTAGAAAAAAATACAACGGAGCGACACGACTCTTCCCGCGTTCCCGCCAAAACTCATTTGACTTTTAATAACTAATGTTTACAACGCAAACCTATTTAGATCTACTCGATAACAATTAAAGTAATCTACTTTTAGATTGGTTTTTGTTCTTTTTAAAGAACATTTTATTTTTACTTTTACTGGATTACTTTTTTTTTTAATGTAAAAAGTAATGTGACGAACGAGACGCTCTCCTGGTGGTAAGAGATAATGCCTGTCCATGACCATTGCAGCGACACAAAGAACTTTGAGTAACAAAACAAAGTCCAGGGCATCACTGCTTTGGCGCTCATTACTTTGAGACTTTCGATGGTTAGTCTCAACAGCCCAGTAATTTCGCTAGCTGCAGTACCCTTCAAACCGGAACACAGTAATGTTTACATACTACTGCTTAGCGGCAGAATAACTGATACTGCGGTGGTACCTACCTAGACGACATTCTGCTAAGGACATCTACCACCAAGACTATATATCATGTATTGCTATTTTGCGGCAAAAATCCGCTAGGTATTTAGTTTTTTTTTCAAACACCTATCTAAGAACACTTGGGTTAGTGAGACGAATATAACGATACCTTAATTGTTGTGATCCATTCGGCCGTTTGGAAGAAACAAGGTAATAAAGAAATTCACATGCATACAAGATACGCGCGAAAACAATAACCACTCCCAATCGGGTAAAAAGGAGTCTCACTTAAGAGCCCTATTGGCTCATTGATAGCATATCTGCCTTAATAGTTGAAGGGCGTGGGTTCGATTCCCGCTCAGGACAAACGTTTTATGAATCAACAAATGTTTGTTCTGTGTCTGGGTGTTCTGTATGTATTATAAGTATGCATTTACAAAAAAAAAGGAAAACGTATATTTATTCTATCAGTTATCTGACTTTCATTACACAAGCTTTGCTTAGTTTGGGGTCAGATGGCGCTGTGTGTAATGTCCGACGATATTTGTTTATTTTTTTATTTTTTTAGTTGTATTTCAGGCTAGGTGTGTACCATCTTTGACCATACCATCACTTGAGCTGTGGTCAAACACCTATCCTGTAATGTAGCCTGTCCAGGTTAAAGTAGTTTTAAAGAAGTTTCTTAAGAAAACGATCAATTTGTTTATTGTATTTAAGTTTCACATAAATTTTAATGGGATCTATAATCATAAGAATCATTAAATGGTATAATTACGCCCAGCTCGTTTGAGCTTTAACCAACGATTAAGTATTTAGTACAAATGAACCGTTGTAAACTTTCAATTTGGGCTTTATAAATGAATGTTATAAACTCGATCGATTGTTAAACCGGGCGCCTGATATTAGACTACTTAATGTATAGACCATGATTTGAGAAATTTGAGGGAAGATATAAAAATATTGGTAAGTAAAGTACAAGTAGTTGGTAAGTTAATTACAATAATAAAAAAAAACAAATGCTATACGTTTGAGCAAAACATCACAGAGATATAAAAAATCATCAAACATACAATAAAAGTGTATATTCAAAGAATAAGATTTAGAGAAGAAGAAGGCATACAAAAATATAATAATGTACATATACATTACGTTATCGAATCTTAAAACCTAACCTATTAACCTTACCGTACCGTTACCGTTTACCGTATTTAACCTTCTGTACTCTATACGTATCATAGGTATAGCATTTCATAATAACTAACCCAATGTATAAATATAATTATTCGTGACGATTTAAAGATTTCGTCTATCACATGTTCAATTTTTTAATATTTTTTTTTATGTAATCAAATGAACGAGATCTCTCTTCTGATGATATGAGATAACTCATGTCTATGAAAATTACAGCGATACACAGAACTTTGAGAAACAAAAAGTTTGTGTATGGTTTCCATTGTTGAAAAAAACTTGTCGCTCGCTGACTGTTTGAATCATAGGTTTGTTAAAAAATTAGTGACCATAGAAGTGCTAAATAAATATAAACCGGAATATTTCTACACCTACACAATATTTCTTTAAAGAAAACAAATTGTTGTATAGGTCTACCGTAATTGATATCACCAGGAAATAATTATGTATAGGCAGCAGTTTTGAGTAAAAATATAACGAAGTTAATTTGAAAAAAATACGTCCGTCTTTTAAATTACTATTACTGATTTAATACAGATATTTAATAGATTTCTTTGTAAAGTCTTCACTGTATATGAAAGTCCTATTTTTGTTACGCAGCATGGTCATCCTCGCTAGTAGTGAGATTACGACACCCGCCCACGAGCGGCGCAGGCGGCGCCCACTGCGACCTTCAGCCTTGCATCTTTTATAATAATAATTATTATCACAACCACTATTATTATGTAGTTTATTAAGGCTATTTGTAAGTGGTTTGAAAGGTGATAAGTGAAGTTGTAGACAGATCTTAAATGCTTGAATAAATCAACTAACTTTGTTGTCGCAGCGACCTATAATGTGACTTGGATTTCTGAGACTAAAATGTGCCTTATACTTTTGACACTAAAATGTGTCTTAGACTTTTGATACTGTAATGTGTCTTGGATTATATTAAGTGTGGATCTTCACCAAGACAGCAATGACGGTGAAACTTAAGAAACAAATACTTAAAAAGTCGTCCTTTATATTAGGTCACGTGTTTACCCAAGTAGTTTTCAGTAGGAAAAACAACGTTCTTCCCGTACACTTCGAAAACAATCCAGTAACAAATATGACCTTCGATTGCGATTCGATTCCGACTATTATCGAGATAAGGATCTGTTTACTCGACTATGACTAATCGATTAACTCTATCTCGATATTTTTTTGTTTTGAGCCGCAGATAACGAATAATGTGCTAAAAATAGAACAAAAATGTACTTGAAAGAAGTTGTTTTGTCAATCTAGAAATACTAGGAATATTGTTTTTGCTGACAATTTGTAGATTTTTTAAATTATAATTGTAATGAGGCTAGCTGTCTATGACCATTGTAGCGATACACAGAATTTTGAGTAACAAAACAAAGTCCAGGGTATCACTGTTTCGGCGCTTATTACTTTGAGACTTTCGATGGTTAGTCTCAACAGCCCTGTAATTTCGCTAGCAGCAGTAACCCTCTAAACCAAAACACAGTAATGTTTACATGCTACTGCTTGGCGGTAGAATAACTGGTACTGCGGTGGTACCTACCCAGAAGACCTCCTGCTAAGGAGATCTATCACCAACTTAGTTTCTACTTACTATTTAAATACGTATTTTATTTAATTCTGTTCTTTGTAGTCTACATAATTACTTACCTTCTCATGTGTCCTTTATCATATCATGAAATTATTTTAAAGTTTTCAAATGTTTTTGTTACAGGTAAGTCGACAGTTTTGGAAGTTTAACATTTTCGTAGTGAAGAAATCATTTCCTTCAAACTCTTTACTATGTAAGTAATAATTGGACTTATGAGTATTTTGGTTTAATTTATGGTTTTTTTAAATTGGAAATACATCGAACGAACACACGACCAGACGCTCGACCAAAATACACCTTCTTACAGTAGAAATTCCCTTTAAATGCACAAAGCGTTTTCAGACATCCTTCTTTGTAAGAACTGCTGATGTGTGGAATTCGTTTCCTGCGTCTGTGTTTCCAACTGTTGTTAAAGAAAAACGTAAATAGGTAGGTAAGCAGGTTCCATCTTCGACCACGTCATTACTTTCCATCTGGTGATATCGTGGTCAGAAGCATATTTAGTCCGGCGTAAAAAAAAAGTAAAGAACTTTGGCTACCAACTTGTTTACGTACCATATGGTATATATTTAGTTTATATCCGCTTAACAGTCGTTTCAGTTACAACAGTGATGAGGAAACAGTGAAATCCTCATCACTGTTGTTACTGAAACGACTGTTAAGCGGAAATAAACTAAATATATACCTTGAATATTTAAAATGAGCTTCCGTAACGCCTGACTCAATCAATTTATCTACGTACTATATATTACGGAAGGGCAGGAAATTTACTTTATGAAACATTTTTTTTCAATCTCTACTGCTCTATCTCTGTTTCAAGATCTATATGGATTGGGTTCCATTCCCACCTAGGACAAACATAGATGAATGCATTTACAAAAAAACAGTTTTAAGTATTATATTAGTTAGAAACAGGTCCTCGCCTAGTGCAGGGACTACAAGCAACGATAACATCTATAAATAACTCATTTTATGAAATAAATTCTTTTGTATCTTTTGTAGTTGGTTTTCATAATATTTACTTAGTTTGGGCCTAATTAGTGCTGTATGTTCTACGATATATTTATTTAATTATTTATCTATAATAATAAATAATAGATGCTTCCGCTTCTATACCCTGACAAGTACAATGGTCATGCGCTTTAAACATTAGTCTCAGTTTTTTAATGATAAGCAGGCTAGTTGTTTGACCACAGCTCACATGGTAAACACATCTAGGATGGAGCCAAGTCTCAAGTAAAGTTGCCGAAATATATCGTTAGTGAGCAGATGTTCAACTTGAAGTTGAATTTTCTTAGTGTAATGACGGATTTAATGGCTTTTTATTACTAGTAAATATTTATGGTAAAAACCGTATCAAAATCTATCGCACAGTTAAAAAGATCTGAGCAAACAAACAGACACACGCGAAATGTGACAACATTTTAAACTGTTTAGTAATTTTGCTCCTTACCAATCCAAATTGTAATCAAAATAATAATTTCGTAACAGAGCCTTCAATTTTACGATAAAGACAACCCGTTTTCTTAAAATTCGTTACGATTTCTAGAAAATCAGAATATTGAGCAAGACTCTATTATCTCTCTAATTAATATCAATGTCGTATTGCATCAACTTCACAGGACAGAGACCTTTAAATAGGACTCGACAGTTTTGTGCTTTATAAAGGTCATGGGAAAACCTTTTTACTTACATTAAATTTTTATTTATTAAGTGTAGATAACTAAATGAAAATTGTTCTTTTTTAATTTCAACTAACTGTTGTCGTCTTATACACTTTTTTTACTGGTGACAGGCTAGGTGTTTGACATTGCTCATCTAATGTTAAATGATGGCATGGTCGAAGATGGTAAATTCACTTTGCCTAGAATGGAACAGGCTCTCCGGCAGTCCCACAGCGTTCGGTGCTTGTCGGTTTAATTTGAAGGTAATATGGTAGCTTGCCAGCTGAATATATATGTTACCACCACCATGTAAACAAATGCGAAACTTTGTCTGTATGTTTACACGTAGGTAATAACACGATTTCAATAACTTTTTCCGGGAGAAGAACTAGCCTATTTGCATTTTAGATTTCATCTTAATCCGTCCAGTTGTTGTAGCCTAAGGAACTAACAGACAGACAAACAGCTAGACAGTGGAATGCGCTATGAATGCCTGAGTGGGTGTTCCCAGATGGATATAATCTGGGTGTCTTTGAGAGTGAATCGCTATCTTCTAGGCATGCGTGCTTCATCTTAGACCGTATTATCACTTAACATCAAGTGAGATGGCGGTCAAACGTAAGCCTATTTCTTATTAAAAAAAAACATTATATGCATCGAACTAGATGTCAACAGATTTTTTAAATTGTAAATAGGCTTGCATTTGACCGCCAACTCGCCTGATATTAAGCGAAGATGCGGTCTACGGTGGAGCACGCTTGCCTATAAAAAACTGTTTCACTCGCGACTTGAAGGTATTTATTTTTATCTTGTGTGGTTACCTAGTTTATTTATAGACTAGCTGCGCACCACAATGTAACCCGCAAAAAAAACGGGATAAAAATTAATTAATCCCTTTGTGTTAATCCAGGATCTCAGTTACCTCCATACCAAATTTCACCAAAATTGGTGTAGCCGTTTGAGTGTGAATAAGTAACAAACATACGAACACACATAAACACACAAACTTTCGCCTTAATAACATTACTAGCTGCGCCCCGCAGTGTTAACCGCTACATGTTTTCGAGATAAAAAATAGCCTATGTGTTAATCCAGGGTCTCAGCAACTCCGTCGAGGCTGTCCAGCCTGTTCTCGAGGGCTGGCTAGGCAGGGCTCACGGGTCGCTTACCTTCCGGCTTGTGCAGGTGCTTTCGGGGCATGGATGTTTCGGAAAGTACCTGTGCCGTATAGCCGGAAGGGAACCGACAACCGAGTGCCATCACTGCAGGAGCGACGAGGACACGGCGCAGCATACTTTGGAGGAGTGCCCGGCATGGGCAAGTGAGCGCCGTGACCTCGTCGCAGTGGTGGGGAGCGATCTCTCGCTTCCAGCGTTGATACGCGCAATGCTCGGATGCGAGAGATCGTGGGAGGCGGCAGTTTCCTTCTGTGAACAAGTGATGTTCCAGAAGGAAACGGCGGAGCGCGAACGGGAGATCACAACAGATCTCCCAATGCGCCGCCGGAGAGCCGGGCGTCGGAGGAGAATCCACGCCCTCCTCCAACCTCCATAACAGGGGCTTTGGGCGTTAGACTCGGGGGGGTCCATCGCCCGACAAGAGTAGCCCCTGAGGTGGCGCGTGCGGTGTTTCCGCGCGCCCCTCAAGGAAAGAGGGATGGAGACACTACAGCTCCATCCCTAACATGGAAGGGTCCCAGGGGACCAGCGCCGTCGGGGCCGCGGATGAGTGCGAAAGCGTTCCCGTAGCCCTGACACACGGGCGCCAGGCAGAAACACCCCAGGGTTTTTAGTGGGTAGGCCGCCACAATGGCGGAGAGTCCCACATAACCACCGCGCTTCCCCCGAAGCCGGTGGTATCCATCAAGGATTTCCCTGGGAAAAAAAAAAAAAAAAAAGGGTCTCAGCAACTTCCATACCAAATTTCATTCAAATCTGTTGAGTAGTTTTTGCGTGAAAGAGTAACAAATGTGCATCCATATAATATAGTAGGATAGGATAGTAGGATTGTTTTCGATTGAATTTTAAAATGTTAATCCAATATCACTGTTCACCAAAGCCCGGTCTGAACAACCTTTGGTTACAGTTACGTTGCCGTACAATAGTCAACTAGTCAGACGTGGTAATAAATAGCCGGGTACCACACGCGAACGATCACACAATGCTCTCATTAATTACTCTCAAAAGCGATCAGATACTAACATATACTTAGGGACTTTGCCAGTCTTAATGCCATAGCACTTTTTTTTTTTTTTGGTTTTGGCGCCGCGTTTTGAGCATTTGCCAGTGTCAAGTATTCATGACCCACGACGGAACGGAGACGGTATATGCGTTTGGGGTGAGAGGATGTTTGTTTGTGCAAATACATGTTGTCATTTTTCTCCAAAACTTCTAGTCCGATTTTGATGCAGTTTTCAGTTATAGGTTTGGGTTTGTTTGTTGCATGTTCTTAGATAGGTGTTACGGTGACAACTCACCAGGAGGCGCTGCAGCAAACATTTTTTGTGCAAATCCATGTTGCCATTTTTCTCCAAAACTTCTAGTCCGATTTTGATGCAGTTTTCAGTTATGGGTTTGGGTTTGATTGGTGCATTATTTTATTAGATGACAATTACTTTTTAACCGTTTCTTTCTTTTTCTTCAAAATTGTTCAAAATTTTTAATTTTGCTTTTTATATATTTTCAAGTTTCAAAAGTTAAAAAAGTGTCCTCGTAACTAAAGTTATAGTCAAAGTCCAATCTTGGTTAAGTACAGTTCGTGTCAGTCAAGTCCAGTCATGCTTAAAGTAGTGGTGACTTTACTATAAAGCTTCGATGGAGTTTTGGAAGTAACAAGAAAAGTCACGTTTCACCACATTATATCATTTTCCCACACTCGCGCTTGTGATTCGGAACATGAATAAAACCCCACCATTTTTATGCATAAACACTCGACAAAACACTAGTTTTGGAAAAAAATACAACGGAGCGACACGACTCTTTCCGCGTTCCCGCCAAAACTTTGAACGGACGTTTTGATTTTTTTTTTTTTTTGTTAATTTGCCCCTTCGGGCAGGCTAAAGCTATAGAGCCATACTGCCTTGTCTTAAGTGTTATTTCTGCTGTATCTTAGCTATAGTTTTCGTCAAAGTCGTCTTTGTCAAGTCCAGTTCGTGTCAGTTAATTCCAGTCATGCTTTAGTAAAGTAGTGGCAACTTTACTATAAAGCTTCGATGGAGTTTTGGAAGCAACACGAAAACTCATGTTTCACCACATTATATCATTTTCCCACACTCGCGCTTGTAATTCGGCACTTTATGAATAAAACACCACCATTTTTATGCATAAACACTCGACAAAACACTAGTTTTGGAAAAAAATACAACGGGGCGACACGACTCTTTCCGCGTTCCCGCCAAAACTTTGAACGGACGTTTTGATTAAAGCTCCGTATTTTTTCTTCTATAATTCGTCAATGCACTTAATGCATTTTGCCAGAGTTAAGTAACAGGTTTTATTTCATTTGATAGAATGTTTGACCACTGTTCGCCTGATTTTAAGTGACGGCGACGAAGATGGTAAACATCTAGCCTGGAATGTAAAGTGAAGCTGTCGGAACACGCCGTTAGATGCTTGGCGGAAAATTAAACTTGATTATGGTAGCTAGCCAGCCGAGTTATAAAAAGTATCCTAACATGTAGGTATGTATAGTTTCAGTCAGCAGCTCAAGATTTGAACCCACGCCTTTCGGTGTGTGGTCCGAACGCATTACTCATATAGTCACTACGGGTGAACCTGATTTAATACTTAATCAAGTCATAGTCAAAACTTTCAAAATTGGAATAATGACACACGATTTTACGTGACCGCTACATTTTTGCCCTGCTTAATTTGACTCTATGTTAATTATCATTAAGTTGATAATCTACTGCAGTAACGAACTTGTTCGCGTCTGAATATAACAGAGCCTAAAGCTACTTACTAATCAGTAAAATGATAACAGCAGCAACGCGATTAGGTACCAAATCAAGCGACACAGTTTGATGGAAGCCTAGCGTGGGAGGTGGTCAAGTGGTCATTCACATCAAGTTGGAGTGACGGGGAAGCAAAAACTATAAGTGTCACGAAATTTTAACCATTTTAGGGTTCCGTACCCAAAGGGTAAAAACGGGACCCTAATACTGAGACTTCGCTGTCCGTCCGTCCGTCCGTCAGTCACCAGGCTGTATCTCAAGAACGGTGATAGCTAGACAGTTGAAATTTTCACAGATGATGTTTTTCTATTGCCGCTATAACAACAAATACTAAAAATAAAATAAATATTAAAGGGGTGTTCCCATTATAACAAACGTGATTTTTTTGCCGTTTTTATAGATAATGGTACGGAACCCTTCGTGCGCGAGTCCGACTCGCACTTGGCCGGTTTTTTATTATTATGATAAGGGTTTGACCTCAGCTCATCTGACGTTAAGTGACAGTGTAGTCGAAGAAGAAAGACCAGACATGGAAGTGGTTCTCAAGTGAGGATGCTGATAAATACTGTTAAGAAATTGGAGGCACATTTTTAACTTGAGGGTAGCCTACTGAGCTAGCCAGCCGAGTGCTAGAGTACCATACCATCATGCTACATGCTAGGCGTAACTCGGCACTTTTTGAAGAAAACACCATATTTTAACCGATTCAAAAAAGGAGGAGGTTCTCAATTCGAGTGTACTTTAATCAATTTTGATGATTCCTTTTTTTGCTTGGTTTTTAAAAATGCTATAAAAATCTAAAAATTATGACTGTTAGCAATACATCGGTGATATTTTCGTTCACTCCGAAACCTCGCTGTTTCATTGGAGCAGTGCGTTTAATTGGCCTAAGGGTCATAGAGTCGGTTTTTTTAAAACGTAAATTTGTATAATATTATGTATATGAACACTCGACCGCAATTTTTTTTCTCACGATCGCCTCCAAAAACCCCGAGGTGCTTATAGAGTCACAATGTTGCCAGAAACCTGTAATTAAAACCCAAATGGATTCCTTGAAACGCCCAAACGTCAATTTCAAACAGTCGAATAGAACATTCTGTCGCCCGAACCGAATTACTGGTAGACGATCGATAAGAATCTGGGCCAGCCCTATTTGGGTGACAACGGAAACTGGTCACATTAGTAACTGTAGTGAGCAGTTGTTAAACGCCCACGGCGGCCCTAATAACCTCTGGTCGGCTCTCTTTGGACTCTAACTCTAATGTATGAAGCAGCAGGTTTGTTAGGAGATAGGTGGCAAGATCAAGGGCAATTCATGATTTTGGGATGCATGGGCGTACTGGGTCGCTGTCAGACGATTGTAATCCAGGTGCTCAATTTTTAAAATCGTATGCTTGAGCTAGCATTTCATGTATTATAGAACAACTGTGTTACCATTTTTAATAAAACATTTAAAACCTTTTTCTACGCAGTACAAAACTTTTAGTAACACAATGTCATCGTATAAAAACCGTTAAAGAGTTCTTCTTCTGTTTTGATTTTAGCGTCGCGTATTGTAACAAACAAAAAATAACAAAACTAGACAGACAGTTTAATTATTTTATCTGACTTTGACTGTGACTTAGTCATTTATTTCATAAAATCGGTACTTGAAAATAAAAACGCTTGACATTAGCAAATGCACCAAGTGAGACGCTAAAAACAGTGACGGTGTGATCGAAGATGGTAAACACACCTGGCCTTGAATCAAACTGGCTCTCAAGGGAAACTGCCGGAATACACCTTTAGGTGCTTGGCGGCAGATTTTCAACTTGAGGGTGGTAGCTAGCCAGCCGAGTACTAGAAAGTACCCTACCACCATGTTCCTCACGATGTTTTCCTTCACCGGCAGCTCAAGCTCATTGTTGGGGTTTGATCCCACGTCTTTCGGCGTGTGAAGCGACCGCGCTAAACACTGAGCTATCATCGCTACAAATTTATATAAGATGAAACAACTGGAAGCACCAATATAATCAAATAGCCATTTGATTTGGTTAGTAGTGAGAGCATAGGTTTGGCTAATGCTGTGTGACATTTTTCTGGACAGCGGGGTCCCAGTTCGGTCTATATGATTAGTACAACAATAGTAGTTATGTGCATGTAACCTCCTTGACCGGCGACCTACTTGTGACCGACAGACAAACAGAGGAAGTTCGTTGCATCATTGTTTATGGCGATGACAATGCTGTGTCGAAATGTCGTCGCATTTCAACTCTTTAGTTGCAATGTAGGCTTTTTGGAAGTTATCATAAGAATGAAGCGGATTAGATATAGAAATATGTCTGGATGTACACGTTGTTTCTGCGAGACATGTTGCATATAACTTCACCGGAGGAAACTGCGATTGCTGTCACCGGAAAAAAGGAAAAAAAGGAGAAAACAATTACATTTTATATTAATAATATTACATTACTTGCCTGTGAGGCTGCCGGAACACACCGTTAGATGCTTGGCGGTAGATTTTCAACTTGAGTGTGGTAGCTAGCCAGCCGACTACTAGAAAGTACCCTACCAGAAAACCTAAATAAAACTGCAGAATTGGTTTGTTAAGTATATACACAGCTTACCTGATGTTAAGTGTGTGTGTGTGTGTGTGTGTGGTGTGTGTGTGCGCGGTCTGCGCTATTCAATCTGAACAATTTCCAAACAGTACGCTGTACTTTATTAGATTCCTAATTTCTATTATTCGACTACTGGTTTTTAGTGTATAAATTACTGCTTAGTCTAGATTCAGATTGTTTGGAATCTGGATAACTTAGTCTAGATAGTAAAATAGACAAACGGGAAACTTGCGCAAATATATCCAGGCTAAATAGTTTGTGTGGGCGGGAGGTCGAAAGTAGATATGGTACTTTTGGTTAGACATAAATAGCCTATGAGATTTATAAATTTATACCAAATGGAAATAGATATTTTGTCAAGTTAATATTCTGAATTAGTTGCATAGGATGTTTTGCAAGGAAAATTTATGATTTCCTGTGTTAATACACAGGGTGATTTGTCGTTGATTTATCTTATAAATATCTTACTCAATTAGGGTAAATTCGTATTATTATCTGTTCTGTGCTAAAACGGTATAATTCAACCGATTTATTCAAAGATTCCAAATGTAAGGACAAACTTTTTAGAACGTCTTCGACATTCTTCGGAGCCATTTCTATGTGATTGTTCTGTAATTAGTTGTGAAATGTTGGTCAATACAAAAATTACATAAAAAGTATTTCAAAAACTCGTACGAAACAATTTGATTCCACATTTATTGTACGAACCGCTGAACTGTGGAATGCGCTGTCGGAGTGTGCGTTCCCCGACGCGACGGATACAACCAGGGTATGGATACATCTTCAAGTTGAGAGTGATTTAGTATATCCTTGGCAAGCGTAGGTACTTTATTGTATACTGATCAAAACAGTTGGCGGTCGAAATATTACAAAAAAAATTGAAAAATATGTTGATAGAATTAAACTTATTAAAAATGCTACTAGCCTATCTACTATACTAATAAAAATGAAAACAATGTTTTTTTGTAACTTTAGATCGGTCAACATCGTCAGTGGTAACCGACAGATCATTTTATTAGATAAATTATAACAATTTTATTCAAAGACAAATAATTAAAGTAATATTATACATGCTTATAGTTTGTCTGAAGTGAATTAAGAACATGGAGCAGTTAGAAAACTGGCCAAGTGGGAGTCGGACTCGCGAAGGGTTCTGAACCATTATCTATAAAAATGGCAAAAATAATCACGTTTGTTGTAATACATCGTCTGTGAAAATTTCAACTGTGTAAATGTCACGGTTCATGAGATACGGCCTGGTGAAAGACGGACAGACAGACATACGGACGGACAGCAGTGTCTGAGTAATAGGGCCCCTTTTTACCCTTTGGGTACGGAACCCCAAAATTAGGTAGTCACGGGGTATGCTGATAGAAGTGAAAACTTAAAGCACATCCCATTACGATGTCGGTGACGCGAACGTATAAGTTTTGCCCCTACAAATAATGTAACCATTGCAATGATTTTTATAACAATATCTAAACTTACCTATATTTTTTTAAATTTTTACCTTTGTAACTTTTTTTTTTTTTTTTATTGTTCGACAGGCTAGGTGTTTGCCCACAGCTCACCTGATGTCAAGTGAAGGTGTGGCCGAAGATGATAAAGCACACCTAGCCTGGAATGCAACTGGCTCTCAAGTGAGGCTGCCGGAACACACCGTTAGATGCTTGGCGGCAGATTTTCATATTGAGGGAGGTAGCTAGCCAGCCGAGTACTAAAGTACCCTACCACCATGCTTTGGTTTCCTCACGATTTTTTCCTTCACCGGCAGCTCAAGCTCATTGTTGGGGTTTGAACCCACGCCCTTCGGCATGCGAACCTACCGCGCTAACCACTGAGCTATCATCGCTACAAAACTTCCACCAGAATAAGACTTTTCGTAATGAAATCTCAACGTATCTACTAATGTCCTTCAAAATGTATCTGTGGAAAATTATTCTAGTTTTGCAATAGAAATTCCTGAAGCTCATTGAACAATGTTGTGTTGGTATGACCAGCGGTCAACTTTGATTTGTTTATTAGTTCGCCAGACGGAATTTCTAGATTCTAAAGCATGAATACATTTATCAATGAAGTCTCACGAAAGTCCAGAGTGGTTATACGCTTTTAAATGCATATGAATTGACTATGACTATCCTACTTCCTACAAATCCCATCCCACTAATATTATAAATGTGAAAGATTGGATGGATGGATGTTTGTTACTCTTTCACGTAAAAACTATTGAACGGATTTGGATGAAATTTGATGTGGTGGCAGCTGAGAGCCTGGATTAACACATAGGCTACTTTGTATTCCGAAAACATGTAGCGGGTAACACCGCGGGGCGCAGCTAGTAATGTAATAAAGGCGAAGCTTTGTGTGTTTCTTCACGCTCAAACGGCTGCACCAATTTTGATGAAATTTGGTATGGAGGTAGTTGAGATCCTGGATTAACACAAAGGCTACTTTTATCCCGATTTTTTTTCAGCGGAGTACATTGTGGGACGCAGCTTTTTATATCATCTTGATTCTCATTTCTAATATATCTTGATTTGTTTTATTGATAAAACCAGAAATGCACGTCATTTTTTCCATTCATATTTAAATATATCAAAATCATAACATATGCCAATACAATGAAAATTTCAATGAAAAATATACGTCAAATATAAACTAATTATGTCAATATGTCATACATTTGATCTGAACAATAACCTCCTTTTAGTTTAGTATTACCGTTACGCCTAACCCTGTATACCGGCACAACGATAAAGCTGATCCCCTCGTATAAGGGTATGCCCCGGTTACGGCGTGGGAACGTATGTCGCCCAACCTAGCGGGATTTGCACGACAAACGATGCCGGCCTCGAGTGACCATGATTTGAGAAATAGTGCAGAGTGAGTGATAAATAAAGTGATAGAATAGAGTAGAATATTTTATTGACCTTATAACTTATAATTTTGACGTGCCTTGTGTAACATATGCATATGTTACAAAATTACAATTTTTAGTAACAAAATTATATAAAATGAAAGAGTACAAATTAACAAATGTCACTGCCTGATAGTAATTAACAAAAATGTCAAGTGAATGATATAAAATGTCAAATTAATAATATAACATATACACGCTGGGTTACCACAGCGTGTTTGTGTGTTGACCACCATAAAGCACACTTTTATAGGAAACCATTTTTCTTTTTATTTCGTTAAACTTTCTTTTTTATTCGAAAAAATCCGAGAGTTTCTTTTAAGATGGTCACACAAATAGCGTAGATCACGATGCACTCGCGGCGATCTACAAAGCGATTGCGATTGCAACGAGACCGGCGCAGGCCCAGTTCTGTTACATTCGTGTCCTTGTAAGGGTGATTCAATGTAACAGCGCCTGAGTGAAAACTATGTTGTCATTTATAATTTCCAATAACTGCATTTTCAATTTATTCATTTTTTTTTTGGTGTTCTGTATGTATTTACAAAAAAAAAGTATTTATCAGTTATCTGACTGCTAGTGCGCTTGTACTGTGGCAGTTTGCTTAGCTTGGGGGCAGATGGCGCTGTGTGAAATGTCTTACGATAAAACGATACGTATTTATATTTGACAAACATAAAGTATTCAGTAACTCAATAAAAAGAAACTGGTTTTGCTTTATATAAAAATAAATAGTGAATAAAAAACAGATAAATAGGTACTAAAGAGCAGGAAAAAGCAATTTTTGGTTGTGAAGTTATCATAGCTGAGCGTAAATAACGATAGTTGTATAATTTCGACATTTCATTCAGCTGCGATGGTGGTGTAATGGTCAGCATAGTTGCCTTCCAAGCAGTTGATCCGGGTTCGATTCCCGGCCATCGCAGATCTTTTTGCATTTTTTATTGTATTTCTACAATTTTTCTTTAGTTTCGTTAAAGATCGTTTCACAGTGGCAAGCCTTAATGTCAATATTTTAATTCAAACATTAAAATTATTATATGTAATTTTGACCATAAAATTAAATCTATGAACTACATTATAAATGTGATAAAAACACCACTTTATACAAACAAGAATCATTCATTCACTTTCTTTGATAAGACATTCTAAAAACAAGATAACTAGGAAAATAATTTCTGGTTCAAAATGCATCCGGGGTCATCACACGATGTACCAACTGTTGCCTAAACTACGCTACTCTCAAACAATGGTGTAATTTAACAAAAGTTAAGTTACAATTAGACGACGGAAAAAGCTGTGTCATTTAGGGAGATAACAGATGCCTAGTCAGGCTGGAAACAATGGGGGCAGAGAAAATACTTTACAAATTTACAAATTTTGTAAGTTCAAATTCAAATTATTTATTTGACACATTTTATGGTATTAGTAGATTATTGGCATAAAATCAAATTTATAAATGATTTATGAATTTATGAGTTTTGAATAAAACAGTAGATTATGCTAATAATCTACTGTTTTATTCAAGCAATTGCGATTTACCGCAAATAAAGACCAAAATAAATGTCAGTAGCTGTGATTTCACTGTAAAATTATACTCCATATGTCCATAAATGGAAAAAAAAAAATTGTATGGAAATCGAACCACCTTAACGGGCAAGTCTTGTGAAATAAGGCAATCGATGTGTTTTTGTCAACATTTTTGTGCCGTTATACATCATGTGGAAGTTTGAAATTAATGAATACTATAGTACATATCCTGAATTATTATGCTTGGAGAAAAAATAGTTTCAAACGCTTTTCGTTTCTTGAAATTATGAAATAGAATGTGGCCAAATTATTTTTAATCCGTAATCTTGACATCAAAATAATTATAGGAAAGGCGCAATTTTATAGATGCTAACTTTGATGCAGATACATTTAAGGCTTAGATCTTTTATTGTACGTTTTGTTTATTCTATTAGCAGATAAGTACGGATAGTTTGATGAAAATTTCTGATAGTGCCTGCTGAAAATCTCTTTTCTGCGTTACGTCTGTTGCTGTTTTATTTTGGTAGGCGCTACAAACCATCGAGAATCTCTGAATCTGACAATCTAACGTCACGAGTCTCGTGGTCGTGTATAGCACGTCACGAGAGGGCGCGCGGTGGCGGCGGTACCGAGCACCGCGCGCATGCTTCCCGCCCGTTTTGTATTTGACACTTGACACTGGCAAATATTCAAAACGCGATGCCAAAACAAAAAAAAAACTTCTGTCATAATGTAACAGATAATCAATGTAAAATCCGCTTCCGGCAATAGGAATAAACATTCTGTCTCCTTCTTGCTCGTGGCTATAGTAATTTAACTCTCCTTATCTATTTTAGCGTGACGTCAATGTATTCAAATCTAACGTCAGACGTATGTACGTCTATGTGAGTGGAAAATATCAATGTAGGTGTTCAAGCAGAAGTTCCCACGGTCGAGGACTTGGCCCTTAAGGTAATTCATTAGTGAGTCATAATTATACTACTGTTGAACTGAAGTGAACAAAGCAACGTTCAAGGCATAAAAGGAAGTCCATCAAAAACTCGTTGCCATATAAACTTCAGTCATGCAGTCGGAATTCTGCATAATTCCGCACGATGCACGGAACAAGGTCGCCAAGGTCGTGAACGACCATGTAAACAAACCAGCGGCGATTAAATTTAAAAATTGAGTTACGTGACGAACATGCCCTTCGTTTAGTGGTAAGTGGTATTCACATTAACTTAGTGTCATGTAAACAAATCTCATCTCTACATTGAATAAAACAAAGTCGCTTCCCGCCGTCTGTACGCTTAGATCTTTAAAACTACGCAACGGATTTCAATGCGGTTTCCTTTAATAGACAGAGTGATTCAAGAGGAAGGTTTATGTGTATAATACATGCATATGCACTACATTAGTATCTACATTGCACACGTGCGAAGCCGGTGGTCATAACGCCTAAGCTAGGTGTTATGGCCATTGTAATAATTAAAAAAAAATCACTGCCCTATATATTAAGTCTCAAAGTAATGAGCGACAAAGCAGCGATGCCCTGGACTTTGTTTTGTTACTCAAAGTTCTGTATATCGCTGCAATAGTCATGGACGGGCGTTATCTCTCACCATCAGGAGAGCGTCTCGATCGTTTCATTACTTTTTTACGTAAAAAAAAAAATATTTTATCTAATTCTATCTACCTATTCTATTCTGCATATTTAAAGAACTTAGAACATTTCAATATAACTATAATATTAAGAGGCTTTACAAAGTGTTGTATTTATAATATTGTTGCAATTGAGCCACGTGACCTGGAAGTCATCTCAGGTACGGATGCCCCCATATAAGGGCAGGGCGCCGCCGCCCCGCCACTCAATGCCATATCGCTACGCAAGGTCACCAACAACGGGGTGACTGACTTATAATGGACATAATAAAAATTCACACTTTCAGTATATTTACGATTTTGATATCCCTAGATGGCATAACAACACCCTAAATGGTAAACTGGACCCAAAATGGTATAAATACGGAAGAAAAAAAGCTATTTCATGGGACGGCTTGAGGATCATTAAAAGTTGATGGATGGGGCGATGATAAATCGTAAATTTGTATTTTTAATACGGTATATACAAATCGGATTTTAATAAAGTAACTGTCAATTATCGGATTCGATACGCACTTGAGGCTTGAGGAAAAATACGCTGTGATCAGAACTGTACAGAAATTACAATAAGAATAAAGATGTACTTATGTTATGTTAGCATAAATATGTATCACGTAATAAATAAACAAATCATAGGACATTACACACAGCGCCATCTGACACCAAACTAAGCAAAGCTTGTATGATGGAAGTCAGATAACTGATAGAATACATATATATACTTTTTTTTTTGTAAATGCATACTTATAATACATACAGAACACCCAGAAACAGAACAAA
The DNA here is from genome assembly GCA_905404145.2 of Biston betularia. NCBI lineage: Eukaryota > Metazoa > Arthropoda > Insecta > Lepidoptera > Geometridae > Biston > Biston betularia. The sequence goes on from FR989883.1 coordinate 1,362,486, forward strand.
CATTTGTTGATACTTACATAAAATGTTTGTCCTGAGCGGGAATCGAGCCCACGCCCTTCAGCTCTTAAGGCAGATATGCTACCAATGAGCCAACAGGACTGTCGAAAAAAATAAAAGAGAATAATAAAAAAAAACCGGCCAAATGCGAGTCGGACTCGCGCACGAAGGGTTCCGTACCATTATCTATAAAAATCAAGTTTGTTGTATGGGAGCCCCCCTTAAAAATTTATTTTGTTTTATTTTTAGTATTTGTTGTTATAGCGGCAATAGAAATACATCATCTGTGAAAATGTCAACTGTCTAGCTATCACGGTTCTTGAGATACAGTCTGGTGACAGACGGACGGACAGCGAAGTCTCAGTAATAGGGTCCCGTTTTTACCCTTTGGGTACGGAACCCTGAAAAACACCAAATAAAGCAGTTTTTCATGTTTACATCGTTCATTCTATATTCTTGACCAACAAATGACTTGTCACTATATCTATGATCTTTATGATGCAAAACCTTGCGATGCAGGAACCTCCTTATATGTTCGTCGGAACAAGCTGACATTGCCTTGAGAGTATCAAGATTGTTTGTTGATCGTAGCTCGCCGTATTAGGCGATTCGACGCGATCTTGGTACTTGTTAAGTTGATATTGTGCTTGTAATAGTCTCAAATCGTTTTCCATTTGAATTAGGACTCTACCGGTTTATTTTGATAGATGAATTTGGTGATGATGAGTCAGAATCATTTACCGATGTAGCTTCATGCAAAACGGCAACAAAATATTATTATATCATTCTAAACAGAGAAAAACAGGTTTCTTGTTTGACTGCCCCGTTACTTTATATTGTAGAACGTCTGCTTTAAAAACTATAGGGCGCAGGTTGGATTCCACCAGGACAAACATTTGTGTAACGCACTGCTCCAATGCAACAGCGAGGTTTCGGAGCCAACTTGATCGATTTCGATAAAATTGTGGATAAAGATTTAGATTTCGATAAAGATATCGGGCCACCTCTGAAATATGAACTACCAAGCAAAAAGAGAATCATCAAAATTTGATTCATAATTAGCGGTTTTTTTTTTATGGTTGACAGGCTAGTTGTTTGACCACAGCTCACCTGATGTTAAGTGAAGGTGTGGTCGAAGATGGTAAAGCACACCTAGCCTGGAATGGAACTGGCTCTCAAGTGAGGCTGCCGGAACACACCGTTAGATGCTTGGCGGCAGATTTTCAACTTGAGGGTGGTAGCTAGCCAGCCGAGTACTAGAAAGTACCCTACCACCATGCTATGGTTTCCTCACGATGTTTTCCTTCACCGGCAGCTCAAGCTCATTGTTGGGGTTTGAACCCACGCCCTTTGGCATGCGAACCTACTGCGCTAACCACTGAGCTATCATCGCTACAAATGATGATCGCGTAACATAAATAAAAAAAAACATATAGTCGAATTGAGTACTAAGTTAAAAATAGCTATTTCAGATAGTGATGCCTGACTAAGGTCAGGCTTAAGAATCTCGAAAAGATCCAAGTCAAAGTCCAGTCCAGTGAATTATAATGTTCTTTACAAATAATAAAATCTAAACTTAAAGTAGAATACTTAATTCAGCTGTTATCGAGTAGAACTAAATAGGTGATTTTTTATGAAATTTGGTATAAAGCTGATCTGGATTAAACACATAGACTTTTTATCCCGAAAAAATGTAGCGTTCACGCGGGAACAGCGGGTAACATCGCGAGGCGCAGCTTGTAACCACGTGTAGATTTATTATAATATAATCACGATAGTTGCGCATGTGTTTCGTCAATATTTTCTCAATAACATTTAATCTGTTTATCCATAAATGAGTCAATTAACCTTTCACACTATCCTCATGTTTCTTTTTATTGAACTATCCAAATATGAGATCGAATCTTTAATTTAACGCTGGGACGACAGTTGAACAGCACAAGATATCGCGTGTTCGGAGGAAATTAATTTATCACATAAATTGAGAAGACTATGATTCAGACGCTCGGGTTCAAGCAAAGCTATTTCATTTATTAACTGACATCGAAGAGGAGGTGTTGCCAATTTAGCGTTTGCTATTTTTATTTTACCTCTTTATTGTACTCAGTCTAAGGATAACATAATTATCATGTCACAATATTCTACTAATATAAACTAGCTTCGTCCACGTTTACTTGAGAATTAGGTGAATTGACTTGGTGGTAGATCTCCTTAGCAGGAGGTCGTCTAGGTAGGTACCACCGCAGTACCAGTTATTCTGCCGCCAAGCAGTAGTCTGTAAACGTTACTGTGTTCCGGTTTGAAGAGTACTGCAGCTAGCGAAATTACTGGGCTGTTGAGACCAACTCTATCAAAAGTCTCAAAGTAATGAGCGCCAAAGCAGCGATGCCCTGGACTTTGTTTTGTTACTCAAAGTTCTGTGTATCGCTGCAATGGTCATGGACAGGCGTTATCTCTTACCAGAGCATCACGTTCGTCTCATTATTTCTCACATAAAAAAAAGGTTCAGAGAGAAATGAAACGTGTAAGTAACAAATAAGCAATTGTCATGAAATACCTTTTTCCCCTGAATTTTTCCCGAATCTATACCAAATTTCAAGTCGATACGTCCAGTAGTACATTTTTTGATAATCTCTTAGAAACTTAACATTCTTCTGATATTAAAAGTATCCTATATGTTAATTCAAATAATAAACAATATGTGTGCCAAATTTCATCTAAATCCATTCAGCCGTTTTTGTGTGACCGAGTAACAAACATCCAAACTTTCACGAAGTCGCGGGCGTAAGCTTATATTTGTGTAAATATAAAATATTTATAATCCGCAACCGAAACCATCAAAATAAAATAAAAAAAACAAGAACGCTTATCCTCTTAAATATTATCCGGTTCTGCAATAATTTAACCATTCAACCAATTTATTTCTTAAAATGATTAGTCTTTTTTATTTTATTTTATGCGCTGGATTGAATTTAGTTGCTGCCAAATTTAATTTAATAAATCAACAACATTTGTTTTATAAATACGTTAAGAAACATCAAACAGTTGCATTCCATTTTATGAAGTGTTTAACATAGAAGGAGAAACAACAATAATAGATTAACTATAATAGATTTTAATACATTTAAAGTTTAGAGTATATACTCTACTTAGCAATTTAAGTTACATTAAAAGTACTTATTAGTCTCAACAAACAGATACATCATTAGAGAGAAAAAAAGTTTAGTTTTGATTTGTTTGGTTTGGAGGCAGATGGCGCTGTGTGTAAATGTCCTACGATATTTTTAAACCATTATTTACCCCTGGAGGTAATGCAGGATGATCCAAAACCAACATAAGCAATTTACACATATTTAAAATATGTTTTTGTTTTTGTAAATTTATTAATGAATTACTTAAATTTTGATCCTGACTACTAGACATCACTCTTATTTAGACATATGAGTGACGAGAACAACACCGATTTGACATGTTCAGAGTCCAACTCGGGCAATTTTTGCAAATTCAAAAACCGATTCTGCAACTTAAGCATTTTTTGCAAATTCAAAAACAAATTCTGCAACTCAGGCAATTTTTGCAAATTTAAAAATAAATTCTAACGCAATTCACTGAAGGACAGTGTTACGTGAGGTTGCACTGGCATACCAGCTTACTTTCATCGGTTGCATAAAAGCAGGTGCACCAACGAAAGCGAAACCTCGAGAAGTGGTACGGAGTAACCTTGAACGTAAGCGATCTTTCCGGTTTTGCCAATAACGGTTGTCGAACTCTCAAGACCACAACAGTAACTGTTACGTACAATGTCACCGCTGATAAATATATTACCTGATTGGAAAACTTGATTACTGTTTAATTAAGGTGTAAAAGAAAAATGTGGCATTGTGTGAAATATTACACGTTTTATTTTGGTACGCTTTTCAGTGTTTTCGACAACCCCTAAGAAAAATCAGGGAGGAACGTTATGATTTTGAATATTCTTTTTTTTAAGCCTCATTTATTTAATTATTATCAACTTTCATTGTTAGGTATATAATTAGCGCCATAGAAGCGATGCCCTAAACTTTGTTTTGTTATTATTCAAAGTTCTGTTTATCGCAATGGTCTTAGAAAGGCGTTATCTCTTACCATCAGGAGAGCGCCTCGTTCGTCTCATTAAAAAATCTTACTTATATATTTGATTAGCATCCTTTTGAAATTTAAATACTATACAGTAAGCATTAGTTTAATTACCGTTAGCATTTTAGTGAAATTTCTGGTCCTTCGAGTCATCAATCTTCTTTTTGTAGGTAATCGGTGTTGCAAAGAATAAAAAAGAATTTTACAATTTGTATTAAGGATAAGTACGATATAAGTATTTAATTTATGATCATGATCATGACAAATGACGGCAACAATACCATTGTATCAACCTTAGGTCTGATTCTGTTGTACCATTTACTAAATCCAATTTGACAAGAGAAAAATTATTTGCGTCTCTAATTTTAGTAAGTAACATACAGAAAAACAACTTTAAATTTATTTATAAAAAATGAAGCTATTTTGAGAAATATCATGGCGACATGGTACCCAAACTCCAAAACTTTAGTTTTTAGTAATTGTGGTGAATTTGTGAAGGTAGAATGTGGTAGATAGAAGCATTATGATAGGGCTTGAAATTGTTCTGGTTTGAAGGCTACTACAGCCAGAGAAATTACATGGCTGTTGAGAGTAACCATCGAATGTCTTAAAGTAATGAGCGCCAAAGCAACGATGCCTTGGACCTTGTTTTGTTACTTAAATTTCTGGGTACCGCTGCGATGGTCATGGGCAGGTGTTATCGCTTATCATCAGGAGAGCGTCTTGTTTGGCTCATTAATTTTACGTACAAAAAAATCTGTATGACTTCGACTTGACCATGATTTGTTTCAGTTGACTTTGTTCAGCATGATAAATTGATTATTTTAAAATTAAAACAATGCAACAACATAATCCTCACTGAAAACAAAATTGGCACCAATGTCATACCATAACTTCTTCCAATATATTCTAGATAAGATCAGCTTGGGATCGGTCACAATCATTAATTGAATGCCAGCAATGATACCAATACAATGCTTACAAGCAATCCATCATTGTACTAAATTATTGATCGACTTGTCCTTTGAGCTTGATCTGTCTGGGAATTTGGTAAATGATTGTTGTAATATTAAGACATTGCTATATTTCATAATGTTGACTTGGCAGAGATCATGGCTAGTTAGGAGCTTGTAGATTTCATCTGACAGATAAAGAATACAGATGAAATACGTGAGACTATAATGATGTTTCTCTTTACTCGACGTTCTAGATTGAAGATACTTTTTTTTTCTAACAAGCGACGGGCCACCTTATGGTAACCACCGCCGTCTATTGCCAGTCCGTTGGACCCTATTCACCCTTCGTTTGAAGGTGGTAAGCCATTCCACATAAGACAGGTGCGCGGAAGAAACAGCCGATTAAACCGAGCGGTACGAGACTTAGTCTAATTAAAAATATTTTTGATGAATAGTACCTAAAATATACCTATAATCAAAAGATTTTATCTTAAAAATAGCTACTGACGTGTAATAAAACCGAGTCCTTATTAAATGTAATAGAATCGAGTGTTCACAATTGAGTAACGAACAATCGAGTTATTAAATCGATTGAATTGACGATTCATTTGTTGGCTGTGTCGAAACATTCTCCATAAATACTGTTATGGTCGGGATGATACTATAAACTTCAAATACGATTGCTTCACTCGCATTTTGCTCAAAATAATCAACTCATTAAATATTGTAACTCATTCTTGAATATAATTAAAATGAATATGTATACAAAAGAAATAATATTATAATTATCTATTTTTGAACAACTATGTAATTCAATAAAACAAAATTATGTTGAAAAGAGGTTCTTTTTATTTTTACCAAGATTTTAAAATATTTCTAGCCGGCATGTCATAAAACCAAAATGTGCTATCAGTATGTGAAAGGTTTTAGGGGGATCTATCAAGTGCGTATAATCTTTTTTTATAATGGATAGGCTTGCGTTTGACCACCTTCTCCCCTAACGTTAGGTGATGATGCGATGTAAGATGGAGCAGGCTTGCCTAAGATATACCGATTCATTCTCGACTCGAAGACACCCAGATTGTACCTATCAGGGAACACCCACTCAGGCAGCGCATTCTACTGTCTAGCGGTTCGCACAATGAACGCGGATCAAATCACACATCTTCTCTCCAAAATTTAGAACTTATGTCAAAAATATTTTATGTGTTAAATGCCTGGCTCAGTCCGACCCCAAGCTAATAATATATAGGTAGATATTTTATATAAATACTTTACTCATAATGATAATTATATTAAAAAAAAGGTAAACCAATATTGCACACATGGTCGGAGTTGCAATCTCGCTTAGATACAACTTTTCTCTACTATAGTTTTTTATTGATTGTAATTTGTTTTGTGTTTGAATAAATAAAAAAATAAAAAACGTTTGATACGAATTTTTTTTACTAGCCGCTACTTTTTAAGAAACCAAAGTTTCAAATCTCAAGAGTTTCGAGTTTACGAAGTACCCCTCCGGTGGCGCTTGTGCCCCCGTGATTCATCATCAGCTACAGATATCGATGGCTCTTCACTCCAAGTGCGAAAGCGAGTAGGAGGTGAGAAAAATGTGGGAGGCGCATTGTCGTGGTGTTTGTCATACACGATCGCGTATGATTTTATAAAGAGTATTGTCTATTACAAAACGAAAAAAAAATGATAAGGTATATTAATAATAATTTTGTGTATACTAAAAATTCGGGAGCATTTGGAAAACTATTTCTCGATACCCATCCCGTAACGTACTAAGACAAAAGTCTTTAACCAGTGCTTTCAACCAGTCATGACTTACGGAGCCGAAACGTGGACACGAACAGCGAGAATGATCCAAAGGTTCAAAATATCTGAGAGACCGTATCCGGAACCTTGTAATCCACCAGAGAAGTAGCAGACATAGCTCAGCGTATTAGCAAGCTGAAGTAGCAGTCAGACATATCTGTCGCAGAACCGATAACCGCTGGGGTAAACGTGTTCTAGGGTGGAGGCCATGAATTAGCAAACGTAGTGTAGGACACAATGGATTTAAAATTCACTTTTACGTAATTGTATATGATGATATATCATTTACTAGCGACCCGCCCCGGCTTTGCACTTGTGCAATGTAAATACTAACGTTATACATTATTTTGATCAATCTCGTAAGGTTTAGAAAGCGTTTATAATATAAGCACACAAAAAATATATATATTATGAAATCTTTAAAATTCTCATAATTTAAATTTATAACATAACTAAGTTTAATAGCATTACAAACAAACCATCTTTAAAATCTGTCAACACACTTATAATCTCACTAGACATAGATGTAAAATATACCGCAAATGTATGACGTAATAAGTAATTTATAAAAGCCCTGTCTCATTACCGCAGCAAGGGGTTGCACAAGGGTCCATTTTAGGTCTGCTACTTATCCTACTATACATCTATTCAGTGATGACACCTCAAGCACATTCTGAGAGGACTCATGTTAAATGTCAGCTAATACATTATGCTAATATTTACATTTGCATGTTCAGACGTTTGGCAACCGTATACATACCTACTGAAATGGGCAAGATGGACTCGCCAAGGCTAAACTTATTTACGTTGTTATACAATTAGTTAGATTGAGACATGTACCTAAAGTATCTGATTAGTCCATTTGTACTAATTATATGTTCGTGCATTATTTGAGAATAATACTATTTTACTAAAACACCCCTTTAGTGTAATTAAAGCTAGGTATAACCAAAGTAGCTACGAAAACCTCCCGAAATTTTATTGCAAAAGGTATTTTTGATCCAATCTGACTACGTCCAGATATAATCGCAACATGTATGTTTTTTAAGTCACAATTTTCAAGTTTTTCGCATTTATTACTTGTCATTTCTGTTGTAAATATGTTCTTTTTCAAAATGCTCATTATTTTCATATAAAGTTTTTTATTTTTTATTTATCAAGACTGGTTCATGCGATTGATCGAGAAAATATTGTATTGAAAGACAAACATACAAATTTCTTATTTCTACAATATAAGTAAGTAGAAGTGATGTATTTTTCTGATTAGATCCGACAAATTTATAGTATGTTTTTTTTAAATACTCACTTTTGTTTCACATAATTGATCCTTTGTTCAATCCATAGAAATGAATAAAAAACACCTAAACATAGATTTTGCGCCTATAACATTTATTCCAGCCAAATGTTCAATAAGTAAATTGCCATCATAATTTGCAATTAGTTTATTGTGTCTATGAATATAAATAATGAAAGCCATATTGACTTTGTCTGATCAAAAAGAAGATCTATTAAATCTATCTTTCCCAGCAATAAGCTTACATTTTTTTCTTGAAATTTAATCCCAATACTATGCATACTTAAATTTAGTATGTCTTATAATACTCTTATTTATCACTGATACATCCTAGTTTGACCACCAACTGCTGGTAAACAACAATATGGTCAAAGAAGAAGCACGCAGACTTAGAAGATTCACTCTGACCATGAAAGTCTTATTCGATTCATTAGCAATGCTAATTAAACCAAGTGATAACCAAATCAATGTTTGCGGAATAATTTTGAGACGACTAACTTCAATTTTTTGAATATTTAAACGTAACTATTTTGACACAGTTTTCCATTCATTGAACTGTCTGATCGATCAATGACAAATCGATAAGGGCAGAGCCAGTAGGCCATCTTGATAACTTATATGGATTTATCTTTGTGTTTATTGTCAAACATTTTATACCATGATCTAGACTCGCATATTGTTTTTACTGTTGTTTATTTTGGGATTTCTTTTGTGTTGAGTCACGTGTTTTTTTTAATATTCTTTCAAATGTTTTTTAAATTTTTAAATATCCAAATGCTACCAATTTTTGATATTTGAGAGGCAAAGAATTTTTATTTCATCTAAAGTCCTCAATTTTCGATTCATTGATTGCACGTTTAACCACTTTTTATGTAATAGTGTTTTGATTATATTTTTACTAGATAGAAAATCTCTGGTTATTCATAGCATAAGAAGCAAATTAGAAGTATCCCAGATTAATCGTGATAAAATATTCTTTAATTCTGAGACCGACAGTTCAGAACATTCAAAATTTTGATAGATGCAATGAACTGTCCTCTTTTTGTTGCCAAAGCCTACGCAAACTACACATTATTAATTTTTTGTTCTTGATTACTTGACTAAATCTAATCTTGCATTTGTAATTGTTTCAGCACGCCAACGCAGTTCGCAACTCAGCACGTCTGATCCTCGATTCACCTCAACCAGAATCCGAAGATGCGATGCTCCTGGCAAAAGCCCTCCGAACCAGACCACCAGTCAACATGCTCCCAGCCGCTAAAGCCGGCACTTTCTTTGCACGCGACAACCTTTCCAACTTCATCGATTGGTGCCGAAAAGCCTTGGGTATCCTAGAATGTCTTCTGTTTGAAACTGACGATTTATGCCTCAGAAAAAATGAAAAACACGTAGTGTTGTGTCTTCTAGAAGTTGCTAGAAAAGGAGCCGTGTTGGGGATGCCTGCTCCATTGTTGGTTCAGATGGAAAGGCAGATCGAGAGGGAGTTGGCTGGTGAAGAGTTGAGGCCGGATGATTCGGCATTAGGGCTGGTGCCATCGGCTCCTCAGCCTCAGTTAGTGACAAATGACTTGAGGAGTTTAGACGAGAGGGTCAGAGATTTGGTGGAGAGGTGTTCCTGTCCTACGCAGTTCCCCATGGTTAGGGTTTCGGAGGGAAAATATAGAATTGGAGATACAAGGACGCTGATTTTCGTCAGAGTAAGTACTTAACTACTACCGATAGTTCAGGCTTATGTTATTTATCGATAAATAATTGATTGGCTAAATATTTAGTTTAAGGTTTCTTTTTCAGGCTTGAGATTAACAGTTGTTATGATGATTGGCCTTTTGAGAGTAACACAAATGTTATCATGATAAACACAAATGTATTTATGATTTCTTTTCTAAATGCTATAAGATCCATGCAATCAAAATGCATAACAATTACCATTAGCAATGTAGAATTTATAGTCAAAGGTCATCAATACTTTATTGGAAAGCGATTGAGTACAAACTTTACGTTCTAGGTATTCTATTGAGTAAACGTTTACCAAGACTACGTTTGGATTAAATTTATCGTAAAGTCATCTGAATCATAGGCATTTTATAGTATATTTAATGGTTTTGTGCAACAAATTATGTAAAATTTAAACATTTTATAGGTTTTAATGATTCATTAAATTCTATTTAGGACTTGGCACCAAATGAAGTGCATACATCGTGAGAATGTAAGTTTAGAGGTTCCATAAGTAAAATTGGCTGACCTCGGTGTTTTAGTTTAGGACCCAGACTCGTTACCTTTAAGGACAGTTTATTACCAGCTTAAGAAGATCTCTAATCATTCACTTCCCTTTTACAATTAGAGCTCTACACTGACTAGGCAAACATCAAATAGATCAAAATAACTTGAACTGCGTTTTGAAACAACGAGTTCTTTGTCAAAGCTCACTTTGTATTGGTATTGGAAAATCGATTCTAAGTTCAAGAATTGATTCGATTTAGCCAAATAAGGAATCGCACGGCATGATTCACGTTCAAGCTTGAAAGGAAACGGAGCGCTATTATGATGACCTTTAAGTTTGATTTGGTTTGCGTAATTGTATGATGTTTGGTGTCTATTTAAAGTAATCCATATATGCTATAAGGGCTTGGTAGGGACTTATGTCGGTATAAAAGTAGAATTTATTGTCATTCTTTTTTTTTTTTTTATGTAAAAAGTAATGAGACGAACGAAACGCTCTCCTGATGGTAAGAGATAGCGCCTGTCCACGACCATTGCAGCGATACACAGAACTTTGAGTAACAAAACAAAGTCCAGGGCATCACTGCTTTGGCGCTCATTACTTTTGAGACTTTCGATGGTTAGTCTCAACAGCCCAGTAATTTCGCTAGCTGCAATACCCTTCGAACCGGAATACAGTAATGTTTACACACTACTGCTTAGCGGCAGAATAACTGGTACTGCGGTGGTACCTACCTAGATGACCTCCTGCTAGGAAGAGCTACCACCAAGTAAAAAAGTATTATAGAAATTATCTTCTAGATGTACCTACCATAGGCTAGTTGGTTAAGGTCGACATCGGCAAACGTGTCATGATCAAATTTAAGATATATATTTAAAAAAATGGCATATAAACGCTAATAAAAGAAAAGGAAGCGAAATAGGTGTGCCAGGATTATGGAATGAGAAAAGATATACTTTCTGCCTACTCCACGGAAATAAAACCCATGCATAGATCAAACAATGTCGCCTGACATTGTTTGATCTATGCATGGGTTCTAGATTCTAGACCACCCTCTAGCCTCTGTAAAATGAACGTTTATTATTCGAAAGTACTTTGAAGGTGAGCAGGAAGTTCGATGTATAGGCGCAGGCTCTGGTTGGCGTACATTCGGAGTTGTACTATTTTACAATTCTTAATGCAACGTTCATATTTCTTTAAGCGTGTAGGTAGGTTGTTAGATGGTTTTTAGGTAATAGGGTATCAGATAATTATATTCTTGAGAAAGTGCTGCATCTTTATCCCACTGCTGAGCATAGGACACACAATATAAAAAGGTTCTATCATGTGGTTCGAAGGGCGTGGGTTCAAACCCCGACAATGAGCTTGAGCTGCCGGTGAAGGAAAACATCGTGAGGAAACCATAGCATGGTGGTAGGGTACTTTGTAGTACTCGGCTGGCTAGCTACCACCCTCAAGTTGAAAATCTGCCGCCAAGCATCTAACGGTGTGTTCCGGCAGCCTCACTTGAGAGCCAGTTCCATTCCAGGCTAGGTGTGCTTTACCATCTTCGACCACATCTTCACTTAACATCAGGTGAGCTGTGGTCAAACACCTAGCCTGTCAATCATTAAAAAAAAAAAAAAAAAAATGTTGGGTTAGTGCAGATTGGCCGAATGACATGCATAACTCCATTTTTATCTTCGTGTATTTTATTTAAAGTTTTTCACGATGTTCTATTTCACCAAACCAGGTGGCGTAGCTTTAATAAATAATTAGTTAGTTTGGTTAGCGTAGCTTTGGTTGCCATTTAAATTAAATGTGTCAATTCGTTTTTTGTGTCTCTTTCTAAGTCTTACTTCATTTTCGGCTTTATAGGTTGATAGTCAAACGCGGACTTATTCGTAACAAAAAACTGGTTGCATAGTATATGACGTACTAATGATCTGTTATTCTTACCCAGATCCTCCGCTCCCACGTTATGGTGCGCGTTGGTGGTGGTTGGGACACGCTGGCTCACTACCTGGATAAGCATGACCCCTGCCGATGCCGCGCACAGCACCGTGGCGCCCTCTCCGCCCGCCTGGCTCGCCCCAAACACGACCTGGCTGGAGCTACGGTCACCTACGAGAGACCTGATGCAGGCCAGCCGCCAGCCTCGCTACCATATATCAAGACAGAGAAGACTCCGGAACCGACGCAATATAGGCAAGTTTAAAAACCGTAGATAAAATAAAATAAGGCAGTAGACAATGCCTGTTCAGCATCATGACAGCGGTACCTAAGGTCATAGTAAAAAAACAAAGTGTAAAGCTTCACTATGTCGGTGCTCATTATATTGAGACATTGATGAGTTCCGTTAGCCCTGTATGGATTAGATTTACGCTGATTCAGGGCCAATCGAATGTGGCGTCGGTATGCCTGTAACCCTACTGTTATATCATGCTAAAAAGGAAGTCCTAGGCCTATAACGGTTTAAAATGGCGCTTCATTCAATCACAGATACCCAGGTTTGCCACAATGCTACCGTGGTGTGTAAAGGTGTTTATCGGAACAACATACAGCTGTTCTGTGAGCAGCTGAAGTTTAGAGCTGATTGTCCCAGTAACATTCACTGCGGCTTTTAGAACCCTTTGACAAGCATCAGGGCCGGTCGGAAGTTTAAGTCGATATAATCCCACATAAATCTCGGGGTTCATTCAACAAAGCCAGTATCTGGCTGCGCTGGTTGATTAAATTGCCTTAAAAAAATACATGTACATTAACCCTGTAAACTGCTTTCACCTTCAGATCCTACGAACCGACTTCCCTCCAATACTCGGAGAGGAACCACTACGCCTCCAACAACCGTCTCGACGCCCCCACCAGCCTGCCCTACCTTGGCGACATGGACCGAGCTGCTTCTCCTAACAGACGGCTGAAGAACGGCAGCAGAAACAACAGCCCTGGACGGAAATCCAGCCCTGGAAGGAAGTCTTCTTCTCCAGATAGAAGGTAAACAACTTAACTACTAATATGTTAGCAAAGTTTTTAATCTTCGACGGTAAATGGCACCAAATAATTGCAGTATAGTCGGACTCCGTGACATTTGAATCACTGGTGTTTGCACTGATCTATTAGACCAGCACTCAGCCAAGACGCTGGTCTAACCACCCACTAAGGTAATGAAGATAACAATGGTACAACATGGAAAAAATAAATCTTTAAGGGTTTCAAGTGGTTTCAAGTGGTTTCTAAAAAAACCTAAAAGAGGGATAACACTTTTTAGTATTTTATGGTATCACTATGTGGGTACCGGGATTTGCGCATTGCTGGAATAGGACTAGTATCATCATCATCATCAGCCTTTTATAGTCCACTGCTGGACATAGGCCTCTCCCTAGACACGCCACTCAGCCCGATCTTCGGCTTTTCGCTTCCATCCATCGCCAGCTGTCCTACGTATATCGTCACTCCATCGAGTCTCAGGGCGTCCTACGCTACGTTTGCCAATTCGCGGTCTCCACTCTAGAACACGTCTACCCCATAGACTAGACAGGACTAGTATAATATCTACGATTTGGGACTCAGGTGTGGGTTTAAGGGGCATTTACATACGTCAACGCTTACATTCACTGCCAGTGTTTACGTCCCTTCTCAACCAAATTTTTATTTGACTACCAACTCTGCTTTGAATACTAATTAATGTAATTATTTTTACTAAAAATTACGTAAAAATATATTAATGTAATAATCTTTATCATCTTTTAACATTTGTTTTTATTCTTCAAAAGTTATTTTAAAAATGTAATTTTTAAGATCTTCTTGAAGACTTCTTTTTAAATGGAACAGTCACTAATTTGCTTAAAATTTTTTCAAGGACGAAGATCGTCGCTTCCAACCACCTTGTCCCTACGCCACTGGGTTTAAGGAACCGCAGCCCTAGACCAGTCTCTCCTGCACCAGCAGCCGAGTCCGCCTCAGATAATGGGTCAGAGGTGTCAGACGAGGGATACAGGAGCCTGGGAGTGGTGGCCGGCTCAACGCAAGGATCCCCCTCAACGAAAACGACTAACAGATATTCACTGCATAGCCAGAATTCGATTGAAGACGCTGAATTTAGTGGTGAGTACGGGTTTCATAAATGTCTATTTATTATAAGTTATAATATAGGATTTGACTACATCGTCATGCCCGTCTATCAATAATTGAGCAGTATCGAGCATTTTAGCGAGAGCTCAGAGAAATCATGTCGGTTGCATTATTTTCCTAAACTTGTGTTTTTCGAGTTTTTTTTTTGTACATTGTATAGTGGTTATTGTGTTGAGTATTGTATAGTTATGTTTTATTCATAAAGTAACCATGTACGCACGTTAGTGTGGGAAAGTAATGTGTTTCAATTTCAGCACATTATATCACTTTAATATGGATTTTTTTAATGTAAAAAGTAATCAGACGAACTATACACTCGTAAGAGATGACGCATGTCCATGACCATTACACCGATACACAAAACTTTCAGTAGCAAAACAAAGTCTGGGGCATCGCCGCTTTGGCACCCATTACCTTGAGACTTTCGATGGTTAGTCTCAACAACCCAGTAATTTCGCCAGCTGCAGTACCCTTCAAACCGGAACACAGTAATGTTTATACACTACTGCTTAATGGCAGAATAACTGGCACTGCGGTGGTACCTACCTAGACGACTTCCTGCTAAGGAGATCTACCACCAAGTGAACTTCGATAGGCTGATGATGACGATGATGAATGGTACAGCAGAATTTATGTCAAATACATACCGACTAGAATTCGCTCTCACTGATTCACACAAGATAACAAAGTTAAACATTTGTTAAACACCACATACGTATCCACTATTGTAACATAATAGGCGAGGTATGTCTGTCGCGATGACAGAAGTCTGCGTTAGCAAATACTTTGAATAGTTTAGGGGTTAGGTCATAGGCTTGCAGGTGTGAGATGTTTTTAGTTTACTGATTGGGATGCGATGATTCCTATCAAATAACAGGATCTTGTCTATAATAGAATCAAATTAATCAATAACGTTAATAGAATTTTTATCTTTTAAATCGTATCATTGAAACAAGCTTAAGCTGGTTTGATTTCCATACAAATAAACTTTGCCATTTATGGACAAATGGAGCAGTGAAATCACAGCTACAGGCATTTATTTTGGTCTTTATTTGCGGTAAATCACAATTGCTTGAATAAAGCCAAATCTCACTATCTCTCTTCTATTGATGTTTCAAGCCTTTATCATATTCCAGTCTGTAGGTAAGCCTTTATCATATTCCAGTCTGTAGGTATCAAATTTAAATCAATGTTGTATCATTGATTTCGACCTTCGTTACCAAAACTAATTACAAAAACATATGGAAAGGTCGTCGACGTGGTCATCGGACACCAATGTATAAATAGTATAACACTACTGAACAATAGAATACTGTTTCCAAAACGGTATATTCGCATCACTGTGACGGCATACCACCTTACCTGGTACTTGAGAAACTTCTTTCAATAAAAAAAAAGAACAGAATACTACTTTATTGCACACTAAACATACAAAAATTAAAACAAATACAAAACTATAAAAGAGATGATTATTTTTTAAAATTAATTTGCCCCTTCGGGCAGGCTAAAGCTGTAAAGCCATACTGCCTTGTCTTAAGTGTTATTTCTGCTGTCTCTTAGCTATAGTTATGGTCAAAGTCCAGTCTTAGTCAAGTCCAGTCCGTGTCAGTCAAGTCCAGTCATGCTTTAGTAAAGTAGTGGCGACTTTACTATAAAACTTCGATGGAGTTTTGGATGCAACACGAAAACTCATGTTTCACCACAATATATCATTTTCCCACACTCGCGCTTGTAATTCGGCACTTTATGAATAAAACACCACCATTTTTATGCATAAACACTCAACAAAACACTAGTTTTGGAAAAAAATACAACGGAGCGACACGACTCTTCCCGCGTTCCCGCCAAAAACTCAAAAAGAGATGAAGAATTTAACAAAACAAAAAAAAGCAGATTAACAAAATTATGGCTTATAACGGAGACCTTATCGCCAGGACCGAAATAGGGCGTGGATATGTCGTAGACATAGCCAATTGGCCATTAGCCGTGTGTACGAAAATATGCGTACATTATTGTACACTAAGAAACCACTCATATTTCCATATCATCCCTTATGTTGAATCCTCACTCGACAACAAGAATTCATTCTTTGATGTTTTAGAAATCGCGTGGCGTAATTACATTTTGTATGTAGATGATATTGTATACGCAATACCAAATTGTATCCCCTCATTTAGTTATCATTAGATTTCTGAATTGCTTCATACTATGGAAGCAAATATGCTTGGAAGAAAATATGCTATTAAATTTGCTTCCATAGTAGGAAGCAAATTTAAAGACGTGTTCACATCAAAACATATATGTTACTAACCAACGAATTTTATTTAAGATGGTACGATTTCCATACAAATAATTTTTTGCCATATAAGGACAAATGGAGCATAATTTTACAGTGAAATCACAGCTACTGGCATTTATTTTGGTCTTTATTTGCGGTAAATCACAATTGCTTGAATAAAACGGTAGATTATAAGCACGACACGCACTTGACAGATTTCGGATTGCGTGGATTATTGAAGTAATGTTTCTTTCATCTTGACCTTACCCTACTCTAACGTATGTACATATTTGTAATGTGCAAATCTATACAAAAGCTTTTATAGAAGGCTTGACAAAACGTCCCATAGCCCCATATTGGTCCTAGAACAACAATCGTCGAGCCATATCCATAAATCGACACTTGTGACGTCCATAATTGCACTAACCTGTCCATGTGTCCATATTATGACAAAACGATATATCGTTGCATAAACTGGCATTGAAATTTGGGTCTGAGTCACTAACCTTAATGGTTTCGTGTCCTTTAACCATTGGTTCATACGAATCTTTCAATTAGTTATTAGTGTTCTGTACCAGAAAGGTTTCTAATGAGGCTCAAATGTAGGGAATACCTACCATCAGTGGCGGCGTTAGGGGGTGGCAAGCAGGGCAACCACCCGGGGCCTTGCTCTTGCCTCGCCTCGCCTCGCCTGAGGGGCCTCGCGTCCTCGTAGAAAAAAGTCTTTACCATAATTATATGTATGTGTATCTCGCGCCTCGCACTTCACAAAACCCCCCCTGAACGCACGGTTTCATTATTAGTGTAAGCATGTTACGGCCACTCGAGCACTCGAACTAAATTTTTGGTAAAACGGCAAAAAAAAAAGGGCCTCACAATGATCTGTTGCCCCGGGCCTCGCAACAGCTAAGGCCGCCGCTGCCTACCATGGTTGACTGTCCGAATTACAGTGTATCTTTTTTGGGGGTGTCAGTTGTGTATTATTCTGGCGAATACCAATGGTTTTTCAGTCAATGTCCATACCCTTCAAGAGTAGACTTCAATCACCCTTCAAGGTCTTTGACCTTGTTTTTGTAATTATCCAAGGGTAAACTTCAATCACCCTTCAAGAATAGTCCTTAATCCCTCTTCAAGGGTAGGCATCATTCATTCTTCAAGGGAAGCCCTCAATCATCCTTGAAGAATAGGCCTCAATCATTATTTCAGGGTAGACCTCGATCATCCTTCTCTAGTAGGCCTCAATCATTCTTCAAGAATCTTCTTCTTCTTTCCCTGTTCCCACGTTAGGTGGGGTCGGGTCTCCTAATAAGCCTGCCCCAGGACGCTTTGTCCTGGGTTGTCTGTGGGTCTAATTGGGCCTTGTTCATAATTTGGATCATGCTCGTCCACCAGGTGGCTGGAGGGCGCCCTCTTCCCCGCTTCCCCTCTGGCAGCTCCAGCGCTCTTCGAACAGCATGGGCATCGTCTCTCCGCATCACGTGTCCATACCACCTTAGTCGACTTTCCGTTAACTTGTCGGTTATAGGTGCCACTTTAAATCATTCTTCAAGGATAGGCCTTAATTATTCTTCTCACCCAGCATGTTCCCCATGACAGCATATTGGCACCCTCAAGTTGAATATCTACCGCCAAGCATCTTCAACGGTGTGTCCCGGCAGTCACACTTAAGATCACACAGGCTTGGTGTGTTCACCTTCTTCGGCCACACAGTCAAAAATAATTTGCCTCCATCACCGTAAATCCTAAATGCTTCTATTCACAGTCGCAATGTGAGAAAACTGATTGAACCCGCTATACCTAATCAGTAGATAGATAAATGCTATTGAAAATGACACGTGACTCACTACCCTTGGTTCCGAGTCCTTACCTAGCCTCGTTCACATTCCTCTAATCTTATAAGGCCGCGTCCACACCGATCCAGTTAAACCATGTGGGAGGCCAGACGGTCATTATGTGACAGATTATTATAATAGTTTAATACATTATGTGCGTATCTTAAACAAATTTGGTAAACACTGAAGACGTGTGGATTTGTTAGTTTTTTATGACCCAGTGCTTGATCACTGCCATCTGACGTTATGTGATAGTGTACGAAGTTGACAAACATACTTGTAAGTAAGCCCCCAGCAGATCTAGCACGCGCCGTTAAAGTAACAAAGATGTGATGTATAGATAAGTCTATCTCATTTGCACGGGATAAAAAAAGTTTTATCACTCAGCATTCTATGCTCTCCTGGCTGGAGAAAGAAGCCTTAAAATTAAACCACCGGACTACGTAGAAACATGCTTGACTGATGACTTTTATAAAATACTAGCTGTGCCCCGTGGTGTTACTCGCTACATGTTTTCGGGATCAAAAGTAACCTATGTGTTAATCCAGGGACTCGGCTACCTTCATACCAAATTTCATCCAAATCCGTTCAGTAGTTTTTGCGTGAAAGAGTAACAAACATCCATCCATCCATCCATCTATCCAAACTTTCACATTCATAATATTAGTGGGATAGGCGTATAGACTAAAGCATAACTGGTGTATCTTTTTGAGTATGATTGATTTTATTGTTACGCACGACTGAGCTCAGTCTCCAGTTTCCAACATCCAATGTCTACATCGATTCTCACAGATCATTAGTTTAAGTGGTTGCAAAGCATACCTACCTAATTCGGAACAATTTGCTCTGATTGTTTCACTACGACCAAATTACTACCTACCAGGTTCCATGGTTTGATAACTTTTGAACTAAGCAAATACTTTCATTTATTTTCAGAGCGTCTCGACCAAGATGACGGATGCCACGTAGACAAAGAACGCGACGTCCACGTGAGCCTTAACACTGGCCTGCGTAAGACCGACTTCTCCGACACCTTCTACGGAAGTCGCAAGACTAGCTCAGTAGACGACAAGTCCATCCGAAGCAGCCCTGAGCGAACCATCGTCGCTGAAAGCAACGACTCTCCCAGCAAGAGTCTGAAGAAAGAGGTTGAATCTCCCAAGACTGTGAGGAGCCGACAAGCGAGTAGAATACCCCATTCACCTGTCAGAAACCGCACGCCAAGCCGCGGCAATACTCCAAGCCCTAAGCATACTGCTAATCCAGTTCAGACGTCACCGAAGCTGACGCCTAAGTTGCCACCTTCAGCTAGAAATACGTGGAGCGGACGCACAGCTCCAACACAGACCAAAACGAAGGCTAGGCCTACAATCGGAGCAGATACCTTCGAGAATCCAAACAAATCGCCCAAAGCGAAACCCAAAGTGGCACCACAGGTCTTTCAGAGGAATTCACCCTTAAGAGCTAGCAGTGCAACTCTACGATCACCACCGAATCAGAAATCTCTCAGCCCGTTGCTGGAGCAGATCTTGAGGTCTGCGGAAAGTGCAAAGGACGACGCAACCGTTTTGGAAAAGATGAAGGAGATCATCCGGACCTATTCGAAAGGCGACGATTCGTTATCCAGAGCTAGTTCAAAAGACTCCGATTATGCTGACTTTACGTCTGCTTGGGTGATGTCGGATGGCAAGTTGGAAAGGTCTACGAGTACTAGACAATTAGCCAGTCCTAGGAAAGACCAGAGGAATGGGCCTTCAAGGATACCGGCTCCTGTTGCTATTGGCTGCAGGAGGTCAACTTCAACGACGCAGTTCGAATGACAAGATGATAGTGAGGATGACCAGTGAACCAAGGACTAACCGTGTTGACTTTATTGCTGAATTCAAAGGTCAGCACGTTTTGGTAATCACTTTCGTTTTGACTGTTGAAGGTGTAGTGTCGGAGATGTTATCACTAAGATATTCAATATCGTAGATATTCTGTAGGTGTCTTAGATTTTGATAAACTTCTGATCAAATTGAGTCAGCTTTGTTTTCAATTTAATAACATTCAATTTTAAACACAACATCTGAAATGTAAAAACTTTAAGGCCAGATTACACCACTTTGTTAAACGCTGATTAACTAGATTAACTAAACTTTATCTACTTGACGATTGTAAAGTTTGGTGGTTTACGTTAAATTCGAATTATAGACATTATGATTTTTAAGATATGCTAATTATTCTACGTATAGAATAGAACAATTATACTAACTTTTATAATATGTATTGGTTGTAGATTGGCATTATACTCATTTTATAAATTTTGCACTCGTTAATGAAGAAAAATCGCATTTAAACAAAGTGTTATTTTGAGATCTGATAAATCGGCAGGCCGGTTGTAAACCATATTTTTTTCCTTCATAACACTTTGTTTGGATTTTTCGTAGAACATGAGTAATACAATTTAGCGATCTACTCTTTATTATTAAGATAAAAAGAAATAAAAAAATGAAAAAAATGTGTAGACGCCTTTAGTTTCGATTAAATTATTATGGTGCTAAGAAAAAAGTTAAGTTAAGTAAGATTTATTTTCATTATGTATTTTAAGTGACAGGTAACGTTCACAGAATAAGTAACGGAAATAATAGTTATTTAGCAAAAGAATTGGCTTTTAAGCTGTTTAATATGTTAGAAATAAAATGTTACAAATCACTTCTTGAACGGTGAAAATGTAGCTAACATCATTTTGTAAGAACAACATTATGTGCTATGTCTATAATGACGGAATTTTACTTTATTTTGAATTTAAGGTATAAGTTTTTAGTATTAAGATTTCCCGGTAACAAAAAAATAAATATCTATATTTGGACTCCATATGCATTTAACTGAAATGATTATCATTCCATTTTCGGAACAGCCGGGATATATTGGCAATGAATTTTGAATAGTAATCTCATTGTTTATAGGTTGTGAGGGTAGTAGAGCTTATAATATATTTTGTAGAGTTAAATAACAACGGTCATTAATATTTAACATTTATTGCAATTTTACCATTAATGATTAAGAAATTTGCGTCATCCATTTTCATACCTCAATAAATCGTTAAAAAACATAATAAATATTTTTTCATGCAGTTTACAAATTCACGTTACTTTATTGTAAATGTGACAATTTTACCGTCCGAATCTTTACATTGAATACATGTTTACACATGAATTCATAAGAAATCACAAAATGTAATATGATCATGCTAGATACTTATAGAATATCTAGTTATATATTACTTATTATTATTAACTCTCTTCTATCATTGTAATGTAGAATTTAATTAAAATTAAATTAATGATTGAAGAGAAACATAGATAATAAATGGCCGTAGATCATACATTTTTGTCGCTAGTGGAGCACAGAGACAATTTTCGAAAATTTTAAGCAACACTAATCGTCGGTTAAATATTTTGCCTAGCCAGACCTTTTAGCTAAATCTCTATAAATAGGTTAGAATGCTCTACCAGTTGACATTTGAGTATTAAAATACGTAAATATAGGTGATAATTCACATATTTTGGTATTCAGATAAAAATAAGCTAAACTAAAACATTTTCTATTTGTTAATAAAATAAATAACATAACGCATTATTCGATGGAAAATGCTCACAAATACATGCAAATAATATTTTAAGTTGCTATTGTTAAACCTGACGTTACAAAATCAAAATTGATAAAAATAATTATGTTTATTTTAAAATTAATGAAAATCGTTTAATTTTGGTAAATGTAACTTTGGGTTAAATTAGAGGCTAAGTTTTTTAACTCCGACTTCATGTTACCAGTGATTATGCCATAGACATTTAATAATTCACTGATTAAACAAGAAAATGTACTATATACAATTGGGTTTTTCTTTACTTATCTCCTCTAATGTAAATGCAATACTATTGGGCTATATAGGTACATAGATAGATACAATCTTGGTGTCTACAAGTTGAGAGTGATTAGGTATCCTCTTAGCAAACTTAGTCCATCTTAGACTGCATCACTTAGCATCTGATGAAATGACGGACAAACGCAAGCCTTTTTTTTTAAATTAAAAATAAGGAGGATAACTTTAAAGAGGTTCCTCACTCTGAAGCCCTAACCACCGGCAGCTCGAGCGCTGCCCCGCTGCCGGCGGCACCCCTAATTTTTAAGTTTTTTACATATTTTGTATATATAGTGAAAAAATTTCAAGCATATAAAATATCGTAGGATATAAAAATAGTATGACATTACAAACAGCGCCATTTGACCCCAAACTAAGCAGAGCTTGTGCGATGGAAGTCAGATAACTGATAGAATACATAAATACTTTTTTTGCATAGGCATACTTATAATACATACAGAACACCCAGACGCAGAACAAACATTTGTTGATACATAAAATGTTTGTCCTGAACGGGAATCGAACCCACGCCCTTCAGCTCCAAAAATTAGGTACCTACATGAAATAGGTACATGAAAATACCGAAATACTTAACACCAGCTACAAATACACAAAGCACAACGCCAAAATACCTAAATAGGAAGCAAAACCTTTTTGAAGCAATACCTAAGAAGATAGGCAGAAGGATTCACTGACAGACACTGACATCTATCAACAAATATATCAACAGTATAACAATGTGGACATTTTAAACAATTAATTTACTTCGATCAAATCCAGGGATGTGACCATCCATACAACAGCAAAAGACAGAGGATGAGGCTTCTGATATTCCATTTCTGGGAAACCGCATTCTTCGTGTTGATACTCTTTGCAGCGTATCTCTCTATTAGAAGTCTAATGCGAGCCGCCAGCTGTTCAATTACTTGCTGTGAGTCTCAAATCTTCTTTCAACGACATTTTTTCTCCAACTTTTTTACGAGGAAACTTTTTCCAAGAGGAATTTCTAAACTGACGTCCCATTAGCTGGCAGTTAGTTGACAATCAATAAATAACGATTTACATTTTCGACTTTTGACAAAATTTCTTTATTTCATGCCATGTGATCTTCTTGCAGCGAGTTATGTCTCTGCTTATTTACCATTTCTGGGAGACAGCATTCTTCATAGTTATTATGTTCGCTACTTACCAAGCCATAAGAGAACTGATACGCGCCGGCAGGCGATGCATTCGCTGTTGTGAGTAATTTTTTAAAATCTCCAAAGCATACCAACCTCCGTCAAACATAACTAGGTATGACAAGTTCTGTCAGACGACCGACGCGACGTTGAGAAAAATTTACAGACTTTTGGTTGGAGCTCTTGTAATGTGATCCCCAATCCAAAACTAAATACAGAAATAATGAAGCTTCTGACGAATCATTACTGGGAGGCCTTGTTCTTCGTTCTGATGCTGTTTGCTACGATTATCTCCATCAGAAGCCTGATGCGAGCTGCTAGGAGTTCTCTTTGCTGTTGTAAGTCTCCGTACGAATCTATAAAAACGGCAAAAAAATCACGTTTGTTGTATAGGAGCCCCCCCCCCTTAAATATATATTTTGCTCTGTTTTTTAGTATTTGTTGTTATAGCGGCAGCAGAAATACATCATCTGTGAAAATTTCTACTGTCTAACTATCACGGTTCATGAGATACAGCCTGGTGACAGGCGGACAGACAGACAGACAGCGGTACCACATTTTAACGGATCATCTCTGCCGTTCACCAAGCAATCTGAAGAGTCAGACATGGGGCAATATTTTAAATTACTTGAATTGCGCTGCACGTCATTCGATCCTTGTCGTTCTCTCATATGGCTCTGATACGTATTATTTCTTTTATAAAAACTTTTCTAAAGTCTGAACAAATAAACCGCACATTAAAAGTTGACTTGAAACGTATTCTAAACCATCAAGAACTCTAAAGCCGCGTATCCACTTGAGCAGCCTCGAGTCAAGCTGCCTCGTCCAGAGCGTGCCGCGAGCTGCGTAAAGTTTGCTTGTCTCCACTTGAGCCACAAAATAGAGCAACAAGGCAGCTGGCCTCTACCTGAGCCACCGTTACCTCATTAGTTACTAACTAGTAATGGCCGAGCACATACGTCTCCACTGAGCGTGTGTCTCGAACTGAGGCGCCTTTGAGCACGGCACATTTACTGATACAGGATGGGTCGTGGCGCGGCCGCCTCGCTTGATTCGTGCCGCGGCAAGCCTCAACGCGCGGCGCGGTCTCCACTAGAGCAGCCTCGGGTCGAAGCAGCCGCTCAGCCTGTGGCTACCTCTAGTGGATACGCTGCTTTAGATTCTCCGTTTAATGCTAGCACAACAATCAGGTTCCAACTCATACAACCAGAATTAGAAGTAAGACTGTATCCTATCTAAGCTACCATTTCTAGGTACACATTGGTTATTCGTAATCAATTGAGATTTTTTTCTTGTCATTTCTTGCAGTTCTAAAGATACAGGAAATACTACCGTACTTCATGTACTTCCGTTAAAACACGAAGTTTAATCTTAGGTAAGCGTGCTCCGTCCTAGACTGCATCGTTGCTTAACATCTGGCAGGATGTGGTCAAATGCAAACCTCTAAAAACAAAACCATGCTGCCGTTGTTATTGTATCCTTAGTATTTTTTTTCTCGGGAAATCCCTCTTGGCATCCTGATGAAAGTGATAAGGGACCAGTACTTCCTTAAGCTGTAGTTTACCCCTTTATGTAAAAGTAATGAGACAAACGATACGCTCCTAATGGTAAGAGATAATGCATGCCCATGACCATTGCAGCAATACACAGAACTTTAAGTAGCAAAACAAAGTCCAGGGCATCGCTGCTTTGGCGCTTATTAATTTGAGACTTTCGATGGTTAGTCTCAGCACAGTAATTTCGCTAGCTGCAGTAAGTACCCTTCAAACCGGAGTGATGTTTAAACACTACTGCTTAGCGGCAGGATATCTGGTACTGCCGTGGTACCTACCTAGACGACTTCCTGCTAAGGAAATTATGACGCGGCTTGTGGACGCACCGCGCTGGTGGATGATTTTAACTGCTACCACAGCTTATGACGTGTGCTGTATTGTGCTTGCTACGTATACAACTAATATAACTTATTAAATCAGTACGGGCAAGTCTATCCATACAGTTTCAGGTGCTTCCGCAGACTGTATCTGTTTGTTGAGAATTAAAAAAAACGGGAAATCCCCCTTATCAGCCTGATGGAGGTCACCGGTATATCCATTTTTTTATGCTTGACACGCTAGGTGTTTGATCACAGCTCACCTGATGTTGAGTGACGGTGTGGTCGGAGATGGTGAACACAACTAGCCTGGAATGGAACTGGCTCTCACGTGAGGCTGCCGGAACACAGTACGAGTACTAGAAAGTACACTACAACCATACTATGGTTTCCTTTAACGGCATCTCGAACTCATTGTTGGGGTTTGAACCGACGCCCTTCGTGTGAATCGACCACGCTAACCACTGAGCTATCATCGCTACAAAATAAACTGGTAACGCCCTTTAGTGCGTTGCTTGAATGGCTTCCCCAACATGATTTGCAGCGCCAGAATGTTGTATTGCGCTTGCTACCAGAAGCCGAGGCAGTGCGGCAAGTCTTGCCTCAAATTTTCAGACACTGCCGCAGGCATCATTCTGTCTGGCGCAGGCGCTAAGCCGGAAACATGTCCTTTCTTCGCTTAGAATTGTTGAAAAAAAAACTCACCGCAGCCAGAGGTCACAATTTACGGAAAAAAAACTTTTGCCTTTTAGTGTCGAAAGCTTGACAATATATTTTTTGTAACTATACCATTCTTGAATCTAAATCCCTGTATACAAACTTATCATTGGTGCTTAGAAATTAATTTGCGTTTTTTTATTTACAGAAACGCTTAGTGATGGAGTATGTAGCCATTTTGTTGGGTTTGGTGATCTACTTACTGTTGGTTGGCGTATGTTAGTATTTTTTTTAATGTAATTTTTTAATTTTTTTACTATCTACACTAATAAAGAGGAAAGATTTGTATTTTTGTATGTTTGTAACGAATAAACTCAAAAGCTACTGGACGGATTTCAAAAAATCTTTCACCGTTGGGAAGCTACACTATCCCCGGGTGACATAGGCTACTTTTTATCCCTGTATTCTCACGGGAACGGGAACTACGAGGGTGAAACCGCGAGATGTCTGCTAGTGTGATATAATTTGTTAACATTTTATGATTAACTTTACATTTATTATCAATGTAATTGTAATCGATGTAAGCTATACTAATTGATTGATTTTAATCACAAATTAATTAGGTAGTCTTGAGTCTTGCGAAAAGACTTGTGTTGAAACTGAGACCAAACGACTTTGAGTCTTTTACAACACTAATCACAACTTTATAAATAAATATCGTATGATATTACATACAGCGCCATCTGGCCCTAACCTAAGCAAAGCTTGTACTATGGAAGTCAGATAACTGATAGAATACTTAAATACTTTTTGTTGTTGTAAATACATACTTGTAATAAATATAGAACACCCAGACAGAATAAACTTATAAAATAATTGTCGTTTCAGTGGTCATAATCAATGAGGCGTGCTGTAAGACCGTATGTTTGAACAACGCCCGAAGATATAACAACCAACAGCAACCAGACGTGGAATTGAACGAAAGAATTCCCAGTAAAATCGTGACAAGACAGCCGAAGAAAGTCCACGCCGTGGGAGACATTGGCAATTATTACTAGATAGTTCTGCTACTCGTCGATAGATGGCACTTTTAACAACTAAATTATGATTTTTGAACTCGATAATGCCTCAAACAAAATTGTACCATGTTAACAACAGTAATAAAAACAACGCTTATATGGGTATCTTTAATAATAGTTACATTTCGAATCTTTCATATATTACCTACTTAATTAATTAAAGCAGTAACAATAAATATACAAGTCTAACTTAACTCTAACTTTGTATTTAATAACCTACCAGCCTTAACCCGGGTGTTTTTGATGAAAATATAAGTACGTGAAAAAATTACCTACAATATTATGTTTTTCACAGAAAAACAAAAATGAAAATTAAACTTTGTAATCGTCTAAAACTGAACATGTTTAAAAAGCAACCAACCAAATCAATACTTATAAACGGTGCTTATTGTTTAATACAGCTTGTGATTTCTATGCGCGACATGTTAGAAGTGACGATATTGCGTGAGCGTCATTTTCAGCAACGTTTATATGGAAAGCTCTAAGTAATTATGCAAAAGGAACATGATGCAAAAGACGATAAAAATAAACTTTAAAAAATGATTTAAAACAGAACTGTTATAAAAAGATTTTGTGTGCATATAAATTGCTGCTTTCATTGTTTCTATAAGATTTCCTATAGCTTGAATAGTTTAAGAGATTTTGGGGAATACAACGTGACTTACAATTATTTTAGACAAAATATTTTCATCTATTTTTCTGTCTATTTTGTAAAAAGTATGACAAAACACCGCAGCTAAATTGCTTAACTTAGTTATTTTTTAGAGATCTGGTCCTTCCAGGAAGATTTTGTTCATAGGCACTTTGTCGAAGATTTTGTTGGTGACATCTTGAAACACGGAGCTAAGTGACTTTTCATACGATTCCTTGAGCTCGTTGAACACTAGATCAGAGTTTTGATTGAGGAACCTGGAACAGATAGAAATATTTGTTTAATTTTAATTTTGACAATTATTTTTTGAAGTCGAGATGAGAAATTATCAAAAATATTTATCCGATGGCAAAATGTATTAAAAATTGATATCAGTCAACCATAAAAAGAAAAGTAAATTTTCTGTTAACTATAATTTTATGATGACAATAACATTTTATTTCGGGCATATAAATTATTCCGACAAACGACAACAGATTACAACATAAACACACACTATAAACACAGCAACAACAAAAATACAAAATAAGCAAAACACAAAAACAGGCACACATAACATAAACACATGCAGACACAGACACAGACACAAACACAGACTACAGGATAAATTTAGACTACAGGAAAATCATAATGTGTAGGTACATCAGACAAAAAGGAATGTACTTTCGATACGCACTCTGGTGCATTTTCCTCCACGCGTTAAAATTGGACTTATAGAGGTATATGCCGTTTTTCGATGATAATAACTCGTCCCAGAAGGAAACTACTCTGGATCTAATGACGGCATAGAAGCCCGGAACCCGTGCATTAGCGAACATGCCCGACAAGATTGCAAACAAGCACACAAGAAGGGCGTGAACTTACAGATTCATCTGATCTCCCAGCCGCTTGTCTCCGTTGAACAGATTAGAGAAGTGCAGTATCACCTTCTGTGGGATGAACTTCACTCTGTACTGCTTGATGTGCATGTATGTAACTCCATCGCGGACCAGCGGCTCGCCGATCAGGTCGTGTTTCACCACAAGGTTCACTGGAATTTGTACATTAAAATATTATTATGTTATACTACCTGCATCCCGTGGTGTTACCTGCTACATGTTTTCGGGATAAAAAGTAGCCTATGTGTTAATCTAGAGTCTCAGCTACCTCCATATCAAATTTCATTTAAATCCGTTTAGTAGTTTTTGCGTGAAAGAGTAACAAACATCCATCCATCCAAACTTTCACATTTGTAATATTAGTGGGATTATTCAAAAAATTGTTCAGTGAGTTATTAGATAAAAACTTAAAGCTACTTAAACAACAACGAACCATATATATAAAAGTGAATGTTTGTCTGTTCGTATTTTATGCAACTTGATCAAATTATTGCTTTGCATTTGCGTGAAGGTTATAGGCATAGTACATTCTTTTTCGACATAATGATAGTTCATCTACTCCCTACTAGATAGCGTAACGTGCATTTCTAAGCTAGTTCCTATTTCAAAATCTAGATATCGAGTTTTGGCGGGACTGCAAAAAAATCATGTCACCGTATTATAATAATTCATTACAAAACGTGATTTTTCGAGATAGTATATGTATAAAAGTAATGGTACGTGCACGAGATTGGAAAGTGTTGTGTGGCAAAACATGTATTTTTGTGTTGCTTCCAATACTCCGTCGAAGTTTGCTGTAAAGTCACCATTAATTTATTAGGCCATGACCAAACATCACCCTGGCTATCTATTTGTGAGCTAGATAAAAAAATACTTGATACTGGCGAACGAATAGTGTTATGCCAAAAAAAACAAGTTTTGTCATAGTTTCTCTACTCGTCACTAGATGGCGTACTGCGTCATATACTTTTCTAAGCTGGAATTTCAAATTGAAACTAACTGAACTTTCTCGATTCAACTTACCCATAGTGATATTGGCAACGCCTTTCCCTTGGATGGGGAGCACTAATATCCTTCCCTGCATCACGTAGTCTGCTAAGAACTCCATTTTGGGCGTCCGTGAGTCAGTCCTCAATCGGTAGTGGGGAAGATCCGCCCTGGAATTGGGTAGTGGGAGAGTATCAGCTTTAAGATACGTTTTGAACCTTATTGGTGTTATAACGGGAGCCTGCGTGATTAAACATATATATATATATTTTTTTTATGGTTGACAGGCTAGTTGTTTGACCACAGCTCACCTGATGTTAAGTGAAAGGTGTGGTCGAAGATGGTAAAGCACACCTAGCCTGGAATGGAACTGGCTCTCAAGTGAGGCTGCCGGAACACACCGTTAGATGCTTGGCGGCAGATTTTCAACTTGAGGGTGGTAGCTAGCCAGCCGAGTACTAGAAAGTACCCTACCACCATGCTATGGTTTCCTCACGATGTTTTCCTTCACCGGCAGCTCAAGCTCATTGTTGGGGTTTGAACCCACGCCCTTCGGCATGCGAACCTACCGCGCTAACCACTGAGCTATCATCGCTACAAAAACATATATTGCAAGTGAATCATAATTAAGATAAAATATATTATTTTTGCTAGTAAGTATTTGGCGTGTAGGTGCTTACCTATATTCTGTAAAGCTAGAGGCACAGAAGTATAGTAAGTGTGGTGTTTACTAAGATATTATGGGTTTTCCTACTCAATGAAACACTAAATTAATTTGGGGACGTTCGCTCCCAACCAGTGACTCTGAGGTGCGGTGTCATCCGTCGCGCTGTGTATTCTTTAGTTACACGAAATCCCACAGTAAGTATCTAACCTGTAACGGTTAGTGTCTCAAGCTTTAAAAAAATTGCTCAGGTTGCTTGCTAAGGTTTAATAAAAATTGCTCTCAAGTTAACGGAGCTTTGTAAAGAGGTAATGGAGATTTGGCGGGAACGCGGCAAAAGTCGTGTCGCCCCGTTGTATTTTGTGCCAAAACTAGTGTTTTGTCAAATTACCTTAGAGGGGTTTTGGCGGGAACGCGGGAAGAGTCGTGTCGCTCCGTTGTATTTTTTTCCAAAACTAGTGTTTTGTCGAGTGTTTATGCATAAAAATGGTGGTGTTTTATTCATAAAGTGTCGAATCACAAGCGCGAGTGTGGGAAAATGATATAACGTGGTGAAACAAATGATTTTTCGTGTTGCTTCCAAAACTCCATCGAAGCTTTCGAAAGTCACCACTACTTTACTAAAGCATGACTGGACTTGACCAAGACTAGACCTTGACTATAACTATAGCTACGAGGCAACTTATTTAACTGAAAATGTAAAACACTTGACACTGGCAAATGCTCAAAATGCAACGCATAACTAAAGAAAAAAAAAAAGAAAAAAGAAAAAAACAATGGACAGAGCATAGGCTGCCGAAATTTCTCATCAATAATAATTAATAGATATCGCCGTAATCAACCCGCCATGCTTTGTTAGCGGGGGCTCGTCTTTGGTCTCCTTTGGACTCCTCAAACTTTACGAGGAACAGGGCGCGGCGAAGTCTCACTTGTAAGTGGTGATGACGGAGTCTGTAAGGCCGCGCAGCTTGATGTTCTTGTAGTTCTGCGTGATAGTCACGGGGCCTGCGCCGGAGTCTATGTTGATCGCAGACACGTGCAAGGGCTCCATCTGCGGCACGGCCAGCGACGTAATGCCTGAAAGATCATAACATTCAGCAATTCGCATTCAGTAGGTACTAATGATATGCTGATAGATACAATCCAAAAGGTCAATGGTGTTCTCTGATAGATACAATCTGGGTGTCTTCAAGTCGCGAGTGAATCGGTTTCTTCTAGGCGAGCGTACTCCACCGTAGGCCGCAACTTCGCTTTACATCAGGCGAGCGATACGCAAGTCTATAAGTAATTTGTAAATAAAATGCTCATTTTTTTGTAATATATTGGCTTGCGTTTAATTGCGCCATCCTGCCTGATGTTAAGCGAAAATGCGGTCTACGGTGAAGCACACTTGCCTTGAAGAAACCGATTAACTCGCGACTTGAAGGTGCCCAGACTGTATTCATCGGGGAACACCCACTCGGGAAGCAGATTGTAAATTTATATATATTTTTTTTTTTATGGTTGTCAGGCTAGATGTTTGACCACAGCTCACCTGATGTTAAGTGAAGGTGTGGTCGAAGATGGTAAGGCACACCTAGCCTGGAATGGAACTGGCTCTCAAGTGCGGCAGCCGGAACACACCGTTAGATGCTTGGCGGCAGATTTTCAAACTTGAGGGTGGTAGCTAGCCAGCCGAGTACTAGAAAGCACCCTACCACCATACTATGGTTTCCTCACGATGTTTTCCTTCACCGGTAGCTCAAGCTCATTGTTGGGGTTTGAGCCCGCGCCCTTCGGCATGCGAATCTACCGCGCTAACCACAGCTATCATCGCTACAAAGTATATTACTAGCTGCGCCCCGCGGTGATACCCGCTACATGTTTTCGGGATAAAAAGTAGCCTATGCGCTAATCCAGGGTGTCAGCTACCTCCATACCAAATTTCATCCAAATCCGTTTAGTAGTTTTTGCGTGAAAGAGTAGCAAATATGCATCCATTCAAAATTTCACATTTATAATATTAGTAGGCTTATACTGAAAAATATTGGCTACTTTTTTATTCTGAAAAATAGTAATCCGCTAGTATATATAAACCCATGATAAATATGAGCCCGATTCAGCCCTGTTTTTTTTATAAACTGGCCCACTGCTGGGCGCGGTCTCTTCTCATTGTGAGAAAGGTAAGGCCTTAGTCCACCACGCTGGCCAAGTGCGGGTTGACAGGCAAAAATATAAGCGATTTCTCACAATTTCAAGCGTGTTAAGGCTCAAACCAGTTAGCTCCAATCACCTTTCTTCATTTTCCGGAGTGCGTCTGGAATAGCAAGCTTGAGGCAGTCATTGAGTTTGGGATCCTTCTGTTTACACCTTATGAAGTCATCCGCTGAAAAATAATATGATCATACATTAGTGATGTGCAGTGGACGGAACAAAAGACTAATGATATGTTGACGAAACGAGAACAATAGCGGGACAAGGATGGCGAAGTAAAGCTCAAGATAGCAGCGACTGGGCAGACAAAGATCTTCTTCCAGCTTAGTAAACCCTAAGCTTGTAACCCTGTTTTGTGAATACAAACACAAATATTTTATTGATAACACCAATGTCACTTTGACAGCCCTGTTGGTTCATTGGTAGTATGTCTGCTTCGAGAGCTGTAGGGCATGGGTTCGATTCCCACTCAGGACTAACATTTGTGTGACTAACATCGATGTTTGTTCTGTGTCTGGGCGTACTGTATGTATTATAAGTATGTATTTACAAAAAAAAAAGTATTTAAGTATTCTATCAGTTATCTGTCTTCCATAGCACAAGCTCTGCTTAGTTTGGGGTCAGATGGCGCTGTCCGCAAAATTTTAAAGATGTCATTAAATGAACTTTAAAACACTGATTACATGTCAAAATAAGGTATGTCAATATACAAACATGTCAATATAAAAAAATATTGTCGATATAATAAAAGGACATTACAAAAAAAAAACATAATTACTTACTAATAATTCTATAATCTTTAAGTTTGAAATACTCGTCAACGTCAGATAACAGATAGAATACATTTATAAATACTTTTCTTTTTTTTTGGATTTGGATTTTATCTAGCGATGATAGCTCAGTGGTCAGCGTGGACGGTTTACACACCAAACGTCGTAGGATAAAATGGCAACAATGAGCTTGAGTTGCCAATAAAAGAAAAAATCGTATAGTAATCATATCATGTGTATCGTTTTTTAAAAAAAAAAGTGGTGGCAGGGTGCTATCTACTACGTGGCTGGCTAGCTACCACCCTCAAGTTAAAAACCTACTGCCAAGCACTTAAAAGTGGGTTCCGGTAGCCTCACTCGAGTTAATTCCAGGTTAGGTGTGTTCACTATTTGCGATCATACCATCACTTAACATCAGGTGAGTTGTCAACAGTACCCACCACGTTATGGTATCCTCACGACGTTTCCCTTCACCACCAGATCAAGCTCATTATTCGGAGAACCTACTCCCTTCGCCGTAATAATCGACCGCGCTAGCCACTGAGCTATCATCGCTACAAAAAAGTGTGTAACCTGAACTTTGTGGGGTATCCTTAGCAGGAGGTCGTGTAGGTAGGTTCCACATTGTTGTGAAGGGTACTGCAGCTAGCGAAATTACAGGGCTGTTGAGACTCACCATCGAATGTCTCAAAGTAATGAACGCCAAAGCAGCGATGCCCTGGACTGTTGAATGGTAAGAAATAACGCATTTCTATGAACTTTGAGTAACAAAACAAAGCCCAGGACATCGTTGCTTTGGCGCTCATTACTTTAAGACTTTCGATGGTTTGTGTTAACAGCCCAGTAATTACGCTAGCTGTGGTACCCTTCAAATCGGAACACAGTAATGTTTACACACTACTGCTTGGCGGCAGAATATCTGGTACTGCGGTGGTACCTACCTAGACGATCTCCTGCTAAGGAGATCTACCACCAAGTTCGATACGTACGTGTGATTTATTCTGCCGTGTACTCCCAGCCTAAGATAGTCACTATTCTGTGATTCGCAATGATGATAGCGTTGCAGTGGTCGTCCAACAACCTCTCGACTGACCTTGTACCGGTTGCCTATACATAATCCGTGTAATGGGACGCGTATTTCCAAACACTGGTCACGTTTTAAAACGCATGTTTATCAATATACGTTGTTTTTAACAGATATATATATATAAATACCCTGTTAGCTTATTTGGTAAAATATCTGTGTTAGGAGATGTGGGTTTCAATTCTCACCAGGACATACATTTTATGTGACGATAAATGTTTCTATTGTGTTTAGACACTAATATTATAAACAGAGATTTCTATTTTTGGATTTTTGTATGTTTCCAACGAATAAACACAAAAATTACTGGATCGATTTTAAAAATTCTTTCACCATTAGAATGCTACATTCTCCCTGCGTATATATGTATTTATTACTAGAATTTAATTACAAAATAAATGTCCACCCGTGCGAAGCCGGGACGGTCCGCTAGTGTATTAGTGTATTATAAGTATGTAACTACTAAAAAAGTATATAAGTATTCTACCAGTGATCTGGTTCCCATAGTACCTACACGCTTTTGTTAAGTTTAGGGTGAGATAATGCTGCATAACATGTCCACGTGTAATCATTTGTTTACTTGATATATTAACTCTACAACGTTTAGAGGAGGCTTCAGGTGGCCAGAATGCTGGCATCTACTTTGGTCAAAAGCTTAACATTGCCATCCAGCGTGGCAATGCTGCCAGCATTCTGGCCACATATCCCTAATCTAACGGACTTTTAGATTAAGTTTTGTATACAAAATTAGTTTTAATTTAAAATATTTTATTTTGTCATTTTTTTTATTTGAAAATTAAAGGACGAACGAGACGCTCTCCTGATGGTAAGAGATAATGCCTGTCCATGACCATTGATACACAGAACTTTGAGTAATAAAACAACGTCCAGGGCATTGCTGCTTTGGTGCTCATTACTTTGAGACTTTCGATGGTTAGTCTCAACAGCCCAGTAATTTCGCAAGCTGCAGTACCCTTCAAACCGGAACACAGTAATGTTTACACACTACTGCTTAGCGGCAGAATATCTGGTACTGCGGTGGTACCTCCTGCTAAGGATATCAACCACCAAGAAAGTTCAATTTAACTCTACAAAATTAATATTTATAAAATTTCAGAGTAACTCTGAATGCATTTACAGAATACAGAATTATCCAAGATCTTGAGAGTAACGTGCAACATTCTTTTCCAACGTCATCTCAAACACACTTTAGCAATACGCATCTCCGATGTATAATATTACGTTGCGCAAACGCAGACGCGACGTTGCCTATAAACAGCGCCTGTCAAAATATTACTGCAACTACAGGTGCAATCAGTTGCCACTGGCCGTGTCGCGGCTAGAAAGCAGCTAACCAACATAATTATGTACCAACTAACTGCAACATACGATTTTACCCATCCTTTTAAAAATGTCCTATTTCGGAAAAAAAATTATGTTTGGTAGGCTAGTTGCTTGACCACAGCTCACCTGGTGTTAAGTGACAAGGTGGCAGATAGTAAACACACTTAGCCTGGAACTGGCTCTTAAGTGAGGCTGCCTTAATACCCCGTTATATACTTGGCGGCAGCTTTTCAACTTGCGGTAGCTCGCCAGCCGAGTACTAGAAAGTACCCTATACCACATATTGTATATACCACATATTTTCCTTCACCAGCAGCTTAAGCTCATTGTTGAGGTGTGAACCGACCGTGCTAATGACTGAGCTATCATCGCTATAATCCTTATGGATATCCTATTTGATACATTTATATTAATAATAATATAATTAGGAACGTTTATTGTAACAAATTTAAAATACTAGCAAAGTTTTACTAAAAATAAGATACAACTATTTATTTACCAAAAGTAACAATATTTATACTCCGTGGTGGTTACCCTGAACCTCACACTAGAGAAGTCCTGTGTCGTGAGGTTCAGTAACTTCCTCGTAAATATATTTATAATTAAAAATAACTAAAATACCTAATAATAATTTCTTATAAACATAAAATGTATATGTTGCCCATTGCCAAAGTAGTTTTAAAATATTAAAACGCATACTGTTACCAGCTTGGAGCGCTGCCCGTATTAAGATTTTTAATGTAGATAGAAAAGAAACAGATACATATACTGCCAGAGATTTTACATCGTTTCACGAATAACTTAAAAATGCGAAAGTAACTTGTTATGATTGTTACTTAAACAAAAACTAAGTACATTAAGGTATTTTTGTTTTTTTTTATATGTAAGAAGTAATGAGACGGACGAGACGCTCTCCTGATGGTAAGAGACAACGTCTGTCCATGACCACTGCAGCGATACACAGAACTTTGAGTAACGAACCAAAGTCCAGGGTATCACTGCTTTGGCGCTCATTACTTTGAGACTTTCGATGGTTAGTCTCAACAGCCCAGTAATTTCGCTAGCTGCAGTACCCTTCGAACCGGAACACAGTAAGGTTTACACACTACTGCTTAGCGACAGAATAACTGGTATTGCGGTGGTACCTACCTAGACGACTTCCTGCTAAGGAGATCTACCACCAAGTGATTTAAGATGTGCACAATAAAGAGTTTCCATCTATCTATAATATGTCTTTATATAATATTGAACATTTTTCCGGTGCAAAATGC
This sequence comes from Biston betularia, assembly GCA_905404145.2. Classification (NCBI taxonomy): domain Eukaryota; kingdom Metazoa; phylum Arthropoda; class Insecta; order Lepidoptera; family Geometridae; genus Biston; species Biston betularia. The sequence continues at coordinate 1,399,639 of FR989883.1, forward strand.
AAGAGATCTGAATGGTCGACAACCTTAAAAAGTTTTTGAGTTCAGCTTTGTTTTGCATTAAACCGAGTCTGTATCTTGAGTGTATATTAAAAAAATATATTATCGCAAGAGATCTAATTGAGTATTTTTATGTATTCAACTTGATTTTATTCAAAATTAGGTCGCGTGAGTTAGCTGCCTTATAGTCAATGCACGGCATTGGGTGTTCACTAGCAGATGTCGATGTTTAATTTTCTAGTTTAACTATCGAAGACTTGAAGGTCGACTAGAGTAGCAAAGTTGCTATAATAATATTGCCGCAAACTACTGGCAAATGTTGCGACAATATACGAGCATTTATGGCAATTCAAATGAGGCTTTATAGTAGATAAGTATTTATTAATAGTATTGGTATAATCATAAATTTGATTGTATGCTAATAATCTATTGTTTTATTCAAGCAATTGTGATTTACCGCAAATAAAGGCCAAAATAAATGCCAGTAGCTGTGATTTAACTGTAAATTTATGTTTCATTTGTCCATAAATGGCAAAAAAAATATTTGCATGGAAATCGAACCACCTAAAGAGCCATATCCGTTATTTTCGAATCTTTGTTTGTTACGCCAATACGTAGTACCTAGTATCAGTTAGGTTAGGTCGTAGTTACATCTACGTAACCCTTCGTAACTTTACTTCCTGGCGCACTAATGAATAATTTACTACTTGTAATCGTTTACATACATTTGAATTGCCATTTAGTCCGTCTATAATTGTGCATAATCAAATTTAAATAGACTGTACAATTGTACTGTACAATTGCAGTACCAGTTATTCTGCCGCTAAGCAGTGGTGTGTAAGCATTACTGTGTTCCGGTTTAAAGGGTACTGCAGCTAGCGAAATTACTGGGCTGTTGAGACTAACTTTATCAAAAGTCTCAGCGCCAAAGCAGTGATGCCCTGGACTTTGTTTTGTTACTTAAAGTTCTGTGTATAGCTGCGATGGTCATGGACAGGCGGTATCTCTTACCATAAAAAGAAAAAATCTGACTGCTGACAAGCATCTAACAGTGTGTTCCGGCAGCCTCATTTGAGATTCCATCTTCGACCACACTGTCACTTAACATCATAAATGATAAATGATTACCGTGACTATAAATTAAAATCTTGACTTAATTAATGAATTACACGTAAAAATTGAATACAAATAAACATTATTTATTAATATTTTGATGAGTATATAATTTATTACTATTTTTTGCTAATTATTATTTCTTATTTTATTTTATTTTTTGAAATAACTTTTGACGAAACCCATTTACAGCTGAAATTTGTTTTGTTTAGTTTAGCCTCTATACAGCTCTTAACACTTTAAAAATTATTTATATCATTTACTAATCTAATCAACACTGGATTTCTGCGTCAAGAAATACCCATGTAAAACCTGGACAAGTACATGGAGAAAATCATTATTATACCCATTGCATAATAATAGATTTATTTTTGTGTCAATAAAGAATATCTATCTATCTAACTATAATCAGACGAGCTGTGGTGAAAAAAAAAAAAAAAATTAGACAGTGCAGTAACAATCAGTTAACAAGAATTACGTTTGATGATTATGAAGTCTAGCAAGTGTAGGTAGGTGGTAAGAAATGTTTGTTATGCAACGTTGCATTTAATTGCTGAAACTTTCGCTCGGTAACTGTAGGACTTTTACTTTCTACAGCACCGCGGTTTCGGATTCTGCGGTTTGGGCGATACCTTATAGGAGTTAGTTGCAGAAATTGAAGTTGAATGATTGATTAACTCCTTATTGTCCACATCATAGATAAGACATAGAAAAAAAAACTTAAGTAACAAGAGGAGTTTTAGCGGGAACGCGGGAAGAGTCGTGTCGCTCCGTTGTATTTTTTTCCAAAACTAGTGTTTTGTCGAGTGTTTATGCATAAAAATGGTGGTGTTTTATTCATAAAGTGCCGAATTACAAGCGCGAGTATGGGAAAATGATATAATGTGGTGAAACATGACTTTTTGTTTTGCTTCCAAAACTCCATTGAAGCTTTATAGTGAAGTCACCACTACTTTACTAAAGCATGACTGGACTTGATTGACACGGATTGTACTTGACCAAGACTGGACTTTAACCACAACTACAGCTACATAAAACAATTAACACTGGCAAATGCTCAAAAAAAAACAAACGTCAAAATTAACTGTCAAATCAATGAACCAAAAACGCGGCTAATCTCAGGTCAAACTAAACAGATATTGCTGATTTAGAGAGGACTGATTATCATATAAACATATTTCATTTAAGATACCTTGGAATATACCTAACTGAACGTTTCAACACGGCGTGAAATCTGCCAGCTTGCCCAAACGCAGCAAGGTCGCTTATGCAACCTGACGGTGAAAGATGAAAGTAAGGGATACGCGGTATCTGCATTGCTCCGTATCTCTAATTCTCTATGCTAGTGGCCGTCATATTTATTGATGTTACAAATAGTTGTCGCAAGCTAGAATTTGTAAGGAGATACGTTGGGGGAAGACACACCTCATTCTTTCCTTTCTCTACAAAATCCTTTTTATTCTCACTATTCCTCTTTATTTAAAGGAACGCTTTGAATTTATTCAACCTCATTCTGGTTCCTTGCGTTCTTCCCGTTTCCTCCAACTAAAAAATCCTCCATTTGCTCGTTCCAACATTTCCAACAGCACTTCTTTTACTGTGGAAGCTGTCTTACTTTGGAATGCCCTTCCTACCATTATAAGACAGGCTAAGGCAATTCATGTTTTTAATAATTTAGTACATAAACATTATTTATCCGCCTGCTAATCTATAGGTATATTTAGTTTATTTAGTATCTCATATGTATATACGTTTATTGTATTGTTCTTTTATTTATTTATTTCTTTTGTACACCAACCTTATGTTTATTTACTTTTCTTTTCATCCAAAGGTTGTCTGGAAGAAATCGCTCTAGGCGATAAGATCGCCCTTATACATCAAGTATCTATTATATTCTTTTGTTTTATATATCTTCTTCTTTTTTTTATCATTTTATTTTTGTTTCATATTTGTATTAATTGTGATCTGTGTTATTTTATGAGTAGTAATTTATATATAAATGTTCGAAAAAAGTAATGCAGCAAAAAATATATAGCGTTGTTACTTTCCCGCCAAACTCATGTTAAGTTGTTGTTGGCTTAAAAAATATTCAATATATATACTAGATAATATTAATAACTTTTAATGTCAATAAAAGTTACTAGTTTTTTAGGTGAAACTATTATTATTTTTACAAAATTTGAAGTGCAGAAAGAAAGATTTTCTGCTGCTAGCGAAATTACGGGGCTATAGAGGTTAGAGGGTCGCTAGCAGCAAGTACCTACCCTTCAAACCCAAACGCAGTAATGTTTACACACTACTGCTTGGCGGTATAATATCGGCTAAGTACTACTTACTTTCGATTTATACGTAGTTCACACTGAAAATAAAACAGGAAATATGGAACCTTCAGAATAAAAAGTGAATGTACTTCCGTATAGGTCTTCCTCGTTGAATTTCCTTAGTAAGGTAGGTAATTTTTATTTATTTTTTGCATCGATTAATAAATCTGTTTTTTAATCAATGATTTTCAGTAATTAATCTATGTAAACTAGCTAAAAAGTTATAAAACTGTAACCCAACTACGGAAAAGTATAAATTTTTGCTACAAAAGAAAAACTCAATGTTGTTTTTTTTAAAAGGTCAATAGACGTCTTGCGTCGTTATAATTTTCATCAAACTTCATTTGTTTTCTTACTTTTCCATGTTTTTGGCATCGTACTTTTTATATTTGCCAGTCAAGTAAATTGATATTTTCAAGTTTTGAACGGATAATCAAGTTAAATAAACCAAAAAATCACAGTCAAAGTCAAACAAAGTAAGTCAAGGTCGAGTCCGGTCATGCCCTCACTCAAGCACACAATTCAGCATTTTATACATAAGCACCCAAAAAAAGTTTTTATAAAAAAATAACAATGCAGCGATATGGTCAAAAAAAAAAGTATTTGAGTATTCTATCAGTTCTGACTTCCATAGTACAAGCATTGCTTAGTTTGGGGTCAGTGTAATGTCCTACGATATTGATTTTGTAATAATTACATTAAAACAATAATTAAATCAAATTGTATTTATTGAGATTAAAAAACGGACAAACCAATTACATTAGAATCTTTTTTCTAAAACAGGAAGCATTAAAAAAAAAAAAAAAAAAAAAAAACGTTGAAGCCTCTGAAGTCCGGGGCCCTATATTATTGACACGGCTAATAAGGCGGTAACTAAGCCCGTATTTTACATTAAACAATAGGTAAATATTAAACAAAAAAATCTAGTCTATCAAAAACCTCCAAAAAGCCCTATAATTCGCAAGCCAGGTTAAGGTCGGAATCAACTCGCATGTAAATTATCTCATTGTCCAGACAAACATACATTTATATTCCGGCGCAGTATGGACGAACTGACAGCTCCAAACGAAGCCTGAAGTTGAGGCCTTGGTGCATCAGCTTGGACCAATAACGCGGGATATGACAAACAACTACACATTAAATACATCCTTGGACAATGGAAGCAACCTTAGCTTTTGTGTAGTATAGGAAAAAATGACCTATGTCGTATGACATTTTAGATTAACAAAAGAAAAAAAAATATCTTCTACGCATGTTGAGAAAGTAAAAAAAATTGAGTTTTGGCGGGAACGCGGAAAGAGTCGTGTCACTCCGTTGTATTTTTTCCAAAACTAGTGTTTTGTCGAGTGTTTATGCATAAAAATGGTGGTGTTTTATTCATAAAGTGCCGAATTACAAGCACGAGTGTGGGAAAATGATATAATGTGGTGAAACATTACTTTTCGTGTTGCTTCCAAAACTAAGCTAAAAATAAAACTAAAAATAAATGATTCTAAAACTGAGGCTATTCTCTTTACTAGGAAGCGAGCTCGGCCAATTAGAACTTTAAAAATAGGTAACTATGCCATTCCTTGGAGTCGTTCCGTCAAATATCTAGGAACTATGTTAGATACTAAACTTAACTGGACTGATAACATATCTAAGCTTTGCCTAAAGGGTGTAAAGGCGCTAAATGTCCTAAGTCCATTGTTAAATAAACGGTCCAGCCTAAGCTGCATAACTAAGCTGCGAATTTATTGCTCTCTGGTAAGACCATGTATAACGTATGCATGCCCAGTGTGGAGCAGCACCTGCCAAAACAACATAAAAAAGCTTCAGGTCATACAAAATAAAGCGCTTAAGTATGCCTTCAATACACCGTTTCAAACAAACCTCCAAAAACTACATCTAGAAATAGGTCTTCCAACAATTGACGTTTTTATCTACAAACTTTCGGAAAAATTTTATTTACATAATAATCCACACAACAAAAATAAACTAATCAAAAACATTTGTAAAACTCGTATAAACAATATCTCATATATCGATACGTACGGACGATATAAGCTACCCCATCACTTGTTCCTAGAGTGTTTTGAACGACGAGCGTCATAGTGTGAGCGCGCGCGGTCGGTCGCTGTATCGGCGTGCGCGCCGATCCCGCCCGTATTGCATCCGAAACATCGGGTGGAATTGGCGCGCGCGGCGCGCGGTGGGCCGGCCGGTACGTGCTTGTGTGCATGACCACCGCATGACGCGTTCCTGTTGCCATTCGCAGACTTGCCAGACGTTTCGGCCTACCGCCTAAATTTTTTAAATAAATTCATTTTATCGAACGGAAGCTATTCTAAAGCTTACGTAGCAAAATATTTATGATTACTCTTCTTTATTTATATTGTGTCTTTCATTTATTTTTATTATTTTAAGTTTAATGAGAGCCTACGTGCTCGATAAACAGTTGACTTTGTAATTATTTTATGTGCTACTAGGCTTAGTTTTTACACTAGTAATTGTACAATTCTATTTTCTTAAGTCAAATAAAGATATTTTAAAATTGAAAATTGAATTGAGTATGGACGAACTGACAGCTCCAAACGAAGCCTGAAGTTGAGGCCTTGGTGCATCAGCTTGGACCAATAACGCGGGATATGACAAACAACTACACATTAAATACATCCTTGGACAATGGAAGCAACCTTAGCTTTTGTGTAGTATAGGAAAAAATGACCTATGTCGTATGACATTTTAGATTAACAAAAGAAAAAAAAATATCTTCTACGCATGTTGAGAAAGTAAAAAAAATTGAGTTTTGGCGGGAACGCGGAAAGAGTCGTGTCACTCCGTTGTATTTTTTCCAAAACTAGTGTTTTGTCGAGTGTTTATGCATAAAAATGGTGGTGTTTTATTCATAAAGTGCCGAATTACAAGCACGAGTGTGGGAAAATGATATAATGTGGTGAAACATTACTTTTCGTGTTGCTTCCAAAACTCCATCGAAGCTTAAAGTAAAGTCGCCACTACTTTGTTATAGCATGACTGGACTTGACTGACACGGACTGGACTACACCAATACTAGACTTTGACTGTAACTATAGATGTAAGACATGAATTCGTTCTTCGCAAATAATGACATGGTTCAAAGGCCTTTGTAACCAAACCATAAAATCCTTAAAAAAAAAATAGGTCAGGAAAAAATTACCTATGTCGTACCTATGATATTTTAGATTAGCAAAAGAAAAAAAAAATCTTCTACGCATGTTGAGAAAGTAATTAAATTAAATATACAATTACTTTCAATGAAAAAAAAACTTGTTTTTTTTTAAAGTAAAAGTACCAATGTCGCAATATAATACAATTATATAAAATAATTAATAATAATAAGATATTAATTAAAATTGAAATAATTATATTTAATATCATTAAAACAATTAAATAGTCAAAGTAATTAATATAAAAATAAATAAATGCATGCTACATTATCTTTTGTAATGTCAGGAATATATGTTTTTTGAATGGTAAATAAATAACACATTTCTATGAACTTTGAGTAACAAAACAAAGCCCAAGACATCGTTGCTTTGGCGCGACTTTCGATGGTTTGTGTCAACAGCCCTGTAATTACGCTAGCTGTGGTACCCTTCAAACCGGAACACAGTAATGTTTATACACTACTGCTTAGTGGCCAAATATCTGGTATTGCAGTGTTACTTACCAAGTCGATCTCCTAACTAAGAAGATCTCCAAGTAAAACAACCAAGTACAAACAATATCAAAGTATATAGAAATAAGAAGGCATCCTTTCCATCCTACGGTTAACTGGAAGAGATCGCTTCTAGCGATAAGTTCGCCATTTATTACACCTTTTAATTTTATTTTAATAATATAAGCTTGCGTTTGACCGCCATCTCGCCTGATGTAAAGCGAAGACGCGGCCTACGGTGGAGCACGCTCGCCTAGAAGAAACCGATTCACTCGCGACTTGAAGGCACCTATATTGTATCTATCAGGGAACACCCACTCGGGCAGCAAATTCCATTGTTTAGCGGTTCGTACAATGAAGGTAGACTCGAACCGTTTAGTTCCGAGCCTTTGGAATATCGAGCATGAAGCGTTGTCGCTTCTTGGAGCTCCTGGCTGTCCGATAGTAGAATGGGCAGAGTGGAATTAAGTCATGTAGACCTGAAGCGCCCTCACCAAAGTGTATCCGGTAGAAAACTGACAGACAAGCCACTTTGCGACGATGTTCAAAGGCTTTGGAGCCTTTTTTGACTTTATTTTCTTGCACTTCTGTATTGTACAATTTTTGATTTGGACAATAAAGAGTTAATCAATCAATCATGAGACAAATTTACCTTCAAGCCTATCCAAGGAGAAATAGCTACCTACCGCATAAAATATAAATGCAATCATAAAAATCGTTAAACCGAGGTTAAATGTATAAAGTTCCCGGTCCACAAAGGCTTCCAGTTACGTGACCAATTGTTTATTTGTCCTAGTACCTGATGGGCAGTATAATTAATAATTATCTTTGAACATCATAAGGGACAAAAGGGTCCTTATTGGCAAACGTTTATTCTTTGTGTGAATTAATTTTTTTTTTTCGTTAATTAGCCCTTTCGGGCAGGCTAAAGCTATAAAGCCATACTGCCTCGTCTTCAGTGTTATTTCTGCTGTATCTTAACTATGGTTATCGTCAAAGTCGTCTTAGTCAAGTCCAGTTCGTGTCAGTTCGTGCCAGTCATGCTTTAGTAAAGTAGTGGCAACTTTACTATAAAGCTTCGATGGAGTTTTGGAAGCAACACGAAAACTCATGTTTCACCACATTATATCATTTTCCCACACTCGCGCTTGTAATTCGGCACTTTATGAATAAAACACCACCATTTTTATGCATAAACACTCGACAAAACACTAGTTTTGGAAAAAAATACAACGAAGCGACACGACTCTTCCCGCGTTCCCGCCAAAACTCTTGTGTGAATTAAAAAATTTAAATCCATAGTTTTTTTTTGACTTGACTACGGCGAATCTAAAAGGAGGTGTAACATTTTGGTAGTTTTTTTTTCACAAATAAAACATCATGACAACAAAAAATACATTACAAATTTGCTAACATAAACATTGCACATATCATAAATGAGATAGCTTGCTTATCACATCAAACTACGGCAACAATTCTGACTAATATTACAACAAAATTAGGAAATTATGTATTTGTTATTATTATTAAGGATACCTTAATTAAATTTAATATTTTTCTTTATTTTTGGCGTCGCACTTAGTTCATTTACCTGTGTCAAGTATTTGTTGATAAACCAAGTGAAATAAGTCTAGGTTACAGTCAAAGTAGTGATGATAGGTCAGTAGTTGGCGCGGTCGCTTCGTAGCTTCGAGCTGCCGGTGAAGGATAACATGGTGAGGTAACCATAGCATGGTGGAAGGGTACTTTCTAGTACTCGGCTGGCTAGCTACCACCCAAGTTGAATTGAAAATCTGTCGCCAAGCAACTACTGGTATGTTCCGGCTGCGTCATTTTAGGGCCAGTTCCGTTTCAGATTAAGTATGTTTACCATATTTGACCTTACCGTCACTTAACACCAATAAGCTCTAGCTTTCTTTTGTGCTCATAAAAAAATTGATGGCGGAATTATTTCTAACTAGCTGCGCCCCGCGGTGTTACCCGCTACATGTTTTCGGGATAAAAAGTAGCCGATGTGTCAATCCAGGGTCTCAGCTACCTCCATACCAAATTTCATTCAAATCCGTTATGTAGTTTTTGCGTGAAAGTGTAACACACATCCATCCATCCATTCAAACTTTGACATGTATAATATAAGTGGGATTGTTGTAGGATTACCTGACTACATCTCGAAGTCTTTTTTTTCAGTCAATCTTACAGGACTATAAGCTTTGAGGTGCCAGTCAGTTTTTAATTGTTGTCAGATTTTTTTTTTCATTGCATTTCACAGGTAATTTCTTGAGGACGTTCATAGGTAGCATCACGGCCTTTAGAAGCCGATGACGAGTGAAACCGTCGGGCGAAGTTAGTGATATTAGAGCGAAACATTGTCGAAGATGGTACCACTAATAATAAATTAAACTTTTTTTCATTTTTGTACTTACGCAATAAACTTTGAGCACTCACTAAACCGGATATCGCAGACACTAAAAGTAAATTTACAAACATTTTTTGAAGTATTTTTTTCACCTTTCACAAATAACACAACGTATTCTCGTGCAGGCTCCCAAGCTACTGACCCGCGCGTCTGTACCCAACCTTATTTATGTATTTCGGATTGCATACGAGTTTTAAGAAGACTAGTAGTTGTCGACCGGTTTCCTTGCATCCTACAGGAATAATAATTACCTTCATATAATACGATGGCAGATTAACGGTAAATATATCGTGTCCCTTACTAATAATTATATATTATTTAAAATATGAACCACCGTCTAATTAATGAAGGAAAGATAGATATATTTTCATCTCTTTTCTCTTATGAACCAGATCTAAAAGGTCTGACAATATCATTGCAAATACATCGCAAGCCATAAAGCAGCAAAAACCAAAACAAAACAGTAAAGTATTTAATTAGTCTTAGTTTGCCGTAAGTTCATTTGAAATAAATACCTAATAATTTAAAAATAGTAAAATAAAAAAAAACACGGACCCCGAATTCTGTGAAGTTATTAATCAAACAATAAAAAACATCATTAGTTCTAGCATATCAATTTGCCAGATTTACGAACTACTAGCGATCTGCCCGGCTTGGCACGGGTGCAATGTAGATACTAATGTTATACACATGCACGTATTTTACATCTAAACCTTCCCCTTGAATCATTCTGTCTATTGATGAAAACTGCATTAAAATCCGTTGCGTAGTTTGAAAGATCTAAACACACAAATGGCGGGAAGCGACTTTGTTTTATATTAAGTATGTAGAAATATAAACGACAGAAAATAGGAAGGTGTAGCGCCACTGGCGGGAAGTTTTTACCATACATTTGATACGTTTTCGTACCTTAATTCTCGCAAATACTAGATATTCAGCTTCTGAATTGGTTACTACCCTCAAGTTGAAAATCTGTCGCCAAGCACTGACAGCTGCTAGACATATTCTAGCAGCCTCAATCAGGAGTATAATCTCATTCCAGGTTAACACACCTAGTGTGTTCTAAATTGTCATTATAAAACAGCGCTTGAAAACTGAAATATAGTCAAACCTTATTAACATAAAAATCAATAGGAGTGGACAAACAAACCTCAGCACTTTTATTATTAGTGTGAAGTCGGATTGCGTATAGCAAGAGAGGATTGCTTGAAATGTCTATATGTTTGTGTATGTCGGGATTTCGCGACAGTTATTGCATTAGAGTTCACATTATTTCGGCCGTGATTTGACGAGATTGATCACACAGAAGATAGACTGAGAGATCGATGTCGGCTACCCTACTTCATCGGGTACCAACTACAGACAGTATATTCGATAACATTCACCGAGCAGTAAAGATAACAAGGTTGCCTAATCTCAATCTGGGTGTAGTGACGATGGCTCAGTGGCGTGGGTTCAATCCCCAACAATGAGCTTGAGTTGCTGGTGAAGGAAAAACATCGCAAGGAACCCAAGGCATAGTGGTAGGGTATTTTTCAGTGTTCGGCTGGCTAGCTACCACTATCAAGTTGAAAATCTGCCGCCAAGGACCTTAAGTTTGTGTTCCGGCAGCCTCACTTGAGAGCAAGTTAGATTCCAGACTAGATTTGCTTTACCATGTTTAACTACACCGTCATTTAAAATCAAAAGAGAAATTGCCACAAACACCTAGATAGCCAAACATTAAAAAAAAATCTGATTCTTTCTGCTAGTATCAAAAACGTCGTTTAATTTTCCGCAATTATTGGTGTAGGTACCAATATAGTCATTCGAAAGCTAGCTAGTAAAATAAATATCAGCCTAAAATCTATTTGAATTCCGAAATCTTCAAGACAAGATGAGGCTTTGATATTTTATTGAACCAACCAACAATTATTTTTAACCGTCTTCAAAAAGAAGGAGGTTCTCAGTTGTACTTTTTTAAATTTGGTTACCACATGATTCTGTCATCTATGAACCGATTTGAAAAAATAATTTACATTTCAAAGTATATACTTTCTAATTAATACCTTACACATTTCATGAAAATCAGTTCAGTAGCTTTTTAAAGCAAAATACTTACAACCTAGCCGTGGACATGGTCGGGGTTTTTAGTTGTAAATATATACTTGTTATAATTACTCGACGAGTGCATATCGAATACATATATAGTTTATTTGGTACCCGATCATAGTAATATCGATGACTTGGATCTCTTAGTCTAAGATTTTTTTTTATTTTACCTACAAACAATCCTGTATGGTTAAGCTTTTTTTTCAATGTCGTGAGTCCGCGTAAAGTGATTAATCTTCTAAAATTATTTCCGTCATCACCAAGTATTTGTTATGGAAAATAACAGATCGGATTGAGTTGCCATTGACCCACAGTTGTAATATTTAGCAATTTATATCACCATGTTGTTGTAAGCGACAAGCGCCAATGTCTTGTAAAACTTCCTTTGAAACTGGTTTATTTCTGTGGCAGCAAGTAATACGAAAGAGATGATGAGAGTTAACATTTTGTGGTACCCAAAATTTTGAGCCCAAGGTTACTTTAATATGGGTTCCTAATAGAAAAATGATTGTTCGAAAGTGAAACTGCTTTACTAGATGATCATTATCATCATCATCATCATCTTTTTTTATGTCAAAGTAATAAGACGAACGAGACGCTCTCTTGATGGTAAGAGATAACGCCTGCCCAATGTCCGTGAGCATTGCAGCAATATACAGAACTTTGAGTAACAAATCAAAGTCCATGGTATCGCTGCTTTGGCGCTCATTACTTTGAGATATTAGATGCTTTGTCTCAACAGCCTCGTAATTTTGCTAGCTGCAGTACCCTTCAAACCGGAACACAGTAATGTTTACACACTACTGCTTATCATCTCAGCCGTAGGAAGTCCGCTGCTGGATGTAGGCCCCCATTGATTTCCATAAAGATCCGTTGGAAGCGGCTCTCATTCAGCGCGTTCCTGCGGTCTTCATTAGATCGTCTGTCCACCTTGTAGGTGTACATCCTACGCTGCGCTTGACGGTACGCGGTCTTCACTTTAGAACTTTGCAGCTTTTTTTTTTTACGGGCTATGTCGGTATTTTTAGTTCGTCCACGGATCTTAGACAGGTGTTTGAAAGTAAAGTAAGAAAATAAAGGAAATCAAAAGAGGATTACAAATACATATTTATATATATTACTAGCGGTTCGTCCCGGCTTCGCACGGGAAAACAAAACTCTATTAACAATAGAAATATAGCCTATGTCGCTCAGTGATAATATAGCATTATAATGATAAAAGAATTATTCAGATCGGTCCAGTAGTTTCGGAGCCTATTCAATACAAACAAACAAAAAAATCAAATCTTTCCTCTTTATAATTAGTGTAAATATAAGTAAGGAATTATATTATCGGCGTTCTTATTGGCTGCCTCACTTGAGAGCTAGTTCTATTCTAGGCTATGTGCTTTACCATCTTCGACCACACCGTTACTTAACATCAGGTCAGCTATTGTCAATTTTTGATCAACCACCAAGTGAAAGTAGCTAGCTAGGTATATCATGTTTGATTGTACCGACGTTTTCGCTTCGAACCGAGAAATGAAAATCCAGTATCTATTCAGATTCAGATTGTATTTTTCTTATAGTTAATTTTGCAATTTTAAAATATCTTTATTTTTCTGAAAGTTTATATAAATTGTACTACTTACTAGTATAATTAAATCCAAGTAGTGCAAAATGTATTGCTGTAGGTTTTAGTATTTAGCATTTCGTTTGATTTTACTGTTTAGAATTTAAAGAATTTAGGCGGTAGGCCGAGAAGGAAGCGTTTCAAAGTCAGTAAGCATTTGATTCATGTCAGGGTCAAACGATAGTGATTAAAATACTTCATTTTATAGATTGATTGCGTAATGTTTTGGAAAAAAATGCTTTAATTATTTAATTCTTTGTTGCACACTGACTTAATGCTAAAGCATTTTCTGCCAGCTATCCTCACAGTATATAATAGTAATAATGTAATTGTAGGCATACATTAAAAAAACGAATATTTACGTAACATTTAAATACAGCAAACAAACAAATATAACTTAATAATAACAAATGTATAATAAGCTGTTTTAGGTAATATTCATATAATTTTATGTATAAATATGTATTCATCTTTGCCAGATGATGAATCTACTGAACAAAAATTGACCTACCTATGTATTCCAAATGTGCACCGCCACAACTCTGAAGGAATCACTAGCAAAATAAGTGGCTACTGAGAATAAGACATCTACTAGTTCTAGGAGGGTTCTAGTACATATCAGAAAGAAGACTTAAGAAATGCTTTAAGGAGTTTTAATTAAAAATTATCCACGATAGCTACATCATTATATACATTTATTTAAATAACAATAACATCTGTTTTATCCAAATCTCTGTAATTATAATCTACTTTGTTCTCAAATTCATGATAACCTTTTTGGTATTTCAAAGCTAGAGAATTCTCTGGTAAAGTGGAATTAAACATGGAATTACCAAAACCATCTAAATTGATCACTCCAAAGAAAACTACTTCTCTATCTTTAAGCGTATCCTCTCTTCTCTTCTCTGTTATAATCAAGGGTTCTTTAACAGGGAGTAACAACATTATGTCTTCGTTCTTTTTGCCGATAGAAACTTTGGCTTGTATTGTGCCATTTATTGTAGTTGCCTCCTCTACGTTTAGTTTCATCGGCAAATGACATTCAACGCATCTAACATCATTATTATGGTCTATGTTTAAAGGAACTGGGAAAAGTCTATCGTTCAGATAAAATCTGTACACGCATTTATGCCCTTGAAGATTTGTAGCGCTACCTTTGTTTCTAATTCTAGATTTAGCTGAGTGACATTCAAAATAGTTTTTCTGACGGAATTCTTTCAGTTGTTTCAATGTATCTTCATCGTCAATATCAAGATATGTTACATCTTCATCTGAATGATCGGGATATATTTTAAATAGTGAATCTGACGGATACATCTCGGTAACTTCTTTGATGGTATCTAGACAGATTTTTTTCACACTATTGCTTATATCTTCAGTTGATTCTGATAGACGATAGTTTTCATTTTTGTAATATTGTTTGACGCAATCTTGTTTTATTTTTTCGGGGTTGCCGTTAGAATTTCCTTTGTGGGAGTTCTCGCTTTTACTTTTCGAGATTTTTGTATCAATTGTCGTGCTTGTAGATTGAATACTTTTGCTGTCAGATACGATTCTCTGTTGATTTGTTGTAATGTGGACAACGTCTCCACAATTTTTGTAATGATCAACGGGTGCTTCCAAAATCTTGTGATCATTTGTCACGCTGAAGTCAGATTTTGTTGTCTTTTTTGGCTTTGTGGTTTTTTTATTATCGTTAAGTAAACCAGCAGAGTAAGCTCTGTTACCCGAAGCATTTTGAGGTATTTTTCTTGAGGGTAACACTCTTCTAGGGTTGGTGACTCGAAGTTTTGTCGATTTTACCGATGTAGGTCTTGAATTCACAAATCGTAAACTTGAGGTCTTCGACGAGTGGCTGTATTGTTTATTCGTAGACATTTATAACTGAAAGCAGGACATCAATGTTGAATAAAATAAAACGCAAGCGTAATTTAGCAGAGTTGTCTAGATTCTACTAACAAACGGTTGCTATGGCGACGTACAGTTTTTTTAAATTTTCGACCTGAAAATATTCGTATACCGACAAAAATTTTCCTTTTTAGTAGATATTGCACTTTATTTGTTATTAATCGTCGATTAAAACTTTGTTTGAAATTATGTTTTGAAATTAAATTTGTAATGCGCCTCTCGCTTAATTCTAGATGCGCCATCTAACGTCGAGGGGCAGTATTACAAAAGCGAGCATGACTGAATAATTATGATGTTAACTCTAGTGTACGCTAAATACACTAGGTGGCGCTTAGCTACATTATTCAAGTTACCTACATAACTAGATAAAACATGCTGTCAATTTCTGCTCCTGTAAGGATCATACAAAAACTTGTATTTGGCGACAAGTTCCCTTTTTCATTTTACTTTTACTATAAATAGCCGACAGCCAAGTTTGTAAATGCAATCTGCAACTCTGCAAACTTACTTCACAGTTACTAGTTTTTTCTGATACACATTTGTATAGCGGAATCTGCCAAAACTTGTTTTCTTTTGGACGATCAACTGACTGTCTGACAGACGTATCAAATAGTATATTTAGTGTTCATAATTATTATCTACCATGTCGATATATCGGGAAATAAAAGTTGTATTAGTAACTTTTGGCGAAAATTACTTAACGATGCAGTTTGGTTCAGAATATTAACGCTCTATCGATATAACCTTTTCACTATGTATCTTTTTATTTTAATCTTCTATACCATTTAAATATGCGAAATATCTTATTACATAGTATAATCGCTACTGTAATAAAAAACGTTTAGCCGTAAAAGTAAGTGTCATTATCAACTAATAAAAATATTAAAAAAAATATGCTAATTTTTGCCTCATTTTTTTCTTCTGTAAAGTTTATGTTTTGGCCTTCACGACCTTTCTTCCCCGAAGTATCGATATGTAGGAATATTATATACTATTTGGTAATGAGACACACAAGACTCTTTCCTGATGGTTAGAGATAACGCCTGTCCATGACCATTGCAGCGATACACAGAACTTTAAGTAACAAAACAAAGTCCAGGGCATCACTGCTTTGGCGCTCATTACTTTGAGACTTTTGATAGAGTTAGTCTCAACATCCCAGTAATTTCGCTAGCTGCAGTACCCTTCAAACCGGAACACAGTAATGTTTACACACTACTGCTTAACGGCAGAATAACTGACACTGTGGTGGTACCCACCCAAAAGAACTCCTGCTAAGGAAATCTACCACCAAGTAAGAACGTATAGTGTGTAGATACTTTTGCACCTTATAATAGTAATTCTGGCGGTACCCATATTTGTAGCGATGATATCTCAGTGGTTAGCGCGGTAGGTTCGCATGCCGAAGGGCGTGGGTTCAAACCCCAACAATAAGCTTGAGCTGCCGGTGAAGGAAAACGTCGTGAGGAAACCATAGCATGGTGGTAGGTTACTTTCTAGTAGGTACTCGGCTGGCTAGCTACCACCCTCAACTTGAAAATCTGCCGCCAAGCATCTAACGGTGTGTTCCAGGCTAGGTGTGCTTTACCATTTTTGACCACACCTTCACTTAACATGAGGTGAGCTGTGTCAACCATAAAAA
Organism: Biston betularia; assembly: GCA_905404145.2. NCBI lineage: Eukaryota > Metazoa > Arthropoda > Insecta > Lepidoptera > Geometridae > Biston > Biston betularia. The sequence continues at coordinate 1,416,418 of FR989883.1, forward strand.
AAAGGTACACGTATATATTACTCAAAGTGCGTAAGCGTAAAACTGAAGTCCATGTCAATTTTAATACTGGTTTGGATCGCTTTCTAAAGTCGGAACTAGTTATGAATAATATTATTTTGATAGTAGTAGTACCTACATATTTGGTTGTTTTTGTTGGCGTAAATATGCCTTTCAATTTGCTTCCATACCGGTAGGCAATTTAGAAAACTTATGACAACGAAATCGGGGATACCTACCGTTCGGAGTTGAAAAAGGAAATATTACTACTCCATAGCTAAAGAATCAGAGATGCTGAGTGATGACTTTAAGGTGGTTCGATTTCCATACAAATAATTTTTTGCCATTTTTGGCCAAATGGAGCACAATTTTACAGTGAAATCACAGCTACTGGCATTTATTTTGGTCTTTATTTGCGGTAAATCACAATTGCTTGAACAAAACAGTAGATTATTATTAGCATAAAATCAAATTTATTAATTTATGATTTTTGAATAAAACTTAGATTATGCTAATAAATCTATTGTTTTATTCAAGCAATTGTGATTTACCGCAAATAAAGACCAAAATAAATGCCAGTAGCTGTGATTTCACTGTAAAATTATGCTCCATTTGCCCATAAATGGCAAAAAATTATTTGTATGGAAATCGAACCACCTTAAACATGGAAATTCAAAGAACTCCTTAGTGTTCCAAAATGTACACGTCGCACCCTTAGAATGAAAGTGACCTAACTCAAAATTCCTATAATTTCTGATTCTGCTATAAACTGACTTACGAGGCTCACGAGGAAACGTGTACAACATCGACGGATCTCAAATTATGCTAGTTTGTTGCAAATATTGTGAAGGTAAGTACATATCACTTGGTGGTAGACCTCATTAGCAGGAGGTCGTCTAGGTAGGTACCACCGCAGTACCAGATATTCTGCCGCCAAGCAGTACTATTCAAACCGGAACACAGTAATGTTTACACACTACTGCTTAGCGGCAGAATATCTGGTACTGCGGTGGTACCTACCTAGATGACCTCCTGCTAAGGAGATCTACCACCAAGTGTACACTAAAACCGTACCAAAATTAGTTGCGTGGTTTAAAAGTAAGCGAAGAAAAAGACACGGGCAGGAGTTAGTTTTATACCATTTTGAAATTTTGATTAGGTACAAACATTTGGTCAACGATCGAGATTCTCATTTTTCACGATTTCAGAATTATGCCCAAGTTGTTAATGATCCTACTTCCAAGCATAATTATTTAAATTAAGATAAATTGACATGTTAAAAATTGACAGGTAGGTGTTTTTGTGACTAATGTTTTCTCATATAGTTTATCGGCACTGGTAGAGAATGCTGATGAGGCGGCAAGGTGGCCGATCGGTCTGCGGAGCACGCAGAAACAAAGGTCGTGGCCTAGTAGGGTGGGCATGCGTCGCCTGCGTACTAGGATAATATATTTCAATCAATCAATCTACGTGCTTTTATCTTGGTAGATCTCCTTAGCAGGAGGTCTGCAGTTAGCGAAATTTCAAGACTGATGAGACTAGCCATCGAAAGTCTCGAAGTTATGAGCGCCAAAGCAGCGATACTCTGGACTCAAAGTCCTGTGTATCGCTGCAATGGTCTTGAAAGACAAACCTTTTTCATATACAAAAAAAGTTTGCGTTTTACTATGCCCTGTCTGATGTTAAGTAGGATGTAGTCTAAGATAAAGCACGCTAACTTATAAAAAACCTGTTTATACTGGATTTGAACACACCCAAATTGTACTAACACCCATGGAAAGTTTTAAAGTAATGAGCGCCAAAGCAGCGATGCCCTGGACTTTGTTTTGCTATGTGTATCGCTGCAATGGTGGTGGGCAGGCGTTATCTCTTACCATCAAGAGAGCGTACTGTTCGTGTCATGACTTATACAAAAAAAACAAGTGAGCTGTGGTCAAACAGCTAACCATAACATTTCTATTTGTATTTGTTATATTTTTATTTTTTTACTACGGCGCTATGTGAAATGTCCTACGTTATTTCCGTACACGGCGTAAATACATTGACTAGTCGAAAATGCATACTTTTCAGGGCAGCTATTTTTAAGTTTACATATTATTGGTAAATCTATTTTTTTATCCTTTTATAGTCTAATTTTTATACGTAATTTAATCGGAATTTTCAGATAATGTAAGTATAATAATAAATTAACGTTTTAATCAACAAAAAAATGACATATCAAGATGTTCACCGACGACTTATCAAGTTATTCACGCCGTGTACGTAATTAAATGAGCATATCTCGCAGTTCGGAGAAACCTCAGAAGCATGGTCGCCCCACCTCAACTCGGGCGTAACACTGTCGCTCGGTCAAACAGCGTATCAATAAACCGATAGCAGGTCTCGATGTGCGCGGGCGCATCTCGCGTGTTCCGAATCTGGCGGCTGCGTCGAGGTGGTAGCAGAAAGCTCAAGTTTCTCAGAAAATTCTTCGGAAAGTGAACTACTGAACGACTTAAACATGAGAGGATACTTGGCATTCGTTACATTTTTGCTGGTGAGTAACATTTTTTGAAAAACGTTTACTATCTTGTTTATTTAATTAATTATATATAAAAAAACTATCTCTAGCGAAAACAAGCTTTCAAGGCACCGGCTTATAAACGGCGATAGCAAACAATTTTTTTTTTTTCGTAAAATAACTTAAAAAATTTAATATACAATTTAAGTTTCTAATAAATTAATTGTATTTTGACATGTATGTAATTTAATTTTATGAAATAAAAGAACCTTCTGAAACAAACATAGTTATAAAAAATATATAAATACGTACATACATGAAAATATACTTCGCTATGGAAACTGACGTGGTTTTAATTTAAATAGGTATGTAAATCAAAAACAAAATAGACATACTCGAAATGATTTCTAATTGAACGCAACGTGCCCAAATTAAGGACTTATCGCGATGTTCTGCTGTATTGCAAGGTTCATTTCCTACGCGAAATAAAGGTCAACATTTTTTTGCTTAAAACAACAATAGCGGATCAATTTCGGCTCAAAAATAATAACATCTTAACACTGGAAGTATTTTTTTTGTATGTAAAGGTAGTTAGACGAAAGAAACGTTCTCCTGATGGTACGAAATAACGCCTGTATATGACCATGCGAGACCTAAAACTTTAAGTAACAAAACAAAGTCCAGGGCATCGCTGCTTTAGTACTCATTACTTTGAGACCTTCGACGGTGAGTCCTAATAGTCATGTATTTTGGCTAGCTACGCTGCCAACTGACACACAGTAAAGTTTACACACTACTGCTTGGCAACAGAATATTGCGGTGGTATCTAGACCTAGACTAGACTACACGCTGTTATAAAAAAAAATCTAGTAAATTTATTTACTTACTAACTGCGCCCTGCGGTGTTAGCTGCTACATGTTTTCGGGATAAAAAGTAGCCGATGTGTTAATCCAGGCTCGCAGCTATCTCCATACCAAATTTTATCGAAATCTGTTCAGTAGTTTTTGCGTGAAAGAGTAACAAACGTACTCACAAACTTTGGCATTAATAATACTAGCTGCGCCTCGTGGTGTTACCCGCTACATGTTTTCGGGATAAAAAGTAGCCTATGTGTTAATCCAAGGTCGCAGCTACCTCCATACCAGATTTTATCCAAATCCGTTTAGTAGTTTTTGCGTGAAAGAGTAACAAATATCCATCCATCCATCCATCCAAACTTTCACATAATATATATTAGTGGAAAGTGGGATGACAGGCTAAAGATTTTATTACAACGCTTCTGATGAAAAGTTACGATGTTATTAGTAACACATCTGGGCGCTGGCTCTGAAATGAAGCTGCCGGAACACTTTTTAACTTGAGGGTTGTTAGCCAGCCGAGTACTACAAAGTAAAACTAAAAAATATATAGGGTTATGTAGGAAAGCATCTTCTAAAACCCCTTTGTGGGTCTGCCTCCATGCATGGCGCAAAGAACTGGGGATCTAGCATGAGGCATCAGTACATGTTAGCACTTTGCTTTTGTCATCGTTCCCAGAGAGTGTTAGTATATACCATTTTACTTCTATAATGGGCCACGTCACGCCATTGTCTTCCCTGGGTTTACTTGAGTAAAAAAAAAGATCTCCAAATCTATGGCAGCCCGTACACGTTCAATCATGATCACGATCCGCGATCCGCGATCCGCGATCATGATTTCAAAATTTCTAGATATTATGCGATCCGGAGCATCAGTCCGTCAATCCGCTTCGTACACGATCAGTCTGGATCGCGATCATTGATCGCGGATCGCGGATCGCGGATCGCGCGCTACGTGTACGGGCTGCCTATCTAAACGCAAGATAGCTTAGTCCGTTCACTCGCCGAAGAGCGTTGCGTTCAATCCCCAATAATGAGCTTGAGCTGCCGGTGAAGGAAAACATCGTGAGGAAACCATAGCATGGTGGTAGGGTACTTTCTAGTACTCGGCTGGCTAGCTACCATCCCTGAGTAGAAAATCTGCCTAAGCATCTAACGTTGTGTTCTGTCAGCCTCACTCGAGAGCCAGTTTTATTCGAAAGAAAGAAAATTATTTATTGTTTTCTCTACAAAACACTAGACACAACAACAGATAAGTACAGACAACACACACAAATGAAAAACTAAGCTAAAATATTCCAGGCTAAGTGTGTTTACCATCTTCAACCACACCGTCATTTAACATCTAATGAGCTGTGGTCAAACACCTAGTCTGTGAACCATTAAAAAATACCATCTTCGACCTCACTTAATAAAGTAGACGAATTTCTACTCAGAGTAGACTAGTCAAAATGTAAGCCAATTTATTTATTTTTGTACCTAATTCGAATTAAATTAATTAATTGTGTATTAAACTATTTTTTTTTTATTTTTTTTTTGCCTATTGAATTTCACTGATTTTATTTATTTTTAATTATTTTAATTATGTTATTTAATGTTTGTGACTTGTAACTGTTCGTTATAAATAAATGAGTATCAGTAACATCAGGTGAGCTGTTGTCATACACCTCTGGTGGTACTCTATGTAGTCTAAAAAATGTCTTTAAAAAATATATTATAGGCATAAAATATAGAAGATTTATACCAGAAACTTAAACACGTAATTTTATGTTCCTGTTGAATGATCATTGCGGTCAATGGTAAAAGGTCAACGGTTATTCTTATCTATCTATCCATACTATTGTAAAGAGGAAAGATTTGATTGTTTGTTTTTTGAATAAGCTCCGAAACGACTGGACCGATTTCCAAAATTGTTTCACCGTTGGGAAGCAATTTTATATATGTTACTTTTTATTCCTGTATTCCCACGGGAACGGGAACTACGCGGGTGAAACCGCGAGGCGTCCGCTAGTTTATTATATTTACGGATGAACGGATGAGTTTACATAGATTGATTATATTTTGACCTCGTTAGTACTACCATATTACTATCATTGCCATTAGCCATTAGCCAGCGGCGAATACCACCACCGACTGGGTCCCGGAGGTTAAACAGCCACCAGGCCGACCTAGAAGACGGTGGAAAGATGAGCTCGATGCCCACAACAAGGAGTGGATCTCAATAGCACAAAACAGAGAGGCGTGGAAGGGAGGGAGAGAGGCCTTTGCCCAGCAGTTCCCACTGCTGGGCCTCCTCGTTTCTTTCACCGAATGGGTTACGACAATTAAGGTATCATTAGATTCGTCTCACTAACTCAAGTGTTCTTAGATAGGTGTTTGAAAAACGAAACAAAATGACAGATTTTTGTCGCGAAATAGAAATACGTTAATTTAAAAAAAATAACCAAATCTATCATGTAGGGTAACTAAATAAAGGAAATGAAGAGGGGATTACATAAATATAATTATATGTTTAAATTTATTTTAAAAGTTTTTTCCCTTTCATTAATAAATAAATAAATAAATATCGTAGGACATTACACACAGCGCTATCTGACCCCAAACTAAGCAGAGCTTGTACTATGGAAGTTAAATAACTGATAGAATACTTAAATACTTTTTTTTTGTAAATACATACATTATTAAAGCTATTCGAAGTCTGGTTATAGATTTTTTAAACTCTTCAGATTGTGTATAAAATATTATAATATACGAATACAATAAAGTTATATTATAATTCTATTCTATTCTATTCTACAAATAAATGTTTCATTTTTAACACTAACGTCACATGTCATATTCAAAAACAACATAAAAAATGTCAAAATCATAATATATGTCAATGTAATAATTTGTCAAATATAAAATATGTTTAACATGTATTTACGATAAAGCAAAACGAAAACTATTACATATCTTCTGTAGAGAACTCTCTTAATTCTGTATCATAATTTGTATGTATTTATTCTTCGTCGATTGATTATTTTGGTTGTAAGACAGACAGATATTGGCTTGATAGAACTGGAAAGTCGCTGCTTTCTTCGCTTAAAAAATGGGTAACTGTTCGGAACCAGTTTTCGCGTCAAGTTTCGTTTTTATCATAATGAACATTAAAGGTCTTCTCAATAAAAAAAAAATGATTTAATTAATATTTTATTTACTTTTCTAATCAACGGTAAGACGTTAAAATGTACAGTTAAATTGGTTCTAGAAATGTTTGTTGCTTTAAAAGCATGCAAAGTTTCATTTCTGTTCGTTTTCTACCGGATACAACGCTAGCCTAGCTTGAGAGCCAGTTTCATTCCAGGCTAGGTGTGCTTTACTGTCTTCGACCACACCTTCACTTCATATCAGGTGAGCTGTGGTCAAATATCTAGCCTGCCAACCATAACAAAAAAAGACTCGTTCTTCTTCAAAATATTTGTGCAAAAATATTATTGGATGCGTTCAATTTTTAGAGGAGAAAACAGGCGAATAAGAAACCTCAATTTAGTCAAAAAAGCTTAAGGTGGTTCGCTTTCAATACAAATAAATGTTTGCCATTTATGGACAAATAATTTTACAGTGAAATCACAGCTACTGGCATTTATTTTGGTCTTGAATGAAACGGTAGATTATTAGCTTAATCTACTGTTTTATTCAAAAATCAAAAATTCATAAATCATTCATAAATTTGATTATATACCAATAATCTACTGTTATATTCAAGCAATTGTGATTTACCGCAAATAAAGACCAAAATAAATGCCAGTAGCTGTGATTTCAATTTAAAATTATGCTCCATTTGTCTCTAAATCGCAAAAATTTATTTGTATGGAAATCGAGGAAAAATCGGAAGGACTTTTTAGTAGTTATTAAAAAATGTACACGTGTATACGCCGTGTGTACAACACCAACACACATCGATTGTTTTCTTTATTAAAAAGTTCGACGATATTTTGCTAAACGAAATTTTTAAAAAAATATAGCTCTTCCTATACAATCATAATATAGACGCCATAATGTTCACTCAATCAATATTTAAAAATATATGCTAATATATTCATGTCTGACTTAATAATTGAGTGCTTGACATTAATAAAACGTCAAAATATTATTTAAAACGTTTTAAAATTTAAAACCGGCCAAGTGCGAGTCTGAGTCGCGCACGAAGGCCTCCGTAACATTTTCTATAAAAAAATCACGTTTGTTGTGTGGAAGCAGTAGTTGTGTTGGTAGTATTCTATTTTTAGTCCTATTTGTTGTCCGGCAACAGAAATACATGATCTGTGAAAATTTCAACTGCCTAACTATCACGGTTCATGATATACAGCCTGGTGACAGACGGATAGACAGACAGACGGACGGACAGCGGAGTCTTAGTAATAGGGTTCCGTTTTAGCCTTTGGGTACAGAATCCTAAAAATCACGAAGCTGATCGATAGTGCCCATGTTTTATCTATCTATCTAAATATACTATTATAAAGAGGAAAGATTTGATTGTTTGTATTGAATAGGCGCCGAAACTACTTACAAATCGTACGTAATTCGTAAAATCATTTGTTAGCCATTAAGGCGCACCTTAGCAGCTGTACCCATTATGCTGTCACAATAATTTTGCACAAAGAATACATTGATCCCACCCTGAACAATGTTCGCTTTTATACATCTGCTAGCGGATGCCTCGCGGTTTCACCCGCGTAGTTCCCGTTCCCGTGGGAATATAGAGATAAAAAAGTAGCCTATGTCACCCGGAGATATGTAGCTTCCCAACGGTGAAAGAATTTTTGAAATCGGTCCAGTAGTTTCGGAGCCTTTTCATTACAAACAAACAAATCTTTCGTCTTTATAATAGTATAGATACAGGATCACTTTTAATTTTATTTTTTCTCAAACATGCTTGGAAATTTGAGCTTTATTTTTGACTACCTTATTCGAGATAAATCGAAATTGCTGTGCTGGCAAAATACATGCGAGCAGTGGCCGGCAATAGAGCCTCGATCACGAAAATTTTTCGAATTCGTATCGTAAAGGTATCGAGTCCTCGATAGCATATAAAACTGTACCTACAAATCTCAAAATCCATATCTGTCGTGGTTTAGCGGCCAAATAAATTACATAGAGAACTCATATCTGTCGAGTAATTTAAAAATGGAACGATCTTTTACTTTGAAACATGGCAACCAAGAAGGTAACTTATTAAAAGTTTATATTATTTATATTTTGAACTGGCTTGCAAATCTCCGAGCATACAGGGTTGGTTTATTTATCTGAGTTGCAATTAGAAAGCTAATTTCCGCGCATTATTTAAGAAAAGTACTATACAAACCTTGGCAACAACAAGGCATTGATGGACTTACGTACATTTACACGTTCGTCCATCAATGCTTCTTTTCCTGGCCGCTGCAGTAATATAGGTTTTTTTTTCTTTTATGAAAAAAGTGTTGAGACGAACGAGACGCTCTCCTGCTTGTAAGAGATAACGCCTGTCCATGACCATCGCAGCGATACACAGAACTTTGAGTAACAAAACAAAGTCCAGGGCATCACGGCTTTGGCGCTCATTACTTCTCATTATGTTGGTACTATAACTTGCAAGATTTGTTTGTTATTTTAAAGACCGGCGTGGTTTTAGCAAATTTTTGTTTTACTTATGTGGGATTACTTTCGTTTAATTATGTCGGATACTTCGACTATAGTCTCTGCCACGTCCGGTGGCCTTCTTCAAGGAGGCAAAGCTGAGAACATCGCGCGCGCGGCCTCGTAAACACGGAAACTCTACAGTTTGATGTAGTTAAACATGAGTAATACCGCATAAGTAAACCACCGCAGTACCAGATATTCTGCCGCCAAGCAGTAGTTTGAAAACATTACTGTGTTCCAGTTAAAGAAATCTGCAGATAGCGCAATTACAGGACTGTTGAGACTAACCATCGAATGTCTTAAAGCGATGAGCCGCAAAGCAGCGATGCCCTGGACATCGTTTTGCTATTCAAAGTTCTGAGTATCGCTGCAATGGTCATGGACAGGCGTTATATCTTACCATCATGAGAGCGTACTGTTCATGTCATTACTTTTACAAAAAAAGGCAAGTGGTCCAACACTTAGCCATAAAAAGTGATATTTTTAGCCTAATCATTAAATTGACGTCATTGTTAAACGCTTTGAGAATGACGGTCCATCAAACCACCCCATTGACCGCCGAAAGAAATTACATTCCCTACGTCAATCGATGTAAAATTATAACTAATAACAATACAATAAAAGAAAATGTGCCATTGTCAGTTGTCAGTCACAGTCCTCACCAAGTATCGAGACTACGTGATCCGAGTACTAACGTAGACTGGCATTGGAGCCAAGGATCAAGATTCGTGCCGTTTTGGAACAACTATGCATGTGGAAGTGCAGATTGGATATCTCTACAGTATAAAACAAAGTCGCTTCCCGCCGTCTGTACGCTTAGATCTTTTAAACTACGTAACGGATTTTAATGCGGTTTCCATCAATAGATAGAGTGACTCACGAGGAAGGTTTATATGTATAATACATACATGTATATGTAACACATTAGTACCTACATTGCACTTGAGCGAAACCGGGGCGGGTCGCTAATACATATCAATAGAAATGTTTTTTTTGTGACTAATTCGTTCGCAAGTCTTTGTCTAATGTGAGGTAAAACTTGCTGTTTTGCATATGTTTGGAAACAAAACAAATGTGAATTGATTTGTAGAATACTGATGTATCTTTGCACTTATTGTTCCATTAGCAAATATTAATAAGCATAAAGGAAGCTGACAATACTTTAGTTTTGAACAAAATACTTTTGTTCATAAAAACAGTGTTTTGTTCTTTATTATAGTTGACAGCTTGAATGTTTGACCAGAAAAAAAATAATGCATAGATTCATATGTAAAAGTAGGAGTGTTGGCGAGAACGCGGTAAGCGCGCGAGTGTGGGAAAATGATATAATGTGGTGAAACATGATTTTTCGTGTTGCTTCCAAAACTCCATCGAAGCTTAAAGTAAAGTCGCCACTACTTTACCAAAGTATGACTGGACTTGACTGACATGGACTGGACTTGACCAATACTAGACTTTGACTGTAATTATAGATGTAAAACATGAATTATCGTAAAAACTGAAGACTGTATGGCTTTATAACTTTACATTTAGCTTTACATTGTTTATTTTTTTTTTTTTTCTGACATCCATTATTGTATATTGATTATTATTATTATTTCTTGACATTATTTTGATTGACTTGTACATTTTATTATCTAATTTGAATTTATTATTTTACATGACAAGCCATCGCTCATATTTGTACGCCTAAAGGGCAAAACACGATCACAGGACATAATTAAATAATCTATCCATGTATTACAATTTATATTACTCGTGTTTTAACAAATAAATTATCTTTATCTTTATCCTGCCCGACAGGGCAAATTATATAAAAAAAATATGTAAAATTGAGAAAAAAGGTCGTGTAGCTAATATTGGAAAAAATATAGAGTTACAAGCTTAGGGTGTTGTTCTATTTTGTTATTAAAACTCACTGTATAAGAGATATGATGGTGGTGTTTTATTCGTAAAACGATTATTTGAAAGAAAGAAAGAAAAAAATTTTATTTTGTAACAAATACAAATAAACAGAGACAAACAGTTATAAAATAGGGGCTCTCCCCAGTATAATACTGGTCATACTAAGCGGTATGACCAGCGCTGGTCTTCCGGTAAGCCCTTGTAATTTAAAACCAAAGCGAATGCAATTGCATTTGTAATTTGTGGGAAAAGGATGCATAATACAGTATGTAGTGAATTTACGCATTGATTCCAGAACACCATCGAAGACTTGTACCTACTACTTATTTTTTCTTTGACACTTGACGTTGACAGCAACAAAAAGAAAAGAAAAGACTGCCATTAGATTTTTGGCGGGAACGCGTAAAGGTCTTGGTAAAACTTTGCAAGCGCCGAAGAAAACCATACTGTTTGAGTTTTGGCGGGAACGAGGCAAGAGTCGTGTCGCTCCGTTGTTTTTTTTCCAAAACTAGTGTTTTGTCGAGTGTTTATGCATAAATTTGGTGGTGTTTTATTCATAAAGTGGCGAAATACAAGCGCGAGTGTGGGAAAATGATATAATGTGGCGAAACATGACTTTTCGTGTTGCTTCCAAAACTCCATCGAAGCTATATAGTAAAGTCACCACTACTTTACTTGATGGATTGACTGGGCTTGACTGACAAGGACTGGACTTTGACTATAACTAAAGCTACGAAGCAACTTATTGAAACTTGAAAATGCAAAACACTTGACACTGGCAAATGCTCAAAATGCGACGCCAAAACAAAAGGAAAAAAAACCATACTATTAGTCAAGATTCAACAAACCTTTTTTACAGAACATCCTATTTTTTTCAGGCTTTTACAGTCGTGCCGAAGATAAGATTTATTCTACAAGTAAAATTATCCTTTTGGCTTTGTACACCACAAACTTATAATGCTCTATATGCAAGTGGAATTGAAAACCATCCTCCGCTTTGCCGTTTGCTGAAAACATTATCTTTAATGTTTTAGCTATCGCTATGTACTTCGAAACAACATTTGTACCTTATCCAATAATATTTCTGTTAAGGGACTCATAAAAGATGTTTTCAAAACTTCTCTGTTAGGTATTCAAAACATTGATGACTTATTTTATTCTTCAATCAAAATAACGACTTCTATAGATGTACCTAGAATAAAACTTTCAAGCAAAGATGTGTGAACAACACAACAAATCTGCGTAATTCGGTATGTAAAGAAAAAAAATACTTTGCTGATTTCAAAACCATTTCGAAATATTACATTCCTGTACATGATTTTTCCGTTTAAAACTCTTTAAACTATGAGACGGGGTTTATTTTAATAAAATACATAAAATAAATTTGACTTTCAATTAACTTCTAATGACGTCATGTCCTTGGCTGTATAAGGATTCTTTCAGTGCCTCAAAAAGGTACATATTTTACATATTCAGCCAATGTTATGACGTCATAACTATAAAAAGTTTGAAAATGTATTAGAATTAAACTACCGCATAGAAAGACAAAATATTCAAATTAGTTTCATAAAATAAAGTTTACTATCAGTAAAAAATATAAAATAAATACAAAAAAAAAACTTTACATACCGAATTTGTTCATGATTAATCATTCGTGACGTTTTAAATGATTGAATAATTATTTTGACTCGAGCAACTTCGAGAGAATTTAAATACAAAAAAGTGCATTCCAAATGGTCAACTAAGCGTGATTGTTCTGTAGATGACTTATCATTTGTTTTATTTTAGATGATCGAAAAAATTTAGCGTGATATGTACTATGTTACGAATTTCGTAATTTATACCTTAAGGTGGCTTGATTTCCATACAAACAATTTTTTCCCCATTTATGGACAAATGGAGTATAATTTTACAGTGAAATCACAGCAACTGGCATATACTTTGGTCTCTATTTGCGGTAAATCACAATTGCTTGAACAAAGCAGTAGATTATATTAGGTATTAGCATAAAATCAAATTTATGAATTTATGATTTTTGAATAAAACAGTAGATTATGCTAATAATTAATCTATTGTTTTATTCATGCAATTGTGATTTGCCGCAAATGAAGACCAAAATAAATGCCAGTAGCTGTGATTTCACTGTAAAATTATGCTCCATTTGTCCATAAATGGAAAAAAAAACTATGGAAATCGAACCACCTTAATATTATTTTGTGGAGTAGTGAGCAAGGAGTATACACTGCTCTGCAGAGAGCGTTCATATCGCTTCATCTAGAACGTAGTATATATTTATATCACTGACAGTTGCCTACTCTTGGGCCTAATAAATATTTCATAGCAAAAGTCTTAGAAGATGATATATTACGTACCTATTTGTTTTTTGGCAGGAGCTTGTTAATTTTCGTCGGTCGCAATTTGGCTCAACAAAATATTATTTACTTATTTTTTAATTCAATAATATGTATGTATGTATGTTTTGTAAAAGAAAATTATCTAAACTTTTATTTGTTTAAATATTAACTATTTTACTTGAGCATGGGTTGGACTTGAATTCGATTTACTTTATGTGACTTTGATTTTTAGCTAGTAGGTACTTGAAATTGGCAGAGTAAACAAAGAAAAATAATGCCAGTTTGTATTATTTATGTTTATACTAAATTACATTGAGAGTAGTATCTTTATTAAAAACTAACTACTCGCCCCGGCTTCGCACGGGAAAACAAAACTCGATTAACAATATAAATATAGTCTATGTCAGCGTTAATGTAATGATGAATGAATTATTCAGATCGGTAACCAGTAGTTAGTAGAGCCTATTCAATACAAACAAACAAACAAAAAATCAAATATTTCCTCTTTATAATAAAATTAGTGTAGATGTCGATTACAAGTCATTTCATGGTACGTCTACTTCCTACTAGATGGCGCTACCAGTACACCCGTTTCAACAAAATTTCGTGTTTTTTGCCAGGCGTACCAGGGTTGCAGCACCCGGTCTGTGACCGACGAGGACTCGGTGGTCAGCGTGTACACGACCCTGCCGAGCACGGCAGGCACGGGGCCGCAGCTCGACGTGTACAGACAGATCGCAGACAACCTAGCAGAACGTATTACACAGCCTATCTATAGGTGAAAACAAAAAATTATCTAAAAAACGACCGACCATAAACGGCATATAAACGGCAACCCTCGCAGGGTTGCCAGTTTGTCGGTTTTTATGGGATTCATTTTGGAGAGTGTGCTTCTGATCTGCATGCGCTAATTCCCCCATACCCATTTTTCTATCGGACGGCGAGATGCTCGAAAAAGCGACGTCGTGTCATGGTTGACGTTCTAAAACCCCGTATTGTGAGCCGTTCCTCAATATACTCAACGATTAAAACCTAAACTAATCAATTACCTATGAATTGTGTTTCAGATTCTTTGGCATTGGGAATAGCTCATCGGAAGAGAAGCCCAAACGACCATTCGAGCACATCGAGCTCGGTTCCCCCGAAACTACTCCAAATACAAACAAAAACGACACAACACAAACCGAAACGGCGAACAATGAAATACCAGACAGAGACGTCGAAGAACTGTCACTTGATTCTATACAAAAAACGGATAAAAAACCGGAAAAAATCACTCTATTCTCTTCTTACTTGCCGGTTAAAGCGAATATAGAACAAAATGATACTATAGAAACAAGTGACGCAAGTATAGAACTGAATGACAATAATATAGATTCAAATGATAACAGTTTGGAATTAGATGATGTGGACAGTGATGATGATAAGAATGAGACGGGACGAGAAGGGCCTTTCGTATATATTTTAGAACTAGTTGGGAGTGTAATACAGCTGCTTTGGGGAGGGTTTCTAGCGCTTTTTAAACCTTCCACCAGCTCTAGTTAAGATACAAATTGATAAACTTAAAGTTAAGGAATGAAAACTGTCAAAGATCGGTAAAATTAAGAAAGAAAATGTAGACACAAATAATATGGTAAATGTTTTTTTAAATGTGAAAGTAATGAGACGATCTAGAAACTCTCCTGATGGTAAAAGACAATGCCTGCCCATGACCATTGTAGCGATAGCTATATAGGTAGACTGAACTTTGAATAACAAAAACGCAGTACTAGATTACTACCGCCAAGAAATAGTGTGCTAATATTACTGTGGTCCGGTTTGAAGGGTACTGCAACTAGCGAGATTACAGGACTGTTGAGACTAACCATCGAATTTCTCAAAGTAATGAGCGCCACAGCAGCTATGCCCCGGACTTTGTTATTTTAATAAAAGTTTTGGGTGCTGAAATGATCATGAACAGGCGTTATCTCTTACCATCTCGAGAGCGTTTTGTTCTCATTACTTTTACCTGTAAAAAATAAAAATTCTGGAGGTGCTCATAACTCTGCTGCTGCACTATTTTGCTATCTGCGCATTGTAAATAATCTAGAGCACATAAGTAATACTTACATATTTTTAACTATACGTTTTATATCCAGTATAAAAGTTAACCGCATAAGATAAATTTAAGACTATCACAAAATATCTTATTTTTAATGAAAGAACGAAAACGAGGCTACACGGATTAGTAGTATTAAACCAAAAGGAGATTGTACAAGACATGGTAACGACTTAATTTAACAAAAAAAGTTCAATGACAGACAATTGTCATTTGTCTACTAGATTAAGTTACAAGCCATGTCTGTAAACATCTTCAGGATAGAAAGTAGAGAACTATTTTTACTATGATAAAATCTGTGTACATAATATGTACCTAATTACATAGACATTCTTATGATGAACATGTATTAGCTGTTTTTTCGCGATTTCAGAGTTTTGTCGTTGTTTATATTGATAGGGATAGATAACCTCCTTTCTTTTCACTTTCCTTTTTTTTTGGCTTTTTACAATCAATTCATATAATGTTGAATTACAGAACTGTGTATTACAAAAAGAATGTGCAAAATTTTGTGCCATGTAAAAATCAAAATACGATATTTGGTGTAAATAAATTGTGATAATTGTAGAATATTGTATTATATTGATACGTAATTATTAAATTATATATAAAGAAAACAATGTCTATTATTGCAAGATATCGCAGACTTTTTGTAGATATCTATGAAAGAGGAATATCCCACCAAGCATTGTTTTGTCGTCTCCCAAAGGGATTAGGCAGCATTTTCGATGAAAGCTCCCAGGTGACATGACTTTTTCCGACTCTTCCAACAATTATAATCATATTTCAACCAATCAAATTTACACAAAATCTTGACAAATGATATACTCGAACCTTCCTCATGAATCGTTCTATCTATTGGTGAAACTCGCATGATAATCCGTTCTGTAGTTTTTAAGTTTATCGCGAACAGATACAGACAGACAGAACACCTTTCTGAAGGGTGACCGTGAGTGGCATTCCGTCATACTACCGTGGGTGAGACAAATACAAATATTTTATTGATAACACCAATGTTACATGCCAATTACGAGTTATGATGTCTTATGTGTGATGAGTTATGTGTTTTATCATTAAAAGAGTTTTGAAACACTGATTAAATGTCAATGAATAAAAAACAAAATAAGGGAAATAAAGTTTGGATGGATGGATGCATGTTTGTTACTCTTGCACGCAAAAACTGCTGAACCGATTTCAATAAAATTTGGTATGGAGGTACCTGAGACCCTGGATTAGCGCATAGGCTACTTTTTACTCCGAAACATGAAGCGGAAAACACCGCGGGGCGCAGCTAATAATATTATAAATGTGAAAGTTTGGATGGATGGAGGGATGTTTGTTGGGTACTCTTTCACGCAAAAAACTATTGAACCGAATTAGATGCAATTTGGTATGGAAGTAGCTGAGACCCTGGATTAGCACATATGCTACTTTTTACTCCGTAAATATGTAGCGGATAACACAGCGGGGCTAGCGCAGCTAGTATCTATATAAAAACTTTTTCAATATGAAAATGTTGATATAAAAAAAAATCTATGTCAGTATACTGTTAATAGTTATATCTTGTGACTTGAATCAGCAATAATTCTAGACGTAATAAAACTGAGACGTCTAGGCTTGTAAGGTTATGTCTCGAGCAGAGTTGTCCAACCAAATATGATCCCGGGCCAATGGAAATTACTAAATAAATTGGCAGGTCGCGGAAACAAAAAGCATCATCTTTAGTGAACAGCTGGTCATAGGTATCTCCTCATGCTGCCCACTATCTCGATCTTCAGTTGTTTGTTGCCAGTCCTCCGAGCTTAAGGGCGCTCTACACTACGTTTGTCGAAACAAATACTTCCTTAAATTTTATTAACAACACCCATAATTGTTTTAGTCGACGAGCTACGGCTGTCGGACCAATCACGAGAGGCGCTGGCGCCACTGACGTCATGTTCTATCTGACAATACAAAACGCAAAAAATACTTAGTTCTGAAGCTAGTTAATAAGAAGAATAGAATACAACTTTATTACACACCAAACCTACATACATTATTCGTAGCAAAGATAGCTCAGTGGTTAGCGCGGTCGTTTCGCATGCTGAAGGGCGTGGGTTCAAACACCAACAATGAACTTGAGCTGCCGGTGAAGGAAAACATCGTGAAACCGTAGTATGACGGTAGAGTACTTTCTTGTACTCGGCTGGCTAGCTACCAAGTTAAAGATCTGCCGCCAAGCACCTAACGGTGTATTCCGATAGGCTCACTTGAGAGCCACTAGTGTTACTATCTTCGGCCATACCGGCACCTAACATCAGGTGAGCTATGGTTAAATACCCAGTCTGCCAACCATAATAAAAAATCTCAATTATTGTATAAAATAAAATTATACCAGATATATATTTTGAACGAAAATCTTCACTTGCTGTAGATATTAAACTGGCGGTGGGCCGCATAAATGCAAATCGTGGGCCGCATGCTGTCTGCGGGCCGTGTTTTGGACAACCCTGGTATCGGATAATAATAATGTTAAGTAACCAATTCGAAGTGTCACACGAACTTTAGCTATTTGGTATAATTTTGAGATTTAGTATACCTAGTATTTGATGCTATATTTTAGGGAGAGAGAAATTCTATGTAATAACTAAATTTTATCAAGATTCAAGACGTTACTTTCTTTTCCTTTTAATATTATATAATAATTAAATATTGTAGGAAAAAAAAAATCATACAGCGCCATCTATTTTATTTTTTTTATGTAAAAATTAATGAGACGAACAAGACGCTCTCCTGATGGTAAGAGATAATGCACATGATCATTGCAGCAATACACAGAACTTTAAGTAACAAAACAAAGTCCAGGGCATCACTGCTTTGGCGCTCATTACTTTGAGACTTTTGATAGAGTTAGTCTCAACAGCCTAGTAATTTCGCTAGCTGCAGTACCCTTCAAACCGGAACACAGTAATGTTTACGCTCTACTGGTTAGCGGCAGAATAACTGGTACTGCGGTGGTACCTACCTAGACGACATCCTGCTAAGGAGATCTACCACCAAGTAAATTTCCTATTGTTCAGTAAAACTATTTCCCAGGTATATGAGACGAAAATTACTGATGACAAAGCGATACTCAGTCAGCGTAGATATTATATTTGATGGATAACTTTAAGCAAACGTATCACGGAGCAGCGACACAAAATATCGGTTCACGTTCCAAATGCTCTCCTACTTAGGAATGTATGTCTTCTTTATTTTATAAGATACGATAGAAACGATATTGACAGAGAGCTGCACCATTTTGAGATTAAGGCACTTGTTATTTCTAAGTACCAAAATATTTTAAGTAAATATTTCTTTTAAACTATAGGCAAGTATACAGGGTTTTACTTTTGCAAGTAGGTGTATTATGTGTTTTTGGTCTTGAAGTACAAGGGCTCACCGGAAGACCAGCGCTGGTCATACCACTTAGTATGAACAGTATTATGCTGAGGTGAGCCCCTATTTTGTAATTGTTTGTCTCTGTTTGTTCGCATTGTCCTTGTGTTCGGTTATGTTTTTTTTATGTAAAAAGTAATGAGACGAACGAGACACTCTCCTGATGGTAAGAGATAACGCCTGTACATGCCCATTGCAGCGATACACAGAACTTTGAGTAACAAAACAACGTCCAGGGCATCACTGCTTTGGCGCTCATTACTTTGAGACTTTCGATGGTTAGTCTCAACAGCCCAGTAATTTCGCTAGCTGCAGTACCCTTCAAACCGGAACACAGTAATGTTTACATACTACTGCTTAGCGGCAGAATAACTGGTACCTACTGCGGTGGTAACTACCTAGACGATCTCTTGCTAAAGAGATCTACCACCAAGGTTATGTTACGAAATTAAACTATTTTCTTTCTTTATTTTTTCTTTCTTCTGTTTCAGTCAATTTCTAGTATACAAAAAACTTAAAGCCACAAGCTTTATATTGATTAGCTAAAAACTAACCTTGACTTATTCAACCGCTAGCTCTACTGCCACCCAATACAACACGCGTATTTTTCTCCTCATTCGGAATACAGAGTGGGACAAATTGTGACTGTCGTACCATGATGGGGGAGCTCGAGAAGATGAATTGAGAAAGAAAGGTGGAATCTCTCAGCTCTTCGGTGAGCTTGGTTTATATAAATTGGAGGCCTTTGAAATAAGATACTTAAGTAAGCTCAGTTGGAGGATAAGAAATATGTAGATGTTATTTCATGATAAATGAAGTTAGTTTTAACTCTTAGGTTAGGTTTGGTTGATATTTTTTATTTTAGCCCTTTATGTTTGCAAAATTTTTTTGATGGCTAGCAAAATTACGAAAAAAATAACAGATTGCCATTTTTTTATGGTCGTTAGGCTTGACCACATCTCACCAGATCTAAGTGATATGGTATGGTTGAAAATTGTAAAGACGCATAGCCTGAAATAAGAACTGGAACTGGCTGTCTAGTGAGGCTGCCGGAAAACATCGTCAAATGCTTCGCGGCAGATTTTCAACTACAGTGTGGTAGCTAGCCAGCCGAATACTAGAAAATACCCTACCATTTTGCTATGGTTTCCTCACGATGTTTTCCTTCACCGGCAGCTCAAGCTCATTGTTGGGGTTTGAACCCACGCCCTTCGACGTATAGGTAACCACTACCACTACCATCGCTACAAATAATAATATACAAAAAAAAATAATTAAATGCATCATTTTCTGAGATGATTGATTGATTGATTGATTACACTGATTGAAAAAGAAAAGAAAACATCTTGTTCAGTATTTGGAGTACATGATGCAAATTTGGAAAACAACGATTTAAGTTAGTTATAAAAATGTCTTTCAAGTTATGAAAAATATCGTCCTATTGTTTTCAACCTTGGACCCTTATGAAGTCCAATTATATTCATTTATGGTTCTGTAAACGTTGTTTGTCCAATTGCCTTTTCCATTTTGCGATAGGATTAAAGGAATCAAAGCTTAGCCTTAGGAGGTTAGCGACTGTTTAGATTGAACCAGTAACTGGTACAATTTACTTATTTTTTTTTTAAATATGTACCAAATTGTTGTATGTTGCCACTTGGCATTATAATTGTAAGGTTATAGTTGCCGAATTATCAAAAAAATGAGTCGCTTGATCTTCTTCTTCTTTTTTGATTTTGGCGTCGCATTTTGAGCATTTGCCAGTGTCAAGTGTTATTTCAAGTTTCATAAGTTAAATAAGTTGCCTTGTAGCTATAGTTATAGTCGAAGTCAAGTCCAGTCCGTGTCAGTCAAGTCCAGTCATTCTTTAGTAAAGTAGTAGGATTTAATAAAAATTGCTCTCAAGTTGACGTAGCTTTGTAAAGAGGTATTGCTAGATTAAACGTATTTATTTGCGTGGGATTTATTTTTATTTATTTTTTTCTTTGGTTTTGGCGTCGCGTTTTAGCATTTGCCAGTGTCAAGTAATTATATATTTTCAAGTTTCAAAAGTTAAATAAGTGCCATCGTAGCTAGTTTTAGTCAAAGTCGTCTTTGTCAAGTCCAGTTCGTGTCAGTTAATTCCAGTCATGCTTTAGTAAAGTAGTGGCAACTTTACTACAAAGCTTCGATGGAGTTTTGGAAGCAACACGAAAACTCATGTTTCACCACATTATATCATTTTCCCACACTCGCGCTTGTAATTCGGCACTTTATGAATAAAACACCACCATTTTTATGCATAAACACTCGACAAAACACTAGTTTTGGAAAAAAATACAACGGAGCGACACGACTCTTCCCGCGTTCCCGCCAAAACACTGGGATTTATTTTGCTACTTATGTTGTCAACTTTGTACGAGCTGTCAAAAATCGGTTAACATAATAGACAGAGTATAAAATAAAAATATATGACACAATATGCGTCCTTATAAAATTTGAAAATAAATATTATTTAAATATGAATTTAAATAAATATACAAAATAATTATTACATTACATACAAGATACCTACGCGCAATAATCACTTCCTCGGCAGTCGGGTAAAAAAACCTGTAAAAATATTTACTAGTAAAACTTACAAAGCTTTCTAAGAAAATCATAATAAATTGGAGTTCTGTGTTCGCAAGTTTTGTAGTTCTCTCGTGTTTCCTGAAAACTTTCTCAAGAGATTTGAATGAGGTTCAAAATGAAAATTGTGACAAAAAAAACACAAAGTTGATTTTCTTCCTTTTATTACTAAAAAAGAGTATTTTTATCATCGTACTAGCGTTAGCTACATTTTTAAATTTCTTATTATCGTATAAAATCATTAGGAAAAGGATTTTTATAAAATAAATAAATATCGTAGGCGCCATCTGACCCCAAACTAAGCAAAGCTTGTACTATGGAAGTCAGATAACTGATAGAATACTTAAATACTTTTTTTGCACATACATACTTGTATTATTACAAAACACTGAAAAAACATCTGTTAATACCACAAAATGTTTGTCATGAATGGGAATCCAACCCACGCCTTACAGCTCTAAAATCAGATATATTACAGCCAACAGGGCTAGGCTAATAACATACCTCTATGATTTTGTGACGTATGTCAAACTAGGCACGTCAAAATTACAATTTCATTAAAAACATTAATCAAACGTCATGCACTGCCTAATAATAACAATAATTTCCAGTGAATAATATAATTCTATTCAGAAAGTAAATGTCAATAATGTCAAACGAATGTCAGAAATGTCAATCGTATAATAAATAATATCAATTTTATACACTTGACATTATCCGATATATATATTATATACTATTTAGATTACAATAATTATGTTCATGAAAAAATAAAATATTTTTTTAAACTAATAATTCAAAACCCAACAAAATGCTTAAGAACATAATTTTAATTAGGAATAGCCTATTTTATTTTATATAAATACTTTACGGTTTACAAAATTAAATATAAAATAAATACATACAAATTCATTAGAGATCGATACAAATATAACTAAAACTAAACACTCACTTTGTATAAAAGTTATCAAAATAATAATTTAGTTTGAAGATATAATAAAATACTTAAGTAATAATTATGGCAATTAAAATAGTACCTACTGTCTGTACGCAATTATTATGGCAATCTTAGATTTTTTTTATTGTTAAATTCTATTTCAACTTGATCCACCATAGCGCCCCTACTTTAGCTATATTAACAAACACTAAACCAATTGACTTAACAAAATCACTCGTTGTTCTTTTGACAAAAATTATTGCGCTGAAAAACTTTCACCCATAAAAACATTGTAATCAACGCTTAAATAAAGTAAAAGAAATAAACAATAGTAGTACAGTCATTTGGTTGAAAAAATAGAGGTTACCTTGAAAGTTTTCCGGGAGTTTTGAAAATTGGCAATATTATAGATTTTAAGTCAAATTTCTTCTGTATCTGTATCGGCGAGGGAATCATCAGTTTCATCGCAATCCTCTTTATCGATTTCGTCGTTCATTTGCTTAAACTAATTTTTAGATTTTACAATTCATAAATATTAACAGTTTAAATTAAATATTGCGCGTTGAGGTAGTTGTATCATGGTTTGTGACGCTCGTACGCCGAAAACATTGATTTTAGAAAAAAAAAGTTTAAACACAAATTCTAGGAATTTTTCTCTAGTTTCATTTTGTATAGATATATTTTTTCTGTAAAATGCGCCGGAAAAGAGTTATTATCAAAAAAACTGTTTTTAGGCGCCATTTTTCCAATATGGCGGCGCGAGCGGCAAAGATACGAGGTGGCAAAGTTGAAATTCGAGTTTTGGCGGGAACGCGGGAAGAGTCGTGTCGCTCCGTTGTATTTTTTTCCAAAACTTGTGTTTTGTCGAGTGTTTATGCATAAAAATGGTGGTGTTTTATTCATAAAGTGCCGAATTACAAGCGCGAGTGTGGGAAAATGATATAATGGGGTGAAACATGACTTTTCGTGTTGCTTCCAAAACTCCATCGAAGCTTTATAATAAAGTCGCCACTACTTTACTAAAGCATGACTGGACTTGACTAAGACTGGACTTTGACTATAACTAGCTACGAGGACGCTTGTTTAATTTTTGAAACTTGAAAATATATAAATACTTGACACTGGCAAATGCTAAAACGCGACGCCAAAACTAAAGAAAAAAAAAAAAAAAAAAAAAGTTGAAATTCAGAAAGAGCACGTCAAAATCTATAAGATTGCCAATTTTCAAAACTCCCGGAAAACTTTCCAAGTAAAAATACTAAATGACTGTAGTCAATTAGTATAAAGCGTCGCAAAAGTTGCTCAGTAACGTTTTCAAGTGAGGGGTTAATCTGAAAACTAGATTTAATTATCAAGGTACTTCCAGTTTTGTTCATTCTAATGTTTTAGCTGTATACTTTAAAACTTGTAGACTAAAGGCTGTAAATATCTAAGTTCGGAAGACAGCTTGGACTCATCCTTCCCTAGTTCTTCGACCATTTCCCGAGCTCGGTTATTGGCGTATTCATGTCCGCAATCTTTCCTCTCGACCATTTTGCTGAGTGCCGTGCGGAGTTGCTGGCGTGCGCCGCCTGTAGAAGATTCCACCAGCACCTTCATCACATCGGGGGAGAAGCCCTGAAAAAGAGTGGTTCGATTAAAAACTCTGAATCACGTCATATCATCATAATACACATAGTATATCACATAATGAACTGTTTTATTCAAGCAATTATGATTTACCGCAAATAAAGACCAAAATAAGTGCTAGTAGCTGTGATTTCACAGTAAAATTGTGCTCCATTTGTCCATAAATAGCAAAAAATTATTTGTATGGAAATCGAACCACCTTAACTAGACATTAATTTGTGTTTATTGTTTTTGGGACGTGTTGTAATTTGTTTCAGTGAGATACAGCTGCCATAGAAAGGGCAATAAAATATTGCTTTGAAAGAGTTCAATTCTGTTCAATTAGATTTTTACGTATGTTTTTGTGTGTTTCGAATGACAATTTGAATTGAAAATAATAGGATTGGTGCCATTTGTTCCAGTATACTTAAACTAGTACATAGGCGGATAGAAACTTAATATACTACGTATTATATACCAATATCCTATTCTAGTAATAAAACGCGAAAGTTTGTATGTATGGATGTATGGATGTTTGTTACTCTTTTACGCAAAAAATATCTAAATAAAAAAAAAAAAAAATATCGTATCACACAGCGCCATCTGGCCCCAAACTAAGTAGAGCTTGTGTGATGGAAGTCAGGTAACTGATAGAATACATAATTACTTTATTTTTTTGTAAATACATACAGAATACCCAGACACAGAACAAACAATTGTTTATTCACAAAATGTTTGCCCTGAGTGGGAATCGAACCCACGCCCTACAGCTCTCAAGGCAGATACACTACCAATGAGCCAACGGGGCTGTCAATTTTTTTGTTGAATGGATTTTGATTAAATTTGGTATGGAGGTAGCTGACACATAGGGAACTTTGCCGAAAACATGTAGCGCTAACCTAACCTAAACCTTACACCGCGGAGCGCAGCTAGTTATATACGTAGATATATTATAGGAATTTGTTTTTTTTTAACCGATTTATATAATTATAAAAAAATCTGATTTCAAAATTAATTTTTTTCTGTTACTTTATAAAGACTATAATCGTATTTTAAAGCTTTTTTCCAACCCATTATCAATTATCAATGACGTTTGTTAAAAAAAAGTGACATTTCGATTTTTTTATGGTTGACAGGCGAGGTATTTGACCAACGTTCACCTGATGTTAAGTGTAGTCGAAGATGGTAAAGCACGCCTAGCCTGGAGTGGAACTGGCTCTCAAGTAAGGCTGCCGGAATACACCGTTAGATGCTTAGCGATAGATTTTCAACTTGAGGGTGGTAGCTAGCCAGCCGAGTACTAGAAAGTACCCTACCATCATGCTATGGTTTCCTCACGATGTTTTCCTTCACCGGCAGCTCAAGCTCATTGTTGGCGTTTTAACCCACGCCCTTTGGCGTGCGAACCGACCGCGCTAAGCACTGAGCTACCATCGCTACAGAATTAAATATTTAACTATATTTTATTTCTGTTTATAAAAATTACAATCTTATTACCGGGATAAAGATTTATTCGATTTCATCAAAATAATATTATTATCTTTGTGAAGTAACAGAAACAAAAATAAGTATTTTAAAATGTCACTTTTTTATTGATTGACTAGTGGTAGATCACTAGTCAATTGACTAAGTCACACTAGAGATGTAAGAGAGACGAGATGAGGTGTGACGTCTGCAAAGATGTATGTCGATGGTGTACAATAAAGTTGTATTATATTCTATAGCATCATTTCATAATTATTCTAACGTTACACCCTACAGTGAAACAAAGCAATGATTAATTTGTATCCATTAAGTTGATTTGTCGCTATTAACGGATTTAACCAGGTGTCGTCAACAAAACATAATTATCAATCTCAATTACTGTAAATTCCTACCTATCACGTACCTAAATTGTATTTACAGTTACCGTGCGAGTTCATAACTTTAATCTAATGCTTATTACTTTACAATTACCTATTATAAAATGTTGTTATAGTAGGTACATTGATTAAAGATCAATGTATTTTGAAATGTATTCTTAAGGACAGGTATAGTATGTCATTAAGCACTTTGTATTTTTTTCTTATTAGATATATATGTATTATTTTTTACTAATCTGTTTGAATATTTCGGAATGATAGATTATTTATTTAGAAAAGATATTATCAATACTTTTTTAAATATTCAATGAAACTTTCACATAGCGCTATCTAATTCTAAATTATGCAAAGCTTGTATAATGGAAACAGATAACTAAAATATGTACTTTTGTCTTCTTCTTTTAAAATACATACATTGAGAACATAACAAACATCTATGCTTTTTTGGGTTCCTACCAATGGATTCTTCGGAATTCAAGTATTAAAGAAACACTTCTGGTGTCTCGATAAAATATCGTGAATAGACCTGTATATTTCTTGGACAATTAATTCAGCAGCACGATGAGCTGGCGTGGTGCAATATGACCCAATCTCCCTATGACCAGTAGACGCTATAAAATATTGAGTATAAGACTCATAAAATACTTACACTGTAATCAGAAAGCCGCTGCGCCTTCGCATCTCGGCTCAAAAGATCATAGAGCAGCAACAACCGCAGGTTCGAAGATGAGAGCTTAGCCTTGGAAGTTACGGGCTGAGGGCCAGACCGCTCCCAGACGTCTACCACTCTTTCGTCGTTAGGGTCCTTTGCCATCTTGATCATATCACGCACATCGTTGGAAAGATACTGGAGACTTTCTTCGCTGATATCATCGATGACGAAACCTGAAATTTTTTGAAAGTGTGCAAGGTTTTGACTGATTTGCAGTAAATGCGATCAACGTCACTTTCAATGTAAATGCTGTCTCCAGATAAGCTCTAGATTGAAAATAGTCAATGCAAGCGTGGCAGTCTTAAGTCCTAATCTGGCGGCATACCATCATAGCAATGGCGTTGAGGTTCTATATAACTTGTAAGGTAAAAAAGACTTCCCAGAATTTAGTAGTGTATATTTTTTTGCCTGTAGCGCGTCCTATAACTTTAGGAATTGAAGAAAATAGAGTGATGAAAATAACAATTCGAGCATTTGATTTTAAAATTTGGTGTTAATGGTTTAGTGCTTGTGTACAATGTAGGTAGTGCCCTGTGACATCTAGAAAATAGTTAAAATAATAATTAGGTACGGTTATCAAGGAAGTAAATGTCGTCAAGGCATAAAAGTTAAAAATGTACCAAAGAGGAAAAAGATCCTGAATGTGTATTGTCTTTGACAACGAATTAAATAACAAATTTCTCTTAAGTAACTTTGTGCCTCTTTGTAAATCTTCCAATATTCTATGACCAATGTAAATGATCACAGCCAATAAATAA
Organism: Biston betularia; assembly: GCA_905404145.2. NCBI lineage: Eukaryota > Metazoa > Arthropoda > Insecta > Lepidoptera > Geometridae > Biston > Biston betularia. The sequence goes on from FR989883.1 coordinate 1,443,692, forward strand.
ATAAAAATATGAATATACTAACCATCAGAACGACTAGAGATTTTCACGTCAAAGTGTGGGGGCAACAAAGGTTGTGAATCAGGTGACGGTTCCATTAAAGGGTTCACTTCTTCGTGATGGATCGAAAGCAGAGGATCTTCAGACCGCGTTTGTTCAGGTCCTATGACCGTGTACTGTGAATTGTATACAGGAAGTAGGAAGTTTCTGGACTCGTAGCGGTTGAAGGAAGGCTTGGGTGGTGAGAAAGGCGCGTATAGACCTGGTTTGTGGAATGGTGTGGTTTCATCAGGCCTGAAATATGAGAGATTGCTTTAAAATTGGTATTTAGATGATTCTCTTCTTTCCACCACATAAGTTTAAATCATACTATAGATCTCGACTAATCAGATGCAAGTGTTATTTATCAGATTAGTAATTTAATTTTGAGGAATTCTTGAACATTTCCAACACCCACCAGGTTCGACCACTTTTAAAAATTAAACTAATTCTTAGTATTAAATTGTTTTAGAATATCCACAACCATCTTCATATTTACAAGTATATATGAGTACAGTAGTACATATTTAGTAGCGATGATAGCTCAAACCCGTGAGTGGGCGTGAGTTCAAACCCCAACAATGAGCTTGAGCTGCCGGTGAAGGAAAACATCGTGAGGAAACCATAGCATGGTGGTAGGGTACTTTCTAGTACTCGGCTGGCTAGCTACCACCCTCTAGTTGAAAATCTGCCGCCAAGCACCTAACGGTGTTTTCCGGCAGCCTCACTTAAGAGCCAGTTCCATTCCAGGCTAGGTGTGCTTTACCATTTTCGACCTCGCCTTCACTTAACATCGGGTGAGCTATGGCCAAACACCTAGCCTGTCAACCATAAAAAAATATATATTACTAACTAAACAACTTATAAAATTATACCATGCGCTGTAACTTCTTTGACACCAATACTTACTAATTAGCCACCACCTGTAATTGAAGGCCTTATTTTTGTGGTTTCGTGGATGCTGTTCATAATTATTAACTCATCTGATTCAATAAAATCACTAACGATCTTGATCGAATAACTAACGCAATATTATTTATAAGCCAAAACTATTCGTACGTATAATACAAACTACGACTACAATATGGTGAGCTATAGTATAGTTAGTTTCTTATCACAATTGGTCTAGGATGTTTAGTTCTAAAATTTATTATCTACTAAGAAAATACTATCTTTCGTTTTACCTATTACTTCAGAAATTGTTTTAATTTCTTTTACTAAGGCCATTTCCGTAAATAACCATTTAATGGTAACATTAGCTCCATTATCACTTTTTACAATATTAAAAACCACAACCTTTTAGTAGTCCACCACCCACTAGTGGTTGGTTTCTGCCACCACCCGGCAGTAGTAGGTTTAAATCCAGGCCACACGGTAGTAACATACGGCCTTTGCGTGGTCGACTGGGTAGTTGGTCGGGTAGTCGGTTTAGTCTGGGGAGTGGTCGTGCGGGCAGTGGTCGGCGTGACGTCATCGCGCGTCTCGAACGCCAACTGGTCGGTTAAGTGTGCCACGATCTGCATGACTACTGGTAGAAAAGAGTCACTGAGTTGGACTTGCTGCTTGGCGGATTGGACCTGAAAATATAGAAAGTGACATATAAGATACAAAACATATTTTTAGTATATATATAGGCAGATTTAGTTGTACGACGATGTTTATTAGCGGCAATCGGTGGCGGCGTGGAGCGGTGCGTTTGTGCAGCGGTGGTAAGTAGTGCACTGGAGATCGCGTCGGCGGCGGCCGGCGCGCGGTGCGGCCCGCCGCGGCGTGCGGTACGCGGTGCGACGCGCTGCGCGGCGACGGCCGGGGGAACCGGTGCCGCGGTGCGGTGCGTAAGGCGATAGGCGCGAGCGATTTGTCCAGTGACGTAGTGTAGTATTATTTGAATACGTATATATAATTATGTGTGTTATTTATGTGTATAATAATATTATGTATATAATATAATGTATATAGGAGTAAGATAGGGGCCGTTCAAGTATTACGTAAGCACCAAGGGGGGGGGGGGGGTGGGGGGGTCTCTGTTTTGCTTATTTTGGATGACATGGGGGGTGGGGGGGGGGGTCTAGATGATGATTACGTCATCGTTAGTTATTTAAGTTTTTTCGGGGATTCCCGCAAATAATACATATGCGTAGGCACTCGCTTTGAGAACTGATTAGGGGAATTACCGCGCATTAGGGAAATTACCGTGCGCTATTCACTTGTCTTATAATTCCCTCTCGTGCCGGCCGGCTGCAAGTGCGCATCTATCAGTATTGTTTTGTTTGGATTCTAAACGTATTGTAAGCATTGAAAGTTATCATTTGTGTTTATGTTGATGCAATTAGCCAAAGTTTAACGTTTTAATTATTTAAATTTAAATATCTTATTAGAATGTCATATCATATAGACAAATCCAAGTTATACCAAAAACTGTTCGAAAGTTTTAAAAAATCTCATACTGGGACGAAAGTGCAAAATGTACAAAAGTTAGTTAACGAAGTTTGGCGAAATTATAAATTACAAGAAAAGTCAGATAAGGAACTAGATATTATTGTATCTAAGAGAATTGAAGAAGAATTGCAAGCGGCGACTAAAAATAAATCCAATCTGCTTCATTTTTTTTCCAAGGCGAGTAAATATAAGTACAAAGTTTCTCTTTACGTTCTGTAACAATTAAAACGATTTATGAGTAAAAAATATGATGGCCTATCTCAAAGTAAAAAGGTAAATGATTGATATTTTATTTCTTAAGATCGACTCCGGCAATTGGTCACAAAATACACGGTGTTTTCAATATCTGTATGTGAAGGGTTTCTGTGGGGAAAAGCTTTCAATAATATTTAAACGCTGGTTTTATTAAATACGGTGAATTTATGTAGCTTAATAAGAGAATATCCAGCAGAACTCTTAGAAATTTTTCATTTTTAGGCAACGTCTTCTACCAGTAAACCTGCAGAAAAAACACAAATTATACAGCCATTTTCTAACATTGAAAAACAGAAAGAAGATAAAATTAAAACCGGCAATGAATCACAAGAGCAATGCGAAAATAATAATAATGCAGATAAACAAAGAGCAAAACCTTCTCAAGAAGCTTTGAAAAATAAGATTACTCTACTCGAAAAAAATCTGAACGCTTTGTATTCTGCCAGAGATACTATGCCAAATTGCGCTGAAGTTGATAAACAGATCATTAAGTTGCGCGAGGAACTAAAAACAGCAAAAAATACTTTAAACAGGAAGATTCAAAACGCAGTTGCCCAGAAGAAACACAGGGATGGTATGAAAAGAAAGTTAGAAGATATTTGTCAGGAAAATCCTGAAATAAAAAGAAGACTATCTCTGAGGGATTCAGTAGGACATTCTAAACTTGAAAGCGATCAACCATTACTATTGAAAACAATTGCGGATATAGCTTTATTTGGGAGTGCATGTGATGACAGGAGACGAACGGAATCTATTCGCAGCGTAAAAACTCTTGACGAACTCACACAAGAACTGCGTAAACTAGGATTTGACATTAGTCGCAGTGCGACATATCTTCGTTTGATTCCCAGAAATACGAATTCTACAGAGGGACGAAGACATGTATCGGCAGTCCCTGTTAGGCTCATTCGTGCTCAAACTGATCACCACAAGAGCCACTTAGATAGCAAGTTCGCTGAAACATCAATCCATTATTTAGAGAACATAGCATCCATACTTGGACCAGATCAAGTATTTTTCTTATCTCAAGATGACAAAGCTCGAGTCCCTATTGGCGTCACTGCGGCAAATAAGCAAGCACCTCTTTTAATGCATATGGAATATAGAATCAAATTACCTGACCACGATTGGGTAATCGCTGAGCGTCATAAATTAATACCATCTGTTTATGCTGGTATCAAAGTTACTTCCAATATGCTAGGACAACCGCAAGCCGTCGGATATTCTGGGCCAACATTCATCGCTATTCGAAGTGGAAAGCATAGTTCATCTACTGCTAATACTCATGCTCAGGATTTCGAAACGCTTCTCGAACTTGAAGAGTTTCGACCATTAGCAAAAACTGACCATGGACTAGTAAAACCAGTAGTAATTATGACGGTTGATGGAGGGCCAGATGAAAATCCGCGTTATCAAAAAGTCATAGGGTTTGCTATACAACATTTTAAACGACATGATCTCGATGCATTGTTTATAGCTACCAATGCTCCTGGAAGGAGTGCGTATAACAGAGTAGAGCGAAGAATGGCTCCTCTGAGTCGGGAACTGGCTGGTTTAATACTGCCTCATGACCATTTTGGGTCTCATTTGGATGAACGTGGCATTACAATTGATGAACAATTAGAAAGATATAATTTAGAATTTGCAGGAAATGTATTAGCTGAAGTATGGAGTTCAATGGAAATTGATGGCTATAATGTTACTGCAAAATATGTTGAGGCTGATGAACAAGATGTTCCTGAATTTCCAGACATTAAATGGTACTCAGAACATGTGCGTGAAAGCCAATACTTGCTTCAAATTGTAAAATGTAAAAATACAGAATGCTGTCGTCCAAGAAGTGGCCTATTCAGATTACTAGACAACAGGTTTCTTCCACCACCTGCAAAAGTAAAACAAACAGTTGAAGACTTGGTTTTGGATGAAGGAGGACAATTTCTTGATCTTCCAGTCAATTTAGCTCTACGCTTGAGTACTACCCTCAAAGATTTTTTGCAAATGCCCTACGATTATTTTTGTCCGACGGTAAAATTGAGGCTCTCAAGCCGAACATGCAAAACGTGTGGTCTTTATCATGCTTCCGTCAAATCATTAAATCGTCACATCGAGAAGATCCATGAAAAAGTAAACACGCCCACAGAGGGAAAAGTTAGACCTGTAAGAGTCGCTGCTCGTCGTGCTAATGAACTGATGTGCATTATTCAAAATGTAGAGCACCAAGATGTTGAATGGCTCGATGAGAGTGACGTAGACATTCCAAAATCGGATGAAACTGAGCAGCAATCCAATGTCATCGATAACATAGAATCATGGATTCAGGTTTCATGGACTGAAGACTGTTAATGTGTTCCGAAAATATTCTTTATGTTAGTTATGTTCTTTATTTCTGATTATATTTTTTTGTCATTTACTCTATGTGTATCAGTTAAACCTAATATTTTCATGAATTTTCCTATTTTAAAAATAACAATATAAAAAAAACATTTATTACTAAAAATGTTTACGTAAGCATAGGGGGAGGGGGTAAGTGCTTTGCTTACTTTTGATGACAAGGGGGGCGGGGGGGTAAAAAATGGTAAGAAATCTGCTCACGTAATACTTGAACGGCCCCATAGACGCTACACACTAAGTAGCAAATCCTAGGTGCCGTGCAAATCCTATCCCTGTAACGTCGGATCTGCCATTATTAGGTTTCGTCTGTTAAAGTCGGCCAAAATGTAGGTCAAATTTCCAAATGACCAGTATAAAGGCGGCCCTAATGAGTTGCCACATTGGCCCGCATCAAGATAGATTGTACTTAATTGTTATTATAATTATATGCGTATCTACAGAATATTTAATTACTTAGTTCCGCCTAATGGGTTTCCCACTTCACTAGTTAGCGTGGCTTTACTTGCATTTCCATGATGTTTTAGGTATTTTTTTTACTTGTCAGGCTAGATGTTTGACCACAGCTGACCTGATTTTAAGTGACGGTGTAGTTGAAGATGGTAAACAAACCTAGCCTGGAATGGAACTGGCTCTTAAGTGAGGCTGCCGGAAAACGCCGTTAAATGCTTGGCGGCAGATTTTTAACTTGAGATAGCTAGTCAGCCGACCGCTAGAAAATACCCTACCACCATGCTATGGTTTCCTCACGATGTTTTCCTTCACCGGCAGCTCAAGCTCATTATTGGGGTTTGAACCCACGCCTTTCGGCATACAATCCTACCGCGCTAACCACTGAGCTACGGGTCCACTGAGCTACCACCGTACGGGATGCAGCTTCCACCGCGTCTTTCAGAACAAAGTTAAGATCTTGGCTGCTAGAGACCTTGTTTTATGACATTGACGAGTATTTCAAACTTAAAGATTATTGAATTACTAGTGAAGTAATTATGATTTTTTTGTCATGTCATTTTAATATATTGACAAGATTTTTTTGGTATTGACATATTTTTATATTGACGTTTTTTTTTCTATATTGAATAGGTTCGCGCTTGACCACATCCTACCTGATGTGAAGCATCGATGCGGTCTAAGATGGAACACGCTTACCTAAAAGGAACCTGTTTACTCTTGATTTGAAGACACTCATATTGTACTTTTCGGGAAACACAGACTCCGGCAAAGAGTTCCACATCCTCGCTGTGCGAATAAAGAATGTGGACTCAAAGCGCTTAGTATTTTACGTATTTTATATTGACAATATTTTTTTTATATTGACATGTTTGTATATTGACATACCTTATTTTGACATGTGATCAGTGTTTTAAATCCCATTTAATGGCATGTTTAAAATTTTGAAATGACTTGTAACATTGGTGTTATCAATAAAGTATTTGTATTTGTATTTTGTATCATCGCTACCAAATCATCAATCAACATTTAAACACATCGAACATGCATGTTTCATTCCGAAGTTTTCCTTCGCCGTTTGTAGCATGCAGTACGTATTGTGCATGTGCATCCCTTAAAAAAGTGTCATGGGATTCGAATTTAAGATCTCCAGATTATGGTTACTGCAGTCAACTTCAAACAGTAAGGAAAACATCGTAAGAAAATTTAAAAAGTGTTAAGTATATACATATATTATAGTAGATAGCGGTGGCTACGTCCACCGCGCCGTATACGAATAAACCAGTGTGCATTTAGCTACCGCTGTTATCACGATCATTGCTCCTACCCGCCACACATACGTAACAAAAAGTTTAGGTACATTTCTTTTATTATTATAAATTGGCTTGTTTTTCGCCGCCTTTTCGCTTCACGTTGAGCGAAGATGGAGCACGTGTAGAAACCAATTCACTCGCAACTTGAAGACACCCAGATTTGACCTATTGGGGGACACCTAAACGGACTGTAAATTCCATTGTTTAGCGGTTCGCACGATGAAGGTGGAATCGAGCAGTTTACCGTTAACCGTACTTGGTAGAATGTCTTATTTGAGTATGTCACCTTCTCTCACCAACAGGAGAGCGTGTTGTCTTTTGAATAGGTAAGTTGTTACCTAACTTTAAAATGGAAGGAAACATTTTGCCAAACACTGATAGAAAGTCAAACTTTCCCCTAGTTACATTTGATTGCTGGTAAAGCCGCAAACAAAAGCTAAAACTAACACATACTTGTTATGTATTGTACTATAGAAGATATGTTTATATTTTCTTATTATAACATATCTACTTCACTTGGTGGTAGATTTCCTTAGCAGGAGATCGTCTAGGTAGGTACCACCGCAGGACCAGTTATTCTGCCGCTAAGCAGTAGTGTGTAGACTGTGTTGCGGTTTGAAGGGTACTGCAGCTAGCGAAATTACTGGGCTGTTGAGACTAACCATCGAAAGTCTCAAAGTAATGAGCGCCAAAGCAGCGATGCCCTGAACTTTTTTCTGTTACTCAAAGTTCTGTGTATCGCTGCAATGGTCGTAGACAGGCGTTATCTCTTACCACTAGGAGAGCGTCTCGTTCGTCTCATTAATTTTTACATTAAAAAAAAAACTATTTTTTCTTATTATGTTTAAACCTGTATAATTCTATTCGATTGTTATTTTTAAGTCAAAGTTTTACAGCGATTTTAAGACGAACGAGGCGCTCTCCTGATGGTAAGAGATAACGGCTGTCTATGACCATTACTAGTTTGAAAATAAAACTTGTAAAGGTGTTGTCAATTTATTTTATCCATAGTTCCGAGGTTGGATAAAGCACGCTTGCCCAGACGAAACCGACACAATGAAGGTAGAATGGAACCGTTCGGTTCGAGTGAAATTTAAACTGTAGCCATTGAATGCTTCATTTCACAATTTTCTTTAATTTAAGAAGAATCGAAATCACATACATACACAGGGTATACAATTTTGAGACACTCTGTATTGTAGCTTTACTTCATGGCTCATTAGGTGCTGTGATGAATAATTCATATATTTCCACCGCATCTCGTCCTCGCACAATTGCGATTTTTTGCGCTGTCTGTCAGTTTCACTTTCTATGTAAAATAGTTTGGGGTGAAAATTCAACCTTAGGCCTACATGGTAAAGATGATAATATTGTGTCTACATTTATTGTACTGAGATTTAAAAAGAATGTCGCTTTGTACTGGCACTATCATTTTTTTTATAAGCGGATGTTTTATTACCCAGGTGGTAATGGGACCTATGTATTTTCAAGTGACAAATTAATACAATGCAATACATTATTTTATTAATTTTAATTTTTACTAGGTGGTAGATCTCCTTAGCAGGACGTCGTCTAGGTAGGTGCCACTGCAGTACCAGATATTCTGCCGCCAAGCACTAGTGTGTAAACATTACTGTGTAAAGTGTAAATGATGTATATGCTGAGGAAACACCGTTGCGTCTAGAACTGGGGGCTCCACGAGCGTGCTGAATAACTGCGGGGGTTTTGACGCCATAAAATTGATCTTGCAGCTCTAGGAAAACGCGTTTTCCTCAGTTTTAAATTGTATTATCACCGAGCAAAACACCGTCGCCCAGAAACTAAGTAATCCACTAACTATAGAGTACAAAGTCATTAAAGGATAGCTACCATTCTCCCGGTTAAAATACCACCTATTTTAGATCTTGTGACATTTTTAAACTATTCATTTGAACGCTGACGAGGGTTTTCACTACCAACTTTTTGGAGGAAAATGGCAAATCCGGGGCTGGCTCTATCGTAGACCGCATCTTCACTGAAGGTGGTTCGATTTCCATACAAATAAATTTTTGCCATTTATGGACAAATGGAGCAAAATTTTACTGTGAAATCACAGCTACTGGCATTTATTTTGGTCTTTATATGCGGTAAATCATAATTGCTTGAATAAAACAGTAGGTTATTAGCATATTCTACTGTTTTATTCAAAAATCATAAATTTATAAATCATTCGTAAATTTGGTTTTATGCTAATAAATAATAAGTTTTGTTCAAGCAATTGTGATTTACCGCAAATAAAGACGTAAATAAATGCCAGCAGCTATGATTTCACTGTAAAATTATGCTCCATTTTTCCAGAAATGGAAAAATAATATTTTTATGGAAATCGTACCACCTTAACATCAGTCAAGATGGCGGTAAAACGCAAGCGAAACGGGGAGTACCCGTACAGAGCCTAGAACTAACGACCTTGGAGTAGGTTTAAGATACCACTTTTGATATACGCCAATGTTCGTGTTCCCATCTCTACCCAAACAAATTTTACATGATCCTGCCAAAACTGTTTTGAATACTCTTTCCAGCAATTAATGAATGGTTGTTCTTGACAGGTTAATTTATTTATAAGTGAATTTACTACAACTTCTTTTCGCTGTAAGCTTGATCTCTGAGAAGTGTCGTAAATTCGTTGGTGTATATATACAGATTTTAAGAACCGTATGTTTTTTATAGAAAGAAATTGTTATTGATGATTTATGTATACGATATGTACGGAGAAGAAATCTGATACCATAATAACGGGAATCTGAAAACGACACACCTGTCAACGGAAACTAATCATTTAGTACCAATTTTTTTTAAAGTCTCATGGAAATGAGCACCTACACAGCGATGCCCTGGACTTTATTTTGTTACTCAAAGTTTTGCGTACTTTTAGGTATTTTTTACAAGGGTTCACTGGAAGACCAGCGCCGGTTATACCACCTAGTATGACCAGCATAATATTGAGGTGAGCCCCTATTTTGTAACTGACTCTGATTTGTTTGTTTATTTTATTTCTTGTAGGTGGGTTACAGATATAAACATTTTCTTCGTTTTTCTATCTTTCTTTCTTTCATTCAAAGGTCATAGTCATAGCGCCTGCCCATGACTAAAATTCTTACCATTTACCGGGAGCGTTTTGTTCGTTTAATTGATTTTACAAGTAAAGTAAAAACTGTGGCAAAGTGTCAAAAAACTTACCGTTGTTATAGTAGCCGCTTGTAGAGCTAACAGCACTAGCGGTGTACACCAAATCATCTTGGCTGAAAAATTGCCTGAAAAAAAGGGAAATTTAGTTTAAAAAAATTTAAGTCACACAGCAACCCTACGACCAAGAATAAACCATCACTACAGATTGTCACAGAGAAAACACTTTTAAGAAAACCACATTATGAGGCTATGGATAGCACAGTGGTTAGCGCGGTCAGTACACACGCCGAAAGCCGTGGGTTCAAACCTCTATAAAAAGCTTGAGCTGAAGGAAAACATCGTGAGGAAACTAAAGTACTTAGATAGGGTACTTTCTAGTACTCGGCCGGCTACGTACCACCCCCAAGTATCTAATCTATCGCCAAACACATAACGGTGTGTTCCGACAGCCTCACTTGGGAACCAGTTCCATTACAGGCAAAAGGGTCTAGATACAATAACATTCGTTTAACTCGATATTTGATAACGCTAATAGAAAAAAGCTGTGGTCAAACAACTAGCCCATTAAATGTTAAAACAATTTTTTTTTTTTTATTACTTATAGGCTTGCGTTTGACCGCCAACTCGCCTGATGTAAAGCGAAGATGCGGCCTACGGTGGAGCACGCTCGCCTAGAAGAAGCCGATTCACTTGCGACTTGAAGACACCCAGATTGTATCTATCAGGGAACACTCGCTAGGGCAGCAAATTCCATTGTTTAGCGGTTCGTACAATGAAGGTAGACTCGAACCGTTATACAGGGCAAGTGATGGAAGGAAAGAACGTAAAAGGAAATTGGTGCAGAAATATCACAGCCGTGTAATAAACAGCTACTGAAACACGAAATCTGCTGATTCACTGTACAATTTGAACAATGAAATTTAAAAATAAACAAATTAAAAGTGTATAATTTCCTATCAATGTCAGCTTTACTATGGCAATCAACAAGACACAAGGACGAATTTTGAGCATAGCTGGCATAGACTTTTCCTATTTTTAGCTTTACCCATTGGATATACGTGGCATGTTGACGTGCGAGGGAAGCCACAAGCGTTGTTCTTTCACTCAAGAAAATCGTTCACCAAACATTGTGCATAAAGCTATTTTATTGAGATTAACACAAAAAGCGAGCCATCCGTATTAAAGGATTGTAAATAGAAATGTTGTTATGATAAACTTGTAAAGCAAAGTGATTTGTACGATTAGAACGACGTGCTTTGATATTAAAATTTAAATGAGCGAGTAAATTATTAACGTAGAAATATTAGAAGTTCTACCTCTGTCCACAGTAATCTGTAGCATATAAGGGGTCCCTCAGCACCAAAATATTAATTCACCTCGTTCATAAAATATCTGTTTATGTTTAACCAGGAACCAACGGAGCATGAGACATATCGCAGAAATCTGGATAAGGGTATATACGAGATCATCGACTACTTAGGGAATAGACTTCACATCTCTGTAGCAAAACGTTGTTTACAACATCGTTTTACCACCTACTAGCCTGGTGTTAAGTCAAGATGCGGCCTACGATGGAACAAGCCTACGTACAAGAAATCGATTCCATTGAAAACACAGATAATAAATTTATATCGGGGTACACACACTTTCGCAGCAAATTCCACTTTGTAGCGGTTTGTATAATTAACGTGGAATGAAACGTTTAGTTCGATGATTTGGAATTGAAAGATAAGATAGCGCAGGGTGGAATTAGATCATGCAGTTCTGAAGTAAAACTGCTAAATGAATACGATCGAAAAAACGATCGAAAACGAATAGACTAGCAAACATGCATCCGTATTCGAGGCTTCGAAGCCTAGTTCGAACAAAGGAAACCACCACAACTGATGAGCTTCTAGGCTCACTTATTTACAAATAAAACAAAAAACAATTAGCTAGGCTTGAGTGTTAGTTGCAAAGTGAACAAATAAAGAGGAGATGTTTTAACAATTTCATTGCCACCACTATTTTCGAGTAGTTCCCAGCGATACCGCCCTATATTAAACGCGAGCACGCCAGGCGTGATCTCGGCACTGCAAGATGAAATTACATGGGTACGTTAGGCGTGTTCACTGGCACTGTATAAAGGTGAGATTAAAAAAGACGTATTTCGGCTTAACTACTAATATAGGCTGATGATGATGATGATAGAAAATATGACCAAATTCATGAAAAATCAAGAGTACGCCTGGCGTGCTCGCGGCATCGCGATAGGAATTCGTGAGGCATTGAATGTGTTAAAACAACATTAGTTTAAGACAAGAACAATGTCCATAGCTAGTGATAAAACTATTTAAAAAAAAATCCTTATTTGCATTTGCAGGAAAACCTGATATTTTTTACACTAGTGATGTGAAAGAGGGCAATCATAATGTTGTGCTCATCGCTTTGTTTTTATTTTATGTTTCATGGCATGTATACCCTTTCACAAACTTTATGACAATGCAAGAGGTAACATTGTTTTAGTACGTGCAACTGTCAGTCAAATTATGGTGTTCATTGCATGACACCTTTGATCCTTGGCTGTTTAGTTGTGTTGTGAGTGGTTGTGAGCTATGAATCTCTGAATGACTCGTAAAACTTTATGTCACATAAAAGGAGGCAGTAAACTAAAACATTGTAAAATCTTGACGTTAACTCCATATTGTCAGGGTTGCCAGCCGTATCCCGTTATCTTGTGGAATCTATTGTAGCTTAGATAATGACTGAAATATTTTTTTTTTGTTTTTGACAATCTAGGTGTTTGACCACAGATTACCTGTTTAGTGAAGGTGTGGTCGAAGATAGTCAAACACAAGAAACTACGCGAGCATAAATCGTGTGCTTATCGTATGCGACCATATAGGTTCGCAGTCGTATCAAAAGCCATAAATGCGTTATCTCTTACAATCAAGAAAGCGTTTCAAGTCAAAAAGCAATATTTGTACTATTTAATTTTTAACGTAAAATTCTCCATTTTTATTACTTATCATAAATTAGATCTCGCGTTACGCGAATATCCTGATCCTAACAAATTCATCTCCCCTTAACACGACACCCCATCAATCCCTTAAGGTCAAGAGCTGAACGAAGGTCACCCCGTTACCACAGAATAAAATAAAAGTAGGTAGTGACCAATTCACTTGGACAGTTGATAAAAGGAGCCACTGTAGCAACGTTCGAAGGAAACATTTAGTTCTATCAGTTTACCAAGTTAAAAGGTATTGTGGTTGATATTTAATTACTTAAGCTTTGTGTCGATGTAAGGGCGACTAGGTGACGCCAAAGAGGTTAATTGAGGTTTTTTTCCTTTAATTTTGGCGTCGCATTTTGAGCATTTGCCAGTGTCAAGTATGTTTACAAGATTCTTAAGTTTTATAAGTTGCCTCGTAGCACAATAGTTATAGTCAAAGTCCAGTCTTGGTCAAGTCCAGTCCGTATCAGTCAAGCCTAGTCATGCTTTAGTAAAGTAGTGGCAACTTTACTATGAAGCTTCGATGGAGTTTTGGAAGCAACACGAAAAGTCATGTTTCACCACATTTTATCATTTTCCTACACTCGCGCTTGTAATTCGGCACTTTATGAATAAAACACCACCATTTTTATGCATAAACACTCGACAAAACACTAGTTTTAGAAAAAAATACAACGGAGCGACCGACTCTTCCCGCGTTCCCGCCAAAACTTTTCTTGAAGCGCTGTTAGTTTTTTTTTTTACATTGCTATTTTACATGCATGAGTTTCTCTACAGTCTCATCTGATGGAAAGCGATAAAGTAGTCGAAGATGGAGCACGGTTGCTAAGGAAATACATATTCACGTTTTTCTTGAGCAACTCCGAGTTGTACTTAGTTGGAAACAGAGACGTAGGCAACAAGTTTCACACATCAGCAGTTCTTACAAGGAAAGTCTGAAAACGCTTCGTGCGTTTAAGGGGAATTTAGTATTTTGTAGCGATGATAGCTCAGTGGTTACCGCGGTCGGTACGCATCTTGAAGGGCGTGGGTTCAACCCCCAACAATGAGCTTGAGCTGCCGGTGAAGGAAAACATCGTGAGGAAACCATGGCATGGTGGTAGGGTACTTTCTTAAAATTCGGCTGGTTAGCTGCCACCCTCAAGTTGAAAATCTGCCCATAACCATCTAACGATGTGTTCCGGCAGTCTCACTTGAGAGCCAGTTCCATTCCGTCGTCGTTAGTCGTGTAGTTTTTAGGTACATTTAGTCTAGCTAGCCAGCCGAGTACAAGAAAGTACCCTACCACCATGCTATGGTTTCCTCACGATGTTTTTCCTTCACCGGCAGCTCAAGCTCATTGTTGGGGTTTGAACTCACGCCCTTCGGCATGCGAACCTACCGCGCTAACCACTGAGCTATCATCGCTACAAAACATACACGCTTCGCGGCAGAATATCTGGTACTGCGGTGGGTCTTACCTAGACGACCTTCTGCTAAGTAGATCAACAACCAAAAAAGAAGTTAATATTAATAATTTTATTATAAGGATTAAGAAAAACATGGTATACAAGCAAAGTTCAATATTCTTAGACTCTGCTTTAAATAATTCCGATTTTGACCTACAAATATGTTTAGAAAGTCCCGTTCAACTCCTAGGCTGTATCTAGGTACAGAGTAGGCAGTAGGCTAGGTACAATGAAATCTCGGGGCCTAATTCTGGACCGGATTGTAACGGTGCTTCAGGACTAGACAGCAGTCTAAATACCTAGCTATCTATACATAGCTAGCTAGTGAGATATGCGCTGTTCAAACTTAACCCGTTATTAAATAAAGAAACTCTTATGAAACATAGAAACATAGAACGCCAAAGGCGTGCTCTGTGCGTCGTAGGCAATATGATCGCCAGAAAATTTTTTCGAGCGGCGCCTGACGTGAAAATTACACTATTTAGGTCCTTTTGCCAGAGTTTTTACACGTGTCAACTCTGGACCTTATATTCAAAAAAGTCTCACGATACCATTCGCGTGGCCTACAATAACATTTTCAGACACCTGATGGGTCTGAGGTGGTATTGTAGCGCTTCCGAAATGTACACCGAAGCAAGAATAGACTCGTTTCCCGCTATACAGCGAAAAAGCATTGCATCTTTTATGCACAGAGTTGCTAGCTGTAGCAACTCTTTAGAAGATTGTTAGAAAGGCTGGTATTGACGCATACGTATAGACGCTGGGTGGAAATTGCCGCCTAAGCTTGTTATTTGTTATTATTATTCCGTAAGCTATGGATCATTGGTCTGAAATAAAATTTATTATTATTATTATTTATTATTTCCGTGTATTATGCATATATATACATTCATTTTTAAGATATGCAGTTACAATTTGGGGTAATGCTACTAAAATAAAAAATGTTTTAAGATGCCAAAATGCCAAAAAGAGCGATTAGAATAATTGAACGGTTAAAAAAACGTAATTCGGCAAAGAAACACTTTAAAAATAACAAAATAATGACTGAAATATCATAGTATATTTATAATAGCTTGTTAGAAATACATGCGGCTAATTTACCAAAAAATAAAGATAGACATCAGTACAACTTAAGAAATAAGGAAAAATTGTTCATCCCGTGGACTAGGTTAGTTACAGGGCCGTCATGCCAAAATACTAATGTACAACAAATTACCTACTTGTATATTACTGGCTTGAATTTTAAAACATTTAAACAGACACTAAAACATTTCTTTGAAATTAACCCATTTTACTATTTAAATGAATACAGTCTTGTCAATGAATATTTCGGAAAACTCATTTTTGTATAAGATGGAAACATAGTTTTGTTTAAGTTAAATTTGTTGTTAATTGCCTGCTACTTATTTTCAATTTCCTAAAGTGTTACGTAGTTTGTTAACTTAGCTTAGTTTGTTTGAAATTCAATTTAAGACGCTTTTTATTGTTTGGCCAAATTTAATAAATGATTCTGATTCTGATAGATACTACCACTATTGCCATTATAGACGTCGTGGCAACACTATACTAATTCTAGCTGAGAACCCAGCTGGCTGAGTAGGTTTCAGTCTAGGGCGGCAAATTTGGGGATCTAAAATATTTTACACCCTTCCTTAACTGAGTGGGTAGTACCCACTGTCATAATGTCAACACGGAAAAAAGCATTAAAAATGTCAAATGTGTGTGTAATTTTTAAAAAATAATAGATAGACAGATATAAACTCTTTATTGTGCAAGCTAGAAGACAAAAGAATATTATGAGCTAATGCCAAAAGTAGCGGTCTTAACGCTAAAAATGATCTCTTCTGAGCAACCGAGAATGAAAGACACGTTAATAATTAAAAACAGATGGGAGATGTGATATAATATTTTAAAAATTAAAACTAATAAAAATAATACATAAGTATGTAAAATGTTTGTTTATTTAAATAAAACTAAATATATACTGTAGTGTATAGTTACTAGCGGACGCCTCGCGATTTCACCCGCGTAGTTCCCGTTCCCGTGGGAATACAGGGATAAAACGTATTCTATGTCACCCTGAGGTAGTGTAGCTTCCCAACGGTGAAAGAATTTTTGAAATCGGTCCAGTAGTTTCAGGTGTATTTAATACAATCAAACAAATAATCAAATCTTTCCTCTTTATAATAGTATAGATAGAAGATAGATTGCCTTTTCTAGTCAACTAGCCAACAATTCTAGTGCCTAGACGAGAACTTCAAAACAAAAGACAACTACAGCTCAAACTTTCAGTGGTGGCGAACGCAACAGTTTAAATCTGTTCCACATTTGAACGTTCTGTGGCAGCGGTTACATCTGTGGCTGTCACCACGGCCGCTGTGTCACGTGTCAATGTCAGTTTGGCATGCCACATCTACACTAATAAAAACGAGAAAAGATTTGTTTTTTTTTGTTTGTATTGAATAGGCTTCGAAATTACAGGACCGATCTTAATAATTATTTCATTATTAGAATGCTATATTATCCGTTATGGACATTTAGGATCCGTAAAGAAACTTCAATAATGTAAGCCGAGCTGTGAAAAATTTACCGAAACCCCCTTTACTTAGCATACGCTACGAAAACTATTGACAATAGAATAAAGTGACGTTTTATAGAGCAAATTGACAGCTACAAATAAGTCCGCAATATCATATATCTAACTATTACAGTTGTCATCTACTATCTACACTAATTATAAACAGTAAAGATTTGATTTTTTGTTTGTTTGTTTGTATTGAACAGGCTCCGAAACTACTGGACCGATCTGAATAATTCTTTCACCATTAGAATGCTACATTATCACTGAGTGACATAGGCTATATTTATATTGTTAATAGAGTTTTGTTTTCCCGTGCGAAGCCGGGGCGAGCTGCTAGTTAAGAATATACATGCCATTATGCGGTTTCATTGCTTTGTTTTCCGTCACCAAAATATCAAGTGCGTATCATTCGACCCCTCATCACAGATACCTACTAAAAACATAATTTACATCCCAATTCGCAAAGACATTAGTGTTTCGCATAAAGTTATTATTTTTCCAAACGCCAAACCGGCTTTCGGATCGCTGTCATAAATTAAAAACTGACCATCCAATTTTTCAACTGTGGCAAATTTAGAAACTGCAATCTTCAATTGAATTTTTTCAATTTTGCTTGCAAACAACGACGGTGGCGCCACTGCGCCAGTGGGTACATAAGCTGGTAATTCAGTAATAAAAAACTTCTCTGTTTTGCCGCCATAAGAGATTACCTCAGGGACTAAAAAGTATAAAATCCTGCCATTTGTGAAGGATTTAGGTATAAGGAATAAAAGATTTTGTTTTTGTTTGCGATTTGGGTCGTTTGGTTTGCAGATAAAAGGCCCGCTGGGAGCACACCTAATTTTAGCTTTCACTCGTTTTAGGGTTCCAAAAAATTATAAAATCATGACCTCACTGCGGATCACAAGAATGTATTTTCAAATATTTTTTTCCACATGTGTTTTTATTTTATTTTTTGTTTATTGAATAGTTTATTCAATTTTATACAGATACATTTTGTAAAGCGCCTTTCTACACAATTCTTTTTTATATATTTTTTTTTCTTTGGTTTTGGCGTCGCGTTTTAGCATTTGCCAGTGTCAAGTAAGTATATATTTTCAAGTTTCAAAAGTTAAATAAGTGTCCTCGTAGCTAAAGTTATAGTCAAAGTCCAGTCTTGGTCAAGTACAGTCCGTGTGAGTCAAGTCCAGTCATGCTCTAGTAAAGTAGTGCTAACTTTACTATAAAGCTTCGATGGAGTTTTGGAAGCAACACAAAAAGTCATTTTTCACCACATTATATCATTTTCCCACACTTGCGCTTGTAATTCGGCATTTTATGAATAAAACACCGCCATTTTTCTGCATAAACACTCGACAAAACAGTAGTCATGGAAAAAAATACAACGGAGCGACTAAATATTTATCATAATCTTGTTTCAAAAACAGTGATCCCCTCAAAAATGGCATCAAGATAAATCTTTTGTTTACAATTATTTTACTGCCTTTTATTTTAGTGTCTATGTATTTAAAATGTAGTTTAAAATATTTTTACTTGTGTATGTTGTTTGTAGTTTTACTCGTGTTGTATTGAGTGTATTAAAAAGAAGTGTTCTCTATTTCTTTCTTACTTCTTTCTTTCGGAAATAAAGGTATCAATATAGTCTCATTTTGTCGTGAAAGCGTAACAACCATTTCACGGAACCCTAACAACAAAAGTTCCGCTCGCGCTATCTCCATTTATTTTATTTATCTGTGTTTGACGTTTGTGAAGGATTCCACACACAAAGATTTTGTTTTCGTTTGTGATTTGGGTCCAAATGTCAGGAGACAACGTTGATCGCGGTGGACGTGAATAGGCCTTGTTTGACTCTGAGTTAAACCTGCTTTTTCACTTGGGGACAAGAATTAAGAGATACGTGTATCTGGCTCTACAGCTGTTTTTTTGGGAGCCTTTTCGGGAAATCTGCCAAAACTTTAACATTTATTACGCAAAATTTTAACGTCTCAAAGTAGAGATGCTCTGAAATTCGTTTTGCTACTCAAAGTTCTGGATACCGCTGCAATGGTCATAAATAAATAAATATCGTAGCACATTACACACGGCGCCATCTGGCTCCAAATTAAGCAGAGCCTATGTGATGGAAGACAGATAACTGATAGAATACATGAATACTTTTTTTTTGTAAATGCGTACTTATAATACATACAGAACACCCAGGCACAGAAGTTGATGCATAAAATGTTTGTCCTGAGCGGGAATCGAGCCCACACACTTTTTAGCTCTTAAGGCAGATGTGCTACCAATGAGGCAACTAGGCTGTCATGGCAGGCGTTCCATTAGGAAAGCGTCTCGTTCGTTCCTGGGTGTCTGCCGTGCAACTCTTTTAATTGCCTACCTTTTAGGTCTACCTACCTATTGCTAGTGAAATTACAATTCTCAATATAATAAGCGTCAAAGCAGTGATGCCCTGGTATTTATTTTCTTACAAATGTTTTTTTTAATATAAATGTAAACAAAGTGCGTGACACTAGTTTGTACAGTTTGAATTTGCCGCGTAATAACTTCGAAGTATAATAATTTATCTGTGAACTTGTTGGATTCTGTGGAGCGGTTTGTCACATTGACAGCACGGTAAATACAGAGATTATGTCAGTTTAAACAGATGAGAATTTTATGGTAATTTAAACATTAACGATTTATAAGAATTGGTGAAACATATAGCTTTAAATATTGTTTCTCTTTTCAGGTGAAAATTGTGATTAATTAATAATGTTAAAGAATTTTTTGTAATAGTATTAAAGCTAGTTAGTGTACTAAAATAAAACTCCACTCTTTTCAGAGCAACTCAATTTCGGTTATTGTTTTTATATTCACGATAATAATATCCAAGGATAGATATAAATAACACATTATATAAATATAATGAGACAATCGATACGAATCGATGTCCATGACAATTGCAGAGATACACATAAGTTTTTTACGTTAAAAGTAATGAGACGAAGGAGACGCTCTCCTGATGGTAAGAGATAACGCCTATCCATGACC
This sequence comes from Biston betularia, assembly GCA_905404145.2. NCBI lineage: Eukaryota > Metazoa > Arthropoda > Insecta > Lepidoptera > Geometridae > Biston > Biston betularia. The sequence continues at coordinate 1,463,792 of FR989883.1, forward strand.
ATTGCAGCGATACACAGAACATTGAGTAGCAAAACAAAGTCTTGGGCATCACTGCTTTGGCGCTCATTACTTTGAGACTATCGACGGTTAGTCTCGACAGCCCAGTAATTTCGCTAGCTGCAGTATACTTCAAACCGGAACACAGTAATGGTTCTACACGGTTTACACACTACTGCTTGGCGGCAGAATATCTGGTACAGCGTATACATTATATCGCTGGATATGTACCACTGCAATGGTCATGGGCAACGTTATCTCTTACCATCACAGCGTTTCATTTGACTTACCACAAAAAACCCATTGGAATAATAATATAATCATATTCAACGCGATGACAAAAAATATTAAAAAAACTTCAAACAAGTTCAATAATCTTGACCGTCTTGAAATGTAAAATATATTTACAAAACTTTTGACCTACAAATGTAGAGTCTAAGAGCGAACTCTCCTCGAATCAATAACCATTACAAAACGAGTCGGAAACAGACCTGGAAAATTATTTGCTTTCTTATTTTTTCTAAAAGTGTGTCTATGTTATTTTGTTTTTTTATTTGTTTTACGGCTAAAACTGTGCAGAATGGGGTTACATATAGATGTGCGGCTTGATTCAAAATGATTTATCTCAAAAAAGTTTTTATTTGCGAATTCACGCCGATTTTTGTCCACGTGTGTATACAAAACAATTTCAAACTTTTATTAATTCTCAGATGCACAGTGCAAAAGAGATTAAATACATTTGCCATGTATTGAATGAAATGTGTTATATACTAAATAGGCTATAATTTTGGCAAATCCAAAATATATTCCAAAGCCAGTAAACAGAAAAAAAAACTCGAAAGAATTCGATTAGAAACTATTTGGATGCGACTTAAAAAAAAAGTTAGAAGTGACTTACCGTTGTTCGCGTGTTCGATATTCAAACAGCAAGTGTGTTTATCTAACGACCTTCCAACAGGCTTGCGCGCGCGCAACTGGACAGCACTCCATTGCGCAGCATCCCTCGGACGTTGAACTCCCTCCTTGGAAGCTATAGAGCTATTAAAACCATCGTAAAAAATTTATAAACTTTATCTGACCCAATAGTTAATGTTGTTTTCTGTAACGGTGTGTTCCGGCAGCCTCATTTAAGAGCCAGTTCCATTCCAGACTAGGTGTGCTTTACCATCTTCGACCACACCTTTACTTAACATTAGGTGAGCTGTGGTCAAAACAACTAGCCTGTCAACAATTAAAAAAAACTCAAATTCAGAGGAAACCGCTTTTTCTAGGTAAACGTGCTTCATCTTAGACTATGCTTAACGTCAGTTAGGGCGTGGTCGCAAATCTATTTAGAAAAAAAAACTTTGCTTTAAGATCGTTTGTCTTAAAATCGAAATTTCATTTAATTTGTGTGACTTCCATCACACAAGCTCTGCTTAGTTTGGAGCCAGCTGACGCTGTGTGTATACTCCTATGACATTTATTTATATTTTATTTATTTAACAAACATACTTACAAAACTTTAGGTCGTGATTGTATCCGCTGCATTGAGATTTTTTGTGTAAATTATTCGAAATAGTCCGTATTTTATACCTACCAAAAATAGAAAAGTTGTCCTAAAAAATTCTAAATTTAATCAAAAGAGTGGTTTTCAAGTCGAAAGTAAGTCGGTATCCTCAGTGTTCCATCGTATAGCGCATCTTTGCTAATGGAAGGATTTGAACATTAACATTTGTATAAACAAATGTTTGTTCTGTGTCTGGGTGTTCTGTATGTATTATAAGTACCTATGTATTTACAAAAAAAAAAGTATTTATGTATTCTATCAGTTATCTGACTTCCATCACACAAGCTCTGCTTAGTTTGGAACCAGATGGCGCTGTGTGTAGGTTTAGTCCTACGATATTTATTTTATTTATCAGGAACGCGGACATAAACATATAAAAGCAGTGACATGGTTTTTTCATGTTTACACAAAAACTTCCATCTTACAGAGTTACTTTCAAATTTGCAACGATAATATTGGCTACAACAACTCTATAGAGTTACTGATCAGGACACACGGTATAGCGTTAGTTCATCGACATCGTCAGGTAATATATTAAGTGTTCAGGTAAAATATACTCGGCTGTGTATTTTAGGAGTTCACATTCACGTATACATACATACATACTTATATGTATAATATAAGTAAACAATAAAAACAATGAAACTGTTTATTGTTCACACTTATTAAACAAAATAAAAAATACCTTAAATTATACTACCTATTTACAAAATGTATACAAAAAACTTAGTCTAAAAAACCGTCAGAGGTGATATGTGGCCAGAATGCTGGCAACATTGCCACGCTGGATGGGAATGCTTGGCTATTGACCAAAGTAGATACCAGCATTCTGGTCACCTGAAGCCTCCTCTAGACGTTTGGCCAGGTCCCGATACAGTTCGAGAGCGGCCGGCCCCCACGGACCTAAAGTTACATTCTAATAGTAATTTTTTATATATATAGTAAGCCTATGTCACTCAGTGATAATGTAGCTTTATAATGATAAAAGAATTATTCAGATCCGTCCAGTAGTTTTGGAGCCTATTCCATACAAACAAACAAACAAAACATCAAATCTTTCCTCTTTATAATTAGTGTATAGGTATAGAACACCCAGACACATAACAAACATTTATCGTCACATAAATGTTTGTCCCGGTGGAAATCGAATCCACGCTCTACAGCTCTTACAGCAACCATACCACCAATGAGCCAACAGGGCTGTCAAAAAGAATCAAATTTATGGATTGCCTGTATTTGCTATACTATAGGAATGTGTATGTATATTACCTCTTTTTTCTCTTATAGTTTTGATGTCAAAAGGATAAATTTAAAAAGATAGATAAAGAAGATAAAGAATTTATTTCTTTTGAACATATACCACAGGTAAATTACAGTTTTAACAAAACAACTTGCTTCATAACAACAAACTTGCTCACTACTTATTTACTAACTTAAAATAAGGTAGGATATACTAAGTTAAAATCACTGGACTCCACACTAGGATTGTTTTGCGGAGAAAAATATACCTACAAGTCAAGTCAAACGTTTAATTTGTTAATAAATATAACATTTGGCAAGTGGTTACTGCAGAGAGAGGAGGATTTTAGGACTTGTGGTTATTTTAATTAGATTTTTGTTAAATTATATTTTTAAAGTTTATGTCAAATTAGTTCTAGATATTAAGTAAGATTAGGGTTTTAATCAATAAGTTGTTGTCAAATGAGTTAAATTTAAGTCCTCATCACTGTTGTAATTGGAACGACTGACTAAATTTTTTTTTTTTTTTTTGCTAAACCTAAATATATATACCTTGAATATTCAAAATAAACTTCCGCAAAGTAACGCCTCAATCAATCAAGTATAACATCTATCAGTTCTGAACTCTATATGTACTTGATTTCTTCAACGGTTCACTTATTTAATAAAATTAAATAACAGTATTTAAATCTAGTCAATGAAGTCTTTAAGTTCATGTTCAAATTTATCATGATCATGTTCAAAGTCATCAAAATTTTCATCACTGTGATAACTTCTATGAAATTTATGATGAAAATCCATACCATCATCATTCTTGTCCAAATCTTTATTGCTTCTATGAAATTTATGATGAAAATCCACATCATCATCATTCTTGTCCAAATCTTCATTGCTTCTATGAAATTTATGATGAAAATCCACATCATCATCATTCTTGTCCAAATCTTCATTGCTTCTATGAAATTTATCGTGAAAAGATTCCTCTTTATCTTTCTTCTTATCATCTTTATGAAAATAGTTATGTAAACCGTCTACGACGCCTTTTTTGAGATTGTAAACGTAATCCTTTATACCTCTAAATAGTTTAGCAATTCCATTTCCTTTATTATCTTCTGTATCTTTAGTAATATGAACATACGTAAATGAAGTTTTTTTCAGCTGTTTGTGTTCGTCGCCTGTGTCGTTTTTGATAACTTTATTAACACTTATAGTTGTATTAGCCACGTTTATAGGTTTTGAAAGACCGAAGCCAGAAACTATTGGTGGCAAAGGCCTGTCGTCCGGTATGTCTATTACGTGTTCTGTCACTTCATAACTGCTTGAAGGTTTGGGAGATAAAAATCCAAACTGGCTTGAAGTGGTGACTGATGGGTTGATTGTGGAGATTAGAGTAGTGCCTGATGTAGTAGACCCTAAAGTAGAACTTGCCAAAGTGATAGTGGAACTGCTTAAAGAATTAACGGTCGAACTTGAACTGCTTGATGGATTGGTGGAGCTTAAAGTAGTGTTTGATGGATTCAAGGTGGAGTTTGAAGAAGGTGCAAGTAGTAATAGTGCCTGAAAATATACAAAGACTCGTTAGTGATTAAATCTGATACATATTTGTATACGTAAACTTATAATCTCATAAAGTATTTTAATGTCAGTCATAAAATTCAACCACTTAATTTTGAGTTTTTACTGCTCGAGATATTTTGAATTTTATTACGGTTGCGATCCTTTGATTAGAAGATGAAATCACACAAATATCACGAAATGTAATTATAGGGGTGTATAATAAAGGATTACGCGACGGTTTTAGAAACCATACGGGCTTTTCGGTGCCGGAAAACATCGAGAGGAAACGGTAAGGAAAAAAATCAAAGGCGTATGACGTATGTGTATTAGGAAGCTCATGTTCAAGTAAATTGTGGTTACATTAGGATCTTATACTTAGCTAAGTTACCAAAAATGTAAGCTTTAATGGGTATGCAAAAATTATAAGTACATTTTTAATTAGTAACTTGAAAAAAAGTGAAGACAAAAATACATACATTCATACAAACTTACTAGTATTTATTTTGATTTCTTTGACCATAAAGCCTAAGAATGTACTTATTTTTGATAATAATTATTGATTGTGTTATCATTTTCAAATGTGTAATAAATGTCATTATTGTAAATTAGCATTATGTGATTAATTATTATCCTAACCTAATTTTGTTTATTTAATTTTGACATATAACCTACCACTTGAATAAATAAATATTTAAAATGATAATTAATGTAAGGTTATAGCCATCACCGCTAAGCTATCACCAAATTTAATTGTACATTACAAACTGCTACGCAGTTTAGCAGAATTCTATTTTTTTTATCCTGAATACGCTTGATAACACCCTGCACAATTTGCGGTCTATGGAACACGTTTACCAAAAAAAACCTATTACGCTAGATTTGAAGACATCCATATAGTACCTAACAGGGAACACAGACTCCGGCAGAGAGTTCCACAACCTCGCGGTGCGAATAAAAAATGTGGAATCAAAACAGTTTGTGTGGGGTACATGGGGAATATCCACAATGTAGGTACGGATGACGTTTTGGTCGTGTTTGTCTGGCCGTCCGGTATTAAAAAGGAGGGCCAAAACTTTTTGTAAAACATTAGCTGCATACCCATGAATAATTATTGAGCCATATTTCACCACAGTTCGAGTTTTAATCTTATGATAAACTAGCGACCCGCCCCGGCTTCGCACGGGTGCAAAATTCGAAAAAAAGTAGTCGCGAAAATATTCAAAGAAATTATGTGCTGTAAAAGGCCATATAAATCTATGTTAAATCAACAATCTATTTATGGTATTTAATTAAATAAGGAATAATGCTGTAGTGCTTAAAATCGCTTCGAAAATTAGCTATTATTTGCCGTAAAAAGTAAATGACAAAAAATGGTTTTGTGGGATATCGATAAGAGATAGACATATACCATCGCGGACTTTTCTGTAGACCTTTTCAAGGTGCAATACTTAGTAATACTTTTTTTATAAATCCTGTAAGGTTAAGCCTGCGTACGCAATGTAAGCGGCAAGAAATGTAAGAATTTACGACACCACATTAGAAACCCTGAAAATAACAGTATTTTTTTTTAGTTTTTTTTTGTTTTTTTTTTGTTGTTTTTGTTTTTTTTTTTTTCATTATTTAATAGTTGTTATTATACATAAAAACCTTCCTCTTGAATCACTCTACCTATTACAAAAAACCGCATCAAAATCCGTTGCGTAATTTTAAAGATTTAAGCATACAGACAAAAATAGCGACTTTGTTTTATACTATGTAGTGACTTGTTAAATTGTGTCATATGTTTTTGTATTTGATTTCAGACGAACATGTTGGAAAGTTACTCTACATAATGTTAATAATTATTACAAAGATTTTTTTTCTCAAATACAACTTACAATTTAAGATCGTGTATGGTGTACTGTTCGTATTCATGGGACGGCTCTACCAAGTACCAACTCGAGGCATTGGAGTCGATCGAGAGACGCGACAGGAGACTACTGCTAACCACACCTTACTGGGGTCTCGGCTTCGAAGCCTTGAGCATCGTCGTAGAGTTGCTGGCTTGTCGGTTTTCTACTGGATACATTTCAGAGAGTGTGTGAGTCACCTTTTCATTACCGGACGGTTAGGCAGATACGGCCAAAGCACCATCCGTACATTTCCCAAGTACGTACTAAAAGCGTTGGTTCCACTTTTTTCTTACGCACAGCGAGGATGTGGTATTTTATATTTGTATGCTGTATGCGTCTGTATTTCCCGTGAAGTTGAATTTGGGTGTCTTCAGGTTAGAATAGATAAATAAATAAATAAATATCGTAGGACTATACACACAGCGCCATCTGGCCCAAACTAAGCAGAGCTTATGTGATGGAAGTCAGATAACTGATAGAATACATAAATACTTTCTTTTTGTAAATACATACTTATAATACATACAGAGGACACAGAACAAACATTTGTTTATTCACAAAATGTTTGCCCTGAGTGGGAATCGAACCCACGCCCTGCAGCTCTCAAGGCAGATATACTACCAATGAGCCAACGGGGCTGTCTGTCTGGCTGTCAGATGTACTCCGACTTAGACCTCATCCTGATCAACATCAGGTCGGGTGTGGTCAAACGCAATCTTATATTGAATTTAAAAAAATTAAGCTTATTCGTGCCGGACGAGAACCTACCTAGTTCTCGTTTTATAGATTTTTATTGTGTACACGAAAAATAGAAAAATTTATAGTAACAAAGAATCTTATGAGCTAGTACCACAAGTGGCCGTCTTATCGATAAAAGCGATCTCTTCGAGACAACCAAGAATGATAAACACGTCACTGATTAAGCACAGATCGAAGTTGTAACACTTTTGAGTTTTATGTTTGAAAAGAAAAACTTACCAGAGAAATCACAATTGTTCTTTCGCCCATCTTTAAAAGTTAATTAGTTTCAATCGTCTCGCGTTCTACCACCAACGAGGACTTCATTTAAACTGAAACAATTTCGACAACAATTATATAACAACAAAAAACTATGCGGGCGATTATCAACAAAACAAAGATTAATTGATTCGTTACACTTTTTGTACAGATAGTTTTTAAAGTATTTGTCCGGTAAACGCACAGACATAATTAGCAGTTATTGATTGATATGTCGAAGAATTTAAGAGCCAGAAACATGAACTCTGAAATCCCAGACGAAGTAGGTATTGCAAGACCTTTGAAATTGAGCTATTTAATGTCCGAAACCTTTTCTTAAAAGATTTAAGTAATAATAGAGAGAGATTAAAGGGAAAGAAAAATCGTGAATCTGCAAATGGTGTGTAGGACGCCTTGAGAGTAGTAGAGTGACGATATCCGCAGTGGCTGGAAGCAAACATCCAAAGATCGAGCTGAGTGGCGTGTCCTGGGACAGATCTTTGCCCAGTAGTGGATTATGCTAAGTTGTTGATGATTATGAAAGGAAAAGAAAATATGACGATTTGTTATTAAAAGTTGTCAATTGTTTTTGATTTGGAGTGTTAAAAACTGTCAATGGAGAAAAACGTAGTGAGGAAATCTAGTATATTGATAGAACACTTTCTAAATTTCAATAGATATATAATAATTAAGATATGCATTAGCCTACGTAAGTAATGGGAGTTTCGACAGCCTTGTTGGGACACTGTTTGGCTTCAAATGTGTTGTAGGTAGTAATTATGAGTAGTAGTACTTACCGAGTTAGTTAGGAAAATAGCTAATTATTTTCCTATTCAGCTAAGACAAATAGAAATAAGAAATTAAATTAGCTTAAAGGTCATTTACTAGCTATTTGGCGACATAAAGCCTCACTTTGTTCACGTCGTTTCACGTCCTGTACAATCAGATCTAAGTTAAAAATGAAAAGTAAAAACTGATATAAAGAAGTACCAAAAGGTTTTTGGTCTCGACAGTAAGGAAATAAGTGAAGTAGGTGCAGTTGTTTGTATTTATAGGCAGTCAGTGAATCAGAACTTGCCTTTGTTGGCGGGCTTAAATAGTTCGGGAAAGACGATGACTCATCTATCAACCGGATAGCAAGATATCTGTGGTACGTAGAGGAATTAAAGATATGTTCCATACGAGCCGGACGCCTCGCGGTGTCACCCGCGTAGTTCCCGTTCCTGTGAGAATACAGGGATAAAAAGTAGCCTATGTCACCCGGGGATAGTGTAGCTTCCCAACAAGGAAAGAATTTTTGAAATCGGTTCAGTAGTTTCGTAGCCTATTCAATACAAACAAACAATCAAATCTTTCCTCTTTATAATAGTACTAGCAGACGCCTCGCGGTTTCACCTGCGCAGTTCCCGTTCTCGTGGGAATACAGGGATAAAAAGTAGCCTATGTCACCCGGGGATAGTGTAGCTTCCCAACGGTGAAACAATTTTTGAAATCAATCCAGTAGTTTCGGAGCCTATTCAATACAAATAAATAATCAAATCTTTCCTCTTTATAATAGTATAGAAGAGTAGGCTTGCGTTTGACCTCCAACTCCCCTGATGTTAAGCGAAGGTGCGGTCTACAATGTAGCATGCCAACTAAATTATTTTATTTTATGTAAAAAACGAACAGCTGATAAATAAATAATCAATATTAAAACAAGCATGCAAGTACTGCAGCTAGCGAAATTACTGGGCTGTTGAGACTAACCATCGACAATCTTAAAGTAATCAGCACCATAGCAGTGATGCCCTGGACTTTGTTTTGCTACTTAAAGTTCTGTGTATCGCTGCAACGGTCATGGACAGGAGTTATCTCTTACCATCATGAGAGCGTCTCGATTGTCTTCTTACATTTTAAAAAAAACTTATGTGTATCTCTGCAATTGTCATGGACACGCAGTATAATATACAATTAAGAGAGCGTATCGATTGTCTCATTATATTTATACTAAAAAACTTTTGTATGAAAATAAATAAATAAAATAGAAAACTGAATTCATGGAAAAAAAACTTTTTATATCAATTTATTATTTCTAATTAAATTTAAACATGTACAAAATATTTATTTAAAATCATAAAAAGTATTTCGTATTCTCGCAATTTCTCACTGACCCCTCAAAGTGTAGTTAAGTAAATACCAAATCCATCAAACATTCTGAGAATTACTTTGTACAAATAATTACAAAGGGATAGTAGGTATTTCTATGTTAAAGTTAGTAGTAAGTTCGCTGTACCGTACCATTCACAGAGATATTGTACTTCACAAAGTGAGTGTGTCTATTCAATCCACAGATTAGACAGATATGTCACTAGACGCTGAATACTTCAGTTTTTCTTTAGGTATATATTTTCGTGGTGGTAATAACTGGAACATATAGAAGCCATCACCACTGGTCACGAGTACGGGATAACGTACGTTTAATACAAAAAAAAAAAGTACAAAAAAAAAAGTATTTATGTATTCTATCAGTTATCTGACTTCCATCACACAAGCTCTGCTTAGTTTGGGGTCAGATGGCGCTGTATGTATAGTCCTACAATATTTAATTTTAATTTTTTAATTTAATTTTGTCGTTTTGTAGCCTTCATCATAGAGACAAAGCTGAGTAAACGCGCGCGTCAAATGCACGTCAGTTTCCATATTACGGTACTTTCACGTATATCATACAAAAGTCAAGTCAAAATAAGACTAAGTCACACAATGTAAGTTATCGTCAAGCTCAGTTATGACTTAGTAGAAGCGATTTTACTGCAACCTTTGATGGCACAAAAAGTCATGTTTCACCACATCATTTATCGGTTATCCAAACCCGCACTCGGCACTTTGTGACTTAAAAGCTCACTATTTATATACATAAACAAGCGAATAACACAAGTTTTTAAAACAAATACAATGCGGCGACGATTTACTTCCACGTTCTTTGTGCTAGACATTGGAATGCGCTGACTGAGTGGGTGTTCCCCGTTGGATATAATCTGGGTGTCTTCAAGTCGAAAGTGAATCGGTATATTCTAGGCAAGCGTACTCCATTTTAGACCGCATCATCACTTAACATGAGGCGAGATGGCGGTCAAACGTTTGCCTATTTCTTATTAAAAAAAACAATTCCGAGCTCCCGTCAAAACTCCGTTTTTTAATTATTACTTACAGTTCTGTTGTACACATAATCAGGTTGTGCACGTTTTGTGAATTCCATTATTTCTTACCATAAACAAAAAAAACCTACTGCCTAGTTGAAGCTTTTCGGTAAAGTAAATACAAACATAATCAAAAGAAAGATTTTATTTTTTTGTTTGTATTGAATAAGCTCCGAAATAACTGGACCGATTTCAAAAACTCTTTCTTCGTTGGGAAGCTACTCTGTATTCCCACGGGGACGGGAACTACGCGGGTGAAACCGCGAAGCGTCCGCTAGTGGGTTCGATTGCCACTCAGGACCAACATTTGTGTGACTAACATCGATGTTTGTTCTGTGTCTGGGTGTACTGTATGTATTTACAAAAAAAAAGTATTTAAGTATTATATCAGTTATCTGTCGTCCATAGCACAAGCTTTGCTTAGTTTGGGGTCAGATGGCGCTGTGTGTAATGTCCTATGATATTTATTTATTTATTTATAGTTTGTTATATTTAAGGGTAAAATTCTAATTTATTTCTCGGTTTCATGCCCAAACGGGCGAACGGGTGACTCAAGCGGTAAGTCTTTGAGCATCTCTATAGATTGATTTCTCTAGGATTTGACCCGCCTCCTAAGTACGGTCAGCAAAACAAATACATTAATAAAATCAAGGGAAATACATATTCTCAAATTCTATCCGCTAACCTTACGTCACAGCATTTTCTACTTTCAAGTTAGAGAATAGAGTAGTAAATGGGTTCAACGGCGGGGACAAGTAGAATTAAGTGTCGGTTCTAGCGACTAAGTAAACCTAATCAATTTACGATGTGCCATTTCGTCCTGCGTTTGCTTCGTTCGGATATTTTGTTTTCTAGTGAATTTTAAGTGTTCTAATAGTTTGCGTTGTCGCCTCTTGCCCTTTGGCCTACGTAATTAATTTAGTTTATGTTCGCCTCTAATTTGGATCGTCCTCCCAGAGTCGTTCCTTATATGTGGGTTCAATTCCGACAGGACAAACATTTATGTGACGATACAAATACAAATAGATGTTTGTTCTGTATTATAAGTATGAATTTACTAAAAAACCGGCCAAGTGCGAGTCGGACTCACGCACGAAGGGTTCCGTGCCATTATCTATAAAAACGGTAAACAATCTTGTTTGTTGTATGGGAGCCTCCCTTAAATATTTATTTTATTTTATTTTTAGTATTTGTTGTTATAGCGGCAATAGAAATACATCATCTGTGAAAATTTTAACTGTTTATCTATCACCGTTCTTAATAATTAACCCTGCAGGTTTTGTATTTAACATAGAAAAAAACATAAAATTTAACTTGAAATACTTTATCAATACAGGTAGGAATCGCTGAACCTCACGACACGGGACTCCTAAGTCTGAGATTCAGATAAAAGAAGATAAGAAATTTTGCCATAACATACCAATGACATGTTACACACATAACCTACATAGTTAGCTAACATTTATGTATGTAACGCAATAAAATATTGAGTACTGAAACGGACTATCATAAAAATACCCTTCTCAAGTAGTTGTGTAGAAACAGAAACAGCTACTGCAAGATAAATACGTCGCGGTTTAATTTCACATAGCAATCTCGTTTGTATTCTTGCCATGTTGACAATGTCAGGCGTAAAGCGTTTGAAAGTAAGCTCAAATTGTAATTTGCAAAATAAAATACATTGTAGGTAAGTTTAAAAAATAGACATATAATTATTTAATTACCCTCAACAGAATGTTGTCTGTTCTCTGGAGAGATGTGAGATTACATTAATGCATATCAGCCCTTGTTATGTCTGAGCAACGATGAAATATGCGCTAGACGTGGTATATACCTGTCATTGTGTGGTATTGACAGCTCTGTTAGTAAAACAAAACAAATGATTGTTCTGTATTTATTATAAGTATGTATATTTACGAAAAAATAAAAAAATAGTTAAATGAATTCCATAGTACAAGCTTTGCTTAGTTTGGGGTCAGATGGCGCTGTGTGTAATGTCCTACGATGTTCGTTATTTATTTATTCGATTCTCATAATTTGTAAATTTATAGTGTGACATTGTGTCTCATTTTTTCAAAATACATGTAACATTTTATATCTAATTTCATAAATTTCTAAACGTAAAATTGCAAAATATGTGACATCACACTAGGTAGGGTCTTACAAATGTGATCAGCTGTGACGAGGACGGGGGAATGTTCCACCCAACTCACTGGAGCTACTATGCCAGCGGCCCAGAGCCTCGCTCCGATACTTCAAGAAGCTGGGTTGGCTTGGGTAGACGCTTGTAGAGGTAAATGCACAATACACCCCAAACGGGGCATTAGTGCAGGACCTAACGCCCCCACTTTGAATAAGATAGATAGATATAACTCCTTATTGTGCACACCATAAATAGAAAAAAGTACAGAAAACAAAGAACCTTATGAACTAGAACTTAGCAAGAAAAAAGAATAAGGACGGGGAAGGGGTAAAAAATCATGAAATTCGTGTAACGTAATTTATGGATGGGCAATGCTTTCAGGCACTCATCAGACAGCTTATTGTAAAAGAGATATTACAACATTTTTAATATCGTGCTGTTCTGTTAACTGAACGGTATTATGTTTATAGGATGTCTATTGGTAAATTTCGTCGGTGGTTAAGATTCCTTCGTGTAGGTATAGTAGAGTGAGCGCCTGGAGCATGTGAATAATGCGTTATATTCTCTCGTCGTGGCAGAGATTTCAGCTGGAGTCTGATTATGGAGAGCAGCTGTTTATACGAGGGACACGAGTTATCTCTTACCATCAGGAGAGCGTATCATCATCATCAGCCCAATCGTCTACATAGTGTTGCCTGCCATTACCAGATATTCTTTTTTGGTGATAAGCTAGGTGTTTGATCAAAGCTCAACTGGTGTTTTAAAGTGGACGAAGATGGTGACTACACCTAGACCGGACAAAGTAACAACTAATATTCGATATTTAATACATTTTTTTAATTTTTAAAACAAGCTTTTATCTGCGGCATAAAAAACTAAAAATTTAATAATATATTTTTGTAAGTATTTGGTGTGTATACCTACACTTCCTAGCTACCTACATTCACCACTTACATTACTACCACTTACATTCTTATAAGATTAAGGCACACAAGTATAGTAAGTACGTTAGAGCATAAGCTCGCCGAGAAGATGTCTGATGAAGACAAGCGCTGTTGGGGCTGCGGACGAGTGCGCAAGTGTTCCCGTGGCCCTAACTGCAAGCGCGGAGAAGGAACACCCCAGGGTTTTTAGTGGGTAGGCCGCCACTCTCTGTAATCTCAAAGTATAGTAAGTACGTACCTAGCTTGTAACCTGTAACGGGTAGTGTCTTAAGCTATTAAGAATATAGGTAAGTACCTACACGCCAAATACTTACTAGAATTATTTTTTTAGTTCAATGGCCCAGATAAAAACTTGTTTTTAAAAATATTTTCAGTTGATATTTTAGAGATTGCTCCTCAAGACGAATCAATCGAGCCCAAACTCGGTGGGGTTATTGTTTTATCACAGAGATACCGCGGCCACCTTCTAGCTTCATCATCAGACCCTGGATAACGTCTAGGCATAAAGTGCTCTTCAATACGAATCAATCGAGCCCAAATTGGATAAGTTTATCATGTTTAGTTCATAAGTTCATATCATATCATTATATTATCACTAAAGATACAAAAGTACACAAAATTTGAGTCCAATCGGGCATCAGGAAGTGGGTCAAATTTAACGCGCAAAATTCCACCCGAACAAACACACATACATAAAAACCTGTAAAGTTGGCATGAGTGGGCACGTGATTTAAAGACAGTCTCGAACATTTTTTACGTTACTGTTAACGTTATCGCTAATAGAATGTTTCTTTGTCTATCCAACACCAGCAGCGCAAACTCTTTGTTACGATTTGAATCTATATTCTTTAGGTGTGTAATCCGACTGAACTAACCACTGAGCTATCATTGTTACGAATTTTTACAAAGTTTCGTTGCTTTGACTGCTGCTGTGTTTGTTTTTATAACCAATTCGAATTCCTTAAGCCTTCCGTTAGCCAATACCTAACTCAAATCCACCAAAAAAGCAATCTTTCGCCCAATAAAAAACCAATAAAATATCGCTTAGCCAAATGGGAACGGAAATGACGTTTGATCCCGTTGTTTTCCGGAGCGTATCAAATCGTTATGGGCCGGTCCGCACCTCGCTCTGGTCGAGGATGATATCACTTTTCGAAGCCGTGACCAGTGTTGGGAGACAGCGGTCAAAGTTTCTAAGGTGCATTTTTTCTATTCGAATTTGATTCAAAGGAAATAGCTTTTAAATAGATATAGATTTAACGTACAATTTGTGTTGTTTTTTTCATGTATGGCAAAATTCATACATGGCAAAAAAACATTTTTGTAAGAATATGACGTGTTTTTTTTGTTTTAGGTCTATCGGAAATAGTATTCGACAAAAAATGTTTGTTCAGTTTGCAAAATATATGAAAGTTAATAATTATATATTTTTCGCAGCGAAATACCTATGCTAAGCTTAATCTCATTCTGCTTTTGCGAATCGATACTTCGTGTTTTAAAATATTTGTAGCATTGATCTCAAAAAAAATTGCATGTTTGGTGAACGTTTTTGCTTTATCAATGATCAACAATTCCTGCCAATAGGTAACAAACTATATGTGAGCCAAATTTCATTCAAATCCATATACACGTTTTTTCGTTACTGAGTAACAAACATCAAAACATCCAAATATACAAACTTTTGTATTGATAATATTAAAGTAGGGTCTGATATAAAAATTACTTTATATGTTAATCCAAGTAATAAATTATACGTGTACCAAATTTAATTCAAATCCGTACAGCCGTTTTTACGTGATCGTGTAAAGAATATCTAACCCTACAAACTTTCATATTTATAATATTAGTAGGATGTATTATTTTATTTACTTATGACAAAAAAGACAGTATACATAAAAACAGAAGAAGAATCCATTCAAACGTATGGATTTATGATAATTTTTTTTAAATCTACATGTATTTGTTTTGTTATCTGTACTACATAAATTATTTTGGTGTGTACAATAGAGAATTAATTACTTAATAAGTAACAAACGAAAACAAATTCTCACTGGCTATATACTTACTATTTTTGTAAGTAACAGTGATTTTTATTCAAGTACAAAGTATATTCTTTGAAATACTATCAAATTCATCGCCATTCTCAGTACCGCAGATAAACAACAGTTACTGAGTACAAAGCGTATACTTTTTGAAAACATCTCATTACGAGCCGCCGACGCCTCCCAAACCCCCTAGATCCAATTTCCACTGTAAACGTGCCCCCCAGTTGCCATGGCAACCGCGCAGCGCGCGCATCCAGTCCTACCCTAACCTTGGTTCCCATCGGTCGTGTTTGTTGTCAAACATACGAACGCATTCGAACTTTGAATCCGAAATTCGATTTGATTCGATTTTATTATTTCCGGCCAGTGCGCTTAACTTTTTTATTTTAAATGGTGAAGTGCGAATGGCGGAAGACGTCAAATGTGGCGGGGCGGTGAGTAAAGAGTTTAATTATTTTTTGTAATGAGGCTGCTTTTACAGCCGGCTTCTCCTTTCCTTTGTAAACAGTGTCTTAGTTCTTGCCTTTGTGCTGTTCCGTTTGCTGAAACAATTTAATTTATTGCTAGGTAATATAATAAGGACATTTAGTAAAGAATTATTATTTTTTCTATTAGATATTAAATGGCAATTGATAGAAAAGTCAACACACATTCTGACTTTGAATTCACATCACTTTTAGCGATAGGGCTTTTAGCCAGTTGTAAAGTATTTTGAAAATCTTTTGTTGAGAATATTAAGGATTCTATATACATATTTATCGCTTTGTTGCCTCTTATTCTAGAGACAATGAATTGCCAATTTTAGCGTAGGACGCCTTACAACACAATAGAGTGACGATATACGTAGGATTGTGTAGCGATGATAGCTGGGTGGTTAGCGGTGTCGCATCCCAAATTCAAATCCCAACAATGAACTTGAGCAGCAGGTGAAGGAAAACAACGTAAGGAAATCATAACATGGTGGTAGGGTAGTTTCTAGTACAACAAATTCTTCGCCAAGCACCTAACAGTGTACCGGCAGCCTCATTTGACATCCAATTCCCATACCTGGCTAGCTGTTTTACCATCTGTCAACCGTCACTTAACATCAGATGAGCTGTGGTCGAAAACCTAGCCCGTCAAAATGTATTTAAAATAAATAGCCTTCATTTAACAATCTTCTACATACATATGGAAAACAATTTAAATTGAATTATGTGTCACCGGCAGTGAGATCGTCTTGCGTCTTCGCTAAGGCCTCCCCAAGAGCTTCCGATTATGAGTCATCCTTGTCCACGTAACACCTGCCTCTTTCCGAATATCGTCTTCCCATCTAGTACGTTGTCTTCCTTTCTTTCTCTTATTTTGTCATTTTTTTAAATGACAACCACGTTCTTTTTTTTTTTATGGTTGACAAGCTAGATGTTTGACCACAGCTCACCTGATGTTAAGTGACGGTGTGGTCGAAGATGGTAAACACACCTAGCCTGGAATGGAACTGGCTCTCAAGTGAGGTTGCCGGAACACACCGTTAGGTGCTTGGCGACAGATTTCCAACTTGAGGGTGGTAGCTAGCCAGCCGAGTACTAGAAAGTACCCTACCACCATGCTATGGTTTCCTCACGATGTTTTCCTTCGCCGGTAGCTCAAGCTGATTATTGGGGTTTGAACCCACG
Organism: Biston betularia; assembly: GCA_905404145.2. Lineage (NCBI taxonomy): Eukaryota > Metazoa > Arthropoda > Insecta > Lepidoptera > Geometridae > Biston > Biston betularia. The sequence continues at coordinate 1,480,988 of FR989883.1, forward strand.
CCCTTCGGCATGCCGAAGGGGTACTTTCTAGTACTCGGCTGGCTAGCTACCACCCTCAAGTTGGAAATCTGTCGCCAAGCACCTAACGGTGTGTTCCGGCAACCTCACTTGAGAGCCAGTTCCATTCCAGGCTAGGTGTGTTTACCATCTTCGACCACACCGTCACTTAACATCAGGTGAGCTGTGGTCAAACACATAGCCTGTCAACCATAAAAATAAATAAAAAAAGATCTCCTTAGCAGGAGGTCGTCTAGGTAGGTACCACCGCAGTACCAGTTATTCTGCCGCTAAGCAGTAGTGTGTAAACATTACTGTGTTCCGGTTTGAGGGTACTGCAGCTAGCGAAATTACTGGGCTGTTGAGACTAACTCTATCAAAAGTCTCAAAGTAATGAGCGCCAAAGCAGTGATGCCCTGGACTTTGTTTTGTTACTTAAAGTTCTGTGTATCGCTGCGATGGTCATGGACAGACGTTATCTCTTACCATCAGGAGAACGTCTCGGACGTCTCATTACTTTTGACATAAAAAAAAAATACAACACACGAAAATCCGACTATAAGAGTGAATGACGTCACTTTTGGGTAAACAAAAAACGTATCAGGAGTTTTTAATGATGTGTTACTACACTGAGGGCCCGCACAACACCTGTACACTTTAGAACTCATGTTTAATAACACAAAATAATTAAACTATACAATGACCGTTTAAGAAACGTCTAGTATTTAAGTTTTGTTTAGTCAAACGTGACGTCACTAGCGGCGCCATGACAATAGTAGCGTGTTGGTTCGAATTTGAAATCTAAAGACTTTTTTCCTACTAAACCTTTATTATCTGCAGAAATATGTCATTCATTATAAATAATATACGTTTCCAAACATTATTGGATAGCTTTTCAAAATCAGTCATCATGCCTTCCGTAACAGGGAAGGCTACAAATTTAGCTGCTACTGCAGATTGATTTCTAGAAGAATTGCCGCGACCGTCATCAAAGCCGTCTTTACCCGGGGGTGCAAGGGGTACGTGGCACCCGGATAAAGGGTCTTAGGGGACGCAAGCCGATCGCCTCTCCACACATACCACGCATAAACAGAATCATTTTCAAAAATTACTCAACAAATATTTCTTATTACCTACAAAAATATAGTCACTAATATTGTTTCCAAAGCATGCCTCATGCAGCCTTCGCCACATTCGCTTTGCGACTTATACCATCCAATTTATATCTTACTAATATTATTAATACGAAAGTTTGTGAGTGTGGATGTATCGATGGATGTTTGTTACTCTTTCACGCAAAAACTACTGAACATATTTGAATGAAATTTGGTATGGAGGTAGCTGAGACCTTGGATTAATGCATAGGCTACTTTTTATCCCGAAAACATGTAGCGGATAACACCCTGGGCGTAGCTAGTTAAGAAATTAATTTTTTTTTTATTAAAAGTTATGTGACGAACGAGACGCTCTCCTGATGGTAAGAGATAACGCCTGTCCATGGCCTTTATAGCGAAACACAAAACTTTTTATTCCGAACACATGTAGCGGGTAACACCGCGGGGCGCAGCTTGTCAACAATAAATGTATAAAAATAAGTATTTTTTTATAATCCGCAGGCTCAGTTCTACACCCCGGCGTCAAATATGGTAAAGACGACCCTTACAAACCGTGACAGTTTCAACAAGCCCAGCCGCGGTTAACCTGACTGCATTTCGCGCCGCTATTTTGTTTCTATTACTGTCCATAATTCGAAAACAACTATCATTCCAAACCTTCAGCAAACAACACTCTAATTTCTTTCTACACCTACGCGCCTTATCAGTGGCTTAATCGTCGTAACAGTGACGTAACCGTGACGCCATCAGATAAGATAAATGGTCACCTTTCTATGGCCTTTGTTTATTTATTTTATGTACCTATTGTAAATAGACAGCCGGTATTAATGACTGGTGTGTAAAGCTAATAGTTGATATTATCACAACTACTTCTACAAGGCTTTACGTAATTATTTTTACTCTTGGAAATTATAGTATTTAAACTGTCTAACAGTCAATAATAGTGCATACATATCATTGGCAATATTTTCTAGTGTATATACGCCACTTAATAATATCTAGTTTTGACGGGAACACGGAAAGAGTCATGTCGCCCCATTGAATTTTTTTCCAAAACTAGTGTTTTTTCGAGTGTTAAAAGTGAGTAATCGCGCATAAGTTTCCATAGTAACTTTACTTGGTGATAGATCTCGTTAGCAGGAGGTTGTCTAGGTAGGTACCACCGCAGTACCAGATATTCTGCCGCCAAACACTAGTGTGTAAACATTACTGGTGTTCCGGTTTGAAGGGTACTGCAGCTAGCGAAATTACTGGGCTGTTGAGACTTACCATCGAAAGTCTCAAAGTAGTGAGCACCAAAACAGCGATGCCCTGGACTTTGTTTTATTACTCAAAGTTTTGTGTATCGCTGCAATGGTCATGGATAGGCATTATCTCTTACCATCAGGAGAGCGTCTCGATCGTCTCATCATTTTTCACATAAAAAAAAAGTAACGGTAAGATATTCTTCGTCTTTGATTTTGGCGTCGCATTTTGTGCATTTGCTAGTGTCAAGTGTTTTCATAATTTTTAACTCCATTAGTTAAAAAGTAGTAAAAGTCCAGTCTTGGTCAAATCCAGTCCATGTCAGTCAAATCCAGTCATGCTTTAGTAAATTAGTGGCAACTTTACTACAAGCTTTTTTTTTTATATAATAGATAGGCTTGCGTTTGACCGCCATCCCGCCTGATGTTAAGCGAAGATGCGGTCTACGGTGGAGCACGCTTGCCTAGAAGAAACCGATTCACACGCGACTTGAAGGAGTTCGCTGGAGCTTCGATGGAGTTGCATTTGAAGAAGCAACACGAAAAATCATGTTTCACCACATTATATCACTTTCCCACTCTGGCGCTTGCAATTCAGTACTTTATGAATAAAACTCCATTATTTTTATAAACTAAAAAAACACTCTATGCGCGTCATTAATTTTTTCGTGAAAACGTCTCGGAAATCGGAGGATTTTTTTTTATACAAAATAGGTTCGCGTTTGACCACACCCTGCCCGATGTTAAGCAGGATGCTTAACGTCAGTCCAAGATGAAGCACGCTTACCTGGAAAAAACCTGTTTACTCTAGATTTGAAGACACCCAAATTGTACTTCGCGGGAAAAACAGACGCTGGCAGAGAGTTCCACATCCTCGCTGTGCGGATGAAGAATGTGGAATCGAAGCACTTAGTCCGTACGTGGGGAACGTCCACCATGTATGGATGGCGCTTAGGCTTAGCCTGCCTAGCTGTCGGGTAATAAAAAGAGGCTGGCGGAACCAAATTGTGCAATTCCATGGCACACTCCCCGAAATGTGTCCGATAGAAGACGGACAAACAAGCGACTTTGCGTCGGTGATCAAGGCTTTGTAACTGAGACGCGGCCAGAGCGTAGTCGCCTATTAGTCTCCTAGCGATCCACCTCTCGATCGTCTCCAGAGCCTCAAGCTGATACAGTTTAGTGTAACTGATTTCAATATACATTTGTGAAACTACGCGAGTTGTATGGAACCTTGTAAATACAAGACGCCGACAAAGCATCCTGCTCTTTTCCTCTAAAAAAAGAGAAGTAAATTCACTCAACAAGATAGGAAATAAACTACAACCCGGGAAACTACCAAAGATGCTGTAAATCGCGACAGATACGAACTAAGGGCGTATGGAATTTTTTTAATCTAAGTGTTCCGTATTCATTATTTTGAGATTTTTTTTATTTGTATCGACTGCCCTATTAGTTGCTCTGGTTTGTGACTTGTAGGCAGTGGGATCGATTTCTACCTAGATTTAATATGACCAGATTAAATGTTTGTTACGTGACTATGTAAATCAGTAAATCAGTAATATTTATTGGCCATAAATAACAATAATGTTAAAAGCAAGTCACTTGTACAAAAAAAACCTTACACTTTAATGAATGAAGCTATATACGAGTACTTAGCCCAATCTAACAACAACGAACATACTACAGCGGAGGCTCCGTTTATGTGTTAGACATAAATGAGGATTCCGAGAACCTCATTGACATATATTCACTTAATTTGTAAAAAGGATATGAATATGTATTGTGTTATGTTTTGTTTTGTTTGTATTATGAACTAGCTAAGTTCTAGATACATTTTTCTCGGTCGCCTTTGCCTTCCCACTAATATTATAAATGTGAAAGGATGGATGGATGTTTGTTACTCTCACGCAAAAACTACTAAAACGGATTTGGATGCAATTTGGTATGGAGGTAGCTGACACCCCAGATTAACACATAGGCTACTTTTTATACCGAAAACATGTTGCGGGTAACACCGCGGGGCGCAGCTGGTATGACATATCTCTCAAATGAGGCTGCCGGAGCACACCATTAAGTGCTTAACGGCAGATTTTAACTTAACCAATGAACAATGAACATTCTAACGGTACAAAACTTTGAGTAACAAAACAAAGTCCAGGAAATCACTGTATTCGTACTTTGAGACATTCTAAGGTCTTTTTATAAAATTCCGGAACTCTAGAATGGAACTAGCGAAAGAGCAAAGACGAGTTGAACAAAGATATATATACAGTGAAATAACTTATGAATTTTCGTTACTCACAACTTTGAACTTTATCACCGTAGCTTTAAAGTCGATATTAAAGGTTGTTTGTCAAGAGTTTTTCTCAAAGAAAATGAAGGACGAACGCGACGCACTTAAAATGCCAAAGGATATGGACGTAACTGAATCTCCCTTTCTTTTGTTGATTAAATCACAGAAAGGGTTATTTTTTACAAAAATAAAACCTAAATTAAAGGATGTACTTATCAAAGTGATACATGGGTTTAATATAATCTATCTATCTATCTATACTAATTACAGGGCTGTTAAAATTAACCATTGCAAGTCGCAAAGGAATCAGCGTCAAAGCAGCGATGCCCTGAACTTTGTTTCGCTACTCAAAGTCCTGTGTATTGATGCAATGGTCATGGACATGCGTTTTCTCTTAACAGCTCTCTTGAGCGCCTCGTTCCTCTCATTAAATTTACAAAAAAAATGGTAATGTTTATCTATCTATCTACACTATTATTATTATTTATTTTGTTTATGTAAAAAGTAATGAGACGAACGAGACGCTCTCCAGATGGTAAGAGATAACGCCTGTCGATGACCATTGCAGCGATACACAGAACTTTGAGTAACAAAAAAAGTCCAGGGCATCGCTGCTTTGGCGCTCATTACTTTAAGACTTTCGATGGTTAGTCTCAACAGCTACTATTATGAAGAGGAAAGATTTGTTTGTTTGTTTTGCATTGAATAGGCTCCGAAACTACTGGGCCGATTCCAAAAATTCTTTTACCGTTGGGAAGCTACACTATCCCCGGGTGACATAGGCTACTTTTTATCCCTGTATTCCCACGGAAACGGGAACTACGCGAGTAAAACCGCGAGGCGTCCGCTAGTACAATTTATAAAGAGGAAATATTTTATCGTTGGTTTGTTTGTATTGAATAGGGTCCGAAACTACAGGACCGATTTCAAAAATTCTTTCACCGTTGCGAAGCTACTCTATCTTCGGGTGACAAAAGCTACTTTTTATCCCTGTATTTCCTTGGGAACGGGACCTACGCGGGTGAAACCGCGAGTCGTCCGCTAGTTTTTTATAATTTACCTTTTTTTTTTGGTTGTATAACTTTTACTAGAAGCTCCTTATTTTTTTTAAATGTTTTTTTATAGTTAACAAGCTAGGTATATGACCACATAAAAAAGGTGTTAGACCATATCTCATCTAATAAATAAAAAAATATCGTAGGACACACAGCGCATTCTGATCGCAAACTTGTACCACGGAAGTCAAGAATGAAAAGCTGCCGGTGAAGGAAAACATCGTGAGGAAACCATGGCATGATGGTAGAGTACTTTCTAGTACTCGGCTGGCTAGCTACCACCCTCAAGTTGAAAACCTGCCGCCAAGTATCTAAAAGTGTGTTCCGGTAGCCTCACTTGAGAGCCAGTTTCATTCCAGGCTAGGTGTGCTTTACCATTTTCGATCACACCTTCACTTAATATCAGGTGAGCTATGGTCAAACACCTAGCCTGTCAACCATAAAAAAAAAGTTTCAAAACCGCTGTATCTATAGTATAATAGGCATCTCTAGTGAAAGTAATAATTAACTTATCGACACACCCCGTCCTTAGTTTAGTATATTTTCCATGTTAAGGTTGCCTGGAAGAGATCGCTTTTAGCGATAAGGCCGCCAATTGTTACATTAGTTTTAAGTCTTTATTTTTATATTTTTCTGTAATTTGGTGTATTCAATAAAGAGTTATATTATTATTCATCGTTATTTATTTGTCATCTTATTTTTTAAATTTTTTACATTAAATATTTAAAAAACATATATAATATAAAAAACTTAAAAACTAGGGTGCCGCCGGCAGCGGGGCAGGGCTCAAGCTGCCGGTGGTTAGGGCTGCAGAGTGAGGAACCTCCTCACAATGCGCGCCGTGTCAAGGATCACTGCCTTTTGAAGCTGACCCTTGACCCAACCGTCTAGCGAGAGTCTCTTGAGATGTTGGTCGAGACTCTTCGCTATAAGACCGTTTACCGTGACAACTATCGGGACAATGATCGTCGAATCAACATCCCACATGGCGGTTATCTATTATTATTATTATCGATCACAGTTTCAGTTCATATGGCCATGAACTAATACTGATATACATACTACATTTCGTTTGTGGATCCACTAGCAATAGATAGGCGATATGTCACTATATCGTGTGATAAACCTTATCAGAATTAATTCAGGAGCTTTCGTTTACGATAAGAAGATAAGATTGTGTTAGTAAAGATAGTCTTTAGCTCGATGCAGTCTGGATGTGGTCTGTTTAAATACATTATGTTATTGGTGTAAGCTAGACTATTATACGCTTGACCCAGATTAAAATGTCCAAACTAATAAGTTGTTGTGGCAACATGGGATCAAAATCAGCCCATTGTGCCACTTGAGGTATTTAAGGGGTAAAATAAATAGAATATTTCCCAGATACGACTGTTCATGGACCTTAACGGGCAAGTCTTGTGAAATAAGGCAATCGATGTGTTTTTGTCAATCTTTTTGTGACGTTATACATCATGTGGAAGTTTGAAATTAATGAATACTATAATACATATCCTGAATTATTATGCTTGGAGAAAAAATAGTTTCAAACGCTTTTCGTTTCTTGAAATTATGAAATAGAATATGGCCAAATTATTTTTAAACCGTAATCTTGATATCAAAAAAATTATAGGAAAGGCGCAATTTTATAGATGCTAACTTTGATGCAGATACATTTAAGGCTTAGACCTTTTATTGTACGTTTTGTTTATTCTATTAGCAGATAAGTACGGATAGTTTGATGAAAATTTCTGATAGTGCCTGCTGAAAACCTCTTTTCTGCGTTACGTCTGTTGCTGTTTTATTTTGGTAGGCGCTACAAACCATCTCTCTCTTCGAAGAATCAATCTCTCTGACGAATCTGACGTCACGAGGCACGTGTACCTATAGCATGTCGCGAGAGGCCGCAAGAGGTGGGCGCGCGGCGGCGGCGGTACCGAGCACCGCGCGCATGCTTCCCGGCCGTTTTGTATTTTGATTCTTCTAGTGTGCAACTAAATACCGACCGACCGCGCTCGGTCGTATTATTTTGTTGTCTTACCTCTTTAGTTTGAGTAAATGATACGTTACCACGATATTGACGCTTTTATGTAATTTAGTGGAGTGAATCAGTGATTAGTGCACAGACGCTTTTTTGTTTGTTTTTTATTATTCATCTTGTGTACATAATATTATAAAAATGAGAAACAAGCAAAGACGGAAAAGAAAATGTCTGTGTTTGTTTGTTACCTCTACACGCTTCAGTAGTTTAATTATTATCTTTTTGTTTGTATTTATAATTAACTAGTGGCCCGTCCCAGCTTCGCACGGGTGGACATTTATTTTTTAATTAAATTCTAGTAATAAATATAGCCTCATAGTAATTACTCTAAACTACTTTTTTAAAATGGGTCCAGAAGTTTTTCATAATTCATACCTATTGCGTAAATGGGTATAAAATGGATAAATGGATATTAAAAAACTCAAAGAGCGCCATATTCTGCATTGCGCCGTGCAAAAATAATCATGTTCATGTACATGCAATACTAACGTAGATAAACAAAAAATGACAGAACCTTTACAATATTATATTCATCGATAATTCGATGATTATAACAATATTATTAGTGTAGACTAGCTAACCCATGTTAAATATATTGTAATGTATGTAGTAAGCCTTATCCGTGTGCGGTCCACCTTACTCTATGGAAAATGTTGAATCGTGTGGTCTATGGGAAGGCGTCGGTTCTGAACGGTAAATAAAGATGGTGCCCGATATTAAAACGGTTTTCATTTAATATCTCAAAAACCCATCGGCCCCATTGTTTTCTCCATCTACGCCCCACCCTATGCTGCCTACTTGCTACGTGCCCGCAGGCTACGCGATGCAACTAACTATTACTAAATACATTCGTGTTCTCTGTGACTTTCATCAAACGTCATACGAATACGAAGTCGTGATGAACATTTAATTTGTACGAAACACCGAAGGTAGATTTATTCGTTTCCAGAGCGAAAATTTCAATGTAATCATAAGTTCCCACGGTTGCTTTATGAAACTTGAAAATATAAAACACTTGACACTGTCAAATATTCAAAACGCGATGCCAAAACAAAAAAAAAAACTTCTGTCATAATGTAACAGATAATCAATGTAAAATCCGCTTTCGGCAATAGGAATAAACATTCTGTCTCCTTCTTGCTCGTGGCTATAGTAATTTAACTCTCCTTATCTATTTTAGCGTGACGTCAATGTATTCAAATCTAACGTCAGACGTATATACGTCTGACGTTAGATTTGAATACATTGACGTCACGCTAAAATAGATAAGGAGAGTTAAATTACTATAGCCACGAGCAAGAAGGAGACAGAATGTTTATTCCTATTGCCGGAAGCGGATTTTGCATTGATTATCTGTTACATTATGACAGAAGTTTTTTTTTTGTTTTGGCATCGCGTTTTGAATATTTGCCAGTGTCAAGTGTCAAATACAAAACGGGCGGGAAGCATGCGCGCGGTGCTCGGTACCGCCGCCACCGCGCACCCACCTCTTGCGGCCTCTCGTGACGTGCTATACACGACCACGAGACTCGTGACGTTAGATTGTCAGATTCAGAGATTCTCGATGGTTTGTAGCGCCTACCAAAATAAAACAGCAACAGACGTAACGCAGAAAAGAGATTTTCAGCAGGCACTATCAGAAATTTTCATCAAACTATCCGTACTTATCTGCTAATAGAATAAACAAAACGTACAATAAAAGGTCTAAGCCTTAAATGTATCTGCATCAAAGTTAGCATCTATAAAATTGCGCCTTTCCTATAATTATTTTGATGTCAAGATTACGGATTAAAAATAATTTGGCCATATTCTATTTCATAATTTCAAGAAACGAAAAGCGTTTGAAACTATTTTTTCTCCAAGCATAATAATTCAGGATATGTACTATAGTATTCATTAATTTCAAACTTCCACATGATGTATAACGGCACAAAAATGTTGACAAAAACACATCGATTGCCTTATTTCACAAGACTTGCCCGTTAAGTCAATTGGTTATTTTCATGTTAAATGAGACATAAACGCTTTCACGCTCTTGTGATGGTAAGATTAACGTCTGTCTATGACTGTTTCAATTTTGAGAACTTGTAAAAGTTTGTGGTCTAAGTTTTTTTTATGTTTATGGTTGACAAGCTAGGTGTTTAACCACAGCTTATCTGATGTTAAGTAATGGTGTGTTAGAAGATGGTAAAACACACCTATCCTAGAATGTTACTGGATTACATGCTTGGCGGCAGATTATCAAGTCGAAGGTGGTAGCTAGCCAGCCGAATCCTAGGAAATACCCTACTACCATGTTAATATTTCCTTACGACTCTTTCACCGGCAGCTCAAATTAATCCACGTCTTTCAGCGTGTAAACCGATCCAGCTAACTACTGAGCTATCATCGTCACAAAAAGCACAGGTTTTTTCTAAGTAAGTGTGCTTCATATTAGAGTACATCCTGCTTAACATCAGGCAGAGCGTGGTCAAACGCAAACCTATTTAGTGTAAAAACTAATAATTGCATACATTTTAGCATGGTGGTAGCATATTATACCTTAATATTTTACTAGTTATTAATCGAGTAAAATATTTGTAAACGACGCCTCATATAGAAATCAATAGCACGTGAAATCCAATTAAAAAGTACCTGATGTCACGACAGATTAAATAATAGTAGTACGCCAGACCGTAAGGTTGAGTACACGTTTATGTCATATGTAGTAGGGGTTGTAGGGGTTAATATTCGAGGAAAACTAATAATTCAAGACGTTGGAACCGCAAGGCGGAAACTTACGTCTCTTTTACGGTTCTATACCTGAAGGATGATACATTTATCAGTTCGAAGGGTACTGTAGCTAGCGAGATTACAGGGCTGTCCAGACTAAGCATCGATAGTCTCAAAGTAATGAGCGCCAAAGCAGCGATGCCCTAGACTTTGTTTTGTTACTCTAAGTTCTGTGTATCACTGCAATGGTCATGGACAGGCGTTCTTACCATCAGCAGAGCGTCTCGTTCGTCTCATTACTTTTGACATACAAGAAATGTATTGCTTTAAGCGGATCTGTCCACTGAAATGTCCTCGAATATTTATTTATTTAAATTTATATAAATAACTTAATCTAAAAGTCCGTCAGAGGAGGGATATGTAGCCAAAATGCTGGCAGCATTGCCACGCTGAATGGCAATGCTAAACTTTTGATGAAAGTAGATGTCAGCATTCTGGTCACCTGAAGCCTTCTCTATACGTTTGGCCAGGTTCTGATATAGATCGAGAGCGGCCGGCCCCCACGGATCTAAAGATTCAACCCCAAACGGGACAAACTGATAGGTACACAGTGTACTTAAAATTTTTAATACATAATTAAATTGAAAGCTGATTGAATTGAAATTAATTATTTTGTTTATTCATCTTGACATGCTGCATTAACCATGGTCACAATATGCTGAGTCAGTTTAGATTCTCTATGAACACCGTATAATGGGTGATAGAATTCCAAAGAATAATATCGGAAATCCATAGGTACTGAAAATTCTCCTTTGCATCGCAACCTTCATCGCTGAGGTTTCAAATCACAGATATCAAGATAAAAGGCGGATAGAATTTTCACATCAAACGCTGTGAAGTCATTCTGCTACCTATGTGTTAGTGACACCCTACACATAGCTATCCGTCGCGTCGTTTTTTGCACAATTTTTTTTTTTTTTTTTTTATGTTTGACAGGCTACACAGCTCACCTGATGTTAAGGGAAGGAATTGGAATCGAACCCACGCCCTACAACTCATGGAACAGATATTCAACCAAATGAGCTAATAGGGCAGTCAATTAAATCAAATGTCAACATTGAGTTACATAATTAATTTTAGATTAAGTTTTTTGTATAATTTTTGTAAATAGTATTAATTTAAGGTTTTTTTTGTTCACTAAATTACGTACATTGCAAGAGGCTTCGTTAAAAATATACAAACTAGTCTTCTGAGATAGTAGTGACAAACAAAGGACGTGCAAAAGTTACATAATTATTTATGTCAAGATTAAAATCAAATGTCAAATTTAAATTAAAGAGAAGTAACATAAAATACCGATATGTAACAAAAATAATCAAAATAGATAATTAAAAATTGTCTTTTAAAATTGGTAATTTTTTTGAGGGTTATGTTTTTGACCGACGGACGTTAAGTTTACGTGTCTGTGTGTGTGTGTAGCCACCGAACGGATGTACCGATTTTGATTGTGATTTTTGTTTGAAAGGTAAATTAGTCGCGAGTGTTCTAAGCTATGTTTGATTAAAATCAGTCCAAGTTGGCCGCCACCAAAATGGCGGATTACATATTTTTCACAACTCCCTCATTATGGGTATCAAATGGGAAAGGGCTTGACTAGTAGAGCAATATAGGTACACCTGTCAGGGGTTTTTTAAATTTTTAATTTATTCTAAAACGTATTACACGCGTATTTAGTATTACCGAACTTGCAGTCATTCTCATGTTTGACGCACGGAGTTTGGACTTTAGTCTGTGTTTGAAATCTACTATTTGTGCTGAGCTCCACCGACCGCGGTCAATTAAAATAGCTTGAATAACCTACCGATTCGATTTCGTTCGGTTTATTCGCTGAAAGACATTTAAACGGGTGAAATATGTTCAGGGAAATGGAAAATTGTCGGTTAAAAACGTATGCAGTTGAAGCTACGTAAGTTATAGCGTTTTATTTGTACCTCAGTTTGTTGCAGTTCTGCTTCCTAGGCCAGGACAAAACATTTTATGTAAATAATAGACATTTGATAGCCTGGTCCATTCCAGTTTAGGTGTGTATTCACTTCATATCAGGTGTGCTGTCAATCATCTGGCCTGTCACGAGTAAAATACCATGTTCTGTATGTTCTAAATGTATGTATTACTAGCGTACGCCTCGCGGTTTCACCCGCGTAGTTCCAGTTCCCGTGGTAATATAGGGATAAAAAGTAGCTTATGTCACCCGGAGATAGTGTAGCTTCCGGTTATTTATTTATTTACAAAACATAATCAAAACGTTCCATTCCAGGCTAGTTGTGCTTTACCATCATCGACCACACCGTCACTTAACATCAGGTGAGCTGTGGTCAAACACCTAGCCTGCCAACCACAAAAAAAAAACACATTCCCTAATTTGCATATTTCATTTGTAGTTTTAGTATGAGGCGATTTATTACTTTAATAATTTTACAGAAATAAAGGTCAAAATAAAACAATGAAGTCAAGTTAAACAGCGCTTTACGCCTCCTCAGAAAGTCTCAAGACATTTGGGGTATTTTCAAATTCAAAGCAAAAATCCACGGAGAACCTCAAGTAAACTTCAAGTTCGTAATTCTTTCCGAAACCACTAAAGAATTAAAACGTGGGACACGGGACAAGTCACGAGCGCTCATTATTTTAAGGACAGACGGTGAACTTAATTTTTCGCTTTTTTTTTAGTATTGCAATTTGCAAAATAAGTATCAAATAATTTAAATATTCAAAACAAAATCATTAAAAAACTATGCTATAAAATGAACACGCCGTCGAGATCGCTGCCGCGCGGCCCATTTAAATTATTTGTTAAAAATATCAGTAGTTTATTAAACAAAATAAAATATCTTAAATAAATACTATTTACAGGTATAAATATATAAAGTAACTATGACAAATGTAACATTTAAAATAATAACTAATGTAAAAGGCCGCTATCAATGGGAATAGTTCCCAAAACGCTGGCCCCATTGCCGCGTTGTATGGCAATACTCAAACGCTGAGCAAAATAAAGGCCAGCGTTTTGTTCACGTGTAGCGTCGACTAAACGAGATGAAATAAATACATTTTGATTTTGATTTTTAAAGTTAAATTAAAAACACGACTACTAATATATTTCTTTTTGCAAATTATTTAATGCCAGTGTCATTCGGGATAATATAAGGATTCTAACGATACCCCACACATACAAATCTGTATCAGTCATATAAAACGCAGGTGGAACAAAGAAACTCGCAAACATACATACAAACATTAAAACACCACACTCCATTAAAAACATTATTAAAAATTATTATTCCATTCCAGGCTAGGTGTACTTTACCATCTTCGATCACACCGTCACTTAACATCAGGTGATTTGTGGTCAAACACCTAGCCTGTAAAAATATACTCAATTTTTTGTACAGTCGTGTAAAAAAACATATTTTCCCAAGTTGTCCCTCCATTATTTTTTATTCTTCAACGGTAAAAAATTAGAAGAAAAGCCTTAATCTCCGTGGTTTTAATGAGAGACGTCCAAGTATACTTTAAAAATGATATTTCTGAAGAAAAGTAGGTCGAGATATTAATGTCGCTTAGTCTTTATGATTTTTATATTATGAAGAGGAATAATTTAACTGAAATGAGTTGTTAAGCGTTTCTGCTATTTCACTTCATATCGGCGTGTTTTATGGGTTACCATTATTAAATAACTGGACTGACTGAAGTTTTGACTTTGTTTTTATTTTTGGTGGTAGATCTCCTTAGCAGGAGGTCGTCTAGGTAGGTACCACCGCAGTACCAGTTATTCTGCCGCTAAGCAGTAGTGTGTAAACATTACTGTGTTCCGGTTCGAAGGGAACTGCAGCTAGCGAAATTACTGGGCTGTTGAGACTAACCATCTAAAGTCTCAAAGTAATGAGCGTCTAAAGTAAGCGTCTAAGTGATAAAGTTCTGTGTATCGCTCATGGGCAGGCGTTATCTCTTACCATCAGGAGAGCGTCTCGTTTGTCTCATTACTTTTTACATAAAAAAAAAACTATGGCAAGTCGAAAGAACAACCTCGTCTTGCTTCGCACATGCTTGCCTGCGCACAAGACGGGGCCGCGCGCGTGTCAGCGTACTCAGCTTTGTCTCCTTGATAAAGGCCGCCAAATTTGGCCGAAACTATAGTCGGAATATATAATATAATAAAAAGTGAGTAATCCCGTATTAGTAAAACAGAAATGTGTCAAATCATGAAAAATAGTTCTGTAAAATAGTTCTATGTCTGTGTGTATGTATGTGTATTCCATTTTGATGTATAAAGTGTCAATCTTCTTTACTATGCTGCAGAGAATACATGCAATTTTATTTTTTTTGCAATAACTTTTTGCTTTTTTCTAGTTTTGTAAACTTTTTCGCATGTGATCTTTTTTCTAAGGTTAATGAAATTAAAAAAAAAAAGCTTCATCATCATCATTGGCGTGTCCACTGCTAAACATAGGCCTCTGTCAACACACGCTACTGAGCCCGCCCATCTGCTTTTCGCTTTCACCCACTGCCAGCCTTCCTACGAATGTCAACACTAAAGGCGTACGCCCTACTCTACTACTCCAATTTGCTGTCACTCTTGAATACGTCTACCGGCAGGGCTAGACGTGTTAAAAAAGTGTCCCCTGTGCTTTGAATGGTTGACCACCTTGTAGCACACCGGTGACCAACAGTCTTTTTTTGTTTAAATTTGACAGGCTAGGTGTTTGACCACAGCTCACCTGATGTTAAGTGACAGTATGGTTGAAGGTGGTAAAGCACATCTAGCCTGGAATGGAACTGGCTCTCAAATGCTTGGCGGCAGGTTTTCAACTTGAGGGCTAACTTGAGCTGAGGGTAGCTAGCCAGCCGAGTACTAGAAAGTACCCTACCACCATGCTATGGTTTCCTCGCGATGTTTTCCTTCACCGGCTACTAAAGCTCATTGTTGGGGTTTGAACCCACGCCCTTCGGCATGCGAACCTACCGCGCTAACCACTGAGCTATCATCGCTACAAATGAGTCAGTCAACATGTTAAGTTTGTTTTTCTAATAAATGCAATTTTTTTTTTATGTAAAAAGTAATAACACGAACGAGACGCTCTCCTGATGATAAGAGATAACGCCTGTCTATGACCATTGCAGCGATACACAGAACTTTGTGTAACAAAACAAAGTCCAGGGCATCACTGCTTTGGCGCTCATTACTTTGAGACTTTCGATGGATTGCTTGGCGGCAGAATATCTGGTACTGCGGTGGTACCTACCTAGACGACCTCCTGCTAAAGAAATCTATCACCAAGTACAATATTTTATATGTATTATAAATAAATAATACTTACATCAGTCATAAGCATAGTGATACGTATAGAGATTACGGTGGCCGTTTCTGGAACCTTTGTTAGAATCGCCCGCCGCAATCAAGGAAAATGTAGTAATTTAGTTTAATAGCCCTACCATTTCGAATTCCCTATAACTTGTTGTTAATATTAACTACCAGTGTTTTCCCGATAATCCTAGTCTGGTTTGCAAATTGTATCAATCGATCCGACACGGCGCCTATCGCCAGCCTTTTGCTTACTAATACTACAAACTAGCCGTGTCATGCAGTTTTACCCGCTTATTCCGGAATCTTATTATCTATCTATATACCAATTGTAATTTACCGCAAATAAAGGCCAAAATGCCAGTAGCTGTAAGTTCACTGTAAAATTATGCTCCATTTGTCCATAAATGGAAAAAAAATTGTTTGTATGGAAATCGAACCACCTTAATCCGTTCAATAGTTTTTGCGTGAGAGAGTAACAAACATCCATCCATCCTACCAAAGTTTTACATTTATTTTTAAATAAATAAAAACAAAAAGTGGCATAAAGATTTATCATTATTTATTTGAAAGTGAACCCACTGAAAGGAACACTTTCATGAGTTGCACTGTTCTCGACCTCACCACAAGTGGTCGGAGAATCTAAGGTCACCACTTTAACCATTCAGAAGCTTATGTTAACTTTGTGTCACGCTAGCAACAAAAACCTTTGGACTACTGCCAAAGATTGAGGGCGTGGTGAGTCAGCTCTTTTTGCGAATAAAATAGAACCCCCATTAATGCGTAGTTTTATGACATAAATCCAACAATAAAAAGAATGTTGATCTGGACATTTGCTTAAATGTCAAACTTAAACATGAAATTTAAAATTAAAATAAATATCGTAGGACATTACATACAGCGCCATCT
Source organism: Biston betularia (assembly GCA_905404145.2). NCBI lineage: Eukaryota > Metazoa > Arthropoda > Insecta > Lepidoptera > Geometridae > Biston > Biston betularia. The sequence goes on from FR989883.1 coordinate 1,497,713, forward strand.
GACCCCAAACTAAGCAAAGCTATGGAAGTCAGATAACTGATAGAATACTTAAATAGTTTTTTTTTTTTGTAAATACATACAGTACACCCAGACACAGAACAAACATTTGTTTACATCACAAAATGCCTTTTAATTTTTTTTTTTTTTTTTTTAATTTAAAAAAGTAATGAGACGAACGAGACGCGCTCCTGATGGTAAGAGATAACGCCTGTCCATGACCATTGCAGCGATACCCAGGACTTTGAGTAACAAAACAAAGTCTAGGGCATCACTGCTTGGGCGCTCATTACTTTGAGACTATCTTCGATGGTTAGTCTCAATAGCCCAGTAATTTCGCTAGCTGCAGTACCCTTCGAACCGGAACACAGTAATGTTTACACACTACTGCTTGGCGGCAGAATATCTGGTACTGCGGTGGTACCTACCTAGACGACCTCCTGCTAAGGAGATCTACCACCAAGTAAAGCAAGTGCTGAGCGTGGGCCTCTCTCATTGTGAAAACGGTAACAGGTTTAACACTACTGGATTGATTTTCATGGGGTTAAAGACAGAGTCTGGTTTTGGCGGGAACGCGGAAAGAGTCGTGTCGCTCCGTTGTATTTTTTCCAAAACTAGTGTTTTGTCCAATGTTTATGCATAAAAATGGTGGTAAAAATGATACAATGTGGTGAAACATGACTTTTCGTCCAAAGTCATGTGCTTCGAAAACTCCATCGAAGTCAAGTCATCAAAGTCGCCACTATTTCACTAAAGCATGACTGGACTTAACTGACACGGACTGAACTTGACCAAGATCGGACTTTGACTATAACTATAGCTACGAGGTAACTTATTTAACTTATGAAACTTGAAAACTGAACTGCCTTGAGTCGGGAGGAGGCGATTTCAAATGAAAGCTCATGATGTAAATAGAAATAAGGATTGTGTGTATGCCTCGAGCATTCATGCTCACCATCGAAGGCTCCTTCTTGCGGCGGCGTCGTGTGTCGGGTCGCTCTCTTCCCTCAGATATGGTTGAGGAGGGCGATGGCTGGCACATGCGTCATACTCGTGATCGGGTGCTGTTTGCGGGTCGCTGGCCTGCTCGCGGTACACACAATCTAGTACTTACTTTAACCTTAGATTAAGATCCTACTAACCTCTCCTCTTTTTGTAATGTAAAATTGTAAAAAAAAAAATGTAACTAAAGTTGACAAAGGTCACGGACCCCAGTGTCTGTGGAGCGTATAATTATAAAAAAAAAAAAAAAAAAAAAACTTGAAAACAATGTATCAGTTATGTCATAGTATTGAACCTTTAAATTATATCAATTCATGACTCATGTACATAACGACACTGCAGATACATAAAACACTTGACACATGCTCAAAAGGCGACGCTAAAACCAAAGAAAACAAAAAACAGACAGTCTAAACCTGAGTTCTAAATGGAGCCAATCAAATCGATAGCAGCCTTGAAACTTAAAATTCGTGAAAAGACTCACGAAATAGACCCACCATTTTGTCAAAAAGTGATTAAAAACTTTGATTAAAGAATCGATATTTGTAACCGTGGTCATAGTAGACATTTATCAGATGTCATCTTTCATTATTAATTACCTTACTTTTTTTAATATAATAAAAATTTGAATCATTTTATCACCTAAATTTATTGTTTTATACGTAACAAGGTTCCTGTTGAAAACACCTTTTATAAAATAAAAGTCGCATGCCGCCGTCTGTAGGCTTAAATCTTTTAAACTACGCAACGGATTTTAATGCGGTTTCCATCAATAGACAGAGTGATTCAAGAGGAAGGTTTGCATGTACAATACATGCATGTGCCCCACATAAGTATCTACATTACACCCGTGCAAAGCCAAGACGGGTCACTAGTATGTAATAATAAATAAAGAAGTCAAGTTTAAAGTAAACAAATGTATATTACGTAAGTATTTATTATGTATAACTGTCGAAGTTTTCGACAAATATCAATAAGAACCCCATTGATCAGCGGAAAGTGATTAATTTTAATTAATTGGACGACTAGCCGACAATGTCGCTCAATTAGACTTTCAATTAATTGAATTTACGTAGATCTGTAATGTAGAAAATATTGAACCTTCGATTTAAGTACCTACCTACGTTTTTTAATTTTTTAAAAGACGATTAATTTGTTAAAAAATATAATACTAGCTGCGCCCCGCGGCGTTGCACACTACATATTTTCGAGATAAACAGTAGCTTATGTGTTAATCCAGGGTGTCAGCTACCTCCATACCAAATTTCATCCAAATCCGTTCTGTAGGTTTTTTTATGGTTGACAGGCTAGGTGTTTGACCACAGCTCACCTGATGTTAAGTGACGGTGTGGTCGAAGATGGTAAAGCACACCTAGCCTGTAAGGGAACTGGCTCCCAAGTGAGGCTGCCGGAACACACCGTTAGATGTTTGGCGGCAGATTTTCAACTTGTGGGTGGTAGATAGCTAGCCGAGTATTAGAAAGTACTTTATCACCATGCTATGGTTTCCTCACGATGTTTTCCTTCACCGGCAGCTCAAGCTCATTGTTGGGGGTTGAACCCACGCCCTTCGGTATGTTAACCGACCGCGCTAATCACTTAGCTATCATCGCTACAAAAGTTTTTGCGTGAAAGAGTAACAAACATCCATCCACCCATCCATCCAACCTTTCATATTTATAGTATTAGTGGGATGTAAGGTTATAAAATCTGTGAAATGAATCTCTCTAGAATAATATTGTCTTTCGCACAAAGAATTGACTTATTGTTGTGAATTTGATGTGTTGATTTACAAATAATATTAACATGTTATGTTCAATGCTTTTTGACTAAATACTGCCGTTCCGCATAACCTTGTAGATGCACCTTATCATTTTCACGACATTAAAATAACGGATAAGGCATGTTTTTCACTGCTGCGTGCTAGTCCAACAGAAAGGCTTTAATAAACAAATATAACTGTGAATAATATACGTTTTAATATCTGTCAGAATCAACCCTTATTTATATCTACAAATAATATCCACCCCTACCAATAAACCTGTCCATAAAATAAATAAAAACTCCCCGACCAACGCAAAAATACGTGGCCTTTATTACCTTCGTATTAAGTCTAGTTTTACCCCTATCTGACCCTGAACTAACTCGTGAGGGCGGATTATGATAAGTACAGATAGATAACTCTAACCACCAATTCTGAGCGAAAGGCAATTGTTTTTTCTCAATTAGATTTTATATAAATTTAAAAACTGTCGCCAAGCACTTATCAGTGTATTCTAGCAGCCCAACTTCTTTAGCCCATTGCAAGTTCTTTATCATCTTTATCATCATCATCAACATCGTCAATAAACATTAGAAGAGCTGCGGTCGAAACATTAACCTGAAAATAGTAAAAAAATGATATTTATCTACGGAAGTATTATGACTGCAAAAAGCTGCTAACTAGTTTTTAGGGTTCCGTACCCAAAGGGTAAAAACGGGGCCCTATTACTGAGACTTCGCTGTCCGTCCGTCCGTCCGTCGGTCTGTCATCAGACTGTATCTCAAGAACGGTGATAGCTAGACAGTTGAAATTTTCACAGATGATGTATTTCTATTACCGAGCTATAACAACAAATACTAAAAATAAATAAAACATACAACAAACTTGATTTTTTTATAGACGGTACGGTACGGAACACTTCGTGCGCGAGTCCGACTCGCACTTGACCGATTTTTTATAACATATGACGTAAGAGAAACTCTGCTAGAAAAACAAATCTAACTATATTGTATACCTATATACCCCGTTGGCTCATTGGTAGTATATCTGCCTTGAGTGCTGTAGGGCGTGAGTTCAATTCCCACTCAGGGCAAACATTTTGTGAATAAACAAATATTTGTTCTGTGTCTGGGTGTTCTGTATGTATTATAAGTAATTGAGTATGTATTTACAAAAAAAAGTATTTATGTATTCTATCAGTTATCTGACTTCCATCACACAAGCTCTGCTTAGTTTGGGGCCAGATGGCGCTGTGTGTATAGTCCTACGATATTTATTTATATTTTATACATATATTTTAGCAATTAGTTGTATATCTAATTTTCAAACACACGCACACTAACCCGCACGTTTATTTTTTTTAGTTTTTAAAGTTCCTTATGTCATAAAATTACGCTAAGTAAATTTATGATCTAGTAAAATAATCATTTGAGTTGTCCCTCTGCGATAGCTAGTTTCATAGGGTAGTTAGAATCACGCTTATCTCTCTATCTATAGGTCAAGCACTAACCTTTGTGCTGTAGGCGCAACCTTGGATGCCGAGTTAAAGTTTAACTTTGATAAATAAACAACCTGATTCCGGGTGAAACTTATTGTTTCCGTAAAGAAAGTAAATTTACACTCAAGTACATTGTTTCTTTTCTGACTTCGAAAAAAGATGAAGTACTTAGAAAAAAGTAAATTAAAGTAAATAATAATAATTTCATATACGCTTCACCTCACCTCTACACGAGGCATCCTCAGAACTTGAGGGTGGTAGCTAGCCAGCCGAGTACTAGAAAGTACCCTACCACCATGCTATGGTTTCCTCACGATATTTTCCTTCACCGGCAGCTCAAGCTCATTGTTGGAATTTGAACTCACGTCCTTCGGCATGTGAACCGACCCCGCTAACCACTGAGCTATCATCGCTAGTATCTTGGTTTCAGTTTTTAAACTGTGTTCTAAATATGGTATCCATTGTTTTCATTAATCCACGGCTCGCAAGGTCCCGCGAGTCGTGACAAATTACGGAGGAAGGGTCAGCTTTTATTCAAATTGAATACGCTTAAGACTTTATTTAGTAATTTCACTTGCCATTTTCTTTGAGACTACGAAAAGATATTTATTAAAACTTGCACTGGCATTTTGAAAATACAATTCAATTTGCAGAGAATCGCCTTTTATTGTGATGAAAATAGATATCGAAGGAGGACGTGACTGTGAACTATGACGTTCAAAACTACGGATGTGGGATTACAATTTAAGAATATTTTGATCTCTTAAAAATCACAAGTAATTTACTGACTCAGATTACTTAATTAGTGGAGATTTTATTGGATATTTAACCTTCTCTTAAAGTGAATACACACAATAAATAAGGTGGATATAGGTACAGCTAAAGTCTAGCATTTTTACACGGACAGGTACGCTGCTTAAATTCAACAGCGTTGAAAATTTACTTTTTAATGTTTTTTTAAATTCAAATCAGAGTGGATTTGGAGCCACAAAACTGTTAATATATATTAATATATGTATATACTTATGTATATATTGTATTACCACTTGGTCTCCACACTAGGATTCCCTCTTTGCGGAGACCAGTTTCACATATTAAAAATGAAATGCAGGTAAACGGGTACCAGGACAAGGTAAACGAGTACCAGGACAATCGGACGCCTCACAGTTAAAAAAAAAGAAGAAAGAATATCTACTTAGATATTAAATAGTTTTAAAGTTATTAAGGACATTTCAAAGCGGCTGGTCCTCGCTTCGGGGAATCCCAGAGCTGGCGCCTACCTACGTCAAAGGCTGAGCTTAGCCATACAACGGGGCAATGCCGCCAGCGTACTGGGAACCCTGCCGCGCGGCAGAGATCTCGACGGCGTGTTCATTTTATAGTACTATACAAATTGTTTTAGCCAAAACTGTCCTTTAAAATAAATATGTAATTGGTTTTTATCAATAAAATCTGTACAATGTGCCTTTGCCGTATTTTAAAGTAAAAAAAAAAAAAAAGTAAAAAGTAGTGTCTTGTATACATAGTTTAATACATTCAGGTATTTTTCTAGGTAAGCGTGCTTCATCTTGGGCTGCATCCTGCTTAACATCAGGCAGGGTGTGGTCAAACGCGAACCTATTCTGTATAAAAAAAACATAGTTACAAATTATGAGCGTTCCACTCATTGTGCTTTATATTACCAACACAAGACTGCCTTCATTTGGTGAATGACAGTTGTCTGACGACGCGGCTTAACACCTTGCATGCTGCTAGAAGGTATAAAGTGTGCAAGGGATTAATTACTTATGGCAGATTTTATAATTTAACATTTGCACCTCAGAAACATTGCAATTTTATTATTAGATTACACAGTTTAGTTTGTTAATTATTATGCTGCAAAGCACAGTATGCAGACGTAAATAAATTATTAAAGAAAAGTACACAAAATATTACAAAGAGAAGAGAAAACAAAATACCAACAATCACTTTTTTTAAGATGAGGTTGTACGCTTTGCCGATGAAAAGGTATTATAGTAGTAGCATAAAGACTGTGTCATATTGGGAGTTTTTTCCTTCTTTGGTTTTGGCGTCGCATTATGAGCATTTGCCAGTGTCAAGTGTTTTTTATTTTTAAGTTTCATAAGTTAAATAAGTCGCCTCGTAGCTATGGTTATAGTTAAAGTCCAGTCCTTGTCAGTCTAGTCCAGTCATGCTTTAGTAAAGTAGTGGCGACGTTACTGACGTTACGACGCTTCCCAACGGGGAAAGAATATTCGATACCGGTCCAGTAGTTTCGGAGCCTATTCAGTACAAACAAATAAACAATCAAATATTTCCTCTTTATAATAGTATAGATAGATAATATAGATATAGATCGATCACAAAAATATCATTGTTGACAAAATGTCCATTTCGCACTTAATCTTGTCGGTAAAAGACTGTCTCAATATTGTAATTGTTCGACAATAGCTTTACAACGGATACAAGTATTTAAGTTAAGAGAATGTAACTTAATTTCACGTTTCCAACTTTAAATGTATTTAGTAGCCCATTGCAAAGTTTCTTTACGTGTAACACTCGCGAACTTGAATTTCTAACTTGATATGGGTTTAGAGGGTGCGGAAACTTCAGATTAAGTTAACTAAGTAAAAACATGGTTAAGGATTTACCGGAGCGGATAAAGTTAGCCGAAATTTTCTTATATATGTATATAGAAACTTCCAGAATTCAACAAGTACTTGGCTTGGTTAGGGGCGGATCGAGGATTTTGTTTCGGGACCGATTTTCTTGTGATTTTTTTTCTTTAATTTTGTTTTCGCATTTCGAGCATTTGCCAGTGTCAAGTATTTTATGTTTACAAGTTTCTTAAGTTAAATAAGTTGCCTTGTAGCAATAGTTATAGTCAAAGTCCAGTCTTGGTTAAGTCCAGTCCGTATCAGTCAAGTAGTGGTAACTTTACTATATAGCTTCGATGGAGTTTTGGAAGCAACACGAAAAGTAATGTTTCAAAATTGCACTCGTTTATCCGCGTCTGAGCTAGCATTTATTTAGCACTATCTTTGGTCATTTAAATCTATGTCTGTCTTTAGCGATCGATTATTTTTGTGTAGTAGTTTTAATTGTTAATTGAAATTTACTTTAATTCAAAAATATAATATACTAGAGGACGTTTCTCGGTTTCATCCGCGTAGTTCCCTAGAGATAAATAGTAGCCTGTCACCCGAGGATAGTGTAGCTTCCCAACGATGAAATAATGTTCGAAATCGGTCCAGTGGTTTCGGAGCCTATTCAATACAAACAAACACACTCACACAAACTTTCTTCTGTATAATATTAGTGTGATTAAAATGAAAAAGCTTTCTTTTTTTTATGGTTGACAGGCCAGGTGTTTGACCACAGCTCACCTGATGTTAAGTGAAGGCGTGGTCGAAGATGGTAAAGCACACCTAGCCTGGAATGGAACTGGCTCTCAAGTGAGGCTGCCGGAACACACCGTTATTTGCTTGGCGGCAGATTATCAACTTGAGGGTGGTAGCTAGCCAGCCGAGTACTAGAAAGTACCCTACCACCATGCTATGGTTTCCTCACGATGTTTTCCTTCACCGGCAGCTCAAGCTCATTGTTGGGGTTTGAACCCACGCCCTTCGGCATGCAAACCTACCGCGCTAACCACTGAGCTATCATTGCTACAAACGTAGCACCGTAGCGCTGTAGCACCTCCTACGCCCGCGTAGTAATTCTAAAAGCTAAGATTTTTACGTTGCCAGGCGAGAATAGAAAATACGTACACAGAAATTAATAATTAAATAAAATATAGAGTAAAAGTTAGAGCTTTGAATTTCAAAAAGAATGTCAAAATAAAATAAACTTTATTTCGATCTCAGTTGGATTTTCCTTAAATTAATACATTCATTGGTAGTTAGCAAATTAAATCAATGTACATAAAAAAAGTTCAGATAGGTAAGTAGGTACAACATGGGCGACTTCAAATCTAGAGTAAAAAGGATTCTTCTAGGTTAGCGTGATCCATCTTAGACCACACTACTGCTGATCTTCAGGCAGAGTATTTTCAATAGAAAATAAAAAAGATAACTTTATAACAAAGAAGGGTTTAGTTTAGTATTTTTGGCGGGAACGCGGAAAGAGTCATGTCGCCCTGTTGTATGTTTTTTCCAAAACTAGTGTTTTGTGTGCCGAATCACAAACGCGAGTGTGGGAAAATGATATAATGTGGTGAAACATGACTTTTCGTGTTGCTTCCAAAACTGCATAGAAGCTTTATAATAAAGTCGCCACTACACGGACTGTACTTGACCAAGACTGGACTTTGACTATAACTACAGCTACGCGGCAACTTATTTAACTTATGAAACTTGAAAATATAAAACACTTGACACTGGCAAATGCTCAAAATGCGACGCCAAAACCAAAGAAAAAAAGGGTTTAGTTACTTGGTTGTAGATCGTAGCAGGTCATCAAGGTACGTACCACCGCAGTACCAGATATTCTGCCGCCAAGCAGTAAGTATAAGCCTTTTCGGCAAGATTTGTTTAGTGGTGTCCATAGTATTGCTTACGATGTAGGGTGTTGTAACAGCATTTTGGCTTCACCCGCTTCAGAGGAAGCCAAAATGCTGTTAAAAGTATATAAAAGTAGTGAATAAGTTATAAGTTAAAAAAAAAATGTAGTTTGTGTATTACGGGGGTGGCATAGTCACTGCGTGACTAAACCCCATTAAATTAATAAATAAAGATTAAAAAAAAATAAAAAAAAGTCAACCAATAAATAAAATCTATATTGCTATTTATTATTTTACAAACAAGTAGATACAAGTAAAGTGTGTGAAATAAAGTTACGTAGTAACATTCCGGGATACATGGCAGCTCAGGGCTACGTTCAATCATTACTCGAGAACTTTTCTCATTTGTGCGTCTGCCTGCCCTTGTGGAATAGGGTTGCTACTTTCTTATAGTGTTGTACATAATTTTTTTTATCTGTATTGCATTCCAAAACTATGCATGTCTAGGTGCATTATTCATTATTTTTATTATTTTTTTATTTCATGTTTTTGCCAGGTAGAGATAAATTGTGATGTTATAATTTTTTAGGGTTATTTACCTAAAGGGTAAAAAGTAACCAAACCCATCGACTAGGCTATCAAAGTAAAGGAAATTAAAAAGGGATTACATTTTTTTTAATATGTAAAGGTTATATATTTAAATTTAATTAGTAAGTGATAATAAATTAGTTTAATTTTTTTCTTCTTTGATTATAGCTTTTATTCGCAGTCGTGTAATAGATTTTTTTAACTTTTCAGCTTTTTGTTGTTAATCCCACTAATATTATAAATGTGAAAGTTTGGATGGATGGATGTTTGTTACTCTTTCACGCAAAAACTACTGAACAGATTTAGAATAAATTTGGTACGGAGATAGCTGCGTCCCTGGATAAGAACATAGGCTACTTTTTATCCCAAAAACGTGTAGCAGGTAACACCGCGGAAATTATAAAGTGCTTTAAACTGCGTGCGGATTAGTAATTTAATTCGGTAGCTTTATTTAAGGAACAGTTCCATTCCAGGCTAGGTGTACTTTACCATCTTCGACCACACCGTCACTTAACATCCTGTGAGCTGTGCTCAAACACAGTTTGTCAACCATAATGAAAAAAATACATGTATTGGGTTGCAAAGTCACAGTACGAGGAGAACAACTAGTTAGTTTAGTACCCGTTCAAATTTGAATCCTAGAGACAACCCTAATGGGCGTGTGCCATATGGCCTTTATTAAAACCGTTAAGGTACGCCAATATAAATTATTATACCTAGGTTCCCTTAATGAGTTTTTTTTTAGGTTAACAGCTTAGGTGTTTAACCAAACCCTTATCTGATGTTGGCGATTTCATTAAATATGAAAGAAATTATATTATTAATTATTGTGGTAAATAATTAGGACACCGTTGTACCAGATATTCTAACGCCAAGCAGTAGTCTAAATAGTCATAATTTAAAATATATGCAAAAATGTCAAATCAATAATAATTATAATAAATGTCAAAATTCACAAAAGTAGAAGTCTAAATAATTTTATTGAATAAATTTAAAATACAGGTGTATAGTATTCTACTAGAAAAACCCTTTCACTTGATACTCATATTGAGGATGCAGTGAAAAAATATGTAATCCGCCATTTTGTGGCAGCGGCCATCTTGGACCGATTTTCATCAAACATAGCTTAGAACACACTAAGTAATTCACCTTTCAAACAAAAAAAAAAACAAACTCATTATCGGTTCATCCGTTCGGGAGCTACGATGCCACAGACAGACACACAGACACGTCAAACTTGTAACACCCCGTCGTTTTTGTGTCAGAGTTAAAAACGACTAATTCTAACCTTCTTTAGTAATACGCTAGTTGACTTAATTTGAAGAAATTAGTCAGTAGTATCTATAGCTTTCATAAAAAATGTGCTCTTTTTGAAATTCGCAAATTTACAATATGTATTTTGCGTGACAGTGAAAACGGCTAAGGCCGTCATAGCGTCTGAATGACGTCACACCATGTAAAACAATGTCAAAGGTTTTATTTCCATGACAACAGTGTAAAAAGATCTTAAGTATTAAATATAATTGTTTGGGTCTATTGTCAACCATTACGGTGTGCAAATACGTTAATTGATTAACAAATGGCAACCATTTATGGCAGTTGGTCAAGAAATTGCCAACAATAACAAAGACGTTTCGCACGGTGTGACGTCAAACACTGCCTGTATGCCTGTATTTTGAATTTGCTTTCCAATAAATATTATCATGTGTATTTTGATAGTAAATAATTTTGTTTTTGGTTGCCCACATAAATAAATCATTTGAAAATGTTATACATTTAATTCCTTGTGTACACAAGCCTATTATAGAAAGTCTTATCTAAACACTAACTTACACATAATAACATAGCAGTGTATAATAAAGTCCTTCGATAGTTGTCCCCCTGCGCCCCTCTTCTTACCCCTCCATAAATTGGTTCCCTAAGGTTTACTGAAGAGGAAGCTACTCGGTCTACCTCAATGAGCATTAGGATCTTTATAGCCGCCTTGTTGTAGGCTAGGAGACACGGACATTTTGTTTACGAGCTAATTTTAACAAAAGTTTGAGAAATTATGATGCTTTAAAAATTCGAACTGAGTTGATTCCACGCTAAGCAATGGATTTTGCTGTACGGGTGTTCCCTGATAGATACAATCTGGGAGCTTTCAAGTCGCGAGTGAATCGTTTCTTATAGATAGCGTGATCGTATATCGAACATGATGATGATTATCATGATCTCTGAAACGTATCTCGTACACGTATCTCTTAGAACAGGCGGCAAAATCGCGGAATGCCAAGATTTTTTTTACAGTTGACAAGTTAGGTGTTTGACCACAGTTCACCTGATGTTAAGTGACGGTGTGGCTGAAGATTGTAAAGCACACCTGGGCTGGAATAGAACTGGCTCTAAAGTGAGGCTGACAGAACGCACCGTTAGATGCTTGACGATAGATTTTTAACCTTAGCGTGTTATGATTTCCTCACGACGTTTTATTTCGCCGGCAGCTCAAGCTCATTAAATTTATAATAGTTTCGTAAAATAAGCCACCGTTAACTCCTTCACTAAAAGAGCTAACCTACATTAAAGACCTCAAAGGCATCGTAGTTATGAACCCTGATAATTGTTGGACCCATAATTAATTTAAAAGGGTCCAAACGGGGCCCAACGAGACACTATATTGAGTCTAATCAGAACCTTCATAGCAAACTATAAACTATGAAGAAAGGTTAGATATAAAATATATACAAAGGTATACCTACAATAAAATTCGAGTAATGCAATTATTAAAATTAGCTTAATTTCCTTCCTTCCTACATTTTTATTTGTAACTTGGACTGAACTACTATTTTAAATAAAAATTTATACATTTTAGAAATATGCTGAACAACCCCTTTTATTCGATGACAAATACTTTTTTTAATGTAAAAATAATAAGACAAACGAGACATTCTCCCAATGATAAGAAATAACGCATGATCATTGCAGCACGATAAGAAACAAAATATAGTCCAGGGCATCGCTGCTTTGGCGCTAATTAGTTTGAAACTGTCGATGGTTAGTCTCAACAGCCCTGTAATTTTGCTAGCAGTACCCTCGAAATCGGAACACACTACTGCTTGGTGGCAGAATATCTGGTATTGCGGTTGTACCTACCCAGACGATCTCCTAAGGCAGAACTTACAATACCTACTATAAGTATGTGTTTATTTAATTGTTTTTTTTTCATTCCAGTTTGTATGAAAGACTTTTACGTGGACCACATGACAGTTGTATTTTTCCAACAGTTTCTTTTTTATAATAAAAAAATACACAATATATTTTAAAAATACAAACACTGCAGCCAAGCAGTAATGTGTAAATTATACTATGTTCCGGTTATAGGTAAAAAATGTGAAAAAAGTTAAATGAAAATGTACAATTTTTAATCTAAATCAAATGGATGAACAGAGGCGGCGTACGGTGTGGACGACGTGGGCCACTGCCTACGGCCTCACGCCTCAGACGTTTATCCAATACCATGCCGTGAACGTTGATGGAAAACTTTTACTCGTCGTAAAACGATAACTATTTTTACTGGTTTAATTTATTGATTGAAATTTATTTTTATTTGGTCTAGAAACATCGGCTGGCGTTGCGTCGCTATCGCGGGAAATACCACCATCCAGAACTGGAGATTCCGATCCCATTTGTTTACGTTGCTGTCACGTTTCTCAGTGTCAACTTTTGATAGCTAGCTTTCCCTGTTCGCTGTACGTCACTTGCTCATACGGGTGGTATGCCAAGATGATTGCAACAATAAAAGCAATGGAGCGAACAATAAATGGAATATTAGTAGCATACATGTTGGAAGGGCCGAAATTTACCTTGCCCCATCAAATAAAGGTCTTGTTCCGCCACTGTGGATGAAAGCAATTATAACTCGCTCATATAGCATATATTGTACTTCCTACCCATAAACCTTTGACGTAGCAAGGAATAGTTTCACAGCCAAGGATAAAGCAATTAACTGAAGTAAACATCAAAGTCCTGAGTAAGGGACTCAGGGCGATTAGGGCTATATTCGTAACGGTCAACCAAAACACAGATTAAGTTAATAGTTAATATGACTACAGCGGCTTGGACGCATAAGTCCTTGGGCATAAAACGCAATTTGATGTTTACGCTTTTGCAAACTGGGTGTAGTATGCTCTAACTGGGTTGTCCTAAACACGGCCTGAGGGCAGCATGCGGCATGCTTTAATAGAGTTTGTCTTAGGGTGGTCATAAATCAGCCATTATTATCATCATCAGCCAATATTGAACCGTATTGCGTTTCTTTAACCAACTTTTATTTTGTTTTTCTTTTGTTAAGTTTTTTTACATGGACTTGGTCGTAGGGTGCCGTTCATATCTTTATAATCATCAGCGTAACTTCAACTGTATTGCAATTCTTTAGGTATTTATTCTACTGCTTTTTATACGTTTTTAAAACTCAAAACCCAAAAGAAATATCTGATCATCCCCCCTCACTGCACACCTTCCTTCGCGGGCCGCTGGCGGCCCACGCAAACATGCAAAATACTAATTGTTATATGTTTATATAAATGTAGTTTTCGTTATATATATTTTTAGTCATTTTAGCTCATATCTAAGTGTTAGGCTAGGTTATAATTTTATTGGAATGTACGTATATGTATTCGCCCTCGACGGTTCTGGACTGTATTTTAATGCGGAATTATGGTTTGAGTTTATGGGACACCATAAGGAAAGGTCTCCTTAATAAAAATCTTAAATCTTGAATTGTAAGATTCCCCTTTGTGGTCTGGCCTAGCCTGGAAACATGATTTTAAAAACAAGAATAATAAAAAAGATAAAGTTTAAAATAATAGCAGGTCCAGTAACGTTTATTCGTCCAAGCTTGGGGCGGGTACCTGTAATGCTGGTTATTGTTTATTCTGTGGCAGGTGAAGTACGCTTCAATCGGGACCGGAAGTGTGCTCGAGGTCGCTACAACGCCTGCTTTCAAGATTTTTCGAGCGTAGTGAATATTTATGTAAGAAGCTTTCGCGTGTTGCTTCCCGCTTTTAATACTGAAGAAAATATTGTAAACTCCCAGCGAAACGTAAATATTAGTGTCGACGCGATTTATGTAAATCTTATCACACAAGGCGAAAGTTTGTGAGTGTGTAAGTGTGTTTGTATGTTTGTTACTTATTCAGGCTCAAACGGCTGGATCAATTTTAGTGGAATTTCGTTTGGAGATAGGATATTTTATCCATATCTCTTGGAAGCCGATGGCGAGTGAAACCACTGGAAAATGTAGTGTGCATAAATAAAATTTTCTCGCGAATTATTCCATAACTTGTGTTTTTGTCGAGTGTTTATGTATTCAGGAAGAGGCGAATTGCGTGTTTTTGATAAATTTTTATGAGAGGTTTAGGGGAGAAAAATTGTTCTATTTATTCTCTGTGAAAACGTTTTTTTCGAGTTTTCGTTTAAAATCGCAAATATCCGGTTATCGGTGACAAAAACAGACGTATCTTTTGATTGCAATGACTTATAAGTTTGATATTTTCACAACTAACGGCTTGCGTACCATAGTATTCAATATTAATTTCGACCTTCACACGTCTCTGACAAAAGGGTCCTGATACATAATCCTATAATATATATTTTTTTATTAAGTACTAACTGCGCCCCGCGGTATTACCCGCTACATGTTTTCGGGATGAAAAGTAGCCTATGTTCTAATCCAGGGTCTCAGCTACCATCATGACAAATTTAATCCGAATCCGTTTAGTAGTTTTTGCGTCAAAGAGTAACAAACATCTATCTATCCATCCATCCATCTAAACTTTCACATTTATAATATTAGTGGTTATAATGTTTTTGTAACTATATGTGTATGTCTATTTATTTTGATTATGTAGAAAACCTTCAAGTCGCGAGTGAATCGGTTTCTTCTAGGCGAGCGTGCTCCACCGTAGACCGCATCTTCGCTTAAGGCGGGATGGCGGTCAAACGCAAGCCTCTACTATAAAAAAAAAATAAAAAAAAATAAAAATTATATGAGTCTTAATTAAGTAACTTGAAAGCAATAAATTAATGAGCCGAGAGAAGAGGATATTAAGACTTGTGGTTATTTTAATTAGATTTTTGTTAAAATATATTTTTAAAGTTTATGTCAAATTAGTTCTAGATATTAAGCAAGTTTTTAATTAATAAATTATTGTCAAATTGGTTAAATTGAAATCCTCATCACTGTTGTAACTGAAACGACTGTTAAGCGAAAATAAACTAAATAAATACCTAACGTGAACGTGAACAAAGCGCTGGCCTTTATTTTGCTCAGCGTTTGAGTATTGCCATACAACGCGGCAATGGGGCGCGTTTTGGGAACTATTCCCATTGATAGCGGCCTTTTGACAGCCCCGTTGGCTCATTGGTAGTATATCTGCCTTGAGCTGTAGGGCGTGGGTTCGATTCCCACTCAGGGCAAACATTTTGTGAATAAACAAATGTTTGTTCTGTGTCTGGGTGTTCTGTATGTATTATAAGTATGTATTTACAAAAAAAAAGTATTTATGTATTCTATCAGTTACCTGACTTCCATCACACAAGCTCTGCTTAGTTTGGGGCCAGATGGCGCTGTGTGTATAGTCCTGCGATATATATTTATTTATTTATTTATATTTATTTATTTTAGATTAGTTATTATTTTACATGTTACATTTGTCTTAGTTACTTTACTTATTTATACCTGTAAAGAGATCTGTAGAGGGCAGATATCACGCAGAACTGATGGCCGACGGGGCTGCAAAGTTCAAAAGCGCAGCGTAGGACGTCCACCCACAAGGTGGGCAGACGACCTAATAAGGATCGCAGGAACGTGCTGGATACGAGCCGCTTCCAACCGGTCATTATGGAAGTCAATGGGGAAGGCTTATGTCCAGCAGTGGACGTTCTACGGCTGAAATGATGATGATGATGATACCTGTTTTTTTTATGTAAAATGTAATGAGACGAACGCGACGCTCTCCTGATGGTAAGAGATAACACCTGTCCATGACCATCGCAGCGATACACAGAACTTTAAGTAACAAAACAAAGTCCAGGGCATCACTGCTTTGGCGCTCATTACTTTGAGACTTTTGATAGAGTTAGTCTCAACAGCCCAGTAATTTAGATAGCTGCAGTACCCTCAAACAGGAACACAGTATTTATATATAATGATTCTATTTTTTTTCTTTTGAGGTACGAAACCCTAAACAACAAAGTTTTATAGCTAACTTTTCTCTCTTTTTCCATCTCTCTTGTACACATACGCATTTTTTTTTTTATAGCTGACAGGCTAGGTGTTTGACCACAGCTCACCTGATGTTAAGTGACGGTGTGGTCGAAGATGGTAAAGCACACCTAGCCTGGAATGGAACTGACTCTCAAGTGAGGCTGCCGGAACACACCGTTAGAACTTGGCATTATCGCTTGTCTTCATCCTTTACGTCAGGACGTATCTGGCACCATTAAAGGGTTTACATCGACCATCCTTGCTATCATTCGTCCCACTCCTTACTCCCCATTTTCTAGTTCCGAGAGCTTTACACGTTGAACTATTATTGAAGCTGTGGTTTTATGGCTTCCCTGAAACGACTTTAGACTCGGTTCTGAGACAGGTGAGAAATGAGAGGAGATTTTTTTTGTAGAAATTTGTAATGGGATATAAGTTTCAGTAAAGTGCTTGGTATTTTTAGAATATAACTTCATACATCAACATCGTTGTAAAGGATAAAATAAATAAATATCGTAGGACTATACACACAGCGCCATCTGGTCCCAAACTAAGCAGAGCTTGTGTGATGGAAGTCAGATAACTGATAGAATACATAAATACTTTTTTTTTTTGTAAATACATACAGAACACCCAGACACAGAACAAACATAAATAGGAGGATAATAATAGGGTCCCTGAAATATTAACGGTATTATTTTTTATCGTCCTCTGACTGCAACCACGACCTGTTATTTAGCTTGAACACGGAAGTATAGCTAGATTTTTTTTAAAGTTTTAGTGTATGAACTAAATTAATTTACTATTTTTTTATTTGGTCAACTAATGGACTATCCCGTTTTCCGGGATAATACTTGACTTGTAACTGGAACGACTTTTAAGCGGAAATAAACTAAATATATACCTTGAATATTTTACGAACGATTGCTTGAATAGACAAAACTAAATCAAATTACCGTTACCAAACCTTGAAAGGCAAGAACGATAATTCGATTCCAATCGTCGAGCGTTAACTATCGAAATAAAACTGAAAAGTTGGCATAGAACAACCAATATATCTACTGAGGCGACGAATAAAAGAACTCAACTAGTTTTCAACCGATAGCTGTCAGTTTAGTTCTAAAATTACGATGGAGGCTCCCCCAGTCACAGATACTCATACATTTGTCGGATTATAACTGAGTGACGAACTATTCGTCAGTCTGAAACTCAATTTGTGAATCCAGGTCGCTTTTCTCACTGTTTTTAGGGTTCCGTACCTTATAAGGAAAAATGGGACCCTTATAGTATCACTTCGTTGTTTGTATCTGTCTATCTGTTAAGCAACTTTTTCTTAGAAATGCGTAGATGTATCAAATTGAAATTTAAATCAAAAAGTAATCAAATCGGAAATCTCTTAGAACTGGGAAATAATCTAACTTGTAAATTAACGCAATCAAAAGATATGACTGTATAATGTATAGGTATAGCCCATATTTTGACACTCGCGAAAGAATCAAAACCTATAAGGTACTTCTCGTTTACCTAGAATCATGAAATTTGGCAACAAACAGTGTCTTATAGCACAAGTAAAGAGAAAAATCCGAAAACACAAAAATCACAAAAAAAAAATTTTTGCTCTTATAAACATAATTGATTGATTCAGGCGTTACTTTGCGGAAGTTCATTTTGAATATTCAAGGTATATATTTCGTTTATTTCCGCTTAACAGTCGTTCCAGTTACAACAGTGATGAGGACTTAAATTTAACTAATTTGTCAACAACTTATTAATTAAAACCTTATCTTTCTTAATATCTAGAACTAATTTGACATAAACTTAAAATTATTATTATTTGACAAAAATCTAATTAAAGTAACCACAAATCTTGAAATCCTCGTCTCTCTGCAATAACCACTTGCCGACACGTGTTTCGCCTCTACACGAGACATCTTCAGAACGTGTTGACTCTTCGAGCGCTGGGTCGAGACTGGTTACGCAGTAAATAAACGAAATATATTATATACCTTGAATATTCTTATATTTCACATATTTACTTATTTGCAGTTGGTAAACTGCACTAATAAATATGTCGATGTATGGGGACAACAGTTTTCCAACGGCAAAGTTAAATCCCCACAATGCAGTTTATCTTTTCGTCAGAACAATCTTCGGCGCGTTCATAGTTCCCGTGATGGATAAACACATACCGTCAATATTGTACTGAACCCTTAATATGCAAGTCTGGCTCGCACTTTGCCTGTGTTTTTATAGTAAGCTAAGTTTTAAATTTTTAGCACTTTCATTACGTTAGGAATTAAGTCAATGAACATCGTTGGACATTATACGCAGCGCCCTCTAGCTTCAAACTAAACAAAGCTTGTAAACAAAACTGTAACTGGAAACTTTTTTAAAAGGTAACCCTCTCGGAGTTTTCTGTATTTTAACCGTGTTAAATACTGCTAAAGCGGCTGAGAGATTTGATTTGATTTTTTCAGCAGAATAAAGCAGATAATATTGTCAGCGCTGCAGCAGCTATGAGATTAACAATCTGCAGAGTGCAGACAAATGCTTCAATGGCTTGCAATTTGCAAAAGTTGAGTATGGAAGCATATCGATAATTTAATTACTAGTCCTTTAAGTAGTATAAAAATAATGCTTGTAGCGTAGCATACCTCGTGATTTAAGTAGGTACTTCGAAGGACTCGGAGGTATATTAGAAGTTGATATTTACACCAACGAAATACAAAGAAAAAAATAAATTTTACTTGGGGAAATAATGAATGCAGAGTGATTTGTGACAGGTTAGATTGACCACAGCTCACCTAATGTTAAGTAACGGTGCAGTTAAATCAATAAATAAATATCGTAGGACTATACACACAGCGCCATCTGGCCCCAAACTAAGCAGAGCTTGTGTGATGGAAGTCAGACAACTATACTACCAATGAGCCAACAGGGCTGTCGGGAAGTTGAAGATGGTAAAGCACACCTAGCCTAGAATGGAACTGGCTCTTACTAAACTATTTACAAGTTTAATTCTTTTCGAGTTCTTCCACTTCGAATAACGGTCATTTTTCAAAACTAGCACTACCCATAATACACGTCGTAAACAGTACGTTTTTGTGTCCGTTTTGAAAAGTGCCCGACCATAGAAGTGTTCTTCAAGAGAAATGCACGTTTTAAAAATGCACGATTTGCGTTTTATAAATCTTTCGTACTGGATATTCTAAACAAGTATGAATCACACAAACTTTTGCCTGTATAAATTAACAGGCAAAAGTTTGTACATATGTTAATGTATTTGAATGTTTGTGACTTCTACACGCTCACACGGCTAGACCAGTTTTGATGAAATTTAGTATGGGGATAACTGACACCCTGGATTAACACATAGACTATTTTTTATCCCGAAAAATGTAGTGTTCACGTGAGAACAGTAACACCGCGAGGCGCAGCCTATGTAATAATAATTGGATAAGTAATTTAACTAAACATAGGTTCCCTCACTACACTTACATGCAAGGAATGCCAATAGTTCGCAGAAACTCAGCGTCAAGCTAAGTCTATTCATTAGGTATTACCCTCAGCTTCAGATTATACAAGCTTATATTCTTAGCTCAATTATGATGTATTATTAATCCAGATTCTATAATCATGGTGTTAATTGAAACAACTATATTCTAGTGTACCTAAATAATTAGTGTGATACGTTTGTGTGGTAGAGACAGCGGTGGCCTTAGCCACCGCTGTCAGCACAGCAACGGTGAAAGAATTTTTGAAATCGGTCCTGTAGTTTTTGAGTTTATTCGTTACAAACATACAAAAATCCAAAAATAAAAAAATAGAAATATTTTCTCTTTATAATATTATTAGAGAAGACATGTCAGTCAACATCTAAAATACTTGATCCAATAAGGATCTGAGAGGTATTCAGCAAAATAAATCAACAATAAACGCAACAAGTTGTTTATAAACAACCCTTGTAGAACGGAGATCGTAGAAATTTTACAAGAGACTGTTTATTGAAACAGCTATCCAAATAGCCGTTTGTTAGCTTGATTTTTTTTTTATTGTTTAACAGGCTAGATGTTTGACCACAGCTCACCTGATGTTAAGTGACGGCGTGGTCGAAGATGGTAAAGCACACCTAGCCTGAAATGGAACTGGCTCTCAAGTGAGGCTGCCGGAACACACTGTTACAATGTTTTCCTTCACCGTTT
This sequence comes from Biston betularia, assembly GCA_905404145.2. Lineage (NCBI taxonomy): Eukaryota > Metazoa > Arthropoda > Insecta > Lepidoptera > Geometridae > Biston > Biston betularia. The sequence goes on from FR989883.1 coordinate 1,518,509, forward strand.
GAAATCATCGGCAATACGCATATAACTCAGAAATGACAGACGCGTGCCGTGGGGTTCGAACTTAGGACTTCCAGATTGGAAGCCAGCCGACCTAGAATAGAATAGAAAATAACTTTATTAATACACCAAAAACTTACAAATGAAACACAGATCACAATGAATAATACGCGTAAATACATACTGCTAAAATTAAATTAACTTATGACTTCACACATGACATAATTATGCGTGTCACACGTAAATATTATGTACTTAAATTACGCCAAACGTAAGGTGCTGAAACAAACCTCATTTAATTTTTCTCGTTTCTAAAACTAATATATTAACAAGAGACAAAATAACACATTTACAACTCTCCTTTGTGTGGTTAAACACGTTTCTAAATTGAAAAATATATGTGTTAAGTGAAAATAAAGTAAATTGTATCCTCGAGAAAGCCCCTCATTAACTCAATATCAGAGGTTCTGTGTTCACCAAAAGACTTATTTACAATTTCATCTCACGACTTGATTATTTAATTAAAAACCGACACCGAAACGTAACATACCTTTGTCGCCGACTAAAATTTTGCTAGACGGGCAATAAGTTCTATGCAATTTGAAGAAGTTAACTAGCAAAGTAAACATTAAAATATATTTTTTTAAACACCTATAATTACGCGATCTAAAAAACCGGAGACATTAGGTCAGTGATATAGCACTTATCAATTTGAAAATAAAAATTTAATTAGACCTCTAAATAAAAATTGAAAATAATTGCAAAAATTCAACTAAAAGTGTATAGTACCACTTTTTTATTACAAGCCTTAAACAATCTGATAGATTTTCATCTCATTGCATTTCAATTTATTCTGAATACAATACAAAGCCATATTTCTTCTCAATTCATCATCATCATCATCATCATCATTTCAGCCGTAGGACGTCCACTGCTGGACATAGGCCTCCCCCATTGACTTCCATAAAGACCGGTTGGAAGCGGCTCGCATCCAGCGCGTTCCTGCGGTCTTTACTAGGTCGTCTGTCCACCTTGTGGGTGGACGTCCTACGCTGCGCTTGCCGGTCCGTGGTCTCCACTCCAGAACTTTGCAGCCCCATCGGCCATCAGTTCTTCTCAATTCGGTTGTAGTCAATGCCTCCACCGTATCTAAATATTCATTAGGTTGTCGGTGTAAGTCAGTTTGTTCAAAGTTTACAGACTTCTGAATTTGACCAACTAAACAGGGGATCGTGGATGTTTCCAGAATAAATTAAGACTAGTTTGGTGGAAATACTAATTTTAACATTATATCATTATCGGGCATTGTTATAATCTCCATAAGACAAGAAGAGAAGTCGGTTAACATCTGTCATAATTATCTTTTTTTGTTCCAATTATACTAATTCTTATTCTCACTATTTTTGGTTGGAACATATGGTATGGTATTCCATAATGTTAGTAGGTATCCCTGCTAAATAATTCATTTGTAGTGAGAATAGTGGTATTAATTATTAAAATGCATACATAACATGCATAAACTTCGATTGTTGTAATTTGTTGTGTTGTGGTGCGTATACATTCGTTGGCTTTGTTAGCTGAGTGTGTACTCAGCTTTAAGCGAATCGTTAATGCCATAGCCTATAATTCGTGGTGATATATACAATTATAATATACCTTCTTTATCGTCTCGAAAAAATTAGGGCGTTTTAAGTAGGTACGTGAAATAGAATATAATGGGACAATAATATGATTTTTTTTTTAAATTTTCTTGTCAAGATTCTATTACGGTAGACGGATACAAGACGATAAAGGATGTCGCCCCGTATATTGCCAACCGGTCCACAATATACTGTATTCTGTTCTGATCTGTTCTGCTGTGATATATGCAATTTTTAACTGCGACCGCTTGTATAACTGACAATCGTTAACTTCGTCGTTGTTGTCGAAGTTGTCAACGTAAAAAGCATCTAAAAGGCATATTTTTGACAGATAGGCAAAGCATCACTAATGCTGCAGGTATTCATAGGATTGCTTGCACTCAAACGAGCCGTATACTTTTTACCTCTCTCTTATAAATAAAATATGAACTCAATATCGATTGCATCGCGTCGTGCTATGCCTAAACTCCCTACAAAGGTAAACTATCCAAGCCCATGTCAAAAGATTTACAGAAAAATCGATCAAGGCAGACAGACAAACATTAAATATGAGGGTCCTTCACCACTTTGGTTCCATAAATCACGCTAATCTACACTAATATTATAGAGAGGAACGATTTGTATTCTTGGATTTCTGTATGTTTGTAACGAATAAACTTCAAAACTAATGAACCGATTTCAAAAATTCTTTGACCGTTTGGAAGGTACACTATCCCTGTATTCCCACGGAAACGAAAACTGCATGGGTAAAACCACGAGGCGTCTGCTAGTATAGCTGTACTTTGGGCTTAGGAAATTCAAATAGCTGAGAACTTAGATTAATACAGACTTCTTTTTTTCTTTTCTTTCGTGTTATTGTACAAAAAGGTTTTGCTAGGTTAGCATTTGACCGATAACCAATGTTTTTCATCACCAATTTCTCGAGTTCGATAACCCAGTGAAAGGCACAGAGTTCACTAACAATATCTAAATCCAGGTCACTGAAACTCTGATTGTTTTTATCTCAGTTCATCTGGCAGCCAGCCAACACGTTTCGGGTTAGTTGAGGGTGAAAATGGCTATGACGGGTTGACGGTTTGATAGACGGTATTGAAAGGTCTTGACAGATTACAGGTCTAGTGGTTTTCAGACAAGTGATCAATAATAAATATGACAATTAAGGTTTTTGTTATGCCACAAAAGGTAATTTAATAAAAGACAATACATTAAAAAAAGTATAAAATTTAAGTTAAATTTAACGCAATAGATGACAACGTATAAAAAAAGGTTTTAAACAGCAAAGCAATATTTGACAAAGAATAAAGACTCGGCACAAGATGCCACGCAATAAATGACAACGCATAAATATAGGTTAATAATTGCAAATCAATAATTGACAACGTAAAAAATAAAATAAATAATTAACAACGCCTGAAGAATCGGCACAAATGTGACGTAATAAATAACATCGCATGAAAATAGTTTATAAGCTGTACAGCAATAAATAATTGACAAAGAATGAATAATCCGCAGAAAATGTACCGCAATAAATAACGACGCATAAAATAGGTTTTAAACAGCAAAGCAATATTTGACAAAGAATAAAGACTCGGCACAAGATGCCACGTAATAATTGACAACGCATTTGGCACAAATTATAGCGCATGAAATACCATTCCAATTTATAGAACAATAGTTGACAAATATAAAATTGCGTTCCAAATTTTAAGATAGTTAAGAATCTCAATAGACAAATTATTATAGGACGAGACTAGAATGATACTTAACATTTGTTACGAATTACAATAATCTCTTAGAAAAGTTACTTTTATTACTTTGTTTTTGATCAAGAACGCTTGTTGACGCAAAAATAAGCCAAGTTTGTAACCCCCTATAATTTGATAAAATTACTAAATTGACTGCCCAGTTAGTAATCAGAAGAGTGACATAACATTTTATTAACCCAATAACCTTCTATTATATACACAGATTAGCAAGTATACAGAAAGAAAACTTCACGCACGCTTGCCTGGAAGAATGTGATTCATTCTAGACTTAATCTTAAATAAACAATATTTTATTCAATACAACAGTAAAATAAGTAACTTCAGGGTAGATCTCCTTTGCAGGAAATAGTCTAGGTAGGTAACACTACGGTACCAGATTTCTGCCCCCAAGCATTGTGTTAACAAGCAGTTTTGTAGCGATGATAGCTCAGTGGTTAGTGCGGTAGGTTCGCATGCCGAAGGGCGCGGGTTCTAATCCCAAACAATGAACTTGAGCTGCCGGTGAAGGAAAACATCGTGAGGAAACCATAGCATGGTGGTAGGGTACTTTATAGTACTCGGCTGGCTAGCTACCACCCTCAAGTTGAGAATCTGCCACCAAGCATCTAACGGTGTGTTCCGGCAGCCTCACTTGAGAGCCACTTGAGTTCCATTCCAGGCTAGGTGTGCTTACCATCTTCGACCACAACTTCACTTAACATCAGGTTAGCTGTGGTCAAACACGTAGCCTGCCAACCATAAAAAAAAAAAAAAACACCATCATTTTATTCCGGCTTGAAGGGTTGTCGATCTTCGAATGTCTCAAAGTAATGAGCGCTGAAGCAGCGTTGGAGTTTTGGCGGAACGCGGAAAGAATGTGGTGAAACATGACTTTCCGTGTTGCTTCCAAAACTCCATCGAAGCTTTAGTAAAGCCGCCACTACTTTACTAAAGCATGACTGGACTTGACTGACACAGACTTTACTTGACCAAGACTGGTCTTTAATACTTGAAAATATAAAACACTTGACACTGGCAAATGCTCTAAATGCGACCCCAAAACCAAAGAAAAAAAGCAGCGATGCCCTGGACTTTATTTTGTTACTTAAAGTTTTGAGTATCGCTAAAATGGTTTGGATATACGCTATTTTTTACCATCAGGAGAATGTCTTGTTTCGTATAATTACTTTTACATATTTTTAATCGCACAACAAAGAAACTCTTGGTGGTAGATTTCCTTAGCAGGAGGTCGTCTAGGTAGGTGCCACCGCAGTATCAGATATGCTGCCGCCAAGCAGTAGTCTGTAAACATTACTGTGTTCCGGTTTGAAGGGTACTGCAGCTAGCGAAATTACTGGGCTGTTGAGACTAACCATCGAAAGTCTCAAAGTAATGAGCACCAAAGCAGCGATGCCCTGGACTTTGTTTTGTTACTCAAAATTCTGTGTATCGCTGTAATGGTCATGGACAGGCGTTATCTCTTACCATCAGGATAGCGTCTCGTTCGTCTCATTATTTGTCACATAAAAAAATAAAAAAAAAAATAAAAAAAAAAACGAAAAGAACAGTTGTTTTCAGTCTCCGTTAAGACAATTATCAACAAAACCTAATTTAGTAAACTGATAAAGCTACAAACTAAATTACTTGAAAACTAAATAGATAGCTCAAAGTATCTAGAGAAATAGTTTGAACGATTATATTTTGATGATTGTTAGTTGATTTAGCAATGTAATCGTAAATCGTGTAAAATCGTCTTCAAATTTGTTTCATTATATTTTATTTGATATATGAAATGGATCTAAGTTTAGCTACCAACTCGCCTTATAGAAGGTTACGGTGTGGCCGAGGACGGAGCACATTGGCCTTGAAAAAAAAATAAGTAAGCAGACAACACAAAAGCCGGCTAGGTGTGTTTATCATCTTCGATCACATCGTCACTCAATATCAGGTAAGATGTTTTTTTTTTGTGACAAATAATGAGAAGAACGAGACGCTCTCCTGATGGTAAGAGATAACGCCTGTCCATGACCATTACAGCGATACACAGAACTTTGAGTAACAAAACGAATTCCAGGACATCGCTGCTTTGGTGCTCATTACTTTGAGACTTTCGATGGTCGGTCTTTCGATGATGGTTTCGATGGAGATGTGGTCGAAACCTAGCGTGACACTAACAAATAAATTGCTACTAAGCTATGCTTAAGGCTGATGGTGATGATGATGATGAAAGGGTTGTAGGGCGTGGCTACAATTCCTGCCAGGGCGAACATTTATATGATGAACATAGATACTATTATAGTGTTTAGTTGTTTATAGGTACATTGAGTTTGTTAATAAAAACATGTCAGTAACCCCAGTAAGTAATACATGAATTATTTTATCAGTTGTCTGGCTCCCAAAATACAAGCTTGGCTTAGTTTATGAACTTTATAAAATGCCCACTGATATTTATCTATCCACTCCGTTCTCAAAATCTATTCGATTTACGAGTAAACAATGAATTAATCATGTTTAAAATTTGTTATTACTAAATACAGCATTTTACTATGGAAACTGACGCGGTTATGACACATTTTTGTTTTACTTATGTCAGATATTTCGACCATTTTCGGTGGCCTTCTTCAAGGAGTTAAAGCAGAGTACGACACGCGTGCGGACGCGTCTTAAAAAATAAATAAATAATAATAAATATAGTAGGATATTACACAGCGCCATCTGACCCTAAACTAAGCAAAGCTTGTGCTATGGAAGACAGATAACTGATAGAATACTTAAATAGTTTTTTTTATAAATACATACAGTACACCCAGACACTGTCCAGTTGTGTAAGTCGGCTCAAGTGAACCACCTATATTATGATTAGTGTGTATGCAGGGGAGTGAATGTGTGTAATTGTGTATGAGAGAGTGTGTATATGTTTGTGTGGTGTGTAGATAATTTTTATTTTAGTTGTAGCATATTAGAAAATCTGATGGGGTTGCCATATGGCTACCACAAAAGTCCCCTAAATAAAATAGAATAAAAAAAAACTTAAATATCAATTTTTTTGTAAATACATACAGACACCCAGACACAGAACAAACATATATTTAAATAACAAAATGTGGTAAATGAGTGATATTTTATAACAAGCACGAGTGAGACAATGTGGTGAAACATGATTTGTTTTGCTTGCTTAGTTTGGGATCAGATGGCGCTGAGTGTAATGTCCCACGATAATTTTTAATTTACAATTTTTATACATAAACACTCGAAAAAACACTAGTTTTGGGAAAAAAATACAATGGGGTGACACGACTCTTCCCGCGAAACTTGGGAGCAGTCAAGCGGCAAAAGTTTGGCAAAAATTAGGAATCTGTTATTGTTTTTCTCTGTTTGCACCCCTCCCCTAAATTATAGGTAGGGCGTAACGGCATCGTAAAGTGTACACCATTGTACACGGTAGTTTGGCCTTAAGTGTACAATACCTACCTACACCGTGTATGTAGGTACAGCGCAAGTGAATAAATGTTACGGTTGACTTGTTTCAAAATATTCCATCAACAGCTGAAAGCGTTCTCAGGAACAAACTTTAACGTACTCAGTTGATTAGCAAACTTATTCAGCAAGACACAGTGTCACATTTAGCGAAGCTAAAATGTGGCAGTTACGCAACATTGTGATTCGTATGTTTCCTTTGACGGAAAATAAGTAATTAGGTACACGTTATTTCTAAAAAACCAGCGGACGCCTCGCGGTTTCACCCGCGTAGTTTCTGTTCCCGTAGGAATACATGGATAAAAAGGTGCCTATGTCACTCGGGGATAGTGAAGATTCCCAACGGTGAAGGAATTTTTGAAATCGGTCCAGTAGTTTCGGAGCCTATTCAATACAAAGAAACAATCAAATCTTTCCTCTTTATAATAGTATATAGGTAGATAGATAAACAATTTATTATTTATTATTGATTTTATAAGATGAATTTTTGCATGCCGAAAGGCGGGATATGGCGTGCCATGATTTCATTCATATCAACTGTACTTTACCCATATACGCAAATAAATGTTATGATTATGACTAAAGTTTTTTTTTTTGTAAATGTAATGAGAGGTACGACTCGCTCTCCTGATGTTAAGAGTAAACGCCTATCCATGACCATTGCATCAATTTACAGAACTTTGAGTAGCGAAACAAAGTTCAAGGCATTGCTGCTTTGGCGCTCATTACTTTGAGACATGCGATGGTTAATTTCAACAGCCCTGTAATTTCGCTAGCTACTAAATTACAGGACTATACGCCAGTACCCTTCAAACCGGAAGACAGTAATGTTTACACATGAGTTTTGGCGGGGACGCGTTCACTTTTTTTTTGTGAGTTGTGGTCTGTAGGCATTCTATTTAAAAAAAAAAGAATAAGTATTCTATCAGTTATCCGTCTTCCATAGCACAAGCTTTGCTAAGTTTGGGGTCAGATGGCGCTGTATGTAATGTCCTATTTTTTTTTTTATTTACTTATTATTATTTTGATTCATTTTCTTTTGAAAATAAATGTTCCTATTCCTACATCCTTATATAAATTCCTTACAGCACAAACTTTGCAAATACAATTTCATTAGGAAGCTCTTTCACTTTATATTTTTCTTTTTCGTGCAGAGATGTGTATAAAAAATTCCATTTTCTAACAGACACACTGAATAAAATTACCTCGCGGCAGCTCTGTAAAGGTAGACAGGGGTTGTACGTGATACTTCGACGCGATAAACTTTAAGCAACATTGTCCTTAAAAAAGCATTTATTTAATACTTTATTGCACACTTAACAATAACATGTACAAAAGGGGGACTTAATGCTAAAACATTTTCTGCCGGCCAACCCCACCAGTGATGTCAGATATACCAACTTCTTGGTATTTATACAAGGTTTTAGTACCATGTACCAAGGTTACTCGGTCCTGGTACGCAAAAATACCAAGATTTGCCGTAGACCGAAAAATGTCAAGATTAGCCGTTGACCGACAAAAATACACTAAAAATACGTATAATATAACCGACAAATTTTTAAGATGCGTATCATAAAACATCCCAATCCAAAGTATGTAGTATGTAAAAAACTAGCTGAAACACAGTTTTTAAGCGATTTTTAACCTTTTTTTTTTATTTCGACACCTGGCAACCCTGGTACCAGTTTTCCGTCTTTAATACCAGCTTTTTAGCCAGCTAGTACAGGGATTTCAGAGTGGCCATCTAACATCCCTGATCCCCACAGTTGCCAGAACAACCTGCTAGGTTCTTTGCGGCAAGCGGATGAAGCGTGCTCTCTACTCCGGTTCAAGGCGCGGAGACGGAACATCCCAGGGTTTTTAGTGGGTATGCCGTCATTTTGACGGAGACTCCCACATAACCACCTGCCACCCCAGTGGTCGGTGGTATCCACAAAGGATGTTCCCTGGAGAAAAATAATAATAAAGCGCTTTGCGGCAATTTTCATAGCTAGCTAGTTAAGAAGGTACTACCACCATGCAATGGTTTCCCTCACCGGCAGCTCTGGTTATTTTGTTGGGATTGGAATCAAACCTACGCTTATGATTGTTTGTTTGTCCACAGGTGGGAGTGCTGCGTGTGGGGACCGCCCGCCGGAGGCCCCCGAGGCTTGCCGACATACCCAGGTAATAAAACATTGCGATGTATACCCAGACAGAATGTAAACAATTTGTAAGTACATGAAACGTATTCTATGTACCTTTACGGGAACTTTGTAACAAAGTGTCCATCCAGTGGTGGCCTTAAGGGGTGGCGAGCAGGGTAACCGCTCAGGGCCTCGCGTCCTCGTAGGAATAAGTCTTTACCATATATGAATGTGTATCTCGCGCCTCGCACTTAACAAAACCCCCCCTGAACGCACGGTTTCATTATTAGTGCAAGCATGTTACGGCCACTAGAGCTTTAGAACTAATTATATTGTTTATTACAAACAACACAAAAAAAACGGCTTCGTAATGAGCTGTCACCCCGGGGCTTCGCAACAGCTAAGGCCACCGCTGGATGGACCCATCCATTCCACCCGAATGTTCTGTAGAAGACTTTGTCATATTATGTAACGTTTTTTTAAGATTTAATTCTTGAAGCATCTCTGTTAGTAAGGTCTGAAATCGGCAAGTATAAGACGCTTAAAAGCAGTAGACATAAGAACAAACTATTACGTCAAAAAAGCATTTATTGTATGGGTATTGAATTGCTAACAGTAATAATGGAATGGATGTGCTCATACTGTATTAGTGGTGTCCTTAGGTAGCAGTACTAAAACTTCTTCCAGTGGTTTAGGCTTAATATATACATTTAGTTCACAACAGACTCGTTGGTCTACTCACACCAAACGATAGCGCGTTTTAAGTTTCTATAACGCCATCTAGTATAGTTTGCGGTACTAACTTTGCATAAACAGACAAACTTAAAATGTTATAACATTTTGTGTTATTTATAATTAGTTCCCATTCATGGAGCAGTCTGTGACTAACAGTAGGGGTAGGTATATTGGGCGATGAATTAGCTAGAAAACACTAGAAGTACTGAAATCTATCAATCAATCTGGCGCCATCAGGCGTCGAGTAGTGAAGATATTTTCAAATCTGTTTTAATGGTCGGTAGATATTGACATAGGAAATTCGATGATGTGCTTAACTAAAAAAACGAGATTTTCGAGTTAGCTCCTTTTAGATCTAGGTGTGCGATATATGAATAGACTGAACCTAAAGTTGGCGATTTGCGATGCTCTAGACAGTTGCCAAGTTTAAGTTAGATTTGCGCGGCGCGTGGTAATGCATGCTAAATAGCGCACCAGCGCCGAGGCTCTAGAAGCTTCTTAAAGATTAAAGGTGCTTACAGGCTACAATATAATAAATATACTCACGACTCATCCAAAATCCGATTCGCGCCACATATAACACAATATCTATGGGCCTACATTTACCTCTTTACCCTTTTTGGGCCTTTTACTAAGACTCCGCTGTCCGTCCGTCTGTCTGTCTGTCCGTCTGTCACCAGGCTGTATCTCATGAACCGTAGTAGTTGGACTGTTGAAATTTTTAATGATGACTATCACACACATGATGTATTTCTGTTGCCGCTATAACAGCAAACACTAAAAAAACATAATAAAATAAATGCTTAAGGGGGCTCGCATACAACAAACGTGATTTTTTTGGCGTTTTTATAGATAAAATGGTATGGAACCCTTCGTGCGAGAGTCCGACTCGCACTTGGCTGGTTTTTTTATCGTAAGAGTGGACGCAGATCTGTAGACGTCGCGGTGAGTTCTGTGTGCTGCAATGTTCCTGACACTATACAGAGGACTCCCGTGAGAATGGATTCTAGATAGCTCCGGCGCATTTCGGTACACTACCCGCCCCCACCCCCGCGCCCGCGCATCAACCGCTACCTTCACGTGCGAAGTTATTTAACTTATAAAACATTTGACACTGGCAAATGCTCAAAATGCGACGCCAAAACCAATGAAAAAAAAGGGATTGATAGATAAATGACTGGACAAGCAGTTCCATCACAGGTGGTAGGTGTAACGCGCCTACGTATTAATCAAAATCTATACTGCTAAGTGCTTTTGCTCTTAGATTATAAATAATAATATGTGACTGAAAAAATATTTTAAAAAAACTTTTTTTTAAATGTAAAAGTAATGAGACGAACAATACGCTCTCCTGGTGGTAAGAAATAACGCCTGTCCATGACCATTGCAGCGATACACATAACTTTGAGTTGCAGAACAAAGTCCGGGGCATCGCTGCTTTGGCGCTTTATTGGCGATTACTTTGAGACCTTCGATGGTTAGTCTCAACAGCCCAGTAATTTAGCTATTTTTTGAATACGGTTGAGTCCCACTCGCGCTTGGCCGGTTTTTTTATCTAGACATGTTTGTACATTGACATACTTTATTTTGACATTTCGTTATTTAGTCATTGACATGTAATCAGTGTTGTAAATCTTTATAATGATATATTTGAAATTGACTTGTAACATTGGTGTTATCAATACAATATTTGTATTTGTATTTTGTATTTGCATCACTTGAGAATGGCTCCACAGATTTGGCTTTTTATTTTTTGTCGCGTAAATAATGATTTCACTTGGTGGTAGATCTCTTTAGCAGGAGGTCGTCTAGGTAGGTACCACCGCAGTACCAGATATTCTGCCGCCAAGCAGTAGAGTGTAAACATTACTGTGTTCCGGTTTGAAGGGTACTGCAGCTAGCGAAATTACTGGGCTGTTGAGACTAACCATCGAGTCTCAAAGTAATGAGCACCAAAGCAGCGATGCCCTGGACTTTGTTTTATAACTCAAAGTTCTGTGTATCGCTGCAATGGTCATGGATAGGCGTTATCTCTTACCATCAGGACAGCGTCTCGTTCGTCTCATTATTTTTCACATAAAAAAAAAACTAAAAAAAAAAGTTTTTCAGTAAGTAAATGTAGCAATTTTGTATCCTATTACATCGCTAAAATAACGGACGCTAGTTGAAAAATAAAATTGTACGTCTAGCCAAATCAAAGGACGGAGATTCTTTCTCAATTTGGCCGTTTTGTCGCAGACTTCGTTAGGGATTGATTGACATAGTCCGCTGGGTTTGAAGAAATTGATTTGTGAACCGAAATACTTTCTCGCATTTAGAATACTAAAGTCCAGTTCCAGCTTTGCGCTGAAAATTCAAGGGTTCAAGAATTAAATGTTCTGTGAAATAAATGAAAATCTTTGCTTAGAATACTTTAGGTGTACAGTTAAATGATTTTAAAACATTTAAACTGATACTAAAACGTTTCTTTGAAAGCAATCGATTTTACTATCTAATTGAATATACATAAATATTATGCTAATATGTAACATCTTTTAAATAAACACTCGTACTACATACCTACATAGTACTCGGCTGGCTAGCTACCACCCTCAAGTTGAAAATCTGCCGCCAAGCATCTAACGGTGTGTTCCGGCAGCCTCACTTGAGAGCCAGTTCCATTCCAGGCTAGGTGCGCTTTACCATCTTCGACCACACCTTCACTTAACATCAGGTGAGCTGTGGTCAAACAACTGGCCTGTCAACCATAAAAAAAAAAAAAAAAAAAAAAACTTAATAAAAAATACCTTAAATTATACCTACTACCTATTTACAAAATGTATACAAAAAACTTAGTCTAAAAAACCGTCAGAGGAGGGATATGTGTCCAGAATGCTGGCAACATTGCCGCGCTGGGTGGCTTAAATATTATGTCAATGATTATCTCGGAAAACTCATTTTTGTTTCCACATTGTGCATAACCTGCAATTTTCGTTCAATTTTCTATTTCAATATTATTTGGTTTGATAACTTAGCTGTAGAGCATGTGTTGTGGCACTGTAAAGCCACAGCAGAAACTAGAGTTGCCACTAAATTGCATGAGGTAGCTTTATCTATGTCACCGCGAAGTGCTGACTGCTTTTCATCATTGTTAACAATTCCATCTCACCCACTGGAGCTACAATGCCAGCGGCCCAGAGCCTCGCTCCGGTACTTCAAGGAGCTGGGTTGGTTCGGGCAGACGCTGGCAGGGGGAAATGCACAATACACCCCAAACGGGACGTCAGTGCAGGACTCATCGCCCCCATTCCGAATAAGAATAAGAATAAGAACTTAGCTGTAATTTAATTTTAAGACGCTTTTTAGGGTTCCTTACTCAAAGGGTAAAACGGGACCCTATTACTAAGACTTCACTATCCGTCCGTCTTTTTTTTTAATGGTTGACAGGCTAGGTATTTGACCACAGCTCACCTGATTTTAAGTGAAGGTGTGGTCGAAGATGGTAAAGCACACCTATCCTGGAATGGAACTGGCTCTCAAGTGAGGCTGCCGGAACACAGATGCTTGGCGGCAGATTTTCAATTTGAGGGTGGTAGCTAGCCAGCTAGTCTGTCTGTCTGTCACCAGGCTGTATCTCATGAACCGTGATAGTTAGACAGTTGACATTTTCACAGATGATGTATTTCTGTTATTATTAATTAATTTATGAACTAAAACGATAACATAAGACCAATCACATTATTTAATCATGATCATCATACATGCCATTTTCAGTTATAACAATACGGGTTAGTATAAATTATAATAAAAAAAAATAAAAATGTATTAATGATCAATGTCAAAATTATTACCAATGAAAAAAAAACAAACTAAGACGGCCACTATAACAAAAACTACTAAAAAACAGAATAAAATAAATATTTAAGGAGGCGGGCTCCCATACAGCGAACGTGATTTTTTTGCCGTTTTTTACAGATATACATTGTGGTGTCCACTAAGATATTAAGGGTTTCCCTACTCAGTGAAACACTAAATTAATTTCAGTAAGTAGCACAACACGCCGGAGACGTCCGCTCCCAACCAGTGACCGCTCGGAAGTGCGGCGTCATCCGTCGTGCTGTGTATTGTTTATTTACACGAAATGCCACATCTCTTCCTTTTTATATTGCTTTATTTTACATTAAACATTTTAGATTAAACTTATCAGAAATAGAGTCAGTGTCGTTGTGATCGATAACTTTCCATTGTTCTTTTACTTCCTTTAGATGTATAATGTCCCTCCTGAGATCACGCGGTTTCCTCGTTCGTTAATGTTTATGTAGCTTCCTTCAGCACTCATAACTGTATGTGGTGTTGGAATAAATTCTGAAGCTAATTTGTTTTCTTTTACTAAGTTTTGTACATTCACTTTCTCTCCAATTTCTAAATGCTTTTCTGTTTCTGTTTTCATTCATATTATTTCCTCTTTATTTTTCCTCAAATTTAATAATCATCATGTAAACAGATTTCGTCCCGGATGCATCTTCCTCTGCTTGTTTCAGGACCGAGTTAAGATCTTGATGTCTTGCTAGAGCCCTTCTTTCATGACATTGACTAGTATTTAAACTAAAAGATTATTTAATTACTAGCAAGTAGATAATTATTACCATGTTTTTTTTTTTTTTTTTTTTTTTTTTTTTAACATATTACTGTATTGAAAATACTATTTTATATTCACATATTCTATGTTGACATATTTGGTACTGACAATATTTTATGTAATACTGGCATATTTTGTATGGCCAATATTTTATATGGTCAATATTTTATATTGTCATAATTTATATTGTCAGTATTGAAGAATTATATGATTTTAAATTCAAATTACTGTTTTGTTGACATCAAATTACAGACATTAACATTTATGTCACAGAATTGTAGAACCATAAAGATCCTATAAACTTTAAATTTTACATAGAAAATACAACAAAGAGCGAAGAAAGCTTATTAGCTTAATTATTACAATGTAAATTTTCAAGATTCTAGATATTTATTGCTTCCAAGCAATACAGCACAAGATGTTGTAAATACAAAGTGGTATATGGTACACAGTTAACACAGTGGTTTTATGTTGAAAAGCTTTATATAGTAGTAATACTTTGTTTTCCATTCATTGACATGTAATCAACGTTTCAATACTTTTTAATGATACATTTGAAATACTAAATATTACGGAACGGAATTTGCTCGTAGCATCGGTGTTGTAAATAAAATATTTACATTGATATTTATAGATAGCTAACTCTGTATTGTATTGTTTACACCAAGATTACAAAACAGCAATAAAACATATCTTTAACATCCAAATCATTATTATCATGATATTTATTTTGAACTTGTCACCGATTGTCACAAACCTCTCAAGGTCATATTCGGTACGAGATCAAATCTATGCGCACGAATCGAATGTTGGGTTCTTCGATTACAGTTGTATTATTTATAAACTTGGAAAACCAAACAGCAGACTCGTTATAACATAAATTAGTATCGATTCCACTAAGAAAGGAATATCATATAAACCAGATTGTTCAATATGTGCAGGCGGTGGCGTTATCGCTCTAAACTGCAGAAAGCTAGGCTTTTACAAAAGTTTGGTGGCCAATAGACCAAACGCCAAAACATTTTTTATTTAATAGTTGTGGGACAAACGAGACCCTCTCCCGATGGTATGAGATAATGCCTGTTTATGGCCATTGCATCGCTGCTTTGACTCACTACTTTGTAGATGCAGCTATTGTTTTTTTTTTTTTTTTTTTTTTTTTTTTACCTTCTGTCAGATTAGGATTACCTATTTGCGATAATTGACTATCACAGTCGATATAAAGTGATTGAAATATTATTTTATGTACACTTCATACATCTGAATAATCATTTAAATTGTTCTATGATAGATGCATTTTAAATAATATCGTCGCATAGCCCAATTTAGAATGATTTGTTCCCTGGTGAGCTCAGACGTTTTACTCTTGTATGACGCCTTTGTTAGCTGCATATTCAAATAAATACATCATCGTCAGGCTTATGACTGGTACCATCCGATAACAGACAGTTTCATTTATGTATATACATTTTACTAGTTCGTCAATTTTATTACACATTTCTGTAAAGTCGACAACTAATAGAACTGTTTTGTCAATAGTAATTCCTATTGTATATTTCGATATTAGGAAACGACTATTCTTAAACAGAGTTTAACCAAAACCCATTTTAAGTTGTTTTGATTGTTAGTTGTCGTTGTTGTTTTTTTTTTTATATATATTTTGATAGCATCTTCTCTACCCAACAGGTAGATACTTAGACAATTTTATGACATAGGTAAACTTTGTTGTCTATCATTTTGGCCACTTTTATTTTGGTCTCAAATGACCTTTCATAACTGTTTGACATCATAGGCCAGGAACATTTTGTCCGAAGACTTTTGTCAGTTAGAAACGCTAATTTAGATTTTTTTTTTAAACTCCCAGGTTTTGTCCTTAGTTCTGTATCCGACTGGACTCTTATAATGGGTGCGTATGGAAATTATTATATAATATCTGAGGACTTGGCTTTTCCGTCATCCAGACTAGATAATATATTACTTCCCTCATAAACTCATATTATTATAAAGGTACATGTAGTACTCGTGAAGATTACTGTACAATGGGAATCAAATATCCCTTAAGACCACACGATAAACTAAATGGATTTTCTGTCCTTACAAATGAGTTGACCATAAATTATTGCAACCATAACTGATTGATTTATAATATGATCAATTTATATGCTGTGGAAATGGAAACGAGAGGATTACTAGTAAAATCTCGCTGTAATCTACTAAAAGAGCTCGCCTGCTAAGAACATCTATAAACGTATTGTTGGAAAGAGTATTCAAAACAGCGTTGGTAAGTAGGATCATATAAAGCTTGGTTAGCTGGAATACCCAGTCAAATAACTAAAAAATTAAATTGTAATAAAATTAACAACGCTCCACACTTATGCATCCTAATCTTAATAGATATCTTTTATGCAGTGGCAATAGATATCGAATTAGCAGCATGATATAATAAAATAAAAGGGTAGTTAGTAAACATTTTTTTGTACATTTGTCAGTTTTGTTTACTGTTATTTGTTGCACCTTCCATCGTGTGCTTTAGAAGCAAACTAAGATCTTGGCTTCAAAAGACCTTGTTTTTATTGACATTTGCCATATTATTTTGTATTGCCATAATTATTTTATATATTTTTTTTTCTGTCACATTATATTTTATGTATTTCAGAACACGGGCAGTGGAAGTATGCGTCAATTTAACAGGTTTTTACACCCAGATCGCTAAACCTACACCTAGGTCGCAAGTCTTAGGCCTTGAATGGGTCCTGTAATGCGTCGGACCCGCATCACCATTCAATGCTAAAAGT
This sequence comes from Biston betularia, assembly GCA_905404145.2. Taxonomy (NCBI): domain Eukaryota; kingdom Metazoa; phylum Arthropoda; class Insecta; order Lepidoptera; family Geometridae; genus Biston; species Biston betularia. The sequence goes on from FR989883.1 coordinate 1,535,642, forward strand.
TTTCATCGTAATGATGTTAGATTTCCTGCTGGAATCGATGTGCATTTGATATTAGCTCCACCGAACCTGGCAATCTATGGTTACATCGTCACCGATGTGGAAAATAGAGTCTACAAATGTAGGCTATTTAAGTTTGGCGGTTTCCACCTTTGGTTTTATTGTCATTTAAAGAGAGGCTGGCACTTTTTCTTGTATTGTTGTTGTTCTGGGATGTTTTAGAAATTATCTGTGAAACCACATTTAATGCAATTGTCATTAATCGCAGGTCATGATTTACTATGATTTTTGTGGTTTTTACTGCCAAACCGGCAGCAGAGATCGACCTCTTTTAAATGTTTTTTTTTTTTAATATTTTTGTGTCAATTCTATTAAGGCTGGTACTAGCTCTTTCGCACTTTCTATCCTAACTTACTTATTAACCGTTCAACGGTCTTTAGAGAGTGTTTATTGGGTAATTATTTAAGTGTTGCCATGTCATCAATTTTTAAATATTTTTCGTAACTAAGTGGAATTACATTTTCTATTGTTGTTACGTTCTGTAGAAACAACGTCGTTCAAACAAAACTTTGTTAGGAGAAAAGTACTTGTGTACTTGTCCCACTCTTGATCGCAATATCATGAAAGTCAGTCACACCGGAATCATTTATGTGAACTCTGGTTATATCTGTCCTAACATTTTAAAACGGAATTTGTTTGCATGTTTGAACGCGCTAATCTCTGGAACTATCAGGATGTAAACTAAAATGTCATATAATATATGTATTTACTGATTCAGCAGTTGAGGGTGTTCAATTGAATTGAGTTGAGGGTGTAATTTGAAATCCTCAAATAAAATATTGTCAACATTGTAACTAAAAGTATTGAATCAAAATTCATATTCTAGCAACCCACACCTCCAGTCACGTCAGGTATGATTGAATATATACAACTTCAACAGTCGAACAATTATGTTCGTTGATAAGCATTTCGGCTGGCAACGTATATATTGTAACTTTATATTATAAACACATCTCTCTATTGCTCAGATTTGTTCGTTACGGATAGACTAGATAGAGTGCATTTGTGTATTGATTTGAGTAGTTCAATACTTAGCCGCTAGGATTCATGACACATTATACTTTTGTAACATTATTACATTACTTCAAAATCTTGAAGTGGTACTTTAGTTAACGATATCATCGTTGGAACATTTGGTTGGTTGATCGAAATATTGTCATTCGATAGGTATTCGTAAACGGGTTTCGGTCAACATAACGTGAAAGTTGGACGTAGGGTATATCTTTATCAGTAATTACCGATTTCTGTATTGTATATACTGTGTAAATTTTCTTTATAGCCAAATGTAGGTAGGCGTATAATAATAATTAATAATCTATAGATATTAAATTTAAACGTATAATCATACAAAATAGGTACAATGTTTTCACAAAATTATTGTAAGTAGACATTTACTGCTTATTTAATTACTACTTCAAATTATTCGTATTATTTTATTTTGTTTTACGAATTTTGATTTTGTTGACCAATTCCCGCAAACGGGCATGTGATTTGAGCGTAATTTAACTTACTGCGCTTTTACTCGTCGCCAATGTGGTGTCCACTAAGATATTAAGGGTTTCCCTACTCAGTGAAACACTAAATTAATTTCAGTAAGTAGCACAACACGCCGGAGACGTCCGCTCCCAACCAGTGACCGCTCGGAAGTGCGGCGTCATCCGTCGTGCTGTGTATTGTTTATTTACACGAAATGCCACATACATCATCTGTGGCCGGCCGGTTTTTGTTGTTATAGCGGCAATAGAAATACATCATCTGTGAAAATTTCAACTGTCTAGCTATCACCGTTCTTGAGATACAGCCTGGTGACAGACGGGCGGACAGCGAAGTCTCAGTAATAGGGTCCCGTTTTTAACCTTTGGGTACGGAACCCTAAAAAGCAAAGTTTTTTTTTATTTAATTTTTTTTATTTATACAGAATAGGTTCGCGTTTGACTACACCATGCCTGATTTTTCTTTAATAATTTAATTACGTCTGCATACTGTGCTTTGCAGCATAATAATTAACAAACTAAACTGTGTAATCTAATAATAAAATTGCAATGTTTCTGAGGTGCAAATGTTAAATTATAAAATCTGCCATAAGTAATTAATCCCTTGCACACTTTATACCTTCTAGCAGCATGCAAGGTGTTAAGCCGCGTCGTCAGACAACTATCATTCACCAAATGAAGGCAGTCTTGTGTTGGTAATATAAAGCACAATGAGTGGAACACTGCATAATTTGTAACTATGTTTTTTTTAATACAGAATAGGTTCGCGTTTGACCACACCCTGCCTGATGTTAAGCAGGATGCAGCCCAAGATGAAGCACGCTTACCTAGAAAAAAAAAGTCGGTATAAATAACCACAGCATATATATAACAGTAGGTTATCTAAGGCCGCCCGCCGAGTTATTAGCCTACTCTTGCGTTGATCCCCAGGGTTGTCACTTTTACTTTTAGTTAATATTTTCTAACAAGCAGCACTTGATCTAAATTTATGCAATAAAAAGCATATTATGATTGAATATTTTACCAATTCATAAATTTAGTAAAAATAAAAAGCCTTCATTCACAAAACATTTATTATATTATTGAGGCACCCGAAAACACTACAATATTTTTCCCCCCTTTTTGAAGTCATGATACTCGTAATAATTAATATTATGGTAAGTGGCCGGAGAGAGTTGACGAACGCGAGCGGTCATGTTACGTACGCACGTGCTCACAGTCGCGCTGCACAGCCCGTACTGCCGCCACCTTATTCCTCCATATATTATGCTAGCGTGTGCGTGAAATCGCGTGCCGACACGGCGCGCGGCGCGCCCGCACACATTCAAACCGAGAGCGGCACGTTTGTATGAAGATATTTTACTGTATGTTTACTGTGAAATAACGTTTTATTTGATGTTAAATGACGACATATATATTAGGTATGATTGGCACATTTGAAATACATACTAACCTAAATAAATAGAGATAATTTGTTATCATGATCATTCAAACCAAATAATGTAACTAAATTGACGAGCTAATAACAAAATAATGCTCGAATCGTGATTGTGTGTCGGTCTATAGCACAATATGTGCGAATGTCTGTTTGTCTGTCGCTAATGACATGAGCACGAAGTGTGAAGACTTGATACAGTCAACTCTTCATAAAACCTTCAATAATTCGAACCTTGCTATATTTTACAGCGATGATAGCTCAGTGGTTAGCGCGGTCGGTTCGCATACCGAAGGGCGTGGGTTCAAACCCTAACAATGAGCTTGAGCTGCCGGTGAAGGAAAACATCCTGAGGAAACCATAGCATGGTGGTAGGGTACCTACTTTCTAGTACTTGGCTGGCTAGCTACCACCCTCAAGTCGAAAATCTGCCGCCAAGCATCTAACGGTGTGTTCCAGCAGCCTCACTTTAGAGTCAGTTCCATTCCAGGCTAGATGTGCTTTACCATCTTCGGCCACAACGTCACTTAACACAACAAACACCTAGCCAAGCCAACCAAGCCAAGCATAAAAAAAAAATATTGGTTGTAGATCTCCTTAGCAGGAGATCGTCTTGGTAGGTACCACCGCAGTACCAGATATTCTACCGCCAAGCAGTAGTGTGTAAACATTACTGTGATCCGGTTGTAAGGGTATAGCGAAATTACTGGGCTGTAGAGACTAACCATCGAAAGTCTCAATGTAATGAACGCCAAAGCAGCGATGCCCTAGACTTTGTTTTGTTGCTCAGAGTTCTGTGTGTCGCTGCAGTGGTCATGGACAGGCATTGTTTCTTGCCATCAGGAGAACGTCTCGTTCGTCTCATCATTAAAAAAAAAATCTTATTTTTCCTTACATAGGGAAGGGGGTTAAAAACATTCAAACATCGTCTCACGTAATAAATAAATGGCCCCTAATCACTTGCTAAAAATAGCAGATCAAAAGTCACGCCTACCATGGTAATAATTTCCACCGACAGACTCCACAAATACAATTTTACGAGTCTAGACGGCATTAAATGAATAAACGTAATACAAACATACATTCCATACAAGTGTACATATTTACGGTATGTTTAAAAACTTTTGTAGAGCAGACAAAGCATCACAGCATACCTAGTACAAAACAGAGTCGCTTCCCGCCGTCTGTACACTTAGATCTTTTAAACTAAGCAACGGATTTTAATGCCATTTACATCAATAGACAGAGTGATTTAATTTCTTTCTCACGTCTCTGACTTTAATAACTCACGTTTAATTTATAAATTAAACTCATGTTTAATTTATAAATTAAACGTGAGTTATTATATCGCATTACATTTAGGGATATAAAAAAAACGTTATAATTGTTTGCAATTTGTGTAATCAATAAAGAGTTACATAATAACTAGCTGACGCACGCGACTTCGTCTGCGGTTACTTTAGAATTAGGTTCAGAAAGAAATTAATCATGTGAGAAACAAATAAGCAATTTAGTCATCAATCTGAGATCTGTTAATATGACATCTATTCTGTCAATTCGTCAATGAATAAATAAACTTTTAAATTAAATAAATCTGGTGTTAAAAGTATTCTGTATGTTAATCCAGGTAATAAGTTATGTGTACATGCCAAATTTCATCCAAATCCATTCAGCCGTTTTTGCGTGATTGAGTAACAAACATCCAAACATACATACTTTCACATTTATAAAAGTATATTACATATTTATAGTCTGAAAAGAATTGAAAATACTCTTCTTCTACTTAACGCAATAAGAGATTTTCAGCAGGCACCGTCAGAATTTTTCATTAAAACTATCCGTGGTTATCTGCTAATAGAATTTGTTTATTATTATCGTTTATTAATTTTATAATTAAAAGTGTAGTACATTCAGTTAACACAATTCAATTGGTGACAAAATATCTTCCATTGTTTAACACTATTGTAAACTGACTGAGATCTATAATATCTACAAGAAACCTATGAAGACACTTACCATCATAGCGAGAGACATTACACCGAGTTTTAGAAACGTTTCTGATCTTATCAGCGCATCGGATAAATACACAGATGCTAGATTTCAAAGTTTTCAAAAAGTTATTTTGTCTCCATTTGATACACTCTTTCAGTTCACTCTTCGTCACAATATGCCTTCAATTCTTATAATATTTCTTACAATAAAACCACATCTTGTGACACTTAACCTTTATGTGGAAGCATAAATATAATATCTGCCTAAGCCATAAATATATCTGCATCAAAGTTAGCGTCTTTTAAAAAACGGCTTTCCTATAACTATTTTGATGTCAAGATTACGGGTTGAAAATAATTTTAAATATTAAAATAGGTTCAAAATAGTTGAAAATAAACTATTCTTTTTAACATCACATACTAATTCAGGATATGTATTATAGTATTTGTTAATTTCAAACCTCCACATAATGTATAACGTTATATAAAATAACGACAAAAACACATCGTTTGCCTTCATATCACCAGACTAGCCTCTTAAGCCAGTTTTATTTCGATAACTAACTACGGAATATTTAGTGTATGTACTATACTAAATCTTACTAAACAATAAATTAGTTTTAATGGACCTTACGTATCTCGTTTAGCGCCAACGCTCGTTGCATTTGCATTTTCTGTGAACACTAACCGCGTCCTGCGATTTCACCTACGTTTAATAAAAATTAGCCTTTGTGTTCTTGTTCTTGTCGCCTTGGATTTAAGACTTGGGGTTATTTCAATTAATTTATTTTTTAGGGTTAGGGTAAAACGGGACCTTATTACTAAGACTCTGCTGTCCGTCCTTCTGTATGTCTGTCTGTCTGTCCGTCTGTCACGAGGCTAAGTAAATCTATTTTATTTAAAACATAAAAGATTTTTAATATTGATATGGTCACTATAAGATGCTGTTACGTTAGCTAATTACGTAATAACTTAAGACGGTAGCTCAGTGGTTAGCGCGTTAGGTTCGCATGCCAAAGGGCGTGGGTTCAAACCCCAACAAGAAGCTTGAGCTGCCGGTGAAAGAGAACATCGTGAGGAAATCATAGCATCGTGGTAGGGTACTTTCTAGTACTCAGCTGGCTAGCTGCCACCCTCAAGTTGAAAATCTGCCGCCAAGCATCTAACGGTGTGTTCCGGCAGCCTCACTTGAGAGCCAGTTCCATTACAGGTTAGGTGTGCTTTACCATCTTCGAACACACCTTCACTTAACATCAGATGAGCTGTGGTCTAACACCTAGCCGACAAAAAAGAAAAGAAAAAGACAAAAGTTCCCTTTTGAGTTCAGGATAGTCGAATCTATCCAGCCCACTACCAATGAGCCAACGCATATCTACCTTGAGAGCTGTAGGGCGTGGGTTCGATTCCCACTCAGGGCAAACATTTTGTGAATAAACAAATGTTTATTCTGTGTCTGGGTGTTCTGTATGTATTATAAGTATGCATTTACAAAAAAAAAGTATTTATGTATTCTATCAGTTATCTGACTTCCATCACACAAGCTCTGCTTAGTTTGGGGCCAGATGGCGCTGTGTGTATAGTCCTACGATATAAAAAAAATTAGTACTACCGATGACAGAGACGACGACAGAGCTGTCACGATGATGTTGACATAATATTTATTAATGCAAAGAACAGTAACATGGTAAACATCCAAGTTCAGCGAGTAATTTATCTTAGTTAGCGCATCTTTATGGAAGTTGTTCGAATGATATCATCACCTCTAGTTATATTATTAGCATCGGCATAGATTAAACAATACTTACTGCGTAACTCGTCTGCCAGTATTGTATATCATAATTATGTCATGCCCATAAATATAGGCAGTGATGGTAGCTCAGTGGTTAGAACGATCGGTTCATACATCGAGTTTAAATCTAAGCTGGTGGTGAAGGAAAATATCGCGAGGAAAAGCTTTGTGACAGAGTACTTACTGTAGCGATGATAGCTCAGTGGTTAGCGCGGTCGATTCGCGTGCTGGGCGTAGGTTCAAACTCCAACAATGAGCTTGAGCTGCCGGTGAAAGAAAACATCGTGAGGAAACCATAGCATGGTGGTAGGGCACTGCCTAGTACTCGGCTGGCTAGCTACCACGCTCAAGATGAAAAAATCTGCCGCCAAGCATCTAACGGAGTGTTCCGGCAGCCTCACTTCAGAGTCAGTTCCATTACAGGTTCCATACTTTTTATTCCGTAAAACGCGGGTAAACCAGCGTAATGCCGCTAGTTGAGTATAATTATGAGCTACATGAGATGTAGCATTATGTTTCGACGTAAAAAAAGTTCAAAAGTCACATATACAAAAAATACTGAAACGAAATATGTTTACAATAAAAACACTCACGAAACCAAATGCCAGACATGATACCACAATACACCGTACACCAGTAAGGGCACTGATGCATATGGAAAAACGTGAAAGCGGTAAGGCAATGTTTTTTTGCAGTTATGCAAGGATGATTTTCTAAAATCTCGAACTAAACGATTTGATTCCACATAATTGTTACATAATAGTTACATAATTGGTTATTCAATTAAAACTAACAAATGTTTAGAACACAGATTAAAAACAATAACAGACTTGTGTAGAGATATTATTTATCTGTTGTAAGAATGTTGTTTTTTTCATTTGTGTAAAAGCAGTGAGACGAACAAGACGTTCTCATGATGGTAACATACGAGTATAACGCATGTTCATAGCCATTGCAGCGATACAAAAAACTAATTTAAACTATATTTTGCTACTCAAAGTTATGTGTATCGCTGCAATGGTCATGAACAGGCGTTATCTCTTACCATAAAGAGGCGTCTCGTTCGTCTTATTACTTTTATATAAAAATAAATCTATACTTTTATAAAGAGGAAAGATTTGATTGCTTGTTTGTTTATAATAATAGTCTTTATTGCTGGCATAAAAATAATCCCATATGAAATTAAAATTAAAAAATGTTTGTATTGAATAGGCTCCGAAACTACTGGACCGATTTCAAAAACTCTTTCACCGTTGGGAAGCTACACTATCCCCGGGTGGCATAGGCTACTTTTTATCCCTGTATTCCCACGGAAACGGGAACTACGCGGGTTGAGTCCGCGCCGGGACGAATCTTCGACGCGGCTTTGCGGGGGCGGTTCGAACTACCTTCAAAATGAAGTTAGGTTCGATGGTCAAACCTAAGAGGCGTTAGACCTGGGCGATAGTGGACTGTATTTTTCTAGGCGGGTACGCGGAGCGATGAATCTACAGAAGTGGCTTGAAATTTGACAGCTTAGGAGGTAAAAGACAAGTGTCGGAAAGGCTAGGTATATGTGCACGCTTACCTCAACGGATATCTCGTCTCTTCTCCGATCGGCTTCAAAAGGGTGCGGTGCGGTGCGGGTGCGCGCTTACAGCGGCACACGGTGAAGATAGCGGACCACACTCGCAGTGGGTTCGCTAAGTTTATGTTAAAACAACACTCCACAAATACGTCACTCCTGTAGGTCCTCTATTCGAAATATATAGCAATAAAACACTGGGATTCACTGCTTACGAGGAAAGCGCGGGATTTTGAACCTTTCTTGAGTAGTTTCTTCTTGCAACTGCCGCGTCAGTGTTGCGGCGCGTGCGACACATAGATCGCAGTAAGCGTGCGTGCGAGGGAGAAAGAGGACTGCGGAAAGGAAGGAGGAAATTGATGTTCCTAGCTGTCAAACCATAGTAAAAACGATGCTGGATTGTCCAATATTGCGTTCCGTTTTACAGTCATAACAAATGGCGCAAACACGGGTAAAACAACGAGGTGTCCGCAAGTAATTAATAAAATAAATAGTATAGCCAAGACGTCATTCATCTACGCAACATTAAATGTATAAGGTTAAAGAACTCAATTATCAACAAAAACAATTATCACTAACTTGTTTACGAAAACAATATTGTTGTGATGTTTCACAGAAAATAATGATGAAAAGATAAAAATAAGTTGGTACTTAGTAGGTACGCGAGTTGAAAGGAAAAATCTAACTGTAACTGTCTACCCTTTTTCTGTGATATGGTGATGGATATAGTTATGATAACTAGGTATATTATTGTCAACTTTATTACAAAGGAAGTATAACTGATGAGTACACTTATGTATTTAAACTATTCAATAACTTTTCATTATACGCCTTTTATTTAGTGATAAAAGTTACACTATTACGTTTCCAAAGGAGCAGAGGAAGACCGTTGATATGTGGGGATTAAGAGATTATAAGGACAGCCGGCATAAACTGGAAACAGACCGCACAGGATAGAGACAAATCTTTGGAGGAGGCCTTCACCCAATATGGGGTTCCTACAGATACAATATAGCACACACTAAATTATGTTAGGCTATATTATTATGTTATTTTAAAGTCAATAGTTAATAAGTAAAACAGAAACGTAGATAAATACTAAAGTAGGTAAATAATTAATAGGAAATAAAAGCCTTTTTTTACAGCCCTGTTGGCTCATTGGTAGCATGTCTGCTTCAAGAGCTGTGGGGCGTGGGTTCGATTCCCACCCAGGACAAGCATTTTGTGATATAAAAAAAAAACCAAATGTTTGTTCTGTGTCTGGGTGTACTGTATGTATTATAAGTATGTATTTACAAAAAAAATATATTTAAGTATTCTATCAGTTATATGACTCCCATAGTACAAGCTTTGCTTAGTTTGGGGTCAGATGGCGCTGTGTGTAATATCCTACGATATTTATTTATTTATTATTATTTATAGTATTCACAAACATACACCCACCCACTCATTTCGCTAGAAAAAATTACCATTGATGTTATAAGTAATCAAATTGTTAAAAAAATAGACCTAATTGTACCTAGCCTATGTATGTTACACACTGTGTTATTACAACCTACCCCTTAATTTTATGTTTTTATGAGTTACATTATTCTAATAATACCTACAATTTGTTTAGCCCTGGCCAAAACGACTAATTATAAAAATGTTATATACGCTGATCACGAACGCTGAGATTTTACAAATTAATTTGTTTGTGACAATAAATAAAGTAAAAATACAAATCAATCTTCTCTCTCTCTCTCTCTCTTTCTCTTTCTCTCTCATACACACACACACACACAAACGCACGCACGCAAACAATCACATATTGTTAGTAACTAAGTTAGTACTAATATTTTATACATAATATGGTAGGAGTATACTTATCCTGATTTTTCATTAATTCGGAGGGCACTGAATTTTGTGACAGGTTTTCTTAGTGCAAAATCCAGGGTAGGTACATATTTGCTAATTAATAATAATATATAAGTTAGTGACTGGTTTGTAAAACTGCCTTTCTTAATTAAAGTTCTGTGTATCGCTGCAATGGTCGTGAACACGCGTTATCTCTTACCATAACAAGAGCATCCCGTTCGTCTCATCACTTTTCACATAACAACCCCAATTACAAAATTTTATGATTGTCGTCATCCTAATTCTTGAAGCCTTGTTTATCCCACCAAAAAGTGCAATTCCACAAATTTGTATCGAACTAGCTGCGCTCAGCGGTGTTACCCGCTACATGTTTTCGGAATAATAAGTAGCCTATGTCTTAATCCAGGGTCTCAGCTACTTCTATACCAAATTTCATTCAAATCCGTTCTGTAGTTTTTGCGTGAAAGAGTAACAAACATCCATCCATCCAAACTTTCACATTAATAATGTTAGTGGGATTTCTTTTGAATCGCAAGTAACTCGACAACAGTTTTAATTATTAACAAAAGATACAAATATTCCGAATCAACCTATGCAAGGTCGTATAACACCAAATTGACATTAGTGAAGTAAACTTGTGATCAGAACTGTGACATTGCCCGTACAGTGTCATTCGCTCGAAAACCTGAGTAACTGGTTTTTGTTTGACATAGAGCTAGCCAGAAACCAAAGTAGAGCTGCCGGAAAAACAAAGCTGGTAGTATTTTTAAAATTCAATTTTTAATTGTCTTACAAGTTTTATTAAACGAAATAAAAAATTAAATATAAAAAAATTATTTGAAAAAAAGAAAGAAAAAGATTATTTTTGTAACAAAAACAAACATACAAAATAAGGGTTCACCTCAGCATAATACTGTTCATACTAAGTGGTATGACCAGCGCTGGTCTTCCGGTGAGCCCTTGTATTGTATACCTTGCATTTTGTAGCGATGATAGGTCAGTGGTTAACAAAGTTGGTTCACACGCAAACCTTCACAATGAGCTTGAGCTGCCGGTGAAGGAAAACGTCATTAACCATTGCGCGGTGGTAGGGTACTTTTTAGTACTCGACTGGTTAGCTTTAGTAATGAGGCGGACAAGACGCTCTGATAGTGAGAGATAACGCATGCCCATGATCATTGCAGCGACACATATCTTTGAGTAGTACTCGTAGCGATGATAGCGTGGTCGATTCAAACCCCAACAATGAGCTTGAGCTGCCGGTGAAGGAAAACATCGTGAGGAAACCATAACATGGTGATAGGGTACTTTCTAGTACTCGGCTGGCTAGCTACCACCCTCAAGTTGAAAATCTGCCGCCAAGCATCTCTCAGCATCTCCAGCATTCTAGGCAAGGTGTGCATTATCATCTTCGACCAAACCGTCTCTTAACATCAGGTGAGCTGTGGTCAAACACCTAGCATGTCAACCATTTAAAAAAAAAGATTAACAAAACAAAGTCCAGGGCATCGCTGCTTTTAGCGCTCATTACTTTGAGACTTTCTATGGTTAGTCAACGTCTCAGTAATATACTTGATTTGATTTTTAATTTATTATTATTCAATTTACAACGATTATTGTTACAGGAGCTTTCCAAAACAAAGTTGCTGATATTAAAATTAGGTCATCGATAAAGTAGATACATAAAAGGCGTTGAATAATAAATAATTGGAGAACTAGGCCGCCAAGATTGCTTTGTCTAGTTTGGGGTTTGGTAGGTACTGCCTAAATAGAATATGTTGCAGAAAAATATGAAAATTCTCCGGATCAATTTGTAGCAATTATAGCTCAGTGGTTAGCGCGGTCGTGAGCTACAGCTGCCGGTGAAGGAAAACATCGTGAGGAAACCATAGCATTATAGTATTTTCTAGTAACTACTCGGCTGGCTGGCTACCACCCTCAACTTAAATATCTGCCTCCAAGCAAACGGTTTGTTCCGGTGGATTCACTGGAAAGCCATGCCAGGCTAAGTGTGCTTTATCATCTTCAACCATGCCATCACTTATCATCAGGAGTGTGTGTGAGTTGTCAATAAAAAAACGTGAATGTAGAACTTTTTACCTGAGTCTGTGTTTACTGAAAAATATAATACTTGCGTCTTAGACCACGTCATTCCTTTTTATAAGGTAGGATGCAGGGACGTATCTACCGCCGTATCAGCCGTATCAATGATACGGGCTACAGAGGCTGTTAACGTTTGTAAGCAAAAATTAGTAAAATGTTATCCACAATGTTACTTAATCTCGTGCTTCCCGGGAAAAATAACTGTCATACGATCAACTGTAGCTGTAATTGTAGCGATGATAGCTTAGTGGTTAGCGCAGTAGGTTCGCATACCGAAGGGCGTGGGTTCAAACCCCAACAATGAGCTTGAGCTGCCAGTGAAGGAAAAACATCGTGAGGAAACCATAGCATGGTGGTAGGGTAGTCTCTAGTACGGCTGGCTAGCTACCACCCTCAAGTTGAAAATCTGCCGCTAAGCATCTAACGGCGTGTTCCGGTAGCCTCACTTGAGAGCCACTTGAGTTACATTCCAGGCTAGGTGTGCTTACCATCTTCGACCACACCTTCACTTAACATCAGGTGAGCTGTGGTCAAACACCTAGCCTGTCAACACTAAAAAAAAACTGTCCATATAATCAATAAATAATTATTTTAATTCAATACAAGCATATTTGTTTCTCTTGTGAGAAATCTTTACCCTTCATTTGGGCCCCCCCAACTAATATTGCCACAGGGTAATCAAGGCACGTTATGCCACTGGTAGGATGTTAAAGAAAAAATAAATAACATCTGTTCATTGTATTATCATTGCAGTGGTACCCATCATTTTGAGTAACAAAACATAATCCAAGGCATCGTTGTTTTGGCGTTCATTACTAGTCAACTTTATGAAGATTCTGTGAAAAATATCACACTTTTAATATAACATAGCGGGTGAATTCCGTCAGTAAATGCAAAATATTCCATGCCTGCTTGTACTTGAAGGAAGTTCAATCATAGTTTATTCTAGATAAAATGTAGCGCAGAGAAATTTAATATACCTTAAATGGATATTGCTATGCGCTACTCACTTAGCTTCAAAATAACTTATAGTGACACTCTTAAAAAATTACAAGCGAGAAAACACTACGTATAGGTACATATCTATCTATCTACATGGATAGTACTACTCACAGCGGGAATGGTCCGTAAGTTCAAAGTCGCTCAGCGAGCTATGGAAAGAGATATGCTCGGCATTTCTGTGAGGGATCGGATCCGAAACGAAGTAATTCGCCAGAGAACTAAAGTCGTAGACATAGCTCAGCGTATTAGCAAGTTGAAGTGACAATGGGCTGGACATATCTGTCGCAGAACCGATAACCGCTGGGGTAGACGTGTTCCGAAGTGGAGACCGCGAACGTAGCGTAGGACGCCCTGAGACTCGTTGGAGTGACGATATACGTAGGACAGCTGGCGGTGGATGGAAGCAAAAAGTGGTGTATGGGAGCACCCTTAAATATTTATTTTATTCTGTTTTTTAGTATTTGTTGTTGTAGCGGCAACAGAAATTCATCATCTGTGAAAATTGCAAATGTCTAACTATGAGATGAGATACAGCCTGGTGACAGGCGGACAGATAGACAGACGGACGTACAGCGGAGTCTTAGTAATAGGGTCCCGTTTTACCCTTTGGGTACGGAACACCAAAAATAATTTGCATTTTCACAAGTAATTTTAACAATATCACTGATTCAGCTAGCTAATTTAAAAATAAATATAACAAAACCTTGCCAAAATAAATAAATAAAAAACAAATATCTTAGGACATATCACACAGATAACTGACCAAGTAATTATTTACTTTTGCTTGTAAATAAACACTTATAAAAATATACGGAACACATCTGTAGCAATGATAGCTCAGTAATTAGCGCGGTCGGTTAACAGGGCAAAAGGCGTGATTTCAAACCCCAACAATGAGCTGCCGGTGAAGGAAAAGAGCCCGAGGAAAACTCTTAAAAAAACTTTATTATAAATATTTATCTATGAATTCAGCATTTGAACAAGTCTTTATAAAACCTTAATTTTGAATACATCATGCTTAAAATTAAACATTACTTAAAATCCTATGTTGACTTCGGCTGTACAATTTAAAAAAAATTAGAAAGGTAACTTTACCGTTTACTAGCTTACGCCCGCGACTTTGTCAGCGTTAGCTCGTTCCCGCTGAGCTGTTGAAGCGTGTGGTCGCACGAGTGCACCAATTTCGCTGTGAAAATGTCGTTGAACAGTAAAGTGTTAAAATGTGTAAGCTGTAATCTAGTTATCAATGAGTTATTGGCATTTATCCAAAATAAGCACGAAGTTATGGACAATGAGAGTTTAGTGAGGCTTTGCGCCACGGCGTTCATATCAGAAGACATCGAGACAGCTAAGTCGTTATTATTTCAATCCGTAGCTACTGATATACGTCAAGTCAAGCGTAGAAACAAGGATGGTAAAGAATATAAAGATATTTTCGACATAATAGAAGTTTTTAAAGCGACTGATCCCGAGAAAATACCTGTTTTTGTTGCGCGTGATTTAAACAAACTACCCCCAGTTACTTTTGATCACATAGATTGTACCCGACTTCTAAAGGATATTGTCATCTTGCAAAACGAACTTAAAACGATGAAATCGACATGCGTAACCGTGGATCAATTAACACAAATGAAAAATGATATTATAAATCTTATAACAGACAGCGGCTGCACTCACTCAGAAAAAATATTGACCGACAATTTACTTGTAAACAACACGGTGGTGGATAATTCAAAAAGAAATATCAACTTCCGAAGGGGCGCTTGTCTTGCTAGTTTTAGTTTTGACAGTGGACCGATGGGATTGCAACATCTTCCCGTAGATAATCTGTCAACATCCACCGTGAGTAACTCTTGTGCCGCAATCAGCTGCGAGTCTCTGAATGCTCGTGAGTTGACTCGCAGCGGCACAGCTGTGAAAATACCTACAGAGTCGCCAGCGCGGGTGCGCGCGGAGGCCGCGTCGCAGAGTACTGCGGTTTCGGGTGCGGCGGGCGCGGGTAGCGCGGAGGGGGCTGAGTGCAGCGCGAGCAGTGGAGATAGCGAGGTGAGGCCTACTGCGGTTTCGAATGGTGGCGGTGCCGTGCGAAACGAGCCTTTACCTATGATACCTACGGGCAGCGGCGCTGCGCTCGCGCTGCCGACTGTCAGTGGATGCTTGCAGACTCGATCTTTTGCAGATATTGCACGAGCGGAGGGTGAATGGAAACAGCCGGAGATGAGTAATAAGGGGAAGGAAATACAGAGAAATAGGTATAGAAATATATTTGTTGGTAGAAAAGGAGTAGCAGTGACATCGGCGCAGTGTAAATTTAGAGCGGCAGACATAAGAGTTCCGTTGTTTATTAACAACGTGGACAAGGGCACATCGCCGGCGGATATCGCCGAGTACATTAAGGAAAAAACACACGTGAGTGTCAGTTTGGAAAGGGTGTCCATGAAGGTTAATAAAAATTACGATGCATACAAAATTTTTATACCTAGGCAGAAGTTGGCGGTATTTATGGATGACCAAATCTGGCCCAAGGGCATATCTTTTCGACGTTTTATTGATTTTGAACACAGATATAATACCACCAAAAAGTTTTAATGGATAAGGACCCCTTAGAAAAATCTTGTGCGAGTTTTTTCAGCTATAACTGTTATGGACTGAAAAGTTCCATAGACGAGGTGAAAGCACTGTGTAAGCGAGCTAGCATTGTGACACTGCAAGAGACCTGGCTGTTTCCTCACGATCTTCCACTTCTGGGAACTATCGACGATGAGTTTGGATTCACCGGAAAATCAGCTATCGATACGTCGGTCGGCGTGGTGCGCGGTAGACCGTACGGCGGTGTCGCAGTGTTGTGGAAAAAGAGCGCATTCAGCTCAGTACAGGTCGTAGAGTGCAAAAGTATACGTCTCGTGGCCATTAGAGTGCAAGTGCGCGACCGATCGTTCATTGTGTTTTCGGTTCACATGCCGGTAAACGGATCACAGAATTTATTAGAATTTGTTGAATGTTTAAGTGAAGTGAGCGCGATTATTGAAAGTGCTGAGGTTTCGGCGGTGTATATACTGGGTGATTTTAATGCTAGCCCTACTGAGTTGTTCGGTTTAGAATTAGCAAAATTTTGTGAGGACCAGAACTGGAAATGCGCAGATATAGAATTATTTGGTGGTTCTTCTAGCACTTTCACGTTTATCAGCGGCGTCCATGGCACCACCAGTTGGCTCGATCACTGTGTAGTAACGGAAGCGGCTTGGTCGTCGGTGGTAGATGTGAAGGTACATAATCAAAGTGTGTACATGTCGGATCATTTTCCAATAGAGGTAATATGTAACATGCATTTGCTGCAACCTCAAGCTATTGTTCGAGCCAAAAGTCAAAACAAAGTTCTGTGGGGAGAAAGGGACTCTCGACAAATACAGTCTTATCAGCAATTATGTAATAGTAAATTCAGAGAAGTTCATTTTCCACCAGAACTGTCAAAATGCTGTGATAATGTTTGTAATAATTTAGAGCATAGGTTAGTAATAGATAAATTATATAATTTAATTGTTGGTATATTATGTGACGCGGCTGTAAGTAGTTCAGAATTAAAAGATAGTGTTGTAAAAAAGAAATATGTGGTGGGCTGGAACAGGCATGTGCGAGCAGCTCACGAGATGGCGCGACTGAAATACAAGATTTGGTGTTTACACGGTGGACCGACGCAGGGACCTATTTATTATGATATGGTTGAGTCTAGACGGGTTTTTAAATCGAATCTAAAATGGTGCCAAAAAAATGCTGAACAAATCAAAATGGACCTTTTAGCATCCAATCATAAAAAAAAAGATTTCAAAAATTTTTGGAAATGTACTAAAAAATTTAACCCCAAATTGCAGGCTCCTCTGAATGTAGACGGTTTATCCGATCCACGTGACATAGCTAACAGGTTTAAAACCTTGTTCCAAATTGAACCTGCGCCTAGAGTTGGCTTGCAGCCGGTGCTCGATACTAATATTCGTCCAGAGCCGGTCGCTTCACTGCCGCGTTTTACAGCGAAAGAGGTGGAGTTTGTGATTAAGCACATGACGCGAGGAAAGTCACCTGGACACGACGGGATTAGTATTGAGCACCTGCAGCATGCTGGTCCTCATTTGCCACGTGTACTAGCAATGTTTTTTACTTTTTGTATCCGACACTCGTATTTGCCACAAGATTGTTTAAAAACGGTGGTTGTACCCATAGTCAAGAATAAGACGGGAGACCCATCTGATAAAAATAACTATAGACCCATCTCGTTGGCTGCCACCGTGGCCAAGGTACTGGACAGTCTGCTTGATCGTATACTGAGCAGACACCTGAAATTACACGATGCCCAGTTCGGTTTCAGACCTGGGTTATCGACAGAATCTGCGATCTTGTGCCTCAAGCATACTGTCCGTTACTACACCGATCGGAAAACGCCAGTCTATGCCTGTTTTCTCGATCTTTCGAAGGCTTTCGATTTGGTGTCCTACGATGTGCTGTGGGGCAAGATGAGAACGCAAACTAGTCTTCCGGATGAGGTAATTCGGGTTTTTGATTATTGGTACAACAACCAAACTAACGTTGTAAGATGGGCGGGCGAGTTTTCTGAAGCGTACGGGTTGAGGTGCGGGGTAAGGCAGGGGGGATTGTCATCTCCGCGCCTTTTTAACTTGTATGTTAATGGGCTTATCGAGGAGTTGAGCAGCGCTGGAGTCGGGTGTTCTATTGACGGCACGTTCGTTAACAATATCAGCTACGCTGATGATATGGTGCTGCTCGGCCCCTCGATGAGCGCACTCAGGAAGCTCCTCAGTATTTGTGAGGCTTATGCTGGGACTCACGGCCTCAGGTATAATGGAAAGAAGAGCGAACTTCTCGTTTTCCAATCGCGTGGTTTTAAAATAACTGAGGTACCGCAATTGGTACTAAGCGGAGTTCCATTAGACCGAGTTTCACGTTTTAAGTACCTGGGTCACTGGGTCACGGAGGGCCTCACGGATAATGATGATATAGAGAGGGAACGTAGGGCGTTGGCTGTCAGAAGCAATATGTTGGTTCGCAGATTTGCTCGCTGCACTACTCCAGTTAAAATAACTTTATTTAAAGCATTCTGCCAGTCTTTTTATACCTGCAGTCTGTGGGCCAACTATACGCGGAAGACAATTAATGCCCTGCGAGTGCAGTACAACAATGCGCTCAGGGTGCTGTTGGGGCTGCCTTGGCGCTGCAGTGCGTCGGGGATGTTTGCGGACAACCGGGTGGATGGCTTTCGTGCCATACTCCGCAAACGGGCCGCCTCGATGCTCTCCCGCGTCCGCGGCAGCACCAACAGCATCCTGTGTGCAGTGGCCGCCCGACTCGACTGCCCCATAATCACGCATGCCGCTCAACTGCACATGTGCTTTGACTCATTATGATAATTGACGGACGAAGACTACATTTTAAGTTTGATTATTAACTATTATTACTGATTGAATTATTATTGTTTTGTATTTAGTTAAATAATTATGGGTCTTAGTAACCTGAAATAAATTATTATTATTATTATTATTATTTAGAATTAGGTTCAATCAGGAATGAAACATGTTTGTGTAAGTATATTTATTTAAGTTACAATTAAGCAATAGTCATGAAACTACTAAATTAGCACTAACCGTTTCATTATTAGATTAATAAAAAGGATTCCTTTTGTCCCGGAATAATATTCTATAGGAATATAAGACGCGTATATATTTACCAAATTTCAAATGAAAACTTTCACCAGTTCGTTTTTCAATACCACAGAATCCTAACATTTTTCTTATTTAAAAAGTATTTTATGTGTTAATCCAGGTAATTAACTTTATGTGTGCCAAATTTCATTCATTTCCGTTCAGCCGTTTTGCCTGATTCAGTAACAAACTACTAAACCCCTATTACTGAGACTTCGCTGTCCGTCCTTCCGTCCGTCTGTCACCAGGCTGTACCTCAAGAACGGTGATAGCTAGACAGTTGAAATTTTCACAGACGATGTATTTCTATTGCCGCTATAACAACAAATACTAAAAATAAAATAAATATTTAAGGGGGGCTCCCATACAACGGTCCCCTTCGTGCGGAACGGACGGAACACTTCGTGCGCGAGTCCCCCTCGCACTTGGCCGGTTTTTTTTAAAGAACACAGAGTTAAACTTCATATCAAGGTAAAATATCAACCATTTTATATTTAGTCAACTAGCGTATTGCACTAATGAAAAGATTTATAGAGCGTGTTTAATATTTATACTTGCCACCTCCATTCATTCCCGCGTCGTAGTTTCATGGTCTCGCCTAAAAGTACCAAAGTAGACATAAACGCATGGCGCCTCGGTCTACGCGGACGTGTATCCGTACCTTCCTTTACCACGCAAACTTTTTACGAACTTTTTACTAACAAACCTTCTTCCTTTAGCTTTAAAAAAAAATACAATTCTATTCCTTTTCAAAGTTTTAAATCTACGGTTGTGATAGTGTGTTCCAATTTTGAAACTTGTGTCAAGTGCTTTTTTGGCGTTCCATTGACCAGTTTTTATTGTGTATTAGTGTTAGTGCAAAATGAATGGAGTGACATACGAGAGTGAGAGGGAGAGTTCTGCTATCATTGACAGGTAAGTCGTAAAATGTGCGGGAGAGTTGAAAATAGAATGTTTAACTTGAACTTCCTTTGTTTATTTGGAAAGCCGTGTTTGATCGTTGTTTTGAATTTCTCGGTTATTTTAGTGCCGTTTCGACAGGTAGAGATTTAAAATAGGAACTTTATTTTTGTCACTTTAAGCAAAACTTTTTTTTTGTTTAATTTCGTTATGCAGTGTTTAAGTAGATTAACTTTTTTTTTTTTGTGAGCGATTTTTCAGTTGTCTTTATTTGTTTTTTTGACTCATTTTTGGTGTGTTGTTTAATTTTATATATTTTAAGTTAATTAATTTAAAAAAGTAATTAAAAAAAAAACAAAGAGAAAATTAAATAGTATTTGAATTGTATTATGTTGACTCATTAACATCGTGAGGAAACTATAGCATGATAGTGGATACTTTCTAGTACTCGGCTGGCTAGAAATCTGCCACCAAGTTCCGAACAGTTCCGGCAACCTCACTTAAGAGCTAGTTCCCGTCCCAGGCTGGATGTGTTTACCACTTTTGACCACACTGTCACTTGACATCAACTGAGGTGTGATCACACATAGCGACCAGTAAAAATGCACTTCATTCGATAATAAGTATTTTTGCACTACAATTATACTTTTTTTAACTTTGGTACCTATATATTAATATATTTTATTTCATACCTCCAATAGGTTCATCCCGTTTTCCACTTTTTCTTGAATATTTTTCATCCTAACGTTGACTCTAAGAAATAGCTTCTAGCGATAGTGCCGTCTATTCTGTTTGTGAGTGTGTTTGTATGTTTGTTACTTGGTAGTAGATCTCCTTAGCAGGAGGTCGTCTAGGTAGGTACCACCGCAGTACCAGTTATTCTGCCGCTAAGCAGTAGTGTGTAAGCATTACTGTGTTCCGGTTTGAAGGGTACTGCAGCTAGCTAAATTACGGGGCTGTTGAGACTAACTCTATCAAAAGTCTCTTACCATCAGGAGAGCGTCTAGTTCGTCTCATTGCTTTTTACATTAAAAAAACATCTTCACGCTCAAACGGCTGGACCAATTTTGATGAAATTTGGTATGGCGTTAGCTGACCTTGGATTAATGCATAGGCTACTTTTTATGCTGAAAAATTTTGCGGGTAACACCGCGGTATGTATAAAATTGAACAGGTATGTAAGTACAAGAACTGAATAAGTACGTTATAAATCTTATTATAATATATATCCAAAATCAATAATCAAATATGTCATGCATTAAAACCAGTTATTATCACACAAGCTAGTTTATTATTCAAAACGTGATCCGTCATAGGATATTATGAATCAATAAGGTCACGGCACGAAACCCTCATTATTAATCCATTAACTATCGAGATATAGTCATATCATTTTTGTACGATGACGTCATTCATAATTATAATAATAAAAAAATAAATATTTATTTTGCACAGCGTTTGAGTATTGCCATACAACGCGGCAATGGGGCGCGTTTTGGGAACTATTCCCATTGATAGCGGTCTTTTAGAGTAATTATTATTTTAAATTATTTTGTTTTGTTTAATTGAAGATATTTATTATACTTTTTTTCATAATTTAGCTTGATAGTCGAATTAAATAATGTAGCATAAAAAAAAATTAGTAAATATTTAATTTAAAAAATGAGAGATAAAATAAATACCTGAAATAATAGTAATAATAATAAATATCGTAGGACTATACACACAACGCTAACTGACCCCAAACTAAGCAGAGCTTGTGTGATGGAAGTCAGATAACTGATACAATACATAAATACTTTTTTTTTGTAAATACATACGTATTACATACAGAACACCCAGACACAGAACAAACATTTGTTTATTCACAAAATGTTTGCCCTGAGTGGGAATCCAACCCACGCCCTACAGCTCTCAAGCCACATATACTACCAATGAGCCAACGGGGCTGTCAAATTATAATACTCATCCAGGAAAAAGGGCACGAGAACAGGTGACTCCCGCTCTGATGCTGAGATTGACCATTGACGTGGGAATGCAAAGAGTTTGATGGGCAGCGCCAAGAACGATCATGGCTTATTTGTTTCTAAGTTATAATCGCTAACCTCCTCACAAAAAGTCGTCAAAGCCGTCTTAAAAAGGCAGTCCTTTTGGATGACCCTTGAGCCAACCGTCTAGCGAAAGTCTCATAAGATGTTGGTCGAGACTTCGCTACAGTGGCGTGCTCAAAATTTGGGAGGGCCTAAATTATAAGGTAAAGATTTCTCACAAAAGAAACAAAAATGCTTGCATTAAATTAAAATAAATACTTTTATTTATTTATTTCTACTAATATTATTATTTTATTATCTATATGTTTATTTGACTTGGAACATGTGTTATCGAATATTAGTTTTTGTGTTATGTTAAAATTTTAGTAAATTTAACTGTATTTGTATTTGTATTTTTATATGGGTCTTGTTGCCTGAAATAAATTTATTTTCATGTTTTTATTTTATTGATACGGCTGATATGGCGGTAGCTACGCCCCGCTTCGCTATAAAGCCGTTCACCGTGACGACTATAGAGACAATGATCGCCGAACTAAACACCCTCACGTGCCGTTTATCTCGTGAGCCAAGGCAAGACAGCTAGCTTGTCCATCTCAGCCTTTACGAGGTTCTTGTTTTAGAAGCATAGTGACGTAGACTTTATTGCAAATACAAATATTTATTGACAATGTTACAAGTCAAATTTCGTAAAATCATTTCAAATATACATCTATGTATCAATAAAAAAGTTATAAAACACCGATTATGTCAATTAATAAAAACAAAATGTCAAATCTAGTAAAAAGTACTACATAAAAACATGTCAATTGATATAAAAATATTGTCGAATAAAAAATACGTCATTACAAAAATATATCTAGTATATAATATATCTAGTAAATAGTCTTGTAACTTAATAATCTTTTAGTTTGAAATACTCGTCAATGTCATAAATTATGGGTTCGATTCCCACCCAAGACAAACATTTTATGGTATAAATAATTGTTTGTTCCGTGTCTGGGTGTACTGTATTTATTATAAGTATATATTTACAAAAAAAAAGTATTTAAGTATTATATCAGTTTTCTGTCTTCCATAGCACAAGCTTTGCTTAGTTTGGGGTCAGATGGCGCTGTGTACCGTCTTACGATATTTATTTATGTTATTAATTTATTATTTATCATTGCCCTACTGCTGGGAAAAGGTTCCCTTTTCATATCTCTCTGTTAGCTGGTTTTGCGGGGCAATCTTTATCCTAAACATCAACTCCTCTTTTCTTAACAATATTTAAATTTTTACAGTGAACAATTAAAAATGTTAAAATTATAGTCCGCAGTGAGCGTGTAAAACTAAGTAACTGTGCAAAATAATTATATGCAAACTTTTTGTATCCAATATTATAGTAAAAAACACGGACAAGTGCCAGTCAGACTGATCCACCAAGGGTTCCGCACAACTAGTTCGGAAACAAAGTTTAAGTTTTTTTCGACCTTTTTCTAAGAGAGGGTTTTTTCGTCATAAACCAGGAGTTACACATTGTAAAAATAATTGAAAATCTGTTGTAGCGTGTGCTAATGAAGCTCTTTGATAATATACCCTACATGATACACACTTTAACATCCCTTGACCCTATAAAGACTCTATTTTTTGTGAATAAATTTAAAATGTTTAGTTTTCGGATTTTTTCCTTTACATGTACTTTTTTTTATGTAAAAAGTAATGAGACGAAAGAGACGCTCTCCTGATAGTAAGAGACAACGCCTGTCCATGACCATTGCAGCAATACACAGAACTTTGAACAAAACAAAGCCCAGGGCATCACTGCTTTGGCGCTCATTACTTTGGTTAGTCTCAACAGCCCAGTAATTTCTAGCTGCCCTTCGAACCGGAACACAGTAACCTACCTACCTACCTAGTGCCTACTATAAGACGATGTTTCTTACCAAATAGTTCATAGTTCTAGGCCAGCGGGAAATACCCTATAGGTTTTGATAAAGGCCGTAACTTCTTTTTACGATAACTGAGAAGTTTGATATTTTCACATCTGCAAGGGACTACAGATCTGCGTATATGGTTATAATTTCAATTAGATACCTCCTACGCGTTCCCGAGATGGAAGGTCTTGACAGTCGGACTACAAAGTGACTCTATAAGAGTTCCATTTTTTCCTTTTTAGGTACGGAACACTAAACACATCTGATTTTAAATTAACAGCCGTGCAAACAAAAAACTTTGTTATACTGTGAATTAGTACCTATATAACTTGTTATTTTTTATAGTTCGTTAATTTATTCACATACTATTGCTAATGAATGTTGCCAAAATAGTTAACTCTTTATAACATGGCACCTACTTACCATAGTAGGTACTTAACTACTTACCATAGCGCGGCTCCAGGCATGACCAGTTACCACCTCACTCGCGATCGGCACAGCGTTCGAATTTGCGAGTGCACAAAACACCCCGAGTGGGTGTTCCCCACTAAAGATAAAGACAAAGATTATTTATTTGATAAAACACGAGTAATATAAGTTGAGATACATAGATAGGTTTAATTATGTCCTGTGATCGTGCGTACACATATTGACAGCCCCGTTGGCTCATTGGTAGTATATCTGCCTTGAGAACTGTAGGGCGTGGGTCCGATTCCCACTCAGGATAACCATTTTGTGATATAAACAAATGTTTGTTCTGTGTCTGGGTGTACTGTATGTATTATAAGTATGTATTTACAAAAAAAAAGTATTTATGTATTCTATCAGTTATCTGTCTTCCATAGCACAAGCTTTGCTTAGTTTGGTGTCATAATATGGCGCTGTGTGTAATGTCCTACGATAATTATTTAAAATAAAAATAATGTAAAATTATTAAAATTAAAAATGTAAAATTCAATCAAGATAATGTCAAAAAATAATCAATAATCAATCATTCATCACAATCTGGGTTCCTTCAATAAAAAAAATGAAAAAAATTAACCACTAACTACCTAACCTTCCTTTTTTTAGGGGATACGAGGAAAGAAATGATTTTAATCACACAGATATATTATATAGTGCGTGACATAGTAGTGTGTAAACATTACTATATTCCGGTTTGAAGGGTACTGCAGCTAGCGAAATTACAAGGCTGTTGAGACTAACCATAAAATGCCGTTAAAGTAGAAATGCTCTTTACTTCGATAAATTGATTGACTCGAACTAAATATATGCCCTTTAGTTCGTTTAACTACTCAAAATATGTATCACTGCAATGATCATGGACAGGCGTTATATCTTACCATCAGGAGAGCGTCTCGTTCGTCTCATTACCTTTACATTGTTTTCTATTACATTACTATTCGGAGATTGTGCCTTGGAGTTGCACGACTTGGTTCCCCCTGCCCCTTTTTACTACCGGACGGCCAGACAAACGCGACCGAGGCGACACCCGTACATGGTGGATGTTCCCCATGTGCGCACTAAGCGCTTTGAGTCCATTCTTTATTCGCACAGCGAGGATGTGGAACTCTTTGCCGGAGTCTGTGTTTCCTGTAAAGTACAATATGAGTGTCTTCAAATCAAGAGTAAACAGGTTCCTTCTAGGTAAGCGTGTTCCATCTTAGACCGCATCGATGCTTTACATCAGGCAGGATGTGGTCAAGCGCGAACCTATTGATTATAAAAAAAAAAATTAAAAAGAAATATCTGGGAAGCGGCTCCTTTGTCTTTTCTAAAGCCTAATGTAAATAAATGATGGTATTATTGTTACATTAAAAAGCAATGCATATAATTATTACAATTATTTTCTTGTTACTTTAGTAAATTCTAGTATACAATAACAGTTCAGCTTCTCGTGACGTCAGCGAGTTCATCTTAAAGGTTATCTCCGCCGCTTGTAGCGAAGATACCAACTCTTAGCATTTACATTGAAATAATATAAATAGTTTTTGAATAAACAAATCAACTAACATATTTTAGTTGGTTGTTTTTGATCTGTAGCGATGATAGCTGAGTGGTTAGCGCGGTAGGTTCGTATGCCGAAGGGCGTGAACTCAAACCCTAACAATGAGCCGAGGAAAACATTGTGAAGAAACGACAGCATGGTGGTAGGGTACTTTCTGGTACTCGGCTGGCTAGGTCCCACCCTCAAGTTGAAAATCAGCCGCCAAGTACCTAACGGTGTCTGGCTGCCTCACTTGAGAGCCAGTTCTATTCGAGACTAGGTGTGATTTATCATCTTCGACCACACCGTCACTTAACATCAGGTGAACTGTGGTCAAATACCTAGCTTCAGTGGCAGCCTTAGGGGGTGGCATGCAGGGCAACCGCCCGGGGCCTCGCGTCCTCGTAGAAAAAAGTCTGTACCATATATGTATGTATATCTCTACATACATATAATTATGGTAATAACTAATTTTTTAGTAAAACGGACTCAAATAAAAAGGGCCTCTCAATGATCTGTCGTCTCGGGCCTCGCAACAGCTAAGGCCGCGGCTGCCTAGCTTGTCAGCCATGAAAATAAGTTTCAATAGCCCTCAATGACTTCAATCTTAGCAAAGGAAGCTAAACAATGATTTACTTTTAAATAACAAAAAACCACTCAATCAAAATTCTATCATCAATAAACCTCTCAAGTAGGTACCTCTGTCATAATAAGCCGTCTAATTTTCCACAAAATGTGCCTATTATCCTGCCAAATTAAAATGATCGATCAACTACGTAGAACAAAAATAGCTGGGAATGGTCATCATCATCATTTCAGCCGTAGGACGTCCACTGCTGGACATAGGCCTCCCCCATTGGCTTCCACAAAGATCGGTCGGAAGCGGCTCGCATCCAGCGCGTTCCTGCGGTCTTTGTTAGGTCGTCTGCCCACCTTGTGGGTGGACGTCCTACGCTGCGCTTGCCACTGCGTCCGTGGTCTCCACTCCAGATCTTTGCAGCCCCATCGGCCATCAGTTCTACGTGCTATATGCCCTGCCCACTGCCACTTTAACTTGCTGATTCTCTGGGCTATGTCGGTTACTTTAGTTCGTCTACGGATCTCCTCATTTCGCATTCGATCTCGTAGGGAAACTCCGAGCATAGCCCTCTCCATAGCTCGTTGTGCTACTTTGAGCTTACCAAGAAGGCACATAGTTAGAGACCACGTTTCAGCGCCATAGCTGGAAATGGTAATGCAACGTAAAAAAGAACTAAAAAAGCTTAATTCTGACCGAGAACAAAGCAAAGAGTTTATAAGTTAATTTCGAATAACGGTCGCGCCAAGCTATGGTAACTAAAAACTTTGTAAGTTTGTTTCCTGGATATAAATAAATAAATAAATATCGTAGGGCATTCCACACAGCGCCATCTGACCCCAAACTAAGCAAAGCTTGTACTATGGAAGTCAGATAACTGATAGAATACTAATTCCACTAATATTATAAAAGTGAAAGTTTGGACGGATGTTTGTTACTCTTTCACGCAAAAACTACTGAACGGATTTAGATGACATTTGGTATGGAAGTAGCTCAAGCATCTAACGATGTGTTCCGACAGCCTCACTTGAGAGTCAGTTCCATTCCAAGCTAGGTGTGCTTTACCATCTTCGACCACACCTTCACTTAACATCAGTTGAGCTGTGGTCAAACACCAAGCTAGTCAACCATAAAAAAAAAGATGTAGAATGATTAGGGTATATAGTTTAGCCCTTACTTATAAATGTAGGTGAAACTGTTAATCTCCGACCACTTCGAAACTTCATTACTCCTTTCTCTCTCTCTCTCTCTCTCTCTCTCTCTCTACCCACAAATCATTCTACCTGTTGTGGTTTGATCCCGCCCGCCCTTGGCCTGCGCTAATCCGCCCAAACGTTATCCGCCCTGCACGGCTTCCCCCGGATACGATAATCAGCTTTCTAATGGATTTATCTTTTGTTCCGCAAATTATTTATTTTGTAGAATTTGTAATTTCCGCTTTTACAGCTACAATAATAGCTAACAACGGTCTGTATTTTCATACGCAAAACTATGGGAATTTAGAAATATTTAAGAAATGCATTTCTATGATGTTTTGTTTTTCATTATTGAGATAAGGTGGGTTATGAGAGTAATAGTAGCCAGTTCCATTTAAGGCTAGATGTGCTTTACCATCTTGGAAACACCGTCACTTAACATCAGGTGAGCAGTGGTCAAACAACTAGCTTGTCAAGTATAAAAAAATGTAAACACGCATACTTGATTTCCGGAACCGGATTTTTAATTTTGTGAATGTTCAAAGCGATATTTTTTTTTGTTTCAAGTAATAACGGCACGTATACTTCCTGCAGTAAAATTATTTCACGTTTTGTGTTTATTCAATTCGTGTACGCTTTAAAAAGGTAAACTTCCGCGGTTGAAAATATTCTACATAAATATTATACGTACCTGCTCAAAGAAACGGATAATTTATTATTATAGTACCTACAATCACTTGTATGATCAAAAAGAAATAGTTTGTCTATACTTATATTATAAAAAATAAAGATTTGTATTTTTGGAGTTTTGACAATAGACAGTAGACAACACTTTATTTAAGACATAAAACATATCTCAACATAATTAACAATACATACATACAAAAAACTTATAGGTAGATAGACTAGATAGTATTTTTTTATGTAAAAAGTAATGAGACGAACGAGACGCTCTCCTGATAGTAAGAGATAACGCCTGTCCATGACCATTGCAGGGATATACAGAACTTTGAGTAACAAAACAATGTCCGGGGCATCGCTGCTTTGGCGCTCATTACTTTGCGACTTTCGTAATTAATAAGTAATTTCGCTTTTGAATGTCAGTAACGAATAAACTCAAAAACTATTGAACCGATTTCAAAAATTCTTTCACCGTTGGTAAGGTTCACTATCCTCGGGTGACATAGGCTATATTTATGTCCCAAGCCGTTTTGGTACTAGCAGTACCAATATAGAAGACTAGCAGACGCCTCGCAGTTTCACCCGCGTAGTTCTCGTTCCCATGGAAATACAGGGATAGAAAGTAGACTATGACACCCGGAGATAGTGTAGCTTTCCAACGGTGAAAGAATTTTTGAAATTGGTTCAATAGTTTTTGATTTTGTTCGTTACAAACAGACAAAGCTGAATACAACACACGCGCGGCCTCGTTTTACTTCGTACAAGGAACGAAGACGGAACCGCGCGATCCATTATTATAACTAAAATTAAAACAGATTAATAGCAGGACATTTAAATTAATAACCTTTCCACACACGATAAGCCATTGTTTCTGACATGTTCAAATGTCCTGACATTATCGTGCCAACACTTTTGTCACCTCCGTTTGTGGCCATTGTCTGTCTTCCCACAATAGAGATATAATCTCTCAGTTTGGGACTTTACGTACAATTCACGTATAAGTCGGTTTTGTTACTAAAATAGACGAGGGGTCACAAGGATTGAGTCTCTTCCACGTTACTAAGCGATTGTGTGCCGAAAATACATTCAGTTGTTATCATTTACATATCTTAAAAGCTGCGTAGGAAGTGAAACGAGGTTATAATTTCCTGCAGAGGTGAAATGATTTCTTCTATGTGAAAACTTAGGACCATATCATCATTATAAGTTTTGGATATACTGAGCTAAAGAGGCGGGTTGTACTGGTCAAGCAAAACAACGTATCCCTACGTGAACATTTTCACTTTGTTGTTTCTTAGATCGCAACGAATGTTCACATACGGACGTAATCACAGTGTACGGCATTTCGTCACGGTCGGCTTTACGCGAATGCACAGCCATAAATATTATCGCTGCAGTGTGATGGAATTTATTAAAGAAAACTAGAAAAACAGAGCCGAGAGCGCCTCGTTCAGCATCGAATTATATTAGCCTTGTCTCACACAGTGGTATTTGGTAATCGCATTCTTGATTACTTTTTAATCAATTATGTATAGAATTCAATTGATTTTAATTGGTGCCGCGCGGGGTCTTTCGTACTAAAACTTCCTTCACGCAAAAACTACTGGACGGATTTGGATGAAATTTGGTATGGAGTTAGCTGAGACCCTGGATTAGAACATAGGCTACTTTTTATCCCGAAAACATAGCGGGTAACACCGCGGGGCGCAGCTAGTTAAGAATAGGTATACTTTCTGGCAACACTCCATACGTCAAGAAACATGGGGTTGAAGTCTGACATTGATATATTTAATGAACGCGTTCGCTCGAACTTTAGCTTTGTTTAAGAAAACTTGAAGCCGACTGAGTTTACTGAACTTTAAAACTTAAGTTTCCACAAATAAGAACTAAGTCATACGTCTAACTTAATGAAGTTTTCTTAGAGTGTGAGATTGATTTTAACAAACTGTGCAAAAGTTATTTTCTCACTAGCTGTGCCCCGCGGTGTTACCCGCTCCATGTTTTTAAAATAAAAAGTAGCTTACGTGTTAATCCAGAGTCTCAACTAACTCTATACCAATTTTCATCCAAATCTGTTCAGTAGTTTTTGCGTGAAAGAGTAACAATCTTCTTAATTTTTCTGTTCGTAAGAAAAAAAAATTAATGAAATCTGTAAAGTCGTTCACAGTCGTTCACACAAGTCGTACACAGTATGCATAATAATATATAATCTACACTATTATAAAGAGGAAAGATTTGATTTTTTGTTTGTATTGAATAGGCTCCGAAACTACTGGACCGATCTTTATAATTCTTTCATTATTAGAATGCTACATTATCTGTGATGGACATAGGCTACGTTTTATTTAAAAACAGTTAGGGATCCGTATGGAAACTTCAATAATGTAAACCAAGCTGCGAAAACTATTGACAATAGAATAAAGTGACGTTTTATAGACAGCTATAAATAAGTCCGTAATATCATATGTCTAACTATTAGTTGTCATCTACATCTTATAAAGAGGAAAGATGTAATTTTTTGTTTGTTTGTATTGGGCTCGGAAACTACTGGACCAATCTGAATAATTCTTTCATCATTAAAATGCTAAATTATCACTGAGTGACATAGGCTATATTAATGTTGTTAATCGAGTTTTGTTTTCCCGTGCGAAGCCGGGGCGAGCTTCTAGTGTGTAATATATATATAAATTTAGTTGTAAATCGATTCCATAATAAATTTGTTTCATTGCAATGGTCATAGGTATCTGACACACCTTTCATTACGTCATCAGGTCATTGACTTCGGCCGTCTCTCGATAGTCGAGGTGGCCGATCTCAATACTATATTGCAAGCTTTTATTTCACTTGCAATGTGTGTATTTATGGTTGTTTATTTATATCCGAATACCAAGGAAGGGTTATGTTCTTCGCGCGTATTTTGTGTGTCTGTTTTTAGGGCTCCGTACCCAAAGGGTAAAAACGGGACCCTATTACTGAGACTTCGCTGTCCGTCCGTCTGTCCGTCTGGCAGGCTGTATCTCAAGAACCGCGGTGATAGCTAGACTGTTGAAATGTTCACAGATGATGTATTTCTATTGCCGCTATAACAACAAATACTAAAAATAAAATGAAATAAATATTTAAGGGGGGCTCCCATACAACAAACTTGACTTTTTTACCGTTTCATGCTCGATACTAATAACGGTGACAGGTAGACGCTTTAACTATTCACAGAATATTTAGTTTTATTATAGATAATGGTACGGAACCCTACGTGTGTGTGTTCGAATCGTACTTGGCCGGTTTTTTTTGTAAATTTCTTCATTACCTCGTATCTTCCAAAGGGCTAGCTAGATTTCGACACTTCTTAAAAATCTGTCATTAGATAGGTGTTTGAACAAAAATAGCGGTTTTATGGCGATAATATGTTTAAAAAAAAATCCAAATCTATCGAGTAGAGTATCATAATAAAGGAAATTAAAAGAGGATAACAAAAATATATACATATATATAGGTAAGTTGTATGTTTAAATTAATACTCGGCTGGCTAGCTATCACCGTGAAAATCTGCCGCCAAGCGAAGAAGCAGACACGCAATTTTTTTTACATATTAGTCTAATATGTAAAAAAAAACACATTTAACACTTGAATTTGAGACTTTCTATGGTTTGTCTGAAGATCCCTGTAATTTCGTTTGCCGCAGTACCCTTCAAATCGGAACACAGCTTGTAAGTTTTACACACCACTGTTTGGCGGTAGAATATCTGGTACTAACAAGAGACCTACCCAGGAGATATACTATTAAGTAAAACTACTACTCTTATTTACTGACACAATTCTTTGGAATTGATATCTGATGTAGATTGCAGAGCACCCGCCACGCAGAGCGGATTGAAAATGTATTTACGCCTACATTTACATTTCATTCTGTTTGTATTGGCGTAGTTTCGTCAATCAATCCAGCTACATCTTATATTTGCATACCGCTCGCGCGTACCCCATACTAATGATACCATTGCGATGTATTCTGGTTTATTTGTATTACAACTAAGGCCCGGTATCCACCAAAGCAGAGGAGATGCGTAGCGTAGAGGAGATGTGAGCTTTGCGTAGCTTTGTGCTCGGTGTGCAAGGCGCGGGGAGAAGGCGTTTGAGGTCGTCTGGGTAGGGACCACCGCAGTACCAGTTATTCTGCCGCTAAGCAGTAGTGTGTAAGCATTGCTGTGTTCCGGTTTGAAGGGTACTGCAGCTAGCGAAATTACTGGGCTGTTGAGACTAACTCTATCAAAAGTCTCAAAGTAATGAGCGCCAAAACAGTGATGCTCTGGACTTTGTTTTGTTACTAAAGTAAAGTTCTGTGTGTCGCTGCGATGGTCATGGACTGGCGTTTACTCTTACCATCAGGAGAGCGTCTCGTTCGTCTCATAACTTTTTACATTAAAAAAAAAAAAAACATCAATTGCCTTATTTCACCAGACTAGTCTCTTAAGCGGAAATAAACAAAATATATACCTATATTATAAATTGATAAAATTGATATGACTAATATCGAACTTAATTATGAGAAAATAGAGCATTAACTTAATTACGACTTCAACATTAACAAGCAGTTAAAATACCCATCATAAATAAATCGATACAAATGTATGTACGTTGAACGTAATGACATTCTATAATGTAAAAAGTGCAATGCAATAGGTATATATGTACAAGAAAACAGTAACAAATATAAAAAACCGGCCAAGTGCGAGTCGGGCTCACGCACGAAGGGTTCCGTATTTCATCATCTGTAAAAATCGAGTTTGTTGTATGGGAGCCCCCTTAAATATTTATTTTATTTTATTTTTAGTATTTGTTGTTATAGCGGCAATAGAAATACATCATTCATTTTTATTTGTAATTGTATTATTTCTATATTGACTATAATTTTATTATTGTTGTTGTAGCGATGATAGCTCAGTGGTTAGCGCGGTAGGTTCGCATGCCGAAGGGCGTGGGTTCAAACCCCAACAATGAGCTTGAGCTGCCGGTGAAGGAAAACATCGTGAGGAAACCATAGCATGGTGGTAGGGTACTTTCTAGTACTCGGCTGGTTAGCTACCACCCTCAAGTTGAAAATCTGCCGCCAAGCATCTAACGGTGTGTTCCGGCAGCCTCACTTGAGAGCCAGTTCTATTCCAGGCTAGGTGTGCTTTACCATCTTCGATCACACCTTTCACTTAACATCAGGTGAGCTGTGGTCAAACTACTAGCCTGTCAACCATAAAAAAAAAATAAAAAAATTCTTGTATAATTGACTATTAATTTAATGTAAATGAATTTGACTATTAATTTGATGTAGCTGGCTTTTAGCCGTTTTTAATTAATAAATTAAAATTAAATTAAATCATCTGTGAAAATTTCAACTGTCTAGCTATTACCGTTCTTGAGATACAGCCTGGTGACAGACGGACGGACGGACGGACGGACAGCGAAGTCTCAGTAATAGGGTCCCGTTTTTACCCTTTGGTTACGGAACCCTAAAAAATCACAATGTCAAAATAATGTATCCTAATAATATTACATTATACTCGTATGTGAAAGTTTGTCTGTTTGTTACTCAATCACGAAAAAATGGCTAAACGGATGTGAATGAAATTTGGAACACGTATAGTTTATTATCTAGATTAACGAATAAGATACTTTTTATCCCGGAAAAATGTTAGGTTCCCGTGGGATTATCAAAAAACTAACTACAGGACGTATCCACTTGATATTTGGTATAAATGTAAATAAATAAAATAAATAAATAAATAAATATCGTAGGACATTACACACAGCGCCATCTGGCCCCAAACTAAGCAGAGCTTGTGTGATGGAAGTCAGATAACTGATAGAATACACAAATACTTTTTTT
Organism: Biston betularia; assembly: GCA_905404145.2. Taxonomy (NCBI): domain Eukaryota; kingdom Metazoa; phylum Arthropoda; class Insecta; order Lepidoptera; family Geometridae; genus Biston; species Biston betularia. The sequence goes on from FR989883.1 coordinate 1,569,821, forward strand.
TTTGTAAATACATACTTATAATACATACAGAACACCCAGACACAGAACAAACATTTGTTTATACACAAAATGTTTGCCCTGAGTGGGAATCGAACCCACGCCCTACAGCTCTCAAGGCAGATATACTACCAATGAGCCAACGGGGCTGTCCAACGGATGTGTGTCTTACGGAACATTATTTCAGATTATTATTCTAAATTAATCTAGGTAATTAGGTAAGAGTCGTTTTTTTAATTGTGAATGTTAATATTATTTCATTGTACCTACAGTAATATACGTAAGTCACTCCTTGGGGATGTTTGGTGAACAACCTACGTCAAATTTCAAATTACGTTATGTGTAACTTCTGACCTATGAGCCCAAAAATATAAACAAAAGCAAGCAATGGAACTTACTGCCCGAGTGGGTGTTCCCTGATAGACAATCAATCAACAACAACCAATCAACAACAACAAACAAACAACCAACCAACAATCTGACAATCTGTGCCTTCAAGTCGCGAGTGAATCGAATTATCAAAACCAAATTAATTCTAAAATTATTTCCGTTCTTTTCGCACACATTGAAATGAAAAGGACATTTATAATTTTAACTAAGATTTTAACTTTAATTTTGTTTAGTAAATTTTTCATTGTTTCTTTTTTTTTATCAATTTGCCCCATCGGACAGGCTAAAGCTGTAAAACCATACTACCTTGTCTTAAGTGTTATTTCTGCTGTCCATGTCAGTCAAGTCCAGTCATGCTTTAGTAAAGTAGTGGCGACTTTACTATAAAGCTTCGATGGAGTTTTGGAAGCAACACGAAAAGTCATGTTTCACCACATCATATCATCTTCACTCACGCTTGTAATTAGGCACTTTATGAATAAAACACCACCATTTTTATGCTTAATTAACTCGACAAAACACTAGTTTTGGAAAAAAATACAACGGAGCGACACGACTCTTCCCGCGTTCCCGCCAAAACTCCTTCATTGTTTCTTGAAAAAAGATACTTGTGATCCTACTAAAAAAACATATGATAGAAAAGTGTAGGTACGTGTCAAAATAGTAAAAAAAATTACTTTGTCTCGAAAAAAAAATTGACACAAAACTGCTTGTACAATATTTTAACTTGGTGATATATATCCAAGAGTTATATTTTGCTTTACTTATTTATGATTAAAAAAAAAAACAAAAATGTGTCAAAATCACGTCAGTTTCTACAGTTATATTTTTTAGTGAATTTCCGTTTAAAAGTAGCTTTGGTTACAACAGTGAAGAGGGTTTAATTTAATTTAATCTGAATGTAATATTAAATAGTTATCTAACCTGAAGACAATTTTAAATATTTATCCGAAATAATTAATATTGCTAACGTAATCATCCCCTCAACTTGTCATCAATAATGACAAATTTACAATTTAAAAAAACCGACTCCATGACCCTTGGGCCAACTAAACGCACTGCTCCAATAAAACAGCGAGGTTTCGGAGTAAACGAAAATATCATCGACGTATACAATATTCAGATTTTTGCTGATTTTTTTTAAACCGCTTGATCGATTTCGATAAAATTTATATAGGACCACCTTTGAAGTATGATCTACCAAGCAAAAAAAGAATCATCAAAATCGATTTATAATTAGCGAAATTATCGCGTAACAAACATTTAAAAAAACATGCAGGTGAATTGGGAACTCTTTCTCTTTTTTTGAGTCAGTTAAAAATAAGCCGAACGACTCCTTGAATACTTACGTAAAAATACTCACTAAGTCTAGAACGTGTTACCGCTCTCGGCTAAGGTCAATCAACATTTTGCGAAATATGACAATGGCATTCCACGGTGTCTAGACAAAAAACGTGACAAACAGATGAATTCACCTAAAGAACTGCTGACGAAGGTAAAACTATATGGGTACTGCGTGCCCAAAGCGAAGGTCACAGCAAATATCGGACGAAAACAAGGGAAGCAAAGGTATTCGTGTACGCAGAGGAACTTTTGTTTTTGTTCCGAGTACAGTCGGCGTCAGTCAATATAGTGATGAACAAGATATAATGATAAAATTTTCAAAATAAAAAAAAACAAATTTTTGAAAAATTTCATTCATCATTTGATCAAATCAAAACATCAATTTTTGATTATGATTTTAAAATTTCAATAAAATCATATTAAATATGATCATATCATTAAAATATGATATAAAATATATCAATGTATAAAAAAAAAATGTCATTTTTTTTAATAATTTGCCCCTTCGGGCAGGCTAAAGCTACAAAGCCATACTGCCTTGTCTTAAGTGTTATTTCTGCTGTATCTTAGCTATAGCTATCGTCAAAGTCGTCTTAGTCAAGTCCAATTCGTGTCAGTTAAGCTCAGTCATGCTTTAGTAAAGTAGTGGCGACTTTACTATAAAGCTTCGATGGAGTTTTGGAAGCAACACGAAAACTCATGTTTCACCACATTATATCATTTTCCCACACTCGCGCTTGTAATTCGGCACTTTATGAATAAAACACCACCATTTTTATGCATAAACACTCGACAAAATACTAGTTTTGGGAAAAAATACAACGGAGTGACACGACTCTTCCCGCGTTCCCGCCAAAACTCCATGTCAAATAAAGTACATAATATGTCGATATAAAAATATTGCCAATATAAAAAAATATTGTCAATGTAATAAAAAGGCATAAAAATAAAATAAATAAATATCGTAGGACTATACACACAGCGCCATCTGGCTCCAAACTAAGCAGAGCTTGTGTGATGGAAGTCAGATAACTGATAGAATACATAAATACTTTTTTGTAAATACATACAGAACACCCAGACACAGAACAAACATTTGTTTATGCATAAAATGTTTGCCCTGAGTGGGAATCGAACCCACGCCCTACAGCTCTCAAGGCAGATATACTACCAATGAGCCGACGGGGCTGTCGTGTCGATGCCGTCGTGCTTTGTAGTGTAGTATCGAATTCCTTATACTGTTAATTTGATTCCAAAGAAATTACGCTCTATCACGCGCTGGAAAATTATCATCACTTCAAAGATTGTAAGAAAAACTTTTTGTCGCTAACTGTACTCGCTTACAAAGCCCTTTTAACCTCCTTCCCAAATGGATCAAAGGATTCTTATAGGCGTGTTATTTTACGTTTTGCTACACCTAGGCACTTCAGATCGGGTAAGTTTCATTTTAGGTCATACTAAGCGGAATAGCACTAATACCTCGATGACCTAGATCTTGGTTCCAACGCTAAAATTGAAATTGAATACTAATCGCATAACGTTGAGTTTTATTTTAAACTGAGAGTAGCGGTTTGTGCCTACGCTAATGAAACGCTATACTAGCAAATTGTTTTGTACACAGTAGCAAAATTCATTGTAATAACACATCTAGCCTGGAATGGAACTGGCTCTTAAGTCTTTACTTGGTGGTAGATTTCCTTAGCAGGAAGTCGTCTAGGTAGGTACCACCGCAGTACCAGATATTCTACCGCTAAGCAGTAGTGTGTAAACATTACTGTGTTCCGGTTTGAAGGTGACTGCAGCTAGTGAAATTACTGGACTGTTGAGACTAACCATCGAAAGTCTCAAAGTAGTGAGTGCCAAAGCAGCGATGCCCCGGACTTTGTTTGCTACTCAAAGTTCTGTGTATCGCTGCAATGATCATGGACTTATTAGACTATTAGCATAGTCTACTGCTTTACTCAAAAATCATAAAATTCATTAATCATTGATAAATTTGATTTTATGTCAATAATAAAATCTACTGTTTTATTCAAGCAATTGTGATTTACCGCAAATAAAGACCAAAATAAATGCTAGTAGTTGTGATTTCACTGTAAAATTACGCTCCATTTGTCCATAAATGGCAAAAAATTATTTGTATGGTAATCGAACCACCTTAAATAGTTACTGTTGGTACTTTCAAGGTTTAAGATTAGCTAGTAAGTTGGAAGTTAGAACCAATTTTCAACTTCCAAGTTAGTGCATGCTCGAAGCGACGCTCTTGTGCTATATTCAGAACTATGTCGTTATCGACCCAGCCAATTAATTCGTACAAATGTCGGTCTTCAATGAATTGGCTGGAGGTCTGCGAAAAGATATTTACGCAGATAATTAGCCATCCTAGACCGGAATAGATAATTAGCTCTGCCCCGCGGTTTTATTCACGATTCTCACACACACAGGCAATCCCCCGGCAGCGATGCCCCGGACTTTGTTTTGATACTCAAAGTTCTGTGTTTTACTGCAATGGTCATGGACAGGCGTTATCTCTTGCCATCAGGAGAGCGCATCGTTCGTCTCATTACTATTACATAAAAAAACCCCAGTGTAGAGTTTAAGAACATATCTACATACTATAATAAAGAGGAGAGGATTGTTTGTTTGTTTGTATCGAATAGGCTCCGAAACTAGAGGACCGATTTCAAAAATTATTTCACCGTTGGGAAGCTACACTATCCCCGGGTGACAGGCTACTTTTTATCCTTGTATTTCCACGGGAACGGGAACTACGCGAGGCGTCCGCTAGTGTATACATATGTGTGTATATTAAAATAGGGTTGGGAATTCCTGCTCTAAGTAATGAGCGCCAAAGCAGCGATGTCCAAGACTTTGTTTTACTACTCAAAGTTTTGTGTATCGTTGTAATGGTCATGGAATTTGCCATCAAGATTTTAGCGCATAGCGAACGAAATTTTGCATACAAGGGGTACAGAAAAGGACATAGAGGAAAAGGACATACTTTTTGATCGCGGGTAACACCGCGGGGCGCATCTAGTTAAATATAAAACATTATAAAGTTAAAAATATACAATAATACATTATTTATTCACATAACACTCTCAAAGTACCTCAAACATGCTGTCAATATATCCGCCCATCTATCAACTAGCAGGTCACAATCTGGGTTCGAATACATTTGAATCTATTTGTAATTTGTAAAAAAAAACACTGACAAGTACGAGTCACACTCACGCACTGAGGGTTCTGTACAAACTAATAGATACGATTAAAACGAAATGTAATAATTAATCATTTTTAGTGTGATGAATTGACATAATGTATATTGTTTTTTTATGTGTCAATATTTGTAGAATTCAATTTGTTTATTAATTAATGTATTTTCACGCCATAATGGTTGACAATAGATGCAAACAATTATATTTAAGACTTTTTTACACTGTTGTCATGCAAATAAAACTTTTTGCTTTGACTTTACGATAAATAGGGTTTAAGTTTTTTTTGAGATTTTCCTGAAATTCAGGTCCCTATTTTTTGTGATTAACAATGTACAGTTATCGGATTTTTTCCGTTATGTGTATTATTTTTATTACTAGACACTGCTTCTTGTCAAATTTCATAGTTCTATGACAACGGGAAGTACCCTATAGGTTTTGATTTCCTTGTGAGTGTCAAAATATACAGGTTTTTTTGCACAGACGGTTGCCTTTTTTACGATAACTGAGAAGTATTATTTTTTGTCCAGCTGCAAGGGACTAGAAATCTGCGTATATGGTTTTAATTTCAACTGAATGCATTCCAGAGATAGAAAGTTTTAACAGACGGGCAAAGTGATTCAATAAGGATTCCGTTTTTTTTCCTTTTGAGGTACGGAACCCCTAATAAACGCAGCTAACTTCACTTCTATAGCTTGAAGCTAATTTCCGACGGATCAGGAAGTTCCCTGACAGTCCCTAAAGGTCTTCGACAGTTCCTGCTCTCAAGCGGTTCCCACGAAGTCTTTGAACTGTGTAATTTATTTAAGAGTTCACGACGGGCAGACAGACTTGCGAGCTCGCAGATCGTTTGAGCACGGCTTAAGAAACACTTGTGGGAAGAGACATTTATTTGTGGGGTTAATATGCCACAATCTTGTTGCCTGAGAAAATGTTTTTGTTCTATGATTTCTCTTCTTTGTTTTTGGGCACCCGCTTTGCGCATTTGTCAATGTTAAGTATTTCGATGTTCTAGTTTTTTATGATAAATAATTCGAGGTGTGAATCTAAGACACAAAGTAAGTCAAGGTCAAGTTCAGTCATGCCAAGTAAGGTAATAGTGACTTTATTTCAAGCTTCGTCAGAGATTTGAAAATAGCCCGAAATGACACGTTTTACCTCATTAAAAAACACTGAGTTTGCAGAATAACAGAGTTTCTGCAAAATGAATAAGAGAGAAAAAAAATCGAAACAAAGAACAGGCCTCATCTTGCTTTGCACAAGCAAGATGAGGCCCGTGCGCTTGTTCCCTTAAAGAAGTAAATCGTTCGTGGCCGAAACTGTAGTCGGAGTATCCGATATAATTAAACGTTTTTAGGGTTCCGTACCCAAAGGGTAAAACCCCTCTTTCTTTTTTTTCAGGTTCAGCCAGACTTCTATTTTCTAATGATTTATTGGCACCAAACACTGAAGAAACTTTTTTTTATGTAAAAAGTAATGAGACAAACGAGACGCTCTCCTGATGGTAAGATATAACGCCTGTCCATGACCATGACTACACAGCGATACACAGAACTTTAGGTAGCAAATCAAAGTCCAGGGCATCACTGCTTTGGCACTCATTACTTTGAGACTTTTGATAGAGTTAGTCTCAACAGCCCAGTAATTTCGCTAGCTGCAGTACCCTTCAAACCGGAACACAGTAATGTTTACATACTACTGCTTAGCGGCAGAATAACTGGTACTGCGGTGGTACCTACCTAGACGACCTCCTGCTAAGGAGATCTATCACCAAGTAAGTATTACTAAGACTCCGTTGTCCGTTCGTCTGTCTGCCCGTCCGTCTGTCACCAGGCTGTATCTCATGAATTGTGATAGTTAGACAGTTGAAATTTTCACAGATCATATATTTCTGTTGCCGCTATAACAACAAATACTAAAAAACAGAAGAAAATAATTATTTAAGGAGCTCCCATACAACAAACGTGATTTTTTTTTGCCGTTTTTATAAATGGTACGGAACCCTTCGTGCGTGATTTCGACTCGCACTTGGCCAGTTTTTCCATAGCTTTTGGTCTTGGGCGTATCGTGAACAGAGCTAATTATTGTCTTTTGTTGTTAACACTAGAGTCAAGACAAGGTTCTGAAGCAATCAGTGGGCTTTGTCCACTCGATTCAGATTGTCTTAAGGCAGGAAAAGTTTTATTTAGATTTAAGACAGACTGTTGGGATTCCAAATTGGTTTTCAAATGAGAAATAAAGTTCTTACAATTTAAATGGTTTTCCTTTGAGTAGAAATTAGGTTTTATGTTTTTTTTTTCGAATTGAAACTTATTGAGCCTCGCTGAGTGATTTTTTGGTAGAGACAAAACTTATGGGTATCTACGTACCAGTGACATATTTTCTATATATTTTTTTCTTTAATATTTGTTTTTGGGGAACTCTTTGGCTACTTTATATAAATTCAAAAATAATTAACTAATTGTAACAGTCGTTTTTATCTCAATAAATAAATTAAATTAAATTAATATTTTTAAATAGATATTTGAATCGTTTATTCTTACAACGCCGCCAAAAAAATCGCAATAAATTGTTCAAAGTACATGTGGGCAGCACATGTACTTTGAACAATGTGACCTAATCTAAGACCTCTATGTAATTCTAGGTGACAACAAGCAAGGTGATAAACAAACCGTCTTATGTGTCGATAAGATGTAAGAGATAACCTATGAACATTATAGCTGTTCCTCCAAGTATGAATAACAAAACAAAGTCCAGGTCACCACGGAGTCAGCGCTCGTTACTCGATGAAGTCTCATTAGCTCTGTGGTTTCATCAACTGCAGTACCTACCTACTCTTCAAATTGCGACAGTAAACTTTACACACTACCGCTTGAACTGGCATAATATCATAAACTACTTGCTTACTTACGTAACCATTTTGACTTTACGTTGACATTTTTTTTTTGTTTTTTTTTTATTCATTAGATGACGTAATCAGTGTTTTAAAACTCATAAAATGACAAACATATCTGAAATTTTGAATTGACTTGTAATCAATAAAATATATGTGTTTGTACGTTGATGAACTCTTACAAAGGAAACCCACCGTATAGTTACAATGCGCAAAAGATATTTTTAAATTCCACTTCCCACTAATATCATAAATGTGAAAGTTTGTATGGATGGATGTTTCTTACTCTTTCACGCAAAAACTACGGAACGGATTTGGATGAAATTTGATATGGAGGTAGCTGAGACCCTGGATTAGCACATAGGCTACTTTTTATCCCGAAAACATGTAGTGGGCAACACCGCGGGGCGCAGCTAATAATGTATAAAAACTATGAATTATACATATATGTCGGAGAACGTCAGTTCGTTCAGAATGTTCAAATTAAGGTTTTACCTTATTATATTACTTTCACACAGTCCTGTTAATTCGGTACTTCATAAATAAAACACCTCTATATTTTTTACATCACTTGAAAAATATAAAGTATTTTTTTTTGACAATAATACAATGCGATTTTTCACTCTCAAACCTTTTTAAAATCCATAAAAGCGAGTTAATTCTGCCTAGAGCCTCACTTCAAAGTCGAGTGTAGAATCGTCTATATCACTGTCAAGTGCAGTTGTTGACAAGTTTTCAGGGACAGGGTCCCGCTGCCCCCGCTGCTGGTTTCTACGTCACATTTTTTACATAACCCTCTGTTATGCTTTGCCTTTCTCACATGAGACTATTGTGAACATTTTCAGTTGTCAGTCAGTAGCTTGTCCTCGCCGCGTATGATTCTTCTTGTACGACGTCACATATTTGGTTGACATTTTTTATTATAACTTACGCCATGTTTATGAAATAAACAAATATGTAAATATTTGATTTTGACTAAAACCACGTCACAAATTTGATTTTGACTAAACCCACGTCACAAATTTGATTTTGACTAAAACCGCGTCACATTTTTGATTAAGACTTACGCCACATAAGATTTTTTATTATGCCTAACTCCACGTCATGTTTGGTTTTACTAAAGTCACGTCACATATTTGATTGTGACTAAAGCCACGCGGCATATCTGATTTTGACTAAAACCACGTCAAAAATTCGATTTTGACTAAAACCACGTCACATTTTTGATTAAGACTTACGCGACCTCAAATAGATGACAAATTACACATATTTGGAATGTTTATTGATCCCTTTCATTCCACATCAAACACGATGCTTAGGAATAAATATAGCGAGAATTTAGGTTCCAAAATCTGCCATTAGATTAATGTAAATATACTTGATATTAGGTACGTGTTACGCTACACATTTGATTCGTCAAAATTAGATTTCGTACAGGAGGTACAAAAGAACACGTGAACATACTCATATATAGGTAGATTGCTAAAGTTTCTCTTTTTATTTAGTTGTACGAAGGCACCAGACCGAACAACGAATTTTAGTTCAGTTTTGAGTTTGTTGAGAATGAAATGCTTTTTCTAAATTCTAATTTATAGACATTTTGGAGAATACTTATATGAACGGGCCAGGAAAATTTGTTTTCATCCTAATTAATTGAAAAATTATCCAATTCTTTTTTTTTTAACTGTCCTCATAATACCCCTGACATTATCAGGGACCTTTATTGGGTAAGAAATAATTTTATTTAAAATGTTTGAATTTTTACCCTTTCCTGCTTTCGGTATTTCTATTTGAATTCCAAAATTAAGGTATAATTTTTGGTTTATTTTAATTTTATTCAGTATGTTTAATATATATTTAAGTATTCTATCATGTCACAACCCTATACCTGCCAAGAATTTGATCCTTGATTTTGATTACAATTTTTTTGATTTTATTTGTGAGGGAATTTCTATCTAAAGGATTTTTCGAAACGTGTAAGATTCTATATGGAAAAGTCAACAAGTGTTACCAGGCTTCTCGAGTATTATAATTTTGTTAACTTTTTTAATTTCCGCAACCAAAATTACATTATTACATAAAATTAAAGGTCAATAATTATTAATAATAATTAGTTAAGAATAATTAATAATTAATAATTAGTCAATGTAACTAATTAAGTATAATTAATTAAGTAATTGGTACTTTGTCTATTCTCATTAAATTCAAATAAATCTTTGATTGAACCATCTGAAAAGTTGAGTTTTTTTCAAATTTTTTAAAGTGGAAATCATTTAGATGTCTAAATGCCATCATGTAACAGTTTCTGCGGTATAATTCGTAATTACACTGCGGGAATATTAGTCTATTTGGATATCTGATGCGGTAACTGAGATTATTTCCTAGATTATTAAAAAGTTCCTAGTTTTTCTTAACACACCCAATTCGTAGATGTACAGAGACGGAAGTGATACGAGCAGCACTTATATATCTTTGAATAGTGGCTTGAATGATTCTAAGGGACCGACACAGTAGACGGCCCGGATGCATCTTTTTTTACCCACGACGGAACGGAGACGGTATATGCGTTTGGGGTGAGAGGATGTTTGTTTGTGCAAATCCATGTTGCCATTTTTCTCCAAAACTACTGGTCCAATTTTGATACAGTTTTCAGTTATGGGTTCGGGTTTGATTGGTACATGTTCTTAAATGGGTGTTACGGTGACAACTCACCAGGGAGCGTTGCAGCAAACATTTTTTGTGCAAATCCACGTTGCCATTATTCTCCTAAACTTCTAGTCCGATTTTGATGCAGTTTTCAGTTATGGGTTCAGGTTTCATTGGTGCATTATCTTAGATAGGTGACAATTACTTTTAAACCTTTGTGGGTTTTTTCAAAATTCTTAATTTTGCTTTTTATGTAATTTAAAAAAATACCTGCAATATTTTATACTTGTACCTGTTGTACCTTTACGTCTACCTGTATTTTTTTGTAATCTAATTCATTTAAAATCGGTATATCGAATAACCCTGCCTGCCTACTAACCTCTCCTCATTTTACAACCTTTACAAACAAAACTCTATTATTTCAAAGTAATAACCCAAGACTCCATAATTAAAGTAAAACAATCTTCTAACAAAGATATTAATTATAAATGAAATTAAACCATAATGAAACTTTGCTACTATGTAAGATTTATTTGAGTATCATTTATGGTTGACAGGTTAATTTTGACCACAGCTTATCAGATGTGTGGTCGAAGATAATGAAGTACCAAGCTTAGAACGGAAATTTGGTCTCAAGTTCGACTGGTGTATCTCACCGGTAGGTATTTGGCGACGGATTTTCGAACTTACTACCATGCTATTGTTTTTTTAGAAGTCGAGTAGATTCTCAGATAAAAAACAATAAGTCGAAAAACATAGTCTAAAATAAATAACTATCCTACTAATATTCTAAACGCAAAAGTTTTTTTTATGTGAAAAATAATGAGACGAACAAGACGCTCTCCTGATGGTAAGAGATAACGCCTGTCCATGACCATTGCAGCGATACACAGAACTTTGAGTAACAAAACAAAGTCCAGGGCATCGCTGCTTTGGTGCTCATTACTTTCAGACTTTCGAAGGTTAGTCTCAACAGTCCTTATTAGTGTTACATCTCCCGTCTGTTTCTTATGTTTTCTATCGTATTTTTCTTTTCTTGGTTGCCTGGAAGAGATCGCTGTTAGCGATAAGGCCGCCACTTGTGGCACTAGTTAATAAGGTTTTTTGTTCTCTGTACTCTTTACTATTTATGATGTGCACAATAAAGAGTTATATCTATCTATCTATCTAATGTCGCTAGCTGCAGTACACTTCAAACCGGAACACAGTAATGTTTACACTCTACTGCTTGGCGGCAGAATATCTGATACTGCGGTGTTACCTACTTAGATGACCTCCTGCTAAGGAGATCTACCACCAAGTAAAAGTAAGTTTGTATGTATGTTTGTTACTCTTTCACGCAAAAGCTTACTGAATGGATTTTGATGAAAAAGCTGACACCCCGGATTAACACATAGGCTACTTTTTATCCCCAAAACATGTAGCGTGTAACGCAGCGTATGTAAACTTAAAAGGAGAGGCCAAACCCATGTTTTTAAAATACGCATCAATAAAGATTATTTGTATATGTATTTGACTCATCAGGTACGGAATTTTAGAAAACACTTCAGATGAGTAATTTCAGTTTGACCTTTCGTAAAATTCGTACAAGTTCTACCACGTATGAATTTCGTATAAATCCGTACGGGGCCAGAAATACTAAATTGTCTGGAAATTGAATCGGAACTGTGACATAGGTAACAATTTAGGAATCCATTTATTTTGATGTAGGTCATTGAATCTACACCAATGAATGAACACGAAGGAAAATGTATCTGGTATCTTTATCCCACCCTACATATCTAATATAACGGGAAAATTAATCTTAGACGACAAGTATGGTTTAAGTTTTGTACACTTAGACGAGACGATTTGGCGTCTTCAAATCTAGAGTAAATAGATTTCTTCTAGGTAAGCGTGCTCCATCTTAGACCACACTATTGTTTAACATCAGGCAGAGTGTGGTCAAACGCGAACCAATTTTGAATAAAAAAAACGAAATAACGTTTACTCGTATGATAGCTTAGTGGTTAGCGCGGTAGGTTCGCATGCCGAAGGGCGTGGGTTCAAACCCCAACAATGAGCTTGAGCTGCCGGTAAAGGTAAATCGTGAGGAAACCATAGCATGGTAGTAGGGTACTTTCCAGTACTCGGCTAGCTAGCTACCACACTCAAGTTGAAAATCTGCCGCCAAGCATCTAACGGTGTGTTCCGGCAGCCACACAGTGAGAGTCAGTATCATTCCAGGCTAGGTGTGCTTTACCATCTTCGACCACACCTTCACTTAACATCAGGTGAGCTGTGGTCAAACACCTAGCCTGTTAACCATAAAAAAGTCATGGAGGCCTAGAAAAAGTAAACATTTGATTATCGATAACGCTACTAGAAAAGCAAAAAGGTATTCATATGTTATCCACGTTAGAAATCGAAAGATTATGTCAATCCCGTACATTTTTGGACTTTTCTATTAGCGTTATCGATAATCGAATGTTACTTTGTCTAGGCTCTTTTGTTCTTCAGCTTTGACGAACAAAGTTCACTCTCTCATATTACGTGGAAGAGTAATATTAAGCCGAAAGGCCGAACTGACTTCACATCGGAACCGATCCTGTTTCCACGCTATGTTCCATAGTCAAAGTTTCTTACTGAAAATGTTAATGACTTTCTTTTTACTTAATATTTATATTTTATTGAACTAAATCGTGTTAGCGATCTACTTGTCCCGTAGCTATTTTATCAGCGGCAGCCTTAGCTGTCTCGAGGCCCGGGGCGACAGATCATTGTGAGGCCCTTTTTCTTTGAGCCCGTTTTACTAAAAAATTAGTTTGTGCTCGAGTGGCCGTAACATGCTTGCACTAATAATGAAACCGTGCGTTCAGGGGGGTTTTGTGCGAGGCGCGAGATACACATACATGTATGGTAAAGACTTTTTTCTACGAGGACGCGAGGCCCTGGGTGGTTGCACTGCTTGCCACCCCCTAAGGCCGCCACTGGCTATTATTATAAATTTATTAAGTCATAATTGTGGTGTAGCGCCTGTATCTGTTACCGAGGCGTTGGTAATGCAATTTTAATTGATAGCCTGTGGGTAACCGTAGATACCTCTGGGCAAGTGTACTCTATTAAGGTCATTATAGACACGTTCCGACCTTCACTCTCATAAATCTTTTTATTTAGTGGTAGATCTCTTTAGTAAAGTCGTCTAGGTAGGTATACCACCGCATTAACCAGATATTTTGCTACCAAGATTCTAGTTTGAAGAACTAGCGAAAATACAGAGCTGTTGAGACTAACCGTGTTTGTTTGTTAAGTTACTCAAAGTTATGTGTATGGTAGATGAACATGAGTTATCTCTTACCATCAGGAGAGCGTCTAGTTCGTCCTAAGATTTCTTAAATGAACATGATATGGTAATACATTTCTGTCAACAAAGTAAACGTTACTAAATACACTGTTCATATGTATTCATTATTTATGGGTAAACAAATAATTAATGGGGTTTTTTAAGCACAACGTAGACATCAACCGTTCCATAGAAAAAGTACATTAAACTTGACCAAATGTACCAAATGAGCAGCTGATTTTTTTCAGAGTAGTTTTTTAGAAAGCGTAAAGATCGTCTTACTACTTTCACATTTAAAAAAAATCGTGCCTTTGGGATGGATCGGACAAGTACTAGCTAGAAGCGTTGAAATTTATTGAGAACATGATATAGTCAAACGCGAACCTACATAATGAAGTGTATTTTTTTTTTAAAGTCGTCCTTGTTCATTCTAAACCACATTAGCCTAGAACATCGTCGCAAAGATGCAAGTTTATCGGTCTTTTTATCGGGTTCATTCCGCGGAGAGTGTGCTTTAGATTTACATAATGTAATTTTCCCATACCTACCAGTGGGGGCTTCAGGAGTACAAGGGAATACGAATTAGCCCTGTTTTTATAAACTGTCCTACACCTTTTTTTAAACGTTTGAAATAAGACATGTATGTGTTGTGGGATTCGAACCCAAGACCTTCAGATTGGCAGCAAGACGGTCTTCCGAAGAGGATGCCGAAACAACTTGCTGAAAAAAATTAAAAATTTTAACTTGATAAAACCTCTATTACCCCTACGAAACCAAAATCCTGGGTTTGCTTTTGTATACCATTCTTCTATCGGACGGTCAAAACTGTCAATTATTAAAAAACTATTATCATCAGGAGAGCGTTCCAGTTCCAGTTCCAGTTCGTCTTCCATAAAAATGCACAGAACCAGAATACGATAGTAGTTTTTTTACATAAAAGTTATGAGACGAACGAGACGCTTTTCTGATGGTAAGATATAACGTACGTCCATAACTATTTAAGTGGTACATAGAACTTTGTACTACAAGATGAATTAAAAATTTAAAACCCCCTCGACGTGTTTAGTATTGTACTAGTCAAACTCTTTCATTTGATACCCATATTGAGGGAGTTGTGAAAAAATATGTAATCCGCCATTTTGTGGCGGCGGCCATCTTGGACCGATTTTCATCAAACATAGCTAAGAACACTCCCGAATAGTTCACCTTTCAAAATCAAAATCGGTCCGTCCGTTCGGAAGCTATGCCACAGACAGACACACAAACACGTCAAACTTATAACACCCCGTCGTGTTTGCAAACAAAATCCAGGGCATCGCTGTCGCACTCATTACTTTGAGACTTCGATGATTACTCTCAACAACCCTGAAATTTTGCTAGTTACAGTACATGCACACGTAAATAAACCTATCTCTCAAAGATTAAGTGTACACCAGCTGTCATCGCGTTTTAACACTGCTTTCTGTAATATTAAAATGTTTTATTCATGTTAAAGTTGAAGAAAGCGCGAAGGTATTTTTGGTTTGCATTTATTGTCCACCTACTTACAGCTGCGAATTAGATATATCCTATAGATTACAGTTTCTTTACAATGAACGCTATTGATTGCAATATTCTGCTAGATTGCGCGGTGTGAAATGTCCTACGAAACTTATTTATTACTAGCTTACGTCCGAGACTTCGTCCGCGTTGAGCTACGAATTGTCCCTAATCACCTAGCGCAGAGGTCAGTAATCTACGGCTCGCGAGCCGCATGCGGCTCTTTCCATGTAAAGTTGCGGCTCTCTAGTTCCATGCGCAAAAATTAAAATGAATCAGGAATGAATGATGAATGAGTCGTGTATGTTAAATTAAAAATCAAGTATATATCAGTAAATACTGTAATATTAAAACGAAACTTTTTAGAGGCACTTTTAAACTGGGAAATTTTATAAATTGTACTTTTTGGCTTTTCCATCTCGATAGGTTGTCAACGCCTGACTTAAGCGGTATGAAATATACTTTATGGCCTATTTTCAAACCTACCAAATGTTCATCAACAATTTCATAAAAATCGGTCGAGCCCTTTCGGAAGAGTGCGACCACAAACACCGTGACATTTTTTATATGTATAATTGGATATAGAATATAAATAGATTTTATTTCATTACTTCTTGTTGGTCTTTCACAAGTACCAACCTATTTTTTTAACGCATGTCACATCACGTAAAAGTAATCGCAACTTACTGCAAATTTTGTGCAATATATTACAGGAAGTTATTGCTACAAGTGCCTACGTTATTGTGCATGTGTAAACCAGCAACATATTTCCCTTTAGAAAACTTTGTAGCATCCAGACGTCGACGTGACGTGTCAAGCTAACTTCCTAAATCGATTTAAAACTCCTATAAAACCTTGTAAAGTCCTTTAAATGCAAAATTCAAGGCACGTATTTGCAAAGGGAGTCGTCTCCGTTGACTTGGCTTGCAAAGAATGGAAAATTTTCTATTAACGTAAGTTCTTTTTCGTTTTTGGCGTCGTATTTTGTGCATTTGTTTGTGTCGAGTAATTATATATGTTCGCATCATCATCAGCTCTTTGCTATTCATTGCCTCTCTTAATCCTAGCTACTAAGCTCGATCGACAGCTTTCTGTAACCAGTATTTGCCCGCTGCTTGCAGAATGTCCCACACTATGTTTGCCTGCCTCTCTAGAACACGTCTACCCCACCAGTAATCGGTTCTCCGAGAAATATCACCGGCTTACTGTCACTTCAGCTTAATATGCCTTTGATTAGATAATTATGTTCACGTATATTGTGAAATGTCAAGTTAAACGACTCTAAGTCATAGTCAAAGTCACAGAAAGTAATTCACGGACAGTTCTAGTGATGCCTTAGTAAAGTAGCTACTTTATGATAAGATTCAATGGAGTTTTGGAAGTAACACGAAAAGTCATTTTCACTACATTTTCGCACACCGCATTTGTGATTTGGCACTTTATAAAACACCACCATAATCATTTGTGGTGTTTTATCTGTATTAAATTCAGGTAGCGCATTCCACTGTCTCGCAGTCCGCACAATGAACGTGGAATCAAATCGTGAACATCGACTATGAAACAATGTAATTTTTTGAGCTTCTGGCTGTCCACTTAATTTTTTTCCGGGATAAAATGTACCCTGTGTGTTAATCCAGGTAATAAACTAACTACCTATTACAAACATTAGAATCAAAATACCTCAGACGAATAAATAATCAGCAAAATACAGTCAACTTTTTTATCTGCATGAGCAATTTATAATCGCTTACGTCATATTTGTAAGTAATGTCAGTATCTAATTGCGTTGGCTTAATATGTCAATGTCACAGTTACTTTTTTTCTCTGTTTCTTCTTGGCATCGCACTCTGTGCATCACAGTTACTTTGTAATTATTTCTCTTACACCTAAAAAAATATACGGAATGGGCGCGAAAATCTAGTTTTCTTTTTTTTTTATTACCAATCAGTGCCAAAATGACTAACAAACATATACCTTTCACATAAATGTAATATTTGCAGGATAATTTTATTAGGGGATTGCTTTATAATATTGACGATATAAAAAGTTTCTAAAAAAAAAGTCAAAATACCCTATTATACAAAACGGGCATCCCGAAGAATAATTTCGAGGTACAACACACAAATTCCACAGAATCGTACCGCCTACTCTTTACTTTGATCTGCAGAGGGAAAAACTCCGTAAAATTAAATATTAACCTCTCTTTAGCCTCCCCCTGACAAAGAGGTCCGTCGAATGAAATTCTTCCGAAATAATTACAACAGTTTTATGCGAAACGGAATGTTTTGGAAGTATCTCGTATATAGCCTTTTGTGAATAGAAATACATTGGATTTAAAGGTTCGATTTCCATACAAACAATTTTTTTTTCCAATTATGGACAAATGGAGCATAATTCTAATAATTACGGTTTTATTCAAGCAATTGTGATTTACCGCAAATAAAGACCAAAATCAATGCCAGTAGCTGTGATTTCACTGTAAAATGATGCTCCATTTGTCCATAAATGGAAAAAAAATATTTGTATGGAAATCGAACCACCTTAACTCATGTAAATAATAATAATAAATAAATATCGTAGGACATTACACACAGCGCCATCTGACCCCAAACTAAGCAAAGCTTGTACTATGAAAAATTACTGATAGAATACTTAAATACTTATTTTATGTAAATACATACTTAGAATACATACAGTACACCCAGTCAAAGAACAAACATTTGTTTGCACCACAAAGTTTGTCCTGGGTGGAAATCGAACCCACGCCCTTCAGCTCTTGAAGCAGACTTGACATTCTACTAATGAACCAACAGGGCTGTCAAAACTGCCAAAGCTGTCCAACAGGGCTATTAAAAGAGTAACAAACATCCATCCATCCATCTATCTATCCATCCAAACTTTCACATTTATAATATTAGTGGGATTGAGCTGGTGGGAATCGAACCCACGCCTTACAGCTCTTGAAGCACATATTCTACCAAATGAGAAAATGACAATGAGCTTGAGCTACCGGTGAAGGAAAACATCGTGAGGAAACCATAGCATGGTGGTAGGGTACTTTCTAGTACTCGGCTGGCTAGCTACCACCCTCAAGTTGAAAAACTGCCGCCAAGCATCTAACGGTGTGTTCCGGCAGCCTCACTTGAGTGCCAGTTCCATTCCAGGCTAGGGGTGCTTTACCATCTTCGACCACACCTTCACTTAACATCAGGTGAGTTGTGGTCAAACACCTAGCCTGTCAAACATTAAAAAAAAATGAATAAAAATCACTTAACAGAATAGGATTTTGTTTTTGTAATGATAATTATGTTTATCGCAGGGTCTTTATTACGCACAAAATACTATAAAAAAAGAAAACACAAAAATTGAAATTTTCCCTATTCATACAAACCGTGCCTTCAATTGTAATAAAAGTGCCATGAACCGAAAAAAAAAAAAAGTTAAAATATACACATATTCAAAAACCTCGCAAAAACAAACTGAACTTCGCCCGGGAAGCCATTAGAAGCAAAAGTTAAGGAATGCCAAAAATTAATTAACAAAAACTGTTGAACAAACCTCATTGTGCAGGAAAGCGCAAAAACGTTTCACAACTTTGGAAGAAACGTGAATTTTTGTTTACGCAAAACGTATTTCGAGGAAAACATGTGACCGGTATTGTTGAAATAGCTATCGGTGCCTATACTCGGCAGTAGAGGAAAAAAATATTTTTTTACTCAATCAAGCAAAAATGACAGAACCGATTTCGATGAAATTTGGCACATCAATATATAGTTTACTAGCGGACGCCTCGCGGTTTCACCCACGTAGTTCCCGTTCCCGTAGGAATACAGAGATAAAAAGTAGCCTATGTCACCCGGGGATAGCGTAGCTTCACAACGGTGAAAGAATTTTTGAAATCGGTCCAGTAGTTTCGGAGCCTATTCAATACACACAAACAATCAAATCTTTCCTCTTTATAATAGTATAGATAGATAAGATGTTTTTATCCCGAAAAATGTTTTTGTGGTTTTATTAAAAAACCGGCCAAGTGCGAATTGGACTCGCGCACGATGGGTTCCGCACCATTATTTATAAAAACGGCAAAAAAAATCACGTTTGTTGTATGGGAGCTCCCTTAAATATTTATTTTGTTCTATTTTTAGTATTTGTTGTTATAGCGGCAACAGGAATACATCGTCTGTGAAAATTTCAACTGTCTAACTATCACGGTTCGTGAGACACAGCCTGGTGACAGATGGACGGACAGTGAAGACTTAGTAATAGGGTCCCGTTTTACCCTTAAGGTACGGAATCCTAAAATTGTTTTTTACTTAATCACGCTAAAATTACAAAACCGATTTGGATGAAATTTGGCATATATATAGTTTATTACTTTAGATATAGTTTACCACATAAGATTTTTGTCCTGCAAAATGTTTTTGTTATATTATCAAAAAACGGATCCACTAGAAATTTGGTTTTCTGATGTGTCTTATACGTACGTACGTAATCTTATACGTACGTAACATTGTTCCGGAATAAAAAGGTATGTATATTTTATCTAAATCTAGGAAATAAACACTTTATTGGTTTTGTTACTCGCGCTTGATAATGTGTATTGTATGATTTATGTTACCTATAGTTGACCATGTATTATAATTATTTAGCTGACTTTGTATTTAATTTCGCCAGAGAACTAAAGTCATAGCTCAGCGTATTAGCAAGCTGAAGTGGCAATGGGCTGGACATATCTGTCGCAGAACCGATAACCGCTGGGGTAGACTTGTTCTAGAGTGGATACCGCGTATTGGCAAGCGTAGCGTAGGACGCCCTGAGACTCGATGGAGTGACGATATACGTAGGACAGCTGGCGGTGGATGGAAGCGAAAAGCTGAAGATCGGGCTGAGTGGCGTGTCTTGGGAGAGGCCTATGTCCAGCAGTGGACTAATATAGGCTGATGATGATGATGTATTTAATTAATTAAGAATTATTATTATTTTATTTGACATAATGGATTATGTAATTGACATTAACAATAATTGACTTTAACATGTACATAACAACAATATAATTTACTCTATACTAACAATATTGCATTAAGATAAAAACCTGTAACGATAATTGTAGTTTTTTGAAATAAATTAAATTAAATTAAATTAATAATCTGGTCTAGTTTTAACATGAAAGTTAGCAGAGACGAAACCCTTAAAACAGTTCGTCAAAAAATATTATATGCCAAGTGACAAAGTAAAAGAACCTTGGAGTAATATAAAGTAGCAGCCGCGATGGCGTGCAGAATTGTTACTTTACGATAAGTTACTGTTGCTTAGTTAAGTTATGAATTTTCTACTTATTTATGATCGTTTAAGCTAAAAGTCGAGCTTCATATTTCAAAAACTTATGGCTTGATAAGAAAGTTTGTAGCACACGCAATAGCTGGTACAATTTTACTGAAGAATTTTTCTAACAGAATTTTCAAGTAATTGTATTATAAACTAGCAGCTCGCCCCGCCTACGCACGGGAAAACAAAACTCGATTAACAATATAAATATAGCCTGTGTCACTCAGTGACAATGTAGCTTTATAATGATCAAAGAATCATTTAGATCGGTCCAGCAGTTTCGGAGCCTATTCATTACAAACAAACAATCAAATCTATCCTCTTTATAATTAGTGTTGATGTAGATGACAACTGTAATAGTTAGACATATGATATTGCTGACTTATTTGTAGCTGCCAATTTGCTCTATAAAACGTCACTTTATTCTATTGTCAATCGTTGCCTAACTGTTTTTTTTAAAATGAAATATAGCCTGTCTATCACGGATAATGTAGCATTCTAACAATGAAAGAATTATTAAGATCGGTCCCGTAGTTTCGGAGCCTATTCAATACGAACAACAACCACATCTTTCCTCTTTATAGTTAATGTAGATATCTATACTATTATAAAGAGGAAAGATTTGTCTGTTTGTTCGTATTGAATAGGCTCCGAAACTGCAGGACCGATTTCAAAAATTCTTTCACCGTTGGGAAGCTACACTATCCCCGGGTGACATAGGCTACTTTTCATTCCTGCATTCCCAAGGGAACGGGAACTACGCGGGTGAAACCGGGAGGCGTCCGCTAGAGATAAATAATTTTACAAACGGAAATCGATAACATTAAATGGGTAAGTTATCGGCGCGTTTACTTCAAGCGTAATATTTACACACGTGTCTTCGTGCGTCATTGAATAGTACAATAACTTACGATACTTAACTTTCATCGATCGTCTTTTATAATATTGTGAGTACATCACTATCAATATGTTTAATATTTTACGGTTTAAATGTTAATACATTCCTAATTCATTTATTCTTTGCAAAATAGGGGAATACTGTAATTTATATTCTTAATGTCTAAGTAAGGCTTCCTATTTTTGCTGTCAAGGCATGTGTTGAGTTTGTAATGGCCTCGGGTCATAAATAATTAAGAAAAACACTTTATGAGGTATTTATTTTTCAAAAATACAAATGAGCTTATCGACCGAGGGATTTTAAAGGATATAATGTGCGCGGTACACTACATGAACCCGCTCGCTCCTCTCGGCCGACAAGAACAACGGTCGGGAGCCGGGCGGCCGCGGCACATCCGCAGTCTACCCGTCCTACCTACTAACAATGAGCGCGTCGCTAACAGCGTGCAAGTATTAAAAATATCTAAATTCAAATAAATGCATTTTCAACCGACTTAAAAAAGAAGAGGTTCTCAATTAGACTGTATTTTTTTTTAATGTTTTTAAGGTGGTTCGATTTCCATACAAATTTTTTTTTTGTCATTTATGGACAAATGGAGCATAATTTTACATTGAAATTACAGGTACTGGCATTTATTTTGGTCTTTATTTGCGGTAAATCACAATTGCTTGAATGAAACAGTATATTATTAGCGTGATCATATTTATGAATTTATAATTTTTGAATTAAACAGTATTTTATGCTAATAATCTACTGTTTTATTCAAGAAATTGTGATTTACCGCAAATAAAGACCAAAATAAACGCCAGTAGCTGTAATTTCAATGTAAAATTATGCTCCATTTGTCCATAAATTGAAAAATTTATTTGTATGGAAATCGAACCACTTTAAGGCTATAATTCCGCCTATTATGAATCGATTTTGATGATTCTTTTTTTGCTTGGTAAATCATACTTCAGAGGTCCTATATAAATTTTATCGATATTGATCGGGCAGTTTTTAAAAAATCAACAAAAATCCAAAAAAAATGTATACGTCGATGATATTTTTTTTTACTCCGAAACCTCGCTGTTTCATTGGAGCAGTGCGTTTAGTTGGCCTAAATGTCATAAAGTCGTTTTTTTTTTACTATAAATTTTATTTTATTACTTTATCACAAACAAAGTTTTGAATAATTAAAACACAAGTTTTAATGCCGAACATTATATATTTTTTATATGTAGGTACTTAAGCGGAAATTGGTATGAAACGCTTAGGACCATGTTCGCAACCTTTTTAGGGCCTTTTCTGAAAACGAAATATTTGACCTGTCACGGGACCCATAAAGAACAGTTTATAAAAAACAGGGGTTATTTGGTAGTATGTACATAATAATAACATTTAAGAAACCACTGGAGAAAAATTGTTTCATATAAAGAAACCATTAATATTCCCGTTCTCAATGCCATTACCCTATTCAATAAGTAAATTTAATATAGCACAACGCCGCGAAGCAAATTCGTACATTCGCAAATTGATCCGAAATTCGTACGAATTCAATTCTCTAGATCATTTGGTCTTCGCTCTGCGAGTCAAGAGCACTTCATTTGTTTCTTACCTCATTACCGATAGAAATGAAATTATTGCTAAGCCATCGCACCGAAATACACATGAAGGTCACGTGGTCTAGATCGTCATATTTTTTTAATGATTGACACGCTATTTGACCACTGCACGCTTGATGTTAAGAGAGTTTTGGCGGAAACGCAGGAAGAGTCATGTCGCTCCGTTGTATCTTTTTCCAAAACTAGTGTTTTGTCGAGTGTTTATGAATAAAAATGGTGGTGTTTTATTGATAAAGTGCAGAATTACAAGCGTGAGTGTGGGAAAATGATATAATGTGGTGAAACATGACTTTTCGTGTTGCTTCCAAAACTCCATCGAAGCTATTAACCACTTGCCTGTTCACTATTGTAACTGCGGAATTAAACTAAACATATAGCTTGAATATACAGAACAAATATTCGTTTATATCATAAAATGTTCTATGGGTGGGAATCGAGCCCACGCCCTGCAGTTCTTGAAGCAGACGTACTACGAATGAGCCAATAGGGCTGATCAAAATGGTACTCATCAGGCCTGGAACAGAATTGGCAAGCTAGCTAGTTTTTTTTTGTTATGTTGATAACCGTTATGAATGTTGTGATGTATCTATATTAGTGATCCAAATAAATAAATCATCATCATCATCATCATTTCAGTCGTAGGACGTCCACTGCTGGACATAGGCCTCCCCCATTGACTTCCATAAAGACCGGTTGGAAGCGGCCCGCATCCAGCGCGTTCCTGCGGTCTTTACTAGGTCGTCTGTCCACCTTGTGGGTGGACGTCCTACGCTGCGCTTGCCGGTAAATAAATAAAAAAGTAAAATATAACTTGTAAAATGTAGATTTACTAAATTGGATTCCTACTTGTAGTAAACCCCACAGAATTGTAATATCAAAGGTATCTAGGTGTTTGAATCCAATAACAAGAAGGAATTCCGTTGCAAACTGATCTGATTTGTAATTCAATTCTCTTCCCTTCGAGTTTCTCTATAGGTATATAGTTGAAATACAAGTCTTAGATTGACTTCTTTATGAAAAAAATTATATGATATAAACAGAATTAGTAAATTTTTAGGGTTCGTTACCTCAAAAGGAAAAAAACGGAACCCTTATAAGATCACTTTGCTGTCCGTCTGTCCGTCTGTCAAGACCTTTTATATCGGGAACGCGTAGGGGTAACGAGTTGAATTTAAAACCATATACGCAAATCTGTAGTTTCTTGTAGCTGTGAAAATATAAAACGTTTCAGTTGTCTTAAAAAAAAAGTTACAGTCGTTCATTTCATCATCATCATCATCATTTCAGCCGTAGGACGTCCACTGCTGGGCATAGGCCTCCCCCATTGACTTCCATAAAGACCGGTTGGAAGCGGCTCGCATCCAGCGCGTTCCTGCGGACTTTACTAGGTCGTCTGTCCACCTTGTGGGTGGACGTCCTACGCTGCGCTTGCCGGTCCGTGGTCTTTACTCCAGAACTTTGCAGCCCCATCGGCCATCAGTTCTGCGTGCTATGTGCCCTGCCCACTGCCACTTCAACTTGCTAATCCGTTGGGCTATGTCGGTAACTTTGGTTCGTCTACGGATCTCCTCATTCCTCTACAGCCGTTAATGTCTCAAAAAACTTACTCATTTGAGAGCCAGTTCTATACCAGGCTAGGTGTGCTTTACCATCTTTGACCACACCGTCGCTTAACATCAGGTGAGCTGAAAAACCTAGCTTGTCAACGATAAAAAAAAACTGCATATTTCAACACTCGCAAGGGAATTAAAACCTATAAGGTACTTTTTGTTCACCTAGAACAATGAAATTTGACAAGAAGCATTGGCTTATAGTACGCATAGGTCGATTTCCATACAAATCAATTTTGTGCCATTTATGGACAAATGGAGCATAATTTTACAGTGAAATCACAGCTGCTGGCATTTATTTTGGCCTTTATTTGCGGTAAATTACAATTGCTTGAATAAAACAGTAGATTATTAGCATAATTTACTGTTTTATTCAAAAATTATAAATTCATAAATCATTCATAAATTTGATTTTCTGCTAATAATCTACTGTTTTATTCAAGCATCAATTGTGATTTACCGCAAATAAAGACCAAAATAAATACCAGTAGCTGTGATTCCACTGTAAAATTATGCTCCATTTATCCATAAATGGCAAAAATTTCTTTGTATGGAAATCGAAGAGTTCTTCTACCAAAAAATATGGATTTATAAAAGTTTAGAATAGAAATATATGTAAAAGTAACGAGACAAATGAGTCGTTCTCCTAATGGTAAGAAATAACTCATGCCCATGACCATTGCAGCGATACACAGAAGTTTTAGTAACAACAAACTAAAGACATCGCTGCTAATGGCGCTCATTACTTTGAGACATTCGATGTTTAGTCTCAACAGCGCTGTAATTTTACTTGCTGCAGTTTCCATACAACTGCTTGGCGGCAGAATATCTGGTATTGCGATGGTGCCTATCTAAACGACCTCCTGCTAAAGAGATCTACCACCAACAGCGGCGGCCTTAGCTGTTGCGAGGCCCGGGGCGACAGATCATTGTAAGGCCCTTACCTTTTACTTTAAGTCCGTTTTACTAAAAAATTAGTTCGAGTGCTCGAGTGGCCGTCACATGCTTGCACTAATAATGAAACCGTGCGTTCAGGGGGGTTTTGTTAAGTGCGAGGCGCGAGATACACGTACATATATTATGGTAAAGACTTTTTTCTACGAGGACGCGAGGCCCCTGCAAGAGCAAGGCCGCGGGCGGTTGCCCTACTTGCCCCTAAGACCACCACTGACCACCAAGTACCTAAATATATCCAAACTTATTGGTTACATCGATATCTGTTATAAAAAAGACGAAATGCCAGGAAAAAAAACATTTGAAAAACGGCATTGTTACTTCATGCATTTTGATCGTTTGTAATTGTTGTTGAAAATATTTTAAGTATTTTAGGTTACAGATATGGGAAAGCATTTCGGTGAATTAGGTTTTGTGCGAGGGGTTGTTTATTACAAACTATCTCCCCATGAACAGAAGCCATTCGCTGGTGCTTTCAAGCACGGGATCCCAAACTTCATTCCAAGAATCATGGCGACTATCGGTACTTGGTTACCACGTACGTTCACTGTAATCTTTCCATGTATTTTTGTAACAACGATGTGGTTTCCAATACCTTGATCTGCTGTTGAAACTTCGTGAGGAAACCATAGCACAGTGATAGGTACTTTCTAGTACTCGGCTGGCTAGCTACCACACTCAGTCGGTGTGTTCCTGTTTCTTTGTATCAGACAACCGGTGGTAGTTTTCAGATGAACCCTGCCCATTCTACTATCGGACAGCCAGGGGTTCCAAGAAGCGACACCGCTTCATGGTCGATATTCCAAAAACGGTCCGAATCCATTCATTGTACGAACCGCCAAACAATGGAATTTGCTGCCCGAGTGGGTGTCCCGTAATAGATACAATCTGGGTGCCTTCAAGTCGCGAGGGAATCGGTGCTCCAACGTAGACCGCATCTTCGCGAGTTGGCGGTCAAACGCAAGCCTATTTGTAATTAAATTAAAAAAAGAAGTACCTTTCAAATGTTATTACATCAAAGTATGATCAATAACTTGTGTTAAATGAGATCGATACGAAAGAAGAAACAGAATCGTATTAGAGCAAAAAAATATCTAAATTCGCATCAAAGTTCACAGTTTGTTTATTTTCCAGCATTAATATGTGGCATTGCGATATACCAGTGGGCACAATACGATTACTATCTGAGGACTAGAAAGAACCCAAAAGATTACATTGATGAAGTGAACCCAAACCCACCAGAACCACCGCCACCACCAAAGAAGAAATGCGAATAAAAAAGTGGATAATAATATTTTGAAGTGACATTTCACTTCTTTTATGATTTGGCTTGTTATTATTTTTTTACTTTTACTGAAATGTGTTACATAATACACGTGGATCAGTCTGTAAATCACTATGGTTTAATTATAATTGTTATTTATTGCTAAATACATATGTATATACAATTTGCAATGAAGAAAACAGTTAAATTATATTGCACTTTTAACTGTTTACGGAAAAACTTAAACTATTAAAATTGCAAATCATATTCCAAAATATTAAAAAAAAATCCTTTGTCAAAATACTAATAACATGTTAGTTAAGTGTTAATAATTATAATTACGTATAAAATTGTAATTTGTTAATTTCTATGGTTTTGTAGCCAGACAGATATAGCGATTTTTTTTAAACTGTTGTTTTGGTTTGACGGGTACTACAGCTAGCGAAATTACTGGGCTGTTGAGACTAACCATCGAAAGTCTCCAAGTAATGAGCGCCAAAACAGCGAAGCCCTGGGCTTTGTTTTGCTACTCGAAAGTTCTATGTATCGCTACAATAGTCATGGACAGGCGTTATCTTTTACCAGGAGAGCGTCTCGTTCGTCTCATTACATTTTACATTAAAAAAAAAGACTAGCTGGTAAAAAAACAGAAAAAACAATATATACTATGCTTAATTGCCTATAACATTAGCGCAAGTGTCAGCAATAAGTTGACCAAGTATCATTGTAATCAGACGAGCTGTAGGTACGGCTGCGCATAAAATAAGAACATACATAATTTCATGTTTATGGATTAGTTAATAAACAAAATTAACTGAATGTGCCATAATCTCTTAGTTTTCGATAATCGTCGAAAGTCATAAGTAAGTCACGCGGTGAAAGGTACATCCCTAAAAGTACGTACGTAGTCGTAGACCGCGAGTGCCAGAATATATCAACGTCTCCATGTTAAAAAAGGTCAGTTTTTCCCAAACCAATGGTTTCTACCCGCTGTCAATCACGCCGACGTAAGCCCGGATTCATCTCCTGTAGGCGAATACACGCTCCACATTACACCGACCAGTTTAAATAATAAAGACTCTAGAGCGGAGCGAGGGTAGTCTTGTAGTCTCGCAAAGAAAATATTTATTTTCATTTACTTTTTATTATTTTTTTTTAAATATAATACTAGCTTTTAATACATCAGGAAGGATCATTTTAGAAGAAATTTTTTTCTTTGTTTCCCACGCGAATAAAAAATGCGATACGATGTAAGTTAATTAAAAATATGTCAGTCCTCTTAACAGACCCCAATGAATAAGACAGCAATATTTTTAATAAGTTTTCGTTATTGTTAACTTATTGCATGTTGTCGTCACCTATAATTGCTGCAACATCTAGTTTTGTTGTTTTTTGTGTTGATGACCGCTATGATTTTTCTGATGTACATATATAGTGTTGGTGATCCAAATAAATAAATAATAGTAATAAGACGAACGAGCCGCTCTCCTGATGGTTAAAGATAACGCTTGTCCATGACCATTACAGCGATACACAGAACTTTGACTAGCAAAAAATAGTCCCAGGCATCGCTGCTTTAGCGCTCATTGTTCAAGTTTAGATGATAGCCCAATCCTCCAAAATCTGAGACTTCCTTTTCCCATCACTACAGACTCGACCTTCGCCCGCATTCAGGTACATATTTTACATTATAAACTCTAGTACCTACAATGTTTTGCATACAAAAACCTGAACTGTTCGTATTACGCACATTGTGTGTATTTTGCCTCGCCTCCCCCACTTCGCCTCACATTGGGGCAATATGGGGCAAAGAGAGGCATTTACTTTGCCCCGCTATGCCCTTCTTTACACAAGGTGTACGTAATCTTTGTCTCTGCATAAATTACAGAAGGGACTTTGTGTGTTCGTCGTAATTATCGTGGACTGAAAAATACGTTTAAACTAATTTCCTGAGGGTAGGATGGTCTTGTTTGTATAGGACTAACCACAGCATTTCTGTGACAGTGAGAATTCTGGACTATCTACAGACTGGCTAACTATGTGGAGGTGGCTCAATAGTGGAACTAGTATTCAGTGTTGGTCGAAAATATGATGGTGACGCGCATTCTTTTTTATTCTACAGGTGATACAAAAATAAGGAGTCGCTAGCATAGATTAAAGTTCTGATAAAACAGTACTGTCTACTTAGAAAATTATAATTTTTCTTTTTAATTTTTAGCATTTCATTGTAAATTTAAGTATCGATAGGTATTTGCAAAAAATTAAAAATTAAGTTAAAGTCATACAAGTAAGTCATGATCAAGTTCGGTCATGCCGTAGTAAAGTAGTCGTGACTTTACTACAAGCTTCGACGGAATTTGGAGGTGATATTATGTGAAAGAATTCATGTAATTCCAGAACTATTAAATTAAGATACGCAAACAGAGCAATAATCTTTTATGTCTTATTTTAGATCATTGATAATTTGATAGATGACGTTTTGTAGTTTTGCAACGCACACGGCGCCATCTGACCCCAAACTAAGCAAAGCTTGTACTGTGGGAGTCAGATAACTGATAGAATACTTTTTTTTTTGTAAATACATACAGTACACCCAGACACAGAACAAACATTTGGTTTTTATATCACAAAATGCTTGTCCTGGGTGGGAATCGAACCCACGCCCCACAGCTCTTGAAGCAGACATGCTACCAATGAGCCAACAGGGGTGTCATTATTGTTCTGTTATGTTATATATCTTCTTCTTTCTTAGGGTTCCGTACCCAAAGGATAAAAACGGGGCCCTATTACTATCATTGTAATTTGTTTTTATTATAATAAAATTATATTCTATTCTATTTGTACTTAAATACGTTTAAAAAAACTCCTTTCGTACAAATATTAGCACTAATAGTTTTTGACCTCCACTATACTTACAAAACAATAAAATTAACCTTTAATAGGATTATAAACAAGCCACAAAGTTTATGTGGAATTCCTTGAGCATTCCGCTGTTCGGTAACCGTGTCACACCCAGCATGGAAATATCCCGGAATTATGTTAAGAAATCACGGAAAGCACATTTATTTTATTGCGTTACCTTTAGTGTTGTAGAACACGATATTTGGTCTAGGCATTGTGTAGTGATGTTTGGGACTGTGGCTGTCAAAGTGTAGCTATTAAATAAAAACAATAAATAAATATTGGAGGATATTTAACACACGCCACTCAGCCCGATCTTCGGCTTTTCGCTTCCATCCACCGCCAGCTGTCCTACGTATATCGTCACTCCATCGAGTCTCACGGCGTCCTACGCTACGCTTGCCAATGCGCGGTCTCCACTCTAGAACACGTCTACCCCAGCGGTTATCGGTTCTGCGACAGGCCTATGTCCAGCAGTGGACTAGTATAGGCTGATGATGATGATGATGATGATTTAACACAGCGCCATCTAGCCCCAAACTAAGCAAAGCTTGTACTATGGGAACCAGACAGCTGACAGAATACTTAAATACTTTTTTTTTGTAAATACATAATTACATACTTATAATACATACAGTACACCCAGATATAGAACAAACATCAATGTTAGTCATACAAATGTTAGTCCTGAGTGGGAATCGAACCCAATATACCTTGTTCTTGAGTATCTTTGTCTATTGATGAAAATTGCATCAAAATCTGTTGCGTAGTTTAAAAGATCTAAGCGTCTGTACGGTGTTGAGACAAAGATACTCAAGAACAAGGTATATATAATTATATGTATAGACGGCGGGAAGCGACTTTGTTCTATACTATGTAGAGACTAACGACCCGCCCCGGCTACTCACGGGTGGTCCATATACATATACACCTTCCCCTTGAATCACTCTGTCTATTGATGGAAACCGCATTAAAATCCGTTGCGTAGTTCAAAAGATCTAACCGTACAGAAGGCGGGAAGTGACTTTGTTTTATACTAAGTAGTTATAATATTTAAAGCGGTAACATGAGCTTTCCGCTTTCCCGCCAAAACTCTTTTGATTCCTTTAAAACTAAAAATCTATGCTTCAGCTTATATTTATAGTGAGGACGTCAACAATAAACCGCAAACACAAACAGTTTGAACATCTCTGGTCTAGACTGATTTATTGCCTCAACCAGCCCCAAAAGTTTCACCATAATTAAATAAAGTAACCACTTGAAGTTTATATGAGGTTTCGTGGCACTGAATACAATGGGCTTATTAGGGTTCCGTACCCAAAGGGTAAAAACAGGACCCTATTACTGAGACTTCGCTGTCCGTCCGTCCGTCTGCCACCAGGCTGTATCTCAAGAACGGTGATAGCTAGATAGTTGAAATTTTCACAGATGATGTATTTCTATTGCCGCTATAACAACAAATACTAAAAATAAAATAAAATAAATATTTAAGGGAGGCTCCTATACAACAAACTTGATTTTTTTATAGATAACGGTACGGAACCCTTCGTGCGCGAGTCCGACTCGCACTTGCCCGATTTTTTTAAAGATTATCTTAATAGATTACCTTTTAAATGTTTTAGCTCATTGCAAAAGTAAAACTATTTTCTTTTCTTTCTTGGTAGTGTTTC
The DNA here is from genome assembly GCA_905404145.2 of Biston betularia. NCBI lineage: Eukaryota > Metazoa > Arthropoda > Insecta > Lepidoptera > Geometridae > Biston > Biston betularia. The sequence goes on from FR989883.1 coordinate 1,601,393, forward strand.
CTATAGTTGACAGGCTATGTGTTTGACCACAGCTCATCTGATATTAAGGGTTTTTGTAGCCAGGATAGCTCAATGGTTAGCGCGAATGGTTAACTCCAACAAAGAGCTTGAGCTGCCGGTGAACGAAAAACATCGTGAGGAAGCCATAGCATGGTGGTTGGATACTCTATAGTACATGACTGGCTAGGTACCACTTTCGGGATGAAAATCTGCTAGTTTATCGTTGGGATTTAAACCCACATCCTTTGAGCACAGATCAGTACAAACAAACATGTTAAAAGTTAAACATTTCTCAACAAATATAAAAGCCAAGTACAAATACACTTAAACCAATTAAATAGAGTGCTATTGTTTTCAATTAACCATATTAAGGGAAATAAGGAGTTTGTAGTAGAAATTTCTGAGTAATTTACGTTTTGTATATAATAATTTATGTAGCTAGAGTAGATAAATTCTATCCTATCCTATTCTACTAACATTAGAAATGCGAAAGTTTGTGAGTATGGATGTACGTTACTTACTCTTTCACGCAAAAACTACTAAACAGATTTGGATGAAATTTGGTACACATATCGTTTATGACATATGGGATTATTTTTATACTGCAAACTGAACAAACTTTTTGTAAAATTCCACATGGGCGATGTCCCGGGCAACAGCTAGTCATACTAATATTATAAAGGCAAAAGTTTGTGAGTATGCGCGTTTGTTACTTTTTCACGCTCAAATGGCTAAACCAATTTTGATTAAATTTGGTGTGAAGCTAGCTGACACACTGGATTAACATATAGGCTTCTTTTTGTCCCGGCAAAAAGCGGGAAACACCGCGGGGCGCAGCTAGTAATATTGTAAATGTGAAAGTTTGTGAGGATTGAGGAACGGATGGATATTTGTTACTCTTTCACGCAGAAACGTCTGAACGTATTTGGATGAGCTTTGGCATACATATAGTTTATGGCTTAGATTAATATATAGGTGACTTTTTATACCGTAAATTAGATTGTCATTATCATGGGTACATTCCATCTTGCCCGTTTAAAAAACTTGGACAAACAATTTATTTCAAACCCACAAAGTAACTTCAAAACGTACGAAACGCAAATATTGTCAACAATCTAAATTGGGAATAAAAAATATTCTTCAAACAATAAAGAATTTTCCGGAAAAATGTTGGCGTATTCTGTTAATTTCCGGAATTACGTATAATATAGCTCCGGAATCGCTCTAATTGTCAATTAAGGGGGTTATTGGGCTCTTTCGGCTACAGTTATTGTATGGAAACGATATTTTACGTGAAGGATAATGGAAATATTGATATTTTGTTTGCATACACGTTCTGCAGTATACGAAACACGGAAAACGTTGGCATTATTACCAATGATTACTCTTTTATTGGGTTGTTTTTATAATTATTTATTTTGTTTAAAATATACGGTTATACGGCCACCAGGCGGGACTAGAAGACGGTGGAAAAATTAGACCAAAAAGAGAGGCGTGAAAAGGAGGAAGTAGCGATAATAGCTGAGTGGTTAGCGCGGTCGATTCGCAAGCCGAAGGGCGTGGGTTCAAACCCCAACAATCAGCTTGAGCTGCCGGTGAAGGAAAACATCGTGAGGAAACCATAGCATGGTGGTAGGGTACTTCTAGTACTCGGCTGGCTACCACCCTCAAGTTGAAAATCTGTCGCCAAGCACCTAACTGTGTGTTCCGGCAGCCTCACTTGAGAGCCAGTTTCATTCCAGGCTAGGTGTGTTTATCATCTTCGACCACACCGTCACTTAACATCAGGTGAGCAGTGGTCAAACATAAAAAAAGGAAGAGAGGTCTTTGCCCAGCATTGGGCCAAAATAATCAATAAAAATATACGCTTCACAGACACCGGGGTCCGTGACCTTTGTCAACATTTACTTTTTTTCTACTGACCTGGTGGTAGATCTCCTTAGCAGGAGGTCATCTAGGTAGGTACCACCGCAGTAGGTACCAGTTATTCTGCCGCTAAGCACTAGTGTGTAAACATTACTGTGTTCCGGTTCGAAGGGTACTGCAGCTAGCGAAATTACTGGGCTGTTGAGACTAACCATCGAAAGTCCCAAAGTAATGAGCGCCAAAGCAGCGAAGCCTTGGACTTTTTTTATACTCAAAGTTCTGTAAATCGCTGTAATGGCCATGAACATGCGTTATCTGATTGACAGCCCTGTTGGTTCATTGGTAGTATGTCTACTCCAAGATCTGAAGGTCGTGGATTCGATTCCCACACAGGATAAGCATTCTGTGGTATAAACAAAACGTTTGTTATGTTTTTGGGTGTTCTGTTTTTATTACAAGTAGGTATGTATTTACAAAAAAAAATATTTAAGTATTTTATCAGTTATCTAATTTCCATAGCACAAGCTTTGCTTAGTCTGGAGTCAGATGGCGCTGTGTGAAAATAAAAAAACCTCTTACCATCAAAAGCGTGTCTCGTTCGTCTCATTACTTTTACATATAAAAATACATAGCCTTTGCTGTAACACATCAGTCAACGAATATTTTACATTCAAATATTAACCCCTTCAGTTTTGTCGTCCCGATCGAACCCACCTTTTCCCCATCACTTTATTTAACCCTCAAATAGGTACTTTCTCAGTCGATTATTGTGAACCTTCCCGTGTAAACCACATCTACTCGGTTGCAATAAAATTACGGTTTCCCAATAATTTGTAACAGTATACGTTGAAAGCCTGATACAATACATCGCTAAAAGGGTTTTAAAGCTATGACCTCACTAGAAAAACCTATTACGACATAATAACAACACACAATAAAACTAAACAAGTAACACTACGCTATATATTATTTTTGCAAACTATATAATTATACTGTACTAGCGGACGCCTAGCGGTTTCACCCGCGTAGTTCCCGTCCCCGTGAGGATACAGAGATAAAAACTAGCCTATTTCACCCGGATAAAATAAAGCTTCCCAAAGGGGAAAGAATTTTTGAAATCGGTCCAGTAGTTACGTAGCCCATTCAATACAAACAATCAAATCTAGGAAAGATTTGATTGTTTGTATTGAATGGGCTTTACAATAGTAAAGATATAGGAGTAATCCTCAGCATTGCTGAGCACTGGCCTTTTTTTTCTTTGTCTTCTTTGTAATACACTAGTCACTGCAACGATAACCCTCTTACTGACAGTTAAAATTTGTTGTGTCTGTATGTTATATCTTTTTATTTAAATAAATAAATATCGTGGGACTATACACACAGCGCCATCTGACCCCAAACTAAGCAGAGCTTGTGTGATGGAAGTCAGATAACTGATAGAATACATAAATACTTTTATGTAAATACATACTTATAATACATACAGAACACCCAGACACAGAATAAACATTTGTTTATTCACAAAATGTTTGCCCTGAATGGGAATCGAACTTACGCCGCTCAAGGCAGATATTGTAGCGATGATAGCTCAGTGGTTAGCGCGGTCGGTTCGCATGCCAAAGGGCGTGGGTTCAAACCCCAACAATGAGCTTGAGCTGCCGGTGAAGGAAAACATCGTGAGGAAACCATGGCATGGTGGTAGAGTACTTTCTAGTACTCGGCTGGCTAGCTACCACCCTCAAGTTGAAAATCTGTCGCCAAGCATCTAACGGTGTGTTGCGGTAGCCTCGCTTGAGAGCCAGTTCCATTCGAGGCTAGGTGTGCTTTACCATTTTCGACCACACCTTCACTTAACATCAGGTGAGCTGTGGTCAAACACCTAGCCTGTCAACCAAAAAAAAAAGGAATAGAGGTCTTTGCCCAGCATTGGGGCAAAATAATCAATTAAAATATACGCTTCACAAACACCTAGCCTGTCAACCATTAAAAAAAAGCTACCAATGAGCCAACGGGGCTGTCAAATTTGCGTGTTTTGTCTGTAGTTATCAGTTGTTGAATCTAGAGTCTTATAAAAAAATATGTTTTTATTTATTTTTTTAAATTTCAGTTTCGATGTCAAGAAAGAATCCCGATTTTCGTGCATGCTCAGCTTTACAAAATACCTAGAGAGGGTTCCTCAAGTGACACCTACCTCTTATGCCCAATATCGCCCTTGTATTGTATACCTTCTAGCGATATTACTCGTGTATCGGGTATCAAAAGGCCCATTTATCGTGTGAAAGGACATTTTCTGGAACATTAAGGTTCTCTCTCAGGAGGTTTGCTTTAACTTTGAAACGATGATATATGTACCTATTCGTGAAATAGTGATTGACTAACCATACTAACGGTTAATATGGAGTTTTGGCGGGAACGCGGGAAGAGTCGTGTCGCTCCGATGTATTTTTTCCCAAAACTAGTGTTTGGTCGAGTGTTTATGCATAAAAATGATGGTGTTTTATTCATAAAGTGCCGAATCACAAGCGTGAGTGTGGGAAAATGATATAATGTGGTGAAACATGACTTTTCGTGTTGTTTCCAAAACTCCATCGCAGCTTTATAGTTTACTAAAGCATGACTGTACTTGACCAAGACTGAACTTTGACTATAACTTTAGCTACGAGAACACTTATTAAACTTTTTAAAAATATATAAATACTTGACACTGGCAAATGCTAAACGCGACGCCAAAACCAAAGAAAAAAAAACGGTTAATATCGCGAATTTTATTGTTTTTTTTTTAATTTGAGTTGATTAGTTTTTGTTTCGTATGTTGTTGGTTTTTTTTTAAATTTGTGATATTAGTAGAAAGAAAGGAAATGATTTTCTTTTGTAACAAATACAAAAACAAACAGTTACAAAATAGGGGCTCGCCGCAGCAAAATACTGGTCATACAGTCATGACCAGCGCTGGTCTTCCGATGAGCCCTTATAGTTCAAAACCAAAAATGTTTTGTAGCGATGATAGCGCGGTCGATTCGCATGCCGAAAGGCGTGGGTTCTAACCACAACAATCAGCTTGAGCTTCCGGGGAAAGAAAACATCGTGAGGAAACCATAGTATGATGTTAGGGTACTTTCTAGTACTCGGCTGGCTAGCTACCACCCTCAAGTTGAAAATCTGCCGCCAAGCATCTAACGGTGTGTTCCGACAGCCTCACTTGAGAGCCAGTTCCATTGCAGGCTAGATTTGCTTTACCATCTTTGATTGCCCTGTTGGTTCATTGGTAGTGTGTCTGCTTCGAGAGCTGAAGGGCGTGGGTTCGATTCCCACTCAGGGCTAACATTTGTGTGACTAACATCGATGTTTGTTCTGTGTCTGGGTGTACTGTATGTATTATAAGTATGTATTTACAAAAAAAAAAAAAAGTATTTAAGTATTCTATCAGTTATCTGTCTTCCATAGCACAAGCTCTGCTTAGTTTGAGGTCAGATGGCGCTGTGTGTAATGTCCTATGATATTTATAAAAAAAAAAAAAAAATCTTCGACCACACCATCACTTTACATCAGGTGAGCTGTGGTCAAACAGCTAGCCTGTTAACCATTAAAAAAAATGTTTGCGTAAAACAAAAAGGTGTGGTGTAAGTTAATTTTTATTGATGTTTGACATTATATTAATATAATTATTTCATTTAAACTAATTTTTCATAGATTTCAATCTGGAAATAATATTATTTCATTTCCGGATTACGTAGATTGGTATTGTTCATACGAATGGAGGTCATATTATTTATTAAATATACAAACGTGCATATTATTATGATCAACTTTTACTGAATAACCCTGAAATTCATCGTTGGTACGTTTATTCGAACGCTCATTTTACAGGGTTCTTGATAACATTGTAGCAATGGTAGCGAAGTGGTTAGCGCGGTCGGCTCACACGCGAAAAGGCTTAGATTCAAATCCCGACAATGAGCTTGAGCTGCCGGTGTAAAATCACATCATAGGAAAACCATAGATTGTTGGTAGCGTGCTTCTAGTACTCGATTGGCTACCACAAGTTAAAAATCTGCCGCCAAGTACACTTAACATCAGGTGTGCTGTGGTCAAATACCTAGCCTGTCAAACATAAAAAAAGTATCTTTCGTAGTAATGATAGCTGCATTGGTTAGCGCTTTAGCTGTCGGTGAAGGATAGTTCTTAAAAATGCGCTAAAAAAATTTCATCATACATAAATATATAATTCAGTTATATTGTAGATACTGTTATAATCCATACTCAGTTTAGTTTCTATGAATATATAATAGGCGCTTAACGACCTAGCCCAACTTTTCATTACTAGACGTATAGCCTTCGGCCATATTACATTATCAAAAAAATTAATTATGTTCTCCAGATAAATAAGGAAAGTACCTAAGTAGACAGAATTTACATCTACACTAATTATAAAGAGGAAAGATTTGATTTTACGAAAACAATTGACAATAGAATAAAGTGACGTTTTATAGAGCAAATTGACAGCTACAAATAAGTCCGCAATATCATATATTATGTCTAACTATTACAGTTGTCATCTACATCAACACTAGGTTTGATTTTTCGTTTGTTTGTATTGAAACTACTGGACCGATCTGTATAATTCTTTCATCATTAGAATGCTACATTATAACAGAGTGGCACAGGCTATATTTATACTGTTAATCGAGTTTTGTTTTCCCGTGCGAAGCCGGGGCGATGGCGGGCGGAGCTGCTAGTTATCTATATATTTGGTAGTAGCTCTGCCTCATGATCAGTTGTGCGTGGGATTGATGTCAACACTCGGTTGGTGTTTAATGTCAAACATTTATGCGAAGATTCTACGGTGAAGCACGCTAGAAGAAACCGTTTCACTCGCGACTCTGTACCCAGATTGTATCTGTCAGGGCACACCCAACAGGCAGCGATTCCATTCCATTACTCGCCACTACTTGACTAAGGCATAACTGGACTTGACTAGACTTGACCAAGACAGGACTTTGACTGTAACTATAGATGTAAGACATGATTTACAAAAACCGAAGACAAGGCAAAAAAAATATAGAAGCTGCACACAAAATACAGAAACATTGAAAATGACAGACTCAGAGTACGATGCCAAAAAGAAAGAGAAGAAAAACCCCAAAGCAGTTAAGATCGTGTATTATATCTACCCAAAAATCTAATAATGCATGAAGCTTTGATTGTGAATTGCGAGTACTTGATAAAAGGTTAAACCGATTACCTTTGAATTTAATTTCACCATAAAAGCAACAATTTATGACTACGAAATGATAAATACAGACTTAAAGCCGTCTAGAGTCATTGCCATTCGATTTAACAGTTTTAATCATAGGACTTGGGAGATACATTATGTTGTAATAGGTGATTACGCTTTGATAGAAGCTTAATTATTGGTTTAATATTGTAGCGATTGGAGGCTGTTCTAAATAAACCGAGGGCACACAAGTATAGGAAAACAACCTTAGTATTCATGTTTTGGTAGTTGTTTTTAATGTGAAAGTAATGAGACGAACAGAACGCTCTCTTTGCGCAATGATAGCTAAGTAGCTAGCGCGCTGGTTCAGGCGCCGAAAGACGTGGGCTCTACCCCCAATAATAAGTCTTAGCTGCCGGTGAAAAAAAACATCGTGAGGAAATCATAGCATTTTTTTTTTTTTAATGTTTGACAGGCTAGTTGTTTGACCACAGCTCACCTGATGTTAAGTGAAGGTGTGGTCGAAGATGGTAAAGCACACCTAGCCTGGAATGGAACTAGCTCTCAAGTGAGGCTGCCGGAACACACCGTTAGATGCTTGGCGGCTTTACTTGGCTGGCTAGCTACCACGCGAAAGTTGAAAATTTGTCGCTAAGCATCTAACGGTGTGCTCCGTATGGATACCAGGCTAGGTGTGCTTTGCCTCCTTCCACACTATAACTTAACAACAGGTGAGCTGTGGTCAAACATCTAGCTTGTTTTTTTTAATATAAAAAGTAATGAAACGAACGAGACGCTCTCCTGACGGCAAGAGATAACGCCTGTCTGTTTTTTTAAAGAATCTGTTTTTGTAAAAAAGTTCTGTGCATCGCTGCAATGGTCATGACCATTGCAGCGATGCACAGAACTTTGAGTAACAAAACAAAGTCCAGGGCATCACTGCTTTGGCGCTCATTGCTTTGAGAGTTTCGATGGTTAGTCTCAACAGCCTAGTAATTTCGCTAGCTACAGCAGTACCTCTTCGAACCAACAAGACAACTACAAAACTCAACAAGTCAACTAAACTCAACAAGTCAACTAAACTGAACTCGAAATCAACTATATAAAACTATCAATGAACATCACGTTAAGATAATATATGTTGATTTTGTTTTGTATTATGGTCGAGTCATCGCATTCTATTAGAATTATACTATTGCCTTATTTATTTCCTTTATTTCACACTGCATGCATTTGTTTCACGGTATACGCCTCTCATGATACGACATTATCCCAATCTCGCTTCTCTGCGGCATCTCAGGCGGCATTATAAAAATAATTTTTCATGTTTTCTATTGTTCTACCCAACAATCGTACAACCGTTGATCGCTTTGGTTAGGCAAGATAAGCGCGCACGAAGGGTTCCGTACCATTATCTATAAAAACGACAAAAAAAACACGGGAAGCTATAAATTATTACCCCTTAAGGTAGTTCGATTTCCATACAAAGAGAGTAGATTATTAGCATAAATCTACTGTTTCATTGAAAAATCATAAATTCATAAATTTGATTTTATGTTATTAATCTACTGTTTTATTCAAGCAAATGTGATTTCCCGCAAATAAAGACCAAAATAAATGCCAGTAGCTGTGATTTCACTGTAAAATTGTGCTCCATTTGTTCAAAAATTTACTTGTAGGGAAATCGAACCGCCTTAAAATATTTATTTTATTCTGTTATTTAGTATTAATTTGTTGTATGTATGTATATTTTTATAATTTTATTATGCTATTTGTTTTAATTTTTATGTAATCAAAATTTGTGAGATTCTGATGTAATAAGCTTCACCGTTTCTTTATCTCAATAAATACTCACTTGGTGGTAGATCTCCTTAGCAGGAGGTCGTCTCGGTAGGTACCACCGCAGTACCAGATATTCTGCCGCTAAGCAGTAGTATGTAAACATTACTGTGTTCCGGTTTGAAGGGCTGCAGCTAGCGAAATTACTAGGCTGTTGAGACTAACCATCGAAAGTCTCAAAGTAATGAGCGCCAAAGCAGCGATGCCCTGCACTTTGTTTCGTTACTCAAAGTTATGTGTATCGCTGCAATGATCATGTACAGGCGTTATCTCTTACCATCATGAGAGCGTCTCGTTCGACTCATTACTTTTTACATTAAAAAAAAAACTTTTTTTTTTTTAATTTTTACAATATTTCGAAACGGTTAAACGCCACCTTGTTTTATTTTACAACTCGCCCCGGTTTCGCACGTGTGCAAATTAGATACTAATGTAGTGCATAGGCATGTATTATACATATAAACTACTTTCCTCTTGAATAACTCTCTCTATTGACATCCATTAAAATCCATTACGTAGTTTAAAAAGCGTACAGACGGCGGAAGCGACTTCGTTTTATGATATGTAGAGATAAGACACTAAACGATGACTTATTTTATAGAGTTACATTATAATAATATCTGCCCACGTGAACAGAACATTTTTTGGGAATAAAAAGCACAGTGTCAGCTACCTCCATACCAAATTTCATCAAAATTGGTCCAGCCATTTGAGCGTGACGAAGTAACATACAAACACACTAACACACAAATTCTCGCGTTTATAATATCAGTGTGATTGTTTGTCAACAGGCACTCGGCAGTGGACGTCACTAATGGCGCTTCCGCACCGCTATGGCAGAATGATACAGACACGCACAGGTTAGTGTGGATACACCCTTATCCTCTTTTTGTCATATAATTACTTACATACGCTTGAATCTAAGTTTGATTGAAGATAAGTTTGGGGATGACAAATAATAGATGACGTCATACATATCCTTCTTTAACACGCTATTTCTTTCTATCAGGATAGCATTTCGTACGTCTAATTACTATAACAATAAAAAAAAGGAAGAGGTCACTTGGATTCCAGAAAGTACTACAAGCCATCCAACTCGACAAACTTCTCGTAATCTAGAGAGTGGTTCCGCCCATAAAATGGTCGATCATGTCTCCTACAACATTTTCTAGAACTCTTTGCAACTGTGTCAGGCAAACTCGCTTAAGATATTCGACCCGGACGGTGACCTCATGACCCTAGTCTTCGCAATCCCTAGACGCACAGGTTGCCTGGCTCAGTGGGAACATAATTACGAAGTCCGTTTGTCTCTTTGTAGGCCCGATCTATATTAACCTGTATCTCAAGAATTGAGGACATTTCACACATCTTTTTTTTTTTGTCGTTGTGTCGTACAGCTCTTAAAGTAAATATACTACCAATGAACCAACATGGCTGTCGATGCCGTCGTTTTGATTGGGTGTTCTATAATTATATTTGTGACTTTTCGTGTTGTTTCCAAAACTCTATCGAAGCTTATAGGGAAGTCGCCACTACTTTACTAAAGCATGACTGGATTTGGCTGACCCGGACTGAACTTGACCAAGACTGGACTTTTACTACTTTTTAACTTATTCAACTTCAACTTTTTCTTCTTGGCTTCTGGTTTTTTTTAACTTATGAAACTTGAAAATATCAAAACACTTGACACTGGCAAATGCACAAAATGCGACGCTAAAATCAAAGAAGAAGAAGTTTTTTTTTTCTTCGGCCATGGCACATTCGTGCATTGTGCCAATTCTCAAGTTTTAATTGTTTTTAACTAATAAAAAACGGGGAAACACAATATTAAACATTATAACATAAAACGAAACAAACGACAACATAAAAGGACTAGAATCAGATCAGATAAGTTTCCAAGTAGGTACGAAAAGAAATGTTAATTACTAAAAATATACAAGTAGATACAATTTTCTATACCTTGTGTTACAATTTTACACAATTAATTTAGTTTTTTCCTATGACTTCTCCTTATATGAGTTCTATTTCTCTAAGTGAGTCAGTCAGTCAGTCAGTCAGTGAGTGGTTATTTAGCTTTATATTATAGTAAAAACTAACAAGTCAGATAAAGTTTTAAATATTGCTTGCCTCTCAGAGGCAAGAAGAAAAGAAATATAAACAGGATAAGGAGTGTCCAAAGACCTAAGTGTTTCGTAAAAAGAGGAATAATCATACAATGGACAATTTAGTGAAATATGATTGACGTCAGCAAAAGGATAACCACGAAGAAGTTATTTGCTGTATAGATTAATTTTATACTTTATTAGCAATAAATAAATGAAAAACATCAATTTCTATGTTGTTTCTATGTTTCTAAAATCTTGTATTTTGGTAGTTTATGCTCACTGATATTTGAGCCAATAGATGGTTGAATGTAGTTATCGACATTCTAAAATAATTGAAAAACTTAATTTCGTCACTCCTCAATTCTGTTATTAAATTCTGAAATGTTCCCAAACTAAATCTTTCTTTCAGGATTGGGTGCACCCAATATTTTCTTTTCTTTGCTGTCTTTTCTCGTTTTCTTCTTAAATAATAATACATCACAACAAGAGCTTCGTCGACGTCCATCGTGCAAATCGCTTCGCGTAGACTGATTAAAATTGGCACTAGCTTCGACCGTGGCCGACAACCGATTATTAATCGTGTATGTGAACAAAGACGCCGACACCCGATAAATAATCGGCTTTGACACCCGACAAGTGGGAACGGGCTCTTAGGAGAACATAATTATTTATGTAATAAAAAAGTTTCTCAACTCAATTTATATGTATTTGGCGAACGCACTTTAAATAATTTTGTTATTTTTTTGCCAAAGTTAGACAAGAAATAAAGTTTGGTATGCGTTTGGAATTTTGTGTAATCATTACGTGTTTCCTTCTTTGTTTACATGAATATATGGAAGTTATTTTTTGCTGCCAATTTTTGTTTATTTGTTTCGTATTACAGCCATAAATAAATATGTGTATTATTATTTTATAAATATCGTTTTGTCTAGTTTTTGAAAATATATGTGAAAGAAAATGTTTTATAAATTGTGAAACGGCACTTTGAGTAGAAAACGATGATAGCTCAGTGGTTAGCGCGGTAGGTTCGCATGCCGAAGGGCGTGGGTTCAAACCCCAACAATGAGCTTGAGCTGCCGGTGAAGCAAAACATCGTGAGGAAACCATAGCATGGTGGTAGGGTACTTTCTAGTACTCGGCTGGCTAGCTACCACCCTCAAGTTGAAAATCTGCCGCCAAGCATCTAACGGTGTGTTCCGGCAGCCTCACTTGAGAGCCAGTTGCATTCCAGGCTAGGTGTGCTTTACCATCTTCGACCACACCTTCACTTGACATCAGGTGAGCTGTGGTCAAACACCTAGCCTGTCAACCATAAAAAAAAACAAAGTTCAGGGTATCGCTGCGTTAACGTTCATTACTTTGAGACTATCGATGGTTAGTCTCAACAGCCCTGTAATTTCGCTAGATGCAGTAGGTACCCTTCAAATCAGAAAACAATTATGTTTACATTGCAGAAAAATATCTGGTACTGCGATGGTACCTAGTTAAATTTCGGAAAAATTTGAGTCCACATTCTTTATTCGCACAGCGAGGATGTGGAACTCTTTGCCGGAGTCTGTGTTTTCCCTGTGTGTCTTCAAATCAAGAGTAAACAGGTTCCTTCTAGGTAAGCGTGTTCCATCTTAGACCGCATCGATGCTTCACATCAGGCAGGATGTGGTCAAGCGCGAACCTATAAAATTATATTTTAAAAAAAAACTTAATAATGTTTTTAAAACCTAATTTAAAATTAAAAATACGCGTTCCCGATTTGGAGGCTTTAATACTAATGCTTAATAACTATTACAATGCTTATACGAAGACTATGGCTATCCCCGTGGTCCAGTCGCCGGGACTGTCTATTCAGCGATGTGCTGATTAAGGCATTCCAGAGAGCAGACTCTATACTTACTATAAGTATATACTTGTCGAAGATAGAAGGGCCAGAGGGATAGATAACTACCTACCTAAACGACCGAAGTATGCTTCAAGTCGTATCGTAAAAAATAGTGACAAAAATGTCAAATACAGTGTGGTTTTTGGCGGGAACGCGGAAAGAGTCGTGTCGCCCCATTGTATTTTTTTCTAAAACTGGTATTTTGTCGAGTGTTTATGCATAAAAATGGTAGTGTTTTATTTATAAAGTGCCGAATTACAAGCGCGACTGTAGGAAAATGATGTAATGTGGTAAAACAAGACTTTTCGTGTTGCTTCCAAAATTCCATGGCAGCTTTACAGTAAAGTCGCCACTACTTTACTAAAGCATAACTGGACTTGACTGATACAGACTGGACTTTGACTATAACTATACAACAAGGCAACTTATTTAACTTTTGAAACTTAAAAATATAAAACACTTGACACTGGCAAATGCCCAAAATGCGACGCCAAACCCAAAGAAAAAAAAATACAGTGTGACCATAGTACAAAATAATTGTATTAAATACCTCAGAAAACAAATACAAATACAAATACAAATCATTTATTAATAACACCAAAGTTACAGGTCATTTTTCCATTCATATTTAAAAATTATTATCAAAATCATTACATATGTCAAAACAATGAAAATGAAAATGTCAATAAAGTAATATGTCACATATAAAATGTCAATAAAATTATGTCAATATAATTAAATGTCCATAAAAACAAAAATATTATAATTACTTACTAGTAATTCAATAATCTCTTAGTTTTAAATAATCGTCAAAGTCATAGAACAAGGTCTCTTGAAGCCAAGATCTTAGTTTGCTTCTAAAGCACGCGATGGAAGGTGCATCCCGGATGGAAGCGGGTACGCGATTGTAGACCGCGGGCCCCAGAATGTATACCGACCTCTCCGACTTGACGAGCCGATGCGACGAGCCGATGCGACGGCGTTACTAGTTGGTCTTTCTTTTTATTACTGCGAAGATCCAACGTGCTGTGGACGCCCCGGCGTTGAAATTTATCTATGTTTGTATGTGTGTACAGGGCTACCTGGTAAACGAACTCACACGGTAAAGGCAGAATCTGTAGCTCCTTAAACAGATCCACGCAAGAGACGTCGTCCTGAACCCCGCATATGGCACGAATAGCTCGCTTCTGCATAACAAAGGCTCTATTACGATCGGCAGCGCGGCCCCACAGCTCCAACCTGTACGTGATGTTACTGTGGACGGTCGCGAAGTAGCAGGAGCGCACTACGCTGCGGGCAGCGGTGCTCGCGAGCCGCCGGAGCGCAAAGCACGAGCGGCTCAGCTTCCCGCACAGCTCGTCTATGTGCGTCTCCCAGGTCAACGCGCCGTCGATATGGAAACCTAGAAGTTTCGTACTGTGGACTTGTTGGAGAGCGGTATTGCCGACTGCTACCGAATGAGTCTCAGTCGCGTGGCCATTGAGGTTAAAAGCAAGGAAGCAGGTCTTATCTTTGTTTAGCGCGAGCCCGTTCGATCGGAACCACCTATCTAGTTCGTTCACCACCCCATTCAGCCTCGACTCTAGTTCACGGTGCGTCGGCGCGGTGATCACTGCGGCGACGTCATCGGCGTACATATATATCTCAGCGCCATCGATGGCGCCGGGCAAGTCGTTAAGGAGGAGACTGAATAGAGTATTAGATAGACAGGAGCCCTGCGGGACGCCCATCACATTTTCCGCTTCTGACGACATGACGCGACCTCTATCACCCACCACTACCTGTGTTCGCTTAGACATGAAGGAGGACAGTATGGACAGGGCAGGGCCACGGATCCCATAGAATCGCAGCTTGTTTGCGATGAGGGCGTGATCAGCGGTATCAAACGCGCGCGATAGGTCGCAGCAAAGTAAGGCAACCTGCAGTTTTGCCTCGCGCGCAGTTAACACTCGCCACAACACCTCGCGCACCAAGTCTGTGGTCGCGCGACCGGCTCGGTACGCATACTGCCGCTCCGACAGGACACCACGGTCCACGACAAAATTAAGTAGCCTTCTATTGAGACCGACCTCAAACACCTTGCTAATAGCGGGGACAAGGGATATAGGGCGGTAAGACTTGGGGTCTGCTTTTTTGCCCTTTCCTTTGTACAAGGGGCGCAAGAACATGTCTAAAGTGTCAAGCCACATTCATTTCCAAAGGAGATGTTTATTTCTTACACAATTGCAAAAATGTTTTCACGTCACAAAAAGAAAATAGACACAAAGCATTTCGACACACGAGAATCGGGTGAACCTCAAAGGTCCAAATATAGTGGATTCATCACAAATATCTTATTGTGATCTAGCTGCCACGAACGAACTAAAAATATCCCCCGGATTTCAGCCTACGGTAAACTATGTATGCTTGTAGGGATGGATGTTATTTTTGTCAACAAATTTCTGTCGATAGTTTTGTTACTATCCGTGACATAATTTTCTTGACAAGAAACAAATGATGACTTTTTTCTTATAATAATAATAATTTATTTCAGACCATGTATGCCCAATTGCCCATATTACATATTACATATTAGCCCATATATTATAAAATTAAAATTAAATAACAACGCTTACACTCATTAAAATTAAAATAAAAATGTTAAGACAAACGTCACTCAATAAAATAGAATTTAAGATATTAATAAATGTCAAACTTAAAATTAAAAATTACGAATAAAAATAAAAATGAAATAAAATAAAAATAACAATAAAATTAAAACGAACCTATATTCAGTAATTATAATTATTTCTAATTATATCTCAGTATATTTTTTTTAACAATTAAATAATTTTTTTTATAGCAGTACGTAACCTAAACCATTCAAATATTTCTTGAAATATTTATTCCAATATATATTTTAATATTTTTTTATGGTTGACAAGATAGCAGCTCACCTGATGTTAAGTGACGGTGTGATCGAAGCTGGTACAATACACCTAGCTTGGAATGGAACTGGATATCTACCGGAACACACCGTTAGGTGCTTAATTAAAAAAGTAGCATACGTCCGAATTACGAAACTATTTTAAGTTATTATTAAAACATCGATAATGTCACCGCACTAGGCCTATCTTTACACTAACTCCCTATAATACGCTAACCGCGATCGCCGCCTTATCCCTTCCATCCCCTGCATCTAATCCCTGGCCGATCTTACCCTGCCTTCCCCAAATGTACACCTGTAGCACAGAAATTTCGCAGACATATCTTGCGTGAGTTTACGCATTTAATGTGTATTTTTTGTACTGGGTGGAATATTCTAGAGCAGTGTTACCATATTTTTTAGATTTCTTATGCTTTTGATGTAGTTTTAATTTTAGTTCAAACCTTCGACTGCCTTATTGATCATTTCGTAGCGGCTCTCCTTCATGATCTGTTGCGCTATCGATTCCCTCCCAATTTAAATTTAATGCGACGAGTGTAGATATTGTATTCGTGTCATCGATCAGATGGCGCTGTCTGTTATGTCCTACGATATTTATTTATTTATCTTTCCATTCCAGACTGTCGACATACCAGGCGAGCGGCGGGCGCGCAAACCTGGTCAAAAGCCATCTGGCGAGAAGCGCGGAGTGCGGTCCCGGGCCGCAGTCGCCGCGCACTCGGCGCGCGCCTCGAGAGTCCCGCCGAGTGTCGCTCGCGCAGGCGGCTGGCTATGTGCAGCTCAACCAGTACCGCCTGCTTGAGCCTATTGGACAGGTAAGCTTGCAGACTCCGGCATCCACCAAAGCGGAGAGATGTGTTTTGAATTTTCACTTGGTGGTAGATCTCCTTAGCAGGAGGTCGTCCGGGTAGGTACCACCGCAGTACCAGATATTCTGCCGCTAAGCAGTAATGTGTAAACATTACTGTGTTCCAGTTTGAAGGGTACTGCAGCTAGCGAAATTACAGGGCTGTTGAGACTAACCATCGAAAATCTCAAAGTAATGAGCGCCAAAGCAGGGATGCACTGAACTTTGTTGTGTTACTCAAAGCTCTGTACATCGCTGCAATGGTCATGGACAGGCGTTATCTCTTGCCATTAGGAGAGCGTCTCGTTCGTCTCATTATTTTTTACATGAAAAAAGAATAATTTGCCAATGAGATTTAGTTATTACACATTTCTCCGCTTCGGTGGAAATAAATCAAGCGGAGAGGAGAGATTTCTCATTCTTCTATAGAATTTTGTGCCGCGAGCGCAAGCGGCGCGCTAAGTTCGAACCCCAACAATGAGCATGAGCTGCCGGTGAAGGAAAACATCATGAGAAAACCATAGCATGGCGGTAGGGTACTTTCTAGTACTCGATTGGCTAGCTATCACCTTCGAGTTAAAAATCTGCCGCCAAGCAGCTAACGGTGGATTCCGGCAGCCTCACTTGAACGCCAGTTTCATTCCAGGCCAGGTGTTTATCATCTTCGACCACACCTTCACTTAACATCAGGTGAGATGTGGTAACTTAGCCTGTCAATCATAAAAAAATGTCTGACTGCATGGTAACAAAAACGGGTATGTAAGAAGCATGTATTAGCATAAAATCAAATTTATGAATGATTTACGAATTTATGATTTTTTAGCATAATCTACTGTTTTATTCAATTAATTGTGATTTACCGCAAATAAAGTCCGAAATAAATGCCAGTAGCTGTGATTTCACACTAAAATTATGCTCCAATTGTCCATAAATGGCAAAAATTTATTTTTATGGAAATCGAACCACCTTAAGTCGTAGAATTCTAAGGAGCATGTTTTTGTAGACTCCGACTCATGGTAAACATCTTCTCGTTTCAGGGTTCTTACGGTATCGTTAAGTTAGCCTACAATGAAGAAGATGACACACATTATGTAAGTTAATTTAATTTCTAAATCCTCACCATATTTAGCAACCATCCCATTATTTACTAGGTGGTAGAATTCCTTACCAGGAAATCATCTGAGTTGGTACCACTGCAGTGTCAGTCATTCTACAGCAAAGCAAATTACTGTATTCTGGTTTGAAAGGAGCTGTAGGTACGTTAGAGGGATGTTGGAACTAGCCGTGAAAGTAAAGAGCGCTTCAGCGATGCCCTAACTTTTTGTTGTTTAAAGATTTTTATGTATAAGTAATAAGACGAACAAGGCGCTCTTCTGATGGTAAGAGATAACGCGTGTCCATGACCATCGCTGCTTTTATGCTCATTACTTTGAGACATTAGATGGTTAGTCTCATCAGCCCTGTAATTTCGCTAGCTGCAGTACCCTTCAAATCGGAACACAGTAATGTTTACACACTACTAATTAGCGGTAGATTATTATCTGGTACTGCGGTGTTATCTACTTAGACGACCTCCCGCTAAGGAGACCAACCACCAAGTAAGTCTAAAAGTCTTTGACGTCTACTCCAGTTTTGACTCACGATTTTTGCAATGGTCATTTCATCCATACAAACCAGCTTTAGTATCAGAATGCATCTATCAAAAATATCTTCAAATTTCATTTCTATACCAAAGACATAACTTCTGTCATCAATTATGAATGGCATAATTGATGACAGAAGTTTTAGTTTACTTGTAAAAAGAACTGCAATTATGAAAATGCATCGCTGACCCAGATTCGTCTAAAGTTGTAAACTTTATGGCGAACATTTTCAGTTGGTTTCAAGGAAAATAGAGTTCTCGTTCTCTTCAGTAGTTTCAATCGTGTAAAAGTTTCGAATAAATTTTTAAGCCACAAATAAAAATACACACACATCATAGCTTACTATAACTACTTGAATGATTCACAAACCATTGCTACGAATACAAACTTGAAATTTTAGTAGTTGTAAGCAAAGTATCCTAAGAATATTTTTATAAAGGGCTAAAATAAATAATAAATAAATAAATATCGTAGGACATTACACACAGCGCCATCTGACCCCAAACTAAGCAAAGCTTGTACTATGGGAGTCAGATAACTGATAAAATACTTAAATACTTTTTTTTTGTAAATACATACTTATAATACATACAGTACACCCAGACACAGAACAAACATTTGTTTTATATCACAAAATGCTTGTCCTGGGTGGGAATCGAACCCACGCCCTACAGCTCTTGAAGCAGACATGCTACCAATGAGCCAACAGGGCTGTCATAAAGGATAACCGGTTGTATGAAAGTTAGTATTTTTCAAAGTAGGTAGCACGAAATTTCGTATACCTGATTCTGATCAATAATGAATGTAGATATATATAAGCGTTTTTCAAAATGTTACCCTTAAGTTGTTGATTTGAAATTTTGTGTGGGAAGCTCATCATTTTTGTGCTCGTCATTTACGATAATCCGAAGTTTGGGCTGGCACACCTGGTAGAAGCATAGGTCCTGAAGAAGGTGATTGGGATGATCATTACAACAACGATTCTGAAAAAAAAATAGTTAAACTTTTTGACTAATAATAACTTTGGCATTATAAAGTAAACAAAAGTTCTGGCTGCACATTTACGATGTCGTACTCGGCCTGTATTACTAATTAAAAATTTACTAGTAATTTAAAGTAGTGGTGTATAGTTCTAGATTAGATAGTTATATATCCTGATTTGATAGATAGACAGAAGTTGCTAAACTTCAAAATTAAATTCAATATTTTAGTGCAATTGATATGTTCGACCTGCAAACTATTTATTCCACGTACAACCATAATTTAAATTGAACAGACATAATTGAACTGTTTGTGCTACAGATTCGAAATTCATAATGTCAATTATATTCTCTAACTGCTCCTTATACAAATTTGTCAATTTTATCTGTAATGAAATTTATACTCCTGAACAAAGCGGAAGAAAAAAACTGAACTGAATACTAATATACACATAAGTCTCGACTTGATGAGAAATAGTTGGTACGCTAAAGAAATTGGATTTTTAATTGAAGTTTGACAAAGGAAATCGTTTTAGAATTTATATTAAGTGTTCATTTAAACACGTTCCTTATTCATAGAGCAAGTAAATGGCCACCATGCTTGAAATAGCTCTATAAGCCTTTAATTACGGATGGGCCTATTTTTTAAGACAAAGTTGTGTACATATAATTGCAGCCAATTAGATTGAGAGCTTTTTTTGCTCTTTAGTTGGCTATTTGGCTTCCAATCTGGACATTCTGGGTTTGAATCCTACGGCATTCACCTCTGTCATTTGGAAGTTACGTGCGTACAGCTGCTGACTTCAAACGGCTAAGGAAAACATCGTCAAAAAATCTGCATGTTCAAGAGTTCTTTAAAAAAAGTTTCCGAAGATGTGTGACAGCTGCAAACCCACATTTGGGCAGCTTGGTAGTCTATAGCATTACCTCATGGACTATACTTCTATAGCATCATGGTCAGGCGTTATCTCTTACTATAAAGGAATATGTGATCATCAATGGAGTACATAAATAACTATGTATCCCGATAAATAAATAATCAATGAGCGACACAATAACTCTCGCTTTACGAGTGGCTTACGTATTATTTATGAGTACTCTTATATATCCCTTTATCTAGGCAATGAAGATCCTCTCGAAACGCAAGCTGATGAGGAGGGCGGGGCTGTTTGGCAGAGCACCGCCACGCAGGCCGGGCCCAGGGCCTCCACCAGATCCTCTACAGAGGGTTTACCGGGAGATCGCCGTGCTCAAGAAACTGGACCATCCTAACGTAGTTAAGCTAGTTGAGGTGAGAGCTAATAAAGTACATAGAGGAAGGACCAAAACACGCCTTCTGAACATACCCTCCAATTTTACTGATGATGGATTCCCCAGATTATATTGCTGCTTAGTTGCTCCACCGTTACCTTGGCCGCTACCGTAGCCAGGAATAGCGGAGCTGCTGGGGACTGGGGGATTGATGTTTTAGTCACTCATCTCACTCTCATCATCAAGGGGGGTTTTGCCAACACTCGTCACTGCGAGCAAAGTTGCACTCGCCACTCTGCGAGCGGGATTGGGGTAGATTGATGGTCGACAACTATTTTGTTTATTTAATTATATTTTCGGTAACCTATTTTTTGTTATAAACTTTGCTAATGAAAATATTATATGTAAACTTTGTCTATGTAGTTCAGTTTGTGGGATGTGTCTCACTAGTCCTTCCCGTACGGTAATGTAGGGGCGGGTAGTAAATTTCTCCGTAAATTATTAAACAAAAAAAATCAAACGCTAAAAATGTTTATTACTCCTGAACTGTTACTTTGATATTGACATAAAATGACATATCTTTGTTTACATATTTTCTGTGAATTATTGCCGCTAGCTTCAAAGAGTTCTATTTCTGCTCCTTTTCTCTCTTATCTCTTTTGACCCTTAAAGCCAGTAACGTTCAAACTTAACAGAGTGAAAAACAAACATACTGCCACGTTTTGTAGAACACTTCTTTTGCAAGGTCGTAAAGCGGGAGGCGGTACTTCAGTCGGATTCAAGGCGTTCTATCCATAATTAATCGGTTGTAAAATGTCGAGTTTACTACCACTTACATTGGTTTAATATTTAGAAGTTGCATGTCTCTCGTTGTGTAGGAAATGGACAGCTTACAGGACATCTTTTGCTCGGTGTTTGATAACAGTAGCGTCTATATAGGTACCTACCACCGCTGTACCATATATTCTGCCGCCAAGTTTTAGTAGTGTGAACATTTCTGTGTTCCAGTTTGACTAGTACTGCAGCTATAGAAATTACACGGCTGTTGGGACTAAATGACTTATAAATGACTGGCTGCATCCAATGGTTTATCGTCAACAGCCTATCCTAGTCCACTGGTGGGCATAGGACATTCTCAAGACACAACACTCAATCCGATCTTCGGCTCTTCCCTTCCATCCACCGTCAGCTGTCTCACGTACATCGTCACTCCATCGAATGTTATGGTATCCCACGATAGGTTTGCTGATTCGTGGTTTTCACTCTAGAACATGTCTACCCCAGCGGTTCTCGATTCTGCGACTTATATGTCCAACCCACTGTTGTTGTTCAGTTTGCTAATACACTGAGCTATGTTGTTGATTTTAGTTCTCTGACGAATTATACTCCGTTCTGGATACAATCGCTCTTTCTTCAAATCGCAGAGCGACTTTGTACTTGTGGACTATTCCCACGGGCCAAAAAGCGGTTATAACCGTTAGTGAATCGAAAATAGAGGCCACTTTTAATTTGTTTTAATAAGCAATCCATTTACTCTGGCTCCAGGTTTTGGACGATCCAGCAGAAGACCAGCTGTACCTGGTATTTCAGCTGCTAGAAGGCGGGCCTGTTATCGACATACCCACAGAGAACCCTATCTCGGAAAACCTGGCCAAGAAGTACTTCAGGGACGCGTTACTGGGAGTCGAGTATTGTGAGTTTGTATTGTATCTTATTATATATTTTTTTATAGATAGATTACTTTTTAGTGTAAACATTAAGATTATAGAACAATAATAATAAAACATTTGACATTCAAATGAAGTGCAACTAGTGGCAGCCTAATAGCTCCGAGCAATATCTTCCAGGCAACCGATGGATGGATCAGGTAAAACGCCGATGTGAACTAAATGGTAAACATAATACCTAAATTCATCGTATATGTACATAGTTAAATACTTGTTAAGAATATGATAAAAACCAATAGGTGACAAGCTAGGTGTTTGACCACAGCTCAAGTGATGTTAATATGTGTGTGATAACAAGTGATGTTAGCATTTTTACATTAAAATATTCATCAATACATTGTGCGGTTTTTTCATACTTTATGCAAATATTTTCTATATAATATCTGAATTTTTTTTTATTTTTTTTTATTATTTATTTTTTTTTTTTTACAGTTTTTAAGATGTTAAAAAAGCACTCTGAGGGATAATGAGGCTCTCTTTTTATAATGATAATTTATAATAAAACAATTATTTTATAACAACAAAAATGGAACCCTAAAATCGATAATGAATTGTACTCTTTTACCTTGATCTAAAGGACAAATCAATATACAATACATTCACAACAAAATCAAATAGAATGTCATCGGAATTAATTAAATCCCGGCAACTGAAATTCTAAACTGCCGTACATGTTCGGAAAGTTCCGGGTCGTCTGAAAACTCTGGAAAACCGTACGAATCTGCGGCGGGTACGCGCAGCGTGTGACCGACAGATCTGCTCAATTATTGCTAGCGGGAGGTCCGATCTTTTGTTGGCGATGAGCGGGTAAAGAAACGTTATACAACAATTTTTTGCAAGATAAGTTTTTACCGTTTTCATTCCAGAACGTTATTGTCAACTGTATGTAATTTTTTAACTTTCGTGACTTGATCACATAATTGTGTATCCCTATTATGTATTTCCCTTGATCTTTTATAACATAACTACTTTAAAATATCGAAATACTGGACACTGGCATATGCACAAATTGCGATGCCAAAAACGAAGATAAAAAAGAAATAAGAGTTTACTGCTGTCATCGTGACAGCTAGAAATGACACAATTTATGGCCGGGTCTTAATCGCGCAGAAAATGCTAATAAATTAGTTTTAATTATTTATTTATTTGATTATATTTCCCTTGATCTTTTGTCTTAAATAACTAGTTTAAAATATCGAAATACTTGACACTGGCAGAATGTACAAAGTGCAATGCCAAGAACGAAGAAAAAATATAACACTAAAACGGCGAACATCAAGAATGTTGAATATTTATCTGTAGATGTAAATGCCTATTTTAAAATCTTGTTTTTTTCCTTCTTTGACCAGCACGTTCGTGCTTTGTACCAGTTCTCAAGTTATCTCTCAAATCTTATTACTTGATAAGGTGTAATTTTGTACGCTTTTCGCTTTCAGCCAAAACTTAACCTTACCCCACGCGATTTACACCTAGGCATAGGTACTACGTAGGCAGCAAAGTTACTCTTGTATACAGGGTGTTGAATAAATAAGTGGGGCTTTGCGGCTTGTCTGCGGCGCTACACATCACGGCATTACCCAGTCTGCTTTCGAGCACAGATCACATATTACTCCCCGAAATGGAATATTAGATATTTAACGTGAGAACATTGTATTTTTGTACGTGTAACACACACTACGGTAAAAGAAAACATTGTGAGGAAAACTGTGATGCCTTTTTATGTAAAAGTAATGAGACGAACGAGTCGCTCTCCTGATGGTAAGAGATAACGCCTGTCCATGACCATTGCAGCGATACACAGAACTTTGAGTAGCAAAACAAAGTCCAGGGCATCGCTGATTTGACGCTCATTACTTTGAAACTTTCGATGGTTAGTCGTAACAGCTATGTAGTTTAACTAACTGCAGTACCCTTTTAACTGGAACACAGTAATGTTTAAACACTACTGCTTGGCGGCAGAATATCTGGTACTGCGGTGGTACCTACCTAGACGACCTCATGCTAAAGAGATCTACCACCAAGTAAAGTCTGAGAGTTGTTAATGACCTCGAATCTTTTCATTGTCACACGGCCTCCGTGGTGGACCTTACCCTCCACATAATGAGAAGAGGTTTATACCCAGCAGTGGGGCAGTCTTTAAAAACAGGACCGATCCAGAATGCACAAACAATTGTTTTTTTTTAATGTAAAAGTAATGAAGCGAATTATATCTATATTACTGCATATAATGAAACAATTGTTTGTATTTTTATTTATTTATTTTATAAATACCTAGCTTGAAAAACATTTAAAAAAACTGATTAAAAATCTAGGTCGCCTCCTATCGCATGTCATTTTAAATTGGCAGTATAATCTTATTTTATTTTCCCCTAGAGAACAAGTTCATGTCAAGCAAGGGCGGTGTTGAAATATAAGTAACACCGTATAAGAGGAATTATGCTACATACTTAGACAGCCCTGTTAGTTCACTGGTAGTATATCTGCTCCAAGAGCTGAAGGGCGTGAATTCAATTCCCCTGGGCAAACATTTTTCGTGGTACAAACAAATGTTTGTTCTGTGTCTGTGTGGTCTGTATGTATTTATTATAACTATGTATTTACAAAAAAAAAGTATTTAAGTATTCTATCAGTTATCTGACTTTCATAGTACAAGCTTTGCTTAGTTTGGGGTCAGATGGCGCTGTATGTAATGTCCTACGATATTTATTTTATTTATTAAACTTTCAGTTACTTTCTTTTTTAGTTTTATAGGAAATTTATCTATATCCTTCTAAGATGACATCTTTAATTATTAATATTGATAAATAATCTGGCTGCCTCATAGAATAAGTGAAACGTTGACATTGCTGTGTTCCAGTTATAAAGGTACCTACTGCAGCTATCAAATTACAGTTTTATTGCAACTAACCATGGAATGTCACAAATTAATGAGCGCCAAAGCAGCGATGCCCTGGTTTTTTTGCTACTGAATGTTTTTGTTCTGGTTACGGTTGCAAAGGTCATGAAAATGCATTGTGTCTTACTATAAGGAGAAAAATTCGTTCATTTGATTAGTAAACGATAAAATAATCTAGATGAAATTACTTTATCACAATAGAAATCTTTATTAATCTCTTTCAGTCACATTTGCGGGTTTCCTTTTTTCCAGTACACTACCAACGCATTGCACATCGAGACATCAAGCCAGCTAATCTGTTGCTGGGAGATGGACGGGTCCAGGTGGCAGACCTAGGGGCTAGCGGGGAGCTGGCGGGCCGGCTCTCGGGGGCCGTTGGCACGCCGGCCTTCAGGGCGCCTGAGGCAGCTGCAGCTACTGACAACTATGTCGGAGAGGTAAATGATACACAGCAGTGAGTGAGTGAATGTCTAAGTTCCTCACTAGCGTAGAAAAACTTGGACATGGATCTGGAAACTGGAGTTTTGCATGCAATTTAGGGTTAGATCAGCCAAGTATCAGCTAGAAGCGTTGAAGTCCAATGCCTAGATTCCTATTAACCACGACACCCTCGTTCAGGTTAAGCCTGATCCTGGCTCCAAAGTCTTCGACATCGTCACAAACTTGTTTATCTGTCGGTTTGTTTACTGTTTATATTAAGAAAAAAGTGCTTCGTCTGCAATGTTCTTTGTCTTTTTTTACTTTGATAGGTACCTACATCATGCGCTCGAAAAACGACATCATTTCATAGGAGACTTTCCAAAAACCAGAAAAATCGTTTTGGCTCTATTTTCTCTCGTTGTTTTCCCAATTACAACTGCTCTACCAAAAGTCTTTGACAAAAAAAACCATTTTAATGTAGTCAATGTGTCTAAATTTTCAGGCAGCTGATATCTGGTCGTTGGGCGTCACGCTATACGCTATGCTCACGGGCCGCGTGCCTTGGATTGGCAACTCTGGAGCTGAGCTTCAGCGGCGAGTGCTGTCGGAACCCCTCACATATCCTCCGAGGCACCAGCCGTCAAAACCGCTGCGGCATCTGCTTAGCAGGATGCTGGAGAAGGACCCGGGAAAGAGAATAACCATGCAGGAAATTAAGGTAACATGTGTGGATTATAATTAGTTACTGATTAGTTTCCGCTTGAATCATTACATCATAAGAATAATTCGACGAATGGTGGTTTTGTTTTTGTTCGTGACCTTATCGATTAAAATAAACTGGTAGCAAAATTACAATTTAGTCTTGATCTCACCAGAAGCGAAGAAGCAGTCTACAATAAAGCACGCTTGCCTAGAAGATATCATACAGATATTTTATGAGATTATATATTCTATAATTTTCCTTTTACATTTCCGTATGTGACGTATATTTTTTAAGTTATTAATCAAAACCAAAATATAATAAGACTTAATACAATGTCAAGGTTAGCCCACATTTACGTGGAAAATCTACCGCCAAATGTTTAACGGGCAGCTGCACTTGAAAACCAGTTCACGATTAGCCTCACTTCCCATTCCAGTCTAGATGTGCTTATCATCTTTAACCACACCGTCAATCAACCTACCATTCAACTGGCTTGTCAATGTTTATTTCCAGGAGCATGAATGGGTGACGGCGTGTGGGAAAGAGCCCTTGCCTTCGGAGCAAGAGAACTGCCGGCTGGTGGAAGTGACGGATGAAGACATGGCGCAAGTCGTCACTTCCATCCCCAACCTCTCCACACTGATACTTATCAAGACAATGCTCAAGAAGCACAGCTTCCAGGTAAGCTTAAAGATAGATCTGGTCTTCAGTAGTAGCTGAAAATGTGGTCATCAAAAGCCGAAGCTAGGTCTTTTCAGTTGCCTACACGACCGTGGCTTGTGATGGCAGACGAAGTACCAAGCAATTCATTGCCGCCGCCTCCTCAATTAACTAATAAGATTTTTTTTTGCAGTAATGAAGTTGTAACATTATTTTTTAGCTATTTGAGAGCGTATCTTAACTTTAAAGAGTTCATTACTTGTGATTTTACAGAATCCGTTTTTGCGAAGCCGTGAAGGCAGCTCTTCTAGGCGCGAGTCTCTTTCTACGCGAGGTGAGGCGAGTATAGAGAGTGAAAAGACGAGGCGAGGTACCTTGGCGAGAGCAGGCCGCTCGCTATCCGCGCCCGGTAACTACCTCACTGAACGGTTAGTATTTCACAAAATACGAGTATTTTCTTTTTTAACTGTCAAAAGCTATATAAATGAAAGCGATACAATCTTGGTGCCTTCAAGTTGCGAGTGAATCGGTTTCTTATAGGCAAGCGGGCTCCATCATAGACCTCATGACATGCTTGACATGAGGTATAACGAAATCCTACTTGCAATAAAAAAAAAATTTCAACATCAGTGATTTTTAAATTCCTAAATTTTAATTTCAAATTTGATTTATCGTTACTCCGTAATAAAAGACAAATTTTCTGTATTTTCATTTACTCTTCCTGTTCCTATTTTTTAAATTTATAAAATATTTTGATGTAATTGTAATGAGACGAACGGTACGGTCTCTTGATGGTAAAATACAAAGCATGTCCATGGCCATTGCAGTGAGCGACACAGCCCTGTAGTTTTACTAGTTGTTCTTCAAACTGGAACACAGTTACACACTACTGCTTGACGACAGAATATCTGGTACTGCGGTGGTACGTACCTAGGATACCGGCTTCCTGTTAAGGATATCTACTACCAAGTAAAATTCTTAAGCCGTATAAATAGGCTTAATACACAATCCCAGTCAATGCCTACAATGTTTTTTACAGACAAGCATCGTTCGACTTGGGCCTAGAATCTGTTCAAGAAACACGTGACCAGAGTCAAGACATCACTTCTCCAAAAGACACTACAACTGCAACGCCTGCTGCATCAACATCAACGTCAATAACAACAACCACATCCACACAAATTACAACATCGAGAGTAACATTATCAGAGTCAAAAGTAACATTATCAGAGTCAAAAGTAACATCACCGGCGTCATTAGTGACATCAGCTGCGACATCGACGTCATCAAAAGTGACATCGACAGTTAATGGACAACAGGCAATGAAAGGCATGTCTAGTGGACGGTGATACCGTTCGCGCGCGAGCAGTGTTGCCCGCGAACCGTGGATGGTTAAAATTCGAGTGATGATCGAATTTGATTAATAGACTGTTGACATATATGTAAGTAGTTTATAGTTATTTTAATAAGATAGATGACTGGTATCTGAAATGCAGAATCAATTTCTAAAAATATAAAAGTTCTGACATTATCGACTAGGGAATGTTTTGCCCCTTTCCCGCAAAGTAAGAATTAGTATAGAATTTACAAGGCATGCGTATAATATGCCTATTTTAACGTTCTCTGTCAAACATGAAATTAAAACGCTACTTTTATACTTTTTCTTTGTCTTTTTGGCGTCGCACTTTGTGCATTTGCCGGTGTCGAGATTTTCATGTTTATCCAGTTGAAGAAGTCCATGTAAGACATCTTGGTCGTGTCTGATTATGCCCAAATTAAGTAATGGTAACTTTATTACAAGCTTTGATGGAGTTTTGGTAGCAACGAGAATAGTCATGTTGCACATTAAATAATCTTCTCGCACCCTCGTACTTTATGAAAACACCACTACTTTTTATACATAAACACTCGAAAAAACACAAGATTTGGAATATAATAGGGCTTATGACATTTCCGCGTTCCTATCCAAAACCTCTTAATATACTTACGTAATTATGTATGTATAACTGAAACGTAATTCTTATGAATGGGTAATAATTAAATAATGGATAATAATAATTAATTAATTATTTTATTTTTTTAATAATTATCAGTCATCTAACTTATTAGTTAGAAAAAGTGATACCTAGTTCTGTCAACTTTGTATTTAGGGTTACATTCCACTTATCGACTCAGCACTTAACCAGGCAGCACCAACAGCTGCCCTAAATAAATGAATAATAGATTTAAATTGTGATGCATAAGGTTAATTCTAATCGAGCGCCTGCGGCACGCTATTTCGCATATCGATTCTCTCGTTGCTTAATATTTTTTGTTTCTCAACCTTAAATTCATCTTATGTCACACAATTTAAATCTATACTATTATAAGATTTGATTGTTTGTTTGTATTGAATAGGCTCTGATACTACTGGACCGATCTTAATAATTCTTTTATTATTAGAATGCTATATTCACCGTGATGGAGGCTATATTTTATTTAAAAAACAATTAGGAATCCGTATGGAAAATTCAATAACGTAACCCAAGCTGTGAACAATTTGAAAAAATCCTTACTTAGCATGCGCAGCGAAAATTATTGACATTAGAATAAAGTGACGTTTTAGAGAGCAAATTGACAGCTACAAATAAGTCCGCAATAATTATCCAGTTGTCATCTACATTTTATAAAGAGGAAAGATTAAATTTTTTGTTTGTTTGTATTGAATAAGGTCCAAAACTACTGGATCGATAAATTTATATTGTTAACCGAGTTTTGTTTTCCCGTGCGAAGCCGGGGCGAGCTGATAGTGTATTATAAACTAGCGGACGCCTCCCGGTTTCACCGGCGTAGCTCCCGCTCCTGTGGGAATACAGGGATAAAAAGTAGCCTATGTCACCCGGGGATAGCATAGCTTCCCAACAAGAAAGAATTTTTGAAATTGGCCCATTACTTTCGGAGCCTATTCAATACAAACAAATATTTCCTCTTTATAAAAGGATAGATAAACGCTTGTGACGCGTGGTGCCGAGTTGATATGTCAGCTAAGGGCTAAGAGCATAAAATTTTTAAGATCGGCAGCAAAATAATATTGATGCTTTTATTTTATTTTTATTTTATTTTACATGGAAAACAAACAGCTGCTAACTTTGAAAATAAATAGAAGATAAATGAACATTCGAAAGCCTAAAAAGTTTTCACTTATGTTAACTAATCTAAGTTAAAGTGCCCCGAGCGCACACCGGCCGGGGACAGATGCAAGAATTTAAGAAAGAATTTCTATCTTATTTGTTTATTATACAAGGTTATACGCTTTCGCTGTATTATGTGGAAAAGGGGTCAATTTACTAATTATTATGATTTAAATTTTATTATGGGCACACCTTTGAATCGCAGTAAAAAATCAGTTGGTCTGTACAATCATGATTGTTGAATGAAAGGTTTGCCACAGATTTTTAGTGTTTTTCTTTTAATTATTTTAATAAGTTTAGTGTTTTTTTTTCTTTTTTTATTGATTTATTTTGTTAAGTTATAGTTTTAAGCTTAGTTATAAATTACTAGAGGTACATTTTAATGTATATGTGCACTTGAAAAATTCTAAGAAATGATATTTTTATCTTAAAATATTATAAATAAAAACCAGGTACTAGGTACATACTTAAACTGTACATAGTTTTTTAGATTTAATTGCTAGTCGCTCTTAATAACTACTTAATGTATATATTTTAAAAGTAACGTTTTAAATTTTTCTATATAAAAAAATGTATAAAAAGCGAATATATATGTATATTTACACGACATTTTAAACAAAATAATTTTAATAAATTTGATTCTCAAAATTTGACTATAGCTAGATAAGAATTTTAAAATATAGTTATATATTTTTTAGTGAGAATTAAATTTATCATTTAAATTGTGGCCATTTGTGGTACTTAATAAATTTCTCATTATTAAATAAACTTTTTTCTATATCAAAAATATATAAACTAGCAAACTTTTTTTAGAGTAAGTGATTGATTGTATAAAATAAATAATAAATAGTATATAATTCACAAAATTTGCTCAATGCTTGTTCAATGTTCCGCGTGGTAAATATTTAGCTTGATCAGAATGTAAAATATACGCTTGTAAGCGTATCAACACCAAAATAAATTAAATGACAAAGTATTAAATATGACATCATACTGTATTTATTGCCATTGATAAAAAAAAATGTAATCTGTTTCGGAAAAATAACTGAGTCAACAAAACGTATGGAATAGCTTTGGAATATATTTCAAGGTAATTTTCATAGTAGTAGACATTTAAAAATAAAATTGTATAACCCTGTCTGATTAGCAAACCCTTTCAAATATTTAGAATTTATTAATTACAATTTTTTAATGTCATAAATTTATACCTTGGATGTAATTATGACATGTAAATATATTTATTAAGCAAATGACCAATTTTCACTGTCAAATTAGCTTTATTTACATTTATATATATGCACGTCTTATCGTTAATGCGGGTTTGTCTGTGCATTGCAATATACCGTTTGAAAAATGTGAACTTCCTTCTCGTCAAGTCAATTTATATTATGAAATTCCTCAAAACCCATAATATTGTTTCTCAAAACAGAAATTTCAGAATTAAATAACTCGGATATTGCAAAGCACCGACTTAATTTTACTAAACTACGATTAATCGATAATATTGTATAGTGTACAGGGTCCCTAATTGCAAGGTTCTTTATGTTTTAATGTCATCGCTTATACTTTGTAAAATATAGTAAGTCCTGTGACAGCTGTCAGAATAACATGCCTAGAACCGGGGCAATGTCGATAATTTTATTTATCGTAATTATCGATATTTTGTTCATATTAAATTCTATATGTTTCATGTATTATTCTGTATTATATTATATTCTGCCGCCAAGCAGTAGTGTTTTAACGATACTGTGTTCCGGTTTGAAGGGCACTGCAGCTACAGGGCTGTTAAGACTATCCAGTCTCAAAGTAATGAGCGCCAAAGCAGCGATGCCTTAGATTGTTTTGCTACTCAAAGCTCTGTGTATCGCTGTAATGGTCATGAACAGGCGTTATCTCTTACCATCAGGAGAGCGTCTATTTCATCTCGGTACATTTACATTAAAAAAAGTGTGACATTTGTCTTGAGTTTCACCGTCGCAAAACGCGGTACATTATAGGCGTGACAATGTTTCGATGACATCTGTCACAAGACTCTTGCTATATTTTACCAACTGTATGCATTATTGTTTGTCAAAGAAATTGTATAAACAGTGAACCGTTTTATTGCATATGCCTATTAAATTGGTTAAAGTGACAACTGAATATTTGGCTGATAAATACATTGATTAAGATAAATTGACTTAATCGAGATGACATATTAAGCTAGACTTTCTATATAAGATTACTGATGATTACCTACTCAACAAAATAAACTTTATGTAGCAAAGATATCTCAGTGGTTAGGGCGGTCGGTTCAAACCCCAAAAATGAGCTTGAGCTGCCGGTGAAGAAAAACATCGTGAGGAAACCATAGAATGGTGGTACTTTCTAGTACTCGGCTGGCTAGCTACCACCCTAGAATTGAGCTAGCTCTCAAGTGAGGTTGCCGAAACACACCGTTAGGTGCTTGGCGGTAAATTTTCAACTCGAGGGTGGTAGCTAGCCAGCCGAGTACTATAAAGTACCCTACCAACATGCTATGGTTTCCCCTTGATGTATTCCGTCACCGGCAGCTCAAGCTCATTGTTGGGGTTTGAACCCACGCTCTTCATCATGTGAACCGACCGCACTAACCACGGAGCATCGCTATAAAAAGATACAAAATAAAAAAACAAAAATTAAATTTCAAACAAATCACAGAACTAAAATTGTTGGTCTATAAGGCATATTTGCTTTTCGTAAGGTTTTTAGGTAATTGCTAATAAACCTATAAACGCAAACTGGTGTTAAAAAAGTAAAATTTAGTTTCCATAAATTAGGTTATAAGCTGCATTAACCTTTTATCTTTTGCAAGTGTATGGTCCAAATGTTAAAGGCCTTTAAATGTTGTGATAGACATATAGAAAGCTTTTAATATTATTGTAAAATATTTTAATCTAGGTACTTATGACAATTGTCAAATTTTTCGGTAAATTCCAATCAGCCCCGTTTTTTATAAACTTTCCCACTGCTGGGCGTGGGCCTCTTCTCATTGTGAGAGAGGCCGTAGTTTACCGCGCTGGCTAATTCGATAAATGTTTGTAATTTAATATAATTTAAAAATAAAATTGGTTATTTAATTCACCCATGTTACTTATGTCTAATAAAATTGTATGTAATAAATTACAAGAAAAACAGATTTATGTATATCCAATAATTGTTTCTGTTTAAATTTTTAGTTAACTTATAGACTAAATTGTTTTATGCGAATTCCAAAGAAAGCTTTGCACTTTAATTTGAATTACAGTCAATTTGTTCAGTAAACAGATAATTTAAAATAATTCAGATCGGAAAAATTTCGTCATAATTATAATGGTATTTAATTTGTGATATGTATAAATTTAATTTATATCACAATGCCTCACCGTACCCTACTAATTAAAAATAGTATCGCACAATAGCTTATAGATTTTAAATCAAATACTGTTTTTTAAACAATCTTGTTAGATTTATGACAAATAAATTTTTTATTTGTCATTTATATTGCGATATTTATTTATTTATTTTATTTATTACACAATATGAACTTTTATTGAAAACTAATTAGAAAATACAGTATGACTGGTGAGACACCTACGATACTCGAGGACGTGATATTTGGCGATCATATAGAAAGAAAAAAAGTAACATTAAAAATAATTGTTAACTGACTACGAGGTAAACTTAACCGAAAGTTAAGTAATTAATTGCGTAACACATGGACACCGCGCGTACGCATGAGCTGGACGTTGTGAGGACGCTTGCATCGATGACGGGGGGAACAAGCATGTACTTATCGTGTGATCAAAAC
Source organism: Biston betularia (assembly GCA_905404145.2). Classification (NCBI taxonomy): domain Eukaryota; kingdom Metazoa; phylum Arthropoda; class Insecta; order Lepidoptera; family Geometridae; genus Biston; species Biston betularia. The sequence continues at coordinate 1,635,325 of FR989883.1, forward strand.
ATCGTTATCGGTAGTCTATCCACGCTACATTTATTTCTAGGGAAATTGGAACCAAAAATTAAGTGCCTAATTTTATTACATAATTATAACGAGAATCGAGTACCAAGTAATCTCCTTTAGTATCATACGACTCGTATGTGTCTCACCAGTCATGCTGTATATTTATAATTTTATTAAGACATCGTAACATACTAATAATTCCATCATCCCACTAATACTATAAATGTGAAAGTTTGGATGGATGGATGTTTGTTACTCTTTCACGCAAAAACTGCAGAACAGATTTGGATGAAATTTGGTATGGAGGTAGCTGAGACCCTGGATTAGAACATAGGCTACTTTTTATCCCGAAAACATGTAGTCGGTATATAATATTTATTGGCCATAAATAATAATAATGTTACAGGCAAGAAAAAAATTATACAATTACGCTTTGTATAAATTAAGGTATATAATTAATTATTAAGTTAACAACAAGGAATATACTTAGGTATGTTTACAGTGCAGGCTCCGTTTATGTGTTATGAGGATTCCGAGAACCTCATTGTCATAATTATATTAACTTTATTTGTAAAAGTAGCGGACGCCTCGCAGTTTCACCCGCGTAGTTCCCGTTCCCGTGGGAATACAGGGATAAAAAGTTGCCTATGTCACCCGGGGATAGTGTAGCTTCCTAACGGTGAAAGAATTTTTGAAATTGGTCCAGTAGTTTCAGAGCCTATTCAATACAAACAAACAATCAAATCTTGCCTGATAGATGAATTGCCTTCAAAGTATTTTTTAATGGTTTTTTAAAATTCGGTATGATTGGTCAAGTTTCTTAGTAACATTTAAGGTTCAGAATGAATGATTATAAGCTGGAAACTTCTATAAATCTTTATTTTGACATTCTGAAATTCTTCTAATGATTAATGCTGACTTTAAAATTAATTTTTAATTATTTCTCCATCTAAATTCTTCTTTTTCCTTACTCGTTTTTGTTTCTACTTAAAATATAATTAATGTATATAGTGTTAAGGTATACAATATCTATTTCACTTGATGAGTTTAAAATTACACAAAGTAGACAAGTAGATATATGAATGAAAATATGTGTTATCAATAAAATATTAAAATTTGTTGCATATTGTATGCTCCACAACTTTTGTCTCAAATATCAAGATCATTGGAGCCATAGAAACCAAGATATTAATTTGTGAAGAAAAACACGATTTTTGTGACATTTGACACGAGATTTTATTAGACTTTTGAGATATTTAGAATGCTATAATAAATTTTTATAAATGTTTCCATTTCATTCCGAGATTTTAAACCTCTACTATGACTGGACTAATAGTACTTTTGATGTATCTATACTAATATTATTTCTCAACATCTTTCTTGATTTCCTCCTCATCTTTTCTTGGGTCTATTCTGAAATCTTCATCGGCGTTATTAGGTTTAGAATCATTAGTAAAAGGTTTTTTATTATTTGTAGTTTCAGTCACATTTGAAACTGTATCAACATTGGGCCGCGTGTTCAAAACATCTTGATTTTTATCATCTTCTTTGTCGTTATCAATATCAACATTATTATTAGCATCATCAGCATCGTTATCTACATCACTACTGTCATTAATGTCATCTACATTACTAATGTCATTAACGCCATCTATATCACTACTGTCATCAACATCAAAACTATCAACACCGCTGTAGCTATCTTCATCATCAGAATTACTTTCATCACTCTCTATAAAATCTTCTTCAATATTATTTATCCAAATAAATCTACGTGGGCCAATACCTGAAAACCCCCTGTTTACGTCATATCTCGGATGTTTTTTAACCGTAACTCCTTTAATGATAACGTCAAAGTCCGAAATATCATCTTGGACTAACGATTTCAACGTAATGACATCGTTATATGGTATCTTGCGTAGTTTGAATATAGGTGGTAGATGTAGTGGCTGGTGTCTTATTTGAGGTCGTTGGAAGGTATTATGTAGCCAGGGCAATGGCCAGATGCTCTCTACAGAGATCACCAGAAGTGGAATCAACAATATCTGAAAAAGTAATAAGAAGACATTATCCTAATGGTAATAGTTGACGCTAGACTTACAAACATTTTTAATGAAAAAGATTAGTTGGGGACTCTCTTAAGACTGAAGTTCTCATCAAGCATGTAATGCCACAACATCTGGCGAATTAAGAATGGTGAAATGATTTCGACGATCCAAAGACCGAGCTCCGTTAGGAACTTAATTGGTTTGTGTAGGGTGAAAGGGAAAATGCACAAAATGACCCGATCGGTACGCCGGTGTAGACCCCATGTAGAATTATCAAAAACAAAATATTGCCTTTTCATTTCTTTTAAGAAAAAATTCAATTATGCTACAATAAATAATTTACTAAAAGATTTACAAACCTGTCGCAGAGCAGTCATCACGGAAACACGAACGATTCTAAAATGTGAAATATATATGGACGCTTCCATATTTAAGATAAATTTTAAATGACTTTAACTTTCGAATCGATTATTAAAACATTAAATAAGTATTGATACACTTTCCACTACATTTGACGCAAGTTACAGGCGACATTTCTTGTCTTACAATAATGTCGTTGTTATTAGTGCAGTCAAGATTTATACAATTCTACATTGACTCTTACAACTTTGATTTCGTTTTCTACTTAATTAGACTGCAAGTCAACCGGAGGAAAGTCTACGTCATCGAGTACCAAGATAAGATCTTTATGTATCAGCGTGTAGCGCGATAAAAGTTATGTATAAAATAAACTTTGTTTGCCAGGGCTTAACCTTAAGCGTTGAGAAGTCGGCTTGCTTTAAGAATTGGAAAAATAGGGTCATAGGCAGCCCGTACACGTAGCGCGCGATCCGCGATCCGCGATCCGCGATCAATGATCGCGATCCAGACTGATCGTGTACGAAGCGGATTGACGGACTGATGCTCCGGATCGCATAATATCTAGAAATTTTGAAATCATGATCGCGGATCGCGGATCGCGGATCGTGATCATGATTGAACGTGTACGGGCTGCCATAGAGTACCAAGATCTCTAGTCAATGGATCTCTAGTCGTCTTATTGATTTTTTTTTTTTCGTTAATTTGCCCTTTCGGGCAGGCTAAAGCTATAAAGCCATACTGCCTCGTCTTCAGTAATATTTCTGCTGTATCTTAACTATGGTTATCGTCAAAGTCGTCTTAGTCAAGTCCAGTTCGTGTCAGTTCGTGCCAGTCATGCTTTAGTAAAGTAGTGGCAACTTTACTATAAAGCTTCGATGGAGTTTTGGAAGCAACACGAAAACTCATGTTTCACCACATTATATCATTTTCCCACACTCGCGCTTGTAATTCGGCACTTTATGAGTAAAACACCACCATTTTTATGCATAAACACTCGACAAAACACTAGTTTTGGAAAAAAATACAACGAAGCGACACGACTCCTCCCGCGTTCCCGCCATAACTCTCGTCTTATTGATAAAAATATTGGTTTGCCAGCACTAAACCTGGATCTTTTTTTTTTTGGCCGAGATTTGTGTTTGAATTGTCTCATACAAAGAGGTTTTTTTCTTAATTTAAGCGATTAAAATGGTACCACAGTGTTGTAAATCCTATTCTGGTGTACTCGATATTTTCTCGGTAATTTTCATTTACATGATTTTTGTAAACGCTATTCAATGATTTATTTATTTGTATTAATAACCTGCATAGAGAATTTCTATAAAAAATTATTTACTTCTAGTAATGAAAGAATCAATTTGGTAAAAGGCTATATTTATTCAGTCATATGAAAAAGTTATTTACAGTAATATGTACAAATTTACAGAGCTAAAATAAACCTTAATAAAGACCCGTTGCCTAAACTAAACCTTACATCTAGTTTTTATAATATGTTTTGTTTCTTATAATCAAGATTAAAATATTGTAATCGACCTCTATCGCCATAAAAGTAAAACCTTCAAGCATTTCTAATAATTTTTTTTCTGATTACTTTTTGGTTCGGCATTCGACGAAAGAACATCGTCACTTCCTGATGCAGTATTTTTGTATTTATTTCAAAGTGTTTTCTGTAATAGGTATAATTATGTATTTAGAGTTTATTTTACTTTAATGTAAAATTAATGACAAGAACGAGACGCTCTCCTGATAGTAAGAGATAACGCAGCTATACACAGAACTTTGAGTAGTGAAACAAAGTTCAGGGCATCGCTGCTCTGGCACTCATTACTTTGAGACATTCGTCTCAACAGCCCTGCAGTACCCTTCAAACCGGAACACAGTAAAGCTTACACACTTCTGCTTGGCGGCAGAAAGACACCAATCTACAGTAGTAGATACTCAATGAAAAATAGTTTATTAATTTGGTTACAATAATGTTCATAATCCTAATCGGAATCCATGTATTGTGAAAATAATCATTCGGCTCGTTAGTTGTCGTTGGTTAGCTGGCGGTTTTTACTGCTGGCCTCTGTCTCTGGTGCGGTCAGTGAACTTGATGGTGCAGTTCCTGACAGCCATGTTGGGGTGCAGGAAGTCACTCATGGTGACGGCGGCAGGCGCTGGCCGGTCGAATGGGAAGCCCATGGGGCGCCGGTCCGGGTACTTGCGGTCACGGATGCCGCAGTACGATGCCGCGTCGTTACACGAACCCACGAGGTCTTGCTCGATCTGGACATCAGAAACATTTGAGTTATATAGATATTGATAGTTTGCCATCAGGAAACCCGTTGCAGAAAACTAATTTGCCATGGCAATTTGGCAAAACATGGCAGTACCTAAACAGATTGACGTAGGTACCAAAATGGAGAATGCAGTAGCTGTCTACTGGATAGTTGAAATTGACTTGGCTAACCTTGTCATCATTCCAATTGGAGACCATCACGAATAGCACCATAGGGAATCCTTTCGCGGTTCCTCTAGGCACCAGCATATGTTGTGGCCAACCGCAACCACAGAAATCGAACTCAGCTGCTTCAGCGGTGCCTGGGTCCCCTTGCCGCGCTGACTGGTCGCGGAAGGTGCGTTCGTAGGGAATAGTCACAGAAGAATCCACACTTCGTCGACGGATCGTATTGTTGCCTGCACGTACTGTGGAGAAAAAAATATCGATCACTGATCCAATTTTTTTGTAATGTGTAAGTAATGAGACAAACGAGACGGTCTCCTCGTGGTAATAATAACTGAGTAGTGAAACAAAGTCCAGAGCATCGCTGCTTTGGCGTTCATTACTTTGAGACTTTCTATAGTAAGTCTCAACAGACGTATAATTTCGCAAGATGCAGCACCCTTTAAACTGGAACACAGTAATGTTAGACACTACACTTTGGTGGTAGAATTTTTGGTACTGTGGGGGTACGTACTCTACTATCAAGTAAAAAGCTACTAGTGTACCAGTTTTTAAATACGCATTAAAATTCCAAAGATCTCAGTGGTCCACGCTCGGGAGGACGCTTCGACCTTACGATCGCTCGATCGATAACTTTAATAGTCAAGCTAACGTAGTTTTAGATAAATCAAAACCCCAATCAACATCCCGTTATCTCTACAAATATTAGAATAGTACAATCAGTAACAAACACTCACGCGGTTGCGAGAATTTGTCCATTTCGATCATAAGTCTCCGTTGCGTATCAAAGGACAGTGGCTGCCCACGCTCGTCAACCGTGGGTGCAATGAAGATGCGGACAGTGCCCATTTGGGGCTTACCAGTCGTATTGTTTACTTCAATCCTGTTAACAAAAGAAAAATATTGAATTTTACATCAGTTAAAAGTATACCTGGAGTGATTTTGGCGAATTTTAAATTGAGTTATTATTTTCTTTAAAAATCTCCTACAAAGAGGAAACGAAATAAACGGAAACTTACACGTAGTCGTAATTCTGATGCTGCAGATGAGTGAACCTGGCTAGCACGGAGCCACGTGGTGTGAAATCCAGTCCACGACCGAGTTCCACCGTGCTCCGTTCCCACAGGGTGCTGATGGAGTCGCGCCCCCCAGGACCCTCAATGCTAGCCGAAGACACGCGAATACCAGGGAAGTCCAACTGGAAAATAGATATTTATTCGTCGTTTAGTCCCAACCTGTTTAGTCCTAGGCAAGAGATAAGAATAGTACAAATCTACAAAATCTATTCCAAAAAAACAATATATCTATAAATCAATGAAAGTCTACAGATGCTATGGCCCACTATCAGTCAGCAATGTACCCAAGTTACAAATTTAATGTCTATTCGTTTAGGATATGAAATTAAAATAATTCTGTTCCTAATTGACCGGTGGCAACGTCCGGAAATTTAGCTGCTATCACAGGCTGTGTTGGTATAGGACAGGCCTTACTATTTTATATCACGACCACCATCACAGTCTAACGCAATGTGGGCTGAAGTAAACACAATTTTAACCGTGTTCATTATTTTTCTAGTGCGACTCTTAACTATACGACCCTCCACTTCTATTGTATTTTTACTACAGCATAAGTTGAAAGGCGGTCCATCACCATCCATAATTTTCTTGGACACGTACGAAACGTTTGACTACGTTTCTCATTTGTATTTTCAAGGAATAGAACAAACTGCTGACATCCTTTTTTCTTGACGGATATGATACAGATCTTTTCAAAGTCAAAGTGATCTTCTAAGTCTGCGAGCTTCATTGTCGACCACAACGTCACTTGCCATAAGACGAGTTGGTGATCAAACGCGAACTTATAGGTACGCGTTAAAAAAATAGCGACCAATGCAAGACATGAAAAAACGCCAGGTTTTAGATAATTCGTACCTTGTCTACTCCGTATGGCGCAAGCTTATCTTTGTAAAGGTCGAAAACGTCACGACAATGAGCATGCCAGAGGTAGAACGTAGGATCCCTCATCGTAGTCGCAGGGTCACCCACCGTGCCGAATTGTTCCTGTACAAAAATTTAAAAAATAATGAGGTCTAAGGTGGATAAAGAAACAAAACGTTTTTGTAAAACAAATTAGAAAAATACCTGAAGAAGAAAGGGGTTGAAGTAAATTTATACAGAGGTTGGCAACTAGAATTCACTTAAGAGTTCCATTTTCTGGTTATTCTGGTCAGCTCCAAGCTACCAAATCATGGTATTGTCATACGAACATGCACATACAAAGTTTCATTTCGATATGACAATTTTATTAGAAGTAGGTTAAAATTAACTTCCAAAATTTGATTACATTATTACTTAGTTACAAGTGAATCTTAATAAAAGCTACGTACCAAGTGGCGATGATCAGGGTCATGAGCGTACGCCAAGAACAGGTGCCCCATGTTGTGGTAATCGCCATAGTACGAAATATTGGGCGAAAGGATGGACGCTTCTATCAGGTTTCCCAGAACATCGATACCAGTTTCCTCATCAATAGGCTGCTGGCGCCCGTTAGGCTGAAATAAATCATCATCAATGACTATACAAACAATCGAAGGGCGATTTTTTTGTAGAATAGAACCAAAATTTAATATCTAGAATTCCTTGGCTCAAAAGTGTCCATCTGAAAACTGACACACAGACTACAAATCTATTTGGTTGCACAGAGTTCAATTACTTCTTCTATAAGAAGTTTTCGATATTGTATAGAACCAATACGTCATGTAAACGGGCTACTATTTATACTACTATATACTACCCCTATAACTCATAGAAAGTCATAAGTTCTCACCATGAGGATAGTCAGATTGTTAATAGCAGCTAAGATGCGTTCACGCCAGGTCTCCATCTCGCTAATGTCCACCTTGATCAAATCCACAGGGCGATCAATGTCTCGGACGACGGTGTTCTCAAACCTATGTTAAGTAAAGAAAGAATTATATCAGAAGTTCATGACAAAGGCTGTAGAACCATTCAGACTTACAAAATATGTTTTATCTGCATTAATGAAAAAGATACCAATGAGCTAATCTGTATTTCGTACTGAGCTTTTTTCTGTGTTTTATTTTTTACAGATAATTTCACATTCATCAATTCCACTATCCATCTACAAAATAAATAATCTTTATCTTTATCATGAATCAGTAGGTATACAACCAATGCTTAGACTTTATAAAGCCTACAAACTAAGCACAGCTGCTTTATTTAGCTTGCTTTTCATGCATGTGGCTGATACTTAAATAGGTGTTGATGTCTGAGTGTACCTGGGAGGCCAGGCGCGACTAGCGACCTGCGAGTCCAGCTTGGGGAAGTACGCCTCAGGGATGGGCTCGTGGAAATTACTGTAGGAGCGCACGCGGCCTAAGCCGTTGCAGAAACGCTCTACGTCATATCTGAAAGTAATGTTACGTTATTAGCTACGACGTTTGTCCATGTAACACTGGAAGAAATCTATATAACTTTAGACTATCTGGTTATATTGGCATTAATGGGTCAATGTTGGTGCCTCAGACAATTGAGTCCAAAAACTGATCATTCGATCTTATAACCAGCCTATTCATGGCCTGATCTACACTTGATACATTGGCTCCATTATACGTATATTAGTGCAAAAATAACCAAAGTATTACCAGGACCAGCGTAACATGAACCAAGGGTAATTTTGTATAGTCCATGATGCTCTTCACGACCTTCCATTCCTAAGTTATCTGAAATTGTACAAATCTTCAATTTCTCTCAAAACTCGTGGTAACAACTAACCTTGCCATGATCTGGTGATGCATGTAGTACAAGAGTTCTCCCCTCCTGTCTTTGTAAACGAGTGATCTGTCGGCCGAGTCGAACGGGTAGACCAGATGCCAGTGCCAGTGATGCAGGTTGATGCCGATGTCCTCGCGGAAGTACGCCACGCGCTGCTCAGGTTCGCGATCACTTGCCGTGTAGTTCACCGGGATTGTGATGGGAATCTGTTCAGAAATAAAAATGCTAACGTTCTATTTAATAGTATCGCAGTGCGGGTCCCGGGCGGCCGGATTGCTGGGACAGTAACCCGTAACCCGTCTAAGACCTGCGAACCAAGTGTAGGTTTTTGGGTTCCTGATTTCTTTGCAGTTATTTGATCTCACCTGTCCTGCGATATTTGTTTATTTAATTATACATATATTGCAATGAAATTTAGCAAATCTTACCCTGGCTCCATTGGGAACGACGGAGGTAATTTCCCTGGCACGCCGTAACACCTTCGGGTCCATAAACTTATCAGGGAAGGTCTCCGCGAAGGTTGGGATGTTCAACCCCTTGGTGTCAGGTCTGTTAATGAGAATGGCTATAAAAAATCCTGGAATCTGATCGTGTATTAGATTTCCCAAGACTTTCTATAGAAAGTATCAGGGTCCAGCAGCTTTAATATGCGTGTTAACCAGTTCAGTTTTTGAAACGGCGACTGGTATTTAGAACGATGGCAATTGACTCTTGTATGGGCTATTTTTTTTATGTAAAAGTAGTGAAACAAACGAAAGGCTCTCTTGATGGTAAGAGATAACACCTGTAACCTGTAACGTAACCATTGCATCGGTGAAATTTGAGTAATAACACAAAGGCCAGGGTAACGCCGCCTTGCCATTCACTACTTTGAGACATTTGATAGTTACTCTCAACAGTCCTGTAATTTCAGTAGCTGCACACACAAACACACACCCTCATACTTCGAGAACATCAACAACTTCCAGATATGGAAGTTTCTTCATGATGTTTTCCTTCCCTGTTTGAAGCTAGCGTGCTGACTTCTAACTCCTGGTTTATTAATAGCATATTATTGCCGATGCATCCGATGTACAGGAAAAAGGGCTTACTTACTAATTAGTTAGGTAAATGAGATCCTGGGAAGGACAATTGTGGTTTCCTGTTGACAGTGATTAAAGCAGTTTTAAGTTAGTATTGCATAGGTAGGTGCTTATGATAAAAACTGTTGTGGCTTCCGAAATAACTAACATTGTATGCAGATAAGCAAGTATGTACATTGTACAGAAACCTAAACTAGATACAAGAATGCTTTTGTAAATTATTTTATAAAAACCGACTTATATGCCGTGACGGCAAATGGCGTGTCGCTCTCTTATGCCCTGCTATATAACTAAATACAACAATTATACCTTGAATACTCAAAATGAACTTCCGCAAAGTAACACCTGAATCAATCAGGGTGTCTTAAAGTCGACAGTTAAAGTATCACTTAATATCAGCCAAGAAGGTGGTCAAACGCAATATTTGTTTTTAATAAAATACTTACCGGTGCAAAATGGCTACAGAAAGGCAATAGTTGAACATGTACGGGTTGATGCGCATCTGGCAGAATGAGCAAAGCGACTGCAGATCTTCCAAGTCACGCATACCTGTCGGAGCATACAATAATATCAATATGTAACCTATATCATGTTCAATTTTTTTTTTTTTTTTAATAATTTGCCCCTTCGGGCAGGCTAAAGCTATAAAGCCATACTGCCTTGTCTTAAGTGTTATTTCTGCTGTATCTTAGCTATGGTTATCGTCAAAGTCGTCTTAGTCAAGTCCAGTTCGTGCCAGTCATGCTTTAGTAAAGTAGTGGCGACTTTACTATAAAGCTTCGATGGAGTTTTGGAAGCAACACGAAAACTCATGTTTCGCCACATTATATCATTTTCCCACACTCGCGCTTGTAATTCGGCACTTTATGAATAAAACACCACCATTTTTATGCATAAACACTCGACAAAACACTAGTTTTGGAAAAAAATACAACGGAGCGACACGACTCTTCCCGCGTTCCCGCCAAAACTCGATTTCAGAATCATAATTATCATGTTCAAGTACCCGGGCAACCAAGCTTTGCTCGGTGTATGCAAAATTTATTGACCAATGAAAACTCGGATAAGCGTTTTACCAGAGATGCGACTTAGCTAGGTCTATTTTACACCTCTAAACCCTCCATATAGCAAATTTTATCGAAATCGTTTGATAGGTTTTTAGCAAGCACTTTGCCACTACGAACTCCCTAGCAAAGTTTTATATCAAGCTACCGTCTTACTCGTTACCTGTATAATTGTATATATTTTTAAAGTCTGTATGGATATCCTAAATCATCATCAGGTAAGTAGATGCGATCAAACACGATAAAAAAGACTTTAAAAAATACTAACTAATAAATTATTTGACTGTTTTTTTTACATTTGAAAATGGAACTATATTACAGCTAATTTGAATTTTTGTTTTTAATTTATAGCCAGTATCATTTGGAATTATGTAAGGATTGTAACAGTATTCTATACATCCAAATTTGTTTAGGCATTTCAACGTTATGATAGAATAATGAAACTAACTTTTATACATATACAGCATGTTTCTCTAGACGACGGACATATTTCATGACGTTATAATTTAGGTTTATATAGTACGGAAAAAAATAAAATAAAAAAAATTTACGCCAGCATTAAAAAGATATTGGTGTTCAAATTTTGTCCCGGGACTACAAGACTCACGGTCACCAAAAACAGCTGATCAGCTGGCGGCGTGACGCGCCTTTCGTTCGAGTAGGCAAGTACAGCGGTCGTCGCCCGCCCGCCCCGCGCCGCGCGCTCGCTCGAGCAGACGCGATGTTTGTATGTACTTATCGGTTAGTTTTAAGTACAAGTGTAATACGTACCTTTCTCCTAAATTTTCCCATTTTCCCTAATACTTCTAAGTATAACGTCAAAAAAGGAAAACTCAACGTCAAGTAGAGTTCATTGAACTTGTTGAGTTAGTACCAACGTAGCTTAGAACAGGCAAAAACATCTAATATCAGCTGTAGCTGTAGGTATTTCTCGAGACAGTCCAATAGTTCGACTAAACGAAGTACACGTATTCGTAATATGACCCGATAATAAAAATAATATCTCGTCCTGAGTAGGTACTTAGGTATTCGCGCGGGATGGAATTTTGTCAAAGTACTCTTGTACATACACACACAACTTAATTATCTCAATACTCTTCGTTGGTGTATTGATAAGGAATCGTCACGATGAGCGATAAATAATAATAATAATCATCACTCGACGCGAGAGCGGTATGCGGCGCGGCGGCGACCCGGCGGGACGGTGCGGCGTTGTAATCGCGCTGAACGCAGGTGGCGAACTGACTGCGTGACCTGTTGACCCGAGAACAGGGTTGGATTCGGGTACGTTGAAAATTATAGTACAAGACTATCAAAATTATAGTACGCCGATAGTACACTTTTTTTTTTTAATCTATGTACTTAATCAATAAATAGATAGTTAGAATCAACATGTTTATGCAAAATGTACTCCTCTTCTAAATTATATAAGTTCTTGACTATTATTTTCTTCAGTCTTAGCATGTAATCATAACTACATCTCTTATGAACTGCGAGTATACGAAAGAATAAAATCGGTACAGAGTTACAGACTTTAGTGACTAAGAGTTAGCCACAATTTTTTTCGACGCGTTCAGACTTCAGAGTTTCTTCAGTTTAACTAGACATATTATTTATCAAAGGTTTACTCTTCTAAATCAATCAGTTCTTGTATAGTACTTTCTTCATCCTTAGCATCTAATCTTAATAGCATGTCTTGTGTTGGGAAAAAATCAGTACAGTTGCCACTTATGCTGCCGTCTTTGATGGCGTCACAACTCAACAAAATGGCGTCTATAGATTGTGTTGCCAGTTTGTTTCTTGTTTTAGTTTTAGTGAGGTTCACTTTACTGAATACTCTCTCGCAGTCGGCATTGGCATGGGGCAGCACTAAGCAATCTAGGGCAAATTTTGATATTTCTTTAAACGGCCTATGGTTTGTCAAATCTTGCCAATGGTATAGTTTACTCCAAAATACATCGGTTTTTTGTTCAGAAGTGATTTGTTTGGGTAGTATCGCTGAACATAATGCACGCCACTGGTCATCGAGCAGTTGTATGTTATCAATATTTGTTATATCAGTAACTCTGGGAAAGGCAGTTACAATTGCTAAAATCGATGGGGTAATCTCTCGTTCGTGTTGGCTTAGCGCTTTAGCTGGACTCAGCGCTGAAATTAAAAGCAGAGGCTTGCTATTAAAATCGTATCTTTTTCTGATCTGTTGAGCAGATTCAACCAAAAAATCTTTGCATCTGCTAAAAAATTCTTTACGTTTTGCCATATCTGCTTTAATCTCTGGGGTATCGATTTTTGAAGCAACTATTACTCCAAGGTACATCTGTTCATCTTGCAATTGCCGCGCAGTGTCTGCAGGATTAATGTCACATATTTCGGTACGATTGACGTAATTCCGTTGCATAAAGCAAAACAGGATGTCTTTATAAAGGTCTTTAATTTTGTGGTCTAATTCCGTCACAACTACTTCTTGAGACTGGAAATGTAAATTCAAATTGGTGAATTTAGGCAGTACCCAGGTCATGAATTCGTAATATAGCTTCATGTATGGGTCTCTTAGCAAATCAAGAATTATTTGACCAGATATCAAACGCTCTGATAGTGCCATATCGGTAAAATAAAGCTTAAGCGCTTCCCATTGGTCCAAAATCCTTTTAACAACTTGAACAAGTGAAAGCCACCTTGTTTGGGACGGATGGAGCATTTTTTGCGGTTTTAATTCCAAAAAATTTTGAAATTGAACCAGTTGTGCACATCTTTTTGAGCTCATTTTTAAAAATCGAAATATACTTCTTGCTAGCTCCTCACACCTATTAGGTAATTTTTGGCAAGCTGCGCTGGCGCAGAGATGAATGGAATGGCAAGTACATTTCATAATAATTATTCCGGGGCACTCTTCTTTGAATCTACTGGCCACAGAGTTTTCCGAACCCATCATCACATTGCATCCGTCGGATCCAAATCCAACAATATTTTTTAATGGAATATTGTATCTCGTAAATGACTCGATTAATTTAGTGTAAATATTGTTTGCTGTTGCTCCTACATTCGCCTCATTCGGGTTATCACCACTGAATAAATTATGAAGGTTCCAGAATTTGCTCTTTATTTTTCCTGCATCTTCATCAAAATAACGTACAACTACACAAGAGGCTTTATTGGTAGAAATATCTGTTGATTCATCCGTCATTACACTGAACTTCGATTTTTCAAGCTTCTTGGCTAAATTCGCTTTATGACCCGGACCAATGGCTTTGTATAGTATTTTAGCAGTTTTTTTTCTAGTGAAATTCAGTTCTTTGATAACTTTAGAATCTGGTATACATTCTTTTAACACCTTGCCTAGGTGGTCCGAGACATTAAATGATAAGTTGTGTTCAGCAAAAAAAGCAGCTAACTTTACTTCCGCAACTCTAGCTAGTTTTGTTGTGCTAGGTTCCTTTGTAGCGGAAGTACTTGGCGTAAAAAAACTCGACACACTTTGGGCGCTTTGAATAATAGACACATTTTTTAAATGTTTTTGTCCTTCACTGTGTTTCGCAATCACGTGTTTTTCTGCAATAATTGAAACGTCACAAACTTTGCATCTCGCTTTATAATTGTTTGTAGGGTCCTGTGTGAGCCACTTATTGAACTTAGGGTCCTTTTCCCAATCCGGCCTATATTTTTGTTGACGATGCTTCTCCTTTTCTACCATACCACCGCTGCTCAAACGTTTCTTCTTTGGCGTAGATACTCCCGGTCTGTCGTCATTTTCATGACCATCACTGCCACTTTCCATAATTAATTAATCTAGATTTATTATTTTACGCAAGAACTCACAGACGACAGTTTGAATTTCGAATCAGAGAGAATGAATGAATGTTTGTTTCCCTGTTATCACAATAATATTAAATTAGTGTTACTATTAGATATCTTTGAAGTCTATTCCCTACGTTACAGAGTACAATTATGCTAAGTTAATGATCGAACAAGCGAATGTCGGAAGAAAAAGTAGAATTATTATGAACTATCATCTATCTAGGGGAATTCCCTGATTATCTATGATAACAGACAATAACTTTGACAAGTATTATTTTTTTTCTTTGATCTTCGGCCACTGAACGTTGTGTATTGTGCCAATTATTGAGTCCGAAAAGTGTTTAGGTCTCTGTAGTACTTTTTGACACACCATAACCCAAAAAGTTTTTTTTTTCAAGTGGTTTGGCAATGAACAGATATCATATTTACCTATTTTGGTCTTTTCTAAGTGAAGTAACGAAATTGTAGTACTTTTCCGTACTATCCTTAGGTATGGATATTATCTAGTACGGAGCATGAAATAGTAGTACAAATACTATAATTATAGTACGAAATCCAACCCTGCCCGAGAATCGCACGCACCCCCGCGCCACCCCCTCAGACGCCGCCGCAGCTTTGCGCCCGCGCCGCGCGACGTGTAGGCACAGATAGCTTACGCCCAGATTTGTTTATGCCTACTTGGATTTGTTATGTGTCTGATTACATTAGTTTGTGGGACAATTAGGTCAAATTGTAAGGTATTGTTTTTATGACGTATTTGAGTCCAGTATCGCTTTCTGAACACCCCCTTGAAATATGTCCGTCGTCTAGAGAAACACCCTATATAGTTTACATCAGTGACAAGTCAATAAAACAATAACAAAATAAATAGATTAAATTACAAATGTTAATTCAATATTAAAAAATTAATTAATTTAAATTCCAATTAAAAATTCAGTCAAATTATAAAATATAATTAATATAATAAAATATTTTGGTCAATAGTATAAAAATTAGTATTATGCTCACCCATGAAGATGTCGATGAGTTTTCCAGCCATCCTGCGGTGTTTGGGCACGAAGAGCGAGAACTGGTCCTGCTGTCCCAGCTCCAAGGGGAAAGAAAGATCTGGCAGAGCGATTTTCCGGATGGGAATCAAACGACCGGCATCGTCGCCAAAGCGGTTAGACACAGTTGTTTTCACAGCTGTATATTTCTCAGGCTGAAAATATTAATTTCAATTCGACATTTTCAGAGGGTTATAAATGAACCAACAAATAACAAAGATAACCACCAACCAATGTTTGTAGCGATGATAGCTCAGTGGTTAGCGCGGTAGGTTCGCATGCCGAAGGGCGTGGGTTAAATCCCCAACAATGAGCTTGAGCTGCCGGTGAAGGAAAACATCGTGAGGAAACCATAGCATGATGGTAGGGTACTTTAGTACTCGGCTGGTTAGCTACCACCCTCGAGTTGAAAACCTGCCGCCAAGCATCTAACGGTGTGTTCCGGCAGCCTCACTTGAGAGCCAGTTGCATTCCAAGCTAGGTGTGCTTTACCATCTTCGACCACACCGTCACTTAACATCAGGTGAGCTATGGTCTAAACACCTAGCTTGTCAACGATAAAAAAAAAATTGAGGGACCATAAAAAGTAGAATAGAATAGAATAAAATAGAATATAACTTTATTAGACACCAAAAATGAAACACAGATCACAATAAATACAAATAGGAAACAAACAAAAAAAGAAGATATATAACAAAACAATAGAATAGATACATGATGTATAAGGGCGGTCTTATCGCCTAGAGCGATTTCTTCCAGACAACCTTTGGATGGAAAGAAGAGTAAATAAATATAAGGTTGGTGTACAAAAGAAATAAATAAATAAAAGAACAATACAATAAACATATATACATATGTGATACTAAATAAACTAAATACATAGATTAGCAGGCTGATAAATAATGTATATGTACTAAATTATTAAAAATATGAATTGACTTAGCCTGTCTTATAATGGAAGGAAGGGCATTCCAAAGTAAGACAGCTTCCACAGTAAAAGAAGTGCTGTTGGAAAGGTTGGAACGAGCAAAAGGAGGAATTTTTAGTTGGAGGAAACAGGAAGAACGCAAGGAAACAGAATGAGGTTGAATAAATTCAAAGCGTTCCTTTAAATAAAGAGGAACAGTGGGAATAAAAAAGATTTTGTAGAGAAAGGAAAGTAAAGAAGGTAGAAGTCTAAAAGAGAAAAAAATACTCACGTAGTAGTTATCGGGTAACTGGAAGACAGCATTGTCTTCGCCCTTCTGCATGAAGCAGGGCTCAGTGGGCCGTTCGAAGAACAAAAGCAGGTTCTTACGCGCGTCACTCATCTTGCACGTCTTAAGCAATAAGATATTATTATAATAATATTTGTATCAACACAAATGCTCGGCTTTTCCACAAACAATCGACATAACTTATTAATGTACTCACCATGTTAAATCGAAATCTTACAACAATTCGGTATGTAAAGAAAAAAAAATACTTTGCTGATTCCAAAACCAATTCGAAATATTACAGTCCTGTACATGATTTTCACGTTTAAAACTCTTTAAACTATGAGACGGGGTTCATTTTAATAAAATACATAGAATAAACTTGACTTTCAATTTACCTCTATTGACGTCACGTCGTCGGCTGTATAAGGATTCTTTCAGTGCCTAAAAAAACAATGGCAATACTCGACAAAATCTGTCAATGTCAAGTTAACGGTTGCTGTTATACTTGTAACCTCCATACACTTATCTACGTCGTTGTTTTTTTTTTACATTGCTAATGCGTATTCTACATATTCAGCCGACCTCATGACGTCATAACTATAAAAAGTTTGAAAACGTATTAAAAATAAACTACCGCATAGAAAGCCAAAATATTCAAATTAATTTCATAAAATAAGGTTTACTATGAGTAAAAAAAATTAAATAAAGATTAAAAAAAAAACTTTACATACCGAATTAAATCACACCGGATTTTAAAAAACCATTAAAATTTTTGTGGAAAGCTATCCTTTTTACAAATTAAGTGAATATATGTCAATGAGGTTCTCGGAATCCTCATTCATGTGTAGCACATAACCGGAGCCTCCGCTGTAGTATGTTCGTTGTTGTTAGATTGTGTTAAGTACTCGTATATAGCTTCATTCATTAAAGTGTAATTGTAAGGTTTTTTTTTGTACAAGTGACTTGCCTTTAACATTATTGTTATTTACGGCCAAAAAATATTACTGATTTACAAAGTGTTAAGTTTCAAACTTCTTAGTATTTAAAAAACAAAAAATTTTGACGGCATACGCTTAACATGACATTGTGATAACATCGAATTTTTACGCGCGAATCTTAGACTGTGTCTAGTTTGTATGTTTTTTATATTATTAAATGTTTCCGATTAAAAAAGAACACTTAAAAACGAAACATAAAAACATTATTCCCACTTACCTACTGCAACGTTTTAAGATGACACAAAAAATTATAAACTATCACTATTAATATAATTAATTATTAATAAACTAATACCTAACTTCTAGCTACGTAACTAAGGAGCGATCAAGCCGTCTGCTCACGGCTCTGTGAAGGAATTATCAAAACGTCCCGTTTTATAAAGGGATGTACACACGAGTCCAAATAGAGGTTCCAAAGGACGTGAGAAGGAAAGTCGTGTGCATAACTGCGTTATACGAGGGTATTGCGTTGTGGTTGATAACTAAAGGGTAAAAACAAACAGACAAGGCAAGGGCGTAGCTACCGCCAATCACCATATCAGCCGTATCAATGATACGGGGCCCCAGGGCTAGGGGTCCAGGGGCCCGTGTGTGAGCAATTTTTTTTTAATTACACACCGCGCCTTCTCAAACTAAGCAAAGATTTCACACTAAAGAAACAAAAATTCTTGCATTAGATTAAAATAATAATTTATTGATTATATGGACAGTTATGAGGTTTTTATGTTTTTTTTTCTGGGAAGCACGAGATTAAGTGACATTGTGAATAAAATTTTAGTAATAAATCGTCAGCCTTGTTGGGTCATTGGCGTGGATTCAAATCCCACCCAGGACAAACAGTTCGTGGTACAAACAAATGTTTGTTCAGTGTCTGGGTGTACTGTATGTATTATAAGTTTGGGAACTATTCCCATTGATAGCGGTCTTTTAGATTAGTTATTATTAAAAGTTATTTTATTTTAGGTCATTTCTTGTGGGTTTATTATATGCGTTTACCAATAACTGAATAAAAAAAAAAAGTACCTATTTACAAAAAAAACTATGTAAGTATTTTATCAGTTATCTGACTTCCATAGTACCTACAAGCTTTGTTTAGTTTGAGGTCAGATGGCGCTGTGTGAAATGTCCTTAGATATTATTATTTATTAGTGTCAAAAAGTAAAGATATGAGATGAATGAAACACTCTTTGTGGCGATGATAGCTCAGTGGTTATCACGGTCGGCTTACACGCAGAATGGCGTGGTTTCAAACCCAACAATGTAGCTTGAGCTACCGGTGAAGGAAAACATCGTGTGGAAACCATAGCATGATTACTGGGATGTTGAGACTAACCATCGAAAGTCTCAAAGTAATGAGAGCCAAAGCAGTGATGTCCTGGACTTCGTTTTGCTATTCAAAATTCCGTGTCTTGCTGCAATGATCATAGACAGGTGTTATCTCTTACCATCAGGAGAGCGTCTCGATCGTATCATAACTTTTACATAAAAAAAATATCCCTCATAAAATTATGCTCGGTATTTATTTTTTGCGCTCGGTATTTTAACATTGCAGCGAATCATGGGAAAATTTAAAAGATTATATATTCGGTTTGCGTTTGACCACATCCGCATTGACGTATAAGACCTGAACCTGTACTATCCAATAATGCAGCACTACACAACTGCAAAGCGAGTATCAGTTAAGATAACATTTGTAACAACACTGGCATAATGAATTTATTGGACTCATAATTTGCTATGTCTTACTAACGAGTTTGTCCGCGTGAAATTTAACAGACAGTTTGTTCAGTTTGCAGTTTAAAAAGTATCTAAAAAAAAAAAGTAAAGTATAAAAGTTTTAAAGTATATGTTAATCCATGCTATGAACTATATGTATGCAAAATCTTTCTTTTTTTTTTTATTCAAAATAGGTTCGCGTTTGACCACACTCTGCCTGATGTTAAACAGTGGTGTGGTCTAAGATGGAGCACGCAAATCTCATCCAGATCCGTCCATCCTTCAGGATGTATGTATAACTTTATATAAAAGAACGGGAACGCCGAAGAGTTGTGTCGCCGCATTGTATTATTTATCAAAAGTTGTTTTTTCGAGTGTTCATGCATTAAAATAGTGTTTCATTAAGAATGTTTCGATTTATAACAAACATGACTTTTCGTGCTGCTTCCAAACCATTATAATTAACTCATGATTTATTTATTGCATAATCCTATACTCCTTTGAAGCTTGTAGTAAAGTCGCCATTATTTTACTTGGGCATGACCAGACTCGACCTTGGTTTACTTTGTGTGACCTGGACTGTGACTAGTTTTATCATAAATATTTGAAAATATCGAAATACTTGACAATAGATAGATAAAAACTTTTTATTGCGCATACCAGAAATAGGAAAAATGTATTGAAAACCAAATAATCTTATGAGCTAGAGCCACAAGTGGCGGCCTTATCGCTAAAAGCGATCTCTTCCAGGCAACCAAGAATGGAAAGTAGAAGAAGTAGACTTTTTTTACAGTTTTTTAATTTTGACATGAGTTTTAATTTATTTGTATTTTGTTTTTATTTTTAATATTAGGTCAATTTTTATGGTTATATCTAAAATAAATTAATGGAATTGAATTAAATAAAAATTTTATAAAATAAAACGTACACCTTGGTGAAAAGCTTGATTTATTCAGTCTTATGAAAAAATATTTACAATATGTACAAAAATACTTAAGAGTTAAAATATGCATAATTATAACAGACCCGTTTTTTAAACTAAACCTTAAAACTAGTTTCTTAACAATTATTTAGTGAGTAAATAACAATGTTTAACTATAATATCAGTTACCTTTGTGAATTCGCGCAGGTCGTTTACATATGAAATGCAAAACCAGTTTATACCGATGGACAAATATAAAATGGCCGATAACATCAGTTAATTTTTTTTTCAAATATTTATTTTAGGGTAAACATAATTTATCTGTACTTAAATTTCTTTTGTGGACCGGACTGGACTTTGTTGACTTTTTTTATTAAAACAGTGTTTGTAAAACAAAAACTCGATGTCTTACATCCAGTGTTGATACTATGGAATTTACTACATAATATTGATTAAATACGTAACGTAATGAATGTCCTAGAATTATGTGTAACACGGTGTTCGTTTTTTATTAAATACAATTTGATTCAACATAACTGATCAAAAACACATAATTAATATTAATTATCTTTAAAAATAATTAAAGATCAATTATTTAACTAATATCCTTGACTTTGAATGTAAAATGTCAGATACATCAGATAATATTAAGGTCTGACTTCGATCAAAGTAATAAATATCTCAGACATGAATGGTAGCTGTCAGATACGTATATTTTTACTAGGAACAGGGATTTTTCGTACGCTGAAAAAGGTAGTAGAATTTTTTTGTAATAAGCATGACTGGAATATTCATCTAAAATGGTGAATGTACAAGACGTGTAACCTCGTAATACCATTTTTTCCGTCAAATCTAGCGTGACTTGTAGTTATTGTATTAGTTATTAAATAGTCATTACTCAATCTGGTGATGTCAGATACATCAGATATGAATGTCAGACCTTGGATATAAATGTCAGGTACATCAGATATAAATGTCAGATACATCGAATATGAACGTCAGATACATTCTGAAAGGATCAATTTTTTAAAAGGTTTGGAGGTTATTGAAGATTGCTGGAGAGTGGACTAAATGCGGAGACTACTCTTGTCCCCTGATCCTGGTGCGGTCGGCAAAGTTGATGGTGCAGTTCCTG
This sequence comes from Biston betularia, assembly GCA_905404145.2. Classification (NCBI taxonomy): domain Eukaryota; kingdom Metazoa; phylum Arthropoda; class Insecta; order Lepidoptera; family Geometridae; genus Biston; species Biston betularia. The sequence continues at coordinate 1,656,930 of FR989883.1, forward strand.
AAAGCCATGTTGGGCTGCAGGAAGTCTCCGATTGTGACGGCGTTGGGCACGGGCCGGTCGAACGGGAAGCCCATAGAGCGCCGGTCCGGGTACTTGCGGTCACGGATGCCGCAGTACGAGGCTGCGTCGTTGCACGAACCCACAAGATCTTGCTCGATCTGGAGATGAACAAGTGTTACATAATTTTTACTTCGGTACATTTTTTTATAGCACTCATTAATGCTGCGCATACGTTGGTGTACTTAATAACAGTAGTAACTCCATTACAATGGTTCAATGCTGGTAGCTAGTAACTCCATTACACTAGTTCAATGCTGGTAGCTAGTAACTCCACTACAATAGCTTAATGCTAGTAGCTAGTAACTCCACTACAATAGCTTAATGCTAGTAGCTAGAAACTCCACTACAATGGCTCAATGCTGAGACTAGTAACTCCACTACAATGGCAAACGCTATTTTTAAAGCTCTGTTCCCCGGCCACCACTTACCCTGTCATCATTCCAGTTAGAAACCATCACGAATAGCACCATGGGGTATCCTTGAGTGTTGCCTTTAGGAAACAGCATGTGGTGAGGCCAGCCGCATCCGCAGAAGTCAAACTCCGCTGATGCAGCCGTGCCCGGGTCTCCAGGTCGAGCTGATTGGTCGCGGAAGGTGCGTTCGTAGGGAATGGTCACCGAAGAATCCAGACTGCGGCGACGCACCGTGTTGTTACCAGGCTTAACTTCAAACAAAGAATATATATACGTGTTAATTACACATTTTAATATAAAAAAAGACCAACAAAAACTCTTTATTGCTGCTCCTTTTCTTGGTAAAATTGATCACGCGTACGAGTATTTGCTACAATCTAAGCAACAAATAGTTTTTTTTGACTTTGTCTCTGACGAGTGATACTTAATTCATGTCGTTAAGGCTAGTCAGGTGAAACACTTTTGCTCGATAGCTCTATTTTAGCGATGAGGTCGCCAGCTATTTTTTCAATTATATTTATTTTTCTTCTGGATACAATTATTTCAGTGTGGACAACTCTTTATTGAGCACGCCAAAAATCAAAAGAAGTACCTACAGAAAACAAAAGAATCTTATGAGCTAGTGCCACAAATGGCGGCCTTATCGGTAATAGCGATCTCTTTCAGGCAACCAAGAATGAAAAGGACTGATTAAAAACAGTTAAATAAATAAATAAATATTGTACACACACGGCGCCATCTGGCCCCAAACTAAGCAGAGCTTGTGTGATGGAAGTCAGATAACTGATAGAACACATAAATACACACAGAACACCCAGACACAGAACAAACATTTGTTTATTCACAAAATGTTTGCCCTGAGTGGGAATCGAACCCACGCCCTACAGCTCTCAAGGCAGATACACTCCAACGGGGCTGTCAGTTGTAACACTATTAAGTTAAAATCCTTTCTACTTTATAAATTATTCATATTATAAACGCGAAAGTTTGTATGTATGGATGTCTGTTACTCTTTGACGCAAAAACTACTGAATGGATTTTGATGACTTTTGGTATGGAGGTAGCTAAGACCCTGGATTAACACATAGGCTACTTTTTATCCCTAAAACATGTAGCGGGTAACATCGCGGGGCGCAGCTAGTACACGCTAGTATACATATATTAAAAAAAATAAAGAGGCTAAGACATAAATTATGAAAAAACAGCTTATCTCACTCACGTGGTTGTGAGAACTTGTCCAGCTCTATCATAAGCCGCCTCTGCACGTCGAAGGCCAGCGGCTGTCCACTCTCGTCTGCAGTAGGAGCTATGAAGATGCGGACAGTGCCCATCAGAGATTGACCACTCGTGTTGTTCACTTCGATCCTGAAAGAGAAAGCAACCTTCTTACACTCTCACAATTTTAGTTAGGGGTCACCATAAATACATAAAGAAAAAAAATCATGGCTCCTTAATTTTACCCAACTTGCCCAAAAAATTAGTATGTTTTCAGGGACATTCATAATTTATTCAACAAGATACCTGTTCTGCCTAAAACAGACTTGGTAAAAAGTCTAAATTATCCTCTACATATATTGTGAAAACAGTATTGTGATTCAAAGTTGACAAAAGTCACGGACAAACTATTTTTGACAAAGTCTTTAGTATCATTGTCAAAAATAGTATATTATTTTGTACATACTATAGAAAAATTTGGCATAATATTTAAAAGATTCAAATAGGGTTTTTTTTACCGAAAAAGCTAATATTATGATTTTGCCTGGTCAACGATGTTATTGTTTTTAATTTATTTTTTTTGGCATTTAATTATGGATTTCTTTATAGATTGTTTATTAATATTTATATAGAAGTTATTGATTGTATATTAATATAAAATAATTAATTGAATTGAATAGTTGTATTGGCAAGGGTCATACAGATGTGAAGCGAACTCTCCAAAGTGTATCCGATAGACCACTGGCAGACGAGCAACTTTGCGTCGATGTTCAAGGCTTTAGAACCTTTTGCTCAGTAGACGCAGAAACTGTAACGGCTCGGCGCGTGTTTCGTTAGTCTAATAAGAGAAACCTTTCGAAACAATGTGCCAGTTCTCAACTGATACTCACACGTAGTTGAAGTTCTGATGCTGCAGATGAGTAAACTTAGCCAGCACAGAGCCACGAGGCGTGAAGTCCAGCCCACGACCGAGGTCTACCGTGCTTTGCTCCCACAAAGTGCTGATGGAGTCACGTCCTCCAGGACCCTCGATGCTAATCGAAGACACGCGGACTCCAGGGAAGTCCAGCTGAACCAAAAGAAGAATATCTATTACACATAAAATAAATAAAGATAAACACATGTCATCGTAGGCATTTACACGGTAAGGACGGCTTTCCTTACCCCATTCGTACTGTAAACAAATAAATAAAAATCCGCTCTGTTTTTATTAAGTGTCCCACTACTGGGTGTGGCTTCTTCATTGTGAGCGTTAGTTTGTAATTCACCACGCTGGCCAAGTGCAGTTTGACTACTACAGAATGAATTAACAGGGCAATCGTTGCTTAGTTTTTTTTTTTTGTAGATCGGCTTGCGTTTGACCGCTATCTCACCTGATGTGAAGCGAAGATGGGGTCTATGGTGGAGCACGCTTGCCTGGACGAAACCAATTCACTAGTATAAGCATCACGGTTGCTATCGTATCTCACATGGTAATACATTTACATAATCCAGATTAGGCCATGACAGTGACTATAAAAAATAGCTACAAGTCTTAAATTTAAAAAAAACTTGATAAAATTTCTTCCATACCTTATCAGGTCCGTACGGTGTAAGCTTTTTCTTGTACTCAACAAATATATCGTCAATATGAGCATGCCAGCGGTAGAAGACGGGATCCCGCATAGCAGTCGCTGAGTCACCCATCACGCCGAATTGTTCCTGGTAGCAAAAATATATCATAGCAATCATTCCTCAAAGAAACGTGGAAAATTATTATTAGCTGTATCTGTGAGTTTGACCACGCGGATGTTCGGAAATTATGTTTCAGCTCAACCGAAGCGCCTTACTAGAAAAACGTGTATTATTTCAACAACGTGTATTATTTTTGTTTTTTTTTGTGTATGTTTGTACAAAATATTACGAAAAAATTGCCACAATACATCAGTGAAACCCTCATTCAATACTGTTGAACCGTTTCTGAGATTAACAAACACAAACACAAACGCAAAGACAAACATACAAAAATTCTAATTTTTTTTGCTTTGGTAACATATGTACAAAGTGTATAAATTGATTCTCTGAAAAAGATATTTAAGGTACACACGCGGCTTGTTTACGATTTTATTATCGGTATGTATGTTTACGTATGATTATAAGGAAGTTTTAATATGAAACCAACCTTTAAAAAAATGCTGTTCCATTAAAAACTGTATTCACCTTCAAAGAAATATTAAAGAGCTGAAGTTGAACGTACCAAGTGGCGATGGTCAGGGTCATGGGAGTAGGAGATGCAGACGTGGCCCATGTTATGGTAGTCTCCGTAGTAAGAACGGTTGCGAGAGATCACAGAAGACTCCATTAGGTTTCCAAGGATGTCGATACCAGTTTCCTCGTCTAGTGGTAGCTGGCGGCCGTTGGGCTGGAAAATTTACGTCGCTGGGTAATTTTTTTCGTTTAGTTTTAGCGTCGCATTTTGAGCATTTGCCAGTGTCAACTTGCCTCGTAGCTTTAGTTATAGTCAAAGTCCAGTCTTGGTCAAGTACAGTCCTTGTCAGTCAAGTCCAGTCATGCTCTAGTAAAATTGTGGCGAGTTTACTATAAAGCTTCGATGGAGTTTTGGAAGCAACATGAAAAGTCATATTCATTCGTTCACCACATTATATCATTTTCCCACACTCGCGCTTGTGATTCGGAACTTTATGAATAAAACACCACCATTTTTATGCATAAACACTCGACAAAACAGTTATGGAAAAAAATATAACGGGGCGACACGACTCTTTCCGCGTTCCCGCCAAAACTCCTGCAGGATATTATTGCGAAATCACAGGGTTACTGAGAATCGCTGTCGAAACTCACATTCTCACTCATCACTCACACAAAATAAACATCAATGTAGTTATACCATTGTCTTCATTTTGTCAATTAATCAAAAAGTTTCGGGTACCGCTACAATGTTAAACGGCAAAGGTTTCTTAATTTTTAAAAACTAACCAATTCGTAAAGTTAACCTACTTGTTATAACTTTAACAAAAAACATTTGAACTGTAGGGATAATACCTAAAAAGAAAGTAAGAAGACTTACCATCAAGACGGAGTTGCTTTCTATAGCGGCCATGAAACGGTCGCGCCAAGTCTCCAGCTCCGAGACGTCAGTCTTGATCTGATCTACAGGTCTGTCTATGTCGCGGATGGTCGTGTTGGCAAACCTAACATGATAATGGAGCGTTAAAAAAGATTGTCAACAGTTTATTCGACAGCCGTTTGCTCATTGGTAGTAGGTATATCTGCCTTAAGAGCTGTAGGGCGTGGGTTCGATTCCCACTCAGGGCAAACATTTTGTGAATAAACAAATGTTTGTTCTGTGTCTGGGTGTTCTGTATGTATTATTAGTATGTATTTACGAAAAAAAAAGTATTTATGTATTCTATCAGTTATCTGACTTCCATCACACAAGCTCTGCTTAGTTTGGGGCCAGATGGCGCCGTGTGTATAGTCTTACGATCAAGCTCATCTCAATCTCAAGCGCCTTGCCTGACAAACGTAAGAAACTATTAGTGTCCATTAGGCACAGACCTGGGTGGCCAGGCGCGGCTGGCGACCTGCGAATCCAGCTTAGGGAAGTATCCCTCAGCGATGGGCTCCCGGAACTTGTTATAGCGTCGCACGCGCTCCAAGCCATTGCACATGCGCTCTACGTTGTATCTGAAATCAACAAAACAACATAACAAATTTGCTAATAAAAAATTCTCGAAGGCAGCTTCTTTGATCGAAAACTTTCGGTCTGATTGTTATTTTTCTGTTAGATTTGCTATATTTAATTCAAATTTGTTTTTTTATTTGTCACAGATTATTTATTCTGTTAAAAACGAACTCCATCCCCAAGATACATGCCTCGTGCTTTGTTTGAGGTTAAATAATTAACATTTTATACTTTCAATTGTAAAGTCAAATATACCTTACTTATGCCATACAACGCGGCAATGCCAGCGTTTTGGGACCTATTCCCATTGATAGCGGCCTTTTAGATTTATACCTTGAAATTTAATCTTTAGTAATATCACCTTTAGACGTTTTAAGTTTACTGAATTCCTTTTACGGAGCACTCCTTTCTATGAAATAAATTTACCGAATAATCTCAATCAGCTTCAACTTGCTCCAAGTGCTTGACTTACCTAGCAATGATTTGCTGATGCATATAGTAGAACAGCTCTCCTCTCCTGTCCTTGTTGACGATGGCGCGGTCAGCCGCGTCGAACGGGTAGACCAGATGCCAGTGCCAGTGATGCAAGTTGATGCCGATGTCCTCGCGGAAGTACGCCACGCGCTGCTCCGGCTCACTGATGTTGGCTGTGTAGTTGACTGGGATGGTGATGGGCATCTAAAGGATAAAGATTGAAACGATGTTTTTTTAACACTTATAATGGTATGATAATATGGTAAGGCTGACGCCTTGAATGAAGTGTTTCCCCTTAATAAAAACAAATGACACGAAAAAATGCGCTCTCGATGATAAGAGAAAACGCCTTCCCATGAACGGAACTCTTTTTGTACCAGACAATAGGCTTGCGTTTTACTGCCATCTGCCAGATGCGGTCCTCGATGCACCACTCACCTTGAAGAAACTAGGCATAGTTGCACTGGCGACTTGAGTACCCCCAGACTGTATCTATCCAGAAACAACTAGCCTACTTTCTATATTATATACCCTAGGTAATAAAACAAAACTTAGGGCATCATTGTTTTCGCGCTCATTACTTCGAGATACTCATTGGTGAGGCTAATTAGACCTGATGATCGCCAGCTACAGTATTCTTTGAACAGGTACTGTTATGTCGTATTGCTGATTTCTTTAAACGGTGAAGAAAACATTGTGAGGAAACCAACATGTCTGAGAGTTCGTAAAGTCTGACTCTGCGATCTGCCAATATGCACTTGACCAGCGTGGTGTGGTTACGCTTCTCATAACGCTATCTATCTATACTATTATAAAGAAGAAAAATTTGATTGTTTGCTTGTTTGTATTGAATAGGCTCCGAAACTACAAGACCGATTTCTAAAATTCTTTCACCGATGGGAAGCTACACTATCTCCGGGTGACAAAGGCTACTTTTTATCCCTGTATTCCCACGGGAACCAGAACTGCGCGGGTGAAACCGCGAGGCGTCCGCTAGTTTATTATAACTTTATTACTTACCCTAGCTCCATTTGGCACGACGGAGGAAACTTCACGAGCACGGCGGAAGACTTTTGGGTCCATAAACTTGTCGGGGAAAGTTTCCGCGAAGGTCGGAATATCCAGGCCCTTGGTGTCAGGACGGTGCAGAATGGTGACAGACAGACAATAATTGAACATGTATGGGTTGATGTGCATTTGGCAAAATGAGCATATCGACTGCAAATCTTCGACATCACGCATTCCTGGGGGAAGAAATTTTTAAGGATCAATTTCCTGACTTCAGTTGAGTTGTTTAAAAAAGTTGTTCAGTTTTTGGAACCGACTACGCTTTTATGGTACGCATCCGAATATTACTCGCGTAATCCAGTAAAAAAAATTGTATTAAAAGGAATGGTAAGTGGTAAGCAAGTTGAAGTGGCAGTGTGTAGGGCACATAGCCCGCAGAACTGATGGCCGATGGGACTGCAAAGTTCTTGAATGGAGACCACGGATCCCAGCGTAGGATCTCCACTCACAAGGTGAACAGATGACTTAAAGACCGCAAAAATACGGAGCGCTTGATGCTGAAACCGCTTCCAACCGCATTTTTACTAAAAATAAACGCAGCCTATGTCTAGTAGTGACGTCCCATGGTTGAGATGATGATGGTACGCTCGTTATAGATAACGTCTGTTTGCCATGACCATTTCAGCGATACCCAGAACTTTGAATAACAAAACAAAGTCCAGGGAAACGCTGCTTTCGCTCTCATTACTTTGAGACATTCGATGGTTAGTCTCAGTAGCTCTGTAATATTGCTAGCTACAATACCCTTCAAACTGTTCCGGTACAGTAATTTTTACACACAACTGCTCAGCGGAAGAATATCTGATAGCTACTGAGGTGGTGCTTTGTCTAGTACTTGGTAAATTTATTATATTCATTATAGGTTAGGTTAAATTTATTACAAGAATTTAATTAAAAATAAATGTTCACCCGTGCGACGAATCAAGTTTTAACCGACCGCGCTAACCACTGAGCTGTCATCGCTACACAAATGTGCTAGAGCCTCTGGATCTCACCCATGAAGATGTCAATAAGTCGGCCGGCCATCTTGCGGTGTTTGGGCACGAAGAGAGAGAACTGCTCCTGCTGGGACAGCTGGCGAGGCAGCGACAGGTCGGGGATGGAGATGTTACGGACTGGGATCGTGCGACCCGCATCCCCGCCGAAGCGGTCGGAGAGGGTGCTCGTCACGCTCTTGTACTTGTCAGGCTAAAATAATGTGTATAAACAAATATAAAGGATACAGCTTAGGGGAAATCTGTTCGACCGTCTCAATATCAGCTCTTTTTAGTTGATAAATGGATGCCAGCATCTTCCACAGGTCTTTAAAAGATGAAATATGCTGACATTTCGGAGATTGAGCCTTGGAGTTGCACGACTTGGTTCCCCCTGCCCTTTTTTACTACCGGACGGCCAGACAAACGCGACCGAGGCGTCACCCGTACAGGCGTACATGGTGGACGTTCCTCATGTGCGCACTCAGCGCTTCTAATCCACATTCTTTATTCGCACAGCGAGGATGTGGAACTCTTTGCCGGAGTCTGTGTTTCCCGAAAAGTACAATATGAGTATCCTCAAATCAAAAGTGAACAGGTTCCTCCTTGATAGGACCCTACCTTGTTAGCTCATTTGATGGGTTCGATTCCCAACAGAACAAACATTTATGTGTAGAGAAGTGTTTGTTCTGTGTCAGGGTGTACTGTATGTATGTATTACAATAATGTATTTACAACAACAATAAAAGTATTCTATCAATTTTCTAGTTCTCATACTTAGTACCTATACCTACACCTACACGCTTGGCTTCGTTTGAGGCTAAATAGCGCTGTGTGAAATGTCCGACGATATTTATATGTCAAAAATAAATTCCAGAACTCACGTAATAATGGTCAGGAAGCTGGAAAACAGACTTCTCGTCGCCCTTCTGCATAAAGCATGGTTCCGTGGGCCGGTCGAAGAACAAGAGGAGATTCTTACGGGCGTCACTCATCTTGAACTGCTGGAAACATTTGCAAAAAATCATCAAAATTGATCGTCGTCGTCACGTCGGAAAGACAAATGGAGTTTATAGCGAAAATTGACAATTAAATCATGGATGATTATGTTATTAAATGTATGAAAAAATGTATTCCTATTTACACCCAAGGTTATAAGCTTAGGGTATTTTAAACCGAAAGGATGTCATTGTATTAAACATCTTTGATTATGGGCACAACTTAACCAATAATATACAAATTTACAATTTGAAAAAAGCCGACTCCATGACCCTTAGGCGAACTAAACGCACTGCTCCGATGAAACAGCGAGGTTTCGGAGTAAATGTAAATATCATTGGTGTGTATACAATTTCTAGATTTTTGTTGATTTTTTAAAAACCGCTCCATCGATTTCTATAAAATTTATATGGAACCACCTTTGATGATCTATCAAGCAAAAAAAGATTCATCAAAATCGATTCATAATTGGCGGAATTATCACGTAACATACCTACATACAAAAAAAAAAATCATTGCAAAGCCTTACGAGATAAATCAAAATAATGAATGTGCTACGTTAGTATCTACATTGCACCCGTGCTAAGCCGGGGCGGATCGCTAGTTTATTATAAAAAATAACGTGACCCCAATGAAAGATATTAACAATGATTACAAAGACATCATTACAACATATAACCCGATAGAAAAATGTGATTGAGATGCAAGAAAACAAATGCCTGACAAAAAACTTACCGTAAAATTGCAACTACTCACAAAATCTAAACTTAGGACAAAACTAAGTTGAAAACTTAACACTAATTCCTAATTTGTAGAATTTGACGTGGTAGCAAGCCGTGAGACCACGGCTCGATTGTTAGTAGACGGACTGACGTTTATACTTTTATAGATAGAAATGTACACACGATTTCAGTTATCGTGTTTGACGGCTAGCGATGCCGTGTGCATACTCGTTGCTACACAAATTGGGTGCAGGATATTTTGTGGTTAATATGATTGCGTAACAGGCAGTATGTGGTCAACCGTGCTAAACCAATTTCTCGAAAAATATTTCATAACTTGAAACATTTCGGAGAGTGTGCGCTTGAGCTGCACAATTTGGTTCCAATGCACCTATCTTTTACCGGACGGCCAGACAAACGCGACCAAAACGTCATCTGTACATGGTGGATGTTCCCCATGTACACACAAAGCGTTTTGATTCCACATTTTTCATTCGCACAGCGAGGTTGTGGAAGTCTCTGCCGGAGTCTGTGTTCCCTGTTAGGTACAATATTGGCGTCTTCAAATCTAGAGTAAATAGGTTTCTTCTAGGTAAGCGTGCTTCATCTTAGACCACACTACTGTTTAACATCAAGCAGAGTGTGGTCAAACGCGAACCTATTTTTAATAAAAAATAAATAAAAAAACATCTAAGCGTGATACATCTCAAATGATTTACAGTAAAAGTTCCTTATTCCTGTACTCGCGGCTAAGAAATTCATTATTCGCGGATGCAATCGGTAAACAGAAAATAAATGGGTGTCATTTATTAACGTAACGACATCTTTTGAGTATGTATCTACTGTTGGTGGCGGCTTTTATAAAAGATGTAACAGAGTGGACTAATTTCAAACTAAAACAAACCTTACTGCCACTGTGTAAAGGCCATTGTCGTGTGCCTTATTTTCAAATGGCAGCCTAATATCATTCTGAATTTAGAGACTTTTCAAAAGCGACAAAACAAAAAAAACAATATTTTTTAAGTACCCAAAGGGTAAAAACGGGACCCTATTACTGAGACTTCGCTGTCCGTCCGTCCGTCTGCCACCAGGCTGTATCTCAAGAACGGTGATAGCTAGACAGTTGAAATTTTCACAAATGATGTATTTCTATTGCCGCTATGACAACAAATACTAAAAATAAAATAAAATAAATATTTAAGGGGGGCTCCCATACAACAAACTTGAGTTTTTTAAAGATAATGGTACGGAACCCTTTGTGCGCGAGTCCGACTCGCACTTGGCCGGTATTTTGTCTAATCACACACATTTCAAACAGCTGGACACAGAACATACATTTTTAATAATCATAACTACCAAATGAGCTAACAGGTAATTATGAGCTAGTGAATTATTAATGCTAATAACTATTATACAATTATTAATCAAATACATACCTTGCTAATTGTTTTCCTTATTTGGTGACCGCATATTGTTGTTATATTTGCAAGAAATTTATAACTAAATAAATACCTACTACCGCTAAGATTCCACTTCTAAATTACCTAGTCTGTCCTTGAAGGTTCGTTTACTTTTTTTTTTTAAATTGTAGATAGGCTTGCGTTTGACCGCCATCTCGCGAAGATGCGGTACTTTAGTAACTTAACTATGCATAATGTCAGTCTTACTTGGCGATTTTCAACTTGAGCTATCATCTTCACGATGTTTTCCTTTACCGGCTCAAGCTCATTGTTGGGATTTGAAGCCTTCGGCATGTAAGCCGAGCACGCTGCCCACTAAGCTAAATGGATTGATGTTCTATGTTGACTATAACGTGTCTGAAATAAATGAATTTCACTATTGTATACTTCTACTTTTGTAATTGTATTCGTCACTCTGTAAATACATGGCGTTAGAACACGCTATTCGTTTTAAATGCATAATTCATGTATGCAAATATAGGGTTAATTTATGTTTTTATTTTGTCAAGGCCGAACGGGCCTTGAAATAGGTAAATTCGAACCTACGTGATATTTACATACCTGAAAAATTTTCTAGATTTCAATATTAAAAATTATGTGAAAAACAACATAACAGTATTTTACGTCAATTTTAGTTTTCAAAATAGATCAGCGCCACTGGCTTAATATCTATTTGTGATACATTTGTTGTAAAAACTTAAATTGTCCACGTCTTTTTTAATTTTCTCACTAGACCGGCGTATATTGATACGCACGAAATAATATGATTTGGATATATAAATCTCCAAGGCAAATGTAATATTAGTTAGTTAATTATATTTGTTGAAAAGGGTCATTATGAACTACTCTTACTATGATACTAAGCCTGTAAACCATAAAAAAAATAGTCAGTTGATCAATATTTTAAAAATGTCGCCTTTCAACAAAATGTTTGGAACACGTGAATTTTTTTCGCAATTTAGAGTTGCGAAACCTGCAACCCCTTTTCAGCTGTACACCGAGTTGTTAGCTTACTATGAACAGAACTCTGAAATCAACACAGAAATGTTGCTCCATACATTCGGTCAACGAGGGTTAATGAACTTTTTTTGAACACCTGTTTTTTTTTTTGTAATTTTGGCACAGAGTTGTGCCTCTAGTAAAAGTTGTTCATAATGATGAAATACAATGGCCCCTTTCGTCTTAGACTCTTAGTCCATCAAAGCATGTAGATAGGTAAACGAGATTTATGTTCTACTCATTTTAGAATACGTACCATTACATAAAGATAGGTAGATTCCGCTATGATCAAAGAGAAAACCATGGTTGAGGGATCAAAGTGAAATAAGTTGTATCTACCATGAAGCGACACCGTTTCACTGTAGGTATTCCAAAATCTCCAACGGTTCGATTCTACTTTCATCGTACGAACCGCAAAACAATGTATTGTGCTGCCAGAGTATGTAGGTGCTCTCCGATAGATAAAGTTATGGTGTCAAGTCGCGAGCGGACCGTTTTTTTACGGTATTCATCTTCGCTCAACATCAGGCGGAATGGCAGTCAAACGCAAGTTAGGCAAAACCCCCTTCAGAAGCTATACTATATTATTAGCACGAAAACCATAGTAAAAAGTATGAAAAAGTTCTAAATAATGCCGCCAGAGGCGCTGTCCCAGTTTCCTAATAAGTTTCTGCACTCGCGAACAGCGGCGACCTTAGCTGTTCCGAGGCCCGGGGCGACAGATCATTGCGAGGCCCTTTTTCTGTCCGTTTTACTAAAATACTAAAAAATTAGTTCCAGTGCTCGAGTGGCCGTAACATGCTTGCACTAATATGAAACAGTGCATTCAAGGGGGTTTTGTTGAGCGAGGCGCGAGATACACACACATAATTATTTTATATTGTACTTTTTTCTACGAGGACGCGAGGCCCCGGGCGGTTGCCCTGCTTGCCAGCTCCTAAGCCGCCACTGCTCGCAAATCTATGTTAACCGCTCTGAACCATGACAAGTTTCGACATATCAACCATTTGATAACAAAGAGATTAAGATATTTTCAGTGTCAGCTTGTCTTGCCCTGTGACTAGGTTTTCTCTATCAATAAGACCTAATTCCTTATCCTAATATAATGGAAAGGGTGAGGAAATTATCATGTCAACCGAGTAGCAATAAAAAGAAAATACACACTTTGCTTTAATAATATCTTGTTCGATACTTACACATTTACAGTAAAACAATAAACAATGAGTACTTGATACAAATTTTATTGACCTCATATATTTACTACAGATAAATATACAAGGTATAAGCTTGGGGTGCACTACGCCGGAATGGGGTCGTTGTACTCACAATCACACAAAAAAAGATCTTTTTTTCATAAAAAAACTTTTAATGACCTTTACCCAAATGTACAGCTTTCAAGAGTTATGGCGATAGTAAAAGTTTTTTATAATGAGTACAAGGACCTTTCGCCTTAGTATACCCAAAGCTTATAACCTTGTATGCTAGCTAAAGAATGAAACCGGGTTTTACATTCAAACCAGCTGTGCCCCTGCGGTTTCACCCAGGTATCAATATCTAGTGTACCTGACATAACTAGATACCTACTGCATAGATCCAGTGATCTCTAATACTAAGCCATAAGTTTCACTTCCCCACCATTAGCCTACAGAAAGTTGTACAGAAGCAAATGCTTTTGTAGCAAAGATAGCAGTGGTAAGCGTGGTCGAACCTCACGCAGTATGGCTCCAAATCCTTACAATAGTGGTGCTAATGAAGGAAAACATCGTGAGGAAACCATAGCATGATGGTAGGATACTTTATAGCACTCTGCTGGCTAGCTACCACCCTTAAGTTGAAAAAGTGGTTCTTCCATTTCAGGCTTGTATTTACATCTTCGACCAGTCACTAAAATTAGATGTGGACCTGTCAATAAAAAAAATTCTCACCCTAGTGTGTCAGCTGTTAATTCCTACCCTCTACATAGTACCTGCCAAGACTAACACTTCCCAGTATGTATAGTTATATTAAATGAAAACTATTCTGGATTTGTAAGAAAGTTTAATAATAGAAGTATTGAAAATATCTCCAGTGAATATTATAACAAAAAAAAAACAATAAATTTAGTTAGGTACTAACATATGACTTTACGCTATGCTAGGTATAAGTCTAGGAATTAACTAAAATTTTAAATATAAATACACTAGGAGTGCACGTCACGGCGCGCCGGCGCGTCTCGAGCGCCCCCGGCTAGCTGCGGGAATGTGAGGAAGCAGACGAGAGGCGCCGGAGCCGTTACTGAATACTGCAGTGGAGGCCTAGCCGCTCTTGAACAGCAGGATGGCGACCTGGCCTAGGTAGAAGTAAATGAAATGGCGCGTCTCATGTGTCACGTACGACCCGAAGTTGCGCCCAACGATGCAATGCCACGTCGGGTTGTACTTCTTGTCGAATTCCTTCTTTATAAACGCAGCAATGTCCTGAAATTAAACAATATTCCATTGTTATAGTATAACAAAGTTATGTGCCTAATCATTTACTTAGATCTTCGAAACCTATGCAAGGTATTGTATACAGTATGACTGGTGAGACACGATACTCGAGGACGTGATATTTGGCATCACATGGGAGGAAAAAAAATAACATTAAGGCCATTTATGGACAAATGGGGCATAATTTTACAGTGAAATCACAGCATTTATTTTGGTCCTTATTTGCGGTAAATCACAATTGCTTCAATAAAACAGTAGATTATTCGCAGAAAATTAAATTTCTGAATTATTTATGATTTTTGAATAAAACAGTAAATTATTAAGTTTTAATAAAGCAATTGTAATTTACCGCAAATAAAGACCAAAATAAATCCCAGTAGCAGTGATTTCACTGTGAAATTATGCTCCATTTGTCCATAAATGGCAAAAATGTATTTGTATGGAAATCGAACCACCTTAAAAATAAATATTAACCGGACTACTAGGTAAACTTAACCGAAAGTTATGTAATTAATTACGCAACGCATGGACACCGCGCGGACGCACGAGCTGGACGTTGTGAGGACTCGCGCCGACGACGACAAGCACGTACTTGTCGCTTAATCAAAACATTGTTATCGGGAGTGTATCCACGCTTCATTTATTTACAGGGAAATTGGGGCCAAAAATTAAGTACCTAATTTTATTACAAAATTATAACGAGAATCGAGCACCAAGTACTTTCCTTCAGTATCGTAGGTGTGCCACCAGTCATGCTGTATAGTTTTCACTTGTTTAGATATCTCATCTTCATACGACTGTGCAAAGAAATGGCAGACCAGTTCTTTTAAAAAAAGTAAAGGAGCATTGATAGTTGTGTTGCTTTTATTGCTTATTGTGTGGAATTTTACTCATACCCTGAAATCTATGAAAAATGATAAATTCGCATCAACTGATCAATGTTCCCTTGAAAACAAGATTTTCAGACGGTTTGCTATAGATTTTTTTTTTGCCTCATTTTTAATTTTCTCAAATGGTCTCCTGGGTACGTGCGACGCTTGTGGTGTCTGAAAATTGTGTTTTCAGTATCTAAAATTTATCGTTCAACTACATTCTGAAAATCAGACATTACTATGAAACAGTTCGGTAAAATTTTTTGACATCTTCGAAAATGCGGTCAGTTCAGACGTGACGCAGAAAATTTCTGAAATTAGTATGTTTGCAATCAGAATCACCAAATCTATCGATTTTATACCGTTTTGATCGTAAAACGATAATGCAAAAATTTTGGTCGTGGTCTCTCGTACTATATACAACGTCGATGCAATTCAGTAGCTTCAAAATGAAATGCAAAAATACTGCTCGAATTCCAAGGGTAAGAAATAAGCCAGCCTTATCAAATACAAATATTCAATTAATGTGACAGTCACTAAACAGTGTTTAGGCTAATGATACCAGTTACCACAAAAATGTATCAACTAAATTGTATTCTTAATTATATTCACATCAAGTTGTTACTAGGTATGTATAGTTAGATAAGAACTAGGGTTTATCATATTGTCACAATCTATTTGAAATTTTCAATTTCCTTTTCACAAGTGACATTTCACATGGGTAAGAATTTGAGCATATGTTTAAGATCTGTGTTTAAGAGATGTTTAAGACCTGACAGAACAAACTGATGACAGGACAAACTGATGATGTTACTAATATCATAAATGTGAAAGTTTGTGAGGATGTATGGATGTTAGTTTGGTGCACTTTCACACAAAAACTACTAAATGGATTTGAATGAAATTTGGTGCAGTTTTTGGGCTTGATTTACATATAGGGCACTTTTTATACTGCAAACTTTTTGTTAAACTTCACGCGGACAAAGTCGCGGGTAACTGCTAGTATGTCATAATAAGCTAATGCTCCCATAGAAAATGATAAAGATTGTAGCACCACAATGCAGGAAAACCACACAACTCGACTACCGTGAGAACTTTTGCACACTGTTTTAGCTGTTGCCAAGTTTGTGTAGACATGCACACCATCCTCTGTAGTTCTTCAAATCATTTGAAACAAAAAAAATCAATACTTCCAACCTTGGTCTGCCCTCGTTTTGCATTCATAGTGATATCATAAAGTTTTAATCAAATTGTTATGGTGATAAGGTATGGTATTTTAACTGAAGGTTTTCAACTAAAAAATTGTTTATTTCATTTCTGTGAGACCATTTTATATTAAATTCTTTCACGTTTCTGTTGTTACAAATGAAATTTCAGCAATTCGGGTTACCATTAGTCATGGCAGTGCTTCACTAATTCTAAAATACTGCATGATAATCCTGAATTAGCATTTTCTAGTCTGTAAAATCTTATTGTCAGCTTTTTCTATGAATATTTATTGATGCCAGTGCTTAAAAAGGCATTGCTTGAAGTAAATTTATCAACACCTTGTGTTAATGTGGAAAATATTCTGCAATGATTTTATCTTTATTCAATTGAGTTGAAAATGATTAATCCTTAGTGTATATATAGATCATGTTTTTAATTAACTATCAATAAAGAGCCAAAAGTAATATTGAGACTATCAAGTCACTTTCCAGGCCAATTTTAGTAAAAAAAAAACTTAAAAAAGTTGTTGTCATATACCTTACCTTGCATGCCGAAGGGCGTGGGTTCAAACCCCAATAATGAGCTTGAGCTGCCGGTAAAGAAAAACATCGTGAGGAAACCATAGCATGGTGGTAGGGTACTTTCTGGTACTCGGCTGGCTAGCTACCACCCTCAAGTTGAAAATCTGACACCAAGCATCTAACGGTGTGTTCCGGCAGCCTCACTTGAGAGCCAGTTCCATTCCAGACTAGGTGCTTTACCATCTTCGATCACACCTTCACTTAACATCAGGTGAGCTGTGGTCAAACATATAGCCTGTCAACCATAAAAAAAAAATGAAATGTTTGAGAGGTTCTCTATTTCTCATAGCACTAAATCTGGCAACATATCCTTAACTCTTGCTTATACCTATAAAGATATTCCTCAATCTAATCTAGCATGATTGAACCAACAACAGTAAATTTTTTTCAGTAATTGAAAAACCTCGAGTTTCCTCGAGAGTTGTACCGACATTGGTCCAAGAAATTATAAAAGTGAACTTACCTTTTCAATGTTGAATTTTTCAAGCGCCTGTGTCGCGCAGTCAACAGCATCCTGCTGCATCTCTTCGCTCATGTCAGCGTTCTTAATCACAGCCTTGCGGTCACACATCTTGGCGGTTATCGGGCTAAACAAAGAAGTTTTTGCTAGATAAATAGTTTTTATTGGATCTGTGGGTTAAGAAGTGCTGTGAAATATATCAAATTTTTTTTTTAAATCAGGTACCTTTTTCTTTGTATTCAAATAGTATTACTTTGTCCCCTTCTACTGGGGATCTAGACATTTAGAATACAAATTTATATAGTTGTAATATGGAGACAATGTATAGATTTATTCATATTTTATAGTGGGTTTCAAGGTTTGATGTGTCATGGGTCATTGAGCTTAATCATGATTTTATTACCTTTGTAATAATAATATGATTATTTATTCTTCTCTTCTTTTGTCATTGTATACTGTTTTTAATCTGTCATGAAATGACAGAATGCATATAATGCTGTCAAATTCTTTGGTATAGGTTTAAATAACAATCAATCGCGATAAAAAGAGGTTTTAAATGAAATTTAAGATACTGAGATACTGGACCTAGGTTAGTTTTAGATTTGTTTTGGTACGAGGAACTTCAATAAACCTAAGCGATAAGGCGGGTTATCGAGGATAGAGCCGCGTAAATAGGCATCATCACGATATCTCGAGTGGCGCATCACGCGTGAGGAGAACCATCGATTGTTTATGTTCAATAACGATATAAATAGCCACAAAAGGTCAGGCGGGAAATCCGGGGGATGGGTACCCACCCCCAAAGGGTAGGTTGGCGAAACTAGCGCAATGCGAATTTTATCTTACAAAACGCGTAAGCAGCTAAGATTACCTGCTAGCTCGCGCTGTCTGAATCGGCTTTTTCGTGGTGATCCTAACGGAAGCAGTAGCACTGATACCCGTCATCAAAATTTATAGAATACTACACGGGAGGCGCACACATTTCTCAAGTAGATAGACCTCGAAACTTTACCGATTATCGTGCTAACCCCGATTATCGTCATAGAAACATCGTAGTTTAATCAATAAACCATGTTGCTGCACAATTTAGCGCATATTTTCACCAATAAAATACTTGGCCTCAGGACTCACGAACACCATTTTGAAGATGTTGAAAAAATCACGAAACTTTCACAGCGTAATGCTAAATAAACAATATTCCAATATGAAAATAAATAAACCAAGAAATACTCACTTTTGCTTCAGTAAATGAACAAATTCTCACGTAAAGATTTTGATAACCGGAGATTCAATGCCTACTTTCCAGAGGATTCTTTCAGAGGCTTCTTTCAGAAGATCACTTCGAAGTGCGACAGAGGGCGTTCTAATTCCAAAAAAATTCAAAACATCGATATGATTTTTTCCTTTTTGTTTTCGGCCAATATTAAATCGACTAAAATGCATCGATGAAAATAACTTTATAATAATAACTGACTAGGTGCAAATCAGACTCGTGCATCGAGGATTTTATGTCATTGCAAAACATAATTAAAAACTTATACTAGCCAAAATCTTTTTTCTTATTAGTGATAACTACGACGTATTATTATAATTCTTGGTAATTTTTAATGTTAATTACGCTACTAAGACCGTGTTAAGGTTTTTATACGAACTAAAATTACAAAATGAAAATGTTTCTTGGGTGAGTTGTTCATATTTTATTAAAATACTTACTTATTGTCATAATAAAAACTACAATTATACATCCATAAAATAATTTGAAATATAAACTGATTCTACCAGATTAATTTGTTATAATTTTAAACGTACCAACTGACCGAGTTTATTTGTGAAGAATAATTGTCATGATTATTATCTAATGTTTCTTTGTTTCAAAATTACACAATTAAACGAAATTGTTTGCAAATTCTGCATGTTGATTTAGTTAACTCATTCATGTATTAGTCATTGTTGTATTTTCGTTTAAAAAATATGAAATGTTAGTATTCTAAGAACAGGTTAATATTCTATTCTAAGATTTTAATCGACTTACGAATTGAAGATTAACCGACTAAAGAATTCATCATTCCTTTCACCACTAGTATTTAGTAACGTCAAAAAGAGTTTCCGTTTCCTTTTGTCATTTTGTGGAAGACGATGTTACCATTTAAGAATTTTTAACCCGAAAAAAATGGGTTATCAATTTGTTGAAATGCGTGGCTTAATATTATTTATATCAAAGTAAAATTAGTTATTGATGATATCCACAACGTTTTACTGCCATCATTGTTTGCCGTATTAGCTTAGAAGCAAATGCTTCGAAACCATTTAGGACTACGATTACACGAATAAAGTAGAGATCGTTAACTACTTCATAATATGGAGAGAGATTTAATTATAAGCAATTAGTATAAATAAAAATAATCATTGTAGTGATTTGAGCTAGAAATTAACATAAACAAATTTACTGTGTGTTTACTAATGGTCATTTTGACACATTGCCGTTGCAAACTAGAAGAAGCTTGTTTGTATGTTTCTGCTTTTCAAATTACAAAAAAAATAGGCCGGGTTTTATGTAAGTAACATGGGCCTATTATAATACACATATATTGTATTATTATTTAATTAGCTCTAATCTTAACTACAGAACTTGATAAATTACAGTAAATAATATTTTGCTAAGTCATGCACATGTAATTGCAATTGTTTTATTGATAACATTACTAAATTAATTCTTGACCACTAATGATATGATACACATTATTAAAGTCCAATATTCATCATTTTTACCTTGGAAACATATTAAAAAATATAAATTATTTAAAAAAAAACATTATATTATAATAAATCGCAAAAAATAATTGATAACACCATTATAATTATTATAAGTCATACTAAAACTAAATCATAATCAGTCACCTTATTCCTATACCTTATGATGGAATTAAAACATCACCATGCTTATCTTTACAATAAAAACATTCCTTGTTTGGACAGTCACGTAAAAATATCAGAACTGGGAAAAATATTAAATTTGGGGAAAATTTCACAACTAGACAAGACAACCCTATACGCCGTGCCGTGCGGTGCCCCTGCCCGCCATATTGGATCTGAAAGCGGCGTTGAGGCGCCTTTATTTTCGAATTAAACATTAATCGTGATAATTTGTATTTGTTTTGTGATTAAAAGACACAATAATGTCTGGCGGAAGCAGCAGTAACCGAAATGAGTGCAGGATATACGTTGGAAACTTGCCCCCAGATATAAGAACAAAGGATATCCAAGACCTATTTTACAAATTCGGTAAAGTCACATTCGTTGATCTGAAGAACAGAAAAGGACCACCTTTTGCATTCGTGGAATTTGAGGATCCCAGGTGAGTTAAATCACAATTTCAAGTTATAATAAGTAAACAACTTGTCATGATTTTGTACCTACCTATACTTAATGTATGTTCTGTCACTTGAAAACAACAAGTTTTATTGGATTACGCATAAACTGTCTACTTACTACATACAGTTATTGAAAGTGTTCTTCATTTATAATGTATTCTAATTGAACATTAGAGAAGGACTTTTAAAAAGTATTAGGTACAGTGGAAAAGACATTAAAGACAATTGTTATCACACTACTATACAAATAAATGAAATTGGTCACATTATCATACCATTCATCATGCCACTGATAAGTGTTGTACTTCTACTGATAACATGTCATCAAAGTTAAAAGATTATGTATGCAACTAATGATATCAAGATAATTTTAGATACATTTTTATGATCATTTTTCTTAAGGAATTTTGCATTTTACCATATTCTTCCAGGTTGCACCAGTTAAGACTAAATTAAAGTAATGTCTTGAAATTGAGTATTGTCTCCATCTCTTAAAGAATGTGTTCCAATGCTATCTATAGTACAAACAGCTTAACAGCTTGTGGAAAGTAAAGGGCCGACACAAAATGTACATTAGCATATTCTGTTAGCCTTATGGAGCTGACATAATTGACGAAAAGTATCTGGCAAGAAAAATTTGAATTAATTTATTTATAATTCCTAGGTTAATTATCAGTTGTTAGTCGGTTTAGCCGCTAGGGCTTGCCATATTGCAATCATATGAATGTTTTTTTTTACACTATACAGTGCTCTGGTTCTCGTAAATGTTGACTTGCCAATATTTAATTATTAGTGGATGCTTCACTACTGTTTGTTAGACAAATTACTTGAGATATTGATATTGGCATACAGGACCCAAGATCTTACTAAATGTAATGTACTATTGTGGTAATTGAGTTAACTTTCTAATATTTCTACTACCTTTACTTTTTATCTTATATGCTGTGATTGACCATGTTGTAACATCGGGTTATGCTTCGCTCATTTATGATTTTGAATGGTACTATAAAATCTCTGGTAGATTTATTTATTATGAAGCGTGTCTTAGGAATATTTATTATTTTATTTTTATGTAAAAAGTAATGAGACAAACGAGACACTCTCCTGATGGTAAGAGATAACACCTAAACATCTAAAAGCTAAAAAAAGTGTGACAATATTGTCACAAATAAATATGATAGTCTTATAAATAATGCAGTAACATTTATGTACATAGTGTAAAACCTGGCTGATACTTATCTATAGATATAATCATTAATTGTTATTTTACGTTTTGTCGCTCTCAAGTAATTTATATTACCTAACAAATACTGGATAGCCTTCAGAATAATAATGAACACTTGTACATGTTTCAATGTTATTTGCATTGTTATATTGTTGAAGAAGTGATAGCTCGTCATTAGCAATGTTAGGAAATAATGTAAGTCCTACCAATTATTATGACACATCTACCTACATGCGTTTGGGACTGAACTATGTTACCTTTGTTAATTATACAAATACTTTATTGATAACACCAATGTTACAAGTCACTGCAAAATTTTAAAGATGTCATTAAATGGGTTTTAAAACACTGATTACATGTCAAAATAAGGTATACCAGAGAATTGTAGTATTGTATACCACTGTTCTATGATAATCAATATAATATGTACCAATATAGTGGCTGAAAAGCTACAACCCCCAACAGATATTGTTTTTAAACTTTCACGATTCAAATACATGGTTATGTTTATCATCGGGACTAAATTGGTAAATCACACACAAAATTCTATGATTTGTTTCTTTATTTACTTTGACGTTACATTTATATTAGGTACTATAGCAGTAGTGGCTGTCTGGTGAATACAGGCAGTCTCGGTGGAAAATAAGTTTTTTTTTATACCTTACCCACATACAGTATTAAAAAATAGAAGAGTTGGATTATAATATGTCATGCATTATGAAGTTCCGGTGATAAAACTAAATATGTACCACCCTCAAGTTGTAGTTGCTTCTGAAAGAATTACAACTTTGAGATTGTGAAAAAAAGCTCTTCTATATATTTTGTCAGACATCAACAAAATTTCTATAGAACATTATCATCTCAGGTGTAGGATATCTACTGAACATAAGCCTCTCTTAATAGTTTCCATGACCACCTGTTGGAAGCTGCTCACACCTAGTGCGTTCCTGCGGTCTTCATTAGGTTGACTGTCTACTTTTGCCTATGCTGCGCTTGCCGGTCCGTGGTCTCTATTCGAGAACTTTATAACCCCATCAATCGTCAGTGCCCTGCCACTTTAACTTGCTAATCTGTTGGGCTATGTCGACTGTTCTACAGAACAGCTGATTTTTTTTTCACAATTTCAGATTTGTGCCCATGGTAAAAAATGTCCATAACCTTTCGCCCTAGTATACCTCATAACGCTTTATACACTTAATCTACAAAAATAAATTAACTTAAACAAGTGAGATAGAGGCTAAGTTATTATGCCCTTCAGCAACTAAGGCATAATGTCAGTAGCCTATATGACAATGGCACCTTAATAATAATTCTTTCTATTCTCTGCTATAACAATTGATTTTAATTTGTTTGCACAGTTACTTGTTGGTACAGCTGGTTTCCATGTTGTGCCCATGATAACTGAACTTCTGCTGAAGTTTTCAATATAATTCTTCAGTATTTAATAAGAATTTATCAAGTATAGCAATATCTTGGCTCATTGCAAAAATAACTCTTCAATCAGACTGTTCATACCATCTTGGAATTTAACAGTCATGAGTTCTAAGAAAAATATAATAAGTTTCAAGTCTAAACACAGTGATAAAGTGGTCCGGCATCCCAAGTTTAGTGATAAAACCACTATAAGTTTCAAACCTATGCGCGACTACAGACCAACAAGTCCAAAGATTAAATCTAATAATAGAGCAAGTGTGAATACCAGATTTAAGAGCAACAATAGAACGATAACAATTGCCAATCCCAAATATAATAATGATAGCAACAAGTCCAAGCTCCACAATAACACAGGGATGACAAAGTCAAAGTACAACAGTAGTACAGGCACAAGTTCTAAGTCTAATCAAAGTGATAGAACAATCTCTAGTCCCAGGCCTAAACGTTGCGATAGAACAAACACACGTCTTAGGGCACTCGTTAAACCGTCTACAAGCTGTAAAGTGTGCGCTGCTCGGTGAGAATACTAGCTATGTTTATTAAATACAAGTATTGTGAAAAAAATGGTGGCCGTATCGCTTAGAGGGATCTCTTCCAGGCAACGTGTGATAACTAGACATTCAAAACACTTTCTAGTGTAAACACTAGAAAGTCAACAAATTAAAATCATAGATAAATCTATGATTTTAATTTGTATCGAGTCTGTTACGTTTTTACTTTTACGAATTTCTTTGATTAATTATTTTCTTTCATTCATGTGTTATGTTTTAATGTAGGTATAAAAACGTACCTAAATTAAAATGGTTAAAAGTCTAAAATATGCCCTTAATCACTCAAGTAACGTAGAATAAAGTTTTTAAGCCATATCAAAGACCTTCAGGCGGCATAGTCCGTCTCTACCAGACACGCAACTTATACGAACTTATCTCCTTTTGAATCGACTACGCAAAATTGAGGGTTATACTTTTCCTATGGACGCAAAATAATGAGTCATATAGTATACTAGCGGACGCCTAGCGGTTTCACTCGCGTAGTTCCCGTTCTTGAGGGAATACAGGGATAAAAAGTAGCCTATGTCACCCGGAGATAGTGTAGCTTCCCAACGGTGAAAGAATTTCTGAAACCGGTCCAGTAGTTTCAGAGCCTATTCAATACAAACAAGTGGACAACAACAAAATCCTACGGAACCAAAACGTGGGCACTCAAACCGGGTTACACATTGGTCTATAGCGGGGTAGCTTAAATCTATGCTTAGCATTTTTCTAAGGGATCGTATCCGAAACGAAGTAATTCGCCAGAGAACTGAAACTATAACTCAGCGTATTAGCAAGCTGGAGTCGCAAATGGGTTTGACATAGCTGTCGTAGAACCGATAATCGCTGGGGTAGACGTGCTTTAAAGTAGAGACCGCGAATTGGCAAAAGTAGCGTAAGACGCCCTGTGATTCGATGGAGTGACGATATACGTAGGATAGCTGGCGGTGGATGGCAGCAAAAAGCAGAAGATCGGGCTGACTGGCGCGTGTCCAACAGTGGACTTCCATAGGCTATAAACAAGCAATGCTGAATTATGAAATATTTGAATTTGAATTTGAAAGTTTGACATGGCTTAATTTACAATTATCCGCTCCGACTTCGCACGGATGCAATGTAGATACTAACGTATTACATTATTTTCGATCTAGTCTTGTACTTTAGTTTAGCCAGCGTTTGCAATATAAGCACAAAAGCATGTTTCTTACAAAATCACACTAAAAAATCTTTAAAATTCTCGGATTTCCTCTACTATAATACATAGTCTTGAATTACTCTGTCTATTGATGGAATCCGCATTAAAATCCGTTGCGTAATTTAAAAGATCTAAGCGTATAGACGAATGTTAATTTTGCAATACGAAAGTTATTTTTTTTTTATGGTTGACAGGCTAGGTGTTTTGACCACAGCTCACCTGATGTTAAGTGAAGGTGTGGTCGAAGATGGTAAAGCACACCTAGCCTGGAATGGAACTGGCTCTCAAGTGAGGCTGCCGGAACACACCTTTAGATGCTTGGCAGCAGATTTCCAACTTTGGTGATAGCTAGCCAGCCGAGTACTAGAAAGTACTCTACCACCATGCTATGGTTTCCTCACGATGTTTTCCTTTACCGGCAACTCAAGCTCATTGTTGGGGTTTGAACCCATGCCCTTAGGCATGCGAACCTACCGCGCTAACCACTGAGCTATCATCGTTAGACAATATAACATAAATTATCATTTTCAGAGACGCGGATGACGCGGTCCGGGCGCGCGACGGTTACGACTACGATGGGTATCGGCTACGAGTTGAGTTTCCGCGCGGCGGCGGAGGCGGTGGCGGGCGCGGCCGTGGCGGAGGCGGCGAGCGGTTCGGTGCGCGGGCTCCCGCACGCGGCCCGCCCGCACGCCGCTCCGAGTACAGGGTGCTCGTCACTGGCCTGCCGCCTTCCGGCTCCTGGCAGGTAACTACACACTTTCGTTGGCGTTTCAAAGAAGAGATGGTACTGGTGCTGTCCTTATGGAGATCGTTGACACGTCCTGAGGATATCTCGTGTAGAGGCGAAACACGTGTTAGCAAGTATCTGCTACAGCCAGGGGATATAAAGTCTTGTGGTTATTTTAATTCGTTTTTGTCTAAATTTGTTTTATATTTTAAGTTTTTTTTTTTATCGTAGGACATTACGCACAGCGCCATCTGACCCCAAACTAAGCAAAACTTGTACTATAGAAGTCAGATAACTGATAGAATACTTAAGTAAATACTTTTTTTTTGTAAATACATATTTACAATAAATACAGAACACCCAGACACAGAACAAACATTTTTTGTACCACAAAGTTTGTCCTGGGTGGGAATCGAACCCACGCCCTTCAGCTCTTGGAGCAGACATACTGCCAATGAACCAACAGGGCTGTCAGTTTGTATCAAATTTTAATTTCATGTCATGTAATATTTCACATTTTAATCTGTTACGATTTGGATGAAATTTCATTAACAAATAGGATTAGGCGTAAAAAAATGTAGATGAAACCATTTTGGCACAGTACTGTGGTTCAGCCAGGTATCTTTTGAAGATAAATAAATATCGTAGGACTATACACACAGCCCCATCTGGCCCCAAACTAAGCAGAGCTTGTGTGATGGAAGCCAGATAACTGATAGAATACATAAATACTTTTTTTTTGTAAATACATACTTATAATACATACAGAACACCCAGACACAGAACAAACATTTGTTTATTCACAAAATGTTTGCCCTGAGTGGGAATAGAACCCACGCCCTACAGCTCTCAAGGCAGATATACTACCAATGAGCCAACGGGGCTGTCAAAGAGAAGATGATGTGATACATTATCATGTGTTATTTAATTTATATTCGCTGACATGGGATGTATTGTATATTACTTGAATGACCCTAAATCATAGCTCACACCACATCTGCTCATATTCTAACTGGCTTATCCATTAAAAAAATAAAAAACAATCTTGTACTGTTCAAAAGTTTTTAGTGCTCATTATAATTTTAATGACTCTGACATCAATTTTCTATTTTATTTTTAAGTATATATTTTATCTATACTTAATTATAGCATTTTTCCTTTGTTATATTGTAGCTATTGTCCAAAAATCAATATTTACCTTGTACACTACACGAATTGCAGAGTTTGCAGTTGTGCAAACATTTTAAAACGTTTAAATCTCATTACTGAATGGTCTCGTGAAATTGTACAGGATCGGGTTATAGTTCCTCTTATACTTATATACACTGGACTCATTTTCAAACTTGATAATAAACAAAGACAAAAACTAAAATAAAAATCTGAAGTCTCCTCTTCTTTGATGTTGGTGTCGCATTTCGTGCATTTGCCAGTATCAAGTGTTTTGATATTTTCAAGATTCATAAATTAAATAAGTAGTCAAAGTACAGTCTTAGTCAAGTTCAGTCTATGCCAGTCAAATTCAGTCATGTTTTAGTAAAGTAGTGGCAACTTTACTGTAAGCTTCGAGCTGATAGTAAAGGATATTTATTTATTTATTTTATTTATTTATAGTAAAGGAGCCACTATGGAGTTTTGGAAGCAACGCGAAAAATTATGTTTCACCACATTATATCATTTTCCCACACTCGTGCTTGTTAATTCAGTACTTTATTAATAAAACACTACTATTTTTTTACATAAAAACTCGAAAAAAACACTAGTTTTGAAAGAAAAAAATACAATGGGGCGACACGACTCTTTCCGCGTTTTCGCCAAAAACTCAATCTGAAGTCACATGTAAGGTGCAAATGAGTTAGTCTAATGTCACAGAATACACAATAGCTAATGTGTGAATACTTTATTTTTTTTATGTCTATGCATATTTGAGTTCTTTTCTTTACTTTTGACATTGCACTTTGTGTATTTTACCAGCACAGTGTCTAGTAGTCCCATATTCTCAAATAACACCTAACAGTCTATTGGCAGCCTAACTTGACAACCCTGTTGGCTTATGGTAGCATGTCTCCAAGAGCTACCAATGACAGCGCCATCTAGCCCCAAACTAAACAAAGCTTGTAGTATGGGAACCAGATAACTGATATAATACTTTTTTGTTGTTGTAAATACTTACTTTATAATACATACAGTACACCCAGATACAGAACAAATACCGATGTTAGTTACACAAATGTTACTCCTGAGTGGGAATCTAACCCACGCCCTTCAGCTTTCGAAGCAGACATATTACCAACGAACCAACAGGGCTGTCTAATTAACCGGTTGTTTATCTCTGCAGGATTTAAAAGACCACATGCGCGAGGCGGGCGACGTTTGTTTCGCGGACACTTTCAAGGACGGCACCGGGGTTGTGGAGTTCCTTCGGCACGAAGACATGAAGTACGCGGTCAAGAAGCTTGATGATTCGCGCTTTAGGAGTCATGAGGTAAACTACTAACATTATCAAACTGGTTCTTCTTAGTCGTTCACACTCTTGGTCGTGATCAGCGGTTCCAGTGCTGGTAGAGGCTTGACTCCAATCCATCTCCGTTTTTTCGCGTACGGGATGTATTTCTTGTACACTCATTTGCAGCTTTTATCTAGTCGTTCCAAAGCAATGGGGATCTGCCGCGCGTTCACCTGTAACTATGGTGTTATTAAGGTGGTACGATTTCCATACAAATAAATGTTTGCCATTTATGGACAAATGAGGCATAATTTTACAGTGAAATCACAGTTACTGACATTGATTTTGGTCTTCATTTGCGGTAAATTACAATTGCTCATAAATTCAAAAATCATTCATAAATTTGATTTTATGCTGATAATTAATCTACTGTTTTATTCAAGCAGTTGTGATTTACCGCAAATAAATGCCAGTATCTGTGATTTCACTGTAAAATTATGCTCCATTTGTCCATAAATAGCAAAAAATTATTTGTATGGAAATCGAACCACCTTAATAAAAAGATTTGTTATTTCTTCGACTTACGACTTCGACACTAGGTTACCTTGCATCACAAGACGTTCCAAGCCACTTCAAAATTTTAAATAAATTAAATTAAAACACTGATTACATGTCAACACAAACAATGTCAATATAAAAATATGGTAACGTATGGTAATAACGATGGAGGATAGACCTTGCTTGGTGCCATGCTCTTCTAGGATAGACTGATTCGTTCTGAACTCAGTCCACGAGATTTTCAGCATTCTTATCCAGCACCACATTTTGAGAGCGTTCAACTTTTTAACCATCTCAAAAAAAGGATGAGGTTCTCAATTTTTTATTTCATTTTGTTATATTTGTTGTTGGTAATTTGTTATGTTTGTTTTGTTTGACCGACAAGGGCTCACCGGAAGACCAGCGCTGGTCATACCACTTAGTATGACCAGTATTATGCTGAGGGGAGCCCCTATTTTGTAACTGTTTGTCTCTATTTGATGTTATTTTTGTTGTGTTCTATGTTACAAAATAAAATTATTTTCTTTCTTTCTTTCAATTTGACTGCTTTTTTTTTTGTTTCGCGATAATTCCGCCTATTATGAATCGATTTTGATGATTCATTTTTTGCTTGATAAATCATACATCAGAGGTAGTCGCATATAAATTTTGTCGAAATTAATCGAGCGGTTTTAAAAAAAATCAACAAAAACCTAAAAATTGTATACGTCGATGATATTTTCGTTTGCTCGGAAACCTCGCTGTTTCATTGGAGCAGTGCGTATAGTCGGCCTAAGGGTCATGGAGTCAGTGTTTTTAAATTGCAAATTTGTTGTTTTGCAGTTACTTACACTTTTGCATACGTTATTGTATTTATTCAATGTTTTGTGCATTTATTGATAATAATTATGTTGGTGTTCAGGGTGAAGTGTCGTACATTCGCGTGAAAGAAGATTACGGCGGGGGCGGCGGCGGTGGCGGGGACAGATATGGCGGTGACCGTGACAGGTACTTGCTGCTCTTTTGACATTTTTTAGCTCAAAAAAGCGACATCGTTTCATGATCGACGTTTCATAAACTCGAAATCGCTATTTGATTTGATTCTACGTTTGATAGCTAGAGTACTGCCTTAGTGGGGTTATCTCATGGATATAATCTGGGTATATTCAAGTCGAGAGTGAATCGGTATCTTCGAGGCAAACGTGCTCCATCTTAGACCGCATCATCGTTTATGAGATGATGGTCAAACGTAAAGCAAAAAAAATCTGTTTGCGAAATTCTACACTTTACTCGTAAACTAGCAATGTTTCACCCAACGCAATCTAGCCGGTAGCCTCACTTGAGACCCAGTTTCATTCCAGATGTATTTATTTTTTATTTTATTTTATAATCATACCAACGAAGCAGCCACTAATACAGTTGATACATATTAAAACAAAGTTGGCAAATTTTTTTTTTTTAATGGTTGACAGGCTAGGTGTTTGACCACAGCTCACCTGATGTCAAGTGAAGGTGTGGCCGAAGATGGTAAAGCACACCTAGCCTGGAATGCAACTGGCTCTCAAGTGAGGCTGCCGGAACACACCGTTAGATGCTTGGCGGCAGATTTTCAACTTGAGGGTGGTAGCCAGCCAGCCGAGTACTAAAGTACCCTACCACCATGCTTTGGTTTCCTCACGATGTTTTCCTTCACCGGCAGCTCAAGGTCATTGTTGGGGTTTGAACCCACGCCCTTCGGCATGCGAACCTACCGCGCTAACCACTGAGCTATCATCGCTACAAAAATTAATTATCATTTTCTACACTGACACAACCAGGCGAGCTGTGTTCAAACACTTAGCTACTCAACCATTAAAAAAAACCCTGTATATAACAATGATATTTCAGTTAAGGTATACAATGTTGTATCGCAGGTCCCGGTCGTATTCCCCGCGCCGACGCGGCTCGCCCACATACAGCCCGGTGCGGCGCTCATACTCGCGCGACCGCGACCGCAGCCGCGACCGCGACCACGCCTTCTGAACAACGTGAGTACACCGCCTTGCAGCTTCACTATGCCGGGTACAGACGGGCCCAACGACCGCCGACTACATATACACCACAATTTTTTAATTACTAGATTTTTTTTTAATGGGTAATACAGACCGATTAAGATATTGTAAATGTACGATCAGATTTTTTTGTTTAATTCATAATGCCAAAGTTATTGTGGCACTCATTTACTACAATAAATACTATCACCGGACCAGCTGGCGGTAACCATTGGCGGCTTTCATTGAAATATTGCAAAAACATTTTCTTTCTCTATCGCACTATCGCGACCGAGGCCTCCCGATCTAGTTATGAATGAACTTGCGACGGACTAGGTTTAGGTAAATGCATACGGGTAGAATAATAACCAGGAATCACCTTTTTTTGTGAATAATTTTTCGACATTAATTTTTTATAGTTTTTCTTATAAATAGGTTATATATTTTTTTCTAGTAATTACAAAATAGTGGTGTATTAGCGGACTGACTTCTACGGACTAACTTCTTTTTTTTGTGTGCGAAGAAAAATGAGGCCCACGCTCGCGTCGTACTCGTCTTTGGTTCCTTGAAAAAAGTCACCGGAAGTAACTAGCATAGTGTAAACTATAATAACTATATTCGGTATATCAAATTTAATCAAACGTAAGTGAAACTGATATCATATCGGTTATTGTTTGTTAAAACTTGTGTTTTTTCAAGTGTTTAAAAATATTTGTGTATTATAAAGTACCGAATCACACGCGTTAGTAGTACTTTACTGGGGCATGAGACTGGACTTGATTTGCTTTATGAGACTTTGACTATGACTGAGACTTATCTACGTGACACTGGTAGATAAAGTGCGATACTAAAAAATGACAAATGTAGTGCCGTCTCTTTTCATTTCGTTGGAACATAACGAGATAGCATTAAATTTGTTGGCCCGGTCTGTACCTAGCATTATTTGTTTTACGGTAATACCCTGCCCCAGACAGACGCGGTATGGGCTAGCTGCTAAGGGGCCGTTCAAGTATTACGTAAGCGGGGGACTGGGGGGGGGGCTTTCCTTTGCTTATTTTTCATGGGATGGGGGGGGGACAGCAATGTCATTATAAATTATGCTGATTGTTAATTTTCCTTGTTACTGGCACACCACGTTTTCTACATGTTCTTGAAGCCTCTCGATACTTAACTGGAAGAGATCGCTTTAGCGATAATACCGCTAGCTAAACCAATGTTTACGTAAGCGTAGGAGGTAAGAACTTTGCTTACTTATGCTGACAAGAGGGAGGGAGGGGTTAATAATTACTTAAATGGCCCCTGAGCTTTGGAAAATGCCACGGTTTGTGGTTGCGGTCTTACGAACAGCCTGCGGTTGTAGCTAAATGCGTGGCTGCGACCGTCGTCCGCGTCGGTCTAGGGCAAGTTTTACTGGTGATCCAATCCAAACTATCGCATGGTGATTTTTTTTTCTACTTTAATAAAAAAATTAGGCCATGCAGTAGATAAGCAGCTGATGCAATATTTATTATATTTACAAGACGTACAACACAGGACAGTTTGAATTAAATTAGTTTTAACATTTCAAGATTTTGGATTGGAAAGTGTCCCTACTCGTAGGCCCATTATCCTAAACCAGTCTTCTGGCAGGCCTCTGTGACCAACAGAAGATATCAGGACCTCCAACTGGCATGCTACCGAAGCAATAGTCACAGGAAATTTTGGCAGCATTTTCCATTCCTTGGGTTTGCTTGATGAGGTTATGTCCCTAAATTTGATGTATGATGAACATGGAAGGCTCAATCAACTTTTTCTGTAGCCAGGCCAGATTTATTCAAAATGATGTGGTAGCTATTGGTAGATACAAGAGGTTATGTTTAATAAAATCAATTATATTGGCCTGTTGTCATGTATGATATTATATTTTTGTCCAAACTAGTGAGATTTGGCAATGAAGCGGTGAAAACGTTCTCTGGATAAAGGATTACATATATATAGATGTATGTTAAAATGGATCAAAACACATATTTGGACCATATTTTTTTTTAATAAGACACTAAAAACACTTTATGATTAATAAATATTACTGGTATGGATATCTACAACACTCTAAACACAAAACAGAAATATCCATATTACTAAAAGGAACATAAAAAGAATCAATTCGCAAGAAAAATCAAAGATGATGACAAATATAACGCCACTGGATCTAAAAACAAAAGCAAAAAAAGTCTGCAACTAAGTCTCAAAGTAATGAGCGCCAAAGCAGTGAATGCCCTGGACTTTGTTTTGTTACTTAAAGTTCTGTGTATCGCTGCGATGGTCATGGGCAGGCGTTATCTCTTACCATCAGGAGAGCGTCTCGTTCGTCTCATTACTTTTTACATATAAAAAAAAAGGAAACATTCAAGCTCATTTAGTACACTGGAGGTAATGTACAATAAACATGTTTACAAAACGTACACACAGAAAATATGATTCAAAAAAGAAACTACACATACGAACATTCCCACATTTTTTTTACTGTCAACCCTCACACTTCTGACGTCACGGCTCGCTAGCACTTCAGCTTCAGGACTGGATTTAAACCTAAGAGGTATTTTCTAGAATAACTCTAGCTAACCGCTTATCAGTCGCATCAGCTTTACAGATTCGACTTGAAAATAATGGCCAATCATTGATGTTCTTCGACAGTAATATTTAGTATTCGAGTTGTGGACGATTGCGATAAACATGGCAATCGTTCGTATTTAATCGAATACCAGTCGCAGTTTTTTTTGTTTTGTTACGCATACAATGATTTTAATCGATATAAACTAAAAAGCGTTTAGTTTTTTTTGTCGTTTAGATATTGTTTATTAAGTAATTGTGTAAAATTAACTCGATTATACATTATTAATGTTCGCAAACGTCCATGATTCGTTCCGTGTGAGCGTGCTTTCTATCAGACTTGTTTGTCAGTTACTGTAAAGTTGGTTTGATTGACAGCGCGCCGCCGTGGCCGGGGACTGCTGGTTCTGCAGCGACGCAACACTAGATATAAGAACTTGCTGTAAACAAAATACACATTATTTTCTTTCTTTTTGTACCTACTCTATATACCCACGTCTGAGTCGGGACCGCCCGCCATCGAAAAACATGTTCCGAATTCTTTGTTGTCTTGACACAAAATCGAATAATATAGTATTCGAACAAACTTTTGCTTCGAGTCGAACAATTTTTGCTATGAGAGATGATACTGTTGTAAGAAGGTATATAAATCGATCTACAAAAAACATGTTCCGAATTCTTTGTTGTCTTGACACAAAATCGAATAATATAGTATTCGAATAAACTTTTGCTTCGAGTCGAACAATTTTTGCTATGAGAGATGATACTGTTGTAAGAAGGTATATAAAACGATCTCCGAAATGGTCACAAAATGAATAATTGTAAATGTGAATTGTTTGTTGACTTTTCCGCAAGCGTTCCTGTCTCAGACGATATGACCGCGGTAGATTGCGACGGCGATCGTCGGTCGCCGAAGCAAGCGACTCAAATCTCGTGTATCACTCATTCATGTATTTATATTTTAATAATGTAATTTGAAACTATTATGACGATGTAATTAAAAAAGTTTTCTTTTGTTTCATCCACTGTGGATTGGGCTCATTGGATGTGCTTGGCTGGAGGTGTGGTTGGCGTAGGATTGGATCGGATCGGAGTAGGATCGGGACGGATCGCGTAGGATCGGATCGGGAGGCACTCGCCGCATCGCTCGGCCCTATCGTACACAAGGATCTCGCAGGATCGGACGGACGGATGGATTGCGCCTAACGCAAACACCTTTATAAACTTTCTCGGACCATATTTTGGATTTTGATCTCGGACCGCATGGATTTTGGATACCGTCACGGATCTTTGGGTATGATTTTCAAACTATTGCAAGTTAACTTATTGTTGAGTGCACGCTCGATGCGACAGTAATGTTTGTTTTACGACAATAACACTATTTGATTTGCTTTTCGATGTCTGCCGAGGTAGTTGTTGGTATCGCCAACCTAACATGTCTACCTACCGTTCTATATGACAATAGCATGCTTCCCGGTACAGTTCTGCTGTTACTTTGCATTCCGGTTTCGTGAACAACTTTCAGAACAAGTGCGCTAGATTAGGTTACATTAAGATTTCAGTTTGTGTTAATTTATACTCGTCAAAAAAAAAATGTTTTCGTCATTAGATCTCCACTCCATTTTCGCTAAACCGATTTTGATGAAACAAATACTAAATGTTGCTTCTACAGAACGTGTAAAATTATGTTTTAGGTACTTTTAAAAATGTCTTTAGTGTACAGTATAATCTTATTACAGTGTTGTTATACGTATCGATAGATCTGTAGCTCTCCTTTACACTTTTTAGTATCGTCTGTATTTAGAAAAACTATGTTGGACGCAAGGCAGTTTTTAAGTTCCAGGCCAGTTCTATTCCAGGCTAGGTGTGCTTTACCATCTTCGACCACACCTTCACTTAACATCAGGTGAGCTGTGGTCAAAACAACTAGCCTGTCAACCATAAAAAAAAAAAAAAAAAAAAAAAAAAGTGACGAGAATTTGTCGCGCGACCTTATGCGAGCCATTGGCGAATATGGATTCTATTTTCAAGGCAACAAAGTTTCAATTCAATACCTAATTGTGCGACCGAAAGCCACTGGACTCACGAAGCGTGAATTTCAAAGGCGCGGTGCGTACAAATTCGTTTCGATTAAACATCGCCTTTTGTCGACACCATTTACAGTTGACCGTTTAAATTGCTATAGTGTGCTTACTTAAAACGCAGAGCGAAAATCCGCCATTGATATTTGAGCAAACCGCAGGGATAACCAACAGGTTGTTTGAATAAGTTTGCTTTTATAAAAGCCAAGAGTTTTAGCCGGAATTGACTATGTCTGCGACCTTATTGTATATTAATTAGATCAGTAAACCTTTTCTTTGAAGATAAATAAACAAGTTTTTCAGGCAACGATTGTTGTTCACAAAATCGGAGTGAAAGAAAGGGCAAACTATACAAGCTTACATCCCTAGCGCGCGAGAGATGAGCACGAAAGGAGATGAATGCTTCCCTATAGGAATTACAAAGTGCAAAATTATTATTAGAGTTTTGATTTACTCTTGTCGATGTTATGTACTGGGCTATTGTTTGGTCGATTATTTTGTATCTGTAGTACGTAAATGTGTGACAAAATTGTATTTTACATGGATTTGCATTCCAAGACCAACGCAGTTTGATTGACTTTAATAAATTCCTTACAAAAATAATAATGTTTTAATTTGTTTTACCTCTAATTATAAAATAGTTCACCTGATGTTAAGTGAAGGTGTGGTAGAAGATAGTAAAGCACACCTAGCCTGGAAAGGAACTGGCTCTTAAGTGAGCCTGCCGGAACACACCGTTAGGTGCTTGGCGGCAAATTTTCAACTTGAAGGTGGTAGCTAGCGTCCCGAGTGCTAAAGCACCCTACCACCATAATATGGTTTCGGCAGCCTCACTTGAGAGCCAGTTCCATTCCAGGCTAGGTGTGCTTTACCATCTTCGACCACGCCTTCACTTAACATCAGCATGAGCTGTATTCAAATACCTGGCCTGTTTATTATAAAAAAACCTGTAGGCAAGCCTTCTTTACTAAATAACCGCGAAGATTGATAATTAAAACGATTTAATTCCTAAAAAATCTTTGTATTCAATAGGAACCTAATAATATCTTATCAACACAGGTAAATAAGTTATGACATACAATACATAAATTATTATTACATCTAGAATCTATACAGGCCCGCTGAGCTATATCTTGAATCCTGAATGAATAGCGCAAGTCCCAAACGTGAGGTTTTCGTACGTGACTTGCCTGAAGCCAGCGTCTTCGATCATGGTCTTAAACTTTTCCTGAAAAAAAAAACCATTTCATAGAGCTGTGATATTTGACAATGTAACTTTGTTTTTTATGGTTGACAGGCTAGTTGTTTGACCACAGCTCACCTGATGTTAAGTGAAGGTGTGGTCGAAGATGGTAAAGCACACCTAGCCTGGAATGGAACTGGCTCTCAAGTGAGGCTGCCGAAACACACCGTTAGATGCTTGGCGGCAGATTTTCAACTTGAGGGTGGTAGCTAGCCAGCCGAGTACTAGAAAGTACCCTACCACCATGCTATGGTTTCCTCACGATGTTTTCCTTCACCGGCAGCTCAAGCTCATTGTTGGGGTTTGAACCCACGCCCTTCGGCATGCGAACCTACCGCGCTAACCACTGAGCTATCGTCGCTACAACAACATTATGCTCTATACGCTCATTACTATTACAATGTAATAGTAATGAGCCGAACGAGACGCTCTCCTGATGGTAAGTGATCACGCCTGTCCATGACCATTGCAGCGATACACAGAACTTACATAGAAAACAAAGTTCAAGGCATCACTGTTTTGGCGCTCATTACTTTGAGACTGGATGGTTAGTCTCAACAGTCCTGTAATGTGGCTAGCTGCAGATCTATATGATCATGATCGAAGTTGTGTTATGTTTACTTGTGTTTGTCATATTTTATTTCTTTTATTACCAATCAAACATCTAACATATACTACCGTGTATTATGCATACATACATTCTGTTATAAGATACGCAGTTACGATATGGGGTAACGCAGCTAGTATTACAAAAGTGTTAAGATGTCAGAAGAGAGCGATTAGAATAATAAATGGTTTAAAAAAACGTAGTTCTGCAAAAAAATACTTCAAAACTAACAAAATTATGACAGTGATATCACTATACATATACAATAGCTTATTAGAAATACACGGAGCTAATTTGCCAAAGAACAAAGACAGGCATCAATATAACTTGCGAAACAAAGAGAAGCTGGTCGTGCCATGGACTAGGTTAGGTAAAGTTGAAAAGCAGGGCCGTCACGCCAAAATATTTAATGTATAATAAATTGCCAAAATATATTACAGAATTAAATCATACCGAATTTAAAAAAAAACATTAAATTTTTTTTGGAAAATAATCCATTTTACAAATTAGGTGAATATATGTCAATGAGGTTCTCAGAATCCTCATTTATGTGTAGTACATAAACGGAGCCTCCGCTGTAGTATGTTCGTTGTTAATTACTCGTATAGGTATAGCTTCATTCATTAAAGTGTAATCGTAAGGTTTTTTTGTACATGTGACTTGCCTTTAACATTATTGTTATTTATGGCCAATAAACATTACTGATTTACTGATTTACTACCTAATATGTATAAGCAGACGGGTTGCCTGATCGTAAGTAATCACTGTCGCCTATGGAATATAATATCTATATCTGTAATACCAGGGGTACTACTACAAATACGTTGACAAAGATTCTGTTAACTCTCCTTTTGTTGGTAAGTTTCTACTTAATATTTATATGTTACGTACTGTACATAGTTTTAAAATATAATTTTCATTCTATAGATAGATGAATTCTTCATTGTTCACACCAAAGACTATATTTATTTCGATAGAAAATTAAAAAGTTAAAATGTGTAAACATCATGGCTGAAACGATTTCGTACAGGCAACCTACCTACCTAGGTACCTACTTGGTGGTAGATTTCTTTAGCAGGAGGTCGTCTAGGTAGGTACCACCGCAGTACCAGATATTCTGCCGCCAAGCAGTAGTGTGCAAACATTACTGTGTTCCGGTTTGACGGGCACTGCAGCTAGCGAAATTACTGGGCTGTTGAGACTAACCATCTAGTCTCAAAGCAGCGAAGCCCTGGACGTTGTTTTGTTACTCAAAGTTCTGTGTATCGCTGCAATGGTATGGTCATGGATAGGCGTTGTCTCTTAACATCAGGAGAGCGCCTCGATCGTCTTATTACTTTTACATTAAAAAAAAAAAAGTATGGAAATGATTGAAGGGAAAGTAGAAATCGGTGTGCCAATAATAAGCATAAAAAAATAAACTAAGGACATGATTGGGTTAACGTACCTAAGTAGTATAAAGACTGAAATACCTGATTAGGAAACTGTCGGATGCTCTCGACAAGGTACTGATACGGCCGCCACTGGCCGGCGAAAAGTTGCCCCAGCACGGGGATCACTTGAAAAGAATACTTATCGTACACCCTGAAATCCGGATGAAAAAAGAAAATTGTTTTTTTTTAATAATTAGACAAATCCCTGTAAAGCATGAAAATAAACTTGATAGATAGATAAATGTCATCAAAAGTAGGTCATTCGTTTTATTTCTTTTAATTGTTTTGTATAATTATATTGCCTTTTGATTCAAATGATGAAAATTATGCAATTTATGAATAAAATACTTTGCGGCAAAGCCTAAGGGCGTGTGTGTTATCTACGTTTACAGTGCTAAAACCGGCGCGATCGTTCACGTAAAAAAGTAAAAGTCTTTTTTGTACACAAACAAATCACGACGCTCCTGATTCTTTCGCTTGCATGAAATTCTTTGCCGAAAACGTAAATAGCTTCAAGTATTATGCCTATGACAAGTTTGTCAAAATGAGTGCCTAACATGCCTTCGCGCGTTTTTAAATTTGCTTTGGCATAGAGAATAGGTAAGTATAATCATTCCGCACATACCTACTCAACTTAGTTTGCGCCACATTACGAGTTATATTTGGGCAAAAGGAATAAGCCCCAAAAGCGTATTTTAGTTCGTAACACAAAAGTTGCTGCTTGAATCTACTAACGACAAAAAGTTAACACATTCAGTGCCGCCGACACGCCTAGCGTGTCCACACGAATTTCTATTGTGATGCCGCGAGCACGCCAGGTGCTCGTGCTCTCGATTTTTAATGAATTTGGGCATATTTTCTATCTGAAGCCGAAATACGGTTTTTTATGATTTCACCTTTATACAGTGCCAGTGAACACGCCTAGTGTGCCCATGTTATTTGGTATTGTATTGCCGACAGTACGTCTGGCGTGATCGCGTTTTATATAGCGCGGCATCGCTGGGAACTACTCGAAAATAGTGTTATGGCAATGAAAGTGTTAATATCTTTGGCCAACAGAAGGAACTGGTAGTACCTACTTATGTAAGTATAGATAAGATTTTTGGAGACTCACCATTGCAGCGTTTCATTATTTAGCTGACTGAACTCCAGACACATAAACCTACCGCCCGGCGCCAGCACTCTGTATGCTTCAGCCAACACCTGGAAAAATGCAAATACAAATATTTTATTGATAACACCAATGTTACAAGTCAGATGTCTACATTATTTTTAATTGTACAGCTTAGGCACTGGAGAGAAAGGAATTTCGGTTTTCTCTGCTTTTAAAATCATGGCTAGGTGTTTGATCACATCTCACGTGATAAGTGACGGTATGGTTGAAGATACTGAACACTCTAAAATAAAACTGGCTTTCAAAAGAGGCTGTCGGAACACACCGTTAGGTGCAGATTTTCGACTTGAGGGTAATAGCAAGCAAACTGATTTCTAGAATGCTATGGTTTTGGTCAGGTTATCCTTCACCGGCAGTTCAACTTCATTGTTGGGACTTGAAGTCATGCTCTACAGCGTATAAACTGACCGTGCTATCATCGCTGTTTATCATACGAGGTTGTCGATGACATGAGTTCTCAGGCAAAGCGCGCGGCCGTAAGTGGAACATCTCTGCTAACGTTGATTCACGCAGGTTTAGCGCGAGGCGCGTGTATGGAAAAGGGATGTCAACATCGAATCTACGAAGAAATCCTCGATCAATCTTTTTTTATTCGTAGCTTCGCTAACATCAGACCTATAAGACACGTGTAACTTTTTAAAGTCACCAACCTAAATAACTTTTAACATGAACACCTACCTCCCTGCACAACAGAAAACAATTCCATTTACGTGCTAACACCGACTGCTCGGTCGGCACTCACGCAGTGATCGCCGGATCGACCGTCCTCTACCCCCATCGCACCGCTTCTTCCCACTCGTGTCGCCTATTTATCGCGAAGATGTTCTATTTATAGATATTTTACTCAGTTTGCCTCGACACAGGTTAATGACAATTTAATTACCTACCATGTACCTACAGCTAACACATACGAATTGAACACAAAATTAAAAAAACTTTAAACACTGCAAACTCTACTTCGGCTTAACGGACTATATTATGAACTGAAAGCCTAAGTGAAATACCCGCATTAAGTTTAGTTGGAAGCGGTACACATTAATTTATCTTTCGGTTGATAATTTGCAATTGGGTCCCGCCCTTCCGTACGGCACACTACCTGTTTAAAGAACTTATATGGCACACTTTAAAACACAAACATTTCATGCAATCTGTATTCAGCCAGAAATGTCTCTAATAAAGATGGGGTAAGAAAAAAATAACATGTGCAACGTTTTTTTGTCAAGTAAGTTCATCTTCAGCGTGAACTCGCTCTACTAGTTTAGCCGGTGGCGGCGGTAATGGATCATCCGGACCAATAAGCCCGTCCGCAATCATCTTCTGCCTCCTAAATTCGTCCCTAAGCTTCTTTTCAGCGTCCTTCCTTTCCTGTTCCTCTCTCTCCTCTGCGGCCTTCTTGAAAGCCATCGCAGCTAGCGTCTTCTGATCCAGCTTGAAGAAGTTGACCGGTTCCGGCATAAATCTCGTATCTTTGTTATTCATGTTTTCAACAAACTTTGTGTATAAAAATGTGCCGTCCAAAACGTTCAAGGTAATGTTCTTTTTATCTTTCGTAGCTAGCTTGATGAAGTCCACAAATTCGATCTCTTGGAATGGTTCACCCCATTCGAACAACTCTTGTCTGAGGGTCTCGAAGTCGCAAATTCCGGTTTCTTCGTCATCGTGGCCTAAAGCTGCGAAGGCTTTAAAGATGGCGGCCTCGAAGTCGTCCCCCATTTGCATTTTGCACTCTATCATCTTTAGGAACTCGTGGTACTCCACGGTGTCGACCAAGTCATCTTCGAGGAATGTTGCGAATAGATAGTTTATTTGAGCGGTTTTCGGGTTGAAGCCGATCTTGCGGAGCATTATTGGGATCTCTTTTAGCGGGACCTGAAGAAAGAGTTTCCTAACTTCAAAAGAATGTTGCACTGTGATTTACATAGGTACCTACAGGTCACAATCCTTCCAGCCATCTTCTACTAAATGTCTATGGTTATTTTTAGAATTTAAAGGATATATTTAGTAATGTAATATAATAAGTACCTATATAAGTAGTTAACATTTTGGAAGCAATATTGTTCTGTAATTAATTAATAAAAAAAAAAAATAGGCTAGGCGTTTGATCACAGCTCACCTGACGTAAAGTTGTGATTGAAGATACCGAGCCTAGAATTGGTTCTGAAGTGAATAAGGTTGCGAGAACAAACTGTTAGCTGCATGGCAGATTTTCTACTTGAGGGGCCACCGTTGAAAACACCCGAGTAGGCGCTAGAAAGTAGCCCGCCACCATGCTATGGTTTCCTCATGATGTTTTCCGTCAGGTTGATCTAAAGCGCTTGTCGCAGGCTGACATTCGAACCCCGGCACGTAATCGTCATATCACTCGGATACTTGTAAGTACCTTGTCAATGCCTTCTTCGTCATGAAGCTTGAAAAGCTCTTTGAACTTTGCCAAGTCCTCAGCATTGAAGCAAGCTGGAGGCGGTGGGATCTTCTTGGGCTTTGCGGGAGCCGCGGCCGCAGCGGCCATCATCGCCGCAGCCGCTGCTTTCCCTCCTCCCTTCGCATTTTTACCGCCTGCATCTTTGCCTTTTTTTGGAGGCATTATATTTATTTTTTTGGGTTACGTGCATGAACTTTTTTATAACATGACCTGGTTTTTAAATACGTTGATTTAAATAATATCCCTCTGTCGAGGATTGCTCTGCATGAAAAGTGATGTATGGAATTATAGAGTTGTTATGTCAAAAGTGACAGTAGATTAAAAATATGAACATAAAATCAGGGTTTATAATAAAAAGTTTGAAAAGAGATCTAAAGACTGATTTAGATATTTGAATAACACTTATTTGCATATTATGTATCTATTAAGAATTAAATATTAGTGAAAACATCACATACAAACGATTATACATTCCAATTAGTTTTCATAAAGCCATTAAACGTATAAAATGCGTTCCGGAGGAAGAAGCGTTAATTTTTTTATTTATTTTTTTTATTTTTATCAGGCAATGGTAAATTTCAAAGCAACTGGCAACTTAATATACGAGAGA
This sequence comes from Biston betularia, assembly GCA_905404145.2. Lineage (NCBI taxonomy): Eukaryota > Metazoa > Arthropoda > Insecta > Lepidoptera > Geometridae > Biston > Biston betularia. Next base: position 1,700,246 of record FR989883.1, read on the forward strand.
TTTTATTAAAAACACCTTGCTTTAGTGTTTTGTATAAGTAGAATACCCTAGAATAGAATAGAAATAATAGAATACCCTAGAATAGAATAGAAATAATAGAATACCCTCAGTAGAATGTTTGTCCGCATTTCTAAATTAAAATTATGGCTATATACGTTTATTTTATTGTCCGGTATACTTTTTTTTTTCAGCATGAATTTTTATGTGCCATCTATAGATATAAAGTGTCATTATAAAAACGCTTTTCTAAGTACCTACTTAGAATTTGTTGCGTTTAGTTTTGTTCATCAGTTAAACTACTGTTAATTTTCAGTACGAAACTGTCACTCTACGATTAATTTAATTATTTTTTTATTGTAAATGTAATGAGACGATCGAGACGCTCTCCTGATGGTAAGAGATAAAGCTAATCCATGACCATTGCAGCGATACACAGAACTTTGTGTAGTATAAAACAAAGTTCAGGGCATCACTGCTTTGGCGCTTGTTACTTTGTCTCAACAGCCCAGTAATTTCGCTAGTTGCAGTACCCTTCAAACCGGAACACAGTATTGTTTACACACTACTGCTTGGCGGCAGAATATCTGGTACTGCGGTGGTACCTACCTAGACGACCTGCTAAGGAGATCTACCACCAAGTGTATTACAACATTATTATGATTTTATACATGAAACTATGTAAACCTTGTAACCTTATCAATATGGGTGCAGTTCCTGATGCCGAAAGCGATGGTGTAGGCCGTGTAGCTATCGTCAGGAATTGAATCGAGGGTCTCAGCATTTGCACACAACCAGTTAATGTCCACTCCACATGATTCAGCTGTGTAGCCTAGCCTGTAATGAAAGAAGAGTGATGATAACTCAGTGGTTAGCAAAAGTGGTTTAAATCCTAACAGTGAGATTAAGCTTCCAGTAAAGGAAAGTATTGTGACGAAAGCTTAAGCCGCGCCTCGACCCGAGGCTGCTCTAGTGGAAACCGCGCCGCGAGTCGAGGCTTGCCGCGGCACGAATCAAGCGAGGCGGCCGCGCCACGTGTCATCCCGTGTCGGTAAACGTGCCGTGCTCAAAGGCGCCTCAGTTCGAGACACGCGCTCAGTGGAGACGTGTGTGCTCGGCCATGACTAGTTAGTAACTAATGAGCAAGCGGTGGCTCGGGAAGGCCGGCTGCCTCGTTGCTTTATTTTGTGGCTCAAGTGAAGACAAGCAAATCAGCAGCTCGCGGCACTCGGGCAGCTTCTTGAAGTATTTGGCTCCGGGAGATGCTGGTGGAAGTGGGTGGTGAGTGCAGGACTAATCGCTCCCACTTTTTATAAGAATAAGAAGAGGTTTCAATAGTACTAACAATTTTTTACTTGCCTACCTCTGAGCCCTTAGCTGTCCAACATCCAGCATGGCTTGGTTAATGTCACTCACGGTCACCAAGGATCGTTCACTCTCAGCAAACTTCTGGTTTTGTAGGTACTTGATGTATCTGAATGTTATGTCACCTAGACCACCGAAATAAATATAAATAAATCTCCACTTTAATTATAATTATCACTGTAGAGAAATATAACTATTCAGTTCTAAGGCAATTTAATTTCATATTTCAAACAATAAATTACAATAATTATTTACGCCCACAACTTGAGAAATGTTGTTGTTACTAGTTTTTAAAAACGGTAGTTTTTAAAAACTAGTAACAACTTTTTATAAAGAGCATTTACTGTAAGTTTGAAAACGCTACTACTAAAAATTCCATTCTCAAGTCATTTACGGACAAATGGAGCATAATTTTACAGTGAAATCACGCCTTGGTCTTTATTTGCGGTAAATCACAATTGCTTGAATAAAACAGTAGATTATAAGCATAATCTGCAGTTTTATTCAAAAATCATAAATTTGATGTGTGTATATCATCCTCACCAGTGCCTCCAGCCATGTCTAGCAGCCTGGTTCCTGGGGTTGGTGCCAGCCGCTGCATGAAGATGTCCTTCCACAGTCTGTGCACTCCAGCTGACATCACATCGTTCATTAGGTCATACTTGTCTGCCACTGTCTCGAATACTTCATGAACTGTAATTAGAATGACACTTGTCCTATACAATTTAGAACTGGTACTTAACGCTTGAATAATATAATAATATTGGAGGACATTTAACACAGCGCCACCTAGCCTCAAACTAAGAAAACCTTGTACTATGAGAACCAGATAGCTGACAGAATACCTAAATACTTTTTTTTTGTAAATACATGCTTATAATACACACCCAGACACAGAACAAACATTGATGTTAGTCCTGAGTGGGAATCAAACCCACAACCTTGAACTATCGAAGCAGAAATATTACCCATGAACCAACAGGGCTGTCTAAATATAAATGATATTTGTTGCGGTGAACCCCTAAAAAGGCATTAATTATTTTAAATTCAAAATGGATTGTTTCTCTGAAATTGTGAGTAGATTGAAGGCCAGTTTCTGTACATTGAGTCAAAATATATAGATAGGGATTTAAAAGTACTTAACCTAATAATAGGAGGCTTTGTAATAATTATAATTATAAATGAAATTGGCTATGTAAAGCTAAGCGACATCATTGCTTGGTCTACCTTTCTTCCATTTCTCTTCTTCATCAACGGTTTGGAAACCAAAGTGTGTCCTTCCAGCTTTCTCATTTTCTTCCTCTTTGGTAGCCTCGGTTCGTAGAGCGCGTCTGCACGAAAAGGCCAGTCGTTGCGATGGCCTTTTTGTGTCCAATAATTTGAATATAGCTCTACGAAGTGCCATTTTCCACGAATATTCGTGAAATTGTAAACCTTTTTCTATACAGTAACCTCAACAACGAAGAAATGAAATGCAAACGAGAACGAGCAATGAGCATTTACAAAATAAAAATCAGCTGTTTATGTCAACTGTGTCAAAATCAAAAAGTTTAGGCTAAGCTGTCAAAACTATTTTTTCTTGGGAGCGTGACGTACTTGATTTGGATTTTAACTAGACATAGCTTTAATTAACTCTAACTTTTGAATTTAATTAAATTAACTTCATTGAAACTTAAACCACATTTTATTTTACTTGGTTTTATTACGAGACACTTGAAAATAAAAAATATGAAATGCTTGATAGCATGCACAAAAATAATAGTACATCTTAAACCTGAGATGTCTTTTCCTATTAATATTTCTTTTCTTCTTGCCTCTGAGAGGCAAGCAATATTTAAAACTTTATCCGACTTGTTAGTTTTGAATTGTATAAAATTGTAATGTAACACAAGGTATAGAAAATTGTATATAATTATATTTGTGATTATTATTGTATCTACTTGTATATTTTTAGTAATTAACATTTCTTTTCGTACCTACTAGTAAACTTATCTGATCTGATTCTAGTCCTTTTATGTTGTTGTTTGTTTCGTTTTATGCTATAATATTTAATATTGTGTTAAAAACAATTTAAACTTGAGAATTGGCACAATGCACGAATGTGCCATGGCCGAAGAAAAAAAGAGAAAAAAAAACTTGAGATGTCATTGTCTTGTCAGTGTTGTCAATTGTGGCAAAGCACCGACCGGCCGACGGCCGAGCCGACAGATATTATCATTTGTACTTCTCTGGAAATAATATTTTTCTCTCTCTTATCAGTTTTCATTTAATTTTCAATTTAGTTTTTTCACTTAAGTATTAAAAAAAAACACAATTATGTCAGCAGCTAAAGAGAAAGAAGGTAATATACTCAATTCATGCAATGTTTATTTATTTCTTTCGCTTTCTAGCTACCTGAATTTTTAACATAAATTTTGATTGACTGAAAAGTTTTGTGTATGTATGTTTTTTTGATTATTCATACAAGCCAAATCACATAATGTATAGTATGAAAATAAAAATGTTAAGGATAAATAACAGAATTGTCATCCAAATATTTTCAGAAGGCATAGTTCATTCGGTAGAGCATTACCGACAGCGGTATAACTGGGATTGTGGTGTATCATGCATTCTAATGCTACTGCCTAAGGACCAGCGTGAGCAATTTTTGGAAGATTTTAATGAGATATGTGCTGAAGAAGGCTTTGGGCACTCTACATGGACCATTGACTTGTGTTATTTGTTGAAAAGGTTAGTCCATACATGCATACATTTTACCTGCAGCCTATTCCTATTTGAAATGCAGTGCATTTTGCATTTACCTTGACCAATTGTAAAGTATATCTTTAATGGTAAGCACTACACTCAACATTTTGTGATATAAACAAATAATTATGTTTATCACCGGGACTTAGTTGCGCACAACACACACTATATTGAACAGTAAAAATCTAAATTTTAACCTTAAAGATGGATTTAAAAATTTAAAACCCTCCATGTACCTAGTTGAAGATTTTTTTCAAAATTAATCTCAGTGTTTTGTGTGTGACTAAGTGCCAGAAATAAAGATACTTGAATAATGTTAATTCTGCATACTAAAATATACTATACCCTTAATTGCACAAGTTTATTTTGCTCCTAATTATTAAGGGATATTTCAGGTTTGGCATTAAGCACCACATGCGTACTTCAATATTGGGAGTCAATGAAGATTATAAGAAACAGGGTTATTATGACAAAATTATTGACTTGGTAAGCGCAGTCTGTTTCTGTAATTATTTTTAGTATTACAGCACAACAGTTTGCAAACAATTGCAAAATATGGAATTGAAAAATGATATTGTGAACAATGGCGTAGCATGCCTTGAAGAGGCCCTGTGTCGAAATTAGTTGGGGGTAAAGATTTCTCATAAAAGAAACAAAAATGCTTGCAATTAATTAAAATGATTATTTATTGATTATATGGACAGTTGATATGAAGTTTTTATATGTTTTTTTTCTGGGAAGCACAAGATTAAGTGACATTGTTGTTGTTTTACTAATTTTTGTTTACACACATTAGATACACAGTAGATATTCTCATGTGATTATGAATTCTTCATTAAAAAAAATGTATGTACACAGGATAGAGACAGAGTCCAGCGACGGTTCCAAGAAGCAGCGTCTTGTCATATTCATGTGTCGAAGGGCTCCACCAGTACAGATATGTTGGTCAAACATCTGCGGACCTATGGACCAGTTGTTGTGCTTGTGGATGCTAGTCTTCTAGTTTGTGATCTCTGCAAGCATAACAAGCTCAAAGCGGAGTTCAGGTACCTGATATGCTATTCATGTTTTGTATTGATAGCACAGTGGTTAGTGTGGTAGCACTCCATGTGGATTCAAATTCCAAATGTTTAAATTTCTGGTCATAGAAAACATCATGAGGAAACCATGTTACTACGTTTTCAACCATGAAAATAATTAAAGGAAGCTTGAGTACATTTATGTAGAGAGTTTTGTTAATTTGATCTGTATATGAAACCAGCCTGTTTATTCTAAACTCTACTGAAAAGGAACCTTTACATAGTAGCTTCTATACTTTAGTATGAAATAATGAGTGAATAAATACAATGATAAGATTTTTCTCTTATAACTTATGCATAAAAAGTTCAGTCTGTTTGCACTGAGAAAGAAAAAAAACTATTATATCTCATTGTTGGGGTTTGAACCCACGCCCTTCGGCATGCGAACCTACCGCGCTAACCACTGAGCTATCATCGCTACTAAACTAGTTTGACAAGACTTAACACAGTCACACATAAACATGAACTTATTTTATACATATATTTTGAAATGCAGCAGTTAGCAGTGTGAAATATGATTATTATGCCTTTTACCAATGTGAACATCGTGTTTTGACTAGACACAATTACAGTATTCTTGCTCCACAGACGGTGTTTTGGCGGCGGCTACAAGGGCCACTACATTCTCCTAGTTGGCTACAGTTCTCGATGTAACAAGTTTTTCTACCGAGACCCCTCCCTCTCGCCGCGACTCTGTGCACTATCGTACATGCAGATGGGTCGTTGTAGAACTGCTATAGGTACCGATGAAGACTGTATACTAGTGCATATAGGAAAGGATCAGTCATGACAAACATAAATATATAGCCCATGATAAGTGCATACAGAAACTAGTCATTCATGTTGTATGGTATAGTCCATGATAAGTGTATGTACACGTATGGGTTAGTCACTTTGTATAGTAAAGTCTATGATAAGTGTATACATGTATGGGTTAATCAATTTGTACGGTATAGTCCGTGATAAGTGTATTGTACATGTATGGGTTAATCACTTTGTATGGTATATAGTCCATGATAATTGTATACATGTATGAGTTAGTCACTTTGTATGATATAGTCCATGATAAGTGTATACATGTATGGGTTAGTCACTTTGTACGGTATAGTCCATGATAAGTGAATACATGTATGAGTTAGTCACTTTGTATGGTATATAATAGTCCATGATAAGTGTATACAGGGAAGTATCAGTCATGAGATCATACTCATAGTTCATGAGGTCGGTTACACACTAACAATAATCTGGGTATTGTAGGTGACTATAGGCTGTGGTGACATTTACCGTATGAAGGCCTGTTGCTTATTTACCATTTTTTCATATAAAAATAATATGTTTACAGGGATGGATCGTTCATGACATAATATGTGATATATATATAAATTTAGAGCTTATAAACATTGCTTAAAGTAAATCTATAAACATTTCATGTTAGCGAGAAGTTGACACAGCATTTAAAGTATTGATTAACTTAGTCAATTATTATAAGTTAGGCCCTTCGATTTTTTTATGCCTTTAAGGGTGGTGCCTTCTAGAGTACCTACATTAATTTGCCAAATATTTTTATGATTTTATTTGTACCTATAAGTCAATTAGCCATTATTGTTATTATTTCTTAAGACTTAAATTTTTAGGAGTCAAATATTTTAATAATGTAGCCAGTAGTGCCGCTTTTCACAGGGTAGGGTGCAAGCTGCCAAAACAATTAAGATTTATTTTATTATGAAAGAAAAAATATGTAAACTACTATGTAGTTGTATTGTTTATTGTATATAGACTAAGATGGCACAATTTGCTAAATAATTGTCCTTAAAAATAATAATAAAAAAGATCAAAATAAAAATGTATAAATATCAAAGTAAATTAATTGAATAAATTTGATTATAATCCAGTATATTTTATCGATTCATGGTTGGCCCTATAGTACCAATGTAAGTATTTTAAGAACATCTCTATTTGTAATCGAGAATCAATAGCAATAAAGATCGGCAATATTATATCTGTATTTTAACTTTTTATTTCCGAATCAGCTAATATGAACTGTCCCACTGCTAAGCCTTTTCTAGTTTTCTCATTGTGAGAGGGGTAAGGCCATAGATTTCACATGTTTCCGAGGTTTTTTAAAATAAATTCTTGGACATAAATAAAATAAATAAATAACGCGATACAGGTTAATTATAGTCCTATAATAACTATAATATTTTAATTCCTAATATTTAGTAAATAATATAAATACGTCGTAGTACTTATGTATTGTAAGTTTTTAGTAAAATAAGATTTCAGATATTGCGTATATGGATAGATACATAGGATATTCATAAAAGTTAAAGAGCGCCATATTCTACTTTACGCCATGCAAAAATAATCGTGTAGGTAGTTGGTTTGGTACATACTGACGTAGAAAAGAAATTAAACTAAACTTCAACTATTGATGAATGGCTGCCAATATCACGTGGAATGATAAACTGCCACACAAAGAGGTTAAGTATTGACTATTATATATATATACAGTTCACAGAATTTTGTGCTTTTCCCCTTTTCTGTTACAAAACTATAGACAAACACAGACAGATTTTTGTATATGTAAACAAACATTTTATTAGGAGAGACCGCTCCTTCAAATACAATATATATTTTTGATTTACAAACATAATAAATAACAATATTTAAAGAAATTCACCAAACACATAATTTAAAATAAAACACATAATTTAATTTAAATCCACTAAATTAACAAAATTAAACAATACAAAGTAGGAACTATAGATCGTTTCACGAAAGAGTTCCCTTCGTCGTCATGTTGGTAGTTACGAAACCAGTGTTGCTACTTTTTCAGAAAGATGTTTACTCGAAATTAAGGAAATTTTAATGTCACTAACGTAGATACTATTTTTTAACATCTGGTCCGAAGTATCGGCGGGAATCCAGCCGGATTGAAAATGACACCAGACCAGATTGCGGTCCCTAGTCCTATAGTTTTAATACAACTATGTATTTTACCTATATTGATATAATTGACAAGGTTGAAAAATAAAACAAATGTTTATGGTTATTTTTTATAATAATTGTGTTCAACTAATGGGCCAACACCCGAGATGTCGCTACCACCTGTATCATCATCAGAAGAAGTAACGTCACTATCGTTTCCTACTTCAATTATGAATCGGTCAATTTCTGCGTCTGCACGTACTCCATCATTGTAGTATTTGTCTTCAATATTCTTGACATGATCACATTATTTTTTCCAATCTTCTGCAGATATGCTTAAAAATGCTTCTTCTGTTATTTTAACAATTTGACTTGCTTCCTGTCCAACATTTTTTTCTGCAATTCTTCTTTTCAAAAGACTCCATATGAGCTCAATTGGGTTTAAATCACAGTGATAAGGCGGGAGCCTTACCACTTTATGACCATGTTTCTCCAGTAACGTGTCTGCTTCGTAAACAGGCGGTTCTTTATGGTCTTTAATTATTTCATAAAGCTCAGCTTTTACCATCGTTGGTAAATAAGCGAGACCTTTACTAACAATCCAGTTTTGCATCTGAGACTTCGTACTGTTCATTGTTGGTGCTTTGTTGAGTGCCACTGTATGGTAGGGAGCATTATCCATAATCACAAGCGACTGAGGAGGTAGATTCGGTAAAAGCTTTTCTTGAATCCATTTCATAAAATTTTCTCGATTCATATCATCGTGATAGTCTCCGGATTTAGACTGTGATTTAAAAATCAGCTGAGCGTTGGGTACAAAACCGGTTTCACTCCCTGCATGGACTATAATCCATCGTGGTCCTTTTGAGTCCGAAGATAAAACGCCTGCTTCTGTGTCACTCTGCCAACATTTACCTGCACAGTAAGTTGAATGAACGTAAGTTTCATCTAAATAAATGACTGGACGCTGGTCTCCTTCACGATTTTCTCGTAACTGCTTCAAATATCGACTACGCCAAGCCACAATATCGTACCTTTCCATCATAACTTTTCTTTTTGATTTACATTTTTGGAAATAAAATCCTATCTTCTTCATTATTCGCCATAAAGTAGTGCGACTTCCCTTGAAATCGATATCATTTCGCATTTCATGCAGTAATTTGGTCAGCGTAGGTAATTCTTTTCTCACAGCATAGAATTCATGTATTTTATGTCGTAATGCACAAATTTCAAAATCATCCAGCTTAATTTGTTTATCGCGCGGCCGACTCTTACCAGGCGTCGAAATTCTTGTTGAAGTACTAGCAGCTGCTTCACCTTCTTTATAAATTTGTGTGACTGTTTTTTCTGATATACCTGAAAAAATAGTTTTTATAAAAAAACTCCATAAATGTTAAAATTAACTTAATAACAAATCCACATTGTTTTATTTATTTTGTAACACAATTGTTGGAGACACATTTTAAATTCAAAAACAATATAAATAAATAAGTACAATTGCTAGTTTTATATTTGAATTCTTTCTACATATCTAAAAGTTTATGTAGTTACTATATAAAATTATAATTATTATATACATTAAGAAAAACGAGGAATAGTGATTTGACCTGCCTGGTATCCCTATTTTACTAACCTGTCATGGCGGCGACACGGCTACGAACACATTCCAAAGGGATTATTGGCGCTTTGTTCCGTTTTTCACGTTCACAAAAACATTTGACTTTTAACACCATCTGTCTTTCACCACTTTTTAGTGTTTTGGGCATGTTTAGAAATTTTTTACTAATTAAAAAATTAAAAACTCGGGGGGACATCGTTGCTCGCGTCCGTAGGACTTACCACCTTCTCCTAGGCCCACCCTACACGTGCCCCCCGGGTGGTGCCAAATGAGCAACAACGCCGAGCAACAGGCGGCGGTCAATTAACCTGACACTGGCATCCACAGGCCCAAGAGAACTAAATATCTCTTAAAATCGTGGCAATTGTGCCCTGGGAATGCACAATTTGTATATCTCCCACCCCTTCTTATTATGAAAATGTCGAAAAATAGTGATTGTGATATGTCATGTGCCCCGGCTAACCCCCGGCGCCTTCCAGTACCCGGGCTGGAAGGTGTGAAATTAGCTACCGAAGACTCCACGAGGGTGGGTACCCAGGCCCCCGTGCCAGTGAATGCTACTGGTCAAAGCAAGAAATATGTGCAGCAAGCCTTCCATCCTAGCCTCTTTATCAGGCCCAGGAGTGCCTCAGTTGGAAGTGCCTCGCTCAACAATAAGGATAGAGATCTTCAAGAGATCCAAAGAGAAGACGAGAGAGATACCACCCGACCCGATTGGCAAAGAGTACCAGTCAGCAGAAATCCAAATAAAAAAAGAAAGTTCTCAAATCAGCAGTCTCCTGAACCAGTTCATACGTCGAATATGTTTTCTGGACTACCTTTAACAGCTAAGACACTAGAAACAAATGTGCCTAAAGAAAATAAATTAAGCAAACCTCCTCCGATCATACTATATGGAATCGAGGATGTAAATAAACTTACAGAATTCTTAGAGACAGCAGCAGAAACTTCAACATTTAACTACAAGATAGTCAATAAAAACCAAATAAGAATTATGACTGATGATGTAAACACTTACAAAAAATTTATAACAGCAGTTCGAGAAAAGGGGCTGATAGGTCATACTTTCAATCGTAAAGAGGAAAGAAGCTACAGACTTGTGATACGGAATCTGCATTACACAACTCCACACGATGCAATCAAATCAGCATTTCAGGAAACAGGAAATACAGTACTTGGAGAGATCATTAATGCTAGATTTGGTCCTGATAAAAAACCTACTTCTACATTCTTTGTCAATCTCCAACCTGGACCTGACAATAAAGCAGCCAAACAAGTTAGAACCATCTTTCATCAAATTGTTACAATCGAAGACCCCAGGAAAAGGTCTACAATAGTACAGTGCCAAAGGTGCCAACAATACGGACACACCAAAAACTACTGCATGAGGCCATTCCGCTGTCTTAAATGCGCGGAACCACATATGACCAAAAATTGTCCAAAAGTTGACCGTTCTACTCCAGCGACATGTGCTCTATGCCTTGGTCCACATCCTGCAAACTACAAAGGGTGCGAAGTATACAAAGAGATTCTGGTTAGAAAAACGCAAAAGCGTACCATCCCAAAAGCGAAAAACATTGCTCCACAACTTCACATTGATACAAGTCCAAACCACCAACAAAAGAACCAAACTACCAACAGCAACTCTAAACCAGTAAAGAAGTATAGCGATGTTGTAAAATATCAATCAAGCGAAAAAATTAATACCCAAGAACCTGAATCAGAAAACCCTCAACAACTATCTTTCAATAGAATAGAAGAAATATTCATAAAACAATCACAAAAAATTGATATCATCTTACAACAAATGAGCAACATGATGGCGCTATTGACAACACTTGTAAATAAATTATCACCATGTTAAGCAAACTTAAAATAGCCACCTGGAATACAAATGGATTATCACCCAACAAAAATGAAGTTGAGAATCTACTAAAAATGCACAATCTTGACGTACTCCTTGTTTCTGAAACCCACTTTACTAACAGTAGTCAAATACACATAAGAAATTACAACATATACACAACAAATCATCCGGATGGGACTGCACATGGGGGAACAGCTGTCCTCATTAGATCCTCCATTGAACATCATGAACTTCCCCAGTTCAGAACAGAATATATCCAATCTACCTCAGTGAATATCCGGGATAGGAATGGTCACTTTAATGTCTCGGCTGTCTATTGCCCTCCAAAGCACAAAATAACCGAGGAACATTTCACTCACTACTTTAAATGCCTTGGCCCACGCTTTATAGCTGGTGGAGATTGGAATTCGAAGCATCTACACTGGGGGTCGAGATTGATTACCACTCGAGGAAGAGAACTCAAAAAATCTGTTGATAAAAATTACCTCACAACAATAGCTACATCAGAACCCACCCACTGGCCAACCGACCCAAATAAATTGCCTGATGTTCTAGATTTCTTTATAATGAGAGGCCTTTCCCGACTTTTCTACCAGATTGACTGTTGTCTTGATGGTTCCTCAAATCATATACCTGTCATACTAACTACTAGCGCCAACGTCCTGGAGTATCAAAGAAACCCAAGATTGTATAACTATCAAACAAATTGGGAACTTTTCCGTGCTCTGGTCGATGATAACCTACTATTACAGATCTCTCTAAAAAATAAAGATGAAATCGACAATGCAGTCCTATCATTTACAACCATTGTACAGGAGGCTTGCTGGAAAAGTACAGAAGAAGTAATCCGCAGGAACACTAGGCAACATTATGTACCTCTCGAAATCAGAGGCATGATCTTAGAGAAGAGAAGACTACGTAGAGTGTGGCACGTTAGTCGACACCCTGATGATAAGAGAGCGTTAAATAACTGCACTAAATCTCTAAAGAAGACTATAAAGGAAATTGAAAATGCTACAATTGAGGCAAACCTAATGTCGTTAACTTCCGCTGCCGATACTAACTATTCACTATGGAAAGCTTGCAGGAATATGAACCAACCAATAAATCCAAAACCTCCCCTTCGTCTAAAACAAAATAAATGGGCCAGATCTAGACAAGAAAAGGCAAATGCATTTGCCGACCACCTCGCCAAAGTATTTATTCCCAACATAGTCTCACCGGAATCAAGTGAAGCAGATGTAGATGATATTCTCCAACAAGATTTCCAACTCGACCTACCTCCAAAAGTAGTTACTCCAAGAGAGGTTATGAGGACAATCATGGAATTGGAAAATAAAAAAGCTCCAGGATTTGATCTCATCTGCAAAAAAGTACTATCAGAATTACCCCGCAAAGCAATAGTTTACTTGACTACACTCTTCAACTGTATTGTTAGAATAGGGTACTTCCCTGCACTGTGGAAGGTCTCTCAAGTCATCATGGTCCACAAAGCTGGAAAGCCACCACACGAAGTGTCTTCCTATAGACCTATAAGTTTGCTTCCTATTATCTCTAAGATCCTTGAAAAAATATTGCTACGAAGACTTTCGTATGCTATGTACAAGAACTCTGTAACTCCAGATCACCAGTTTGGGTTTAGGCCTGAACATGGTACCGTTGAGCAAATACACAGGGTGTGCAGATTTATCAGTGACAGCCTTGAGCGTAAGGAATATTGCTCTTCGGCATTCCTTGACATTCAACAAGCCTTTGATCGAGTGTGGCACAAGGGACTCCTGTGTAAAATTAAACTTCTCCTACCTCACACCTTCTATCAGATACTTGAATCTTATCTCACCGATAGAATATTTCAAGTGAAAGAAAATGATTGTACGTCAGGCTTTTTTGATATACTTGCTGGAGTGCCACAAGGCTCCGTACTTGGCCCAGTACTGTACACCATATTTACTGCAGACCTACCGCAAACACCCGGGGTAACTATTGCAACATATGCAGATGACACAGCAATATTAGCATGTAGTAAAGAAGCCTCGGAAGCTACAGCAAAGCTGCAGCGAAGTTTGACAGAAATCAACAAATGGCTAGAAAAGTGGAGAATCAAAGTGAGTCCTAATAAATCAATGCAAGTTACATTCACTTTGCGTAGAGAAACATGTCCTCCGGTGAACCTGGGTGGTAGGGAGTTACCACACGGTGACTCCGTGAAATATCTAGGACTACACTTGGACCGAAGACTGACCTGGCAAAAGCATGTTGAATTAAAGAGAAATGCAATCAACCTGAAATACAAAGAGCTGTATTGGATACTGGGAAGAAATTCAAAATTGTCCATTAACAACAAGTTACTTATCTACAAGACCATTATAAAACCAGTATGGACTTATGGGATACAATTATGGGGAGCCACCTGTAATTCTAATGTACACAAAATACAGAGGGCCCAAAACTACATACTGAAACAAATTAGTAATGCACCCTGGTTTATAAGAAACTCTGAACTACATGAACAATTATGCATCCCGACCGTAAAGGAGGAAATTAAAGCGGGTGCAGATAAATATAAAATCAGACTGGAAAAGCATCCTAACCAGCTAGCTGCCCAGCTCACAATACCGGACTGCTTAAATCGACTGAAGAGACGCAGGATCCTAGAACTCGGCAGCTCTAACTAAGCCATCTTAACAGCTGGAAGATATTTCTGATGGGATATATCTGTACCCGACCATTATCCTACACCACATCTGCTCATAGCTCCAAAGGCTGATTGCATGATGAAAGAATTAAATAAAAAAAAAAAAAAAAAAAAAATTAAAAACTTGAAAACAATTAGAGCAATGAACAATGAAACTATCTGTTTGACGTTTCGACGAACAGGGCTGCCAACATGACGACGAAGGGAACTCTTTAGTGAAACGCACTATACTGTCAGTTATTTGTCAAATTATGCTCAGAAGTAAAATAAGTAAGCCATTTACTTTTTTTTTAATAAATACATATTTTTTTCATATATATCTATTATAATAAATGTCAAGCAATAAAATACAATTTCGTCCGAGCATAAAAATATAAATTAGTTGATATCAAATCGGATCTATAATAATCAGTATAATCAGTGTAGTTTTAATTTTATATATTTGTCAAATTAAGAATATTTCTAAGTTTATGAGTTCTAGATTTTAAGTAAGATTAGGGTTTTTTAATAAATAAGCAGTGTAAAATTAGTTAAATTTAAGTCTCCTCGTCACTGTTGGAACTGGAACGACGGTTAAGCGGAAATAAACTAAATATAAACATTGAACATTCAAAATGAACTTCCGCAAAGTAACGCCTGAATCAATCAATTATCAGTATAATCAATCAAAGTATAATATTATTAAATTTGGACAGGTAAGGTAAGGTCTAGGTAGTAAGCAATTATTTTTTTTTATGTAAAGAGTAATGAGACGAACGAGACGCTCTCCTGCTTGCCCTATATAGAACGTCCTCTGTGCTCCTGCTGATGGTAAGAGATAACGCCTGTTCATGACCATTGCAGCGATACACAGAACTTTGAACTTTGAGTAGCAAAACAAAGTCCTGCGCTGTTTTGCCGCTCATTACTTTGAGACCTTCGATGGTTAGTCTCAACAGCCCAGTAATTTCGCTAGCTACAGTAACAAACCGGAACACAGTAATATTTGAAACACTACTGCTTGGCGGCAGAATATCTGGTACTGCGGTGGTGCCTATGGTAGTTGTACATAGGTACTTAACAAGGTGTATACTCTGCTCTGCAATTATTCTGAATGAAGTAAACGCTGATGACGTGTCTAGCACGTAGTAAATATTTATTAATCTATCATTACCAGCTACACAGTTGTAAAAATTAAAAACATGTAAAACAACATTAGGTAGATACATAGTGGTACAAACGTGACATACCTAGGTACCTAAATGAAGTGGAGATATTTTTATTACATTCTCTATAGGTACCTACAAATTGAGACCCACCTGTGAAAGTTTTTAATCCCATTCAATAGTACCTACAGTTTGTATTTTTATGTAGAAATAGTAGAAATTATATTTTTTTGAGTTACCTACTATGGTCATTATGGTTATTTATTCCGCAGTTCCAATTTCTCAAAAATCATCAAAATCGATTTATAATAAAATTGGCGGAATGATCGCGTGTACATAGAAAAAAAAACCACCGAATTGAGAACTTCCTCCTTTTTTGAGGCGATTAAAAAATGTAGATCTACAGCTTAAACAGCTTATACATTTGCGCTGGCTACACTGGCTTTCTTTAAATCGCATCTCTCCGGCTGAAGGAGTTGTGTAACATCCATGGCCAGAATAAATTATTAAAAAAAAAAATAATTAAATCGCATCTATGAGGAGGGAAACCCTCTCGTGTCTAAAAATCTTACGTGTAAACTGAGAATTTCCCTGTCTCGAAGTAAAATATATTTACAATAATTATGTATTGGTATTGGTATTCAAAATGAATTTACTTTCTATAGTTGCCAAATTTTATCTATGGTTGGGGAATCCACCAAAAGTAGACGAGGGATTTACCTTTTTTTAAATTGATACTCTATTGTTAGGAAGTCAAGGTCGAATGGTAGGCAAATTACGCTATTAGATTAAATTGGTTTATGTTCTATTTAGAGGGGTCTTACAACTACTTATTAGACTACGCAATATCAGTACTGAGACCAGTGGCGTAGCGTGCCTTGGGGCCCTGTATCAAAATTAGTCGGGGGCCCAAATGGAGGGCAAATATTTCTCACAAATGAAACAAAAATGCTTGCATTAAATTAAAATAAATGTTTATTGATTATAAACAATAAACAATAACGCTATTTCAAGGCATTTTTTGAACACACTAAAGTTAAATACGACAATACTAA
This sequence comes from Biston betularia, assembly GCA_905404145.2. NCBI lineage: Eukaryota > Metazoa > Arthropoda > Insecta > Lepidoptera > Geometridae > Biston > Biston betularia. The sequence continues at coordinate 1,716,740 of FR989883.1, forward strand.
AACATTGATCGCAAAAAATCTAAGAAGAAAAAGTTGGCTAAGAAAACTTTGTAAAACTTTTATGAGGCTTGCACGTACTGTGAATAAATTTATTTGTTTTTAATTTATTATTATCATGTCTAAATTTTGAAATTGTATTTATAGTAGGTAGCTTAGGTAGGTATATGTATATTAGAATTCATGCACACCGCACACCGCACACCGGCCGGGGACATCTATCCCCGGCCGGTGTGCGGTGTGCGGGGCACTTTAACTTAGATTAGTTAACATAAGTGAAAACTTTTTATACTTTTGAATGTTCATTTATCTTCTATTTATTTATAAAGTTAGCAGCTGTTTGTTTTCTATGTAAAATAAAATAAAATATGACAGTTTTTTCCCCGGGAAGCACGAGATTAAGTGGCATCGTGGATAATATTTAACTAATTTTTGCTTACACGCGTTAGGGGCCTCTGTAGCCGGGGGCCCCGTATCGTTGATACGGCTGATATGGCGATAGCTACGCCCCTGACTGGGACCGTATCTTATTGCAATTCAAGCAAAACACGAAAAATGACTTCGCATCTATCGAAAAATGATCGCGCATAATATGACGAATACTAAATGCAGAATAATTATTTTATCCGCGCAATAAAGTATGCAGTTGCGTAAATAAGTAATTTTTATGCGATGACTTCATGTGAATGGCATTAGCTCACTGGTCTATGATAATAATTTTATTCACTTTTACAAGTTATGGTAAATGTAAATGTATAAGCTAATTTTATTGGTAGCGAAATTACAGGCCCTGGACTTTGTTTTGCTACTTAAAGTTCTATAGCTACAATGATGCGTGTGTTATGCCTAATGTGACCATTTTAATTTTTAACAAGTTTGGCAAGTTAATAATTTTCACTTCAACAACGGACAACGGACTTGTCAATGTTCACAATTTATTCATGAGAGATACCTATTATTTAATTATCCTTTATATTTCTTATAGTTTTACTGGTTTACGTTTCCTATTTATAATATTAGTATAGATAGATAATAATTGTCTTGAATGGAAATTGAACCCACGCCCTTGCAGCTCTTAAAGCAGATATACTACCGATGAGCCAAGAGGGCAGTAAACATAGATAACAAATCTATCGAAATGTTATATAAACCAGATGGAATCAAAAAACACAGTTATTTGTTAATACGCTGTTTATAACGTAGATTAGTGGAAACTAGCATTTTATTGAAACAACTTTTAAATATTTGAGTTACTATGTACGGATTTTGTGTCAAAATACATTGATGTGATAAAGAGAATAATTTATTCAATATTCATGTTCATAAAATTGATTTGAAATACTTATCTTTACAGTGAAATGAACTTCCTTTCCGTTGCAGTATATTTATGTGTTATCGAAGCCATTTTAGCTCACGTGAGTCACATTTTCCTTTGTTTTTAACCCATTCAAGGAGCCTTCTCCTTGAATGGGTTAAAACTTTTCAATTCGACTGTTTTTTTTTAATGTTTGTTACGCGATAATTCCGCCAATTATATGAATCGATTTTGATGATTCCTTTTTTGCTTGGTAGATCATACATCAGAGGTGGTCCCATATAAATTTTATCGAAATTGATCAAGTAGTTTTTAAAAAATCAACAAAAATGTAAAAAAAATTATAGGTACATGGATGATATTTTCGTTTACTCCGAAACCTCGCTGTTTCATTGGAGCAGTGCGTTTTGAAGGCCTAAAGGTGGCGTTAATTTATTAAAAATTGTTTTATTGTAATTCAATAGACGATGACGACAATATTCTTAGTAAGCGTAATTTTTTCAATTAAAGACTTCAAATTTAAGGTGGTTCGATTTCCATGCAAATATTTTTTGCCATTCATTTTTATGCATAAACACTCGAAAAAACACAAGTTTTCGAAAAAAAATACAACGGGGTGACACGACTCTTTCCACGTTCCTGCCAAAACTCTGCCTTTCTATTAATTATATTTATTATTAGTGTGATTAATGGTTACATAGGTCAAAATAAATTACATACATTTTTGCAAATTTCGGGTAAAAACTGGATCCTTTTCATAAATTATGTACAAGAAAATGGCAACACCGAATTGACATCAATGTTGCCAAGTGCGTAATACCTGGCTAGTGAATTGGTTGGTACACTGGCATGGCAGTCACCGAGTTTTCATTGTGCTGAGTTTTCTTATAAAGTGACATAAATACCTCCTCATACCATTTTGATTTTGATTTTCGCGGAGTGCAGTGCAAGTGTTATATTGAAATTATTTTTAAAATTTGTTTTATAAATCATAGTTTGTGGTTGCATTGTCAGTTTTAATATTTTATTTGTTACTGCTAATGAAGCGATAGGTATGCAAGATCGTTCAAAAACAGTGCACTGTTTACATAGGGTGGTTTAAAATGATAACTGAACAATTTTTGCTAAACAACCTGAAATTTGAAAATGACTTCTTTTGAGTGTTTTTTTTTATTGGACTTTCAGTGAAGTTGTAGAACAAAAGTTGTTCAGTCATCGATTGTGAACATCCTCTGATATATTGTGCATTGTTTTGGACTATTTTGTATAGAATTACGTAGGTACATAACACTAAAATAGAGAAGTTATCTAAGCTTTGGTGATACAAAGATGTTTGAAGAAGTAAGTACTAACATTTATATACTTACTTATATTTTTAACAAGTTTTAAGTACATTTTTTTAATGATCGACAGGCTAAGTGTTTGACCACAGCTCTCCTGATGTTAAATGACGGTTTGGTCGAAGATGGTTGGCACATCTAGCCTGGAATGGATCTGATCATTTGACTCACAAGTGATGCTGCCTGAACACAATTGTGTTTTCGAGGAATTGTGTTTTCGATGAATTTTCCGCGGACGTTTCGGGTCCTTGATAGTAGATTTTCAGATAAGAGCTAGCCAGCCGAGTAGGTACTAGAAAATACCCTACCAATATGCTATAGTTTCCTCACGATGTTTTCCTTTACTGGCAGCTCAAGCTTATTGTTGGGGTTTGAATTCACGCCTTTTGTCGTGTCGCCTATCATCGCTACGATAATTATGTATTTTATATTGAAATCATATGATTGGTAGATCAAGGTAAAATTGATCGCAAGAGACCTTCAAGACAACCTTCCATAGATTTAGTAAGTTTTTTTGTTATTATATTTTGCCCAAGAACTACATGACATAATCTTGCCATCGCTGTTTTCGCACGACCTGACACTCGAGCAAAAGACACCCTCTTACAGTGGAACTTCCCTTCAAACGCACAAAACTTTTCCAGACCACGTTCCGTGTAAGAACTGCTGATGTGTGGAACTCGTTGCCTGTGTTTCCTATTAAGTAGGTACAACATAGCTCAGGGTATTAGCAAGCTGAAGTGGCAATGGGCTGGACATATCTGTCGTAGAACCGATAACCGCTGGGGTAGACGTGTTCAGAGTGGAGACCGCGAATTGGCAAACGTAGCGTAGCACGCCGTAAGACTCGATGGAGTGACGATATACCTAGGACAGCTGGCGGTGGATGGAAGCGAAAAGCCTAAGATTGGGCTGAGTGGCGTGTCTTGGGAGAGGCCTATGTCCAGCAGTGGACTTCGATAGGCTGATGATGATGAGTTGTTTAAAAAAAACGTGAATAGGTAGGTAAGTATTCCCTAGGCAAGCGTGCTCCATCTTTGGCCAAATCGTCGCTTTCCATCAGATGAGATCGCGGCCAAAAACATGCCTAGTCCGTTGTAAAAAAAAAAGTAGCTAAAGGCTAATTAATTTTGTTTTTTAAGATTTTTTTACATTCTACATTTTATGTAGATGGTATCTATCAATTTCTTACCACCGCTAAGTACTGATATGCACTTTGATCATGACATGTTAATGACAAAGCCCTTGAAATCTCTCAGGGAGCGAGGTCAGGGGAAATCCCTTTCATAGATTTATATTTGCTGAATGTGTTTCTTATTTATAAAATGACTATTGGACTGAGTTCGTCGAGAAAACAACTCGTAGGACAGTGACAAAGTAATTGGAGCGCACGGCCCCGAGTAATAGAACTACTAGCGTTTTTCTTCTTCTTTGGTTTTGGCGTCGCATTTTGAGCATTTGCCAGTGTCAAGTGTTTTATATTTTCAAGTTTCAAAAGTTAAATATGTTGTCACGTAGCTATAGTTAAAGTCAAAGTCCAGTCTTGGCCAAGTACAGTCCGTGTCAAGTAGTGGCGACTTTACTAAAGCTTCGATGGAGTTTTGGAAGCAACACGAAAAGTCATGTTTCACCACATTATTTCATTTTCTCACACTCGCGCTTGTGATTCGGCATTTTATGAATAAAACACCGCCATTTTTATACATAAACACTCTACAAAACACTAGTTTTGGAAAAAAATACAACGGGGTGACACGACTTTTTCCGCGTTCTTTTTTTTTTTTATGGTTGACAGGCTAGTTGTTTGACCACAGGTCACCTGATGTTAAGTGAAGGTGTGGTCGAAGATGGTAAAGCACACCTAGCCTGGAATGGAACTGTTCCCGCCAAAACTTCACTAGCGTTTCTAGCGCGAGGCGCGTGTAGGGATGTCGATTGTCGACAAACAAGTCTTCGATCGATCTTTTGTGGTCGTAGCTTCGCTAACATCACATCTATGACACACGTAAACTTTTTAAACAATTATATACAAAAACTTAAACCAAATTGACCACCAAAATGAATTTTGCTTGTCATTTCGCCACGTTTGCTGATCCCTCCCTTCTCGGAACCTTCTTTTAGGAACTCGAACGAGATTTGCTTGGCTCCTCTCCTATTTTAGTGCTCATGTACGCGCACAATCATTGTACTATTAACTTTGCGTGCGGGCCAATAGTGAATCATTTATGTACAAAAATAAATAATAATGGTTGTGTAGTAAGATAGATAGATAGATACAATGATGTACTATATAAAGATAGATAGATATAACTCTTTAACTTTATTGTGCACACCATAAACGGAAATAAAAAACCGGCCAAGTGCGAGTTGGACTCGCGCACGAAGGGTTCCGTACCATTATCTATAAAAAAAATCAAGTTTGTTGTATGGGAGCCCCCCTTAAATTTATTTTATTTTATTTTTAGTATTTGTTATAGCGGCAATAGAAATACATCATCTGTGAAAATTTCAACTGTCTAGCTATCACCGTTCTTGAGATACAGCCTGGTGACAGACGGACAGCGAAGTCTCAGTAATATGGTCCCGTTTTTACCCTTTGGGTACGGAACCCTAAAAAGTACAGAGAACAAAAGAACCTAAGCAAAAGCAAGCAAAAAAAAAAGAAAAGTAAGCATCCATAATTATGTAGGATTTTCGCATAAAATGTACTAAATGTACTATATTAGGTCCATTAATTACGTGAGGTGATGAACACCCAATTGGACCCCCCTAAAGTATAATATAAAATACGTAAAAAACCTGACTCGCAATTAGGTACCTAAATATATTATTATGTACTATAGGTACCTACCTACGTTAAATTGTCAGCAAAACGATAAGACCGCTAGTAGGCAGTACTTGGTGGTAGATTTCATTAGCAGGTCGCCTAGGTAGGTACCACCGCAGTACCAGATATTCTGCCGCCAAGCAGTAGTGTGGTAAACATTACTGTGTTCCGGTTGAAAGGATAGGTACTGCAGCTAGCGAAATTACTGGGCTGTTGAGACTAACCATCGAAAGTCTCAAATTAAATGAGCGCCAAAGCAGCGATGCCCCGGACTTTGTTTTGCTACTCAAAGTTCTGTGTATTGCTGCAATGATTATGGAAATGCGTTATCTCTTACCATCAGGAGACCATATCGTTCGTTTCATTACTACCTATTACATAAAAAAAAAGTTGCACTACTGTTGTTTTAGCATATCCATTTGGGTGAATGGATTTCTACGTGTAATTTGTAATCGTATAGTATGTCAAATATACGAAAAAAGCAGTTTTCATAGCACTTTTCATATGACTGGTTGAAGTAGATTTATCAAAAACCCGAACTAAGTGCTTCGACAAAAATCACTTTGTTCTACTGTGCGATTTGTATGAGAGATTTGAGACATTGGATGGTTACTCTCAATAACCCTGTAATCTCGCTAGCTGCAGTACCTACCGTTTTAACAGTGATGATATTATGAGTTTTGTTAGTACAGGAGATTTGTTTAGTTTAAAAACTGATCCGTCATTAATGCAAATTTATGACAAGAACTGCGATAGGGAGCCATCATCGCAACAAAACCGATAATCTTCCCGAAGAAAGTTTTAGTTCCGTCATTTGAACACATCTACAATTAGGGATTCGTTAGTTTTGTTTTTCTTTCACCGGTGTCGGCCAATATTATTATCAAATGTTAATAAACAAATTAATGGTAGTTACGACATACGACGCCTGCGTTGAAGACTTATCAGTACCATCTGATAACGCGTAGGCATCGCTCGAGTGTGACCCGAAAAATAGTATTCTTTGTGATTTTAAGAAGTTTGTTTTGTTTGTGCTAAGATTTTAGGTGAGTTTTACGGTACTTTGTGGTGTAACTAGACGAACTAGACGGAGAGAATAGACAGCCCTGACTTATTCGCGAAATGTAACTTGTTTGTTCCAAAACATTCGGTCTTTCTTTTTCTAGAACCATGTATTCAATGTAGGTTGGTATCGGATGTTCTCGTCTAACAGCAAAATATGCAACAATTTAGATATTTTTGACAATACACCAGGAAGAATCAAAACATTTCACAATAATTACCACCATATCACTTACGGCTATAATTATTCATGTAGGTACCTACTTACATGCAGTGTTCACTTCTAGAAGTTCGTGCATAACAATTTTTGCTTTTCAGAACAAATATTTACAGAGCCATTTTGACAATGAACCATTAAAAAACAATTAAAAAATCTTTTTTTATTGACTATACATTCACGCCTTTTCCATCACGGTATATGGAGAGTAATCCACTTGTTACGACCTTAGCAAAACATCTTTCGCTACAACTTTTATTTAACATTTGACTACAGCTCCTGATGAACACTTAACCTGATGTTAAGTGACGATGTGGACGAAAATGGTCACATGTAGCCAGGAATGGAACTGCCTCGCAAGGAACACACTGTTTGATGCTTAGCGGCAGATTTTCAACTTGAGGTGGCTAGCCAGCCGAGTACCTTCTAGAAAGTATCTATCAACCACCATGCATAGTTTTCAATATCCCGTTTTTGGGGATAATAGAAAGCGAGATCGCGATTCAGAATATCAGTAAATAGGTTTCTTATAAGTAAGCGTGCTCCATCTAAGACCACACTACTGTTTAATCTCAGGCAGAGAGTGGTCAGATACAAACCTATTTTGAATAAAAAAAAAACGAATCTATTAAAACTTTTCAGTCTTAGTCTGAAGGAGTGCAATGAAAAATTATACTTGGTGGTAGATTTCCTTAGCAGGAAGTCGTTTAGGTAGGTACCACCACAATACTAGATATTCTGTCGCCAAGCAGTAGTGTGTTGTAAACATTACTGTGTTCCGGTTTGAAGGGTATCTACTGCAGCTAGCGAAATTACTGGGCTGTTGAGACTAACCATCTAATATCTTAAAGTAATGCGCGCCAAATCAGCGATGCCCTGGCCTTTGTTGCCACTCAAAGTTCTGTGTCGCTGCAATGGGCTTGGACAGGCGTTATCGCAAATCAATAGAAAAGAGTCTTGTTCGTTTCATAAATAAGTTTAGAGTCAACTAAAGCTTTCGAAATCGTTGGTTTTAGCACATTTTTATTTTTTTGTATATATATATCTAATTATGTATACTTACTTTCAACTATTTAAACATGTCCAATGACCCTTTAGATTATACAGCGCCAGGGTTAGGTATCTAGTTACGTCGTCTTATCATATTATCACAATCAATTATTATTTATCATCATTATGACAAACACCTAAACAAGTTATCTAGATAAATCCTACGTAGAAGAGTGCGGTTATCAAAAAGGAAAAAGTTTTTTCTATTTAAAACAACACAACATGTAGCAAAGCTTGTAGATGACTGTTATAACATTTATACAGGGTTATAAGCTTGGGGTAATCTAAGCTGAAAGGGGGACATTCTATTCATTTTTTTAAACAACTTTTACTCGTTTTACACGATGCAAAATCGACCGTGTGTTATAAGTTTGAAGTGTCTCTCTCTCTCTCTCTCTCTCTATCTCTCTCTCTCTCTCTCTCTCTCTCTCTCTGTGTGTCTGTTGCATTGTAGCTCCCGAACGTATGAACCGATTTTGATTTTGTTTGAAAGGTGAATTAGTCGGTAGTGTTCATATCTATGTTTGATGAAAATCGGTCCAAGATGGCCGCCGCCACAAAATGGCGGACTACATATTTTGTCACAACTTCCTCAATATGGGTATCAAATGAAAGATAGGCAATATACTTACACATGTCGGGGGGTTTTTAAATTTATCTTGGTTTAATGTAAAAGTAATAAGACGAACGAAACTTTCTTCTGATGGTAAGAGATAATGCACATGATCATTGCAGCAATACACAGAACTTTGAACTTTTTAGGTACTATGTGCACAACTTTAAAAAAAATTGCTGCTTCATGCATTTATGGTTAATATTTTTTTTATGGGGTAGCCATGGCAATGTTTATAAGTCTAACAACACCCTATCGGCTTAATACACCCCAAACTTAATTATACACTTATTTGTTATTTTGCAATTTTTTTTTAAATAAAGATATCGATTCTTTTTTACTATCCGACTGCGGCGAAACCAAAACAGGAAGGGTTATGTGCTTGACCTGTATGTATTTCCGTCTCTCATACTCCCTTGTGACAACTAAACGACTGAACTGCTTTTTAAACTTTTTAGCTTGTATATTTTTTAATTTTAATGAGTGAAATCGGAAAAACGTTGTATTTTTATCTTCTTCATAGTCACTCGCGGTTACCGACGCTATGGGAGATTCTATTGAAATGTCCGCAGCATCAATGGTAGGTATTCCCGGTAATTCATGGATTTTACAATAATATTACTTATAATGGTTTTATTGAAATATATTAAATTAAAAAGCCAAGCAGTATTGTGTAAACATTACTCTTGAGATTAACCATTGAAAGTCTCAAAGTAATGAGCGCCAAAGCGGCGATGCCCCGGACTTTGTTTTGCTACTCAAAGTTCTGTGTATTGCTGCAATGGTCATGGGCATGCGTTATCTCTTACCATCAGGAGAGCGCATCGTTCGTCTCATTACTTTTACATTTAAAAAAACATAAGTAAGACGAAAATAATTAATCTCATTGATAGTATCATTTCTTATAAATAAATAAGTTTTAACTTTCATCTCGACTTATGATGTGATCTACGATGGAACACGCCTGCCTGAAATAATAGATTCATGCTGATTCAGACTTGAAGCCGCTCAGATTGTACCTATCGGGAATAACCCACACGGACAGCAATAACTTACTCTAAATACCTTTTTAATTGTCTTTCCAGTCTTCAAAAATGTCGAAGAAGACAGTGTTGAACGAGTCTTACAAAGGACTAGTGGAGTCCATGTCCATTCCAGCCGAGATTCACGAGCGAGACGGCAAGAAGTTTGCCAGTTTTGGTTCCACAGTGCCAATACACTGCTGCACGGCAGAACAGGTGATGCTATCTATCTCTTACTTTTTTCAATGACTATTGCTTTTGTTGACCTCTACAGCTTCACCGGACTTTAGGCAAGCTCAGGTGGCGCTAGGCCTGAGTATTATATCCCTATGACATCTTGTTTTTCCTTACAGTAAAATACATCTCGTCTTTGAACGCACTTTGCGTTTTCAGACTACTTTCCTTGTAAGAACTGCTGGTGTGTATAATTCGTTTTGTGCGTCTCTGTTTCCAACTAAGTACAAGTGTCGGTCGGTCAGGAAAATCGTGAATTGGTATTTCCTAGGCAAGCGTGCTCTATCTTTGGCCACATTCTCGCTTTCCATCAGGAGATTTCGATCAGGCGCTTTCCACACGTGTAATAAGCTAACAAGTGATATACTCTGGTGAAACATGCGTGTTCGCGTTGTATCTAAAACTCCGCAGAAGCTTCTAATAAAGTCACCATTACTTCATTAAGGGCATGGACTGGAAGTGATAGTGACAATTATATTGCACTATGTTATTTTCTTATACCGTATGTTCGTTCGTATGGCTAATTACATTGGGTAAGTTATTAATGCATAATATGAATAAAAGAGGGCCTGTTGCGCTACCTTGTGGGACTCTGTACCTTGAAAAGCGTGCTTAGGATCTTCCTGTTTTTCGTACTTGTTTTATTACCTTTGTGAAGTGCTTTCTTGTAGACAGAAATTGGTTCTGTAAAATTTGAATTTCTTAAAAAAAATTCTGTACTGTTAACAATGTCGAAGGCTTGGGTCATGCCATAAAATATTCCGCAAATAGGCATGGTCTTATTCATTATCTAGAAAATCATTACCAGTTGACTTATTACCCCTATACCCTGTTTGTTGTGGTGTTTGTATGTAGTTACTAAATACTGATATTAAATACAGGTTTCGGAGATGGCAAATAAGACGCACCATTACTGCGATATTTTCACGGAGCAGCTGCTAGCGCCGCTGGGAGAGCTTGTTTACGTACGGCTTGATGAGAATACTGCTGAAAAGGTGAGAATCACCGTCACCCCCAACTATTTAGCCTGTTATATTTTACACGATCACGCAAAATGGAAGGTTAGTTAAAAAAAAATTACATTATGGTGACGTCATTAGATGATTGAATCCGAAACGAAGTCAGTTTAAAGACATTTATTTCTCAAAAGAATTACAATTTAATTCGCTTATTTGAGAATTTAGTTCGTCGTATTTTGATGCTTTGACATTAATAAATAAGTACATCATTTATAATTGTTGAATTATAAATGATGCACTTAATCATATTACACACGTATTAATTATCTAACTAGAGACTAACTAATTACTATTAGCATTAATTTAGCATTTAAGAATAGAATATAACTAAGACGACCAATAACATCACATAAACACATAACAACTGACGGAGCCATACATCGCACCGTTAACCGTCTCGTCCCCGGTGCTACTGCCGTAAAATGACAACAAACGCAGCAATAGATAACCGGCCGGCGAGGAATGCAGTATGTCATAGTATACTCAAAGACAGTGAGATGCGTTTTAGTCTTTTTTAATAGTTTAGAAGTCGGGGATCTTATTCCATATGATTACATAAAACGCAACGTAGCTTCGTTTATCATAATTGAAATCGTGTGGAATTATATGGCAATATTAAATTTAACTAAAAAAAATGGAATGATGTGTGTACTCGCTCTGTCAAAATAAGTTAGCTTTTAAAATGTTGTGTAGACTATTTTTCTTCTTCTGTTTTTGGCATCGTATTTTGTGAATTTGCCAGTATTATTTCCATGTTTACAAGTATTTTAAAATAAATCTAGTTAGTTTTTGCGCGTTCGTCATCACGAAGAAACAATAAAAAAAAAGCCATCTATTGATTTTACTCTTCTATTGGTTTTTTTCTTCCTTTTTATATTACTCTCTACTAATGATCTATTTTGGCCAATGTAAAGCCAAAATAGCTCGACGCATGATCAGTGTGTGGCACCATCTAAGTCTAAATATGACTAAAAATAGCTCGATTTACTGTAGTAGATATCGTTTATTGTATGGGATGACTAGCTGTGCCCCGTGGTTTTGCACGCAGAAAAAAATCTATTTGCACAAATGCTATCTGTACTCTAAATTTCGTTCGAATCCGTTAAATCGTTTAAGAAGTGTAGTTGTGAAAAACAGATAAAATTTCAGATTTATATAATCAGTGTGTGATCTACATTATACTAAAACATATAATTATTACAGTCTCAGGTAATTAAGGTATAAAATACATAATAGATATGTCTTATGTACCAGGTGTTCATAAACCGCAACAAACGCATCCTGCTGACGTCGTCCGACGGTGCGCTTGCGCAGTGGCGGTGCGCGCCGACGTTCGAGTCCGCCAACACTTACCTCGCGGGCGCGCCGCTCGTCAACCAGCGCGGGGAGCTCGTCTCCGTGGTCACAGTCAAGCGAGGGAACCATTACGCAGTCTCCAACTTTGAGGTGAATACTTAAATAGAAGTTTGAATGGTAATTTATGAAAAAACTTTCGTCAATTTTTCTGTGTGAAAAAATTTATCAGCGTCTCAGGCAGACGTAAAATGATACTAGATTACTAACGTTACAGTCGCATTACAAAGAAAATTATTTATAAAATATGCCATCTGGTAAATTTATGGATCACTAATACGAAGTCGCCAACGTAAATCAAGCTAAAATAGTCTGATAAACACAGAGAGTGGCACCAGCTCATGAACGTGCGTTATCTCTTACCATCAGGAGAGCGTATCGTTCGTCTCATTACTTTTACATAAATAAAAAAAAAATATGTTTGTTTGTGTTGAATAGGCTCTGTTAAAGTTATGGACCGATTTTAATTCTTTCACCGTTGGGAAGCTTCTCTATCCCCGGGTGACATAGGCTACTTTTTATCCCTGTATTCCCACGGAAACGGGAACTACGCGGGTGAAATCGCGAGGCGTCCGCTAGTTATATATTTATTATATTAAGAGAAAAAGAAGAAGAGAGATAAGAAGAGTAGTGTAATTACATTTAGGATGCAAGTGTGTGGCTGCAACGTCAAACTGTATCCCTTTGTTGTCATCAGTTTTCTGAATTGCCTCTTACTATGGAAGCGAATTTAAAGAAGTGTTAACATGAAAAATTTATTTTAATTGCGTGACAGGGTGACGGCGGTTACTTCGACACGCCGCTGCCGTGGAAAGAGCTCGTCACGCCGGAGGGAAATTCTGTGTACGGGGATCGATCCTTTCCATCCAGAGAAGCTATCAGGGAATACATAGCGGCGCTCCCGCCTATCGAGGTAACTTCGAGACCTTTTTATATGACTGCCCAAAAAAAGAGTATCTACCTAATGTTTTTGGGTTCAATTAATGTGTTAGATTTTTTTTTGGAAAAAGTATCATTTATTACTGTGTTTTTTTTGTTGTTGTTGGCATCGCGCTTTGTACATTTTGCCGAAGTCATGTATTTTGATATTGTAAAGTATTCCATAGATGGATAGAAAGTATTTATTGTGCACACCAAAAACAGAAAAAAGTACAGCTGTACCGGACTAGTAGAGACTAGTTAGTTTTGGAGTTTTTTTTTTTTTTTTTCCTTTACTAGACCTGCGATCAGTCGCCTAGACTATAATCAGGTGAGTTGCAAGAGGTTGTTAGTTTAGAGAGGTAGAGCCACTGCTCCATCTCCCCTTAGTAAGTCAGCACATCGGCTCTCTTGAGTCTTCTTATTGGATTTGGCAGCAGGAGCATACTGGATAACGGGTTGGAGAAAAATGGCAACATGTATTTGCACAAACAAACATCCTCTCACCCCAAACGCATATACCGTCTCCGTTCCGTCGTGGGTAAAAACAATAATAATGTATTTAAATAAAACGAAACATACACATATAGGCTATATACATACATGGCCTTCATCATGGATAATGGCTTAGACCATTTTTGGTAACGGCAGTTCAACATTGGGCAGGATGTGGTTAAAAACCATTCTATTTATAGGGTGTAGTAGGTATGACGATAAAATTTCGTCGATAAAATTTATAAGTTTTATTCGTTGTTTGCTCCCAAAGCACTTACATATAAATTTTTCATACCTCATGGAAAAGTTGAGCCCTCTCAGCTTTTATAGTATTACTTAACTTTGACTTGTTACTGCCGTGTTATCAATAAATTATTTGTAAATAAATATAGGACGTTTCGTTTGCCAGGTGTCGCAATCATCTCCGCCGACGCCGACCGTGCACCGCGGTGGAGTGACGCGAGTCACGCTCGTGGCAGCGAGCGGCCGCCAGATATCGCACACATACGTACAAGGAGTCATTAGCACCGACATCGAGTATTTGTAAAAGTGAGGGTAGCTCACAAATCTAATATACGGATTGCCAGTTGTCCAATTATCCTATCCTTCCCTATAGCAAATACGTTAATATAAAAAACTATAGCAAATACGTAAATTTTGTGCTCATTTACTATACAATAAGAAATCCGTATATTTCTCGATCCGAGCCGACCTGTAGGCGTTATGCAGGCATTGTCTAATCTGGGTATTTTCAAGTCGCGAGTGAATTGGTTTCGGTTAACATCAGGCGAAACGGTGGTGAAACGTCAGTGGCGGCCTTAGAGGGCGGCAACCGCCCGGGGCCTCGCGTTCTCGTAGAAAAAAGTCTTTACCATATAATTATGTGTGTATCTCGCACCTTGCACTTAACAAAACCCCCCCCTGAATGCACGGTTTCATTATTAGTGCAAGTATGTTACGGTCACTCGAGCACTCGAACTAATTTTTTAGTAGAACGGACTCCAAAGTAAAAGGGCCTCTTAATGATCTGTCGCCCCGGGCCTCGCAACAGTTAAGGCCGCCGCTAGCAAACGTGATGCTCAAAATGCATTTGTTAGTGAACAATGGAATGGTAGAGTTTGGCGTCATCCAATCGAAAAATCAAACGTTCAAAATACTGTTTGACATCAGCAAATAAAAGAGCGCGGTAGACCGTTATCCTTCTATCTGGATTGAGGTTCATCTTTAGAGCTACACTACGGTTTTCTTAATTTAGTTTCACCAATAGCTCAAGTTCTATGTGCAGTGGCGGATTTCCACATTTGCCACCAGTAGGCTATTCAACTTTTGCCGCCTCTACTGATCGCTGCAATTCAATACCCAAGTTTACAATCGTATTAATCAAATTTTATTTGTCAATGAAATTGCATTTTTATGATTTGTGCTCTTTCGTCATAATTACATCAGCTTTTCCCCGTTATTAGTATGATTGTGAACAAAGGGATTGTTGTGCGAATTGTTTGAGTGGACCTAATAACATTTAGGTAGGTACACAGAGAAAAAAATTGTAGTAAGTAATATTTAATTTAAAAAATAGTTAAAATTACTAAATTCAAATTGTAAGTAATATTAAAACGCTATTGGAATATTTTAAAAATTCATATCCACAAAAGTATACTTTACACGGGGTTTAGTAATTTTTCATGTACGGGGAGTATTCAGCATACTGTATAGTACTAAAATATTGTAATTTTGTTAAATTCTAGAGGCTTCTTTTCTCCTTGCATATTTCTTTTTTTTTCTGTTAGACAAAATAAAATTTTGAGCCATATTTGCCGCTGCATTAAAGTTTGCCGCTCTAGGCTCCAGCCTACTCAGCCTGCTGGTAAATCCGCCAGTCTGTGTCGTAAAATCTTTAAATTTTTTTTATTAAACAAACTGTGCAGCTCCCTTACCAACTTAACATAAGGCCAATTACAGATTTGTATTATACAAATAACAAAATGTAAATGATAAGCAAAATAAACATTTCCAAACAAACGTATGTACATTTTTTATTTTATTTTTTAATGTGAATAAAGTGGCAAACGAGCGACGGGCCACCTGATGGTAAGTGATCACCGCCGCCTATGGACACCTGCAACACCCAGGGTACTGCCAGTGCGTTGCCTACTTTTACCCTAATCCCCTTCGTTTGAAGCTCTGTAGATTGAAACTCGGCGGAAAAACCGAAGGTGGTAAGCTGGTAAGCCATTCCACATAAGACAGGTGCGCGGAAGAAACAGCCGATTAAACCGAGCGGTACGAGACTTCCACACATCTATGATATGACACTTTTGGCGATGGCGGCCGGTACCGCAATGTAACGGAGATGGAGGGATAAGCCCAAAAAGTTCATCAGAACATTATTCCCCATAATAGAACAGGCTGAGCGAACCGATGTCCCAGCGTAAGCTCAGCGGTTCCAACCTGTCGGTCAATTCCGGGTCGTCGACAAGCCTTACTCTTTCGGTGCTCCACCCCAGAGATATGAGAAGTACTCCACGTGTGGCCTAACCTGCGCTTTGTATAATATACATACATATATTACGTATCTATATGCGTGACAGAGAAGAGAGAGAGAGACTATGTGTGTGTGTAGGTATTGAGCATGTAGGTTTTTTAAGTTGTTGTAAAACACGCACTTTTTTAACAAATTAATTTTATTTATCATAAACAACAGAATAAATAACAGTTAATTGAGTAGTAGGTACCTAATCACAAAATAATTATTTTATAGAACGCGTTATTACAAATCCTTCCCTGAGAGAAAATATATGTCTTACTTACCAATACCTTATTTATATCCAGTCTTAAAATTCGATTTTGTATATCGATACAGAGCTTCGATACGCGCCTTTTTTTAAAATACTTTATAACAATGATTTTAAAAAGTAACAGATTTATAGGCGCTTTTGGCGGGAACGCTGTAAAAATAATTTTCAAGTGCTTTTTTTTTTCCTTTGGTTTTGGCGTCGCGTTTTAGCATTTGCCAGATTTTCAAGTGTTTTAATATTAAAAATAGTTTTTTTTTCTTCGGCCATGCACATTCGTGCATTGTGACAATTTTCAAGTTGAAAAATAGTGTTGTTACACGTCTTATCACAAACACTACTATTTACAATTATAAATACTAAAAAAATCACAACTTTTGAAATAGGTATAAATACAATGGAGCGTCATGTTTACGCGTTCCCACCAAAACTCTATCCACAACTTTCTTCTTTGTTTTTGCACTTTGACGTTGCACTTTGTGCATTTGCCAGTGTCAAACGTTTTAACATTTCAAGGGCCTTATGAAAAATAAAGTTAAACAAGTCCAAGCCACAGTCAAAATCACGCAACGTAAGTCAGGATTGAGTCCGGTCATGCCCTTATAAAATAGTGGTCACTTTACTACAACTTTTGATGGAGTTTTGAAAGCAACACAAAAAGTCATGTTTCACCACATTATATCACAATATTATGATTAAAATACTAACTATTTTTAAATAATTATATTGACATGATAAAACGATAAGTTTTGGAAAATAGTATAATGCGGCGACTTAACGTTTGCGCATTGACTTGTATTTACAAAAAAAAAAGACGTATTTATGTATTCTATCAGTTATCTGACTTCCATCACACAAGTTCTGCTTAGTTTGGGGCCAGATGGCGCTGTGTGTATAGTCCTACGATATTTATTTATTTTATTTCCCCCCAAAAACCCACATTGAATCCCTTGTATACTTTACTCCATTCACAAGTAAGCAGTTATTTGATGCCACATCCTCACTGCACTTGCTTCGTAGATCGGTCCGCCATCGTTGTTTTGCAAATGGAAACTAGATGGCGCTACTTTACAAAAGTAAGTTTAAGGTATGTTATCGCTTTTTTTTTTTTTTAATAATTTATTCTGGCCATGGATGTTACACAACTCCTTCAGCCGGAGTCTTGTCTTAAGTGTTATTTCTGCTGTATCTTAGCTATAGCTATCGTCAAAGTCGTCTTTGTCAAGTCCAGTTCGTGTCAGTTAAGTTCAGTCATGCTTTAGTAAAGTAGTGGCGACTTTACTATAAAGCTTCGATGGAGTTTTGGAAGCAACACGAAAACTCATGTTTCACCACATTATATCATTTTCCCACACGCGCTTGTGATTCGGCACTTTATGAATAAAACACCACCATTTTTATGCATAAACACTCGACAAAACACTAGTTTTAGAAAAAAATACAACGGAGCGACACGACTCTTCCCGCGTTCCCGCCAAAACTCCCGTATGTTATCGCTGCGGTAAAGTGATGTTAGACGTACCAGCTTCTTGGTATTCATACTAGGTTTTAGCATCATGTACCATGTACCAAGGTCACTCGGTCCTGGTACGCAAAAATACCAAGATTTGCAGTAGACCGAAAAATGTCAAGATTACCCGTTGAGTGACAGAAATACACTGAAAATACGTATAATATAACCGACAAATTTATGAGATACATAATTATAAAAAACATTCCAATCCAATACTTTAAAAAAACCAGCTCCAACTTCAAGGAATGAAAATACAAACCTATACTTATTTTAATATAATTATGTCATATAATATATATACTTTTTTTTTAAATTTCGACATCTGGCAACCTTGGTACCAGTTTTCCGTCTTCAATAGCAGCTTTTTAACCAGCTGGTTTTCAGAGTGGCCATCTAACATCCCTGCGGTTGGATACCGTGGTCTTGTTTCGCGCGTGCTTCAGTCGATGTAGAGGCGCACGAGCGAGGCCTCGGCAGCGGGGCACCGCGTGACGGGGCACGCCGCGTGCCGCCGCATGTGACGCGATATACACACGTAGCAGAATATGTACCTGCAACGTACATAACGTCGTCGGAGAGGCTGGCATAAAAATTAAGCGAACGTTCAAGTACTATAAATAAATAAATAATTATATTTATTTATTTAAGTGAAGCTGTGGTCGAAGATGGTAAAGCGCAGCCTGGAATGGAGCTGGCTCTCAAGTGAGGCAGCCGGAACACACCGTTAGATGCTTGGCGGCAGATTTTCAACTTGAGGGTGGTAGCTAGCCAGCCGAGTACTAGAAAGTACCCTACCACCATGCTATGGTTTCCTCACGATGTTTTCCTTCACCGGCAGCTCAAGCTCATTGTTGGAGTTTGAACCCGCGCCCTTCGGCATGCGGACCTACCACGCTAACCACTGAGCTATCATCGCTACAACAACATATGTCACAATAAAGTGTTATCTATTGTCTTTTTACACTAAACGGATCTTTGGTTTTCCTTTATTAGACACTAGCTACGCCCCGCGGTGTTCCCCGCTACATGTTTTCAGGATAAAAAGTAACCTATGTTCTAATCCAGGGTCTCGGCTACCTCCATACCAAATTTCATCCAAATCCGTTCGGTTGTTTTTGTGTGAAAGAGTTACAAACATACATCCATCCAACTTTGACATTTTTAATAAGTATTAGTGGGATTCTATTAGATATCTGATAGAATCTTTCGAGATTCGAGAGAAAATCTCACCAAGTGGAGAAGGGGAGAAGAAAAATCGCGAAAATCACGAGTTTGTCCCCCTGTTAAGGATACATTACCCGGACACTGGCAGCACGGTGGGTATCTTCCACACTTGCAAACACAGCGGGCAGCGGTTCTTGCATCTCACTGCTTTCTCGTCTCTCTGTTAAATAGCAATGTAACCGTTACCATAGCAACTTTTTTTATGTAACGGTAATGAGACGATCGAGACGCTCTCCTGATGGTAAGAACGCCTGTCCATGACCATTGCAGCGATACACAGAACTTTGAGTAACAAAACAAAGTCCAGGGCATTGCTGCTCTAGTAATTAAGTTACAAATAATTTTTTATGTAGATATATTTGACAACCCTGTTGGTTCATTGGTAGTATGTGTGCTCCAGGAGCTGAAGGGTGTGGGTTTGCTTCCCACCCAGGATAAGCATTCTGTAATATGAATAAATGTTTGTTCAGTGTCTGGGTGTACCATTTGTTTTTTTTTTATGTAAAATGTGATGAGACGAACGAGACGTTCTCCTGATGGTAAGAGATAACGCCTGTCCACGACCATTGCAGCGATAAAAAAGAACTTTGGGTAGCAAAACAAAGTTCAGGGCATCACTGCTTTGGCGCTCATTACTTTGAGACTTTCGATGGTTAGTCTCAACAGCCCAGTAATTTCGCTAGCTGCAGAACCCTTCGAACCGGAACACAGTAATGTTTACACGCTACTGCTTGGCGGCAGAATATCTGGTGCTGCGGTGGTACCTACCGAGACGACTTCCTGCTAAGGACATCTACCACCAAATATTAGTATTAGTAGTAGATCTACTATCAACAAGTATGTATTATAAGTAAGTTGTATTTACAAAAAAAAATAGTTAATTATTCTACCAGTTATCTGTCTTCCATAGTACAAGCTTTGATTGGTTTGGAGTCAAATGGCGCTGTATTTAATGTCCTATGATATTGATTTATGAATTTTTCCTCCTTTTTCATGTTTAACTAGGCGTTTTTGTTTTTTGTTCTGTGGATGACCATTATGAATTATTGTAATTTTATTTTATTTATTTTATTTTATTTTATTTTATTTCATTCACTCAAAACTTACAGTACTAGACCAAAACGTTTTGAGTTATTTATAATAGGTACAATACAAACAAAAAAAAAAAAGGACACAGTTACATAACAATACTAAGACGAGCAACAAATATTTATACAATTACTACAGTTAAATATTACTTCATAGATAAATAAATGTATACACAAATACTTAAGAATAAAAACAACACAAATCTGGTAGGTGCGCTAAACAAATACGCAGCACCATGCGACGGTCCGAATAAAATACGTCGATATCTGGATCGCGCGAATTGAGCTGGTTTAGTAGTGTGAGTGCGTGGTGTGTAGGTGCGTGACGCGCGGTGTCGGTACGCGCGGGGACGCGCGGCGCGAACAGCGGCACGCGCCGCCCGCGCCCCTGCGCCCGCGCGCGCGACTCGCGCACCCCGACGAACAATCCACACCGGGACAACGCACTACCATTATCCACTTTATTGTTCAATAGTAGGTAGTAATGAATAACGAGTGCACACTTCCGTCTCAGCTCTAATGTGTTCATCCCTACCATTCCAATAACAAATAAGGAAGGGTACGACCAGCCAGGGTAGTAACCGTACATTTTCCTGTAAAGGTACCTTGCAAATTTCCTTTGGATTCGTTCAAGCAACAACGTATACTTCTTTTCATGCGGATCCCACACTAACGCATTAAATTCTAGTTTGCTGCGAACTAGAGCATAGAAGAGTGTTAATAAAGTATGCCTATCGTTAAACCTAGCAGACTGCCTCATCACGAATCCAAGGGACTTGTAGGCTCGTTTGCACACGTCTGTGATATGGGTGTTAAATGTTAACTGCGTGTCGAGAGTCACACCCAGGTCGCGCATCTCCGTGGCGCGCTCCAGCGGAACCCGAGATATATTGTAGTCATGTACAAGGGGCGAGCGAGATCTAGTTAATGTTATTATTTTACATTTAGACACATTAAATTCTAACTTGTTCCGCTCACTCCACTTGGTAACATTATCTATATCACGCTGCAGGGCTTCACAGTCGGCGGGCCCATCTATACGTAAAAATAGTTTCAGATCGTCCGCGAACATTAAGCACTCAGCTGCTCTGACAACATTTGGTAGATCGTTTACCATGATCGAGAACTGAGTCGGCCCCAATGTACTTCCTTGGCTCACACCAGATAGAGTGGCATAAAGACCCGACCTGTACCCGAGATGGCAAACAAATTGGAACCTATCAGAAAAATAATTACAGAAAAATTTTAGCAAATTCGGATAATGTATGAAGTGTTCGTGATCCGAATTAATAAATGAGAACAACACCCCCTTTCCGGCATATTATACCCTAAGTTTATACCCCTGTATAGTCAATTATCATTGATACGTACGACTGGTGGCGGCGGGGGCGGCAGGGCTTGTGTGGGGGCGGCAGCGCGCGCCTCCCACCACCGCAGGAACTGCACCGCGAAGGCGCCGTACTCCACGCCACGGAGCAGCAGCCGACCGACCATCGGAAAAGTTATTATTGCACTCCTGGAAAAAATTGCAGAATTTATATAACTCATTATAATACTAGCCGCACCCCGCGGTATTACCTGCTACATGTTTTCGGGATAAAAAGTAGCCTATATGCAAATCCAGGGTGTCAACTACCTCCATACCAAATTTCATTCAAATCCGTTCAGTAGTTTTTGCGTAAAAGAATAACAAATATCCATACAAACTTTCACATTTATAATATTAGTGGGATTAAAGATATTATAACGTACTGTCACTGACAGTGACAAAGAAACTAAAACTGACAGTGACATATGTACGTACGTATGTATGTTAAGTGTTGCCAATTTCTGTAATGTTGTTCATCATTTTATGTATGTTAATATGTATGTTTTTTTGTTTTAAACTACAATGGCTTACCGGAAGACCAGCACTGGTCATACCACTAAGTATGACCAGTATTATTCTGAAGTGAGCCCCTATTTTGTAACTGTCTCTGTTTGTTTGTTTTTCTGCTCGTGTTACGAAATAAAACTTATTTTTTTTCTAATATTAGTAGGACAGGATACTCACCCGATCTGTCCCATCCGTAGAGTCTTCCCGAGGTCGGTCCACGAATGTTCGTCATCGTCTCTTGGAGGTGCGTCCTTGAGCGTGACTCCGAGCGCAGCGAGTTCTATGGCGTGGCTGCGCGAGCGGCCCGTCAGGTACCGCGCCAGCTGCACGAGGCGCGCCGCCGACGTCACCAGGTGGATGACAGAGTAGATGCGGATGGCTGCTCGCCGGACGCGGTCTGACAAGCTCTGAAATAATAGATAGATAGAACTTTTTATTGTAACAGAAAAAAAGTACAGAGAACAAAAGAACCTTATGAGCTGGCGCCACAAGTGGCGGTCTTAGGAGCGATCTCTTCCAGGCAACCAAGAATAGAAAAACACGATAGATGACATCTTATATTTGGTGGTAGAAATCCTTAGTAGCGAAATTACTGGGCTGTCGAGACTAACCATCGAAAGTCTCAAAGTAATGAGCGCCAAAGCAGTGACGCCCTGGACTTTGTTTTGTTACTCAAAGTTCTGTGTATCGCTGCGATGGTCATGGATAGGCGTTATCTCTTACCATAAGAAGAGCGTCTCGTTCGTCTTATTATACTATTTAGATTTAAAAAAAAGACGCAAAAACGATGGGGTGTTATAATTTTGACGTGTCTGTGTGCGTGTGTGTGTATATGTCTGTCTGTGGCATCGTAGCTCCCGAACGTATGGACCGATTTTGATTTTGTTGTTTTTTGTTTGGAAGGTGAATTAGTCTGGAGTGTTCTTAGCCATGTTTGATATAATCGTTTTTATCCGACTACACGAAGCGTTGCGCTAAATTCCATCTCCTTCCGCTTGAGTTGCGGAGACGCGTTGCTTATGTTGTTTATTTGTTGAAGGTACTAAACGGTTCGGTGGATTGTCCCGAGCTGCTTGACAAAATAGGCCTAAAAGTAACCGCAGATCCGTACAGGCGGCCGTGCTCGCTGCATGTCCCGCGAGCCAACACTAACTACAGGCAGAACGCATATGTACTGAGAGCGAGCCGCAGTTTTAATGAGTTCGCAGCGCTGCACGACATTGATTTGTTTAATACGTCTATCGCGCAGCTTAGGCGGTTAATTGTTGACGCGTTCACAGTAAGAGTATGGGCCGCCTTACACGTTCAATCATGATCACGATCCGCGATCCGCAATCATGATTTCAAAATTTCTAGATATTATGCGATCCGGAGCATCAGTCCGTCAATCCGCTTCGTACACGATCAGTCTGGATCGCGATCATTGATCGCGGATCGCGGATCGCGGATCGCGCGCTTCGTGTACGGGCTGCCTAGGAGTGCATCTACGCACCGTACACATATAATTATGTATATTGAATTGTTTGTGGAAATTTTTAATTGGCCTTATATATTTTCATAGGTAACCAAACAAAAACTAGCTGTTAATTTCCCTAATATCAATAAAATAAAATAAAAATAAAATAAAAATAAATCGGTCTAAAATGGCGGATTACATATTTATTTTTCACAACTCCCTCATTATGGGTATTAAATGAACTATAAATAAACTATGATAAATTTCAAATCCAAGATGGCCGCCACAACAAAATGGCGAAACACATTTTTTTTTAATGTGATTTGTTCAAAAGGGAATGGAACTGGTCTCTCGAGTGAGGCTGCCGGAGCACAGCGTTAGATGCTTGGTGGAAGATTTTCAACTTAAGAGTGGTAGCTAGCCAGCCGAGTACTAAAAAATACCCTACCACCACACACACATGACACTGTGACTGAAATGATAATACGCTGATTAGTTTACCTTCCCAAGTCTCCCATCTTCATCATCTTCCCTCCACTTGTCTATTAACCTCTCAGCCTTGTCCCTCAAGTATGGCACCAATACCAGCAGAAGCAGAGAACCTTTCTCTAGAATCTCCGGTAGCCGCTGTCCCGAGGAGAACTCGCTGGAGACTGACAATGGTACTCGGAGCAGCCCATAGAAACTTTCAGAGAATGATGCAGCTAGAATATGCATAAAATCATATTAGATGGAGATTAACTGTCGGTCTTTTAGAGGGAAGATTTCATAGGTTTCATTTGTAAATTATATTAACTACTTTTTTAACAGCATTTTGTGGATATTAATTGCATACTTTGTAACATTTCTATATAGTAAAATAAAGTCGCACCTTCCATCTGTATACTTAGATCTTTTAAAAGCAAAGCTTGTGCTATGGAAGACAGATAACTGATAGAATACTTAAATACTTTTTTTTTATAAATACATACTTATAATACATACAGTACACCCAGACACAGAACAAACGTCGATGTTAGTCACACAAATGTTAGTCCCGAGTGGGAATCAAACCCACACCCTCCAGCTCTCAAGCAGACATACTACCAATGAACCAACAGGGCTGTCTAATAATAGTCAAACATATCCATATTCTAGCTTTGTTACTTTCTGCTCAGGTCTAGAATTTTGTGTATAGCAAGTACAGGGGATCTGATGAGATAATCAGGGGTTTAATGTACTTATGAGAGTAAGACTACAATAATACCGTAATGTTTGAGGTAGTGGTATTGCAGACAGCAGTCAAACAGTAAGTAGAGCTCGTCAAACCAGCGTACACACCACCCACACTTATTTGGATGTACTGCTGCTAGATACTGCAACAAAGAAGGAACTTAGATAATAGATTGATTCAGGCGTTACTTTGCGGAAGTTCATTTTGAATATTCAAGGTATAAATTTAGTTTATTTCCGCTTAACAGTCATTTCAGTTACAACAATGTTGAGGACTTAAAATTACCTAATTTGACAATTATTTATTAATTAAAACCTTAATTTTACTTAATATCTAAAACAAATTTGACATAAACTTTAAAAGACTTTTGTTGACTCGACTCGGTTTCTACCAAGTGCTTGAAGAGTGAACACATCCCGAAGATGCCTGTAGAGAGAAGAGGACATTAAGACTTGTTATTTTTTTATTCAGAAATGTTATTTTTAATTTGATTTTTGTTAAATTATCTGTTTAAAGTTTATGTCAAATTGGTTCTGGATATTAAGTGAGATTAGTTATTAATTTATAAATATGTAATTGTCAAATTAGTTATAATTGTAAAACGTTGTAGAATTACATAGTAGATACTTAGTATGCATGAACTTCGGTCATTACTTTTTAAATTTCGTAGTGTTGAATTTTAGGGTATAAAAATGATAAGAGGTTGTCTTTTTTGGTACCTCCACTAGTTTTTTCAGTGCTGGTTTGACAGTAGCGCCCAAAGCGTCCTGTGCCGTCACTTGAAACACTGACGGTGTGCCTTGGAGAGTCCGGGTTAGATGAGCTGCGTATACTGCCATTTTAAACGACACTAACACACTTTACGCTGAGACTGAAAATGTAGAAATGAATAAGAAGTTTTTAGGCAAAGTAATAAACTTTGATCGTGGTCAAAAGTCATAATCAAAAGATAATTTCGCAAGTTTATTTAGATTTTATTACTGTTTATCTTTTTCAAGGACATTCACATCAGATTCAGATTGTGTTCTGACATAAAATTTGAATAGTGACAGTTAGTTTTTTTTACTTCTGGCATCACACTTTATGGATTCAGCATTTCATGTTTTGAAATGTCTCATAATAAAATCAATTAAAATAATATCTGATTATGTGATCGAAGCTCAGCATCTAACAATAAATACCTACTTGAAAGTCATTAAATCTGAGCCTTATATATTTTTGGTTACAAAGAGAAAATTCGAGTTATGTTGCAGCCTTGCAACTCAAATGCATCCTTATTAATAATTATTGTGTTATTTATCAAACGTAAGTATTTGGACTCAGGTTGCAAAATATAGAGGAAGATGGAAGGAGGACTTTTGCCCTGCAGTGGAACACTAGAGATTTATAATAACAGAAAGAAATTGTAGTACATTTTTTACTTTTTCATATGTATAGTTCTCCCCGGAATATACAAAAAAAACTGAATATACGCGTATAACATAAAGAGACGTACAAAAAACTTTAAACTTAAAATTTTAAAACCAATTCTTTGAGTAGGTTCTAATTTTACGTTTAGTTAATTCTTAAGGTTAATTTATTATTTGATAAATTAGCAAAACTTGAGTTCGCAAATGCTATAATTAGGCATTTGTATGCTAGTTTCTGCGACGATGTAGAATTTACGATGTCTTCCGTGTAGTAAGGTGCGGTGTGACAGAGCGATGCCGATGGTGGATAAATCATGGTGAATATTAATCAAGGACTGGTTTTAATTAGTTCACGAAATGGCATGTGTAAGCAGTCCCTAAAGAAAATAACGGTTTTTACAGCGATGATAGCTCAGTGGTTAGCGCGGTCAGTTCCCAACAATAAGCTTCGAGTTACCAGTGAAGGAAAACAATGCGAGGAAACCATAGCATGGTGGTAAGGTACTTTCTAGTAGGTACTTAACTGGCTAGACCGCTGACCTGGACTGACTGGACTTGATCAAGTCTAGACTGACTACTTTTTGACTTTTAAAACTTAAAAATATCAAAGCACATGACACTAGAAAATGCACAAAATCAAAGAAGTAGTAGAAGTAGTAGTACTAGTACCTACCTACGGAGTTTGAACTCGGCTTTGACATATTTTGTGTGACTTTGACTGAGACTTATTTCACTAGATAGATCTTAAAATTCACAAAAACATAGGGTAAAAAAATCATTTACCCTAGAAATCTTGATAACTAAGAATGGGGAACTTATTCATCACGGTAAAGTACTATTGAACTTTTATATCTAGGTATGTTAAATTAAGAGTGTTTTAGAAGTAGGATCTAGCCTACTCATTACACCTCTATGTTTTCGTCCTTGTACTTTTCCTTAATAGGTACAATCCTGTACCAGAGCCATTAATTAAATCATGTTAAATGTATACATAATTATAATGGGTACGAGTCTTTACGATTTACAATACATTTATAATAGTATTTATCAAAACCTGCTCTAATTTAAATAAAAGAAAACCATAAAATATATTTTTTTAGGGTTATTGTACTTATGTCCTACTTACGTTTTACCTACTTACGTCCTAAATGGCACGTTTTCTGTACTCGGCTATCTATTTCAATAAATTCAAATACAATAGGTCTATTTTTTTAGACTTTCAGTCCACAATAAGCATAATTATTAAGGTGTATCAAGTGAAGTCTCAGTTAAAGTCACACAAAATTTATGTCAAAGATGAGTCCTAACTCCGTTGGTAGTCATTCGTAGGTATCTCAACTTTCTCAACAATCTTCTTCTGTTGTTGGCATCGCACTCTAAAATATATATTTACCAGTAGGTATACATAGATATTTGTATTTGTAGCATTGTTTCGATTATTGCGATAATAGTTCAGTGGTAAGCGCGGTCGGTTCATACGCTGAAGGGTGCGAGTTTAAATCCCAATAAAATAAACTTAACCTGCCGGTGAAAGAAATCGTCGTGAGGAAACCATAGTGAGGTGGTAAGGTACTTTCTAGTACTCGGATTGCTAGCTACAAAAATCCAGTTGCAAATATGCCGCCAAGCACATAACGATGGGTTCCGGCAGTCTCATTTGAGAGTTAGTTCTATTCCAGGCTAGGTGATCTTCGACCACATCAGGTCAACTGTGTTCAACACCTAGCTTGACAACCATAAAAAATAATAATTAGCGATAGTTTAAGTGCCTAAAAACTTTGCTGTGCTCATATTCTATGGCTGTAGGTAATATTGTTTTTTTTTTATTCTAGAAGTAATATTATTACATCAAAATTACGATAAATAAGCAAACGTGGCGTATTTGCACTATAGATCTACACAACTATTATAAGAAGGAAAGATTTGTATTTTTGTATGTTTGTAACGTAAACTCAAAAACTAATGAACCGATTTCAAAAATTCTTTCTCCATTGGGAACCATTGGCTACACTATCCCCGGGTGACATAGGTTACTTTTTATCCCTTTAATTCTACGGAAACGGGAAATACGCGGGTGAAACCGCGAGACGTCTGCTCGTCTACTCTATAGATAAAATGCTCATTCTAGATTCTGATATAAATACCTAGTATAATAGATGTATGACTGCATGTTATGTCATAATATTTTTACCTAAAACAAGTCTTTTTTTTTTTTTTTCTTTGGTTTTGGCGTCGCGTTTTAGCATTTGCCAGTGTCAAGTAATTATATTATATTTTCAAGTTTCAAAAGTTAAATAAGTGCCATCGTAGCTAGTTTTAGTCAAAGTCGTCTTTGTCAAGTCCAGTTCGTGTCAGTTAATTCCAGTCATGCTTTAGTAAAGTAGTGGCAACTTTACCTACTACAAAGCTTCGATGAAGTTTTGGAAGCAACACGAAAACTCACGTTTCACCACATCATATCATTTTCCCACACTCGCGCTTGTAATTCGGCACTTTATGAATAAAACACCACCATTTTTATGCATAAACACTCGACAAAACACTAGTTTTGGAAAAAAATACAACGGAGCGACACGACTCTTCCCGCGTTCCCGCCAAAACTCCAAAACAAGTCTTTAAAGTTCAGTTGCATTCTTATATTTAAAAAGTTTTGTCGTTATAGGTATTTGCATCGGCACTGCATTTTATCAGCAGCTTAGCAGAGTGGAATACCTACCTCACCTAAAAGTATTTAAATACTAGCTGCGCCCCGCGGTGTTACCCGCTATACATGTTTTCGGTATGAAAAGTAGCCTATGTGTTAATCCAGGGTCTCAGCTTATATACCAAATTTCATCCAAATCCGTTGGGTAGTTTTTGCGTAATAGACAAACATACTCACAAACTTTCGCATTTATAATATTAGTAGAAATAGGATAGGATAGATAGGATATAGTAGGATTCTATCAGTTATCTGACCTCCATAGTACAGTGCTTAGTTTGGCGTCAGACGGCGCTGTGTGTAATGTCCTACGATATTTATTTTATTCGTTTACCTGAGTCATCATCATCATCATCATCATCAGCCTACACTAGTCCACTGCTGGACATAGGCCTCTCCCAAAACACGCCACTCAGCCCGATCTTCGGCTTTTCGCTTCCATCCACCGCCAGCTGTCCTACGTATATCGTCACTCCATCGAGTCTCAGGGCGTCCTACGCTACGCTTGCCAATACGCGGTCTCCACTCTAGAACACGTCTACCCCAGTGGTTATCGGTTCTGCGACAGATATGTCCAGCCCATTGCCACTTCAGCTTGCTAATACGCTGAGCTATGTCAATGACTTTAGTTCTCTGGCGATTTACTTCGTTTCGGATCCGATCCCTCAGAGAAATGCCAAGCATAGCTCTTTCCATAGCTCGTTGAGCGACTTTGAACTTACGGACCATTCCCGCTGTGAGTGTCCACGTTTCGGCTCCGTAGGTCATGACAAGTAGGACGCACTGATTGAAGACTTTTGTCTTCAGACTTTGTGGGATGGATGACGAGAAGACTCGACGTAGTTTTCCGAATGCTGCCCAGCCCAACTGTATTCTTCTATTGGCTTCACTTTCGAAGTTGTTTTTACCTAGTTCGAGCGTCTGCCCTAACCGTCTGTCGTTTACCTGAGTGTGTATAATAAATGTATGTTACTGGATGACCCTGGTGACACGGATTTTATTTTTTGACTTTCAAGATAAAGGGACACGACGCGGCTTGCCAAGAACAACCAGAAGTTTAAAAGTAATTAAAATATCGAAGGACATTACACACAGTGCCATCTTTTTTTTTTTTTAATGGTTGACAGGCTTGGTGTGACCACAGCTCACCTGATGTTAAGAGAAGGTAAAGCACACCTAGCCTGGAATGCAACTGGCTCTCAAGTGAGGCTGCCGGAACACACCGTTAGGTGCTTGGCGGCAGATTTTCTACTTGAGGGTGGTAGCTAGCCAGCCGAGTACTAAAGTACCCTACCACCATGCTATGGTTTCCTCACGATGTTGTTCCGTCACCGGCAGCTCAAGCTCATTGTTGGGGGTTGAACCCACGCCCTTCGGCATACGAACCTACCGCGCTAACCACTGAGCTATCATCGCTACAAATCTACAAATCGCTACAAATCGCCATCTGACCCCAAACACTACTGCTTGGCGGCAGAGCTGCCTAGACGACCTGTTAAGAACTATCATAATTATTATGATAGTTTTTGACGTCGACGGTCAAAGAGCATTAAGCCATACATAAGTAAATATTATTATAACGTTCCAAACTTGTTTGTGTTTTCGGTAATACAGAATAAACTAGTTTCTTCAAAATGCCACATAAATGTCAGCACATGCACGCTCGAATAAATCAGCACTTATCGCAGGACATACCTATCTGTCCATACTATTTTAAAGAGGAAAGATTTGATTGTTTGTTTGTATTGAATAGGCTCCAAAACTACTGGACCGATTTCAAAAATTCTTTCACCGTTGGGAAGCTACACTATGTCCGGGTGACATATGCTACTTTTTATCCCTGTATTCGCACGGAAACGGGAACTACACGGGTGAAACCGCGAGGCGTCCGCAAGTAGTACATAAATAGAACAAGAACATTATGTGTAATTTAAACCTTGGTGACCTAAAGCAGTAGGTCCCAAACTAGGCTGGACAGCTGTGGACATGCACCTAGCCTACCACACAACGCCAAATTTCATCACGGTCGGTCGTCATTCAATCGTGAAAAGGCACAGAAATAGAATAAATCATATTAGAGGACATTTCACAAAGCCTGGCCGCAAAGTATATAAGTAAATAAATAAATAAGTATCATAGGACATTACACACAGCGCCATCTGACCCCAAACTAAGCAAAGCTATTTTTTTTTCTATGTAAAAAAGTAATGAGGCGAACGGGAAGCTCTCCTGATGGTAAGAGATAACGCCTGTCCATGACTATTACAGCGATACACAGAACTTTGAGTAACAAAACAAAGTCCAAGGCATCACTGCTTTGGCGCTCCTTACTTTGAGACTTTCGATGGTTAGTCTCAACAGCCCAGTAATTTCGCTAGCTGCAGTACCCTTCAAACCGGAACACAGTAATGTTTACACACTACTGCTTAGCGGCAGAATAACTGGTACTGCGGTGGTACCACCGCACACCTACCTAGACGACCTCCTGCTAAGGAGATCTACCACCAAGTAAAGTTGTGCTATGGATGACAGATAACTGATAGAATACTTAAATAGAACAATACTTAAACAAAAGCTTGTAAGTAGGTACTGTGTACAATACACATACATACCTAATCTGTAACTCTGAGCTCTGTTTGGTTGATAGCTAGGTGTTTGACGACTGCTCGCTTGATGGTAAGTGGTCGACGATGGCTTGTTTTTTCTTCTCCTTGATATAAACCTATATATGATGTGGGCATGAGCTTTGGATATATCTCTTACTTGTCATTTTGGTGGGTACGGCTTCTCTTCACTTTAGGCCGCCGATGGGCCCCTGGTGCGTGGATCTAGCGTGGCTAGTCCAGTTACCCGGTAGAAAGGCCAGCAGATCGTAGACGCCGGCGTCTATCCTCCATATTTACTGCAGACTCCTCAAACTTATTTCTATTTTGTTTTTCTATACTTGGTTGCCTGGTCGCTCTTAGCGATAATACCGCCACTATCTACCAATCAATCAATTTATCTATTTGTATAAAAAGAGTAGTCTTAGTAGTAGTTTGCTTAGTTTGGGGTCAGATGGCGCTGTGTGTAATGTACTGCGATATTTATTTATTTATCTATCTATCTTATTGTTGCGATATGAAAACACGCTCTACGACCTACGATCCAACCACCAGGGATGTTAGATGGCCACTTTGAAATCCTTGTACCAGCTGGCTAAAAAGCTGGTATTAAAGACGAAAAACTACCAGGGTTGCCAGATGTCGAAATTTAAAAAACGCTTAAAAACTTTGTTTCACACATATAAGTTTAGTATTTTCATTCCTTGAGGTTGGAGCTAGTTTTTTAAAACTCTGGATTGGAATGTTTTTTTATATGCATCTCAAAAATTTGTCGGTTAGATTACGAATTTTCAGTGTATTTATGTCGGTCAACGTCTAATCTTGACATTTTTCGGTCTACGGCAAATCTTGGTATTTTTGCGTACCACGACCGAGTAACCTTGGTACATGGCACATGGTACTAAAACCTAGTATGAATACCAAGAAGCTGGTACGTCGAACATCACTGCCAACCACACTAACCACTGAGCTATTTGCTACAGATGATATAAATATAAACATTTAATATTAGGAAGTCAGAAGATACCGTGACCGGTTTTTAATCAACGTAAGTACCCAACTAAAAAGTAATCAAATCGAAAAACTACTCCTTTAAAAACATCTCATTTCATTAGGAAGCTTTTATTTAACTTGCAAATTATGCAAAACTGACTTTCCGGTTCTTTGTTTGTTCCAATGTACATACTAACTTATTCATGCTTAGGTTTCCGTTTAGCTATTTTAATTTCCGCCTAAATCAATATGCTAGTATCTGTAGTGTTCTGGTTATTTCGTATAGCATTATACGTATCTGTAAACACTGTGAAGTTCACACGCCTAAGGGCGTGGGTTCAAACCCCAACAACACAACGACACGACGACAGTCCCGTTGGCTCATTGGTAGTATATCTGCCTTGAGAGATACTGGACACTGGAGCTACTATGACAGCGGCCCAGAGCCTCGCTCCGATACTTCAAGGAGCTGGGTTGGCTCGGGTAGACGCTGGCAGGGGGAAATGCACAATACACCCCAAGCGGGACGTCAGTGCAGGACTTATCGCTCCCACTTCGAATAAGAATAAGAATAAGAATCTGCCTTGAGAGCTGTAGGGCGTGGGCTCGATTCCCAATCAGGGCAAACATTTTGTGAATACAAAAAAAAAGTATTTATGTATTCTATCAGTTATCTGACTTCCATCACACAAGCTCTGCTTAGTTTGGGGCCAGATGGCGCTGTGTGTATAGTCCTACGATATTTATTTATATTATTATTTATTTTAATGAGCTTGAGCTGCCGGTGAAGGAAAACATCGTGAGGAAACCATAGCATGGTGGTAGGGTACTTTCTAGTACTCGGCTGGCTAGCTACCACCATCAAGTTGAAAATCTGCCGCCAAGCATCTAACGGTGTGTTCCGGCAGCCTCACTCGAGAGCCAGTTCCATTCCAGGCTAGGCGTGCTTTACCAGCTTCGATCACACCTTCACTTAACATCAGGTGAGCTGAGGTCAAACCTAGTCTATCAACCATAAAAAAAAACTCGTATGAAACGATTAAAGGCAGAAATATAATACGCATAAATCGAACAATGTTTATGTATTATTTTTAACATGGTACTCAAAATACTGCGGGACTTGCCACGCTGAATTGAGAGTTATACTTTCTGCGGGAAATAAAGGCCAGTATTTTGACTAAGGTCAAACACCTAGCCTGTCAACCATTAAAAAATCTCCGCTGTAAAAATTCCCGTAAAGTTTTATGTTTTTGTTTTCTACAAAAAAAAAAAATTGCACGCACCTAAACCTGTTCTATTCATGATTATATATTTTGCTTAGGATTATCTGGACCGGTTTTTAAAAATAGCCAGCGTCAGGTCATAAATATTTCTCTACAGTGTGGGCAGATGTACCTATTGATTAAAAATACGTAGGTTTACGTTGGACCACTATCTTGCCTGATGAATCGAATCTACGATTGTAGGTTTTACGAGGAGGTCTCAGAGGTTCGGTATTGTTAATTATGTTGAAATGTGTTTTATGTTTCAAATAAAGCGTTGTCTATTGTCTGTTGAAAATTTTTCGAATTCGTATCGTAAAGGTATCGAGTCCTCGATAGCATACAAAGCTGTACAAATCTCATACACATTTTTGTCGATGTCGAT
Source organism: Biston betularia (assembly GCA_905404145.2). Lineage (NCBI taxonomy): Eukaryota > Metazoa > Arthropoda > Insecta > Lepidoptera > Geometridae > Biston > Biston betularia. Next base: position 1,750,717 of record FR989883.1, read on the forward strand.
ACGAATACTTTTTCTCAAGTCGATCGTGATCGAGGCTCAGGTCGCGAGTCACTGAATGGCATTTATTTGCATATGATGGGCCGTAACTTTTGGAAGAATAGCACTCCTAGCCATCATCATTTCAGGCGTAGGACGTCCACTGCTGGACATAGGCCTCCTCAATTGACCTCCTCAATCAAACTCCTTTTTTTTTCTTTGTTTTTGGCGTCGCATTTTGAGCATTTGCCAGTGTCAAGTGTTTTATATTCTTTACGTTTTATAAGCTGTCTCGAAGCTATAGTTATAGTCAAAGTCCAGTCTTGGTCAAGTAGAGTTCGTGTCAATCATGTCCAGTCATGCTTTAGTTAGTAGTGGCGACTTTACTATAAAGCTTTGATGGAGTTTTGGACGCAACGCGAAAAGTCACGTTTCACCACATTATATCATAATTCCACACTCGCGCTTGTGATTCGGCACTTTATGAATAAAACACCACCATTTTAATGCATAAACACTCGACAAAATACTAGTTTTGGAAAAAAATACAACGGGGCGACACGGCTCTTTCCGCATTCCCGCCAAAACAAAACCCCGGCACGCACTTCTGCCTTTTCGAAGTTTTGTGCGTATTGCCTATGACTTCAAACGGTGAGAGAAAACCTACATAACCAAAATAAACTTTGTAAAAAGAAAAAAAAAAGCTCTCGAAAATATGTGATTCGGAGTACCCAATATAGTGTTAACAAATCAATAAACCAATTCATAGTTTTTTATGATTTACGACTGAATAAAAAATAAATATTATCTTTAGATGCATCTAAATTACATTCTCAATAAATTACGAGGGCACTCCTTAAGCGTTAAGACATAAATTAATATGGTTAATACCATTAATCATAGCTTAAATATGTTATCCTTGATATAAGCAAATGTTTATTTTTGTATTCACTAATATACGTGTATTTATGAAGGCACGGTCAAACGCAAGCCTATCTATTATTTAAAAAAGAAGTCAGGGTGTGTCTCAGACGAATAATAATCAGACACTGCACCCTGACTTCTTTTTTAAATAATAGATAGGCTTGCGTTTGACCGCCATCCCGCCTGAACTTTGATGAAAGGTCCTAGTGCAGTGTGCACGACCGGCGCCGACGATGGACGTGGGCAGCGATGCCAGTTGTTTTTTTACCATGATTGATTGATTGATTAACTCTTTATTGCACACACTAAAAATAATACTCGGTTTCGGTTATAACTAGGTATTTCCTTCAAATTCATAAAGGATATTATCATAAGTAATGGTTAAACATACGCAAATGTATCTCAACACAATAAAATAAGAAACAAATGTATACAAAATAAATATCGGACATTTGACGCAGCGCCTTCTAACCCCAAACGAAACAAAGCGTGTATCCAGAGAACTGATAGAATACTTCGATAAACTTCTTTTACTTGACTACCAAGGAAGGCTTATGTTATTGGCGCACATCTTATATGAATATTTGTTTGTAAATTTCTATATTACCTCGTATCGCCCAAACGGCCGGATAGATTTCGATTTTCGTCTTAATACCAAGTGTCCATAGATAGTACACTATCTGTGTTTTAACACTATCTATGGACACTTGGTATTAAGACGAAAATCGAAATCTATCCGGCCGTTTGGGCGATACGAGGTAATATAGAAATTTACAAAACACCAATTAAAAAAAAGCTACTTTTTAAAATTTAATTAGGAATAATACATCGGTTTAAAGAGTTTTTTCCTATGTAGCAATTTTATTCACAGTCGGTTTTTTAAAACTTTTCAGCTTGTAAATAAATACAGAACGCCCAAACACCGAAATCACGCACTACAGCTCTTGAAGCAGATATTATACTACCAAATAAGCTAACAGGATCGATCATCAATCATAAAATAAATGGATATTGCACAAATAAATTGACGTAGCATACGTGTATTGTATAGAACGTTTACTAAACATGTTTCTTTTAAATAAGAATAATATTTGGCAAACAGGATAATAAAAATGTGATTAGCACGAACTAATAATATGGTTGAATTTCATATGCTTAAGGAAATAAAAAGATAACTAATTCCGACTTGAATGTCGGATGAATGCATTATTGCGCTTAATGTTGTCTTTATACTTCTAGATGGTCTTGAAGTTTCAGCAACCTTGTTGGTAGACCGTCTGGATTCCCACGGCATGCACCTCTGTCGTTTCCAAATATCGTGAGAACATGATCCAAATATCATGTCCAATTTCTTAAAAAAAAAACAACTCGATCATTTGTGTGGTCTGCGAACCCGCACTTGATGGACTACGGCCTAATCCTTCTTACAGTGAGAAGAGGCCCACGCCCAGCAATGGGATAGTTTATAAAAACAGAGCTGATTTGAAATATACATCTGTAAGGTGCAATCCTAACAAGACCTTACAAACATATCGCATATCGCTGTAAATTAGGTGACATAAAAAAAATATAGTTCAACAAAGTTTAAAACCAAAATAGCTCTACATACTTTGGGAAGAGTTCTAGCGTGGACGTGGAAAGGCCGTATGGTCATAATTATTTCGAAAGCTTATGTTTTTTTGAGTGGTGTTTTACTCGTATAGTGCCGATTTATAGGAAAGTGATATAACGTGGTGAAACACGATTTTTGTGTTACTTCCAGTGCTTCATAGACGCTTGAAGTAAAGTCACAGTCACAACTGCTTTATTGGGGCATGACCGGACTCAACTCCGACTATCTGTGTGTGACTGAGACTTATTTAGATTGATTTTTCATAGAATACTTGAATGACTCGAAATACTTGACACTGAAAAATGCACAAAAACCAAAAAAAGAAGGAAAAATATGGGTAATTTGGGAAATATGATGAATACACTTCTGAAAATTTAATAATTGACACAAGGAAAAATCGTGTTAAGACCGAAGAAAAATTAAAAAGAAAACACACTAAAGCGTACGCACATCTGATTTGGCGGGAACCACGAAAAAGAAAAGGCGCGTTTTTCAATTGGTGATCAAATAAATTTCAATTTTATTGAGGTTTTCTTCATATTTTCTTGGAAAAAGCGATGGCCCGCAAGAAAAGAAAAAGAAAGGAAGATTCCCTGCTGGCGGATCTTCCGACTTCGCGTTCTGAGGAGTCTTCGGACACGGATTCAATAGCGTCGGTTTCGGCAAGACCTCAAAAGAACAAATATGAGATATTTAAGGTACCGGGGTATTCACGTAAGTACCCAGAAGGATCAAAACGAGCAGAATTCATTGTATTTTTACAAAATACAACTGAAAATGTCATATTTAACGATCGTGACCGCATGAGTCTCTCTAAAGGACTTCGGGAGCATGGCGTCTCTGGTGTTATGCACCTAAAAACGATTAATAAATATAAAGTGGGTATAACATTTGATCTTCCCAATAACGCCAACATGTTCTTAAAGAATAAAAAGCTACTAGATCAGTTGTGCCTCAGGGCAACCATTCCTGCACGTGACACAGAGATTACAGGCGTTCTCTCGTCTGTGCCCACGGATATGTCAAACAAACAAATCTTCTCCTTGATAGGGAGCTCCAAGCACGTCATTCAAGTAAGAAGATTCATGCGTAAAGTGAGAAGTGATGATGGTGTAAGTTTTGTTCCCACGCAAACGGTTGCTGTTACATTTGCAGCAACCACTTTACCCGACTATGTCTACTTGGACTCTTGGCGCCATGAAGTTCGCATGTACACACCTGCAATAAAACAATGTTTGAAATGTATGCGCTTCGGTCACATTGCCAAATTTTGTCGCAATGCAGAAACATGTTCAGTGTGTTCAGGCAATCACAATTTTAAAAGCTGCACTGTTGACTCCAATAACGCCAAATGTGCAAACTGCAAAGGGAATCATATAGCAATCTCATTGTCATGTCCTATTAAAAAACAAAAAACTGAAGAAAATAAGTTAAAGTCTCACACAGCCTCCTATTCAGACTTGTTTGATGCTAAAGCTTTCCCAGCTCTGTCTGCACGGACACTAGATATTCAGGTCAATAATTTGATGAAGTCTGATACATTTATTAACATATTGATTGAAACTATCACAAAAATTATCAGCAATAAAGATGTACCCATCAATTCGGGGTCTATTAAAGAGGCACTCAAAAATACTTTGAGTCTTAAGCTACCTGGTACATAATGGATCACTTGAATATAATTCAATGGAATGCACAAAGTTTAAACAGTAATAAGCATATATTTACTAACTTCCTCTACACCCATAATATTCATATTGCAATAATATCTGAAACTTGGTTTAAAAGTCATCAAAATTTCACAATAAAACATTACAATATTGAACGTAATGATTGTGGAAATAATCACAATGGTGTGGCTATTATAATCCACAAAAGCATTATTTATTCTAATATAAACACATACTTTGATGATTCCTTACAAAATATTTGCATTAAAATTACAGTGAATAACAGAGATATCAATATTTGCAGTTTTTACTGTCCCAAAAATTCAGATCCTGTATTTTGTAAAGTCAAACTTGATACTTTGGTAAAGTCTCTTTCCCATCCATGTCTTTTGGCTGGGGATTTTAACGCTCATCATACTTCTTGGGGTTGTGGCAATGATTCACCTCGAGGAAGAGATATATTGGAAGTCATTGATAACAACAATCTAGTTCTTCTTAATGATGGTCAACCAACAACATTGGGGACACTAACCTGGCGTCCAAATGGTCTAGATTTATCTTTCGCTTCACCGTCTTTAGCATTGCAATGTGAATGGTCAGTTCTTGATTTTCCTCTTGGTACCAGTTATCATCTTCCAGTAATCATTAAAGTATTGCTTGGGAATGATAGCAACAATTTAATCGGCAGTTGTAATGGTCAACATTTGCCTGTCCACATCAACTACAGATGTGTGGATTGGAAAATGTATGGTGACCATGTAGATACTTTGTTGAAGGGCTTCAAGCCGAACCGCTCTGACCCTTTGGTCTCTTATCTGAATTTTTGCAATATTTTAAAAAAAGCAGCTTCCAATTCCATTCCGAGTCACTCTGCTTCTAGTAGCTCTGCAAATAACAATCAGTTGTGTCATCATTTGAAACATCGCAAACATCAACTGCCTTGGTGGAATTCCAAGTGCTCTGAAGCAGTTTCAAATTTTAAAAATGCATATTTGAATTTTAAACATGATCCAACAGAAGAAAATTTTTTGAAGTTTAAAAAAATTCGAGCTATTAAAAAGCTCACTTTAAGGATAGAGAGGCAAAATAGTTGGATATCTCTTTGTGAAACATTTAACAGATGTACACCCATGTCTTTAATTTGGAAACACATGCGTAAATTCAACAAAACTTATAGCGCTCATACTTATGAAAATGATTACTGGGTTTCACAGTTTTTAAGTAATTTTACACCAGACTATGTGTCAAATAATGTCAATAGTGTTTGTAATGAAAGTTTCAATAGTAATTCTACTAATAACTATCTACTTGGTTCCTTCTCATTAAATGAATTATCATCAGCAATTTCTAGCAGAAGAGATACAGCATTTGGTCTCGATGGTATGCCATACAAACTTTTTAAAAATCTAAATAGGAAATTCTTGGAAATATTCTTAGAGATCTTAAATTTACTCTGGAAATCTAATGAAATTCCACAAGACTGGAAGATAGACTGTTTAGTACCTGTTCTTAAACCCAACAAAGCAAAGTTGGACCCCGATTCCTATCGTCCTATCGCGCTAACTTCTTGTGTAGGCAAGATATTTGAACAATTGTTAAAACAGCGGTTGGAGTTTTACATCGAGCAAAATGGTATTTTACCCTCAAATCAATTCGGTTTTCGTAGAAATCGCTCAGCTCGGGAATCAATTTGTCAGCTGAATCTTGATATTCATAATGCTATTGTCGCTAATCAACATTTAGTGGCGGTTTTTTTCGATATTTCTGGTGCATTTAACAACGTAAATATTGATATTCTCTGTCATGAACTGATGTTGATTGGAATTCCTGGCAAAATTATATTATGGGTTAGAAACTTCTTGAGCAATAGATCTGTCAATGTCAAGTTTAACGGTCATGTCTATGGTCCGAGACGTTCGTCTAGAGGAGTGTGCCAGGGCGGAATTTTATCCCCCCTGCTTTTTGTACTGTATATACGACGACTGAATATGATTTTAGGTACAAAAGTTAAAAATTTACAGTTCGCTGATGACTTAGTTGTCTACGCATCAGGGAAAAATATCTATCAAGTAGAGACCATTATTAACGATGCGTTAACAAAGTTAAATAATTACTACTCTTATCTTGATCTCGATGTTAATCCCTCAAAGTCTAAAGTTATTGTATTTGGAAAAAGGCATCTTAGCACATTCCATATACACTACAATAATATATCTATTGATGTTGTTCAAGAAGTAAAGTTTTTGGGTGTATTATTCTCGCACAACTTGTCCTGGAATAATTATGTCAAACAAATTACTAACAAAGCTAATAAAGCTTTTAACGTCTTAAAATCTTTATCTGGAACCTATTGGGGTGCAGATCCTAAAATTTTGTTAATACTGTATAAATCTTTAGTACGTAGTCATTTCGAATATGGTTTTTATTGTTACGCTGCCGATGTTAAATTTGTAAATAGAGTAAATGTATTCCAAAACAAATGTTTACGACTAATTACAGGGGCGTTCATGAGCACTCCTATTGTTGCAATGCAAATCGAATGTAATCTACCGCCTATCAGTATCAGATTTCAGTACCTAAAAGAAAGATTTCTTCTAAAGCTCTTCAGCGTCTCTAAGAATAATCTTTTAGCAAACTTATCCAGTGTTCAATATATATCAGCATCCAAGCCATTTTACATGCTTCAAGGAATACAAGAGTTTAAGAGTTATCTTGAAAAATTAAACATTTTTCAATCAGATGATGTTCTTCCTTGTTATGAAGGTTCTTTCATTAGCAAATTTCCACCAATGAATATAGTTATTGACAAAACTTTATCTAGTAAAGAAGACGCTTATATTATGTTGGCGGAGTGGACAGATCACAAATTTGTTTACACGGATGGATCCAAAAATGATAGCGCTGTTTCTTTTGCTATATATGAACCATCTTTGAACATAGGGGTTGGTTACAAAATTAATAAACAAGCTAGCATTTTTACGGCTGAAGCTGCTGCAATACTGTATGCTTTAAAACACATTCAAAATCAAAACAGAGGTTACCCCAATTGGGTCATAGTTAGTGATAGTATGAGTGTTTTAGAAAATCTTGCGAATCATAAACTGCGCGCAAACACTAACTATCTAATCTATCATATTAAACAGCTGTGGGAGAAATTAAAAATGGCAAACATAAACGTTGTTTTTACATGGGTACCCTCTCATAAAGGTGTGGAAAGTAATGAAAAAGTAGATTATCTGGCCAATGCTATTGTCAAGTTCGGAGATGTTATTCCTAGTCATGGTATTGGTGCCAGTATATTGATACCTTACTCTGACGTTGGCTCCATGCTTAAGAAACGTTTATGTCATGCATGGGGAAGGCATACATATGATCAAACAGAGGTGTTTATTAAAGGTTCTTGGTATGCTACACTTGATGTTCAAATTAACTCCAAACCCTGGTTTTGCAAAAATAAATTCTTTTTCAACAGAAAGTTCTATTCTATGATTTGCCGTATGCGTTTTGGTCATTGTCGATTAAATTACCATCTTTTCCGCCTCAGGATGTCTAACTCTCCTCATTGTAAATATTGTTTAGCGCAAGAGGTCGAATCTCTTGATCATATCTTTTTTGATTGTCCGTCGTTTGGCATTCAGCGCCTTATGCTCATAGACGGACTACTTGAAATATTTAAAAACTCTGAATCGGTCCCGCATTGCATCAAGGAGTTGCTTATAAATACCTCAACGTATAAACATTTATATACTTATATAAATAATACTGTTGGTGAAATATAGTGTAATAATGTGTGTAGTATAGCATGTATGTAATGTACCTAATATAAATAACGTATGACATTGTTTAGAAATTTCCATTGATGAATGTTAATAACACTTAAGACAAGGCAGTATGGCTTTACAGCTTTAGCCTGCCCGATGGGGCAAATAAATAAAAAAAAAAAAAAAAAAAGTACGCACATCTGAAAAATTATTACTTTTATTATAAATAATATAAATAAATAAATAACGTAAGACTATACACACAGCGCCATCTGGCCCCAAACTAAGCAGAGCTTGTGTGATGGAAGTCAGATAACTGATAGAATACATAAATACTTTTTTTTATGTAAATGCATACTTATAATACATACAGAACACCCAGACACAGAACAAACATTTTTGTTTATTTACAAAATGTTTTGCCCTAAGTGGGAATCGAACTCACGCCCGCTCTCAAGGCAGATATACTACCAATGAGTCAACGGGGCTGCCTAGGCTGGATAGGCTAGGCTGTATAGGTACCTATTTCCAGTTTCCATTTACAAATAAATCCTTCATCGATGATTAATCTCTTGCCAAAAGTAAACAGCTTACTAGCTTAACCGTGAAAAAGGTCAAATAAACTAATTTTTATTTGTATATCAGCTGAAATAAGCCGATTAAATATACGACATGTCACATAATATCCAGATATCTGTCAAAAACAACAGAATTGTTTAATTAATATAATTATTATCATTGATCATTTAACTTGCCCCTGAGACAATGACCTTGGACACATTTTAATATAATATGATTGACGTTTTTGCGAATATAATACCTATTAGTGTGTATTTCTAGGTATTTATTTTTTACTTGGTGGTAGATTTCCTTAGCAGGAGGTCGTCTAGGTAGGTACCACCGCAGTACCAGATATTCTGCCGCCAAGCAGTAGTGCGCAAACATTACTGTGTTCCGGTTTGAAGGGTATTGCAGCTAGCGAAATTACTGGGCTGTTGAGACTAACCATCTAGTCTCAAAGTAATGAGCGCCAAAGCAGCGATGCCCTGGACGTTGTTTTGTTACTTAAAGTTCTGTGTTATCGCTGCGATGGTCGTGGGCAGGAGAGCGCGTCGTCTCATTACTTTTACACAAAAAAAAAAAAAAAATATATTTTTTATCTAATGTGTTAGTATAACTATCTCACTATAATATTATAAATGTGAAAGTTTGGATGAATGGTGTTTGTTACTCTTTCACGCAAAAACTACTGCACGGATTTGGATGAAATTTGGCATGGAGGTAGCTGAGACCCTGGATTAACACATAGGCAACTTTTTACCTGAACACATTTTTATTTATGGTTGACAGGCTAAGTGTTTGACCACAGCTCACCTGATGAGTGACGATGTGGTCGAAGATGGTAAACACACCTAGCCTGGAATGAAACTGGCTCTCAAGTGAGGCTGCCGGACCACACCGATGCATAGATGCTTGGCTGCAGATTTTCAACTTGAGGGTGGTAACTAGCCAGCTGAGTACTAGAAAGTACCCTACCCCCATGCTATGGTTCCCTCACGATGTTTTCCTTCACCGGCAGCTCAAGATGAGTGTACATGTAGCGGGTAACACCGCGGGGCGCCGCTAATTGTGTATATTTATTTTAGTGTTCTAGTATTCTCAAGTAAAGAGTGTATCGGTATCTTCTAGGCAAGCGTGCTCCATCTTAGACCGCATCATCACAGTCAAACGTAAGCCAACAAACAGGTCCTAAAGATGCCTCGTGTAAGTCGTGTAGAAGCGAAACACGTTTTGGCAAGTGGTTACTGCAGCATGAAGAGGATATAAACACTTGTGGGTATTTTAATTTATTTAGATTTTATGTTTAGGCCGGATTTTAGTTCTAGATATTAAGATGGTTCGATTTCCAAAAAATTTAAAAGGCTTCAGACATGGACTCTTCCTTCTTCCTACATTCCTACCTATTCAGTGTCAATTTTGTCTAAGTTTTGACTTTTGACTTATCTTTCACGAAATCATCAATTCCAATTATTTTTTTCCTTTTAAAATCGCATAACTAATCCACTTTATCATATGTATGTGTTATTATATATGCGCGATAATAAATATAAGTATTTTTTTTTTTAATGTAAAAAGTAATGAGACGAACGAGGCGCTCTCCTGATGGTAAGAGACAACGCCTGTCCATGACCATCGCAGCGATACACAGAACCTCAAGTAACAAAACAAAGTCCAGGGCATCACCGCCTTGGCGCCCATTACCTTGAGACTCTTGATAGAGTTAGTCTCAACAGCCCAGTAATTTCGCTAGCTGCAGTACCCTTCAAACCGGAACACAGTAATGCTTACACACTACTGCTTAGCGGCAGAATAACTGGTACTGCGGTGGTACCTACCTAGACGACCTCCTGCTAAGGAGATCTACCACCAAGTAAAAAGTAAAGTATAATTATGTATAACAATATCTACACGAACTAACTCAAGTTCATCGATCTATCTCGTAAACATAATAACTGGCAAAATTTTCCTAAATGTATCGTATAAAATAGACATCAACTTCCATTATTTATCGTATTCCGGTACTTTCCGGCAAGCCTTCAAAGAAGATTTTATCATTACATAGATGCAATAGGGAAGTATTACTTGACATTACTTGGTGGTAGATTTCCTTAGCAGGAGGTCGTCTAGGTAGGTTCCACCGCTGTACCAGATATCCTGCGCCAAGCAGTAGTGTGTACATTACTGTGTTCCGGTTTGAAAGGTACTGCAGCTAGCGAAATTACTAGGTTGTTTAGACAAACCATCTAATGCCTCAAAGCAGCGGCGGCCTTAGCTGTTGCGAGACCCGCGGCGACAGATCATTGTGAGGCCCTTTTTCTTTGAGTCCGTTCTACAAAAAAATTTGTTCTGAGTGCTCGAGTGGCCGTAACATGTTAATGAAACCGTGCGTTTAGAGGGGGTGCGAGGCGCGACATGCACATACATATATGGTAAAGACTTTTTTTTTACGAGGACGCGAGGCCCCGGGCGGTTGCTCTGCTTGCCACCCCCTAAGGCCGCCACTGCCTGGAATGGAACTAGCCAAGAGCGTGTGCCGGAACATACCGTTAGGTACTTGGGGGCAGATTTTCAACTTGAGGGTGGTAGGGTAGGTGTACTTTACCATCTTTGACTACACAGGTGAGCTGTGATCAAATAACTAGTTTGTCAAACATCAAAAAAAAACTGGCCGCGCTAATACTTCCTAATCTTTGTTGCCACGTTGACACAACTGTCAGATATCAGATATGTATAAAAAGCCCAGTAACCTAGGTTGTCGTCGTTCACCGTGAATATGATAGAAAGGGTCAAGTTTATGCAAAAGGACGAATTTAACATAGGCTGCCCACATTGTTTATTAAACAGCCTAATCATGAAAAGTCTCAGAAATGTTCATTAAAATATAATATTTAACCGCATACCATTAAAAACATTTTTTTTAAACCAAAACAAGTTTACAAACTTTCTAGAGAAATGGCTAGAGGAAAAAGCTTTTTATAATATTAAATAATTTTATCAATGTACAGATGATTATACAAAAAAGTTGGACTTAGAATAGTAACTGGTCTCTGCCTACATTTCCATTTTCGTTTTCATGTTGAACTAGCGACCTGGCCCGGCTTCGCACAAGTGCGAAGCACTTGTGCGAATCTTCCTCTTGAATCACTCTGTCTATTGATGAAAGCCGCATTAAAATCCGTTGCTTAGTTTAAGATCTAAGCGTACAGATGTCGGGAAGCGATTTTGTTTTATACTATCTATAGACGATTTAATGTTCCTTTAAAATTAGTATTTATTATTATTGTGTGTTTATTATATCTGATTACTGTATAAGTCGATTAAAAGTATCACACATTATGTATAGGCGAAAAGAAATTAAAATTAGTTAAAAAACATTGCGTGTCTGCTACGATAAACTGTTGTAAAAAAACTTGTATATAAAACCTTCAGGTGCACAATTTTAAGCGATTCAGGTCATCTTATCTTATTTTAACAATAACCTAATCATATTTTTTAATCATTTAGAGATAGATGCAAAAGTATGTAAGTAAATGTGAAAATTTGTAAGTGAAATAAATACACATTGTAGTGCAATTCACATAGCGCATTCTAGCCCCAAACTGAGCAAAGATTTTGGTCGTCAGGCTAGGTCGTTATTTTGACCAGTGTTCAATGCCGTTGTATTTTGAGAAATACCATATATGAGTATATATCTATATATTCACTCTTCGCCTCTATTACATATATATATATATGTAACGGTATAGATATACGTATATATGTGTGTAACCGAGGCAAAGGCGGCGAGGCAGGTAACAATTTTTTTTTTACGCTGAGGTGAGCCCCTGTTTTGTAACTTTTTTTTTTTTTTTTAAGTTTGATAGGCTAGGTGTTTGGCCACAGCTCACCTGATGTTAAGTGACGGTGTGGTCGAAGATGGTAAACACACCTAGCCTAGAATGGAACTGGCTCTCACGTGCGGCTGCCGGAACACACCGTTAGATGCTTGGCGGCAGATTTTCAACTTGAGGGTGGTAGCTAACCAGCCGAGCACTAGAAAGTACCCTACCACCATGCTATGGTTTCCTCACGATGTTTTCCTTCACCGGCAGCTCAAGCTGATTGGGGGTTGAACCCACGCCCTTCGGCATGCGAATCGACCGCGCTAACCACTCAGCTATCATCGCTACGAACTGTTTGTTTGTTTTTGTATTTGTTACAAAATAAAATTATTTACTTTTTTTTTTCGAGGTTGTCGACATCAGCGCTTACCATTAAAATAATAAGCTAATACCTTAGAGGAATTACATATCTATAATTTATCTAAAAGCTAATACCATTAATACATAAAATACAATGTTGTCTGATTATTTATTTATATGTAACAAAGGCAAACGGAACATCTGTTGTATTTGTACTATAATGTTATATAATTAAAACTAAAGCGCAAAAATTTGATCGATTCAGAGCCAAATGGAGACAGGACAAGTGACTAATTCAATCCTTGAGACGGTAAGTTCGCATAATTATAGAGTTCCGTGACACATTTAGAAAAACGTATCAAATTGTTAAAGTAATATAATACATCAAACAAAGAGACAAAAATTCTTAGCATTGAATGATTTCGCCCAGTGCTGGATTAGCCTATAAGCTATTTAAGCAATTGCTTTGGGCATCTCGTCTAGGGGGGCACCAGAGACGACCGAGAAAAAAAATGAGCACACGAAAGTTAAAGCTATTTCAAAATCCGCGCGTTTTAAATTTTTTTTAATTACACAATGTTGGCTGTGTAAGATGTTCCCGAGGTGGGTTGACGTCAGGTAGGCAGTCGGTCGGAACAATATAGCCGAATCTTAGGACAATAATATGTGAAAACATGTTGTGCCAACATCTAGCATGGGATAAGGGCAGACTGCTTCTTTTTTCTCACCAGCTTACATAAGAAAATATGACTTTTTTTTGGGATCGTATCCGAAACGAAGTAATTCGCCAGAGAACTAAAGTCATTGACATAGCTCAGCGTATTAGCAAGCTGAAGTGGCAATGGGCTGGACATATTTGTTGCAGAACCGATAACCGCTGGAGTAGACGTGTTCTAGAGTGGAGACCGCGTATTGGCAAACGTAGCGTAGGACGCCCTGAGACTTGATGGAGTGACGATATACGTAGGACAGCTGGCGGTGGATGGAAGCGAAAAGCCGAAGATAGGGCTGAGTGGCGTGTCTTGGGAGAGGCCTATGTCCAGCAGTGGACTAATATAGGCTGATGATGATGATGATGATGACTTTTCAAAATTCGTAATAAATGGCCCTTTCTAACCGACTCAAAAAAGGAGAAGGTTCTCAATTCGATAATTGTTTATTGTTTATAGACTAAAACGGCACAATATACCAATTACAATAGTCCTCAAAAATAATATTAAAAAGGTAATTGTATAAACAAAGTCAAAATGAAAATGTGTAAATGTCAAAACATTGTCAAAATAAATTAATTGAATAAATCACATTATTACTATACAAACTCAAGTCATTAAAAGAAACATATTAAATTAAAAAGAGTAAACTTAAATAAAATTCTAACATTCTGTCAACGACAATCTACAGAACCCTCGAAGTCTCCGCTCGCTCTATGCTGGCGAATCAACTGCGTTGTCATTATAAATATATGTAAGTATTATGCGTAAAGCACCAGTCTTCGTAACACCGACCATAGAGTGGTCAGAAGGGTGCAGACAAGGGAAAAATAACAAGAAATTAATATCGATTTCGGATGACAAAGTTTACTTTGAATAGCTGAATCGTCATAATTAATATTTTTTATTTAAAACATTTTTTTTTTAATAGTGTTTAAAAAGTGTATATACAGCCAGTATTTTTGTTCAATTGTACTCTTTAATTAATGTTTTCTGGACCGAGCTGAAAGTTGTTTCTGAAAAGACAGTTGTTCTGTGCCTGAAGTGTTGTACGAGATGTGGTGGGCAGTGTTCAAATTGGTTTTCATAGCAGCGGTGACGGCTAGAGAGATTACAGGTAAAAATAAACACATTAAGTCTCGAAATGCTTTGTTAGGAAATGTTTTGTGATTTAAAAAAAAACAATACTGACGTTTCAAAGTGTAACGTCTATTTTATTTTCAAAGGTTTTTTTCTTTGGTTTTGGCGTCGCATTTTGAGCATTTGCCAGTGTCAAGTGTTTTATATTTTCAAGTTTCATAAGTTAAATAAGTTGCCTTCAAGCTATAGTAGTGGCGACTTTACTATAAGTTTCAATGGAGTTTGGAAGCAACACAAAAACTCATGTTATACCACATTATTTCATTTTCCTACACTCACGCTTGTAATTCAGCACTTTATGAATAAAACACCACCATGCATAAACACTCGAAAAAACACTAGTTTTGGAAAAAATACGACGGGGCGACACGACTCTTTCCACGTTCCCGCCAAAACTCGCGTCCCCTTAAGAGTTACCTAGTATAGCTAATAGTTAGTATGAGAATCCAAATTAATTTTATTTGTATACTAGCCCACGTCCGCGGTTCGTTTATTTTGGTCTTTATTTGCGGTAAATCACTCGAATCAAATAAAATAAAACAGTAAGCAAGCAATTACGATTTACCGCAAATAAAGACCAAAATAAATGTTTAGACCATTTGTCTATGGAAAAAAATTGTTTGTATGGAAAACGAACCACCTTAAGACGTATCTATACGAAATTTCAAGTTAATTCGTCCAGTAGTTCGTTTGTCGATAATTCCACAGGTACCAAACATTGTGTTTCCAAATTTCGAATAAAATCGGTTTTCAAGCATGTGTCAAAATATAATTTAATTTAAATCAAGAGCACTAAAGAGTATTGATATCAACTTCGATGCAAATCACCCTCAAAACCTTCTACCCCTTTTTAACCCCGTTAGGCGATGAGTTTTCATAAAATACGAAACACGTCTTCTATCAATTGTGTTAAACAATGTTTACACAAAGTTTGAAGTAGATTGGACCAAGGATGTGTCCCATACAAACTTTGCCTCTTTTTTTTACCTCCTTAGGGGTAGAATTTCGGAAAATCCTTTCTTATAGGATGCCTACCTACGTCATACAAAGAAGTATCCAAGTTTCAGGTCTCTACAATCAAAAATAAATAAATAAATATTGTAGGACTATACACACAGCGCCATCTGGCCCCAAACTAAGCAGAGCTTGTGTGATGAAAGTCGGATAACTGATAGAATACATAAATGCTTTTTTTTTTTTTGTAAATACATACTTATAATACATACAGAACACCCAGACACAGAACAAACATTTGTTTATTCACAAAATTTTTGCCCTGAGTGGGAATCGAACCCACAATCAATCAGCGGTTTATCAGCGGCGTTAATCCGTCAGTCAGTCATTCAGGACAAAGCATTTTATTTACAAACGTACCTATCTAGATTCAATTGTTTTTTATCAATTTAGTCTGCACTTGGCCGGTTTTTTTAAACGCTGCATACTGACCATTTATTAAATGAAACTGGCTGTATTATTTTTTTTTTGTAAAAGTAATGACTCGAACGATCCGCTCTTCTGATGGTAACAGATAACGCATGCCCATTGCCCGTGCCCATTGCTGCAATACACAAAATAAAGTCCGGGGCATCGCTGCTTTGGCGCTCATTACTTTGAGACTTTCGATGGTTAGTCTTAACAGACCTGTGATTTCGCTGCAAACCGGAACACAGTAATGTTTACACACTACTGCTTGGCAGGCTATCTGGTACTGCGGTGGTACCTACCTAGACGACTTACCACCAATTAAAATAATAATTATTAATAAAATAGTATAATTATAAAATATTAATATTGCTAAAAACTAAGCCGACAGAAGGAATTCTGGAAAACGTATTTTATTATCAAGGTAAAAATTTGTATCTAGGTACGTTACTTCTTCAGGCTGAAACGGCTCGACGAATTAAGATAAGATTTGGAATGATTATATAGCTAGATAGATAGATAGAAACTCTTAACTGTACATACAATAAACAGAAAAAAAAGTACCTACAGAGAACAAAATAATCAAAACAAATAATCATTTTATCAATGACCTACTTTTTATTATTACTGAAAATGCAGTTATAGATAGTACGATATAAATAATTTTACATTTGATAAGATTGCAGTTTTATTTTTCACTCTATTAAAAGGTCACTAAGTACCTATATACAAACTTACGTACCTATTTATTGTAATGTTTTTTATTTGTATTAAATAAATCTTCGTTAGGCCACCAACTCGCCTTATGTAAAGCGATGGTTGCAACCAAGGATGCAGCAAACTGGTCTAGAAGAATTCACTGTAGCATTAAAAACGTCCAAATAGTACTCGTAGTTTGTAGGAAAGCCGGCAGTGAGTGCCATTCATGGGATGTAAATAAATAAATAAATAAATATCGCAGGACATTACACACAGCGCCATCTGCCCCCAAACTAAGCAAAGCTTGTACTATGGGTGTCAGTTTACTTGGTGGTAGATCTCCTTAGCAGGACGTCATCTAGGTAGGTACCACCGCAGTACCAGATATTCTGCCGCCAAGCAGTAGTGTGTAAACATTACTGTGTTCCGGTTTGAAGGGTACTGCAGCTAGCGAAGTTACTGGGCTGTTAGACTAACCATCGAAAGTCCCAAAGTAATGAGCACTAAAGCAGCGATGTCCTGGACTTTGTTTTGTTACTCAAAGTTCTGTGTATCGCTGTAATGGTCATGGACAGGCGTTATCTCTTACCATCAGGAGAGCGTCTCGTTCGTCTCATTATTTGTCACATAAAAAAAAATAAAAAAAAAAGTCAGATAGCTGATAGAATACTTAAATACATTTTTTTTGTAAATACATACTTATAATACATACAGTACACCCAGACACAGAACAAACATTGTTTTTTTTTATATCACAAAATACTTGTTCTGGGTGGGAATCGAACCCACGCCCCACAGCTCTTGAAGCAGACATGCTACCAATGAGCCATGTACATGTGTACTTGTCACATGTACATGGGATCAAGAAAGTAGAGCGGAATCGCTGAGTACTGGGAACATCGACGAGGAACAGATGATAGTGTGCTGCTCTTTCCTTTCGCATGTGGACCGACCGCGCTAACCACAAAGCTCGGTCATCGCTACAAAACTTGATGAGCTTGATTTTAATTATCTTTCACTTGAAGACGAAAGAATCGAAAGAGAAGACAGACCGTAATAACACTAAAATTAAGAAATAATAATTTACATTAAGTGTTGTTTTTGTAAAGATACAAAAACAACTCTCAAGAAATATTAATAAATTGAGAAATTCTAAAAAAAGTTTCGCCTACACTTTTTTATCTTTGTTCTGAAGTTCTACTTTATATGCAAAGAATTTGTTGTTACCTACATCATAAGATGCGATGACATTATCTGTTCTATACTATTCTATCTATCTATACTATTATTGATAGTAACTAAAGATTTGGTTGTTTTGTAAGGGGGTTTTCAAATTTTTCACAGCTTGGGTTACATTATTGAATTTTCCATACGAATCCCTAATCGTTTTTTAAATAATATCTAGCCTACGTTCATCACGAATAATGTAGCATTCTAATCATGAAAGAATTATTAAGATCGGTCCAGTAGTTTCGCAGCCTATTCTTGTTTAGAATAGGCTCCGAAACTACTGGATCAATAAATTTATGTTGTTAATCGAGTTTTGTTTTCCCGCGCAAAGCCGGGGCGAGCTGCTAGTATGAAATAATGTCAGTGTGTTAGTAGATCATAAATAGCTATTCAAGGTAAAGCACTATGTACGGTAATATAGAATTCGTATTAGGTGATGTGGAAGTTCTATGTGTTCCACATTCGCTCCAACTTCAACGATGGTCTCCTCACATTGTTCTTACGAACTTTAAATATATTATGTGTTTTTATTTTTTCATTTTTGGCATCGCACTTTGTGCATTTTATTTGTGTCAATTGACTTTAAAATATTAGATGACAAATTAAGTGGAATAAAACCCTGCCTGTGTATTCTAAAAGTAAATAGATGAATGAAATGCTCTTCTGATGGTAAGAGGTAATGCCTGTCTATGACCATAGCAGCGGTGCCCAAATCATTGACAACGAAACAAATTCCAGCGATACTTTGGCGATCGTTATTTTGAGACATTTGATGTCAAGCAAATGTCAAGTCTCAATAGTAGGTACTGTAATTTCACTTCAAACTGCAACAGAACATCTGTTACTGCAGTGATACGTACCTAAACGACTTTCTGCTAAAAAGATTTACCATCTAGTAAATGATTGCCTTTTAAAAACTAATTTAAATCACTTGATATAATATAGTAATGATTAATGCCGTTTACATAATACCAATTAATAAATCATATTCCCTATTTCGGTCGATGACCTGAACGTAAATAACTGTTTGTATTAATATCTGACCTCGGTTTTTATAACGTTACCATTATCTGTTTGATTACATAACTCGTATAAAAATAAATACTTATTATATTTCTGTCTTTAGAACAACCAAAGATATAAAAGATGCCCTTTAAGATATTATCAAATAAATTAATAGTTCAAATACGGGGTGATGAGGGCCAACAATATTTTAAAAGCTCATGGCAAGTTTGGTGGAGAGGCCATCCCGCGAGGCTTTTATCTTCTCAACATGTAAGATCACAAGTTATCATAAGCCAAACTTAGCTGTAAAGTTAATTAGCTTCAACCCTAAGCTATCGCATGACCTTGTCTGGCAATGACTAATAAGTGCTCAGAAAGGATGACTTCAAAAAAGGAGGAGGTTCTCAATTCGTCGGATTTTTTAAATGTGTGCTCACCGAATTCGAAGACGCCTGAACCGATTTTGAAAATTATTTTTTATTTTAAAGGGTATTCCTAGATGATTCTATTTTTTTAAATACAAAGATCAATTTATTAATCAAAATAAAATATATTAAATGAATACTATTTTTTTATAAATGACTTAACTTTTAGTCCGTCAGAGAAGTGATGGGAGGAAGCACTTGAAAATTCTCCCACGTGTTAATTAAGTAATTATATTTATAGTGGAAAATGCCTGTCTCTTTAAATAAAATACCAGCCAGTCCTAATAAAGTGAATATTTACATTATTCAATTAAGTGTTTAATAAGCTTGAACCAGTTTTTGACGAGTGTATTAGATACCATGTATGTATTTATAGTAAATTAATTTGGTAATTTATGGAGGCCGCTTCGTTTTTAATGGAATCTAATTTATCAATTACAGCATTTTTTATATGGTTGAGAAGCTTGGTTTTTGTCCTGATGTTAAGTGACGGTGTGGCTTGCGTACTAAATATAGTCATTACTAAATAGGCTTGCGTACTAAATACTGTCATTACTAAATAGGCTTGCGTACAAAATACTGTTATTACTAAATAAATTTGCGTTTGATATTAACATAAATATACGAAGGTGACACCTACCTACGTATTCTATATCTACACTAATATTATAAAGAGGAAAGATTTGTATTTTTGCATTTTTGTAAAGAATAAACTCAAAAACTACTGTACTGATTTCAAAAATTCTTTTTTAAGTGGACAAACATGGAATTAAGTAACATTATAGCAGTCTGAAGAAAGACGTTTTTTTCTTTGGTTTTGGCGTCGCATTTTGAGCATTTGCCAGGGTCAAGTGTTTTATATTTTCAAGTTTCGTAAGTTAAATGAGTTGCCTCGTAGCTATATCTAGTTATAGTCAAAGTCCAGTCTTGGTCAAGCCCAGTCAAGCCCAGACTTTACTAAAAGCTTCGATGGAGTTTTGGAAGCAACACGAAAAGTTATGTTTCACCACATTATATCATTTTTACAAACGTGCTTGTAATTCGGCATTTTATGAATAAAACACCACCAGTTCTATGCATAAATACTCGTCAAAACACTAGTTTTGGTAAAAAATACAACGGAGCGACACGACTCTTTCCACGTTCCCGCCAAAACTATGAATAAAGACTTCTATTATTATTTATTTTTTAAGTTTCATATAGTACTTGCAGTTAAGTTTTATCACCTTCATCGACTGTGACATAAGGACTGGTCACTCAGACTCACAATACGAATTTACATATAGCTTCAAATTTACGTAACTCTGTCCTTGTTTCATCCAGATGAAGAGTATGCAAATTTTCCCCGGCTGTACCACCTGGATGAGTTTGAGAGCTGCCTAGCGCGGCAGGACGGGCTGTACTGCCTTGGCACCTTCGCCATTCAGCGGCCCAGGCACCACGATCCGCAATATGAGCTAATCAAGGTAGTTACATAGCTTCTTAGATTAAGGCAGCTTGGAGATTCTTTATGATTATGGTAATGTGAACTCGTGAAACATGTGCAAAATTTTTACTAACTATTCGAGCATGCAAACAAACATGCTCATTTTATTTTTTACATAAGTTTTGAAAGTTAATAATAATTCGTCTTTTTTTAGCATACAATAAATTCCACAATATGGAATTTAATACGGAGACTA
Source organism: Biston betularia (assembly GCA_905404145.2). Taxonomy (NCBI): domain Eukaryota; kingdom Metazoa; phylum Arthropoda; class Insecta; order Lepidoptera; family Geometridae; genus Biston; species Biston betularia. The sequence goes on from FR989883.1 coordinate 1,771,715, forward strand.
ATTAATATTTTATTTTTTACATAAGTTTTGAAAGTAAATAATTAGTCTCTTTTTTTAGCATACAATAAATTCCATATTGTGGAATTTATTGTATGCTAACTAGAAGTTTAAATGAGCATAGATGTCCTAATGAAAAGGATATTCAATAAGTATGTTACGCAAAGTAATGCATACTACACTGCATATATATACTAATACAATACTTTACGTACAATCGGTACAATTTAACCGGAGTGCAAAATGTCTCCTCCCAATACAGATCCTCCAATGGGGACAAACTTTTGATTGATATAAAACCAAGCATGCGTAACCTTTTTCTGTATTCCTTTATTTAGTCAATAACGATTATATTGCAATTTTTTTCTCTTGAGATTATCATCATCATTATTTTAGTAAACATTTTGTAAGATTTGTTTCAACAGCACTATAATTTCGTGTACCTATGTCAAAAAAGTTGTGCGCTAAGGGTAATGCCCTGGCTTCCATACATGTTTCTATTCTTGGCATACCTACCATGTTTATACCAGAGCCTCTGATTATTTTGTTATATCTCAGGAGTACTCAGATAACCCTTACCACTTCAACCGTACGTTGTTGCACCGTGGGTACTGCGTCAGCCAACGCTGCCCCTCTTCAGAGCGTAACCTCACGTTGCGGTTCGAGCGATGCGCCGCGCAATGGGGCCGTAAGCGCAGAATGCGTCTAGCCTTGCAAAAGGTTACCTACTGCAAGTAAGTCACAAACTACATACATTACTTCATCTGGATCATTACTGGATTATTACTGGATCATTACTGAATCATTACTGGGTAATTCTGATTTTACGCTCCCATTTCATTAGTTTTGGAAACCCTCCAGGTTTTTTAAAAATGGCTTGGTAGCCACACCACACTACACAATATAAACGAGATATTATATATATTCAGATTCCTTCAAACCAATAAAGATTTTTGGTTGTTATCACAAGTAGTCACATTTCTTGATCAACTCCCCCTAAAGAGTGACATAATTTATGAAAGATCTCCTGATGGCTTTTGTGATCTTTGACGTCCCACCATCACGCTGATTCAAGGGTAAGCATACTCTAAAACATAGACGTAGTGAAGTATCGGGATTTGAATTTATTCTCCGAGCAAAATAATACCGATTTTCGCAAGCAGGATCTCGGAGCCTTCCATATAGCATCAAGGTAGGCCTGAGTTTTAGGGATTATAATCCTACTAATATTATAAATGCGAAAGTTTGGATGGATGTTTGTTACTCTTTCACGCCAAGCTGAACGAATTTGGATGAAGTTTGGTATGGAGGTAGGTAAGAACCTGGATTAACACATAGGCTACTTTTATCCTAAAAACATGTAGCTGGTACACCGCAGGGCGCAACTAGTCTTACGTAAATAAACTGCACAAAAAGGCATCTTTTTAAGATACATTTCTGAAAAAGGAGGAAAGAATGTCACATATTCAAAGTAGAAGTAAAATGCAAAGTCTCTCTCGTCTCCAGGACTCACGCACAAGAGTTCGCGCGAAGGCACAATCCCGAGCCTCTGGACTTGGGCGCTCGAATCCTGCAGGTGATAACCGCATCAATCGTATTCTGCTGCTTTGTCGGTACCTGCTATGATGTGCTGAGGCCTGCCACTGAGAAGAGTAAGTTTGGCAATATTGCAGTAGTTTAACCATCACATAACATCATCTAGTACCTACCTTCATCTTGTTACCCTTATGTAGGCATTTTTTATCTGGCAATGGATGAATCTGTGAGAACAGCTAGCACTGACACTGTGTTCTGATTTGAAGGGCACTGCAGTAATGACAGGGCTAGAGAAAATCGAATGTTTTTAAGTAATGAGCTCCAAAGCAGAACGTCCTGGACTTCGGTTTGTTGCTCAAAGTGCTCAAAGCTTCTGAGTTTTTCATTTCATTACTTTTACATATAAATGGAGACATGATTGCTTTGTAGCAATAATAGCTCAGCGAATAGCGCAGTCGACTCGTATGCCAAACGATGTGTAATAAAGTTCCAACAGTAATTTTGCAGAGTTGCCGTTAAAGTCAAATTTCGTGCAGAAATCATAGCATGGTAGTAGGTTACTTCCTAGTACTGGATTGGCTAGCTACCCCAAGTAGAAAATCTGACGCCAAGCAAAACGGACTGTTCCTGCAACCTTACTTAAGAGCCATTTCTATTTCCAGGTTAGGTTTATTTATCATCTTTAACTACACCATCACTTAAAATGGTCATCAAGCTTTGTTCAAACCTTTAAAAAGAATACACACCATTTTAGGTCGTTACAAGGGCTAAACATTTTTTTTATCGTTGACGAGTTGTTGGTGAGCTGTGGTCAAATACCTAAGCTAGGTGTTTGACCACAACTCACCTGATGTTAAGTGACGGTTTGGTCGAAGATAGTAAAGTACACCTAGCCTGGAATGGAACTGGCACTCAAGCGAGGCTGCCGGAACACACCGTTAGATGCTTGGCGGCAGATTTTCAACTTGAGGGTGGTAGATAGCCAGCAGAGTTCTAGAAAGTATCCTACCACCATGCTATGGTTTCCTCACGATGTTTTCCTTCACCGACAGCTCAAACTCATTGTTTGGGTTTGAACCCACGCCCTTCGGCATGCGAACTGACCACGCTAACCACTCGGCTATCATCGCTAAGTTATGAAATGTAGGCACCTTCTCAAGCTTCTTTTGTTAGGATTTTAGTAACGTACATTACTTATCGCCTATCTGATACACCATCTTCCATAAATCAGAGACGTAATCTTATTGCACAGAAAACGTTGTATTGGAGGTATGGTCTCTTCGGTCCAACTGGCGACGGCTGACAGCTTCGTACGAAGATGGCGACCCGCGCCTCACTGCTCTCACTCCCGTGCAGGGTATCAGGTAACATTCATTCGATTAAAAAAAAATGTGAAAAATATAACAATGCAAAATTGAAAACAAACAAAACTAACCGATGCCCATTGTAGTTTTCTTTCAAACACTTTTATGATTGTTGGTTTCAGAAAAGCTTAAATTTGTGTTGTTCTGTGACAATTTATGTAAAAACATATATTTATGAGAAAACATTTTGTTTACAAATGTATAAAAACAAAACCTGATCTAAAAGTCTACAAGAGAATGTTAGGATGTTGTTAGACCAGAATGTTAGGATCTACTTTGGTTAAAAATTTTGCATTGCAATACAGCGTGGCAATGCCTCCAGCATTCTGAACCCTTAATCAATGGAGCATCAATAGGTTCGGTAGTCATATTGCGTGCTGTATTCCAGGGTGTTCCTGATGATGCTGATCATCGGCACTCACTCCGCCATCATCCACGACATGCTGTTCCTGCAGAATCCTCGATACGTGGAGGAGGTAACATCAAATATTTGTAAAACGCTTTCATGTTTGCAAAAAAGACCAGAAATAATGATAATAATGCATAAGTACCATAATAGATTCAGTGAGAAAGATAAAACAACTGTATACGTTTTTGAATTTTTAAGTTATCCTATTTTATACAAATCCCATCGTAAATATCGTAGGACATACAGCGTCATCCAACCCCAAACTAAGCGAAGCTTATACTATGGGAGCCCGATGACTGGTAGATAGAGATACTTACATACTTTTTTTGTAAATATAAATAGGTACTTATAATACATAAATATAACACCTAGGTACAGAGCAAACACGGTAAGATGGTCGATCATTCTAATATAAAATAGCAAATGTTCAACTTGACAATGCCCCGAATTTGTGTCGGAGAAAATACAGATGGAAGAACCAAAAAACCTGTTTGGCAAAGTTTGATAATGAAAAAATGCTTTATTTAAATATCCCAAAGTGCTACGGACGTGATAAACACCTTTTTTGTTAAAATATCATAAATAGTATAGAGAGATACAATATAACGGCGAGTAAAACCCATGTAAAAAACCTTGTTCCAGGTAGCTAAGACCCCGTACCTGATGATGTTTATGAACGGCTCCTCCGTGGTGATGGTGTTCGTGTTGGTCTCCAGCTTCCTCCTCGCCTATAACCTGCTACTGTTCTCTAAGACCCACGAGCTCCACTTCGGCATGTTCAAGTGGTGCATTGTCAAGAGAATCACCAGGTAAATTTTGTTCCCGTAAGTTAACATTCAGGTACATTTCGGGGAGTGTGCTCTAGAACAGCAAAATTTGTTTTCATTTGCCCCTTTTTACGACGGGACAGCCACATAAACGCGGCCAAAACATTTATGTATACTCGTATTCCTCAGGTACGCTGTAACTGTATCGATTCTACATATTTTATTCGCACAACGAGGTTGTGGAACGCTCTACCGAAGTCTGTGTCACGTAAATTTTAAGATACCGAATGTTTTCAAATTCAGAATAAATAGGTCCTTTTAGGTAAGCGTGTTCTTAGACTATTGCTAAAAATTTGTCAGCATGTGGCAGATCGCGAGCTTATTTCGACTAAAAGTAAAATATGAAACATATGGTTTGTGTACGACATGACCACAGTAGTTGGAGTTGGCTCTAATTTCTTTCTTTTGTTAAACTTTTGTTTTTCTTCTAAGTGACTCTAATATTCTATATTTCATTGGTAGATAGACTCTTTTCAGACAGTTTTCTTTTTGACGATTATCTATAAATAATCTATGGCTATAGCGTCTATAATCTGATTACACATAACTGGAAGGGAAGCATCATAAATTTCAATATGTTCGCACTTAAATCCTTGCTACATTGTTTAACAAAACAAAGTCTTGGCTATCATAGGATTGGTGTTCGCCTGTATGAAACATTGATGGTTTGATATTTAATCTACAAGTACCACAATATTTATCTCTTCTCATTTTCACACTGTATTTGTCATTCGCTCATTCACTATAAATTTGCTGATACTAATTCGACTGGCTATTTTAATGAATAAATTTGTATTTTTGTTTGTATAAATTTAAATAATTATACAAAATAAAACCATATTATGCAAAGTAGTGGTTAGTTAATGATAGCCATATAGCAAAAACAAACAATAGAAATAAAACTAGACGTAATTTTGTTAAGCTTTTCGGGAGTGCCCCAAGGGAGTGTCCTCGGTCCATCACCTTTTATGCTCGCTCGTAAGCCATGCCGGTAATGAGTTCTCAAACCTTCAGATACTAGTTCACCTCAAGTATCGCCTAAAACGCTACCTTAAATATGCTTGACATTGGCATACATAACCTTTTTTTAGAAATTTCGGTCTTTCTCATGACCGATCGCGTAGGTTCAGTGACCTCGGTATAGATTGACGCTTAACTACAAAACTTGCTGACAAACTTCCGTTATCGAAGAATACCAGTTAAATATTATTGAAATACGGTATACGCATTTAGTTTCGAGAAGTTTTTTTTTATGGACGATAGGTTATGTATTCGACCACAACTCATCTGATATTAAGTGACGTTATATTTGAAGATGGTTAACACACCTAGCATGGAATAGAGTGTTCGAAAAGGTTTGTGACTCAAATAACGTAAATGCAAATGCTTGTTACCTTTTTTCCTAAAGTACGGACGGATTACGTATAGTTTTGGATACAATTTAGGAAATAGCTTACAGTTAGCTGAAGTTAAAAGTAAAATAGTTCTAGGTAAGGCCTTGTCAGGTCTTACGCCTCTGAAAGCGCTGAGTAGAGCTAAATATGACCTCTAACCATAGAGATGATGATATTGGCTTGCTATGTAGGAAGCCGAAAATATGTATAAGTAAAGTACTTATCAATCTGAACAACTTTTCTTTTAGCGTTTTAAAAAATACCGCATAATTATCGATCGATTTTCGAAAAAAATCGGTTGCTCAACCCTAGTACTAACTATTTTTTAATCTACAGTGCAATCAGCTGTGACTGTGTAGGTTCACGAAGTCATTGACCCTACACGGCAGCTTTTTACACTCGGTGAATTTTGTCGGCACTTTGCAGCGGAGCAGGCGGCGATGTCAAAGTGTTTACCTGCGAATTGAAAGTCGCAAAATGTCGGCTTTTTTGGGCGGAAATGAGATGGATGTATGATTTAGAAAAATATTCTTAGGTTTTAGATTTAGTAATTTTTTTTTTTGTAATAGTAATGAGACGAACGATGCGCTCTCCTGATGGTAAGACATAACGCATGCCCATGACCATTGCAGCGACACAGAACTTTGGGTAACAAAAAGTCCAGTGCTCTATTGCCATAAAAACGGTCAATCATTTACATTTATGTCACAGAATTATACCTAAATTAATTAATGAGAAAACAGAATAACATGTCAAGTTCAAAATAAAATGACAAATTCAAATACTAGGTAGATATGCCAAACATAAATGCAAAGTCAAATAGAATTAAAATTTCAGGTTCAAAATTTCGAATAGAAATAAAATGTCACGTTCAAATACAATGTCAAATTTAAATACAATGTCAAATTCAAATATTCTAATAAGTACAAAATGTCATAGGTCAGAAAGAACATCATCAAGACCTGATTAGTCGTGCCTCTCGCACCTGCCCCACTGATCAGTCAGATTTTCACAATATAAGAAAACATTCGCTAACACCGTTTTCTAAAAAATTAGTTCGAGTGCTCGAGTGGCCGTCACATGCTTGCACTAATAATGAAACCGTGCGTTCAGGGGGGTTTTGTTAAGTGCGAGGCGCGAGATACACGTACATATATTATGGTAAAGACTTTTTTGTTCGAGGACGCGAGGCCTCTGCAAGAGCGAGGCCGCGGGCGGTTGCCCTGCTTGCCACCCCCTAAAGCCGCCACTGCTGTCAGAACATCAGTGTTGACAGCAAGATGCGCGATGGTCGATGGTTAGACAGCCTGTGAAGCCTTAAACTTAAGCTGTGAGTCACAGTTATAAAATTATAATATTTCATCACATAATGGACTGGCTCACGCTCTTGTCACAAAAATAATATTTGTTAAAAGTTGTCTATGATCGCTTTAATTCGCTTCAAAAATCAATTATGAATTAATAGCCACTAATCAAAAACATTTAATAACGAGTTAAACAAATAAGGCGATGACATTAAAATGATTTATTAGATAAAGTGTAATCTGAATGGTGTCACTGCCAATCAACGTGGCGTCTCTACATAGTAGTCCCGCTTCCGAGTGGGAAGCACCTTCCACCGCGTGCTTCAGAACCAAGTTAAGATCTTGGCTGCTAGAGACGTTGTTTTATGATATTGACGAGTATTTCAAACTTAAAGATCATTAAATTAAGATCATATAAGTAAGTAATTACGATTTTTTATGTCTTTTTATTATATTGACAAAAAAAATTATAGTGACATATTTTTGTATCGACATAATATTTTACATTTGACAATATGTTTATATTGACATGTTTTTAAATCAACATAATTATTATGTGCTTTATTTGACATTTTGTTTATATTCATTGACGTGTTTCTAAAACACTTGATCTATATCGTCGATATAATTAGACCGGATCAAGTTGAGAGCGTTTCATACTTCACACAACCGTGCGAAGCCGGAGCAGGTCGCTAATCCTAGTTAATGTGAAAATATGGTAGAAATTACCCGCGGTCCCAAGTGCCTAACTTTTTTCATTAAAACCGCGGTGAATTACACCACGAAATGACGTTTGGTGAGAATCGCCCCAGGACCCGGTATAAATGTACTCGTATGATGTCATAGAATAGCATATAGTCTTTTTTCACATTTTCGAAAACGTGTAATTCTGGTTTCGTTAATGAAAACAGCTTTTATAACGCTTATATATATATATAGAGTTGAAATCCAAATCTTGTTTCGAATACTCGAGTTTTGATCTGGTTCTGTTAGAATTATAAAATGAGCCGTTTAATGCAAATTTGGCGATCTTGCTCTACCAGGACGTTGGTCTGATTAACATTAAATAAATTTTAATTTAAATATTTACGTAATAAGTAATTAATGGGTTTTAAAGATACAAGTGATACAAAACATATAATTAAAAAAATGCCTAAACTAGAACAAAGAACTATCTTGATAATTTAGACGTGATATGAACACAATATTAAAACAGATATAGACGTGATATAAACACAATTTTAATATAAGGGGAATTTAGGCTTTTATTTTATTTAGAAAATCATAAGTACCTACCTGTTTTGTACGATACTTTTTTACTCCAAATACTCGCCACGTTTGACCACTACCAATCTATCCTACCTACCCAATACTAAAACACTTTTAAGAACGCTATTTCACGGCAATTTTTTGAACACACTAAAAAATACAAGCAGGACCCGGTTATATCTGGTTGTCTGCTGGTATCTACTTTGGTCAAAAGCTAAGCATTGCCATCCAGCGCGGCAATGTTGCCAGCATTCTGGCCACATATCCCTCCTCTGACGGTTTTTTAGACTAAGTTTTTTGTATACATTTTGTAAATAGTATAATTTAAGGTATTTTTTATTTTGTTTAATAAATAATATATTTTTAATACAAGCAACGATGACATCTATAAATAACTAATTTTATGAAATAAATTCTTTTGTATCTTTGTATTTTTGTACTATTTAGAGATAATTTTATAATATAATAAAAAGGAATTGTTGTTTGTTTAAATACGATAATACTAAAACTTTGATAGCAAAAAAATCTAAGAAGAAAAAGTTGGCTAAGAAAACTTTGTAAAACTTTTATGAGGCTTGCACGTACTGTGAATTAACGAATTTATTTATTTGAAAAAAATTATAAGTGCAGGACATGCAACATTATTTGACAAAAGATAACGTTTTCATGTCCTTTTTCCCCGATGAATGTGTGCAATAAAGAGTTAATCAATCAATCAATCAATCATGACATGGTGAAAAATTTCTACTTTCTGATAAACATTATTATAGTATCCAGTTGTATCCTTTCGTTCCAGGATCAGTCCCGTCTATATGCTAGTGGTGGGATATGCGGCAACATTTTGGCCCCACCTCAGCAGCGGGCCAATGTGGCCCACACTGGTGGAGCCAGAGGCCAAAATCTGCCGGGAGAAGTTCTGGTCTCAAGCGCTTTACATCAACAACTTGTGGCGTGCTGACGACCACTGTCTCGTGCAGACTTGGTAAGAATTTATTTTTTCCCAAACTATGTAGTTATTTAATTAAAATTCACAAGAATTGACCTAAAATAAAATAACTTAAAATAATAACTACTCTAAAAGACCGCTATCAATGGGAATAGTTCCCAAAACGCTGGCCCCATTGCCGCGTTGTATGGCAATACTCAAACGCTGAGCAAAATAAAGGCCAGCGTTTTGTTCACGTGTGGCGTCGACCAAACGAGATGAAATGTAGTTATTAAGTTTCATAATAATATTTTTTTTTTTTTTTATAGTCCACGAAGGGTACTTCTTAAAAATAAGAGTCTCAAACCAATGCTTTCTGTGTCACCTACGGTGCTAAATGGTGGACAAAGGACAAACCAGCCCAGGACTAACATTTTATGGTATAAATAAACAAATGTTTGTTCTGTGTCTGGGTGTTCTGTATGTATTTTAAAAAAAAGAAGTATTTACAATAAAAAGTTTATGTATTCCACCAGTTATTTGACTTCTATAGCACGAGCTTTGATTCGTAAGGTAGCAATGATACAAATACAAATATTTTATTGATTTTGTTATACAGGCAGTCCTCGTACTTACGGCATGTTAGGTTATCGAAATACACGACGTAAATCGAAACGACGTTAGTCGAGACATATTTTTTCATATGTTTACATGTAAAACTCAAGGGTTAGGTTCCACACGGACTCGAAATTAAAAAAAAACTGCATTTATAACAAAGGATATACATACTTTATTATCAAAAGTAAGTTCTTAAAATAATTATATATGCACTTATGAAATTGCTAGTTATTTGTTAAGCTGTTAATAGTTTTTTTTATCTTTCAATATTGTTTGTACCGCCGTGAGTGATAAATTAAGTTCTCGTCCAATAGATGAAGTCGAACAACTGCGATCTCTGAGTTTTAAAATCTTAGATTTAACCTCCATTGTAATTGTCCTTCTTACTCTCTTCTTCACTTTACTATTACGGTCTTGTTTGGTGGCATAGTTTAAAAATTCACTTAAATATGTATGTAAAAACAAAAACTGTCAAAGATGCAAAAAAAAAAACTAATGTATTACGTCTTGATTGTCCGTTGTTCCTGAAGTAAATAAACAAAATCAGCAGCATGTGCGGGGTAATCCCCGCACGCCGACACCGCGCCCCACCGGCCCGACAACACCTATGCCGGAAATCGAAACAAATGACGTATGCTTGAGGAATAGTGTCAAAACATTGTTTGACGTAAATCGAAACGACGTAAGTCAAGGACTGCCTGTATAGTCCGGGTGGCAGCGTTGCAAATACAAAAGTCATAGTAAGCCGGCTGATATTGATACTGATAGTAGATCTCATATGGCTAATAAGTAAACCGAACGTCAGCTGTCCAGGTAGCGGTGGGTTTGGGAGTGGGCGGCCGTGGAAGTTGTAAAAAAAATTTAAAAAAAAGTGATAGTACGCCGGCTGAAACCCATTTTCATGAGTAGTTGACAACATACTGAGTTGAAAAATAGTCACCCGGACTAGTATTAAAATTATAACTATAATGACCTGTTCATTATAATTATAATTCAGTGGTTAGGGTGGTCGGTTCACACGCCGATAGGCGTGGGTTCCAACTCCAACAATGAGCTTGAACTGCCGGTAAAAGAAAACATCCTAAGGAAACCATAGCAACAAATCATAGTGATACGTACTTTTTCGTACTCTGCTGGCTAGCTACCACCCTCAGTTGAAAATCTACCGCCAAGCATATAACAGTGTCTTGAAGCCAGTTCCTTTAAAGGCTAATAATCATCTTCGACGACACCGTCACTTAACATTAGGTGAGCTATGGTCAACCACCAAGTCTGTGAACTATACAAAAGGATAGATTTACATGTCATCTAATTTTCAAACGAGAACGCCAGTGACATGAAAAAAAAAACAAATGTATAGTTGTTTTTTCGTTAAACCACGTCAAGTATTATAGTAAGTCATTATGCTTTGCTAGGTTTCTGGCTACCGACATGCAGCTCTACATCCTCGCCTCCATCCTGACGCTGTGGCTGGCCAAGAAGCGGCTCCTAGCGCTGCCCATCTTAGCTGGGTTCTTCTTGTCCTCATGCGCGCTCAACGGTGGACTGGCGTACTTGTTCGACTGGCAGTCTATTATGTACCATGTGTACCCTGAGTAAGTTCCTGCTGTGGTAAATTGGTGATGGTGGTCAACGGTATGAGTTTCAACAACTGGAAGACACGTTCTTTTAATTTTAATCTTTATAACCTGACAAAGGCAGCGATTTCAAAGCATAATGACAGACAATAAAGGACCAAACTCTTCAATCACAAGACATTACAATACGCAAATGCATATTTCCTTTTGAAAAGGACAGCGTTAAACACCCACAACTTCCTCATAAAACACAAAGGAAAAAAGGTTCGGTTCGGTTCGACTTTAAACCATTTATTTTCTCTATGCCTCATTCCAGGACCATGCACACGATGTACCACGACGTGCCGTCGTTCTACCGTCTGTATACGACGCCATGGGGCTCACTACCTGCTAGCCTCCTGGGGCTGTTTGTTGCGCATCTTCACTTCGAGATGCAGGAACGAGGGGTCAAGATCGCCTCCTATCGGGTACAGCTGTTGTTGTATTAATACTCTTTATAGTAGCATCACAGATAGAATTCTATGTATAGGTTAGTATTGGGGTTTACTCATGTTTTGGGAACAGGAATGTTATTGAAGATCATTTTATGCAAACGAGAAACTCTTACCTGCCATTTTTTATTCTTAACTGGTTTGCATTTTATTCGATATTCTTCATGATTAGCAGCGACATGTTTGTCTGTATGTTCTGTGGAATACATTTAGCAAGAGCTTTATGGTCTTATTCCACTTTTTCCTTTGAACTACAGAAGTAAGTAGAAGTACGGCACATTGCCATCTGCTCTTTGTGGACATTCCGAAAATTTGGTTTCAATTTCTTGATTCAGACTTTGTGAGTATGAAACTCACGGTCTGTTTTTTATTTTCTGGGTTATCTGAACTTTTTTAAGACCAAAGGGAATCAATTTTTATTAAGATTGACGTGCACTAACTTTGGTTACGCTGACGCTGGACATCAGGTCAGATTATGGTGATGATCTCATCCTAAAATTTGTTTATCTTGTGTTTTAGTTGTTCCGATGGTTGTACACGATCAGCCCGCTGATGATAGTGAGCTGGCTGGTGGCAGGCCACTGGTTGAGGCAGGTGACACACGCGGAATTCACGGCGCTGTACGTGGCGGTGGAACGGCCCATGCTCAGCGTGCTGAGCTCAATCATCATAATCGGACTCTTCAATGGAATGGAAGGTGCAGTATAGTTATGATTACTTCCACTTTGCAATTTTCCCTACTGACCTCCAAGCTTCAGTATGAAGATGACATCAGATGATGATGAGCTGTGATAATGTGCTGGCTGGTAAACAGCCATTGGTTGGTGACACAAGCGAGTTCATACCATAAACAGGTTAAACATTTTTTCCCCAAAATTTTCTCAAATTTAAATAAGTACCAAAACGCCTCACACTCATGAGGGTGGGTTTGAAACGTTAGTTAAAACTTATTACTAAAAAAATATCTATTCTTGTCTAAGAAAACATCGACATGATTAATTAATTTGTCATGAAAAATCCGCAAAGTTGAACTGTATGAATCTACCTGCTCTCATCGAGTCATGATAAGGTATGGCTAAATTATCATTCGAAGTTTTTCTGGTGAAACGTTCCCAATCTTGCATTTACTTTAGGGAATCAAGATTGGACGTTCCCATAAAAAAAAAACTACCAGATATTTCTGCCAAACTAGTTTTATTTTTAGTAAATATTTCGTTTTATTAGTTAATTGTTTGGTATCCGTGGGTAGGTTTCATGCAAAACTACTTCTCGTGGAGCGGCTGGCACGCGATGGGGCGCATGTCACTCTCCGTACTGATGCTGCACTGGATCATCAACTCCTTCATCGCAGCGTCGCGCTCTCAGCCCATTGCCACTAGTTTGCTGGATGTGGTAAGCTCCTATCAATTGATTAATTAAAAATATATATTACTTACTGTGATAACGGTTTCGCTCGGGTAGAATAGGCAGAATGAGTGAACATTTGGTCCATTCTAAATAGTGGTGAAAGATTTTTTTTTTTAAATCAGAAGAGTAGTTTTGTAGATACCAAATTTACTTTTTGTTATATTAGTGTACTTAGATTTCAACTGGTTTTCTCGAATTCAGTTTAATTAGTGGTTCGATTTCCATACAAAGAAATTTTTGCCATTTATGGATAAATGGAACATAATTTTACAGTGAAATCACAGCTACTGGCATTTATTTTGGTCTTTATTTGCGGTAAATTACAATTGCTTGAATAAAACAGTAGACTATTAGCAGAAAATCAAATTTATGAATTTATGATTTTTGAATAAAACAGTAAATTATGCTAATAATCTACTGTTTTATTCAAGTAATTGTGATTTACCGCAAATAAAGAACAAAATAAATGCCAGTAGCTGTGATTTCACTGTAAAATTATACTACATTTGTCCATAAATGGCAAAAATTTATTTGTATGGAAAACGAACCACCTTAATTAAAGTGAGCAAAAACCTTAACCCCTTTGAGAGCTACACGCATCCCCTCATAAAGAAAGGTAAATACCAACTTTAGAAGTACTAACTAACCGATTTAAGAGTACCAACTTAAAAAGACGCCAAATTAATATAGCGTCTTCGAATATAAAAGGTTCTAAATAAGCCTTCTGCCTGCTCCCATCTTCAACCACATCACTGTATAATATCAGGCTCGGTTAGCTATCTCTAATTTCTATATATCTTCTAATGCCGAAAAAATAAATGTAACGGCCTATTAATACAACCTTTTTGTATTTTTTTCCAGCTAGTGGATACGGCTGGGACGTCAGTGTTCAGTTATTTGTTGGCCATACCGCTTACTATAATGGTAGAGATGCCTGTGGCTAGGACTGTGAACGTACTCTTCTTCTCTCCGAGAATGCAGCAGGGAAAGAAAAAGTGTGAATGAATCTTAATCCTTGGCAGACAAAGACAGAGATACTGCACTGCTGAGCTACTTGTGCTAGTTATACTTCAATATTGTGAGTGCTAGCCGTTCTTCTCATGCTCATGGTGAAGATATTTCTAGCGCGAGAAAGGCCAATAAAAAGCACGAGAGAGGTCACCAACATTTTCAAGAAATTATAGTACATATTTTTTTTTAAATACGCAAATCTGGTGAATCCAACATCGTATGAAATCAAAATCTTTTATTTTTTAAATAGACACGTTTAGTGCAAATCTTAAAAATATAGGGTTTGATGAAATTTTTTAAATAGGAGTTCACAGATAATAAGACTAATTTTAGAAGAAGTTGACGTGTCTAAACTTGTTAAAAAAAATGTCTTTTTCGATTTAGAACTGTGAACAGTAAAAATGTCTTCAAAATTTGGCCTTAACTGATACATTAAGGCAAAATGTTGAATTAATTGTATTAACGTTCAATGATAAAATAGTTAATTAAATTAAATTACATAAGAAGGTCAAATGCAAATCCATAAAAAAGGTAGTGGGAAAAGAGAGGCACGGATAAATACCGGCGTAGAAATAACATAAGCTGTATCCAAGCTTTTGTCAACCCCAGTGCTGCTACCTCAACAATATTGCTCCCGGGCCCATAACCTTATGCAGATTTTGAGATAATATAATTATGAAAATTTGTTAAATTATAAGGCTACATAATTTGCTCAGCTGGTTTGAGTATTGATGATTGTAATGTAATATATTTAATTATTTATAATATAAATTATAGTACGTAATGGGATAGGGTAATCTTTGGTTGTGCTTTATGAATTAGTTCCTGTAAAATATACACATAGGCGCCTAAGGAAATTTTGTAGATTTTATTTTCTGTTAGTTTATAAGTGGGGGATTATGTTGGTCGGATACCAGTAGGTTTAATCTAAACGATGAACAAAACTCAGGAGAGTATACTAGACCAAAAGGGGGACCATTATGAACAATTTGTACCATGGGCAATGGGCATAACCTTGATATAATTAAATTTATGAATTCTCTATCTATGGAACAGCGATTTCAGCTTTGTGCTGATGAGCACAATGACTCAATTTCGGATTATTTGCATTACTAATTAATCCTAAACGCACTTTTCAGTATAGTAGGCGTAGGTACTTACAAGAAGAGATTCTGAACAAAAACTCAGCAATAAATTTGAGAACAGAAATATTAACGTTAAAAATCCTTAGTCAAAAAAATTGTACAAGGTCTCTTTTAAATCGGTTCCAGCCTCCCGCGATACAGGCTAGCCCTAGTGCGGGGACTATTGTAAAATATTATGATCTTTGCATATTCTGGTAAATAAATATTTTTTGTTTTTGTTAATAAAAAAATTACTATTGCAAAAATTATACTATTTACAAAATGTATACAAAAAACTTAGTCTAAAATTCCGTCAGAGGAGGGATATGTGGCCAGAATGCTGGCAGCATTGCCACGCTGGATGGCAATGCTTAGCTTGCTTGCTGCTCGTTTTTGTTTAATTCGTTACAAATTTCAAGCATTGTGTACTAAGTTTGACCAATGAAAACAGAACACAAACTTTATTACATTTTAACAATTAGTCTATAAAATTTAAAGTTAGTATAATATAATGTAAAGTATACATCTCTCACTTCATTAAGTACAACTTATTGTTGATGATGAGACTAGATTTAAGTGTTATTTTTTGATAAGTTAATTATATAACGCTATTAGTACCAAGTGCAAACTAAACTCTTTAATTGCCACTGTGATTGTTGAAATAAATTACTTCATGTACATAATTGTTGTTTCATTTTTAACTTGATTCTTTCACAGACTTCGTCCATGCAAATAACGTAGCATAGTATTTTTTTTTTTTCAATATTGTAACTATTCTGATAACTGATTTGGATGTAGCTCTGCTTCCGGAGATGTTATAAGACGAATATAAATGTTTGTTCTGTAATTTTTTTAGGGTTCCGTACCCAAAGGGTAAAAACGAGACCCTATTACTGAGACTTCGCTGTCCGTCCGTCCGTCCGTCTGTCACCAGGCTGTATCTCAAGAACGGTGATAGCTAGACAGTTGAAATTTTCTATTGCCGCTTTAACAACAAATTCTAAAAATAAAATAAAATAAATATTTAAGGGAGGCTCCTATACAACAAACGTGATTTTATTTAGCCGTTTTTATAGATAATGGTACGGAACCCTTCGTGCGCGAGTCCGACTCGCACTTAGCCGGTTTTTTTGTATTATGCTGAGGTGAGCCCTTATTTTGTAACTGTTTGTCTCTGTTCTTTTTTGTTTTTATGTTGCAAAATAAAATCTTTTTCTTTATTTTTTTACAAGCTAGGTGTTTTGACCACAGCTCACCTGATGTTAAGTGACTGTGTGGTCGAAGATGGTAAAGAACACCTAGCTTGGAATGGAACTGGCTAAGTGAGGCTGCCGGAACACACCGTTAGACGCTTGAAGGCAGATTTTCAACTTGAGGGTGGTAGCTAGCCAGCCGAGTACTAGAAAGTACCCTACCACCACTCTATGGTTTCCTCACGACGTTTTGCCCTTCGGCGTGTGAACCGACCGCGCTAACCACTGAGCTGTCATCGCTACAATTGAATCGACTTCCTGCTGAAAAAGTGACAGCAATCTTTAGTTATCCACGATCGAAAACAATTGAAAAACTCAGGCGCTTCTTAAGAATGCTAAGTCTCTACTGAGAGCAATCTCTAAAATACAAAAAAAAATTTGAGGTAAAAATATATTTTTATAAAACAAGCTCTTATCTGGGACAATGAACTAAAAATTTTAAAATAAAATCTTGTGATTATATGCCGTGTAGGTACTCAAAGCTTGAGGCACTTCCCGTTACAGGTTACAAGATAGATACTACTCACTATACTTTTGTGCCTCAAGCTTATAAGAATATAGGTAAGTACTTACATGTCAAATAGGTACTAACTAAAAATTACTTATAGTCCATTGAAAAGTTACATTTGGGGTTGCGTTTCTTAGAGGACGCAATTTTATTTTTTTGATGTGTAGGGGGGGTAAGTGTAAAGCTAAAATCAAGTTTGTGGGGTCGCCACCCTTGTCCCACGGCCGCCATCTTGAAAATAGGGGTTGAAACGGTTTTTACGATATATCTCTTAAACTATTTATCTGATAAAAAAAAATTCTTAACGTTTTTTGTTGCAAATTAAATTCTCTATAACTTTGGTTCAGTAATTTTTTGTCGTAAAACTATAAATAAAAAAGTTATAAGTGAAAATGTTCAGAAATTCGAGAAAAAAAAAATATATTTTTCGATATAACTTTTTTTTTTATCATTTTACGAAAAAACGATATCAGACCATTTTTGTAGATCGGTTTTTAAGGAACAACTTTTATATGCAACATTTTTTCATTAAGTCAATAGCTAAGGTTTTACAGCGCTCCGAAGTGAGTACTATTTTTCAGTACTCTTAACTATACATATTTTATACGTGGGTACTAATAATGTGTCATCAGTTATTTATTTATTTTTTTTATTTTGTTATTATAATTCTTTTAATTAGTAATTTTGCAATGTTATTAATAATTAATTATTGACTCTTTTCCTCACCACCCACGAGGTAGAGTCTGGAGGCGCGTTTTTTTTTACGTGGTATCCCCAATAGGCCTAATCCACGGTGATTTTATAAATTTGAACTACTCCGTCCTCGGTCTTTTCGATGGACCAGGCTGCGGCTCAGCATCTGATCGGTTTTCTGAATCAAATATCAGTGGGAGAACTGGAGAAGGAAGGGGTGTCAATGTCGGCGGTTCATCATCAAAGTCATTTTCATTTATTAATTCTGAGAGTTCCATTACGTTGCTGCAAGTCTCTCCAGAACAATGGAAGCACACTGCGGAACATTTTAGCCCTGCTTTTCGACATCCACACATCGCTCCACAGTTTCCTTTGCATTTGCAAAAGATCAATTTTAGAAGCTCAGGGGGTGCTGGAGGTTTAGAGCTCTGCACTGGCATCAATAATTTTCCACATTTTTTCCAGCCCCAGTCTTCAGGATCATTATTATTACCAAGCCACGACTGGACCTGATGATAGACTCGGAAAGTATGAAAGCGAGCTGTGTCTTGTGTTGGAGGAAGTGAAGATAAGTTAAATGTACTTTTTGTCACTGCCTTGGCGAATTGTTTGTATCTTAGGCTGTAAAATTATTTTAAAAATCAATAATTGTAAAATTCTGTAATGGAGTGGAAAAGAGTCAATAATTAATTATTAATAACATTGCAAAATTACTAATTAAAAGAATTATAATAACAAAATAAAAAAAATAAAAAAATAACTGATGACACATTATTAGTACCCACGTATAAAATATGTATAGTTAAGAGTACTGAAAAATAGTACTCACTTCGGAGCGCTGTAAAACCTTAGCTATTGACTTAATGAAAAAATGTTGCATATAAAAGTTGTTCCTTAAAAACCGATCTACAAAAATGGTCTGATATCGTTTTTTCGTAAAATGATAAAAAAAAAGTTATATCGAAAAATATAAATTTTTTTCTCGAATTTCTGAACATTTTCACTTATAACTTTTTTATTTATAGTTTTACGACAAAAAATTACTGAACCAAAGTTATAGAGAATTTAATTTGCAACAAAAAACGTTAAGAATTTTTTTTTATCAGATAAATAGTTTAAGAGATATATCGTAAAAACCGTTTCAACCCCTATTTTC
Source organism: Biston betularia (assembly GCA_905404145.2). Taxonomy (NCBI): domain Eukaryota; kingdom Metazoa; phylum Arthropoda; class Insecta; order Lepidoptera; family Geometridae; genus Biston; species Biston betularia. Next base: position 1,790,578 of record FR989883.1, read on the forward strand.
AAGATGGCGGCCGTGGGACAAGGGTGGCGACCCCACAAACTTGATTTTAGCTTTACACTTACCCCCCCTACACATCAAAAAAATAAAATTGCGTCCTCTAAGAAACGCAAGGTAAGGCCTAAAAAATGTAACATTTCAATGGACTATTAAAATTTTTTAGCACATTGTCCCAGATAAAAGCTTGTTTTAAAAAATATTGTTTTACTTTTAATTTTTATTTGTGCGTAGGACTGAATGACTGTTGGCGGCATTATATTTAGAAGTCGAGTTGTTGCGGCTGCTGTCCTTTTTTCCATGGTAAGACAGAGATTGTGTTTATTAGGAAAGTGGGATAGTTCATTTATCTTGCTTTTTTTTTATGGTCGACAGGCTAGATGTTTGACCACAGCTCACCTGATGTCAAGTGAAGGTGTGGTCGAAGATGGTAAAGCACACCTTGCCTGGAATGCAACTGGCTCTCAAGTGAGGCTGCCGGAACACACCGTTAGATGCTTGGCGGCAGATTTTCAACTTAAGGGTGGTAGCTAGCCAGCCGAGTACTAAAGTACCCTACCACCATGCTATGGTTTCCTCACGATGTTTTCCTGCACCGGCAGCTCAAGCTCATTGTTGGGGTTTGAACCCACGCCCATCGGCATGCGAACCTACCGCGCTAACCACTGAGCTATCATCGCTACAATCTACGACGGGTTCCGCTTCTGCTAGCGTGCGTTCTAGTTTTCCGGCTGGTTGTTTTTGAATGAGCACGGTGTAGTTAAGCGTCGTACTCGCGAGCCTAAGCGCCTGCCATAATAACAATTTAGCACAAATTATCAAAGTCAAAGTCAAAGTATAGTTTATTGCTATGCCGTGTTACATTAAGGTCTTAATATATAGGTAGAGCAACAGCTACGTTCAGTACGAACATGCAATATTAGAGGCTGAACTTAAAATTATGGTATTTAATTATTTACATTAACAAAACGGAATCCGAAAAAATTAAGTGGCATACTGTAATTGTCAAAAAAAAAATCATATAAAAAAATGTCATTTAAAATTTATCGTCAAGAAAATAATTTATTTTATAGTACCCCTTATCTATAAGAAAATTGAATAAATTGCGTTTAAATATAGAAACACTTCCTGACTCCAGTATTGATATTGACAGATGATTGTATATCAAAGGACCCATACCACATACACCCCTACCAAAACATGCCGTTCTATGCACAGTCATCTTTAGTTTGTGCTTGCTCCGCGCACTCACACAAAACTCATACATATGTAGATGATTCCTAATGAATAATGATATTATCCGCGTGGACTTCTGTTTATGTCGTTCCGGTCTGTGATATGTTACTTTACGGTTCAAGAATAATTTAATCTCATAACAATTACAAGTAATATACTTACTGAGATTACGTATTTAAGCAAATTTATTATGCCACTAAGCATAGTGTGTACATTTACAGCACATTTTTTTTAATAGATACGTTTATGCTTTGTATTGATAAATAATTGGATTATGCTTGTCTGAAATCACTAAAAAAATTATAAGATTGACATAAAGCTGTCTACGTCGCATATCGACAGCTTTTTTTTTTTCTTTGGTTTTCCCACACTCGCGCTTGTAATTCAGCACTTTATGAATACAACACCACCATTTTTATGCATAAACACTCGACAAAACACTAGTTTTGGGAAAAAATACAACGGAGCGACACGACTCTTCCCGCGTTCCCGCCAAAACTCTATCGACAGCTTCTTTCTTTCTTTGGTTTTGGCGTCGCGTTTTAGCATTTGCCAGTATCAAGTAATTATATATTTTCAAGTTTCAAAAGTTAAATAAGTGCCATCGTAGCTAGTTTTAGTCAAAGTCGTCTTTGTCAAGTCCAGTTCGTGTCAGTTAATTCCAGTCATGCTTTAGTAAAGTAGTGGCAACTTTACTACAAAGCTTCGATGGAGTTTTAGAAGCAACACGAAAACTCATGTTTCACCACATTATATCATTTTCCCACACTCGCGCTTGTAATTCGGCACTTTATGAATAAAACACCACCATTTTTATGCATAAACACTCGACAAAACACTAGTTTTGGAAAAAAATACAACGGAGCGACACGACTCTTCCCGCGTTCCCGCCAAAACTCCTATCGACAGCTTATTTCATTTTTTTTTTTTTCGTTAATTTGCCCTTTCGGGCAGGCTAAAGCTATAAAGCCATACTGCCTCGTCTTCAGTGTTATTTCTACTGTATCTTAACTATGGTTATCGTCAAAGTCGTCTTAGTCAAGTCCAGTTCGTGTCAGTTCGTGCCAGTCATGCTTTAGTAAAGTAGTGGCAACTTTACTATAAAGCTTCGATGGAGTTTTGGAAGCAACACGAAAACTCATGTTTCACTACATTATATCATTTTCCCACACTCGCGCTTGTAATTCGGCACTTTATGAATAAAACACCACCATTTTTATGCATAAACACTCGACAAAACACTAGTTTTGGAAAAAAATACAACGAAGCGACACGACTCTTCCCGCGTTCCCGCCAAAACTCTCCAGCTTATTTCAGTCTAGTAGAGATTTTTTTTTTCTTTGGTTTTGGCGTCGCATTTTAGCATTTGCCAGTGTCAAGTATTTATATATTTTCAAGTTAAAGAAGACAAGTGTCCTCGTAGCTAGTTATAGTCAAAGTCCAGTCTTAGTCAAGTCCAGCCCGTGTCAGTCAAGTCCAGCACATGCTTTAATAAAGTAGTGGCGACTTTACTATAAAGCTTCGATGGAGTTTTGGAAGCAACACGAAAAGTCATGTTTCACCACATTATATCATTTTCCCACACTCACGCTTGTAATTCAGCACTTTATGAATAGAACACCACCATTTTTATGCATAAACACTCGATAAAACACTAGTTTTGGAAAAAAATACAACGGAGCGACACGACTCTTCCCGCGTTCCTGCCAAAACTCTAGATATATTTTAGACTTTTCTAATAGCTTTATCGCTCAGATTAAAATCTGAGCTTTATCGCAATTAAAATGTGTCTAGGTCTCATCTCATCTCATCACTCGCTGATATTTTATATCCAAAAGTTTGTGTTTTCTTTACTTATATAATCTGTGGTACGGAACATGGAAGTAACTTGATAGTCAAATTATTGTGTAAAAAAAATCCATACTGGCCTTTCACTATAAATAAACATAAACATAAAAAATTAAATTTGTGTTTTTCCCTATTGACGTCGTCATTGCTCCGGTCATTGCCGTTATCATAAATCGAGATACTTACCATAGTTAGACACTAAAAGGCCTGCGTCATTAAATTAATTGCAAAAAAATGTTAAGAGCTTGTCACGTTAGATACAATAATATTGGTTCCGAAACGTAATCTATAACATTTTATGTTAGATACCTGACAGTTTTTTTTATTTTCCCTACTGTTATACAATGTATGCCTAACATGGTTTTTCATATTTCTTCTCACGCTGCTTCTTGAATTAGTTTTTACATTGTTCCTTCTTTTTGTCTTTACATTGCTTATTGTATTGCTTCTAACTCTGGTCTTTGCAGTGCTTATCGTATTGCTTGATACCTTTGGCTTTAAATTGCTTGTCGTATTGCTTTTTGCATTGCTCACCGTATTGCTTCTTGCATTGGTCTTAGCATAGCTCATGGTATTTATTTTTGCATAAGTCTTTGCAGTGCTCATTGTATGGCTTCTTCTATTGGGCTTTGTATTGCTCATCGAATTGCTTCTTACACTATTCTGCATATTAGGCTCTTTTTTGTTATTAATTAATTCATCGGCAACTGGATTCAGACTGTTATAAGGAGCAGCCTGGAGAATGGAATGCCCGATCTTTACCAAACTTTGGTTTAAGCTATTTATATCAAACGGATACAGTTACAAACACAAATACAAACACAAAGTTAGTGATGGTCAAGTCTATTCCATGCCTTAATAAAGTACAAAAATAAATAAATAAAGTACTGATAGTTTCTAGAAGTTTCTACTGAGTTTTAGAACAATACAAAAAAAGATATGCCCACCAAATAATACCACTTGCCTACTCATCCTTATAACGCGACACTTTGAGATTAAAAACGTAACATGCTTTTAAAAAAAAAATCAAATCTTTAAAATATAGCAAAATAGAAACTCATTTCTTTATTTAGAATACGAGTAGATTTTACAAATCGACTTAATTGTCCATCAATACCTTCGTCTAGTTGGAATTTACCTATTGATTATTATTTATTACAAAATTCTGAAAATTTGTAATGACGTACTTAGAACAAGTTAAATACTTTATATCTAACCGCAAACGACTTGTCAGTGTTGGGTTGTCCCGAAAGCCGGAAACGACGCCGGTGCGGTGGACAAACACCGGCATCCGCACATTCACGTGTTTTACGTATCTACGCACATGTCACTGAGACAAATATCAACGACAAACCTTGTACAGTGGCGTCGATAGGTGCAAGCAAATTTGAACCCTATTTAAGTTAGATTTTATCAATTAATTGCTTTTAGAGTTGTCATCTCGACTAGCCAACGCCACATACGACCAAAACGCTGGCCTCTATTTTGCCCAACGTTTGAGTGTGACCATACAACGCGGCAATGGGGCCAGCGTTTTGGGAATTAGGTTTTCCCATTGATAGCAGAGATTAGTTTATTTAAAATTGTTACCGAACCATAGCATGGTGGTAGAGTACTTTCTTGTACTCGGCTGGCTAGCTACTACCTAGTGTGTTCCAGCAGCCTTACTTGAGAGCCAGTTCCATTCCAGGCTAGATGTGTTTTACCATTTTCGACTACACCGTCACTTAAAATCAGGTGAGCTGTGGTCAAACACCTAGGCTAGGTGTTTGACAAGCATAAAAAAACTGATAAATAATGCTATATGCTATATATTCTTGCTATAAATTCTTTATTATTCTCACCAATTATAAACAATTCTCAACACCTATGGACCAATTGGTGGCTTCATCGCTGAGAGCGATCTCTTCCAGCATGGAAAGGATTCTACAGTCAGCGTGCTGACGAAAAGACAACTCCACGAAAACATAATTAACGTGTAGGAACAATAGCTGTCATATTTTCGCGTCGCTTCGCACCGTGTCGACTTGTTGTTTTGTATGTTGGTCTCCCACGTAGGACAACGTTAAAATGATAGTTAAGAGCTTAAGAGGCTAGCCACGATTTGTGTTTAAACACAAAGATAATAGTCGCAACGCAGAAAAAACATACTTATAGGGACTTTTAAATTATCTATGTTGTGCGTATATTGTTACCAACTTTACTAATCGAATAGTAGTTAAGTTTTTTTTGATGTAAAAAAGTAATGAGACGAACGAGACGCTCTCCTGATGGTAAGAGATAACGCCTGACCATGACCATTGCAGCGATACACAGAACTTTTAGTAACAAAACAAAGTTCAGGGCATCACTGCTTTGGCGCTCAGTACTTTGAGACTTTTGATTGTTAGTCTCAACAGCCCAGTAATTTCACTAGTTGCAGTACCCTTCAAACCGGAACACAGTAATGTTTTCACACTACTGCTTAGCGGCAGAATAACTGGTACTGCGGTTGTACCTACCCAGACGACCTCCTGCTAAGGAGATCTACCACCAAGTAAAGTTAGTACCTACTGTAAAAGAATGACTTCAATATGTGATTTTAAAATGTTTGTTCAGTGTCTGGGTGTACTGTATGTATTATAAGTATGTATTTACAAAAAAAAAAGTATTTATAGTATTATCAGTTATCTGAAGTCCATAGTGCGAAGGCCGTATTACTATTTAAAAATAACTATATTATATAAAGTGAGTTATGGCTAATGTGACCATTTAAATTTATGCTCACAACGGGACACTTTCAAAATTATAGCGACAGTCAATAATGCTCTCTTGCATTATAAATATGGTTTTTATATATCTGCAACTGAGGTTCAGATGTCAATATACTTGCTGTAAGAGTGCGTTTGTTTCAGACAGACACTAAATATCAAAATTTGCATCATTCCGATTGTTAGTGTGGTAGTATTAAATACACTACCACGGCTTGTATTAAACAAAATAAAATTAAACCCTTAAATTAATACTATTTACAAAATTTATACAAAAAACTTAATCTAAAAGTCCGTCAGAGGAGGGATATGTGGCCAGAATGTTGGCAGCATTGCCACGCTGGATGGCAATGCTTAGCTTTTGACCAAAGTAGATACCAGCGTTCTGGTCACCAAAAGGTTCCTCTAAACGTTTGGTATATATACGCAAAACATGCAATTTGTACATTTAAAAATTGTATGTTTAAACAAGCAACGCAATTAGCTTAACATTTACTTTAGTCATGTAAGATTATAATTATCATTGTAGTTGTTAATGTGAAGCCTCTATAAATAAACAAATAAATAAATACACTTTCATCCGACGAATTTCTTACGAAATGCTTAGATATTTCCAATCTGTCACTTATAAGTTTTAGAGAAGACTTTAATTGTCTTTTATATGTATATTTTGCTATCAGCATCTACTTTTTTGTAAATGAAAACGGAACAATTCGGCGTCCTAAAGTTTTCTTTTGGGACAGAGCAGTGGAAAAAGAGACAATCCCATTGAAAACGGGAGGTATGGCCACACTAGTTCTGGCTATACTATGGTAACCATCGTGAGTTCCATTCTCAGCTATGACGTTATTGATTGTTGACCTTAAGATAATTTTAGGCATAAAAGATTTTTTCACCAGGCTATTGTTTTTGCGACGAAACCTTTTAGTTTTTTATGTAAACATCGTCTTGGGCGTTGGGTCCATCGCGTTGCAGTTCCGCTGGACCCGCGTTTCCTCTTAAGGGGACGCGAGTTTTGGCGGGAACGCGGGAAGAGTCGTGCCGCTCCGTTGTATTTTTTTCTAAAACTCGTGTTTTGTCGAGTGTTTATGCATAAAAGTAGTGGTGTTTTATTCGTAAAGTGCCGAAATACAGGCGCGAGTGTGGGAAAATGATATAATGTGGTGAAACATGACTTTTCGTGCTGCTTCCAAAACTCCATCGAAGCTTAAAAGTAAAGTCGCCACTACTTTACTAAAGCATGACTGGACTTGCCCAATACTAGACTTTGACTGTAACTATAGATGTAAGACATGAATTATTGCAAAAACCGAAGACGAGGCATTATGGCTTTATAGCTTTAGCCTGCCCGAAAGGGCAAATTAAATTAAAAAATAATTAAGGAGACGCCCTAAATACGTAATAACGTTGTAACCACTATGTTTGCACATAAATACTCGAAAAATATAAGTTTTGGAAAAAAGACAATGGGGCGACACTATTTTTACCATTAAAACATGTCGGTGATGCGAACCCAAAAGACCCTACTAAAAATCGCTTAACGAGACTAAATAATTTTCTCTTCGAAAACTAGTTAGCTTAAAGAAAACTGAAATCACAAAAGTTAGATAAATATAATTCCACTATTTTATTATCACATACAGATAGATTACAGTTCAAAAATTGTTTGTATGATGTGACTTTTTTTCTTTTCTAACTCTAAGGAGGTTATGACTTTTGATGGGATCACAGAAAGGTCATGCATTAAAATATGTACTTACATATTATTTATTATGCAAAACTTTTCTTTTTTCAAGTGTTTGTGAACAAATATGGTACTGCTTTATATAAAGGGTCGAATTACATGATCATAGGAAAATGATATACCTACCTAATATGGTGAATGAACTTTTCGTGTTGCTTCCAAAATTTCTTGAACCTGGTGGTAAAGTCACCACTAATTTACTAGGTCATGGCTAGACTCAAATAAGAGTTTATTACTTTGTGCCATTTGAAAATATATAAAACACTTGACACAGGCTAATGCACAAAGTGCAATGCCAAAAACAAAAAAAGAAATCATCATTTTAGCAGGAGATAAAAAAAACAGCTGTTCTATAGAAAACGGAAACTCACATTCTACTAAGAATAACGAAACAGCTGATTTTTTTTTTCCTTTGGTTTTGGCGTCGCGTTTTAGCATTTGCCAGTGTCAAGTAATTATATATTTTCAAGTTTCAAAAGTTAAATAAGTGCCATCGTAGCTAGTTTTAGTCAAAGTCGTCTTTGTCAAGTCCAGTTCGTGTCAGTTAATTCCAGTCATGCTTTAGTAAAGTAGTGGCAACTTTACTACAAAGCTTCGATGGAGTTTTGGAAGCAACACGAAAACTCATGTTTCACCACATTATATCATTTTCCCACACTCGCGCTTGTAATTCGGCACTTTATGAATAAAACACCACCATTTTTATGCATAAACACTCGACAAAACACTAGTTTTGGAAAAAAATACAACGGAGCGACACGACTCTTCCCGCGTTCCCGCCAAAACTGAAACAGCTGATTATTTTCAGTCATTATTTTTTTCTCCTTTTAGCGTCACCCTCTAGATGTGTTTTCAGTTTCCTAACGCTATTCATTCGGTACTTCAAAAGGTCAGGGTCGCATATAGACTACAAGCAATATATTATTGTAGGTACTTAGTTTTTCTCCTGTCTATTATTTAAAAAAAAAAAGCACTTACGTAATAGTAATATTCCTAAAAATTCTTCGCCAAACGTATTTTTTATCCTGACTGCGTAAGTTGTTTTGCAAACGTGATATCGTTGGGTAGACCTTGCGGATACATTTACGTAAATTCTCGTAGACATTTCATCTGCGGTCTCTAAACCAAATACACGTATGAAACGCAGTGAAAATTGTATAACAAACATACACAGTTCAAACAGACATAAATACACGCGTATTTAATTACATTGTTCACGTTGGTTAAATCTTAGTTCTTAAGAGGTTGTCTGTGAGAGAAGACTGGTCAAGCGGGTAGTTTTTGTTGTTTCGTAGTATATTGCCGGTTTCGTTCAAGAGTGTTGTTTGAGGTGCCAGTATGGATCTGCGATGGTTATATCTTGCCATTACCGTCGCTGTAGCCAGTTCAGCTGAGCTTACAGGTTTGTTTATATACATAATTTTATGAATGCATAACAAAAATGCTTTCGTACTAAATTTCTCATTACTTTCTTGCTTATCTGAAAAAAAAATCATAACAGTAGTAAATTTATAACTGCCGTCCGAAATAAAAATACTTTCTAACAGCTAATTTAAAAATAAACTTGGTTAGTGTGCAAATGTTAGGTACTACATAATTCCAGGCTATATATTTAGTTAATGATACAAATACATAATTATATGATTTGTGTTTTTTTTACGATGACTTTACGTAAATATAATATACCTACCAATAGAATTTCTATAGATGAATTGAATTATTAAACCTATGTAGATGAATTTAATTGTTATAATGAATAACAAAATATAGTAATACGAGTATAAACATAATTATTAATTTTATTATTATTGCTTTGTTATGTTCTTTATCTCTTTTTTATGTTTCATATTTGTGTGTTGTTGTGTTTTGTATTGATGTGTAATAAAGATGTACATTCTATTCTATAAGCTAACATTGAACGTCATATGACTAACAGTATTGTACACTATATATACTAAACAAAATAAAAAACCTTAAATTAATACTATTTACAAAATTTATACAAAAAAACTTAGTCTAAAAATCCGTCAGAGGACGGATATGTGGCCAGAATGCTGGCAGCATTGCCGCGCTGGATGGCAATGCTTAGCTTTTGACCAAAGTAAAGTAGGTCTCTTGACCAGCATTCTGGTCACCTGAAGCCTCCTCTAAACGTTTGACACTTCTTTGTTTTGTACACTTCAGTTTGCATGGCGTAATATTATTGCATAAGACCTGGAAAAGTCCCTCACTCGACTGAAAAATCTTAAATTTGAAATAACTATAAATAATTATCAATTAAAATAAAAACTTATTTTTAGTGCATAATTCGAAGTGTATATTTTAATATATCTCCTTACTATTGTAAGGAGATATATTATTTTTTTTTTTTAAATTAGATTATTAACTAGCGACCCGCACCGGTTTCACATAGGTGCAATGTAGGTACTAATGGTACATATGCATGTATTATACATATAAACTTTCCTCTTGAACTCACTCTTCAATTTCACTCTGTCTATTGATGGAAACCGATAGAGATAAAGGTAGTGAAATTGTATCTGATCAGTACTGTAACGCAATTAAATTGAATTATGTTTATCAGCGGCGGCCTTAGCTGTTGCGAGGCCCGGGGCGACAGATCATTGTGAGGCCCTTTTTCTTTGAATCCGTTATACTAAAAAATTTGTTCGAGTGCTCGAGTGGCCGTAACATGCTTGCCACCCCCTAAGGCCGCCACTGATGTTTATTGTACAACGTATTTGTATGCGGCGCTGAATGCTAGATTTAAGTTTATATTTTTCTATTCTATAAGTAGTCTTTGGTATGAACAATAAAGAGTTTGTCTCTACATAGTATTAAACAAATTAATTTTCCGCCGTCTGTGCTCTTAGATCTTTTAAGCTGAGCAACGGATTTTAATGCGGTTTAAATTTTTTTTAATTGGTAAACGGGCTAGATGTTTGACCACAGCTCACCTGATGTTAAGTGTCGGTGTGGTCGAAGATGGTAAAGCGCACCAAGCCTGGAATGGAACTGGCTCTCCAGTGAGGCTACCGGAACACACCGTTAGATGCTTGGCCAGCCGAGTACTAGAAAATACCCTACCACCATGCTATGGTTTCCTCGCGATGTTTTACTTCACCGGCAGCTCAAGTTCATTTGAACCCACGCCCTTCGGCATGTGAACCTACCGCGCTAACCACTGAGTTATGATTGCTACAAAAATCCATCAATAAATACGATTAACTCAATAAATAAAACTTAATTTAAATTTAATTTAATTTAATCAATAGACAGTGATCAAAGAGAAATATGTATATGTATAAAAATGTATGTATATGCACCGCATTAGTATCTACATTGCACCCGGGCGAAGCCGGGGCGAGTCGCTAGCACCAATATAAAACAACATACTTATAACTATTAAATGAAACTAACAAATGAAATAATAAATAGCTACCTAAGTAAGTAAAACGTACACATCCTAGTTGTCCGAATAAAAAAATGTGCGATGTTTTGTGCAAATGCGAGGAATGTCTATATAATGTACTAAAAGAAAGAACGAAAGAAAAACATTTATTTTTTCCCTACAAAACACTAGATACAACAACAGATAAGTACAGACAACACACACAAATAAAAAGATACAGATTAACATAAAGACAACAAATTTGAAAAGACAGTAAGCGGGTTATCGCTGCAGTGACTAGTGCATTACCAAGGAAAAAAAGGCCAGCGCTCAGCAATTGTGCTGGGGATTACTAGCGGACGCCTTGCGGTTTCACCCACGTAGTTCCCGTTCCCATGGGAATACAGGGATAAAAAGTAGCCTATGTCACCCGGGGATAGAGTAGCTTTCCAACGGTGGAAGAATTTTTGAAATCGGTCCAGCAGTTTCGGAGCCTATTCAATCAAAACAAAATCAAATCTTTTCTCTTTATAATAGTATAAACTAGCGGACGCCTCGAAGTTTTACCCGCGTAGTGCCCGTTCCCGTAGGAATACAGGGATAAAAAGTAACCTATGTCACCTGGAGATAGTGTAGCTTCCCAACGGTGAAAGAATTTTTAAAATCGGTCCAGTACTTTCGGAGCCTATTCAATACAAACAAACAAAGAAACAAAAAAATCAAATCTTTCCTCTTAATAATAGTATACATATAGATATATATAAATGAATCTCTGTCCTATTGGTTGGGCTATCTAGCTAAAAGAAATGGCTTATATAAACATGGATGAAATAATTAGCCTGGCCTACTTTAAGTTCTACCAGAAAAAGTTCCACTGATAGGTAGTGGGTAAAACCGTGGGAAACAAACAGTTATGAAATAAAGCGGACGAACAAAGACGTATTTACGTACTATTTTATGATTGAATCCGCATCTATTGTTGGGAGCATATAACGAACCATACCGAGAAACAATACGCCATACAGCCAACTCATCAATGAGGAAATATACCTAAAACAATTAAGTACGTACCTATGTTACAGAATTTAAAAAAAGCTATATAGAGATGAAATTAATGACCAAATCTTATGAGGTAGACTTACTTGGTGGTAGATTTCCTTAGCAGAAAGTCGTCTAGGTAGGTACTACCGCAGTACCAGATATTCTGTCGCCAAGCAGTAGTGTGTAAACTTGTAAAAATTACTGTGTTCCGGCTTGAAGGGTACTGCACCTAGCGAAATTACTGTGCTATTAAAACTAAACATTATTTACAAAAAGAAGCACTTGACTACAAGTTTTATTAAACAAAATAAAAAAGTATTAAAACTAATCATCGAAAGTCTTAAATTAATGAGTGCCAAAGCAGCTATGCCACGGACTTTGTTTTGCTACTCAAAGTTATGAGACTGCTGCAATGGTCATGGACATGCGTTATTTCTTACCATCGTTCGTCTCACAAAAGTGGAGAAGGCTTATGCTGAAGAGACAACTTCTAAATCTTCATAAACTTTTATTTCAATTCATGTTTTTCTTGAGTATCAGTAATAGAAATTTCGACAGCCTAATTGGAATGCAGTCTGGCTTTAGATCTGGAGGTTCGAATCTGCTACGGCACACACTGCTATCTTTTTATTTGCGTAGGTATTGTAACTTTAAACGGTGAAGGAAAACATCGTGAGGAAACACACATGTCATAGAAAACTTTAAAAAAAGAATTCTCAAAGATCTGTGAAGTCTGTCATCATACACTTGGCCAGCGTGGTGGGCTAACTAAGCCTTACCTTTATCATAATGATAAGAGGCGCCCGCCCGCACACAACTATGGGGCAGTTTATAAAAAATCATCTGGAATTTTGGATTAATTTTAGGGGTGAACAATTGAACATCTGACTTACATAATATAAATCATTTTTAAATGACGTAAAAGCGACAGGGTGTTATAAGTTTGGCGTGTCCGTGTGTGTGTCTGTCTGTGGCATCGTAGCTCCCGAACGGATACACCGATTTTGATTTTGTTTTATTTTTTGTTTGAAAGATTAATTAGTCGGGAGTGTTCTTAGCTATGTTTGATGAAAATCAGTCCAAGATGGCCGCCGCCACAAAATGGCGCATTACATATTTTTCACAACTCCCGCAATATGGGTATCAAATGAAAGGGCTTGACTAGTAGAATACTATGCACTAAGATAAAATTCAAATCCAAGATGGCCGCCACCACAAAACAAATAACATTATTTTATGTGACTTTATCGGAACTGATCTTTAGTATAATTAAAAAAGTCTATTCAGCTGTTTGAAGATAAACATCTCTCATGTATGTGAATATTTACCGCTGATCGATTCGAAATTTGGCATAATGTGTATTACTGGTGCTGGAGGATTTTTAGCATTTTCAGAATGCTTTAAAGTGATGCTTAATGTGACGATGCAATCCCTAATATTGCAGCGTTCTATGGAAGCAAAAGAATAAGCTCTCTCTCAGCTTCAAAGTGAGATGCTAACTCCTTCAGGAGTTAGATATTTCTTCCTTTAAGTTGACTCATAGTGTATATGTTATGCAGATGAGGAATACCATACGATGCCGCGGCTGTTCGAGCTGGACGACTGGGATTCCTGCCTTGCCAACAAGCGTGGCGCCTTCTGCCTCGGATCCTTCGATCTCTTGCCCAGCACCAACGATGCCCTGCTTCAAACCATACGGGTGAGTGACATGACACTTTGGTCTGTAATTCTAACCTTGCTGATTTATACGAACAATCTTGTATTGTCGCTATGTAGCGATGCCTATATCTCGAAAAATATGTACTTTAGGGCAAAAGTCATTGAAACCATTTTTGTAGAGAATGAAATTTCGCATCTTTTGTTTCCTATAAACTTTTTTTATAAAACTTACCGTACTTAATGTATGACAAATTTAAAAACTCAATGTGATACGCTAATTCCTGGTTATGGGCTGTCAAACTGTTTTATTTGACACTTAAAAACGACATTCATTATCTCTTATTCCTTTATATTCTTATTTTAATTTTTAAGACTGAACTTTTTTAACCTCGTTGAGCGATTTTTGGTCGGGGCAAAACTTATAATTTCGCGTCACCGACATTCTTATGTACTTAACGTATTTTAAGTTTACACTTTTGTCGAGAGTCCTCTTAACTGCCTATTTATTTATATGTGACTGGCTAGGTGTTTGAACACAGCTCACCTAATGTTAAGTGACGTAGTGGTCAAAGTTGGTAACCTAGCCTGGAATGGGACTGCTCTTAAGTGAGATCCATTAAAAGGGTAATGGCTAGTAATGCTTAGAGAAACAGAGTCCTGGTAAATAGACACGGTGCTTTCTGCGCAGATGATTTTTAGACCTCCTTTCCAGCTCATACCTACTGACGTTTATTTTGGATGTTTTCAAGGTGGAAAGGACCGTAAAAGTTGTTGACTTCGAGCTAGCTCATTACAATTTTTTTGGATTATAGCCATTTCATTATTTAACGGATGTAAAGTTTTTGCGGATTATTAATGAAATAAAAACTGTACTTCAACGTCCTATTTTTATCATGCGATCAAAAATGAGCAAAAACATTAAAGATGACGGGCTCGCACACGAAGGGTTCCGTACTATTATCTACAAAAACGGCAAAAATCACATTTGTTGTATGACACCGTCTCTGTTTTTTTAGTATTTGTTATTATAGCGGCAACAGAAATACATCATCTGTGAAAATTTCAACTGTCTAAGTATCACGGTTCATGAGATACAGCCTGATGAAAGACGGACAGCAGAGTCTTAGTAATAGGGTCCCGTTTAACCCTTTGGGCACGGAACCCTAAAACATTCGATATTTTACATCTATCAATTTTGAAACGCTCATTCGGGTAGCGCATTCAACAGTAATACAACTTGGAACAACGTGGGTGACCCGTGGACTATTTCTAGGAGTTCTCAGCGGACAAGTACCACTTCAACCACACGCACATACACCGCGGGTACTGTGTTACGGCACGCTGCGGAGCCCTGCAGGGCTCCAGCGCCAGGAGTCGCTTCGAGAGATGCGTTGACAACGTCACCAGGTTAATACTTGGAAACATTCAAAAGGCACATGCCCTAAACTTTAATTTGTTATTCTAAGTTCTGATTATTGCTGAGATGGGCATTATCTACTGCTGAGGCTACCTCTTACTATCATGAGAGCGTCTTTTTTGTCTCATTGATAAATTGACTTTTTTTTGACAATTTTTTTTACAATACAGATAAAAAAGAAAAAAGTAAATATTAATTCGTTGCGATGATAGCTCAGAGGTTCGCGCGGTTGGTTCGCATTCCGTACGCCGAAGGGCGTGGGTTCAAACACCAACAATGAGCTTGAGCTCCCGGTGAAGGAAAATATAGTGAGGAAACCATAGCATGGTGGTAGGGTACTTTCTAGTACTCGGCTGGCTAGCTACCACCCTCATGTTGAAAATCTGCCGCCAAGCATCTGACGGTGTGTTCCGGTAGTTTCACTTGAAAGCCAGTTCTATTCCAGGCTTGGTGTGCTGTACCATCTTCGACCACACCGTCACTTAACATCAGGTGAGCTGTGGTCAAACACTTAGTCTGTCCGCCATAAAAAAAATATCTTAAAACATTGCTGAGTATCTACCTATTAGCAAAAAAACATTATATATAAATCCCAATAACATTATAAATGTGAAAGTTTGGATGGATGGATAGATGTTTGTTACTCTTTCACGCAAAAACTACTGTATGGATTTGGCTGAAATTTGGTATGGAGGTAGCTGACACCCTGGATCAACACATAGACTTTTTATCACGAAAACATGTAGCGGGTAACACCGCGGGGCTCAGCTAGTTTAAAAAATAAAACAAAGGCAGTTCTAGATACGGATGTACATAACAGGAATAATCTTTTAATATGTTGGAATTGTAAAACCATACAAAATAACTTATATCTATGAAATAAGGCTCTAAGCTTTTCGTTTAACAAACCCTTTTTTAAAGGTATCAAGTTTCACCACAGCTCGCCTGATGTTAACTGACGCTGTGGGCAAAGATGGTAAATACTAGCGTGGAATAGAACTGGCTCTTAAGTGAGGCTGTCGGTACATACCGTTAGGTGCGTGGCAGCAGATTTTTAACTTGAGTGTGGTAGTTAGTTAGCCATGTACTAGAAAGTACCGTGCCACCATGATATGGTTTTCTCACGATGTTTTTCTACACCGGCAGCTCAAGCTCACTGTTGGAATTTGAAGCCACGCCCAGATAAAAAAAACTATTCTACATCAATCTAAATTCTTTATCAGGAGTCAATACGGTTTGGTAACAAATCTGACCAGACTCGAGTACTGCCGCAACGCGCGACAGAGCACCCGCCCCCTGGACTCTTTAGATCTGGCCTTCGCGTACTGCTGCGGCCTGGTACTGCTGCTGAACCTGCTGGGAACAGTCTATGACCTGATGCGGGGCCAGGATAACAAACGTGAGTAGCTCACGATCTGTTTCCCATAATGACTTCGTCTCTTCATTTTTAACATCGCACTTCGTGAATTTTCCAGTGTCAAGTGTTAATCACAGCTGAAGTCACACAAATTAAGTCATAGCCTAGTCCAATCATGTGCTATGTAGTGACAACTTTACAACTAAGTTTTGAAAGTAACATGAATAGACAAACATCACTTGCAATCCATTCCAGTAATCATCATCATCATCATCCACAACCTTCTGTATCCCACTGCTGGGTATAGGCATCTCTCTTTTCACGCCATCTGCCTCGGTCCTGTGCCAATCTGGTCCAGGTTCGACCCGCGACGGTGACAATATCGTCGACCCAGTAATACCCAGTATTCCAGTAATAATGCTATGAAATAAAATATATCACACAAATGTATCAATAACATAAATGCCACACGTAGATACTTAAAAAAAAAATCGGACAAGTATAACGAAATTAATTTAGTCACTACTTTGTACATACAATGTTATAGCAATTACGTTCATGTTATTTTTCTTCGAAATACGACGAAGACTATAATTATAAAATCATAATAATTTAAGGCAGAAAATTCTTCCGTTTCCATACCTAACTGAATTCTTCTAACGCACGTAGACTCAGTTTGTTTACTATACCAACCTGATTTTATTCAAGTTCCACATATGATATACGAAACCTTATTTTACAAGCTTTTTGAATTCTGCGAATTCAAAAAGCTTGCAAAAGAAAAAAAAATATAAGCGCGGGGCTGAGTGGTGAAGGCGGCTGTTGAGGGGGCTTCTAGTAAGTAATGCACGTATTCTCGTTATCGGCGCCTTAATAACGCTACTGACGTCCCAAATTAATTCATCTTTAAGGTGGTTCGACAAATGGAGGAGGACAAATGGAGCATAATTTTACAGTGATATCACAGCTACCGGCATTGATTTTAGTCTTTATTTGCGGTAAATATAAAACAGTAGATTTTATTAGGACTATGATTCCATTATTATACAAAAATTAGTTTTTTGTAATATTCATTGACAAATACAAATATTTTATTGATAACACCAATGTTAGAAATCACTTCAAAATTTTAAACATGTCATTAAATGGGGGTTAAAACACTGATTACATGTCAAAATAAGGTATGTAAATATTCAAACAAGTCAATATGAAAATACTGTCAATATAAAAATATGTCAATACCAAAAGTATATTGTCAATATATTAAACTGACATGACACATATCCATTTAAATAGTAAAATGGATTTATTTCA
This sequence comes from Biston betularia, assembly GCA_905404145.2. Taxonomy (NCBI): domain Eukaryota; kingdom Metazoa; phylum Arthropoda; class Insecta; order Lepidoptera; family Geometridae; genus Biston; species Biston betularia. The sequence continues at coordinate 1,808,329 of FR989883.1, forward strand.
AAGAAATGTTTTAGTGTCTGTTTAAATAGTCATCCTCACGGTAAATGACATGTGGTTGTAAGCGCGTTTGAATATACAAACACAAAAACAAGTAGATATATATTATGTATAGACAAAGCAAATAAATAAATATATTTCTACTTAATATTCATGAACAAATAAAAATTATGTTTGTTTTATTTCACATATTGTTACTTTGTTTTTACTGTAGTTTAGTATATGAATAGATAATTTATTTTTTGTTACGTATTTCATTACTTCGTTTCTTTTGAAATTTTGGTCGGTAACTGTTTTTATATCTGATTTTATTATTGATCCAAAAAGCAATGCTATGCAACAATACGACACAGCACAACATAATATAAAAATATGTCAATGTCATTAAATGTCATGACATTAAATGTGTAGTTATTTTAGATTTCTTTGAATCGCAAATCCAAACGACAAACGTAAAATTAAACTATAAAACTCATAAGTACCAATGTTACGGCAATAAATTGGCAGTAATTAAATTCAAATAACAATATCAAACAACAATAGGTCGTTCCGTCAATTATTATTATTTAGGGACGAGATATGTCTTTAAAAACATTTTTTTTTCCCAAATGATGTAACTGACTTTGAGAACTGTCAGTGCCATATTATATTACCGTTTAATAGTAAAATAGATCAAAAGCGTGTTGTGATATCACATGCGGTTTCCTAACTTTGTTTTTTTTTAATTATAATTGGCTGGTTAAAATTTTATTGATTTACATGTAAATTACAAGTACAAATATTTGACCTTTGACCTTTACATTTTATGAAATCACACAAAAAACCGATTTTGTTATTAAATAAGTGGCTAAAGTTGCTTATATTTCTTTGGTATACGTATATGTAATTATGTTTTACCAGTGTATCGTTAAAATAGCTTAGGATTAGCTTTTCGAAAAGAATGTAGTTTTTTCTTTTTTTCTTTGGCCATGGCACATTCATGCATTGTGCCAATTCTCATGTTTTTATTTTTTATTTTACTAATAAAAAACGGGGAATTTGGGGTTAATACAATATTAAATTGTAACATAAAACAACTAAAATCAGATCAGATAAGTTTACAAGTAGGTACGAAAATAAATGTTAACTACTATTTATTGTACTTATTAATATGAACAATTTTAACTACTTTATATATCAAAATACACATCTTTTTTCCACGGACTCTATCTTATATGTTCTTTCTCTTCGCAATTTATTAGTGTTTTTTTTTAAATAATAGGTATTTAATGACATCTTGAAATCCGTTTAGACATGAAAACCTCAAACAAAAAAATAATAAAACAGCCATTATACATATTAAAAAAAGTAAATAAATATTTTTATCATAAATGTTGTTTTCTTTATTTTCATGTTCTGCAACTCTGTTTTGTATCGATATTTTTCCATCGATACATTCTGTACTAGCGATCACTTCCCTACTCACGCACATCTAAAACGAATTTTGACACGCTATCTAATAGGCATACCCTCCGTCCATTCTATAGGGTTCAAATTTAGCTGTCAGGTAAAAACTAAACCGATACAAATGCGAGCACTTTGCTCAGATGCTAATATTAAACCTAGACCTAGTAATATTTGTAAACGATAAACTAAATAGGCTTATGTTAATGATAAATAATCAGGTAGTCTGCCTTGACGGCAGATTTTGGCGACGGTATCGTGTTAGGTAATCGACCGTCACCTTGCCCCAATCAGGCAGATCGGTTCATTAAATTATACAGCCAATATTGTACTTCGGTCCAACTAACTGCTCTATAGAATTAAAATTTTTTAATCGTGATTAAAACTAAAGCAAAATGTCAATTAAAAATTATAATGATACATATCATCATCATCAGCCTGTAATCACCCATTGCTGAGCATAGACCTCTCTTCATGTACTCCTCTCGTCGCGGTCCTGTACCAATCTTGACCCGCGATTTTTATTATGTCGTCTACCCGATGAGCTGGTGGACGACCAAAGCTTCGTTTACCACAACCAAAGGTTCGTTTACCAGTTCGCATTCACCAATGCATTACCCCCTTAGTCCTGTCATCACCCTGCCAGGTGACATCTCCTGCCCAACTCTATTTGAGTTTTTTAATTGGCGATTCGATATCCTTAGTTCGGCGTCGGATCTCGACACTTCTCGCTTGATGCCGAGCACGGCTCTCTGTGCCACTTGCATTTTATGCACAGCCTCATCTGAAAGCGTCCATGTCTCGGCACTATATGTCTTGGTAGGCAGGACACATTGGTCATATTGACGGGTCTTCAGGCATTGTGGAACATCGACGGATTTGAGGTTGTTAAATGCCCACCTAGCTAGATCTTTCTGGATATCTCTTTCTTTCGGAGCTCTTTATCAAAAGACTAGCTGATGCCTCGCAGTTTCTCCCGCGTAGTTCCTGTTTCCGTGGGAATACAGGGATATTTTTAAATATGAATGATTAGAATGATGAGAATCTAAAATATTGTATTTGATAAAAAGTAGCTAAATGGTGGTGTTTTATTCATAAAGATCACAAACGCGAGTGTGAAAAATGATATAATGCGGTGAAACATTACTTTTCGTGTTGCTTCCAAAACTCCACGAAGCTTTATAGTAAAGCCCCACTACTTTACTAAAGCATGACAGGACTTGACTGACACGGGCTAAACTTGACCAAGACTGGACTTTGACTATAACTATACTTATTTAACCTTCAAAACTTGAAAATATGAAACACTTGACACTGGCAAATACTCAAGGTGCGACCGCCAAAACTAAAGAAAAAAAACCATTACCTTTAAATTTAAGGCAAATTTAGGGATGTATAATTCACGTTCAACATTTCATGCACCTTTTTCGAATATTAGCTATTGTGCTGAGGGATCAGAGTGCAATGGAAAATTTTCTCATACCAGCTAAAGCAAAATAAACTTTCCATTGAGCTCGGTTTGACAGATCTTAGATGACGATGATTCATAAGATTAATATAATACGTGTTTGTGTATTTATAAGCAAAGGCTATCGACTTGTAACCGTAACTTTGCAGACCTACCTAATAAGATTGTAAGTATATACGGTTTAGATGATATTGCATTATTTTATAACTAACTGCGTCTCAAGGTTTTATTCTCAGCACCGCAAATGTGTAGGTATACACGGCGTGTTATCGATCAACAAAACTGACATTAAATTTATGATATTTTAGATATTATTTCACACTTTTTTCGCCCTGAGACTCGATGGATTGATATACGTAGGACAGCTGGAAGCGAAAAGCCGAAGATCGGGCTGAGTGGCGTGTCTTGGGAGAGGCCTATGCCCAGCAGTGGACTACGAAAGGCTGATGATGATGATGATGAGATATTACTAGATATTCTTAGGCCAAACAGTAGTGTGTAAACATTACTGTGTTCCGATTTGAAGGGTAGGTACTGCAGCTAGCGAAATTACAGGGCTGTTGAGACTTATCACCGAATATCTTAAATGACTGACAAAGCAACGATGCTCTAGACTTTGTTTTGCTACTCAAAGTTCTGTGTATCGCTGCAATGGTCATGGACAATGGACATGCGTTATCTTGCCATAGACAAGTTGTTGTTATAGATTGCAGCAAGTTTTTAAGTAGGTATTAGTATTAAATAAAAAACCGGCCAAGTGCGAGTCGGACTCGCGCACGAAGGGTTCCGTACCATTATCTATAAAAACGGCAAAAAAATCACGTTTGTTGTATGGGAGCCCCCGTAAATATTTATTGTATTCTTATTTTAAGTATTTTTTTTTTTATGGTTGACAGGCTAGTTGTTTGACCACAGCTCACCTGATGTTAAGTGAAGGTGTGGTCGAAGATGGTAAAGCACACCTAGCCTGGAATGGAACTGGCTCTCAAGTGAGGCTGCCGGAACACACCGTTAGATGCTTGGCGGCAGATTTACAACTTGAGGGTGGTAGCTAGCCAGCCGAGTACTAGAAAGTACCCTACCACCATGCTATGATTTCCTCACGATGTTTTCCTTCACCGGCAGCTTAAGCTCATTGTTGGGGTTTGAACCCACGTCCTTCGGCATGCGAACCTACCGCGCTAACCACTGAGCTATCATCGCTACAAAATTTGTCGTTACAGCGGCAACAGAAATACATCATCTGTGAAAATTTCAACTGTCTAACTATCACGGTTTATGAGACAGACAAACAGATGGACGGGCAGCGAAGTCTTAGTAATAGGGGCCCGTTTTACCCTTTGGGCACGGTACCCTAAAAAATGTATTTTGGTTCACTAATACATTTTTTAGGGTTTAATCAAGTCGAGTAACGTGAAAAAGGATTTTTTTTAATTGAAGAGCTTATCTTTTTTTGAAGAGGTTAGCTTAGCTTTTGCTTTTCTTTTTGTCTTTTTTTTTTGTTGAGCCCTGATCTTAACGGTAGAGACGTCATCGACAACTTCATGATTGGCAGCACGTTTTCTCTCAACTAGCTACCACGATTTATTTAAATTTGTAGGGCATTTAATTGTTGTGTTTTTCCAGCGAATAAATACCTGATCACGTGGTCACTGCGCGTGAACTGGAATCGACTCACCGCTAACTACGCTGATGGTGACCCTCGACTTGCTGCGCTCAAGCCGGTTCAAGGAATGAAGTGAGTTGTGAAATTGTTTTTTTTTTTTAAGCTGAAGAGTTTAAAAAATCTATAACCCGACTGCGATTAAAATAGCTATACTTAAATAAAGGAAAAAACTTTTTTTTTAAATTATTCCTAATTAAATTTAAACATAATATGACTTATGTATATTTTCGATATCATTATTTAATAAAAATTTTTAATGTGAAAAATAATGAGACGAACAAGACGCTGTCCTGATGGTAAGAGATAACGCCTGTCCATGACCATTGAAGCGAAACACAGAACTTTGAGTAATAAATCAAAGTCCAGTGCATCGCTGCTTTCCTTTGCTTTCTTATTCTGAATGGAGGTGATAAGTCCTGCACTGACGTCCCGCTTGGGGTGTATTGTGCATTTCCCCCTGCCAGCGTCTACCCGAGCCAACCCAGCTCCTTGAAGTACCGGAGCGAGGCTCTGGGCCGCTGGCATTGTAGCTCCAGTGGGTGAGATGGAGTTAAGCATGATAGCGAAAAGCAGTCTTAATTGTTTTTTTTTTAAATTAACGTATCATATTATTATTTTTATTAGTGTTGCAACATCTTAGCATCATTATTTATTTATTTTATTTCTGTTTCTGCCAGAGCAATCACCTTGATCCTGATCATGCTTGCGCACTCTGTGCTGGCGTATCACCTCACGTACATCCACAACCCTCTCTTCTTAGAAAAGGTAAGCGCACAATTAAAAATGTTAAAAAAAAGGAATTATGAGAAAGGCTCGACGGATTTGGCCGATTTGGGAGGCAAGTCAGAAAACTCATGATAACAAAGTCGGGGGGTCTTCTTGGTGTTCAAAAATGTATACATATATATTCACAAGGTCGTGTCCACAACACAGCTAGACCCGAACTTTTTGGTTGTATTTTTAATTTTCAGGACAAGATTATTGTATAATAAATTTTTCATTAGTAAATTCACAAGCAAAGTCAAAAATTTAAATGTTATCAAGTCGTCAAAATAAAGTGCACCAGTAAGAGGTTGCTAGTTAATGTAAAAAATATCCTTATTTTTTTATTCAATTCAATTTAATTATCCTTAACTGTTTAGAAGACGTACGAATGATGTTTACTTAACTTCTGTTAAATACACAATTTTCCTTTACCTGTAACCTAAAACTTACAAATAAATAACTATTAATTATTTAAAAACAATAAAAATCTTTATATAAATTAAATGTTTTTTTTTATTCTAGTCAAGTCACCACCCGCTGTCCGCGTACTTCCAAAACGGAACTTCCATCGTTCATACTTTCATAATGGCGTCAAGTTTCCTGCTCGCATACAATTTGTTAATCCATGCTGATGGGAGCCCTAAACGTAAACTGGGGCTAAATATGCTGCCTCAGTGCTTCCTGCATCGCCTGACCAGGTAATGACATATTTTTTAGGCATCTGATTATAGTAATAAGTGTAGTTGCCACTATGTACTTTAATCATGACTTGGTCATGACGTGCTTTGTGACTTAAACTGTGACTAAGACTTATTTAACTTAATTATTTATCATATACCCCTGAAAATATTTGACACTGAAAGTGCAATGCTAAAATTAAAGAAAAGATTTTTTTCTTACCAAAATAATATGATTTTTGATAATATTTGATATATATATGCTAAATATCTTGTCCCTTTACTGTCGAGCTCATGTGTTTGTCGAGTCATTAACAATTTTTTTTCGTTAAAATTTTAATTTTTTGTGTACAAAGTACAAAGCAAAAAATACATTTGATATTCTATCATGATAACAATATTATCAGGTAAACATATTATCTGTCTTAGTGAATCGAAGCAAGTCATGACCCAATTCATGACATTTAGATGGAAATTTTATATTTAGCTTTCATCGAGTTTTAGGAAAAAACTAAGACACAATTCGCCCCATCATATCCTTTGCCTTATTATCATAGTAACTTAATGGATGTATAAATTATTTATATATGAATATACCTATGAATATTGAATTATTTTATCAATTAAATAATTCTTGTAGGCATTCCTAAAGAAATAGCCGTTAACTTTTCGTTTCTTAATTATTACTTGCAATGTTTCAGTTTTACTTCCTGCCCATTATCAGCACCTATCAATATCATTTAATGCTAAAGTGCATTTAAATTGTATCGACCATCCTTGACATTGATGAAATTTATGACACTAGATCTAAAGATAATCCGTTTTAAAAAAGACTTTTTGCGTTTTACCGGAAGCTCAGCAAAGTAATAAAATCAGAAAGTTTTCGCACTTGACATTATGCATATTTCAGGCATAAGTTTAAATTTGCAATAAACTTAATCTTATCTTACTTGCCAAGTGAAACGGAATCTTTATATTATGTATACCTGAAGTAATTAAGTCATAACGTAGTCATCACATAAATCATATTCTAGTCATATTCAATTAATCTCTACCTGGAACAGCAGATAGAAAATATCAATTTACGAAGTCAAGTCCTCTGTAATAAAATCAGGGTCTAGCTTATGGTAGAAAAGTTATAGTTAAATTTAATTAAGTTAAGGATAGTTATATTTCCTATCGTAACAAGTAATGATACAATGAAAACTGACGTGGTTTTGTCATATTTTTGTTTTAATTTATGTTTTTAATATACGTACGACTAGGTATGTAAAAGTAATCCAGTATCAGTAAAATAAAAAAGTAATGAGAGTGGTACAAGATGGTAAGAGATATTTAGGGTGTGCCAAAGCGACGTACATAGTTGTTGCACTATTTTTATGATGTTTCTATAATTAATATTTTTATGGTTTATGGTTTATGGCGTAAACAATAAAGTGTTATATTTTATCTTACCAACTTTTAATGGAGTACTTTTTTCGTATTGTGATCACAACTTTAAAACTATATAAAAAATAACAGAGAAAGTTTCAAAGTTGTTACAACAGTAGGAGTTTATAATGACGACCCCCTGCCATATAGTAGGTATACCTGAAGTTTATAATTATTATTTATCTACAATTAATTATTATTATAAAGTCACTTTTAAAACTTTGAAGCTGATTCCTTCAGCAGTTAGTTATAATAAAGTTAGTTGGACGATTCAAACGGGAATACAGTTTTGCTGACACCAGAGATTGGCTGATCAATTTACGTATTTCGTAAACGACAGAAAGCTATTTTATATCAGCACTGTTATTTATCTTTGTGTTCGAGAATGTTTTCCTTGGCTAGTATTTACAGCAGATCTTTTTGCCTGTACGGCGCAGGATCTTGCCGGTGTACCTGTTCGTGTTGGGAGCTGCAGCCACGTGGTGGGTCCACGTGTCGGACGGGCCGCTGTGGGCGCCCCTCGTCGGAGGCGAGTGCAATCGCTGCAGGTACTTTCTATAATTATATTCTACCAGATAGTGCTTGCAACTTCGTCTTGAGAAATAATGGGTTCCCCATACAAACTTTCGTCCTATTTGATCTCTTGCAAGTTTAATTTTTGCGACAAAAAGTAGCCTGTGTCCTTGTCGAGGGTTCCGTCTGAGATAGACGGATGCTAAGATTCACCAACAAAAAAAAATTTAAAGTTAAACTTATAGAAATAATCCGAATTTTTCTTTCACTAGACTGTTGTATAAATTATGTGAATGTTGCAGGGACAAATGGTGGACGCAGCTGCTTTTCATCAACAACCTGGTCCGGCCTGATGTCAAATGCCTCATCCACACCTGGTAAGGGTTCCAATTCTATTCTAGAGGCTCCAAAGCCCCATAAATTGAGAGCCAGTTCCATTTCAGGCTAGGTGTGCTTTACCATCTTCGACCACACCGTCACTTAACATCGGGTGAACTGTTATCAAATACCTAGCCTATCCACCATAAAAAAAAGTTTTCAAAACGATAAAGTCGCCACTAATTTACTAAGACAATACTGGACTCGGTCGTAAATGACTTTACATAGACTTATTTACCGTGATTTTCATGATAAACGTGAAAATATCTAAATACTTAGCACTGGAAAATGCACAAACTGCAACGACAAAAACGAAAATGAAGAAGAAACATTAAAAAATGTTACTGCAATTGATATTTTAACGAAATAACAAACGGAAATAAATCGACCGTAAACAATAGACAATAGACAACACTTTATTTGAAAACACATATTTAAACATAATTAACAATACATACATACAAAAACAAACAATAAACATAAAACAAAGAAAAAACTTATAGGTAGATAGTATTTATAAATAAAACAAAAGGGAGAAATACACTTTATGTCACAAACCTCGACTCAGCATAATGCAGACTGCAGCCACTCGGGCAGACAGCCGGCGCTGGTCTTCCATCAAGGCCGGTGACGTCTGAGAAAATGTACATTTTGTATACTGAATACAGTTTTACACACCTTTGGAACGGAGCACCCAAGTATCAACTTGAGGCCCACTGGATGCATTACAGAGTAGAGCTGTCAGAATTGTCGACGACTCTGGGATCACCGATGCCCTAGAACCGCTCAGTTTGCGTAGAGACGTCGGGTCTCTGTGCGTATTCTACCGCATGTACAACGGGGAGTGTTCTGAAGAATTATTCGATCTTATGCCGGTGTCACGGTTCCATCTCCGCACTAGCCACCGCCATCGTATCAAAGCTCATCCACATGTAATTGATTCATGGAAATTCACGCGATCTTTTTTTGCCATACACTTGCAAATTGTGGAATGATCTTCCCTCTTCCGTATTCCCGCGGAGTTACAACATTGGGGTCTTCAAAAGGCATGTTAATAGATTCTTAAAAGGTCGGCAACGTATTTGTAGTGCCCCTGAAATTGCAGATATCTATAGGCGACGGTGATTGCGTAACATCAGGCAACCCGTCAGGTTGCCTGATGTTACGCAATGTGGCATAAAAAAAAAAAAGTTTACAGTTTAATACAGTTTTTCTTTTAATCCTGTGAGACTATTGTTTTTTTTTTATTTTTAACATTTAATTCGACTATCAAGCTAAATTATGAAAAAAAGTATAATAAATATCTTCAATTAAACAAAACAAAATAACTTAAAATAATAACTACTCTAAAAGACTATTGTTGATTTGGTGTAAAATGTAGGTATTCATTGATTGAATTAAATACTTATTTAAATATCAATCAATGAATATGTCGGTAAAGCAAAAAAAAAAAAAATTATTGGTACCATATAGGTAGATTGGGACTATTGTTTAAGGTTGTAATTAATAGTGACTTTTTTTCGTGTCATCATTAAATTGGCGTGCGTCGTCCTTCATGCGGCCTCGTATCAGCTGATCGTTTCGGATGTTTGTTATGTTTCGTGACAAAACCAGTTCCAATTAAATATTGTAGCTATCTCATAACGAGGTTATACGAAACCAGCAAGGAAAGCCAAAGCGTATAGATGCTTTATCTTATGCCTCTCTGTAGAGTAATCGAGCAAGTTACTAAATAACAAGGAGTTTTTTGTAGCGATGATAGCTCAGTGGTTAGCGCGGCAGGTTCGCATGCCGAAGGGCGTGAGTTCAAGCCCCAACAATGAGCTTGAGCTGCCGGTGAAGGAAAACATCGTGAGGAAACCATAGTAGGGTACTCTCTAGTACTCGGCTAGCTAGCTACAACCCTCAAGTTGAAAATCTGCCTCCAAGCATCTAACGGTGTGTTCCGGCAGCCTCACTTGAGAGCCAGTTCCATTCCAGGCTAGGTGTGCTTTACCATCTTCGACCACACTTTCACATGAGGTAAGCTGTGGTCAAACACCTAGCCTATGGTTGACAAACCATAAAAAAAAAGATTTTACACACCTCAAAGTCGACAAACTAAATGACAACCAATTAGGGAAACCTTGAAATCATGAATAACTGGTACCGGATTTCCATATATATAACAGAGTGTAGCAATATGTATTAAGAAAGTATTGCTCCTTCCCCGCAAATTATGGTAACTTTCGTAATATGCGAAATACACCGCAATCATTATGCGAGGTTGTTGATCCGTATAATGTTACGCAGATAAAACCTTGAGGAATTTTGATTTACATTCACTGCCCAGCGTTATTTAAAAAAAAAATCAAAAAAAGTTTTTTTTTTAAATTTCGAATTTCGTTCTTTGAGATCTATCGGAACCCGAATTAAGGAGGTTTTTGGCGGGAACGCGGGAAGAGTCGTGTCGCTCCGTTGTATTTTTTTCCAAAACTTGTGTTTTGTCGAGTGTTTATGCATAAAAATGGTGGTGATTTATTCATAAAGTGCCGAATTACAAGCGCGAGTGTGGAAAATGATATAATGTGGTGAAACGTGACTTTTCGTGTTGCTTCCAACACTCCATCGAAGCTTTATAGTAAAGTCGCCACTACTTTACTAAAGCATGACTGGACTTGACTGACACGGACTGGACTTGACCAATACTAGACTTTGACTGTAACTATAGATGTAAGACATGAATAATCGCAATAACTTGAGACGAGGCAGTATGGCTATATAGCTTTAGCCTGCCCGATAGGGCAAATTAAATAAATAAAAAAAAGGAACCTTATTACCTTGCACACAATGTATGAAACTTTGGAGTTTTGGCGGGAACGCGGGAAGAGTCGTGTCGCTCCGTTGTATTTTTTTCCAAAACTAGTGTTTTGTCGAGTGTTTATGCATAAAAATGGTGGTGTTTTATTCATAAAGTGCCGAATTACAAGCGCGAGTGTGGGAAAATGATACAATGTGGTGAAACATGAGTTTTCGTGTTGCTTCCAAAACTCCATCGAAGCTTTGTAGTAAAGTTGCCACTACTTTACTAAAGCATGACTGGAATTAACTGACACGAACTGGACTTGACAAAGACGACTTTGACGATAATTATAGCTAAGATACAACAGAAATAACACTTAAGACAAGGCAGTATGGCTTTATAGCTTTAGCCTGCTCGAAGGGGCAAATTATCAAAAAAAAAATTGCACACAATGTATGAAACTATGAATTTAAAGTGAGTTCTTCATCCCAAGAGTCGCCACTTTTCCCTCTCTTGTGAGATCTTGTCACGGAACTAAATCTCTCCAGCGGTATTGGGGGCTTCTTACAGAGCTCCGGCTGTTCGTTCAGCCCTTTTATAAACTGAGTTTTTACAGCATATAAAAAACTTATAAATCTTATCTATATCCTGTTTTTAACCGACTCAAAAAGATTTTGATGATTATTTTTTTGCTTGGTAGATCATACTTTAGAGGTAATCTCATATAGGTACTAATAAATCGAATACATAATTAGAACGAATAATTTTATCGAAATCTCTAAAAATAGTATTTGCACACATCGATGATATTTTCGTTTACTTTTTTTACCTCTTTTACCTCTGTTTACCCCTTTGTTTTGTTGGATCAGTGCGTTTAGTTGACCTAAGGGTCATGGAGTAGGTTTTTCTAAAATGTTACATTTATGTAATTATTTACATAACAATGACGTGCCAATATATTATGTATAATGCAGATTTTACTTAGATGCGTGCCAACCGCTTTTTTTATTTATTTAAAAAGTATTGAGACGAACGAAACGCTCTCCTGATGGTAAGAGATAACGCCTGTCCATGACCATTGCAGCGATACACAGAACTTTGAGCAACAAAATAAAGTCCAGGGCATCACTGCTTTGGCTCTCATTACTTTGAGACTTTCGATGGTTAGTCTCAACAGCCCAGTAATTTGCTAGCTGCTAGCTGCAGTACCTTTCGAACCGGAACACAGTAATGTTTTTGTTTACACACTACTGCTTAGCGGCAGAATAACTGGTGGTGCTTTTTGACTACGTACCGAATCTATTACCGCAATGATGCTGGCTTTCTTGTTTCCTGATCGATATCTAGATCTTTGTTATAATTTAAAAACTAACGATAATAATATCTGCCAAACTTAAATTTGCACTCGCACAAACCAACAAAGTATCGATTTTTTCCCCCCTTTAAATTAATGACTTCGCTAGTGACATCTTTGTATTTTCTTGTAAATTATTCCATAATTACAAGAAAATACAAAGATGTATTTTCTATCGGCGGTGTACATTGTGATTCAATGTTAAAAGTATTTTGCTTGATGTCACATTTTTCAATTATTTGAAACGAGAGCGCTTGGGTACTGTGTTATCTGTTGACGTTGTTAGACTGGAATATCAAACTGCATAATACAGACAGACGGCCAAGTGGATGGTAGAGTGTATGTATATATATATTGTATATTTATCTACTTATTTATTATTCCCTGAGGAGATCAAACGCTGGCACATTGTTTTAAAATAAAAACGTAAAAATCATAAAATGTTTGTTCTGTTTTTCTGTTTTAGATTTTCGAACGTTGACCATGTACGATGTCGCTTTTCTAGACATATCCTCTTCGAAGATTTACGATTTCTTGTCTCCTTTCCAGGTTTCTAGCAGTGGATATGCAGCTGTATATAGTATCAGCGGTGCTTACGCTGGCGCTGGGCCGGAATCCACGACTTGCGCTGAAGGTGCTAGCTGGTCTCTTTACTGTGTCGGTGGTCAGCAACTTCCTGGCTGCCTACTACTTCGATCTCCGACCCATGGTGACCCTCATGTTTCCTGAGTGAGTATAGCATGGACAATTTCTTACAGCAACTAACAAGGGAAATGTAGTAGGTAAGTAATGCCCATAGGTAGCCATACATAAAACTGGCGACAACAATGCGCCAATGATCATAAGCGCTTTATGGTTGATGTTCCAAAAGCTCGAACTAAGCGGTTTGATTCCAACTTCTTTATACGTACCGCTAGACATTGGAATTTGCTGCCCTAGTAGGTGTTCCCCGATGAATATATTCTGGGTACCTTCAAGCCGCAAGTGAGACGGTTTCTTCTAGGCAAGCGTGCTCCACCGTAGACCGCATCTTCGCTTAACATCAGGCGGGATGGCGGTCAAACGCAAGCCTATCTGTTACAAAAAAAGTTTACAGTTTTCAATGAGTGTTTCGTACGGAAATGAAAATAATATCGAAAGTAGACTATAACAGTCACAGAATATTGTTGCAACTTCAATAACAATACCTACTAGACGAACTGTAATAGGATGGAAGGCCTTCAATTATTTATTTTTTTGTTCACCGGACTAGGCAGTGAACGTTAATTCAAATCAAGTAAGTTGTATTATGAAAACTGACGTAGTTTTGATACATTTTCTTTTGTTTTACTTATACGAGAATCCGAGAGAAAGGACGTGACTGCACGAAAGTTACACTCCGTATTTACTCCTTGAAAATGGGCACCGGATGAGGGCGTAACTATATTCGGAGTAACCGACGTAACTAATCCAATATACGTACAAAAAAGAAAATTGAGTTCCTTTTTACAAGTTCCCAATCCCATTTTATTTATATATAAATTCGGTTTTTGTACATAAATGATTATAGTTGACCATGTGGTATTAATGGCCAAGTATAAGCTGAATATTGAAAATGGTAACTTTTACATAGAATAATTAATTTTGAGGACGTCTGCTATCAAATTCAAACAAGTTTAGGAATTGCCAATTATTTAACTCTAAATAGACTTTATGCAATCAAATTCGCCTTCATATTCATGAAGGCCGTTGTATCAAACCATTCTGCACACCAAGCATCACTCGTGGTGAAGCATGGTCGAGGATTTTTGTACTATGAGTAGGCTCGCATTTCACTACACTTTTTCTTTAACTAGCGACCCGCTCCGGCTTCGCACGGGTGCAATGTACCTAGATACTAATGTCATGCATATATGCATGTATGTCTACATAGTATAATACAGTTAGTACGCCTCTTGTTGACATAAACAAGTTGACACCTAACACTGATCTTTTTGAATCATAAAATGAGTTCACAATTAAAAAACCACTTCTTTTATTGGATTCCCCCCATTCTTCCTTCGGATTCCCAGAAGCTCGAGAAAGTGACATCGTTTCCTCGAATGGCATTCCAGAAACTAGACCGAAGGATTTCATTCAAATTTCATTGTGCCAACCGCTAAACAGTAGAATCCGCTGCATTAACGTGTTGTGCCCGATGCATGCAATCTTTGAAGGATTCAAGTCACAAATGAATCAGTATGTTCTAGACAAACGAAAGTTCACTTAAAATGAGGTGAGGTGGCAATCAAACACAACCAAAAATATAAGTATACTTGCCCATTTATGTTATGCTCAAAAGCCTAGTCGTCAATGAGCAATGTTATAAGCTGCATCTGTATTCCAGATACATGCGGCGGCAGTTCGAAGGTGAGTCCTCGTTCAAGTGGCTGTACCAGGCGCCGTGGGACAGCGCGCCTGCCGCCCTGGTGGGCCTGTTCGCAGCCTTCTTACACCACTTGCTGCAGCAGAATGGCCGACAGCCCAGAGACAGCTTGGTCAGTACTCAGTATCTATAGCTCTGCAGCTAGCACGTGTCCCAGGCGCCATGGCCTATGCATCTCATCTGATGTAAAGTGAAGGTGTGGTCGAAGATGGTAAAGCACACCTAGCCTGGAATTGAACTGTGAGGCTGCCGGAACACACTGTTAGATGCTTGGCGGCAGATTTTCTACTTGATAGCTAGCCAGCCGAGTACAAGAAAGTACCCTACCACCAAGCTGTGGTTCCCTCACGATGTTTTCCTTCACCGGCAGCTCAAGCTCATTGTTGGGGTTTGAACCCACGCCCTTCAGCATGTGAACCGACCGCGCTAACCACAGCTATCATCGCTACAAACGATGATTGTTATCACACTCTTCAGTTAGTTTGGTTTGACAGCCCTGTTGGCTCATTGGTAGCATATCTGCCTTAAGAGCTGAAGGGCGTGGATTCGATTCCCGCTCAGGACAAATATATTATGTATCAACAAATTAATGTTTGTTCTGTGTCTGCGTGTTCTGTATGTATTATAAGTATGCATTTACAAAAAAAAAGTTTATATTTATTCTATCAGTTATCTGACTTCCATCATACAAGCTCTGCTTAGTCTGGGGTCAGATGGCGCTGTGTAATGTCCAACGATATTTATTAATTTATTAGAGTCCTTCTTAGAGTTCCTAGTAGTCAAATCCAAAACAGGAAGGTTAAACCTAAACCCAATATGGCTGATAATTATGGCACTCAAATAGCGATATTATACCTTATCGGTGTTCAATTTGCATCCATTTTCGTCGCCACGTGGGTGGCTAGCCGCTGACCTCGAGGCTTTCCTTGTGGCGTTGTCTGAGTCAATATGATGTTTGCCATAAAATAACAGTATCGCCAATATACGCTCCGACTGCGAAAATTCTTACCTGGTATCCCACTAATATTATAAATGTGACAGTTTGGATGGATGGATGTTTGTTACTCTTTCACGCAAAAACTACTGAACTGATTTGGATACAATTTGGTATGGAGCTAGCTGAGACTCTGGATTAGAACATAAGTTACTTTTTATCCCGAAAACATGTAACACCGCGGGGCACAGCTCGTAGTTTCATAATTACATTGTGGTTGTACAGGCCATAACGATGGTAGGTCAATGGTTAGCGCGGTCTGTTAACTGGTTAACCCCAACAGTGAGCTGGCGATGACGGTGAAGGAAAACATTATAAAGAAACCGAAGAAGAAGATGGTACTTTGTAGTACTCGGCTGGCTAGCTACCACCTTCAAATAGAAAATTTGCCGCCAAAGATCTGACGGTGCGGCTGCTTTACTCGAGAGCCAGTTCAATTCCAGGCTAGGTGTGTTTACCATGTTCGACCACACCAGTGTTCTCCAGACTTTATTCTGCCATGGCCCGGTAATTTTTCATATTGCCCCTTCGTGACCCACTCAATAGTTTTACCCCACCCCAACCAAACAGTAGCAAAATATAACAAATATTTCCCGATACCTACAGACAAAATCAGCTTTAAGTGTTTACAGGGTTGGTTTACATTTTGTCCATATATAAACTAATGTAATTTTTTTCTGTCCGTTGCAGATATTCCGCATAATATACCGTTTAACGGTCCCGTGCATGTTCCTGTGGGTATTCTTGGGATATTACATGAAGGGAGTGACGTCACGAGACTCGCTCGCAGTGTACGCGGCGCTTGACCGACCAGCGTTCATCGTGCTCACCGCTACGGCCATGATCGGCTTTTTCAGCCAGGTTGACAGTGAGTATCGTGGAAAAATAACGACTTATTGCATAATTATTATTTTTTTAAATATAGAATATTGCACTTCAATTGGCGTCGCACTTTGTGTATTTGTGAATATCAAGAATCGACTAGATTCAATATTTTCAAGTTACTATTTTAATCTAAAAAACTCTAATAATAATAACTTTATTTCACCAAAAAGAAAAACATTTAACATTTTGGAAAAAGGGGAATTTCATACAGGATAATATGTGATATATATTATAGCAGTTGGCACCAAACTCGGCAAGGCCGGTCTCTTGGTGGCCCTGATCAAAAAATGCCTCTTAAAAATGTGTGCGCATTCACAGAGTGATGCATTCATTCTAGCTTAATAAGTCTATGTCACAGACATAGTAGGTAAATTAAAGTCGATTACAGTCATGTTCTAGTAAAGTAGTAATAAAAGTTTACTTTAATACAAGTCAAGCTTGAATGAATTTTTGGCACGCGCATAATTTTATGTTTTATGAGTAATATACAAATACACATAAAAAAAACAAGTTTTGTAAAATAAATAATATGCGGAGACACTACTTCTCCGCGTTCCCGCTAAAAACTCTTACAGCACTTTCTGTAATAAAAGAAAACACGGTCTCTTATGATAACGTATCAATTTGTAAGATTTTTCTTTTTTCGATTTAAGTTTGAATAAAAATAAACAACAGAAAATGAGCGTCATCTTGCGTTGAATAGCGGAAGTTAGGCTTTCTCTACCGAAAACTGACGTTAAGCGCCATCTAGTTAGTCTAATCAAACCATTTATTTTACAAAACCACGCTGCCGAAACAAAAGACTATCGGCCAAGCGCACGCCACAAAAGTAACAGGCCACAAAAAGTATAAAAACTCCTTGGTACATACACCACAGAACTATACCGTTTTTATTATTCAACAGAAATAGACGTTACAATCTCGCATTGAGGGGCATATAAAGCTAAAAAAAACGAGCATTCTAAAAAAAAATTTGATCGAGTGTCAATGACTTTGCCATTTTGCAGGTCTTTGGTGGCGGTTCCTGTCATGGCGCGGTTGGGAAGTGCTGGGCCGCATGTCGCTGTCTATCTACCTGGTACATTGGCTCTTCGCGCTCACACAACTCGCCATGCGCTCGCACGCCTCCCCCACTTCTATACACGAAATTGTAAGACATTTTACAATGTATTTAGCTTCAGACGGCACGACTTTCCGAAAAAGCTTTCGTAATAATAATATATTATCAAAATGTATGAAAATGGTATACAGCATCTCTGGCAGGCGTAAACAGAAAATGAAAGTGACATTTTACATTTCGGTATCAAAAATTTGACGAGATTTTTTTGTCTATTGTCATGCTTGACACTTACATAGAATAATGTTTTTGGGCTTGTACTACGGTTCCTGACGTTAGTGTGATACTTCTTTTGCTTTTATGGATGTAGCATTTATTTTTTTATTACAATGTCGAAAATCACCAACCCTGAAATTGCGAATCCTAAATCCTACCAGAAATCCGATTTGAAAAAAATATTTTTTTATTTGAAAGTTAATACGTTCAGATTGGTCCCATTGCTGCATACATTTTGTCGAATGCCTGTGTCATTTTTTTGTGGAACAGTTGGTATTACTTTTTTTTTTTTTTTTTTCTTTTTTTGGTTTTGGCGTCGCGTTTTAGCATTTGCCAGTGTCAAGTAATTATATATTTTCAAGTTTCAAAAGTTAAATAAGTGCCATCGTAGCTAGTTTTAGTCAAAGTCGTCTTTGTCAAGTCCAGTTCGTGTCAGTTAATTCCAGTCATGCTTTAGTAAAGTAGTGGCAACTTTACTACAAAGCTTCGATGAAGTTTTGGAAGCAACACGAAAACTCATGTTTCACCACATTATATCATTTTCCCACACTCGCGCTTGTAATTCGGCACTTTATGAATAAAACACCACCATTTTTATGCATAAACACTCGACAAAACACTAGTTTTGGAAAAAAATACAACGGAGCGACACGACTCTTCCCGCGTTCCCGCCAAAAAAACCTTTGGTTTTACTTAATACCTTTCCACGTAACCATACGAAGTCTTCTTCTTTTTTTGGCACTGGGAAAAATGTTTAAGATTTGAGAGGCCACATTCCACCAAAACAAAAAAGACAAAAAAATCATCTATAAAAAAAATTAAATGTTTTTGTTCCAGGGCGGACACTTCTTGTGGACTGTATTCGTGAGCTACTGGACAGCCCTGCCTCTACATTTGTTCATCGAACTTCCCATGCAGAAGTTCTTGCAGAGTATCTTCTCTTAGTATAAAAACAGGAGAACATAAAATTGCATTTGAGAAAAATTATCGGGTATTTCCCGATAGGTTCGTTGCAAACAAATGAAGGAGTCAAGTTTTTTCAGGTTAAAAAATCAGGAGCGCGAAGAAGCGCGAGTGATTTTTTAACCTGAAAAACTTGACGACTTTATTTGTTTGCAGGGAACCTTGAGGGAAATGCCAGATAATTTTGAAGCTCGTGTGGTATTCGGGGGATTATTTTTCCGTCCCAAATGTCGGCCAATAGAATTGCACCATTCGACGTCACGTGGTACAACGAGAAAATTTTCAAAAAATTATTAGTATAATACCATGTAGGTTGTACCACGTGACGTCGAATGGTGCAATTCTATTGGTCGATATTTGGGTCGGAAAAATAATCAGTTAAATTTATGTGAGAGAACTGAAAACTATTAGTAGGTATAGAGCTAGGTTAGAAAGAATGATACTTATTTGTATTTCTTTTTTTGTACATAATTAGGCAAGTAAGAGTACCTGTTATATAACGATTGCCAAATTGTATTTACATGATGTGGTAATTTTAGGAAATAACTATAAAATAGGTGGTTTTATAATATCTAAAATAAGTACTGAATTATTTTTAATTAAAGCGCTCCAACATGGTTTTATTATAATATTAATTTCGCGACAAAATAAGCTTATATTAGGCCTATATTAAGTTATGAAAAGTTAAAATGATAACAGAAAAGCATATGTAAATCTAGCAAAGTTTGTATGGCTAACGTTTAATCTTGGTAACCTCTAAAATAAATGTTTTCAGTGTACATTTTATATCAAGACCATAATCACTAAAATAACGAAGGTTACGCATAATTCTTTATCTAGTGGTATGGTTGTCTTCTCCTTTTAAAATATCACTACAGTTTTAGTGCATTTTATTATTTCTCAATAAACGAATCGAACAAATCGCAACGACGCGTAACTAACTGTCTTATTTTTGGTTTGCTAAAAGCGACACTGTGATACAATTTATTATGCAAAAATAAATTTGGAAATCAACTGAGCTATCACAACAAGCTCGCTTGCTACTTGGAGCGCTTTAATTGTATAATTAATATTTAATATGTGGCTTATTTTGACGTGAATACGTCTCTAAACTTGTCTTGCTTCCTGGAAGAGAAAACTGATAAGAACACTGTTTTGGGAGCCGATCCAATTTGGTGTTGCAGCTACATACTACATAGAGTATGTAAATACACCATTAGGTAGCTAAAAGAACAAAAAATTCATTACGTTGAGTGAGAACATGAAACATGGAAATACGAAGGACTTCTTAGTATTAAAAAAATGTACACATATTCACGTATCCACGGCCGTGTCCACGACACAACCATACACCGACATTTTTTTTAAATACTAGGTCAGGCTCAGGCGGTCCCAAACAATTTTTTTTATGAAACATAAGTCTGCGTTTATCTATCAAAATTAAATGTAATGTTGTCTCTTTTTATTTTAAATGAAAGCACGACACTCTAGCAAAAGATCTCTAGTACTTATAAAATTACATTAAAAAAATCTTCTATCTTACAATACTGTCTGTGATATTAAATGTCAAAAACGGATGACAATTTTGTATGTACTATTTACAAAATGTATTACATATATAGTTAATTTAAGTGCTTTTCATGTAAATATGCATGTGTATTATTCGTGTTTGAAAAGGGATTCAAAGATTGGTTATTGAAATAAAAATGTAAGATGCCATTATAACATGTTGTCAATTACCTGCCTATTCAATTTCTATTTTACAATTTAGGTATTAACTACTACATGTAATGAAACATTTAATCAAAATAAAAAAAAACCTAAATGTATTTAATTAAATAGTCTTATATTTATCTTATAAGTATTTAGTCTTATTCCAAATATAAAAAAACGCGGAAACGCGGGAAAATCATATCGCTGCAGTGTATTAGTTTCCAAAACTTGTGTTTTTTCGAGTGTTTGTGTATAAAAATAGTATTTTTAAAGTGCTGAATTACGTATAAAACAGTGATATAATATGGTAAACATAATTTTGGAGTAGTTTTCAAAAACAATCAAAGCTTGTAGTACGGTCACCACTAGTTCATTCTCGATCATGACTTACTTTGTGTGACTTTAAATTCTTGTATCTTAGACTTATAGAGTAACTTAATTTTATACGAAACACTTAAAACTATCGAAACACTTGATATTTGCAAATGCATGACGTATGTTAGTGTGAGATGATCAATAAGATTTCATTGCAAACAGCTCTCGCTGTTTATACCAAAATTTATATTATAGTGATATTTGGTAAAGTGCACAAGGCGCTGTACTAAAAACAAAGAAAAAACAAAAGTCAAGGATTAACTGGCATAATACACGACCGTGTTATGGTCGAAAAAGATAAAAAAGTATTATGACATTGACGGTACGTTGCTTAAACTTAAATTTTGTCAGAGTTTTTGGCGGGAATGCGGGAAGAGTCGTGTCGCTTCGTTGTATTTTTTTCCAAAACTAATGTTTTGTCGAGTGTTTATGCATAAAAATGGTGGTGTTTTATTCATAAAGTGCCGAATTACAAGCGCGAGTGTGGGAAAATGATATAATGTGGTGAAACATGAGTTTTCGTGTTGCTTCCAAAACTCCATCGAAGCTTTATAGTAAAGTTGCCACTACTTTACTAAAGCATGACTGGCACGAACTGACACGAACTGGACTTGACTAAGACGACTTTGACGATAACCATAGTTAAGATACAGCAGAAATAACACTGAAGACGAGGCAGTATGGCTTTATAGCTTTAGCCTGCCCGAAAGGGCAAATTAACGAAAAAAAAAAGCATTCTGTCATTGTCAATCAATTTCATTTTGTTTGCATTACATTTACGTTACGTTTTATACTCCCTGCTGGAGTTTTCCATCTGGGAAGTATTAATCCAACTCTTGTAATTGTCCTACTTGCGCTGAGCAATAGACACTCGTGTTATTTTTCGTGATCATTGTAATGGGGGGGCATCACAGCCATGATTCAAAGGGAGGCGGTGAGCAAGGAGGTAGCGGAATGAGCACGCCGAGAGGCTCTCAGCGGGGCGCAGGATCGCGCTCGGGCTCCGGTGGTGACTTGCAGGGACTTACTGACAGTCAGGATAAACCGCCACCTTCTATGGTGCCTATAGAGAAGCTAGGCAAGGTTAGTACCCCCATAAGTCCTCGCGAGGTCGTTAGTCACGGCTATTTGTATAGGCAATGACGTTTCCTGCTCGCTCTAGTGTTTATTTTCACGAATTCATCGCGATTAGGCGTCGTGAGATGATTTCCAATCACACATATTAAGCCCTTTTTTCATAATAAATAATTGTTAGGTTGGTATGTGTATCATAAACTTACATAAAGGTATTTGTTTTCCTGGGCCGCGTAGGTTTGCACTTATGATGTATATTAGGCAGGTAAACAAACACCAGTCATGTGAAGCGGAACTCATTCATGTGATATTGATATTATCAGTTTCATGTTAACAGAGCACCCTCAAATTGATTAGACAAACCAACTATTGTGAATTTGACTTTTTTTAATTTATGGCAAATAGCTTTGGTATGGTGTTGGAAGATAACTGAAAATATATTTTGTAGATTTGTTGAGTCCCAGCCAGAAATGCATTTTTTGTTTTAATTTTAATTGTAACCTGTATAGACCCTAAATGTAGGACTATATCAATCTTGAAAGTCTATAATGTGGAGACTAGTTTGTTTTGTTTTTGCATTGACATTGATTTCTTTCTAATCAATTGTAAAAAGATTTTTGATTTCCACCATTTTCAAAAGTATAGTATAAAAGATTAAGAGCCATGCATACATTGCATCGCATGTAAAAGGAGCTTGAGGATTCTTCTGTGACAGGTCACAATTTGATCAACCTAGTATATTAAAAAAAAAGAATAAATAGGCTTAGGTTTGTCTGCCATCTCACATGATGATATGGTCTAACAGGGAGTCTGCTTGCCTAGAAGATATTGGTACACTCTTGACTTGAAGACACTCAGATTGAATCTATCAAGGATCAATCAGCCACTCAGACAGTGCATTCCATTGTCAAGCGGTTCACACAATGAAAGTGGAATTGTTTCGTTAGAGTTTTTGGAATGTCAACCAAAGAAATCAAGAGATTTTTGTGATAGTTTTTAGAGGTTACTTTGATTCTTAATATAAATATTGGAGGACATTTAACACAGCACCATCTAGCCCAAAACTAAGCAAAGCTTGTACTATGGGAACCAGACAGCTGACAGAATACTTAAATACTTTTTTTTTGTAAATACATACTTATAATACATACTGTACACACAGATACAGAACAAACATTGATGTTAGTCACACATATATTAGTCCTGAGTGGAACCAAAACCACACCCTTCAGCTCTAGAAGCAGACCAGACCAGACCAATGAACCAACAGGGCTGTCAAATATGATTCAATAGTTATCACTGTCAAACTAATTGATAGATTTCATTAAAATGCAAAGACTTTATTTTATAAGTATGTCAAGTATACAGAGGTCAGACATCAGGTGTTTAAAGTTAGCAAGGTTGGAGCTGCATTATTTTTGCTTCAATGCATCAAGTCAATAATTTGTTCATTGTGTTATATCAATTGCGTAAAATCTTATGCTGTGTAAGGGCATGTCATAGAGAAACAAGTATCTACTTCGTGGTAGATCTCCTTAGCAGGAGATCGTTTAGATAGGTACCACCACAGTACTAGTTATTCTGCCACAAAGCAGTAGTGTGTAAACGTTACTATGTTCTGGTTCGAAGGGTACTGCAGCTAGCGAAATTACTGGGCTGTTGAGACTAACCATTGAAAGTCTTTAAGTAATAAGCGCCAAAGCAGTGATGCCCCGGACTTTGTTTTGCAACTCTAAAGTTCTGTGTATTGCTGCAATGGTCATGGGCATGCGTTATCCTTACCATCAGGAGAGTGTCTTGTTCGTCTCATTACTTTAAAAAAAACTCAAGTAGTGCAGAAATTTAACTCTCGGTCCGTTTGTTAGCTTTTTATAGTCCGAATGGCTAAACCAATTTATACAAAAATTATGTATTGATAACAGCAGTGGTGTAGTGTGCCCTGTATCAAAATTAGTTGGGGGGCCCAAATGAAGGAAAAAGATTTCTCACAAAAAAAAAACAAATGCTTGTATTAAAATAAAATAAATATTTATTGATTATATGGACAGTTGATCATATTATGACAGTTTTTTTTATGTTTCTTTTCCCGGGAAGCACGACATTAAGTGACATTGTGGATTTTATTCATTTTTGCTTACACAGTCATGTTAGAGGCCTCTGTAGCCCGGGGGTCCGGTATCATTGATACAGCTGATATGGCGGTAGCTACGCCTCTGTTGTACTCACCAAAAATAATACAATACAGAAGAAATAAACTTAATTAACAGGTGTAACAACTGGCGACCTTATCGCTAAAAGCTAAATTTGGAATGCAGCTTATTATTATAAATATTTATTTTAATTTGACAGCCCCGTTGGCTCATTGGTAGGATATCTCCCTTGAGAGCTGTAGGGCGTGGGTTCGATTCCCACTCAGGGCAAACATTTTGTGAATAAACAAATGTTTGTTCTGTGTCTAGTTGTTCTGTATGTATTTACAAAAAAAAAAGTATTAATGTATTCTATCAGTTATCTGACTTCCATCACACAAGCTCTGCTTAGTTTGGGGCCAGATGGTGCTGTGTGTATAGTCCTATGATATTTATTATAAAACTTTTTATCCCATCTTGCGGGCCAAACCGCGGGCACAGCTAGTCAATTAAAAATTAATGTGTTCTATTTTAACGCTCATCGTCATGGAATCACGCACAAATTTATGTCAGGTTATAAACATCACGTGAAGTACCTACCTATTTACATTCCTAATAGATCACATGAATTTAGTATGACAGGCAATGAACAATCACCAAGTCAACAAAGGCCTCACAGACGGTGAAATAAGGAGTCTTATTTGCAAATTACTTGTAGCTTTATTATACTAATTGAAGTCTAAGTTTCTCATTATGACTTGTGTTCAGCTGGCAATGAGCCAAATCAACCAATTACCCGAGAACAGTAAAGAGTGTCATTAACAACACTTTGTTTCAATGAGAGAAAAATGCTATTGGTGGCGATTTTATGCATGATTTTTCTAGTTTTTACATAATTATGAAAAAAGGAACATAATTATAATAACATATAAGTGCACACTTATATATAAAGGTTATATATTACTGCACTTATGGTAGCTAGCCAGTCAAGTAACAGAAAATACTCTACAACTATACTATGATTTCCTCACGATGTTTTCCTTCACCGGCAGCTGAAGCTCATTGTTGGGGTTTGAACCCACGCCCTTCTGCGTGTGGACCGATCGCACTCCGCACAAACCGTTTTTTTTTATTCAAAATAGGTTCGCGTTTGACCACACTCTGCCTGATGTTAAACAGTAGTGTGGTCTAAGATGGAACACGATTACCTAGAAGAAACCTATTTACTCTAGATTTGAAGACGCAAATACCGTTGATCTATCATCACTACAAAGCAAGATTTTATAAAATAAATCAAAATATTTGCTACTAGTTGCGACCCGCGGTGTTACATGCTACATGTTTTCGGAATAAAAAGTAGCCTATGTCTTAATCCTGCTTCTCAGCTACCTCCATATCAAATTTCATCCAAATCCGTTCTGTAGTTTTTGCGTGGAAGAGTAACAAACACCCATCCATCCATCCAAACTTTTTAGATTTAAATATCAGTGGGATTGTGGGATTATGATCAACCGAGCTCAGTGGCATACATACGAATAATTTATTAATAACACCAAAGTTACGGGTAATTTTTCCATTCATATTTAAAAATATCAAAATCATGACATATGTCAAAACAATGAAAATGAAAATGTCAATGAAGTAATGTGTCATATATAAAATAATTATGTCAATATAATTAAATGACCATAAAAACAAAAATATTATAATTACTTACTAGTAATTCAATAATCTCTTAGTTTTAAATAATCGTCAAAGTCATAAAACAAGGTCTCTTGAAGCCAAGATCTTAGTTTGCTTCTGAAGCACGCGATGGAAGGTGCATCCCGAATGGAAGCGGATGCCATAAAAATGGCATTGAAATTAAATGGATATCCCTCTGTCGTAGATAAACAATGCGGGAGGATATAAGTAAGATAAAGTCTAGCCGACTTTCAGTGGCGGATTTACAAATTTTCAAGGCATAGGCTACACAGTTTTTGCCGCCCTTGCCTCTACAATTGTCATCTCCTAGATTATTTTTATAATCCAAAAATTTCGTTGAAATTACACGTAAAATAATTTTTGGGTATATTTTTGAGCTAATCAACGCTCAGTCATGTACGAGCGGGGTAATGTGTGCTATTTACACAATGACAAGTGAGAGAGGAAAGTCATTAGCAAAATTTGTTGCAGACTTCTCTGTCTGTGAGACATCAGAAAACCGTCATGCAAAAATCTTTTTGATTTCTATGAGGTAGCAAAAAAAATTAAAAAAATCGGTCCCCAAATTTGCCGCCCTAGGCTCAAGCCTACTCAGTCTGCTGGTAAATCCGCCAACTGCCGACTTTAGAGATCCACTAGGCACCAACTCACAAAGAAAGAAAGATCGTTTGTGTTGCTAATGGAATTTTACAAAATAACCTTGCAATTTGTTTTAATTTCGGTGCGAGTGTGAGACAAATTGGTTCTTTGTACTTATTACGTAGGTAGTTTAAAATGTCGTGAAGTATTTGTTAAGGTGGTTTGATTTCCATACAAATAATATTTTGCCATTTATAGACAAATGGAGCGTTATTTTACAGTGAAATCACAGCTACTGACATTTATTTTGGTCTTTATTTGCGGTAAATCACAATTGCTTGAATAAAACAGTATATTATGCTAATAATCTAAAGACAGCTTCCACAGCAAAAGAAGTGCTGTTGGAAAGGTTGGAACGAGCAGAAGGAGGAATCTATCTAAAGAGTCGGACTTTTACTGTTTCCTCTCAGGTGTATGGTGGTGCATACCTAGACGACGGCGACGTCTTGCTAATGAGATCCCATTAAACTTACTGCTAAACATGGTATTGCTGGTCGAATCGTCCAATCTGCTACTTTACTCGTATGTACATATGGCCTAACAGCGTTAATTATATTCAATCTGCCACTTGCTTCCACCAAGGTTATGATGACCCGACTATCAAAATGTTTCATGCCTAAAATTGCCTGTTTAATACTCTCCTGTACACATATGAGGTTTA
The DNA here is from genome assembly GCA_905404145.2 of Biston betularia. NCBI lineage: Eukaryota > Metazoa > Arthropoda > Insecta > Lepidoptera > Geometridae > Biston > Biston betularia. The sequence goes on from FR989883.1 coordinate 1,835,677, forward strand.
GTTATCCTTAGTGGTAGATCTCCTTAGCAGGAGATCGTCTAGGTAGGTACCACCTGATATTCTGCCGCCAAGCAGTAGTGTGTAAATATCATTGTGTTTTGGTTTGCGAAATTACAACGCTGTTGGCTTATTGGTAGTATATCTGCCTAAAGAGTTGTAGGGCGTGGGTTCGATTCCCACTCAGGACAAATGTTTTATGGTAGAAACAAATGTTTGTTCTGTGTTTATGTATGTGAATCACCGTAATAGTCATGGGCAGGCGTTATGTCTTACCATCAGGAGAACATCTCGTTCGTCTCATTACATCTACACTTCTACACTAATATTTTTTTTTTTTTTATAGTCGACAACCTAGGTATTTGACCACAGCTCACCTGATGTTAAGTGAAAGTGTGGTCGAAGATGGTAAAGCACACCTAGCCTGGAATGGAACTGGCTCTCAAGTGAAGCTGCCGGAACACATAGTTAGATGCTTAGCGGCAGATTTTCAACTTGATGAGGGTGGTAGCTAGTCAGCCAGCATAAAGAGGAAAGATTTGTATTTTTGGTTTTTTGTATGTTTGTAACGAATAAACTCAAAAACTACTGGGTCGATGTCGAAAAATCTTTCATCGTTGGGAAGGTACACTATCCCCTGGTAACAGGCTACTTTTTATCCCTGTATTTCCACGGGAACGGGAACGACGCGGGTGAAACCGCGAGGCGTCCGATAGAGTTTTTAAATAAAAATAAATACCTATGTTATCACTGGCACAAAAACATTGTTCCACCTTTTTCATACGTACCGCTAGACATTGGAGTCTGCTGCCCGAGTGAGTGTTCCCCAATGAATATAGTCTGGGTACCTTCAAGTCGCGAGTGAATCGGTTTCTTCTAGGCGAGCGTGCTCCACTATAGACCGCATCTTCGCTTAACATCAGGCGGGATGGTGGTCAAACGCAAGCCTATCTACTAAAAAAAAAAACAACGTTGCCTACATACGAAGTCGAAGCACTCGTTGTAAAGACATAACACTTGAGTTTTAAATCTTGTCGAGTTATCTAATGATTAATTTTCCAGCGAAATAATTTACAACTTTATCAAGACACATGATGAGATTGGTATTTACGACAGGCTAGTGATGGGACAAGTTTTTTGTTCTGTATCCAACGACCAGTCTTCATGGCCGTTTGCTGTATTTGTGTGTACGTTTCACGGTATACTTTTATTGTTTACTTTGGTTAGAAATGATTTAGATACAACTTTTATCTGAAGAGGTCGCCTCCGAGAAACGGAATTCCTTGTCTGGAGTCCGACGGTTTATATGTATTAATAGCTGCGCCCCGCGATGTTACTCGCTACATATTTTCGGGACAAAAAGTAGCCTATGTGTTAATCCAGGATGTCAGCTACCACCATACCAAATATTATCAAAATCCATTTAGTAGTTTTTGCGTGAAAGGGTAACAAACAAACATCCATCCATCCAAAATTTAGCTCAGACCCGATTACTGCTGGGGTAGACGTGTTCGTGGAGATCGCGAATCGACAAAAGTAGAGTAGGACGCCCTGAGACTTGATGGAGTGACGATATACGCTGGCGGTGGATGGAAGCGAAAAGCCGAACGTCGGGCTGAGTGGCGTGTCTTGAGGCTATGGCTGTACTGCACTGTAGGATATAGAGGCTGGCGTGTCTATATCCTACAGTAGACTTCGATATGCCTATGATAATGATTTGAGATGATACTAGTAAAATTTTTATTACAATAAATTGAATTGAATTAATTTTATTTAATTACCGAGGGCGGTAATTACTTAAATAAAATAAATTTGTTTTGGTAATGGTAAGGTATGTGGAACTACTTTTACTATGGGCACAATTCTGAAATAGCTTCTGAAAAAAAATTCTGAATTATTTATTATTTATAATTCTGAAATAGCTGCTCCTTACATTTTGTAGCTATGATAGCTCAGTGGTTAACGCGGTCGGTTCACACGCCGAACGATGTGGTTCAAACCCCAACAATGAGCTTGAGCTGCCGCTGAAAGAAGTCATCATAGCGCTGTGGTAGAGTACTTTCCAGTACTCTGCTGGCTAGCTACCACCCTCAATTGAAAATCTATCTCCAAGCAGCTAACGGTGTGTTCCGGCAGCCTCACTTGAGGGCTATGTAGTTCCATGCCAGTTATGGTCAGAAGAAAAAAGTTTTTGTGTCCAATCCAACACTAGCTAACCTAAACAAACGTATATCTTAATTCCTACTCGATCATGTAATTTGAAGATAGCTGTCCGCTGACGCGCCTTATCTGATAACCAACTCTGATTCCGCAACTTTATACTTTTGTTTTTGTTGTCAGTATGTGATTGAATTTGATTAAAGTTGTATCGCTTGACAAGGTCTAGTTCAATTTGTATCGACGTACGTTTGGTATACTAATTGTGTTTCAATTTTCGAAACGTTAACGTTAAAGACAGTATAGCAATGATGATATAAAAAAAACTAACTAACACATGCGTAAATTGAAATGAACAAAGGTTATCAATTACAAAAAGATACTAGTCTTTATTAGATGACTTGTGTCTGCCCAATTAGTGCAGAAAACTAGTGCCACATTCAGCCGTGCGAGGGAAACCGTTGGAAGACTTGAAATTAGATTCAGGGATAGTTTTAAAATCAAATCGTCCAATCAAATTTTGTAATTTCATCAAAAATTTTTCAATAAACAAGTGTTTTTAGTGTTTAACCAGCTTTAAGAATATTCGTTTCAAATTACAAATAGATTTCTATGAAGAATTTGTTTTAAAGGTGGCCTTAAAAACCGTTGTATCAGAAAATAACGATTATCAAAAATAACCCGTGAGTTTAATTCACAAATTTATTTCAAAGGACAATTCAATTTCAAAAAGTTTTCACAAAGGATATTCGATTTCAAAACGTGTTTTTAAAATTTTTCAATGACGAGCTGTGTAAAAGGACAAAATATACTGCCAAAAGAGCAATGGGAAGCTGTTACCAAGGATATCCGATTCAGAATGGTGGGCATACAAGTGAACAGGATAAAGAAGAAAAAAACTGCCGCGCCTACTTGTAAGGTGCGATTGCCATATTGTTTAGTAATGATTAACTCCGTACCATCGTTGAATTGTTACCAAAACTAGGTAGTGGCTGTAGCAGGAGCAATTGTGGAAAAACAATGGATATTGTCCATTGTCTTTTTTTTTCTTGAGTATTAAATGTTGCTTTAACTTTGTACCCTCAAAATATTTGCCAGCCCTGTTGGCTCATTGGTAGCATATCTGCCTTGAGAGCTGAAGGGCGTGGGTTCGATTCCCGCTCAGGACAAACATTTTATGTATCAACAAAAATGTTTGTTCTGTGTCTGGGTGTTCTGTATGTATTATAAGTATTTATTTACAAAAAAAAAAGTATTTATGTATTCTATCAGTTATCTGACTTCCATCACACAAGCTCTGCTTAGTTTGGGGCCAGATGGCGCTGTGTGTATAGTCCTACGATATATTTTTTTTTTTTTTCATCTTCAAATTTTTGCTATACTGGAATCTATATAATATAAAACATTTTATTAATCATGATCATTATCAGCCCACTGCTGAACGTAGGCCCCTCCTAATGCACGCCGCTGTGCTCGGTTGACAGCTTTTTGTATGCAGTGTTACCGTCGGCCAGTTACATTACTCAATGAACCGATAACCGGTGGGGTAGCTATTAAGAGATTACCTACCGGTGTCTCGGTACATAATTATATATTCATGCCAAAAATCACTTCTATCCTTTGCTCATTGCCGTAAAAGAAAAACACACTTCCGCATTTATAAATAGGTTTTTCGTATGATGTTAGCGTTTTAGCACCATCGTAATGTCTTAAAGTAATGTGCCTAGACTTTTGTTACTCAAAGTTCAATGCTGCCATGTTCATGGGCAGGCGTTATCTCTAACCACAACGGGAACGTTTCAAATCATTACTTTTATATTTAAAATTTATATTATAGTGAAATAAGATGGCTGTCACGGGACGCCTACTATTTAAAATATATTTAAACAGTACACAGGTCACAAAGAAGCAACGAAGTGTATAATATACGGGCGCGCACACATACAAGGGAACCGAGAGAAATGGTGTGGATACCCTTATGCCGTCTCATACATGTGGTCGTATGGCAGCATTAGAGAACGTCACGCCGTTTGCCGTCACGGCATACGGTCGGTTTTACTGCCAAGGCGCGCCAAGCCAATAGATGTTTCACATTAAAAACAGAGTCGATTAGTTCCATAAAAAATTATTCCGGTTTCCATTTTGTTCTAGTACAAATCTCGGGAATCTACTACTTAATGATCTGTGGCACAATATTCATTGTATGCGAAGGATTTTATAATAAAACCTTGACATTGGTCAGCCGCCGCGAGAACGTTTCAATTAGGAGTTAATTCAGAATTATGTGCGTTTCAAAGTCAAACAACTCGACTGATTTGATTGGCGTGTCATTGGAAACATCGATTTTCTTGTCGAATCGATATTGGTTCGGCTAGTTTTGACGTAACTGTAACAACCATCAAATCAGCAAACAAAGGAATGATAATAACTTGCTAATAGTGAATAGAGAGCAAAAGGGGCGCCACTATCGCAAATGTAAATGCAACTCCGTTGTACGATACCTGTATCTCAAAGTAGTATAGAATAAACAAAATCTTTTAGATGTATACCTATGTATACTCTATTTCATGCATTTATATTTATTGAGTGCGTAAATATCGCAAATTTATATGCTGGAGAATCATTCAGTTGGGCAAACTTGATATAGCCATGAAAAAAACCATGCAACTCGTTTTCCTAAAGACGAGAGCCAGATCGATTTTTCGGCCTCAAAATCCCTTGCAGTTATTCAGCTCGCTCGCAGAGCCCCCAGTTCTAGATACGACGGTGTTTCCCCCGGCACATACATCATGTACACTATGCAAGCGATCAAAAATTCGTAGCGATGATAGCTTAGTGGTTAGCGCGGTTGGTTCGCATGCCGAAGGGAGTGGGTTCAAACCCCAACAATGAGCTTGAGCTGCCGGTGAAGGAAACCATAGCATGGTGGTAGAGTACTTTCTAGTACTCGGCTGGCTAGCTACCATTCAAGTGGAAAATCTGCCGCCAAGCATGTAACGGTGTGTTCCGGCAGCCTCACTTAAGAACCATTTCCATTCCAGGCTAGGTGTGCTTTACCATCTTCGACCACACCTTCACTTGACATCAGGTGAACTGTGGTCAAAACAGAAGCTCGAAAAACTGACATCCTTTCATGGTTGACGTTCCAAAAACCCGTACAAAACGATTTGAATCTCTTTAATTGTTCAAACGGCTAAAGCGTGGAATACGTTACCCGAGGGGGTTCCCTTTTAGATACAATCTGGGTGTCTTCAAGTCGAGAGTGAATCGGTATATTCTTGGCGAGCGTGCTGCATCGTAGATCGCATCTTCACTTAACATCAGGTGAGATGGCGATCAAACGCAAGCATATCCTACTAATCCTACTAATACTATAAATGTAAAAGTTTGGATAGATGGATGTTTGTTACTCTTTCACGCAAAAGTGCTAAACGGATTTGGATGAAATTTGGTATGGAGGTAGCTGAGACCCTGGATTAACACAGACTACTTTTTATACCGAAAACATGTAGCGTGTAACACCGCGGGGCGCAGCTAGTATTATAAATGTGGAAGTTTGGATAGATGAATGTTTGTTACTCTTTCGCGCAAAAACTACTAAACGGATTGGATGAAATTTGGTATGGAGGTAGCTGAGACCCTGGATTAACACAGACTACTTTTTATACCGAAAACATGTAGCGTGTAACACCGCGGGGCGCAGCTAGTATTATAAATGTGGAAGTTTGGATAGATGAATGTTTGTTACTCTTTCGCGCAAAAACTACTAAACGGATTGGATGAAATTTGGTATGGAGGTAGCTGAGACCCTGGATTAACACAGACTACTTTTTATACCGAAAACATGTAGCGTGTAACACCGCGGGGCGCAGCTAGTATTATAAATGTGGAAGTTTGGATAGATGAATGTTTGTTACTCTTTCGCGCAAAAACTACTAAACGGATTGGATGAAATTTGGTATGGAGGTAGCTGAGACCCTGGATTAACACAGACTACTTTTTATACCGAAAACATGTAGCGTGTAACACCGCGGGGCGCAGCTAGTATTATAAATGTGGAAGTTTGGATAGATGAATGTTTGTTACTCTTTCGCGCAAAAACTACTAAACGGATTGGATGAAATTTGGTATGGAGGTAGCTGAGACCCTGGATTAACACAGACTACTTTTTATACCGAAAACATGTAGCGTGTAACACCGCGGGGCGCAGCTAGTATTATAAATGTGGAAGTTTGGATAGATGAATGTTTGTTACTCTTTCGCGCAAAAACTACTAAACGGATTGGATGAAATTTGGTATGGAGGTAGCTGAGACCCTGGATTAACACAGACTACTTTTTATACCGAAAACATGTAGCGTATAACACCGCGGGGCGCAGCTAGTATTATAAATGTGGAAGTTTGGATAGATGAATGTTTGTTACTCTTTCGCGCAAAAACTACTAAACGGATTGGATGAAATTTGGTATGGAGGTAGCTGAGACCCTGGATTAACACAGACTACTTTTTATACCGAAAACATGTAGCGTGTAACACCGCGGGGCGCAGCTAGTATTATAAATGTGGAAGTTTGGATAGATGAATGTTTGTTACTCTTTCGCGCAAAAACTACTAAACGGATTGGATGAAATTTGGTATGGAGGTAGCTGAGACCCTGGATTAACACAGACTACTTTTTATACCGAAAACATGTAGCGTGTAACACCGCGGGGCGCAGCTAGTATTATAAATGTGGAAGTTTGGATAGATGAATGTTTGTTACTCTTTCGCGCAAAAACTACTAAACGGATTGGATGAAATTTGGTATGGAGGTAGCCGAGTCCCTGGGTTAACACATAGGCTACTTTCTATCCCGGATGCATATAGCGGGGCGCAGTTGGTTCATTATTTAAAAAAAAATCAAGTTTCCTGACAGCCCTGTTGGCGCATTGGTAGCATGTCTGCTTCAAGAGCTATGGGGCGTGGGTTCGATTCCCACCTAGGACAAGCATTTTGTGATATGAAACCAAATGTTTGTACTGTGTCTGGGTGTACTGTATGTATTATAAGTATGTATTTACAAAAAAAAAATATTTAAGTATTCTATCAGTTATCTGACTCCCATAGTACAAGCTTTGCTTAGTTTGGGGTCAGATGGCGCTGTGTGTAATGTCCTGCGATATTTATTTATTTATTTATCATGCAAAATATTGTATTACTATTTCATAATAGAAAAAGCGATACGACGTTCGTTATAAGGTTGAAATAAGATATTTTCCAGCTTGTAAGTCCTTTGACCGGTGCTCTCGAGTTAATCAATATTATCGCTAGCATAAGTAGGTACCTACTTATCGTAATACGCTGCACACTGATTTTGCTATCGCTAATTGTTCCATTGCGATGCAATTTATGGATAGTACTTTGCAACTTTTTAATGTTCTTTTTAGGGTTCCGTACCCAAAGGGTAAAAACGGGACCCTATTACTGAGACTTCGCTGTCCGTCCGTCTGTCACCAAGGCTGTATCTCAAGAACGGTGATAGCTAGACAGTTGAAATTTTCACAGATGATTTATTTCTATTGCCGCTATAACAACAAATACTAAAAATAAAATAAATATTTAAGGGGGGCTCCCATACAACAAACTTGATTTTTTTACCGTTTCTTGCTCGATACTAATAACGGTGACAGGTAGACGCTTTAACTATTCACAGAATTATTTAGTTTTATGTTCTCTTTAAATATAATTAATTAAAATAAAAGAGGTTTTCGCCGTTTATTATAGATAATGCTACGGAACCCTCCGTGTGCGAGTCCGAGTCGCACTTGACTGGTTTTTTTTTACAATCAATTTCAATTAGGTAATTATCCACCACGGCACTGTCGACTGTCGGCCACGTAACATTTTTAAAAACATTCTGGTAACTTCATTGTGCATATCAGAAATAGAAAAGTGTACAGAAAACAATCTTACGAGCTTGTGCCACAAGTGGCGGCCTTTATAACTTAAAGTTATCTCTTCTAGACAACCAAGAATAGGAAACACGGTACTGATTAAGAACAGACGGGAGATGTAACACTACCTATTGAGATTAAAAAAATTAAACTTGTAAAAAATAATACATAATGTTAGTGAAATATTTATGTCTTTAAATAAATATATAATGTATATATATCGTATATATATAATATTTTCATTATGACTCCGCCTATATTGACCCACCGCTACTGAACAATTTGCTGTGTATGGAGTACATAATTATACAGCGAAGTTTGAGTTTCAAATAAAATTCTTGATAACAAAGTCGGATATAATGACTTCGCGTTTGCCCGACGACGTTCGGCGCGTACGTGATGTATGACTTATTGTTGGTACTTACGTATAATTTTTACATATTTTGATTTAATATGATGTTTATCTCTATTAAAATAAATATATACATATATGCCTACCTAACAAAAATAACGTTGTGTATTTTCTACAAAGTCAAAGTACTGTAGAAAATACACAACCTCGTCCGCTTAGTATGACGTGTTTGTCATTTCCCTTTCGATGTCTTTATAAACGGATTCCACTGTATATAAATACATTATTATAATGTCTCACTCTTTAAGCAATAGAAAAAACAAAGTCCATAGTCTAAATCTTGAGGTATTGACTAAACTATTCTTTTCTTTTTAGTTACTGGCGCAAAGATCACAAAAAGAAGATGGTGTTAACGGAATCACAGAGAAATCTTTTACAGTAAGTCACCCTTTCAACTAAGCTTTAGCCAACTAATGCCAGCTCAAAAGAAAACTTTAAATCCTCGAAACCAGTAACGTACTCGTAATACCATATTTCAACTTGATAAGATCCGTGGTAGATGCTCGCACCCATTCATCAACAAGAAAAAAGAAGATACACCACAAACGGCTGATCAGGTTTAAAGGGCTAGTGACATTGCAGGGCTATGCGATTCACCATCGAATGTCTCAAAGCAATGAACGCCAAAGTGTTGCCTTGGACTCAGTATAGTTACTCAAAGTTGTGACTCCAAAACCGCTTCAATGGCGCACGATGAAGGGCCTGGGTTTACGATCTTGAGCCGCTGGTGAAGGAAATGTTGCGAGGAAACCAAAACATAGCAGTAGGATATAATTGTACTCGGTGGCTTGATACCAACCTCATATTGAAAATCTTTCGCCAAACACGTAACAGTGTCTTCCTGCAGCCTTATAACCATTCCCCGTTCTAGACTACGCGTTCAAACACCATGAGCTGTTTTGAAATCCCACTAATATTATAAATGGGAAAGTTTGGATGGATGTTTGTTACTCTTTCACGCAAAAACTCAACGGATTTGGACAAAATTTGGTATGGAGGTAGCTGCTATCCTCGATTAACACATAGGCTATTTTTTATTCCGAAAACATGCGGGTAACACCGCGAGGCGCAGCTGGTTATATATAATTGGTAAAAAAGAAACATCAACTCCTGACAAAATAAAGTCTCGACCTGACTTTACGTAGTTGTACCTTAAAGTTCTTTCAATGAAAATATGTTTTGTTTTTTTTTATACCATATAATGCTTGCGTTGGACCGCCATCTCGCCCGATGTTAAGCTAAGATGCGGTCTATGATGGAGCACGCTTGCCTAGAAGAAACCGACCTCGCGACTTGAAGGTACCCAGGCTGTATCTATCGGGCAGCAAATATCTGGTTGTCAAGTTTTCTGTTCTCTTTTCATCAGAAGTACTTGTTCCCGATGTACCCGGAGTTAGCGAGCCAGTTCTACAAGTACGTGCACCGCGCGGCGCGCGCTCGCAACTCTCACGTGCCGCTCGCCGCTTTCCGCGCGCACTGCGAGCGCATTCTCAGCATGCTAGACGACGCCGCCATCATCGAGACTTACATCAAGTGAGTACCATTACACGGGGCTCATGACAGTTGAGTACATTTTTGTATGTTAAAATATATGATACGAACAACACGCTCTCCTGATGGGACAAAGTGTAGGGCATCGCTGCTTTGGCGCCGATTACTTTGAGACATTTCAATTTGTTCGGTACCCTTCGAACCTGAGCGCAGAGAGAATTGTCTGTCTGTGTTTTGTCAGGTGTCTCGTATTGTTTGCTAGTATCATAACACAGAGTAAGTAATATGACACAGGGCTCATATCAAGAAAGTATGATGACACAGGGCGCAAGTAAATTGAGTACTATGACATAATTATAGTAACAAATAATGTTGACAGGGCATAAATAATGTGAATACTATGTCAGGATTCATGACGAAGAAAGTATGAAGACACAGGGCACAAGGAAAGTGAGTACTATGACACAGGGCCCATGTCAAGAAAGAATGATGACATAGGGCGCAAAGAAAGTGAGTACTATGACACAGGGCCCATGTCAAGAAAGAATGATGACATAGGGCGCAAAGAAAGTGAGTACTATGACACAGGGCCCATGTCAAGAAAGAATGATGACATAGGGCGCAAAGAAAGTGAGTACTATGACACAGGGCCCATGTCAAGAAAGAATGATGACATAGGGCGCAAAGAAAGTGAGTACTATGACACAGGGCCCATGTCAAGAAAGAATGATGACATAGGGCGCAAAGAAAGTGAGTACTATGACACAGGGCCCATGTCAAGAAAGAATGATGACATAGGGCGCAAAGAAAGTGAGTACTATGACACAGGGCCCATGTCAAGAAAGAATGATGACATAGGGCGCAAAGAAAGTGAGTACTATGACACAGGGCCCATGTCAAGAAAGAATGATGACATAGGGCGCAAAGAAAGTGAGTACTATGACACAGGGCCCATGTCAAGAAAGAATGATGACATAGGGCGCAAAGAAAGTGAGTACTATGACACAGGGCCCATGTCAAGAAAGAATGATGACATAGGGCGCAAGTAAATTGTGTACTATGACACAGGCGTCATGCCAAAAATGTTTGATGACATAGGGCGCAAGGAAAATGAGTACTATGACATATGTAGGCTCTCCTGGCTAGGGTGCCTGATTGTGATCTGTTTGCGGGTGAATGGAGGAGTGTCATGTCAGCGTGTCTGAAGTATTGTGAGATGAAAGCGTGCAAGGATAAAGAGATTGGTAATGAGTGTAATTAAGAGTGAACCTGAATATCTATTTTAATATTATCTTAAGGACTATTGTAATTGGCATACTGTGCCGTTTTAGTCTAGAAAATAAATAAATAAATAAATAATAAATAAATGGCTCATGTCAAGAAAGTATGATGACACAGAGCATAAGTAATGTGATTACTATAACACAGGGGTTATATCGAGTTAGTACCATGACACAAGACGAGTCAGCACCAAGACTTATGTCAAATGTCAAAAAAAAAACAATTTTTTTAATTTTTGATGTAGTTTTAATTATTTTTTTCTGCCAAAAACTGGGCGGAATGACATGGTTTGGGGGAGAAAAAAGATAAATAATTAATGTTATTATGCTTACAAATGGATAATGAAATTTGACAATACCTTTCTTCCTGTTACAAATTTTTGAAACCTAATAGAATGGTGTTGGTTTACAGGATGTTCAGTGGAGACGAAGACGAGAACACGGTGACCCCAGATTGCCTGCGCCAGCTTCTCTACACGAGCTACAAGCTGTCCATGGACCACTACCCTGAGGGACCGCAGACTTGCCTCATGGTGAGCATAGGGCATGCAAATTTCGTACCGATAATAGCTCAGTGGTTAGCGCGGTAAAAAAATCGTAGTATCTAGTGTCTTATAAAAAAAAAATGTTTTTCTTTCATTATTTCAAATAAGTTTGACTACGTCATAACGTGCTGCTTGAAGTTGCACAAGTACTCGAACACAATACGATATTTCAAGGCAATTCAGTTTTCAATCCATTGAACGCTACCTTTGTTTTCAGATCCATAAGACTTTATCGGCGGTCGTCAATGGATGTTTCAACAAGAAAGATTCTCACAGCGTGGGTTTCGTCGTGCGCTGGCTTGAGGAGCATTGTCACAGACTTATATTTCCTGTACACAGGTCAGTTGTGTTACTAATCACAAATTATTTTTTACTAGCGACCCGCCTCGGCTTTTCACGGATGTAATGTAGATACTAATGTGTATATGCATGTATTATACATATACACGTTCCTCTTGAATCACTCTGTCTATTGATGGAAACCGCATTAAAATCCGAGGCGTAGTTTAAAAGATCTAAGCGTACAGACGGCGGGAAGCGACTTTGTTTTATACTACGAGTATATAGAGATTTCCATAATCTATACTTTTATAAAGAGGAAAGATTTAATTGTTTGAATAGGCTCCGAAACTGCTGGACCGATTTCAAAAATTCTTTCACCGTTGAGAAGCTACACTATCCCGGGGGGGACATAGGCTACTTTTTATCCCTGTATTCCCACGGGAACGGGAACTACGCGGGTGAAACCGCGAGGCGTCCGCTTGTAAGAAATAAATTGTCTATCAGTTTTAAGCAGTGTTTTCTTGCAAGTGCAATTATTCTTTTTGCAGGATTTGTTTACAGAGCCAACTGACGTCATAAGCACAGAGCAATAATGGCGGCCATTGAGTCTATCGTTTCGGGTCGGGTCGTTGTCGTTTTCGTTAAATTACGCGCAAAATTTCGAAAATTGAAATGCATTTTTATGGCGCTTATTGTTTAAATAAAAAAAAAAACATTGTATTTTTAATGGTTTATTGCAGAATCTAAATGAGACACATTTAAAAAAATACAGTAATACCCTGTCTGTGTACCTAGATGTAAGTTTTCCATAAAAAAAAATATCGTAGGACATTACACACAGCGCCATCTGACCCCAAACTAAACAAAGCTTGTACTATGGAGGTTAGATAACTGATAGAATTGACAGCCCCGTTGGCTCATTGGTAGTATATCTGCCTTGAGAGCTGTAGGGCGTGGGTTGGATTCCCACTCAGGGCAAACATTTTGTGAATAAACAAATGTGTCTTCTGTGTCTGGGTGTTCTGTATGTATTATAAGTATTTATTTATTTAATAAAAGTATATTTATGTATTCTATCAGTTATCTGACTTCCATCACACAAGCTCTGCTTAGTTTGGGGCCAGATAGCGCTGTGTGTATAGTCCTACGATATTTATTTTTACATTGTCTCATTGGTAGTATATCTTCCTTAAGAGCTGTAGGGCGTGGGCTCGATTCCCGCCCAGGACGAACTGTCTGGGTGTTCTGTATGTATTATAAATATGTAGGTATGTATTTTGTATATTTAGGTACTGCGTGCATATGCTAGCGACGCGTCACCGGGACCTAGCAGCGGCCGCGAGCGCGGAGATGGACGGAGCGGGCGCGGGGCTCGAGCTCGGCACGCCAGTGCTGGAGCGGTCCGCCGGCGCGGGCTCCGCGCTGCTGCCCGTGTCGGCGGCCTGGCTGCTGGCCGGCACGGCGCCGGCGCGGTACTCGCGGCCCGTTGCGCCGCCCACCGCCGCGCTGCCGTCCCACGCGTGGCTGGCCCGCCTGCTGTGCGCGGTGCCCAGCCACTGGACGCCGCTGTACGCGAGCAGAGACCACGGACTCGGCGCCAACCGGTTCCTGCATCACACGCTCAACTACAGGTCGGTGCTTTTAATTACTCATACATATATGCAGATATTTTATTAATAACACCAATGTTGCAAGTCAATTCGGTATGGAAAGTATTTTTTTTTTGTATTTATTTTATATTTTTTACTGATAGTAAACTTTATTTTATGAAACTGATTTGAATATTTTGGCTTTCTATGCGGTAGTTTATTTTTAAAACGTTTTCAAACTTTTGTAGTGGCGTCATGACGTATCATGACGTCTGGTCGTCGGAATGGTTTTGGAATCAGTTTTTTTTTTTAAATAATTTGCCCCTTCGGGCAGGCTAAAGCTATTAAGCCATACTGCCTCGTCTTAAGTGTTATTTCTGCTGTATCTTAGCTATAGTTATCGTCAAAGTCGTCTTAGTCAAGTCCAGTTCGTGTCAGTTAATTCCAGTCATGCTTTAGTAAAGTAGTGGCAACTTTACTATAAAGCTTCGATGGAGTTTTGGAAGCAACACGAAAACTCATGTTTCACCACATTATATCATTTTCCCACACTCGCGCTTGTAGTTCAGCACTTTATGAATAAGACACTACCATTTTTATGCATAAACACTCGACAAAACACTAGTTTTGGAAAAAAATACAACGGAGCGACACGACTCTTCCCGCGTTCCCGCCAAAACTTCATTTTGGAATCAGTGAAGTTTTTTTTTTCTTTACATACCGAATTCCGTAGTATCATTATAAGAGTTTTAAAACACTGATTACATGTTAATTAATAAAAAATAAAATGTCAAACTAATGTATGTCAATATACAAACATGTCAGTATACTCTCACATTATAAAATATGTCAATGGGTAGGTATAATAAAAGGGCAAAAAAATCATAATTAGGACATTAGTAGGATATCATTTTGTTGTTGAATATTCATAACATTTCTATATATTTTTCGTGATTTCAGTTCACAGTTGATTAGGTCGGATACTCGGACAATAGTTTTGACCACATTCGGTGACCTTTTTCAAGAAATCTAAGCAGCACGTGCGGCTTCTTGCATGTGTCAAAATCACAATTCTATAATAAGATTCATTGTGAGGAAGTTATGATGAAATTTTTACAATAAGATTGGTTTACCCAGGGGTCCGACGCTGGTGCTGCTTCAGGCGGAGCAGTTGGTGGTGGTCATCTGTTGCTCCACCGAGTGGCGTGAGACCCACCAGTACTGGGGGGGACCTGACTGTGCCCTCATACAGCTGCAACCCACGTGAGAATCTCTCCTTCTCCTACCTCTATACTACTGACCTCTGCCTAATTCGTTGGGCGGGAAACATTTTTACTTGTGATGAAATTATGAGTGCCGTTTTCGTTCGACCATTTTTTCTTCGATTTACTTTGCAAATCCGAATACAACGAAAAAGTATTTTAATTTTTCGGGTATATAGCCTATGACACTCACAAATAACGTGGCTTTCTATTGGTAAAGGAATTTTTAAAAATCGGTTCAGTAGACCAAGAGATTACCCTTACTACCTCACAAACTCACAAACTTAGCCTTTTTATAATATTACGCTCGCTTACAAACCAAAAGTTGTAACTCAAAATATGTGAAATTTAAATTTTTTTATAATGTTAGTATGGATAAGTTTGCATTTGACTGCGTTCTCGCCTGATGTTAAGAGAATATGTGGTCTACGATGGAGCTGGTTTGAGCTTTGAAGGTTCTCAATTCGATTGTATTTTTTTATAAATGTTTTTTACGCGATAATTCCGCCAATTATGAATCGATTTCGATGATTATTTTTTTGCTTGGTAGATCATACTTCAGAAGTGGTCCCATATAAATTTTATCGAAATCTATCGAACAGTTTTTAGAAAATTAACAAAAATTGTATACATCGATGCTATTTTCGATTGTTCGGAAACGTCGCTGTTTCATTGGAGCAGTGCGTTTAGTTGGCGTAAGAGTCATGGAGTCGGTTGTTTTTTGAATTGTAAATTTGTGTTATTATTTTGCTAGGTTTTCAGTAGTTGAGCAAGCTCCTAAGATGCTGTACCTGAACACGACCATCCGCGGCTACCCGAAGGCATTACGCGCCGGCTCCGACCCGCGCAAGCCGTTACTCGACATTCCCCAAGATTTCGACAATCTGAACTTCAAGGGAGTGCCCTATCCGCTCACTGCTATCGAAGTAAGATTTTTTTTAATTACATATTGGTTTGCGTTTGACCAACTCGCTTAATATTAAGGTGGTTCGATTTCCATACAAATAATTTTTTGCCATTTATTAACAAATTGAACATTTTTTTTTTTTTTTTCATTCAAAATAGGTTCGCGTTTGACCACACTCTGCCTGATGTTAAACAGTAGTGTGGTCTAAGATGGAGCACGCTTACCTAGAAGAAACCTATTTACTCTAGATTTTACATAATTTTACAGTGAAATCACAGCTACTGGCATTTATTTGCGGTAAATCACAATTGCTTGAATAAAACACAGTTTTATTCGAAACTCATAAATCA
Organism: Biston betularia; assembly: GCA_905404145.2. Lineage (NCBI taxonomy): Eukaryota > Metazoa > Arthropoda > Insecta > Lepidoptera > Geometridae > Biston > Biston betularia. The sequence goes on from FR989883.1 coordinate 1,851,882, forward strand.
TTTGTAAATTTGATTTTATGCTTACTACTTTTTTATTCAAGCAATTGTGATTTACCGCAAATAAATGCCAGTAGCTGTAAAATTAAATTTTTGATTTAAATTTAAATTTTTGATATATATTTATACATATTGGTACATATTGGTTTGCGTTTGACCAACTCGCTTAATGTTAAGGTGGTACGATTTCCATACGAGTAGATTTTTGCCATTTATGGACAAATGGAGCATAATTTTACACTGAAATCACAGCTACTGGCATTTATTTTGGTCTTTATTTGCGCTATTACCAAAAAGTCGTTACAACCGAGGTCGTTATTGAGGTGGTTCGATTTCCATACAAACAATTTTTTTGCATTTATGGACAAATGGGGCATAATTTTACAAGTTACTTTTTTTTTTTACTTTTTAAGGAAATCCACTGTACTTGTAAATTGTTCTTGCAATAATGCTAATTCTTCTGGTAAATTTATTTATAATTATGTGTTACGTTCGACCAGGTGTGGGGTTGTGGGGACGCGACGTCTCGAGAAGCGCAGTTGGAAGTCAAGAAATGGCAAGTGAACGAGGCCGAGCGACAACGCACTGTCAGTATCTCTTATTTGTTTTTCATTCTTTTTTGACATCGCGCTTTATTTATACCTCCACTGTCTTCTTTATTTTTTCTTTGGTTTTGGCGTCGCGTTTTAGCATTTGCCAGTGTCAAGTATTTATATATTTTCAAGTTTCAAAGTTAAATAAGTGCCCTCGTAGCTAAAGTTATAGTCAAAGTCCAGTCTTGGTCAAGTACAGTCCGTATCAGTCGAGTACAGTCATGCTTTAGTAAAGTAGTGGTGACTTTACTATAAAGCTACGATGGAATTTGGGAAGCAATACGAAAAGTCATGTTTCACCACATTATATCATTTTCCCACACTCGCGCTTGTGATTCGGCACTTTATGAATAAAACACCACCATTTTTATGCATAAACACTCGACAAAACACTAGTTTTGGGAAAAAATACAACGGGCCGACTCGACTCTTTCCGCGTTCCCGCCAAAACTCACCTCCACTGTCATAGGCCTTAGTCACAATCAAAGACAAATAAACATTAATAAAAAAGTTCTATTTATATGTACATATTGTAGGTTTTTTTTTTGTGTTGAATATTTGACATCCTACTGATAAAATTATTATAAATGCGAAAGTTTGTGAGTGTGGATGTATTGTTACTCTTTCACGCAAAAACTACTGAATGGATTTTGATGAAATTTGGTATGGAGGTAGCCGACCGACCACTCTGGATTAACACATGAAATTACTGGGCTGTTGGCTGTTTACTTGGTGGTTGATCTCCTTAGCAGGAGGTCATCTAGGTGGTACCACCACAAACATTACTGTGTTCCGGTTTGAAGGGTACTGCATCTAGCGAAATTACTGGGCTGTTAAGACTAACCATCGAAAGTCCCAAAGTAATGAGCACCAAAGCAGCGATGCCCTGGACTTTGTTTTGTAACTCAAAGTTCTGTGTACCGCTGTAATGGTCATGGACAGGCGTTATCTCTTACCATCAAGAGAGCGTCTCGATCGTGTCATTACTTTTAACATATAAAAAAAAAACAGGCTACTTTTTATCTCGAAAACATGAAGCGGGTAAAAAAATAAAAAAATAATATCGTAGAACATTACACACAGCGTCATCCGACCCCAAACGAAGCAAAGCTTGTACTATGGAAATCAGATAACTGATAGAATACTTAAATATATATTTTATTATAAATATATACAAACATACTTATAATATATCTATACTATTTTAAAGAAGAAATATTTAATTGTTTGTTTGTATTGAATAGGCTCCAAAACTACTGGACCGATTTCAAAAATTCTTTCACCGTTGGGAAGCTACACTATCCCCGGGTGATATAGGCAACTTTTTATCCCTGTTTTCCCACGGGAACAGGACCTACGCGGGTGAAACCGCGAGGCGTCCGCTTGTGTAATAATACTTTCCATTTAAAAGTTACCTTGAAGATATCACTTTTAGCGATAAGGCCGTCAATTGTTAAACTAGATTTTTTACAAGTTTATTTTTGTTTGTTTTTTATCAGATATACTATTATGAAAAAAAAATTGTATAGTATTGTATTATAGTGTATTATTATTATTAGTTTTTATTATGTGAAAAATAAATAGTTTATCTTTGTATCTATCCCTAGGTGAAGTTATCTGCTGCTGACTGGATCGAGCATCCAGACCGGTATCTACTGGAATTAGCGGGTCGGCCCCAGTACAACAACTCTGCTAGCTAACCGGACCGGGACTGAGTCAGAACCGCGGGACTGAGCCGGTACTGACGTGGCCGTGAGGCGGTACTGACGTGGGATTGAGCTGGCACCACGCCGGGACGGACTGTTGCGGTTTTGAGATATGATCAACGAGGACTGAGCCAATGCTTACGTGGGGCTGAGTCTTTACTGTGTTTAGACTGGTGTGATTTTGTGACATGATTATCATGGACTGAGCCGGTACTGACGCGGGACTGAGCCAGTACTGACGTGGGACTGCGTCGGTACTGACGTGGAACTGCGCCGGTACTTACGTGTGACTGAAGCCGGTGTTACATTGGGGCTTAACATGATATCGAGTCAGATCTGACAGAATACTGAGCCAGTGGTTACGTGGGACTGAGTCAAGTCCGGCACAGGACTGATTTATTACCGGTATAAGATAAAATCATCACAGCTGCATGAAAAATTCGCATGATTAATCTGGAAATCGGTGTGAGTGTAGACGGACGTGAGATGCGCAAATTGTGGTTAACAGACATTTTAATAAAGATGTTATTCAGGGTTATGAGCTTTGGGTGTACTAAGCCAAACGGGGGTAATTGTCATCGTTTTGAACAACTTCTGCTATAGCCAACAATATCAAGGTACTTTTTATATAGAACAGCTGATTTTTTTGTTCACGATTTGAGAGTAGGCAGTGCCCATACAATGACCCCCTTCCGGCTTAGTACACCCGAAACTTATAACCCTGTATATTTCGCATTACTGCTAATTTATGTAATTATAATGTAACGAATGTCTGATGCTATTATATATTTGATAAAGACAATTATATCAGATTTTAATAACAAAATTAGACCACTGCACTGACTTCTCCAATAATTCATGTTCTCCAGTGGGTACACTTATAAACATAGACTAAAATTAATCTATGCTTAAAATTTTCATGTCAACTAGCACACGTGAAATGTGAAAATAAGACTATTATAAGCTAAGATTAGCTTTAAGTCACACTTATAGGTAATACCATAATGTCTTGAAATTCTGTATTTATGAAGTAAAAAAAATGATATCAAACGATCTTTTAATATTTGTAATAACGATCGAAGTTTTTTTTATTTTTTGCGTAAGACGCTTGTAAACGTTGCTTAAAATTAATCAACGCTTAAAATGCTCACTCAAGTTCTCGCTGACGTAAAATGTATAATGTCACGTGGTAATGAAACATACTACTTTAAGCATAGTTTAATTTTAAGAGTTTTTTTTTGTTATAAGTAAAGCCTTAATTGTTATGTGAAAAAAGTGTAAATAGTACCATAGAGTGCCTTTTCGTACCAAACCTAGTGATTACAATTTAGCTATTAGTCAAAGTTCCAGTCTAGGCCAAAATGTTTAGTACGATTTTTAACATTTTAAAGATTAAACGACTGTTAATTAAAACCAATACGCATTATATTTTAAATAACACGAAATGTTTCTTTAATCGTATATTATAACTACGAATAAAAAAAAATAAGCCAAAATATATTCCAAAATTTATTTCGTAAGAAATTTTACAGAAAAAAATAACAGTTAAACACTTTACAAAAAATATTTTTATTCTGAAAAAATGAAGTAAATTTTAAATATACTTTCATCTAAGGTTTGTCTGGATTCGATCCAATTAACAAAATTTAATTAAAATGAGATAATGTATAATTATGTATTACAATTATTATTATACATTATTCTTTTACATATACCCAAATAAAAAAAAAATTAATTAAAAATTGTCCTGTAATAAATATTTTTTTACCTGTTTATTTTTTAAGTAAATCAATAAGTTATCTTTAACCAAACACTCCTTTTAATATTTTTGATCACTCCTTTAAATATTTAATCTCGTTCGTCAACAAAATACATATTTATTTAATTTGTTTAAAATAATTCATTTTAAAACTTTAGTAAAAAGTTATCCCAAGTCATGTATTGATGTAACATTTTCCCATTACTAACTTATATAGTTGTTTGCTCAAAGAGATGATTCCATTTGGGCTTAAGATGGTGAATCTCAACATGAGTATTACGAAATCTTCGTTCCTAGTTGTACCTATAGCCCGTAATAATATTGACTCACAACATAAATAGGTACCTAAGTTAAGTAATTTGTATTACTTTACGCTACAGCTTTCAAGAGATAACCACAAATTTGAATAAACAATATAGAACACATTTTTTGTATTAATTTTCTAAGTACAGATAGTTATAATCCCAAGAATGAGCTTGCGTTGCCGGTGAAGGAAAACATCGTGGGGAAACTATAGCATTTTTTGTGGGTCTAGCTGCGCCCCGCGGTGTTACATACAGCGAAAAAGCATTGCATCTTTTATGCACAGAGTTGCTAGCTGTAGCAACTCTTTAGAAGATTGTTAGAAAGGCTGGTATTGACGCATACGTATAGACGCTGGGTGGAAATTGCCGCCTAAGCTTGTTATTTGTTATTATTATTCCGTAAGCTATGGATCATTGGTCTGGAATAAAATTTATTATTATTTATTTATTATTGTTAACCGCTACATGTTTTCGGGATAAAAAGTAGCCTATGTGTAAATTTAGGGTCTCAGCTACCTCTATACCAAATATCATCCAAATCCGTTTAGTAGTTTTTGCGTGAAAGAGTAACAAACATCCATCCATCCAAACGTTCACATTGATAATATTAGTGGGATCTTCGACTATAATTTCGGCCTCGTTCGGTGGCCTTCTTCATGGAGGCAAAGAGAAAAAAATCGCCAAAACCACGTCAGTTTTCATAGTAAAATGGTGGTGGGTACTCTTTAGTATTCTGCTGGGAAACTACCACCCTCAAGTTGATTCAAGTCTGCCGCCAAGCACCTAACGGTGTCCGTCCAAAGCATCCGCCTCACTTGAAAGTCTGTTGGGACAAACTATAGAAAGTCTCAAAGTTATGAACACCAAAGCAGCGATGCCCTGGACTTTGTTTTGTTACTCAAAGATCTGTGTATCGCTGCAATGGTCATGGACATGCGTTATCACTTACCATCAGGAGAGAGTCTCGTTCGTCTCATTAGTTTTTACGTTAAAAAAAACTTTGTTCTGATACTCAAAGTTCTATGTATTGCTGCAATGGTCATGGACATGCGTTATCTCTTACCATCAGTAGAGCGTATCGTTCGTTATTATTATTTTTACATTTACTTTTGTCAGTTCATTCCAGGCTAGATGAGCTGTGGTCAAAAACCTAGCCTGTCAGCCGCATAAATAAAAGGCATTATGTTTATTTTCACATAATTATATATATTTCAATTGATTTCATTCAATATTCGTAAGGTTCGATGTACTGCTGGCATATGCCCATGTATGCCACAGCGACTTGTCTTATCTTTCGTTTCCTAAGGTTCATACAATTCAACTTACACACGTTTGTGTACGACCTCCCATCCGAACCGCACACTGGTATGTACACTCTGGGACAATATTTACAAGTTACATTAGCTTCTAGTGGCGGCAAGTTATCTACTAAAAACTTCATGTAAAAGTTCTGAAATACTTCTGGTCGCGGGGGTTTCAGCTTTAGAACTGCTTCAGTAGTTGTTGTGGGTATCGTTCTGGTGGTAGACGTTGTGTTTCCGACATAATCAAACAATCCAGTAGTACCACCCAATGCAATACTTTTGTAAATACCTTTCGGATCTTTAATTATTGTACCATTGGGACCCAGTGAGAATGTATAATTGAATAGTATAAAATTTCCGTGAACGTCTTTGAAATAATTGCCGTTTTCTTGGTCTTTGTAGAACGTAATTTTTTTCTTCTTCCTTTTTCTGATGTACCATTCCAATTGGTGCGCCGGTATCTCTGGCAGTATTGGATCGTAGTCCGACAACTGCATTTTCGGCGCGTAAATATTGGCAGCCTCTGGGTTTTGCTTCTCACTCAGCGTTATAAAGATTAAAACGATTACCACTGAAACAAATACAAATCATTTATTGATAACACCAAAGTTACAGGTCATTTTTCCATTCATATTTAAAAATATCAAAATCATAACATATGTCAAAACAATGAACATGAAAATGTCAATGAAGTAATAGGTATGTCACATATAAAATAATTGTGTCAATACCATTAAATGTCGATAAAAACAAAAATACTATAATTACTTACTAATAATTCAATAATCTCTTAGTTTTAAATAATCGTCAAAGTCATAAAACAAGGTCTCGTGAAGCCAAGATCTTAGTTTGAAGCACGCGATGGAAGGAGGATAGAGGAAACAAAACCGAATTGTGCTTACAAGATGATCGTCATTCTGGATAATTAATCGGTGCGGAAGGAGCACGACTTCTACTGTGGAGACTAAGTATATATTAAAAAAATATCCAACTGATAGCCAGTGGCGGATTAATACATTTGCCGCCTGTAGGCTATTAAATTTTTGCCGCCCGTACCAACCAATGCAATTCAATACCTACCCTAGTTTACAATTATAAATTATCTACTTAATTACATTTTTAATAACATTACACAAACACAAATTACATTTTAACATTTAAATAATTTTATTTGACATTTATGATATTGACATCCATTCCAATTATTATTAACTAGCAGCGCCCCGCGGTGTTACCCGCTACATGTTTTCGGGATAAAAAGTAGCCTATGTGTTAATCCAGGGTCTCGGCTACCTCCATACCAAATTTCATCCAAATCCGTTTAGTAGTTTTAGTTTTTGCGTGACAGAGTAATAAACATCCATCCATCCAAATTTTAACATCTACACTAATGTTCTAAAATTTATTTAACAGAAAGTGTTAGGCACATATACAAAGAAAAGAAAACAGTGAAAGGAAGTGTAGGGAAGCTACACTATCCCCGGGTGACATAGGCTAGTATTTATCCCTGTATTCCCACGGGAACGGGAACTACGCGGGTAAAACCGTCTGCTAGTTTATAATATTAGTGGGGTACTATTATTACTTTGACATAGCGCGGTAGATTCGCATTCCGAAGGGCGTGGGTTCAAACCCCAACAATGACCCTGGTCACAAACATCAGTCAGGAGTTGCTTTGCACACATAGAAACCCAATGGACGTCGCGTACGCGCTGAGGGAAATATACTCCGGTATATATTCCTCAGCTCCCCGTATTAAATCCCTTGAGCACAGACGGTACAAGGGAGCGCAAATACCCATCACCCTTCCCAACACACTTTTCTTAGTGCACACTCAAGAAGAAAAGGAAACCCTCATCAGCCTAGGGTATGGGGGAGGCACGGGGTCGCGCACTCTTACCATCCATGAAGCTCAGGGGTTAACGTACGAGTCGGTAATCGCCATAAAGACCAAGCCAAAAATGAAGCTGCACGAGAGCGTGTCGCATGCGGTCGTCGCAGTATCACGGCACACCGGGACCTTCGTCTATTACGCCGACAATACTGAAGACGATGCTATCTGTCGGTTCGTGCGTCGTGCGTCGGCTGCGTCACCGAAGACCATCAAAGAATATAATTTGCAGATGGCCATCAAAGATCGGAACACGGCGGTGATGGAGGCCTTGAGTCGGGAGGAGGCGATTTCAAACGAAAACTCATGTAAATAGAAATAAGGATTGTGTGTATGCCTCGAGCATTCATGCTCACCATCGAAGGCTCCTTCTTGCGGCGGCGTCGTGTGTCGGGTCGCTCTCTTCCCTCAGATATGGTTGAGGAGGGCGATGGCTGGCACATGCGTCATACTCGTGATCGGGTGCTGCTTGCGGGTCGCTGGGCTGCTCGCGGTATACACACAATCTAGTACCTACTTTAACCTTAGATTAAGATCCTACTAACCTCTCCTCTTTTTGTAATGTAAAATTGTAAAAAAAAAAAAAATTTTTTGTAACTAAAGTTGACAAAGGTCACGGACCCCAGCGTCTGTGGAGCGTAAAATAATAATAAAAAAAAAAAAAAACCCCAACAATGAGCTTGAGCTGCCGGTGAAGGAAAAACATCGTGAGGAAACCATAGCTTGGTAGGGTACTTTCTAGTACTCGGCTGGCTAGCTACCACCCTCAAGTTGAAAATCTGCCGCCAAGCACCTAACGGTGTGTTCCGGCAGCCTCACTTGAGAGCCAGTTCCATTCCAGGCTAGATGTGCTTTACCATCTTCGACCACACCTTCACTTAACATCAGGTGAGCTGTGGTCAAACACCTAGCCTGTCAACACTAAAAAAAAAACATAGATTAAATTTACTATTATTATTTTGACATTAAATTACGTAATTTGAATTACATTGCAAATCATTTGTACGCCCATTGAGGCAAAATATGTGATGTCACCTAAGACTATGTAACCACTCATGTTTATGAAAATAAATATATCTTTATTTTCTTTGTCAATGAAATTGCATTTTTATTATTTGTGCTCATGCTAATCATTGTTGTAGTAAATAAGTATATTTAGGTACTTACAAAAAGAAATAACCAATATCCCTTTCAAAGCCATCTAGAATTATTATCGATTTCTCCCTTGCTGCCATAAATTTTATTCGTATGTAACTGTATGTAACAGTTAACTTTAATTAAGCTTTCGCTTTGTAGTAGATAAGGCAAGTCATTTGAAAAATTGGCTTATGGCCTATTAATTAATTTAACGTTTTATTAGTACTTTTAGGTTGTAAGTGTGTAGCCAAGCAGGCACTGGGGCACAACCCCCCCATGGACCTTCGAATAATTTGGAAATTTATTTTGATAAGTAGGTACCAGTCAAAATTAGGAAATAGGTAAGCAGTCATACTATTCATGAGTAAGTATACTATTCGCTAGTAAATTGTCTAATGACGCTAACTGTTAACTGTACTCATGCAAACTAAGATCTTGGCTTCAAAAGACCTTGTTTTATGACTTTGAAGATTATTTAAAACTAAGAGATTATTGAATTACTAGTAAGTAATTATAATATTTTTGTTTTTATGGACATTTAACTATATTGACATAATTATTTTATATGTGACATATTACTTCTTTGATATTTTCATTTTCATTGTTTTGACATATGTTATGATTTTGATATTTTTAAATATGAATGTAAAAATGACCTGTAACTTTGATGTTATTAATAAATTATTTGTATTTGAAACGAAATAGATTTTTTTACTGACAAAAATACTGTATACATTAATTTTCAGTTATAAACTTAAAGTGTCCTAATTCTACGAACGTATTAGTACTAACTCGTTATTCTATGGTAGGTAGATAATTATATTAGATTTGCGATCGATTGGAATTTTGTCCGATGTTAAAGAAAGTGCGATGAATGATGACGCATGTTTGCTAAGAAGAAATTACTTTTTAATTTACCTACTTGGTGATAGATCTCCTTATTAGAAGGTCGTCTAGGTAGATAACACCGCAGTAGGTTTTTTTGGCGGGAACGCGGGAAGAGTCGTGTAGCTCCGTTGTATTTTTTTCCAAAACTAGTGTTTTGTCGAGTGCTTATGCATAAAAATGGTGGTGTTTTATTCATAAAGTGCCGAATTACAAGCGCGAGTGTGGGAAAATGATATAATGGGGTGAAACACGACTTTTCGTGTTGCTTCCAAAACTCCATCGAAGCTTTATAGTAAAGTCGCCACTACTTTACTAAAGCATGACTGGACTTGACTGACACAGACTGGACTTGACTAAGACTGGACTTTGACTATAACTAGCTACGAGGACGCTTGTTTAATTTTTGAAACTTGAAAATATATAAATACTTGACACTGGCAAATGCTAAAACGCGACGCCAAAACTAAAGAAAAAAAAAAACACCGCAGTAACAGATATTCTGCCGCCCAAGCAGTTGTATGTAAACAATACTATGTTCTGGTTTGAAGGGTACTGCAGCTAGCGAAATTACAGGGCTGTTGAGACTAACCATCAAAGTAATGAGCGTCATACCAGGGATGCCCAGGACTTTGTTTTGGTACTCAAAGTTCTGTGTATTGCTGCAACGGCTATGGGCATGCGTTATCTCTTACCGTCAAGAGAGCGCATCGTTCGTCTCATTACTTTTTACATTAAAAAAAACTTGGTTCTGCTACTCAAAGTTTTGTGTATTGCTGCAATGGCCATGGACATGCGTTATCTCTTACCATCAAGAGAGCGCATCGTTCGACTCATTACTTTTTACATTTAAAAAAACTTTGTTCTGCTACTCAAAGTTCTGTGTATCGCTGCATTGGTCATGGGCATGCGTTATCTCTTACCATCAGGAGAGCGTATCGTTCGTCTCATTACTTTTACAAATAAAAAAAAGTCAGTTTGTTCCAGGCTATAAAAAAAAGCATGGGTATCATAAATTGTGGATATGTAATTACGCACTGTTTTGCCATGATTATTTTGCAATTATACCGATTATTATTACAGTACGGTGGTGTTATCAAATACGGTGCATTAATGGATTTGCACAATTCAACTTCTCGCCCATAATAATGCAAATAAGTACAAGGCGGGGTGAAACATCGAGCGACTCGGTCACCGGGTGGATAAATCAAATTTATTTTTCTAGCGATGATAGCGAACAGTAAAGACCTACCTGCGAACGTTAACATCTATTTCATATACTCGCGTTTATTAATTCATTTTTGTGGTAAAAATTAACATTTTTGTGTTTTAATAGTGATATTCCTAAACAGTTTCGCTCAACAGACATAGTGAAGTGACTATTATTGCGATTTATCAGTGCATTACAATAATATTTACAACAATTAGCAATTTTTGTCGGTGTCTCGCAAAATTACATCTACCTACCTAATCGGGCGCGACTTACGCCGCCGTTCCATCGCTCGATGCAGTGCGCTGTACATCGACGAGTTGTCTAGCGTGCTATTGTTGTCTCCTTATAATACAGCAATGAATGTACAAAAATGCGCTGGATGCCACAATCAAGTCAAAGGAATTAATTTCTTGCTATGTTGCCGTTGCTCCGACAAATACCACTATACGTGTCTAAACTTTAATAAGCAGGATTTTAGCGGATTCACAAAGGACTTTAAGGAGTCGTGGGTGTGCCCTACGTGCCGGTGTAAGGAGCCGAAACCGGGCGACAATTCTAACACACCAATTCGTAGCACATCATACCCGTCGCAGAAACTCGCTACGAGCGCTGCATTGGTGGCAGCGCCGCCGCCGCCGTCAACAAGGGGGCCCACGCCGACTGACGAGTTTGTAACTCAGCGCTTAAGGCCGCATAGTACCTGTAAGTGCTCCTGCATTTCAGCTGAAAATATCCGTGACATCATTAGAGAGGAACTGGACAGGAAGTTTAACACTCAACTTAATGACTTTAAACTGAAACTTGTTAGTCTCGAGGAGTCACTTGACTTTCACTTCACGCAGAACGACCAACTCAGAAGCGAAAACGAGACGCATAAAGCTTCGATTGCCAAAATCCAAAAAGACTGTGAGGTGCTGCAAACCACCAATAATGACTTGAACCGCCGTTTGCATCTAATCGAACAACTCTCACGCTCCAACAATATTGAAATACAGTGTGTCCCTGAAAATAAAGGCGAAAATTTATACAGTACTGTCCTACAGTTAAGCAAAGTTATTAAATGTCCTGTAGCCGAGTCTGACCTTCAATATTGTTCTAGAATTGCTAAACTAAATAACGAAAATCCTCGTCCCAGATCTATACTGGCAAAGTTCAGTAGTAGACGTCTTCGCGACGAGTTTCTCGCATCAGTCGTCAAATACAATCGAAACAACCCCACAGACAAGTTGACCACGAACCACCTAGGCATTGGCGGCCTGAAGAAGACCCCCGTGTTCGTGACGGAGCATCTTACACTTGAGACCAAGACTTTGCACGCCGCTGCGCGCCGCGCGGCACGGCAACTAAACTATAAGTTTGTCTGGGTGCGTGACGGAAAAATTTTTCTTAGGAAAAGTGATACTTCTGGCTATATTCACATCCGCTCCGAAGAGACCTTAAAATCCTTGACTTAGATTGATATTATTTTAGGAATTTGACAATTTAGTAATTTTTTATCTTTTTTTGTAAATTTTTGTTTTTAACCATATATTTTCTCTTAATTTTATGTACAATTCGAATCATATTTCAGGTTCTGTATCTATTTCATTAAATGTATATTACCAAAATGTTAGAGGTTTGAGGCTGAAAACTGTAAATCTGTTCAACAATGTAATCTGTAACTCTTATGATATTGTTGTGTTGACGGAAACGTGGTTGAACGACTCTTTTTACGATTCTGAGCTTTTTGATGATCGCTATGTGGTCTATAGAAGGGACCGGGTTGTTGGTTGCGGTAGTTCAAATAGTTTTCATACACATAAATCCATCGGTGGTGGTGTTCTTGTGGCAGTTTCTAGAGACTTGTGTTCTAGGCGCCTCTCTTGTTCTGAATCCAGATGTGACGACCTGTGGGTTTGTCTGGAGGTTGAAAGTCCCGATGGTAAGCCAATCAAATTGTACCTTTGTGCTGTCTATCTGCCGTCGCCTTTGAACAAGGAGGTTCTGTTGGAGTTTATTAATAACTCTAATAAAGTCATGGAGAGGTACTCTATTGATAATGTGGCCTTTATGGGAGACTTCAACATGGGTAAGATACCTTGGTGCACTCTTGATGAAATTTCTGTACCTCACACCGAATCAATGAGCACGTTGTCTGGTATGCTTATCGAATTTGCTTTGCTTAATAATCTTACACAATACAATGGCATATCTAACTACCAGGGCAATACTTTGGATCTAGTGTTGAGTTCTCAGGCTGTCATTAATGTTAAAGAGTGTCTGTCTCCCTTGTCTAGAGTCGATCATTTTCATCCACCGTTGGAGTTTTTGTTTTCTCTTGAGGCCATTGCAAATTTTTCCTCACCTAATCGCGTAAAGCTCTGTTTTTACAGGGCCGATTATATGAATATTATTCGTGACTTAAATGAAGTTGATTGGGACAATGAATTTGCGTGCTGTGGCTCGGTAGACGATATGGTTTCTTCTTTTTATACAATAATTCGTGAAGAAATAAACAAACATGTCCCTAAATCCAAGACTCGTTCTAAGAAATACCCCTTCTGGTTTTCACGTGACCTTATTAATCTATTGCGGGAAAAATATAAGTACCGTCAGAAGCTTCGAAAATTTAACAATAACCCACGAGATAGATTGGCATTTGATTTGGCTAAATCTCGCTCCAATAAATTAAAGAACATCTGTTATAAAAAGTACATTACTCGTCTGGAAAACAGCTTGCGTTCTAATCCCAAACTTTTCTGGTCTTTTGTGAAAAGCAAACGTAACAATAGTAGCCAGTACCCTGCTCAAATGTATTTGCATGAGAAATCTGTGGCAGGTAATAAAAACATTTCTAACCTTTTTGCACATAATTTTGCGTCGGTATATAATAAATCAGATATAAACACTTCCACTGCTACATGTGCTGCACCGGTTCTAACTAGCAGCTTCTTAACAAATGTTGCGTTCAAAGATGATCAGATTTTAAAAGTTTTAAAGAGACTTGATCCTTCAAAGGGAGCTGGTTCCGATGGCATTCCATCGAAGTTTGTGGTCATGTCTGCCCCAGGTTTGATTTATCCTCTGCGACTTATATTTAATGCATCTTTGTGTTCTGGCGTCTTCCCAACTGTATGGAAAAAGGCTCTAATTGTACCTCTACATAAAAATGGACACAAAGAAGCCGTTAACAACTATCGGCCTATTTCAATCTTACCGGTCTTTGCTAAGATTTTCGAGAGTTTGCTAATGCCCATTCTTTCTTGGCATTTCAAAAGTATTATACTTCTGGAGCAGCATGGATTCACCAGATCACGGTCAACGGTAACTAACCTTGTCCAGTTTATCGATAAAATTTCGCACATCCTCGACCAGCGTTCATCAGTGGGTGCTATTTACACCGACTTCAGCAGGGCCTTCGATAAGGTTAACCATCAACTTCTTATTAGTAAGCTTGGTATGTATGGCATTGCAGAGCCCCTGCTGAGTTGGTGTGGGTCGTATCTGCAGGATAGGACATCCGCTGTGGTTGTTAATGGCGAGTCATCGGATTGTTTTCAAGTTCCTTCTGGCGTACCACAGGGTTCACACTTGGGCCCATTGCTCTTCAACATCTTCATCAACGATATAAACCATTGTTTTAAGTACTCACAATTCTTATTATTTGCTGACGACTTGAAATTCTTCAGAGTCATGGATACCTTAAGCGATGTAACAAAAATACAAGAAGATATTAACCGCTTAAACTCCTGGTGCGAAATAAACCAAATGACCTTGAATGTTTCTAAATGTTACGCAATGCATTTCACTAGAAAAACCAAACATGCTGTCAACCCTCTTTTCACTATAAATGGTAATCTGATTTCTAATGTGAGCCTGATTAGAGATTTGGGCGTGATGCTTGATAGCAAACTCCGTTTTCATACTCACATAGACAATATTGTGTCAAAAGGGTTTAAAACCCTCGGTTTCGTCTTGCGTAACTGCAGAGACTTTCGGTCGCCCAGCGTTAAAATCATGCTGTACAATTCTTTGGTTAGAAGCGGGTTAGAGTACTGCAGTGCTGTGTGGAACCCTTTCTACGATGTCTATAAAAAGAAATTGGAAAGGGTGCAGAAGAGATTCATGTGGCACTTAACCTATTCCTGCTTCCTTGCAAAGACTCTGAATAATTATGACGCTAGACTAAAATATTTTAAAATGGAATCCTTAGCGCATCGTAGGCACACACTCGACAATTTATTTTTGTTTAAACTTGCTAATGGAATCCTAGACACGCCTGACTTGTTGTTTGAACTGGGCTTTAACATACCGCGTAGGTTGCACAGGTCTACACAACGTTTTGGTTTGTTCTGCACCCCATACTCCCACTCCAATTTGGGACACTTCGCTCCTCTAGCTAGACTGGCACGTCAACACAACACTATTCATAACATCGATATCTTTTCCAACAGCTTGCTCGCTTTCAAAGATTCTATTAGGTCCTTGACACCATGAATTATTTCTTTTTATATTATTATTATTCCTTTATTTAAAATTATTATGATTCTTATATTGTTTAAATTTAATTTAATTTGTATTATTTAATTTGACTTATTGAAAATTGACATATTTATCCATTGACTATCTATTTAGCTGACATTTCTTAATTTTGTAAATAATTGTTAACTTATTGCATGTTGTCGTCACCTGTAACTGCTATCACATCTAGTTTTGTTTTTTTTTTTGTGTTAATGACCGCCATTACTGTTGTGATGTGTATAGTGTTGGTGATCTAATAAATAAATAAATAAATAAATAGATAGTTCTGTTGTTAACGCGGTCGGTTACGATTAGCTTGTGCGGTCGGTGAAGAAAAACATCGTGGGAAAACCATAGCATTGTCACCACCATTCATTCAATAAGTAAAGAAAATCCCTGATAATAAGATATCGGTTTTTGTAGCGATGATAGCTCAGTGGTTGGCGCGGCCGGTTCCTACGCCGAAGGGTGTAGGTTCAAAGCCCAATAAGCTTGAGCTACCGGTGAAGAAAATCATAGCTTGGTGGTAGGGTACTTTCTAGTACTCAGCTGGCTAGCTACCTCCCTCAAGTTGAAAATCTGCCGCCAAGCACCTAACGGTGTGTTCCGGCGCCCTCAATTAGCCAGTTCCATTCCAGGCTAGGTGTAGGCTAGCAAAATTAATGGGTTGTTGAGACTAACCATTAGAAGTCTCGAATTAATGGGCGCTAAAGCAGCGATGCCCTGGACTTTATTTTGCAACTCAAAGTTCTGTGTATTGATCCAATGATCATGGACATGCGCTATCTCTAACAATCAGGAGAGCGTATCATCCCTTTTAAAGGTGTGCTCTACAACCTTCGGCTAGACCGTTTAATCATCCGGTGAGCTGTGTTCAAACACATAATAGTTAAAAAAAAAATAATAATTGAGTTGATAATTGACGAAGGCAGCAAAAATTTAATAACCTATACTTGTAATGTATTAATCCGCCACTGAACCCCTTCGGGTAATGTTTGTGTTGAACAGTGAATAGATGTTTGTGTTGTCGGAACAGTGGTCGCCTGCTGGTCGCTACCCGCTCGCAGTGCGGCACCACCGCGTGACCAGTGGAGCGAGCCGGCTCCGCGAGGTTGCGTCACTCGACACACTGCCCCGCGATCGTTGTTTGAACACCCCGTTACACTTCACACTTTTTGCGACCTAGGAACTTAATAATATAGAAACGGATGCTTCGTTGTTTAAGCACCCCGTTACATTTCGCGCTTTTTGCGACCTATTAACATAATTATATAGAATCTGATGCTTCGTTGTTTAAGCACCCCGTTACACTTGACAATGGACAATGGAACTAGCTCCATTCCAGGTTGTGTGGTGAGTGAGGCTGTCGGAACACACCGTTAGATGCTTAGCGGCAAATAATCAAATCGAGGGTGGTTCATGTGTATCAATCGATTTTGATGATTCTTTTTTTGCTTGGTAGACCATACTTCAGAACTTGGACCACTTCTAAATCAGAAGTGGTCCCATCATCAATCGAGCGGTTTTTAAAAAATCAACCAAAATTTTAAAATTGTAACTAGCTATTACATCGATGATATTTTCGTTTACTCCGAAACCTCGCTGTTTCATTGGAGCAGTGCGTTTAGTTGGTAGTGCCTAAGGGTCATGGAGTCGGTTTTTAAAATTGTAAATTTGTATATTAATATGACGGCACGATCTTCCTCCATCCTTTTGAGATGCCAACGAAGCCTTTGGGGTTATGTCTGTCATTACGAAGGACTTTGCATATCAATCGATAGAGCGCTGACCCCTGGGTCGCTTCCGATCGGGTGCGTCCTACCGGGACGTTATCAGCTTTCGACGCCGCTTTCTTATCACTAACTGTAATGTAGCGATGGTAGCTCAGTGGTTCGCACGTTGCAGGGTGTGGGTTCATATTTCACCATTCACAATTAATTAATTCGAAACGAAGTAATTCGCCAGAGAACTAAAGTCATTGGCATAGCTCAGCGTATTAGCAAGCTGAAGTGGCAATAGGCTGGACATATCTGTCGCAGAACCGATAACCGCTGGGGTAGACGTGTTCTAGAGTGGAGACCGCGTATTGGCAAGCGCAGCGTAGGACGCCCTGAGACTCGATGGAGTGACGATATGACTGAGTGGCGTGTCTTGGGAGAGGCCTATGTCCAGCAGTGGACTAATATAGGCTGGTGATGATGATGATGATGAATGAATGAATTGATTCAGGCGTTACTTTGCTGAAGTTCATTTTGAGTATTCAAGAGATATATTTTTAGTGTATTTCCGCAGTATTTCTCGGCAATGCGCTCGAAGAGTTAGAGTTAAAACGTCACTTTATTCTATTATCAATAGTTTTCGCAGTGCATGCTAAGGGGTTTTTTGAAAAAAAAATCACGGCTTACATTATTGAAGTTTCCATGCGGATCCCTAACTGTTTTTTAAATAAAATATAGCATATGTTCACCACGGATAATGTATCATTCTAATAATGAAAGAGTTATTAAGATCGGTCCTGTAGTTTCGGAGCCTATTCAATACATACAAACGAAAAATCTAATCTTTCCTCTTTATAATTAGTGTTGATGTAGATTTAGTAAGAAGACAGTCTATTTATGACTAGGCATGACGTAACGTTTAGCCTACGTTTAGAGTTGTCTAGGTAGATAGTATAGTTCTTTACTCGTGGATATGTCGTAGATAAATAACTACGTAAGATTCTAGATTTGTAAGCAAAAGTGAAAGCTTGGTTGTAATGTTGGGTACATACCTGCGGGGGTACCGTGAGCTCTGATTGCCATTCAAATTAGGTCACCACTTTTTGATGTGAAACATCAATTGACGCACCTTTACAGTAAAATAGGCTTGTATGCCGTGACGGGAGACGGCGTGACGTTCTCGCCTTTTGTGTGTAATATACACTTTGATGCTTCTCTGTGAGAGCTGCGTATTAATTAAATGTGTCACACCTAAAATTACTGGGCTGTTGGGACTAACCATCGAAAGTCTCATAACGAGCGCCAAACCAGCGATGCCCAGGACTTTGTTTTGCTACTCAAAGTTCTACGTATCGCTGCAATGGTCATGGATAGGCGTTATTTCTTACCTTCAGGAGAGCGTCTCATTCATCTCATTACATTTACATTAAAAAAAAATTATGTAGGTTGTGGGTTTGATTCCCAGCAGGAGAAACCATTTGCGTGATGATACAGCTTTGTTCTGTTTAAGGATATAAGTATGTATTAAAAAAGTAAACAAATATTTTATTAACTAGCTGGTTCCCATAAACAAACTTTGCATAATTTAGGGATAGATGACACTTTGTGAAAAAAGAAAATTCTGAGATATTTTGGCGCTGTGTCCTACAATATTAATTTTATTTTATTTATCACTAGCTGCGCCCCGCGGTGTTACCCGCTACATGTTTTCTGGATAAAAAGTAGCCTATGTTCTAATCCAGGGTCTCAGCTTAATACCAAATTTCATCCAAATCCGTTCAGTAGGTTTCGCGTGAAAGAGTAACAAACATCCATCCCTTGGGGAAATTGGCAGTTCTTGTACAACTGCCTCTGCCCTGTTGCTAGCTGCAGTACCTTTTAAACCGGAACACAGTAATGTTTACCGCTTGGCGGCAGGATATCTGATACCGCGGCAGTACCTAAACTACCTCCTGCTAAGGAGATGAATCACTAATTAAAATGTTTATTCGAAGCAGTTAATATATCGAGATGTGAGTTGAAGCTGTCAGTTTGGGGGCATTCTCCGTGAGCGGTATTGCCTCACAGTCTAAGCCCGCGTCGGTCACTCAGTGCCCAAGCGGCCACCATGCGCGCGCCTCGTTCCCGCTCAACATTCGCGTTCGCGTTCGCGTTCGCGCTCGTGTTCGCGCTCTCCGTACGTGTCATCAGCGCGGAAGCCGACACTCTTACGGGTACGAGAAAAAGTTGTGTTGTGATTATGCATCAATTATAAGTTTTGGTTCTTTGGCAAAAGGTTACAACTAAACGGGTGTTTCAGATATTTTTGTGTTTTCTTTTACCCGACTGCGGTAAAGCCAATGATATGTGTTTGTATGTCAGTTTCTATGTGTGTACGGATTAACCGATTTTGATAATAAATAAATTGATGTATATTAGTTAGATTCGTCTTTATTGCGAGTGTATCACTGAATGTGTTAAAGTTATAAAAAAAACCAAAATGATGAATTTTGGCGCCACAATGTATCTTTTTTTTTTTAATTTTAAGCTTGTGTAATCATAAAGTAACGCGTGTAACATAATTTAGTTTTTTAAACAAAACTGCTGAAAACAAATTACTGTATGAAGTTAAGGACCTCTTTTCATGTTTCAAACATTTGCCGACAGTCCTGTTAGTTCATTGGTAGAATGTCTGCTTCAAGAGCTGTAGGGTAGGGTAGGTAGGTTCGATTCCCACACGGCAAACATTGTGTTGTAATGTTGTTAACAAATGTTTGTTCTGTGTCTGGATGTATCTATTATTAGTACCTATGTATTTACAAAACAAAAACTAATCAGTTATCTGTCTTCCATAGTGCCTACAAGCTCTGCTTAGTTTGGGGTCAGATGGCGCTGTGTATTGTCCTGCGATATTTTTTTTTTGTTTTAGTAATTTTTTATACATTTTAAGGCTATTTGTGGTAATTAAATATCACTTTTGTACCTAGAAGTACATTTTGTTCAAATGTTTTCTATTGACAAATTATATTTAAGGCCCTTATTTCTGACGTTTAGCGAGAACGTTTGTTAGTTAATCATCACTCTAATAGCGTGTCGTATAAGGTCTCATTTGCCGGAGCAAAATATTGCAATTACGCAAGTTCTTGCGTGCCAAACTGCAATTTCACATTACTCGAAAGCAAACAACAAACAGCCCCGGAACTTGATAGTGGCGCCATCTCTCCAGTGTTTGAAATAAATAAATAACGTAGGACTATACACAGAGCGCCATCTGGCCCCAAACTAAGCAGAGCTTGTGTGATGGAAGTCAGAGAACTGATAGAATACATAAATACCTTTTTTTTGTAAATACATACTATACAGAACATCCAGACACAGAACAAACATTTGTTTATTCACAAAATGTTTGCCCTGAGTGGGAATCGAACTCACGCTCTACAGCTCTCAAGGCAGATATACTACCGATGAGCCAACGGGGCTGTCAAATAGCTAAAAAAGCTCAAAAATATATAAGTGATACCTACATAGACGACCTTCTGCCACGGTAAGATACCTTCATTTTTATTAGAAGCAAGAGAAGGTGGTTCCATTTCCAAACAAACAATTTTTTCCATTTATGGACAAATGGAGCATAATTTTACAGCGAAATCACTGCTGCTGGCATTTATTTTGGTCTTTATTTGCGGCAAATCACAATTGATTTAATACAACAGTTTCATTCAAAAATCATAAAATACATAAATTTGATTTTATGCTTATAATCTACTGTTTTATTCAAGCAATTGTGATTTGCCGCAAATAAAGACCAAAATAAATGCCAGTAGCCGTGATTTCACTGCAAAATCGAATCGAATTTTGTAGCGATGATAGCTCAGTGGCTAGCACGGTAGGTTCGCATGCCGAAGGGCGTGGGTTCAAACCCCAAAAATGAGCTTAAGCTGCCGGTGAAGGAAAACATCGTGAGGTAACCATAGCATGGTGATAGGGTACTTTCTAGTACTCGGCTGGCTAGCTACCACCCTCAAGTTGAAAATCTGCCGCCAAGCATTTAACGGTGTGTTCCGGCAGCCTCACTTGAGAGCCAGTTCCATTCCAGACTAGGTGTGCTATACCATCTTCGACCACACTATCACTTAACATCAGGTGAGCTGCGGTCAAACACCTAGCCTGTCAACCATTTAAAAAAAAAACAAAAAAATTATGGTCCATTATGGAAAAAAATATTTGTATGGAAATCGAATCAATCGATTTAACTCTGGTTTATCGATTGAGTCGTCGAGTCGTGTCGATTCAAATCGGAAAGTTTATATAAGCGACTGGCAACGTTGAAAAGTTAACCAATAAGGTTTTGTAATTCGTTCATTTCGCCATTTTTTAAATTTATTATTAGTAAAAATTTATTTATATTACGTACTAAAATAATAATTAATTTAGATAATAATTATCAAAACATACAATAAATCTCTTTTTAGTGCCACTTCAATATTTTGAAGTTCTCTTTTAGGTGTATAGAATTTGTTGGTCATATATTCAAATTCAAATTCTTTATTTTGCAGAGAATGGGTTACAGAGATAAAAGTCATACGTTGTATAGATTCGTCATGCTCTAGCACCATGGCATGCAAACATTTATGAAAACTTAAGTTTAATTAATTAATTATGTCAATTGAATTGTAAAAATATCATTATAAAAGTGAATAATGATGAAGGAAAACATCGTGAGGAAACCATAGCATGGTGGTAGGGTACTTTCTAGTACTCGGCTGGCTAGCTACCACCCTCAAGTTGAAAATCTGCCGCCAAGCATCTAACGGTGTGTTCCGGCAGCCTCACTTGAGAGCCAGTTCCATTCCAGGCTAGGTGTGCTTTACCATCTTCGACCACATCTTCACTTAACATCAGGTGAGCTGTGGTCAAACACCTAGCCTGTCAATCATTAAAAAAAAAATTATCCTGAGTGGGAATCGAACCCACGCCCTTCAGCTCTTGGAGCAGACATACTACCAATGAGCCAACAGGGCTGTCACAGGTCTGCATAAATATATTACATATTATTGCAGAATACAAATACACAATAGCATACGTCTAAACTATAAATATTTATCTATGCAACACTCCTGGTTAAGAGAAAGCCTCTACGAACAATAGAGATCCTTAGACAGTTAATGAGTGCAATTTATCGTCAAATCTGCTATTGTAAAGCGACCAACTTATCTACCTATATAACGTTGGTCAAATGGTAGAACTAAAAAATACCTTGGAAGATTTTAGTATTGTTTGAAAATTTGCTGCGTTCCGCGGTGTTACCCGCTACATGTTTTCGGGATAAAAAGGAGCCCATGTGTTAATCCAGGGTCTCAGCTACCTCCATACAAAATTTCATCCAAATCAGTTCAGTAGTTTTTGCGTGAAAGAGTAATAACCATCCATCAATCCATCCAAACTTTCCCATTTATAATACTAGCTGCGCCCCGCGGTGTTACCCGTTACATATTATCGGGATAAAAAGTAGCATAATTATGTGTTAATCTAAGGTCTCAGCTACCTCCATACAAAATTTCATCCAAATCCGTTCAGTAGTTTTTGCGTGCAAGAGTAATAAACGTCCATTCATCCAAACTTTCACATTTATAATACTAGCTGCGCCCCGCGGTGTTACCCGCTACATATTATCGGGATAAAAAGTAGCATAATTATGTGTTAATCTAAGGTCTCAGCTACCTCCATACCAAATTTTATCCAAATCCGTTCAGTAGTTTTTGCGTGCAAGAGTAATAAACGTCCATTCATCCAAACTTTCACATTTATAATACTAGCTGGGCCCCGTGGTGTTACCCGCTACATATTATCGGGATAAAAAGTAGCATATGTGTTAATCTAAGGTCTCAGCTACCTCCATACCAAATTTTATCCAAATTAGTTCAGTAGTTTTTGCGTGAAAAAGTAACAAATATCTATCCATCCATTCAAACTTTCACATTTATAGTATTAGTGGGATTAGTGAGTTATTAGTAATTAGTAATAGTACTGCTTCCTTTGTGCTTGGCGGCAGAATATCTGACATTGAAGTGGTATCTCCCTATAAATTCATGGCATACGCAGAGTGCGGCTGCAGACATAGACTCGGTGCTCGCTATCCCGTGCTCATCGAAAAAGTCCTTCTAACTAACTAACGCACATCTTGCTTCGATACACAATCTATCAAAACAAGTAACTGCAATCTGTTAAAACAAGTTTAAAAATTGGCAATAGATTTGTCATAAAATTAAAATTTTATTCATGAGGTTATTTTTTTAATCATAATATATTACTTAATGTTCACGATGCCGACATAAAAATTACAAATTTTTTTTATGTAAAAAAAAAAATGAGACGTACGAGACGCTCTCCCGGTGGTAAGAGATAACGCCAGCCATTGCAGCGATATACAGAACTCTGAGTAACAAAGCCAAGTCCAGGGCATCACTGCTTTGACGCTCATTACTTTCGAGACTTTAGATGGTTAGTCTCAACAGCCCAGTAATTTCGCTAGCTGCAGTGCCCTTCGAACCGGAACACAGTAATGTTTACACACTACTGCTTAGCGGCAGAATAACTAGTACTGCGGTGGTACCTACCCAGATGATCTCCTACTAAGGAGATCTACTACCAAGGAAGTTATCAATAGACATGAATTTAGTACTAATGTTTTTTTCTAATGCCATACGCTAATCGTGTGTAACTCAGATCAGAACCGGTTCAAATATTCAGATCGCGTAGGTTTGAACCGTTGAGCTGCAGCTCAACCGCAGATCAAGCAGCTCAAATCGTGGCTTGCGGCTTATTGAGTCATCGTTGTCGCGCACCCGACCGCAGCTAATCGAACTGAATTGCGAACCGAACCGAAATTGAAAAGTGAACCGAACGGAGCCGATGCGACGCGATCTGTTTTTTGAAGCAGTATGTGTATGAATAAAACAGAACGACTTAGAAAGGGAAGGAGAGCATATAAACAAGATCGAAGATCTTTGGATCCTTAAAATAACAAATATCACCTACGAGTAACGGGATAAACAAGATAATAATTATGTTGATCCAGATAATAAACTATTTATATACAATTTATTTTGCAAATCCTTTCATTTGTTTTAGTATGATTGATTATGAATGATTATATATCCATACATATAAACTTTGGCAATTATAACATTAATCGGAAAACAAAAAATATTTTTTTAATTCTAACAAAATATTTTTTATGGGTAACATATTAATAGGATTCTGTAGTTGAAAAGATAAAAAATCGGGAGACAGGATTGCTAAGTAAGTATCCGAAATACAAATAATAATATCAGTAGATTTCCCGATAAATTGAGAACATTTCCAATTTTACTTCGCTATTGACTAAATGACTCCCTCGAGTTAGTACGTGAACTGATCTGAAATGACCTGTTGAGCCGGTTCAAGTTTTCAGCTCAAGGGTTGAGCTGCGAGCCGCGGTGTGACTCAAGTAAATCTGTTGAGTTACCCATGGCTACCATACGCTATCACACCCTAAGTGCTGAGCTAAATTTCGTTTGTTATTTTGGAGCAAACTAAAATGAAATGTTTTTGTCACAGAATTTTTTTTGTAAAACGCACTCGGTCCAAGATACATGCCTTGTGATTCGTTTTGGGTCTAATAATAACCAATGTATACACTGAATTCCAAATTGTAATGTCCAACACCTTCCTTCATATGTATGCCTATGCATCAATTTCATTGTATTTGTTTTTTTGTATAATATTTGCCTAACCCTTTCTGTGAAATAAATGTATCTTCTCTTATTACTAAAATTTTGAGATAAAGTACCTACTCATTGATTGCCTATATTTCCGCTGCAACCTTCGCAAGTGACTGCATCCTTACTGTACCTATGTAGCTATTTGTCAGATGGCTACATTATTTAAGGTTGTTCGATTTCCATACAAATAAATATTTGCCATTTATGGACAAATGGAGCGTAATTTTACAGTGAAATCACATCTACTAGCATTTATTTTGGTCTTTATTTGCGGTAAATCACAATTGCTTGAATGTAACAGTAGATTATTGGCATAAAATCAAATTTATCAATGATTTATGAATTAATGATTTTAGTATGAAACAGTAGATTATGATAATAGTCTACTGTTTTATTCAAGCAAATGTAATTTGCCGCAAATAAACACCAATCAAATGCCAGTGGCTGTGATTTCACTGTAAATTATGCTCCATTTGTCTATAAATGGCATAAAATTATTTGTATGAAAATCGAACCACCTTAAGTACTTACTACCTACCAAAACCACCGAAGCGGTTAGGGCTTAGGTATTTAGGTAGTATTGCCCAACTCACAGAACTAGTTGTTGACGGTCAACGCACTCTCGCAAGATTTGATTCAAGACAAAACTATTTTAAATTACTAACGAAATTACTTACATTGATGTCAATCTTACAATCTCATTCTCTGTTATGTAATCTTTTATCGCTTCTCGGCCTTTTGGCTAAGATCAAAGTGTAGTAAAGTGTAGTAATCTTATGAAAGCACTAAAACTAGGTAGGTACGTTCCTTTCTTTTAACATTTTGACAAAAGCATGATGACCATTAAAGGTTTGATTAATAATTCAACAACCTACAGTTTCCGTTCATGAAGTATTTCCAGGATGTACGTGTGTATAATTATGTATGCCGTGAGTGTGTTTGTATGTGAAGTGTGCGGAACGACTTTCTTTGATGCGTCTTACTTCTTTCATAACATGGGGACATTTACAAAAGTAAGTCCATTTTGAATCAGAAAAAATACGATGCTGTTTGGAAAATGGAATGATAGGAAAGGTAATTTAAACACTACAAAGCACTGCTAATACTAAATTTTATCATTGTGTGATGAAAGCATATCAGTGTATGCTGCTCGCAAATTTTTTAAAGGATTGTTGTAACATTTTTTTTTTAAATGTAAAAGTAATGAGACGAACGATGCACTCTTCTGATGGTAAGAGATAACGCATGTCCAGGACCATTGCAGTGATACACAGAAATTTGAGTAGCAAACAAAGTCCGGGGCATCGCCGCTTTGGCACTCACTACTTTGAGACTTTCAATGGCTAGTCTCAACAGCCCAGTAATTTCACAAGCTGCAGTCACCTTCAAACCGGAACACAGTAAAGACTGTTGTAGGTTACAGACCAATTGCTACTAAAGGCTTACTTAAAAACGCTACTTAAAATGTTTCAATCAAATCTTAAATGGTTTATTAACTTCTCTGAAAAGGCATATGTAAAAACGAGACAGGAGAATTTAAATAATGATTCACTATTAAGAAAGGAAAAATGTTTTACATAGTTATAACAAGATACACAAAGATCATCAAGAGTTGATATTATACATGCCTAAAACCCCTTCGCTTTACATGCATAACTTGAATGAAGTGTTCGTATTTTGCGCAGATGAGCAATATTACGAGATGCCACCGCTGTTTCACCTGGATGACTACGAGGCATGTCTGGCGCGGCGCGGCGTCTACTGTCTCGGCTCATTCGAGCTGACGCCGATGGCTCACGCGCCAGACCACCGCCTCTACCAGATGATGCAGGTACATAGTACATGACGCAGCGTTGTTCCACCTAGATAACTACGAGGCATGCCTGGTGTGGCATGGCGTCTACTGCCTTGGCCCATTCCGGTAGTCCTCGTGCCAGACCACTGCCTTTTTCGTTTTTAATACTTTTCGAAATACAAATAATAAATAAATAATTATAAATAAAAAATAAATTATTATTATTAAGTTCGATAACAGTACTGTACTAAGCTACCTAAATTGTTCACTGAAAATTGGTGTTCTTCATTTGTAACAGTCATGTATCGTGAAATGTATGAAAACTTATTATGAAACGTATTGACCCGAAAACCTACTGATTTCATTGTCCACACAGGCGTATGCATCGTTTCGTAAATTCAAAACATACAAGTCGAATAAGCGAATCAATTGATATAGCGTAGAGTTAATCATTTGGGTGGGAAACCTTAAAAGGAGTAGAACAGGGCAACAGACAAAATTTTTCTTTATAAAAATCATAATCTTCGGCTAATCACCATACAATGTTTACCATCTTCGACCACACCGTCACATAACATCATTTAAGATGTGGTCGAACTAGCTTGCTACTAGTTAAAAAATATCATAACTATTAATTTATTTGACGTTTTAAGCACACAAAACTTTATGTAGGTCAGCGACCAAAAATAAATCATTATAGCTTGGGCGTTAACCCAAAGAACGTAATAATGTATAGGTCAACGCCCAGCAAGTCCAAAAGTAGAGATGGTGAACGACTTATTTTTTTCGTTTACCTTGAAGAAGTTTGGTAACAGCTGTTAGGTAACCTCACGCCGCAGTCGGCCGAATGTAACGTAGCATAGAGCAGCGGATTGTTTGATAAGTTGTAATACCCCTAGTATATTGTGTTGAATCAGTTGTCAGCCTTGCACTTGACTTGCGAGACGAGGATTGATTGAATACTTTTTAGGGTTCCGCGTACAAAGGATGCTAACAAGACTTTATTACTAAGTCTACACTGTCTGTCTTTTCTTTCAGTCACATTTAAATAGCAGCAGAGGGTTACGTAGAGCTGTAGTCGAAAGGATTCTTGTCATTATATCAACGTGATCAACTTTTGCTATCGACTAAAAAAATCAAGTGCTTCACTTTTTTTCTATGGTGGTTTTCGCTATTTTATGATAAGAAGAATAAAAGTTGATGAACAATGATCTCCTTTCGGCTTACAACGACCGTTGCTCGTAACCCCATAGCCATTAGTAAGATGTTAATAACTAAGCAAAGCTAAACAATACGTTACGACCGTTTTATAGTCAAAAGCTTATTGTCCTCGGAACTAACAAAAATTTTTGCTTTAGAAAATTGACACAATACCTGCTAATCCAAAAAATCTATTACCCTACTGACTTAAATAGGTATCTACAAATAACAGAAAGTACCTACGCCATTTTCTAAAAAATATTATCTACTTTCTAGTATTTCTAGAATTTCTAATGCAATTTTAGATTGAATGCAATGACGTTCTAAAATAGCAAATATTACCCCACTCTACTATAGCGAGGCTATTGAATCAAAAAGCCGCCCAAAACACAAGCCAAGATGATATAAAAAAAATAACATTGCTAATTTTATTTGAAGAGGTCGTCCATTGATTGTCCAAAGGAAAATTACTTTGCAGAAGTGTAATTTTCCCTTCTCATCAGCAGACTGAATTATGTGTGTTCTGTGCTCAATACTTACGTTTTCTCGCAAACGATACTTGACCTAAATGACCAATCGCTTCGCTGTGTTTTTTTTTTATGTAATCATTTTTTAACATTTCAGTTGAAGCAGACCAACTTCATACAAATATAAATATTTAATTGGTAACAAGTTCAGATTATTTTTTAATCTATATAAAAAAGTTTAATCTATATATATTTTTTAATCTATATAAATAACGTTAAAAGTGTCAAAATCATTACACATGTCAATATGATAATATGTCAAATATAACAGTTATGCCAGCGTACTGGGAACCGCAGTGATGCCGACTTTGGTTTGCTACTCAAAGTTTTGTGTATCGCTGCAATGGTCATGGACAGGCGTTATCTCTTACCCTCAGGAGAGCGTCTCGTTTGTCTCATTACTTTTTACATAAAAAAACCCTACCGCGCAGCAGCGATCTCGACGGCGTGTTCATTTTATAGTAGCATAGTTTATTTGTTTTGTTTATTTAAATGATTTTGTTTGAATATTTAAATTATTTGTTAAAAATGAATATGTATTAACATAATTATTATGTCAATAGACTAATTTAAATTTCAATTCAATTTCTCTCTTCTAACATGCTAGAAAAGCATGCAAGCAAACAAAATGCATCGCGGCTAGGGGCAGAAAATTCCTTTTTTTATTTTTTGTAAACTTTTAGAACATCAATTTGACGTGTACGATTTGGTCGCGCGATCGAACTCACGCCCTATTAGCTCAGGAAGTAGAGCTTACTACCAAAAGAACTGATTTCTGAAACCTGCCTTTTCTCCTCTCACCACATTATCTTGTCTCCAGGTCTACTCCTCGAACTGGGTAGATCATTTCAACCACACGCGGCTGCATCGTGGACAGTGCGTGAGTGCAGGCTGCCCGTCGTCCGCGCCCGTCACAACCCCACGCACTTTGCACCAGGTACACGCAGAATGGTGAGTCAAGTCTCATTACCACACAAGCCAGCCCAACCATAACCAGCTTTCACAATTGATGAAGAGCTACCTAACGTACTGAATAGCATTTGACTCGAATTTCCAGCCAGCGTCAAACTTGAGCCGCAACAATCTTTTCTTTTTATTGTTGACAGACTAGGTGTTTAACCCCCGCTCACTTGATTAAAACTTTCACTGGCCGCTCTCGTTGTTTGATGAAAGCATATTACTACTATAACTACCAACCACCATTAGATTGACAAATTCAAAAGTTGAATTTAGTAAAGAAAAGTAGAGCGCTCTCAATCTATGGCATATTTACAAGAAATAGAGTATGGTAATGTAAAGGTTTGTAATTAATCGCCGACTTGCCTGATGGTAAACTAAATGTAGAGTTGCAGCTATGTATAGCAATTTAATAACAGAGACTGTGATGAAAAATGGTGTCTATGAGAATGTCTTCAAAAGTGTTTTAAATTATCAAACGGTCTGTCAATGTCAATCAGTGTAATAGTAGTGCAGTACCCTTCAAACCGGAACACGGTAACGTCTACATGCTACTGCTTGGCAGCAGAATATCTGGTACTGCGGTACCTAGACGAACGCTAAGCAGACCTACAACCAAGTAAAACTTGCAGTTAAGAATGTACAGTGCAGACTCCGTTCACGTGTCTTGTTATTGGTTCAGGTTCGCGTCATGCGTGAACGCGAGCACGATGTCTGCGTACAACCTGTCAGCGCGGTTGTGGACGCTGGAGTACTGCCACCGCGCCGGCGCAGCGGGTGCTGACGAGTGGCCACTCGGCGCGAGCGAGCGCGCGCTCGCTGCGCTTGTGGCCGCGCTTCTAGCGCTCGCCGCGCTCTCCACCGGGCTCGATCTCACACTCTCCGACCACGCCAAGAAAGGTACTTACTTTATAGCTCCTAAAGATTCATATTGTCCGACGATATATATATTTTTTTATAATTACAAGGAATAGTTGGTCGGGAATGATGGAAAGGAATAGTTGGGGTTGAAACTTTAGGTCCGTGGGGGCCGGCCGCTCTCGAACTGTATCGGGACCTGGCCAAACGTTTAGAGGAGGCTTCAGGTGACCAGAATGCTGGTATCTACTTTGATCAAAAGCTAAGCATTGCCATCCAGCGTGGCAATGCTGCCAGCATTCTGGCCACATATCCCTCCTCTGACGGACTTTTAGATTAATTGTATAAATTTTGTAAATAGTATTAATTCAAGGAATAGTTTACAGAAAACAATGAAGGCAGCAACAAGTTCCTTTCTTGGGCATCAAAAGAGTAGAGCCGAACAGCATTATTGCATGCAAACAAAGATACATAAATAGATTAACTACTGATAATAATTTTCTTTCCTTGTCGGGAGTGCGACGGATTGTAGTACCTATGTATTAACTAGAAATTGAATAATTTGCTATCGACACGCCAGATATGGCGTAAATCTGAGAAAATGTTTTCAAACAGATAGACGTTAAATTAAATACGTTATCAAAGACTTCCCTACGTTTCTAGATCGCTTCACTTTGGTGTTGGCTCATTTTGAAACGGCTAAACCGTCGACTGGCGCTTCGCATCTGGAGCGTATTGATAAATCCAAGATTAATCGCCGTTAATAATGTCGTAAGCACACCGAAACGAGCCAGCTTTAAATTTAGCAATCTTGTCACGACACCATTCCGCATGGGCCCGTTTTTGAGCCTCGGTGAGGTTGCGGCGACCACCGCGGCACTATCCTCCTCATGCGAAGATAAACGCTTCCCGCTCCAATCTACAGTATGTCCGGAATCTCTTTACATTCGCTTATTCTCTTGAATTAAAATTTTCATAGACACGTTTCCTTCCGTAGCAGCCGTCAAAGAGCGACTACATCTTTCTTCATCCTTCAAAATTAGTAAGCCACGCTTAAATTATCGTTTCATTTGATTTTTAATGTATTACAATACAACAATAGCTACAATAGCTGCCCGGCTTCATGTTGTGGATACTGATGCTATCTCGAACGACATGAGTAATTGCTTTCCTTTAATGAATTGGAAGGGCTTTCTCGTGTTACGGCCGTGGCCTTAAGCCCTGATTTCCAAAACATCAATGAATCACGTGCTAGGCCACGTGGGGTCGCGTAACTCAACGTCGACTAATGGGTGATGATATTGTTGCAATGCAATGTTATGATATAGTGGTTGCGATGTCGGAAATTGCGAAAATCAGATAACGAAGCGAATAAATAAATAAACTTTAAAAAATAAATAAAATGTTGTAGCCATGATAGATCAGTCGTTATCGCGGTCGGTTCCCACACCGTAGGACGTTTTCAAACCCCAACAATGAGCTTGAGCTGCCGGTGAAGGAAAACATCGTGAGGTAACCATAGCATGGTGATAGGGTACTTTCTAGTACCTACTCGGCTGGCTAGCTACCACCCTCAAGTTGAAAATCTGCCGCCAAGCATTTAACGGTGTGTTCCGGCAGCCTCACTTGAGAGCCAGTTCCATTCCAGACTAGGTATGCTATACCATCTTCGACCACACTATCACTCAACATCAGGTGAGGTGTGGTCAAATATCTAGCCTGTCAACCATTAAAAAAAAAGGTGTGACAGATTATAGTCCCAAACTAAGCAAAGCTCATATAACTGATAGAATACTTATATGCTTATTTTTGTAAATACATACAAAGCACCCAGACACGGGACAAACATGATTGTATCGTCACATTAATGTTTGTTCTGGTGGGAATTGAACCCACGCCACTATATTTTGAAGCAGATTTTCTGATCGATGTGTATATGTATGTCCTCTATGGACTCCAAAACGACGTAACCGCCTTTGATGAAATATTCAAGCAATCTTCAAATTAGTCCCGCGACTGATCCCGTGGAGTTTGGTAGCAATTGGATAAATAGTTTTTTAGTGCACCCGTGTGAAATGACCCACAAGTTCAAAATAAAAAGTTTCCGATACGCATATTGTCATACAAGAAACCCTCTGAACTTATTTCCAATAATTGCGTATACTCGGAACTCCAGTGCATGAGGCAGTGCCTTGCGAAACGTTATGTCGTAACAGCGCAGGGCGACCGCTAGACGTCGCCCACCAGCCGACAGCGGCGGCCCCGGCCGGTCTATGGCTATCGTGACCATACGTCCCGTTTGGAACAGGACTTTCTCTTTTTTCTTCCTGATGTCTCTGAGACAAGCTTCGGGATGGCGATGGTCTTTTAACTAAAGTTACCGGCACAACCCAGCGAATCAACAAGTTGAATTGGCTGGGGTTGCAAAGTTCTGGAATTGAGACTACGAACCGGCAAGCGCAGCGTTGGACGTCCACCTACAAAGTGTACAGACGACCGCTTTCAACCGGCGTTTATGGAAGTCAATGGGGGAAGCCTATGCCACTGGACATAGGCTTCCCCCATTGATATATAAATGACACAGTAATACAGGAATTAGGGTTCTATAAAAAAATTACATCATTTAGGGTTCCATAACCCATAAAATTGGGACTTACTAGATCAAGCAGCAAAAAACGATATCTCTTTTTTGCCACTAGCTTTCAATTCATTAAGTAATTATGTTATTTATCATAAGTAAGTTCTTCTTAATTCATTTAAATTATCATAGGTTTTACTTGGTGGTAGATCTCCTTAGCAGGTCGTTTAGGCAGTCACCTACCACGGCGGTACCAGATATTTAACAATCTCAGTTTCCACAGTAAAAAACGCAACAAATTTTACAAAAACAGTCACCTAGTTATACGCAAGTTTAAAACAGATATGTAATCATTATATTAGGTAATGTTTATATTGCATTGAATAATTGATTGACACAACGCATAGCTAAACGGATACCGGTTACTTAGGTCTCTTCTACTGTCGACAGCAATGTTGCTTGTATAATTGTGTAGTGAAGATGAGATCAAGCAACATCGCCTTTACGCGTAACCCAATTCTACATAATCAGGACCTTGTTTGATGTAGGTAGTAGATAAACATTTAAGCAGACGTTTTATCCCACTAATAGGACGTTTTATCCTATTATAAATGTGAAAGTTTGGATGGACGGATGTTTGTTACAATCTCATACAAACTTTTACTTTTTATCCCGAAAACATGAAGCGGGTAACACCGCGGAGCGTAGCTAGTAAAACATAAATTTGATGCAGACTCTGAACCTAGAAATGAATTGCGTATTCATGAAACGGTGTCAAGTTTAGCTTAGAGGAGATGGTTTCCTGTTGTATTTATTATATAAAAATAACGCCGAACGAACGAGACGCTCTCTTCTCCTGATGGTAAGAGACAACGCATGGTCATGCCCATTGCAGCGATACACAGAACTTTGAGTAGCAAAACAAATTCCAGGGCTTCTCTGGTTTGACGCTCATTCCTTTGAAACTTTAGATGGTTAGTCTCAACAACCCTGTAATTTCGCTACCTGCCTCCCTTAAAACCGGAACACAGTAATGTTTACTCAGTAGGTACTGCTTGGCGGCAGAATATATGGTACTGCGGTGGTACTTACTTTGACGACTGTATGGTAAGAAATTTCGTAGGACATTACACACAGCGTCATCTGACCCTAAACTAAGCAAAGCTCGTACTATGATAGTCAGATAACTGGTAGTTGACATAAATACTTTGTTGTAAATACATACTTATAATGAACACAGAACAAACATTTGTTTATGCCAAAAAATATTGGACCAATGAACCAACAGGGCTATCAAATTAATGAAGTAGGGATTTCGTTATTATAACAGTGTGGTGAGTAAAAGCTGGTTGCAGGTGTGTGGTGCGCCGTGGCTTTGTCGTGGTCCTGGCGAGGGGGCTGGCGTGCGTTAAGGGCGCCGCCCCCGGCCGCGCGCGGCGCAGACCTGCGCGCGTTCGACGGCCTGCGCGTCATGTGCCTCATGTTCGTCATCATCGAGCACGTGTGCTGGATCACCACGCACACCTACCTCGCCGACACGCGCCGGTTTGAACAGGTACCACTACCTTATCTGCTTAACGTGTTTTTAGCCAAATAGCACGCATTTTTACAGCTAAGCTGTTTATTTTTATTTCTTTTTTTACGTAAAAAGTAATGAGCAAAAGAGCCACTTTATTGACCTTTGACAAGCTAGGTGTTTGACCACAGCTCACCTGATGTTATGTGACGGTATGGTCGAAGATGTTAAAGCATACCTAGACTGGAATGAAACTGGCTCTCAAGTGAGGCTGCCGGAACACACCGTTAGATGCTTGGCGACCGATTTTCAACTTGAGGGTGATAACTAGCCAGCCGAATACTAGAAAGTACCCTACCACCATGCTATGGTTTCCTCACGATGTTTTCCTTCTTGAGTACCTACCCGATCTGTCAAGTTAATTCAATGGAACCGCTAAAAACTGAAACTACATTTTGTGAAACACTGTAATCTAGACTGGACCAAGTTCAAGAGCACTCACGTAACTTAATGCTTACTTACATAATATTCTGTCAATTTAAGAGAAATATCAGCTCTATCACAACTTGCGAAACATGAGTGTTACGGACGTTACATCATTTTACAAGTTAAAGTTATTATGAGGCTGCGTGGCTCGTTTGCTTTGCTTTGCTTTTATTTGTCGCTGTCTAGAACTATAAAGACTATTTTAACTACCACTGCTACCATGCGAAGCAATCTTCCTTACCAGTCTCATATGTTATGACTTTTGTTTTTCTAACCGATTCAAATAAGGAGTTCTCAATTCGACTGTATGTTTTTTTTTAATGTTTGTTACGCGATAATTCCGCCAATTATGAATCGATTTTGATGATTCTTTTTTTGCTTGGTAAATCATACTTCAGAGGTCGAAATCGATTGAGCGGTTTTTAAAAACACCAACGAAAATCTAAAAATTGTATACATCGATGATATTTTCGTTTACTCCGAAATCTCGCTGTTTCATTGGAGCAGTGCGTTTAGTTGGCCTAAGGGTCATGGAGTCGGGTTTTTTTTTAAATTGTAAAATTTGTTTTTTTTTGTCCATAACTAGGTAACATTTTATGTGCCTTCTATATATGCAACCTTGCAATACGCAAACAAAGGGTTTTCTTAAGCATATTCGGCGCCGGGGTGCGAAAGTCAGCCTGCCCCGTGCCCGAGACTCCGCTCGCGTGGTCTCAGTGTAGTTGGTACCCATCGAAATTTATGGCGGTCTCGGCTTGCTCTAGGACTCTACGCCCGAGAGCACTGAACCCCTGAACCCCCGGGTAAAGACGGCCCTGCGCAAACAAAAATATTGCATATAATTATATGCACTGTAACAACTTTATTTGCGGCTGCCTATAGATGGCTAAAGCATAAGTTATCCAATTGTAAGAAGACGCTTCTCATTATCATCATCAACATCGTTTCAGCCGTAGGATGTCCACTGCTGGACATAGGCCTCCCCCATTGACTTCCATAAAGACCAGTTGAAAGCGGCTTGTATCCAGTGCGTTCCTGCGGTCTTTATTAGGTCGTTTGTCCACTTCGTGGGTGGACGTCCTACGCTGCGCTTGCCGGTCCATGGAACCTAATACGCTTTAAGATATCAGCAATACCAGGGACAGTTCAAATACATGAATGTTATCACGCCTTTTGATGAACTCAATGTTGTAAAGCAGAAAAATCGAAGAATTTTACATTTTGTAAACTTAAGGTGGCTAGAAGAATGGCGTAGTTAAATCAAAATTTACGATCCTTAATTTTTTTAATTTTTTTTATTCAAAATGGGTCGTGTTTCACCACACTCTGCTTGATGTTAAGCAGTAGTGTGGTCTAAGATGGATGACGTTTACCTACAAGAAACCTATTTAATCTAGATTTGAGGACACCAATGTTGTACCTAACAGGGAACACAGACTCCGGCAGAGAGTTCCGCAACCTCGCTGTGCGAATCAAAATATGCAATCAAAACGCTTTGTGCGTACATGGGGACATCCACAATGTACGGATGACGTTGTGGTAGCCATTGCCTGGCCGTCCGGTAGAAGAAAGGTGCAAGGGGAACCAAATTGTAAACCGAAATCAAACCATACACCTCTTATTTTATCTCTCACGTTTTGCTTTGATGAGTTCTTTGTACCGCAGACTCGTCGAGCAGCGGACGCGATGCTCATGGCCAACAGCACGCTGGTTGTGCAGATCTTCTTTCTGATGTCCTCGTTCCTGCTGGCGCACAAGTTGCTGCTGCAGCAGCGACGCGGTCACCACGTACCACCTGTGGCCACCTTCTTCGAGACCATGTTCAATAGAATCATTAGGTGAGAATCACTAGCTAACTGAGATACATAGCACTTGTCTATTTATTATTACCAGCCACATTCACAAAACTTGTCAATAAACATATCTACCGCCTGCCCACTACTGTTTGTTTAGTTATAAATTACTTGTATTCACGACTAAACTGATAGCGATTATAATTTTAATCTGCTGGTTGAATGGTCCGGTTTTAGTACAAAAATAAGGTTATTGTTAATACAATAGGTAGCTCGGAATTACAAAACCCCGAATTTGTAATTTAAAAAATGTAGTACCTAATATGAAGCAGTTTCTTTTTATAGATTCAAGATATTTATTGCTTCCATACAGTATAAGATATTGTAAATACAGAGTAGTATATGGTACACAGTCAGATATGGACCCTGTCGGCGCAGAAACTTTTAGAAGAGAGGATGTAGCATTATTAACCGACTCAAAAATGGAGGAGGTTCTCGATTCGATCGCTTGTTATTTTTGTATTTCTGTTACGCGATCATTCCGCTAATTATGAATCGATTTTAATGACGATTATTTATTTGCTTGCTATATCATACTTCAGATGTGGTCCCATATAAATTTTATCGAAATCGATCGAATGGTTTTTAAAAAATTAACAAAAATCTAAAAGCTATCTTCGGCGAAGACATTTTCGTTTACACCTCGCTGTTTCATTGGAGCAGTGCGTTTAGTTGGCCTAAGGGTCATGGAGCCGATTTTTTTAAATTATAAATTTATATCTTTTTATTTTAAAAGTCAATATTTATGTTATTTGCAAATCTCTTACCTATTTCTACAGCTAAAACCTGCTGCTTCTTTACCTACTTGGCTTCATAATAGCTACGCATGTAAAGAATTTTATAAGCGCTGATGTATATAGATCGCTTTGCGATGACGTATATAGAAAGCGTTGTGATCTATAGCTATACATCAACTTTTGTTCGCGCTGATCTTCAAATATTAAAACTCATAAAAATACTGATCCGTAGATGGCCACGAATAGATGAACGAAATTGGTAGTTTTTTTTTCATGCTAACCTAAATGGATACTGATAACTCCATAGGATAAGTCCATCATACTGGGTGGTGGTATGGTTCGCGTCCTCGTGGTGGGAGCGGCTAGGTCGCGGACCGCTGTGGGCGCCACTGGTGTCTTCCGAGGCTACTGTGTGCCGTCGCAAATGGTGGACCCATCTGCTTTACCTCAACAACATACTCGATGCGGACGACAAATGCCTCATACAGACCTGGTAAGCACAGATTCACTTCGTGCGACAAAACAATCAAAGTTTTACATTAATGCTCACTTTATATTATTGTCATGAAGTATTAAAATTGACTTCATATACCTTCAGTAAGAATAAGATGGTTAATTACTAACCGCCCAGCGACTTAAAACCAGCAGGACTACTGCTACGGCGATTGTATACATCATCATCATCAGCCTTTTGTAGTCCACTGCTGGACATAGGCCTCTCCCAAGACAGCCCGATCTTCGGCTTTTCGCTTCCATCCACCGCCAGCTGTCCTACGTATATCGTCACTCCATCGAATCTCAGGGCATCCTACGCTACGTTTGCCAATTCGCGGTTTTCACTCTAGAACACGACTACCTCAGCGGTTATCGGTTCTGCGACAAATATGTCCAGCCCATTGCCACTTCATCTTGCTAATACGCTGAGCTATGTCTGTGACTAGTTCTCTAGCGAATTACTTCGTTCCGGATACAATCCCTTAGAGAAATTCCAAGCATTGCTCTCTCCATAGCTCGCTGAGCGACTTTGAACTGGACCATTGTATACAGCACTATTTTTTAATTACTAGAAAAAAATAAATTGTGTTATCTACTGCTATAACTGATCTATGAAAAAAAAAACTTGAGAAATCGATGTCGAAAAATTATCCACAAAAAAACGTGATTCCTGGTTAATATTCTACTAGACATTTACCTAAACCTAGTCCGTCGCAATTTCATTCATAAATCACGTGGCAAGCTTGTGCTAATAAGAACCAGGCATAAATTCTCTACCAAAAAATTGTAAGCATGAAAGGCTGCGATACTACTGGCGTCTTTTCAGGTGACCTTATTTATTCTGCGCAGGTATCTGGCAGCGGACATGCAGCTGTACGCCGTATGCCTGGTACTGACGCTGGCACTGCAGCGGCTGCGGCGTGGCGCTCTGGCTGTTCTGGCTGCACTGCTGGCCGCCTCTGTAGTACTACTGACTGCTCTTGCGTACAGCTGGCAGCTCGTGCCTACTTTTGTCATGCATAACCCTGAGTGAGTACATCGATACGTCGTGGCACATATTTGGCAGTATTCAAGTATTTAGTCATTTAGCAGCAAACAATGTACATCCCTGAGTAAGTATTAAGCTGTCAGAAAGCGGTTAATAAAATGGACAGAGTATATATCTACCTTGTTACCAGGTCGGTTCGCAGTACATATCGGGACGGCTGGTCATTCAACGTCTTATACCAGTCGCCTTTGGGTAACGCGCCGGGCGCGCTGGCCGGCTTGCTGCTCGCCCATCTTCACCACCACCTGCGGGACAACAACGTTAACCTACACGACTATAAGGTACGTTGCTGCCTCTATTATCCGGCTGGAGTGATTTCTCCCTCAGACCAGAGAACGTTCCGCGAACAACCATTATACATTATGTATGGTTGTTACATGGCCATTATATCGCCACATATCCCTCTGACGGATTTTAGATTAAGTTTTTTGTATAAATTTATAAATAGTATTAATTTAAGGTGGTTCGATTTCCATAGACATTTTTTTTTCCATTTACGGACAAATGGAGCATAATTTTACAGTGAAATCACAGCTACTGGCATTTGTTTTGGTCTTTATTTGCGGTAAATTACAATTGCTTGAATTAAACAGTAGATTATTTTCATAAAATTTGTTTGTTTTAATAGTAAAATATTTTTTAATGTTTATTGTTTTTTTGTTGTTTGTTATGATATAAAACAACACAAATCTGGCAGTTGCGATAAACAGAGACGCAGTCACCGTAGGTAGGTAGGAAAGTCTAGACTCTAGACAATAAAAATCTGTAGGTGTAACAATGAGACGGGCATGTAGGTATAAAAGGCATATTTACAATGCTCAGTTGCTCATATATGTAGTGCTCATGACGTATAATGCCCAGCTAACACCTTACTAAACCTACTAAGGGTTTTAAGATAGGTACGTAGGAACTAAGTTTACCTAGATTCGCTAAGGCACAGCTTTCACTTCAAGACTGGTTCGATTCCCTTCTCTTGCGAAACTAATATCAAGTCCGAGTATTTACTGAAACTACTTAACTGGATTTCGTACACAAAAACAATTACTAACATTTAAAGATTTAGAAGTAAGTACAAATACAAAATACAAATATTGTATTGATAACACCAAAGTTAAAGGTCATTTTCCCATTTGTACTTATTTAAAAATATCAAAATCATAACAAATGTCAATACAATGAAAATGTCAATTTAATAACATTATGTCAAATATACAATATAGTATCAATATGATTAAATGTCAAAAAAATAATGACCAGACTTGACACTGATTTGTTTTATATGACTTAGACTTGTTTTGTTGTTTTACTTGATTTAGGTTTATCTGTCTTTTGCAGAATTTAAGTGTGACATAAATTAACGAATTCGTGAATCAAAAACAAAAGACATCTCATTTGCATTATTTATCATTGTTCACTTGAAAGTATCGAAATACTTGCACTAGCAAAATGCCAAAAGTTCGATATTAAAAACAAAGAAAAAAAATATTGCTGATCTACTAAAATGTTCACCATCAGCAAAACATCCAATTCGCGGAATGCCCAATTCATGAAACGTCCAATTTGCAGAATGTTAAGTCTAGTTTCGTTTTTATCGAAGGTGTTCCGGTGGGTGGCAGTATGGTCGGTGCCACTTGCAGTGTGGTGGGTGGCAGCATCCCCGCGACTGCTGAACACGGCCGGCGGACCGCGCTGGGCGGCAGCTGTGCTCGCTGCTATCGAACGGCCCGCTTTCTCGGCGCTGGTCACACTCGCTCTACTCGCGGCTATACACGGCGTGCCCTGTAAGTAGAGGGATAACCCTGGGTCACAGCAAAGCTGGTTGAATTTAAGTTCGTAACCTTCTAAGTCAACCACCAGCTAACTGGCAGAAATACGTAGGTATTTACTTTTTTTGTAATTACAAACTTCCAGTACATAAACACCCAGGTACAAAGCAAACATCCATGTTTGCCACACAAATATTTGTCTTGGGTAGGAAACGACTACACGCCGTACAGGTCTCAATGTATAACTAGAATTTTGAGTTTGGTTTGGTTATGATACCTAAATAAAATCATCATCATCATCATCATTTCAGCCGTAGGACGTCCACTGCTGGACATAGGCCTCCCCCATTGACTTCCATAAAGACCGGTTGGAAGCGGCTCGCATCCAACCGGTCAAATAAAATCGCGGGGTCAATAACATAAGCGCAGGCTGGGTGGATAAAATTATTTCCACTCGCTAAAGACAAGCCTTTATTCTTACTTTGTGGTCGGTTCCGCGCGGAAAATAACTTTTAAAGTTTGTGCTAGGGGATGTGTGCAATTCAATTATGATGAAACAATCTAAGTTGATACATGCACATCATATCAAATATTCAGTAGTTAAAATGAAAATAGGTAAATATCGCAGGACACACAGCATCTGACCCCAAACTAAGCAAAGCTTGTACCTACTAATTAATAATTCTCTAAATCTAATTTGAATTTTTTTATTTTACATGACATGCCATCGCTCATATTTGTACGCCTAAAAGGCAAAACACGATCACAGGACATACCTAATTAAATAATCTATCCATGTATTTCAATTTATATTACTCGTGTTTTAACAAATAAATTATCTTTATCTACCTATGGAAATCAGATACCTGATAGATAAATAATAGATACTTAAATAGTTTTTTTACATACAGTACCTACACCCAGACACAAAACAAACATTTGTCATAATTATCTACAACACAATGTATATCGTGATAGGTGATTCAACAGCTGTAAGCACAATCAATTTTCTTGTTTCTATAATTTATGTGATTTTGAAAAAGCGAAAGAAACGCTTTTTCCTTCTATTGATGAAAACAAGATTAAATTCCGTGTACCTAAATACCGACATAAGATAATATAAAAGAACCTAATATTTAAAGTCGGTTCGTGAGTATGTTATCGAATTAGTATGTACCTAACTACCTACCTAGGCCACCTGATCACGAGATGGTAGTACAAAAACAAAATAAGCGTTAAAACCAATGTCTGTCACATAAAATGGCGAGACTTTGTCAAACAAAAACATAACGGAGCAAATCTGCGAGGTCTCACTCAGTTCGACTGACACTCCTCCAGACGAATTTGCTCCAAATATTTGATTAAGTAATCGGTAAACCTCAGATCCTTCTACGAAATCAATATTATTCACTATGATATCAACTTCCCTCATGTCTAGACTGTTTATTAAAACACTGCAAACATGCAAAACCAGGACATGCTTTATCACTTAAGTGATTCCAAGATACTTAGGAACATCCATTAAAAAAGTCAAAACTATTATCTGCCTATTTTGTTTACTGAAAAAATAGTATTTGTCCACATTGGGTCGTCTAATGAGTTTGCGAATAGGCTACATAACTATGCATTTAGTAAATGCTTGTTAATTTGCAGGTGATTTCCCGGTACGTGCCTAGATATCCTAGGTTGTTTGCTAATTACATACAATCAGGTTTTTATGTAAATGTTACGCGGGGTTATAGCCTCAACAACAATTCAACAACAGGTCTACAATTCGGGTTCGTATTTTTATTTTTAGATTAGGCAAAAAGGAAAAAAATACTACTTAGTAAGTAGAAATCATTTTACTGTTTTCACGATTTTTGCTGAGAATGCTACCTATTACCTACCTATATTAATATCTCTGCTTTATTTATAAACAATGGGAAAATGCGTGGAAATTGGAAAATCCATTTACCTAGTCGTGACGTAAAAAAGTAGTAGGAATGGATACTGCTTTATTTTAATTTTTGCTATTGTTTTTTTTTTTAATAATTTGCCCCTTCGGGCAGGCTAAAGCTATAAAGCCATACTGCCTTGTCTTAAGTGTTATTTCTGCTGTATCTTAGCTATAGTTATAGTCAAAGTCGTCTTTGTCAAGTCCATTCGTGTCAGTTAATTCCAGTCATGCTTTAGTAAAGTAGTGGCAACTTTACTATAAAGCTTCGATGGAGTTTTGGAAGCAACACGAAAACTCATGTTTCACCACATTTTATCATTTTCCCACATTCGCGCTTGTAATTCGACACTTTATGAATAAAACACCACCATTTTTATGCATAAACACTCGACAAAACACTAGTTTTGGAAAAAAATTCAACGGAGCGACACGACTCTTCCCGCGTTCCCGCCAAAACTCTTTTGCTATTGTTTTTTTTTTTTTTTTTTTTTAATAATTTGCCCCTTCGGGCAGGCTAAAGCTATAAAGCCATACTGCCTTGTCTTAAGTGTTATTTCTGCTGTATCTTAGCTATGGTTAGCGTCAAAGTCGTCTTAGTCAAGTCCAGTTCGTGTCAGTTCGTGCCAGTCATGCTATAGTAAAGTAGTGGCGACTTTACTATAAAGCTTCGATGGAGTTTTGGAAGCAACACGAAAACTCATGTTTCACCACATTATATCATTTTCCCACACTCGCGCTTGTAATTCGGCACTTTATGAATAAAACACCACCATTTTTATACATAAACACTCGACAAAACACTAGCTTTGGAAAAAAATACAACGGAGCGACACGACTCTTCCCGCGTTCCCGCCAAAACCCTTTTGCTATTGTTTACGTTCTACCATTTTTTTTTAATTTATTTGTCATAGCACTCAAAACAAAATGTACTAATAATATTAATTTAAATTCAATACTTATTTTTCAGATATGTATCACATTCCAAAACTACAAAATGTATGTCGCTATATGCAATTTTTTTTTAATCACTAGAATATTTATTTGTGTGTTAATTAAAGGATTATATTAAAATCTAAAATAACCTTATTCTGTCTTTGAAAGTGGTATTTACCTATTTATCTTACATAGATTTAAGTGAAAGATTGTATATCGGTGTGTCTGTTAGAGACGAGGTGTATTGGCGGCTCATTCTAGCAATATGGTTAGATATAATAAGATGTTGTTGGAAAATTTCTCGCCACAATAGGTAAGACCTTAACTTATGCATAAGTTACGGTAGGTACTTATAGCATAGTCTACCTAAAACTGCGTTATAGGTGTTGTAGAATTGTGTTGTTGTTTCAGCGGCGGTGGGGTCTGCGCTGTCGTGGCGTGGCTGGAGCGCGTGGGCGCGGCTGTCTTTCGGCGCTCTTCTGTTACACATGCCTATCAACAAGGCGCTGGTGGCCGCGCGCCTCGCGCCGACGCAGCTAGACCGCCAATCCGCGGTAATTATCTAC
Organism: Biston betularia; assembly: GCA_905404145.2. NCBI lineage: Eukaryota > Metazoa > Arthropoda > Insecta > Lepidoptera > Geometridae > Biston > Biston betularia. The sequence continues at coordinate 1,895,886 of FR989883.1, forward strand.
CATCGCAAACTACACAGGGTTACAGGTGGTGTATACCAAGCGGAAAGGGGGTCATAGTACATTATTATAAATAACTTCTACTATTTATAGAAAACTTTACTTGGTAGTACTTTACCAGATATTTTGCCACCAAGCAGTAGTGTGTAAACATTACTGTGTTCCGGTTTGAAGGGTACTGCAGCTAGCAAAATTAATGGGCTGTTAAGGCTATCTATAAAAAGTCTCAAAGCAATGAGCGCCAAAGCAGCAATGTCCTGGAATTTGTTTTGCTACGTATCATGTCTCGTTCGTTTCATTAGGTAGGTACCTAAGTAGGTACTTTTATACAAATAAAAAAGTTCGTTCTCTATAACAGCCGATTTCGAAGTTATGCCCATAGTAAAAGTTGTTTATAATGAAATTATGAGTAGGTACAAAAGCCCTTTCGGCTTAGTAGGTACACCCCATGTTTATTTAACATAGGTAGGTACCTACATATTACATTCACACTCAATAATGAATACTAGTATGATTTGATACAACAAACACTTAACACATATATTTTTAAGATAGATAAGTATGCAATAGATTTTATTTATTATCATGGATTTTCCACACGTCTACCTAGTTCCTTCTGGATAACTTGTAAATGTGATGTATCTGATGTCCTTCAGATAGTGGAGTGGTTTGGCGTGGCTAGCGTGTCTTACCTAGCAGCGGTACCGCTGGCTCTGTTAGTGGAACTGCCTACGCAGCGGCTGTATCGAGCGCTGCAGCGGGCGGTCGCGCCGGCTCCAGCCAAGGAACCAGATGACCACGTGCAAAAGACAGACTTATGAACGAGAACTCAAGCGGTTAGCGAACATTAACGCTCAGACTTATACTTTCGAATGTAGCACTCGGTCATGCTAGGTAGTGTATCTAGGTACATTGTGCTCTTTGGTTGTCATTATTTGAACTATAATTAATTTCTACTTCTTTTCGATACTTTTACTATGCGTGTATTCCGGGGCTTTCTGTCAAATCCGGACATATTAGCGATGATGGGACTGAGCGTGCCGGACGGGTACGTGACTCGCCGCCGGCGGCCGCAGCTGTTTTCGGTGCCTCATGCTAAGACAAACTTATTGGCTAAGACGTTGGTTCGGACGTCGCATGCACTGTATCGGGTTGCCCAGAAAATAGATATTTGTGTATGTTCGGTACCAGAATTTAGAATGGCGGTTAATTATGACGCATACTATAATTTGACATAATAATTTATGGTTTTGATTTATGAATTTTATTTTTATTGTTTGACATACGAATTTTATTTTATGACATTTTTAATTTTTATGATAATTGTATGTAGACTAGCACCATCGCATTAGGGAAACCCTGTAAGGATGGAAATTAAGTAAATAAATAAATAAATTTTTAAGGTTGTTTTTGATGTATTTGTTGCCGCTATTAAAACAACTACTAAAAAATATAATCAAATAAATATTTATGGGGGCTCCCATACTAAAAACGTATTTTTTTTGCCGCTTTCATAGATAATGGTACGGAACCCACGGTGCGCAAGTCCGACTCGCATCTGACCGGTTTTTTACTACAATATCATAATTGCGCCCATAGTAAAATTTCATAATGATGCATACAATCACCACCTTTGCAGTTTACTTATAAACTAGTAAGTATGTACATATTGTGCAGTTCAATATAATGATAACCAATGCAAGAGTACATAATTACATACTGATGGTGAAGTGCCCATAACTTCTAACTAAATACCAATATGTTACACAGGAAAAAATGAAATATTTTCTTATTAAATTTAAAATTAATCTATCTTTTGAGTTAGTTTACCAGCATTTGTATTATCCATTTATAGACAAAACCACATTTCTGATGTTTTATTTAAATATACAATATTGACAGAAATCAAATACATAATTCCTTAAAAAAATTTAGAATTTATTGGCATTTCAGAATCTCTATCAGTATACACTAAGATCTCAGGTTTGACGATTCATAATTCTCTTACTCACTTCAAGCAGTTTTTGCTCGAAGCTTTACTAGCAAAGCTAGTTCTAAAAGTAATTAGATACATACCTATGTGTATCTAACAAGTTTGGTATTTATAAGACTCGGAGTTGACTATTAATAATTATGAATGTACAAAAAGTTTTTTTTTAATTTTATCTTGCAATCAGCCCTGTTGGCTATAAGCAGATGTGATGGTGGTGGTCTTTGAGTAGGGTGCTACTCCCAGTAGAGTACATCCCTTTTAGTTTGTGTAGTCAGTCTATGTGCTGACTATCCTGTCAGCACATAGATCAAAGATGTCTCGTCTCTTAATGTACAAAAAGTAATGTACTTTACCATTACAATCCATTTTAGAAACAAATCTACACTTGTACTGATCACAGAATTCCTCGAGTTTCATCCCTAGCATTTCGATCTTCTGTATTCAACTGTATATTCCCCAGTACTTCACAAATGTACATATGTATCTAGAAAATAATTATGTAAACTTGTAAAGAGTAGTAATATAGAGATTGTAAGTGGACTGGACTGGACTATAATTTTTTAAAATGTAAGTCAATAATTATTATGTGATAGATTCGTAATAAGCATAGTATTCTGGATATAACAAGGTATTTAAGTTATTTATAAGTTGTGAGAATAAAAAAACTACAAATGAAATAAAATTTTTGTTTAATTCTAAATTACACTGTCTGCATTTGAGAAATATGTCAACAAACAAAAAATGCTGGAGAGATTTCAAACGCTTGATAGAATATTACCATATTTTTTATAGTGTTTTAATTACCCATTTATTATATTTACCCATACAAAGATTCTATTAGTTGTAAACATATCTAGCCCATATAGTAATATGGCTCTAAATTGTAAAATGTATCCATTAGTACTTAAGGTCTGATTTTTTTCACCAAAAACTTATCTCACTGTTGAAATTGGAAAACGCCTGGAGGCATTTCTTTTATCTGCATACTGATCACAACTAACTCTCATAAAAATCTTCAATCACACTTATTATGTTGATACCATCATCAAAAACGATTTTAAAATGATTGCGAGCTGCTAGTTTCATAAAAACATTGTGTTTTCAATATATGCATCCATATTGTTGGTAATATCCAAATGAAACATTTAAAACTAAGCTAGCAAATGTCTGTTTCTACAATGGTCAAATTTGTAAAATTTAAACATCATTGTTTAGTTCGAAGTTCACAGTTTAATTATAATTAGTATCTTAAACCTACACTTACTCCCTTAGAAAGTATCACTTGCAGAATACACACACTGACATATCATAGGTAAAAATTTAATCTAAGGTGCCTTAGGGCTAGCGTCGTGATGGTCCAGAGCCACCCTGCCAGCCACCACGATGCCCCCCGCCGCGCCCGCCCGCCCGTCCCCGGCCAGCAGCTGGAAATTTAACACACACTTATTAAACTTGCTATAATTTATTTGTATACTTTGTTCTATAAATAAATCTATGATTGAAGTGATACTTTGTAAATTTTATCATGAGCCATATTTATCTTAATAATTTTACAGTGCTGTTACACTTGCAGGAATCATAGTACAAAATGACAGTGGTCCACCAATGTGGTGCCTAAAATATAAATACTCCCGAGATGGGACTTCACTCTTAAGGAAACTGTCAGATATAAAATACAAGTCTATTTATTGGTAATTATCAAAACCTATCATGAAACCTTTGGCTCCAAAAATAGTATTTTGTTCCAGAAGTCAATGCTTCTCCTTGGCCATGGATAGGCAACCTTTTAAGACGGAAGAGCCAAAATGTTAAAAAATTTAAGTTTTTAAATAGCCACTATAATTTTTCAATATTTTTTTTGTGTGTCATAAACACATAATTTGATCACAAAACATTGATTGTCAGGCCAGCCAGTACTGCAGCACACAACCACTCTTTAAGAGTGCAAACGGGAAGAAACTCAAGTATTTTAAATGGCTGAGACATAGTACTCACTCATTGATAAATTGCTCTATTTTTAAAGGCTGTGGATAATTAAATAATAGATTTTTGCTTTTGGAACTGGACAGTTGTTACTTTACATCAAAAGAGCCGCAGGCAGTCAACCCCTGACCTAGGCAGTTTACTAATTTTCTGTATTTTTGCTAGATTAAGGTTTGATAAATTTAAACAAAATAACCAAAGCGAGTCAGCTTTCAACATAATATCACAGCTGGGCTTAGAACTCTAAAGATTGATTGGGAGGTATGCTACTGCACTCGTATAATGTAGGTTAGCACTACTAATAATGTAGCCATTGAATTATCTTTATGCAGGTTTCCTCGCAATGTTTCAATCACCATCAAGACGGGTGTTCATGCAATGTGATTTAGGCATGTAATGTATTTTGCCCTTTTTGTATTAAATCTGCTTTAGAGGTGTTGAGTGAGGAATTCCCAAACAGGACTAATATGTGACAATCATAAAGGTTTGTTCCGCATCTTGATATTCCAAAAGTAATATAAGTATGTGTTCATAAATGCTATGATGCTAGATGGTATGGCAAAATATCCTCTAACAATTATTAATTAATTTTTTTAATATGCTTACAGTTAGATGTATTTATACCTAAAAACAATATGTTCCAAGCCTATTAAAAAAAAAGGTATGTATATTATAAAATACATTTGCACTTTAATAACCATTAGTGATTTAGTGCTAGGTAGGCAGCATTGCAGCAAGCAAGGAGCATTTGACTGTCTTTGAATAGTTGTTCTATAAATTTAATATTAGGTATCTAAAACATTAGCCTATTCTGTTTACCTTATCAATTAGGTAATATGTCTAATTATGAATTAATATAAGTCCAAGAAATACCGGACTCCATTAATCCAAACAATAATAAATAATTTGTTTACCAACACAAGCTTTTCTGATGTTATAACGTTCAGGAAGTAAGTACATAAATACTACCTTGCGCTCTTAATATAGCACTTTTTCCGCGTCCTGCTGTCGGTTTATTGCCTTGCCGCTTGAACATCGGAGCATTCTTCAGCATGTCAGGCAGAATAAGGAAACGAATCTTGGAACCGCGAATGTATACGTTCTCGAGCTGTCCGACGCGGCCATCTCGGTACGTACACGTAACCTGCGTCATCTGGCAATTCATGTTATCTTCAGCTTCGATTAGCTTCCCGCGGTATACTTCACCGGTGTTTGTTTCGCAGGTCACTACATGACCCTCAGCTTCGTGAAGAACTTTAATAGGAACACCAATAGACATCTTGATTTATGCTTTAGGACAACTGGTTGAAATAAAACACAAATACAGCTGTTTTGCTATTGATTAAATCGGATTAATCGCCGAAAATTTCACGATAAACAACACAAAACAATCAAAATGGCTTGGTGAAGCTCTGCCTTTATGACAATGACAACCTTGATTTTTTTTTTTTTTTTAATAATTTGCCCTTTCGGGCAGGCTAAAGCTATAGAGCCATACTGCCTTGTCTTAAGTGTTATTTCTGCTATATCTTAGCTATAGTTATCGTCAAAGTCGTCTTTGTCAAGTCCAGTTCGTGTCAGTTAATTCTAGTCATACTTTAGTAAAGTAGTGGCAACTTTACTACAAAGCTTCGATGGAGTTTTGGAAGCAACACGAAAACTCATGTTTCACCACATTATATCATTTTCCCACACTCGCGCTTGTAATTCGGCACTTTATGAATAAAACACCACCATTTTTATGCATAAACACTCGACAAAACACTAGTTTTGGAAAAAAATACAACGGAGCGACACGACTCTTCCCGCGTTCCCGCCAAAACTCCATGACAACCTTGATATAAACTGACAATATGACATGACGACATTTTCTTTATTTTTGGCACAGCACTTTGAATATTTGCTTATTTTAATTTTCAATATTCATTTTGGTATTTTCTGATGAAGCAATTGAAATAAGTCTAATTCACAGTCAAAACCACATTAAACTTTGCTTTATCATGCTTTACTGAAATGAGGATGACGTTTGAGAAGGAATGCGGAAATAGTCGTGTAGTATTTTAATCTAACAAGCGCGAGTGTAGGAAAGTCAAGTGAATAATGTAGTAAAACCTGACGTGTTGATTCCAAAACTCTATCAAAAGCTTATAGTAAAGTCACCACTACTTTATAAAGGTTGACTGGACTTAACTGACACGGACTGGACTTTGGCTACTTTTAAAATTATGAAACTTGATAATATCAAAACACCTGACACCGACAAATACACAAAATGCGACGCCAAAATTAAAGAAGAAGAAAAGGAAGGAGAAGTTCCTCTTCCTTCCTTTCATCTTCATCCCTTGGCTGGAGTATTAGGACTATGAAAATATAATAATTTCAACTCGAAGAATAACAGATTCTTCTAAAATTTTCGGGCAGTAGATACGACCAGAAAAAGCGCTAGTGAAACACATTGTAAAACAACAATGTACAGTTTTATGTCATGTTGATTTTTTTTTAACGACATTGGTATCTTTGGTACTAATACCTATTTCGGAACACCTTGCCGTGCAGTTGTTTTTTTTGTTTAATTTGTGATTTTGAGATTTGTGTTGTGAGGATTTTGATTCATTTTTGTTTATTCTAATAAAATCAACTAGAAAGGGTGTGAGAACATCGTCGATATAATAGAAAGTGTAATGGCAGTACCATCGGATAAGATGAAGATTGAATTAGAGCCAGAGGCGTGCTGCGTCTGTGGCGAGACTGGTGGGGATCTCCTCTGGCCTGAGGAGCACGATGCCGGTGCGCCGGCTACCGACCCACCGCTCCGCACTGTACTACTGCATCTCAACCACACCAAGGTATCTACAAGCACCACAAAAAGATAGTGAAATTTCTATGAATATTAGGGGATACAGTTGATTAACAGCTGTAACTTGTCAAAAAAGTATTCCTTGGTTCCAGACAGTGCCGAGTGGTCGACTATGCCACCATTGCATCCGTAAGGCACTTGATGCATATAGCTTCAGCACAGCGCTTGCGGCGCGCGGTCCACCACCACTTTCAGACAAAATACGGGCTCTACGGCGAAGGTAAGTTATTCAAAACTTTGTGTTAAAATGTTATGATGTCACACTTCTAGAGTATAAATTTACCTATTCTTAATCGACCTTGTCATAATGAAGCTTATTATAAGATGACTAGCATAATTTAAAATCAATTGCAACATGTATGACAGAGTATCACATGACAACAGTTTGACCTATTTGGCTGATTTCCTTTTCATTGTGTTTATAAATACAGATTATGGTTATAAATATATATAGAAAGATTTTAGGTGTTATTTTTACATAAAAAAATGAGTGAATATGCAGTTAAACCCAGTCACTTTTTTTTTTATTTTTTTTTTTATGGTTGACAGGCCAGTTGTTTGACCACAGCTCACCTGATGTTAAGTGAAGGCGTGGTCGAAGATGGTAAAGCACACCTAGCCTGGAATGGAACTGGCTCTCGAGTGAGGCTGCCGGAACACACACTTTAAGTTAAATTAGGAATTAGTTCCTAAAGTTTTATTTTTATGGCATATATAGACTTTTTTCTGTGGCTATTTGTAAGACAGTACATAAATAATGCTTGCTCATGAACATTTGGGCTGTATCTTAAATTGTGTACACATTCCAGAGATAGGCAGTTAGTGTTCAAACACATATATATGCTAAACTAGCTGCGCCCCACATGGGTACCCGCTACATGTTTTTGGGATAGAAAGTAGCCTACGTGTTAATCCAGGGTCTCAGCTACCTCCATAACAAATTTCATCCAAATCTGTTATGAAGTTTTTGTGTGAAAGAGTAACAAACATCCATCCAAACTTTCACATTTCTTCTCACTTACAAGCGGACGCCTCGCGGTTTCACCAGCGTAGTTCCCGTTCCCGTAGAAATACAAGGATAAAAAGTAGCCTATGTCACCAGGAGATAGTGTAGCTTCCCAATGGTGAAATAATTTTTGAAATCGGTCCAGTAGTTTCGAACCTATTCGATATAAACGAACAATTCTTTCCTCTTTATAGTAGTATAGATTTGTGGGATAACTAGGATTTACCATCTCTGTTCAGATTGCATGAGTTGACTCAGAAGATTGACGTGTTTATTGTGGTGGGCGGTGGAGCCAACGGAGCTTATAATGAAGATGACATCATCATGGTGGAAAAGGAGGCTCTGGCCCAAGCTGTACGAGCCGACTCACAGGAACTGCTTCGAGCTAAATCACTGCGAGGGGAACATTGCTACCAGTGCACTGTTTGCCCACTCACATTTCAGGTAATTCTATTATGCTTTTGAAATAAATAGTTTATTATGAAAAAAATTAAGTTGTAAGACTGTAAGTACTTAATTTTCACACTAAATAAGTCGTGAAATATGCAAGGTCAAATGGATAAGAGCACGGTAGAGGTACGTACGAGCTAATAAGTGTGTAGCTAATAATAGTAAGTCAAAATATTGTAATACGGTTGGTCCTTATTGCCTATGAAAGTTTCGTCGTTTTAAGCGACATGTCACTGTATCCGATGTCGTTTCGTTAGGCGGTATGTTTACTTATTAGTTTATATAGGGATTCGGCCGTGACCTTGCCATTCGGTTGTTATAACTGATCTGTCGTTATAAACGATGTCGTTTTATTCGGTTTCTTTTTTTTTAATATAACATAGGCTTACGATTGGGCTCCATTTTACCTGATTCTTGTTTAAAGAAGGGGTGATAAGTCCTGCACTGACGTCCCGTTTAGGGTGTTTTGTGCATTGCACTGACATCCCACTTGGGGTGTATTGTGCATTGCACTGACGTCCCACTTGGGGTGTATTGTGCATTGCACTGACGTCCCACTTGGGGTGTTTTGTGCATTGCACTGACATCCCACTTGGGGTGTATTGTGCATTGCACTGACGTCCCACTTGGGGTGTTTTGTGCATTGCACTGACATCCCACTTGGGGTGTATTGTGCATTGCACTGACGTCCCACTTGGGGTGTATTGTGCATTGCACTGACGTCCCACTTGGGGTGTTTTGTGCATTGCACTGACATCCCACTTGGGGTGTATTGTGCATTGCACTGACGTCCCACTTGGGGTGTTTTGTGCATTGCACTGACATCCCACTTGGGGTGTATTGTGCATTGCACTGACGTCCCACTTGGGGTGTATTGTGCATTGCACTGACGTCCCACTTGGGGTGTTTTGTGCATTGCACTGACATCCCACTTGGGGTGTATTGTGCATTGCACTGACGTCCCACTTGGGGTGTATTGTGCATTGCACTGACGTCCCACTTGGGGTGTTTTGTGCATTGCACTGACATCCCACTTGGGGTGTATTGTGCATTGCACTGACGTCCCACTTGGGGTGTATTGTGCATTGCACTGACGTCCCACTTGGGGTGTTTTGTGCATTGCACTGACATCCCACTTGGGGTGTTTTGTGCATTGCACTGACATCCCACTTGGGGTGTTTTGTGCATTGCACTGACATCCCACTTGGGGTGTATTGTGCATTGCACTGACATCCCACTTGGGGTGTATTGTGCATTGCACTGACATCCCACTTGGGGTGTATTGTGCATTGCACTGACATCCCACTTGGGGTGTATTGTGCATTGCACTGACATCCCACTTGGGGTGTATTGTGCATTGCACTGACATCCCACTTGGGGTGTTTTGTGCATTGCACTGACATCCCACTTGGGGTGTTTTGTGCATTGCACTGACATCCCACTTGGGGTGTATTGTGCATTGCACTGACATCCCACTTGGGGTGTATTGTGCATTGCACTGACGTCCCGCTTGGTTTGTGCATTGCACCTGATGTTAAGTGATGACAGATTCACTCTTATATTAATGGTATTGCTTATTCTTATGGGTTATATTAATGTGTATAGGACATTTTGGGAAAACTGTCTTTTGCGGTTATAAAATACAAATGTTTTATTGATAATGTTGTGATTGCAGCGTACCACAGATTATCGCACGCACGTGGAGTCGCACGGCGAGAGCGCGGTGCACTCGTGCTGGTCGTGTGGAGCGCAGTTCGCGTCCCACGAGGCCGCGCGGCTCCACCACGAGGAGCACGCCGTCGGCGCCAACCTCGTCTGCCACCTCTGCAACACCACCTTCCATGTAAGTACTTCGCAGGGTTACGCAAAACGGTACTACTAAGGATATTACATTCACCCTCAAGCAGAAAATCTGCTGCGAAGCACCCAACGGTGTGTTCTAGCTGCCTCACTTGAGAGTCAGTTCTATTCCAGGCTAGGTGTACTTTACCATCTTTGACCACACCGTCACTTCAATTCAATTCAATTCAATTCTTGGTTTATGGCTTTTGTGAAAACGTTTCACAATTCCGCCACTGTCACATAGAAAGATAGACCATCAAACGCAAGAATTTGTACGGTGTTGAGCCTCGTTGTTCGGTGAATTCGTATAGCAGAGGTTTTTGTTTGTCACCCTGAAACCAAAACATTTAACATGCTACAAGACATACACAAACATATACATATACATAAGTAGGGGACAGAGTGAGTGTTAAAATCCTATACATTTATATATTTACAACCTTATTTTTTTTTTTAATGTACTTACATAAAATATATACAAAGGGAGTAAAAACTAGGGATAGGAGACATTTGAGGGAAGTAGGATGGGGAATTTCAGAAGGTATGACATCGTGCAACGAAAACTGTCTTAAGGGGCAACTGAAGAAGATATGGTCCATGTTTCCCTCATTTAAGCCGCATTCGCATAGGGAATGGTCCCTAATCCTAATTTTGGCCACAAACACAGGTGTACAAGAATGGTTCAAACGTAACCGACAAATTGTCGAAGTAGTCTCTTTATCTGCCTTTTGAAATTTAGAAAACCAGGGTTTATGGGGGATTTCAGGTTGTATTTCGCCATAGAATTTGCCTTTCAAAATTTTAGACTTGCCATTTTTGGGTCCAGCATTTGTACAACATTGCTTTTAGAATAGTACACATACTTATCATGTGAATAAATTTGTGAATATTTTGAAGAACCAATCAGACACGCGTCCCTAGCATAGACATCAGCACACTCATTGCCCAGGATGCCTGAATGACCAGGAATCCAGGCCAAGACCACACATCTAATGAGCTGTGGTCAAACGCCTAGCCTGTCAACCATAAAAAAAAATTGTATAATATTTGTATAATGTACATAATATATATAATTATGTTTGTTTGGTGTGTGATAAAGTTGTATTATATTCTGCAGAGCCAGCAGGATCTTCGTCAACACGAGGCGATTTGCGAGCCGCGCTGCCCGGTGTCACACTGCGGGCAAGTGTTCACGACGCGAGCGGAGCTGGTGGCGCACGTGACCGCGCACGACACGGTCTGCGGAGTTTGCCTACGTGTGCTGCCGTCCTCGGCCGACCGCGCCGCGCACACGCTCGTGCACAAACAGCAGAAACAGTTTCTCTGCGGATACGATGGGTGTATACTGCGATTCGCGACACGGTATGTCATATCGTTTAGTTCATCGTGTATGAAAATTAATTAATTAATTATTGAATTTCTCATTAACTATCGAAAAGCAAATAAAGATCCCGTTCTTATAAAAATAATCGATGTAGCGATGATAGCTTAGTGGTTAGCGCGGTTGGTTCGCATGCCGAAAGGCGTGGGTTCAAACCCCAACAATGAGCTTGAGCTGCCGGTGAAGGAAAACATCGTGAGGAAACCATAGCATGGTGGTAGGGTACTTTCTGGTACTCAACTGGCTAGCTACCACCCTCAAGTTGAAAATCTGCCGCCAAGCATCTAACGGTGTGTTCCGGCAGCCTCACTTGAGAGCCAGTTCCATTCCAGGCTAGGTGTGCTTTACCATCTTCGACCACGCCTTCACTTAACATCAGGTGAGCTGTGGTCAAACACCTAGCCTGTCAACCATAAAAAAAAAAAATCATAAAAATGTTATGTCTAAGTCATTATAACAGTCACACGGAAAACTATTAAAAAAGAAGCTTATGAGCCACAAGTGCCACAAGTGGCGGCTTTAACGCTAAGAGCGATCTCTTCCAGGCAATCAAGAATGAAAAACACGATACAAATTAAGATCAGACGAGAGATGTTGTAACACAAATTTTTATAACACTAATTTTACTTGACAGCCTCGTTGGCTCGTTGGTAGTATATCTGCCTTGAGAGCTGTAGGGCGTGGGTTCGAATCCCACTCAGGGCAAACATTTTGTGAATAAAAACAAATGTTTGTTCTGTGTCTGGGTGTACTGTATGTATTTACAAAAAGAAATGTATTTATGTATTCTATCAGTTATCTGACTTCCATCACACAAGCTCTGCTTAGTTTGGGGTCAGATGGCGCTGTGTGTATAGTCCTACGATATTTCATCTTATTTTTTAAATTTTTTACATTAAACATTTAAAAAACATATATAACTTAAAAACTAGGGTGCCGCCGGCAGCGTGGCAGGGCTCAAGCTGCCGGTGGTTAGGGCTGCAGAGTGAGGAACCTCCTCACAATGCGCGCCGTGTCAAGGATCACTGCCTTTTGAAGCTGACCCTAGACCCAACCGTCTAGCGAGAGTCTCTTGAGAGTATTTTATTTATTATTACTAATAAGTTAAAAAAAAGTCCCCTAACTGAAATGAATTTAAAAAAAAACTTATTTTACAGTAGCACTGTTTTTTTTTTGTATTAAATTATGTATCTGTGTTAGTACCAAGAATTATACTAATATTATTGTTACAGCACCAACTTGCTGTCTCACTTGCGCAAGTGCCACGGCAGCGAGACGGCGGCGGAGCCCGAGACGGCGTCGACGACAGTCCCATGTGACTCTTGCGATCGCACGTATGTACTTTGCCTTTTTTTTTAAATGTAAAAAGTAATGAGATGCACGATACGCTCTCCTGATTGTAAGAGATAACGCCTGTCCATGACCATTGCAGCATTGCATTATAGAAATCGAACCACCTTCAGTGAAGATGCGGTCTACGATAGAGCCAGCCCCGGATTTACCATTTTCCTCCAGAAAGTTGGTAGTGAAAACGCTCGTCAGCGTTCAAATGAATAGTTTAAAAATGTCACAAGATCTAAAATAGGTGGTATTTTAACCGGGAGAATGGTAGCTATCCTTTAATGACTTTGCACTCTGTAGTTAGTGGATTACTTAGTTTCTGGGCGATGGAGTTTTGCTCGGTGATAATACAATTTAAAACTGGGGAAAACGCGTTTTCCTAGAGCTGCAAGATCAATTTTTTGGCGTCAAAACCCCCGCAGTTATCCAGCTCGCTCGTGGAGCCCCCAGTTCTAGACGCAATGGTGTTTCCTCTGCATATACATAATTTACAGTGCAAGCGTTCAAAAATCACTGCTGAATGCTAGGCGATTTTTTAATGTGAAAACGTAAGGAGACGAACGTGACGCTCTCCTGATGGTAAGAGATAACGCCTGTCCAAGACCATTGCAGCGGTACACAAAACTTTGAGTAATAAAACAAAGTCCAGTGCATCGCTGCTTTGGCGCTCATTACTTTAAGACTTTCGATGGTTAGTCTCAACAGCCCAGTAATTTCGCTAGCTGCAGTACCCTTCAAACCGGTACACAGTCTACACAAAATGTGCTATATTACACATTCCTAATCGTCCCTTTTTTATCTACATCTATGGTAATAACATGTTATTTTTTTCTGTTTTATTTTTAATTTTTAGTTTACAATGGTTTCTATCTATCTTTCCGCAGATTCGGCTCGCTCGCGGCTATGAAGCGGCACGCACGCGTCCACAAGGGCGAAGCGCAACGCACGGAGCCCCCGAAATCGGTAAGATCTCTCGACATCAACTCTTTGGACTCTACTGTAATAAGCGCCGAAAGGAGTTGTTTGACTCGTTTTAATGAATAGAGATTTATTTTTTTAAATTGTAATTTATTTACGGCTAGACAAACGCGACCAAAACGCTCTTATTCTTATTCTGAATGGGGGCGATAAGTCCTGCACTGACGTCTCGCTTGGGGTGTATTGTGCATTTTCCCCTGCCAGCGTCTACCCGAGCCAACCCAGCTCCTTGAAGTAGTTATCCTAGTGGGATTAAGTAAATTAATAAATATCGTAGGACTATACACACAGCGCCATCTGACCCCAAACTAAGCAGAGCTTATGTGATGGAAGTCAGATAACTGATATAATACATAAATACATTTTTTTTGTAAATACATACAGAACACCCAGACACAGAACAAACATTTGTATATTCACAAAATGTTTGCCCTGAGTGGGAATCAAACCCACGCTCGACAGCTCTCGAGGCAGATATACTACCAATGAGCCAACATGGGCTGAGCTGTCAGGAGGCTGTCAGTAGGAATAGGAGTTTTTGAAGCGATGATAGCTCAGTGGTTAGCGCGGTAGGTTCGCATGCCGAAGGGCGTGGGTTCAAACCCCAACAATGAGCTTGAGCTGCCGGTGAAGGAAAACATCGTGAGGAAACCATAGCATGGTGGTAGGGTACTTTCTAGTACTCGGCTGGCTAGCTACCACCCTCAAGTTGAAAATCTGCCGCCAAGCATCTAACGGTGTGTTCCGGCAGCCTCACTTGAGAGCCAGTTGCATTCCAGGCTAGGTGTGCTTTACCATCTTCGGCCACACCTTCACTTGACATCAGGTGAGCTGTGGTCAAACACCTAGCCTGTCAACCATTAAAAAAAAAAAAAAACCGGTTATATTAAGCCGGAATAATTCTGTTTGTGTAACAGGAGAAGATGGAGTGGACAAATGCAGGTGAGGAAGGAGATGGTCGCATTGAGTATCTGGAGGTCGAGACTTTAGAAGAGCTGGAGCCTGAAGCCATCCTCGGAAACATCTATAGTACTGGGGCACCAGCGGAAAGTTCCTAACATACCATACCACCACTCAACGTCAGCTGAGCTATGATCTAACACCTGGCCTGTCAACCATAGCAAAATATCTGTTCTAAATTTCACCTTGTTTATACAAATCTTTTATTGATAACACCACAGTACATTTTTCCATTCATATTTAAAAATATCAAAATCATGACATGCCAAATAATGAAAATGAAAATGTCAATGAAGTTATATGTCACATAAAATAATTATGTCAATATAGTTAAATGCCCATGAAAACAAACGTATTATAATTACTTACTAGTAATTCAATAATCTGTTAATTTTAAATAATCGTCAAAGATTAACACATAGGCTACTTTTTATCCCGAAAACATGTAGCTGGTAACACCGCGGGGCGCACTAAGTTATAATTGGTATTTCCGTGTCAACTAAGTAAATATTTTTTTTTTTTTTATGGTTGACATGCTAGGTGTTTTGACCACATCTCACCTGATGTTAAGTGAAGGTGTGGTCGAAGATGCTAAAGCACACCTAGCCTGGAATGGAACTGGCTCTCAAGCCATTAAATCTTACTCAAAAGCAAATGTATGATCACAGCTGCCTCTTTTCAACTGATTTTTTTTTAAATTGTTACTAATATTTTGGCCTGGTTGCCTAGGGTGGCCTATGGATTTAGACCGCTAACTGACGACCGAGAGAAAAGGTCTTTCTCTCTTGCTTTTGTTGATCAGCCGGGGATTTTACTCGGTGGTAGATTTCCTTAGCAGGAGGTCGTCTAGGTAGGTACCACCGCAGTACCAGATATTCTGCCGCCAAGCAGTAGTGTGCAAACATTACTGTGTTCCGGTTTGAAGGGTACTGCAGCTAGCGAAATTACTGGGCTGTTGAGACTAACCATCTAGTCTCAAAGTAATGAGCGTTGAGTAATTGTTTTGTTACTCAAAGTTCTGTGTATCGCTGCAATGATCATGGACAGGCGTTATCTATTAACATCAGGAGAGCGCCTCGATCGGCTCATTACTTTTACATTAAAAATTTTTTTTTTTTTTTTTTTTTAATGTAAATCCAATCCAAAATCCAATATTTTATTTGCTGATATGTCTATACATCTGCTATGTAATATGAAACGTAAGTGTTAATAAATTTAGCATAATTCCATGTATAACATAAGACTGAAGTGTCTTACAATTGTTATTATAAATACATAATTATGAAATGAAATACGATTTTTGTTTCCGACCTTATTAATAAAACTAAACCAATATGCTTCAACAATTTATTTACAAAAATGTCAACAAAATACTGGAATTTACAATACTTAGGTTTCTAAAATAAAGTTATATATTTATTGATAGAGAGATAGATAGATATTGTTCCTTGTTTCCTGATAGATATAATCTAGATCTTTTCAAGGTCAGAGTGAATAGGTATCTTCTAGGTCGGCGTGCTTCATCTTCGACCACATCGTCGCTTACCATCAGGCGAGTTGGTGGTCAAACGCGGACTTATCCGTATTAAAAAAAAAAAATGTTGGTAAATATATAATGCAGTGGGCCTATTCACTACTATCTACCGCAAATTGTTCACGCTTTCTGTTTTGTAGAGAAAGTTAATCTCAGTGTAAGATTGAAATATTTTTTTTAAAACCGCCAGGTTCAATCAGCATTGATTATTTATTATTAGCAAGACCTTAAGTTTAAACTGCGCAACGATTATTAGTAAGACCTTCTCAGTGGCGGATTTACCGGCAGGCTGAGTAGGCTTGAGCCTAGGGCGGCAAATTTGGGGACCGAATTTTTTTTGCTACCACATAGAAATCAAAAAGATTTTTGCACGACGGTTTTCTGATGTCTGCAACAAATTTTGCTAATGACTCCTCTCTCACTTGTCATTGCACACTCCGAAAGTAGAAAAATTTTTGGATTGTAAAAATAATGTAGGAGATGACAATTGTAGAGGCAAGGGCGGCAAAAACTGTGTAGCCTATGCCTTGAAAATTTGTAACTCCACCCACTGGACCTTCTTACTAATAATCGTTAAAATTAACCAATGCTTAAAATAATGATTATGTCAAATTTTTGTCGATGTAAAATGTCACACGTGGAAATGAGTCTGGTTACTTTAAGCAATGTTTATAAGTAAGCACACACAGACACAGGATTTTTAATGACTATCCTTGTACTTGTTACCTAGAAATAATGACATTAATGAATTCGTCGGGACATTTCACATCTTCACAATTTAGTCTTACTATGATACAATGTAGCAAGTGGCGGCCTCGTAAGGTTATGAGCTTGGGATGTATAAGCCGAAAGGGGTCATGGTACTCGTCATGATGAATAACTTGTACCTACCTACTATATGCACAACTCTTAGCAAAAAAAAAAAACGCCTGCTCTTTACTCTTCTTTGGTTTTGGCGTCGCATTTTGAGCATTTGCCAGTGTCAAGCGTTTTGATATTTTCAAGTTTCATAAGTTAAAAGTAGTCAAAGTCCAGTCCGTGTCAGTCAAATCCAGTCATGCTTTAGTATAGTGGCGACTTTACTATAAGCTTTGATGGAGTTTTGGAAGCAACACGAGAAGTCATGTTTCACCACATTATATCAATTCCCTACAATCGCGCTTGTAATTCGGTACTTTATGAATAAAACACCATTATTTTACACATAAACATTAGTTTTAGACAATGGGGCAACACGACTCATTCTGCGTTCCCGCCAAAACTCCTGCTGCTGATGCTGAAGATTTCACAATTTTTTTTTTCTTTTTTCTCCGAGGAAGACTTGGCGTCGCACTTTCTGTATATTTGCCACCGTCAAGTTTTGTTTAGAAACTTCCTTTTAGAGAAATTCCCGCCTTTCCGAATTGGACGTTTTTTTAAATGCACAATTACTATGGCATAGAGTTGACATAAAAGTTGTGCAGAATGATGACAAAATTTTGGCTTAGAACATCCTAAGTTTATTATTATTATTTTTGATGTAAAAAGTAATGAGTCGAACGAGACGCTCTCCTGATGGTAAGAGATAACGCCTGCCCATGACCATCGCAGCGATACACAGAACTTAAAGTAACAAAACAAAGTCCAGGGCATCGCTGCTTTGGCGCTCATTACTTTGAGACTTTCGATGGTTAGTCTCAACAGCCCAGTAATTTCGCTAGCTGCAGTACCTTTTAAACCGGAACACAGTAATGTTTACACACTACTGCTTAGCGGCAGAATAACTGTTACTGCGGTGGTACCTACCTCGACGACCTCCTGCTAAGGAGATCTACCACCAAGTAAATATTTATAACCCTGTATAATATAAACTGCGTATCTAATACATTAACAAAAATATAAAAAGATAATTACTGGGCCGAATGGACAAATGCCCATGCTGGACAATTTACCTTTTAAAAAAAAACAACACTGTAAATAGAGCAATGTTCGTAAAAAGTTAAATAATTTTATGTGGATTTCTCACAAATGGATTGAATACGCAAGAGTTGGTTTTTACATAACTTAGCCCATTTGTATCATAAGTTATTATTATAATTGTTTTCATATTGGAATATGACCCTCGCAGTTAATCAGGACTGGTTGTGCGCCGGCTTAGAGCGGCAGATGACGGCGATGCGGCGCAAGCGCTGTAGACGCTGCCCGCGCCACAAGCTGCGGTCTCCGCCAAGCACCGCGTGCTTGAACTGATACCGGGATACGCCCCTGCAATTTAATATCATTTCATTTATTTAGAAACGCTTGCCACACAGCGTGTAGTAAATTAATATACAGTGTAAACTCTTTATAACGATAAACTCTTTATAACATAGAAAAAATCACAATTTGGTTGGTTTACCTTAAAACCCCACACATTGATACACTCTTTATAACGCAGCAGCCATTTTCTATTACGAAGAAATGTGTTCATATTTAGACACAGAAAATCGTCACGGTGTTATTGTTTATGTTATCTTATCAGGTTACAAAAGATGCCGACTAAACCTTTGAGACCCCGAAACTTCTGAGGTCGTAAACAGCCGTCTTGCTTTTGTTATTGTCAATTGCCTTGAACACGTGCTTGGTTTGCTAGAAAGGATGATCTCGAACTAAACTCCTACCTATCGTATTATCAGTCGTGAACCAACTTTGAAACTGTTAACATGGCCAGTAAAAGAAAAGCGTTAAAAAGAAAATTATTGTTAATTTGGTTGTTTTTCTTTCTTCACTCCATATAACGGTAACTCTCTATAACGATAAAAAATGCTCGGTCCCTTGAGTTTCGTTATAAAGAGTTTACACTGTATATATGTATCCTACCCACCTCATGATATATAGGGCACGTCGCTGCAACAACGCATCGAGGGCGAGATGCTCCTTGTCTGTGTGCGTGAGGTGCATCACGGCACTTGACACCAAGCATAGGCCCGCTATCGTTTCACCGCAAAACTAAAAATATAGCAATAACGTATAAATACATTTATTTCTCTTTTTTACATTTAATATAGTGTTTGTGTGGCGATATGGTCGCTTTTTGTGGCATTAGCTACTTGTTTGTGTTATATTTTTAATTTTTGATTTTAAGGAATGTAGTTCTGAAGCACACTCCGTAATGAATCCGATAAAAGACCGGCAAAAAAGTATTAATATAATAAATAAAAAAATATTATATTGGGGTCAGATGGCGCTGTGTGTAATATGATATAGTTTTTTTTTTTAAAACTACACAAAACAACTTTTCGACGATGTTGAAATGTACAACGGAGCGACACGACTCTTCCCGCGTTCCCGCCAAAACTCTAGTGTTGTTTTTGTCTATGATCTAATGATGAAATCGTCGTAAACATGCAGTGGCGACTTACGCGCACTGCATCCACGTGGGGCTTGATATGTCCTCCGGCAGCCAGATCCAATACGTGCGCGTACGGCAGCGGCTCGGAGTCGGGGAAGGCAAGCTCTTTCACTCGTCGTATCACCGCTTCGTTCTCGGGCCGCCACTGCCGGCGCTCCGTCTCGCGGTACCCTTCGATCGCCTTAAATAATAAATAAATAAATTTGTTTATTGCCATAACACAAATTACATTAACATAAATTAACTAAACTACTACTAAAACTACTAAATTCTGTAGCAATACTTGTGGACCCTGCATTAAGTAAGAACTTGCGTCGCAGGGGCCACTAGAAGAACAGATAGAAAAAACGTTACGCAAAATAAGTGACCACTTAACCTAGGAGGTCGTCTAAGTAGGTACCACCGCAGTACCAGATATTCTGCCGCCAAACAGTAGTGTATAAACACATTTGAAGGGTACTGCAGCTAGCGAAATTACTGAGTCTCAAAGTAATGAGCGTCGAAGCAGTGATGCTTTTAACTCCGATTTACTACAGAAAGTTCTGTGTATCGCTGCAATGGTCAAAGACAGGCGACTTACCATCAGGAGAGCGCCTCGTTCGGCTCATTACTATTACATTAAAAAAAAGTATCAGATATTCTGTCGCCAAGCAGTAGTGTGTGAACATTACTGTGTTCTAGTTTGAAAGATACATCAAAAGTAATGAGCACCAAGGCAGTGATAACTCGGACTTCGAATTGTCACTAAGATTTGGCTACCGCTGCAATGGTTATGGATAGGCATTATCTCTTACTATCAGGAATCGGTTTTGTTTGTCTCATTACTTTAACATTAAAAAAATCCCAATAATGATTGATTTTTATACACAAACTACATACATGCTAAGACTTATATGCCAGCAGACATATGTATTGTGGTATTTGTGTGCATGTAGTTTGTGTCAGACAAGAAAAAAAATCAGTAATATTCATAATATTATATTCTGTGTGAGTTGTGACCTACATTAACTTCAATATAATATACAATTGATAACAATGATAACTACAATGGAAGTCTTGCTGATGCATCATCATAAAAATAAAATTGCTGCTAAATAAATAGTTGATGTTTGTGCCATGTATATGTGATATCTTACATTGTCCCAATGATCGTACTCATATCTCATTCTCTTGAGGTAGGGCTCCAACTCAGCGAGCATGGCGGCTTCCTCTGCCTCCGACACGAAATCGGGCAGGACGCACATGTCGCGCACGGCGGCCGAGCGCAGCGCCGGCTCTTCTGATACCGGCCAGGATGGACATACTTGGACAAGATTCGGGTCGCCTGCAGAATATACAGTCATAATTTTATCTGGGGTTTTAAACTTGTTTTTCTATTAAACTGTTATGGTTAGAAATTAAAGAGCAACATATATACCTTTACAATATAAATCTTAATTCCACATTTTGCAAATTCCAAATCCTAATCTATCTACATATATCTATATAAAGAGAAAAGATTTGATTGTTTGTTTGTATTGAATAGGCTCCGAAACTACTAGACCGATTTCTAAAAATCTTTTACCGTTGGGAAGTTACACTATCTCCAGGTGACATAGGCTACTTTTTATCCCTGTATTCCCACGGGAACAGGAACTACGCGGGTGAAACTGCGAGGTGTCTGCTAGTGCATAATGTCTGTAGAAATAGGTCTGTAGGGTTGTAGCTGCAATATGAACGAACGATGGCAATTCTGGATTGCGTGCTACAAAGTCTTACCAAAACTTTACCAATAGATACTAATTTAAGTGTTCCTAGGTTACAAAGTATACTTTGAATACTACAAGTACTTCTCAGGTATAACTTTTGTACTGAACTATTCTAAAAGTTAAAAGTAATATCAATGACTAAATGAACATTTTTCTTAATAGATAGGTATTATTTTGGTCAAACGGTTAAGTTATCATAAAATAACACTTGCCTAAAACTTTTTCTGTGTCTGCTTCTGCGGGAACCGCGTCACTACTCAGGTGCCTGCGCAAATGATATTTTAGTTGATTTAGCTTGCAATGTTTCAAAAAACTGAATGATAACATGCGCATCTTTCGAATTTTATTCGTGTTATTTAACACTTTCAGATAAAAACAAAACAAAACTGACAATCACATCAGCTGATTGAGTCAGAAAAAAAAGACTGACAGCAGCATAGTAGGCAGACTTTTTTTTCATGTGTAAATTATGGCGTCACACTTTATTCATTTGCGTCTATACATCGTGATCTGAAAATAAAGTTTTTGAAGCTAACTTTAAAACATTGACATCATAACGACTATTTCGTGTTGTTGTCAAAACACCTAGACCTACTTTTTTACCCAATGGGTTAAGTTAAGATATAGTTTTAGACCAAAATTACCTTTTGTAAGAACACCCAAAGCATGCGACGACAGAGATGATGAGGATAAATCAATGCTTTTAGCTACCTTGCAACATAGCATGGATTTGAATCCCAGCCAATGAATTTTGAACTTTTATTATTATGAAACATCACGCTAAACCGACCGTATGATAGGGGTATTAGGACCATACTGTGTCGGTTAACATGATAATTCGATGGCCTAACATTTTCAATAAAACAAAAACTTATGTTGTTAAACTATCTAGTTATTTTTTTTACTACGCAACTATACTCAAGGGTCCCGGAAAGTAAAAAATTGTGAACCCCAATGAATGCTATCGCGAAGCGCCTTTCAGTTTGCCAAAGCAACCTCACTTGACGTCTGCTGAAATTGATTATCCAGACAGGCGTGTCTATCAGCAAAAATAACAAGGATAAGACGAGATTTGAAGCCTACTGTTTTACTGCTCAACCATCAGACGAATAAGGTCCTAGGCTTAACCATAATATTAACAAAACATAAGCGAGTATTAAGAATTGTTTGTAAAACTAAGCCCATATTTTATTGATTGGATTGTTTATTATCTTTCTTTGATCTTGATTCAAGTTCCGAAACATACAAGGACATTAAAGAATTTTGTTATTCAGCAATGGTCAAAGTTTGGCAATCGAGCACATCTGCGAAATGTAAGCGATAATATAACTCACAATGGCTCACTTAATGATAATTCCTATCGCCGCATTAATGCGGCTACTGGATAATTGAATGCGATGAGCCAACCGAACTATTGTGAAGACGCCGTCATGCGTACAGCATTTTCAGATAAGCATACCTACTCATAGACTGCCTACTAACGAACTATACAACTCTTGCCTTGACTACAGATTAAATAATAGTGCGACGCCTTGACCGGGAAACGGTCAAACGAAAAGGTTGGCAATTGCTCCACAGTAATCCAAACTTTTCTTTTATTATGTTTTTGTTTAATGCATAGCTGACTCTATCTTAATTTATACCAACGAATCTGTACATGTGGTCAAAAATGGAACTAAGTTATATTCTACCAATGTTGTTAGAACAATCAATGGTAGCTCTATCACTCAGTGCTACGCGACTTTGTTCAATAAAATTGTGCAATCAAAATAAAATGTACGAAATGCAAATATTGCAAATTCCGGAGCACTTTCTGCGATTATGCGTCGGTCGTTTGGATTTAAAGTGAGGGAAGAGTCGCGCTTGAAATGTATCGAATAAAATGGAATATAGTTACTATATTTAGTTCATTATAGAAAGAATACATAAAATTTGAAAAATAAATGATTAGGTACAGTGCAAGAAGGTGCAGCTTTTTCTGTCTTATCAATCGTCCTAAAACTAAGTAGGATAGAGTCCAGCGCTCAATGAAAAGCGGCTATTACGGAAATTAATTTTGACAAGAGATAAAATGGCATCTATTTTTTTTTTATTTTGTCCAGTGGCGCCGCTTCTAGTGGAGTTTCTTTAGTGACATGGGCCAAACACTAATTTAGTGTTTGTCAAACAAGTGAATGTTTGTGATTGATGTGTAGAGAGTTGTGAAAATGACTTTATGAAGAGCTGACGGTAGCGGGAAGGATTGCGCATGCCGGTCCTCTATCACAAGTATCGTCGCCAGACAACATGGCTATATGTATGTATTTTATGAATGCTTTCTGCCTCTTTTCGATTTGGGGAACATGACGGATTAGTGACTGTCAAAACAATTTGCGAAAATAATCTGTTTGATACCAAAATCTAAACCCAGAGATTCATTGCGAAAATTTTCGATAAATGGCTACAGTAAGTTTCAGTGTCCATTTACATCCGCCAGGGGCGCTAAGTGCCTAGCATATCAATGGAAAATGGGACAGCGCCCTGATGGAAGTAAATGGAAACTTTTTTTATGAATTTGACATTTTTTTTCGACCACAGCACGTTCGTATATTTTTCCAGTTCTCAAGTTTTAATTTAACCAATGATAAATAATTTGATTCTTTAAAATTAATATACTACAGTCCCAGATTAGTTGTTTATGTTTACACTTTGATATTGAAAACTTTATAAAAGTATTTTTTGGTAATCATTTCCTTTGTCTGACAAAGGCATACCTACGCAAACTGTTTTTACATTCATATTTGTTGCTCACATAAAATTTATTTCAATTATTATTGGATTTTGGAATAACCAATATGTATAAATAATGAAATAAATATTCTAGATTAATGGTAGGTAGGTGTAACGAATAGTTATCAATTTGGCGTGTTTGCTTTAGGGCTGACGTGCAATGGAAATATTTTCTGTTGTCACAGGTGTAGCCAATTTTCGGTCCTACGAGTGTAAAACAAACAAAGATATCGCTTTCATACATTTTATTAAAAAAAAATTTGGCGTATTATGTACAAGGAAGTTATCACCACAAGGCCATGCATTGTAGCCGGGGTTTTAGATCAGCTTCGGTATCCCCTGCCTGTTGGGGGATATTTGGGGTACCTACTGCTTAGCTGAGAGGGCACCGATGCGATCTTTCAAGATCAACAGCTACGTGAATGCTTCAAGCGCTATCAAGTCCAAGACGCGACGTCGCGGTGTTGGCGCCGCCGTTCTTACTAACTTATTTTTTTCTAAAACTAATCTACATGCAAGTTTGAAACTCGGACCTTCTGTGTAACATCTCATTCACTCTTCTTCACTCAATTACTCATTCGTTCAATCACTCATTCCACCAACACACACTTTACTAAATTACACTGCATCTTTACTGCATTTAAAATTTAGAAATAGAGCCTATTCGGTATGTAAAGAAAAAAAAACTTTACTGTTTCCAAAACCATTTCGAAATAGTACATTTGTGAACAATATTTTTACGTTTAAAAGTCTATAAACTATGAGGTGGGGTTTATTATAATAAAAAACATAAATCAAACTTGAATTTCAATTGATGTCTCATGACGTCATCTCTTCGGGCAACTTTCATAGACTGGCAAACGGTTAATGAAATGTGTCAAAAAAAGTTTGAAAACGTATTAAAAATTAAACTACCGCATAGAAAGCCAAAATATTCAAATTAGTTTCTTAAAATATAGTTTACTATCAGTAAAAAATATAAAATAAATACAAAAAAAAACTTTACATATCGAATTGTCAAACCATCGTCTAAAATTTATGTAGATATTTATGACAATATTGACGTCAAACATGTCACAGTCACAGTCAGCTTAGGGACAAGTCCAAGTCTAAGCTTAGTAAAGAAGTTGAAAGACTATAGTCATTTTCAGTCTGAGTCAGACTCTCATCGTTCTAATTTAAATTAGAAGCAGTTTTAGTTCCCGCTAGCAATTAATATATTCAAGTACCATGTAATTTTTTGTAAATAAATTATTGTAATTGTATCTTTTTTAAAGAATTGTTTGGTAACTACGACTTTATTTTCGTCTTAATTAACGCTTGTACTATTAAATTTTGTTTCAGTCGACTTCTTAATTAGGTATGTAGAGCTCGCTCGCATTCTCTACATTTCTTCTAAAATTAATAATATATTCGCATTTCGGATATCCTACGGAAACACGAAACGGATTCTTTGGGTTCTTTCCAAATTAAAAATTACTTAACTTAGGAAATATAATGTCCTGGATGTATGTATCCTTCCGCGTATTTCCTTATCACTTAAAAAAAAAAACCAAACCAGAATATTACTAATCTTAGGCAGAATGGCTTTACAGCTTTAGCCTGCCCGATGGGGCAAATTAATAATAAAAAAAAGAAACTAACCTTGTAGTAATAGTAAACTTGATACTAATGGAAAGGTCATGGCGCGACCAATCGCGCTGTTTTACATAATAAAACAATACGTGGTATTTCATATTGTATTGAGCAATCTGACCTAACACACGGTCGGGTGACATTGTTACCGCCACAGAATAATACATAATTACTACGTATTGGTACATAGATTCGTAAAGATTCCCTATTTATCCGCATAATAATGTTAGACCTAATTTTGAAAGTTATATAATTTGATGTGTTTAGTACTAATAATAATTTTATCAGTAACCATAGTATCACTAGCCCTATTGTCACGTACTAATGTAATTTTTGAAAACAGGAGCCAAACTATTAATTAATAGTTTAACATTGACAGCCGCATAATTTTACGCCATAATCTTAAACAATAATATATTTTAGTATTTATCAAACCTATACAGCTTAGGTACGGCTTAAGGCTAAGGGCCATCCCGCCACACCATACCCACTCCACTGCTTGTAAATACATGCAACTATATTACTTATCTCTAGTTGGTGGATCGTCTGACTTCTAAAAACAGAGGTGCGGAACCCAGGACGGGTTCTAATCCTATGTACGCACCTCTGTTTTTCTAGGTTATGTGTGTTTTCTGATAACTTCAAACGGCGAAGGAAAACAACGTTAGGAAACCTACATCTTAAAAACAAGTCCACGAAGATGGGTGAAGTCTGCCAACCTGCACTTGGCCAGCGTGGCGGACTATGACCTAATCCTTCTCATAATGAGAAGAGACCCACAGCAGTAGGCCAGTTTATAAAAACAGGGCTGACCCGGAATATTAATTATAAAAATTTAAACTAAAAACAATATGACAAGTAACAAAAGAAATTATATCCGTTGTAATAATTCATTTTATCAATAATAGGGCAATATCAAAGTTTGATCACGAAAATATACGCGTCCAATGACTACAATATGTTATGCCAAAATTTGTATACAGTAAAACTTTATAACATGTAATATTATGCGAGAACAGGTGACCATTCGTGAACAGTTAGTATGGAGTGAGATGACACAGGTTACGGCATAGTTGGTACTGGTGTCGAGGCCAAACACGCACTTGCCATTCAACTATTATCTTGCTAATATATCTGTGGACACTTGACTATAAAGCAGCGAATTAAAGCAGCAAGTCTATTGTCCAATGATTTTAGTATACGTTAAAATTATTTTTTAGCTAAGTCAGTCCTTACCTCTGGATGGAAATTGTTCTGGTAGTCATAGGTTGAGGGAAGACCCGCCTTACATTCTCGAGATTATATATTATTATTTATGACTAGCGGACGCATCGCGGTTTCATCCGCGTAGTTCCCGTTCCCGTGGGAATACAGTAATAAAAAGTAGCCTATGTCATATTGACAGAAACTAATGCAGTTTCCGTCAATATGACATCTAAGCGTACAGACGCCGGGAAGCAAAGTTTATACTTTGTAGAGATTTGTGGGATACTCTTCTATTCATAATATCAACCTTAGACAATGAGTTGCTCAGTTTATAGAGAAATACCCATTGTTACTTAGATTCTTTAGGTACCTATATTCCACAAAGCTGATAGTATTGTATCGCTAAAAGTGCGTAATTTCCTGGTGTCCGCTTCCCACATTCGCGTCCATTGTCACGTCGCAGCAGATCCAGATAATAAAGAGCATTGTCCGAGTAAACATCACACTAACAGCTTTGTCTAGATAGTTCACTTTGGCCATCCTAACTACAACTAACCAACTCTTTTGATGTTGTTCATACAACCCTCTGTTGGTTCATTGGTAGGTAGTCTACATCTACATCTCATCATCATTTCAGCCGTAGGGCGTCCACTGCTGGACATTGGCCTCCCCATTGACTTTCATAAAGACAACCGGTCGCATTCAGCGCGTTCCTGCGGTATTTTATTAGGTCGTCTGTCCACCTTTTGGGTGGACGTCCTACGCTGCGCTTTCCGGTCCGTGGTCTCCACTCCAACTTTGCAGCCCCATCGGCCATCAGTTCTGCGTGCTATGTGCCCTGCCCACTGCCATTTCAACTTGCTGATTCTCTGGTCTATGTCGGTTACTTTAGTTCGTCTACGGATCTTCGCATTTCTGATTCGATCTCACTAATCAAAATGATGAATGATTGATTGATTCTAATTAAATCTACATCTGCACTAATAATTATGTACACTAATATTTTAAAGAGGAAAGATTTGTATTTTTGGATTTTTGTATGTTTGTAACGAATAAACACAAAAACTACTGGACCGATTTCAAAAATTCTTTCACCATTAGAATAGGCTATATTTATAAATACAATTTGATTGAAAAATAAATGTGCACCCGTGCGAAGCCGGGACGGGCCGCTAGTAAAATTGTAAAGATGAAAGATTTGATTTTTTTGTTTGTATGCTGTAAATAAATAAGTAAATACGTATAGGTTAAGCATTTTGTGGTATAAACATATGATTGTTTTGTGTCTGTATTTATTATGTATTTACAAAAAAAAAAGTAGGTACCTATCTAGTTAACTGGCCACCATAGTACAAGCTTTGCTTAGTTTGGTGTCAGATGGCGCTGTGTGTAATATCCTACGATATTATATTATATATTTTATTTCAATAGTTACCAATGAACAATCTATGACTTCTTTGCAATCTATAACACTCTCTTGTGTCACTTACGCTCGCTGATGCCTGTTATATAGCTACGTAGGTATAGTGGGTGCAGCAGGGTAGGTATGCGTAATATATTTTAACAAATTTTAATGACTTATTTAAAATAGCCACTCGTTAGACTGGCTATGCCTGCGGCGGTACCACTGGCCATACAATTCGAGCGGAAGTGCGGTAACCGGTGGCGTGGCAATGATCTTGTCGCTTTTCCTACCGTGACTTAATTAATGGTCTGACTATATGGTGACCCGACGCTTACTTTGCAGGTCATGGCCACGGAGATTTTTTTTTTTTTAATAAATTGCCTTACGTTTCACCGCCATCTCGCCTGATGTTAAATGATGCGGTCTAAGATGGAGCACGCATGCATAGGAGATACCGACTCAAAAATACAAATCATAAGAAATTGATAACACCAAAGTTACAGGTCATGTTTCAATTCATATTTAAAAATATCAAAATCATAAGATTTATGTCAATACATAAATTACAATAATTAATAATTACATCATTAAATATTTTTTTTATATACATTTTGTAAATAGTATAATTTAAGATCTTTTTGATTTTACTTCTAACTACCAACTTACCCTATATTAATAAAAATGTGTCAATACAATGAAAATATTAATGAAATTATATGACAAATTATATGTCAATATGATTAAACGTCAATAAAAAAAATATAATTACTTACTAGTATATCAATAGAAAAAATATATTTTCACACTCTCCCAGCAAGCCCGCAGAAAAACATCAGTGCGATGAGATGAGATGAGTTTTTTTACTGTTTGACAAGCTAGGGTTTGACCACTGCTCATCTGATGTTAAGTGACGCTGTGGTCAAAGTTGGTAAAGCACACCTAGCCGTGAATGGGACTGTCTCTCAAGTGAGGCTGCCGGACCACACAATCATGTGCTTGGCGGCAGATTTTTAACTTGAAGGTGGTGGTGGCCAGCTGAGTACTAGAAAATATCCTACCTTATGGACTCTTCATGGTGGTTTCTTTCACCAACAGTTTAAACTCAGCGCAGCTTAGTTCTGAGTATTCTGGCTTAAGTTCTGGCGCTTAGTCCATAAGTCCATATTTTTGTATCTCCTTGGATTTGTAACTCGAACCTGATTGTTTATATTATGATCAGGTTTGATGGTGCATTTCGATCTTGACATAAAGTTGGAGGTCGGTCGGAGTTCATACTTGGAGAATAATAAATTGTTCATCAGAAATATTTTATGCGTGTCAAAACGTATCCATTTTAATTTTAATTAAAAATGTATCCATTTTACATATTTTAGTTTTTTTTTTACTAATATACACCTACTGTATTTTTCATCAATTGCTTGCGAAAAACAAATTGCTATATATGTTTTCTAATAAGTTTTGGACGACTTTTCTTCTTAACGCCATCTAGCTTCAAGCTGAGCAAAGCTACTATGGGAACCAGATAACTGATCGAATTTTTATAAACTTTTTCTTTTAAATTCGTAACAAATAGTATATTCGTCATATGCCGATTCATGTCGAACCTACGTCCTTCAGCACAAGCACAAAGTTACCAAAAAAGCTATCAAGGCAGTCTAAAATCACAACTAGATTTAATTATAATGTAAAAATAACATTATAATTATGTAAATAAATACACATTGCGTTCGCTTCGTGTGGAATGTATTTATACATATATTTTGTTAAAAAAAAATTGTTACAAAATCTCACTTTTTTGGTGTGCGATTAAAATATATCCTTCAACTTATGGTTATAATCGTAATGGGATTACCATCATAATGGTCGACCGTTTCTAGGCATATTTACATAATCTAATAGAAACACACGTCGTAATTCTTATTTATGGGTTTTCGATGCGGTTTGGAATCAAACATGGTTATTAAAAATACATTATTAGCACTCTTCAAGGTCGCAAAACATATTTGTAATGGAGGCGTGTTTTTACTATGTAAATCATCAGTGCGTGATGTTTTTAAGTGTACCTATAGTAAACTTTTTTGCTAATAAGTTTTTTTAAATTTATGTTTTTTCAGTATCCTTTAATAATATTTGCCCAATATTTATAATATTTGACAGCCCTGTTGGTTTATTGGTAGTATGTCTGCTCCAAGAGCTAATGGGCGTGGGTTCGATTCCCACCCAGGACAAGCATTTTGTGATATAAACAAATGTTTCTTCTGTGTCTGGGTGTACTATTTTTATTATATTTAAATATATAATAAAAATAGTACAGCTGCTTAGTTTGGGGTCAGATGGCGCTGTGTGTATAGTCCTACGATATTTATTTTATTTATTATTATTTATTTATTGAACATAATGTGTTAAAAGTTCGTTCCCTTTCCTTTAGTACTTTAATACAGTGTTCATTCTAGTAATTAGAACGCGTTGCGGTGACACAACATATTCCCTTAGGAAATTGGACTTTAATGTGTAGAGATACGGCATCATTTGGAGGAACATTCTTAATAGTGAATGAATGAATGAATATCGTAGGACTATACACACAGCGCCATCTGGCCCCAAACTAAGCAGAACTTGTGTGATGGAAGTCAGATAACGGATAAAATACATGAATACTTTTTTTTTTGTAAATACATACTTATAATACATACAGGACACCCAGACAGAATAAACATTTTTGTTTATTCACAAAATGTTTGCCCTGAGCGGGAATCGAACCCACGCTCTACAGCTGTCAAGGCAGATATACGACCATTGAGCCAACGGGGCTGTCGGGGCCAATAGTACAATTGAACTAGTAAGATTGTGCTCGGGGAATAGTTCATTCTCGTTTAGTAGTGGGAATTCATTTCTAACAATTCTTAGTCCTTGAACTACACAAGCCTACTTAGCGCGATAGTCAGCTCCAATTAATTTAGATTATTGTAACTAATTTAACGGAATAAACCTACCAACTATAAGACGTGCGTTTCATTTGAAGTCCAGATCCTTATATATACTCTCCTAGAGTTTAATTTTTTGTAGAGATGATAGCTCAGTGGTTAGCGCGGTAGGTTCGCATGCCGAAAGGCGTGGGTTCAAACCGCAACAATGAGCTTGAGCTGCCGGTGAAGGAAAACATCGTGAGGAAACCATAGCATGGTGGTAGGGTACTTTAGTACTCGGCTGGCTAGCTATTACCCGCAAGCTGAAAATCTGCCGCCAAGCGCCTAACGGTGTGTTCCGGCTGCCTCACGTGAGAGCTAGTTCCATTCCAGGCTAGGTGTGCTTTACCATCTTCGACCACACCGTTGTTTGACCAGCTGTGGCCGAACCTCTAGCTTGTCAACCATAAAAAATAAAGAGCAATAACATGATTTACGTACCGCCTTCCCGCCAAAACTGTAATGCTATTTACTCTGTGGTACCATACGTCAAAAGTTACGTACTATTATATATTCTGTGGTGAAAGTAATAGTAAGAACTTTGATCTTGATGAAAGGTCCTAGGTAAGAACGATCTTCCCACGCCGCGGCACGGTACAATGTTGTCAATATCACTGGCAGTAGGTGACGGTATCAGTGATGTCACTGTTATGGAGGCATGCAGCGAAAGTGCGCAAAAAGGAACAGCAGCTTTCGATGAGGGCATTGTCTTTATGTCGAATGTCAAGTTACAAATTTTTTTTTTAATGCTTAACAGGCTTGGTGTTTGACCACAGCTCACCTGATGTTAAGTAATAGTGTGGTCGAAGATGGTAAAGCACACCTAGCCTGGAATGGAACTGGCTCTCAAGTGAGGCTGCCGGAACACACTGCTTGGCGGCAGATTTTCAACTTGAGGGTGGTAGCTAACCAGCCGAGTACTAAAGTACCCTACGTCCTTCAGCGTGCGAACCGACCGCGCTAACCACTAAGCTATCATTACTATTTTCTTTATTCGATAGATATAATCTAGATCTGCTTTAGTGCCAGAGAGAATAAGTATCTTCATCTTCGATCATCGCTAACCATCAGGCGAATTGGTGGTCAAACGAGGAATTATACGAGTAAAAAAAAAGACAGGCGCGCGCCGTGGAATTCGAACCCAGAACCGCAAGACTAGAAGCTAGATTAGCAAGATGTTGCCGAAACTACGAAACTGATACCCATCAATATTAATTTGTTTCTAAACAATTTCCTAATATAATAGAGTGCCTATAGAGTTTTTATCTCAATAAATAAGTACCTGTATAATAACCTTCGACGTCGAATTTCAGAAAGTACTAATTATATTATTTATTGTCCTTATTTAATTCTAAAACGCTTAATTAATTTGAAAACAAAATGTAAACTAAATAAATTAGACTAATTTACTAGCTTATCGCCTTCGAAATGTTTAAATACCTAACCCACATGTGTTTTTAACAAAAACGTGAACAAATAGTTGGTTAGCGCTAATGAGGCATAAAATCGTAGGTACGTTATCACTAACCGCACTAGCAGAGAAGTGATTGTACAAGAATACAAAATTTACAATTAAAAAAACCGTTTCCATGACCCTTGGCAGTATAGGAAACCTGCGCGGATCTTTTAATAAAATGGGATTTTGTAATAAAGACCGCAGGAACGCGCTGGATGCGAGCCGCTTCCAACCGGTCTTTATGGAAGTCAATGGGGGAGGCCTATGTCCAGCAGTGGACGTCCTACGGCTGAAATGATGATGATGATGATGAATAAATAGGCTTGCATTTGACCACCATCTCACATGATGTAATATACAAATTTGTAATAAAAAAAAAAACGATTCCATAACCCTTAGGCCAACTAAACGCATTGCTCCAATGAAACAGCGAGGGTTCGAAGTAAACGAAAATATCATCTAGGTATACAATTTTTGTTGATTTTTTAAAACCGTTTCATCGATTTTAATAATATTAATATGGGATCATTTCTGAAGTATGATCTACCAAACAAAAAAAGAATCATCAAAATCGATTTTTATATACATTTACAACAGAAGGAAAACGCCTCACTAATGAGGTTACAGTATCGTAATAATTGTTATCAGGAATACTTAGAACAGGTTTAGCCTATTAGCTACTACATACTAGATAATGTTGCTTTTTGACAAAAATACATTGTGAATTTTATCGTTATTTTCACTTACACATGTAATTTTATCGTTATTTTCACTTATACATGTATACACCCAAATTTGCATTTAGAATTAGTGAAAAGTAAGTATTAAAGACATGTGCAAAACAATTTATTTATTAAACAAAATAAAAAAAACCTTAAATTAATACTATTTACAAAATTTATACAAAAAACTTAATCTAAAAGTCCGTTAGAGGAGGAATATGTGGCCAGAATGCTGGCAGCATTGCCACGCTGGATGGCAATGCTTTGCTTTTGACCAAAGTAGATACGAGCATTCTGGTCACCTGAAGCATCCTCTAAACGTTTGACATGCTAAGCATGCGTTTTTTTTTTATAGCTGACAGGCTAGGTGTTTCACCACAGCTCACCTGATGTTAAGTGAAGGTGTGGTCGATGATGGTAAAGCACACCTAGCCTGGAATGGAACTGGCTCTCAAGTGAATCTGCCGGAACACACCGTTAGATGCTTGGCGGCAGATTTTCAACATTTGAGGGTGGTAGCTAGCCACTCGAGTACTAGAAAGTACCCTACCACCATGCTATGGTTTCCTCACGATGTTTTCCTTCACCGGCAGCTCAAGCTCATTGTTGTGGTTTGAACCCACGCCCTTCGGAATGCAAACCAACCGCGCTAACCACTGAGCTATCATCGCTACAAAATTAGATTATTGGGTGACGTTGAATAGTTTTAATACGCACAAGCCATGTCAGAAATGTATCACACATCTTGGAGAACTGGAGAAGCAAAAGACATCAACGCGTGCTTACGTCCTCGCTCGGTTACGTATAACATTAATTTAACATTGTATATGTCTTTTTAATGTTTAATTTTATCGGAAACTCAAACTATACTTTTGGCCATATCCGATGGTCTTTATCATCTGGCTTCGCACCGTGGGCCCAGCGTGTCCCACGCCCTACAGATCTCTAAAGTCTCATTATCATCACCATCATCATATCAGCCATAGGACGTCCACTGCTGGACAATACCGGACATAGGCCTCCCCCATTGACTTTCACAAAGACCGGTCGGAAGCAGCTCGCATCCAGCGCGTTCCTGCGGTCTTTATTAGGTCGTCTGCCCATCTTGTGGGTGGACGTCCTACGCTGCGCTTGCCGGTCCGTGGTCTCCACTCCAGAACTTTGCAGCCCCATCGGCCATCAGTTCCGCGTGCTATGTGCCCTGCCCACCGCCACTTCAACTTGCTGATTCTCTGGGCTATGTCGGTTACTCTAGTTCGTCTACGGATCTCCTCATTTCTGATTCGATCGCGTAGGGAAACTCCGAGCAATAATGCTCTGCATATGTCTATACACAGGTATACTGTTATGTCTTTGAACACAACATTTTGTTTACCTTCATCATCATCATCATCATCATCATCAGCCTATATTAATTCACTGCTGGACATAGGACTCTCCCAAGACACGCCACTCAGTCCGATCTTCGGCTTTTCGCTTCCATCCACCGCCAGCTGTCCTACGTATATCGTTACTCCATCGAGTCTCAGGGCGTCCTACGCTACGTTTGCCAATACGCGGTCTCCACTCAAGAACACTCTTTGTTTACCTTATATGCAGTTATGTATTGTGTATGGCAGACCGGTCGTGGTTCCTAACCCCCAAGGCAGCCCACAAGGCCGGCGATCGTCCGACACGTCACGCATACTCATCACCTGATCACACAACCATCGCATGACGCGACCAATGAAGCGACCAAATTACCTATACATACTGCCAAATTAAAAAACTTACTCATTTCAAGGCAAACAAGTAGTATTGTTTAGGAAAATTCGATAGTGGCTCCAAAACTCAAGTTTACAAATAAAATGGTCGTGTTTGTATTGTAATTCTTATCCTAGTCTGGTAAGGATATTATCTCAGGGTTTGTCCTGGTTCGTGGTAACAGCCTAGGTGTTTGTCCACAGCTCATCTCATGATGGCGCGGTCGGAGATAGTAAACACATTTAGCCTGGAATGGAAAAGGCTTTTAAGTGAGATTGCCAGTGTATTTCTTTTAACATCAACTTGAGGTGGTAGCTAGCCAGTCGAGTACTTACTAGAAAGTACTTTATGACCACGCTATGGTTTCGTGACGTTGTTTTCCTTCACCAGCAGCTTAAGATTTCCACCTGCACCGGCAGTTCTATTCCGGGCTAGGTGTGCTATACCATCTTCGGCCATATCGTCACTTAACATCAGGTGAGCTGTAGTCAAATACCTAGCTTGTCAACCATAATAACATTAGCTCATTGTTGGGGATCGAACCTACGCCCTTCGGCGTGCAAAGCGACCGCGCTAACCACTGAGCTGTCATCGCTATATATTTTTTGACGTCCTACACTTTTTTTATTTTTTCTTCTGTTTAAGTACCTAATGAGACAAACGATACGCTCTCCTGATGGTAAGAGATAACGCATGTGCATGATCATTGCATCAATACTCAGAACTTTGAGTCGCAAAAGAAAATCCGAGGCAACGCTGCTTTGGCGTTGATTACTTTGAGACTTTCGATGGTTAGTCTCAACAGCCCAGTAATTTCGATAGCGTCTGTTTCCTAACAGGCAATGAAGTCATATGCGCTGGATTATCTCTATCTCTAAATAGAGATAATCCAGCGCATATGACGTCATTGATGACGTCATCCGTCGTGTTCAGGATGCTCCTAGCGAGGTCAAACATCTCGGCTCATGTAAATAACTCAAAGCTTATTAAAAAGAAAGACATCCCCGTGATTCCGTGACTAGTCCGACATTGACTGCAGATTTCACAGACTTAACTTCAAAACAGTCATAAAAACTAAATACGAAGTTTATTTCAATGATGTAACAATACGCAAAAACGTGCCGTTGGATCAAGAAGCAAAGTTTCTTAACTTGTTAGTTTGTTAACTGAGAATCTTATCATCAATGTCTCTCTTGTTCCTTAAAGTCTCCCAAGCTTTGAACATAGATGCAAAGTTGCTTGTCTATTTTCTACCGAATACACTTAGGAGAGTGCGCTACAGATCTGCTTGACCTAATTCCACTCTGCCCATATTACCATCGGTTAGCCAGGAGTTCTAATAACATATAAATTTACAATTTAAAAATACCGACTCCATGACCCTTAGGCCAATTAAACGCACTGCTCCAATGAAACGGCGAGGTTTCGGAGTGAACGAAAATATCATCGATGTATACAATTTTTTGATTTGTTAATATTTTAAAAACCGCTCGATTGATTTCAATAAAATTTATATGACTACCTCTGAATTGTATTATCTACTAAGCAAAAAAAAATCACTAAAATCGATTAATAATAATTGGTGCAAGGATCGCGTAACATACATACCTACCAAAAAAACATCAGTCGAATTGAGAGTCACTTATTAAGTCGGTTGAAAAGCGACACCGTTTTATGTTTGATGTTCTAAATACTAGAACTGTTTGATTCCACTTTCATCGTACGAATAGCTAAACAATAGGAATTGCTGCCCGCGTGGGTATTCTTCAAAAGGTACAATCTAAGTTACGAGATTTAAGTTTTGGCGGGAACACGGAAAGAGTCGTGTCGCCCCGTTGTATTTTTTCCCAAAACTAGTGTTTTATCGAATGTTTATGCATAAAAATGGTGGTGTTTTATTCATAAAGTGCCGTATCACAAGCGCGAGTGTTGGAAAATGATATAACGTGGTGAAA
Organism: Biston betularia; assembly: GCA_905404145.2. Lineage (NCBI taxonomy): Eukaryota > Metazoa > Arthropoda > Insecta > Lepidoptera > Geometridae > Biston > Biston betularia. The sequence continues at coordinate 1,933,183 of FR989883.1, forward strand.
CATGACTTTTCGTGGTGCTTCCAAAACTCCATCGAAGCTTCATAGTAAAGTCGCCACTACTTTGCTAAAGCATGACTGGACTTGACTGACACGGACTAGACTGGACTTTGACTATTACTATAGTTACGAGGCCACTTATGTAACTTTTAAAACTTGAAAATATGAAACACTTGACATTGGCAAATGATCAAGATGCGACGCCAGAACTAAAGAAAAAAAAAACAACAAGCGAGATGGCGGTCAAACGCAAGCCTATCTAATGTATAATGAATGTTTGTTTGTAATTGCGATAAAACTTGGTTAACTTATTGCTTGAACTTGCGCAAAGGTTATAGGCATAATACGATGATATTTTTTTCGACAGCAACGCGCTTTGTACCGACTAATTTGTAATAAAAAATACAACATAGCCGACCGCAGATTGAGGAGGCTATAAGAAAAGTATTTTACCTCTTTTTCTTCCGTTGTACCGTATTCTATACGTTTAGTCGCGCATAATGCTAGTAAAACGCAAAAGGGATATTTTCGATGCCACTCTTTGATATTAAGAAACATAAATATTACAACAAAACAAATATTGGAATATGGGTACAATCCTGAAAAAGTACAATAGCCGAATAGAATTTTAAAAATAGGTCAGAGTTTTCCCACAAAAAAAAAACTACAAATGCCGCAGAAAAAATCGAGTTTTGGCGGGAACGCGGGAAGAGTCGTGTCGCTCCGTTGTATTTTTTTCCAAAACTAGTGTTTTGTCGAGTGTTTATGCATAAAAATGGTGGTGTTTTATTCATAAAGTGCCGATTTACAAGCGCGATTGTGGGAAAATGATATAATGTGGTGAAACATGAGTTTTCGTGTTGCTTCCAAAACTCCATCGAAGCTTTGTAGTAAAGTTGCCACTACTTTACTAAAGCATGACTGGAATTAACTGACACGAACTGGACTTGACAAAGACGACTTTGACTAAAACTAGCTACGATGGCACTTATTTAACTTTTGAAACTTGAAAATATATAATTACTTGACACTGGCAAATGCTAAAACGCGACGCCAAAACCAAAGAAAAAAAAAAAAAACAAAATCTTTTTTTAATTCTAATTCTCGAAATTATCAGCGATGACCCCACCACATTATTTTTAATGAATAAAATAGCTGTACTTATGTTTTAGTATAGTCACCAATTGCTTTTTTTAATTTTATGTAATTTTTTTGAGTAATTAAATTGAACTCTATCAAAAACATACCCTGGATTTCAAATCATGCAATTGTCATGCAATTCTCGACTTTATTCTAATCTTGTTTCTTCGCACAATAGCGGATGGAATCCAATATATTTTTGGCAATAGGCCCGTTCTTAAATCTACACTAATATTATAAAGAGGAAAGATTTGTATTTTTGTATGTTTGTAACGAATAAACTCAAAAACTATTGGACCGATTTTAAAAAATTCTTTCACCTTTGGGAAGCTACACTATCCCCGGATGACAGGCTACTTTTCGTTCCTGTATTCCCACAGGAACGGGAACTACGCGGGTGAAATCTCGAGGCGTCCGCTAGTGAATTATATTTGTGTTCGAAAGCAAAACCAAAGCAAATGTTGAATACATACACGTTAATCGAATCCTGCTTTCCAGTCACACGTTTAGTTGATCGCCGCAAAATTGCAAGTTATACGTATACCTGAGAGATTACGAATACTTGCATGTCCAATTGCCCATATGCAAGGCTATTAGTCTCGCCCACATTGATTCCTGTTATTGTCTATACTTAGGAGCTGGGATCACACGGGAACGGAGCCTGAATCTATTAAAGTTGTAAAAGGAACGAGTTTACTTGTTAATGACTAAAGAGGCTTTGAATATACAACAGTGATGAAGACTTAAATTTAACTAATTTGACAATAATTTATTAATTACAAACTTAATCTTACTTTTTATCTAGAACTCATTTGAAATAAACTTTAAAAATATAATTTAACAAAAATCTAATTTAAATAACCACAAGTCTTAATATCCTCTTCTCTCTGCAGTAACGACTTGCCAAAAAGAAAAAAGGCTTTTTTAAATTTTCTAATTAAATAAACTTGAGTGTATACATTGCCTCTAATCTTTTATCGAATTACTAGCTGCACCCGCTACATGTTTTCAAGATAAAGAGTAGCCTATGTTCTAATCCAGGGTCTCAGCTACCTCCATATCAAATTTCATCTAAATCCCGTAGTTTTTGCGTGAAATAGTAACAAACATCCTTCCATCCAAACTTTCACATTTATAATGTTAGTGGGATCTACCTAAACTATATTTAATTCCACAGATGCCCGTTCATATGATAAAGTTCTGCTTTGAGAGCTGAAGGGCTTGGTTTCGATTCCCACTTAGGACTAACATTTTTGTGACTGGGTGTTCAGTATGTGTTTAGAAAAAAAAGGTATAATTTAAGTATCCTGTCAGCTGTCTGGTCCCTATAGTACAAACTTTGCTAAAAAAAAGTAGCTAGCCAGCTGAGTACTAGAAACTATCCTACCACCATGCTATGGTATCCTCACGATGTTTTCCTTCATCGATAGCTCAAGCTCATTGTTGGGGTTCGAATCCACGCTCTTTGGCATGCGAATTGACCGCACTAACCACTATCATCACTACTACACCACTTGAATTTAGATTGAATTTAACTTGAAATTAAAATGAATCAATTCTACTTACAGTATACAGTACCTAGTATGAAAACCGAAGGCTCTAGGCTCTAACAACTGAGCTATCATTTCTTCGCAACCTCGCTGAGACTGGTTACCTAATTGCCTGCCGCTCGTCACGGACTTCATCCTTTTTGCATGCATGCTTAATTAACTAGCTATAAACGGCTAAGTTTTTATTAGTAGAGTCTAGGTATACGTATGAGAAAAACATGATTCTTTGTAGCTATGATAGCTTAGTCTGCTCGGTTCACACGCCGAGACGTGGGTTTAAATATAAACATTGAGCTTGAACCGGTGGCGAAGGAAAACATTGTGTGGAAACTATAGCATGGTGGTACTTTTTAGTACTCGGCAGGTTAGCTACCAACTTCAAGTTGAAAATCTGCCGCCAAGCGCTGACGGCGTGTTCCGGCAGCCTCACTTGAGAGTCAGTTACGTTCCAGGCTAGGTTTGTTTATCATCTTCGACCACACGGTAATTGACGTAATGTTTTTTTTTATATATTTGTTATGCGATAATTCCGCCAATTATGAATCGATTTTGATGATTCTTTTTTTGCTTGGTAGATCATACTTCAGAAATGATCCCATATTAATATTATTAAAATCGATGAAGCGGTTTTAAAAAATCAACAAAAATCAATCAACCTTGCTGTTTTATTGGAGCAGTGCGTTAGTTGGCCTAAGGGGCATGGAGTCGGTTTTTTTTAATTATAAATTGGTATATTACATCATGTGCGATGATGGTCAATTGTAAGCCTACTTATTATAAAGTTTCTTATACTGCTATGTGAGAATATTCCGCGTTTTTTGTAATCTCTTGTAATCGTGATCACTAATCAATCAATTGATTACGTAACCCAGCACAGCGCCTCCGCTTCGACGGCCGCGGTCATTTCAATTATACATTTTAGTGGATTCTACAAGCTAATTGTAGAAATAATTATGTGGGAGCAGCGTGTCTTCAATACGCTTCAAAAGTCTACTTTGTTGGATGCTGCGATTTAAAATAAATAATATAACTAATACAAATATCATAGGACATTACACACAGTTCCATCTGCTGACTCCAAACTAAGTAAAGCTTGTACTATGGAAGTCAGGTAACTGATAGAATACTTAAGTTCTTTGTACATTTACCTAGATTACATATTATGTACTTACTTATAATACACTAGCGACCCACCCCGGCTTGGCAAGGGTGCAATGTACATACTAACGCAGTACATTGTTTTGATCTATCTCGTAAGGTTTAGCCATCGTTTGCAATGTAAGCGATTAGCGTACAGAAACATGTTTTTACGATGTATCACATTACAAACCTTGGAAATTCTCGGATTTTCTCTGCTATATATGTGTTATATATAAATAAACTTTCCTCTTAAATCACTCTGTCTATTGATGGAAACAGTATTAAAATGGTAGTTTAAAAGATCTAAGCGTACAGGTAGCGGGAAGCGACTTTGTTTTATACTATGCAAAGATAAAGCTATAGAAATATGGGTGATGTGTCTGCAAAGTGCAGCGTAGGGTCATCCACCCACAAGCTGGACAGACGACTTAATAAAGTCCGCAGGAACGGGCTGGATGCGAGCCGCTCCCAACCATTGTTTATCGCAATCAATTCCTAGAAATTATCCTATAATTTCTAGTGTAGTCCCGTTTTTCTCATTCGCCCCCAAGTTTTGAATGATTCATCTACCTTATCAGTTGTTCTTACGACACGGTCCAAGAACTTCAGAGATGAAGTTCTACGAAACATTTATAAATGGTATTTTGTTTATGATGGAGGTTTCTAGTAAATCGTGATGCAGCGAGTGAGTAGTGCCGTTAATGGCGTAAAACCACTAAATGCGGCGATGACGGCTCAAGGTCGAGACTTGACCTCAGGTACCTATAGTAACTTTTATAAATTTTTATTCACGCGGAAAAGAATTTTACAAATGAGCAACAAATTTAATGTTAGGTCTGTAACGATAGGTAATATGTTTTTTTATTTGGATGCTAGTTACATTCAGTGCCGGGTTAAAGTAACTTGATGCTCTAAGCAATCTTCCCCCTATCTTTTCGTAAACTACGCAGAATCAATTTAAAAAAATATGTTAATACGTACCGTAGGTAGAATACGTGTATGTGTTGTTTCTCCTGCCCTTATTCCATGCTAGGTGTTGGCACGACATGGTTTCACATGTTGTCCTAAGATTCGGCTATATTGTTACGGCTATATTATTTATGGCTATATTCGGCTATATTATATGCGGCCGCCTACCTGACCTCGGGAACATCTTACACAGCCAACGTATGTGTTGTTTCCCGTCCGAACGGAACCAACCGAAACTGAAACGAAAGTTTTTTATAAAAAAAATTAAAAGTACATTAATTATATTTCGCGTTTCGAACAGTTTAATTTCAACATTATATGTGTGCCAAGTTTCATCCAAATCCGTTCAGCCGTTGTTGCGGGATTGAGTAACAAACATACGAACTTTCACATTTAATATTAGTAGGATTGCGATATTTTTGAGCATCGAGTGCAGCTTGTGGGACTAGTTTGTCAAGTCAAGATAAAACAGCTAAGAACAAAAATATTGATAGCAGTGCCCTTTCACAAACTTCGTTTATTTATAAAACCTATTTTAATTTTTTATTTGTTTTGTGTCACAAATGAAGCGTTGTTTATTGTCTATTATCTATTGAATAATTAAGTTTGTGTTTGCTCTTTGTACACACGCTCTTTGGTCGACAGTATCTACCAGTGTACCTACTTAGGTAGATATATTTCAGTTAATACAGCTGCATCTACATTATGTATTATGTACTACGTTTTCCTTGGCACACTCTACATCCTGCCCATTCTACATCCTACCCATTCCGTCTCTTTACTATTTGGAATGTGTTTCCAGTAATATATACGAGTAATTTATAATACTTTAAAAAAAAGACAATAATCAAACAGTAAAACATTACAATATTTGACGCACTATCTAAATGTATTAAAGCAAAAATGATGTATAGTTTTTGTGTGGATTCGATTCCCAGACTACTGAAAAATCACGCTCTAAAAAGTATGACTTAAGAAAATGTTCTAACGGCTAACAAACACTTTGCGACGCCGTAGTCGAGTAAAAAAAGTTTTCATTACTGTGACGAGATATATCTCGCAAACAACAAAAAAAAACATGATGTATCAAACCCTACTTTTATTTTAAACTCCCTGATATGATACCATACTTGATGCGGTTGGGCGAAAAAAATTATTTTGTTTTTGGCTCTCTAGAGAACGCCATATTCAATTTAATGTGACGTCACATAGTCTATAATCAGCGGACAGTCAAGACGCTTCCAACGACACCTCATTTGTCAAATTATGATAAGTAGTTATAAGGGAACAGCTGATGAACATACATACCACATATATTTAAACATACACACTTATACACACACATTTACAACCTCTCACTCACACACGAACACACACACTCACATACACACTTGTTTTCATTTTTAATTTAATTTTATTTTTTATTATAGTCGACAGATTAGTTGTTTGACCACAGCTCACCTGATGTTAAGTGAAGGTGTGGTCGAAGATGGTAAAGCACACCTAGTCTGGAATGGAACAATATATTATATATATTTAATATTTTATATAATTTATGTTAAAATTATTATGTACATACGAGCATGGAACGCAAGACACAGGTTTTCCTAGTGTGAAGTCTAGGGTACTTACCCAACTACCTAATTGTTAAGTTAATGCACTATACGTATTAAGGGTCATATGTAAACATATTAAATTAATAAATTAATAAAATACACACATACCGGTCAAAAACATAATCCTCCCTTTTGCTTTGCCTTAGTCGGATAATTAAAAGTACTCCCCAGTGTCCGTGAAGAATATAATCCGTAAAATTGGCGCGAGTATCAAAGAATTTCTATAAATTGACGAATAGAATCGATTCTATGTGGTTCTACAGAGTAAATACATGACTAATTGGCTGAATGCTTTCTTAAAGTGGTCAAATGGTTGTCGTGCGCTCAATGCATGACGTGGGCATGTGTGTGTAGAGATTTACTACGATAACATGACCCGCCTCTCCAAAATTCAAAACATTTGAAAGTATGTACAACGCATCATCACGCATGTGCGCTTACTGGTACTGCCGTCAAACACCTAGATCTAGTCGAACTAGCAACAAATCCATGGATTTGTGTGATCGACTAGTGGCGTTCATTAATCTCTCTTTATTATTAGCTCAGATTATTAGTATGGCGCTGCACTGACGTACTCTATGAAAATGACACGTGCATTGTCTTCCGCGGTCAACTAGTTATGGTAAGTTGAGAAACAAATCTGGTGCTACTGAAGACGAATAATTGCAACTACATACAAACTCTTTCTGTAAGGATGTGACTACACACATTAAAACAGTATTTTGGAGTGGCGGGCCATGTTATCGTAGTAAATCTCTACTCATAGATCGTATATTGTGTTAATTCCTGGATACCTGAAGCTAAGGTAGTCTAGTTGGGAGACCGTCTCACTGCTAATTGGGGTGTCCACTAGAGGTTCTGAGTTCAAATCCGTATAACAATATTTTCCAGGTTATATGGGTATTGGCGCTGGCTTTTTTTTTCATTTTATATTGATGACATGCTACCTAGCATTTTGGCCATAGTTTACCTGATGTTAAGTGATAGTGTAGTCGAAGATGGTAAAACACACAGGTAGCCATGCTTTCGAATGAGGCTCCTGGAACACACCGTGTTCCATATTTCCATTCCAGCTTTGATCTAACCTATGTCAACCTTAAGACCTACCTTTTTCATGTTCAGTCCAACACTAGCTAACCTAACAGAAATTAACTCTTTCACGCAAAAACTACTGAGCAGATTTGAATGAAATTTGGGAGGTAGCTGAGACCCTGGATTAACACATAGGCTACTTTTTATCCCGAAAACATGTAGCGTGTAACACCGCGGGGCGCAGCTAGTACAAAATAAACATGACAGCAAAATGCGTTCAGAAAGCGCTTCATCTTTACAAGGCTAACTTAAAGGTGATGGCACGTGAAGACCACAATTGAAAGCTCACCACTTAGCGCTTACTAACCAAAACTCACACATGTCGTGCTAAACTCACGACAAGCTACTTCAAAGAATATTCAAATTGCACAATTTGGTCCCTAGAAAACTAGAAACATTTAAAATGTTTTAGGGGTATCAGCTGTAGGCCGCGTTTGTAGCATGCCGCACGACCGCTGGGCAAAAGCAGCGGCGGCCTTAGCTGTTGCGAGGCCCAGGGCAACAGATCATTGTGAGGCCCTTTTTCTTTGAGTCCATTTTACTAAAAAATTAGTTCGATAATATGAAACCGTGAAATCGTAATAATGAAACCGTGCGCTCAGGAGGGTTTTGTTAAGTGCGAGGCGCGAGATACACATACATCTGACGATGGGCTGATAGATAGATAGATAGATAGATATAACTGTTTATTGTGCACATCATAAATAGAAAAGAGTACAGAGAACAAAGAACCTTATGAACTAGTGCCACAAGTGGCGGCCTTATCGCTAAGAGCGATTTCTTCCACGCAACCAAGAAAAGAAAAATACGATGGAAAACATAATAAACAGACGGGAGATGTAACACTAATAAGAAAAAATAAATAAAACATATAGTAAAAATAATCATATAATAATGTGTTTAAATAAAACGAAATATGATGATGATGATGATGATGATGATGAATTATATGTACAATGTACAATGTACATGTGAATGAGTATTCAGAAGATGGCGACTAATTGCCGGAATAAGGTTGAATAGTTCTTCATGGTAACTAGTTCTGTGCGTTCTTAGTTATTTAGAACACTTTTCTTTGTAGATGAGATAGAATATCTACAGAAAAGCCTACGTCTATGTAGGATACGATACAGTATTATAATAATGTGTTTAAATAAAACGAAATATGATGATGATGATGATGATGATGATGATGAATTATATGTACAATGTACAATGTACATGTGAATGAGTATTCAGAAGATGGCGACTAATTGCCGGAATAAGGTTGAATAGTTCTTCATGGTAACTAGTTCTGTGCGTTCTTAGTTATTTAGAACACTTTTCTTTGTAGATGAGATAGAATATCTACAGAAAAGCCTACGTCTATGTAGGATACGATACAGTATATGTACCTTAGAGATAACACAAATGTCCACGACCATTGCATCGATACACAGGACTTTGATCAGCAATACTAAATCCAGGGCATCGCTGCTTTGGTGCTCATTACTTTGAGACTTTGATGGTTAGTCTCAACAGCCCTGTAATTTTGCTAGCTGCAGTACCCTTCCAACCGGAACACAGTAATGTTTACACAGCAGCAGAATATCTGGTACTGCGGTGGTACCTGCCTAGATGACTTTCTACTAAAGAGATCTGCCACCAAGTAAGTAACGATTCTGACAGCTTTACACTGTAATGCATCGTGGGGCTTAAGTTTGAACTGCATCAAAATATCTGCGGATATATACATAAGTTGATATCCATATTCAATGGCGTATTTCACCGACTCTGGCTACTTTCGAATACAACACAAATTAACACAATGGAAACTGACGTAATACCTCGCTATCTTCCTAGCTTTTGTACTATGTGTAGTTTTTGGCTATGCTTACGTGTTTGAGAAAGAAGACGTTCAAATACAAATATTTTATTGATAACACCAATTTTAAAATTAAAGTAATTTAAAAATGTAATGTCATAATATTATTTACAAGGTCAAGTTAATAAATCAATTTAAAATAAAATTTATCTTCTATATTCGTATATTACTTCCTCAACAAAAAATTAAATAAATATATTTTAAATGTAGGTGCATTTAAAATATATTTTTTGCTCTCCGGTTCCAGCACTAATTTAGGCAATTGATTGTATAATCCACCATTCGTAGAATACATTTATTGAAAAGATACTACTAAAGTATATAAATGAGCTAACAAGACAGAAAAAGTTAATACAAAAGTGTTTGTAGAAATACTTTACAGAATCATTCCACAACTCAGTTGACGTAACCGGAGCTTACGTGATAGCATCTTTTGCATAAACAGACCACACCGCATCGTACAGACAACATGACATTCTTTCAGTTTCAATACATGTGTAAAGTAACCGAGTTACAGCTGAGTTTAGAGTCGTGACGGGAGCCGCTCTGCAGCTCTAGTTAAGAAATACGGATATGCACTACAACCACAGATCACCTCTATATAGCTCTATAGACTTCAAGAGACGCTCATTGAGTACTCGATTCGTACGCTACGCGATTTTCATTTTTACAAGCTAAGTAAGTTTAGGTTTAGGTTTAGGTCAAATCAGTAATATTTATTGGTCATAAATAACAATAATGTTACAGGCAAGTTATATGTTACAAAATAAGAAGATATATAATTAATTAATTAGTTAACAACAATAAAAATATAATGTTACAGGCAAGTCATAATTATGTTACAAAATAAGAAGCTATATAACTAATTAATTAGTTAACAACGACAAAAATAGAATGTTACAGGCCACTCATAATTACGTTACAAAATAAGAAGCTATATAATTAATTAATTAGTTAACAACAACAAAAATATAATGTTACAGGCAAGTCATAATTATGTTACAAAATAAGAAGCTATACAATTAATTAATTAGTTAACAACGACGAAAATACTTCTATTTTAAAAGTGCAGACTTCGTTTATGTGTCACACAAAAATGAGGATTCCGAGAACTTCAATGACATTATATTCACTAAATTTGTTAAATGGAAAGCTTTCAAAGATGTTTTTCTTTTAATTCTGTGTGATTTAATACTGTAAAATATCTAGGCAATGTATTATAATACATTTATTTTATATTTTAGCCCTGCTTTTCAAACTTACCTAATCAAGTCCATTGCACGGCCAGCTTTTCTTTGTTTCACGAGTTATATTGATGCTTGATCTCTTTATGCGATATCTATAAGGGGTAATCTACGTTGAACAATTGATGCGATCCAATCGCCGTATATGAGTGGTGAATGGCAATCGATGTCTCTCAATAGTTGCAATACTTGTTGCATCATAACTACCCACAATATATCTATATAGCCTTTTTTCCCGGCAAATCGATAAAAGATCAATATAAATAAAAAGAGTGCGAACGTGTAAGTTTATTTATGACTATAGCCATAATAAAATTTAAAGATTTTTGAGTAAAAGATGTGACACAAACGAAACGCTCTCCTGATGGTAAGAGACAACGCCTGTCTATGACCACTGTGGCGTTACTGAGAAATTTGAGTATCAAAATTGACTCCAGAGCAACACTGCTTAGGCGCTCATTACTTTGAGATTTTCGATTATTTAATTGGTGGTAGATCTCCTTTGCAGGAGTCGTCCAGGTAGATACCACCGCAGTACCAGATATTCCGCCGCCAAGAAGTAGTGTGTAAACAACTGTTTTCCGGTTTAAAGGATACTGCAGCTAGCAAATTAAAGGGCTGTTGAGGCTTGTTGAAATTAAAAATGTTGTAAATAAACAAAAAAAAAAACTAATGAGCGCCAAAACAGCGGTGCCTTGACCTTGATTTTTTATTTATGTTTTACATAAAGAGCTTTAAAAAGCTTTTTTATTTTTATTTTTTTATTTGTCACACAATGTTCTATGCATCGTTGTAATGGTCATGGACAGCCGTTATCCCTTACCATTAGAAAAGCGTCTCGTTCGTTTCATTACATTTATGTAATAAAAAATAAAAGCTCTATAATTTATCTAGCTACTCTTCAATCCGGAACACGACCTCCTACTAAGGAATTATGACTTTAATCAAGTTAGCTGCAAGAACGAAGTTAGATGCATATAAAAAATTAAGGATTCAAAACTATGATAATTTTCGTATAGCGTTTTTTTTTTTTTTTCTTTGGTTTTGGCGTCGCGTTTTAGCATTTGCCAGTGTCAAGTAATTATATATTTTCAAGTTTCAAAAGTTAAATAAGTGCCATCGTAGCTAGTTTTATAGTCAAAGTCGTCTTTGTCAAGTCCAAGTTTGTGTCAGTTAATTCCAGTCATGCTTTAGTAAAGTAGTGGCAACTTTACTACAAAGCTTCGATGGAGTTTTGGAAGCAACACGAAAACTCATGTTTCACCACATTATATCATTTTCCCACACTTGCGCTTGTAACTCGGCACTTTATGAATAAAACACCACCATTTTTATGCATAAACACTCGACAAAACACTAGTTTTAGAAAAAAATACAACGGAGCGACACGACTCTTCCCGCGTTCCCGCCAAAACTCCTCGTATAGCGTTTATAATGTAGCAATAATAAAATAAAATTTATAATGTCACCATGTAATTCACAAACTTTACCTCTTTATAATATTAGTATAGGTAAATATAGATTGGTATAGATCAATTTTGTCTATTTATGACTTTTGGCAATAAACAATTTGAATTTGAACCGATTCCAAGATTACTTGGCTAATCTCTCAAGATTTAGCAAGTTTTTGTCACTTAGCAGTTAAGGTGGTTCGATTTCCATACAAATATTTTTTTGCTATTTATGGACAAATGGAGCATAATTTTATAGTGAAATCACAGCTACTGGCATTTATTTTGGTGTTTATTTGCGGTAAATCACAATTGCTTGAATGAAACAGTAGATTATTAGCATAAAATCAAATTTATGAAAGTTTTATGAATTAATGATTTTCGAATATAACTAGCATAATTTACTGTTTTATTAAATCAATTGGGATTTGATTTGATTTGATTGGGATTTACCGCAAATAAAGACCAAAATACATGCCAGTAGCTGTGATTTCACTGTAAAATTATGCTCCATTTGTTCATAAATGGAAAAAATGTATTTGTATGGAAATCGAACCACCTTAAATGGAAACTTTTATATTGCCCGAGGAGATTAGTTCAGATTATAACAGTGTAGTTTAAATCTCAACGGCGCTATGGGGTCAGCTGTGCGGCCGTTGACATTTGTTATGATTAATTTGCACTTGATCACCGTATCGGTGGGGCGGCTCCCGCGCCAGCAGCGATCTGTCATGTCTGTCGGACACGTCATATGAAACTACCGAGCTATTGCTGGAAAATAACTCAACCATCTAAATTGATTATTAATTTATGTAAAAGTAATGAGGCGAACGAAACGCTTTTTTATACTTGGTAGGCTACGTTATGACTACACTGATGTTAAGTTTTTTTTAAGGTTGATAGGCTAGACGTTTTGATCGTTGCTTTGATTTTAAGTGACGGTGTGATCCTAGATGGTAAATACTGTTAGAAATACAGTACTTACTTTTGTTTACTTGCAACACTGTATCTGTCAATGTCAAGTCTAATCGCTCTCTTCCTCTCTCGCTTGCTTCCTGCATGGTTGTGATTGTTTTATCAAATTTTAATATCCGATTATATCTTATAAAAAAGGTATTTAATAACATTTATTAGTGAATAATAAATAATTCAATGCACTCCGAGATTTATTTTAGATTCGAGATTTATTTATTTAAGACACTTATTTTATTTCCAACACGAGATCCACCTGTAGACACATCAAATACACCTAGCCTGGCATGAAACTGGCTCTGAAATGAGGCTGCTGGAATTCGGTGCTTGGTGCTTTTTCAACTTGAAGGTGGTAGCTAGCCAGCAGAGTACTAGGAAGTGCCCTACCGCCATGCAAGTGACGATGCGGCAGAAGATGGTAAGCACACTTAGCCTGGAACAGAACTGGAAGCTTTAATGATGGTAAGAGATGCTGTACATGACTATTGCAGCGGTGGCCAGAACTTTGAGTAGCAAAATAAAGTTTTTTTTTTATGGTTAACAAGCTAGGTGTTTGACAGCTCACCTGATGTTAAGTGACGGTGTGGTCGAAGATGGTAAAGCACACCTAGCCTGGAATAGAACTGACTCTCAAGTGCGGCAGCCGGTACGCACCGTTAGATGCTTTGCGGCAGGTTTTCAGCTAGCCAGCCGAGTTCTAGAAAGTACTCTACCCTCATGCTATAGCTAGGCTAATGTCCAGGGCATCGCTGCTTTAGCGCTCATTACATTGAGACATTGTATGGATAGTCTCTAAAGCCAGTTAAAACGTTAGCTGCAGTACCTTTCAAACCAGAACACAGTCCATACTTGGCGGCAGAATATCTGATTTTGCGGTAGTGATATTATAACATCGAAATAAATCCGTCAGTCCCCTCTATCTAAAATCTTTTCACGACTAATTTAATTTTATCTACATTATAATTTGAAAAGTCATAATACCTTTAATAAATGTATTTTTTTGTGTTAATAAATATTAAAATGTTGAGTAGGTATGTATTTATAACGTTTGGTAGATAACTTCCTGTTCCATAAATACATACTGCATAAAAACTAGTTCTTACGTACATACGTTACGTACAGATAATAAAAAGTCACTGGTTTAAATAAAGAAAAAAGGTTGTATAGAAAACCCGCAGAAATGTCTGAAAGAATACGATGTAAAGTAACTCCGAGCTGGCGTGGAGGAATATAATAATAATAATAATAATCATTTATTTCTGACCATAAATACGTCCAGATTAAATATCTTATATTATAAACTTAAAATTAAAACACAACGCTTACACGCTCATTAAAATTTAAATTAAAATAATAAATGTCAAACTTAAATTAAAAATATTACAAATAAAAAAAACACTCAATATAACCCGAGCGCCCTTGAAACGGAGGTTGGGAAACAAAGACCCCAAGGTACAAGTAAATAAGTGAAAATTTCAGCATTTCATCACGTCGTATGGATATATTTAATAATAATAATTTTAACAAACTTTAATATTTTAATAATAATAATTTATTTCGAACAACTAGATTCATATGTAGTAGTAGGTAATCAATTAACAATACATTAAATAATAATAATAAAAATATACAAAATAAAATCCATTAAATATACAATAATAAGTTTGGACAGCGTTTTAGAATACTAAAACTGTGTCGTATTATAGTGGCTATGATCGCATTACCAGACTTAAAGAGTGAATCTCTAAATCTGGCAATGCGATGCCTTCTCAGTGCATCGAGAGCCGGCAGGCGGGCTCCGCGAACATGGTGGAAGCGCTACAGCACCGCGGGAGGCGGAACATGATGCGGAACGAGCCGTACTGCACCTTAAACGTGCGGTAACTTTCCACCTTGTATTTAGTCCATAATTGCGGAGTGTAAAGTGCAGTACAATAACTCTTAAAAAGCAGAATTTTAGCTTCCCGCGAGCAATCCGCAAATTTCCTGCCCAGCATGTTCGCTCTGACAGCGAGGGAGCGTCTCTCCCTGTCAATGTCTAAGTCGTCTTCCAGATTGCCTGCTATCACATGCCCTAAGTATTTGAGTTTCTTGATGTTATTTTTAAACGAACTTAAATTATTAACTCACCCCGTGTTTTATCGGGAGTCAAGGTGATATCTAAAAAGCTGCAATAATTCTGGTAAGTTCTAATCCACTGGCAACCCTACTTAGTAGGCTGTCACGCGTAGATAAGCAAGATGTGCGGTAAAGGGCATGTAACAGTAAACTGCGCGGAATGTTGCGAAATCAGTAGGCTTGCGCCGAGTTGCCAACAATGTCAAATAACAGCAAACTATCTACCTACCCCGCTAACCATCATTATATCTGGCTACATGCCACGTGACCTTCCTTCCTTCCCCATAACAAGCGTTGCGAAAAAAAAAATAGAATTAGCACGTTTGTCTCGCTTTCGTCAATGGAAAGACTTTAATCACGGTAGGTTATAATTAGACTGTAGGCGGCTCCATTTTAGAGTCTAAAATAGTTCAATTACTTAGAAATACATACTCTTTGGCTCGAAGATTCACAGTAGCCAAAAGGTATGTATTTCTAGAGTGAACATTAACAATACAAATATTGCGATCTTCTAAGCCAAAGAGTATGTATTTCTAGAGTAAACATCAACAATATTAATATTGCACCAGATTGACAGCTATATGATTGCTGTCACTTTTGTAGCTGGTTGGAATGAAACAAACGTGACTTACTATTTTGGGGGGAACGCGGAAAGGTCGTGCTGCCGCATTATATTTTATCTTTCAAAACATTTTTGTGTGTTGATGTGTAAAAATAGTGTTGTTTTACTCATTATGAGCTGAATTGAGTGTGGAAAAGTGACTTTTCATGTAACTTCCGAAACTCTATCGAAACGTGTAGTAAAGTAGCTACTTAACTGTGGCGTGACTAGACTCGACCAAGACTTACTTTTTATGACTTTGACTGTGACTTCATCATCAACCTAGCATAGTCCACTGCTGGACATACATAAGTCCAAAACATGCCACTCAGAGTAGGTACTTTTGGTTTTGAAACTTGAAAATATATAAATACTTGACACTGGCAAATGCTCAAAACGCGACGCCAAAACCAAAGGAAAAAAACCATTATGTCCTTGTTTTTATTTTCCTGAAAGAGATCGCTCTTAGCGATAAGGCCGCCGTGTGGCTCTAGCTCATAAGATTCTTATTTTTTTTCTTCTATTTTCGGTGTGCACATTAAAGAGTTTCTATCTATTTATTATGGCGGCTTATTTTTTAAAGACTTCCGTAACAAAGAGATTTGGATAATGCCAGTACTGTTTCTATTCTAGTTCTTTGCCAAACAGTGACTGATTACAGAAAAAAAAAAAAAAAAGTTGAATAGTCTTCGAAAATGAAGACACTTATCGAGCAATATGCGCCTTTGTGTGGAAAGATTGTACGATACATCGGTATTGTGATAGATGACGCAACATCTATTGGCGAACCACAGCGCAATATTCTAAACGATGCTCTATGCAACTTTCAACAGATACACTTACTTATTATACGCCTATTATGCCCCTCGTGCTTTGTCTCTCTTGTTGACGAGCCTTTAGAATATTCAGTTCAAAGGTGGCATTCATTATTCATGAGACCTCCTGCGAGTGAAACGACAAAAACAAATCAACTGTAATTGAATTTGTAAATGTGTAAAGGCAATCACTTTTTATCGTGGAAATCTTATTCACTGAAGCGAATATAAATGGGCGTGAATCATTTACGTTTACACCCAAAATTATCTGACTAGATGACAGCCCTATTGTATAATTAGTAGCATTATCTGCTTTAAGATCTGTAGGGCGTGTGTTCGAATCCCACCCAGGGCAAACAATTTGTCGTGTCAAAGAAATGTTTGTTCTGTGTCTGGATGTTCTGTATGTATTATAAGTATTTATTTACAAAAAAAGTAAAAAAAAATATGTAAATGTAATGAGACAAACGAAACGCTCTCCTGATGGTAAGTATGTCATAGAATGCTTGTCCATGACCAACACATGACTATGAATAGTAAAACAAAGTCCAGGGCATAGCTTTAGTGCTCATTACTTTGAGACTTTCGATGGTTAGGTAACAGCACAGTAACACAGTACCGTACAACATAGTAACCGGAACACAGTACTGTTTACACACTACTGCTTGGCGGCAGAATATCTGGTACTGTAGTGGTACCTACCTAGACGATCTCCTGCTAAGATCTACCATCAAGTAAAAAGTATGTAATGATTCTATCAGTTATCTGATTTCCATCATACAAGCTTTGCTTAGTTTTGGGTCAGATAACACACCACAATGCGCGCCGTGTCAAGGATCACTGCATTTTAAAGCTGACCTTATTATTATTAACATGTTAAACTGACAGTTGACTAAGTAAGTACATGTTTAATAAACATTGAAACATAAACATATCTACTTTATTAATTATAAAATTAAATGTCAAGTATTATTGACAGGTAATTATTTCCACTTAAATACATTATGAATTTGTGAATCTATTTCTGCACTGATAATATAGGTACCCACCCGCAAGGTTTTTGTTTCGACAATATGATTATATCTTTGAAGCCCAAAAATTTGGCGTCAGAGCTTCACTGAGTCACGCGTGCGTGTGGGTTTTCTCCACAATCTGCTGTCAGCTCAGTGACGTAGGTAAATAATATACCGTGTAGCTTTACGTGAAACAACTTGTTGAGCTAGAGGGAGCTACTATAGTAATTTCGACCAATTACAAAGCCCTACTAGTGGAAATATTTCAGCAGAATATATTTTCTGCAGAATATTTGTAATGTCATCATTTGACCAACTCCACAGATCTGTAAGCTGGTTGGTCTATATTTAAATGGCGATGACGATGACTGACAATTTGTAGGCATACAGTTTTTATATTGTGAGACGCGAGTGTGGAAGTGATCCCAAGTTTCACTTGGTAGGCATAATGATGACATACATGAACGTAATCATGCAGCTGCGAGCTTTTTGTACGTTTTTCTTTAATAGGTGAAGCTTGTTAGCTACGTTTTTTGATTCTACTTTGTTTGACCATAGCTCACCTGATGTTAAGTGACGGTGTGGTCGAAGATAGTAAAGCACACCTAGCCTGGAATGGAACTAGCTATCAAGTGAGGCTGCCGGAACACACCGTTAGATGCTTTATTATATTTTTTTTCTCTTTTTTATGTTTCATATTTGTATGTTATTATGTATGTATGTTTGGTGTATAATAAAGTTGTATTCAATTTTATGCAAATATTTTATTGAAAATACCACTTTTTACTTAGTAGATCTCCTTAGCATGAGGTCTTTTAGATAGGTACCACCGCAGTACTAGATATTCTACCGTCAAGCAGTAGTGTGTAAACATTGCTTTGTTCACGTTTTCAGCTAGCAAAAGCTATATTTTATTAAAAAACAATTAGGAATGCATATGGAAGATTCCAACCAAAGCTGCAAAAAATTTCAAAACACCCTTACTTGCATGCGCTGCGAAAACTATCGACAATAGAATAAAGTGACGTTTTATAGAGCAAATTGAAAGCTACAAATAAGTCCGTAATGTTTTTGTCTAATTATTACAGTTGTCATCTACATCTACACTAATTATAAAGATGAAAGATTTGCTTTGTTTGTTTGTTTGTATTGAATACGTTCCGAAAACTGGATCGATCTGAATAACTCTTTCATCATTAGAATGCTACATTATCACTGAATGACATAGGCTATATTTATATAATCGAGTTTTGTTTTACCGTGTGAAGCCGGGGCTCGCAGCTAGTATGTATATAAACACGTTCCGCAGTAGAGCGCGCCCTGAGCTATGACTAGGAATAACTGTAAGACCAGTTGCCCGACCAGTTGGTATAACCGAGCGACCCGGTGCGACCCGACCGCCTGCCATTCCATGACCGCAGAGAAAACAAACAGATTATGTGGAAAGCCACTGAGGGGAAAGCAGCTATGGTGTAGGTGGTACAGGATCTATAGGGGTCTTGTTCCGTGTGGCAAAGTTCATGAAACCATACCTATTTATTTATTTCATAACATACAAAAGAAACATACATTGTACAATTCA
Source organism: Biston betularia (assembly GCA_905404145.2). Classification (NCBI taxonomy): domain Eukaryota; kingdom Metazoa; phylum Arthropoda; class Insecta; order Lepidoptera; family Geometridae; genus Biston; species Biston betularia. Next base: position 1,952,347 of record FR989883.1, read on the forward strand.
GTTGTTATTATGTTTTTTTTACACCAACCTAATCTATCCTATCAGTTTCTATGTTTCTTTCAATCCAAAAGTTGTCAGAAGAAATCACTGCAGGCGGTAATACCACCCTTATCCGCCAGATATTTACTGTTGTTTTGTTTTTTTTTATGTTTGTCGGGCTAGGTGATTGACCACACACACCTAATGTCAAGTGACGGTGTGGTCGAATATGGTAAAGCACACCTAGCCTGGAATGGAACTGGCTCACTAGTAAGGCTGCCGGAACACACCGTTAGATGCTTGGCGGCAGATTTTCAACTAGAGTGTGGTAGCTAGCCAGCTGAGTACTAGAAAGTACCCTACCACAATGCTATGGTTTCCTCACGATGTTTTCCTTCACCGGCAGCTCAAGATCATTGTTGGGGTTGACCCACGCCCTTCGGCATGCGAACCGACCGCGCTAACCACTGAACTATCATCGCTACAATGTTTCGTTTATCTCTAAATCCAATTGTTAAGTCAGCGCGAACAAAGTCGCGGGAGCAAACGCTTGTTTCTACGTTTCTGTTGATTTTTAATGTACCTATACAACGAAGATTTTATACCTATCAATTTATATAAAAGCTTATGAAACACTAGGACGAATATATTTTAATTTATTTTATTTTATTTATTTTCACAGCTACTGGCATTTATTTTGATCTTTTTTTGCGGTAAATCACAATTGCTTAGCATAATCTACTGTTTTATTCATAAATCATAAATTCATAAATTTGATTTTATGCTAACAATCTACTGTTTTATTCAAGCAATTTTGATTTGCCCTGTTGGTTCATTGGTAGTGTGTCTGCTTTGAGAGCTGAAGGGCGTGGGTTCGATTCCCACTCAGGACTAACATTTGTGTGACTAACATCGATGTTTGTTCTGTGTCTGGGTGTACTGTATGTATTATAAGTATGTATTTACAAAAAAAAAAAAAAAGTATTTATGTATTCTATCAGTTATCTGACTTCCATCACACAAGCTCTGCTTAGTTTGGGGTCAGATGGCGCTGTGTGTAATGTCCTATGATATTTAATTTAATACTAATTTAATACTATTTAATTTACCGCAAATAAAGACCAAAATAAATGCCAGTAGCTGTTTTTCACTCTACAATTTTGCTTCATTTGTCCATAAATGAAAAAAAATTGTTTGTATGGAAATCGTACCACCTTAAAACTGAGCATCCGCGTCTTGTTGCCGCTCGTAAAGGTTAGAAGTTTCGTCAAGCGTTGTCATTGTCTCTACTTAGCAAGATGTGGCTAATTGCATACTGCGTACGTAGAAAACAACTCTACCATTATCAAAATAACCCGTCTTCAAATAACATGGTTACGTGAAGTAGGCAATCGTTGGCTGTAACAATAAATATCGTAGGACATTTCACACATCGCCATCTAGCCCCAAACTAAGCAAATCTTGTACTATGGGAACTAGATAACTGATAGAACATGGGAACTATGATCTACCAAGCAAAATGTATGACCAGTATTATGCTGAGGTGAGCTCTTATTTTGTAACTGTTTGTCTCTGTTGTTTTTGTATGTTCTGTGGTGTTACAAAATAAAAAAAACATTTTCTTTCTCTCTATCTTTCTGTCTTTCTTTCAAAAAAAGAATCATCAAAATCGGTTCATAAATTAGTGGAATGATCGCGTAACATTACTATGTACCAGTACCATTCCAGGCTAGGTGTACTTTACCACACAGATAAAAAATATTTAAAACGTACGTACAAAAAAAACATACAGTCGAATTGAGAACCTCCTCTTTTTTTGAGTCGATTAAAATGGACGTTTCGCTGCTCTTTGCCAGCCACCGACTTCAACCAAAAAGCGACTTGCGGTTTTGTTCTGACGTCTAAATAAAATAGATAAAATCTTGACAAAGAGAGAAGATACAATACTAAATAAATAACAATCATAAGATGTTACCATAACGCCGGCAGCATCGGGTCTCGCCTACAGCACAGAACGTCTAAATAAATACCTAGAAAGTAGCACCAGAACTAGCACAATATAATTTAACGCCTGCCGCACAAAAATGTTTAAAAATGATAATTTTAAATTTAGTAAAATAACTTTTTGTTTTTTTTCAGCTTTTTATTATACTGTTAGTATAGATGCGTTTTATTATTCTACGAATGCAGACTGCAGTATCAGTTGCAGTGTGTTTCCGGCGGATGCGAGCGTTTGCGGAGGACTTACGGCAGACAAACAGACTCGTGATGTGTTTAAACATTCTAAGTATATATTATGAGACAATAATGATAACGTTGTATAATTTTCTTATTGCGACACATTTTACACGATGATAGCTCAGTGGTTAGCACGGTCGGTTCACATGCCGAAGGGCAAGGGAAGGGTTCATAGTGAAATTTCCTTGGGTACGCTCTCCTGATGGTGAGAGATAACGCCTGTCCAAGACCATTGTAGCGATACACAGAACTTTGAGTAGCAAAACAAAGTCTAGGGCAACGCTGCTTTGGTGCTCATTACTTTAAATCTCAACAGCCCTGTAATATCGCTAGTTGCTGTGCCCTTCAAACCGGAACACGGCACTACTGCTTGGCGGCAGAATATCTGCTACTGCGGTGGTACCTACCTAGATGACCTCCTGCTAAGGAAATCTACCACCAACGTACACTAAGTTTCTCATCTGTACCTACGGCAGAGGAATGGAACAAGCTGTCGGCTTTCTTGTTTCCTGAGAGATATAATATAGAGCTTTTCAAAGGTCAGAGTGAATAGATATTCTTCTAAGTCTGCGTGTTTCATCTTCGACAACATCATCGCTTACCGAAGCTTTAGATTTAACAGAGTTTGTTTCAATTGATTCAAGTCTTTTTGCCAAAAAAGAGACATATTTACATAGTTGTTTACATACTTTTGGTGGATTCTCTCTAGATAAGAGACACTATAAATAAATATCGTAGGGCACTACACACAGCGCCATCTGACCCCAAACTAAGCAAAGCCTGTACTATGGAAGTCAGATAACTGATAGATTTTTTTTTTGTTGTAAATACATACTTATTATACATACAGGACACCCAGACACATAACAAACATTTGTTTGTACCACAAACTCTATGTCCTGGGTGGGAATCGAACCCACGCCCTTCGGCTCTTAAAGCAAACATACTACGAGATATGTATATAGTTACTTAGTACCTGGGAAAATCATACGTTTTCCAACTAATAACGTTACAAACACAAATACAAAATATTTTATTGTCACTATAAATACTTAATACCTACCTACTAAATATCTACGTTTTTCGAAAATATCTATGCGAGAACCTCTGGTGAACATTCCTTTGTTGAAATAGTGCGTAGTGGATCTGATTAGGGCTTGTGAACAGTAATTTGGTTATACAAGATGCGTGATACAGTCACGCTTGATGGTCACTGGCGGGAGCGTTGTAACACAGTAGCACAGAAAGGTAGCACGGCACGGTAGCACCGTGACTTGCGTTGGGTAAGCAAGTGGCTACCCCGTGGTAAATGAATAATACTTAAACTGGTCCATCCATTGTAAAATTTAGGAGACATAATTATGCGTATGCGTATGCGTATGCGTATGCGTATGCGTATGCGTATGCGTATGTGTATGCGTAACATAGTATATAATATTGTATATATATAATATTACAAAATGGATGGCAAAATTAATGGAGTACCATTAATTTTGCCATCCATTTTGCTGTTACATTGTCAAAAAAAATTATCTTTTAAATGAGACGGTTTGAACTGATTGGTCATTAGAATTACATTATTACCGGTTAGCAAATCTCCCAAAACATTTACAACAATGAAAAGTTAAATTCTCCTAAAGCTTGCGCTGGCGTAAAATAAAAATGTACTATTTATGTACACATACCAGTAAAATTATTATACGAAGAAGAAATACAGTAAATCGTAAAAATTTTAGATCGCAACCCGAACTCTCAAACAAACGAAATCATAACCGCTAATATTTACAATTAAGTTGTTTTGTATACAGATTTTTGTGTTACACCTAAAAGAATTAAGTACTAAAATAGAAGAAAATTCTGGCCATTTGGCAACCCTAGCCGGTACTACCGGGCACTGGGTAATGAGGGATATTGTACGAGATTCGATTGGGTAGATTAGCTGGCAAGTAACCTCTGATTATTAACCGTCTCGTTTGTAATGCGAGTGCTGATGCCGTGCTATCTAATTACCTATCGCCATTGCAATACAGTTGATGTGTGTGAAGGCCTCAGCGACGAACAAAACATGTTGACATTATCCATTTGGATGGTTATGAATTTCGTAAGATATCGCGACCCCAATACTGCGGCGATGATTTTTTTTTTTTTTTTTTTAATGGTTGACAGGCTAGTTGTTTTGACTACAACTCACCTGATGTTAAGTGAAGGTGTGGTCGAAGATGGTAAAGCACACCTAGCCTGGAATGGAACTGGCTCTCAAGTGAGGCTGCCGGAACACACCGTTAGATGCTTGGTGGCAGATTTTCAACTTGAGGGTAGCTAGCCAGCCGAGTACTAGAAAGTACCCTACCACCATGCTATGGTTTCCTCACGATGTTTTCCTTCACCGGCAGCTCAAGCTCATTGTTGGGGTTTGAACCCACGCCCTTCGGCATGCGAACCTACCGCGCTAACCACTGAGCTATCATCGCTACAAAATGATACAAATAGATGATACAAGTAAATGACCGCTCACTCCAGAATATTGAAGGAAGGGTTGCAGAACATACAACAGAATTACAACAATACATGCAGGAAATTGTGAGGACTGCACGAAACAGTTTCTGTGACATTTCAAACAAAATTAATGACATAAAGCTGTTTGATGTAATAGTTCATGGCTACATTGATAAAATGATTTTAAACCGGCTAGTATACCAAACAAATCTGATTCCCAATATATCCAGTGCTCCAAGCTGACTGTAGTCCAAAATAACGAACACCACAAACAAAAGAAGCCACTGGTCTTAAAACAAGTCCAGTGTCATACATGAACCTATGTTTTTGTTTATGCGGAATTACGTGAAACAAAAATGTGTTAAAGCCACATCAGTTTTTGTAATCCTATGTTTAAATTAAAGTAAGCTGTGCTGTCAGTGGGTTATTGGCACCACAAGGGGCAAAACATTGCCCCTTGTGGTGCCAACACTGACATTCACTGCACTGTGGTGCATTCACTGACATGATGCTACCTACTTATGGTGTGCTTGAATCTAAAATCTCTGGCAAACAAGCGACTGATGGTAAGTGGTCACCGCCGCCTATGGACACCTGCAGTACCCGGGGCATTGCCAGTGCATTGCCTACCTTTAAGTACAGTATTCACCTTTGAAGTTCTGTAGATTGAAATTCGGCGGAAAAACTGAAGGTGGTAAGCCATTCCACATAAGACAGATGCGCGGAAGAAACAGCCGATTAAACCGAGCGGTACAAGACTTCCACGCATCTATGACATGTGGGGCACTTTTGGCGATATTCACAACAGTGAAAAAAGCTCTACTGGTAATGCCGTTCCTCCTCAATTCAGAAAGGTCGGTTTACATTCTGGGGCCTACGGTTTACAATGGCGTAACCACTTCGGTTGCACCTTCCATCGCACGTATGCTGAGAAATAAGACCGGCTGTTATGACTTTGAATACTATTTTTAAAATAAAACCGTTTGAAATATTAACGGAGAAATTGTAGCCTATATAATCTAGACCATGATAACGGATTGTGTGACAACTCACACGACACCCCATTGTTCTTGTTGAATCAACTGTTACTATGTATAGCACATATGATGCTCACATGGCGTGACGTCATTTAGACACCATGATAGTGGCCTTTAAGGCGGTAAATTTTAATTGGTTTTAGAATTCGTAAAATACGTTACGTAAATTGGCGAAGTTTAAAAAAAGAACACACCTTTGATTTAAGCTAGATGTTGAAGTACCTATCTATTAAAAAGTTTTAAAATTTAGTCAATTAGCTAGCCTATTTTACAATACCCACCTATTTCATAAGTTGTTTGCATTAATTACTAAGATTATATAAATAAATAAATAAATAAATAAATATCATAGGACATTACACACAGCGCCATCTGACCCCAAACTAAGCAGAGCTTGTGCTATGGAAGACAGATAACTGATAGAATACTTAAATACTTTTTTTTTGTAAATACATACTTACAATACATACAGTACACCCAGACACAGAACAAACATCGATGTTAGTCACACAAATGTTAGTCCTGAGTGGGAATCGAACCCACGCCCTTCAGCTCTCGAAGCAGACACACTACCAATGAACCAACAGGGCTGTCAACGACATGATGAACGAAATGACATTCTATTACGCAAATAAATGGTACTCAGATATTTTTTCAGAATATCTGTTGGGGATTCGAGCATAAGTGATATTAACTGTTATTTTTTGGATATATGTGGAACACATATACTATTTTTTAAATATTAATGAAACATAGAACAGATATAAATAGATATATTTTACAATAATAATCGGGCGATGAAACACAACGCCACCAGTGTTCAGCAGTTGCAACACAAGCCGTTTGTTTGCGTCGCCGCAGTAGGGTAACCATCTGATAACCCTACAGCCGGAGTAACCTTGGAGCCAGGGTAGTCTTAAAGTCTTGAAGCTAGGGTACCCCTTAAACCGGGGTACCGCTTAAATCGGTATAGCCTTTTGCAGCGATGATAGCTCAGAGGACAGCGCGGTCGGTTTGCATGCCGAAGGGCGTGGGTTCAAACCCCAACAATGAGCTTGAGCTGCCGGTGAAGGAAAACATCGTGAGGAAACCATAGCATGGTGGTAGGGTACTTTCTAGTACTCGGCTGGCTGGCTACCCTCAAGTTGAAAATCTGCCGCCAAGCATCTAACGGTGTGCTCCTCACTTGAGAGCTATTCCAGGCTAGGTGTGTATCATTAAAAAAGATATAAAACACTGATTTTACTTGTCAATGAATAAAAACACAATGTCAAATAAAGTAGATAACATGTCGACATAAACACATGTCAATATAAAAATATCAATTATCAAATATAAAAAAATGTCTATACAAAAATATGTCAATGTTTTTTTTTATGTAATAAAATGACATTAAAAAATCGCAATTTAATAAGCTCAGCATTCTCCGGAAATGTTACCAAAAATACTTGATGTGTTCCTAAGATTCCAATACCGTTCATTAGGAACAGCGAGAGGGTTTTAGTAGGTACCTTTTGATTGTCCCAGTAATTATGTATGTATTATAAGTAAGTATTTACAAAAAAAAAGTATTTATGTATTCTATCAGTTATCTGACTTCCATCACACAAGCTCTGCTTAGTTTGGGGTCAGATGGCGCTGTGTGTATAGTCCTACGATATTTATTTATTTTATGTTTATTTTATAAGATTTCTCGAAATCTGTACGTTTTCCACCTAAATCCGGACGGGAAGTAGCTCTAGGCTTGGGTGATTAGAGCAGAATGCGCGCGAGCAGATGCGCTGGGCTCAAGTTACCGGGCGTCACGCGCCATTCCATCGGCGTCGTCGGTCTGTTTGTAACGGCGGCTGCTCTTAATTAGATGACATAACGCTGCGCGGGGACAAACTGAACTAATCAAATTAATGTAGGTAATGCGTTTAGAAATATCATAAAAACAACTACGTACGTACTCGCTTTTAATATCTACCATGTAACTAATTTCTGAAGTGATTCTCGTCCCTGCGTCGTGAAGTTTTATCCACGGCTATAGCATAAAAATAGCCTACTTGTTAATCCAAGGTATATGATATTTAAAATTTTAATACATTCTAATTGTATAGAGTTTTTAATAAAATGTAATGAGCGCCAGAGCAGCGATGCCTTGCACTTTGTTTTGCTACTCAAAGTTCTGTGTATCGTTGCAATGGTCATGGACAGGCGTTATCTGTTATACCATCAGGAGCGTCTACTTCGTCTCCTTACTTTAAAAACCATCCAAAACCTATAAGCTGTCACAGTCTGAAAAAATAACAAGCATTCCGACACATCCTTTCGTATTTATCTCTATCCCTACATAGTCAAAAACAAAGTCGCTCCCAGCCGTCTGTACGCTTTGATCTTATAAACTACGCAACGGATTTTAATGTGGTTTCCATCAATATACAGAGTTATTCAAGAGGAAAGTTTATATGTAACATGCATAATTACATATTATTGTAGAGAAAATCTGAGATTTGTAATGTTATGTCGGAAGAAACATGTTTTTGTGCACTTACATTGCAAACGCTGGCTAAAACTTATGAGATAAAACAAAATAATGTACTATTTTAGTATCGACATGGTACTCTTGCGAAGCCAGGGCGGGTCGCTAGTAAGATATAAGTTATATTTAAAAAAATAAAAAGGCAAACGAAAATTGCTCAAAGTCGGAGTCGTAATAAGACAAAATAATGACGTCATCCCAGCATTTGCCATTAAAATAGGACAAATTCACAGTCACTAATAACATTAATCGATTCGTTCCATACTTTATGCTCGTTAAAGCAATAAAGCTTTGGCGCTCATTACTTTGAGACTTTTGATGCTTAGTCTCAACTCGACAGTCAAGTAATTTCGCTAGCTGCTGTACCCTTCAAACCAGAACATGGTAATGTTTACGTACTGCTTGGCAGCCGAATATCTGGTACTAGCGGTACCAGCGCAAGCGGCGGCCTTAGCTGTTGCGAGGCCCGGGGTGGCAGATCATTGTGAGGCCCTTTTTCTTTGAGTTCGTTTTACTAAAAAATTAGTTCAAGTGCTCGAGTGACCGTAACATACTTGCACTAATAATGAAACCGTGCGTTCAGGGGGGTTTGTTAAGTGCGACGAGCGAGATACAGATACATATAATTATGGTAAAGACTTTTTTCTACGAGGACGCGAGGCCCCGGGCGGTTGCCCTGCTTGCCACCCCCTAAGGCCACCACTGAGCGGCACCTACCTAGACGACTTCCTGCTAAGGAAATCCACCACCAGGTAAACAAAAAAACAAGAAAAAAAGTCAAACTTTTTCAACTCTCGCACCTATAATTACTAATTGATGTTATTTGTCGCTTATTTGTATATATTCTCGGTATATAACTATTTATTTTATTTTTAAATAATAAGTTAATTTTATATACATTAGTATATTTTTAGTTATTCTATGTATTAGGATGTATTGTTATTAGAATGTAGACATATTATTTATGTTATTTTAATGTATTTTCCTATGTGCATATCCTCGTTATTGACACACCCCGTCTTTTCTTCCTCTGATCCTATCCGTCCTAAGGTTGCCTGGAAGAGATCGCTTTTAGCGATAAGGTCGCCAGTCGTTACACTTACGTTTAAGTTTATTTTTTCTGTATTTTAATATACACAATAAAGAGTTATCAATTAAGTAAAAACTACTGCGTATACTGGATACCGATAAAACCAAGACTAAAGTTTTACATTAGCCTACCTATTATAGATTAGTTCGTCGCTTACTTCCGTTATCAGCATTTAGTTAATGGGCTGTAACTCTATATCGGTATAAAATAACGGTTAGTCATGACGTCAAACGAGGTGCCACCATGGCATGTAGGTATAAATATGTAATTTCATTCCGTGGTAACCATTTCGCGCGTGCACTAAGCTATGCTAATTAGCTTCGTAAACAAGATTAGATAGCATAAGGTCTTTGCGCTCGTTTATCAACGGGGCTCTACTATGTTTCTCATGGCATTGTCACGGGTTTACAATATTTTTCTAGAAGATAGAGTGGAAAAATATTGTTTCAGAGATCGTGGTAGCCTCTCAGGTTGACGACGCTGGTAAAGGTCATTGATGTTACTTGGCAGGATAGAGGCACAGACAAAGCAGAGAACAGAGAAAGGCGTAGAATAGTCGGATAGAGTTGAAGCAACCTCTCTGTCGAAAAAATGACAGCTTTACCAATATTGGGCGTATAGTAAAAGTTTTTCACGATGTTGAATACCTCCCTCGAGACCTCCTCCTGGCTGGCCCGGAAGAGGAAGACGAGAAGATAGATAGCGTACAGGATTGAGACCCTTGCCGAGTACCACAAAGTCAAGAGGCAGGCCTCCGAGAACCTGAGAGTGCTGAGTCTGCTACGTCGTAGATCGCACTCTCCACAAACCCCTGGGGGCAGTGCCCCTCAGCGCCCAGCCTCGGAAAAGAGGGATGCCTCAATTCCGATCCCCTACCTCGCCGAAAGGAGGAAGAAGTGCATAGATTGATTAATTGATTGATGTTAAATACAATAACTTCCTGTTGGCTTAGTATTATCGTTCAGCGTAACCCTGTAATAAATTGTCAATTCTCGCCATCATTCTACTATGGAAAAAGTCATATTTTTTGTACAGTTAACAAGTTTATCTAGTGCAGTGGTATGTAATAGTAATATTTTTATTATTTTTTTTGTTATACGCTCCACAGACGCTGGGGTCCGTGGCCTTTGTTAACTTTAGTTACAATTTTTTTTTTACAATTTTACGTTACAAAAAGAGGAGAGGTTAGTAGGATCTTAATCTAAGGTTAAAGTAGGTACTAGATTGTGTGTATACCGCGAGCAGACCAGCGACCCGCAAGCAGCACCCGATCACGAGTATGACGCATGTGCCAGCCATCGCCCTCCTCAACCATATCTGAGGGAAGAGAGCGACCCGACACACGACGCCGCCGCAAGAAGGAGCCTTCGATGGTGAGCATGAATGCTCGAGGCATACATACAATAGTAATATTTAGTGTTTTACAAAAAAATGTTTTACCTTTTCGGGTGGATAGCTACCCATCCTCAAGTTGAAAACGTCTATCATATGTAACTTTATGTTTATGAAGCCTTACTTGTAATCCAGTGCCATTTCAGACTGTGCGATCTTTGATAATTTCATCACTTAACATCGTATAAGCTGAGGTAAAACTCCTCGCCTGTCAACCTTTAAAAAAAGTTACACAAAAATTACGTTATCAGACCTGTTGGCTCATTCGTGGTATAAATGCTTTCAGAACTGTAGAGCGTGGGTTCAATTTCCACCCAGGGCAAACATTTTATGGTATAAACCAACGTTTGTTCTATTTCTGAGTGTTTGTAGGTATTTAAAAAAAGATTATTTAGTTATTCCATCAGTTATTTGACTTCCGTAGTACCAGATGGCGCTGTGTGTAATGTCCTACGATATGATACATTTTTGATACTGATGAAACAAAATGTTATATTGGGATCGGCAGTTCTGGAGAATGTTCATAATTATTACAAAACTAGCGACCCGCCCCGGCTTCGCACGGGTGCAAAATTCGAAAAAAAGTAGTCGCGTTTTCAAGGTGTACAATACTTAGTACATTATTTTTATAAATCCTGTAAGGTTAAGCCTGCGTACGCAATGTAAGCGGCAAGAAATGTAAGAATTTACGACACCACCTTAGAAACCCTGAAAATAACAGTATTTCTCCATTATTTAATAGATGTTATTATACATAAAAACCTTCCTCTTGAATCACTCTACCTATTACAAAAAACCGCATCAAAATCCGTTGCGTAATTTTAAAGATTTAAGCATACAGACAAACAAACAGACAAAAATAGCGACTTTGTTTTATACTATGTAGTGATGAGTGATTGATTGATTAACTCTTTATTGCACACACTAAAAAAAAACAATACAGAAGAAATAAAATTAATTAATAGGTGTAACAAAAATGTGTATTCATGTGTTCTCTACTTTGCAGAATAGCGGCACACACCTAGATAAAATGAATTTTGCGTTGTGTCATATCACGAAATTCTTGTTTTATTTTGTGGAGTTGTGAATAAGGTGTGTACACTGCTCTACAGTTGAGTTGAACAAAAAGAACGTTCGGGTCACCTCATCTAAATACGTAAGTAGTACTTACATGTTATAGGTATATCACTGGCAGGTAGAGTGATAGGTAATTACGCTAAATGTCAGCAAACATACTATTTATAAATTAATTAGATGTGTCTTGTTGAACCTGCTTTCAAGGTAGCCTAGGATACCTAAATAGTTGCTAAGGCAATAAAACCAACTTGAGCGAAAATGTAAACAGAATTTGTGAATTAAAAGTTGCTGTGTATACTATCTACTGGATAACCCTGTTGGTTCATTAGTAGTATGTCTGCTCCAAGAGCGCGTGAAGGGCGTGGGTTCGATTCCCCAGGATAAACATTTTGTGGTATAAAAAATGTTTGTTCTGTGTCTCGGTGTACTGTATGTATTATAAAAATGTATTCACAAAAAAAAGTATTTAAGTATTCTATCAGTTATCTGACTTCCATAGTACAAGCTTTGCTTAGTTTGGGGTCAGATGGCGCTGTGTGTAATGTCCTACGATATTTATTTATGCTCGCGACTCCATCTGCGTGGATGTTCAGTAATGGTGAAACTATGTTTCATCTAAATCGACCGAAATGCGTTTCTAAAATAGCGAGTATTATTCAAATTAATTTAACTTATTTCTGAACTGATTTGAACGCAAACATTAAATTTATTATATATTACGGGAAGCTTGCCACCATAGAACATTGAAAACCGCATTCAAATCGGTCTGACATTAGCGTGCAGAGACATACCAACAAACAGATAAAAAATCTAAAGACTGCTTTTTTGCCTCGATATTAAGTACAACATTTATTGATTTACTAGCTGCGCCCCGCGGTGTTGCCCGCTACATGTTTTCGGGATGAAAAGTAGCTTAAGTGTTAACCCAGGGTCTCAGCTATATCCATACCAAATTTCATTTAAATCCGTTTAGCAGTGTTTGCGTGAAAGAGTTACAAACATCCATCCAAACTTTCACATTTATAATATTAGTGGGATTTTAAAAAAATATGCGCAGACACGGCTCGTTACGAATAGTATTTGAAGTCTTAACCTGGTTATTTAAAATGCATATGTACGTAAATTGTAAAAATAGAAAACTGCTATTACCGATAACGATTTTACTTGGAAATATTTTCGTGCTTACAAAGAGGGGCAATTTTAACAAGCGCGCAGTACCTAATAGATGCGAACATTACGTGTGTTTTAAAAAGTATTACCAGTTATTCTGCCGCTAAGCAGTAGTGTGTAAACATTACTGTGTTCCGGTTCGTAGGGCACTGCAGCTAGCAAAATTACTGGGCTATTGAGACTAACACCATCGAAAGTCTCAAAGTAATGAGCGCCAAAGCAGTGAATGCCCTGGACTTTGTTTTGTTGCTCAAAGTTCTGTGTATCGCTGCAATGGTCATGGACAGGCGTTATCTCTTACCTTCAGGAGAGCGTCTCGTTCGTCTCATTACTTTTTACATTAAAAAAAAAAAGTATACATGATTATTTTTGTTCCTACCGTATGGTTTTATCGCACGGTTTGTGCTCTAATGAATGCCTACTGATTAAACCGCCGGTAATGAGTTTAACTAGAGACGTGGGATAGTTAAAACATTCTTTCAGTTTTACTGCTTTGGATAAATTTATTACGCTCGTTTTATTGTCGTATTCGTTACCTTTGTTTACCCTATAACATTAATATTATAGAGGCGAAAGTTTGTGTACTTCTTCACGCTTAAAAGCTAGACGGATTTTGATGAAATTTGATATGGAGGTAGCTGATACCTTGGATTAATACATGTAGCGGGTAACCCCGCGGGGCGTAGCTACTTCTACTAGGTATACAACCAGTTGATGAACTGAATAATTTCAAATAAAATTTAATAACCCTTGAGTGGGATTGAATCAAGGGCGATTAGTGAAGTGTTAATATCGTGAACACAGTCTTGTGCCCGTGTATATTTTTGAACACTAATAATTTCTTTGGATTTTCATGTTTAAAGTCCTTACTCAACGAATTCTTTGATCATTTAGCTATCGAATGGTGTAATTACATTTTAGATGTAGATCTAGATAATTATGTAGGTGTATAAAAATCTCGTGTCACTGGGTTTGTGGTCGCACTCCTCCGAAACGACTGGACCGATTGAAAATGAAAACAGAGACAAACAGTTACAAAATAAGCAGCATAATACTGGTCATACTAAGTCTGACCAGCGCTGGTTTTCCGGTGAGCCCTTGTAGTTGAAAACCAAAGCGTATGTGTGTAAAGAAGTATTCAGTTAAAAGAATAAGCAATAGAATAGCTGAATAAGACATAACCCCAGTTATTGAACTCTTTGCTCTATTAATAGTATTTAGGTCATCAGTAGGTGTGTACAAACGTATTCTCAACCATCTCCGTTCCACGTCGCTTGTACTCGAGAAGAGTTGGCACGCACGCGTGTTTACTACGTCAAAACCATAGAATGCGTAAGAGATATAATTATTATTGGAAGAATTCGATGTAAACAAGCGGTTAGTTGATAGCTGGTAGAGATTTACTACGATAACGGATAATTTTTTGGCGGGAACGCGGAAAGAGTTTGTCGCCCCGTTGTATTTTTTTCTAAAACTAGTGTTTTGTTGAGTGTTTATGCGCTAAAATGGTGGTGTTTTATTCATAAAGTGCGGAATCCAAACTAAGCAGAGCTTGTGTGATGGAAGTCAGACAACTGATAGAATACATAAATACTTTTTTTTTGTAAATACATACTTATAATACATACAGAACACCCAGACACAGAATAAACATTTGTTTATTCATTTGTTTTTTTGTTTGATTATGTCACTAACTGGCGGACGCCGCGCGGTTTCACCCGCGTAGTTCCCGTTCCCGTGGGAATACAGGGATAAAAAGTAGGCTATGTTAACGGGAGATAGTGTAGCATTCCAACGGTGAAAGAATTTTTAAAGTCGGTCTTTTAGTTTCGGAACCTATTCAAAACAAACGAACAATCAAATCTTTCCTCTTTATCATAGTTAGATAGATAGATAAGTTTTAATTTGTTTTTTATTTTCATAAAATTATTACTGTATGTACACAATATTAACCTGTAAATCGAATTTACCAATAAATATGTACATTAATATTCCTCTTAGATACGCGATGCAATGCGATATCGTCGCACGATATACATTAGATTGCATTGCGACGCGTCATGCGTACACTACCTTCAGTTTGTCGTGCATGAAGTAGTTCTCAAAAATACGACGGCTCTGTCTAGTATCGACTTGAGGCTTTCGGTTCGACTGAGAAGCGCGTTAAGAGGCTAATGGGCAACGGCAGTCCAGTCACGTCTCAGCAAAGCCTTGTGGACAGACGAAAGGTCGCTCGTTTATCGGTCCTTTTATCAGACACATTTCAAAAGGTGTGCCCTGGAATTGTGCAACTTGATTCCACGTGCTTTTTTATCACCAGACTAGTTTAGACTTTAGACAGACGCGGCCCAAGCGTAGCGTACATGGTGGACAGTACGCGCTAAGCGCTTCGATTTCATATTTGTCTTATAAACAGCATGGAAGTGATATTCCTGGATTTTGTATTATCCGATATGTAGGTATACAATTTTGGTTGTTTGCGAATCGAAATTGAACTAGGTTTCTTATAGGTAAACTCCAACCTAGACCGCGTCACTGGTTATCAGGCAGTGGTGTGCTTTAACATCTTCGACCACCCCGTCACTTAACATTAGGCGAGCTGTGGTGAAACAAAATGCCAGGGTGTTTTTTTTTATGTAAAATTATGGTAAGAGATAACGCATGTCCATGACCATTGCAGCGATATACAGAACTTTGAGTAGCAAAACAAAGTCCGGGGCATCGCTGCTTTGGCGCTCATTACTTTGAGACTTTCTATGATTAGTCTCAACAGCCCAGTAATTTCGCTAGCTGCAGTACCCTTCAAACCGGAACACAGTAATGTCTACTAACTACTGCTTGGCGGCAGAATATCTGGTACTGCAGTCTGGTGTGGTCGCACGCAAATCTATTTTGAACAAACGAAAGCTCTTTTGTAAACTCAAGACAAATTTAGTTGTACCTTGTTGTTTGTGAGGTTGTATTACCTGTAATATCTTTTGCGGTTGCGACAGCAAGTGATCTCGATTTCTGGTGGCTGTAAGTTGACTGATAAGTATGTAGGACACGTACAGATTACGTGGGATAACTCGGTAGTCTGTCTTGCGTTGTACAAACAAACTGACAGCATTACATTGAGCGGATATCAACGCTATCGTAGTTAGTATCTTTTTTGTTATAGATTATTGTTGGAAACTTTGAGGGAACTCTTGTGGTCTATGCAACTTTTACTAGACGATCACATTTGCAGGGCGACATTGCAATAACATTGAGACTAATAATGGAATTCCAAATCAGTGACCCATAATTCAGCCTTGTTGGTTCATTGGTAGTATGTCTGCTCCAAGAGCTGAAGAGCGTGGGCTCGATTCCCACCCAGGATAAACATTTTATCGCATAAACAAATGTTTGTTCTGTATAGACACAGAACAAAAATTTTTTTTTAATAGCTGATAGGCTAGGTCTTTGACCACAGCTCACCTGATGTTAAGTGACAGTGTGGTCGATGATGATAAAACACACCTAGCCTGGAATGGAACTGGCTCTCAAGTGAGGCTGCCGGAACACACCGTTAGATGCTTGGCGGCAGATTTTCTACTTGAGCGTGGTAGCTTGCCAGTCGAGTACTAGAAAGTACCCTACCACCATGCTATGGTTTCCTCACGATGTTTTCCTTCACCGACAGCTCAAGCTCATTCTTGGGGTTTGAACCCACGCCCTTCGGCATGCGAACCGACCGCGCTAACCACTGAGCTATCATCGCTACAAAATGTTTGTCCTGGGTGGGAATCGAACCCACGCCCTTCAGCTCTTGGAGTAGACATACCACAAATGAACCAACAGGGCTGTCAACTATCGCCTTACTTAATCTAACAATGAGAAGAAGCCCGCGCCCAGCAATGGGTCAATTTATAAAAAAAATGCTGTTACGGACACCCGTAACATAATAACAAAAACGTGCAATGTTATAATTGTATTTCTGGTTGTATTATCATTTCGTTACGGCGAGAGGATTACAGTATTGCCCATTGATCCTTGGCCTTGTGATGCCGGTCTACTTGAGCTATCCGCTACAAGTATTCAATAACAAACGCGCAACGAACCGATTCGTTCCGGTATTGCAATGATCGTCCACCAATATCCGATGATCTGACCGCAGCTTCTTTATGCTTTATCTCTTACCATCAGGCGTCTCGTACCGTTTCTACTTTTGTTTTTCGAGATATGTACCTTTGTGTTTTATTAACTTTTTTACTTAAAATGGCTTCGCATTTGACCATACTCTGCCTGATGTTAAGCAGTAGTCTGGTCTTAGATGGAGCACGCTTACCTAGAAGAAACCTATTTACTTTAGATTTGAAGACACCCATATTGTACCTAACAGGGAACACAGACTCCGGCAGAGATTTCCACAACCTCGCTGTGCGAATGAAAAATTTGGAATCAAAACGCATGGGGAACATCCTCCATGTACGGATGACGTTTCGGTCGCGTTTGTCTGACCGTCCGATAGAAAAAAGGTGCAGGGAAACCAAATTGTGCAGTTCAAGTGCACACTCTTCGAAATGTATCCGGTAGAAAACTGACAAGCTGGCGACTACGACGATGCTCAAGGCTTTGAAGCTGAGTCTCCAGTAAAGTGCCATTGCCAATTAGTCTCCTGGCGCGTCTCTCGATCGTCACCAATGCCTCTAGTTGGTACCTGGCAGAGTCATCCTCTAGGTTCGAACAATACTCCATACATGATCTTACTTGAGCTTTGTATAAGCTGAGTAATTGTTCTGGACTGAAGTACTGTCTCACCTTAGAGAGAATGCCAAGCTTCTTTGCGGATAGTTGGGCCTTTGACTCAATAAATGACACCACGAAATTAAGAGTCGTCGAGAGAGAAACTCCCAGCAACTCGAGACTGTATGTTATGGGATACATCTCGGAAAGAAGGAGACAGCAACTTATCTGTGCTTTGTATACCATGGTGTAACCAGCACTCGGCCAAGGATAGTTCGTATAAACATTAGCATGCATGGTTCTGGGCGCGAGTAACGAGCTACCGAGAGATGTTAAACAGAGTTCCAAGCCGCGTCACGAGATGCTCTATATTTCCACCGCAGATGCTGAATATAAAAATGCTGCTGTGTAAATTAAGTCGCGACTTTTTTGGTGTCAAATATTGAAGACCTGGAAATGGTTGGTGTGAATTGAATCAAACAGATGTCAATACGAATAACTTTTACAACTCTGAAATAGTGAAAAAATCTGATATTCTTCATAAAAAGCTCGTTAACCCCAAACCAAATGGATAGGGCATAGTAAGACTTAGTAACGGAAACCAAGATTAATCGTTAACTAATAAGCAAATTCAAATCAAACACAACTGTAGCAACAAAGCCCGACTGAATTATAATAATTAATTCCACTCAGACCCTCGGAAGATAAATAAATTATATCGCAGAACATTGCACACAGCGCCATCTGACCCCAAACTAAGCAAAGCTTTTACTGAGTAATATATCTTGCACTAACATCTATGCAATCGTGAAAGAGGATAGGTTTTTCTAGTCTATGGAATTGTTACATTGGACCACTGACCTCTATACTATGCAATAAAATTCTTAGAAGATACACAATAGAGATCTTCTAAGAATTAGATTAGTCTCTATGGAATAGTTACATGATCAGTGTCAAGTGGGAGTTTTGGCGGGAACGCGGGAAGAGTCGTGTCGCTCCGTTGTATTTTTTTCCAAAACTAGTGTTTTGTGGAGTGTTTATGCATAAAAATGGTGGTGTTTTATTCATAAAGTACCGAATTACAAGCGCGAGTGTGGGAAAATGATATAATGTGGTGAAACACGAGTTTTCGTGTTGCTTCCAAAATTCCATCGAAGCTTTATAGTAAAGTCGCCACTACTTTACTAAAGCATGACTGGCACGAACTGACACGAACTGGACTTGACTAAGACGACTTTGACGATAACCATAGCTAAGATACAGCAGAAATAACACTAAGACAAGGCAGTATGGCTTTATAGCTTTAGCCTGCCCCAAGGGGCAAATTATTAAAAAAAAATTGTGTCAATTTGACGTACATTAATTTTGATGACAACATTAATTCAGAAACTGGCAGAATCTCAGGGCAGAATGAATGCACAGAGTGCGATACCAAGAAGAAAGAGAAAAAATGTATTCGTTCAGTTTAGGGAATATCGAATTCTATCTTAGAAGATCTTCTAGGGATACTATCATTCTACGCGACATTGGCAGAATTGTGGAATTCCTTTGCAAAGACCACAAAGTTAAAGAATTGTCGGTTCATAAAAGTCATACACCCAGATTTAAATTGAAGAAATATAGGACCAAAGACCGTCTTCTGGACTTCAGCGTTTTATTCGCGGGTTTAACTCTGAAGTTTCGTGCTTCTTACCAGTTGAATAGAAATGAATACGGAATATTACTGCATCAGTGAAGCGGTATAGATTTGGTACATTTACTGGAGAGATGGTGCCTTATGGGATGCGAATATGTGGAAATTCAATGGATTTAGCGATTTATGGGAATATTTGGTGGGCAGGAGATGACATAACCAAGGCGGTAGCGGCAGGAGCTAATATCTGGGAGTGTGAGTACTGCCGACCCTCACAACCTGAAGAGGATGCCGAAGGACCCTCGGTGAGGATTCATACATATTACAAAACTCTTTAACTTTCAATCATAGATCTACGGGGTTACGCGAAAGTTGTTTTTTATTAGGTAGGTACATGTTGTGTTGAAATTATGATCACCAGGATAATAGTTGCTAATAATTATGAATACAATGATCCCCTAAGCTTATAGCCCTATACATTGTATACAAAACTATTTAACTAGTTTTGGTATAGTTAATATTTTGACTCGCCATGGTTAAAATCGTTTTAATCGTCGAGAGAAAGTACATAAATTTAAACTGTTTATTCACACTTGAGAAATGACCGTTACAGATTTGCATCAAAGACGTTACATTTGCATAGCAATGGTCGTTTCGGACACGAGAAAATTTAATTAGGTAAACCATGTTTTTTGCATTTATAATTTTAATTATTTATTTATTTATCGAATGGCGTGAAGTTTTCAATTTCCTAGTATACATTAATTGTATGTTTCTTAGTCGTTTGCTATAATATTGATGTACAAATTTGATAGCCAAGTAGTAGGTAGGTACTTGCAAATATTATATCATGTACTAACTTTTTGTACAAAGATTATTCATTCTATTCTATTCACGGACAGATGTTATCTCTTACCATCAGGAGAGCGTGTAGGTAGCCTCATAATATTAAAAAAAAAAATTAAGAACCACAATTCGACTTTGGAAAAAAAACATTATTTATAGCGTCAAAAACTCTTTGATTTAGATTTTCAATAATTTTTATCTACCCAGTAACTCCCGCGTAATTAAAGACGTATCTAGCGACATTTATCAATTATCAAAATCGGTTCTGTCGTTTAGTAGTCACAACGGAACATAAGGATGGACATATACAGGTCAAATACATAAGCCTCCTTTTTTGGCTCTGTCATAGTCGGTATAGCCTAAATTTACCAATTTCCGTATCGTGAGTTGGTGAAATTTGCACAGATGGTCGGTACCTACAAATATTGAAGTAAAGATCTGAATTATATTATGTTTAAATATGTCTTACGAAAAGACAAAACATTATCAAGGCTTTCACAATAACATTTTAAACACTTACAGAGTTACGTATTGTTTTGACTTTAATTTGCGCGTTGATTAAATTCGTTTCCAATTTCGATAACTATATTCATTTTTTTTTAATGTAAAAAGTAATGAGACTAACGAGACGCTCTCCTGATGGTAAGAGATAACGCCTGTCCATGACCATCGCAGCGATACACAGAACTTTTAGTAACATAACAAAGTCCAGGGCATCACTGCTTTGGCGCTCATTACTTTCGAGACTTTTGATAGAGTTAGTCTCAACAGCCCAGTAATTTCGTTAGCTGCAGTACCCTTCAAACCAGAACACAGTAATGCTTACGCACTACTGCTTAGCGGCAGAATAACTGGTACTGTGGTGGTACCTACCTAGACGACCTCCTGCTAAGGAGATCTACCACCAAGTAAAAAGTAAAAAGTAAGTAGTAGTAAGTTTTTTATTTGACTATTTTTTATTTTGGGCTATTTTGTCTCTGTCTTTTTTATGTGACTCCGTGATGTAGGTACTATACGAAGGTATATAAACTATGCAATAGCTTAATTAAGGTGGTTCGATTTCCATACAAATAAATTTTTGCCATTTATGGACAAATGGAGCATAATTTTAAAGTGAAATCACAGCTACTGGAATTTATTTTGGTCTTTCATCATCATCATCATCATTTCAGCCGTAGGACGTCCACTGCTGGACATAGGCCTCCCCCATTGACTTCCATAAAGACCGGTTGGAAGCGGCTCGCATCCACCGCGTTCCTGCGGTCTTTACTTGGTCGTCTGTCCACCTCGTGGGTGGACGTCCTACGCTGCGCTTGCCGGTCCGTGGTCTCCACTCCAGAACTTTGCAGCCCCATCGGCCATCAGTTCTGCATGCTATGTGCCCTGCCCACTGCCACTTCAACTTGCTAATCCGTTGGGCTATGTCGGTAACTTTGGTTCGTCTACGCATCTCCTCATTCCTGTCATTTTGGTCATTATTTGCGGTAAATTACAATTGCTTGATTACAACAGTAGATTATAGATATACAATATGATTGGGATTAGGTACATTAGTTATTATTTTTATTCAAGTCACAAATACGTTCAATTAGACATAAACATAAATAGCGTAGGTAAGCACGGGGTGAACCGGTTAGAATGTAGTTTGGAGTCAGAGGACAACTAAGTATTTAATAATGGCATTAATTACATAGAACAGTAGGTAAGGCAAGTAACCTAACCTAAACCAGACGCCCGTGTTTTTCACTCTGGTTAAATAAATAATTTTCCAGACGTGTATTTCAACCATTGCCGACCAATACGAGCAAATTAGTACAAATAAATATCATAGGACATTACACACAGCGCCATCTGACCCCAAACTAAGCAAAGTTTGTACTATAAAAGTCAGATAACTGATAGAATACTTAAATAGTTTTTTTAGATACATACTTATAATTCCTACATTACACCCAGTCACAGAACAAACATTTGTTTACATCATAAAATGCTTGTTGTAGGTGGGAATCGAACCCACGCCCTTCGGCTCTTGGAGCAGACATACTACCAATGAATCAACAGGGCTGTCACAAATTATGTTCTCTTTCTTTTTCTATCATCAGACTGATAGCTGTTAGTATGAGTGATTACATGATGATAAATCTCCTTAGCAGGTCGTCTAGATGGTTAGCACTGCGGTACCAGATATTTTTCCGCCAAGCAGTAGTGTGTAAACATTAGTGTGTTCCGATTTGCAGCTAGCAAAATATCAAGGCTACAAAGACTAACCATGGAAAGATTCAAAGTAATGAGCGCCAAAGCAGGGATGCCCCGGACTTTGTTTTGCTGCTCAAAGTTCTGTAAATAATAATTATATGCATATTATTGCAAAACGATTAAATTATTTGAAATAAAAAAATTGACACTGACCAATTTATCCGCAGAGTTCATAACGAAGAGAACTATTAAACCACAGAATTAAAAGATCGTCTGCGCGGAAAGAAGTTTGCGGGAGGAGCGACGTACAGATGTTACGGGGGTTAACGGGGGAGGCAGGGAAGGGACACTTTTTTCACTTTCGGCAGTTCACACGCAGATCCCATTATTCTTTGCGCAGATCTCGCAGTAAACAGTCGGCTCATTTATTGCGGACGCTTGAAAACGCACACGAGATAAACGTGTCATGATCAAACCCAAGGGGATTCGCCCTAAGATTTGTGGTAAGAGACGGGAATTAAGTTTTTTTATTATAACGCCTGTCCATGATCATTGCAGCGATACACAGAACTTAACTAAGTCCAGGGCATCGCTGCTTTGGCGTTTGTTACTTTGAGACTTTCGATGGTTAGTCTCAAAGGCTTTGTAAAAAAATTGTAGCGAGAAGGAACAATTGGTTTATAGTGTTAATTTTAAACGGGTCTGGCGAAATTTATTGTTTCGTTTTTCACAATATCATTGCATTATAATATTTACAGTTATTTACATTTAAATAAATAGCATCTTGCAAATCAAACCAATTTATCTGCGAGATTTTAATTGTAGATGATTGTAGATGAGAGGCTTGCATTTGACCGCCACCTCACTTTATGTTAAGCGAAGATGCAGTCTACGATGGAGCACGCTCGCCTAGAAGAAACCGATTCACTCGCGACTTGAAGGCACCCAGATTGTATCTATCAGGGAACACCCACTCAAGTAGCAAATTCCATTGTTTAACGGTTCGTACAATTAAAGTAGATTCAAACCGTTTAGTTCGAGTTCTTGGAATATCTCCTGACTGACTGACTGACTCCACTGACTGACTGACTGATAAAAGAATGGGCAGGGTGGAATACAGATAAATGTGCATTATTTCAGATTGCGTCCACCAAACATTATCTCGAGATTTATTTTAGTTTAAGTAAATACGTGTGCGCCGATGCCCGCTCCCACCAACCTCCACACCGCGCGGGCGATCTTTCAATTCAGCAGTTTACCTATAGTATACTATGGCTTGACAACCGTATAAATTTGTTACCTGTAATATAAATACAGCATACATAATTTGTAGTTACTTTAACTATTAAGCAACTATAGCATCAACGCCGTAATTTTTTTTTATTTTTTTTTTGCATCCTAGAGTATGAAACTGCAAAGTACGGCGTCCGGTAATCATCTGGCAGTGCTCGTCTTGTGACTGCCGTCAAGACCTTCGGCTCTGATTTGTGACGACAGCGCTAATAAAAACACTCAGGAAATCGTTCGTAAAAGACGTGCAAAGGTCGACTGATTGACAAAAACAAATGCCGTGTGGTTTTGTTTCCCAAGTCTTTGTGGGTATTAAAGAGGCTGAAAGATTGGAAAATTATTTGGAGAAGTGATGGGTGACCGAGGTAGCATTGTGCACATCTAGGTCGAGGTGCAGCGCAGCGGTCGCTGCATAGTAGGTATATCTGGTTATAGGTTTAATTGGGTATAGTTATAGGCTTGGTTGTAGGTTTATACGGTGAAAGATGTAGTTTCCCTAATTTACTTATGCGGCAACGGTAGTTTTCAACTCTGCAAACATGAGAATATCCTATGGAAGGAAGGCTCCACCGCCTGCTATGGTGCGCTCCAATTCCGGGTACATTACCGCTATCTGATAACGTTCACAAAAAGCGCAATCGTAGGTAATGATTACCTAACGGTATTGACTTTCGCCTGCGTGTCCGCTTGTTCCGCGAGCTTAGGCGAGACGTAGGGCTTCGCTGGCGGTGGATGCGCCTTGCGAGCGGGGGTGAGGACGACGCGGCGCGGGGCGCGGGGCGGCGGTCAAGGCCGCAGGCGCAAGCGCACGCGGCTCCGCGCTTCAGTCTGTCCCGCGACTCGGCAGTGAACGGCCGTGTCTCCACCTTCGTAGTGTCAGTGTGTGTGGTACAGTTACTGCGAGTCGCCAGGTCGACGACCGCGCGAGCATGAGCGCGCGCTCGCCTCTTCTCCCCGCGCAACACTCCCGTCTCTAACCGACCTCAGACAGCGACAAGGTGAGCACGAACTGTCCCTACCCCCGCCGCGGAACCGCCCTCGCCGGAGCGCAGCACCCGCGAAGCTGCTTCTGCTTGATCGATAGCGAAACCAACTAACGCCCGTGACGATGATGGTATTGACCAAACACGCTTCAATTAGAACCGCCAATCTCAGTTCGTCAGAATGCCGTTCCGATGCTAAAGCTTTATTACTTTTTTAAGCGAAATTTGAGTGAGCCGAATGAGGTCATCTATTTATGGTATGTTTTCGCATCTGGTGGAACAGTTATACAGAGATCTTCTGAGATAAGATGCGCTACGGAATGCGGTCTGACGAGGCCGGGTTTTGGCGCCGTAGGCCTTCAGGTAAACCAATGTTAATCACCAAACACTCACTAATACTCACTTTAAATTCTGTCGTATATAGATTTGATTGAAGCACCAGTATTTAGATGACTGCTGCACACGAACCCGCTAGCCAATTGTGCCTTGTTTCTTATGCGAAAATCTGTACAAAGCGATGAGTTTTATTATGCATTGTTAAAGATGGAGGTGTTGGGGCCCATTGCAGGCCGAGAGCTTACCGTGTTACGTAGTATAATAATAATAATCTCGTATAAACTCCTAAAATAGAAGACTTACAGTCAGCAACTCTTCATTCTGTTAATGTAATAAGATGCATTGATGTTAATTCTTACGAAATAATGAATACGAACAGGCGACAATAATCTGCTCTATTATCATACGATTAGAAAGTTATTCGATTCGAAGTTTGTTTTGTAACACATTCAATAAAAACCAAAAGAGATCATAATATTTATACAGATCGGGCCATTGTTACTACTAAGTAAGTACCCAAAAATAACAATGTTATGTTGGGTGATGTTGACCAAAGAGCAAAATATACTTTGCCGATGACGGCGATTATGAGTTTGGTGCAAAAACAAAACGTAACAATGAACGGCTCGATTGCAGACGAGAGCTTTAGGAAAACCAGTTCACTGGGACCGGAAACGCGCCACAGAGAGGACCAACCAGCGCAGGCGCAATGAACGCATATGCACTAAATCACTTACCTGATACAATTCAACCGTTGCTGAATATAAAATTCGATCCAGCGTTGCTCGAATTAGCGATCCTAGCATAACGCCATATTAGAGAAATGGATCAGCACCTCTGGCAAGCGAAACTAGCGTAAAATGCTGTGATTTTTTATGCCCTCAAAATGATCTCGTTTGACAAACACTGATTTCATCAATTGTTTAAAATTGTAAAACTACGTTTTCATTGTACAAATTCATAACCAATCTCTGATTTAGAGTAAAATCAATTTATTTTTATGATAATCGATTGCAAAAGCAAAAACGTATGTAACGGTTTCGATGTACCTGACTGAGGAGCAAATATTGCGATTGTTATAAATTATCGTGTGCCATCGCACGGTTTCTAAGGCTGTTGTCAAAACTGTGGCTCACGACACGATGGACCATAAAGATACAGAGCTATTACGGCAGATGTTATCATCTATGTCCCGAGTGGTGCTTCGCGGAAACACCTTCTCTGCAGCCAGTACAAAGTCGTGTCGACGGGTTGCACAATTCGCCGCCGTGCCATCTATCGCCGGTTATCCCGCCTTCCTCGTACAGGTATAGGTAGGTATAGGTTGCATTGCGTCACTGCTTCGCCCAGAGTTCACTAGTTCTCAACGTATGGTTCACTTCCTGCTTATTGCTAAAACAAAACATTTCTATTTAAAATCACAAATCTACATTTGGTAGGGACCTTTGCTATCAGATATTCTACTACCAAGCAGTAGTGTGTAAACTGTACTGTGTTGCGGTTTGATGGGTAGTGGAGGTAGTAAAATGACAGAGCTATTGAGACTATCAATAATTTAAAGTTGTAGACGCCAAATCAGCGATGTAGTAGACTTATTGTTACTAAGTTCTGGCCACCGTTGCAAATCTCTCCTACCATCAGAAGCATTCGTCTTATGTTCTCATACTATAAGTCTATAATTAGAAACAAAAAGTCGTTGATGTGTTTATTTTCTGTCTGTACTTTCTACCACACCTTCGTTAATTAAATGTACACAGTTATAATTTTTAATTAGTATCTAGAGCGCTTAAATACATTTCGAATCTTACCTTTTGAATTTGAGAGTTTTTATTTTTAAACTGTTGGTTCTGAACTTATCAGGGAGGTTTGGTGGCTACTCTTCATCAACTAAGTCTCTCAGTAATATAAAAAAATAGTAGCATAAACATCGGCACGACATTTACTGGTCCACCAAAATCGAAAGACCGGGCAGTCTGTAAGAAGAAAAGGGAGACCTTTGCCCAGCTGTGGGACACTACTGAAATGAAGAAGCATAAACGGCTGTGTAAAAAAACACCTAGACTCCTTATTAGGTTTAGTTCTAATAGGTATATTAGATAGAAAGAAAGAAAATAATTTTATTTTGTAACACACAGAACAGAACACAACAAACATAGACAAACAGTTACAAAATAGGGGCTCACCTCAGCATAGTACTCACATGATAGATAGAACTCTTTTTTGTGCACAACATAAACAGAAAAATGTACAGAGAACAAAAGAACCTTATGAACTAGTGCCACAAGTGGCGGCCTTATCGCTAAGAGCGATATCTTCTAGGCAATCCTTTTTTTTTCATTCCAGACTACGTGTGCTTTACCATATTCGACCACATCGTCACTTAACATCAGGTGAGCTGTGGTCAAACCCTTAGCCTGTCAACGATAAAAAAAAAGCAATCCCGAATAGAAAAACACGATAGATGACATAAGAAACAGACGGGTGATGTGTATTATTATAATAGTTGCGCTGAACTGTAATACAAACGACAGAGCAACCTTCGGTAATAGTTTGAAATGCCCTTTGAATGTTTTCGTTGTTTGAATGGTGGGTCACGTAACATCATTATGAGATCGTCACTTTCCACCGGTGTCAGAGTCCCGTCACTCTCGTCAGGCATGTGTATGAATGGTCATTGAGCTTAGTTCAATAGAGACCCCCGCGCGAGGTGTGTCGCGGCATGTCAACGCACACAGAGGCCGGAAGTTGCGTAACGCTACGCATCTTCACGTCTCAATGAGCCCGAGTGCCACTTTTGGCTGTGTACACACTGATTTCTTTCACACGTCTTCCTAACCATCACGATTACGATTGTTTTTTCTTGTGTTCGTCTCTTCTTGAAAGTTTGTTTTGACGGGTTCACCTTTTCCTGTAGGACTAGGCAGATAATATCCATATGCTACGACTCTGACACGCATCTTTCTCCTATAATTTAATTAGTTATGTTCGTTTAGTTGTTTCGTTCGTTATTTGTTTTAGTTATTATTGTTTGTTGTTTTTTTGTTATATTCTATTCTAATGATTGTTTTAATATATGGTTGTCGGAAGCAAGTATTTTTGACCTGGTCTTTCTTTAAAACGTTTCCAATTTGTAGCGATGATAGCTCAGTGCGGTGAGTTCACACGCTAAAGGGCGTGGTTCCGAATCCCAGTGAAGAGCTTGAGCTGCCGAAGCTTGGTGAAGGAAAACATCGTAAGGAAACCATAGCACGGTGATAGGGTATTTTCTAGTACTCCACTAGCTAGCTTCCACGCTCAAGTTGAATATCTGCCAAGCACCTAACTGATGTTTCAGCAGTCTCAATTGAAAGCCAGCTCTATTCCAGTTCATCAAAAATATCAAAATCATTACACATGTCAATAAAATGATGTCAAATATAAAATATGTCACCTAGGAAAGATTTGTTTGTTTGTTTGTATTGAATAGGCTCCGAAACTACTGGACCGATTTCAAAAATTCTTTCACCGTTGGGAATCTACACTATCCCGGGTGACCTAGGCTATTTATCCTTGTATTCCCACGGGAACGGGAACTATGCGGATGAAACCGCGAAGCGGCTAGTACTTCATAGAATAGAATATAATGTTTTATTGACCTTATAACTACATAATTATTTTACATTAAAATTACAATTTTTAGTAACAAAGTTTTATAAAATGACAGTACAACAAAATGTCATTGCCTAACATTGACAAAAAGTTAATGAATGATATAATATGTCAAATTAATAATATGATGTCAAGATATTAAATAATGTCAAATGTATAATACTCGTAGCTGTATAAATTAGGCCTTAGGTAAACTATAAATGTACGTATATCTCATTAATTAAAGGCAATACGAGTGATTGTTATAGAATTTTCGTTTATCATCAGAACTAATGGATTAGCAGCGTAGCGTCATTACGATTAGAGGCCATAATTACGTGACATGAATAGTTTTTTCTCTGTAATGATTCAGTGCAGTCGACGTGTGTTAAATGCGCAGCGGCAGGAACAGGTCGGTTAGTGAAACGCGCTTTCCTCCGGGGACCGCAGAGAAATGTTGCTATCGTCACACGTCGGCGAATACACATCTTATAGTTCGTAAATAAGGTTCAAAATCTTGAACGCGTTATGATGTTTCTAAACGGAAAATTCATGTGGATCGTTCATGAGTTTTTGCGAGCACTGTCCCTTCCGCGTGAGCTCAGGCGATTATAGTACTTACGTGCAACGCTGATGCCCGGATGGTAAATGCTCTTTCCTCAAGCAAATGTAGTCTGCTTCCTACTTTCCCATTTGCAATGCTTGTGTACATAAATCTAGTTCATCATAAACATCATGAATTACTTGAATAATATATCTATCTATACTATTATAAAGAGGAAAGATGTTATTGTTTGTATTAATTAATAAATAAATAAATATCGTAGGACATTACACACAGCGCTATCTAACCCCAAACTAAGCAGATCTTGTGTGATCAAAGTCAGATAACTGATAAAATACATAAGTATATACTTTTTTTTTTGTAAATGCATACTTATAATACATACAGAACACCCAGACACAGAAACAAACATTTGTTTACTCACAAAATGTTTGTCCTGGGCGGAAATCGAACCCACGCCCTTTAGCTCTTAAGGCAGATATGCTACTAATGAGCCAACAGGGCTGTCTGAGTATCTCTATTCTAAATATCTGAGGGCTGTATTGAATAGGTTCCGAAACTACTGAGCCGATTTCAAAAATTCTTTCACCGTTGGGAAGCTACACTATCTCCAGGTGATATAGACTACTTTTTATCCCTGTATTCTCACGGGAACGGGAACTAGGCGGGTGAAACCGCGAGGCGTCCGCTAGTGTCTAATAAACTCATTTCACTGAACGAATTTTGTTGCGTTTACGTTGTGAAAGTCTCTCAGAAGAGGCGTTAGTTGCTTTGCCCATTGCAATAACCGACGTAGTTGAGATTACTATTTTACGAATAATTAGTCTTATTGCGTACTATAAATGAGATGAAACTACGCTTTCAACGCTATTACTGTGTGTGGTCAAGTGGCTAGGACTTGCGAACCAGACGTAGATTTAAGGATCCCCTTTTTTATGGATGACCACAGCTCACCAGATGTTAAGTAACAGTGTAGTCAATATTAAAGCACACCTAGCCTGGAATGGAACTAACTCTTAAGTGAGGCTTTTTTTATGTAAAAAATAATGAGACGAACTAGACGCTCTCCTGATGGTAAGAGATAACGCCTGCCCATGACCATTGCAGCGATACACAGAACTTTGAGTAACAAAGCAAAGTCCAGGGCATCACTGCTTTAGCGCTCATTACTTTGAGACTTTAGATGGTTAGTCTCAACAGCCCAGTAATTTCGCTAGCTGCAGTAGCCTTCAAACCGGAACACAGTAATGTTTACCTACCTAGACGACCTCTTGCTAAGGAGATCTACCACCAAGTACTGCTGCCGGAACACACCGTTAGGTGCTTGGCGACAGATTTTCAACTCGAAGGTAGTAGCTAGGCAGCCGAGTACTAAGAAATACTCTACCGCCATGCTATCGTTTACTTACGATTTTTGTGGTTGTAAGTAGGTTTGCGTATGATCGCCATCTCGCTTGTACGATGGAGCACTCGTACCTAAAAGAAACCGCTTCACTCGCGTCTTGAAGGCACCCTGATTGTATCTATCAAGGAACACTCACTCGGGTAGAAAATTTCATTTTATTACTAAACGAACTTACTTGTACGTGAAGTTCTATTATAATTATACGAAGTGCTTCGTTCTCGAGATGAGTAATCTGTAAGAATGTTTTATTATTTACTCCGAGATTTAGTGAATGATACCATGAAGCGATGTCGCTTTTTAGAGTTCCTGGTTATCCGATAGTAGAGTGGGCAGGTTGGAATTTAATCATACAGATCTGAAGCGCACTCTTCAAAGTGTGTCCGGTAGAAAACCGACAGATAAGCTGCTTTGCATCGATGTTCCAGCTTTTTCTGAACAAGCGAACATTGCTCATAAGTTTCCTAGCACGTTTCTGAATTGACTAACGCCTTGAGCTGATACTTGCCCGATCCATACAACTATTTACATAAATACTTTAAATTGGATACATACGCTAGAACGCAATACAAGCACAATTGGTAGATTCAATGAACACGCGCGTTCCCTCCACGTCGGCGTAGGTCCCCGGCGTCCCCGCGGCCTTTGTGCCCTAGTTAGCCAGTTAATGTGTCACAACAATGTCAAGGTACCGATGTCTTCGTCTCTTCCAACCTCATGAACCTTTGAAACATTTGTAACTACTTATCTTAATTTGCATAATTTATTGACTTTTTTGTACATTTATTGTGATGCCCGGGACTTTGTTTTCAAAGCTCTGTGTATCGCTGCAGTGGCCATGGACAGGCGTTATCTCTTATCATCAGAAGAGCGTCTGGAACGTCTCATTATATATTTCATTTTTTTAAATGTACTCCGGAATATCGTATATTTTGTTTCCAGCAGTGCTGGGTCAATACAAGACTTGAATTAACATTGAATGTCTCAAATGAGCTGATCAGTGATGCCCTGGAAGTTGTTTCGGTACTCACAGGTGCTGCTGCTATAGACATGCTGACGCAACTACAATAAGAGCGCTTAGTTTGTATTTTTATTTTTACATTGTATCAATTTGTCATTTATGGCTAACTAGCTGCGCCCTGCGGTATTACCTGCTGCATGTTTTCGGGATAAAAAGTAGCCTATGTAAGTAATAAATCAGAGTGCCGGCTACCGCCATACCAAATTCAAAATCCATTCTGTAGTTTTTGCGTAAAAGAGTAACAAACATTCACCCATTGGCCATTTTTTTCACACAGATGCAATTTATTTTGTCGATTTTAATACAAAACATTGAATTTCTCTTACATAATGTTTTGTATATACAAACCTACTTGGTGGTACATCTTCTTAGAAGGAGGTCGTCTAGGTAGGTACTATTTTGCCGCTAAGCAGTAGCGTGTAAACATTACTGTGTTCCGGTTTGAATGGTACCTACTACAGCTATTAGAAATTACTGGGCTGTTGAGACTAACCATCGATAGTCTCAAAGTAATGAGCGCCAAAGCAGCAATACCCTGCACTTTGTATTGCTACTCAAAGTTCTGTGCATCGCTGCAATAGTCATTGATAGGCGTTAAAATAATCTAAATGACTGATAAAATAGCTATAATATTTTATTCGCAGGTTGTAGGTTTTTCAAACTTTAGCTTGTAAAGAGATATTCCCTCGCAGCTAAGTCAACCCCGACACCTAGAACACGCTATCGCAAGCGAACACTTTTTAAATGATGGGTAAGGCTTACGTATATTTGCCATCTCACCTTGTATTAAAACTGCCGCAGAATCTCTAGCCACCGGGCCAGTCAAATCTCAAAAAATCAAATGGCAAAAAAATCACGTTTGTTGTATGGGAGCCCCTTAAATATTTATTTTATTCTGTTTTTTAGTATTTGTTGTTATAGCGGCAACAGAAATACCTACATCTGTGAAAATTTCAATTGTCTAACTATCACGGTTCATGAGATACAGGCTGGTAACAGACGGACAGCGGAATCTTAGTAATAGAGTCCCGTTTTACTCTTTGGGTACGGAACCCTAAAAGGATTGACATGGTCATTGGTAATTTCTTATACGTACGAAAGGATCGACATGCTGAAGATCATCTCTTATACGTACAAAGTTTATTGGAGAACTTTTCACATAAAATGTACTAGGCCAAAATGAAACTGGATGGACAAAATTCTCTAATGGGATAGATCCGACGTCCCCGTGCTGTGTGACGTAAGGTGGGGGCCGCTCCCACACGCCACGCCACATCGCACAATGGCTGGGAACTAGCCGCTATCTGCACATAATCGATTAAATAACACGTATGTACCCACCAACTGAGCTAAGAGGCCACGCTTGAATCTCGACCACTGAAACTTATTTGGATTCCCACCGAAGCAATAGACTCGGTCATTATAAAATTAAGCTAGAAGCGTTAGATGCAACTTTTTGCTCTTATATAAAAAGCACGCCAGAAAATTGTACAATTTAAAATCTGTCGCAAAGCATCTAACGGCGGGTTCCGGCAGCCTAACTTGAGAGTCAGTTCCATTCCAGGCTTAAGTGTCACCACTTCATCACTTAACATCAGGTGAATTGTGGCCTGACAAACACTAAAAAATGTTTCGCTGAAATTGCTTTTTTTAGAATAACCATAGATTTGATCGTTGACACTAATGTCGGTGGTATGGATGTAGATGATCAGCAAAGAAAGCGGAACCTGTGTAATTGATTCCTATTCAAGCACATTAGAACAGCCGTGCCATCCGCTGTTGCTTTTGTGTATTTGCTACAGCTAAGCTTCATCTTTTTTAACAAGCATAAATCCGCGTTTGACAACCAATTCGCCTGATGGTAAGCGATAATGTGGTCCAAGATGCAAACTTAAAAAATACCTATTTACCTTGTGGCACTAGTTCATAAGGTTATTTTGTTCTCTGTACTTTTTTCTGTTTATGGTGTGCACAATAAAGAGTTATAATATCTATCTAACCTACCTAAAGATTGTTTCATTCCTTGGCCATACGGATGAGAAACGTAGAGTCAAAACGTTTAGCACGTACCCAAGGATGTTCAATGGAACATCCTTGGAAGTGTTGTATGAGTGGCAGTGGGCCGGGCCGTCTTTCCACTTGTCTTGTAGTAAAAAGGGGATGGAAGAACAAGGTCGTACAGCTCATCAGCACATTCTCCAAAATGAATCTTGCTACCTTCCAGCGGTGTTCAAGGCTTAAAATCTTAATTGTTCAATCTGCTTAATTTTCTTTATATCGTGACGGAACTTCAGTGATGTTTCGACCTAGCTGGTGCTAATAATGTAAATGTGCTGATGTTGTAATGACAACGGTGATCTAGTAACCGGCGGCAGAGCACGCTCGAGGCGCCGGTGTGGCCGCTGCAACTCGCCTTTCTCAGCGGAAGTCCTTCGCGGGCTGCGCTTGCGCCGCTTGTACGTCGAGCAAAGTATCGGGGTCACACTCGGCCCGACGTTAGACAAGACCGCGACAGGCACCCGAGGCTAACTTAAAGCATTCTCACTGAATCATTCAGATTGCATTAACATTAATTGGCTACCTATCTGCAAGCTGCTCTGCTCTTGAACTCATTGGTATTAGCGGTATAGTGTTATAGACGATCGCTCTCATTATTGCATAACGTGACTTCCTCAACAACAATGCCACTAAACGCTTTTTTCTGTGTCACACAAATCGTTCTATATTGTTCACTAAACCAAAAAAATGTTTTTAATATTTCATTCTCAACTGGCTGGCCGATTGACATAGATACTGGACGCTCGAACTTTTGTAGACAGCTTTGCTACCATTTGCAGCTGACTATGAAAATGGGTCACCGCTGGCAGACCGGTTCTCGGTGTGAACACGGCGCACGGCGGCGGCGCCGGAACCAATCGAGCTCTTTCAGCAGATATCGCCGTGAAGATACACTAGACGTGTTTTCTATAACACAAAACAATCATTTGTTTGAAGGCAAAAACGTTGCGACGCATGCGTTACCAGTGCGATTTGCTGCGGTGTTCACGCGTACAAAGATTTTTCACAACAGGCCTTGCAGTTTACGTTATCAGGATAAAGTGATTTTAAATTTAAATTCTCTTTCGGTTTCGCCATAATCAGACAATAATAATATTACAATTCGATGATCATTTTAATGTTCCGATGTTGATGTTTGTCGTCACAGTCGACAATCATGCAGAGAAAAGGCTCGACCAACATCTTATGAGACTCGCTCGACGGTTGGGTCAAGGGTCAGATCCAAAAGGCAGTGATTCTTGATACGTGTGTCGTATCAAGAATCACTGCCTTTTGGATCTGAGTAAGTTAGATAAGATATCATTGTAAGTTAGTGGCTCACTCTGCAGCCCTAACCACCGGAAGCTTGAGCCCTGCTGTCAGTGGTACTCAAGGTTTAGTGTTTTTTATGATATTCATTGTTTTATATTTATACTGTAAAAAACTTAAATTTAGGTATGAAAAATTAATAACTGACTAATATTAATATTTATTCATTAACCTAGTAACTAAAATATCATTTTAAGCGACCTGGGATTATCCCTGCTCTTCCATTTACTTTCACGTGTGTGCGTGTGTTTGTTTGTGTCTTTACACTATGAGCGTATACATATTGTATTATGGAACATGTACCAGCATTTTAGTTTTGTTATAGCTAATATCAACATAGTTATTCAGTATCGGTAGATACACGGTTCAATCAAGATTATGTTATAATGCTTATTCATTTTTCGTAATCTTACATAATGTTATACAAACATCATCCGCAGTCATTTCTAAAATAAATCGAATACCAAATTAGATCCGCGCTCACCTTTATGAAATTGTTTCGTTTCCTTCCTTCAGTGTTTATCTATGTTGGTTTTGCTTGGTTGTATGATTCGGGTTAATTTTATTATTCCACTTTCCAGCTAACTACTTTTGACTTTCGTATATTTTCAACGTAGTAGCAGCCTTGCCGTTGAACACGGTGGGGCCATTATGCAAATTCAATTAATTTAATCTATACTTTGTATGGTTATCTATTATGACCGGCATTGATTAAAAGCTATTATTACTGTTCTATCTTGACTATCGTTGCGCTTGCATTTTCAACTCATTCGGTTTATTGACGTTGGTGATGATGGCAAGCTTTCTTTATGTGGACTAATAACAGTGAATTCCAGTCGTATATTGCAGTCACCTTCAATCGCAGAGCTATTTCTCTTGGTCTAAGATAGAGATAATGATAAATTAAAACCGTAACAACACTATTAAACTTATCATTACCGTTTAAATATTGCTCAAGAAATTGTGGATTATTATTATCATAACTGTGACTGGTGATCGCATTGTCTTGCTGTCAAGCTTATTTCGCATTCGTTTATCTGTGTGATTCTAAGTGCTCTGAAAATCTGTTGAACGTATAGAATTATTATCTGATAGAATCTGGTGAAACATTTCATCCTAATCATTAGATTAGATACAAGCATTACTATTCAGAATTTATTTTTAACCCTATCTTCATACAAATCTGTGACGCATTTCCGTTTTAGTATTAATATATTTTAATGTTTTGATCCTACGTTCTTTAGTGTACCCAACACGGTAAGTATAAAAGCTGAAATACTCGTAGTTAGAGAGTTAGATAAGAATTAAATTGGGTTAGGTTGCGTCGTAAAGTTTTTATTGTCTGGTCTGCCCAATATATAAATTCTATTAGTTATTTTTGAAAGGACGTAGACAGTGTGTATTGGTGCGAGAGTGCAATGCCGTGGAGTTGCATCATCGGGTATTACAGCTGCGAGCTAATCTGCTTGCCGCCGGTTTATGTCGTTGTTTTATCACCCACTTATATGGGTTTATGTTTGGTGGACTGTTCAGTGTTCATACATTAATATGTTGCTATTCTAAACAATTTTAAAAAATTACAATTAGGCTTTTGTTTGATCACCGTCTCTACGTTGGAGCGTAGTTGCTTAGAAGAAACAGATTCACTCTAGAAGGCACCCAGATTGTATCTATCAGGGAACACCCACTCGGGCAACAAACCATTGTTAAACGGCCCGTACAAAAAAGAATAGAATCGTGTAGTTTGAGTTTTGGAATATCAACCATAAAGCGGTGTCGCTTTTTAGTTCTCGCAGCTGTCCAATAGTAAAATGGGCAGGGTGGAATAAGGTGGAATCTGAAGCTTACTCGCCAAAGTGTGTCCAGTAGGAAACCGACAGACAAGCAACTTAATCAGACAGTATTATTGTTTCACAATCAGGCAATCAGTACGATCGTTTGTATTTTTTGTGTTACTTGATAACGTTGCAATTAAAATGTGTTCCGAGAATGACACATTGAGACAAAGTTGATTATAAAACAGCACAATTCTTAAAACAATGGATCATTATTACATGATAATATGTAACGTGTCCGTCAGTGATGTATGGACGATGGCCGCTAATGCGGGGGTTGTGTTAAAGTATTGATGTAATAAAACATTACAAGAGTTCAGATCTCTTGTAATGGTCGTAGGAATATTCATCAGATGGCGTTGTGTCGGATGCGCAAGCGGCGCTTTCTCCGCAAGCGCGCACTGTGACATTACGTCCACTTCACTGCAACAAGTACATAACAACACAGAGATCAGATATTACCATAAACAGCGTTAAGCTATAATAATAAATGACATCACATAACGTCAATTTCTGAGAAATACAGATATACTCGTACTTAGATATTTGATAATAATGATTATACAACTAAGCGCGATTATTAATCTTCAATTCAACTTAACACCTTCCAATATTTTAGCTCCTAGATAAGTTAATTAATTTGATCAGTATCAAATTCCCTAAAAAGATTGGAACGAAAATATGATAAAAATAAAAATACTGTAGATAAAAAGGTTGATAACGATATTAGTTGTATATGATAGTGGATAAGACTCGATCATTCGCACAGGTGTCCACGTACCGTTCGGGCATGAAACGAGCTCCCGTGACGTGTGTTTCGTGCAGTGTAGTGTAGGTGAACTGTGAGTCATCTACGTATACAAGCATATCACAGATTACGGATCCGACATGACCAACGACGAAGTAAGTGTCTGCCGCATTGTTGCCTCGAAGCTTGCGTGTTTACATTGGTTTCACTGGTACTGTTTCGGTTTCTTGTAACCGATTTTCTAACGCCGACGAATATTCTTTTTGTTCATGAATAGGTATTTGACAATAAGTTTAACAATATTCTCAGTAATAAAGCATTGGAAGCGGCTCCTAGAGATGTGTTACGAGGCCTTTATTTCTGTTTGTATCCGAATCATAATTTACAATCTTTGATCGTCACAGCCAGTTCCGTATCGATAAGCTTTAATGGCCACTTCTTTTTTGTCCTTTATGTCATTGACGACACGAATAATTGTAATCATAAAAATAATGTGTGGCTTTCCAAAGTAACGCCTTTTAATTATTCCAGTTTCGCTGACGGTCATTATCCATGCCATTGTTCAAATAATGATGCAATTGTTTCCAGAATAAGTATTTTGATACGGTTAATGAATCTTTGTAATGAAATTTTACAATTTTATGTGGTCGGTGAATGTGTAGTTCTTGTAAATTCGGTGATAATTATAACAGTACTGAACCACTCGAGTGACCGAGTGAAACAGAACATGATTTAGATTATTAGAAGAGCGCCTTTGACTTTGGTAGGATCGTTAGTACTGGAGAGATTTTCCATGGCTTAATAAATATAGTAGTTTGCTAGTTTGATCAAAGCGTACATAGCAAAAACCACCAAGCTCACTTTGTTAGGGATACTGGGCACATGCTTTAGATACCGTCAACGCCCACGGCTCAAATTACTTACTAGAGCAGTTAATTTTCGTGTCGAGTGTTGGTAGAGGTTTCGATCCGGCGCAACGGCCTCAGTACCGCTATGGCCAGCGGCAGCGGTCATCGTATGTATGCGCAAACAATTAGCGTTAATGTGGGGATATCGCGGTAAGTGTGCCGCACTCTCTGCACACCCGCTGGTTCCGTGGTCGTGCTATCCACCATCACCGCTAACTAGAGTCTCGCTAGTGTATGCTACGCTGTGTGCTTCTTGTAAGGTGATGCGGTTGATAAGTTACTAGGCTTTAGCATTCTTGCTAAAGGAGGCAATGTTTCCAAGGTTAATTTCCAAGTTGGTTGAGAGAGAACGAATTTTAATCGAATTGGAAATGAACAAGTTTAATGTGAGCGGGATTAAGGGCAGTCTAATCATAACTCCAAAGAGGCTGGAATGTGTTATAGACTGGCGGATTCTTTCCTCGAGGCCAGTAATTGTCCCATATCAACAATTAGTTTACCTAATTGACTAATTATAATATAAATATTGTATTTCAACATTTAAGTTACGATGGAGCTGTCGTAGACAGTCTTAAGCCTAAAAAAAATAAAAAGGTCAATATTTAAATAACAATACTAGGTACGAGTATGTATGTCTATTGACCTACAAACATACGCCAGTTTTCTGTATAAGGTACCACATTTTTATTTGACACGATTATGATTGTCCTAGAAAATGTTCATTTGTGTATACTTAAGTACGTTTCTCATTTCCTATCAGCTATATTCTTAATTAGTTAAGGGTTTGATTATGTCAATAAGGATCTAGACCTACGGTATGGCCAGCCCTACAGTCTGCCGCCAAGCCACGTTGTTTGCTTCGTTCTGATCTATTTCACTTACAGTACATACTATACACTACCTGCTCAATAGTTACACTTATTGCATATTCAGCCACAGAATTACCAACCTTAATAATAGACGAAATTTCTTAGAATACAATAGAGATGCTAAGTCCATTGGGTTACTGGGACGGTAACTCAAAAAGTACCTAGAATTTACAACTGAGGTTTAAGAGGCCTCTTGAGACCGCTCTCTTCACTGTCCATGTTCCCAACCCTTTCTAACCAAAATGTATATTATCCTTTTAACGCTGTTTTGGGTACTCCTTCCAGCAATTAGTTTCTGATACTCGCAATAGTCTTTCTTTCAATAAAGAAAAGTTTTGTTAGTATTCCTTTCATTCCCATTTTTTGATCTCATCATTATAACTTAACGTTATCTTCGTCAGTGCGATATTGATATGATAAGAATCAATGATAATAATCAATACTGATAATGATATTTATCAAAAAAATTAAAAATATGAATTGCGTTTGCCAGTCGTTTTCATTAAATTTAACTTTCAAGGACAAAAACAAATGTTTATGGAATGTATATTTTTAGTCGATACGTAGTACTAACACCGTTTGTTTATCCGGGAGGTGCGATATAGACCGTACGGTTTTATGAGGCTCGAATTCTGTTATGATTTCACATAACTAATTCTTATTTACATTCATTAATTATTTTATACATAATTATCTTATTACTAACACGAAAACGAGTACCAGCAAGTACATGACATTAAAACCAGTTCCAAACCAAGTAAAATATATTTAAGGGGATTTAATTTTTAGTCAGATGGTAAATGAATTTAGTTTTTGTTACACACTAATACTATATATTAAAAGATTGTATTTTGTAATATACCTGCCAGCTTGGTACGTTTACATGCTTCTGGGTTTGTGTAATGGCTTGTCATTCTAGCTTTCTGCTTTCTTTTTATTTAAAAGTAATGAAACAAACCATACGCTCTTCTGATGGTAAAAGAAAATACCTGTCTATCATCATTGCAGCAGTACCCGGAGCTTTGGGTAACAAAACAAAGTTCAAGGCATTGATTTTGCGTTCATTACTTTGACGTGAGCTATTTACTAGCCCTGTGATTTCGTTAGCTGATATTTCCAAAATATACTTATCTCACGAATGTGAGCTATGACTACTTGCGTGCTTGTTTTCTATTGGTACTTATAAACATTTTAGATTCCTAGTAGAAGTTTTGATAAATAAATAAATTATGTGTCATGACGATGTCGATACATCTCTACACTGTTACCAATAAATAATAATTGCTCAGATATTGTGTGCTCAAAATTCAGTC
The DNA here is from genome assembly GCA_905404145.2 of Biston betularia. Lineage (NCBI taxonomy): Eukaryota > Metazoa > Arthropoda > Insecta > Lepidoptera > Geometridae > Biston > Biston betularia. The sequence goes on from FR989883.1 coordinate 1,992,995, forward strand.
GACAATCCTCACCGAATGTCATCCGCAACTAATCTGTAATGAAACAAGTAGCTCGAAATTCCGCTTATTATATTGCAATCTACGATGAGAGATCATCTATCTGTTCGCTAATGTCGGAATTCCGGAGACTTTCGACCGCTGATCTGACGTTACATAACCACTCACTTTTCAGTGAATGATGTTTTGATGAAGGCAGAAATAAGGATATCATTTTGCAGGTGAAAAAGGATACTTACAGTACTTATCCAGCGCTGGTCATACCACTTAGTATGACCAGTATTATGCTGAGGTGACCCCCTATTTTGTAACTGTATATCTCTGTTTGTTGTTTTTGTGTGTTCTGTGGTGTTATAATAAAAAATCATTTTCTTTTCTTTTTTTATTTAGAGATATTAGATCCAATTATTTTGATTTAATTTTGGGATTGAACTTTATTTGAGGTTATTCAGTGAATAGTATCACCAAAGTAATTGAATCAAACTGATACAACTCGACAGAAACAACTTAGGGTTTTGGAGACTATCCGAAAGGTAAGCCTTCACAGGCTACATTATTTCAGAGATAAAGTTGATCTGTATGAACTGGTGTAAATTTGCGCAAGACAGAGTAGGGTCGCGGTTTTTGGTAACGAAGGCCAAGATACAACAATTTAGGTTGCTGTGCAAACAATGTTAGTTATTTTTTAAAAGTTAAATTATTTTTAAAACAAGTAACATTCAGTTCTGTCAACTCACAGTACAGGGCATGACGGGAACAGTTACAAAATCTATATTGTAACCTACCATTTATTCCACTTTGTCAGTAACAAGATTACTACGGAAACTGATTTGGTTTTGACACATTTTTGTTTTACTTATTATATTTTTGCGGGATTACTCACGATTTTCAGCTTTATCTCCATGAAGAAGGCCACTGGATGTGGCCGAAACTATAGTCATAATTAAACGTGAGTTGACAAGGTTTATTGTTTGACAGCCCTGTTGGTTCATTGGTAGTGTGTCTGCTTCGAGAGCTGAAGGGTGTGGGTTCGATTCCCACTCAGGACTAACATTTGTGTGACTAACATCGATGTTTGTTCTGTGTCTGGGTGTACTGTATACATTATAAGTATGTATTTACAAAAAAAAAATATTTAAGTATTCTATCAGTTATCTGTCTTCCATAGCACAAGCTCTGCTTAGTTTGGGGGCAGATGGCGCTGTGTGTAATGTCCTATGATATTTATTTATTATTATTTATTCATTTATCGCTTTTTTCAATACTACATGCAAGTACTGGCTCGAGACCTAGAGATATTTAAGTTTTAGTGTCTAAAAATAAATTTCCAGCTCAGTGAAGCATAATAACAATTAAAACGTTCGTTCCGAAGTTTGGAGTCGGGCGACTAGTCGTCTCTAACGTTAAAGACAATTAATGAGTGTGGTGCCAAGTCGTTCGCACCTAGGGCTGCCAGATGTAAATATTTATTGCAATCATATGCAGTTTTTTTTAAACATATCGACATACGTCAAAGTCTCGTGTATAACCAGCGTGTGCTCCATATTTCTCACTTCATACGTGAATTTAAAGGTTCCTCGTCACGACTGTTGTTTTTACCCATTACTAATGTTCGCTGTTATTATTTCAGCCATTTTGCGATACTTCCAATTTTTCATTAAAAATCAATGAATATGCCCAATAGCATTTAAAATATCAGCATATAGCCCTAATAGTGGCACGCGACTCTCGTTGCTTGTGTGTCGCTTCCTTCTCGCGCTTCACATCTATCACTCCAGACGTGTGATCAAAGCTTCTCGTCACGACTGTTGCTTTGTTACTAGTCACTAATTTGTTTATTTTCTTTGTTGCAGGTAAGTGCGAGCACGGAGCGACTGACAACGCTTCCTCGTTCCTCGGGACTTCGTTGTTTATTTTGTAGTACATGTGTTCCCGCTCTTAGCTAACGTTTAAAACCATTTACGTTTTACGATACTCTATAATCTTAGATGATACCTTTATAATGACGAGAGAGGCAATGAACTCGTTATATTTAGTTTGTTTCGTTGGCTACAACATTTTATATTTCTATTCTATCTTTAGTTCAGTTGCAGCGCTTTTTCCTTAGTCCGAAAAAGACTTGAGTTGGATATTGTAGTTCAATTAAGGGTGTTAGTGTCCTAGAGTGTGGATATCTCGTGATATTTCAACTCCGAGAGCGTGGAGCCTGTGAAGTTTATAGACTTGAATTGTTATTTATTAAAATGAATTGACATATATACTCTTGAGAACATTTCTTGCAATTTTAGCGCTACGTAAGCTTGTTGACTCTATTTACGTGGTAGAAATTTGCGAATACCTACATGTACATATTTGAATTCCCGGGTTTCGTTCAAGATTACAAAGTCTATATTAGGTCTTGATTATTCGTATTCTGTAATTTTTAACTTTCTATCCTCAAGTGCTTGTGTGATATTTTTTACAGATTTATTTAGACTCAGTTTACAAAAATATCCCCAAAATAGATATTACGGTTCATATTCACGTCACAGATTGCAGAATCATGCAAGGCTGAATCATCTTGTGCCTTTTCAGTCGTTTTTTATTCGAATTGTGTTGTGATTCATCGAAACGAGTTGTCCTAGAGTTCGTATCGAGTGAACTGACTTGTTAGTCTCATTTATAATTGAGTAGAATTCTTATAAACGAACATGACTTCTACATGAATTCTTTGGTTAAGTATTCAGGTATCATTTTCCTTCTCAATATACCTATTTGCGTTTTGGCTCTATTTGTCTGCATAAACTTCCAAGTTCTATCAAAGCGAACTACATGACTAAACTACCTATTTAATTTGAAGAATGTCAATACCCTAAATTAGATATGGTCCGACAAATGCGTGCAAAACGTTATCCTCACAGTCATGGTGGGTATTTTTCACATTTCCATCCACCGTTTCGATTCCACATTTTTTAATTCTTATAGCAAGGTTTTTAAGCTCTCTTCCGGAGTCTGTGTTCCTCGAAATGCGTGTCTTAAAATCTAAAGTAAATAAGTTCCGTTTAGATAAGCGTACTCCAACCTAAACCACATTACTACTTGACATCAGACAAAGTGTGGTTAAACAAGAGTCTATTCAGGCTAACAAAACTTTGGTTTAGGTTAAAAATTCACATAGATTTTCACTAACATCAAACTTTACCATTACTACACCCGTGTACCTATATTTAACACCTGCTTGTTTGTTTTTTGCGAACATGATTATATTGTCTACCTATTCGACTCTATCTTGGTGTAATCTTATATAATGCTGTACCTAAATATTATTGTTCGTGTGTCTTAGTTCTAACCATTAATATTTGTCTGTTTTCACGCTTGTTGTCTCTAATGTAACATGTTTATGATGAACTTTATTGATATTCTTACTTTCAAAATCTTGTCATTTTGTATTTACTCGATAAACTGAATTTGACTGTTTCTTTGATGAACCAAATATTATTATTTATATAACCAGTGTACGACCATCGCCAAAAATGTTCTTTTCCAAACTTCGTTAATTCATCTTTTTCCCCACTTTTTAACATGATTCAATACAAGAAACAGCCATAATAGCTCGTTTGGTTTTTGTTTTCGATCAATTTTGTAAGGGAGACGGCGTCATTCACATTTGTCAACATTAGGTGCCGTATTTTTATTGTTTTATTTACTTTAAAACTCATTGATTGCTACACACCAACTCCATATGTCCTTACTAAGTGGTAGACGTGCGTGAGTGAGACCGGATGCAGCACACTGCACGTTTATTTCTGTCCTCCCATTACCTCCTGCGGCCCGCCCCGCTTCCCCGCCCGTCACCGGCGGTGCTCCGCCACGGTCACGATCTGCAATTTCGCATCTCTTTACCCGAGGGCTATTTCAGGGCTGGAGGTTACTATAAACTCATATTGCTATTAAATTTAGGCGATCATAGCAAGTAAAGCTTTAGTAGTTTAAATTTTTCGTGGTCAGCTGACTCCAATGGCATTAGGAGCTCATTGTATCTAACCTTCAAATAAATTACTTGGTGGTAGATTTCCTTAGCAGGAGATCGTCTAGGTAGGTACCACCGCAGTACCAGTTATTCTGCCGCCAAGCAGTAGTGTGTAGACATTACTGTGTTCCGGTTTGAAGGGTACTGCAGCTAGCGAAATTACAGGGCTGTTGAGACTAACCATCGAAAGTCTCAAAGTAATGAGCGCCAAAGCAGCGATGCCCTGTACTTTGTTTTGTTACTCAAAGTTCTGTGTATCGCTGCAATGGTCGTGGACAGGCGTTATCTCTTACCATCAGGAGAGCGTCTCGTTCGTCTCATTACTTTTTACATTAAAAAAAAAACCTTCAAATAAATTAAAATGATTAATCCTTTACCACTTTAGGTTTCTTTCTTTGTATTGTTTTGCTTCGAGACTCAGTATAATGACTAAAAAAGTTGGCAGCGTACATTGGAAGATACTAACTCGTTTGTCTAGTAAACTATGATAGACGAGGACGTTCGTTGCTATGCTAATTAAATTTTATTAGCTGCATCTCTCCAATAAACTTTTTCGCAATCCAAGCCACGCTAAACTTCGTCAAAATCAGTGTCAATGACGATTGTTGATATGGTCGTTAAATGAAATGCATCCTGCAAAATTAGTAACGTTCCGAAGTAGCATCCCATATAGGTTGCATTACAAACTACCGTCATGCTAAACCTCGTCAAGATCGGTTTAACAATATTAACATCAAATGTTTACCGAGAAACTCACTTACATAATTGTGTTTATCACCGGGCCTTAATCGCGCACAAAACACTATGAAACCGGTGATAAACATAATAATGTGTTCAAGTCGCGAAAGTTTAAAAATGAAACTCGGTTTCTTTATCGCGCAATTCAATCCAATCTTATTCTTCAGTGTTTTGCGTCCAGTCACTACCAGCTGTCTTAAATATATCGTCACTTCAATGAGACTCAGGGTGTCCTACACGTCTACGAGTATTCTAACGGCTATCAGGTCTGCGATAGACCACTGTTTCGTCTTTTCTATAGCACAGCTTCCTTACCAAACCACATAGTTGTTTCTTATATCTGCAGTTCCGCATTTTATTATAGTTATCAGTAATATGATGACGATTAGTGTGATATGACGTAATTGTGAATAGCTTCGTGTCTTCATTACTATGCTCCTTTGTGACATTCTATTTTAATTTGATCGCATTGCCGCATTGCATGTCACCTTTATATGTTAAGCATTCATGTGTTAAGCATCAGCTATGTGTGCGTCTTGTTTTTTTTTTATTGAAGTAGTATTATTTGACATCGCTAATGTATACGAAGTTGTCGTGGTCGTGAGCTGCAGTTTCGTTTTTATTTGATACAAGGCCTTGGACTTATTTGAAACGTTCACACTTTCAGTGGCCATCTAGTCTAAATCTAATGCACCCACTCCATCTAATTAGAGTTCGTTTACTTTAATTTGAACTCTATTGCTTTACTTTTAAGTTGTATAATGATTTTGATGTTTGGCTTAGTCTGTGAAATGTGCTTTTAATGATGTATGAGTAAGCAGCATAATGTTATCCGATACAGAGGAAAGTGTGAGCCTCGAGGCGGGCGTATGAAGGCCAGCACTCGTAAGTCACCTTTTGTATCGGTGCACCAGTTTTTTTTTATTGTGATCGACATTTCAAAAGTTTATTGAACGGTAGGATTCCGTTGCTTATCTTGTCCCTTCACTTAAACTTATTTCACGTTTAACAGACACCCTTTTGTAGCTTCAACATGTACACCAATCGGGTAAACGCCCCCATTGGTCTAGTCATAGAGACAGTAAATCTTTCTGGCTGCCGCGAATTCTAAATACTTTTTTTACACTTCAAAGTGTGTTAACATTTTAATAGAATATACTGAAACAGAAGAACATAATATGGCTTACATGATGTTAAGTGACGGTGTGGTTGAAGATGGGAAACACGCCTAGAATGAAACTAGCTTTTAAGGTGGTTCGATTTCCATACAAATATTTTTTTTCCATTTATGGACAAATGGAGCATAATTTTACGGTGAAATCACAGCTACTGACATTTATTTTGGTCTTTATTTGTGGTAAATCACAATTGCTTGAATGAAATATTAGATTGTTAGCATAAAATCGAATTTATGAATGAAATTAAATTTAACTTTTTTTTTTATTTGGATTGTAACACTACTAATAAACAGCCAATTGTGACAAGGATAAAGCATTTTTTGAAATTTGAAGCTATTGTTGCCTGGGAGAGGTCGATTTTAACGATGAGGCCGTCAATTGTCACTTATGTTTTTAATTCTATATTTCTTTATTGTATTTGATATACAATACTAAACAATAAATAATGTAAGTATATTCTAATCTATCTAATTATTTTTATAGTATCGTACTCTAAACGTTTCACCGGATTCAAATCTATATTCAATTATTGTTTGCAATGTTCAGAGAGCTCCAATTCTCATAACTGTCTTTTCGATACTGATAAACTATAGGAATCGAAAACAAGAAAATAATGCCATGGAAATGGAAACTTACGTGGTTTTGACACGTTTTTGTTTTACTTATGCGGGTTTACTCACGTTTAAATAACTCACGTTGTTGTTAAAATTTCCGATAAAATTATACGAGTTTTTTTTTTTTTTTATTGTAAAAGTAATGTGACGAACGATACGCTCTCCTGATGGTAAGAGATAACGCATGCCCATGACCATTGCAGCGATACACAGAACTTTGAGTAACAAACAAAGTCCGGGGCATCGCTGCTTTGGCACTCACTACTTTGAGACTTTCGATGGTTAGTCTCAACAGCCCAGAGAGCAAAACAAAAAGGGAAAAATGCTTGTTTTCTATGCATATTTATGTTATCTATGGTAGGTAAATTATCTGTTTTTACTATCACACAGATTCTATTTCATCTGCTTGGTATCATATCACTAAATGATTCGGTCCCACGTGTGTTATTGTGCGTCAACGAAGCGTCTAATTTGAAGCTAGTTGGATACATTAATTATGATTAGGTAGAAAATGGAAGAAAGCGTGGTCTTCTTCTTATTCGAAGCGTGGGTTCTACTTCCATTAATTAAATAGATTTTATTAACTATTTGCACAAATTATGTAGGCACTGGGTGAATGCTTTCTTTTGGAATAATTGTATATAAATAGACAATTATTTTATAGTATTTAGTATGTAGGTAATCTGTGTATTCGTACATTAGAAAAAAAAAATATTTTTATACATGGTTGCCCAAAAAAAGGAGTGCGTTTTCAGGGTTTATGTATGAATGATTTTGAGTTTCTTTATTCCACCATAACTTTTTAATGCCTGGACAGATCTGGATGTATGTGGTATAACTAGAATCCCTTACATCATCCCGAGATACAACGACAACATTTTTTTGTAAAAAAAAAATCATCTTTTTTAACCGACTCAAAAAGGAGCAGGTTCAAATTCGACTGTATTTTTTATAATGTTTGTCACGCGATAATTCCGCCAATTATGAATCGATTCTTTTTTGTTTGGTAGATCATACTTCAAAGGTGGTCCCATACAGGTAAATTTTATCGAAAACGATCGAGCGGTTTTTAAAAATCAACAAAAATCTCAAAAATTGTATCCATCGATGATATTTTCATTTACTCTGAAACATCGCTGTTTTATTGGAGCAGTGCGTTTAGTAGGCTTAAAGGTCATGGAGACGGTTTTTTAAATTGTAAATTTGTATATTAATTTAAATATAGTGAAACTTGGTTAAGTGGGACCTGGATAAGTGAGAAACCTCCATAACTGGAACTGATGCTGAGGTCTCGCCACTTTAGCACTGAATTACCTCTGGTGGTGGGATGAACCAAACCTCTATATCTGGGATTCGTTCTTTAGATTTATCGTCATACTTACCTCTGAAACGTTTTGTACTATGTACATATTTATTTAAAAAAAAACGTGCCTTTTATCGTGTATTACCTTTCTTATTTTTATTTTTTTGATTCCCAATAAAGATTAAAACTCACGTATAAAGTTTACATAATACGTTATTTTATTTAATAATCGCACCTCTATAACTGAAATTACCTGTATTCTGACCTCTATTAATAGAACTCTCTGTAATTGAGACAGATATTTATTTATACCTGGATATCTGAGACACTAGGTAAGTGGAATACCTCTATAAGTGAGACAAATTTGCAGATCCCTTGAGGTCTCACTTAACCAGGTTTCACTGTACATACTTATAATACATACAGAACTAAGTTATTAAAACATGCACGTATATTGACTACTGGAAGCGATACTGTAATGGCGATACCACTATGGTATGTGAAGACTAGTTCTCTAGGAAGCGCGGATTTTGAGTCTTATTACACAACATGGCCACTGCTATGCGCTCGTCGTCTCACATTCTGATATTATGACTACGCGACCGGCAAAGGTCACGAATTTAGTTTTGTAACTTGTATCTTTGTCTATCTTATCTCATCAGTATTGCAGACTTTCGTATCGCATTTCTGGGTATAGACTTTATCGTGTAACACTCGGCAAAATATCGTGTAACACACGGTTAAAACATCGTGTAACAAATGGTTAAAACATCGTGTAACAAATGGTTAAAACATCGTGTAACAAATGGTTAAAACATCGTGTAACAAATGGTTAAAACATCGTGTAACAAATGGTTAAAACATCGTGTAACAAATGCTTAAAACATCGTGTAACAAATGGTTAAAACATCGTGTAACAAATGGTTAAAACGTCGTGTAACAAATGGTTAAAACATCGTGTAACAAATTTTTAAAACAGCGTGTAACAAATGGTTAGACTTCATCGTGTAACAAACATAACTTTGAGCGTTTTGCCAGTGTCAAGTATTTTTACAAGTTTAACATGTCAGTGTTGTAGAGTGTCATCTTTCTCCTAGTTAATAAATGGATGTTAGTTTCTTTCACAGGTCTTTGGACTTTGTTTTACTAGTCAAATTGGTCTGGTTATAGCTGTCTTACCTTCCTGGATGTTTTGTTTATATATAGTAACCAAAAAAAGTAACTAGAACAGCTGATGGCGGAAGCACTCTACGCCGTGTTAATCACGCAGAAACCACTACCGAAACTAGTTCTGTAGAAAATAAAAATACATTCGGTGGCTTGGTACAGTATCCGGTTTGGAAATATTATGCATTTCGTACAGAACTACCGATTTTTCTATGGGTTTGAATAGTGGCGCCACTATCGAATAGTCTACACGAAGTCTCAGAAAAAATCAGTTCGTGTAGTTATCCAACTGTTCAGATGAATTCGGTATGTAAAAAAAAAATACTTTGCTGATTCCAAAACCATTTCGAAATATTACATTCCTGTACATGATTTTTCCGTTTAAAACTCTTTAAACTATGAGACGGGGTTTATTTTAATAAAATACATAAAATAAATTTGACTTTCAATTAACTTCTAATGACGTCATGTCCTTGGCTGTATAAGGATTCTTTCAGTGCCTAAAAAAGGTACATATTTTACATATTCAGCCAATGTTATGACGTCATAACTATAAAAAGTTTGAAAATGTATTAGAATTAAACTACCGCATAGAAAGCCAAAATATTCAAATTAGTTTCATAAAATAAAGTTTACTATCAGTAAAAAATATAAAATAAATACAAAAAAAAAACTTTACATACCGAATTGGTCACTTTGTAAGAAGTCCGGCTGCTCTTTGTGACGTCATGCTTCAGATTTTTTGTCTGCATGCATACATACAATTACACCTTTTCTCTTTTTTTTATTAAGTTTGGCAGATACTACATCCTTATACAATCGTAGTGAGTAAATGAATATCGTAGGACGTTTTTGTTATACAGCGCCACCTAGTACTAAACTAAGCGAAGCTTGCACCTATCGGAACGAGATAGCGGACAGAATTTTTCAATACTTGTCAGGGTTCCGTACCCAAAGGGTAAAACGGGGCCCTATTACTAAGACTCCGTTGTCCGTCCATCCGTCTGTCACCAGGATGTATCTCATGAACCGTGATAGGACACACAAGGACAACGGGCGCGTCTGGACTTTTGTAAAACATTGCCAGTGTAGCCGTCTTCACATTTAGGTTGAATCATTCGAAACCTGGTCCATTTTTTTAAATGTTAATATTGTTCTTGTGACCATGTGTCACTTCACACGACGATTAAAGTAACAAATGAAAGTGGCTTAGAACAGAATCTCTGTGCTTCGATCAGATTTATCAAAACTAGGTACCGGCCATATATTTCGCGATTAGATTTTCGACTCATTTTTTGTGTTCGATTCCCACCCAGGACAAGAATTTTGTGATATAAAAACAAATGTTTGTTCTGTGTCTGGGTGTACTGTATGTATTATAAGTATGTTAATAAAAAAAAAAGTTTTTAAGTATTCTATCAGTTATCTGACTTCCTTTACAAGCTATGCTTAGTTTGGGGTCAGATGGCGCTGTGTGTAGGCATTTTATTTATTATAAATTCAAACTGTTTTCTGTTTACAAAAACTGTTCTATGTATGCAAATAAGTAAATTGAATTTATTTTTTTATTCGAAAAAGCAAGTAGCGAAAAAATATCAGTAGGGTAGGTATATTGATCTATATCTTTTTATTTGTGTGTGTTGTGCATTTATTTTTCCCTACAAAACACTAGACACAACAACAGATGTTTTTCTTTCTTTATTTCTTATCTATTAAAACCCCAATAGAACATTGGTAGGGTCGCAAATTTTGCAAAAATACTCGTCGAGTAGGCGCACCGACAAACCGAGTGACATAGTTGGCAATCTCCCATCTAGACAGCCAGTCAGAAGTACTCGAACCACAAATTACCTAAAATACTTTTAGTTAATGAATGTAGCTGCCGTCGAGCATCATTTTGTTGTGACATCGAAAGCAACAAGCTCCCACGCACCGGCGCAACATCTCGACTGAAAAGCGCTATACTAATTTAGAAATAATTGCCGAGTACTAGAAATAAACCTACCAATAATCATAATTATAAAATATTTTTTAATATCGAGTGACAAATTTTTCCTTTTGGTCAATATAAAAAATGTCACCCGCTCTCTATGAATGGTGCCTATGGCCATTGTTGGTTAGCTCTGCTTCAAGCCCGGGGTGGCGTGGATTCGATTCCCACCCAGCACAAACATTTGTGTCACAAACATAGATGTTTGTTCTGTGTCTGGTCTTATATTATAAAAAAATACCGGCCAAGTGCGAGTCGGACTCGCGCACGGAGGGTTCCGTAACATTATCTATAAAAACGGCAAATGATACACGTTTGTTGTATGGGAGCCCCCTTAAATATTTATTTTATTCTATTTTTTAGTATTTGTTGTTAAACCGGCAACAGAAATACATCATCTGTGAAAATTTTAACTGTCTAACTATCACGGTTCATGAGATACATCCTGGTGACAGACGGACGGACGGACAACGGAGTCTTAGTAATAGGGCCCCGTTTTACCCTTTGGGTACGGAACCCTGAAAAGTATTGAAAAATTCTGTCCGCTATCTCGTTCCGATAGGTGCAAGCTTCGCTTAGTTTAGTACTAGGTGGCGCTGTATAACAAAAACGTCCTACGATATTCATTTAGGTACTCACTACGATTGTATAAGGATGTAGTATCTGCCAAACTTAATAAAAAAAAAGAGAAAAGGTGTGATTGTATGTATGCATGCAGACAAAAAATCTGAAGCATGACGTCACAAAGAGCAGCCGGAATTCTTACAAAGTGACCAATTCATCTGAACAGTTGGATAACTACACGAACAGATTTTTTCTGACACTTCGTATAGACAATTCGATAGTGGCGCCACTATTCAAACCCATAGAAAAATCAGTAGTTCTGTACGAAATTCATAATGTTTCCAAACCGGATACTGCACCGAGCCACCGAGTGCAATCATCATTACTTATTCAATCAATAAAGCCCTGCTGTACGACGTTACTTCGAACGACGTAACTTATCCACGGTTCAAAACTGCGTGTCCTTTGTCGAGTTACTATCAATCTATTTCGATCAGATTCATAAAAACTAACGGCTATATGTTTCGCGATTTGTTGTTTTTTGGGCTGTTTTCCCCCTTTAGTTTTGGCGTCGCATCTTGTGCAATTGCCAGTGTCAGTGTTTCATATTTTCAAGTTTTAAAAGTTAAATAAGTTACCTCATAGTTATAGTCAAAGTCCAGTTTTGGTCAAGTCTAGTCCGTGTCAGTCAAGTCCAGTCATGCTTTAGTAAAGTAGTGGCGACTTTACTATAAAACTTCGATGGAGTTCTGGAAGCAACACGAAAAGTCATGTTTCACCGCATTATATCATTTTCCCACACTCGCGCTTGTGATCCGTCACTTTATGAATAAAACACCACCATTTTAAACAGTCGATAAAACACTAGTTTTGGAAAGAAATACAACGGGGCGACACGACTCTCTCCGTGTTCCCGCCAAAACTCTTTTTGAGCTGTTGAGACTAACATTCGAAAGTCTCAAAGTAATGAGAGCCAAAGCAATGATGCCTTGAAGTTTGTTTCACTACACAAAGTTCTGTGTATCGCTGCAATGGTCATGGACAGGCGTTATCTCTTACCATCAGGATAGTGTATCGTTCGGCTCATTACAATAACATAAAAAAAACTGTTTTTCTATTTTTGCTCAACCGCTCCACCTGATGTTAAGTGACGATGTGATCGAAGATGGTAAACACACCTAGCCTGGAATAGAACTTCTAAAGTGAGGCTGTCTGAACACTGTTAGGTGCTTGACAACTTTCAACTTGAGGGTGGTAGCTAGTCAGCCGAGTACTAGAAAGTACCCACCATGTTATGGTTTCCTTAGGTTTTCCTTCACCGGCAGCTCAAGCTAATTGTTTGGGTAAGAACCCATGCCTTTCAGCGTATGAACCGACCGCCATAACGACTGTGCTTTTATTTTATTTTACATGGAAAACAAACAGCTGCTAACTTTATAAATAAATAGAAGATAAATTAACATTCAAAAGCCTAAAAAGAAAATTATGAATTAGTTTTATTCATTTACCTCGAAGTTTCGAAGTTTGCCATGAGCAGACTGGAGAACAAAAAAATGAGGGTGCTACCCTCATTCAAGTCTTATAAAAACAACAAACGGTATTTCATGCGCGATCAAGTACCGATCATAAGCATAAAGTTATTCGCTTTAGTTCGCTATTCATTGTGATCGTAGTTTTTGTATTGTTTGATCGTAGTAGATTTGGGCGAGTAACTAAATGTATTTCTTGCGGTCTTTAATGGTTTTTTGTTTGACGACAAGTCGACCACCAACAAGAATGTATTGTGCATTCATAAACTAACAATCTTTGATGCCGATATTAGAAGCGGGAATGTAATTGATTTATGGCCACGGTCAATGAATGTTCATTGACCGCTACTGAGATTGCATGTAAATATCCTACACAATGAAGTCCTCGTCTCTAACAGACACATCGATATCTTTCACTTAAATCTATACCATTTTCATTGTTTTAGTATAGTTGACATTTTATGCATTTTGACTGTTCAACTTACATATTTTACTATAAAAACTGACGGGGTTTTGACACATTTTTGTTTATTTTATGCGGTATTTAGGTGGCCGCGCGCGTCTTGTATTATTATTTATTTAATTTATAACTATAATCCTAATTGATAAAATAATAAATATCGTAGGACATTACACACAGCGCCATCTGACCCCAAACTAAGCAAAGCTCGTATTATAGAAGTCAGATATCTGATAGAATACTTTAATACTTTCTTCTTGTAAATACAGAACACCCAGTCACAGAACAAAAATTTGTTTATACCACAAAATGTTTTGTCCTGGATGGGAATCGAGCCCAATCCCTTCAACTTTTGAAGCAGACATTCTACCAACAGGGCTATAAATAAGTCAATGATTTAATTAACTTACAAAATAAATTCTCTAGTGACTTGAATTCGAAATTGAATAATAATGCACATAGTTTTGAAATGTGATACAGATCTGAAAAAAAACGTACCTACTGAAATTAATATTTATTGAAATCAAAATTATCAATTACATTCAGTTTTGTGTGTTATGAAATAAATTAATATTAAACAAAAGAGGATTATGAAGTCGTAGTGAATGTCTTATTGGAACAAGACACACCTTCATTCTTTGGCCTATCAGTCTTCGAAGGTAGCCTTATGGAGCCAGCAAGCTGATGCAATATATGCATTGTACATTTCAGTTTATCAAAAGCTTTCACCAGTAAAATGTGCTATGTAGCAACCCTATAGGGATTGTTAGAGGAAATTTATTATTCAGGCATTATTATATTGTTATTTAAGAAATTTTAGGAAATCACGTATAAACGTTGCTTAAAGTTAGCCAATGCTAAAAAAGTTATGTCAATCATGCGAAACATGGAAACGAGAAAACATACTGTAAGGTGGTACGATTTTCATCCAAATAATTTTTTGCCATTTATGGGCAAATGGAGCATAACTTTACAGTGAAATCAAAGCTACTGGCGTTTATTTTGGTATTTATTTGCGGCTTGAATGAAACAGTAGATTATTAGCATAAAATCAAATTTATTGATGATTTATGAATTTATGATTTTTTAATAAAACAGTAGATTATCCTAATAAATCTACTGTTTTATTCAAGCAATTGTAATTTACCGCAAGTAAAGACCAAAATAAATGCCAGTAGTTGTGATTTCACTGTAAAATTATGCTCCATTTGCTCATAAATGGCAAAAAATTATTTGTATGGAAATCGTACCACCTTAAGCAGGTATTAATTTTAAGCAATGCTTTTAATTTCATCTTGTGAACGACTATTGCTTTGCATGGGTAGTAAGTTGGCTATGCCAGGTACCAACTTGAGGCATTGGAGTCGATCGAGAGACGCGCTAGGAGACTATTCACTTTAGGACAATGACACTTTACTGGAGACTCGGCCTCAAAGCCATGAGCATCATCGTAGTGTTGCCAGCTTGTCAGTTTTCTACCGGATACATTTCGGAGAGTGTGCACTCGAACTGCACAATCTGGTTCCCCCTGCACCTTTCTTCTACCGGACGGCCAGGCAAACGCGACCAAAACGTCATCCGTACATGGTGGATGTTCCCCATGTTCGCACAAAGCGTTCTGATTCCACATTTTTTATTCGCACAGCGTGGTTGTGGAACTTTGCCGGAGGTTGTGTTCCCTGTTAGGTACAATATGGGTGTCTTCAAATCTAGAGTAAATAGGTTTCTTCTAAGTAAGCGTACTGCTTAACATCAGGCAGAGTATGGTCATCGCGCACCACTAGTTTTAATGACGCAGTCGGTTCAAGCGCAACTCCGGATGCGATTTGCCGATGCATGTATTATTTATTCACGACACATCGTTCAGTTGCGAGCGCGGTATACGTCGACTAGCCGGTCTGTAGATCGTTCTTTAGGCTCGACCGGTCGAGCGGGGAACATACATAGGCTGTGGTTATTGCAATTAGACATATATTATAAACGAGGCTTGCTTTTAAGTGGAGCCGGTTCGACCACTGACGAACGGGTATTGAGTACCGTGCCGTCGCGAATACTCTTTGGTATTATTATAAATACACCCCATTGAAACAGTGTCTGGTAATCAAAGAGAGTGCCCGTTTGTTCTTCTCTCTTTCCTCTCCCTTATTAATAGAAATACGGATAACTTTTTATTGTTCACACCAAAGATTATTAGCGTTAGCGCTTGTCCAGTTTAATTATTATTTCGAAGGCAAAACTTCTTGATGCACAGAATAATTTATGTCTGTGATAAGAAGTCATGTCATTAATGTCATTGTTATGGCATATATGTAGGATGTATTTTTAGATAGGATGTATTTATTATTGTAGATTAATTTTTAGGTTTATATGTAGGATGTAATTCAGGGTACACCGCTAGCGGGAACACGTCATGTAAATTGTAGAGTCCAATGAGAACGTGATGTCTTGAAGGTAAACTTGGAACTGAGGCTGTGATAGCAGCCACAGATGCGCACTGTTACGTGTTCTTAAGTCTTAACCTCCCATCCTATCTCGCTGAAATCGTGTCTAAGCTTACTGAAAATGCAATGATTGTAGACAAAAGTTCGGCTAGCATCTCTGTGTCAGTGTTTTCTATTCGTGTGTTATAGTGAGTATGTGAGTAATATAATGTTTGTTTGTTACAGGGTATGCGCGGGTGGTGCGTGCGGTGGGCGGGGTGCGGGTCATCGCGCACGCGGCTGCGCTGGCTGGCGGCGCTGCTGTGCTGGGGCGCGCTGGCGGCGCTGGCGCTGCCGCGGCTGCAGCCGGCGCCAGCGCACGCGCCGCCCGCGCACCGCGCGCGCCTGCTGCTGCAGTCGGAGCCGGGCACGCCAGCCGGCACTACGCCCGCGACAGCGCCAGCGCCTGCGCCCGCCACCGACACGCGCGTCCTCACGGAGGACGAGCTGCGAGCGGACGCCGAACGCCGCCTACCCTCACTGCCGCTCGCCTACTGGCACAAACACAAAGACGACAAAAACAAGTTCTACAAGAAAAAAGAGTGCGCACCCTTCCCCTCGATCTACGAGCTCGAGTTCCACAACACGTACTGGCAGACGCTCCACTCGAGCGAAGGCGTGTTTCACCTGTACGGTGCGTACATGGACCGGCGGAACGCGTCGCGCATCGGGCCTGCTGTGCGGTTGCTGGCCGTGCACGACCGCATCAAGCCGACGATACACACGCACTGCCAGCTGTGGTTCGAGGAGCGCGACGCGCCCGTCGTCGTCGCGAACCTCGAGTACAAGTACGTGTGGAACAACAAGTGGGGCAACTACCGCGACCGCGTGCTCCAGCCGTACCTGCTGGCGTGCGTGCTGCCGCCCGAGGTGCGGCACCTGTCGCCCGTGTCCGTGTCGCTGGTGGAGCGGCCCTGCGACCGCGCCACCAACAACCTGCGCGTGCACTACGACCCGCTGCCGGCGGACGAGCCGCAGCGCAAGTTCGCCGTCTGCGTCAAGGGGCTCGACTTCTTGCACGAGGACCTCTCCGTGCGCCTCGTCGAGTGGATCGAGCTCATCAGGATGCTCGGCGCCGACAAGATATTCTTCTACGAGCTGCAGGTTCACCCGAACATAACGAAGGTGCTGCGGTACTACGAGGAGCGCGGCGACGTGACCGTGACGCCGATCACGCTGCCCGGCGGCCAACCGAACCTGCCGGGGCTGCAGCACATGTACCTCAAGAAAAAGACGACGCACAAACGACAGATGGAGCTCATTCCGTACAACGACTGCCTGTACCGGCACATGTACCGCTACCGGTGGCTGGCACTGCTCGACGTGGACGAGGTGATCGTGCCGCTGGAGGACGCGGACTGGGAGGGACTGATGACCCGCGCACTGCCGTTGTCCGTGCCTGCTGCCGGCAAGCCGCCACGCTCCTCCTTCCACGCATCCAACCTGTACTTCCTGGACTCGCTGCGGCACGAGCACGGCTGGGAGGAGGGCTCGCCGCGCTACATGCATATGATGCAGCACGTGTACCGCACGCGCAACTTCACCAAGCCGGGCCAGTACGTGAAGGCGTTCCACGAGACGGGGCGCGTGCTGGCGCTGCACAACCACTTCCCGCTGGCGTGTCTCGGCGGCTCCTGCTCGTCGTACCCGCTGGAGACGCGGCACGCGCGGCTGCAGCACTACCGCGCCGACTGCGTCACGGCGCTCTCCAAGACCTGCGCCGAGCTGCGCGCGGACCCTGTGCGCGACACGACGATTTGGCGCTGGCGCGAGCCGTTGGTAGCGCGCGCCGACCGCGCGCTGCGCGACCTCGGCTTCCTGCCTCCCGCGTCCGCGCCTGCGCCACCCTCGCCGCCGCCCGACCCGCACCGGTGACCGCACGCCGACAATACATTAGCTTTACGTATTACTATAGTATTAAACGTATTTTTATAGTCCTTTGTCGTTTCCTTTACTAGAATACAAACACGTTATTTTATACCATTTTCAAGATAAAATTTACTTGCTAATCCAGAGCATAAGCAGTCAGCATTTCAAATTTCTGTTGGATCTGTTAAGCTGATACAATCTGAAAAAGTAAACATACATACAAACTTTTGCATGTGTAAAGTATCCACATTAAAAGTCGAAAGACAAAGTCGCGGGTAACAGAGTGGTCCATATTTATAAAAAAAAATGTTTGATACTTCCAGGTTTCCATAATAGGAATTTCTACGTACAACAAATTACTAAAAGTTCGTTGTAATGTATTGGAACAATTTTCGACAAAATAATTGTTTTCATTAATCATACCGTGGTTAGCACTCATACATTCCTTTGAAATAAATCTTTGTTACAAATTCATTGAAAATAACTCAATGTAGTTTCTAAGAATCCTCAGTTTTGTATAACACGAACGGACTAAGCACTGTACCTACCTAATATAAATATATTCATTGCTGTAAAATTTATTTTTCTATAAGACCGAGAGGTTCTGTGATGGTAAGAGATAACACCTGTCCATGACCATTGCAGCGATACAAAGAATTTAGTAACAAAACTAAGTCTATGGCTTCATAACTTTGACGCTCATAGCTTTGAGACATGCGATGGTTAGTCTCAACAGGCCAGGTATTTTTTTTTTATTGTTGACAGGCTACGTGTTTGACCACAGCTCACCTGATGTTAAGTGACGGTGTGATCGATGATGGTAAAGCACACCTAGCCTGGAATGGAACTGGCTCTCAAGTGAGGCTGCCGGAACACACCGTTAGATGCTTGGCGGCAGATTTTCTACTTGAGGGTGGTAGCTAGCCAGCCGAGTACCTACTAGAAAGTACCCTACCACCATGCTTTGGTTTCCTCACGATGTTTTCCTTCACCGGCAGCTCAAGCTCATTCTTGGGGTTTGAACCCACGCCCTTCGGCATGCGAACCGACCGCGCTAACCACTGAGCTATCATCGCTACTAGACACAGTCAGTAGTGCTTACACACTACTGCTTGGTGGCAGATATTATGATTGCGAGGCAAGTCGATTGAACACACCTCAGTTGTTGTTAGGTGACAATGTTGTGTAGGTGTTTGAAGCCGGTAAACACATCTAGTCTAAAATTTAACTGGCTCTCAACTCTGTTACCTGAGTGGGTTGCTTTCTGATAGTTACAATCTGGGTGCCTTCAAATCGAGTGAATCGGTTTTTTTCTAGGCAAACTAAAAAAGTAGTAATAAAAATAAATTTACAATAAAAAAAACCGACTGCATGACCCTTAGGCCAACTAAACGCACTGCTCCAATGAAACAGCGAGGTTTCGGAGTAAACGAAAATATCATCGATGTATACAATTTTTAGATATTTGTTGGTTTTTTATAAAACCGCTCGATCGATTTTGATAAAATTTATGGTCCCATATAAATTTTATCGAACCTCTGAAGTATGATCTACTATACCAAGCAAAAAAAGAATCATCAAAATGGATTTCATAATTGAAAGAAGAAAGAAAGAAAGAAAACATTTATTTTGACACACACAACACTACAAGTAAAAGATGAATTAAATGTTAATGTTATTATGTTAATTGGCGGAATGATCGTGTAACATACCTATGTAGGTACCTACGTACAAAAAAATATACTTACAGTCGAATTGAGAACCTCGTCCTTTTTTGAGTCGGTTAAATAGTTCTACTATAAGCAATTTAACGTTTTTCGACCACATTAAAATGATAAATTCTGAATATAATTAATCACAATTCAACCTAGACTTCCCTAATCGCAACTTCATTATAGGCTAGTAATCAATTTTATATGTCGACTAGCGCCTGAACAAATAATTGCTAAGAAGCTCCGTTCCGTTACTGTTCAGTTACGAGTAGGTAGGCGTCAAGAACCTACGCATATAAAAAATAGTAAAACAAACGAGACGCTCTACTGATGGTGAGAGATCACGCCTGTCCATGACCATTGCGGCAACACACAGAACTTTTAGTAGTCAAACAAAGTCCAGGACTTCTCTGCTTTCGAGCTTAATACTTTGAGACTTTCGATGGTTAATCTCAACAACCCTATAATTTCGCTGCCCCCTACCCTTCCAATTAGAACACAATAATGCTTGACAGCAAAACATCTGGTGCCGCTCCTGTATGTAGACGCCCTGCTAAGGAAACCTACCACCAAGTTAATGATTGACTTTAACACAATTGCATCAGGCGTTTAAGTTGCCAGCAGGAATGCAATCCCGCAAGATAACTTTAGCCCCGGTGGTTACAGGACTAAACATTCAACTCTAAGAACTTTCAGTAGAAAAAAAAGTACACAACATCGCTGCTTTGGCGCTTATTACTTGGAGACTTTCGACGACTATCTCAGCAGCCCTGTAATTTCACTAGCTGCCCCTACAAGGCGTTTAAATTGCCAGCAGGAATGCAATCCCGCAAGATAACTTTAGCCCCGGTATTTACGGGACTAAACATTCATAATCGCACGGAATCCAACAATGTAGACGTAGATTTTTCTACTAATAAATCATAATTAATACACAATTTACAGAGTTGTAATTATTCATAATTAAATCAAGTAAAATTTTCGTAGTGTTAGAAATTTCATTCTCATTGGCAGTGCGCGGCTTTTGTAATATTGCACAATGAATAAGTGTTTCAGAAAATACATATCAACATTTTTATTACAGTAAATAATATAGCCAAAAATGCAACAACTTGGCCCACCACGTAGAAGATATACACTGGCCCACCATAAGTACCTATATTTTGTAAGTAAACATTTGCATGCGAAGGCAAAAGCTTCCCCATCCCTGACAAGGAGGTTTCAAGCTTCAAATATAGAAACTTTTTGACAATTAATTCGATGAGGTTTCTTTTATTTTTCATTGCAATAATGACAGTTTACTAAAAATTGTAGACACAAGGATTATTATTATTTTAGCCCACTTTGTCCCACTGCTGGGCAAAGGCCTCTCTCCCTCCCTTCCACGCCTCTCTGTTTTGTGCTATTGAGGATATAAAGGACACTAGGATTAAAAATAAATAATTTTAATTATCATAAATAAGTTGTAACATTATAGTAATGTATAGTAAAAAGAAGAAATTAAAGCAGCAAGACGTCGTGTACGACAACAAGTCGAGGGATTCTATTCCGAAAAGGGGATACTACTCGGAACTAGTGTCAGACATGACCAAAGAAGATCCTGCAAAAGAAATATGCGCGAAGAAACGTATGAAGTTGATTCTTCAGGTTTGTATAAAAATATAGTTAAAGATCACATCAATTGTTTATCTTCTCAACGTCTAATACATTTTATTAAACTATCTACAAATATTCTATTTGGGTTCTATTCCCACTCAGGACAAAACTTTTTGTGGCATACACAAAATTAAATGTTTGTTCTGTATGTATTTAAAAAAAAGTAAGTATTCTATCAGTTATCTGACTGCCAGTACAAGCTTTGCTTAGTTTGGGGTCAGATGGCGCTGTGTGTAATGGCCTACCATATTTATTTATTATATAGTTAAAGTAAATAAATATAGTAGGAGATTTCACAACGCGATCACCTCACTCACTAGCCTCACTTATGAAAAGCTTGTTGAAAACTGTTAGAATAATTATTTGCTCTAATATTATAAATGTGAAAGCCTGTATGTTTGTTACTTAATCAACGGCTGAACGGATTTAGACGAATCTTGGCACACATAATAAAATAAATAAATATCACAGGACATTACACACAGCGCCATCTGACCCCAAACTAAGCAGAGCTTGATTATAGTTAATTAGAAAACGCTGACCATTGCAGCGATACACAGAACAATCAACAGAAAAAAAGTTTAGGGCATCGCTGCTTTGGCGCTAATTACTTTGTTATTTATCGGCTAGTATCAACAGCCCTGTAATTTTGCTGGCAGCAGTACGCTATCCATGATCATCAACCAACGTAGCTTATTTATTCTAAATCGGTTTGCGTTTGATCACGCCCTACCTGATGTTAAATAAGATATAGTCTAAGATGAAGCACGCTTACCTAGAAAAAACCTGTTTATCCTGGATCTGAAGATACCCAAGTTGGACCTACTTCGCGGGAAAAATAGACGCCGCGCCACCCGTACGTGGGGAATATAGCCGTCCGGTAATAAAAAAAAGACGTGTGGCACTCGGGCACCGCAGTAAAACTATTGCATAGCATTTTTTACGCATCTACGCATGCGCAGTAACGCCGATACTACCAATGCCACCTAGAGGCGAGTTGCTGAACTAAAGAGAAGCGTGATATTTCAAAAAAGTCATTAAAAGTTCTGCTATTCATCGATAGATGGCAAAATTGCCGTGCCGGTGGGAGTGGGCGTGTTAGTTATTTTCGTTACGGAATTTCTGGATTCGGTCTCCACGCTCAAGGCCCGCGATAGAAGCTATGCAATAGCTTAAAAGAAGCAGGTGTAGTCAAATTATGCAGTTCCAAGGCACACTCTCCGAAATATATACATCATCACCCCATCTAGTCTCTGGACTATATTAGATTAGCAGTCGCACCTCAAGAACACATAGTATTTACAACAGCTAAATATTCACTACTTACCAATTTTTTTAGGCAAAAACTGATAAATTGGCACCTACACTGGTTTCGCTTCCAAAACCACTAAAACCAAAGATGCTGCTACCCCCTGGTCGGTGGACCACTTACCGTGAAGATGAAAGTATCGTAAGTTACAATTAAGCCTATCACTGTCAAGTTTTTTAAACGGGTAAAAGTTTTCGTTTGACCACCAACTCGTCTGACGGTACGGACTGGTCGCAGATGAAGCACGCAGACTTAGGTCTTTCGCTTGACTCTGACTTTAAAAATATCCAGGTTACTATATCCTTCAGAAAACAAGGAAGGCAGGTTGTTCCGTTTCTTGGCCGTACGAAATACACAAACGTTTTTATCCAAGGAAATTCCACTACATATGGGTGATAACGGGCCTTCATACTACTTGTCCTGACGTGAAAAGAGGATGGTAGTACAAGGGCATACAGCTTAGTAGCTCATCTGAAATTAATAATGTAGAAAATTTACAATATTATTTCGACTTTCTGTATAGTAAGTTTTCTTATAAAGTATTTAAGTAAGTATGTTCTTCTTGTAAAGCGTCTAGTTACATTTAGAGTAGTATTTTTTTTGTATGGTGGACAGGCTAGGTATATGACCGCAGCTTATCTGATGTTAAGTGACGATGTGATCGAAGATTGTAGACACACTTAGCCTGGAATGAAACACGCCCTCAAATGTGGATGCCGGAACACACACAGGTGTCTGACGGCAGATTTTCAACTTGAGTGTGGTAGGTAGCTAGCCAGCCGAGTACTAGAGAGTAGGTACTCTACCATCATGCTATGGTTTGCTCATTGTTGGGATTTGAACTCGCGCCCTTTGGCGTGCGAACCGACCACGCTAACCACTGAGCTATCATCGGTACGAAATATAAAAAAAGGGACTTATCTGTACTATTATAAAGAGGAAATATTTTTGATGGTTTGTTTGTGATGAATAGGCTCCGAAACTACTGGACCGATCACAAAAATTCTTTCACCGTTGGGTAGCTACGCTATCCTCACGTGACATATTATGCTACTTTTTATCCTTGTATTCTTACGGGAACGGGAACTACGCGGCTGAAACTGCGAGGCTTTCGCTTGTGGTAAATATTTTTCTTTTCATTCGCGGAACCGCACTAATGCTACTAAAGACTATCGATTGTTGATTTGTCCCACCATTATAAAATTATGTGTATTGTGAGGAGGTACAAACTATTTTAGTTTAAAAAAAAAAACATGGACAGTACGATGAGACTGACATGTGGCTGTCACAAAAGTTCCTTAATTAAATTGGTTAAATAAAACTAAGTAGGTAGGTACATGTATGATAACTTTATACTGTATATTTCAGCAATTTCCATTTGAAACGTTTGTGCCAAAGCTACAGTTTCTCAGTGTCGTATTGCCAAAGGAATTGCCCAGGCTCGTCAAGATTGAGAGGTTGCGACGTAAATTTTTAGCTGCCAATATAAAGGTAATTTATAAAGGTATCTAATTGAAATTTGAACGTCAGATCACCTTACCGCGTTGTCATAATGTACCTAATTAAAATGACAAAAAGTAGCGTAATGTGTTCCTGCATAAGTTATGCAGGATTACTCATGTTTAATTTTATCGGAAACTTTATTTTTTCTTTTTTTTATAGTCGACAGACTAGTTGTTTGACCACAGCTCACCTGATGTGTAGTCACCTCATACTCACCTAAGTGAAGGTGTGGTCGAAGATGGTAAAGCACACCTAGTCTGGAATGGAACTGGCTCTCAAGTGAGGCTGCCGGAACACACCGTCAGATGCTTGGCGGCAGATTTTCAACTTGAGGGTGGTAGCTAGCCAGCCGAGTACTAGAAAGTACCCTACCACCATGCTATGGTTTCCTCACGATGTTTTCCTTCACCGTCAGCTCAAGCTCATTGTTGGGGTTTGAACCCACGCCCTCCGGCATGCGAACCTACCGCGCTAACTACTGTGCTATCATCGCTACAAAACTCCGAGTATAGTTTCGGTCATATCTGGTGGCCTTCATCATGGAGACAACGCTGAGTGCGAATACAAATAGTATCTACGTGTATTTTTTTATGTAAAAAAAAATGAGACAAACGTGACGCTCTCTTGATGGTAAGAGATAACGCCTGTCCATGACCATTGCAGCGATACACAGAACTCTGAGTAACAAAACAAAGTCCAGGGCATCGCTGCTTTGGCGCTCATTACTTTGGAGACTTTGATGGTTAGTCTCAACAGCCCAGTAACTTCGCTAGCTGCAGTACCCTTCAAACCGGAGCACAGTAATGTTTACACACTACTGCTTGGCGACAGAATAACTTGTACTGCGGTAGTACCTACCTAGACGACCTCCTGCTAAGGAGATCTATCACCAAGTGAACCTTAAAAAAATATCTAACTATTTTGACTGTGTACTAACATAGAACATTTATCTTGTATCAGAAAATGCTCCGAAACCTCGGCATCCAGCCATTCTGGTTGCTCCCAACAACAGAGTACAAAATCACTGACCAGCAATACTATGGTTTGTACAGTCCTTTCCCCAAATTGGACCTTGAGATCTTTGATAACACGGATTTTGATTGCCGGTACGTTTAATCATCTCCGCCACACAGGTTTTCTCAAAATATTGTATTCCCGAGGTATTTGGGTTCAATGAGACGCACAATAAGTTTTTTTTTTTTATTTATAGCCATTATCATCTCAATAATACAAAAAAATCTGTTTAGGTATTTTAACGTGACGGCGGACATACATGCATGCATGCATACATACATACATACATACATAAATTTAGGCTTGTTGTCGCGATGCAACTCGGAGAGAAGACCGGCTCACCGGAAGACCAGCGCTGGTCATACCGCTTAGTATGACCAGTATTATGCTGAGGTGAACCCCTATTTTGTAACTGTTTATCTCTGTTTGTTTGTTTTTGTCACAAAATAAATCCCTTTTCTATCTTTCTTTCAAATGTTTATAGGCACTATTTTTAAAACACTCATGTCCCAACTCTGCGGAGACCTTCGCAGTACGGACATTCCACATTATGCAAGTGTGCAAGGTTTTCGGTTTTAGATACCGCTGCACCAGCTTGAGTATTATTTTATGTTTTTGAACAGGATCCCAGAGGAATGGCTGGCACTGGGTAACATTGACGGAGAATTGTACCCATGTCCTGGACTCGCGTTCATCCCCAAAGAGGAAGGCAAACCGAAGAAGGGAGCCAACGGCGATATCATACAAGAGCTCAACAACCTGTACGAGGTACCTTATGCACATTCCGTTAAAACTTTCGCTTATAATTAAAAGTTGCTAATATATAATTAGATTATTGATGAGCAGTGGCGGCCTTAGGGAGTGGCAAGCAGGGCAACCGCCCGGGGCCTCCCTTGCTCTTGCAGGGGCTTCGCGTCCTCGTAGAAAAAAGTCTTTACCATATATGTACGACTGCACGTGTATCTCGCGCCTCGCACTTAACAACGAACGCACGGTTTCATTATTAGTGCAAGCATGTTACGGCCACATTTTACAAGTACGCCGGCGGTATCTAGCCGTAGCGACCCATCAATAGAAAGTTTGTGAGTGTGTTTGTACATATGTCAATACTTTTAAGCGATACTTCTTCACGCTCAAACGGGTGGAACAATTTTGATGAAATTTGGTATGATGGTAGCTGACACCCTGGATTAGCACACTGGCTACTTTTTATCCCAAAAATATTTATTGATCACATGGGAACAGTGGGTAACACCGCAGGGCGCAGTTTGTAATAAATCAAAAAAAATAAATGTAAATAACGTTTTATTAAGAACTTCAAAACTTTTAGAAATACTCTAGAAACTCGAGAAATCCTGGTCGAGAAATAAAAAAGGTTGAGTGACCAGAAACCCTAATAGCGATCATAGGTCGGTGGTTAGCGCAGTCAGCTCGCACGAATTTCCAATAAAGATCGAGCTCCGCATTTTCCTGAAGAATAAATTTACACTTTACTATAATATCTATGCTTTACATGAAGAATTTGTTGTTATTTTTCAGTGGACAAATTGCGCCGCGTTCAGTTACGACAAGAAAATGGAAACATGGCATGTCATGGTGTTGGACGGCACGAAGCGTCGATTCAAGTCAGTCGTGTTATACAACTTTTACAACTAGCTTCATAGTTCACACAAAATTTTTTTTTCGTAGGACATTACACACAGCGCCACCTGACCCCAAACTAAGCAAAGCTTGTGCTATGGGAGTCAGATAACTGATAGAATACTTAAATACTTTTTTTTTGTTAATACATACTTATAATACATACAGTACACCAATACACAGAACAAACATTTGGTTTTATATCACAAAATGCTTGTCCTGGGTGGGAATCGAACCCACGTCCTTCAGCTCTTGAAGCAGACACGCTATCAATGAGCCAACAGGGTCAAGTTTAACGTCTCCCTTTCTCTCTCTCTCTCTCTCTCTCTGTGTGTCTGTGGCATCGTAGCTCCCGAACGGATGAACCGATTTTGATCTTGTTTTTTTGTGTGAAAGGTGAATTATTCGGGAGTGTTCTTAGCTATGTTTGATGAAAATCAATCCAAATTGGCCGCCGCCACAAAATGGCGAATTACATATTTTTTCACAACTCCCTCAATATGGGTATTAAATGAAAGAGCTTGACTAGTTGAATACTATTCACATGTCGGGGGTATTTTTAATTTTTCTTGTTTCCTTTCAGCATCCCTCGCATTCGGCTGCTGTTCAAGGCGGATGACCCGGAGACATTTGCTCAGCGAGTACGCTTCGCAGTCGACTTGCGGCTCGAGGTCGAGAACAACCTCAGGTGTACCTAACATGACTACACGTCACGTTTTGAACGGGACTGTCCCATTTTCTGCTGAAGTCTGTCAACCTGCACTTGGCTAGCGTAGTGGACTATGGCCTAACCCATACTTGGTGGTAGGGGAGACCGGGGCTACAATTAACGAAAAACGAATAACTAACTGTAGTTTATAAACTATTTAACATTTAGACTTAATTTTTATGTTACAAATGCCTTCATTATTTAGCTATCATGTGATTATAAAAAATTGAGCATATCAGAAACAATGTAGTAAATATTTATTTTTTTCTCAAAAAAGTCAGTTGTTAATTCTTACCTCACAATTGGGGCTAGAATTAACAGGTCTGGGGTAAGTATTAACATTACGTTATACTGACTGATAACAATAAAAACAAATGTATTTATGAAATTTTTTTTATTAAATTTTAAGTTTCATTGATAAAGACTTGTATGGAATAGGTTTTCTTATAACCTAACAACAATAATAACAAAAAAAAAAACTTAAACAAAAACTAGTAATTCTTCTAAATTTTTGGTATAATCAACGTACCTAGTAAAGTCTTTTTTTTTTCTAAATATTAATCAGTCTCACATTGATGATATTTTTTATGCTCAGAATTAAGTACCTAGAGAAACTAGTAATTATAGAACGATATGAGATGAGGTACAAAATGTCACATTTTTATCCTAAGAACTAGGTAATCATCAGTCTTTGTGATTAGTATTTTTTTTAACTTAAATATAAAATATGGTTTAGTATAAAATCAACAAAAAAATCAACGATCAGAAAAAATTTTAGGTGTCTGCTAAATATGTAGGTAGGTATCTATTCGTATTCATCATCTGAATCACAATTCTGACAAGTGAATGATGTGATGTCGCCTTTGATACACCCTGCTTGGGCCCACTCCTTGCAGGAGATACATTGAATCCAATCGCCACCTAACGTATCTTCATTATAGGAGGCCCCGCAAACAATGCAATAATATTCATTTTCATCGTCAGAGTCATAACCCCCAATCCGGGGTAAGTATTAACATGTTAAAACAAACCCCGCCGATTTGTTAATTGTAACCCCGAAGGTACATTTTGATTGTTAAAAAACATAACAAAATATTCGTCTATAGTTTCGTTAATTAACCAACACAGTATTATAAAGTATAAAATATGCTGCCAGGGAACACAAAAACCTTAATCGTAATGCTCATAGTTCTTGTACAAATCAAAAAATGTTAAAGTTTGAAATATTCGTTACCTGCATAAAAATTACGCCAACCTCACAACTCACTTGGACGACGCGCGGAGCGCAACTGACTAATTCTATGGTATGCGGCGTGAACTAAGCAACGAATTAAAACATGCACTACAGTTGTAGTGTGTATAGTTTTAGAGAAACTGGCTTGTTAATACTTACCCCCGTTAATTGTAGCCCCAGTCTCCCCTACATCTTCTTAGCATGAGGTGGTACCACCGCAGTACCACATATTCTGCCGCCAAGCCGTGAACATTACTGTGTTCCGGTTTAAAAGGTGCAGATAGCCAAATTACAGGGCTGTTGAGACTAACCATCGAAAGGCTCAAAGTAATGAGCGCCAAAGCAGCGATGCCCTGGACTTGCGTTCGCTACTCAAAGTTCTGTGTATCGCTGATATGGTCATAGATACGCGTTTTACAATCAGAAGAGCATTAATTTTACATAAAAAAATTACCTTTTCACAATGAGAAGAGCCCGCGCCTAGCTGTGGGTAAGTTTATAACTGTTTAGCTGATTCAGAAATCTTAGTTCACAAACATTTCACTTTTTATGATGATTTCTATTATCTATTATCTCCATAGTCGTTTTATGCCCTGTGTCTTCGGTCGACGCTCATGCAGATGGTTGTGTGTGTGTATACAGATTCTACTTGTACCTGGACTGCTTGCTGTTGGGGGGGCTGCCGGAACCCCCACTCGCGCAAGAGCCGCGTATAGCGCGCCTCGTGCGCAACGTACCCGAAAAATACCAGAACATCCTCAAGTCGCTCAATTACGAGGTACATTAGTCTCAGTCAGTTCATAATTCATAATTCATAATTCATTTATTCCTTGCAAAATAGGTAAACAAAAAAATTGTGGTCTTAAGTCTAGTTAGTTAGTACTCTATTTTTGCTTGAAAAGCATGCAAGTATTTTTTAAAATCTAAACAAAGGAGAACAATAATTAAAAATCTACTTTTGTCAGGGCATATAAAAAAAAATAATAACAATAAACCAATCAAAACAATAATAACATCATTTTTGTTTTTCATTTAGAAAATCGTCAATGCTATAATATACTTTTTCAATTAACAATTTGGTGAGAGCTTTGCTTAGTTTGGGCTCCACTTAAAAAATTTGGTCGGAAGACTTCTTTCTTAGCGAAAAAGCAAAAGTTTTTGCATTAGTATCACAACTTTTTTCTATCATTGTGTTTATCACCTGGTTTTAATCTACTAAAATACTATGAAATGAGTTTTGTTTATTTACCACGACGTTTCGGATATGTTGCAATAGGTTTAGGTTTAAAGAATTTATTCTCAATAAGACAAATTATTATCGCTTATTTGAGAACTATATAAAATAAATAAATATCGTAGGACATTACACACCGCGATATCTAACCCTAAACTAAGCAAAGCTTGTACTATGGGAATCAGATAACTGATAAAATACTTAAAAACTTTTTTTTTTGTAAATACATACTTATAATACATACATAAGTTCTAGTTATATATACATATATAACTAGAACTATAAAATTTTACAAACATTCGTCGGTCATAAATAAATTTATTTCACTACCCACATAACGCATTCAAAAGCAACTGTTTGTTGTTATTTTTGTGTGTTCTGCGTTACAAAATCAAAAGCGAATGATTTGACATTATGTATTGAGCTAATTGAGACTTGAAAGCTTATGTGAGTTTACATTTTTAATGTGTGGGGTGCAAGTTAAAAAGTTACGTATTTTTTTCTCTCCAATGCGTGAACATTGGAGAGCTAACTAATTTTCTGTTGCAGGCAGACTTATCGTACAAAAAGATGGAAGCAAAAATGAAAATAATACATACCATGCAGAGTTACCCGGAGCTGTACAATTTTATAAAAGTACCGACAAAGGACTATTTACCACCGGTTCCAGACTACGGTAACTTATTAATCTTGACAGCCATGTTGGCTCTTTGGTAGTATGTCTGAGGTAATTGATTGATTCAGGCGTTACTTTGCGGAAGTTCATTTTGAATGTTCAAGGTATATATCTAGTTTATTTCCGCTAACAGTCGTTCCAGTTCCAACAGTGATGAGGACTTAAATTAAACTAATTTGACACTGCTTATTAAATAATAACCTAATCTTACTTAAAATCTAGAACTAATTTGACATAAACTTAAAAATATACTTAATTTGACAAAAATTTAATTAAAATAACAAAAACTCTAATTAAAATAATCCTAAAACTTAAAATCCTCCTCTCTGTAGTAACCACTTTGTCGACACGTGTATCGCCTCTACACGAGGTATCCTCAGGACGTGTTGACTCTTCGAGCGCTTGGTCGCTCCAATCCAAACGCTCGAAGCGCACTGTCGGAACTGGAACGACTGTTAAGCGGAAATAAACTAGACATATACCTTGAACATTTAGTATGTCTGATTTAAGAGCTGTAGGCTGTGGGTTCGATTCCCATCCAGGACAAGCAAGTCTAAGCATTTTGTGATATAAATAAATATTTGTTCTGTGTCTGGGTGTACTGTATGTATTATAGTATTCACAAATACCCCTATTTATGTATTCTATCAGTTATCTGTCTTCCATAGCACAAGCTTTGCTTAGTTTGGGGTCAGATGGCGCTGTGTGCAATGCCCTACGATATTTATTTATTTAATTATGCAAATCTGTCGCAAGCACTGTTTCGGTTCGCAGAAAAAATGGAATCAGACAGTTTCGTTTGAATTTTTGAAATTTCTACTAACGGCAATACGCCCATAACTTTTTTTTAATTTATCAATCACTCCACAGACTCAGGGCTCCGTGACGTTTGTCAACTTAATTTTTTTTAGACGTCACCTAGAAAGTCCGAGGTGCGTACTATAGCATTTGAACCCAGAACTACCAGATTGCCAGACAAACGGTCTCCCGACTAGGCTACCATAGCCTCACTCCAATTATGATACATTTGTAATTTCAGGCAACTTGCCTTGCATAATGGAAGACTTCCACGGCCGGATGAAGTACAATCAGTGGTACTCTCTCTACGTTCTGACTGAGGCTGTTTCCTGTATACATTTAGTGGTCGACGAGTGCCTCAAGGTAATTTTTTACCTTATTTTTGACTTCGCACTTTGTGCATTCTGCCATTGTCAAGTAGTCCATATTTAAGTATCGAGTGAGTACAGTAGCGGTGAATTTTGAAACCAAAACAAAATGACATGTTCAACATGACACTTTCCATACACTCATGCGTACACTTTATGACTAAAGCAACAATTTTTTTTTTAATTTTTTTTATGTGAAAAATAATGAGACGAACGAGACGCTCTCCTGATGATAAGAGATAACGCCTGACCATGACCATTGCAGCGATACACAGAACATTGAGTAACAAAACAAAGTCCAGGGTGTCACTGCTTTGGCGCTCATTACTTTGAGACTTTCGATGGTTAGTCTCAACAGCCCAGTAATTTCGCTAGCTGCAATTTACCCTAAGAACATGTTTTGGAAAATACTACAATGTATCGATATTTCCTTTTGTGTCAAAACAGTAGATAAAAGTCAATAATATTTCGGATTTGGTACACAAACAAAAAAGTTGAGTTAATTGACGCAGAAAACAATTTTAGAATAATTTCGCTCTTACCTCACATCCACGCGGATGGAGTCGCAGGCACAGTTAATAAGGAATAAGTAGGCTTTTCAATTTTTCAACCTATACAGATACAAGCTGCGCCCCGCTGTTCCTAAGTGAACACAACATTTTTCGGGATAATAAGTAGCCCATGTGTCAATCCATGGTGTCAGCTACCTCCATACCAAATTTATTGGTTTAGCCATTTGAGCGTGAAGCCGTAACAAACATACAAACACACTCACAAACTTTCGCCTTTATAATATACTAACTGCGCCCCGCGGTGTTACCCGCTACATGTTTCCAGGATAAAAAGTAGCCTATGTGTCAATCCAAGGTGTCATCTACCTGCATACCAAATTTCACCCAAATCCGTTTAGTAGTTTTTGCGTGAAAGAGGAACAAACATCCATCCATCCAAACTTTCACATTTATAATATTATACTAGCTGCGCCCCGCGGTGTTACCCGCTACATGTTTTAGAAATAAAAAGTAGCCTATATGTTAATTCAGGGTGTCAGGCTACCTTCATACCAAATTTCATCCAAATCCGTTTGGTAAAACTAAACTTTCGAATTTATAATATTAGTAAGGAAGTGTGGTTGTTATGATAAAGGCTTCTAAATCTTATAATGATTGAATTTTGTGTTACTAGGTGGAGGGAATGCTTTTTTTCACGACCAATTACGGAAGAAATGTGAGCCTTGCCGAATTTGATTCAGTGCAACAACACACCACCTCAATGGTACGTTATAGTGGTGACTGTCATGTTAGCTTATTCGGTAGTAGCTCTGCTTTAAGAGTCGTAGAGCGTCTGTTTGATTCCCACAACGACACAAAGGTTCCAGGCTAGGTGTTTGAATCACAGCTCACCTGATGTTAAGTGACGGTGTGGTCGGAAGTGGTAAAGCACAACTAGCCTGGAATGGCACTGGCTCTCAAGTGAGGCTGCCGGAACACACCGTTAGAAATGAAATGATATATTTTATTGTGCAAAACTGTGTACAATTTAAGGTCATAAATGTTTTACAACACAAGCACTTTAAACAGTTTTGTCCTCGTGGACATACAATATTTAAGTATTTTAGTAGCTTTAAAATTAAATTAAAATAAATTGAATGACTACGACCAAAATTTACCCCACTATAGAGACAACGTAAACCAAACGCAACCACTGAGAACTGAGACAGAACTCATCAAAAATTCAAATAGAGTAAAAAAAAAAGAGTTAGATGCTTAGCGGCAGATTTTCAACTTGAGGGTGGTAGCTAGCCAGCCGAGTACTAGAAAGTACCCTAACACCATGCTATGGTTTCCTCACGATGTTTTCCTTCACCGGCAGCTCAAGCTCATTATTGGGGGTTGAGCCCACGCGCTTCGGCATGTGAACCGACCGCGCTAACCACTGGGCTATCATCGCTACGAATTTATGAAATTGTGGCTATATGGCGCCATCTAAACTGTTCGTTAATATATTTTAATGTAAATATGAATGACAAAACTCCTGTGCGATCGACAAGCACTGTTGTATAATAATGTTTGTTTAACAATAAATTTCAGATGCTGAAATATTTAAACATCACTTGGTTGAACAATACAGCGCACGCGATACGAATGTCGTTCAGGGATGTCGGCAAAGGGTAGGTATACGAGTATATTGGGTTATCGTACTCCATTGTTATATTACGTATTTTGTAAATACTTCAGACCAGATAATGGTTAGGAGTTATTCGTGTCGTGAACAATCTGTATCAACCTTTCACTTTTAGTTATAGAACTACACTCAAAGAGGGATTTGCGATTTGGTACTTAAGAGCCAGTTCACATACCAGGTTGGATATGTTTGCTATCATCAATAACTTCGCTTAAGGTGGTTCGATTTCCGTACAGATAAATTTTTACAATTTATGGACAAATGGAACATAGTTTTACAGTGAAATCACAGCTACTGGCATTTATTTTGATTTTAATTTGCGGTAAATCACAATTGAATAAAACAGTAGATTAAATGGCATAAAATCAAATTTATGAACAATTTATGATTTTTAACTATACAGTAAATTATGCCAATAATTCTACTGTTTTATACAAGCAATTGTGATTTACCACAAATAAAGACCAAAATAAATGCCAGTAGCTGTGTTTTTACTGTAAAATTATGCTCCATTTGTCCATAAATGGCAAAAAAACATTTGTATGGAAATCGCACCACCTTAACTCACGCTGTGGTCTAACACTTAGATTGTCACTCACAAAAAAATTACAAATTCTTCGTGATATTTTCCTTCGCTGAAAAACTTCGCGGTATAATTTTTATCACATCTCACCTGTTGTTAAGTGACGTTGTGATTGAAGATAGTAAACACACCTAGCCTGGAATTGAACTAGCTCTCAAGTGAGGCTGCCAGAACACACCGTTAGATGCTTGGCGGCAAATTTTCAACTAGCTAGCCAGCTGAGTACTAGAACACCCTATCAGCATGCTATGGTTTCCTCACGATGTTTTCCTTCGCTATCATCGTTACAAGATATCATTACATGCTAAGGAATTTTAGTCTTCGATTTGAAGATTAAAATTCCTTAGCAACAATAAATTTAATAATTGATTCATATGATGCATACAAGCTATATCTAGAGATGTTTTGTGTTTTAGTTGGTTTAACATCTACGAGAAAGATTGGAAATTCTATGGAGTCAGTAAGCTGTGTCGATTCATGCAACTTGTCAGATTTCGTATGCAAGTAAGTTTTTTTTAACCTTTGACGCAAAAACGGCGGCGTGTTATAAGTTTGACGTGTCTATGTGTGTGTCTGTCTGTGGCATCGTAGCTCCCAAACGGATGAACCGATTTTGTTTTGTTTGAAAGGTGAATTAGTCGGGAGTGTTCTTAGCTATGTTTGATGAAAATCGGTTCAAGATGGCCGCCGCCACAAAATGGCGGATTACATATTTTTTCACAACTCCCTCAATATGGGTGTCAAATGAAAGGGCTTGACTAGTAGAATATTATACACTTGTTGAGGGTTTTTTAAATTTTTAATTTCATGTTATATATTTATAATATACATTGATGTAGTGATAAAAAAAACTGCAGTTGTGCCGAATCATTTCAACTAGTAAGTAGTTCATAAGGCTTCAAGGTATCCACATTTTAGCTATCGAGGAATATCCATTGGGATGGCAAATCCTACTATGTGCGTGTGGTACTAACGTATGATTAAAGTGTAATTAAACCTATTTTCCAGTACGCACTCCGATACTGCATCGAGATGTCCATGTGGACGTTTGTGTACATGTGCGAGACCCCATGCCTTTGTACATACTGGTGTCCCGACGATTACGAGTGGGATTCAAAAGACCTCATAAACTCGCCCTTTCGCTCGCCAACCGTGACGCTCTTCTACTTCCACCTCATGATGTCGCCTGACGGGCCCTTCTACACGACGCCGCCGCCGCAGTTCGAGGTGAGCATCGCATGAGGCAGCGACGACCTCATCAATAAACTTACTGTGTATTATTATTTTTATGTAAAGATAATGAGAAGGACGAGACGATCCCCTGATGGTAAGAGTACATGATCATTGCAGCGATACACAGAACTTTAAGTAGCAAAACAAAGTCTGGGCATTGCTGCTTCGGCGCTCATTACTTTGAGACTTTCGATGGTTAGTCTCAACATCCATAAATCCATTCTAAGTAAATGATAGGTAATAGGTATGTTTAAATCACATCACAGAGTTTAAAAAATATTATGCATACCAAAGTATCTCACGTTGATGCACAGATAGCGTCAATGCTGATATGTCTTGGACAAAATCACAGTATCAGTATTTTTAACTGACTCAAAAAAGGAGGAGGTTCTCAATTCGGTTTAGATCATACTTCAGAGGTCCCATATAGGTATAAATTTTATCGAAATCGAATGAGCGGGTTTTTAAAGAATCAACAAATATAATTATAAAAGTTGTATACGTCGATGATATTTTGGCAGCCCTGTTGGCTCATTGGTAGCATATCTGCCTTAAGAGCTGAAGGGCGTGGGTTCGATTCCCACTCAGGACTAACATTTGTGTGACTAACATCGATGTTTGTTCTGTGTCTGGGTGTACTGTATGTATTATAAGTATGTATTTACAAAAAAAAAAGTATTTAAGTATTCTATCAGTTATCTGTCATCCACAGCACAAGCTCTGCTTAGTTTGGGGTCAGATGGCGCTGTGTGTGTTCTATATTTAAAAAAAAAAAAATTTCGTTTACTCCGAAATCTCTCTGTTTCATTGGAGCCGTGCGTTTACTTGGCCTAAGGGTCATGCAGTCGGTTTTTTTTAATTGTAAATTGTTTACTTGGCCTAAGGGTCATGCAGTCGGTTTTTTTAAAAATTGTAAATTTGTATATTATGTTTCTCAAAGTTCTGAGTATCGCTTAAAAGGTCATGGAGAGATGTCACATCTCACCATCATCCTGACGTGGAATGACCACCTTCGGTGGGCGAGTCTGACTCGCAATCGTCCGTGGTTTTTGAACATTGTTGGCGTTATTTGGCATTGTTGGCCTACGCCTTTCGGCGTGTGAAGCGACCGCGCAAACCATTGAGCCATCATCGTTACAAATCCTTCAACCTGCAGGGCAATCCTTCAATGCATTATTGGAATTCAGACTTTGAACATCACAAGGATATTTAGCCAAGCTGTCACCATTTGTGCTTCCAGATTGTGATCCAGCGCCTGTTTCGGGAGATGCTGTACCGATGTCACTTTATACCGCAGGTGCATCCGCGGATCATGACCGGCCTCGTCTTCGACAAGGAGCTCTTCCTCACTTCCATAGGTTCGACATCTCTCTTAAATACCTACTAACAGAATAAAATAAATAATAAATAAATAAATATCGTAGGACTATCACACAGCGCCATCTGGCCCCAAACTAAGCAGAGCTTGTGTGATGGAAGTCAGATAACTGATAGAATACATAAATACTTTTTTTTTTGTAAATACATACTTATAATACATACAGAACACCCAGACACAGAACAAACATTTGTTTATTCACAAAATGTTTGCCCTGAGTGGGAATCGAACCCACGCCCTACAGCTCTCAAGGCAGATATACTACCAAAGAGCCAACGGGGCTGTCAAACGTTTTATTCTGTTTCAGAGCGAGAGAAAAGAGAAACAGTAATAAAGCTTTTATCATTCACAAACTTTTAATTTTATCTTGCAATGTATGTTTGGTAGTTGATTTAGGTCAAATCTTGCAAGCTGAGTCAGAACCAAAACATAATATCATTCCACGAATTATTAAGTAAGTATTAAGTGTTGAAATTAATTTATTCAACAACACTTATAAATTAAATAGTTAAAACCCCCCGAAAGGTGTATTGTATTCTTCTAATCAAGCCCTTTCATTTGATACCCATATTGAGGGAGTTAAACAAATATACACATATAAGCCATTTTGTGGCGGCGGCCATCTTGGACGGATTTTCAAATTCAAATTCAAATTCTTTATTTTGCAGAGACATGGGTTACAGAGATAAAAGTCATAGGTTTTATAGAATCACCATGCTCTAGCACCATGGCATGCAAATATTTATGAAAACTTAAGTCTAATTAATTTATTATGTCAAGTTGTAAAAATATCATTATAAAAAAATTGGTCATTAATTGTATTTCATTTTGTCATTGAAAAACTCACTCACAGAATAATATACTTTATCGATTAAGAGCTTGTTTAGTCTAAATTTAAAAATGTCAATACCTTCTACATCTTTTAGAGTTTGTGGTAACTTATTAAAAATAGCTAAAAACACTCCCGACTCATTCATCTTTCAAACAAAAAAACTCAAAACCAAAATCGGCTCATCCGTTCGGGAGCTACGATGCCACAGACACACGTCAAACTTATTAATACCCTTCGTTTTTGCATCGGAGGTTAACAATTAAAAACAATAAAATGTACCTATACAATTCAATTATCATTCAGGTCTCATGGAGCCTGAAGTGGTGGACTATCGCGAGCGGCTGCTAAAGGCGTACCGCCGCTCCATCATCCCGCTGCTGGCGTACTGCCGACAGTACGAGTGCTACAAAGAGGTGTACATGCTGGACATCGAGGAGTACGTCGAGTAAGTCTCTGTCGTACTAACATTAACATCTGTCGTACTAACATTAACATCTGTCGTACTAACATAACATTAGCTTGCTTTCTTTCCGAGAGATACTCTGAATACGTTTTCCCAGAGATGAAATTACACTAGATCGATTTTTCGGCCCCAAAAATCTTCCTAAATTTCATTAAAATAATTAAGAGTAATTTTCCAGATCGCAATACATCCCACTAATATTAATATATTATATGTGAAAGTTACGGATTAGCAAGTTGAAGTGGTAGTGGGCAGGGCACATAGCACGCAGAACTGATGGCCGATGGGGCTGCAAAGTTCTGGAGTGGAGACCACGGACGCAGTGGCAAGCGCAGCGTAGGACGTCCACCCACAAGGTGGACAGACGACCTAGTAAAGACCGCAGGAACGCGCTGGATGCGGGCCGCTTCCAACCGGTCTTTATGGAAGTCAATGGGGGAGGCCTATGTCCAGCAGTGGACGTCCTACGGCTGAAATGATGATGATGATGTGAAAGTTTGGATGGATGGATGGATGTTTGTTACTCAATCACGCCAGAACGGCTGAAAAGATCTGGATGAAATTTGGCACAGAGATAGATAGATCGTCTGGAATAACACATATGCTACTTTTTGTCCCGGTAAAATGTATGGTTCCCGTAGGATAAATATGTATGTATGGATGTTTGTTACTCTTTCACGCAAAAACTACGGAATGGAATTTGATAAAATTTGGTATGGAGGTAGCTGACACCCTGGATTAACACATAGGCTACTTTTTATCCCGAAAACATGTAGCGGGTAACACCGCGGGGCGCCGCTAGTACAACATATATACGTAGGTTCCTATTTTTCTAGTAAGGTAAGGTCGCGAGATATAGGTACTCACGTGGTATATACCTATAGGTACAGATGTGTGTGTATGTATGTGTTACTTCCTCACACTGTAACGGCTTAACTGATTTGGATAAAATTTGGAACATAGATAGCTCTTATATAGG
The DNA here is from genome assembly GCA_905404145.2 of Biston betularia. Taxonomy (NCBI): domain Eukaryota; kingdom Metazoa; phylum Arthropoda; class Insecta; order Lepidoptera; family Geometridae; genus Biston; species Biston betularia. Next base: position 2,032,399 of record FR989883.1, read on the forward strand.
ATACACTAGATTGACACATTATTCCCAAAAACACGCAAGTAATGTCACGGGACGCAACTATAATGTACAGTATAAAAAATCCAATAATTCGCTTTTACGTGTAATGGATGTGAAAATCGAAGAAGTTTTGTTAACTTTCAGGGCGTACCGCCTGGAGAAGCATTCTGCGTCGGAGACGCGCGAAGAGGTCCAGATGCACTACGACGCTAAACAGGATCTTATATGGCGCCTGCCGCAGTACATCGGCATCGGACCCTTCTCGATCAACGTCGATTCACTAAAGGTAAACCAGCAATCATACTGTCTTGAATAATATAAAAAATAAATATCGTATGACATTACACACAGAGTCATCTATTCCCAAACTTAGCAAACCTTGTACTATAATTTTGCATGGTGGTAGGGTACTTTCTAGTACTCGGCTGGCTAGCTACCACCCTCAAGTTGAAAATCTGTCGCCAAGCATCTAACGGTGTTTTCCGGCAGCCTCACTTGAGAGCCAGTTCCATTTCAGGCTAAGTGTGCTTTACCATCTTCGACCACACCTTCACGTAACATCAGGTGAGCTGTGGTCAAACACCTGGCCTGTCAACCATTAAAAAAAAAAAAAAAAAATTATAGAAGTCAAATAACTGATATATTACTAAAAACATACTAAATTATTATTATTATTATTACTTAAATATGTTTATTTTTCGTAAATATACCTACTTAGCAGTCAGATAACTGATAGAATACATACCTATAAATACATATAAAACACACAGACACAGTACAAACATTTATTTATACCACAAAATGTTTATCCTGGATGGAAATCGTATCGACGCCCTTCAGCTCCTGGAGCAGACATACTACCGATAAACCAACAGTGCTGAAGGAATGAGTGAATGAATGAATGAATAGATGAATGAATGAATGAATGAATGAATGAATGAATGAATGAATGAATGAATGAATGAATGAATGAATGAATGAATGAATGAATGAATGAATGAATGAATGAATGAATGAATGAAAGAAAGAATGATGAATGATGTTGATTATGTTATTCTGTTCAGCAAATCCTGGTGAACAAGCGGTCGGAGATAATAAAGGCGTTGCTCACGATGTGGGCGGAGGAGGTCCGTCTGGTGGTGGATGATGTCATACAGACATATAAGAACATCATGCGCAAACTTGGCGAGAAGCCCAATACTATTGAACACGTCTTTGAAATAAGGTACTGTTCAATTTTTATGTTAAAGTAATGAGTTTGTGGGGGCTTGTCGGAAGGTAAAAGAGAAACTCGAATCGCTGTTGTACTCTGTCTATCATTTAATTTTGTATATCTGATAAACCATTTTTAATATCTCCATTCATTAATAGTGTGCCCAGTTTCTAAAGTTACATCGAATGATGATGATGCGCGAGTGAGACGGCTTCTTGTTTTGTCTCGCTCGCACACTATAAATATACGAGCGAGACCTTGCGCGCGCCAGTCTACGCGTGCCGCACGCACGGGATGGTTGTCATCGCTCTGCACTCTGCCATGCTTAACGATGCCGCTCGTAGTCACTACAAGTTAATAAGATATAACGTCTGCCCATCACCAATGCAGCGGTACAGTTTAATAAAAAAAGAAAAAAAACGGAGTTAAAGAGTACACACTACCAGAGTATTCTCTGATAGATACATTCTATAGCTAGTCATAATAGTTCTGTAATTTCGCTAGTGCCCTTCAAGCCGAAACACAACAATGTATACAAACTACTGCTTGGCGTTAGAAAATCTAATGCCAAGGTCGATAGATAGATAGTGGTACTTGGTGGTAGATCTCCTTAGCAGGATGTCGTCTAGGTAGGTACCACCGCAGCACCAGATATTCTGCCGCTAAGCAGTAGTGCGTAAACATTACTGTGTTCCGGTTTGAAGGGTAATGCAGCTAGCGAAATTACTGGGCTGTTGAGACTAACCATCGCAAGTCTCAAAGTAATGAGCGCCAAAGCAGTGATGCCGTGGACTTTGTTTTGTTACTCAAAGTTGTGTGTATCGCTGCAATGGTCATGGGCAGGCGTTATCTCTTACCATTAGGAGAGCGGTTCGATCGTCTCATTACTTTTTACATTAAAAAATATAGATATAACTCTTTATTGTGCTCCTAAAAAAACCTAGGTAGTATCTAGTTAAATTACGGGAGCACTTGTTTAAGTTTTTAAAAACTAAAAATTAAACTAGATGTTGCCAATTTGGAGGTTTTAATATTAATGAATTAAAACTAGTACAAAGCTTACATGAAGACTATGCTACGCCGGTGGTGGTTCAGTCGCCGGGACTGTCTACTCAGCAGTATGCTAAGTCAGACATTTATAAGAAAATAGACATTAATATAAATATATACAATAATCGAGAATTGAAGGGCCAGGGGGATACACAACTATCTACCTAGGTGAACTTTATTTGTATTTTGCACGCGTAGTTGAAAATAAAAACAGCACCTAGAGATGTCTGTTTTTATTTTCGAAATGATCTGTACCTGTATTTATGCACTTAACCACATGTATTTATTCATTTGACCACAGCTCGCCTGGCGCTAAGTGACGGTGTGGTCGAAGATGGTAAAGCACACCTAGTCTGGAATAGAACTGGGTCTCAAGTGAGGCTGCCGGAATACATCGTTAATTACTTGGCGGCAGATTTTCAACTTGATGGAGGTAGCTAACCAGCCGAGTACTAGAAAGTATCCTACCACCATGTTATGGTTTCCTCACGATGTTTTCCTTCACCGGCAGCTCAAGTTGGGGTTTTTTTTTTTACGCTCCACAGACACTGGGGTCCGTGACCTTTGTCAACTTTAGTTACATTTTTTTTTTTTACAATTTTACATTACAAAAAGAGGAAAGTTACGTTAGTAATCTTAATCTAAGGTTAAAGTAGGTACTAGATTGTGTCCAAGGGAGGTCGAAGTGTGGAAGTCCCACGCTCAGCGGTCCATGCAGGAGGAATGGGAGGAGCGGTTGGCCCATCCAAGTGCTGGAAGCTGGACTGTTGGGGCTGTCCAGCCTGTCTTTAAAGACTGGCTGGATAGGACGTACGGGTCGCTTACCTTCCGGCTTGTGCAGGTGCTTTCGGGGCATGGATGCTTCGGAAAGTACCTGTGCCGTATAGCCGGAAGAGAATCGACGACCGGGTGCCATCACTGCAGTTGCGGCGAGGATACGGCGCAGCATACGTTAGAGGAGTGCCCAGCATGGGTAAGTGAGCGCCGTGAACTCGTCGCAGTTGTAGGGTATGATCTCTCGCTTCCAGCGTTGATATCCTCAATGCTCGGGGGCGAGAGATCGTGGGAGGCGGCGGTTTCCTTCTGCGAACAGGTTATGTTCCAGAAGGAAACGGCAGAGCGCCAACGAGAGGCCAGTACAGACCTCCCAATGCGCCGCCGAAGAGCCGGGCGTCGGAGGAGGGTCTACGCCCTCCTCCAACCTCCATAACAGGGGCCTTGGACGGCGGGCTCGGGGGAGTCCGTCGACCGACAAGAGTAGCCCCTGAGGTGGCGCGCGCGGTGTTTCCGGGGTGGAGGCTCTCCAGCTCCACCCCTACAAGGGAAGGGTCCCAGGGGACCAACGCCGTCGGGGCCGCGGATGAGTGCGAAAGCGTTCCCGTAGCCCCGGCACATAGGTGTCAGGCAGAAACACCCCAGGGTTTTTAGTGGGTAGGCCGCCATTTTGGCGGAGAGTCCCACATAACCACCGTGCTTCCCCCGGAGCCGGTGGTATCCATTAAGGATTTCCCTGGGCAAAAAAAAAAAAAAAAGGTACTAGATTGTGTGTATACCGCGAGCAGACCAGCGACCCGGTCGGGCAAGTTGGGGTTTGAACCCACGCCCTTCTTCTTGCGAACCAACCGCGCAAACCACTGACCTATCATTGCTTACCCAATACTTCCTCCTAAATTCCATAGATTTCAAACATGATAAATATTGAATAGAAAAACTAACAAAAAGATAATTTTTGTTTAATTTCATTGTTCTTCGCCCTTAGAGAATGGATGGAATCAATACCTTTTTCGCTCGGTCAGCAATTCGAAATTATGAGAAAAGTTCACACGGTAAGTAACTTCAAATGTTATACGTATTGTAAAGTGAAGTTGTTTTTGGAAGGCCAAAGAATAAAAATTGTAACATTGTTAATTGTAGGTATGTATGGTAATAAAGATGTTTCTATTCTATGCTATTTTAATTCCCCTGTTGGTAAAAGATTAACACTTTCATTGCCACCACTATTTTCGCGTAGTAGGTACCCAGCGATGCCGCTTTATATAAAACGCGAGCTCGCCAGGCGTGCTCTCGGCACTGCAAGATGAAATTACATGGGCACGTCAGGCGTGTTCACTGGCACTGATTTTTTGTTTCTCACGTCATTTCTCTGTGAACCCAATCCTGAAGTCAATGCGGACGAAATCGCGGGCGCAAGCTTGCAATGAAAACTTGAAAGTCCCCACGATTCAGAAAAAAATAGAAGCTCGTGGAGTCAACCATAAATTGAGGCTGTTAAAAAACCCAGACCAGCTAGAGAGCCAGCTCACTATTCCCGAAACCATACGTCGACATGTTCGACGACTAGATGGTCTGAAATCCAGCTAGTGATAAAGAAAAGTCTGGCTCCGATGGGGCCAGCGTCCTGAACTACCAAAAAACTTCACCTCATCTGCTTATAGTCTGAAAGACTGATTGCAAATTATAATCACAAAAAAAAAGTTTCTCTGTGAACTCAATGCGGACGAAATTGTGGGCGCAAGCTAGCAATAACATATACCTAATATCTATTTGTACATTGTAGGACTACGAAGTTCTAGATGCATTCTTCATGCCGCTCGAGAACGAAGACTTTAAAGCTCTCTGGGAAGCCATCGGTTGGCCGTTACAGATAACTAAGCAGGTATTGTAAACTACGTATATACTCACTTTGCACTTTAGGTACTAGTTTTAATTATTTTTTATGTGAAAATAAAGAGACGAACGAGACGCTCTTCTGATGGTAATAGATAACGCCTGCCCATAACCATTGCAGCGATACACAGAACTTTGAGTAACAAAACAAAGTCCAGGGCATCGCTGCTTTGGCGCTCATTACTTTTATACTTTCGATGGGTAGTCTCGACAGCCCTGTAATTTTGCTAGCTACAGTACCAAAACACAGTAATGTTTACACACTACTGCTTGGCGGCAGAATATCTGGTACTCCGGTGGTACCTACCTAAATGACCTCCTGCTAAAGAGATCTACCTCCAAGTAAAATTAAGTAAGTATAAGCTACTTGTATCGTCATTTTTCTTTTTTTTTACGTTCGACTGGCTAGTTGTTTGACCGCAGCTCGCATGATGTTAAGTGACGTGCGATGGAAGATGGTAAACACACCTAACCTGGAATGGAGCTGGAACGACTGCCGGAACACACCTAGCAGATTTTCAACTTTAGGGTGCAAGCCAGCCGAGCACTAGAAAATACCCTACCACAATGCTGTAGATTTCTCACGATGTTGGGCTTAATCGCACCGCACGCCCTTTGACATGTGAACCGACCGCGTTAACCACTGAGCTATCATCACTATTTAGCATTTAGAACCTTGCGACATATGACAATGATACAATAAAATACAAACCATTAAAATCCGGGCAAATAATATCGTTTCCCGGAGCCGACCTCTTCTTAAGGCAAACGAAAACGAATGCCTTAATTTAAAAAAAGGTGAAAATAATAAAAATAAACCCAATTGTAAGTATTTTTTTATGGTTGACAGGCTAGGTATTTGCCCACAGCTCACCTGATGTTAATTAAAGGTGTGGTCGTAAATGTCAAAGCACACCTAGCCTGGAATGGAACCGGCTCTTAAGTGAGACTGCCGGAACACACCGTCAGATGCTTGGCGGCAGATTCTCAACTTGAGGGTGGTAGCTAGCCAGCCGAGTACTAGAAAGTACTCTACCACCATGCTATGGTTTCCTCACGATGTTTTCCTTCACCGGCAGCTCAAGCAAGTATTAAACATGCATAAACGTTACATTGCCCTCACTTTAATCAAAATGACTGGGCATTATATGTATAATGTCTAATTAATCATTTAGTCCATAACAAATATAGTACTTTATCCTCATATTTCAAACTGTTGCTGTTGTTGTAGATGGACGTGACGACGGACTTCCTTGAAGAAGAGCAGGAGAAGTTCTGGAAACTTCACTTGCAAGACGAACAAACTTTGTACGATAAGATAGATATGTTTAGCGCGCAATGTATGGCGCTAACGTTGCAGAATGATTTCAGTAAGGTATTTATGAATTTATGATTTTTGAATATACCATTAATCTACTGTTTTATTCAAGCAATTGTTATTTACCGCAAATAGAGACCAAAATAATGCCACTAGCAATGATTTCACTGTAAAATTATGCTCCATTTGTCCATAAATGGCAAAAAAATATTTGTATGGAAATCGAACCACCTTAAACCTTTTCACGCGTTTTGTTGTCGGTATCTTGCCTTCATTTTTGTAGTGACATAAAAGAAATTGACGTGACTTTGCAAATATAAAGGGATTTTTCAAAAAAAAATCTTTCTTTCAAATATCTTTTTTTATACCAGGTACACGAAATCGCAAATGACATCAAGAAAGCCTGGAAGGGCATGAAAGACTCTCAAGATTGGGGTAGAGTTCTAAACCAGCGGCAAAAGTTATTCGGTGTACCGGTAACTCCGTTTGTGGATCTCAACCGACTAGTGAAGGAGTTCGAACCATACAGGAACCTCTGGGTCACCGCTTCAGGTTAGATGCGACAGTGTATTATTTATTAATTTAGCGTAGGTAGAGATGAAACTAGTGGTTTATAAAAAGCAGACGTCAGCAGCAGCTTATAAGACAACATCTAATGAAATGATATTTGGTGTTAGATCTCCTTAGCAGGAGGTTGTCCAAGTAGGTACCACCGCAGTACCAGATATTCTGCCGCCAAGCAGTAGTGTGCAAACATTACTGTGTTCCAGTTCGAAGGGTACTGCAGCTAGCGAAATCACTGATAAAAAAAAGAGATAATTAACATAACAATATACTTGGTGTATAATAGCGGTCTTATCGCCTAGAGCGATTTCTTCCAGACAACCTTTTGATGTAAATAAAAACAGAAACAGATATTAGGATGGTGTGTAAAAAAACAATACAATAAACGCATATATCCAAATAAATATTTACATGTAAAAAAAATCACTTAAATTCATTACATTTTACAATTTAAAAAAATATATATTAATGAATTTCTCATAAATACTATAATGATTTTCCTTCCAGATTTCCTGAAAGCGCGTGAGGTGTGGTTTGACAACCCACTGATGTATGTGGACGCAGACTCCATAGAGCCGCTTGTCAACGAGTACTACAAGACGATAGTGAAGTGCGTGCGCACCTTCGCTGACATGCCGAAAGTGCAAACGGTGGCCATCACCATTCGGGTACGAATACACTTATATAAAGCGCAAGTAAGGTCGTGTATGGAGTGCAGCTCTCACCTATGGGACGGCTCTGCCAAGGGGAACTAAATTTTTGCTGGTTTATAGAGTCAAAGACTTAATTAGCAGCAAGAAAGCTTGGCATCCTGTCTAGGGTGACGCAGTACTTCACCAGAACAGCTGCTTATATAGTTTATATAAAGCGCAAGTAAAGTCGTGTATGGAGTACAGCTCTCACCTATGGGACGGCTCTGCCAAGTGGCACTAAATTTTGGCTCGTTTATAGAGTCAAAGACTTAATTAGCAGCAAGAAAGCTTGGCATCCTGTCTAGGGTGACGCGGTACTTCACCAGAACAGCTGCTTATATAGTTTATATAAAGTGCAAGAAAATATACATTTAAAAAAAGATTTTGACGAATTGAGAACCTCCTCCTTTTTTGAAGTCGATGAAAAATAGGCCTTTTAATTATATTATTGCAGGATTACATTGACGAGTTCCGACCTCTGATCCCGATTATACAAGCCGTACGAAATCCGGGAATGAAGGATCGCCACTGGAACGAGTTCATGGAAAAGGCCGGTGAGCTTCTGGCGCCAGTAGTTCAAATTCATATAATATATTTAGACTTGATTTGACTTGTATTCTATACTAATATTACTAGATTTGTATTAATCATAATCATTTTATTGGTAATAGGACAATTACAAGTCAGACATATATCAAATTATTAATAACTGTGAGAGCAATGTTAAATTATATATTCAATTACAAAATTAATAAAATTGCAAATGAAATATCATTAATAAAAGATTAACAAAAAAAAATGCAATAAGAAATTTCAAGTGAGTGTCCGCTAGTCGTTTATAAGAATTAACAATTTTATCTCCAGGTATTACTGTGACCATGAACGACAAGCAATCGTTCGCGATGTGTCTAAAACAAGGCATCGCGGTGCACGCTCAACTTATTGAAGACATCGGAGAGCTCGCCTCCAAGGAGTACGTGATAGAACAGACGTTAGACCGCATGGCCGCCGATTGGGCCGCTCGACCAATGGAGGTCTCCCCTTATAAAACTACCGGTATTTACCTCCACTACCAGGATTTTTTTCTATGTATATACATCATCTTGCGATCAGCTCTACAAGCCCTTAGCAGATTTGTTGTGAGGGTCATTGTCAGGTAAGAACTGTTCCTCCTATGAGGAAGCTGTCTTTTATTTTAATTCCGGCTTTGTTTGGGAACAAATTCCCATATGTGTTGCCTTTTGAGTCTTCTGTCACATAGCGGTTCACATAACGCAGTTGCTAGGATATTTGTGTGTGTGTTTATTCGGTTTTGGTGTCTTATTGTTCCACTTCTTCTTTGACTGTTTTCATTTCTGTGTACTCATGCAATTCACTGATTTTGATAAACATTAATGCATTGGTTATCATTTTGAGGACTTTATTCTGGATCCGTTGTAAGATTTCCACGTTGCCAGTTTTTGTTGATCCCCATAACTCAATTCCATAAGTCCAAATAGGTACTACCAGGAATTAACTGTTTTTTTTTAATGATAAAGTACGAACGAGACGCTCTCTTGATGGTACGAGATAAAGCATATCCATGACCATTGCAGCGATGTATCGCTGAACAGAACTGTAACAAAACAAACTCAAAGGCATCGTTGATTTGACACTTTGACATTCGATGGTCAGTCTTAGTAGTACTGTACTATCGCTTGCTGCAGTAAGTACCCTTTAAACCGGAACACAGTAATGTTTACACACTACTGAATATTTAATATAATCTTTATTGTTTATTTTTTCGTATCCCAGGCACATTTATAATGAAAATTCCCGATGAGACGCTCCAACTCCTAGATGAGCACATGTTGGCTACCCAGCAGTTAGGCTTCAGTCCGTTCAAAGCTGCCTTTGAGTTGCGCATCACAGAGTGGGACGAGAAGCTGCGCCTTACACAGAAGGTTCTAGACGAGTGGATCGAGTGTCAGAAGTAATGTTGATCTAAACTTATTACTTTTTTCCGGGGAATATACTTAGGTGTACCACTGGCCCTGGGGCGGGCAGTTGTGGGACTCTCCGTCCTAATGACGGCCTACCTACTAAAAACTCCAGTGTGTTCCACTTTGGCGCTTTGTGTCGAGACTACGGGCACGCTTTCACACTATACCGCGGCCTCGACAGCGCTTGTCCTCTCGAACACCACCTCGAAGCCCAGGCTCCAAACTTATTACTTGCACCAACTTATCAGAACTTAGTCGTAACTTGCTTTACTGTCGCTTATTTGGTTGCAATAGTCAATATTTAAATTTTAGACTGTTCGGAGTTAGTAACAACAGTAGCAAAATTAAAAAAAAATCGGATCAGGTTTGTATCTTATTGATTGCGGGATTTTTTAAGATCAATCCGTTTTCTAGGATTCATGTCAGAGGTATGCAAACTGTTTAAAATTGGCATTGAAGCATTCAACCATTCTACACTTATTTCAGAGAATGGATGTATCTGGAGCCGATATTCACATCGGAAGACATCTCACGCCAGCTGCCATTGGAGGCCAAGAAATATGGCACCATGGAAAGGATCTGGCGGCGGATCATGACCGCTGCACAGGCTTGTCCTAAGGTGTATTTCAAAATGATTTCAATAATAAGCTAACCACCAATTCTTTTTTTTAATACAGTTGAATGATAAACCAGCAAGCTAATTAAAAGCAAGTAACTGGGTAAGTGGTAACCTGGATAAGAGTAGCATAAGACCGGGATGAGTGATGTACAAGAAGAGAGGTCTGCTCTGCAGTGGGCGATTACAACCTGATAATGATGATGACGATGAAGAGGATAAGCTGCTTATAACCGTCTGTAACACTAAAAACGTTGCCAGTGCGTTGCCTACTCTTCAAGAGTAACAATAACAAACGAAACGTTGACCTGTGAGGAATGGGGTGGTATGTAGTAGCTTGAAGCTGCGTCAGATTATGTTCTTTATCTGGAGACGTACGCTTGTCGCTTATGCAAGAGCATTAGAATGTTGTAATAATGTCTACATACTATCATTACATAAATATATTTGTTCCAGATAATGATAATTTGCCCAGACAGTCGTCTCTTGGACAGCTTGGTAGAGGCGCGTCACTTGCTGTCTGTAGTCTCCCGCGGTCTCAATGACTACATGGAATTGAAGCGGCTCCGGTTCCCGCGCTTCTTCTTCCTCAGTGACGACGAGTTGCTCGAGATTCTCAGCCAGTCGCGTAACCCGCGCGCGGTCCAGCCGCATCTCAGGAAGTGCTTCGAGAACATCGCCAAGGTCATCATCAAGTTTAATCTTTTTTGTATTAAATAAAGGGAAGAAAGAGACACTCCTGGTGGTAACAGATAACTCCTGTCCATGACCACTGCAGCGGTACATAGAATTTTAGTAACAAAATAAAGTTCAGGATTTATTCCAAGTGCTGATTACTTCGAGACATTAATTCGGTAGTTAATTTCACCTGCCCCACATTTTCGCTATCTACTACTGTAGATACATCAAAACCTTCAAAATGCAATACAGCAATGTTTAGGCATGACTACTTGGCGGCAGAATGTGTTGGATAGTGTACATTTTGGACCTTACCCCTTCTAAGACATTTCTGTAAAGCTACAGTGGAAGATCATTTCTACAACACCATTTTAAAATAAACAGGTGACGTTCGAGTATGACCTGAAGATAACCCAGATGCATTCGAGTGAAGGCGAGATCGTGGATCTGAAATATAGGTTCTATCCGACCTCTAACGTGGAACAGTGGCTATTACTGCTAGAGGATACTATGCGACATACTAGTGCGTACAGTATACTTTGATGATATACATAGATAGATACTTATTAAGAGCATATGCATTGAATCAGCATTACAAAACCTGTCCATTGGACCAATCTCAGTCTAGATGGATGAGTACGCTATTATATTCAGCAGCGATGATGTAAATGTAAATGAACTTGAGTTAATGTGGAATTACTAATATTATAAAGGGGAAAGATATGTATTTTTGTCGTTTTTGTTTATCTACGTTAGTATTGTATGTACCTTCACGATTATTTTTGCATGGCGCAAGGCAGAATATGGCGCTTTTTGACTTTTTTGAATATCCCTTGTACCCATGTATAAAATTTTAAAAAACTTCTGGTCCGATTTCAAAAATTCTTTCACCATTGGAATGCTACATTCTCCCTGAGTAACATATATAAAATAAATGTCCACCCGTGCGAAGCCGGGACGGACCGCTAGTTTAATATAAACAGAGAGGCACGGTAAGGAGGAAAAGAGGCTTTTGCCCAGCAGTTAGACAAAATAGGCTGAAATAATAACAATAATAATAATATTTTATTAATTTTTTGGTGTAATGGTATCTATATGTGTTTTTCGATAGTTTAGTGCCTTCAGGTTGTAAGTGTATGTTTGTTCTAGTTCGTCTAACGCTAGTGAATGGCCTTGAAGAACTTTGGAAGCTACCGCGAGCTGAGTGGGTGTTGCGGTGGCCAGGACAAGTAGTGATAGCGGGATCGCAGACGGCCTGGACTGCTGGTGTCGAGTGCGCCATCTCCGAATTTCGCATGGACTATTTTATGGATGAAACATTGGCACAGGTCAGTGTGTTACTTAGTTAGATGCTAAGCAACAACAGAACTGGCATCCGCATGGTGATTTTTGAAATTGAATTCTATTTATTATTATTGAGACGAACGAGACGCTCTTCTGATGGCAAGAACGCCTGTCCATGACCATTGTTGACCATTGCATCAATACACAGAACTTTGAGTAGCAAAACAAAGTCTAGGGCATCACTGCTATGGAGCTCATTACTTTGAGACTTTCGATGGTTAGCCACAACAGCCCTGTAATTTCGCTAGCTACAGTACCTTCCAAATAGAAGCACAGTAATATTTACACACTACTGCTTGGCGGCAGAATATTTGGTACTGCGGTGTTACCTACCTAGATGACCTCCTGCTGAGGAGATCTACCACCAATTTAATTAAAACATCATCATCATCATGCATCTCGTCGTAAACGTTCTTTGAAGTTTTAATAGTTGTTGGAGTATTAGCAGTACCTTCCAAACAGAAGCACAGTAATATTTACACACTACTGCTTGGCGGCAGAATATCTGGTACTGCGGTGTTACCTACCTAGATGACCTCCTGTTGAGGAGATCTACCACCAATTTAATTAAAACATCATCATCATCATCATCATCATACATCTCGTCATAAACGTTCTTTGAAGTGTTAATAGTTGTTGGAATATTAGCAGTGGTAGGTACACAGAACTTAAACATAATGGTAACTCTTTTCTTCCAGCTGGACAGCCTCCGTTCGCTGGTGAAGGGCGACCTGACGTTCTTCCAGCGCGAGGTGCTATGCGCTTTGATCGTGATTGAGGTGCACGCGCGTGACGTCACTAAGCTGGTGCTCGACGAGGGTGTCAAAAACGTTACCGACTTCCAGTGGATGTGCCAGCTCAGGTGCGACTTGACCTGTAATCCTATTAATTTTTATCGGAAATGAGTCCGACTTTTGATAGTTAGTCTCAACAGCCCAGTAATTTCGCTAGCCGCAGTACACTTTAAACCTGAATACAGTAATGTTTTTTTTTTTTATTATTATTATACGCTCCACAGACGCTGGGGTCCGTGACCTTTGTCAACTTTAGTTACAATTTTTTTTTTTTTTTACAATTTTACATTACAAAAAGAGGAGAGGTTAGTAGGATCTTAATCTAATACAGTAATGTTTACACACTACTGCTTGGCGGCAAAATATCTGGTACTGCGGTTGTACCTACCTAGACGACTTCCTGCTAAGGAAATCTATCACCAAGTAACATTTGTTATTTGTTCGTTTGATTGTTCCTTATTCACGTAGCAGCAAACGTCCATCTGGAATGAAAATACATTGTGTCGGAGAGTGTCATGGTCTACAGCTCCCCTGACATTAATTGTCGGTGTGATTGAAGATGGTAAGCACACTTAGCAGGAACGAAACTTAGGTGCAGGTTTTTAACTTGATAGTGAAATGATACAAGAAAATACCCTACCACTATGCAAACGCTATTTACTTGTATTGATTTCCCTTACTAGCACTACAGTTCAAGTATTATAATTATGTATTTACATAATATTTACTTATTTAGTGCTAACAACACAGTACAGTTGGTTACTTTCTAAACTCCAGATATTACTCAGTGGTCCGTCCCATGGAGCCGCTGGAGGAGGGCGAGACTCCTGATATCTACCAGGACGAAAACCGTCTCGACACATCGCAGTACTACCGCCAGTTCAGCCAGAACAAGTGCGACGTGAAGGCGCTTAACTCTGTCTTCACTTACCAAAATGAATACCTTGGAAACAGGTACTGCAAAACGAACACCTCGAGACAAGGTTCTGCAAAACTAATACCTCAGGAATAGGTACTGCAAAATGAATACCTTGTAAGTAGGTACTGCAAACTGAATATTGAGGAAACAGGTACAGCAAGACAAATACCCTGTGAACGGACTTCAGGACTTCAGAAATAAAGTTTTAGGATCAAATTACAAAAATGACATAAATATTGTAGGACATTTTAGATAGCGCCATCTAGTCCCAAACTAAGCAAAGCTTGTACTGTAGAAATTGTTCGATAAGAGTGTATGTATTACAGCGGGCGGCTAGTGATCACGCCGTTGACTGACCGTTGCTACTTGACACTGATGTGCGCTATGCATCTCAAATTCGGAGGTGCCCCCGCCGGCCCCGCCGGCACTGGCAAAACTGAGACGACAAAGGTAACTAAGTAGTCACGTAAAAATGTCCACTGATGTCACAAATACACGCGGTGGTTATAGCCAACCGACGGCGTTACTAGTTGGTCTATGTTTCTATTACTGCGAAGACCCAACGTGCTGTGGACGCCCCAGCGATGAAATTTGTATATATTTGTATGGGTACAACGTCGTCCAACGTCGTCCGTCCGTCGGTCGCCCAGCCGCAAAATGGGTCGACGATATTGTCACCGTCGCGGGTCGAACCTGGACCAGATTGGCACAGGACCGAGGCAGATGGCATGTAAATAGAGAGGCCTATACCCAGCAGTAGGATAAAGAAGGCTGTGGATGATGATGATGATGACACGTACAAGCCTACCTGGTAAATGAACTCGCACCGCAAAGGCAGGATCTGTAGCTCCCTAAACAGGTCCACGCACAAGACTTCGTCCTAAATCCTGCATATAGCACGAATGGCTCGTTTCAGCGTAACAAAGGCTCTATTACGATCGGTAGCGCTGCTCCACAGCTCCTACTCGTACGTGATGTTACTGTGGACAGTCGCGAAGTAACTGTTTAACCTTCGGGACACAGTGATGGATTTCGCCCATAGCTCCGCTGACATTCGGCAGGTGTGTCCAACCCATTCCCACTTTAGCATGGCAGCTTTTTGAGTCGCGTCAATGATCTGAGTTTTGGAGCGCAGTACTGAATTTCTTATGCATTCTGATAACTTTACGTCCATCGTCAAACTGCAATCCATTTTCCTAAACTATTAAGTTTATGAAAATGGATTGTTAAACTATATATTGGTACAATATTAATATTTTATTTTTGTATATGCAGGATCTAGCAAAAGCTCTAGCTGTACAGTGTGTGGTGTTCAACTGTTCTGACCAACTGGACTTCATGGCGATGGGCAAATTCTTCAAAGGGCTGGCTGCGTGAGTTTGCACTATATTAAATGAAACACCTGTAAAATTAAGATCATTTCATTATTATCTATGGTTAATTAATGCGTCTACCTATCATAAACAACTCCTAATGTAACTGTCATCTATATTTATAGATAAACCATACGAACACGATACGATATAGATTACCAATTCTCCTCCAGATCCGGTGCTTGGGCGTGTTTTGACGAATTCAACAGAATTGACATAGAGGTCTTATCTGTGGTAGCACAACAGGTAATAACATGTTTTAGATTTACACAAAAAAAAATTTTTTTTAACATTTTTCTGTCTATTGGTATGCTAAAAACACGATACATAGATAGATCCAATACTTTTACTATTTGAAAATAATAGCTTTTTCATATATTTTAGCTTTTTACTTAAAATAACTTATGTTGCATAAATTAAAAAATCCTATTTATCGATCCTAATTAAGTAAGGGTAATTTAAAATATCATGACGAAATCATGTTTAATCGCGCATCTTCCTCTGGCAGTGAGTGTACTGAATAGGACTGTCCAACCAGGAATCAAACTCAAAACAGGCGCCAAACCAATACAACCATCAGTTTTGTTAGTTATTTTTAACTCGGGTCCTAATGGTTAGTGTTGATGAAATTACAGGTGGTGACAATCCAAAAGGCGCAAGTATTGAGGCTGGAGAAATTCCACTTCGAAGGCTGCGAGCTGCCTCTCAAAATGTCATGTTCAGTCTTCATCACAATGAATCCGGGATACGCTGGTGAGGAATTTTTGTTATTTTCTTTCACTGTCGTGCTCAGCTCAAACACTTTTTGCCCGCCCCAGTCGATCTCGTAGTTTTTACTAATTTCCAAAAAAGCATGAGGTTTTCAATTTGTCACATTTTTTTATGTAGTTAGTTGCCTCAGAATCTAATTTATGAAAAATATTTTCCTGTTTCAAAGAATAATATACTTTCAGACCGGTCCCATAGAAATTTGATTAAAATCGGTTTATTACTTTGATTTTTACACTAACATAAATATATCGTCCAAATAAACGAAATTGTGTATTTTGCTTTCCTGAGACTTTTCAGTGGTGTTTACGGTCACTAGAATAGTTTTAAATAAATGATGAAACCGGAAGGTGAAATTAAGAATAGAATAGAATATAACGTTATTATACACCAAAACAAATCACAACATAAAAAAAAGAAAAGAAAAAGAATGAAAAAAGTGAATGATGAGTGATGATGAAGAATGAACTTGTTTTTTTTTGTGACTGTCATACTTCACTCAATCAAAAGTAGTAGTATTATAAATACTAATGTTAGTAAATGTATAACTATGTATATTTGTAACTTCTCGCTATAATAAAGAAATTTGTAACCGAATTATTTTTCACAAAAGAAGTAAGACCAAAAATTAAATATCAGTAACTGTGCTACGGATTAAACCAGTCAAAGGCTTATAAATGATTAACCGATTTCACCAGGTCGTACGGAGCTTCCAGACAATTTGAAGGCATTGTTCCGACCAATCTCAATGATGGTCCCAGACTACGCGCTCATAGCTGAAATATCGCTTTTCTCTTACGGCTTCTATGAAGCCAAGATCCTCGCTGGGAAGATCACTACCACCTTCAGGCTCAGCTCGGAGCAGCTGTCTGCACAGGTCAGAATAATTGCTTGTTAAATGATGCTACCAGGCACTACTACTTGGATAACATTGAGCGTAATGAACGTAAATGTACTACCTAATCGTGCCATCACATTTTTACAACAACACGACCAGACGCTCGAGCAAAAGACACAGTCCCTCTTACAGTGGGACTTCCCTTCAAACGCACAAAACATTTCCAGACCACGTTCCTTGTAAGAACTGTTGTAGAACTCGTTGCCGGCATCTGTGTTTCCAACTAAGTACAACCCGGAGTTGTTCAAGAAGAATATGAATGGGGTTTCTAGGCAAGCGTACTCCGTTTTTGGCCACATCGTCGCTTTCCACCAGGAAAAAAACGAACACAATAATTTTGTACAAAACTATTCTGCGAGGCTGTGCTCTACATTGTTTTGATAATTCAGCATTTGTTTCATGCACCGCTATATTAATGGTCAGATACGACCAGCCCCTGTATTTTTTTTTTACGTGAATAATAATTAGACGAACGAAACGCTCTTTTGATAGTAATAAGAGATAACACATATCCATGACCATTGCAACGATACACAGATCTTTGCGTAGCAAAACAAAGACCAAGGTATTTCGCGCTCATTACTTTGTAACTTTTGTGGGTAAGTCTCAACCACCCTGTAATTTCGCGAGCTGCTACCTTTCAATTTGAAACACAGTAATGTTTACACGACGAACCAAAGTTACCGACATAGCCCAACGGATTAGCCAGTTGAAATGGCAGTGGGCAGGGCACATAGCACGCAGAACTGATGGCCGATGGGGCTGCAAAGTTCTGGAGTGGAGACCACGGACTGGCAAGCGCAGCGTAGGACGTCAACCCACAAAGTGGACAGACGACCTAGTAAATACCGCAGGAACGTTTTGGATGCGAGCCGCTTCCAACCGGTCTTTATGGAAGTCAATGGGGAGGCCTATGTCCAGCAGTGGACGTCCTACGGCTGAAATGATGAATGTTTACACGATACTGGTTGGTGGCAGCATGTTTGGTAGTACATACTTAGACGATTTTCTGCTAAGGAAATCTACCACCAAGTAAAACTTAGTAAACTGTTGAATTATTATTTCAGGACCATTACGATTTCGGCATGCGCGCAGTGAAGACCGTGATCCTGGTAGCAGGAAACCTGATCCGTCAGATGCCAGACGGCGATGAACGGCAAATAGTTCTACGAGCTCTCAGAGATGTTAACGTTCCAAAGTTCCTCGCTGACGACCTCTTGCTCTTCAACGGTAGGACTTGAACCCCCAAGAACAATATTCTAAGCGTACTCTTATAGTGCCTCAGACAAATAAAATACTGTCAGCTAAAACCGTATCTAGAACTGCTGAAACTGCCGCGGTTAATGGTGGCAGACGCGGCACCAACGAGTAAAATTTTCTTTAGTCAATCTGGGGAACGCTCTATTGTTTGCAATGCCACCACACCGATAGGAAACGATAGGCTTTCGTTTTCCGTCATCTTGCCTAATGTTAATGTAAAATTAATGAGACGAACGATACGCTCTCCTGATGGTAAGAGATACCGCATGTCCATGACCATTGCAGCAATACACAGAACTTTGAGTAGCAAAACATAGTCCAGGGCATAGCTACTTTGGCGCTCATTAATTTGAGACTTTCGAGGGTCAAACCTGAACACAGTAATGTTTACACACTACTTGCTTGGCGGCAGAATATCTGGTACTGCGGTGGTACCTAGCTAGACGACTTCCTAGGCACCTAGATAATATTCAATAAGGAACACCCCTCTGGCAGCAAATTCCATTGTTTAGCGGTTCTTACAATAAATAAATAATTAGGATTACTTATTCTGCATTTAAATAAGAGATTGTGGATTCCGGATCAGCCCTGTTTTTATAAACTTTCCTACTGCTGAGATGCTGCAAGAAGTGTACCAATCTGGCCAAGTAGGTACATTACAAACTCGCAGACGTGCAAAGTTCATCACAATGTTTGCGTACATAACATGTCGTTTGAAGCTAACGGTAATACGCAAATAAAGGCCATGAGATTTGAACACAGTTTCCCAGATTGGCAGACAGACGGTATCCCAATTAAGATACCGTAGCTAGTATTCATAAGCTTTTATGTAAGTATTTCCTTTTGATCTGTTTCGTAGTGCTCTAGGGCAGGTAAGGCCTTTATTTCGTGTGTGTTTTTTTTTTTTCAGGTATAATTTCGGATCTTTTCCCACGAGTTGAAATCCCAATAGTCGACTACGGAATCATGGAGCAATCGATAAGGAATATGCTTATCAAAAGAGGATATGACGATCTTTACAGTAAGTTGCTGTCGTTTTGTGTAATTTGACTGTATTTTTTTTTACATAGATAAAACTCTTTATTGTGCACACCTTAAAAGGAAAAAAATACAGAGATCAAAAGAACTTTATGAACTAGTGCTACAAGTGGCGGCCTTATCGCTAACAGTGATCTCTTCCATGCAACCAAGAAAAGAAAAACACGATAGATATTATTTGCTTATCATTTAATAATCAGGTACATAATTATGTAGGTACTAGCTTAATCAAGAAAATTAAAAATCACGAATGCCTACAAATAAATTATTTTTCTTTTGCCATGCGAGATGATGTTAGGATTCTAACGATACCTATACATACACATCCGTTCAGGGTTTTAAAAATGTATGATAGAATAAAAAAAAAACATACAAAAACACACTCCTTTAATAAAAAATAACACCCCTTTTTGAAAAAAAAATATTGAAAAAAAAAATGGCTTTTGACGTGATCGGCATAACCAACATATAATTTATTAACTCCAGCTTTTTTTACAAGAGTTGGATAAAATAAATAAGACGGATAAAACTTCGTTTATTTGCAGCATTTATTTTCAAGATCATACAACTGTACGAAACGACAGTAGTGAGACACGGACTTATGCTGGTTGGTCCAGCCGGCGCTGGGAAAACTAAGGTTCGTACGTTCTTTCTCTTCTTCTTGTTTTTGGCGTTGCACTTTGCGCATTTGCCTAAGTCTAATGTTTTGATATTTGCAAGTATTTTATGAAAAATCTAATAAAATAGGTTTAAGTCGCAGTGAAAGTCTTACAAAGTAAGTCATGGTCGAGTCCGGTCATGTCCTAGTAAAGTAGCGGTGACTTACTACAAACTTCGATTAAGTTTTGGAAGCAACACAAAAATCCACGTCAAGTATACTACTTTCCTACATTAGATATGTGGTTTAGCACTTTATGGGATAAAATACCACTATTTTTAAACGTAAATAATACTCTATTAAACATGAAAAAATGGGCTTTCAATTTCAAAACGATTTCGATTTATGTTTATAATTTATTTGCAAATATGAGTTTCCAAATTTGCAGATGCAACGTAAGTTAGTGCTGAATGTTCATTTATGTCAGCCACAAACTGTCAAAAAAAATTTTTTTTTTAAAGTAGGCTTGCGTTATTTTTTAATTTTTTTTTTGTTTTGGCGTCGCGTTTTGATCATTTGCCAGTGTCAAGTATTTATATGTTTTCTAGATTCAAAATTTAAATACGTGTCCTCGTAGCTAAAGTACAGTCCGTGTTAGTCAAGTCCAGTCATGCTTTAGTAAAGTAGTAGTCATGTTTTACGACATTATATCATTTTCCCACACTCGGCACTTTATGAAAAAAACACCACCATTTTTATGCATGAAAACACTTGACAAAACACTAGTTTTGGAAAAGAATACAACGGGGCGACATTGGTCATTCCGCGTTCCCGCCAATATTTTTTTTTTTTTAAAGTAAGCTGGCTTACGTTTCCTTGCCGCTTTCCTTTTTTTAATTTAAGTGGACAAGATTAAGGAAGGAGTGTATTTCTTTTTACGGCAGTAATAAGGTGTTTTATTCTTTAGTGCTATGAAGTTCTCCGTGACGCACTAACAGCGATCAAGGGCAAGCTCGCCCCAGACGGCTGGCCATTCACGCCCGTACACACGTTCGTCGTCAATCCCAAGTCTATCACTATGGGACAGCTGTACGGAGAGTTTGATTTGCAGACACATGAATGGTTAGTTTTATAAATTTAAATGAAAAAATATTAACCTACTTATCCTTCCTACTAATATTATAAATGCGAAAGTTAGTATGGATGTATGTTTGTTACTCTTTCACACAAAAACTACTGAACGGATTTGGATGAAATTTGATATGGAGGTAGCTGAGACCCTGGATTAACACATGGGCTAGTTTTTATCCCTAAAACATGTAGCAGGTAACAGCGCGAGGCGCAGCTAGTAAATACATATATTACATAAAGAACACCCACAGAAAAAACAATATTTATCGTCAGATTCTTTTTTTCCTGGGTGGAAATCGAACCCATGCCTTTGAAGGTGAATGAGGTAATTTTAGTCCGGTATTTTATTTAAATTTATTGTGTCAATTTACAAATGTATGTATGTAGCTTAAATATTTCTACTCGTGTGTAATCTTTATCGTTTTATTCGTTGTAGTATCTAGTGTTTAAAAAAATGATTTCGTTCTTTAATATCTTCCATTACATTTTATTGTCTGTCTGTGCAGGACAGACGGCATTCTGTCCAGCCTTGTACGCTGGGGCATCGCTGCCGAAGACATGGACAAGCGCTGGTACGTCTTCGACGGACCCGTCGACGCCGTCTGGATTGAAAACATGAACACTGTTAGTCTTTAAACGTGACTGTAGTTTAGAAGTAAATGAAAAAATTGGCAACTTAACTTTTTAATATTGATCTTATTATTGACAATGGTTCCACTATATTAACAGTAGAGAAAAGTTTAATCAAAAATAATAAAATCATAAGAAACTTGTGAATTGACACAATGCACGAACGAGACGCTCTCCCGATGGCAAGAGATAACGCCTGTCCAGGACCGTTGCCGTGATACACAGAACTTTGAGCAAAACAAAGTCCAGGGTATCGCCGCTTTGGCGCTCAACGCTTTGAGACTTTCGATGGTTAGTCTCAACAGCCCAGTAATTTCGCTAGCTGCAGTACCCTTCAAACCAGAACACAGTAATGTTTACACACTACAGCTTAGCGGCAGAATATCTGGTACTGCGGTGGTACCTACCTAGACAACTTCCTCCTAAGGAAACCTACCACCAATTATAAAATGAAGGAAGGCTTTGTAAGACCCTCGTTTACGATGTACCACATACCTACTCATATTCAAATTTCATTTGGCTGTGGTTTCTTTTTAGCATCTAACACAGTTACACGTAATCCCATTGCAGGTATTGGATGACAACAAGAAGCTCTGCCTATCCAGCGGTGAGATAATGAAGCTAACAGACCGACAGCGCATGATATTCGAAGTGGCAGACCTCGCGGTCGCGTCCCCGGCCACCGTGTCCCGCTGTGGGATGGTGTACTTAGACACGCGAGTTGTCGGTCTACCACCACTCGTCAACGCCTGGCTTAAGGCCAATGTACCGCCCGTAAGTTTGATGATGACAGTAAGAAACGTTAGAAGGAAGGGGCGTTATGAATAGACAAAGAATATTGAATTATATTTATAATATTACCTATCACAGTCACAGCCGCATACCTTTTTCGTGACCGCCTGACAGATATCGCAAATAGAAGCTCAGAAAACAGAGGCAACAAGGCGATGTTTTTAAAAAAATCAGGTTCTGGCGCGTTATATTTTGCATACGGTTGAAATATCTAACTTCGCTTTCATTTATCTTTCAGAAGGAGTCTATTTCTATATCAATTATATTTCAACGTCTAAGACCATCTTTGGTTGGTATGATCTAAAGACCATATTTTTTTGATCAACTCAAATTACCAATTTGTAAAGCAAAGGTAGAAGCATGATGCATTTTAGATGGCTTGTTATTACATCAAGACCTATTACTATCCTCATATTATTGGACTATTTATAAACAGACCGTGTGCCTGTTTCTAGATAGCAGAAAACATCCGCAAAGTACTGGGTACCCTGCTAAACACGTACATTTACCCGGCGCTGGCGATTCTCCGCGAGAGGTTGACGGAGCTTGTGGTGTCGCTAGACGCAGCCCTGGTTCTCAAGTGCCTCGAACTTCTGGACTACAGACTGCGCCCGCTCACGGGCAAGGACGATCGCCCGCCACCACCGCCGCCCATGTTAGCCAACATGCGTGAGTAACGTGCAATTTATTCAAGCTTTTATTTAACTTTCAATCTTTATGTGTGTTTTTCTTGACATGTTTTGTTATTAAATACAATACAGAGAAAACTTGTAACAGATCTTGTTCAACGACTAAAGGAGGACGGACGCGCACGTTAGGGTCTTTATTTGAGCCAGCACATCTCGCTGGCCATCCAACGGAGAAACGCTGCGAGTCTCATGGGAACGTTTCGTTTTGATTTTGATTTGATTTTGCAATTGCAATTTATGTGTAATATGTATTTGTTTTAAATTGAAAGTGTATTTCCTTTTATTAGTAGTTACTAGCTGCGCCCCGCGGTGTTACCCGCAACATGTTTTCGGGATAAAAAGTAGCCTATGTTTAACCCCTACCTCCATACCAAATTTCATCCAAATTGGTGAGGTGAGCCCCTATTTGTCTCTATTTGTTGTTATGTTTGTTTTTTTTTTTGTTCTGTTACAAAATTAAATTATTTTCTTTCTTTCTTTCAAATTCGTTCGCTAGTTTTTGTGTGAAAGAGTAACAAACATCCATCCAAACTTTCACATTTATTATATTAGTGGGTTATAAGATATAATTGCCGAATGTATTCACACTTATATTGACATAATTATGTTACGGGATTAAATCAATCAGGGTGGCATTGTATGAAAGGTAAGCGTCCATTTAACATTTATCAGTAAAAACATTATATTTGTGGCGTCACTGCTACAAAGTTTTCTGTTGTTTACAGCTCGGCTGGCGCCATGCTGGGTGGTGTGGGCTGTAATCTGGTCGATCGGCGCGACGTGCGATCACAACGGTCGTGTGATCTTCTCAGACTTCATGAGACAATTCACCAACGACAACGGCCTCAAGCCACCCTTCCCTAAGGAAGGTCGCGTCTATGACTATACGTTAGTATTTACTCAGCAACTTGTATGGCATTCAAGTGAAGGAACTAACGCTTAAATGTAGCTATTCATTTTTAAATCTTCTTCTTTATAACAATTCTCAGCAAGCTTGTGTTCACGGCTACTGTAACATGGTCAAAACGTCTGGTAAATAAATAAAACTATTATTTTTTTAATGAGACGAACGATATGCTCCCCTGATGGTAAATTTATATATTTTTTTTACAAAACAGTTGAATTTTTTCTACTATTTTAGAAACCCTAAGTAAAAGTTATTCATTAAATTTAATCATTAATACAGACACCCAATAAGTATTATTATATTTCTCCGAATTAGCCTGTATAGTGAGTTCCTTTCGCCGTAATGCTACCATACCCGAAATCTTGTATTGTCTTTACTATACTGTCTATAGTATGGACTATAGTTGCTATACTTAGTGCCTGTAGACTAAAGTATATACTATGGTATAGACTAGTCAAGACTAAAGTGTAGACTATAGTATTGACCAGTATTGACTAGTATAGACTGTATAGTAATAATAATCTACATATAAACAAAAGAAATTTTTTTTTTCTTTTGTTTTATTATTTTCTTTTGTTTACTTCGAAAATATACATACTATAAAATATACAATATATAAAACATAATATACAACACATAATCTATATTATAATAATATACAGACTGCACGATGGCGGGTTCACCGACCCAACAGAGGACGGCGAGCCGGCGGCGCCCTACTGGTACAACTGGATGGCTAACATGGAGCCCTACGTGGTCGACCCGGAGTGGAAGTTCGCAGGTACGAACATGCACTCACGTAGACTTCTAAAAAAAATGCAATTTATGTGTAATAAGTATTTATTTTAATTTGATTGTGTATTTCCTTTTATTAGTTACTAGCTGTGCCCCACGGTGTTACCCGCTACATGTTTTCGGGATAAAAAGTAGCCTATGTGTTAATCCAGGGTCTCAGCTACCTCCATAACAAATCTTATCCAAATTCGTTCCGTAGTTTTTGCGTGAAAGAGTAACAAACATCCATCCATCCATCCAAACTTTCGCATTTATAATATTTGTGGGGTGGGATAAAGGATGTCAGATTTTTTTAAATTGGTACCTACACCATATGCACTTTTGTCCGTGATTTTGCTAACGTTTTATATTTACTATTTCTGTACAGATATCGAAGTGCCGACGTTAGATAACGTGCGCAGTGCTGCGATCCTCGGCTACAAGGTTGCCAACTACAACCACGCGATATGTATCGGCCCCACTGGTACTGGCAAAACGGTCACCATCACTTCTAAGCTTTCCCACGGCCTGCACAAGAAGTTCATCTGCGAGTTTATTGTCTTCTCAGCTAGGACGTCGGCCAATCAGACGCAGGTTTGTTTGTACATAATTCTGTTTGACTTTTTTGTTTTTCTCCTATTCCTTATTCTATCCTATCCTATACATTTTAGAGGGTGTGGGCTGTACGGGTACTGAGAAGACAGCCACCTTTTGTTTAAAACTGTTTATCACATACATTTTTACAAACTTAAGAATTCTGTTAATACAGAAACGATGCTGAGTTCCTGTTTGAAGTTACTAGGCTTGTACATTTGGAATTAAGAATGAAAGGACCAGAAGTTGCGTAGTGGTAGATCTCCTTAGCAGAGGTCGCCAAACAGTAGTGTGTAAACATGACTGTGTTCAGGTTTTAAGGGACTGATGACTATGGATGGATAGATTTTTGTTACTCTTTCACGCAAAAACTACTGAACGGATCTGTATGAAATTTTGTATGGAGGTAGCTGAGACCCTGGATTAACACATAGGCTACTTTTTATCCCGAAAACATGTAGCGGGTAACACCTCGGGGTGTGGTTTGTGTACCTATAATATGTGCCTACCTAATGTTTTCATTATGCTTATTGAAGAAATTTGTGTCGACCTTATGGGACCACAATTTAACGCGACTAAATGACGAACTTAAAATTACAAAGCTGTAGAGACTACTACCTAGTACCTACCCTTTAAATTGCGTTTTACTAGTCAAAGATATATGTATCACTGCAATGGTCATAGATATGCATTATCGTATCGTACTATCAGGAGAGAGAGCGTTTTGTTCGTCTAACTACTGTCACATAAAAAATAATTGTCTGTTTTTGGCGTTTCAGGATGTGATAGACGGCAAGTTAGACCGTCGACGTCGCGGCGTGTTCGGCCCACCGCCTACAAAGCGACAGGTGTTCTTCATTGACGACTTGAACATGCCGGCGCTTGAAGTTTATGGAGCTCAGCCGCCCATCGAGCTGTTGAGACAGTTTATGGACTTTTCTGGTTAGTTGTGTAACCATTTATGGACTTTTTTGGTTAGTTGTGTAACATTTTATGGGCTTTTACGGTTAGTTGTGTAACATTTTATGGACTTTTACGGTTAGTTGTGCGTTTAGTAATTCATTTATGGCTTTTTTGGTTATTTGTAAACTAGTTTATGGGATTGTTTGGTTGGTTGTGAAACTGTTTCTAAAAAACTAGACAAAAATGTCTAGTTTTTTATGACCAATTTTCGTTACATTTTAAGAAGTCACAACACGATCCAACCCGGATGTAATTTACTATGATATTTACTAGGTGCTAGTTTTCTTTAACAGAAGATGGTCTAGATTATATGTTACCGCAATATCAGATGTTCTGCCGCCATGTAGTAAATAAAACTGTGTTGCGTTTAAAAGGTATCTAGTGAAATTACATTGCAATTGAGACTAACCATCGAATATCTTAGAGTAATGAGTGCCAAATCAGCGTTGGAAGTAGTTATGTTACTCAAAGTTTTGGATACTGCTTCCTCGGCCATTGAGAAGCGATGGTAAGAGACGAACGTTGTCTCTTACCATCACTGATTACTTTTACTAGTTTTACATAATATATAAAAAAAATATTTAATCAAGCTTTTATAGTGCTACTGCCAGGTAATGGTGTAGTTTAAAACGGGCAATCAAAATTAATTATGCATAAAAATATCGTGCCTAACGATATACTGACGACAGTGGACGTGTTTCATCGTCTGGAGCTAACCCTGAGTGTAGCATCAGGTCATGCTTAAACATGCCTTGTCATCAGAACTGAAGCAACGCCAACGTGTTAAATTTTAACTCCGTAGGATAAGAAATAGTGGATCTATTTCAGCTCGCAAAATTTTAATATAAATAAAAAAACATTACAAGTAATATAAAAGCTTATAGTGTTAGTTCGCGCATACCGCAGTGGTCAGCCACCAATGAAATAAAATATTATTTTAATTCTTGCTCTCGATGATCAGCAATAACCATGTTTGCATGTTTACTTAATGTCAGTGAAGCGTTTGATAATCAGGTTGGTACGATCGTCTCAACATCGGTGAGTTCAAGACCCTGATCGACGTGGGTATAGTGGCCGCAATGGGCCCGCCCGGCGGGGGCCGCAACCCCGTTACAATGCGGCTCATGCGTCATCTACACTATATCTCCTTCACTGAGATGGAATATTCTAGCAAGGTACGTTCTTAGATAGATTATGCGACACCGACAACTTGAGACAAATCTTTTAAAAGGAATAATACACAAATATAGAGTAGCATTTATTTGTTAACAAATAGTCAACCTAAAAGCCAATCCCTGGCTGTACAACTACCCATACAACAACTAGCAGCATTTCAACGCTGGGTAGCAATGGTCAACCTTTTGACCCAATAAGCTAATGGGAGTCCCCACTTCTTTCCATCATTTGGTGCCTCAACACACGAAAGAAATCCTTGAACAACAACCCGTGGTTTTCACGGCAATGGGCACATAAAATTAACACGGCTCCGTCGCCGTATATTTCTTATGCTAAGAGTTTTAATTGTGTTTATTATCTGGACTTGACCATGTTCCAATAGCCGTGGTCACGTGGTCAGCTCGTGCTGTTGTAACCGTTTTTTATGGTTGACAGACTAGGTGTTTGCACACAGCTCGCTTGACGCACAGCACAGACACACACCACGTCCGCGTACGTGACAATGCTTTAGAATGTCTTCTTAAGGTTAAATCTCATTTCAGTACGGAATATTCGACACCATCTTGAAATCATGGACTCGGAACATAGATTCTAAAGTGACAGTCAGAGAGCCACCATTTTTGAAAGCTTCCATTGATATATTCGGCAACCTAGTGGACGAGCTACTACCGACTCCTACCAAATCGCACTATACGTTCAACTTGAGAGATCTAAGCAAAGTCTTCCAAGGCATACTCATGGTTGACCCCAAATTTATTAAGGTAATAATAAATCATTTAATAAATGACGAATTAGGAAGTTGAAGTGGTAATGGGTAGGGCACATAGCATACAGAACTGATGACCGATGTAGCTGCAAAGTTCTAGATATGAGACCAAGTACCGGCAAACACAGCGTAGGACATCCGCCCACAAGGTCGACAGACGACCTAATGAAGACCGCAGAAATGCGCTGGATGCAAGTCGTTTCCCAACTGGTTTTCATGAAAATCTTTAGGCCTATGTTCAGCAGTGGACTATCTACAGCTAAGATGATGATCGGGATAAAAAAAACCAAGTACGAAGATATACAACGTACGTAGATATTTCCCTAGTACGCACACAGAACGTGTTTTGATTCCATATTTTTATTCGCACTGCGAGGTTGAGGAATTCTTTTTTCTTTGAATCCGATTTTTACTCA
The DNA here is from genome assembly GCA_905404145.2 of Biston betularia. NCBI lineage: Eukaryota > Metazoa > Arthropoda > Insecta > Lepidoptera > Geometridae > Biston > Biston betularia. The sequence goes on from FR989883.1 coordinate 2,061,006, forward strand.
CGACTTGTGAATGGCAATCGGATTTATGCCCATCAACTCTCGAAGTAAAACTGTAGTAGTACAAATGAAATAACGGGGCAGTTAAATAAATCATGGTCTTTTCCATATCAGGATGAAGACGATGTCATTCGACTTTGGTACCATGAGCATCAACGAGTTTACCAAGACCGATTGGTCAATGATGAAGATCGAAAATGGTTTGTCAAGTGAGTCTCTGTTTTTGTTTTTAATTAGTACTTAATTATAAGCACATATGTCAGGAAATAGGTAGATAGAGTTTACATCAAACACAGTGAAGTCACTCTGCTAACTATGTGTGCGTAACACCTTGTACGTCTGTGAGAGTTAGGATGCCGGCCGACAGTGCTTAGGTTTTGTGTTTCAAGTTGTAAATAGGAAGGTTGTTAAAAGATATTCCGTCGTGGCCCTTTTGCTTTGTGATTTTTTTGCATTTCTAAACACTAAGTACGGCATAACTACTACAATGAACTAAGGTAAAGGTAATTGCTCAGGAGACGTACGACCGACTCAACGCTAAATTGCGTACTGTGTGCGAAAACTATTTTTTTTTTTAAGACTTTTGCTTTTGGTCTTGGATGCTCTCTATAGCATCACTGAACTTTAAAAACATAACTATTACTCGCGTATTATATAATTATGTATCTTTACAAAAACTTGTAGTAATGGTCATGTTCGGTGAGCAGCGCTTGAACCTTAGTCTGTGGTATTTTTTCTATGATTGTGTGCATATGGACCTTGGTTTGAAATAAATGACTTATTATTATTTTTATAACGTCCTTAAAGTACATTATTTGTATGCTAGCAAATAATTTCGGAGACATTTACTTTAGAATGCATAAAATTAAGTGGCACTTTGAACATTTTCAGCCTTTTGAATAAAAAGATACGCACAGATTTCGGCAAGAAACCAACAGACGTGCTCGCCGGCCGACTCATGCTGTTTGGGGATTTCATGGACCTCGGTGCTGATGATAAGAAGTATGTTGAGATCAATGATCAGGAGGAGGTAAGAAAGATCCCCCTTTTCAGGGTTGTACAGTTTTATCTAGATTAATTGTCGTTTTTCAACCGACTGCACAAGAACATTGCACATATTTCTCGGTCGTGTGTATGACTTATGCATTTTGACGTCAATATGTTTTTTTTCTTTTTTAATGTTTGGCAAGCTAGTCTGAATGGTTCAGTGGTTCTTTTCTCGACAGCTGGACGAGGTACTGCAGCACTACCTGACGGAGTACAACCTGGCGACGACAGCGCCGCTGGAGTTGGTGCTGTTCGAGGACGCTGTGGCGCATCTGTGTCGCATCGCACGCATCATGCGTCAACCCATGGCCAATGCTCTGCTGCTCGGCATGGGCGGCTCCGGTAATTAACTCTCCAATATTCACACCATAAATTATCTGAGCCCAATTCTAAAATACCACCAAGAAAACAAAGTAAGGGAAGACACTTCTATTTTTTCCACATTTTTCCAGTGTACTAAAAACAGACTTCAATTAACTTAAATCCTTCCCAAAATTATCTAACAGGTCGGCAGTCTTTGTCACGTCTTGCGGCGAGCATGGCAGAACTAATTTGCATTCAAATAGAGATAACAAAAGCTTACGGACAGACAGAGTGGAGGGACGACTTGAAGCAGACTATGATGAAAGCGGGTGCCGAGAATCGAGGCGTCGTATTTCTTTTCTCTGATGCACAGGTGGGCAGGATAAAAAAACAGTTAACTCCTTGGTTAATTGTTTTGTTTATTTTAATATGGGTCTGCCAGCTCCTTTCTATTACCAGACGGCTAGGCAGACAAGGCCTAAGCGCCATCCATACATGGTGGACATTCCCCGCATACGGACACACCACATCCACACTTCGATTCCACATTCTTCATACGCACAGCGAGGATGTGGACTCTCTGCCGGCGTCTGTTTTTCCCGCGAAGTACAATTTGGGTGTCTTCAAATCTAGATGAAACAGGTTTTTTTAGGTAAGCATGCTTCATCTTAGACTGCATCCTGCTTAACATCAGGCAGGACGTGGTCAAACGCGAACCTATTTCGTATTAAAAAAACTCTAATAACTCAAGTCAGTCGGTACGGGCTACCATTAGATTCAGTCCTCCATTCTTTCTTATCTCACGTATCACACATTTGTAGAATAAATGTTCTGTTATCCTCAGATAAAAATGGAATCGTTTCTCGAAGACTTGAACAATATTCTGTCCTCGGGTGATGTGCCTAACATATACGAGGCGGAAGATTTGGACAAGATTTTCATGTCGGTACGTATCGTGAAATTACAGATCGACCAGCATTATAAGCTAATATTTAATACAAAAGTACCAAACAGTTGTTGTTGTGTGCGTAGGTACGGCACGCGGTGATGGAGATGAGCCTTCCCGCAACCAAGACCAACCTGTTCTCGTGCTACCAGCGCCGCGTGCGCTCCAACCTGCACATCGTGGTCGTCATGTCGCCTATCGGAGAAGTTATTGCACATTCACTCGATAGCTCAGCACTAATTCACATATTCGTCTAGATCAGGGGCCGGCAACCTACCGCTCCGAGCCGCATGCGGCTCTTTTCATGTTAAGTTGCGGCTCTCCACGCAAAAATTCAAATGATCAATTATTTAAAGTCGTTTATGTTAAATAAAAATGATGTCAGCAACTACTATAATATTAAAACAAAAACTTTTAGTAGCTTTTTAAAAATTGGGAAAATTTTGTAAATTGTACTTTTTGGCTCTTTCGTCGACTTCTGGTCTAGACGATTATAAATTTGGGATTTACTAAGCCAAATAGAGGTTGTTTGTTGACGATAAGGGCAATAGCTCAGGTATCGCGGAGAACGTCAGACGCTCGAGGTACTTGCAAAGAATAAATAAATTTATTTAATTTTATTAATTTGAAAACATTCACTTTTGTTTATATGGCCTGCTATACCATAAAAGTTAAATTGCAGATATTTCGCGCTCGACTGCGGCAGTTCCCATCACTAGTGAACTGTTGTACCATCGACTGGTTCAGCGAGTGGCCCAAAACTGCGCTGGAGTCGGTCGCGCACCACTTTTTCAATAACATGCCAGAATTGATGACTACGTCGGAGGTCATCGAGGCCATGGTGGTGAGAAGACTTTTTACTATAAAAATGTGACGTCATTTTGACAAATTTTTGTTTTACTTATATATTTTTTTAATAATTCATCGGTAAATGGATATATCTTTAGTTAAAGTCAAAGTGCAGTCTTTGTCAAGTCCAGTCCATGCCGGTTGAATCCAGTCATGCCTTAGTAAAGTAGTGATGAGTTTTGTGGAAGCAACACGAATAATCATGTTTCAATCTAAAACATATTTTTTTCCTTTAATATTTGACAGGCTAGGTGTTTGACCACAGCTCATCTGGTGTTAAGTGATGGTGTGGTCAAAGCTGCAAATGCAGTGTAACGCAGACCTAGCCTAAAATGGAACTGCCTCTTAAGTGACGCTGCCGGAATTCCGGCTACCTCGAGGCATAAGCGGCAGATTTGAGGGTATCTAGTTTATTTAGTTTGTTTTTCATTAAACTATATCAAATTGTCTAAAAAGCTGGAAGCCACCTTAGTCGTACCTCCATGGTCCGCAGTCTGTCTGCTGCTTCGCTCACCAGAGCGTGACAGAAGCAAGCGCGCGGTTCCTGGCGCGCCTCAATCGCCTGAACTACGTAACGCCAATGTCATACATGGGGATGCTCGGTGCATACGCAGAAATGTTCAAAAAGAAGCAACAAGCTATACTCGTTGAGAGCAACGCACTTAAAACTGGTATACCTACTCATTTTTTTTAATGTCATCGTATTTATTTATTTTTTATGTAAGAAGTAATTAGTCGAACGAGACGCTCTCCTGATGGTAAGAGATAACGCCTATCCATGACCATTACAGCGATACACAGAACTTTGAGTAACAAAACAAAGTCCAGGGCATCACTGCTTTGGCGCGAATTACTTTGAGACTTTCGATGGTTAGTCTTAACAGCCCAGTTATTTCGCTAGCTGCAATACCCTTCGAACCGGAACACAGTAATGTTTACACACTACTGCTTAGCGGCAGAATAACTGGTACTGCGGTGGTACCTACCTAGACGACCTCCTGCTAAGGAGTTCTACCACCAAGTATTGAGACAAACTAGACCTGACTCATGACTATTCCAGCGACACACAGAACTTTAAGCAGTAACATAAAGTCTAGAGCTTCACTGCTTTGGCGCTCATTACTTTGAGATCCTCGATGGTTAGTTTCAACAGCCCTGTAATGTCGCTAGCTGCAGTACCCTTCAAACAGGAACACAGTAATGTTTACATACTACTGTTTGGCGGCAAAATATCGGGTACTGCTGTGGTACCTACTTACACAACCTCCTAATAAGTAGATCCACGTACTGTGTGGGCTGCGTACGTTTAAATATTTCCTATTTATTGTTGTAGTGTTATTGTTTGTTTAGTTTATTGTTGTCCTATGACGGCTAACATTATTTTTTTCAATGAATTATTAAGTTTATTTTGTAGATAACGCCTATGATAGTTGAAATAGCTATTTACATCCTGTATCTCTCATCTCTAGGATTAAATAAACTAAACCAGACAGAAATAGAGGTGAAAGAACTCCAGATAGAGTTGGCAGATCTGAAACCACTGATGGAGCTGGCTGCGGAAGAGACCAAGAAAGTCATTGAACAGATTGCTATTGACACGGTAAAAATCCCAATGTTTCTTGCCTAATTAATAGAATAGGAATAGAATAGAATAGAGCGGAATAGTATGGAGGGGGATTGGATGGGATGGGATGGGATAGGATAGAATGGGATGGGATGGCATGGGATGGGAAGGGAAGGGAAGGGAAGGGAATGGGTTGATATGGGAGGGGATGGGTAATAATTGCCTCGTTTCGATAGTCATTTCTTTAACTTTTATTCTAGGCTATAGCCGAAGATGCCAGAATTAAGGTTGAGAGGGAACAGGTACTCGCGGAGAGGATGGCGGCTGAAACCAATATTATGGCGGAAGATGCGCAAAGAGACTTAGGTAAAACATTCATAGATGACACCGTCATCCGATTACTTATCTATACATTTATCTGTACATATAATAAATAGAAATCAATTGTCATGCGTTAGTCTCAAAATAGCTAGACCGATATAATCATTTAAAAGTATATTATTGATGATAGCAGTAATCAAATCATGTTAGAGGTGTATCATATATGACAGAAATTATTTATCAACGCATGTTAGGTTAGGTTAGGTTAGATGATAGCGATAAAAAATCAACTTCTTTTAGAAGTGTATCATAGATGATAGAAATAATCAACTCATGTTAGAAGTGTGATTGACTGGAAAATGCAGGTCGTCTCGATGACAAAAACAATGCAAACATTAATTTTACGGTAAATAAAAGCGGTCATGGGAATTTATTTTATAATTGTTCTGTTTCGTTAGTCATATTACATCTTGGCGAGTCTTGTCATTTACTGATGAATCTACGTAGGCTTCCGTTTAAAGCCATAATCTAATTATTATAGATGAAGCGCTGCCAGCGCTTCGAGCCGCGGAGAAAGCGCTTCAAGAGTTGAATCGTAACGACATTGTGGAGGTGAAAGCGCTGAAAAAGCCGCCCGCGGGGGTCGTACTTGTCATCGAGTCGCTTTGCGTCGTTTTCGACATCAAACCTGTCAAGGTAAAACATAAGCAAACTTGTCCACACTAATTATTTATTATTATATAAAAGAAAGATTTGATTATTTGTTTGTTTGTATTGGATAGACCTCGAAACTACTGGACCGATTTCAAAAATTCTTTCACCGTTGGGAAGCTACACTATCCCCGAGTGCCATAGGCTTTTTGAAAGACAGAAAGAAAAATATTTTATTACAAATATAAACACAAACAGTTACAAAATAAGGGCTCACCTCAGCATAATATTGGTCATACTAAGCGGTATGACCAGCGCTGGCCTTCAGATGAGCCCTTGTAGTCGATGGATGGATGGATGGATGTTTGTTACTCTTTCACGCAAAAATTACAGAACGGATTTGGATGAAAGTAGCTGAGACCCTAGATTAACATATAGGTTACTTTTTATCCCGAAAACATGTAGCGGGTAACACCGCGGGGCGCAGCTAGTAATAATATACATGCAAACAGACAAGCTTTTGCACTACAATATTACAATATTAGTATGGTACCATGTAAGGATGGTGTGAAATTTTATACATAAATAAATAATGTTGAATTATATGGATGCAACAGGAGCCGGGCGCGAGCTTCGGCGAAAAAGTGTTGAACTACTGGAAGCCAGGGTCACTGATGCTGACAGACCCAACCGCCTTCCTCGATTCGCTCATGAAATTCGACAAGGAATCAATCACAGAGGATATGATCAAAAAACTCAAACGATTCATCGCCAATCCGGACTACGAACCGGAAAAAATCAAGAAGGTACAAACTGCAGTTGTTGTAGCCTACTTTCTGCTTTTATTTTCTACGGCATGCATCTGTCTCTTTTCTAAGTTATTTATACATATCCTGTAAAACATCGTGCGAGCAACGTAAAATATTATATAACTTTATTACACACCAAAACAAAACACAACAACATACAAATATGAAACGTAGCATAGTAGCCCTTCCACTACTTTCTAGTACTCGACTGGCTAGCTACCATCCTTAGTTTGAAAAACTGTCCCCAAATACCTAACGGTGTATTCCGGCAGCCTCACTATAGAGCCAGGCTAGGTGTGTTTCACCCAACCATCATTTAACATCAGATAAGTTACCAAACAAAACAAAACACTTACCATCAAAAAAACTGCACGTTTTAGAGTTCTTAATTATTTTTTGTTTCGCCTTACATTTCTCACATCGCCAAACTAAACTTGTACAATGGTCCTTGTGCCCTTTAGGTGTCAAAAGCGTGCCAGTCGCTTTGCATGTGGGTCCATGCAATGTTCAAGTTCTACCACGTGAATAAGGGTGTCGCGCCCAAGAAAGCAGCGTTAGAACAAGCCACGACGGATTTGCGCGCCGTTGAAGGTACAATATATGGTTCTGACTCCTTTAGATTCTGCAGAAAAGAAACAGTTGAAGCGGCTTGCAGTAGGTAATTGTTTTTTTGTCATTTTCATTTGCGTCATCTAGTCCCAAACTAAACTTGTACTATGGCAACTTGGTGAATTTGATTCTCTCCGAAATTATGGACACAACTCGTATTGTATTCATAGAAACTAAATTGAGTGAAAAGGCAGGTGAACAACATATTATAACAGGTGAGGTATGGTCAAACATCAAACCAGTCATTACAGCCCTCATTATCTGCAAAAGTTGTAGTTTGTTTACTAAATTAATAATTTTAATTTAATTTTAATTTTAATCTTCCAGCCATGCTAGCCGCCGCGAAGGCTAAAATGAAGGCCCTTCTCGAAGGTCTAGCCAAACTTAATTTATATTTACAAGAGAAGGAGGAAGAGAAACACAGAATGGAGGAAGAAATATCTCAGTGCCTGGCGAGGATGGATCGCGCTAATCGGTGATTTATTATTATGTACCCTATTGTCGATAAGATTGTCACTGAGGTCAGATTTGAGGAGCTGAATTCCCATTCAATTCCCTCGAATCACTGATGAGATCATCGGTAAAGACCGTGGTTTGGTGTGGCCCACACCGTTGGTAAAAGGGAAATGCTCGCGGTATTTCTCAAATATATTAGACTAAAGAGTAAATGCAAAAGTCTTGGTGGAAAGTCCGTCTGATTGGTGCAAGTAGGGGGATTTTAGTAGATGTTATCTCAAATAACTTGGCTGTACTCTAATTTAGCGAGAAAGATTTTCTGTTGACTGTCTTTCCAATCAGAGTGATGTTACAATGTCTTAGGATAAAATCCTTTCAGTCCTAAATACTGCACCCGATTGGATAGTTTTTCTAGATGCGTATGAAAAATATTACAAAATTCCTAAAGGACCTATCAAGGCACTGTACGGGTTTCCGTCCTTGTAACGCGATGGGCCCGGCACAGCAATAGGCACAGCAAAAGGCAAAACTTCTTAGCATACAATGGTGTATGCTAAGAAGTTTTGCCTTTAGAAGCTTTTAGTTCTTTCAGAGTATCTTGTTATGTTTATAGATTACTACACGGCCTGTCGAGTGAAAGAGTGCGTTGGATTCAAACCATCCACGATCTGGCGGTTGCTAACGTAAACCTTATTGGGGACATCCTTATTAGTGCATGTGAGTTTAGATAAAATCTCTTCGACAAAACAAACATAATTGTTTGATTTCATGTGCTTTTTATTATTAACTTATAATGTTTGTGTATAAGTTTGTTTAGGTCAAATCATGCAAGAATTATAACCATTTTGTTTTGTTTGCTGAGATACAGTGTTACGCGAAAGTTTGTTTCATACCACAACAGCACCGAATAGTTTACTTAGATTATATTAAACTAGTGCAACAAAACCACCGTAGTCAAAAGTAGCATTAGTAACACTAGCTTGTCTACAGGTGCAGTCGGATACATCACGCCTTTTACTGAAGAGTTCCGGAGGGATTTGCTGGGGCAATGGATTCATCACATGAAAGTTAGTACTTTGCAACTCACAAATGCTCACAATAACTTGACTATTATTTTTTTTCAATGTCAAAAGAAAGGTATTCAAAGTATCAATTTTCTGCTCTAAAAACTAATAACCAATATATATGGTTTACAACATGAATGTGGTGTTAATGCGTATGAAAGTGGGACCGTATACCTTTAGTTTGAGTAAGTAACATTGGGTTCTTCAAAAAGCGTTTTAATAGATTCTTAAAAGGTCGGCAACGTATTTGTAGTGCCCCGGGTATTGCAGATATTCATGGGCGACGCTGATTGTTTACCAGGCAAACCATCTGGTTGATTGATTCGAGGCATAAAAAAAAAGTAAGCACAGCTCGCTCTCGCTCTCGCTCTCATATGCTTACGTTAGCTTTACTATAATTTTATATAAGTTTCTTTATTGGTATTCATGTCTAATTGTCTATCATAGTTTTCTGTTATAATAATTTATATGAATTAACAAATATTGATAACGTGATCATTGCTCAACCCCCACGTCTCGTCCCCTTCATCTCCTGTGTCATCTAAAACAAATAAAGACAACAACGTTACCTTGAGGTTACGTAATACTTGAACAATCATAGTAATAATAAATTGGGATTAAGTTTTCAACCTATAATTAATTATTTCTTTTTAGGAAGTCGGTGTGCCGAATACGGAAGGTGCCGATCCACTTTCTGTGTTGGGTGATCCTGTCGTCATAAGGTACCTATTTATTATGTTTCTCAGTTTAATTAACTTTTTTCCTCCGTTATAAATGACCTGTCCATGATTATTGCAGCGGTACAGAACAAAATAAAATCCAGGATATCTCTAATTCTTTTGTAACATTCGATGGTTAATGTCACTAGCCTGCAAATTTGCTAGCTGCAGAATCCTCATTATGTTATGGCGTGATCATAGGCCGAGCCACTATACATACTGCTATAGATACAACGGTAAATCTGGTTATTCTTCAGGCTATTTTATAGTGTTATACGGCGTGATCTAGCGACGTCACTTTTTGTACGTCTTTCAATCTATTTTGTCTTTACGTTGATCACTGTGTGATACATAAAGTTCAAGTCGGGTAGATGGTGCTTCTTTTGACGTGAATGAGTCTTTGATTTCAAAGCGATTCAGAAAGCTAATGATAATAAAATCAGGGCTTATAATTTGGTATTGCTACATATCTATCATCTCCATCTAAATTTAATTACACCACTCGATAAGTATGGATCAAAGCATTTGTTACGTCGGGTTAGGACTTGGCACATGGAAATCCAAAGGAATTCTTAGCAAGAACGTACACGTTTTTGCACACACACGTAGATACACATGGCAAAATCCACGACACGCCTCACGCCAATTTTTTTTTGGTTTTTCGTTTCTTGATGAAATCCCGTGCAATTGCTGAAATAACAATCATGGCTTACCGTCCTTGTTCGCAGGACATGGCAGATGTACGGTCTTCCTCGGGATCCACTCTCTGTTGAGTCGGCGGTGCTGATGTGGAACTCACGTCGCTGGCCGCTCATTATCGATCCGCAGACGCAAGCCAATAAATGGATCCGTGCCATGGTGACTTCACATGACTATAACTATTATCCCACTAGTATAATATCTGCGTCAGTGTCATTTTACAACTCATTACTATGACACTAATCTAATCTCTACCCTGGATCAACCTGTTTTTATAAGCCGTCCCTCGGCTAGACGCGGGTCTCCTATCATTGTGAGAAGGATAATGCCAAGGCACACCACTCTGACCACATGTAACCAATCTGACCACTTGTACACGTGGGAACAGTGGGAAACACAGCGGGGTGCAGCTAGTCTATACTATTATAAACAGGAAAGATTTGATTGTTTGTTTGTTTGTATTGAATAGGCTCTGAAACTACTGGACCGATTTCAAAAATTCTTTCAACGTTGGGAAGCTACACCATCCTCGGGTGACATAGGCTACTTTTTATCTCTGTATTCCTACGGGTACGGAAACTACGCGGGTAAAACCGTGACGCGTCCGCTAGTATATTGCATAAAATAGCAGGTAGCAGCAAGGTGCTGCCTATCATACGTCGTTTGTTGCTCTGGAAAGGAGAAACAAGAAAAACAAATTACAAATATTTAAAACTTACATTAATGTTACAAGTAAAGAAGTTTATGCATGTTCTTTTGAAATTCCGTTGATAGTTTTATTAATTGCAGGGTAAACTGGATGGTTTGGTCGTCGTCAAGCCAAACGACAGAGATCTACTGAGAAACTTTGAGTCCGCATTGAGGTTTGGAAAGCCTATACTGCTGGAAAACGTTGGACAAGAACTTGACCCGGCACTGGACCCAGTTCTAAAGGTGAGTCTGAAATGACTTGCTCACTTGTGTATTTTCAAAGAATGTAGTTAGTAAACAAATATAATACAAAAATATTTATTTACCAAAATATACAAACATCATAATGGTATTATAATAGGGGACTATTATAATACCATTACCACACTAGGGCTAGCCTGTATCGCGGGAAGCTGGAACCGTTTACAAGACAAAATGATTTAGAAGAGAATTTTTGTACTATTTTGACTATGTAGATTGATACTAATGAATTAATAAGCAAGGTATGCAGTAAAGTATATATTTACAGGAAATTGGTGGTGTTTTATTCATAAAGTGACGAATTACAAGCACTAGTGTGGGAAAATGATATAATGTGGTGAAACATGATTTTTCGTGTTGCTTCCAAAACTCCATCGAAGCTTTATAGTAAAATTGCCCCTACTTTACTGAAGCATGACTGGACTCGACTGACGAGGACTATACTTGACCAAGACTGAACTTTGACTATAACTAAAGCTACGAGGCAACTTATTTAACTTATGAAACTTGAAAATGTAAAACACTTGACTCTGGCAAATGCTCAAAATGCGACGCCAAACCCAAAGAAAAAAAAACATAACCTAATTAATTATAATACATATTTTAAAAGACTGTTGTAATTGGCGATTGCCGTATTAGTCTAAATAAATATAATTATAATAATACCTATTGATAAAATAATTTCAAATTTCAGCGCCAATATTTCCGTCAAGCTGGTCAATGGGTACTCAAAATGGGAGATTCTTTGATCCCTTTCATGGCAGGGTTCCGGCTCTACATGACCACCAAGCTCCCGAACCCAAGATACACACCCGAGACTTCAGTCAAAGTACAAGTTGTCAACTTCGCTTTGGTGCCTAGGTATACAAACCTAAACTAGCTCTATATTTGACTACATGGATATTATTAACCCTCGACGCAAAAACGACGGGTGTCTCATTAGTTTGACGTGTCTGTGTGTGTGAATGTATGTCTGTCTGTGGTATTGTAGCTCCGGAACGGATGAAACGATTTTGTTTTGTTTTTTTTTTGTTTGAAAGGTGAATTAGTCGCGAGTGTTCTTAGCTATGTTTGATGATAATCGGTCCAAGATGGCCGCCGCCACAAAATGGCGGATTACATATTTTTTCACAACTCCCCCAATATGGGAATCAAATGAAAGGCTTGACTAGTAGAATAATATACACCTGTCGGGGGTTTTTCAATAGTTTTTTTTTTGCTTGAAGCTATATTTTCTCAAATTTAGAAAGTTTACTAAGTATATAAATAAAGGCGGAGAAAGACGATGCTTATATTGGAGAATATGTAACAAACTAAACAGAAGTTTCGGCAGCCTAGTTGAGACTGTCTGGCTTCCAATGTATAGGTCCTAGGTTCGAATTCCACGGCACGCACTTCTGCCTTTTTTGAGTTATGTGCATATTACCGCTGACTTCAAACGATAAAGGAAAACGTTGTGAGGAAATCATGTATGTACATGTCAGATAGTACATAAAAAAAAGTTTTCTAAGATGTTTAAAGTCTGCTAACCCGCACTTGGCTAGCGTAGTGGACTATGACCTTACCCTTCTCACAGTGATAAGAGGCCTGTGTGGTACAATTTATAAAAACAGGGTTTATTCGGATTCAAGCTTCCTAATTTAAATTGAAACTTTTTTTATTGCCCATCGGCAGCGGTCTAGCGGAACAGCTGCTATCCATAGTAGTGGCCCAAGAGCGACCAGATTTAGAGGAGCTCCGAGGGCAGCTGATTGTATCTCGCGCTCAAATGGCTGCACAACTGGCTGAAATGCAAGCGGATATCTTGTATGGGCTGTCGAACAGTGAGGGAAGTCCGGTCGACGACCTGCCGCTCATTCTTACGCTTGAAGCTATAAAGATCAAGAGCGCTGAAATATTGGTGAGCTAGTAATAATAATTGAAGCCACATTTAAGTTAACGCTCTAAGAAAAACGCTCTGGCAACGCAACGAACAGAAATTCCGATGCATAGGTAGTTATAAAGAACCCTAAACTCTCCGCGGCAGCAGAGGATTTTTGTTTATGGTTTACTGGCTTTTACAAGTGTTTGTAACACAGCTCATAGCTAGGATGTTTGGTGTATGCTGAATACACTTTCAATTAAATGAAAAATACATGTATAGTGTATCGGGAGTATTAGGGACAACACTCTCGAAAACGAAGTGAGGTGATAGAACTGGTGTGAACGAAGTGAAGTTCATGAAACAATAAAATTATACTATGTTCTATTTTTACTGTCCTTGATTTGTCTCTGTTTGTTTTTTGTGTTTTGTGTGTAACGGAAACAAACTTTCTTTCTTTGTTTCAATTGTGCCGTCAATGTTGTCGTCTAGATAAAAGTAGAAGACATAGAGCGCACGACGTTGGAGATCGACGAGGCGCGCGGCGGCTACGTGCCAGTGGCCAACCGCGGCCAGATCCTGTTCTTCTGCCTGTCTGGCATGGCCAACGTGGATCCCATGTACCAGTACTCGCTCGAGTGGTTCGTCAAGCTGTTCGTACGCAGCATGGCTGAGACTGAACCCAACGGTAAACTCATTCAACCATAATGAGCAATTTTTTTTTTTATGGTTGTGGTAAAAATCATTGATTGATTCCGGCGTTACTTTGCGAAGTTCAATTTAAATCCTGGTCACTGTTGTAACTGAAACGACTGTTAAGCGGAAATAAACTAAATATGTATATCTTGAATATTTAAAAAAAATCTGCTTTCCAAATTTCATCCAAGTTATACAACTTTTGCGTTTTAGTTTTATTATCTGTATGTCGCATGGTCAAATCACATTTTATATTTCATGTTCCACAGAGGATATCGTTGAACGAGTAGAAATAATCATCGACCACTTCACATTCCTCCTCTACCAGAATGTGTGTCGGAGTCTCTTCGAGCGACACAAGCTGCTGTTTGCCCTCCTTCTGTGCATTCGCATATCCATGGACAAGGGGATCATTAGAGCGACAGAGTTCAATTTCCTGCTAAACGGTGCTGCTATCGAGCAGGTAAAAGTACCATTATTATAAATGAGATTAATTGGTTAGCTTGATTCCATTTTCATCAAAAACACCTTTTTTATATTGAATAGGTTCGCATTTAACCACATCCTGCCTGATGTGAAGCAACGATGCGGTCTAGGATGGAACACGCTTACCTAGAAAGAACCTGTTTGCACTTGATTTGAAGACACTCATATTGTACTTTTTGGGAAATACAGACTCCAGCAAAGAGTTCCACATCCTCGCTGTGTAAATAAAGAATGTGGTCTCAAAGCGCTTAGTGCGCACATGGGGAACATCCACCATGTACGGGTGTCGCCTCAGTCGCGTTTGTCTGGCCGTCCGGTAGTAAAAAGGGGCAGGGGGAACTAAGTCGTGCAACTCCAAGGCACAACCTCCGAAATGTATCCGGTAGAAAGCCGACAGACAGGCGACCTTACGTCGATGCTTGGGGTTTTGCAGCCGAGACTTGACCAAAGTGTCATTGCCTATCAACCTCGCCTCTCGTCTGACTCCAGTGCCTCAAGCTGGAAGTTGGCAAAGCTGTCCCACAGGTGCAAACAGTACTCCATACACGACCTATCCTGTGCTTTGTATAAACAAAGCAACTGTTCTGGTGTGAAGTACCGTCTTACCTTGATAGATAGATAGATATTCTTTATTGACATAAAAATAAATCTATTATTATGCGATGGGAATAATAATGATTTTGTCCATGTACTCGTCCGGTTTTACATAGGCATTTCTTGGTGCAGAAATGCAGTGTTAATTAGATTAGTATTTAAAAGTAATAAGAGCTGTATAGAGGCTAAACAAATTTAAGCTGTAAATGGGTGTCGTCAAAAGTTATTTTTAATTAGCATAAAATAGTAATAAGTTATATAATCAAAATATTAATAAATAATGTTTATTTGTTTTTTGGCAAGGCTGCCTAGCTTTTTTGCAGCTGAAACTGACCTCTAATCAGTGGAACTTGCTTTCCGAATAGGTCTGTATTCCCCGATAGATACAATTTGAATGCCTTCAAGTCACAAGTGTAACAGTATTTTTTAGGTAAGCGTCAGTCGTAAATGATTGTAGATGACGGTAGACCGCAAACCTATTTATTAACAAAAAAAATTGAGGCATTTATTGCAACTTACTCCTAGATGGTGTGATGGTTCGCACTACCCATTAATTTTCATACGGAATCTTAGTTGAAAGAAGCCCACGTTTATAGCCAAAAATATGGTCGGAGTATCTGATTATAACTAATTAAACGTGAGTTTACGCATAAGAAAAACAAATATGTGTCATAACCACGTCAGCTTTCATAGTAAAATAACTGTATATTTAGATAATAATAATATTTTGATGTCAAAATTATGTACAGGTATGGTTTTGGCATATTTGTGTTATATTTCTTGATTGTACATTCGGTTTAAGTAAATGTTATCTATGTTAATAAAAGTGATCTGAAGATGTAACTAAACGTTTCATCCTTTTTGTATTCCAGGAATACGAGAACCCGGAGCCGAAGTGGATATCTCTGCGCATGTGGCTAGACATGATGCAGATGGCAACTCTTGACACTATGCGACGCTTTGTCGAGGAATTCCCCCAGAACACAAAATTCTTCAAGACTTTCTACGACTCTATGAATCCGCACAAGTAACACGACCCATTGAAACTGTTTCACTTTTTTTTTATGGTTGACAGGCTAGGTGTTTGACCACAGCTCACCTGATGATAAGTGACGGTGTGGTCGAAGATGGTAAAGCACACCTAGCCTGAAATGGAACTTTTATACTAATTTCTGAAGGTAAGAGATAATGCCTGTCCGACATGTAATTAGTAAGGTTCATAAAAGCTGCCAGCTTAATACGTGTACTTAGTAAGGTTCGTAAAAGCTGCCAGCTTAATACGTGTAGGTACTTAGTAAGGTTCGTAAAAGCTGCCAGCTTAATACGTGTAGGTACTTAGTAAGGTTCGTAAAAGCTGCCAGCTTACTTATTAAATACGTGTACTTAATAAGTTTCGAAAAAGCTGAGTGGCCAACTTAGATGTCACTTAAGGCTTCTGATATTATCAAAAATGACTAGTACAACCAATTAAACATCTCATCTGACCAATAATAAGTAGCAAATTCCCCTCGTAATCGGATTTGTCGACATCTGGTATTACAATAGATAAAATTATGTAATTTATTGTAACTTTCATAATGATTGTAATGTTATTAAAACTACATATTTTTAAGTTTAGTGTAGTGCGATACTAAAATAAACCTAAGCACATCAAATTTTCAGATTGCCATATCCAAAGCCATTAGACACCCAACTAGATCCATTCCAAAAGCTGTTGGTGCTCAAATGTATGCGCCCAGACAAGCTAGTTCCAGGATTACAGGTTAGTTTTCAAGTACTTTGTCATAAGTTTCAAATTAGAGTTTCTTCAATAACACTACAATAATATAAAACAAAGTCGCTTCTCGCCATCTGTAAATGTGCTTAAATCTTTTACGCTTTTAATCTACGCAACGTATTTTAATGCAGTCCAAATAGGGTAGATAGAGTAGATAGAGTAGATAAATGGTATAATTCACTCTAGGCGATATTATTGACAATATTTTTTACATTGAAATACCTTATTTTGACATTTTTGTGTTGACATGATTTTAATCCGTGTTTTAAAACTCATTTAATGACATATTTCAAATTTTGAAGTGATTTCAACTTCAACTAACATTGGTGTTATCAATAAAATATTTGTATAAGGCCGCCGCTGTACGCCATAATTATGTTTATTAATCTACTAGCTACGCCCCGCGGTGTTACCCGCTACATGTTTTCGGAATAAAAAGTAAGTCTATGTGTTAATCCAGGGTGTCAGCTACCTGCATACCAAATTTCATCACAATCTTATTCTACAGTTTTTGCGTGAAAGTAACAAACATCCGTCCATACATCCATACTCGCAAACTTTCGCATTTATTATATTTGTAGGATGTTGTTTTTTTTTTTTATTCTTTATCTCTTTTTATGGTTCCGTACCCAAAGGGTAAAACGGGACTAAGACTCCGCTATACGTCCGTCTGTCACCAGGCTGTATCTTATGAACTGTGATAGTTAGACAGTTGAAATTTTCACAGACGATGTATTTCTGTTGCCGCTATAATATAAAATATTATATTGTGTAACTTTGGTCTTCTGTCTGTCAGGACTACGTTGTGCATGGACTGGGTGGGCGGTTCGTGGAGCCGCAGCCCGCGGACCTTGCAGCGTTGTACGCCGAGTCTGACCCCTTCGCGCCGCTCATCTTCGTTCTCTCCACTGGCACCGATCCCGCTGCAGGTATTGTGGACTTTATCACTAAAACTAGCATTATAAAACAAAATTAAATTAATTATTGTTACAAATCCTACTTCCCATTAATATTACAAATGTGAAAGTTTGGATGGATGGATGGATGTTTGTTACTCTTTCACGCAAAAACTACGGAACTGGATGAAATTTGGTGTGGATACCTATCTTCGTGTGTAGCGTGTAAAGCGTGTTCCATCTTCGGCCACATCGTCGCTTTCCACCAGGTGAGATTGTGGCCAAGCGCATGCCTAGTCCGATGTAAAAAATAATTGAAACGGCTGATACTACGGCCCTGCTTCGCACAGTCAAAAGTCTCTTAGCAACAATCACGATTGTGTAATTTCCGTTCTATTGTAGTTTGCGGGTAAAATAATATTGGAAAAGGCAAGTAAATCCTTACATTACGACATTAGTATCTCTATACATATAAGCATCCTTCGGGATGATTGTATTTGGAATTCCGACTACCATGGTATCTATAGAACCTTGATAATTTGGAGGAAGAATGTTAAAATGCTTTAAGCCAAAATTTAAAAAACATGTAAGTTTTTAAAATGTTTGACAAGCTAGGTGATGACTAGGATTATGTCCTAGGTGCTTAACCACAGCTCGGGGGAGTTTTGGCGGGAACGCGGGAAGAGTCGTGTCGCTCCGTTGTATTTTTTTCCAAAACTTGTGTTTTGTCGAGTGTTTATGCATAAAAATGGTGGTGTTTTATTCATAAAGTGCTGAATTATATGCGTGAGTGTGGGAAAATGATATAATGTGGTGAAACATGACTTTTCGTGGTGCTTCCAAAACTCCATCGAAGCTTTATAGTAAAGTTGCCACTACTTTACTAAAGCATGACTGGACTTGACTGACACAGGACTGGACTTTGACTATAACTAGCTACAAGGACACTTATTTAACTTTAGTAACTTGAAAATATATCAATACTTGACACTGGCAAATGCTAAAACGCGACGCCAAAACCAAAGAAAAAAAAAAAAAAAAAAAAACCACAGCTCGCCTGATGTTAAGTGGCGGTATGGTCGTCGAACATGGTAAAGCATTATCTATCTAGCTTAGAATAGAACTGGCTCTCAAGTGAGGCTGCCGGTGAACACAGTTAGGTGATAGCGGCAGATTTTCAACTTGAGGGTGGTAGCTAGTCAGCCGAGTAGGAAATACCCTACCACCATGCTAACGTTTCCTTGCAATGTTTTTTCGGCAGTTCAAGCTCATTGTTGGGTTTGATACCACGTCCTTAGGCGTGTGAACCGACCGCGCTAAGCACTAGTCCCAAAGCAGCCTATCACAGTAAATTTATGTTTTCTTTATCAGATCTAATGAAGTTTGCGGATAAGATGAAGATGGGTAAGCGGTTCGAGAGCATATCGTTAGGGCAAGGTCAAGGTCCCTTGGCTGAAAACATGATGCGAATTGGCTGCGACTTCGGCAACTGGGTCTTTTTCCAGGTACATCTGTCTTCTTGTCTGGCAAAACTAGTTATTTCTTAAATCCTACTTCCTACTAATATTATAAATGCGAAAGTTTGTAAGTATGGATGGATGTTTGTTACTCTTTCACGCAAAAACTACTGAACGGAAAATTTGTTATGGAGGTAGCTGAGACCCTTTACATATAACACATACTTTTTATCCCGAAAACATGTAGCGGGTAATACCGCAGGGCGCAGCTCTAGTTACATATAAAAACGGCTCAAAATGACCCAGACAGAATTTTAAACTTGACAATATTATTAAGGTGGTACGATTTCCATACAAATCAATTTTTGCCATTTATGGACAAATGGAGCACAATTTTACAGTGAAATCACAGCTACTGGCATTTATTTTGGTCATTATTTTCAGTAAATCACAATAGCTTGAATGAAACGGTAGATTATAAGCATAATCTACTGTTTTATCCAAAAATCATAAATTCATAAATTTGATTTTATGCTAATAGTCTACTGTTTTATCCAAGTTATTGTGATTTACCGCAAATAAAAACCTAAGTAAATGCCAGTAGCTGTGATTTCACTGTAAAATTGTGCTCCATTTGTTCATGAATGGCAAAAATTGATTTGTATGGAAATCGTACTACCTTAAGTAACAGCATTCGTACTAATAAATGATTCTTTCTTTCAAAATTACAAGATTATTTATAACGTTTCCAGAACTGTCACCTGTCTCCATCGTGGATGCCGGTGCTGGAGCTGAACGTGGAGCAGATATCGCCAGAGCTCGTCCACAAAGACTTCCGCCTGTGGCTTACCTCCACGCCTTCGCCCCACTTCCCGGTGGCCTTGCTGCAAAATGGTGCTTCCTTTCTTTTTCTTGTTCCCATATTTCTGTACATCTTTCATTATTTCTATTAAAACTGAATGCTTTATTAACGCGCTATTATAAAATTAAAATAAACAAATGTCGCAGGACATTACACACAGCGCCATCTGACCCCAAACTAAACAAAGCTTGTACTATGGAAGTCAGATAACTGATAAAATACTTATATGAGTAATGAGCGCCAAGGCAGTGATGCCCTGGACTTTGTTTTGTTATTCAAAGTTCTGTGTATCGCTGCAATGGTCATGGACAGGCGTTATCTCTGACCATCAGGAGAGCGTCTCGTTCGTCTCATTACTTTTTACATTAAAAAATATACTTTTTTTTAAATACATACTTATGATACATAGAGTACACCCAAACACAGAACAAACCTTTGTTTATACCACCATTTTTTGTTCTGGGTGAGAATCGAACCAGACTCTATCAATGAACCAACAGGGCTATCAAGCAACTATTTTTTTTTATGTTTGACAGGCTAGCTCACTAGATTAAACAATATTTTTTTTGTAATGTATGGATTTGGATGATTTTTTGTGTTTCTTGGTAGATCATACTTCAGAAGTCGAAGATCGCTTGATAAAATTTATATGGGAGCAGTTGTTAAAAAAATCTAAAAAATTGTATACCTACATCGATGATATTTTCGTTTCTTCCAAAACCTCGCTGTATTATTGGAGCAGTGCGTTTAGTTGGCCTAAGGGTCATGAAGACGGTTTTTTGAAATTGTAAGTTTATCTACTATTATACTAACAATAAAATTATATACTAATTTAGTCATTATCACTCAGGGTACAAAATGACGGTGGAGCCACCTAGAGGCATAAAGGCGAACTTACTAAAGGCTTTCATGAACCAAGTGCCGGACTACACCGATTATTTCAACTCTAACGAACCAAAACTGCCCAATTTCAAGGTTTCACACATCTTTATGTTCACGTAATTGTTAAGTTTAGTGTTCATATGTAACGAATGTAATCATCAACCACACTCTCACTTGCACACAATAGCCCCCAACAAACCTTACCCGACAACGCCTAGAAAAAGGTCACCGGATATTTGTGTTATCAATAAAATGTTTGTATTTGTATTTGAATATCACTAGAACAAAAGCAAGAGTATCCAACCTAATCAAACACCTAAGTAAAATAAATATGTCCTAAAATCACATCAGTTAGGATATATCCTTTTTTATCATGACTACAGTGGCTGTTGTTCTCGATCTGCTTGTTCCACGGCGTGGTGCTGGAGCGGCGCAAGTTTGGCCCACTCGGGTTCAACATCCCCTACGAGTTCACTGACGGTGACCTCCGCATCTGCATCTCGCAGCTTCACATGTTCCTGAACGAATACGCCGAGGTGCCACTTAAGGTGAGTGTTGATATAGATAAATAAATATTCTAGGACATTTCACAAAGCTCCAGCTGGCCCCAAACTAAGCAAAGCTTGACTATCTGAACCAGGTACCTAACTGATAGAGTACCTATCACCCCAAACTCAAGGGGTTTACTAGTAGCAACTCAGGAGTTCTACTATCCACTTCCTAGCTCCATCATTAGACCCTCGACACAAATTTATTGGACTCATCAAAACCAATCGTATCACCCCAAACTTAAGGGGTTTACTAGTAACTACTGAAGAGTTCTACTATCCACCTCCTGGCTACATCGTCAGATCCTTGATACAAAGTGCAATAGTATATTGGAGTCTACAAAAGGAATCCTATCACTCCAAACTATTTAGTGGTTTCTATTAAACCCCTCGAAGATTAACAAGAAGCCAATGAAGAGTTCTACTATCCACCTCCTAATTCCGTCATCAGATTAGCATCATAATATCAAATTATAGTATTGTTATCCAAACTACATATGCCTACAAAGTTTCATTTCTATACGACAATTAAAAGTAAGTTAAAATTGACTTCCTATATTTTGTTTGTTCCAAAACTTGTTAAAAAAAAGTGGCTGACGCTAGAAAGTAAGAAAGTTATAGTTTCCCGTTTATCAGCCAATAGGTAACGTCTCATAATTATGCCAGATGCTTACCTACACGGCGGGTCACATCAACTATGGTGGGCGAGTGACTGACGACTGGGACCGGCGCTGCCTGCTCTGTCTTCTCGCTGACTACTACAGCTCCACAGTTCTCTCCGACAAGTACTACTTTGACGAGAACGGCTCTTACAAACAGGTGACAAACATATACGACCTGGATTTTGACTGGGAAAGACGGTCCCCTGCTGTTAGCTGAGCGAATATACTGGCCAGAAAATTTAGAGGTTGCTCGTGGGAGGCTATAACCCTGTTACCTACTACACAATAACGCTTTTTTTTTGAGCGGCTAGGTCTTTGACCACATGGAACTGGCTCTCATGTGAGGCTGCCGGAATACAACGTTAGGTGCTTGGCGGCAGATTTTCAACTTGAGTGCGGTAGCTAGGTAGCCGAGTAAAAGAAAGTACCTTACCAACACGCAATGATTTCTTCACGATGTATTCCCTAACCGGCAGCTCAAGTTCACTGTTGGGGTTTGAACTCATGCTTTTTGGTGCGTTAAT
Source organism: Biston betularia (assembly GCA_905404145.2). Taxonomy (NCBI): domain Eukaryota; kingdom Metazoa; phylum Arthropoda; class Insecta; order Lepidoptera; family Geometridae; genus Biston; species Biston betularia. The sequence continues at coordinate 2,083,236 of FR989883.1, forward strand.
CGACCGCGCTTACCACAGAGCTACCATCGTTACGCTAAGATTTGTTGTTGCAGCAACCTTCAAGCTTGAATATCGAGGATTATTTGAAGTACATCAGGACTCTGCCGTTGAACGATGACCCATCCCTGTTCGGGCTCCATCCGAACGCCAACATTAGCTATGCCATGGCCGAAACCAATACTTGCTTGAGTGAGTACAATTAAATTATTATTTTTTTAACTCATTGCAATATATATAAAACACTTTTCTTCTGTTGTGTAGGTACGTTGCGTAATTTGCAGCCGAAGGAAGTGGCGGGCGCAGCTGGCATGTCCGCAGAAGAGATGACTGAGCACGCCGCCAAAGATATTTTGAAGGTTCTACCGCCTTCGCTCGACACTAAGTACATTTTAGAGACGTTAGTATCTTTCTCATTTGCTTTACCCCAAACAGAGGAGCTAGCTTGTTAATTTGTGTAATTTAGTTACATCTCTAGATAGTATAAAACAAAGTCGCTTTCCGCCATATGTACGCTTAGATCTTATAAACTACTCAACGGATTTTAATGCGGTTTCCATCAATAGACAAAGTGATATAAGAGGAAGGCTCATAAGTATAATACATGTATATGTACCACATTAGTATCTACATTGCACCCGTGCGAAGCCGGGGTGGGTTGTTAGTTCTACATTAACGACAGAAAAATGTATACAATATATGTAACTGCCTTATACCTACTGGGTTTCTCCTCCGCAAACGTGTTCAACAGACTAGACTGCATCTTCGGTTAACATCAAAGATATGGTGGTCAACCGAAAACCTATTTGAAATATTTAAAAAAAACTGCTTTTATATGCAATTTCTATGAAACAAACAACATCGCAAAATAAAAGCAAAAATTGTTTAAAAATGTAAGAAATTGTTGAGAAACTGTTACGGAACACATACATTTATTTTCAAATGAGACGAACGACACGCTCTCCTGATGGTAAGAGATAACGCCATAATAACCATTGTAGCAATACACAGAACTTTGAGTAACAAAACAAAGTCCGGGACATCGCTGCTTTGGCGCTCATTACTTTGAGACTTTCGATGGTTAGTCCCAACAGCCCAGTGATTCCTCTAGCTGCTTCATTTATGTTGTCCAGGTACCCGGTGTCATACAAGGAGTCTCTAAACACCGTGCTGATGCAAGAGGCTATACGATACAACAGGCTATTGGGTGTCATCAACAACTCTCTCAAGTTAGTAATTAATTTTTGTTTTACCTATGCGAGACTAGTCACGTTTAATTATATCAGATACTCTGACTATAGTCTTCAAGTTACGAGTGAATCGGTTTCGTACTGAATGTTCGATCGCATCTGCGCTTAAAATGAGGCGAGATGACGGTCAAACTCAAAAGGTTATCTACACTATTATATAGAGGAAAGATTTGATTTTTTGTTTGTATTGAATAGGCTCCGAAACTACTGGTCCGATTTCAAAAATTCTTTCACCGTTGGAAAGCTACGCTTTTCCCTGGTGACATAGGTTTTTATCCTTGTATCCCCACGGGAATGGAAACTACGCGGGTGAAACCGCGAGGCGTCCGTTTGTAGTACATTTAATAAAAATGTAGGGATCTGATATGATATTATTTAAACAGGGACCTGTTGAAAGCCCTGAAAGGTCTGGTGGTGATGTCTGAAGCTCTAGAGAACATGTCCAACAGCCTGGCGCGGAACGCCGTGCCCGTCATGTGGAGCTCTAAGGCCTACCCGTCGCTCAAACCGCTCGGTCAGTGTCACGATAAAAGGTCATCGTCTTCTTGTCCTTATCCCACCAGTGGCGTCGACGCATCATGACTGTGAAAGAGAGAGATTTCTTCGCCTCGCACTAAGTCGTCATAGTCATAGCATTTTACTGATATAAAATAAATAGATTAAATTTCAAATGTCAATTCGATATTTAAAATTAAATTAAAATTAAAAATAAAAATTCAAATTTGCAAAATTATTTATTTCTATAAATAATTCCAAATACATTTGTAACACCAATCGAAATTTATATGAATCAAATTTTATATTTAATCATATTGACATATTTTATATTTAAATACCTAATAAATAATCGTCTTATGTACTAAACATTTTTTTTTAAATTATATAAAATAATAATTAATTAATTAATTTAATACAAAATTAACAAAAAATATACAGTTTTTAGGACCATCATGTCATCGAACCGTCACATCTACATTATTCTTTCCATTATACGCATATGAAATAAATGAACAAATAAAAATGTGGGATAGTTTTAATTTTGTTCCGTGTCTTTATATTTCAGGAAAGATTAGTATTTTTGTATGTAACGAATAAACTTAAAAACTACTGGACTGATTTCAAAAACTCTTTCGCCGTTGGGAAGCTACACTATCCCCGGGTGACATAGGCTGCTTTTTATTCCTGTATTCCCACGGGAACGGGAACTACGCGGGTGAAACTGCGAGGCGTCCGCTAGTGTTGAATATAATGATTTCCTTTAAGCTTACTACACCCCAAGCTTATAGCTTTGTATATGTAGAGGTATAGATTGCATGTGATAATTTCCTTCTGCAGCGGCGTGGGTGAAGGACCTGTGCCTGAGGGTAACGTTCATGCAGGAGTGGGCGGACAAGGGTATCCCCAAGGTGTTCTGGATCTCGGGATTCTACTTCCCCCAGGCGTTCCTCACCGGCGCACTCCAGAACTACGCGAGGAAACACATCATCGCCATCGATACCGTCGCTTACGCTTTTGAGGTAGGTACTATTCATTCATGCCCTTTTGTAATCAACTACGGTATACAAGACTCAAACCTTTAGTATTCAATGGTATCAACATGCGATCACCGTGATGCCATCACCTTTAAATAAGTATTTACGCTTACCTTTCCTGCCCAGAGAGTTTGCTAGAACACTAGAGTGATGTCATTTCTTACAAATTCTGGTATATGATATTCTCTGTTCAGCCGCTGGGTGGTCCTCCGCCCAAGAAGCCGGACGACGGGTGCTGTGTGAGCGGCCTGTACTTGGAAGGTGCGCGATGGAACACCGGGGACATGTCTCTTGAGGAGAGCCGTCCTAAGGACCTTTACACCGGTCTGTAACCATCCTCGATATATGTTGATATTGCTCCAAGGAATCGCCTATTTTGACTTGACGTATTAGTTCATTCGGTACTGTGTTTGTAAACTATAGTTATGGCATATACATACGAACTTTGTCTGTATTTTAGAAATGTTTACGAAAGAAAAGAATTAAAATGTTTTAAGCTATTGCATAGCTTCTATCGCGGGCCTTGAGCGTGGAGCCCGAATCCAGAAATTCCGTAACGAAAATAACCTAACACCCCCCACTCCCACCGGCACAGCGGTGATACTTTTTAGTTTTGCCATCTATCGATGAATAGCAGAACTTTTAATGACTTTTTTGAAATATCACGCTTGTCTCTTTAGTTCAGCAACTTGCCTCTAGATGGCATTGGTTGTATCGGTGTAAAAATGCTATGCAATAGCTTTACCGCGGCAGTCTCCGAGTGCCACACGTCTTTTTTTTTATTTAGTAACACCTGTGTTATGTACACACAAAAACAACAAACAGTTACAAAATAGGGGCTCAACTCAGCATAACTCGTGATATTTATCTGACAAGTATGTAAAATATCAGTTATCTTATTATTAAAACTGACGTGATTTTGACACATTTTTGTTTCACTTATGCGGGATTCATCGTCATCATCATTATCTCAGCCGTAGGATGTCCACTGCTGTACATAGACACTATGAGATACATTAATTGTGACACTTTGGGAATTTTTCTAGAAAACCCGCCGCCAGATAAGAGTATATCCCAACCAGTCACACCGAAAGAGTGTTAATGTGATTGGTTGATGTTATTTCCTATCGAATCGCACCGTTATGTTGCAATTAGATTTTCCAGAAAGATTCCCAACGTGTCACACTTAATGTAACAGTGTGACTCCTTAGGTAGTTAAGTCCCTACCAATAAGCGTGTGACCTGTGGTATGATTAGGGATTGCAATCCAGAACTGTTTTCAATCCAGCGGGATTTCTGCTGGATTGACTTCAATCCGGCGGGATTCCGCAAAGTTTATACCTAACTTTTTTTTCAAATGTTTTTTGTTGTGGAACAATTAAATGTTTATTAAAAATCAGTAATATCTTACTAGACCTAATTGACTAATTATTTTACTGTTTTAGTTGCTACTTATTTATTAATCAACATTTCAAAAACAATAACAAATAGCAATATATGTTAATTTTGTTGTCTTTGTACTTTAGTTGACTAAAAATATTACTTTAATTTTTATCTGAGGTAATTATTATAATCAGTCTTCTTTATTTAGAGATTTAGAGTATAAAATTATGAGTTTAACCAAATGTCTTAAATTTTCTTATTAAAGTAGAGAATCAGAAAAGAAATACAGCAAATTTATGAATATCAACTGTCAATTTGCTTTTGTGCGTGCGATACAAAATTCAAAACAAACGACTGAAAGGCAACAATGTCGCGTCAATTCGCGTCGCACAACGCGCTGCGATGTGAATTTAGGTCGGGAAAGAATATGTTTGCGGGGTTTTTTTAATGGTTGACAGGCTTAGTGTTTGATCACAGATCACCTGATGTTAAGTGTAGGTGTGGTCGAAGATAGTAAAGCATACCTAGCCTGGAATCCTGCTCTCAAGTGAGGCTGCCGGAACACACCGTTAGATGCTTGGCGGTAGATTTTCAACTTGAGTGTGGTAGCTAGCCAGCTAAGTACTAGAAAGTACCCTACCACCATGCTATGGTTTCCTCACGATGTTTTCCTTCACCGGCAGCTCAAGCTCATTGTTGGGGTTTGAACCCACACCCTTCGGCATGCGAACCTACCGCGCTAACCACTGATCTATCATCGCCACAAAATTATTACTTGCGCACCCGCAGGCTGTTGCAGGATCCCACAGTTTCTAAAATTATGCTGGATACCACTTTGCTGGATTGCTATCCCTAGGTGTGATTGATTAGGAATTCGTTTTTATCACACAGAAATGGCCATTATCTACATGAAACCGGAGCAGAACCACAAACTCCAACAGGGCCTCTACGAATGCCCGACATATAAGACGCTAGGTACGTACTCACCAGTTATTCTTTGAGTGATCAGTTTGCTACATTTCATTGTCGAGAAAATGATACAAAGCATGTAAATTACTAAAGAAATCTATTGAGCGTGTCTTATTAAGACCGTTGAACTATAAGAAGTTAGTACCAATGAATACAATACATACAAGTAATGTAATATAGAATTATTTAAAATAATTACATGAACGCTCTAGCTTCGCCTCTCGGGTTCACCCAAGTTTTCCAGTATATGAAAACAAAAACTAAATACATGAAGTAGCAAATTTTTGTTCTTACAATAGAGTTTTGCCTTTAGTAAAAGTCATTCATAATGATGACGGCTAATGTATACCCAAAGTGTATAACCCTATATATACATATGTACGTTTACGGGATTAATTGTATGTTTGACGCAAGAAGGTCGGCTATGAGAAAATAAAAGATTCCTTGTTCGTCCCAGTTTCATAGTACGCTTTGGTTTTATACAATTAATTCTGATCAGATCTGTCTTGTCTGTTCTGAGGACCTAGAGAAAGTAACATTCGATATTTGATAACGCTAATAGAAAAGTCCAAATATGTACTCGATTGACATAGACTACCCACGTCACATATTGACACATGTCAATCCAATTTTTAGAAATAAGCAATTGTTTTTACGTTACTATGAGCGCTATCGCTAATTAAATGTTATTGTGTCTGGCCTCTCTGGTCTTGCCTGATCTGATCTGCTCTGATCTAATATTCTTTGTTTTCGTATTCCATTATAGTCCGCGCCGGAACACTGTCCACCACTGGGCATTCAACCAACTACGTCATGACGATAGAGCTTCCCACGCACAAGCCCCAATCGCACTGGATCAAGCGAGGCGTCGCGCTTTTCTGTGCACTCGACTTTTAATTTACTTAGGTGTCTGACTATGTGCTCGACATATACAATACACTATATAACTTAAAAGAAAAGGTAGACAATAGTTCTTGATCATAGATGTTATTCTATAGAGATGCTAAAAGGCTCGTTGCTTGACAATTTATTTTTATTAAATACAAGGCGCGACTTCACAAAATTTGGTAAAAAAAGTTTGATACATAATAAGTGTGTCATGGAATATTATATCGCGATAAAAGGTATCCTTTATCTTATTCTAGGTAATAAAATAGCTCAACTGTCATGAAACTATTGTTTATTTGTTACTTATACGTATTTCCTTGTGAACCTAATTCTAAAGTCAACGCGGATGATTGATTGATTAACTCTTTATTGTACACACTAAAAATAATACAATACAGAAGAAAGGAACTCAATTTACAGTTATAACAGCTGGCGATCTTGTCGCTAAAAGCGATCTCTTCCAGGCAACCTTACATGCAATACCATTTGGTTTTATACCTGTTAAGTTTAACTAAGTTTGTGTATGTTACCTTCACCAAGACTGTCAGTCTTTAACCATCTCTATCGAATATAAAGAGCCGCCATACTCAAAGTGTGGTCCGCGGAACCCTAGGGGTCCGCAAAGCCTCTGTGAGGCCTCCGCAAAAATACTGGTTGTAATGAAAAAAAAAACTAGAGTTAATATACCTACATCTAAATGTTCCAACATAAGGTTAAAAAATAACTGAAAGTGTAATAGAGTAGTAATGGAATGCATAATATGTGAGCGCGACATTTCAGCCAGGAGCATAGTCAACAACAGACAATAAAATATCAAATATTAAATAAATATTATTATATATATATATATTAAATATTATATATATATATATATATATAATATTTAAAACAGTTTTTGATTACTTTAGTGGTCCGTCAAATGTTTCGCTTTCAGAAAGGGCTCCGTCGCCAAAAAGTTTGAAAACCGCTGGTCTAGAGTTTTTTTTTAATGGTTGATATGCTAGGTGTTTGACCACAGATCACCTGTTGTTAAACTAGATTGAGAGCATTTCAGGGTCGATTAAAAATATTTTTTTGTTTAATGAGGAGGTTATAGTACGTGTATAGCTTTGGCAGTAAGTAGAGGACGATACAATTGCAAGAATTAATTATATATTTTTACAAAAGTGCTTTCAAGGAAAGATGAGACTGAAAAGCTATAATTAAGATTGAGAATTATTTTTTTAGGATTAAGTTATAACGTTGTATGGCTGAAAATAGCCCGACAGCGTGAGCAATTACTTATTTGTATAATTTTATGTTAATTTCTCTTTCAATTATGTTCATTTCATTATAATTATGATTCGTAATTATAATACTTTAAAAAAAATGTTAAAACTCAATTTCATCTATGCGTTTAATACCTATATTATCTTGTCAATAAATGGCTTTAACTATCAAATGGAAGTTTTATTTATTACAATTTAGAAATGTATGAATCATAGTGTTTAAGTGTACAAACACGCTGATGCTGATTGGTTACAAATATAAAAAAGTTGATAAGCACAGGTCAAAGTGTAAAGTTGAACGTTCGAGAGAGTCGTAATATAGGAATGGAAGACCGTTCCCGAAGATGAGCCAACAATACTAGCTGTTATTCGCCTGCTTCACTGGGTTTGTACCATCAAGTGTATCATCAAGCTTGTGGCGATGATAGCTCAGTGGTTAGCGCGGTCGGTTCACATGCCGAAGGGCGTGGGTTCAACCCCCAACAATGAGCTTGAGCTACCGGTGAAGGAAAACATCGTGAGGAAACCATACCATGGTGGTAGGGTACTTTCTAGTACTCGGCTGGCTAGCTACCACCCTCAAGTTGAAAATCTGCCGCCAAGCATCTAACGGTGTGTTCCGGCAGCCTCACTTGAAAACCAGTTCCATTCCAGGCTGTATTCACCATCTTCGGCCACACCGTCACTTAACATCAGGTGAGCTGTGGTCAAACACCTAGCTCGTCAACAATAAAAAAATAAAATATTTTTGTTATGAAAATATCGTCAGACGAAGAAGTATTTTTTTTTATGGTTGACAGTCTAGCTCTGACCACAGCTCACCTGATGTTAAGTGACGGTGTGGTCGTAGATGGTAAAGCACACCTAGTCTGGAATGGAACTGGCCCTCGAGTGAGGCTGCTGGAACACACCGTTAGATGCTTGGCGGTAGATTTTCAACTTGAGGGTGGTAGCTAGCCAGCCGAGTACTAGAAAGTACTCTACCACCATGCTATGGTTTCCTCACGATGTTTTCCTTCACCGGCAGCTCAAGCTCATTGTTGGGGGTTGAACCCACGCCCTTCGGCATGCGAACCTACTGCGCTAACCACTGAGCTATCATCGCTACAAAAACGTTGTCAATCATAAATCGAATATATTCATACAAAATTCCACTACTTGGACTTTACCTACTAAGTTTCTAATAAACTTAAACATAATAATCTATGAGTCAATTAGCAAATTGTTTGTTTGCGATAGCACTAATCAAGTAATGAGTTATTTTACTCCGGGTGACTGGTTTACAAACAGCGGACCTCATTAGCCTGGGTAGATAAAAGTGAGGATGTAGGTAGGTATGCAAGGACAATAGTTTAGAAACTATGATAGCTCAGTGATTAGCGCGGTCGGATCACACGCTAAAAAGTAAAAAAGCCAAAAATGATCCAAAAATGTACTGGGATTGACAAAATGCTGTCGACATTTTTTTTTTTTAATGTAAAAGTAATGAGACGAACGATGCGGTCTCCTGATAGTAAGAGATAACGCATGCCCATGACCATTGCAGCGATACACAGAACTTTGAGTAGCAAACAAAGTCCGGGGCATCGCTGCTTTGGCACTCACTACTTTGAGACTTTCGATGGTTAGTCTCAACAGCCCAGTAATATCAGTAGCTGCAGTCACCTTCAAACCGGAACACAGTAATGTTTACACACTACTGCTTGGCGGTAGAATATCTGGTACAGCGGTGGTACCTACCTAGACGACTTCCTGCTAAGGAGATCTACCACCAAGTGCGACATGTCACGTGAACAGCTTATGTGAATCTCGTACATTTTCGGCTTCTCTACTAGCTATCTTCTTCTTTGGTTTTGACGTCGTTTTTGAGCATTTGCCCCCTGGCACAAAAAACAACAACATAAATCACTTGACACTTCAAGTGATTTATGTTTTCAAGTTTCACAGGTTGAAGAAGTTGCATTGCTGTAGTTATAGCCGAAGTCCAGTGTTGGTCAAGTCCAGCCGTGTCAGTCAAGTCTAGTCATGCTTTAGTAAAATAGTGGCGATTTTACTATAAGCTTCGATGGAGTTTTGATAGCAACATAAAGTTTCACTAAATTATATCATTTTTCCCACACTCGTGCTTCTAATTCAGCATTATATGAATAAAACATCAATGCATAAACAGTCAAAAAAACACTGGTTTTAGAAAAAAAACACAACGGGGGACACGACTCTATCCGCGTTTCCACCAAAACCCCTATTAGCGTTATCGCTAATCGAATGTTACTTTGCCTTGGCCCTAAGGTCTAGCGATGACAGCTAACATCGTTCGACGTCGCCAAACATCTCTGGCCACATTTGTTCCTAGTGAACACGATCCTTTATTGAAACTGGCATACTTTCCGCGCTACAAGCGGCTCATAGCTATGGTTCAACAGTAATAGGCTATGGTTAATCATACTCATCATTGTATGGTCGTCAGCATCACGTGATTGTTAAAGTAGTTTCGCAGAAATACACACAAAAGATGTTGCGTTTACCCGTTAAAACAAAGCTTTTCTCAATTTTGACACACGTACCTACCACTTGAGTCATAGAAACAAAGTCTAAGTAAATAATAAGTACCTATAGCTTAACCCTAACGCCACTCAAATAATATAAATTAAGTGTAATGACTAAGAAACGGCGCGAAATAGTTGCGGAATTGGTCAAATAGATTCTACGTAAAATAAGAATCAACACATTCAAGGTTGTATGTACAATGAAAATGATTTAGTTATTAGATAGATAGATAGATAGATATAACTCTTTATTGTGCACATCATTATACAGTAAATAGTACAGAGAACAAAAAACCTTATTATCTAGTGACACAAGTGGCGGCCTTATCGCTAACAGCGATCTCTTCCAGGCAACCAAGAAAAGAAAAATACGATAGAAAGCTTAAGAAACAGACGGGAGATGTAACACTAATAAGAAATAAAAATAAAATAAAAATTAAACATAATATAGTAAGTATATAAAAAATAATCATTTGATTAAAACGAAATATCTACATATATAAACATGTATACACTCATAATACATATACAATATATATAGGCTATAATATACACATACATATACATATATACATTAAGATAAAATCAAAAGTAAAATAAAAACCAACATCATATTATGTATAACTAGCGACCCGCCCCGGCTTCGCACGGGTGCAATGTAGATACTAATGTGGTACATATACAAGTATTATACATGTAAACCTTTCTCTTGAATAATTCTATCTATTGGTGAAATTCGCGTATAATCCGTTCAGTAGTTTTTATGATTATCGCGAACAAACAGACGCGGCAGATGACTTTATTGGCCGGTACCGCAGCAACCACTAGGTCCGTGCATTTTAAATCTGTAATATCTTTGGAAATATTCATTTAAATTACATGCTGTAAAGGGCCATATTGATCTATATTAAATGGATAATTTAAGGTACTTAATTGGATAAAAATTAATGTTGTATTGCTTAAAATCACTTCGTAAATAAGCCATTTTTCCCCGTAAAATGTAAAGAATAAAAAATGGTTATTGTGGGTTATCCTTAAGAGATAGACATATACCATCGCGGACTTTTTTGTTGCCCTTGTTAAGGTGTACAATACTGTAGTACATTTTTTTGATTTATCTCGTGGGGGCTTCAGCCACCGTTTGCAATGTAAGCGCAAAAAAATGTGTTTATTTACGACATCACATTAGAAACCTCTAAATTTATCAGTGTTTCTCTACAATATTATGCATGTATTACACATATAAACCTTCCTCTTGAATCACTCTATCTATTAGAAAAACCGCTTCAAAATCCGTTGCGTGGCTTTAAAGATTTAAGCTTACCTACGGGACGGACAGACAGCGACAGCGACTTTGTTTTATACTATGTAGTGATGTAGTGTTAAGAGAGTATGAGCAGCTAAGCGATGCGCTCGAGGCGTAACGGAACTCGCGGAGTATGCCTACTAATAAAATCTATACTAATATTACAAAGGGGAAAGATTTGGATTTTTGTATGTAACGAATAAACTTAAAAACTACTGGACCTATTTCAAAAATTCTTTCAGCGTTGGGAAGCTACATTATCCCCGGATGACATAAGCTACTTTTTAGTCCTGTATTCCCACGGGAACGAGAACTACGTGGGTGAAACCGCTAGTGTATCAATAAGCGTAAATAATTAATGCTGCAATGTCCTGGGCTATTTACTGGCATTCAAGTTCTAGGTTTATACTTGGAGGTAGATCTCCTTAACAGGAGGTCGTCTAGGGTTTGTTTTTATATTGTAGTCGTCTAGGGTTTGTTGTCTAGGATATTGTTTGTCACGTTCCGAAAAATCATCGAACAAGTAACCGAAAATCTTTATGAGGTACGGTAGTAACTACGCGGAAAACAAATACCACTTACAACACTGATATCACAAACATAGTATAATAATGTGACTAAATAAAAAAGCGTCACGATAAGCGCATTTATATAGTTACAGTAATTAACGACACGTGTAAATATGTCCGCAATAAAACAATCCTTTTTGGAAATCCTTAGTATGCATTACTGATATTATGTAGGTAGGACCAGTCAAAACAATAGGCTGGGTGTGTTGAGTACTCTTAAATTAAATACAGAAGTATCTAACTTAATTTAAAGTTAGATACTTTTTTTACTCGACTGCTAAGGAAGGGTTATGTTTTTCGCGCGTATCTTGCATGTATGTAAATTTATTTAATACAAACCGCCAGTAATGTGAGTGCAATGTGTTTTGTGTTGTGTGTTGCAAAACTACATATTATAGAACACATGAACAAAGTGTCTTCCCCTTAATAGAGACAGTAAGAAAAGTGTCGATGGACGCATTCTTCGATTAGACTCTACTTAGCAATTTAAGTTAAAATTACTTATTAGTATCAACTAGGCTAGATTGTAATAACAATGAGGTATCTAACAACAAACAGATACATCATTAGAAGGGGAAAAAATACAAACCGCCGAATGGAATATGACAATAATCGTTAGATTCATCTCTATAACCCAAATGACCTTAGAGGGTGGTTTTTCCAAATATAGTATCCTTTACAAGTCAAATTGTATTTAAATTAAATTTAACTAGGAATAATAATATTCAAACAAAATCATAAATAAACAAAACAAATAAACTAAACTACTATAAAATGAACACGCCGACGAGATCGCTGCCGCGCGGTAGGGTTCCCAGTACGCTGGCGGCATTGTCCCGTTGTATTGCTAAGCTTAGCCTTTGACGTAGGTAGGCGCCAGCTCTGAGATTCCCCGAAGCGAGGACCAGCCGCTTCGAAATGTCCTTAATATTTTTTTTGTTTTGGACGACCACGGACCCATTGTTACCACAGCCAGCCCAACAAACTCATAATGCATACTCAGCATTGAATACTTAATTACTTAGTTTTTCCAAATAAACTTTCTCGAAATACAATGTTCAGCGTTACGTCGTCAAAACTATATCGTACGCAGCCAACATAGAACACCCACACATATGTGTATGTATGTATGTATGTGTGGAGGCATGCTAGTAGGTATCTATTTACTTAGACTTGTAGAGAATCTGTAATGGTCGTCAACAGCTATAATGGTTGCCTAAAACGTCTGACAATAAGACAATAGCATTGCGCAGCGGTATTAACAGGCGGCTGGCGTGACTGACAGCACTCCGAGGCCATCTGCTGGAGAGCTTAGTGCAGCACTCTCACAGCCTTCCACAGCATCTGGCAGCTCCCTCAGAAGCCAACACGTCTTCAAAACTCCATCCGTGATTTTTCGAAGAGTGTGCACTCTCTCTATTGTTTCCAGAGTTTCATTCCAGTGAGTACCCAGTTTTTTTTTTCTTAAATGAACCTTTGTTGTATTGGCACAGACAAAAATGATTTACCAGACTTTTTGTACGAGTTATTCTTTAATGGTTTTAAACTAACAAGAATACCTACAACGTCACATTTAAAATGCGCACTGAACCCAACGTTTTAAAATTTAACAAGGGTGTGGTGATTATTTTTTATATTTAAAAGTATAGAAATAAACAAGACGACTATTACGATAGCGTAATGGTTCAAATACAAATATTTTATTGATAACTAACTCCAATATTACAAGTCAAATTCCGTTGTAAAAATTAATAAAAATATGTCAAAAATATTGATTACATGTTAATGAAGGCAAATCAAAAATGTAATTTTTACATATTTAGTTGTTCAAGTTGTTGTATTGTTGTTGTTATTTGTGTTGTTGTTGTTCATAACCATTTCAGCGGTACCCAGAACTTTACAATAGCAAACCAGAGTCCAGAGTATCGCTGCTTTGGAGCTCATTAGTTTGGTACATTAAATGGATTGACTCAATAGTATTGCCATGTTGCTGTACCCTTTAAACCGTACATGGTGGTAGAGTACTTTCTGTTACTCGGCTGGCTAGCCTAGCTACCGCCCTCAGCTTGAAAATCTGCCACCAAGCATCTAACGATGTTTTCCGGCAGCTTCACTTAAAAGCCAGTTCCACTCCAGGTCAGGTGTGTTCACAATTTTCCACAACAACATCGCGTAACCTATCTTGTAAAACTTAAAGAACCAGAACAGTATTTTTTCCACACTACTACTTGGCAGCAAAATGTCTGGTACCGCGTATGGGTACCATAGAATCAGATATTTGCGCGCGATTGTAAAAGACTTTCTGCCAGATTGAAGACTTTTTGCTTTCTGATTCACCACCAAGTAAAAGTGTCTTAAGAAAGTGGAAAATTACAGATGTTTCAATGTTTGGATTTTTGTTACTCAATCACGCAAAATCGGCTAGACGAATTTGGACGAAATTTGGCACACATATAGGTTACCTGGATTAACATACAGAACACTTTTTATATCAGAAAAATGTTAGGTTTCTGTGGCATTACCTACCAAAAATGTGCAGGACGCTACCACTACCCACCACCAGATGTCATCAAGTTTCACAATACACAATAGTAATGACTTGACGACATATGGTGGTGGAAGTGGTGACATTTTTTGGTAAATTCTACGCGGACGAAATCGCGTGTAATAAGCTAGTCTTAAATTATAGAAGGTCGGTATTCCTCTCGCTCTCATTTCTACTCATTATAAATTGACCTCAACACCATTTTATGTTCAATTCATAACGATAGCACCGAAGTTACGTAAAGTAATAGATATCGTGCATCCTCGATGCAATATTAGGTCAGGTCGCGATTAGAGACGGTCTTGGACAGTAAACAATTAATGTAACCTTATATCCAATACAGTAATCAGTAAAATTGTAAACACATAATATAAACACAATTAACCATCCGCGGAGAGAGCTCGTTAGTAGAGCAGTGATAGCGGGGTTAAGAGGAAAACGTCCATTGTGTGACTCACCACTTTCTTGTCCAATCCAAGGTAACTATCAGACTACTCTGATCAGTTTTGTAGAGGTGATAACTCAGAGGTTAGCGCGCTATAAAACCATAAATAGTATACTAGGGAACACCGTTGGGGTTCCTCAAGGATTCTAATGAAGCTTGATAAGCCACAACATTGGACGAAATAGAAATAGAACGATTAGGTATCCCAGCAATTCTCGCTTAAAGTAACGAAACAGATTGTGTCACCTCGGTTGGTCTGTTAAGGCTACCTAACTCTTTAATTATAAAGCACAAAACATCACAGCGGAAGCAGTGCAGCAAAATAAAATGAAATATGCTTTATTTTTTTACCAGAGCCTCGATCACGAACGACTTGCGAAAAAGTATTCATATCGACATCGACAAAAGTTTGTATGAGATTTGTACAGCTTTGTATGCTATCGAGGACTCGATAACTTTACGATACGAATTCGAAAAATTTTCGTGATCGAGGCTCAGATTTCTTTAAAAGTAGTAGGTTGTAACCTTCAAAAAACTTGTGTCAGAAGATCCCGCTCTCTTATATCTATGTTTAAATTTATTAAAAACAGCAGCATCTTATAAATCCCAAGTAGAACTATGCGATCAGATTGTCATTTATGGTTAGAGGTTCAAATTCGAATAATTATCTTGAGCTGCTGCCAGTGAATGAAAACATCAAGAAAACACTGCTTGGCAAAGGTCTCCCCTAATATCTCTTAAGTTTCTTAATAAAAACAAGCTGAATAGTAAAAAAAACTATAACCCAGCTTTGAAAGATGTAGCGTTATAACTTATAACGAATCGATTTGTTAATCGATTCCTCACTTCATTCATCAAAATCGGAAGAATTTCAGCGCTACGTTTTTTTTTTTTTTTTTTATTATTATTATACGCTCCACAGACGCTGGGGTCCGTGACCTTTGTCAACTTTAGTTACAAAAATTTTTTTTACAATTTTACATTACAAAAAGAGGAGAGGTTAGTAGGATCTTAATCTAAGGTTAAAGTAGGTACTAGATTGTGTGTATACCGCGAGCAGACCAGCGACCCGCAAGCAGCACCCGATCACGAGTATGACGCATGTGCCAGCCATCGCCCTCCTCAACCATATCTGAGGGAAGAGAGCGACCCGACACACGACGCCGCCGCAAGAAGGAGCCTTCGATGGTGAGCATGAATGCTCGAGGCATACACACAGCGCTACGTTGGAACACACATTTATACAAACATACATACAATGATTGCTAAAAACCTTACCCCTTCTTTTTTGCTTTGCCTGCGAGCAAAGCTTCGATTACTGTACGGCCAATTTGAATTTATTTCAGGATCAGAAGAATCTTCGCGACATGGCTGGCATTAAGTTTCTCTTGCTTTTGAGTTGCGTGGCTCTGGTAAGTTTCGAGTATTTTTAATAATCATCTTCCTATTGTTATCCCACTAGGTGTAGTCGGCGAAGCCCATTCCCTTTTTTAACCGATTCAATAAATAAGGAAGTTCCCAATTAGACTGTATTTTTTTATTTTGATGATTCTTTTTTTGCTTCATGATGATCATACTTCAGAGGTCCCATATAAATGTTATCGAAATCGATCAAAAAATCTAAAAATTGTATACGTCGCTGATATTTTCGTTTACTCTGAAACCTCGCTGTTTCAATGCGTTTAGTTGGCCTAAAGTTCATGGAATCGGTTTTTTTTAATTATAAACTTGTTTTAATACAAAATAATAGGCTTGCGTTTAACCGCTATCTCGCGTGATGGTATGGTATGAAATGACGCGAAGGTCTATGGAGCTCGCTTGTTTTGAAGAAACCTGTTCCGACCAAATAAGCCATTGCTGATGAGAATCTTAGAACATTTCTCAATTGATCCCATCTCCCTTTCAGTTCACCATTCGTCATCATCTCTATATTGTTTCTACATGCTATCATCTTTTACTAAAAAAAAACCTTGTGGTTCAGTCCTGTTAGAACTCGGTTTGATGTTAATAATAAATAATAATTAAATATCTAGTTTTTAGTAATAATATGAATGTGATACAGAGCGCCTACGCTGGTACAGCACCGGCCAAGTCTGACTCCGAATTGGAAGCGGAAGCAGAATCCGAGGGCGCGACGGAGGTCGACCACGCGCTGATGGAGCTGCAACGCGCCGTGGGAAACTCGCACGAGCCCTGGGCAAAGCGGCTGGACTTGGCCCGGGAAGCCCTGGCTCCAGTATTGGCTGCTCTCGAGGAGCACACTGCTACTGTCCTTTTACACTCGCGTCATCGCCTCGACGCGCTGCGACCTGAGTTACAGAAGCGACTGGATGAAGTGCGCGCTCTACTCGCTCAATCACAACAGGTAGTACATCACCCCGTAGTGTGACCTCAAGACAACTATTCATTAATTTTAAATAAATAACAAGCTGTGTTACTAGGTACCACAGCTGATGTCGAGGGGCGATGATGGTAAAATCTTGAATGGAAACTAAAAAAAAAAAATATTATAGGACATTACACACAGCGCCATCTGACCCCAAACTAAGCAGAGCTTGTGCTATGGAAGACAGATAACTGATAGAATACTTAAATAGTTTTTATTTTTGTATATACATACTTATAATGTAATGCACTGTATGTATTTATGTATATAAAGTAAGTTATAGATATTGTAGGGTAATAAAATAATTTTTAAATATATCAGCAATTATTTATTACATTACCGTATTCGCGTGCTACGGAGGTTTATGGTGAGTGTTTCGTGCAGGAGCTGGTGGCAGACGTGACGGAGCGCGGCGGTGCAGCTTTGGCTGGAGTAGCGGCGGCCGTAACACATGCGCGGGAAGAGCTGGCCAGTCTGTGGCCTGCCCCCGCGAGCTCCGACTCCGGGGCCCAATGAACACGTTCCATACACTCGTAAAATAAATAATTCCACTACAACTTAATGGAAACATGTAAATTAATGGTAGAGTTTAAATTTTTAATTTATGTAGATAGCACCTTTCAGTGTTACTGACACTTTTCCTGAAACATCCTGTAGCTACTATATTACAAAAGAAAATGTGGAGAATTACCTTTTGTACTCGTTTCTTAATATATCATGATATTATATTATGTATCTACATATTTTGAAGCGTGACATAGATAGATAGATAGTTAGATAAAAACTCTATATTGTGCACACCATAAACAGAAAAAAAGTACAGAGAACAAAAGAATCTACAATAAGACAAGACATAAAAAGGTTTTTTGGCGGGAACGCGGAAAGTGCGTGTCACCCCATTGTATTGTTTTCAAAAACTAGTGTTTTTTCGAGTCTTTATGTATAGAATTGTTTCTTTGTTTTGTTACTCAAAGTTCTGTGTATTACTGCAATGGTATAGACCATTGCGTTATCTCTTACCATCAGGAGAGCGTCTCGATCGTCTCATTACATTTTACATTTTTTTTAAAATAGTGGTGTTTTATTCATAAATTAATTACAAACGCCAGTGTGGGAAAATGATATAATGTGGTGAAACATGACTTTTCGTGTTACTTCCAAAACTCTATGGAATCTTTATAGTAAAGTCGCCACTACTTTACTAAAGCGTGACTGACATGGGCTGTCCTTGACCAAGACTGGACTTTGACTATAACTATAGGCATAAGGCAACTTATGAAACTTGAAAATATAAAACACTTGAAACTGGCAAATGCTCAAAATGCGATGCCAAAACCAAAGAAAAAAAACAATAAGACAAGACATAAAAATATAGACTTATAAGACATAGCAATAGATTCGCTTTTTTTTAAATTATGTACTTATAGGTTAGTGGTTGCCTGCCATCTCGCCTGATCAGTCTACGATGGAGCACGCTCGCCTAGAAGAAACTAATCATGATTTATGTCCGGAATCTACAAACTATTTAACTATTTATTTTTAACAAATACCTACATAGAAAACAGATTTGTTTACTTTATAATTGTATTAAGAATCAACAGTATGACTAAAACCAATTAACTAATGCGTACAATTAAAATTAAGTAGTAGTTAAATAAATAAAGATATTTTAAATCAATTACGTTTGTATTTTTATTAAATAAACAATTCTTTCATTATTTCTGTGCGTAACAAGGGCTCAACAGGGCAGTTAGAATGCCTAATGATACAAGTCAATAGCAATTATCAATAGTTACCAATCTGGTATAGCTTTACTTTAATTACTTGCTAATTAAGCACAAATGAAGAGACAAACAGCTCTATTTTAATGATTAGGTACAAACACGCAGGGCTTGAAGTTTTGGCAGTAATAAGTCGAAAGTGGGACAACTTGGAGCCGCGGTTTCTTCTAGGCGAACGAGCGTTCACCTTGAGATGGCGGTCAAACGCAAGACTAACAAAAGAAAAAAAAATGCAATATAGGTAGCGTTTTACCACACTCTGCGTATGTTAAGCAGAGTAGTCTAAGTTGAAGTACGCTTCCCTAGAAGAAACGAAATTATTTACTCTAGATTGTGAAGACACCCATATTGTACCAAACAGAGAAACACAAACACCCTCGCTATGCGAATAAAAAATGCGGAATCAAAACGCTTAAAAAACTTTTACTATGGATGGATTCTGAAATTGTATGAAGACAGACTTTCCACAGAAAAAAGATCGTTGACACTTGCGACGCAGCTGCTTTATTTTTGTGACTTTAGAGTTGTTCCCATAATAAATGTTGTTCATGAGTTATATGACCCCCTTTCGGCAGAGTACACCCTAAGCGTATAACCCTGTACACATAATAAAGGCCTACGGTACCAGCCTTGGGCTGTTTGCAACCTGGTTTTACTACTAGAATGAATACCGACTACAATTTAGTTCTTTCATTTAATTATTGCATTTTTAGGGTTCCGTTTTCGGAACCCTAAAAATGCTATATAATATTACTAAGACTCCGCTGTCCGTCCGTCTGTCCGTCACCAGGTTGTATCTCATGAACCGTGATAGTTAGACAGTTGAAATTTTCACAAATGATGTATTTCAGTTGCCGCTATAACAACAAATACTAACATTCGTTATTCGTTATTCGTTACAAACATACAAAAATAAAAATCTTTCCTCTTTATAATATTAGTGTAGGACGGAATCCTTCGTGGGCGAGTCCGACTCGCACTTGGCCGGGTTTTCTATTATATGTAGGTATACATACCTACGATTTTAAAAATTATAATCTTTAATAACTAAAATTACCTATATCTGAAGAGATACTTTTTCTACTGTTAACAGTTTAGGTACTTGAACATAGTTCACCTGTTGTTTGGTGACGGTGTGGTCGAAGATGGTAAACATACCTAGACTGGAATGGAACTGGCTTTCAAATGAGACCGCGGGAACACACCGTTAGGTGCTTGGAGGTAGATTTTCAACTTGAAGATGGTAGCCAGTAAATACTCTTTCGTTTTTTGTGTTGCGACCGTCATTTGTTACTACTTAAAAAAAAATTATCAGGCGTTTTTGTTTTTTTTTTTAATTACTGGTGCACAAGAAATATCCATTATGTTATTGTGAGGAAACTAGAAAACATTTTTATCTCGAACCGTCGAACGGTCACCAGAGGTTTCTGTTTATCGTATCGCAGGTACCTATTGCTATCACGCAGATAATACAGACAGTAGTTCCTTATCTTCCTGCGCCTAATCTTTTGGTAAAAGCTCTTTGTACTACTGTGCAGGTAATTGTAAGCAGGCAAACAAAAAATAACACAAAAGTTCTGTGAAATTAAGAATTTCAAAAATGTTAATAACATGCAATAATCCTACTAGACTTTACCCATGACATCGTCCGCGTGGAATTTATCAAAAAACTATGAAATGCCTTTTCGCTTCGAATCTTAAAAAAAACAATGAATGAAATCCATAAAGTCGTTCTGAAGTTATGGCGTGACCATAGGAAATAGGGATTCATTTATATATATATACAAAAAAGTAAATCCTATCCTATCCTTCCTACTAATATTATAAATGCGAAAGTTTGTGAGTATGGATGTATGTTTATTGCTCTTCAACGCAAAAACTACTGAATGGATTTTAGTGATGAGGTAGCTGACACCCTGGATTAACACGTAGGCTTTATCCTGAAAACATGAACCGGGTAACACCAGCTAGTGTGGATATATATTTAATAACTTACAAATTAATCATCTAGTGACCTTTAAAAAATATAATTGTAATGCGCCCAAACATACAGTTTTAGAATGTGACCACATCGTCACCAAGTGAGCTGGGGCCAAGCACCTAGCCCGTCGATTAAAAAAATATACATGTCTATATTCATATGTATTATTAGCTTAAAATTGTATAACTTAATAGTGCTACATGCCACCTGTATTCTTAACTAGTAACTTGTACCATACCTAGTTGTCTGGAAGCGCTTAAAGCAATAATGCCACTTGTGGCACCAGCTCATAAGGTTATTTTGCTTCGACAACCACCTGCTAAGGAAATTTACCACCAAATGACAATATTTTAGTACTTTATGCTCATGACACGCGGTATACAGCTACAGAATACGGCTGCGAATATTATGGTGTCCTTCAGGGAACGCACGGATGCGCAGGCGCAGGCGTGGGCAACGCCAACCGCGACTCGCGAATAATACAATAGGTAGGTACAGCAAGTGCTATCCGCACGGTGACACTCGGAACAATCGACGATAATTTGACGAACAGATAGACCGCGGTCACGGCCACAGATAACGTGCGACCCGCCGACCCTACTTCTTTCTAGATATCGCACATCATGCCCATCTCCGTATTGCACCATTTTTTTACTTGAATTCAATGCAATTAGAATAATCAAGTCAGCCGGCAATCTAATGCACGCGAACTTCTACGTGGAGAGGCGTGATTCCATTGCAAGTGGTCGACTTTGGCTTTTGTTGCGGAAGAACCCTGCATAGATACGGCGATGCATTCGCAGCGTTATCAACCGCGCCCTTGGACCCGGACCTGCGATATTTGTAAACAGCTGGGCGCAGGGCGCGCGGGGGCAGCGGGGGTGATCGGGGCGGGAGCCGCTCGCTGCTATATCAAGCCAGCGGCACCGACTCCCGGCACACTCGCTCCCTGCTCTCCAATTCGTTCCTATCACAGCGATATTCGACACAATGGCCAAGCTCTTCCTAATCGTTGCCTGCCTGGCTCTGGTGAGTACTTCCGCACAAGGAGTATCCCACGGCACGTTCTGGTCGTGTCGTGCCCGCGCCGCCTCTAGTTCTGTTATTGACGTGTCTTATTCTTGTTTGCAGAGCCACGCCGCGCTGGTGAAACGTGACGCCCCTGCTAGCTCTCCGCTGGAAGACATACAGAAGCACGCGACAGAATTTAGTAAGACGTTCTCTGAACAGTTAAACTCATTGACTACATCCAAGAACGCGGAAGAGTTCACCAAAGTGTTACAGGAGAGCTCCAACGACATTCTGAATAAACTCAGCGTCTTCGCCACTAGTCTGCAAGGCGTAGTAAGTACTCACAATTTTACGCAACTTTTTTAAGGAGTTAACGTTATCCTTGGATGTAAAACGCACTTTTAAAAAGACTCTTTAAGGCGTTAAGTTTAAAGTTCCTCATTAAAATTCTACTCATATCACACTGCGAATGCCTGCAGTTACATGTCATGGTCTCACGTTATCTTGTGATACACTATACCTACCGCAACATTTGACCCGTGAACTATTACAGCATTCTATCATTTCGTGCATCCATTATCAATAATTCTGGAACCGTGTCGGATAGCAGCACGATGGGCGATGTTAATATGTGTACTACCGTTATGCGTGCCGTGCGGTTGACAGGTTTGGTATTTGACCACAGCTTACCTGATATTAAGTGACGGTGTGGGCGAATTGGTGAGCACACCTAGCGTAAAATGAACTAGTTCTTAAGTAAGATTTCTGGAACGCACCGTTAGGTGCTTGGCGGTAGATTTTGGACTCGAGGGAACTAGCCAGACGTATAATATAAAGTACCCTACCACCACCGGCTCTGCGTGCAAAACTCTGCCAATTCGTGTTTTGTAACGTTGATTATGATGACTATGACGATTTGACCACGCTTGCCCTGTCAGATCTTTCGGTAATAGCTCTGTTTGTGGGTATATATTAGATTCCCACCAATGGCAAACATTTTTTTTTTGTTCTTTGTCTGTGTGCTCTAAATAACCAATATTTTAGGACATTTTAACAAACAAACTAAGCAAAGCTCTTGGGTACAAGTTTTGTTTGGTGCTAGATAGACGCCATGTGAAATGTCTTCCTATATTTATTTGATTATTGTTGTGATTGAAATATGTTTGGTATTAGAAACGATTAAGAAATTTTAGTAATCGAATGCGTATTTGCAGGCTGCGGACGCGAATGGCAAGGTGAAGGAAGCCCTGGAGGCGTCGAAGGCCAACATCCAACGCACGGCTGAGGACCTCCGCAAGTCGCATCCTGAAGTAGAACAGCAGGCCACAGCACTTAAGGAACGCCTCAGCACTGCTGTGCAAAACGCTGTACAGGTAACCTAACTTGCTTACTTAACTACCCTGTTGACTGACAACTGAGACTGACTGAGATGGTTGTCTGACAGCCGTGTTGGTTCATTGGTAGTATGTCTGCTCCAAGAGCTGAAAGGCGTGGGTTCGATTCCCACCCAGGACAAGCATTTTGTGATATAAAAAATTTAGTTGTGTTAAAGTATTCTATCAGTTATCTGTCTTCCATAGCACAAGCTTTGCTTAGTTTGGGGTCAGATGGTGCTGTGTGTAAATGTCCTATGATATTTATATTTAGTAAAAAAAAACTTCCTGAGTTCAAATTTTATTTAATTTGGACTACTTGCTTTACCTGCGGTGTTACCCGCTATATTTTTACGGGATAACAAGTAGCCCACGTGTTAAACCAGAGTGTCAGTTACCTGCATAACAATTTTCATCAAAATTGTTCCAGCCGTTAGAGCGTGAAAACAAACACACAAACACACTCACAAACTTTCGCCTTTATAATATTAGTGTGACTAAGTACGTATTTAGTATAAAGTAGCAGGTAAATGTAAAAAAAAGATAGTTATTTTCAGCGCCATCTGGCCCCAAAGTAGCAAAGCTTGTCACTTTGTGTACTTACACTTACTAATATAGTACTTACTAGTATATTAGAAGGAATATTAATTATTATAGGCACAAGTTTATTTTTTTGTAATAAAATTTAAGATCACTTTTTTATAAATTGTACTTAATCCATTTCCATTAAAAAAGAAATCTAACATTGTATGTATCACTACACAATTTCAATACGCCAACAATTTCAGCTCCAATCAAAAATATAAATTCTCCTCAAACCATCGTCAGTACCACAGATCTCTAAAACTAAAGGTCTATATCTCTATGGTCTGTACGATGTCTAGTTAGTGGAGAGAAATAATTTTATCAAATAACTCAAATAAGTAGCTACAGTCTTTAAGATGTTGATGTTACTACGCAATGTAACCAATGTATCTACATTTTTTCTAAAAGACAGCGTTAATAAATAAATTGGACATGTTCACTTATACCACAATTGAATTTTTAATTGCTTTGCTATAATAATTATATTAACTAAATTTTTTTCTGAAAATGCTAGTAATCACCACGTAGGTCGTAGTCGCACTGACAGTTGATTAACCGCTCAACCGATATTATAATACACTATTATTTATCCCACAGGAGTCTCAGAAACTGGCCAAGACAGTTTCGGAAAACGTTGAGCAGACCAACAAGGCGCTAGAACCCAAAATCCAAGCTGCGTACAACGACTTCATCAAGCAGGTCCAGGAAATACAAAAGAAAGTGCACGAGTCGGCCACCAAGCAGTGAAGCCCTAGCGATCTGTGATTAACTAGCGAAATAAATTATTACCTTGTAGAATATTACTCTTTTACATTCAATCTTCGCA
Source organism: Biston betularia (assembly GCA_905404145.2). Classification (NCBI taxonomy): domain Eukaryota; kingdom Metazoa; phylum Arthropoda; class Insecta; order Lepidoptera; family Geometridae; genus Biston; species Biston betularia. The sequence goes on from FR989883.1 coordinate 2,107,877, forward strand.
AACGCTAGGAAATCAGTACAGTATTATTTTAGTTATTTTACCATGGACACTGACGTGATTTTCACATATTTTGACGTGTGCAGTTGTACAAACTTTTTTACAGCTACCGGGCCGGATATGGGGTTTTCGTTCGCGTTAAAAATATAAAAGTACCTCAATTTTTTGATTAACTAGGTACGTACGACTCTTAAAATATCATCGTAAGCCGTAACGGGTTGTCATGATAACAGGTTTATTGTTTGTCTAACGTAATGGCCAATCTTATTTGAGAGTTCGAGAACCTTAATTCAGTAAAATGATTTTCCAAATATTTCTTTGGATTCACAGCGGCTTCATTACAACGATAACTTAAGTATCAAAGTTGAGAAAAAAACATGTTTAACAAAATGACTTAACAAGGAAGCAAGTTCTCATAGATTAAATGATGAAGCAGATGTGCCATACAGAAGACTGGTTACCCTAAAACGCAATAACGCTCTATATTTGTCTGCCATTAAAATGTACCAAGCAATGTCTCGAAATATTGGTACTGTTCTTGGTGGTAGATCTCCTTAGCAGGAGGTTGTCTAGGTAGGTACCACCGCAGTACCAGTTATTCTGCCGCTAAGCAGTAGTGTGTAAACATTACTGTGTTCCGGTTCGAAGGGTACTGCAGCTAGCGAAATTACTAGGCTGTTGAGACTAATCATCGAAAGTCTCGAAAGTAATGAGCGCCAAAGCACAAAAAAAAAAGCAAAGCAAAGTTTTGTTACTCAAAGTTCCGTGTTTCGCTGCAATGGTCATGGACAGGCGTTATCTCTTACCATCAGGAGAACGTTTCGTTCGTCTCAATACTTTTTACATTTAAAAAAAACTGTAAGTAGTGCACTGTAAGAAGAATCAGTAGGTATATCAAAGTTGCACCAAATCATAAATTCGTTTTTTCTTTTTATTTGGTTGATATAATTTAAATAGTTAACCAAGTAAAGTATTTATTTCAATATTATATATGTATATATTATAATAGGTATGGTATGGTATATAGTACTATCTTTGATAAATTAGATATATAATTCCTCTAAGAGTAGGTACTATAATAAATTATACGTAATTTTTCTGACTGAAAATTTATAGCGACATAATTACAACGTCAGCGTGCATTGCTCTTGTTTCTTTCCAGGCGTTTTAGTATGTATTATGTTTATGCATGTATTCTATTTGCTTTTTTATTGTTTTAATTGTTTTGCATGTTTTAATACGGAGTTTTGAAAACAATATGAAAGAAAATTGTGTATAATTCGGCAGTTTATATTAATATAGGTACCAAAATGTTTAAATATTACGTTCCGAAAAAATACAAGTTGTGAAAATATATAATATACAAAGCAGCAACATTTCTGCGTTCCCGACAAAACTCGTCACAATTCAAGTCAATCCTACTTACTGGTCTTGACATACTTTTTGTAAGCTTTTGACTGTGACTAAGACTGAATAGAATCAAAATCAGAATCATTTATTAGCCATAAATACCAGCAATTGTTACAGACAAATCAATATAACAATCAAAAAGCGTTTTAAAATTAAAATTTTAGCTAACTTATCTAACCAAGTAATATTTTCTCTTTAGGAAATTGAAAATGAGTAGCAGACATAATTCACTGTGTTGTCGCATACAAAAATGAGTTTTCCGAGATATTTGTTGAATTTTATTGCCATCTTATGATACCATGACCATCTTCATGATATGGCGAAGGCCATAAAGTGGTTGCCGACGAATAAAAAAAACCATCAAATGTCAAGTGTCAATGTCAATCCACTCGCTCCGATTCGTTTTTCCGCGCTCGCTCACTCGCTCGACTTCGGTATATATTGTTCTTTGGCTCGACTCGACCGACTTCACCAGTTCGTAACGGGGTTTCGTAGAGTTTGTCGGCTTTGTTTTTATAATTTTCAATTACATTATAGTAATCGTAAACACGGATATCATTACTGAACATCGAACTTTTCTCGTACCCGTTATCTTATCTGGTGCTATAAATAAACAAATATATCGATCATGAATCACGAGTGATTACTTGAAACTTTCTAAAATTTGCGGTAACAATTATTTGTGTGATTTACTCTCATTTACGAGTTTTGAAAATGACATCTACAGAGAACGAGACGTATGTGTCCATTCCAATGAGACAAGTCGGCTCTGACTCATATTGGCGAGGAATATTCGACAAAGTAAGTACATAAACCTACCTTCTTTAGACGCTTTTGACCAATGCAAACAAATCTTATCTAAGGTGAGAAGACATGTAATTTCTAAACTTGTTCGTGTAATTATAGTTACTAATTTGCTTCTTGATTTCGCTCGGCTGAAGGAAGATCCATGGCCAAGAAAAAAATCAGAAAAATATATTATTCATGATTTCTCTAAAACATTTAAGTATGTAAATTGTAAAGTAATGGACTTGCTATCCCTTAAACTGTTTCTATTTAAACGGTTTTATTTATCAAAATCATATCATTTTTATTATTTTGTTTGTTCCTGCATGAAAGACAAACAAACAAAATAATAAACTTTTTAACATTTTTATTAATATTACATACTTAATAGTTATAAATTGTAATAGTTAAAAATGTTATGAAATTTATTATTAAAGGTAAAAACTGTACTTACTCATTAAGTAATTCTTGCATTGAGTAAAATGATGTTTTAATCTACCAAAATAGAAAATCATAAACATAGTGTTTTAAATTTTAACTTTTTTTGTCTATGGCCCAAGGGGGTCGTGACAATTTTTTAACAGATAAAGGGGTCGCGTATTCAAAAAGATTAAAAAGCACTGGTATAGAAGACCTTGGCCTACCAAAAACAACCACAAATAAATTTTAATTGCTGCAAAGAGTATCTTTAGCAACCAATGATGTGCTATATTTATAAACTGATTGGCAACATGTCAATACGATTCAGGGAAGAAAGGTTGTAAAGGCCAAAATATAAACTTTAGAGGTGAAACAAAAAAGTTATTTTCCTTTTTGGTATTTTCCTTTTTGGTACAAAAGTTTTAAAGTAAATCAAATTGCTTTTGTGGGTAAAGTAATACTTCTAAAGTTTATCAACTTGTCAAATGTATCCTTATTAGATGGATGGCATCCATAGCTAAATCTAGCGCACAAACTCAATCCCACTAATATAAAAAATGTGAAAGTTTGGATGGATGTGTGTTGTACTCTTTCAAGCGAAAACTACCGAACGGATTTGGAAGAAATGGTATGGCGGTAGGTGAGACCCTAGATTAAAACATAGGCTACTTTTTACCCTGAAAACATGTAGCGGGTAACACCGCGGGCCGCAGCTAGTATTTTATAAATAATCTAAATCACTGCCCATTTATGATTTGTATTATAATGAAAAATAGTCTGCTGTGGCATTATTGTTTTGATTAATACCTACTACAGAAACTTTCGCTTTACAACAGCAATTCCTGTTTGGTATAAAAAGTTTTAAAGTAAATCAAATTGAGTAAAGTAATTCTTCTAAAGCTTATCAGCTTGTCAAATGTATTCTTGTTAGACAGATGGTATCCATAGCTTAATCTAGTAGGTACACAAACTGAATAGGCAATAAAGAGGGCCAGTGATTGATCTAAAAATACTCAGATAATGGCCTCCTTCACTGATGCTCACACCTCAGTTGATGCTAGAACATGAAATTATTTTTCAGATGTTACATGCATGTATACATGTATGCCTTTACCTATATAAAAATTTGAGAATCTATCTTTTTCAATGGTTGACAGGCTAGTTGTTTGACCACAGCTCACCTGATGTTAACGGCCAAGTCCTCGACTGTGGGAACTTCTGCTTGAACACCTACATTGATATTTTCCACTCACACAGACGTACATACGTCTGACGCTCAGTCAATACTGAGTGGTGTGGTTGAAGTCGAGTATCTGTTTATTACCTTAGCATGGTTGATCTGATCTCCAATAAAATAATGTGGATGTAGGTATTTTGTAAACCACACCAAATATTATAAAAGAGAAAGTTTGTATTATAAGTACATATATAAATACATAATGATGTACTATGTACTATGTCGGTTACTTCTTCATGCTGTAATGACTTAATGGATTTCGATGAAAATTTGAAAAAAAAATCAGCCTATTTCCAACGTCTTTGACGCAGTTACTTGCGTATTTGTCATTCAACACCTTCCCGTTCTGACATTGAATGTTAAAAACATATTGAGGCCAATTTTTATTCCAAAATAGTCTCTCGTTTAACCGTTATCACGTCGCACGTGGGTCGCTTACCATCAAACAAGGAAAAAAAAAGTTTAAAAAGTTGCTTAAAAACTACTACAAAGACCAACAAACAGTGCTTGTGCGAAAATTCACTTATTTTTGACGTGAAAGCGGATGTCTCGTGCGTGTTAAAACCCAAAAAATTTAAGCTTTTCTCAGTGGCGGCCTTAGGGGGTGACAAGCAGAGCAACCGCCCGGGGCCTCGCTCTTACAGGTGCCTCGCGTCCTCGTAGAAAAAAGTCTTTGCCATATATCGCACTTAACAAAACCCCCCCTGAACGCACGGTTTCATTATTAGTGCAAGCATGTTACGGTCACTCGAGCACTCGAACTAATTTCTTAGTAAAACGGACTCAAAGAAAAAGAGCCCCACAATGATCTGTCGCCCCGGGCGTCGCAACAGCTAAGACCACCGCTGGCTTTTCTTACCGAGTCCGCCCAATCTATTTAGTATAAGTATACCTAGTCTTGCCATAAATATTGTAACAAAGAAAATTTATTTTTTTCTTTTGCAAATAACATGTATTACTTTTACAGTGTGTTAGTTTAATACATAAATATAAAACAATTTAAAATATAAAAAGTTTATTCGAAGTGGTCTCCATTGGCTACAATACAGTCCTTTAAACGTTGAAGCCAGTTATCAATAGAAGTACGCACTCTTTCTATGGGCAAATTCTTCACTGCCAATCGTATGGATTGTTTTAGGGACTCCAAATTATCATGGCGTTTAGAGCAAGCCGTACTCTCTAAAACTGACCATAAATCATAATCCAGCGGATTAAGATCGGGACTAGACGACGGCCAGTCTTTAGCTCTGATGAAGTCCGAAACGTTCGCTTCCAAACAAGACTGCGTGGACCGAGCATTATGACCGGCGCCGAGTCTTGCTGGAAGGACCATACTTGGTTATTGAACATGGTGTTGTTAACTACTTAACTACCTTCTCAAGAATGGTATCTTGATACACTTGTGCCGATGTTTTGATACCTTTTGAAACCTTTTTCACAAAAATATGGCTCAGTCACTCCTCCATAGCCAACACCCCACCAAACCATCACTGAAGTCGGATAATGCCCACGTTGCACTCTGTCGACTAATTGGGAAGCTTCCTTAGAGCTTTGAGCATAAATACGGTCATTTTGTTTGTTAAAATGTTGCTCAATTGTAAAAATTTTCTCATCCGTAAACAAAAATTTTCTGTGACCTCCTTTTGCGTACCGCTTCAGTAGTTGTTTCGATTTTACCACCCTATTCTTTTTTTAATTATCAGTTAAGAAGTGACCAGTGCGTCTCTTATAGGCTGGATGTCCTAAGTCATCTTTTAAAATACGCGACATGGTTCTAGGTGCCATCTTCATATCCCAAAATAAAATCTTTTGCTTTCGGACAGGATTTCTTCGAATTCTACCCCTTACTGCTTTGACCACCTTTTTCGTACGAACACTACGTGGACGGCCAGATCTTTTTCTGTTACAAACAGAGGAGGTCTCATTGTACCTATTAAAAGCCCGGTACACAAACATTTGACTAATACCAAGCGTATGGAGAGTTTTAAAAATTGCATTTGGCTCCATACCTACTTTGCGTAGCGCAATCACAGCGATTCGGTTCTCTTTGTCACCCCACTCCATTTTAATATCGCAAAATATTGTACAATTTATTTATTTATTGTACAAAATGAAAAAACACAATGAACAATCATATAAAAATTACAGATTCCAAATTCAAATGTAATATTTTGTTTATTTTTAGTTTTAACAGTATTTATGGCCAGACTAGGTATACTATTGCCCCGGGATCGTATCTGGTTTGGACAGTTCTGATCATGGCAGTAATTGTACCCGCGTATATTTTATCATTGAATTTAGAATGTATTTTTTTGTTCTTTGGTTTTGGCGTCGCGTTTTAGCATTTGCCAGTGTCTAGTATTTATATATGTTCAAGTTTCAAAAGTTAAATAAGTGTCCTCGTAGCTAGTTATAGTCAAAGTCCAGTCTTAGCCAAGTCCAGTCTGTGTCAGTCAAGTCCAGTCATGCTTTAGTAAAGTAGTGGCGACTTTATTATAAAGCTTCGATAGAGTTTTGGAAGCACCACGAAAAGTCGTTTCACCACATTATATCATTTTCCCACACTCACGCTTGTAATTCGGCACTTTATGAATAAAACACCACCATTTTTATGCATAAACACTTGACAAAACACAAGTTTTGGAAAAAAATACAACGACACGACTCTTCCCGCGTTCCCGCCAAAAACTCTTTAGAATGTATACAACACCGTTTGAATCATAAGGCTGAGGTTACAGTAGGCTGCGATGGCAATGCGACTAGATGAGCAAACCGAGATTAAATAATTGATGCCGTGATTACACTAGATGTTCCCGAGAAAAATAGATGAATTTTTCATCATCTTCATCATTTTCCAGGTGAAAATGCTGTTCTATTATTCCTATCGCGTAAACAAATCAATGATCGCTTGCGATATTGGCATAGTGTACCTAGTTATAAACGTAAACACCTATTAACTGTTTGTTTTAATCGCTTCCGTATCGCAGATCGCGTTGCGGACTAATGTAACTACAGCCTATGTTAAATGTGTTGTATTCAATAATCATCAATCATGAAATAATAATTCACGGGCACTACCGACTAAGTAGATAAATGCATTTCTCTGAATTCTTCGTCACATCGAGTTTTGATATGATATCGTTTATTACGATCGATAAAATTTGTGATAGATTTAATATATAGGTACAACGTAGTATCGTTTTGTAGGTAGAGATTTACTACGATAACATGGCCCGCCACTCCAAATTACTGTTTTAATGTGTGTAGTCACATCCTTACAGAAAGAGTTTGTATGTAGTTGCAATTATTCGTCTTCAGTAGCACCAGATTTGTTTCTCAACTTACCATAACTAGTTGACCGCGGAAGTCAACGCACGTGTCATTTTCATAGAGTACGTCAGTGCAGCGCCATACTAATAATAAAGAGCGATTAATGAACGCCACTAGTCGACACACAAATCCATGGATTTGTTGCTAGCTCGACTAGATCTAGGTGTTTGACGGCAGTACCAGTAAGCGCACATGCGTGGTGGTGCGTTGTAAATACTTTCAAATGTTTGAATTTTGGAGGGGCGGGTCATGTTATCGTAGTAAATCTCTACCTGATATTTGAGCTTGCCAAAAGAAAATTTAGCCCATCATAAGAAAAGAAAAAACCGGCTAAGTGCGAATCGGACTCGCACACGACGGGTTTCGTACAATTATCTATAAAAACGGCAAAAACATCACGTTTGTTGTATTGGAGCCGTTTAGATAGATAGATATAACTCTTTATTGTGCACATCATATATAGTAAAAAGTACAGAGAACAAAAAACCAAAAACTAAACAAAAAACTTTAAATATTTTTATTTGAACCAGTTTTTAATATTTGGCAACAGAAATACATCATCTGTGAAAATTTCAACTGTCGTAACTATCACGGTTCACGAGATACAGCCTGGTGATAGCCGGACAGACAGACGGACGGACGGACAGCGGAGTCTTAGTGTTAGGGTCCCGTTTTACCCTTTGGGTACGGAACCCTAAAAACAAGTTTAATTTAAAAAAGCTTTAGTAGCGATGATAGCTCAGTGGTTAGCGCGGTAAGTTCGCATGCCGAAGGGCGTGGGTTCAAACCCCAACAATGAGCTTGAGCTGCCGGTGAAGGAAAACATCGTGAGGAAACCATAGCATGGTGGTAGGGTACTTTCTAGTATGTACTCGGCTGGCTAGCTACCACCCTCAAGTTGAAAATCTGCCGCCAAGCATCTAACAGTGTGTTCCGGCAGCCTCACTTGAGAGCCAGTTCCATTCCAGGCTTAGGTGTGCTTTACCATCTTCGACCACACCTTCACTTAACATCAGGTGAGCTGTGGTCAAACAACTAGCCTGTCAACCATTAAAAAAAAAAAAAGCTATAAATGTTTTGTTTTTTAAATTATATCCAATTTTATTGGAGCTGATGAATGAATAGTAACGATGCCCCATAAGAAACTCACATGCGTAAACCCTCAAAACATGACACTCCTTTTTTGGGCGGTCGCGTAATAAACCCAAAAAGATCTGTGCAGTAATTAAATCCATTTGTTGTTCTGATACCCTAATTAACACCATACCGAATGTTCACTTAATGCAATGCAATCTTGCAAAGTAATTAACGCGTGATTTGTTTCAATTAGCAAATACAGTTGTTTGCAAACTGAGCCTTGCGTTTTTTACCGCTACCTGGATTTGTCTCAGGCGGTTTGTTAATAGAATAACAGTGGGCCTAGAAACCTGTAAAAACTTACATTTTTGTAGGATTACATCAAAAACTTGTTTTAGTAATGTTTATTAGGGAAGTTCATAAATATCAGAGTTCCAAGCACCTAACGGTGTGTTCCGGCAGCTTTACTTGAAAGACAGTTGCAATCCAGGCTAGGTGTGCTTTACCATCTTCGAACACACCTTCACTTAACATCAGGTGAGCTGTGGTCAAACACCAAGCCTGACAAACATAAAAAAAAAAGTTTCGACTTATTTACGTGTATATACTTATATAGGTCCCCGATTTTTTTTCTTTCATCTTCTAAAGCTTGAGCTGCTGGTGAAGGGAAACATCTGTGGAAACCGTAGCGTGTGGTAGGTTATCTTCTAGTATTCAGCTGACTAACTACCACTTTCAAGTTAAAAAACTAAGCACCTTTTTATGTAAAAAATAATAAGACGAACGAGACGCTTTCCTGATGGTAAAAAATAACGCCTATCCATGACCATTGCAGCGATACACAGAACTTTGAGTAACAAAACAAAGTCCAGGGCATCACTGCTTTGGTGCTCATTACTTTGAGACTTTCGATGGTTAGTCTCAACAGCCCAGTAATTTCGCTATCTGCTGTACCCTTCAAACCGGAACACAGTAATGTTTACACACTACTGCTTAGCGGCAGAATATCTGTAGATCATCCTGTAGATAAAAAGTATTCTATATATTAATCTAGGTAATAAACTAGGTACATATATATACCTACCCAAGTTCCATTCCAATTCGCTCAGCCGTTTTCGCGTGATTTGAGTATACAAAATTCCAAATATACAAACTTTCACATTTATAATATTATTCGGATTACTAAGGTGACTCAAAGAGTGTTGAAAATAGTCCAAAAAGTATGAACAGCTACCCAAAGCGTTAGCTAACTGCTTGTATAAACAAACGGAACAAGTCAATGTTTGCTCGCTGGTTAATCATGAGTGTGATCTAATGAGATATTAGAGATAGGACAATAGGCGTGTACCTTGCGTAATCTATAGATAGCATACCTATTGGTATATTGGTGATTGATGAAATACCTAGAACAAAAGTTTTCTTCTTTGCTTTTATCGTCGCACTTTGCCAGTGTCAAGTATTTAAATATTTTCAAGTAATCCAAATCTGATCATGCCTTAGTAAAGTAGTTGCGACTTTACTACAAGCTTCAAAGGAGTTTTGAAAGCACGAAAGAAAAGTAATTATAATGACTAGTAAACACATTTTTTTAATGTAAATATCATTTTATCAATAATAATTAATTATGAAAAAATTATATTTCATAATACATAAATAATCAAAAAACCTTACTTCAATAGTTTACCTTTGTAGAGTAATTAAAAACCAAGTAATTAAAAATTGTCATCAATCATCATACACGAAAAACGTAAAACCACATTTGCTGTTTTAGCGTGAAAAGACGGATATATTTTTCGTTTGCGTACCTACGGATTTATGTTCAATGACCGCTTATGTAAATAAGGTAAACCATTAAATAACTAATACAAATATGTACAAAAGGTTCAAATCGTATTACAATAGTATATGTCAAACAATATTAATATAGGTACTTAAAAATATGTTATTACCAATCAGTGGCGGCTTTCGGGGGTGGCAAGCAGGGCAACCGCCCGGGGCCTCGCGTCCTCGTAGAAAACAGTCTTTACCATAATTATATGTATCTGTATCTCGCTCGTCGCACTTAACAAAACCCCCCTGAACGCACGGTTTCATTATTAGTGCAAGCATGTTACGGCCACTCTAGCACTCGAACTAATATTTTTAGTAAAACGGACTCAAAGAAAAAGGGCCTCACAATGACCTGTCGCCCCGTGCCTCGCAACAGCTAAGGTCGCCGCTGCTTCCTTCAGAACATGATATTTAAGTTCAGTTTAGTATTTATGTTTCACAAAAATACCTATGAGTCATTTGATTGTAAAGACAATGTGACGAATAACGTACATAAAGTGTTTCGTAGGGATTTTCCCTGCAAATAAAATTCTTTGATTGTCTTGTCACGAATAAATGCATATAGTATATCTTTATGTACCTATATTGAATTGGTAGTATTTAAATTAGAATATTTACGGGTTGAAGAATGTGAGGAATTAGAGTGAGTAATATAATAGGGGAAAACACGGATTCCATCTCATCAACAAAGCAACATGATTATAAATACGTACCTAGTTATTTTCATGTGTTAAACATTTGCTAAATACTCACTGTTTACTTTTGTTATGTGAACAATTTATAAATTACAATAGTGTATACCTACATACTAGATATATTTAAAACTAAAAATCAATTAGAACATTGCTTAGATTTCCTATCAATGAGCTTTAGTTGCCGGTGAAGGAAAATATCGTGAGGTAACCTTAGTGTGGTGGTAGGCTACTTTATAGTTCTTAGGTGGCCAACTACTACCCTCAAGTTAAAAAGGTGTGTTTACCATATTCAACACCTTCACTTAACATCAGATAAGCTATGGTCAAATACCTAAGGCAATAATTTGAGATGTAACTGTAGCAAGTTGTGACACAACTATAATGATGACAACTCAGTTAAAAGATATCAACAATAAATCTAGGTATCTTCAAGTCGAGTCGTAGATCACATTTTCACTTAATATCAGGTAAGATGACGAGCAAACGCAAGCCTATTCATCATTTAAAAAAAACTTTAAGGGAATTCCCCTAAACTATTTCTGACGTTTATTTATGGGGTATTGCCAACTTTACTTATCTACTATAAGGCCGTTTATGAATTTTTCAAAGGCCACTAGGGCACAAAATATACTATGATATTACAATACTTTTAACAAATACAACCATCGCACTTCTAACCCATTTCTTCCTCATTTTTCCACAGTACGACCGCGACAAAGATGGCAAAATTTCTTACGTCGAGCTCAAAGCCATCATCGAGTCCAGAGAGTACGACAAGGATCTACCAGACAACGTAGTAGAGAAAATCATGACCCTCGTCGACAGAGATAACTCTGGGTACTTGGACTTCAGGGAGTTTATCGAGATGATGCACAATCCAGACTTGAAAGCTGTATTTGGACACTTCATGGCGAGATATGTGCACTCGATCATACCTCAAAGGAAGCCCGTTGATACTACAGGTACGTGTGATGTTGTATTGTTGAGAAATTTTGCAGATTCTAAGAACGCAGTATTTATCTATAAAACATACGTTTATAGATTATGTTCGATTTCAAGAACAGTAGTTGAATGTTTAAAACCCTAGGTGCGATACATTATTTCTTCGAAAAAATGTCAGTACTTCAATTTCAATTAAATTAATTCAAAGTAAATTGATTTCGATTTACAATGATAAGAAAAAATGCATTTACAATCAACTCATACAAAATGTTATATATTTGTGTTGACTTGCAAATTCGAATACTTCGACGTGATCTGATATAAGTTGTGTGTACATTTATGATTTTAAAAATCTGACCATGTGTTAGCATGATAAACTTTACCTTGACAGTATCCTTACACATGTCGACAATGAAGGCAATTTGAGACGGTTGCTCTAATTTTGTGTAAAAATAAATATTCAATACTGTTTTTTCTATCAACGTTACAAAATAAATGATTCATTTTCGTGATTGTATTGAATCAATGTTGTCAGTTGTGAATAGCACACAATAAAAAATTCACAAAATTTTTGATCGTGATTTTGCGCCTTATTCCCATGCATACTGCCAATGTGCAGCAGTAGACATACGAGAGCATACACAATGAAGTATCCAAGGCACACTCAGACTCACTCATATAGAAATTTTAACACGGATAGACAGTGACATCAACATCCTATCAGATGGCGAGACAAATATATCTTATTCATTGTTAGCAATGAAAGCAATTAACGTTACGACTGAACGAAATCATTGGGTGACTATTTTGGTCTATTACAACCTATATCGTTACAAGTGTTGAGTATAATATATTTAGCACTGCACCTGCGATCGCATGTTGCTTCTCATTTAAATTAATTGTAACCAGGGATTTGTAGGGAATATAAATTATTATTTTTTGTTCTTAATAATTTTAATAGTCTTACGTAAAACTAAATACGAAATGCATGTATTGCACGTGTATGCAAATAATGAACTGTTCATAGTATTCGTTGCATGGGCATTTACAATACAAGCGTAAAGTCATGCGTTTGCTATTTCTTTGCCAAATTCATAACACGAAATGTAAATATAACGCCCGTAGTTATATTTAGCATGTTAGCGTTGCCTCTGTAGTTTCCATTAAAAACACTTATGTACCGACTGGTATATTTTTTCTGCTATCAAAAATCGTAAGAACTGGTTTTGATTTGCTAGAAATTTACATTGTAATACAATAATTAAGAACCTGTAAAAAACTGTTAAATGTTTGCATCTCTTTCTGTTTCTGTTTTGTGTTTTGTACTAATGTTTTTAGTATTATTATTGTATATATATGAGTCTTATTATATAATTGAGTATATATTTTAACCTAACCACAAAATTTTTTTAGGAAGGTGGACAGGCTTCCAGCCAGTTTCTGCAGTCGAAAGCGGTATTTAGTTTTCTTTTAACATTTCCTTACGTTCAGTGTTGTTTCGTCAGGTTTCATTGGGATCATATCATTCTCATCCATAATTTCCGGATATTTCTCATACTCATGTGGCAATGGTGAAACATCCACTTGTAGCTGCAAGGCAACATATTCTTTGTTCCTCTTAAATGTATTGGGTGTCTCGCCTTTATTGATTTTTTGTAAGTTTATTCGATTGGCGTTATGTGCTTTGAAGTTACGCTTGAGAGATCATTGTGTATTTCTGTTTACCATCTCTATAATATTGCGATCTGAACTCCTCAAAAGTTCTGATTACAGCCATGAGCTGCTGGCATCTCATTGATTCACTGACATCTATAAACTAATTGATTAAAAGTAATACTATTAGACCCTTACTTTGGTACTAACAAACTTCTATTCAAAGGTATTCGCTACTTGAATTTTGAAAGCAGACCAATTTTTTCCTGTGCGTCTTTTGTTTTTCTCTAATGATTTTTATATTCATCGAAAAACTTAGGTTTAATAAAAGAGTTAACGTAAGGACACCCTTACAATAGATAAATTACAGTTCATTTTTTTTTATACGTGATAAATGGCCGTTGCTGGCGAGTTAAGTATCGAAATAAATTTTACCGTTGTATCTAGCACTAAAACTGATTAAGGATGTTTGTTAAATATTTAGCCTGCTACTTAAACTTTATATGTATATCTATACAGTCCGATGTTTACCTTACTTCCGGACCATGAGTAACCGTTTTTATCTACAATTCTGCAAAAAATATAAAACATATCATGATTTCTCATTTCCTTCGCTACATAAAATTACATGTACAAGATACATAATTATATTAAGTACCAAATGACTCATGTTTGAAATATGCTTGAATCAGTTACGTTTTATCGTTGACAAGCTAAGTGTTTGACCACAGCTCATCTGATGTTAAGTGACGTGGTCGAAGATGTTAAAGCACAAACAGCCTGAAATATAACTGGGTCTCAAGACCCAAGTGAGGCTGCCGGAACACACCATTAGGTCAGATTGTCATCTTGAGGGTGGTAGCTAGCCAGCCTAGTACTAGAAAATAACCTACCATTACGCTATGGTTTCCTTCGCCGGCAGCTCAAGCTCATTGTTAAGGTGTCAACCCACGTCCTTTGGCGTGTGAACCGACCGCGCTAATCACTGATCTATCATCGCAATTATAGTAATGTACGACATAATGTAATTATTTAAAACTTTCCGCGTTTACAGTCTTTTTTTGACCCCAAACTAAACAAAGCTTGTACTATGGAAGTCAGATAACTGACAGAATACTTTTGTTGTAAAGACATACTTATAATATATACAGAACACCCAGACACAGAACAAACATTTGTTTATACCACAAAATGTTTGTCCTGGATGGGAATCATACCCACACCCTTCAGCTAGTGGAGCAGACATACTACCAATGAACCAACAGGGCTGTGAGTTGTACTCATAATAATGATTACAAAGATCCTACGAGTCCTACGATATTTATTATTTTTTATTGACATTTTATTATAATATATCTGCATATGAGCTGAAGGGCATGGGTTCGATTCCCGCTCAGGATTTTATGTATCAACAAATGTTTGTTCTGTGCCTGGGTGATGTAATAAGTATGCATTTACAAAAAAAGAAATATTTATGTATTCTATCCGTTATCTGACTTCCATCACACAAGCTCTGCTTAGTTTAGTGTCAGATGGCGCTGTGTGTACCAAAAAAAAAAAATGTATTATGTTTCGCCAATAAAACAAAAAAAAAAATGTATTATGTTTCGCCAATAAAACAATTGCTTCATTATTATTTACGATTCAGTTACTCTTATCTCGTGGAACGTGCTTGGCCTGACGTGATGTCACACAGGTGATTGTGGCAACCTAGCCTTGAAGCAAAAATGCTACGTCAAAATGATGAGGAAAATCCAAGGAATTTCCTTTTACGACATCATAATATTATTATTTTAAAAATCTGAAATTAGAGGTTTAAACATTTTTGTACGACGCCCTGAGACTCGATGGAGTGACGATATACGTAGGACAACTGGCGGTGGATGGAAGCGAAAGGCCGAAGATCGGGCTGAGTGGCGTGTCTTGAGAGAGGCCTATTTCCAGCAGTGGACTTTAATAGGCTGATGATGATGATGATGATGATTTGTGGAGGTCGTGGTTTAGTTGGAAGACTTCTTGTAATGGTCAACCGACTAATTTTAATTATTTATGATTATTACCGGTATTTTGACAGCCCTGTTGGCTCATTGGTAGTATTTTGGTAGCTATGATAGCTCAGTGGTTAGCGTGGTCGGTTCTCGCGCTAAAGGCATAGACTCAAATCCCAACAATGAGCTTGAGCTGCCGGTGAAGGAAACCGTAACATAGTGTTCTTTCTAGTACTCGGCTGGCTAGCTACCACACTCAAGTTGAAAATCTGACATTAAGCACCCTAACCTGTGTTCCGGCAGCTTCACTTGAGAGCTGGCCGTTACATGCATAATTATGTAGATGAAAGAAAAACTACGTCGATACATTAATTATAAAAAAGACAGCCTCATTGGCTCATTGGTAGTATATCTGCCTTGAGAGCTGTAGGGCGTGGGTTCGATTCCCACTCAGGGCAAAACATTTTGTGAATAAACAAATGTTTGTTCTGTGTCTGGGTGTTCTGTATGTATTATAAGTATGTATTTACAAAAAAAAAGTATTTAAGTATTCTATCAGTTATCTGACTTCCATCACACAAGCTCTGCTTAGTTTGGGGCCAGATGGCGCCGTGTATAGATAGTCCTACGATATTTATTTATTTATTTAATTTCTTGTTATATTTGGCATGAGATATCCTAAGTCGTAAGTTTCGTAGTAACCCGTGCCCTTCAAACGTTGATACCGCGCAGATAATGGTCAGAGATAAAAATATATATATTGCATATCGATATTATCTAATATACAAATATAAGATAAGAATTGTAACGGATTCGCTCGAAGGATAAACGTTAACTCGTTTTTAAATTTTCCTTAACAATCACGTTATTAACTTATAAAAAACTAACAGGTTTTTTGAAATGCTACTCTATTTTCCTCGTAGCAATAGAGCTGCTAAGTATTTGGTTCTATCTCTAATAAAACGTCTATAAATTAAGAAGAAAAAAAGAAACGTAATAGTGGTTTTAAGTTTTTTATATTTTTAGGGTTCTGTACCTGAAAACGAAAAAATTCAACTCTTATAGGATCACTTCGTTGCCCGTCTGTTAAGACCTTCTATCTCGGGAACGCGTGGAGATGTCGAATTGTAATTAAATGAGTGATTACCTATATACCTACGCAGATCTGTTGTACCCTGCAGTTTACTATAAGTTTTTTTTTAAATTTATTCTTGGCCTTCAAAACTAGTCCTTCAGCCGAAGTTTAAATAAATTTTATGAGTGAGTTGCCATTATAAGAAAAATAAATAAAGAATAAATATTGGAGGACATTTCAACACAGCGCCATCTAGGCTCAAACTAAGCAAAGCTTGTACTATGGGAACCAGATAGAATACTTATTAATACATTTTTTTTTCGTAAATACATACTCGTAATACATACAGTACACCCAGACACAGAACAAACATCGATGTTGGTCACACAAATGTTTGTCTTGAGTGGGAATCGAACCCACGCCCTTCAGCTCTCGAAGCAGACATATTACCAATGAACCAAATGGGCTGTCAATTATTTTGGGTTGGCAGGGTTCTAGAGATCCGCTGAGCTTTAGGGCCGTAGTGAACGGCGCCTAGCCCTATAGTAGCTACGCCACTATCTTTAATGTACCTACTTATTTATCTCAGGGATGTCAAATCGCCCGAGCTGGTTGCGCGTGAAATCGCGCGTGCATGTATTGGTAATACAAGACTCCTTTCCTAGCAGGAACCACGTGGAGACGCAAACGACGGCTACACGTGGGTAAATTGATGGTAGTAAAAGTTCCTTATTCACGGGTGAAAAAATTGGAACCCTGTTCCTGTATTCGCGGCTAAAAAATTCATTATTCGCGGATGCAATCGGTAAACCGAAAAGAATTGGGTGTCATTTATTAACGTATCGGCATCTTTTGAGTATGTATGTACTGTTGGTACGTACCGAGGCGGCTTTTATAAAAGATGTAACCGAGTGGACTAATTTGAAACTAAAACAAACCTTACTGCCACTATAAAGGCCATTGTCGAATGCCTAATTTTGAAACGGCAAATTATTTATTAATGCTACAGCCCAATATCAATCTGAATTTAAAGACTTTTCAAAAGTGACAAAACAAAAAAAACAATGATTTTTAAACCCTGGTTTTTAAAGCTGGTTTTATTTTGATACATATTGGTTCTATTTTGGAACCTTAGAACGTATCCCCTATGATTCCATACTAATTACCTTTCCATATCCACGGTTTCTGTATTCGCGGCATATTTATGGAACGTATACCCCGCGAATAAAGAGCTTTTACTGTATATTGTTATATATACGATATCTATAGGTATTTAGTCCACCTTACCCAGTATTCTCGTAGATCACTAAGGGCATCATAGAAAAGCCTCAAGCCGCGCTCGCACTTTTAATGGTTGTTTTTCGAAAAGTCTGTTTTTATGTCTGCCGATTTAAGTTGTATATGACAAATTGAATTTTAAAATTACTGCTACGTTTAATGCACATTTTTGTTTTTGTTTGTATCTTATCTTCCCCCGTCAACTAATCTATGTATGTGCAACATAATTATCAATTTTGACAGCCCTGTTGGTACATTGGTAGGTCTGCTTCAAGAGCTGAAGAGCGTGGGTTCGATTCCCACCCAAGACAAACTTTGTGGCATACAAAAATGTTTGTTTATTTTTCTATCAGTTATCTGACTTCCTTAGTACCTACAAGCGTTGCTTAGTTTGGGGTCAGATGGCGCTGTGTGTAATGTCCTACGATATTTATTTATTTATTAATTATACGTGTTAAAAATTCTGAGTATTTGTAATATCTATCTAATTAACCTAATTCTACTGGTGAATTTATTGGTATTTTCAAAAAATTTTGAAAATGTTAAATGTGCGATGCGGCGAAAAATCAGTAGTAGAAATATGTGTCTAAAATGTATAGAGTTGTATTTGTAGAAATAAAAAAATGTAATATTTTTAAATTACAATAGAGATGTACGTAGAATAGGGAGAATTAAGTAGAGTTGATGTAGCATTTATATGTTTAGTATGAGTATTGTTTGCTTTATTTTAAAAAAATCACTTTGTAACATATTCCAAAATTTGTTGCGGTTGGGAAATGAGGTGCGCAAAGAAAGGTTGGTATGTTTTTGGACACTGCACTGCTTGCAATTGCAGCTGAAGACGCCTTCTGGTTCTTTCTATATTCTAAGTGTACACCAATACATTAAAAATTAAATTACCAGATTACAAAATGTCAAGATACGTGTCAGAGTAATTATAGGCGACGACGGCATGCATTACAATCAAATATTCAGTCAATAAAAAGCAAAATTAAAAATTTTGAACTAACCCACAACGGTTTTAAAAGTAATTGTCACCTATCTAAGAACACGCATCAAACAAACCCGAACCCATAAATGAAAAGTGCATCAAAATCGGACTAGAAGTTTTGAAGAAAAATGTCAACATGGATTTGCAAAAAATGTTTGCTGCAGCGCCCCCTGGTGAGGTGTCACCGTAACACCTATCTAAGAACATGCACCAATCAAACCCGAACCCATAACTGAAAACTGCATCAAAATCGGACTAGTAGATTTGGAGAAAAATGGCAACATGGTTTGCACAAACAAACATCCTCTCACCCCAAACGCATATATACCGTCTCCGTTCCGTCGTGGGCAATAGTAATCGTCAAAAAATCAAAAGCTACAATGTATTTTTTAAGAACGTCAACAATAACGCCTGCGTCTTTTCATATAATAATTCTAAAGCTGCACGTTAATTTGTGCTAACGCAACAATTTTAGGCGTAAAGTTAGCATTTCTTGTAATGTTAATTAAATTGTTGATTTGTGGAATTGTGCTGCTACAGTACTACAGTCGTGATGGATAATCCACATGGGATGGGCGTCTTTTTATTATCATAATTATCATCTTCATAATCAGCATAATTTTATCACTGAGCGGATGAAATCGCGGCTCACAAGTAGTTAAGAGAGAGATAGTGTAGTGTATAGATCTACGATGATCTTTTGTAACTGTCTATCTCTGTTTGTTTGTTTTTGTGCTTGTGTTTGGTTGTGTACCAAAACAAAATTTTTCTTCTCTCTCTCTCTGTCTCTTTCTCTCTTAACTACTTGTGACCCGTGGTTTTATCCGTTTAGTCCCACCACGGAAGTAAATTGAAAGACGGACGTGACCAAAGAAACTAAACTCGGAAGTATCCGACCAAAACATGAGTGCGTGAGTAATTCTGTAAAAGTAAAATCACATCAGTTTCCATAGTAAAAAAGTCATCTGGGACTTGGGAATTGATATACTCAACATTTTTTTTTTGCCGTGGTTTGCAACTCATTTTTTCCATATTTTACCTTGGCATGAGATTAGTTAAAATACGCCATTAAAAAAATTGAAACGCCAATTTTCTTAGAAAAAAACAAAAATTACAAAGTTTTCAAGGTACTATACTACTACTTTTATGTATAATACTACTTTTGTGTATTTATGTATTCTATCAGTTATCTGACTTCCATCACACAAGCTTTGCTTAGTTTGGGGCCAGATGGCGTTGTGTGTATAGTCTTACTATATTTATTTATTTACTTTTAAAAAAATATTCTGAAGATTTTTTCGTTTGTTTTATTATATCGATTGTAATCGATCAGTAATCGATGACTTCCTTAGCCCTCCTACCTACTAACACGCTAGGTAGAGGCACTTGTCAATACGCCAATCGACGCGTTCCGGTATGCAACAGGTCAACGAGAGCTAGCCCATGTAAGGTCGCCGCTTAGATATGACAATTGCCCTTAATTACCAAGAACGACAACAATCAAAGTGTTAGTCATAGACTATGGAGACACATGACCTAACATAGACTTTTTAGCATTTATAAATTATCTAATTTTGTTTATGGCCCAATTAATTTTGGTTGGGGGCATTGCCCCGGGCATTCTTGAGACTTCGTGTATTGGCTGATTTCTTGGGGCAGCGTGCAGTGGTAGCTTCCGCGTATTTCCGCAGCATTTCTAGACTTTTTAGTTAAGTATATTTCCAGACTATACCTTTTCTTATTTCTATAGACTAAGTTCTGAGGTAACAAACGAGCTTCCTCCTTCTTTGAAGTCGCTTAAAACTAATGAGATTGACTGGTTTACAGTTTTACAGGGCTGTCGAGACTAACCGTCGAAAGTCTCAAAGTAAATGAGCACCAAAGCAACGATGCCTGGACATTGTTTTACTATTCATAGTTATGTGTATCGCTGCAATGGTCATGGGCAGGCGTTATATCTTACCATCAGAAGAGCGTCTAGAATCTCATTACATTTACATTTTAAAAAAATTGCTTTTACAGATAGTCGTTTTATATTTGCGATCGCACCAAACTGCTTTTCACTCGATCAAAATAATAATAGTAAACAAATATAGTAAGACATTTCACACAGCGCCATCTAGCCCTAAACTAAGCAAAGCTTGTGCTTATGGGAACCAGATAACTGATAGAATACCTTTTACCTACTTAAAAACTAAATAAATACAGAACACCCAGACACAGAACAAACATTGATCGTCACATAAATGTTTGTTCTGATGGGAATCGAACCCGCGCCCTACAGCTCTTCAAGCAGATATTATACCAAACGAGCCAAACGGGGCAATCAATGCAAAATGTCGAATTGAAAATCTACTCGAAGAATGGACCGCGTTCAGAGGGCTACTGACGTCGGTGTTCATCCGTGCATAACGTGATCCAATGAGATAACTCTTAAACACTTTCCATAGTATCTCGGGCTGTGCAGACCTATCCGCACGTGTCGTGACCTCAGCGAATACACATAGACATCGATACTAACAGCAAATACATTGCAAATAGGACTCGGAACAGCTCAAATCTGCTTGATTAAAGTTAAACTTTGGAAATAACATTGTTGGAAAATGTAACAAACAATTTGAAATATTTATCGTAATGACTTAAATGCTTAGTGTTGATTCGAAAATGTGGTCAGAGATGAGTAAAAAAGCAATGGTGTGCGGGTATAGAGTGTTAAATGAACAAATATATAGTTTTAAATATTTTAAAGTGTTGAGCCGGGCATGGGGCAAGGCGTTATGGTATTTTAAATATGTCCTCGAGTATTTTGGTATGTTCATGTATTATTTTCATGATAGCACACTAACTGATTTGCATGTTACGTTGTTCCTTAAACTATTGTTATTTTCTTTGTGATTTTATCGTTTCCGAATGTAGCCATCATGCCGAAATGTGTAAATATGGTATGTTCTTAAAAGACAACAGACGATCTGATCATTCGTCAGCTTGCTTGGATCTATGCTTTAATGTTTTTATAAATATCTGGCATTATTACATAAATATTCTGCTCGTAACTTTCAAATCAATAAGCAGTTAAAATGTTATGCTAACCGTTAGCAAGATGAAATGGCAGTGGGCAGGGCAAATAGCACGCTGAACTGACGGCCGATGGTGCTGCAAAGTTCTGGAGTGGAGACCACGGACCGGCAAGCGCAGCGTAGGACGTCCACCCACAAGGTGGACAGACGACCTAATAAAGACCGCAGGAACGCGCTGCATACGAGCCGCTTCCTACCGGTCTTTAGTCAATGGGGGAGGCCTATGTCCAGCAGTGGACGTCCTACGGCTGACATGACGATGTGATCCTTTGAACCAGTCCCAAAATGTTCTTAGATCAGCCGTGTTTGAGGTTCAGTAATATGCATCGAATTGTCTTGCCAGCAATCAAATTGTTGACCATGAGTGGCATTTACTTATGAGCACTGCTTTGAGTCCGGTAGTCGCTCTCGGTTTTTGCACGACCGCCCAAATAAGGAGTGTAATGTAAATAAGTAATACTTATTGGCCATAGATAACAATAATAAATAAATAAATAAATATCGTTGGTTATAATGTTCCAGGTATGTCACTATGTGTCATAATGTTTTCAGGGTTCGTGTATATATATAATTATATATACTTGCAGCTCGCTCCGGCTTCGCACGGGAAATAAAAACTCAATTAACAATATAAATTTATCGATCGTTTCGGAGCCTATTTAATACAAACAAACAAAAAATTTAATCTTTCCTCTTTATAAGATGTAGACGACAACTGCAATAGTTAGACATATGATATTGCGGACTTATTTGTAGCTGTCAATTTGCTCTATAAAACGTCACTTTATTCTATTGTCAATAGTTTTCACTGCGCATGCTAAGTAAGGATTTTTTCAAATTTTTCACAGCTTTGGTTACATTATTGAATGTTCCATACGGATCCCTAATTGTTTTTTAAATAAAATATAGCCTATGCCCATCACGGATAATGTAGTATTCTATTAATGAAAGAATTATTAAGATCGCTCCAGTAGTTTCGGAGCCTATTCAATAAATACAAAAAAACAAACAATCAAATCTTTCCTCTTTATAATAGGACAAGGAGTTAGACAAGATTGCAAAAGCAATTCTAATATCACCTATAAGTATATATGTACATTATATATGCAAGGTTGTAAGTTTTGTATGTACTAATTGGAAACATACACTTTGTTGAAAGTTAATGATGTTTTTCTATAAAGCAGCTGTTTTTTTCCAGGGTTGGTTCCATAGTAAAAGTTGTTTATAATTATGAGTACAATGACCCTTTTTGGCTTAGTACATCCTGAGCTATAAGCCTGTATGTCTAATGTCTGCAAGAACAAGGTCAAACAAAATTGTCGACTTTTTAAGGCTCTGTTAACATGCCTTTTTACGAAGTACAAAATATATTGATCATATTTCCGTACTCCATATAAAAGACTTCGGAAACATTGTATTATCTTACGTCCTTGTATGTAATTTGATAGGTTTGCAATAATACGGCCGGCGAGCGTACCTATTAACGATGCATTTTAGTGGCATTTATTTTGATCGTTATTAATTAATAAATATCGCAGGACATTACACACAGCGCCATCTGACCCCAAACTAAGCAAAGCTTGTACTATGGAAGTCAGATAACTGATAGAATGTATAAATATATTTTTTTGTAAATACATACTTATAATAAATACAGAACACCCAGACACAGAACAATAGACAATAGACAATAGACAACACTTTATTTGCGACATAAAACACATTTCAACATAATTTACAAACATTTGTTTATGCCACAAAGTTTGTCCTGGGTGGGAATCGAACCCACGCCCTTCAGCTCTTGAAGCAGACGTTCCAATGAAGCAACAGGGCTGTCATATGCCGTGTGTAAAGGAATCACTTCTAAATACGAAAACAGGTGATAACTGTTGCAAAAACATTGGCCGTTACAGGTCGCCCGACAGATGTGAAACAATAATATTTTTATAAGAAAAAAAACACAATGCGTTCTTATATGTCAGATATAAACAGTACGCAGCTCACAACGATGTGTATAGAGCGTACGCGCGCACACATATTGGAATCGAAGAAGTGAGCGTCACGCCGTCCACCGTAACGGCATATGAGTCTGTTTTACAGCTAAGGCGCGCCAATAGATGTACATTTTCATCGTGTTAAACGATTTTGTTACGATTCTGTTGCATACAAGTTAAGTTAATAAGAACTTGCTAATCATCATCATCATTTCAGCCGTAGGACGTAGGTCATAGGCCTCCCCCATTGATTTCCACAAAGACCGGTTGCAAGCGGCTCGCATCCAGCGCGTTCTTGCGATCTTTATTAGGTCGTCTGTCCAGTGTCTACCTTGTGGGTGGACGTCCTGCGCTGCGCTTGCCGGTTCGTGGCCTCCACTCCAGAACTTTGCAGCCCCATCGGCTATCAGTTCTGCGTGCTATGTGCCCTGCCTACTGCCACTTCAACTTGCTGATTCTCTGGGCTATGTCGGTTACTTTAGTTCGTCTACGGATCTCCTCTTTTCTGATTAGAACTTGCTAATAGCGGCTTTTTTTTTCTTACTTAAAAAGATCGTGTAAACAATAATAATACAACGTAGGTTAGTTAAGGTTTTGATGATAATGGTTAATTCTGTCCATGACTAGAATAAAATTATTTATAAAAATGTTTTAAAGCCAATTAATCTGAAGTCGTTTTTTCCTTGATTTTGTGATAGGGCTTTGGGAAGGTTGTGGTTGCAAGGTTATGGGAAAATTAAAATCATTACTTTCCTGATCAAAATATTCGTGACTTGAAAAAAAGTAACATTTATAAACAAACTTTGATATATTTATATCCTTGATGGTAAAGGTAAAATATTAAATACACGAAAATTTCACAAAAGTTTGCAAGTAGGTGTGTTTGTATGTTTGTTAGTTTTTCACGTTCATACGGCAGGATCAATTTTGATGTAATCTGGTATGGAGGTTATAATACTCATTATGAACAATATTTGCTATAGACACAACTCTGAAATCGTGAAAAAAAAACAGTTGCTTTATGCATGTGCATTTTTTTGTTTTTTACAATTCTGTGCCGTCTATGAATAAACCCCACTTTCGGCTAAGTAAATCCCAACCTTATAACCTTCTATAGTCGACATGTATTTGCATGACCTAACTTAAAATTATCTCTCAACTAGATGCGTCCCGCTGTGTTACCCGCTACATGTTTTCGGGATAAAAAGTAGCTTATTTGTTAATCCAGGGTGTCAGCTACCTCCTTACCAAATTTCATACAAATCCTTTAAGTAGTTTTTGCGTGAAAGAGTAACAAACATACAAACTTTCGCATTTGTCATATTAGTAGGATAAAGCGGAAGAGTTTGTTTGTATGAACGCTCTAATCTATGGAAAAACTTTGATTTGAAAAAAATATTTTTTCATTTAATAACATTTCTTGAGGAAGGCTATTCAACATCACTACACGACTCATAGAAGCCGATGGCGGGTGAAACCGCACAGCTAGTTCATGTATATTATAATGTAGTTTTGGCTTGTTGGTATTGGGCTTGATAATAAGTTTTGTATTATAAATATGTATTTAAACTAATTACAGTATAATGTCATGTCATATTTTGTGCTAACAATTCATTTAACCATGTCATTAACATCCGGTACTGATATTGCGGTGTTGGTATTATTTATATTTAAAAGAAAAAAGCATGAAAACTAACTTGTTTTTTTTTCTTTTTTTTGTCCTACTGTTTGTGTTTCGTTTACACCTCCCCATGTATATCCCAAACAAAAAAATGATTTAAAAAAAATTAATAAATTCGGAATTCATTTCAAAAATGTGTAAATTATATAAAAATCTTAATTTCTTATTATGATTCTTGCAATAATGTAACGAAAATTGCTAAACTGGTTTGATCCGGTAAAATTAATTCCAATTTGCCCTTTTCAACGACCGTGTAATTGACTAAACGGTTTAACTGCGCCGGCGACGATTGCGGTCTCATTGCTGGACTCGCGCGTGCTTTGTATCCGAATCAAATGTTCTTTGTATCTCTTGTATCGGAACCAAATGTTGTTTGAATCGCGAACTTCTTTTTTATTTATATACCAACGATGTATACAAACAAAAAATAATGTTCTTACTACAAAAAAAAACACTTAAAATCGATGACTAAACTTCAATAACATTTTTGTTGTAATTCTTATAACAAAACATCGGTACATTTACATAATTATGTTTATAAAATAACAAAAATAAAAATTTAAATATTTTGCCGTTTTTGTAAATGTTATACCGTTTAACTACAAACAACGTTTAAAAATAATTCACCTTCAACTAAAAACTATTTGCAATACGCGTATTACTGGAATTTTGGAAAAACGCCAAATTCAATATTTTTCAACCATACACCGCTTCCACTTTTTCCCCCTTCCAAAACCATCATCAAACAACACAAAAATCAATTTAATTAAATCGATTAAAAATGTTGCATCCCAAATGCTCCAATCCGACATCCTGCGTATTGTTTTGTGAACCAAACAGCAACTCCTACCGCCCGTAGCAAAACCATCTTCACATACTCAGATGGAACGTACGAGGAAGAATACAGTTGTTGGCCGCCCGCTGTCTGCATGATCCTCATATCGCTGGTGGAGATCGTGCTGTTCTGCTATGACGCCGCTCACGGGAACATGCAAGCCGGTGGGCCCATCGCCAAGGTCTTCATATACAACCCGCATAAGCGTCACGAAGCGTGGAGGTTCATCACTTACATGCTAGTGCATGTCGGGTTAGTGAACTTTAATCTATAAAAATAGAAGCATGGAATGAAACTGGGTTTCAAGTGAGATTGTCGGAACACACCGCTAGGTGGTTTACTTGGTGGTAGATTTCTTTAGCAGTAAGTCGTCTAGGTAGGTACCACCGCAGTACCAGATATTCTGCCGCCAAGCAGTAGTGTGTAAACATTACTGTGTTCCGTTTTGAAGGGTACTGCAGCTAGCGAAATTACTGGGCTGTTGAGACTAACCATCGGAAGTATAAAAGTAATGAGCGCCAAAGCAGCGACGCCCCGACGTTTGTTTTGCTACTCAAAGTTCTGTGTATTGCTGCAATGGTCATGGGCATGCGTTATCTCTTACCATGAGGAGAGCGTATCGTTCGTCTCATTACATTTACGAAAAAAAATAAAATAAAAAATCTGCTTTAATACACTGTTGTTAAAACGTTTTTTTTTTTTAGTAATGAGATGCAAGACACGCTCACCTGATGGTAAGAGATAACGCATGTCCATGGCCCATTGCGGCGATACACAGAACGTTGTAGCAAATCTTTTATAAATATACGATATTTACGTACGTAAATCTCATATATTTATATCCTCTTAGTTTGACTTAGTAAAGGCGGTTAATAAATTACAGAAATTGGCTGCGTGGGTTAACCTATAGATGCAATCTGGATGCTTTCAAATCGCGAGTGAAACAATTTCTTTTTGGCAAGCGTGCTCGATAAATTTTCTTAACTTCAGGCGAAATAACAATCAAATGAATAAAAAAATTAAATGTTTTAAAACTTTTAAGTATACACAGAATTTGCCTTTGCAAAGGATTTGAGCACTCATAGAATTTTAGTTAGCAAAAGCTTTTAATTCTTAAAGTATTTGACTTGGTAATAGCTATTAAAATAGTTATACAATTTCACTTCGAAAAGCTTTTAATACTGGCTTTATGAAAGAGGCTAAATGTAATGTAAAGGAACTCGCAAAGAAGCGCCCATCTATCAATTTCGCACTACTGCTTAAACGTCGCCAACGTAAAGCCAAAATAGCTGGAAATACGCACAGATAATAATAATCATATTTATTGACAAGCGGACGCCTCGCGGTTTCACCCGCGTAGTTCCCGTTCCCGTGGGAATACAGGGATAAAAAGTATCCTATGTCACCCGGGGATAGTGTAGCTTCCCAACGACGAAAGAATTTTTGAAATCGATCCAGTAGTTTCGGAGCCTATTCAATACAATATTCAATACAATTTAGTAGCGATGATAGCTCAGTGGTTAGCGCGGTAGGTTCGCATGCCGAAGGGCGTGGGTTCAAACCCCAACAATGAGCTTGAGCTGCCGGTGAAGGAAAACATTGCGAGGAAACCATAGCATGGTGGTAGGGTACTTTCTAGTACTCGGCTGGCTAGCTACCACCCTCAAGTTGAAAATCTGCCGCCAAGCATCTAACGGTGTGTTCCGGCAGCCTCACTTGAGAGCCAGTTCCATTCCAGGCTAAGTGTGCTTTACCATCTTCGACCACACCTTCACTTAACATCAGGTGAGCTGTGGTCAAACAACTAGCCTGTCAACCATAAAAAAAACAAACAAACAATCAATCAAATCTTTTCTCTTTATAGTATAGATGTAAAACGAGTGCTCGATAAGCCAGCGTTTGAGTCGTGACTTAAAAGCTGCCCATAGAGGGCGCTGAAATGATATGCTCTGGCGACTTGTTATATACTGTCGGACCCATAACATGTGTCGACTTGGCCGACCTTTCCAGCGTGCGGGGGACCTCCGCTAGCTTAGCTCCGGCGCTGCCATAGTGACGCTATTTAAACTAGAAAATAGGTGTTAAATTATTTGTTGTAAAGAGAAATCACGTGTCTGTATGTTAATTTCAGTGTGGTCCACCTTCTCGTGAACCTGCTGGTGCAGCTATTCCTCGGGGTCCCGTTGGAGATGGTGCACCGGTGGTGGCGCGTGACGCTGGTGTACCTCGCGGGTGTGGCGGCCGGCTCGCTCGCCACTTCCCTCACCGACCCCAAGGTGTACTTGGCGGGCGCCTCCGGCGGTGTCTACGCGCTCATCGCGGCTCACATCGCCACTATTATCATGGTGAGTGTGGACAGTAGCAGAGCTTTGCTTTTCGGTGACACGTGAACCTATTGTTGTCAAAAAATTAAATGCTCGTTTTGACATTTGAGAAAGACCCTAGAATGTAACTTGAAACGAAACTGAAAGAAACAATAAAATAATAATTAACTACATAAAAATATGTTTTTAAAGAGTAAATATTTTTTTTGGCTCGTTAAAAAATATGATAGAATATATTGCGTCTATTCTTTTCGGGCTAACTTTATAGTAGCATACAATTTCTTATTATCACGAAACGTCTCAAAAACAGTTAGCAATCGCGTTTTTTCCTTAAGGGCCAAGTCCTCGACCGTGGGAACTTCTGCTTGAACACCTACATTGATATTTTCCACTCACACAGACGTACATACGTCTGACGTTAGATTTGAATACATTGACGTCACGCTAAAATAGATAAGGAGAGTTAAATTACTATAGCCACGAGCAAGAAGGAGACAGAATGTTTATTCCTATTGCCGGAAGCGGATTTTACATTGATTATCTGTTACATTATGACAGAAGTTTTTTTTTTTGTTTTGGCATCGCGTTTTGAATATTTGCCAGTGTCAAGTGTCAAATACAAAACGGGCGGGAAGCATGCGCGCGGTGCTCGGTACCGCCGCCACCGCGCGCCCTCTCGTGACGTGCTATACACGACCACGAGACTCGTGACGTTAGATTGTCAGATTCAGAGATTCTCGATGGTTTGTAGCGCCTACCAAAATAAAACAGCAACAGACGTAACGCAGAAAAGAGATTTTCAGCAGGCACTATCAGAAATTTTCATCAAACTATCCGTACTTATCTGCTAATAGAATAAACAAAACGTACAATAAAAGGTCTAAGCCTTAAATGTATCTGCATCAAAGTTAGCATCTATAAAATTGCGTCTTTCCTATAATTATTTTGATGTCAAGATTACGGATTAAAAATAATTTGGCCATATTCTATTTCATAATTTCAAGAAACGAAAAGCGTTTGAAACTATTTTTTCTCCAAGCATAATAATTCAGGATATGTACTATAGTATTCATTAATTTCAAACTTCCACATGATGTATAACGGCACAAAAATGTTGACAAAAACACATCGATTGCCTTATTTCACAAGACTTGCCCGTTAATCGTGATGTGTTCTGCTAAAACGGCTATGCTCTGCCGGTTATCCGGTTATCCGGCTTTATGGTTGGCCGGATATCCGGTATCCGGCAAAACATCTATCTGTTTCATCTCTAATAAATAATTATTTGTTATAACTCGTTAAAATTGGCTTTGCTTGTTAAGGTAAACTACTCAATTTGATTTTGGAAGTCGAAGTTTCAGCAGCCTTGTTGGGTGACCGTCTGGCCTCCATTGACATATATTTTTTATAACCGGTGTCCGGCCGGATACTCGTTTATTATCCGGTATCTGGATTTTAAATTTAGGCCGGATACCGGATAGTTACCGAATATCCTTTCATGTCTACTATTAATGTTGTCAATAATTGGACTATTTCAGAACTGGTCGGAGATGGAATTCGCGATCATCCAACTGATTGTGTTCCTATTGTTGGCGGCCGTGGACGTCGGCACCGCCGTGTACGACCGGTACGCGCGAGACCTCAAACAGAATATCGGATACGTGGCACATCTAGCGGGCGCCATTGCTGGTAAGTACATGTGTACAGGGATACTGAATATCGGATACGTGGCACATCTAGCGGGCGCCATTGCTGGTAAGTATATGTGTACAGGGATACTGAATATCGGATACGTGGCACATCTAGCGGGCGCCATTGCTGGTAAGTACATGTGTACAGGGATACTGAATATCGGATACGTGGCACATCTAGCGGGCGCCATTGCTGGTAAGTATATGTGTACAGGGATACTGAATATCGGATACGTGGCACATCTAGCGGGCGCCATTGCTGGTAAGTACATGTGTACAGGGATACTGAATATCGGATACGTGGCACATCTATCCGGCGCTTTTTAAATTATTTTCTTGCTTTTTGTCAGGTCTACTGGTAGGCATCGGTGTTCTTCGCAACTTAGAAAAGCGTAAGTGGGAGAAGCGGTTATGGTGGGCGGCTGTTGTCCTGTATTTTACGCTCATGCTCGCAGGCATTCTAGCCAATATCTTCTGGACGGAACACTTTGCAGAAACGACGTGATCTAGTCGAAACGTGGATTTATCTACGCAGTTTCACATCACAGACAACCAAACAGTGTAGCTAAAATAGCAGAAAAAATTTAAATTATGTACAACCTGACCAATAAACAATTATATATACGTCGAGTAGGCTATTTGAGAGAAGTTAAATATTTAGAAATACATTATAAATATCGTACGACCTTACACAGCGCCATCTGATCCGAAACTAAGCAAAGCTTGTACTTTGGAAGTCACATAACAGAATATTACTTAAAATATTTTTTTTGTAATACTTATAATAAATACAGAACACCCAGACACAGAACAAACCTTAATTGTTTATACCATTAAGTATTTGTCCTGGGTGAGAATCGAATCCACACCCTTCATTGGTAGTATGTCTGCTTCGAGAGCTAAGCAGACATACTACCAATGAACCAACAGGGATGTCAAAAATTATGTTTTTACGTTATCAATTATTTTGTTACATTCCAAAATCCATTTTAAAACGCATTTCTTAATAACAGGTCAATTTAGCTAGTTATCGACTGTATGGCCAGATATAAAAGACACACAGACTTTGTTTTATGGTTGACAAGCTTGATGTTCGACCATAGCTCACCTCATGTTAAGTGTAAACGTACTTAGCGTGGAATGGAGCTGGCTCTCAAGTGAATCTGCTGGAACACACCGTTAGGTGCTTGGCGACAGACTTTCAACTTGAGGGTGGTAGCTAGCCAGCCGAGTACTAGAAAATACCCTACCACCATGCGCTTAAAAGTTTCGAAAGACTTTCATGGAAGGTAGGTGCAATAACTTACGATATTTCCTATCAATATCCTCTCAAGACGCCTAATTTTCATAGAACTTTTAACAGAACTTTTGTGTAACATTTCTTAATTTTATTAGTCTCAATAACATGGTCAGGAAATATAAATCTGTTATTTTTTTCTGTTATAAAATCTAAAGTACTACAAGAAATCATCTACAAATAGATGGAGATTTGAAATGTGTAGCGATGTGTTGTGTAGCATATTGGTAAATACTTTAAAGTATATTATTATTAAATATGGGAACTTATTAACGTCTCTTGAGCTATGATATATTTTGTCTTATACACATATTTTATTGGTAACACCAATGTTACAAATCAAATGTATCATTAAAAGAGTTTTTTTTTTCTTTGGTTTTGGTGTCGCATTTTGAGCATTTGCCAGTGTCAAGTGTTTTACATTTTCAAGTTTCATAAGATAAATAAGTTGCATCGTAGCTATAGTTATAGTCAAAGCCCAGTCTTGGTCAACTATAGTCCGTGTCAGTCAAGTCCAGTCATGCTTTAGTAAAGTAGTGGCGACTTTACTATCAAGCTTCGATGGAGTTTTGGAAGCAACACAAAAGTCATGTTTCACCATATTATATCATTTTCCCACACTCGCGCTTGTGATTCGACACTTTATGAATAAAATGCAACTATTTTTATGCATAAATACTCGACAAAACACTAGTTTTGGAAAAAAATACAACGGGGCGACACGACTCTTTCCGCGTTCCCGCCAAAAACTTAAAAGAGTTTTAAAACAATGATTACATGTCATATGGCGATATGAAAACATATCAATATAAAAAAAATTGTCAAATACAAAATATGTCAATTTAATAAAATGACATAAAGCTTACGCGCTGACGGTAATAGTCACAGTTAAAAAAAAATTATACATGCTCAAGAGACGTTTGTAAGTAACGTAATCGTATACTATTTAAGTAACAGCCAGTTTATTTAAGTATTTTTTACTTTGACAGGTTGTCAAAGTTTTATGACTGTGTGTATGACAGCTACATCAATTTTTTTGTGTCTTTAATTATTATTTATTCTTCCCTTTTGTAGCTTTATATTCGTACGTTTGTTATCTCGCTCGTGCATTTAAAATATATTACAGAATGAAAGCTTTTACTTGTAACAATCGTTTAAAGTCAACCAATGCATCAAAAGCTCTTTCAGCTGCTCGACAACAAACGTGGAAAAGAGACAGGCTACTTAAAGCATCGATTAACTTTGAGCGATGTTTATATGTAAAGCTATAATAGTACCAAATATATTTTTAAGGAATAATATAAAATACTTACATATTTAAAAAAAATTAAATTACTAGTTGTTTACAAACACTAAATCAAAATTGTACTAAAATATTTTTTTATTCATGAAAACTTTTTTTGGTTTGGGGATTCTAAAATGCCAAGTAATCGTATTTTATGCTCAATATAATTTATTTTCGTACTATGTAAATAGGAGTATTCGTACAGTATTGTCTTTGTGTTTATTGTGTATTGTTTGAACGCCGTCCTTAATGAATATTTAATTATTAATAAATTTACGTATTTTTGTAAGTGAATACATTTTTGTGTTAACAAAATATTCATTTGTATTTTTTTGTTTTAAATCTTCAGTATTGTTTGTTTGATATGTAATTGAATGTTGCCATAGTATTAGTCTCCATTCCTATGCATTAGAATATGTTTTCTTTTTAAAGTATGATTGTATATTTTATGTAATTATTAACGTGTAATGTAACGGTGCCTTGTTTTTAAATAATTTCCTTGTTATGCATTTACATAACTGCATTTTCGCGGTGTTAGAATAACTATCAAAATGCCTTATCTTGTGCCTTGTGTAAAGGGCGAACTCAGTCTGTGGGGAAGCTTGTTTATTAGCCCTTTGCAACTCCTGAATGAGCCCCTGTATCTTCTGAGTACAAAAATGTAAATTTCAAAGATAAGACTCAACTACAAATAAGATTGTTATGGTCGTTTTGTTTTTCTGTTGAATTTTATACAAGTATTGATTGTAATAGTAAGTCATTTTATGGGCCTTACTCAAAAACTTTAAATCAAACGACATTATCTAAGCTGTCGTTTTTTATGGCTTTGTACGCAAAATGTATTCAAGTGAACCGTTGCCATCTGTATGTCCAATATATAATCTTATATCTCGGTATATTTATAACTAGTTATTCTGCCGCCAAGCAGTAGTGTGTAAACATTACTGTGTTCCGGTTTGAAAGGTAGCGAAATTACTGGGCTGTTGAGACTAACCATCGAAAGTCTTAAAGTAATGAGCGCCTTAGCAGTGATGCCCCGGACTTTGTTTTGCTACTCAAAGTTATGTGTATTGCTGCAATGGTCATGGGCATGCGTTATCTCTTACCATCAGGAGCGTCTCGTTCGTCTCATTACTTTTTACAATAAAATAAAAAAAACCTAAAATCTCGAAAATATCTATAACAAAACTACAACTGAAAACTACGGAAAATGGCTCTTACCATCAGGAGCGTCTCGTTCGTCTTATTACTTTTTACAATAAAATAAAAAAAACCTAAAATCTCGAAAATATCTATAACAAAACTACAACTGAAAACTACGGAAAATGGCTCTTACCATCAGGAGCGTCTCGTTCGTCTCATTACTTTTTACAATAAAATAAAAAAAACCTAAAATCTCGAAAATATCTATAACAAAACTACAACTGAAAACTACGGAAAATGGCTCTTACCATCAGGAGCGTCTCGTTCGTCTTATTACTTTTTACAATAAAATAAAAAAACCTAAAATCTCGAAAATATCTATAACAAAACTACAACTGAAAACTACGGAAAATGGCTCTTACCATCAGGAGCGTCTCGTTCGTCTCATTACTTTTTACAATAAAACAAAAAAAACCTAAAATCTCGAAAATATCTATAACAAAACAACAACTGAAAACTACGGAAAATGGAGAAAATTGGAACAAAATAGAGATTACGTGACGCAGCTGCTTCGGTGTGGGATTTAACAAGATATAAATATATGTCCACTGAAAACTATTTTTTGTTAAACACATATTCTCGTGCAGAACTCACGGTGTCGTGACTTGATCTTTTATATTTTGCGTATAAACGGTTCTTAATTTTTAAGCAACGTTTTTGAGTTAAGCCCTATGAGTATATTGTTGTTTCTCCAAATGCAGTAAACTGAAAACAAGATTTCAAATAAGACTGTGTGCTCATATTTTGAGATGCGAAAGAATGTACCGTCCAAAGAAAATGTTTGAGTATTTCATTAGATTTTTATGTGTTATCATATAGTAAAAGCCATTTGCAGAAAAAAATTGGTCTCTGCTTGTATTGATGGTCAAATGACTATACTTTTTCTTTGGACGGGATTGTATAATTTTGATTGTATTCTGGGTGTTAGGTTAGATACAAATGATTTAGAATTGCTACACCGAGCAGTGTGACGTCACGCCGTGCGAAGCGCCATTGCTGTTGACATTGGTGTAAAATAACTGTCATACTAATTGTTTCAGACGGCATGACAGATCTGACCGTTTTCGATGTAAATTTTAATTGATTTTTTGAATACACAAAATAACTTTTATAAAAGAACAACACCGAGCTGTGTGACGTCAAGCCGTGCGAAACGCCATTGCTGTTGACGTTATTGTAAAACAACTCATACTAATTGTTTCAGACGGCATGAGAGATCTGGCCGTTTTCGCTGTAAATTTTAATTAGATTTTGGAATACGCATAATATCTTTTATAAAAGATGTTTGAGGTAAACTTCATGACAAAGTACAGTGTAAACCAATTTTTCAAATTTAGCCACATCGTCTATTATTGTGTTCATTGTTTGTCCAAACACCCAATTTTGGAGGTAGTGTATAAATATTTCTACTTTTAATTTAATTGTTAATTTTCCAACGAGGTTTAGGAAGTGAATGCTGAAATGTGTTCAAGTTAAATGTGCTTTACTTATTTTTAAACTTATTCTAAGTATTGGCCTTCATAGGATAAGTGTGAATTTATTCTGAGGTAGGTCCTTTAGATTAGCTAAGGAAGTCAGTTATATAATTATTTATCAAAGACAGTAGTTTTAACTGTAGTCGGTCTACAGCTTGCGGTTTTCATACCAATGTAGAATTGTAAATATGAATATTCATCAAGTATGTTCCTGTAGCATACCTACATAACATAATAATCAGCACAATATCATGTGATAAATAAATACTATTTTTTAAACTTATTGTTTTAATTTCATCCTCTACATCAGCGGTTGGCAAACTTTTGGCAGTCAGAGGCCAGAAGGTGGCAAAATAAAGTAATGTACAATGTACTTGTAGCGATGATAGCTCAGTAGTTAGCGCCATCGGTTCGCACGTCGAAGGGCGTGGGTTCAAACCCCATCAATAAGCTTGAGTTGCCGGTGAAGGCAAACCATAGCATGGTGGTAGGGTACTTTCTAGTACTCGGTTGGCTAGCTACCATTCTCAAGGTGAAAATCTGCCGCCAAGCATCTAACGGTGTGTTCCGGCAGCCTCACTTGAGAGCCAGTTCCATTCCAGGCTAAGTGTGCTTTAGCATCTTCGACCACACCGTCACTTAACAGATGAGCTGTGGTCAAACACTTAGCTTGTCAACCATAAAAGAAACTGTAGACGCCTAATGTACGGGTAATTGGTCATATCCCATAGGATAAATAGAAAAAATAAAAATGCTGTTCAAATTGTTAAAACAGGCAATTTAATTATTATTTTTATAATTATAATATATTAGTTTCTATCTAGTATTTTAGATTTGAGTAACTAGCTGCGCTCCGCGGTGTTACCCGCTACACGTTTTTGGAATAAAAAGTAGCCTATGTGTTAATCCAGGGTCTCAGCTACCTCCATACCAAATTTTATCTAAATCCGATCAGTAGTTTTTGCGTGAAAGAGTAACAAATATCCATCCAAACTTTCACATTTATAATATTAGTGAGATTTACAAAATAATGAGAATGGACCGCGTGTTGCCGATCGCTGCCACGTCATCACTTTCCACATGTTTTTTTTTCGGTAAGTTTCATAGATGGATTCAGTTATAGCAGTAGATAAAATCATTTTTTTTCTTGTAATTTTGTAATAATTTTTGTAGCGATGATAGCTCAGTGGTTAGCGCGGTAAGTTCGCATGCCGAAGGGCGTGGGTTCAAACCCCAACAATGAGCTTGAGCTGCCGGTGAAGGAAAACATCGTGAGGAAACCAAAGCATGGTGGTAGGGTACTTTAGTACTCGGCTGGCTAGCTACCACCCTCAAGTTGAAAATCTGCCGCCAAGCACCTAACGGTGTGTTCCGGCAGCCTCACTTGAGAGCCAGTTGCATTCCAGGCTAGGTGTGCTTTACCATCTTCGGCCACACCTTCACTTGACATCAGGTGAGATGTGGTCAAAAACCTAGCCTGTCAACCATTAAAAAAAAAAGAAGAAAAAAATATATTGGTGTAGTTATAAAAAACAACAACAAAAATCTACAGTAATATCTTTATTTAACAATAACATTACAATATCATTAAGATTCTATCACAAAATGAAATATACATCTCTAAAAGCGACTAAGCACCATCATCATTATTTCTGTTAAACGTTTTCGACTAAATTACGACATATTTTTCTAAGAGATTCACTAACACATTGATAAATTCGTATTTAATTTTAAAATTTATAAATATTATATATATAAAAGTGTATAAAAATATTCGTTTTCAAAATTATACTTTATTTTTAAAGTTTTAATAAGATAACATATGAAGTAAAACATTTATTGTAGGTAAGGCACTATTAATGACAAAGATATTTAAAACTATGGATATCAGAAAATTCAGGTTATTCTAGGACCTGCGATATCTATCAGCACTCATGTTATTGGACACCAAGAATGAAAGGGGAAAAAGTCATTAACCCAAAAGTAAACATACCAATATGTTTTTGATAATCTGCATTTAAACCTGATAGTTCAGTGATTAACGCAGTCGGATCACACGCCTGAGGGCGAAGATTCAAATCCTAACGATGCAGCCGA
Source organism: Biston betularia (assembly GCA_905404145.2). NCBI lineage: Eukaryota > Metazoa > Arthropoda > Insecta > Lepidoptera > Geometridae > Biston > Biston betularia. The sequence continues at coordinate 2,145,545 of FR989883.1, forward strand.
TGAAGGAAACCATGGTATGGCTGGTTAGTCACCGTCCTCAAGTTTGCATTCTCACTTGAAAGTTTCGATTAGGAGTTCTAGGTGTGTTTACCGTCTTTGAGTACACCCATCATTTAAAAACAAATGTGCTTTGTACAACACAGCCTGTCAAAAAAACTAAAACCAACATCCATAGTTTTATATACCTTTCGTTTATAATGTAGATTGTTTTTTTTTCATTGGTTCTAAATAATTCAATTTCATTTCATTTAACAGCCCTGTTGGTTCATTGGTTTGTCTGCTTCGAGAGTTGAAGGACGTGGGTTCGATTCCCACTCAGGACAAACATTTGTGTGACTAAGATCGATAATTGTTCTGTGTCTGGCTGTACTGTATGTATTTACAAAACAAAAAGTATTTAAGTATTCTGTCAGCTGGCTGGCTCCATAGTACAAGCATTGCTTAGTTTGGGGCTAGATAACGCTGTGTTAAATGTCCTCCAATATTTATTTATTTAATTTTAATAATCTCAATTTCAAAATGGAATCAATATTCAATTGACGCGTAAAAATTTCGAAAATGACTTCTTTGGAAATTAATTAATATCAGAACATTTCCCCTGGTGCTGGTTATAATTATCTATATTATATGTAACATATGAATACAAGGCCCGTGACAAACAGACGTACAAATAAACGGAACTGTTAAAAACAGTAATATTTAGTATAATAATTATGTTCTTGTTATGTTAAATATCCTTCACGCAAAGTATGGACAAATTAGCACTAACTAAAAGTAATTTACTATTAAAATAATGATTTCATTAATTTAAAATATCTTATTAAAATAATCATAATCAATATAAATATAATTATCATTACGGAATATTCTTTAAAAAAAATGGAATATACAATAAGGAATGCAATACTAGCCAATTGGGAATAAATTAAATATTAAAAAAACGTTTCATTTAATACTGTCGATTCTAAACGAGAGATCTACAACCGAAATATACATACTAAAAAAGGGAATAACTTTCTTAAAATTAAACTTAAATATTAAGGTTTTTTCTACATTTCACAGTTTTCCTAAAGCTGGAATTAAAATTGTGCTGAAACGAACGCTCAGCAACGAAAGCGAGTAATTTAAATAGTAAACATTGTTTTTTTGTTTTTGTTATGCGGGATTCAAAACCGCATGAGTTGCCATATAGTAAAATATTTTTAATTTATTTCTAAATTCAATATCAGTTTAAATTTTCAAGTAGAAATACACTAAAGATATTGGAATACCGGAAAAAAATATTTTGATAATTCTCAGCTTTCTTTTATTGGCATTTTTTACATTTGCCATGTTTTATTTATATTTTAAATGCAAAACTTTGTATGTACGCCACTTTTTCACACTATAATTGCTAAACGGATTTCGATGAAATTTGTAACGAAGATAGCTTACTACCTGGATTACAAAAGCTTAATTATTGGACAACTTTTGCGTTAATTTAAAATGTTTGAATTAATTAGTAAGTCTACAAATCCCATTAGCCAGCATATAATATTAAGATATGATGTATATTTGTAATTATTATTATATATGTATAAATTAAGATACATACATGTAAATTTATTTTTTATTTCTGTAGAACGTGAACAACAAGCGTAATAATTTGTATACATATCTTCATTTGTTTAGTTTTAGAAATTAATTAATTTTTGAAGATAAAAAGTAGCCTAAGTTTTGCTAGTTCATTAATATTAAATTCCGTTCGGCGATTACAGAGTCGTCTGGGGAGAAATGTACTCATTTGTAATATGACAATAGTTAAACGCGATCAACGTCAGAGCAACCCTAATTCCAGCCTAAGATATATGTACCTACGGAACAGTACAATAAAAAAAAAAAAAATACTGCGCCAAAGTTTGTGCCTACTCCAACTATCATGATATTGTAGAACTGTGTTTGTAGACATTTATTTCTTCTAATTTTTTTATGTTCTTATGATTCCTAAATCAATTTGAATAAAATTATTTTTCCGGGAAACCGACAAAGTTATAAAACCGTTACTAGCTGTTACATTTTCGGTGTATCTTTAGTGTGGCGTGTGTTTGCTTACGGATTACTCTCGATCTACTCTTGGTCTACTGCGGTCTACTCTTGGTCTACTGCGGTCTACTCTTGGTCTACTGCTTTCCACTCGCGGTCTCCGCTTCTAAGCAACACTACTTCGTCTTCCGAATCGCTGGTCTCCGTCGGTACGTCGTCGTCATAGTACGGTTTTCTAACTATTTCTGAAATTATGATAAAACATGTACATAATTATATAAATTACGTGAGAATAATCAAAAAAGTAAGTTGTCTATACCCCGGCTTATTTAAAAAGATCAAGATAAGATGAGGTAAGATGATTAATATTTAGCACTTTCTAATTAATAAGGTGTTACTCAGTAGTTTTGTATATATGAGTGTTACCGTATTGGGTGTCGTCGCAAAGCGGGCGCTTGTCGTCGGCGGGAATCTGCGTGAAGAGGTACTCGCGGCGTGATTCCCGCGCGCGCCTCCGGCAGCCGAAACACCACGCGCCTGACACCACCAGCGCCACGCCTACCACGCCTACGCGCGACAAACGTCTTAAATTAATGCTAACAATAGACAATAGTAGGTATAGGATCCCAGTATAAAACTAACGAACTACCTAGCGATGATAGCTCAGTGGTTAGCGCGGTCGGTTCGCATGCCGAAGGGCGTGAGTTCAAACCCCGAGAACGAGCTTGAGCTGCCGGTGACGGAATACATCGTGAGGAAACCATAGCATGGTGGTAGGGTACTTTCTATATAGTACTCGGCTGGCTAGCTACCACCCTCAAGTAGAAAATCTACCGCCAAGCTTCTAACGGTGTGTTCCGGCAGCCTCACTTGAGAGCCAGTTCCATTCCAGGCTAGGTGTGCTTTACCATCGACCACACCGTCACTTAACATCAGGTGAGCTGTGGTCAAACAACAAGCCTGCCAGCTATAAAAAAAAAAACATTCACCGAGCTCATAGTTGGGTTTGAACCCATACCCTTCAGTGTGCAAACCGCGTTAACCACTAAGCAATCATCGCTACAGCGTTGATACCGACCGGAACACACCGTTAGATGCTTGGCGGCAGATTTTCAACTTGAGGGTGGTAGCTAGGCAGCCGAGTACTAGAACGTACCCTACCACCATGTTGTAGTTTCCTTTTGGCATAGTATACCGAAAACTTATAACCCTGAGTACTATTTAAAAAATAATTACAATCGATTATAATTATTTTTTAAATAATTATTTTCGATTACATTGATCGATTATAAACGATTGGTCGTAGATTTTACCAGCCAGCATGACGAAGATGAGTCGCGGCATGCCCAGCACGTAGTCGTCACCTTCCAGCTTGAACAGCACGTTCGGGGTCAAGCTCTCTTTGCTGTTCAACTGCCAACAAAACAACGTTATGAAGCTTACCATGGACGATGCTTGCAGTATGTATATATTTTATTTTTGAAATATTGAATAAAATCCACAGCCCTTAATAAACATGAAGATAATCCCATCTCACTAATACTATAAATTATCCCACAGGACCCTACCATTTTTATGATATAAAAAGTATCCTATATGTTAATTCAGATAATAAACTATGAGCGTCCCAAATTTCATTCAAGTTCGTTTAGCCGTTTTTGCGTGATTGAGTAACAAACATCCAAACATACAAACTTTCGGCTTTATAATATAATAAGGATGTGAAAGTTTAGATCGATGGATGGATGGATGTTTGTTACTCTTTCACGCAAAAACTACAGAACGGATTTGGATGAAATTTGCTATGGAGGTAGCTGAGACCCTGGATTAAAACATAGGCTACTTTTTATGCCGCAAACATATAGCGGGTAACACCGCGGGGCGCAGCTAGTTTTTTAAAAGCGAAAGTTTGTGAGTGTGTGTGTTTATATGTTTGTCATTTCTTCACGCTCAAAAGGCTGGACAAATTTTGATGAAATTTGGTATGGAGGTAGCCGACACCCTGGATTAACACATAGGCTAATTATAATCCGCAAAAAAATTATCAGGTAACACCGCGGGGCGCAGCTATTGCAGAATAATCACACATTTAAATAAGTTGCCTCGTAGCTATAGCTATAGTCAAAGTCCAGTCTTGGTCAAGTAGTACAGTCTGTGCCAGTCAAGTCCAGTCATGCTTTAGTAAAAAACACACAGATTAAAATTATCTTAGATTTTAATACAATTTAGTTATGACATTCTATATATTTTTTGACTAATTATTTATTATTACTTTATTTAATTTAATTTATAATTATAATTTCATCCCAATTATCATCTAACGACTTATTTAAATGTAATTGTAATGCTCCTAGACATGCATAGTCTTAGAATGCAATAGGTACAGATCAAAATTGTGTAGGTAGTTGAATTGTTGTAAATGTTATTGCATTCTGTTTTGTATGTTATGTAATAAATAAATAAAGTAAAGTAAAGTAAATAAAATAAAGTAAAGTAGTGACGACTTTATAGCTTCGATGGAGTTTTGGAAGCAACACGAAAAGTCATGTTTCACCACATTATATCATTTTCCCACACTCGCGCTTGTGATTCGGCACTTTATGAATAAAACACCACCATTTTTATGCATAAACACTCGACAAAACACGAGTTTTGGAAAAAAATTACAATGGGGCGACACGACTCTTTCCACGTTCCCGCCAAACCCCAAATTAATATGTTATAGATATCAATTTAAGGTAGGTTATTAAACAACAAGACTTACCACAATATGCCTCTGCTTAACAATGTATCCGTCAACGTCAGCCGTCATCACCATTTCCTTGCCTTTGTACTCGAGCGGGAGCGAGACGGCGAATCGTCCGCTCTCGTCGCTCGTGTTGTGGAAGGTGGGAGACTTCGAGCCGAGCGGGTGAATGGACAACATGGCCTTCGGTAGAGGTACGCTGTTGTGGTCTAAAGTCATACCTGGCAGTTCAACAAAACAATAAGGTCCCGTTTAAATAAGAATCAAATCATTTTATTACATTAGATTCCCACCCAGGACAAGCATTTTGTGGTAAAAACAAATGGTTGTTCTGTGTCTGGATGTACTGTATGTATTTACAAAAAAAAACTATTCTATCAGTTATCTGACTCCCATAGTACTAGCTTTGCTTAGTTTGGGGTCAGATGGCGCTGTGTGTAATGTCCATTTCCAAAACCATTTCGAAATAGTACATTTCTGTGCAATATTTTTACGTTTAAAACTCTGTAAACTATGAGGTGGGGTTTATTTTAGTAAAAAACATAAATCAAACTTGGCTTTCAAATGATGTCTCATGACGTCACCTAGTAGGGCAACTTTCCTAGACTAAAAAAGCAATGGCAAACCAAAACAAAATCTGTCAATGTCAAGTCAACGGCGATCATAATAATCTCTTCAATACACGTACGTCGAGTTGTTTTTCGCTTTATTCATACTATATAATATCTGGATTATTTTACTTTAAACGTTATTTGGACTCTGATATCGCTTTTATGACATAAGATTTGTTTACTTCATGTCATGAATTGTAAAAACCGAAGACGTGACAGAATGGCTTTACAGCTTTAGCCTGCCCGATGGGGCAAATAAAAAAAAACTAGTCAGTTCTGTTGTCAAAGTTGATCAAATGTGTCAAATGTATTGGTATACTTTTTTTGTTTTATATGGCAGAGGCATATTCTACATATTCAGCCGACCTCATGACGTCATAACTGTAAAAAGTTTGAAAACGTATTAAAATGAAACTACTGCATAGAAAGCCAAAATATTCAAATTAGTTTCATAAAATAAAGTTTACTATCAGTAAAAAATATAAAATAAATACAAAAAAAAAACTACATACCGAATTACATTTTTTTTATATGATCTTTACTATGATTCAAGAGTCTGTTCAGCTGTTTAAGATAAACAGCTCTTATGTATGTGAGTATTTACCACTGATCGATTCGAAATTTGGTATTATGTGTAAGTATTTACTGGTGTCAGGGTTAAATATTAAATGTATACTTGTTAAATAATTGCTTACCAGTAATATATACAGAGGCGGGGTCCTCGTCAACTTTCAGCTCCTCGTACGCTCCCCCGGGCAGGTTCTCAGTATTCTGTCGCCGCATTATAACGTTCTTGGACTTCAGTACGCCATCTACCACCAGCCAGGTCAGCATCTGATCGCATCAAATAGAATCAAACTTAAATTAAATAAATAAATTTGCATCTCGGGTGTTCTTCAGTAGATAAAATAGGTTTCTATTAGCCAAGCGTGCTCCATAGTAGACCGCAGCTTCGCTTAACAACCTACGCGGTGTTACCCGCTACACGTGTTCGGGATAAAAAGTAGCCTATGTGTTAATTCTGAGTCTCAGCTACCTCCATACCATATTTCATCCAAATCCATTCAGTAGTTTTTGCGTGAAAGAGTAACAAACATCCATCCTTCCAAACTTTTACATTTAAATAAATAAATGTTGGAGAACATTTTTTTAACACAGCGCCATCTAGCCCCAATCGAAGAAAAGCTTGTGCTTTGATTTCATGCTAATAATCTACTGTTTTATTCAAGACATTGTGATTTACCAAAATAAATGCCAGTAGCTGTGATTTCACTGTAAAATTATGCTCAATTTGTCCATAAATGGCAAAATAATATTTGTATGGAAATCGAACCAATTACCTTAATGAATAAAAATAAAGTACATAATATGTCAATATAAAAAAACGGGTTTTGGCGGGTTCGCGGGAAGAGTCGTGTTGCTCCGTTGTATTTTTTTCCAAAACTTGTGTTTTGTCGAGTTTATGCATAAAAATGGTGGTGTTTTATTCATAAAGTGCCGAATTACAAGCGTGAGTGTGGGAAAATGATATAATGTGGTGAAACATGACTTTTCGTGTTGCTTCCAAAACTCCATCGAAGCTTATAGTAAAGGCGCCACTACTTTACTAAAGCATGACTGGACTTGACTGACACGAATTGTACTTGCCCAAGACTAGACTTTGACTATAACTTTACCTACTAGGACACTTTTTTAACTTGAAAATATATAAATACTTGACACTGGCAAATGCTCAAAACACGACGCCAAAACCAAAGGAAAAAAAATAAAAAAAAACGAAAATTCGAATGTAAAAACGAAACATTTCTTTAATCGATCAAAACAAACAACAAACTTTGATAAGACATCATTAAAATCGATACAAATGATAAAATCACCATGCTATGATTTCCTCACGATGTTTTCCTTCACCGGCAGCTTAAGCTCATTGTTGGGGTTTGAACCCACGCCCTTCGGCATGCGAACCTACCGCGCTAACCACTGAGCTATCATCGCCACAAAACTTTGTAGCGATGATAGCTCAACTACTTTGTAGCTTTTGACTGAGTAATTCAGTATTAACTAAATGTTTGATTAATATTATTTTTGACTGAATATTTGATAGTAATGCATGCCGTCTTCGACTATAATTGCCGTGACACGGCTATGTATACTAGCATTTGTAATTTAGTACCTAATTTAAATTTTAATGTATTGGTGTACACTGTGTTGGCCGCCTTTTTGAATAAATAAATAAATAAGTAAATAAAAAGCATGTTGAAACTCACCTGGTCGTGATAGTTGTGCGCTCGTACTATGACCTTGTACTCGCCCGGCGGCAGCAAGAGGTGGAAATGCGCCGCGTTCTTAGTGACGCGGTATTGACGCTCGATGCCCGTGATAGCGACTATGGCGTTACGGATCGGGACGCCATCCTCGCTCGTTACGTATCCAACCACGCCTGCGACAATATATACATATATATATATATTTTCCTTTCTGACTCAAAACTCACAGTTTTGCACCAAAACTGTTTTAGTCGATAATACAATAGGTACCCAGTTACAGAACAATAATTTATACAAGCAACAAATATTTAAATAAATAAATATCGTTACACACAGCGCCATCTGGCCCCAAACCTAGCAGAGCTTGTGTGATGGAAGTCAGATAACTGATACATACTTATTATACATATAGAACACCCAGACACAGAAAAAACATTTGTTTATTCACAAAATGTTTGCCCTGAGTGGGAATCCCTACAGCTCTCAAGGCAGATATACTACCAATGAGCCAACAGGGCTGTCTTGTACAATTACTTAAATAATAATATATATAAATTAATACACGGACAAATGTAATACTTAGGAATAATTATTGTCATCGTTTAAGATGTTTACTTGTATTAAATCACTTTTAAAGTTTCGCGATTTTGAACAAATGTTTGAAAACGATATACAATCCTACTAATATTATAAATGTGAAAGTTTGTGAGTATGGATGTATGTTTGTTTCTCTTTCACGCAAAAACTACTGAACGGATATAGATCAAATTTGGCATAGAGGTAGCTAGGACCCTGGATTAAATTTTAGCTTAACAAATCAATTATGAATTTCATAGCACGAAATTGGTTGTTTAATATATTATTTATGAAACAAAATAAACAAAAACCTTAAATTTACAAAAAAACTGAATCTTAAAGTCCGTTAGAGGAGAGATATGTGGCCAGAATGCTGGCAGCATTGCCACGCTGGATGGCAGACAATGTTAGAAAAAAAAACTAAGCTTAGTTGTTTAATAGTTTTAGATTAGTTAGGTAGATGCCCTGTTGGCTCATTGGTAGCATGTCTGCTTCAAGAGCTGTAGGGCGTGGGTTCGATTCCCACCCAGGACAAGCATTTTGTGATATAAAACAAATGTTTGTTCTGTGTCTGGGTGTACTGTATGTATTATAAGTATGTATTTACAAAAAAAAAGTATTTAAGTATTTTATCAGTTATCTGATTCCCATAGTACAAGCTTTGCTTAGTTTGGGGTCAGATGGCGCTGTGTGTAATGTCCTACGATATTTTTATTTTTTTATTTTATTTAGATGAATATTATTATTTTTTTCTTTCTTTCAATTAACAATAATAGTAAATATTTTAATCATACATGCCCTCAAAAAACAATATAACCGCCCCTAACTAGTGCAAAGGTTAAAAGCTCACATCTACTCATGCAAATAACAACCTTATCTATGAAATGATACGGCATACAAGAAATCAATTAAAATTACTTACAATAACATCATCCTTTCTTAAGAAAAGCATGGAAATAACAAAAATACGTTCAATAATTTTATAACAAATGCCTAGCGAATTAGAAAGCTGTAGTGGGCAGGGCACATAGCACGCAGAACTGATGGCCGATGGGGCTGCAGAATTCTGGAGTGGAGACCACGGACCAGCAAGCTCAGAATAGAAAGTCCACCCACAAGGTGGACAGACGACGTAACAAACACCAAAGTAATTCTTTTAACCTCAGGGTAACCCAGTTAGTTACCCTCATGTTGTAAATCTGCCACCAAGCATCTAACGGTGTGCTCCGACAGCCCCACTTGACAGCCAGTTCCATTTCATTCTAGCTTTGTTTACCCTCTTCGACCACACCGTCACTTTACACCATGTGAGCTGTGGTCAAACAACTAGCCTGCCACCCACAAACAAAAAAGAAAACTTACTATTGTTAGTATGTTCGACTAACTTCCGTCCGGCAGCCTCACTAGAAAGCCAGTTCCATTCCATGCTAGATGTTTTTACCCTCTTCGACCACACCGTCACTTAAGGTGGTTCGATTTCCATGCAAACATTTTTTTTTTTTTATGGACAAATGGAGGTATACTGCAAATAAAGACCAAAATAAATGCCAGTAGCTGTGATTTCACTGTAAAATTATGCTCCATTTGCCCATAAATGGAAAAAAAAATGTTTGCATGGAAATCGAACCACCTGAGCTGTGCTCAAACAACTAGCCCGTCAACCATAAAAGAAAACTTACCAGTGTTAGCTTGTTCGACAAACTTCATGATTCCTCTCAAGTTGTTTCTCCAGACGGTCGCAATCTCGCGTTCTACCGGCATTTTACAACAGCTCAGCCCCACGGACACGATGGGCGAGTTGAACCGTTCGTTGATCAGATCTATGAGGTCGCCGTGGACTGTGTCGGTAGATTTCTGGCAGGGATACTTGTCGCTCGGGGTTCGGTGATCCTAAAAAGTATGTAATAACTTTTTAGATAACACTGATCAACAGCCATTTTGTTGCATGACCTCTTATTGGTGAATGTGTTAACGTCCTATCATCATAATGATGGACAATAACATCATTATCACGGAAGTGCGAGAGCTACTGCGCCGTCGCACCGAGAAAGAGCAACAAAACCTGTGGGATAAGAAAGCCGACTGTAAAAATGGTAAGACCGCCTTTCCAATTCTTAACAGGAAGATCACTAACTATCTATTGATGCTGCAACGACAGGACCTTCGTCTCTTAGTAGGCCTCGTAACCGGTCATTGCAACTTGAATAGTCACCTCTTTAAACTAGGAGCCACGGATAGTCCGCTATGTCGTGGCTGCTTGCAAGAGAATGAAACTGTAGAGCATGTGCTTTTGTATTGCAAAGCCACAGAAGGTACTAGAATTGCTACTAAGCTGCATGAAGCTGCTTCGCTATCATTCATGTCATCATCATTGAACTTTCCACCCAACTCACTGGAGCTACTATGCCAGCGGCCCAGAGCCTCGCTCCGATACTTCAAGGAGCTGGGTTGGCTCGGGTGACGCTGGTAGGGGGAAATGCACAATAAACCCCAAGCGGGACGTCAGTGCAGGACTTATCGCCCCCACTTTCCATAAGAACAAGAATCATTATGAAAATTCACGTATTTAATTCTAATCATTCTCAGTTTTCGTTTAATCCCCAGTTTTTTTATAAAACTGTAATTAGTCGATCGAGATGCAAAGTCTAAGTCAAAGTCTAGTCTAGGGCATCGCAGTTTTGGCAGTCATTACTTTGAGACTTTCGATGGTTAGTCACAACAGCCCTGTAATTTCACTAGCTACCTACCTTTCAAGTCGGAACACTGCGGGAATAGTCGTGTCGCCGTATTGTATTTTTTCCAAAACTAGTATTTCGAGTGTTTATATATAGAAATAGTGGTGTTTTATTCATTAAGTACTGAATTACAAGCGCGAGTGTGGGAAAGTGATATAATGTTTTGAAACATGACTTTTCGTGTTGCCTCCAAAACTCCATCGCACCTTGTAGTAAAGTCGCCACTACTTTACTAAAGCATGACTGAATTTGACTGACATTAACTGTACTTTGACCACTTTTTTACTTATGAAACTTGATAATATCATAACATTTGACACTGGCAAATGCACAAAATGCGACGCGAAAATCAAAGAAGAACATTACCTGATAGGTCTGCGCAAATTTCTCGTATATCCTTATTCTTCTCGACAGCTCCGGGTAAGTTACATCTTCTGTTCCACTCGCTAGCTCCAAAATCAGGTCGTACTTCTCCGCTTGCAACAAATCCACGAACGCTTTCTCTCTAGTATAATTGGACGTTGGATTCATGTCTTTTTTAGTTAGATACGAATACAAACTGCTCCCGAATTCTTCTTCTAAAGGTTGTATGTCACACTTATCGGTTTCGTCGTATTGCTTTTGTATTTTACTGTATAAAGGGTCGAGGTTAGGTATGAAGTGTAGGACGGAATTCTGTAACAATCGCTTGTGAATTGGTTCTCCGATGGAATACGCGGTCGAGATGTGACGAGCAAAGTTTAATAGCATCTCTTGGCCTAGTGGTTGCGAGGCAGAAAAGCTGCTTATTAAGGCGATGTGGAATTTGGTCTCTTCTGGGGAGCCGACCTGAAATTACACCATAATAGTTACATAACTTGCTGTTTAATTTAGATTGGAAGAAATAAAGGACAAAATGAGTACATATAGGGCAAGAATCGCACACCATCCTAACAAATTTGCAAAGGATCTTATGAACAAACCAACCACGCCACGAAGGCTTAAAAGAAAATACCCTCAGGATCTCTTGTTATAGATAGACCGAGCTGAAAAGCGGGCTTGCTAATGGGCAAGTACCGCACAAGTCTGAAAACAAATTCCAACCTATTGCTGAATGTCTAAAGGACAGATTGCAATACAAAGAAGGAAAAAAATCAGTGTTCTTGAGCTGCTGGTGAAAAGACATCGTGAGGTAACGATAATGTGGTGGTATGGTACTCTCTGGAACTCGGCTGGCAAGGTCCCACCCTAAAGTTGAAAATCTACCACCTAACTAGGTTTTTGTTATGTATAAGTTATGACACGAACGAATACGCTCTCCTGAAGTAAGAGATAACGCATGTCCATTGCATGACCATTGCAGCGATACACAGAACTTTGAGTAGCAAACAAAATCCAAGGCATCTCTGCTTTAGGATTGGGACATTAAATGGTTAGTCTCAACAATCCTGTAATTTCGCTAGTTGTAGTACCCTTCAAACCGGAACACGGTAATGTTTACACATAATAGAATATCTGGTACTGCGGTGGTATCTATCTTGACAAACTCCTACTAAGTATAAAAGATAACTCGACTAGAAAAGAAAAACCACCATTACTTTATGAGAACATGACCGGACATGACATTGACTTGATTTTATAGTGATTCATGACTTGCTTCATTCGATTTATCAAATAAAAATAACAAATAAAAAAAATAATAATAATAAAACAATTAAAATAGCAATAAAAGTGACATGCCAATGGCAAAAATAAAGAAGTAATGTACACGGACCTGGTCAGTCATCTTCAGCTGTCGGAAGCTGGCGGTGAGCGTGGACTCTCCGGCGCGGAACTCTGCTATCTCCCCGTACTTGTTCTCGATCTCTGCCAATGCGGCGTACAGCTCCAGGGGCGTGTGGTAACGCGTGTTCATAATGTTGTCCAATACGCTGGAATGTACTTCGTTAGTTAGTGCATTCCGCATAAAGCAATTGTCTCATTCCATTCTGGCATCTTTTAAAGGAATCTGTCTCGTCAATAAAAACAGTCAAGTGTCACAAAATAAGATGTTAAGTGACGGTGTGGTCGAAGATGGTAGCACACACTTAGCCTGGATTGGAATTGGCTCTCAAATGAGGCTGCCGGAACACACCGTTAGATGCTTAGCGGCAGGTTTTCAACTTGAGGGTGGTAGCTTGCCAGCACAGTACTAGATATGGTTTCCTCACGATGTTGTCCTTCACCGGCAGCTCAAGCTCATTGTTGCGGTTTGAACCCACGCCCTTCGGGATGCGAACAGACCGCGCTAACCACTCAGCTATCATCGCTCCAAACCTGTTACGTATTAAAAAAATGGGAGAAACCCAGCGATGAAACAAGAGTAGTCTAAATAGAAATCTTACCGAAAGTCGTAAGCGGACGACCAATGTTGTGGGTCATCTGCCATCAGAGTGAAGTTGAGGCTGACTGCACCGCTTTCCGGAACAGTCACTTCCTCTGTCACACTCTCGTATCTGTAAAAGAGTGAATGCCATATTGTCAAATAACTTTTTTTTCATTGTTTACAATCTAGGTGTTTGACCACACCTCATCTAATGTTAAAATAACCAAGTCTTAAAATTTTCCTCTCTGCAGTTTAATTAGATTTTTGTCAAATTATATTTTAAAAGTTTATGTCAAATTAGTTCTAGATATTAAGTAAGATAATTAATAAGAAGTACGTTTTCAATTAATAAGTTGTTGTCAAATTAGTTAAATTTAAGTCCTCATCACTGTTGTAACTGGAACGACTGTTAAGCGGAAATATACTAAATATAAACCTTGAATATTCAAAATGAACTTCCGCAAAGTAACGCCTGAATCAATCAATTATTGAATAGCAATCTCACGGTATGGTTTCACGACAATAGTGGAAAAGTTTTTACCCAGGTTTGCTAGCAGTGACATTGTATGTTCCGGGCAGCAGTAGCCGCCAGTAGTCGCCGTCTCGAGCGGTGCGCACCTCGTGATGTATTCCTTCTACATAGATGGTCGCGTTCGCAAGCCCGTGCCCGATGTGACTGTGGACGAAGCCAGTCACTCCTGTGTGTACCTGGGAATTACAACAGGATCTTCAATCTGAACATTTAAGAAAAAGATTTTCGCTCTTCGATTTCTGAGTGCAAAAGTCGCTTTAATCCGCTAGAGGATAAAGTAAATTTGAATTTAGAACATCGTGTGCACTAAGTTTGTGAATTTAAAACATCATTAAACCTGTTTACTTCTACCTACATGGTGCCGAATTTATCATACAACTTTTTTAATTTGTTAAAAACTCAGACGTTTTTTTTTAATTTGCTTTGCGCGCACAGTTTTCTTATCACGTTGTATTGTTAATGTAGTAGTTAATACCTAAACTGAGATAAAAGCATCTTGCGATTGTAAAAGATTTTTTTGCATTTAATCATCTCCTCGCTGAGTTGGGATGAAAAGTTACGTGTTGCACTCTAGTGCAAAGATTTTTCATCTCTTGCTCTTTTGATACCCTCGCTAACGCTCAGGATTCTAATTTTAGAATCTTTCGCTTGCTCGCTCATCAAAATTGAGCACGCGGTTAAAAAGCAACTTTGCACTCTTGCAAATAACAATTTATTTTATAACAGTACAGAACACACAAAAACAACAAACAGAGACAAATCAAGATCAACAAGGTCATGCTAAGTGGTATGACCAGCGTTGATCTTCCGATCAGCCCTTGTCGTTCAAACAAAACAAACATAACAAAATTACCAGCAACAAAAACGAAATTGTTAATGAACATACAAACAACAGTTAATAACTTCTTCACTTCAACTTACGAATACTTGCGTGCGCCCTTTGACGGGAACCAAATCCACATCCTACGGCTCAAGAAGCAGAGCCAAATGAGCTAACTGGACAGTCGACATAAAGCATCTCAGTCAATATATATATATGTATTGATTTCGTGAAACAACTTTTTTTATATTTTTAGGAATAACTCCAAGTTTTGTTTTAGTGTTTATCTGTTCTGCTTGTGTTGATATAGCTCACCTGTTCAATAAAGCTTAGCAGTGCTTCCTTGTTATCGTTCCAGTATTCAGGCAAGTCCGCCTTTGGAGGAAACTTGAAACAGCCCAGCTCCAGCGTAAGTTCCATGTCGCTGGTATGAAGATAGCTCCAATCTTGCATTCCACCCGCTAACACGTACCTATAAATATTCAGATCTGTGGTCAAAACACTTAGCCTGACAACCATAAAAAAAAACAAAATTTTTGTACCACATGGTCTAATTCTCCCATGCCCATTTTTCTACCGGACAGCAGAAGAAAGCAAATGATATCGTTTCATGTTTGACGTTTCAAAAGCCCGAACGATGCGATTTGATTCCAAGTTCATTGTGCGGATTGCTAGACAGTGGAATGCTTTATCAGAGTGGGTGTTCCCCGTTGGATGTAATGTGGGTCTCTTCAAGTCAAGTGTGAATCGGTTCTAGGAAAGGGTACTTCATCTTAGACCGCATAAACCTATCAAACGTCAAACGTAAACCTATTTGTTATTTAAAAAGTAACCATTGAATGTATCAAAGTAATGAACGCCACAGCAGCGATGCCCGGGTCTTTTTTCGATATTCAAAATTCAGAGAACCGCTGCAATCATCATAGTAAGCAGCGTCTCTTACCATCAGGAGGGCATACTTTTTATTAACAAGCTTATTTTAAGAAAATTACAAAACTATTTTTTTTTTTAATTGAAAGCTTTACTCAGGGTTATGTAAGGATTCTTTTTTTTTAATGTAAAAGTAATGAGACGATCGAGGCGCTCTCCTGATGTTAAGAGATAACGCCTGTCCTTGACCATTGCAGCGATTCTAACGATACACATCTAAAACTGTTCAGTCATGCGGACTAAAGAAGCTCACATCCTACCATATATATCCTACTTCCTACTAATATTATAAATGCGAAAGTTTCTAAGAATATATGGATGTATGTTTGTTACTCTTTCACGCAAAAACTACTGAGCGGATTTGGATGAAATTTGGTATGACGGTAGCCGAGACCCTGGATTAACACATAGGCTACTTTTTAAACCGAAAATATGTAGCTGGTAACACTGCGGGGCGCAAAAAACAAAATAAGTTTGTACAGCTATAAAGTATTAATATCAAGTATGTATTTTTATATGTAAGTATATTTTTTGACATGTTTACGCCAAAGGCAATAAAACCTATTGACTGGTTGTATTTGGCATCTATCTCACGCCAAACATAAACTTGTCGCAGTGTATCCTCGCGCATGTTGCTGAGATTTTTTGTTCAGATTGTTTACACAAGAGATTTACCATTTAGCACCGTTAGTAATTCCGTCGGGGAATCTCTCCTTCGGGAAGTTCTTGCATGGTCGTCCCAAGTGCATTTTCAAATGAGTCTGTAAATAAATGTTTTATTATTATACCTATGAGTATATATATATATATGTCATAAATCATAAATGTCATAAACAATCAAATTTAAAAAACAAATAATCGTCTTATGTACTATAGTCTTATATAAGTTGTAATTTTATTTTTAATTATAGAAAACAAAAATAAACTAAAAAACAACCACAAGTACATATATTTCTGGGTTAGCATTTTTATTTTTATGTGAAAGCAATGACCATTGCAGCGATACGCAGAACTTTGAGTTGCAAATTAAAGTCCGAGGCATCGCTGCTTTGGCCCTCATTACTTCGCGACTTTCTATGATTAGTCTCAACAACCATGTAATTTGAAACCTTTGAAAACCTTTTGAGTTAGTATATTAAGATAGTTAATGTCAGTGCAGTGAGTACTACATATTATAGAACACATGTCTTCCCCTTAATAGAGACAGTAAAAAAAGTATTGACGAACGCATTCTTCGATTATACTCTACTTAGAAATTTAAGTTAGAAGTTAAGTTCAGTTAATGTGCACACAGAAAAAAGTACAGAGAACAAAAGAACCTTATGAACTAGTGCCACAAGTGGCGGCCTTACAGCTAAAAATAAAAGTAGTTAAAAAAAATTATTAAAAATAGTTATATTAAAATTAACGGGCAAGTCTTGTGAAATAAGGCAATCGATGTGTTTTTGTCAACATTTTTGTGCCGTTATACATCATGTGGAAGTTTGAAATTAATGAATACTATAGTACATATCCTGAATTATTATGCTTGGAGAAAAAATAGTTTCAAACGCTTTTCGTTTCTTGAAATTATGAAATAGAATATGGCCAAATTATTTTTAATCCGTAATCTTGACATCAAAATAATTATAGGAAAGGCGCAATTTTATAGATGCTAACTTTGATGCAGATACATTTAAGGCTTAGACCTTTTATTGTACGTTTTGTTTATTCTATTAGCAGATAAGTACGGATAGTTTGATGAAAATTTCTGATAGTGCCTGCTGAAAATCTCTTTTCTGCGTTACGTCTGTTGCTGTTTTATTTTGGTAGGCGCTACAAACCATCGAGAACATCGAGATATGACAAGTATGGAGGTCTCGTATTCAATTTGAAACAAACAACATATAGTTGTTACTGCTTTATCTTACACAAGTTTGACGTCTGATAGAAAGAGACGCAATCATACAGAAACTATCGTCTTGAACGACGTGAAGCCACGTTTAACTTGTAAAAGTGACCAGCTGGTGACTTGCTGTGTTTTCGAAAATTGTGATTTATTTTTGTTTAGGAAGTGATTAGGTGTGAAATAATTTGTTGTATGAACACTTAAAACCATTTTGTTGTGATGGCTTGTGTAGCTTATGGTTGTCACAGCCACAGTTCAAAGAAAACTGAAGAAAATCGAAGCATATCATTTCACCGGTAAGAGTTTTTTGGAATTTTCTGTGGAACCACTTAAAATTTCCATGAAATATTTGAATATGTTTAAATTCATTGTTTTGAGCCTGATATAAAAACATAATAATGTCTATCCGATCTCAAAATTCTTGTCAATTCCAGAAAGTAATTTCGTTGTTGGATTATAGTGATGTTTCTTGACGTAGGTACCTACATTGTTACCGATTCGTTTTTGTAAAACTTGCGGTAGTAGTTTCTTGAAATATACCTACCTTATACAGCACCACTGTTTTTAAGAGATTGTTTTATATGATAAATAGGTATTATAAAAATAACTAAAGATTGTTGTGCCTGTTTCACACAAAATATTATTTTTTTCAGAATACTATATGAATCTATTTAACTATTAAAGTTCTTATATTTTCCTAGTAACTATTTAAAAATATTTTACAGGTTTCCTTTAGATGACAATTTAAGGAAGATTTGGATTAAAGCTTTGAGGCGCGACAATTGGGAACCCACTAAGTATTCCCGTCTCTGCTCGAATCACTTTACAGCTGAATGTTATATTCAAGGGTCGATAATCAATCAATCAATGGAGTCAATGGAGAGTCGATAATCACCGAAATTTAATTATTAAATCTATCGCTGAAACATACTTTATCACGAGAATCCATTATATAACAAAACTTCTAGTTCAACCCGAAGAGCGTGTACGTAATTATTTGAACAAAACAGTATTGTTTAAAGGACAATAAATAAACATAAATATTTTGTACTTATTATTTTATTTAATGTACTTTTTATTTGAATGTCCTGCTCAACTTTATTTTTGTACCTTGAAGGGCGTCCCACAACAGCCATAACCAGGGACCGCAAAAAGTAGCTTGATTAGCACATCATTTTGAATATATTATGGGAATTTGCCGAGCTCTCAAAGCAATAGCCAGTATGCATGTATTTTGCGTGTTCCCAAGATTAGTGCGACCAACGGGAATTTCTGTTCCCAGTGGTGGTCACTGTCAACTTACCGAACTTGCGTTGCCTCGGAGGGGGATTACAGACTGTTTTATCCCAGATTTATCACTGGGAACAACAAGTTCTGTTGGTCTGACTAACATAAGAACCAATCTGAAACTGGGAAACAAATTTTGACCACCAGGTAAAGTATTGCCTGGTCCACGAGTTTATCTATCGTTAGGTACTATTATTTTGAAAAAATATTACTGTAACGAATTCTCAAAAAGTATTAAGTGATTTTTCTAAGGTAGGTTTAATTAAAATTCATTTATTTCAGGTACCAATAGTACCCATGTGCATATAAATTTTACTGAATTTGACATGCATTTATATTGAAATAATACTAAACATATCCGAATAAAAATTATTTAAATTTAATTGAAATAATATAATTTAGATAAATAATGTTAATAAAATGAAGGTACGACAGTAAATTGACCAAGCTACATTGATTGACCTTAAAAAAAGAACGATATTTCCGATTCATAAACCGATAAATTTTGTCACATCACTATAATACTCAATACATAACAATAGTGATTCTATAGCAAACTCGGCTTCATAGGCATTTCAAGAAAGGGCAGATTGTGTATTTCTTTCTCCTTCTCCCTTGTTGCGTGGTAAATAAGAAAAACACGATCGGATATATTGTAAGTGTTCAATTCAACACGATTCCTCCATGCTTGTGATTCCTCGAAGGTCATAATGTAACAGATAATCAATGTAAAATCCGCTTCCGGCAATAGGAATAAACATTCTGTCTCCTTCTTGCTCGTGGCTATAGTAATTTAACTCTCCTTATCTATTTTAGCGTGACGTCAATGTATTCAAATCTAACGTCAGACGTATGTACGTCTGTGTGAGTGGAAAATATCAATGTAGGTGTTCAAGCAGAAGTTCCCACGGTCGAGGACTTGGCCCTTAATTATTTATTAGTCTCAACTACATATATATAGGCTAGACTGTAATAACAATGAGGTATCTAACAACAACAAAAAGTACCCTTAAAAACGGAACACAGTAATGTTTACACACTTTTGCATTGCCAGGAGGCAGAATATCTGGTACTGCGTGGTACCTACCACCAGATCTACCACCAGATCTACCACCAAATATAATTAAAACTCTTATGAAGAAATACTCACATCGGAGTACACATGTGCCAAATGCACAAACACATCGTTGTCGGGGCTAGGGTTCTCGCTTTTCATTTCGTCGTCAGGGTTGCCATCGAACGGGTAGTTGGCCACGAGCGCGCCGCCGTGCAAGTTGGCGGACAGCACGAACGGTAGCGAGAGGGACCAGTTCATCACGGCCACAGTTTCTAGCTCCTGGACTTTGTTATCCTGGAAATAAGAACAAAGAAGGTTATCATCAAAGGTTTAAAAAATAAATGATAAAATAATATAAACTAATGATAATAATTAGGTAATACATGATTTCTTTCTTTCTTTCGCTCCGAATGCGCAGCCAAGCGAGTTAGCAGAAGTTTACAACGCCTAAAACCCGTCAGAAAAGAAGCACTGGAATAAGCTGCCTTTTTTTTAATGTAAAGCTAATGAGACGAACGAGACGCTCTCCTGATGGTAAGAGATAACACCTGTCTATGACCATTACAGTGATACACAGAACTTTGAGTAGTAAAACAAAGTCCAGGGCATCGCTGATTTGGCAATCATTACTTTGAGACATTAGTTGGTTAGTCTCAACAGCCCTGTAATTTCGCTAGCTGCAGTCGGAACACAGTAATGTTTACACACTACTGCTTAGCGGCAGAATATCAGGCACTGCGATGGTACCTACTTAGAAGACCTGCTAAGAAGATCTGCCACCAAGTAAATAAAAAGTAAAGTTATCCCATTAAAATATACATATTTGTATATATATCGTGTTATTTAAATACATAATAAATATTTCGTTACATATTAAGAACTATATGTATTATTATTTTTATTAGTTTAATTTTTTTTTAACTTAATAGTGTTACAATATCTCGTGTCTTAAAATGTATCTTGTTTTCCATTCTCGGTTGCCTGGTAGAAATTGCTATTAGCGATCTCTTCCAGAACGGACAATGGACATACATACATACATACGGGTCAAACACATAACCCTCCATATTTGGCTTCGCCGTAGTCCGGTAGAAAAGCAACAGTTTTCCATACCTTTGTGGAGACGTATTGGTCGGGGAAGTTTCGGTTCAAGTCTCGGTTATGGGCGTTCGGTCTTCCATGCAAACTGCTAAAATCTCCTGTAACACAATAAATAACATTTTTCATTGCCACCTATTATGAGACGTCTGTAGTGCTTACATGCTCTTGCTCTTAAGCTTACGTCTGGATCGTAAGTCCCAGACTCTGTAAGGGACCTGGTATCCATATCATAGCAACACATGTCCCGCCACACGCACGGTGATATCACCATATTGCTTAGATGTTTTATCTCGTTTATTTAACTACAGATACCTTCTTTGCTCCTCTCGTAACCATCAGGGTTCATGCTCGGCATCAGGTGGATCCTGGTGGTGTTCAGCATCTTGCGGATTCTTTCGTTATTCTGCAACATTCGAAGATTTCTTAGTTAAAATGGGTTTGTGTCTGATGTTATGCAGTCTAAGATGGAGTTTTAAGCAGTGATACAGTCTAAGATGGAGACGCTTGCGTAGAAGAAACCTTTTCTAAGTGAGGTAAAATAGAGGAATTGTAAGGAGATTCAAAGGATTTTTAAGAAAGGAGGCAGAGGTTTTCTGTGTGGTGTTCGACCACATCTCATCTGATGTTAAGTGACGGTGTAATTGAAGATGGTAACACACCTAGTCTGGAATAGAACTGGTTCTGGCACAGGCGGCAGATTTTCTACTTGAGGGTGGTAGCTAGCCAGCCGAGTACTAGAAAGTACCCAACCACCATGCTATGGTTTCCTCACGATGTTTTCCTTCACCGGCAGCTCAAGCTCGGAAGGAGAAAGGAAAGAAGAGAAGAAGGGAAGCCTTTGGCCTGCGAAACGATGCAGGTGCTGTCATAAATTATGCGAAAGTTTGTGAATCTGTGTACATTTGTTATTTGGTCATACTATAACAGAACTTAAATTAACACAATGATTACTTTTTACCCCGAATTTTGCATGATTAACACGGCTGATTTTTTTTGTACGCTGGCATAGGAAGTATAATATTTTAAATGTACTAGTTTGTGAGTATGTAAATGTCTGTTTGCGTTTGTGAAGAACCCTTCACACTGAAATAACATACATATATTAATTAAATGCTTCGCAAAGTGTTTTTGCAACAACGCAAAAAAAATACTTCTATCAGGAAATGCCAGAAACCTTAGCCCGTGTAAGCAATACGTAAATGAATTATTTTACTTGGCTTACTCTATTTACAGTATTTTACAGTTTAGAGGCCAATAGAAAGTCCACTGTAACCTTGATATAAATAGAAATAACAGTTGAAACAGTGATAGGTCCCTAAGCTTTACTTGTATAGTTTTTATACACAATGTCCTTAGATTTAAACTAAAACCAAATAAAAATACATGTTACCTAACTTTTCAATTTAACTGATTTTTTCGACGCACCGAAAATGCCTGGAAGAGCTATTAAGGAGTTAATGAAGGGTAAATTACCCATGCGCCTGAAACGTAAACTCATGGACATGTGCATTCTTCCCATCCTCACATACGGCGCTCAAACTTGGTCTTTGACAATCGAGCAAAGGTCCACACTCGCGGTTTGTCAACGTGCGATGGAGCGCAGCATACTGGGCGTAAGGTTATTAGACCGCATAAAAAACTCAGTACTGCACTCCAAAACTCAGATCATTGATGTAACTCAAAAAGCTGCCATGCTAAAGTGGGACTGGGCTGGACACGTCTGACGAATGCCAGCGGAGCTATGGGCGAAAACCACCACCGACTGGGTCCCGGAGGTTAAACGGCCACCAGGCCGGCCTAAAAGGCGGCGGAAAGATGAGCTCGATGCCCACAATAAGGAGTGGACCACAACAGTACAAAACAGAGAGGCGTGGAAGGGGGGGAGAGAGGCCTTTGCCCAGCAGTGGGACAAAATGGGCTAAATAATAATAATAATAACACTTAAATAGACTGTATACAGACTGAAAGTTTAAAAACATACGAATGCGGAATATGTTGGGACAAAATTATCATACCTTGTAATACTCTTCGCATAGATATTTCGCCAATAGCAGTAACATTTCTCTGCCGACCACTTCGTTGCCATGCATGTTCGCTATGTACTTGAACTCAGGTTTGCCTGTGAACATGGTCAAATGTCATATCAATAGAAACTCTTTATTGTGGACACCACAAAACAGAAATTTAGTAGAGAACAAAATCTTATCAGACAAACGAGAATGAACATGATACATAATAAGAACATACGGTAGATGTTGTAACTCTAACGTTAAAAAAAAAAGTTATTTTTTTTTATTTTATTTTTTTAATATGTTAAAAGTAATGATACGAAGTAGACGCTCTCCAGATGGTAAGAGATAACGCCTGTCCATGACCATTGCAGCGATACACAGAACTTTGAGTGACGAAACAAAGTCCAGGGCAACACTGCTTTGGCGCTCATTACTTTGAGACTTTCGATGGTTAGTCTCAACAGCCCAGTAATTTTGCTAGCTGCAGTAGCCTTCAAACCGGAACACAGTAATGTTTACGCACTACTGCTAAATGTTTACAGTTAATAGATTTGCGTTTAACCGCCTTCTCGTTTGATGTTAAGCGAAGATGCGGTCTACGATGGAGAACTAGAAGGCTTTGCATAGAAGAAACTGATTCACTCGCAACTTGAAGACATCCAGATAGTATCTAACGGAAAACACCCACTCACACACTACTTAGCGGTTCTTACTCAAAAGTGAAAGCAAACCGTTCCGTTCAAGGTTTTGGAAATAGATTATGCAAATTTAGATATTCCAAATATAAAATTTTGATTGTGTTTTTTGTGTGAAAAAGTGAATTATTCGGGAATGTTCTTAGCTATGTTTGATAAAAACCGATCCAAGATGGCCGCCGCCATGAAATGGCGGATTACATATTTTTTCACAACTCAATCAATATGGGTATCAAATGAAAGGGCTTGACTAGTAGAATACACTTGTCGGGAATTTTTAATTTAAACTTGTTATTAAAATTTATTTTATATTAGATTAGATAATTATTGTAGTAGTTATTTATTTATTTCTTAGATTTTTTTTACATTAAATATAAGAAAAAAACATTAAAAAAATAAAAACTAGTGTGCGGGGCACACTAGTTTTGCGGCAAACAGGGCAGGGCTCAAGCTGCCGGTGGTTAGGGCTGCAGAGTGAGGAACCTCCTCACAATGCGCGCCGTGTCAAGTATCACTGCCTTTTGAAGCTGGTCCTTGACCCAACCATCAGATGATAATAATAATAATTATATATAATGAATAATTACTATTATTTAATTGTGCGATAGACATAATTGATTGTAATAGTTGTTTTTCATCTTAACAAATGAATTTTATTTAATTTTATTATTCATAAGTCACATGAAATGTCAATATTGTACCATAGAAAAACTCACCAGGTATATGATGTCCCGGATCCTTCGTCACCTCCAACACGTACAGTTCGCGTTCTTCCACCGACTTCCCGATGCTGGTGAGCCTGGTGATGTCGGGGTACAAGTCGTGGAGGTGTTGCAGGAAGCTCTCCATCATGGTGTAGTTGTGGTGGACGAAGTCTTCTGCAGAGAGACCGTCGATGGCGTGACGCTGCTGCCTATCTAGCTCTGAACATTTGCCCCTTGTTATACGATGTTTCTTTCGCTCATTCATGTGTGTATGTTTAATTATATTAATTCGCTTTATTTATGTGTATTTTTAATCTTATTTTGCTTTTTGTGTGTTTATTTTTTTAGCTTTTTATGAAAATAAAAAAAAAAGTTATGCGCAATGGCCCATCACAGCATGCCCGACTGTCATAGACAATAGGTGCTAGTTACCTGATAGACCCTACAAATTACTGATAAAATAATAATAATTAGATGTACCCTTTTCAATTTGAATTATAGGGCCGTTAGGGACGGATATTATAGAAATATTAGATAAAAACGCAAAAAAAATTGCTTCTGACATTAGGTACAACAAGTTTCGCGGCGCAGCCAGTCTTTCACGGTGGGTTTTATGGTCCTCTTCCGTGAAGTAATGCGAGGGCAAATATACCGTTTATGAAATTACTAGCTGCGCCCTGCAATGTTACCCGTTACATTTTTCGGAATAAATAGCATAAAAGTGGCATATGTGTCAATCCAGGGTGTCAGCTACCTCTATACCAAATTTCATCTAAATTGGTCCAGCCGTTTGAGCGTAAAGAAGTAACACACACGCTCGCAAACTTTCGCCTTTATAATATTAGTGTGATATAAATTTGAGACTTACTGCTGACAAATTTGTAAAGCAAAATTATGAATTAAAATCCAACTAAAAAAAAGTTCACTTAAATAAAAGACAGATCAGTGTCAATTAGAGTAAGCCATTAGTTTATTTAAAAATTAAGATAGGTACGTGTTATATTCGTGCATTTATATTTATTCACTTTTTTGGTGTTTGTTTGTTTTCCCGCTCTTCTATATACAGTGGGACTGTGTATAGGTCAAAAGTTTTTCAATAGTTTGCGCAAGACAACTTGTTAAGGCGGTTCGATTTCCATATAAACATTTGAATAAAACAGTACATTATATTATTAGCATAATCTACTGTTTTATTCAAAAATCATAAATTCATAAATCATTCATAAATTTGATTTTGTGCTAATAATGTACTGTTTTATTCAAGCAATTGCGATTTACCGCAAATAAAGACCAAAATAAATGCCAATAGCTGTGATTTAACTGTAAAATTATGCTCCATTTGTCCATAAATGGATTATTTGTATGGAAATCGAACCACCTTAAGTTTTCCTGCTCTTCTATATAAAGTGGGACTGTGTATAGTGTGTATAGGTCAAAAGTTTTTTATTAGTTTACGTAAGACAACTTGTTAATGTGTACACACTCATTAAAAGTGAAAGTTTAATCATAAAATTAAAAAAAAAACGTTATCGAATTTTTATACCATATAAAACTTACTTGCAAAAACACAATAAAGTAGTACTTTTTTACTGTGGAAGCTGTTTTACTTTGGCATGCACTTCCTTTCATTATCAGACAGGCCAAGTCAATTAATATTTTAAATAATTTAGTATATAAGTAAACATTATTTATCAGCATGCTAATTTATATTTAGTATTTTATACGTTTTTTATACATCAATCTAATATCTATTTCTGTTTTTCTTTCAATCCAAAGGTTGTCTTGAAGAAATCGTTCTAGGCGATAAGACCGCCATTATACACCAATTATGTATTATATTGTTTTGTTATGTTAATTGTCAGTCTGTGTCATTGACAGCCCTGTTGGTTCATTGGTAGAATGTCTGCTTCAAGAGCTGAAGGGCGTGAGTTCGATTCCCACTCAGGACAAACTTTGTGGCTTAAACATTGTTTGTTCTGTGTCTGGGTGTTCTGTATTTATGTACAAAAAAAAAATATTTATGTATTCTACCAGTTAACTGACTTCCATAGTGCAAGTCTTGCTTGGTTTGGGGTCAGATGGCGCTGTGTGTAATGTCCTACTATATTTATTTATTTTATTTATCTCTTTTTTTAAGATATATATAATTTGTATGCTGTTGTGTTTTGTTTCGGTATGTAATAAAGTTACATTCTATTCAATTCTAAAGTTCGAAAGCCGAATAAGTTTTATTCGGTTGGATGATGGGTAAACCGAACAGTTAATCAGTTTAACTTAACTCTATCATGCACACATGTAACATGCACGAACTTACAATTTTAGTGGGAGTGGTCCAATCCCTTTCTTGTTATACACACAATTCTAATCTACAAAAGGTACGAAAGAAAAAGCGAGGTAGAAACGAAAAGGGGCAAATCAACAGGGCATCAACTGGAGCAGAAGCATTATAACACGGTTCAAGATAAAATCATTCGTAGCACATTAAATTAATTAGTTTTTTATTTTATTCGTTTTTTAAAAGCTACAGCTTTAACAATGATATATAGGTCTGGTGCTCAAATTTAGTTCCTGCGACAGTGGAACGGTACACACAAAAATTGACAGAAAACCCCAGAATCTTATGAGCTTGAGCCACAAACGGCGGTCTTATTGGTAAAAGCGAAAACGGGAGATGATAAAACACACAACACAACTCACACATATACATACATATGTATGTATATGACATGACAAACCTTTTTAATTAATGATTATTAAAATATTAATTAGCATTTTAATAGTTATTAAAAAGGTTTATTATACCTGTATTATAATATACGTAGTACGTAATAGTAAGCTTGCGTTCGACCGCCACCTTACCTGATGAAAAGTTATGATGTGATAAGGTATATTATAGCAAGCTAGGTATATAATTATATTATATTTAGGCAAGCGTGGTCTAAGATAGAACACGCTTGCCGATTCAATCACGACTTGAAGACACCCAGATTGTACAAAACACCCACTCGGGGAGCGCATACCGCTGTTAAGGGGCTATCAATAAATTACGTCACACGTTAAGGGGAGGGAGGGGGTCGACGAAGTGTGACATTGTGTGACAAGGGGGCGGGGAGGGGTTCCAAATTTCATAATGAAAATTGCAAAAATGTGATATGACACTAGGTAGGGGGGTCCCACAAATGTGAGACCAGCTGTGACAAGGACGGGGAAAGTGTCAAAAAATCACGAAATTCGTGTGACGTCATTTATAGATGGCCCCTTAGCGGTCCGCACAATGAAAGTAGTATCAATTCGTTTCGTTCGCGTTCATTGCTATTCATTATAAACGTAATGAATAGCACTAATATTATTAATTTTTCTTACAATCAAAGTCACGAAAATCCACCATCGCAGGAACATGATCACAGCACCGTACTGCTAACTCTTATTATCCAAGTAAAGCGATCAATAAGGTTCGCAGTCGCATAAATTAATGGCAATAAGAGCTCACAGTAGTATAAATGATAATGGCGAACGATGTTATATTGCCACAAAAAAAATTAAAACCAACACCACAAATTATAAATAGAAACAAACACCGATGTATAGAAACGTTATAATGAGACTTGTTTAGCAAAACTAATCATATTACGTTTTTCGTACTGGTTTGATTTGACTAAATACCGATTTTTATAAATATTCTTACGCAACCTTTGAAGGAATTAATTAAATTTAAATTAATTATTATTATTGTACGTGACCAAAATGTCTGTATTCCAGGCGCGGAATTTCAACTTTGAGCAGCTTTTTGGCTTCTGTTGCCTTAAATTAGAAATTACATATCTCTAATCCTTTGCAACCTATTTTTTAAGACTCCCATTTAGTTAGAATTTAAGAATTAAATAGTTTTTATAGATATAAGCTATATTATTAACTAGCGACCCGCTGCGGACGCTATGTAGGTACATAGATACTAATGTGGTGTATATAGGTATGTCTGTATAGACAACATAATACATATTAATACATTTTATTTATATGTATAATACTATACACATAAATCTTCCTCTTGAATCACTCTGTCTATTGATGGAAACCACATTAAAATCCGTTGCGTAGTTTAAAAGATCTAAGCGTACAGACGACGGGAAGCGACTTTGTTTTATACTATGTAGAGATTGATAAAGAAGTCTCATTACAAATAGGTGTTAAATGAAATCTCCATTTTTATATTACAATTTATTAATATACACTTATTTTAATGGAAATATTGCTGTGTACAGTCTAATGTGGTTTTCTAGAAGACTAACAAAACCCTTATAATAGACATACGTACAAACGTTACAATCGGCCTATACTACCTACTACTTGATCGCTGTTTATAATTGACTTTTAAATACACGAAGGCGGCATCCCATTTAAAACTATAGCATATCTTCTCCCAAATGCAATAGCAAACTAATCGCATGAACTAATTTCAACACCTGATTCAAAAACAATTGACACTCGATTAACATTCGTGCGAACAATGCGATAATCGTTTCTTCTGCCAAATAGGACACCGCCGAACAGTCTTTAGCACACAATTCTCATTGGTATCGTAAATAAGTTACTGGTACGATATATGCAAACTTAATAATGGGTGTAAAGTCCCTTGTAAGTTTTGAGGAACTCCGCACAGCATTGTCTTCATAGCTGTTTTTATTTTTCCGCTTCACGTATACTTTCCTAGCAGCCATTAAGTCTCGAGTCCGAACCCATTTGAATTAATATTGTATTCAGAAATCTATGCACTTGATTTTATGGACCATAATTTTCATCATCTGTTAGAGCATATGCTCTAACAGATGATTTTTTAATATATATTAAAAAATCATAAACAATAGCTAACGCACAGTGCGAAAGTCAGTATACTACTAAGATCGCTATCACATAAAATTAAATGTATATAGTGGTAAGCGATAACTGTCGGCGGGTATATTTGAGTGTAAATGGGATTGGAAACTGTCAGTGATGCGTTACGCGTTATCTGTAAAACGTACACTTTTGTAGTGAGATTTGTAAGGAGTTTTCCAACGGTCAACCATATAGAGATCGCCAGCGATGTCGCCGACTGTGTGCTAAAGACATTTTGTTTTTATTATCTAAGTACAATCCTTATAACTAAATAAATGCGTGATTATATAAATGACTATCCCAATAAGTGGCAAAATTTCGACACAATTTCATAAACAACAAAAGTTAGTATTAAAATGTATAATATAAACAATTCTGAATAAAATTTCGAGATCCAAATCTAATACTGATTTTTTTAAATTATTATTTTTGGCACGAATTTAATACTTCAAATTAGATAATTTAGATATATACCACATATTTAAAGCATTGATATAAAATAAGCACTTGTTTAAGAAATCACAGAGTAAATTTTGTCGAACTGACAAATTTCACGAGTAAAATATCTATCATATAATTATACAATTAAAGATACAAGTTAAAACATCTGTAAAAATTAGAAAACAAATTCACAACGTGTTTTTGAGACTTTTTTTCACGGTTGACAGGCTAAGTGTTTGACCACAGCTCACCTGATGTTAAGCGACGGTGTGGTCGAAGGTGGTAAACACACCTAGCCTGAAATTAAACTGGTACTCAAGTGAGGTGGCGACAGATTTTCAACTTGAGTGTCAAGTGCCCTACCACCGCGCATATATATAAATTTCAAACGTTTTCTAAATTGTATCCACGATGTAGGCAACACCTGTTTAATCATCATCATCGTATATATGTAAAAAGTTATTGCTTGAAATAGATATCTGTGCCAATACTTATCACAGGATGCACTTCATACAATAATTGACTTTATTTTTTGTTCTCTAAGTTGTAAAATCTAATCGTATAAATTATTCATATTAAAATGGAATCAATAGAAGTTAACTAACTTTGACTTTTAACTTAAAAAATTGGCAACTAACTACTACTAGTTGGCTTGTTTAATTAAGTTTATTTCTTCTGTATTGTATTATTATTTTTAGTCTGTGCAATAATACCATTAACATAATTTGGTAGTACTAGCTGTATAGTTAGTCGATTTTTGTTAAATTAATTTATTATAATAAGTTGACATACACATTCTTGTTTTGATAAAAATTTTGTGTCCGATCGAATGTTTAGTACGAACACTAAAATGAAACCATATTTGCTATTTAGTTTGGAAGCACACTGTAATTAAAATTTATTATTATCAATTACTTTATTTCAAAATTTATTTATTGCTTTAATGGCAAAATGCCGTTTAAAATTGTCGTCATAACTTCAAATTAAATTTGAGCAAATACACGACGGTAAACTGAATACAGTACCCGCCTTTATGTATATTGTCTAGTTGGGAAAAAGCAGGAAATCCTTGGTTAGATCGGATTCCATTAAAACAAAAAACTAAAGAGGTTCTCTGAACAGTCTAATGTTGCCATACTCAAAGTGTGCTCCGCGGAATCCTAGGGGCCCGCAAAGCTTCTGTTAGAGTTCCGCGAAAATACTGGACATAATGAAAAATATATTTACGACATAAAGTTTAAAAAATAACTAAAAGTATAAAAGAGTAGAGAGAAATGCGTATTATGAGAGCGCGACATTTCAACCGGAAGCATAGACAACAGTTAAACATTGACATAACCGACAATAAAAAAAACACATAGAACAGTCTTTGTTAACTTTAGGGATCCGTCAAATATTTCGCTTACACTTTCAGTCTAATAAATAGTCGGGTACTGTACTATTTCTATTTATAAAGTATTTATTGCAATGCTATGTTTCTCTTTCCCATCTACATTATACCTTTACAAGCAATATTTTTTAATTTTTAATATTCCGTCATTCCTTATTGTGATTTGCACACAATATACAGCTCAATTATAATAATTAGCCCACAGCCACAGCGCCGATGACATAGTGTAAAAACAAAGTAAGATAACATAGTTTGTCATGCGAACGCGAGCCGTTTCGTTTTGTCTTACCGCAGTAAAAAAATATCTGACGGCAACAACCGGACGGATTTGGTTCGCGCAGGCTGACTAACAAGGGAAAGAGATAAAATATACCCTCTCTATCACACTTGTTTGGCTGAGTTCGTACGTCTGTATTTGTTTGCGTTTCGTTCAGAATGTTATCTTCAGTGGGTTGATTATAATAATTGAGACATGAGAGAATAAGCTGTACCCATTTTCCTACTATGCATTATGCCCATTTTATTTTTCTTTCCGTACTTAAGCTTGATTCACATAGCACTGGCACGTCCGTAGTGAAAAGTTTCACGTTTCGTACTTTAGCTCGCGCAGTGTCGATCACGGTATTTCACAAAGGAAATTCACTATCACTACTAATTATTATATAATTGTTTTTACATTGAAAAGCTAAAGTTAATAAAATATTAAATTTGTCTGAGAAATAATTCTGTTGTTATCGACGATTTTATTCGCAAGAAAGTAAACAAACACATGCACAGTTATTATGATTATTGGAATGCCATCTCACACAATATGTAATTGTAATTGCTACGATAAATTTTGTTCCTTTATGAATGTTTCAAATCAGCCATTCATAGTGTAAGATAGACAACAAAAGTAACTATGCCAGTACTGTATTCACACTCACCGGAAGACCAGCGCTGGTCATACCGTTTAGTATGACCAGTATTATGCTGAGATGAGCCCCTATTTTGTAACTAGTTTGTTTGGGTTTGTATTTGTTACAATTTTTTTTTTCTTTCTTCGGTTCACAATATACACTGTACACTTTGCAGGTTAAAAAATATAATTATAGAGCAAGTTGTTTTGGATTTTGACTTGTGTGTTTGTCTCGGAATATATATATATATATGTATATATTTTATGGTTAACAGGCTAGGTGTTTTGACCATAGCTCACCTGATGTTAAGTGAATGTGTGGTCGAAGATAGTAAAGCACACCTAGCCTGGAATGGAACTGGCTTTCAAGTGAGGCTGCCGGAACACACCGTTAGATGCTTGGCGGCAGATTTTCACCTTGAGAGTGGTAGCTAGCCAGCCGAGTACTTAAGTACCCTACCACCATGCAAGTATGGTAGATTAGAAGAACTATTAGAAGTATTCCTAAAACCGGGACGGACGGCCCGGTGTAATGTGAATCATGCTTTATCCTTGCGGTACACTACGCTACGATTTCCGATCACGCTTCAACGATAAATACAAGTATCAAGTTAACAGCCAACACCGAGAAGTGTGTAAGTGAAGCGACGGCCGAATTGTCGTGGAGGTGCAACGACTTACCGGCGGGGAGCGAGCGCGGCCGGCGGCTGACGGTCAGCGCTACCGTTACTGCCGAGGTTTGGTTCGCGGGGATGCTCATAGACACGGGCTTTGATGGGACAAACCTAGAAATTTCATACAACAAAATAAACACAGTACCTACTAACTCGAATAACATATCCGTGAAGAATAATACAGTGATGCGACATTTTATTTTGTAAAAATGTTTGCCTCAATTTTTTTTTTTGAGGTACACAAACACTGAGAAATCTTTTTACGATCGATTTCTTTTAATTTTGTTTAGATGTTTTTGTGTCAATTGGTTGATGTAAACTATAATAATTGCATATATTATGTAAATAATAAAAAAAATGTAAAATAGTTCCTAGTTTTTTGGCGGGAACGCGCATTACATATTATTTTTCAATGCTGTTTTTTTTTAGTTTGTTTACGTCTCAAAGTTGTGGTATGTTATTAATAAGTTGCAGAATTATATGCGTAATATAACGTAGTAATGTGGTAAACATAAATTTTCGAGTTGCTACCAAAACTCCATCGAAGCGTTTAGTACAGTCACCTACTTTACTTTTTTTATAAAATACTTTAAAATATTGTGATACTTGACACTGGCAAACGCACAAATGCGACGTCAAAAACAATAAAGAAAAATAACAGCTTCTATATTGTGGTGTATGTACGAGTTTTTGGCGGGAACGCGGAAAGAGTCGTGTCGCTCCGTTGTATTTTTTTCCAAAACTAGTGTTTTGTCGAGTGTTTATGCATAAAAATGGTGGTGTTTTATTCATAAAGTGCCGAATTACAAGCGCGAGTGTGGGAAAATGATATAATGTGGTGAAACATTACTTTTCGTGTTGCTTCCAAAACTCCATCGAAGCTTTATAGTAAAGTCGCCACTACTTTACTAAAGCATGACTGGACTTGACTGACACGGACTGGACTTGACTAAGACTGGACTTTGACCATAACTATAGCTAAGAGACCGCAGAAATAACACTTAAGACAAGGCAGTATGGCTTTACAGCTTTAGCCTGCCCGATGGGGCAAATAAAGAAAAAAAAATTGTAGTGTATGTACAGTGTACACCAAGGAGTTTTTATACTTTTTATAAGTGGCCTGTTACGTTTTGTTATGCCGATGGTCTTTTGTTTCGGCAGCGTCGTTTGTCAAATAAATGGTTTGATTATGAAAGCATTTCTCTGTTATTTTAATTAAAATACACATTACATATATTCCCGATACTACTTTGAGGCGCTGCTGTCCCTGTTTTTATAACGTTTTATAAGGTTAACTGTAAAAGTCGCACTCATCCCTTTCCACACGAGTGCCTGTTCATTGTAAAATTCTGCGTTAACATTTATGGGAAATATAGAGTAGTTGCTAGTTACTTACCCAGCAGCTGCAGCAGATATCGAGTACTGTCCGGGAAGTAGCAATCTCCAAAAGTATCCGTCAGCCGTGGTACGCACAGTGTGGTTGATTCCTTCCACGTACACCAACGCATCCTGGTAAAAGATACAGTGGATACGGTGTTACATATAATATTAGGAAAATGCATTTTTTTTAAATGGTTCACAAAACTGGCCGTTACATAAAATCCATATAAATATCGGTAAACAACCTTCTTGAAGTGAACACTGCATGCACATGAATAATTACATGAAAATACACTATTCGTAAGTATTAAGAGACAAGCTGAAAATTATTATGAAAAGATTTGATTTTCTCCTTTTCTTTTGGATGTGCATATAACATTAAAAGTTAAAACACATCATTATTTGACTCATTATCGGCCAAGCGTTTGAAGAGTCAACACGCCCTGAGGATGCCTCGTGTAGAGGCGAAACACGTGTGAAACTGGTTAATTTAACGATAAGTGGATATAAATACTAGTAGTTATTTTAATTAGATATTTGTATTTTATTTAAGTTTATGCCCATTTTAGTTTTAAATATTAAATTTATTTCGATCAATACTTAAAATTGTTTTTAAGAAAGGTGCATTATTATTTTGGATAAATATTTAATGATTTTTTTTATATTTTTTTTATTTACGACGATCGAGGCGCTCTCCTGATGTTAAGAGATAACGCCTGTCCATGACCATTGCAGCGATACACAGAACTTTGAGTAACAAAACAACGTCCAGGGCATCACGGCTTTGGCGCTCACTACTTTGAGACTAGGTGGTTAATCTCAACAGCCTAGTAATTTCGCTAGCTGCAGTACCCTTCAAACCGGAACACAGTAATGTTTGCACACTACTGCTTGGCGGCAGAATATCTGGTACTGCGGTGGTACCTACCTAAACGACCTCCTGCTAAGGAAATCTACCACCAAGTAACACATTAAATCCTCGTCATTATTGTAACCAAAACTACTTATTAGCAGATATACACTAAAGATATAACTCTTAAGCACACATAAGGCAAGAGACGGCGGAACAAGATGGTAACAACGAAAATTGACGTTTATGATTGTACTTTGTACCAAACAAAAACATACCCTACTCAACTCTAGTTACTAGTTACTAACCTGAACCGGTTCTCCGTCTTCGTCCTTCACCGTCCCCTTAGCTCCCAGGTTAGCGAGTTCCATAAACGCTAAAAGGGGCTCTCGATTCATACCCCAGTAGTGGGGCATGTCGTGTGCTGGGGGGTATTTACAACATGACAACTCGAACGTCACTTCGAAACAGTTCGAGTGGAGGTAGTTGAAGTCTTGCATGCCACCTGAAAGGTAACGAGACAGATATAAAAAGAGCGAAAAGTGCGTTCTTTTTTTTTTTGTTTTGGCATTGTGCATTTTTATATTGTTAAGTGACTCATCATAAAATCAAGTAAAATAAGTCTTAGTTACATATTAAAGTAAATCAAGGTTAAGTTTGGTCATGCCCTAGTAAAGTAGTGGCAACTTCACCATACACCAACCATTACTGTCGATAAAAATGTTTTGAATGTGTCAGGATTAACTCAAAAGCAAAGTTGTAGCGAAATTGTTGCTTATACAAATAAGGTATGTTATCTTTTTAAACGCACTCTTGACATTTTTTTGTATAATAGTGATAAACACTCTCCCGATGGTAAGAGAAAACGCACGCCAGTGATTATTGCAGCGGTACCCTGAACTTTCAGTAACAAAACAACATTGATTACTTTCAAGCTCTTCTTGAGGCAACACTGCATCTCCATCGTCCAGCACTTTAACTAGTAAGATAAGACTAAGTCTGTATTCACCGTACACTTAGTGATCGACTAATTAACCCTGCCCCACACTAGCACGGCTTGCGGTAGCGCTCATGGCATCGAATTTAGCCGCAACTGCAGACCCTAGCTTGCATGAAGCAAGCCTCACTGAATGTCAACGTGACAAATTAGAACCGCACCCCAGCCGCCGCTACCTCAGGCCGCGTTGGTTTACGAAAGCCTTTAAAAACATACCGTAGGCTTTTTGATAGTAGAACCTGCGTAAGGGAATCCCTCAATTTGCATCCCCCAGTAGAACAACTCTAAATATTGACTTAACCTGTATCTACAGTCAGTGGCGGCCTTAAGGGGGAGGCAAACAGAGCAACCGCCCGGGGCCTCGCTCTTGCAGGGGCCTCGCGTCCTCGTAGAAAAAAGGCTTTACCATATATGTATGTGTATCTCGCCCCTCGCACTTAATAAAACCCCCCCTGAACGCACGGTATCATTATTAGTACAAGCATGTTACGGCCACTCGAGCACTCGAACTAATTTTTTAGTAAAACGGACTCAAAGAAAAGGGCCTCACAATGATATGTCGCCCCGGGCCTCACATCATCTAAGGCCGCCGCTGTCTACAGTGTTGCCAATAAATAATTCGTATGTACTGGCCTTGAACAGAATACCAGTGTGCGCCGTTAGTGACGCCTCCTTCGAAGCTCTCGGGCGGGCACTTGTTGCCGGCTCGCATGTCGCTGTGCCGCGTCGCGTACTGCGCCGCCATGTACTTGAACAGCTTGTCGTCTGGTGTGAGGCTTTCTTCGCAACATTCCTTCAGCAATCTGAGAGGAAAATTGATTAATGTTTTTTTTACTTGTGACACTGGTGTTTTACCATTAGCTCCCCTGATGTTGGACTGGACTGATTCCAAAGAGAGGCTGCCGGAACACTCACGTTTGGTGCTTGGAGGTGCAGATTTTCAACGTGAGGGTGGTAGCTAGGCAGCTGTGTAATAGAAAGTACCCTACCACCATGCTATGGTACCTTCAAGATGTTTTCCGTCATCAGTAGGTCAGGCTCATTGTTGAGATTTGAACTCATGCGCGTCTGCGTGCAGTGCAGTATTGCTACACCAGGTACTGTGTATCGCTGCAGTGGTCATGGGCATATGGTATTTTTTACCATCAGGAAAGCGTCCCGTTCGTCTCATTACTTTTTCTCTCGGATGTTTTGCAACAAAGACATCCAGACTTCTCTTCCAAATAAATTACAAAGATACAATCGTAGATACAATACAACCTTTTTTTCAGAAGAATTAGTTCCACCCATAACAATAACGTAACATATTCATAAACGTTACCTACATGGTATTAACATCGTATTAAAACTGCTAGCTTGTTATTGAAATCCCATTGTAACTGCATATTTAACTGGCGTGAAGGCGGCTAATAAGTGCGAGATGCATGCCTGTGATTACATTGATGTATATAAATAAAAATTGAGTGCCCATGAAATTAAATTATACTCGCTCGGCTCACGCAGTCCTAATAGGTGCTTTCGAAATCTGTATCTGAATACATTTGAGATGAGGATTATACGGAAAATATTCAAAATTCCTTGGACTTTAGAAGTTGCACCTCAAATGCAAAGGTTCTAGAAATGGCCAACCGCAAAAGAGAGCTGATGTCTAGTCATGAGACGGATGGTCGCTTTCATCGGGCACTTACAAAGAGGACCTAAGAGAAATAGAATCCCGAGGATGCGAAGCCCAGGACGTCCCAGATGGAAATGGCTAGACGTCATCAAGGACTCGTAGGACTATATCAAGGACATATAGGACACACAGCGCCATCTGACCCCAAACTAAGCAGAGTTTATGTGATGGAAGTCAGATAACTGATAGAATACATACATACTTTTTTTTTGTAAATACATACTTATAATACATACAGTACACCCAGACACAGAACAAACATTTGTTTATTCACAAAATGTTTGCCCTGAGTGGAAATCGAACCCACACCCTACAGCTCTCAATGCAGATAAACTACTAATGAGCGAACGTGGCTGTCAAGGACTGGACCGTACTGAGCTGCCAGCATCTAAAATCTGCAGCTTCTTCAAACTTCAGTAAATAAATAAATATCATAGGACATTACACACAGCGCCATCTGACCCCAAACTAAGCAGAGCTTGTACTATGGGAGTCAGATAACTGATAGAATACTTAAATATATATTTTTTTGTAAATACATACTTATAATACATAACAGTACACCCAGACACAGAACAAACATTTGGTTTTATATCACAAAATGCTTGTCCTGGGTGGGAATCGAACCCACGCCCTACAGCTCTCAATGCAGATAAACTACTAATGAGCCACCGTGGCTGTCAAGGACTGGACCGTACTGAGCTGCCAGCATCTAAAATCTGCAGCTTCTTCAAACTTCAGTAAATAAATAAATATGGACATTGGACATGTGGACATTACACACAGCGCCAAAATAAGCAGAGCTTGTGCTATGGAAGAAAGATAACTGATAGATATACAGTACGAAAATGGCACTTGATGATAATATATCATGTTTGTAAATGTATAAAAATAGTGTATTTGAAGGAGCGGTCTCTCCTAATACAGGTTTATGTAAACTTAAAAGGAGAGGCCAAACCCATGTTTTAAAACAATATGCATAAATAAAGATTATTTGTATTTGTATATAGATTCGTGAGATCATCATCAATACACTTACTTGCCATCATCGTAAGGGTAACTTGCGACTATTGCACCTCCATGCAGATTTCCCGACAGGACGAACTGTTTCTTCATGACCCATCGCATCAGCGCCGCGGTCTCGGGCTGACGGCCTCCGAAGATGTACTCCTCGTCGTTGGACTTGTGTTTATCGAACTGGTCCGGGAAGTCACGGTTCAGATCCACGCCTTTAGCGTTGTTGCGGCCGACGAATTCTGTTAAGGACTCACATTTGCCTTCCTGTACGGAAAGAGGAAAGTTGTTAAAAGAAGCTAAAGCACAACCAGTTTTCATTGGTTTGTGATTATCAAAAAGAAGGTCACGTTTACATTGATAATATTTTTTTAGTAAATCACGGGACATTCCCCAACTGATAATTTTGTGCAAGTATGACTAATAGGTATGTAATTAAACATTTTACAATTTGTTTACTTTGGTAAAAATAAAGATAACAAAGAGAGTTTCGATAATATAGCTATCTATGTTATAAATGTATGTTTATTTCTAGAAACCCAAATGAACATATAATTTTCTTTTACACAATGTTTACTTTTTATTTATTGGCAACTAACTATATCTCGCGCCATCAGCCGCGGCAATAATGTCGCAAAAAAGTAGAATATTTCACTTTTTTTTTTGTTATACATAATTATACGCTCCGCAAACACTGGGGTCCGTGACCTTTATCAACTTTAGTTACATTTTTTTTATTTTTTTTTACAATTTTACAATACAAAAAGAGGAAAGTTACGTTAGTAATCTTAATCTAAGGTTAAAGTACTAGATTGTGTGTATACCGCAATCTAGTACATTGAGGTTTGAAAGTGAAATATTCACTTTCAAACCTCAATGTATCTCAATCTCAATGTCAATCTTTAATTTGTATCTATGTCAAAAATCATGTCGATCTGTTGTTGCGTGACAGACAAACAAACCCATCAACTTCTGCATGTATAAGATTAGGTAAAAATTACAGTGAAGTGAGATGGTTTATACATGTGATTTCATACCACAGCTTCACATAGACACTATATCCGGGAAAAATCTATAAACAATATTGAAAATCATACTAAAAATTGTTGCATAGTTAAGATCTAAGCGAAAAGACAAACATGAAATGCTGCTTTTGTAGCGATGATAGCTCAGTGGTTAGCGCGGTAGGTTCGCATGCCGAAGGGCGTGGGTTCAAACCCCAACAATGAGCTTGAGCTGCCGGTGAAGGAAAACATCGTGAGGAAACCATAGCATGGTGGTAGGGTACTTTCTAGTACTCGGCTGGCTAGCTACCACCCTCAAGTTGTAAATCTGCCGCCAAGCATCTAACGGTGTGTTCCGGCAGCCTCACTTGAGAGCCAGTTCCATTCCAGGCTAGGTGTGCTTTACCATCTTCGACCACACCTTCACTTAACATCAGGTGAGCTGTGGTCAAACAACTAGACTGTCAACCATAAAAAAAAATGCTTCTTTTAATATCACTTAGTAAAAATAAAAGTAAGTACAAAGAATAAGTATCGATAAAACATAATTATCAATACAAGTAAGCACATTCAATATAATTAAGTACAACGATATTGGTGTCAGCGACATGTTCATGGCAGCATGAACTTAGGTCAGGATGTGATAAGATAGTGTGGTACTTAAAATGTCAACAACTGCTTGATACCTTTTGTGTGTAATATTTTTCCTATTTATAACACCATAAAAATGATAAAAGTTTATCATTAAAGACTAAACGTCTTAGCATTCGATGGCATAGCTATGCGGGTGTCTGGTCTATTTAACCAAGTTGATAAACTATACGATAAGATAGTAACCTAGCCTGGAATGGAACTGGCTGTCAAGTGGGGCTGATCCACCACACCGTTAGATGCTTAGTGACAGATTTTCAACTTGACTGTTACCACCCTCAAGTACTAGAAAGTACCCTACAAAGTAATGCATAGAAATATATCTCAATGAAATGATAAGTATAGGACAACAAACAGTAGAATCAGTAATAAAGTCAAATAAAAAATATATGGATATAAAGGGAACCCTGCTATGGAAATCCTAAACAATTATTAAACTTTTTTATATAAAATAAACCCCAATCAAATATTAACAATTACGAAACTAATCAATTATTATTTATTGTATAATAGAATACCAAAAATTACACAAATGACAGTAGTTATTTGTTAAACTTATAACATTAAGCTACATTAATTTATCAACCCACTTTAAAACCAGTTCTAGCAGTTATGCTACAGTTAACACAGTTTTGCGCCATTTAGGAAGTAATTGATTGAGTCCAGTA
Source organism: Biston betularia (assembly GCA_905404145.2). Classification (NCBI taxonomy): domain Eukaryota; kingdom Metazoa; phylum Arthropoda; class Insecta; order Lepidoptera; family Geometridae; genus Biston; species Biston betularia. The sequence continues at coordinate 2,186,389 of FR989883.1, forward strand.
GTCATGTGACTATACAGTACACCTGACTAGCCTTCAACGGACCTTTCTATTTCATTGTTAAATAAGGTCACTGAACTTGATTCACAGGTACATAAATGTTGCCACAAAGGGTTTGCCATAAAATTGATAAGTGACTGAACCAAGGTCTGTGTATATGATGCCGCTACATAAAATATCATCTTAGAGAAGTAACTGGTAATCTTTTCTCTTTCAATAAAAAACAAAATTAAAAATTTCTGATCTCTGATAAATCTAAGATAATACACCAATCAAACCCGAACCCATAATGGAAAACTTCATCAAAATCTGACTTGTAGTTTTGGAGAAAATTGGCAACGTGTATTTGCACAAACAAACATCCTCTCACCCCAAACACATATACCGTCTCCGTTCCGTCGTGGGTAAAAAACATGTTAAGATATTTTTAACATTGATATTAAAGGATCTTAGAAAGATAAGTCCATGCAAAGAGTAGCAGCAATTAATTTTTATCAACATTACTTAAAGGTCTACATGTTACTAATAAGAAGGTTCTGCTAGCCAGTAAAACTACCTAATTTATTTTTATATGTTTTATATCAAAGTAAAAGTTGTTTTATTTGCATATAGACAAAATTAATTTCTTGTTTAACATGAGGTTTACTGTTTTTATTATTGTATTCAGATAATTACTTTATTAATTGCTATTGTTTGGTTGTTACCTTGAAATCTTCCCTTTTTTCCATCAATTTGAATGACAATTGAATTTGTTTTGTATACAAATGCTTGCCTACAAATTTTAACAAAGAAGTGATCAACAATACTTAAATTATTGTTGAATAAGCCTGTATATCATACATACTAGTCTCTTAGGCCTTCCCCAAAGTGAGACTATCAATAACAAATTAATATAACAATTAGATCACAACTAGAAACATTATATACTATTGGTTTACAAAAGGCTCGAGCTCAGCCTTTAGGATGTCAAGTTTTTTTAAGAAAGACTCCTGAGACATTTGTTTATTTTTAATTGCCTACCATGTTTACTGATAGATTCTGGCTAAATCCTCAATCTTTCAGAGCTTTAGCTAACTGTACAAACATTCATCAAATTTCAACTTAGCATATACTAAATAACTAACTTTGTAGCATATAATCAAAATAATTAATTAAATTTGTAGTTTTTTTTTTCTCCTCCCCTTGTAATGAAAACAGGTAAAATTATTTAATTCCTTAAACTTTGCTTAGCAGTCAGATCTAAGGATGTAATATTGTGAAGTTGAAATTAGCATAGATCTAGCTTAGATATAATAGTGGAATTAAAATAACTACAAATAACATAGAATAGAAAGGCTCATAAGTTTATAAGATAGGTACATTTAAAAAACATTAATATTTTCTTCTTACCTGGCTCTGTTCAAAGCCGTCAGGATTAAGCGACGGCATCAGGTGGATATCAGTGCTGTTGACGAGGCTTGTAACTCTATCATCCTTTCCATAATTGAGCAGCAAATACTCTGCCAAGTATACCACAAGTTGTCTACCCACACTCTCGTCTCCATGCATGTTAGCCACGTATTTAAACGCCGGCCGCTCTGCATGATGCTGCTTCACGTTTTCAGTTATCTGCAGCACTAGAAGGTCCCGCCCTTCTACCGATTTCCCAATAGAATATACCTTTGCCAGGTCCGGATATGTCTTCTCATAATTATCACATAGCTTTACTAAATCGCCGTATTTTGTGTACTTTGGAGTATTGAGGAAAGACTCGTCATCTTCTTCTATAGAACGGAGTGCGCACTCGCTAATAAATAACGAAAATAACACAACTATACACGCGTGAAAGTACTGACCCATGTTAGTTGTTTGTTCGGTAGATTATCTTGCACCCGAATGTGTTTACGAAGACTTAACTTGGGTGGAGACGAAAGCACTACTCTGTCGTCTTTTACATCGTACAGAATACAGTTACATCAAATTGAAAATAATAAAATTGATATGGAGAAGACACTGATTCACCCTATTACAGTCACCAACTTGCTTGCCACTGCCACAGTTTACGAATTAAGATCTTGCTTGACAAGTTGACATATGAATTTGCATCGACACGCTGACTGGCGTTGAAGTTTAATCATTTTTGACATTATAACTTCTGCTTTGATTTTGGCGCTGCATTTTGTGTATTTGCCATTGTATCTCGAGATTTTCAAATTTAAAAAGTAAAGTTAGTTCAAAGTTAAAAATTAGTCAGTCTAGTTTTGGTCAAGCTAGTCCGTGTCAGTTAAATCCAGTCATGTTTTAGTAAAGTGTTACTATAAGCTTCGATGGAGTTTTGGAAGCAACACGAAAAGTCATGTTTCACATGTTATATTACTTTTCCACACTGGTGCTTGTAATTCGGTACTTTATTAATAACTAAAATAACTTTATGTATAATAACTAGGTATTTTTATAGATAAACACTCGCAAAAACACTAGTTTTGGAAAAAATACAAGACTCTTGTCGTGTTTCTGCCAAAACTCCAAACAGCAAGGTAGCACTGATTTTTTTTTTATGTTTATTTTTTAATTTGTACTGTCCTTTTTTACTTTTTTTTACTGTCATAGCTAATTGTCATATGACTGTCACGCATATCACATGTCATATGATTGTCATCGAATTATTGTTGACTGGAATCTGAACTTTCAGAATATTGTTCCATATTTCACAAAAAGCCGATTTCTACACCAATTAAAATGGTATTTATTGTTGCCACGTAATTCGTTATACAGTTATATTGTGCAACTTAATTATTGGCGCACAATTGTGATGGAAAGAGTTAGAACTGATTTTGGCGACATGAATCGCCGTGCCGGGGATTTAATGCGACGAGTGAACCGCTTCGCCGATGGTCCCATGACCAGAAAGAAGATGGTGTTACTGGTTCTCATCATCATCTTCTTGATACTGTACGTGGGACCGACTCTGATGAACTGGTTCTTCAGCGCAGACACTGGATCTCATCAGAACGTATGCCAGAAAAACTTTCTGATGCCGTACGAAGCGGCTTTTAACGAATACGATGTATACCTCAGACATGAATCATCAGCCACATTGAAGTCGCAGAACCACAACTACGTGCCTTATGTTGGGAATGGACTGCTAGGCCTAGTTCTAGAACATGATTCACATTTAAATATCAAGTATGGACGAACGTTATCATTGCCTTTAAACTATCACCCTCTATATTTAGTAGATGACTATGAAATGAAAGAATTTACTGTAGCTGACTATAAGCATGGCATTGTTAACAGGTTTCAGTGTTCTAACACTGGTGTACATGTATCTTACCAATATTATGCTCACAGAACAATACCATCTCTATTTGTGCAGGAAATATTAATTAACAATCCAACAAACAAAGTCAAATCATTACATTTGCTATCACCTAAAATACTTGACTGGCCAACTGCTGTACAACAAGTTGTTAAACTCCATCAAGGAGTTGACACAAAAGAATATGAGGTTGTTACTGGAATGATTCCGTTACCAGATAGTGAATTGGTTATAGCAGCCACAGTTGTCTGCCGTAAGTTACCTAGCTCTATTGTAGTAGAAGCTAGAGATGGCCTTGATCTGCTTGTACTAACTACAGTTCAGTATAGCAAACCTATCAAGAAGTCTGAATATGCTAGACATAAGGATATAGTTGAAAAAAATGCTTTAGATGAAATGGACAAAGCTATAGCACTAACTGTAGATAGACCTGCATTACGAAAACTCCAAGAAAACCACTCGAGAGTCTGGCAGGGACTTTGGTTCACTGGCTTCTACATATCAGATTCAAAAGCTACTGGCATAATTAATGGGGACAGAATTAATGCTACTATTTACGCAGTCTTGTCTCAAGTACGTAGCTTTGAGCATGAAGAACACATCAAACCAAAGACGAAGCAAGAGATATTGAAAAACTTAACTTACTCGGAAGGCTGTTACGGTGGTCATTCAACATTAGAAGCATTCAACTTATGGAAACCATTAAATACTTTGGCTAATTTAAATGCTGTAGCTAGTGTATGGCTTTTAACATTAGAAAAGCAAGGTTGCCATAACTTACTCAAAGCTGGAGCAAGTGGAGTGAATCAGGCAATGATATTAAGTTTTGGAGCATTACGTTTCAGCAACCAGCACTTAGAATACAATATCCATCCTTCCAAACTACACAGGGACTTCCTTTTCCGTCGAGTTAACTATGGCAACATGACTCATGTTAACATAAGTGTTATAGTTCAGGAAGACAATAAAGCGGCCATATTTGTTGCACTGGATCGTTCCGACAAGACATACTATGCATGTGATGCTGGCTGTTTGGATTCCCCTGTCCAACTTGGCCCATATAGAAAATATTTCCCAGTGAAACTTACAGAGCCGTTAACTGCAATTTTGTATATTACAGCAGATAAATTACATATGGAGGATCTAAGGCATGCAATACACGTACAAGAGGTTATAGAAGCGCCTGCTCATGAGCACCATGTTATAGCATTGCATAAACATGGGCATAGTTGGGGTGGCCTAAATCCTCTATTCTGGATATCAATCATAGTCCTAATAGTTGTCTTCCATCTATTCCTATGCAGGATTATAATGAATGAGTTCTGTGATAATGGGGTCAGTTATCGTAGACTGTATAACAAACCTTGAATGCAAAATTTAGGTTGAAAGCCTTTATGTGCTTTCATTGGCAGTTGACAGAACTGATAATGTGGACTGAGTAATTATGCATTTGATGATTTAACGTTAATAATGCTCAGTTTCTGTAGTCAAAAACAGATTGCTTGCATTGATTGCATTAATTTTTTAGCAAATTGCTTTTATTTTGATGGTGCACTCACAAGATAGTAAGAATTTTGAGTAACAAATATCCATTACCCACAAATTAATGTTGGGTTATGCAGACTTCAACATATTTATAAAATATCTTTTACAAATTTTAAGTAATTAATCAGTTTGAAAATCATATGTCAGTCTTGTTTTTAATACAGAATCTGGACATCCTTTTTCACTGCCAATGATTAAAATTAGCAATTTATTCATTATCATGAATGTAATTGAAAAAAGACAATTAATGCACAAATATGGTTGTTTGAAACTGAAGCGTTGTACTAAGAGATAAAGTTTGTATTCTGTTGCTAAAAGACAATTGAGATTTTTTCATCACATTATTTATCTGTTCATTAGTTTTATCAGTCACCGCAAGCGGAATTAATTTTATATGCTTTTATCACAAGTGTTTGTTTTTGTTCGTATAAAAAAATATTGCTTTCCTATGCTGTATTTTTAACTAAGTTGCTAAACAAGATGTACTTGAAAGCCTGTTCCAAATACACCTTATAAGTGTGTTGCTTATAATAATTATTATTGTCCTATCATCTTGATCTCCAATTCACTGTAAAGGAAAGTTTAGTGTATTTGTAATGTCTAGTAATTTCAAGTATTACAGGTAGCTATTGCTGCCTTAAAAGGAATTGTGCATTAGATTTAGAATAATTATTTTAGCATAATAAACATATAACTTTGCTATAATTGTTATTACCATCTGTATTTATGTACTTATATAAAAATTTATTGTCAGCCAATACACCTATTTGGTTCTATTGGTTGCAAACTGGGCCATGTTTTTCTTTTTGCACACTTATCAAGATGTTAAGTTCTACACACATGGTGGGATGCGTTTGGGACTGGTTGCGGATGAGAGTTGTACACAATGATATCAGAAAGATTAAACTCAAGCTGCAAACTAGTTTCAAACGATTCCAACATTTGCAGCGCGCCTTAGTGAAAACTTTTTGTTTTAATGTGCATCACTTTTCAAATAAAGACACTATTGATAGAGTATATAGTGTTCAAATAAATCATTTTATGTGACTGCAAATGGCTGATGTCTAAAAATATATTTGTATCTTCTAAAAAAAAATCATTAATGCTAAAAGTTGCTCATGTTTATGCTGTTATTCATATATTTCACCAAAATAAGTGAACTAAATTAGTCAATCCAGTTGTACCTTAATTTAAATATAAATTAAGATTGTAAATAAGTAATACAATGTGTATGTTAATATTTTATTAGTTATATAACTTGTTATAAGATTGTGGTGTATATTTTTGAAATTAAAAGTGAGTTAAATAAAAATCTATCTCTGATTTTTTACCCTTCAGAGCCAAGAATAAGTTTTTTAGGTTTCCATACCCAAAGGGTAAAACGGGATACTATTACTAAGACTTCACTTTCAGTCCGTCTGTCTGACACCAGGCTGTATCTCATGAACTGTGATAGACAGTTGAAATTTTCACAGATGTTGTATTTCTGTTGCCGCTATAACAATAAATACTAAAAAAACATAATAAAATAAATATTAAAAGGGGGAACAACAAACGTGTTTTTTTTTGCCGTTTTTGTAGATAATGTACGGAACCCTTCGTGCGCGAGTCCGACTCGCACTTGGTCGGTTTTTACTAACCCATTTGCCTGATGCGCGTTAATCGTTTAGACTGCGTCAATAGGTTGACCTACCTTATATGTTTGAAGAAAAAAAAGGAGTATTTTTTCTAAAAATATATTTACAAAATTACATTATAAAAGTTATGGTACATTTCACATGAAGGCACATTATGGTAAACATGATTTTATTCTAAGGGTGCGATTACACTGAGGCCAGGTTGTGACTTGCTACATCAATTTTATATGTACCGCTACAATAATAAATGTTAAATATGAATATTGACGCCAACATAAAAAAAAGCTAGACATCGCATTGGGATTATTTCCTAAAACTTGTTATTTTTAGTATTAATAGTCAAATGCGATGGATAGATAATTGGATATGTGCAATGACATTAGAAAAGTCATATACCATATCAAATATGTTTTATAAATATCACAAAAAGATTCACTTCAGCCCGAGCGTGTCGTGAGCGTTTCAAGAAAAAAAGCCTTTAAAAAAAGTCTCCTACATACAAATCTAATTTTTTTTCATTTTTTGACTTGTTATCGTCGAAATATTTTAGTGGCGTGATACAGAGAGCATAGTAAAAATCAAGTTTTCAATACCAAAATATACGAAAAATGGCTTAGAATTACTGGCGAACGTTTAAGAAAAAAAAATTGCCATCGTAAACTTGCAGCATATTGCATGTAGCATGCCACAACGAGGCATGAAGTCTGTAGCACCTTAACATTCATCACAATGGTTAACCCTGAAGGGTTATAGGGCCGCCTTACACGTTCAATCATGATCACGATCCGCGATCCGCGATCCGCGATCATGATTTCAAAACTTCTAGATATTATGCGATCCGGAGCATCAGTCCGTCAATCCGCTTCGTACACGATCAGTCTGGATCGCGATCATTGATCGCGGATCGCGGATCGCGGATCGCGCGCTACGTGTACGGGCTGCCATAGGCACTTCGAATTGCCAAACTACAGATGAACCACGCTGAGCGATATTCCCAGAACTGCTAAACTAGAAAAAAAAACTAGGCATTAGATAGTTGCCACTTTTATAAACGCAGTAAACAAAACCACTCACACCATATAACATTTACTGCCTCAAAAATAGTTTTTGATACTCAACGTGGTCATGCTGTTATCACAATAGCATACAATATTGATGATTATTACAAAATAACAATTATTAAAAAACTACGATCGATTTTAGTATGTGATGGACAAACTAAAATCGATCGTAGTTTGTGAAATCCTACATCGCGGTACGAGCTTAGCATCTCATCATTCTTTGCAGAAAAACGCTACAAACATAGAAATTTAACTAAAAAAAAATTTTGTTAATAAATTAATTAGACGAATAAGAGTCTCTTTTGATTGTAAGTGATAAAATAAAACGTGTTCATAGTTCATTCTTTTTTCAGATCATGTTCATTCTACAGAAGTCTTGGGGGTTTTGAATATGTTTCATTCTTTTTTATGTTTCGAACGAGGTTTTTTGGCGGGAACGCGGGAAGAGTCGTGTCGCTCCGTTGTATTTTTTTCCAAAACTAGTGTTTTGTCGAGTGTTTATGCATAAAAATGGTGGTGTTTTATTCATAAAGTGCCGAATTACAAGCGCGAGTGTGGGAAAATGATATAATGTGGTGAAACATGAGTTTTCGTGTTGCTTCCAAAACTCCATCGAAGCTTTGTAGTAAAGTTGCCACTACTTTACTAAAGCATGACTGGAATTAACTGACACGAACTGGACTTGACAAAGACGACTTTGACGATAACTATAGTTAAGATACAGCAGAAATAACACTTAAGACAAGGCAGTATGGCTCTATAGCTTTAGCCTGCCCGAAGGGGCAAATTAATAAAAAAAATAAAAAAAAATGTTTCGAACGACATTTTTACAGTAAGTAATAAAATGCTATCCTAATTTTCGATGATAACTTTCATTAACCATATAATTAAAGATCACGTTATTAACTGACTTCAAAAAAGAACGTTTTCGAGCGTATGTTTGTAGGTATTCTACGAATTTGTGCGAGATTTTATTAATTTTATTTTTACTTTGTGGTAGATTTCCTTTGTAGGAGGTTGTCTAGGTAGGTTACCACCGCAGTACCAGATATTGTGCCGCCAAAAAAAATATTTGTCGTAGACAATTTTATAGTATTTCTTTTATTATAAGTACTTCTATGATTGTAGCGTTAATTAAAACTATACATTTCTATACGTATACACATTGATTGATTACATAGGAATATTCTTAAAGTTATAATAGACAAAAGGTACGTCATAGAATGGTTCGGTACAATATTTGAACTAAACAGACACAGGCGAGTTTTACAATTTACAACATAATGTAAGCAATTTAAATATTTATGTATTGTATTGTATTAATAAATTCAATTACTTCTGAAAAGAAACAAAAAAGTGTACCACAGTATTAAATTTAAAATTTGAAGTTACGAATTTACTCAGCTTTAATAATAAATAGACACTTTAAACAACCCAATACGATATTTATAATTTACCTAGTCCACATTGTGATAAATTACGAAATTGTTCAATTGGCAATCAGTAAATTGCGGAATAGTCTTTCGCAATTTCCCGTTTGTCAATTGGACAATTGTGTTGTAGAAAAACTATGCCGGCGTCTACTTTTGAATTTTTTCAAATACCTACTTAAACTATATAAACAATAAATAGCCTAAGCTATAAGAAATATGGAAAATTATACGCAGATCTCACTTAAAAATATAGTTAAATAATACAATTACAGTTAGTAAAAAAGCGTTTTCCATAATAACTTAGTTCAGTTAATAAATTTTCATTTTACTTAAAAAGTTTCGCAAGTGAAATATAAATAAAGAATACGTATTTTTTCCATATTAGAGATCAATAGAATTTCAATAAAATACGATATAAAATGGTTTCAATTGAACATTCGATAAATTACATAATTGTTTTTCTAAATATCTTTTTAGGAACCAATTCCAGTCCAATTTAAAACAATCTTTATTAATTTTTTATATCTAATTTATTTGTGTGTAAAATACTCAAAATGTATCAGACACATCATTTAAAATATATGTAGGTACTCATATTATGCATGAATATTATAATAATCATAGATTAAAGCAAACAGGAAACTATATCAAAGAATAGTTTTACTACCAAAGTTCGTTTAACTTTATATCTTTCGCAATGTACTTAAGGTTCCTTATTGAATTTGTGAGATTTAAACTGACACTTAACGGCAAAGATAAGTGTGTATAATATTTTATATCTATAATTCCGTTACACGTTATCTTGTTACAAAAAACTTGACACTAAAAATTATGAGAAACATTCACTATAACAGTTCTATCTATAGGAATAAAATTATTTATGACTATTTTATTTATATGTAATATTGTCATTTCATTGTTTTGTGCGGAAGGAATTTATACTGTAGGTTTACCTGTAAGCAGGAAAAAATAATATAATAATTTAGGGTTATAAGACTGGGTGTACTAAACCGAATCAGGGTCATCGTACTTATAATTCTAAATAAGTTTAAAATCAACAACTCATTACTTAAAATCTCTATATGGAACAGCTGATTTTTTTTAAAGAGAAATTTAGTTAATTTTTCTACTTATAAGCAACTATGAGAATCGCTGTACTTCTTGTATTCAATTGATTTTACTGCCGTTTTTGGCGAATAGATATTTTTTTAATCTATTTTATTTTGCTTGTATAAATCACGCATTAAATGAATGTTGTTATATTTCCAGAAGTTGTTTTAAATCCATGTTTTTAAGCCAGATTTTAAATCTATTGTTAAAAAGTAATGTTTTAAATCTACATTGTTTCGTCTGCATATATCATATTTTAAATCTGTGTTGTTATATTTGCATAAGTCGTTTTAAATCCGTGTTTTTTTATGAGTCATGTTTTAAATCTTTGTTGTTATATTTCCAGAAGTTGTTTCATATCCATGTTTTTAAGCCAGATTTTAAATCTATATTGTTATGTCTGTATGTCATGTTTTAAATATATGTTGTTGTCATCAGCAGTAACGCTTTTAAATCTACGTTGTTTTGTCTGCAAATGTCATATTTGAAATCTATGTTGTTATATTTCCAAAAGTTGTTTTAAATCTGCATAAGACATGTCTATCTATGCTGTTTTGTCGGCATATGTCACGTTTTTAAATTATGTTAATTTGTCCATTTACATGACTGTAATTGTGAATTATACAGCACTAACCTTATAACTCCTCATAGAAAGCGACCCGTGTTTTAGCGGAGCCCTGTTTGAGTCGCCGCAGCGTCGAGTACTTGTTGTCTCCCGCCTGCGCTTGCTGTTCGTGAAGTCTATCCAATGTGGACGCGGTTTGATCCACGCGCAGCACCGAGAACTCACAGCGGAGCTCGTCTAATTGCTGCTGTAGGTGCTTCGACTTAGCTAAGTATTCCACTCTGTAATATGGAAAATTAAAACAGACGATAAAAACCATTATAGCAGCACATGATAATAGAAGATTAAAGAGGAACAAGATATAAGGCTATATGATTCTCCTTTATGTGGTGTCAGATTTTTTATTATAGTTTAAGCCATTTTGTGTTGACTCTTCGAGCGTTTGGTCGAGACTGAGTAAACTAAATATATACCTTGAATATTCAGATTCAGATTCTGAAATATTTATTGAAGAAAACACTGATACAATTTAATATTATGCTAGGAGTTTTGGCGAGAACGCGGGGAAGAGTTGTGTCGCTCCGTTGTATTTTTTTCCAAAACTAATGTTTTATCGAGTGTTTATGCATAAAAATTGTGGTGTTTTATTCATAAAGTGCTGAATCACAAGCGCGAGTATGGGAAAATGATATAATGTGGTGAAACATGACTTTTCATGTTGCTTCCAAAACTCCATCGAAGCTTTATAGTAAAGTCGCCACTACTTTACTAAAGCTTGACTGGACTTGACTGACACGGGCTGGACTTTGACTATGAACTAGCTACGAGGGCACTTATTTAACTTGAAAATATATAAATACTTGACACTGGCAAATGCTAAAATGCGACACCAAAACCAAAGAAAAAAAAAATATTATGCTAGGTGTTCTTGCAAAGATTGTGTCATCAGCTTACCGTTATCGGGCATTCAATAATTTATCATATTGATTTAAAAAAATAATGATTTAATAAACAATTTCAAAATATACAGTCAAGTGATAATATTAAAATTCATGTCATGTCAATTTGTAGCAAATATATATTTAAATTGTAATTTAATGTTTTATATAATAATTCAAAAAGGAACTTCCGCAAAGTAACGCCTGAATCAATCAATTTTATAACCCACCTCTCCTTCTCGATTTCGATGGAAAGTCGATGTATGTGCGGGTCATCGTCTGGCACTAGCTGGTACGAGTCGTGTTCAGTCTCGTTGATACCGTTAATTCCGTTAACGCCGTTAGTGCCGTCCCCTCCTAGCTCGGCTGGTAACGAGCACGTTGAAGGGAAGAGACTTGACGGGACAGTTGACGACTGAAAGAAGGAAAACTCTTATGTTTACTCACGTTTAATCTCTATGCGAGACAAGGCCGCGCACGTGCTGTACTCAACTTTGTCTCCATGATAAAGGCCACCGGATGTGGCCGTATAGTCGGACCTTCCGTAATATAGCCCGGTCAAAATAGACCTTTGCATTAATTCACAACAAGCTGAAAATTTATATAGGTACGTAAGGGAGACCACTCCAATGAAATCCTGAAAAGTCACCATTGAACCCGTGAGTGCAAAAAAAATTATTCAAGATCAAATGTCGCAAAAATGGATTTGTTAACCAAACGATTAATTTTACAATAAATAATAGCTCAGGCTTAAATTGTAGCTCAGGTAATTATTTATCTACTAAAATTGACCCTATGGTTTTTTCTCAAAGATTTATTTATGATTAAACCTATTTTTTGTGAATAAATTTCATTTCATTTCAAGAACATCCTGAATATTTTGACTATCAGTCAGATAAGGTACCAAAAAATACTGTCAGAAAAATACACTATAAAAAAATATATTTTCCAAAACGTAAGCTTGAGTCGTATAAGAGAAACGCTTACATAATGGCAATCACAATTTATAATAAACTGCCGGCCGAAATAAAAACGCTACCTAACAGCAAATTTAAACGCAAATTAAATTCTTGGTTTTTGTACAAATGTTACTACACAATTCTAGAGTACCTACATTAATGATAAAAACATGTAATAAAATATTACTTACATTATTGTACACACTCTAAAAGAGGTAATTTGTATGGAACTGTATTAATTATTACATAAGATCTTTAATTAGCACACTAGATATTCTGCCGCCAAGCAGTAGTGTGTAAACATTACTGTGTTCCCGTTTGAAGGGTACTGCAGCTAGCGAAATTACTGGGCTGTTGAGACTAACCATCGAAAGTCTTAAAGTAATGAGCGCCAAAGCAGCAATGCCCTGGACTTTGTTTTGTTACTCAAAGTTCTGTGTATCGCTGCAATGGTCATGGACAGGCGTTATCTCTTACCATCAGGAGAGCGTCTCGTTCGTCTCATTATTTTTCACATAAAAAAAAAAACTACCAACATTTGACAATAAAATATTGAATATTGAATCTAAGACTCTACAGAACTCTCAAAATAAAAATTGAAATGCTTACGTTAGTGACGGACGGCGGAGGCAGCGATCCGTTCGACGTCCGCGTGAGGAAGTTAAGCAACTTCTCTTTGGCTTGTTTCTCTGCGTTCCGCGCGGCGATTAGCTCGCCGCGTAGCCTTTCCGCTTCCGCCGCGCGCTTCTCCGACTCTTCCACCAGACGCGCGGTTAGATATTCCGCTTCACGAGTCTTACGTTCCAAGTGGACCTAGAGGGAATAAGACATGATTTGTAGCGATGATAGCTCAGTGGTTAGTGCGGTCGCTTCGCATGCCGAAGGGCGTGGGTTCAAACCCCAACAATGAGCTTGAGCTGCCGGTGAAGGAAAACATCGTGAGGAAACCATAGCATGGTGGTAGGGTACTTTAGTACTCGGCTGGCTAGCTACCACCCTCAAGTTGAAAATCTGCCGCCAAGCATCTAACGGTGTGTTCCGGCAGCCTCACTTGAGAGCCAGTTCCATTCCAGGCTAGGTGTGCTTTACCATCTTCGACCACACCGTCACTTAACATCAGGTGAGCTGTGGTCAACACCTAGCCCGTCAGCTATAAAAAATGCTGTGATTTCACTGTAAAATTATACTGTATTTGTCCATAAATGGAAAAAACTTGTTTGTATGGAAATCGAAATCGAATTGGGAAATAATTTAATAATTGATAATTCATTAAATGATTAGTTAAGTTTCCTTAAATTAATTGATAATTCAATTATATTCAATTTATTTTTGTGATAATAACAATGAAATTATATAAACTTTTATTCATGTAATCTGTCGGAATTCTGTTTCCCGGAGCCGACCTCGTCCTTTAATACACAATATATTTTACGAAACATAAACAAACAATAACTTTATACAAACTAAAAACATACAGTTAACGGGCAGAGTACACAGGTACACTGACAGCGGCGATCGGTCGCGACACAACTACAAGTCTGTCGGTAAACAAAGCACAAGCGGAACAGAAGATAAAAGTGGTTCTACTTTACCGACAGAGGAGTGAACACACTACTTTATTCTCGTCGCGCCGCCGACGAGAATAGGAAGGAAGTTGTGGTGTTTGCCGAAACAAGGAAGTTGTACCTTCTCTTCCTCTTGCTTGATGCTAGAGAGACGGAGGCGCGCGTTTTCGCGCTCGGCGTCGGCCGCCTTCTGTGCGAGAAGGGATGCTTCCTCCTCGGCCACGCGGCCTTTCTCTGCGAGAAGCTCAGCCGTCTCCTCCGAACGGCGCTAGAAAGAAAAAAAACCCCCATTTTTTTGACGGTAAATCTACACCTTTACCGCTAAGAGAGTGCGCAATTTTCATCAGTACGACATCAGTATTGGAATATATTTAAGAAAAGAAAAAAAAGGTACTTTTTTGAATAAAAAATATCTCTTGCAGAGCTAAATCATTGAAAACAAATTCACCCTATCTCTACGCGACGCCGTCAAATCAAACCGAATACAGAAAACATGTAGGGTAACACCGCGGGGTGCAGCTAGTATTATAAATGTGAAAGTTTGGATGGATGGATGTTTGTTACTCTTTCACACAAAAACTACTGCATGGATTTTATTTAAATTTGTTACGGAGGTAGCTGACACCCTGGATTAGCACATAGACTACTTTTTATCCAGATAACATGTAGCGGGTAACACCGCGAGGCGCAGCTAGTAACTTTTATATTTTTGTTCTTGAAGGGTACAAACAAAAATACGGATATTTTTATTTTCAGTCAGGTAAACGTATGCAAAACTTGCACTCTTTTAGCAATAACCCGTGTAATAAAAAACAGTTTCAAAAATTTGTTCACATCCCTATTAGCATAATCGTACATTACTGCAGCGGCCAGCAAAAGAGGCATCAATGGACGAACGTGTAAATGTAAGCCGAGGCGAAGCCAAGGCACACATACGTAAGTCAATCAATGCTTAGTTGTGGCCAAGGCTAGTATAGTACTTTTCTCAAATAATGCGCGGAAATTAGCTTCCTATTTGTAACTCAGATAACTAAACCAGCCCTGTATGCTCGAAGATTTGCAAGCCAGTACGAAATTTAAATAAAACCTTTGATAACTTACCTCCTTGGTTGCCATGAGTTTACTATGTAATGTTGGTTTTGGCGGAAACGTAGGAAGAGTCGTGTCGCTCCGTTGTATTTTTTTCCAAAACTAGTGTTTCGAGTGTTTATGCATAAAAATGGTGGTGTTTTATTCATAAAGTGCCGAATTACAAGCGTGAGTGTGGGAAAATGATATAATGTGGTGAAACATGACTTTTCGTGTTGCTTCCAAAACTCCGTCGAAGCTTTATAGTAAAGTCGCCACTACTTTACTAAAGCATGACTTGACTACTACTGGACTTTGACTATAACTAGCTACGAGGACACTTATTTAACTTTTGAAACTTGAAAATATATAAATACTTGACACTGGCAAATGCAAAAACGCGACGCCAAAACAAAAAAAAAAACTATGTTATGTTATTTGGCCGCTAAACCACGACAGATATGGATTTGTACATACAACTTTTGTCGGCCGCTGCTTGCTTGTATTTGGCCCGTACAGCAATTTCGATTTATTCAAATCAATTTCAATTTTTTTCGGTACCATTCCAGGCTAGGTGTGCTTTACCATCTTCAACCACACCATCACTTAACATCAGGTATATAAGCTGTGGTGAAACACCTTATTTTTCCCCAGGGAAAATCCTTTGTGGATACCACCCGGCCACGGGTGTGGCAGGTGGTTATGTGGGACTCTCCGTCAAGAATGACGGCATACCCACTAAAAACCCTGGGGTGTTCCGTCTCCGCGCCTTGAACCGAAGTAGCGGGCACGCTTGAAGGGTACTGCAGCTAGCGAAATTACTGGGCTGTTGAGACTAACCATCGAAAGTCTCCAAAGTAATGATCGCCAAAGCAGCGTTGCCCTGGACTTTGTTCAGTTACTCAAAGTTCTGTGTATCGCTGCAATCGCCATGGACAGGCGTTATCTCTTACCATCAGGAGAGCGTCTCGTTCGTCTCATTATTTTTTAAATTAAAAAAAAAACTGCGGTGAAACACCTAGCCAATCAACCATAAAAAAAAAATATCTCGACGAAGGTAGTCAAGAAAATGCTCAAATTACCAAGCATGTTTGAGAAAAACAAATATGGAGCATACCAGAGCTTCGTTGGCCAGTCGGATTTCCTCCTGGTATTGCAGCAGACGCTGTTCCATGGCAGAACGTTCGCGCTCCGCCGACTCACGGAGCTGCTTCTCCCGCGCCAACTTGTTGCGCTCGATTTGACGACGCTACGATGAAATATAAAACCACCGTGGTTTATAAAGTCGCTAGATTTTTCACAATCTAGCGATAATTGCGATTTAACGGGCATATCTATTGTACTATTTAAACGTAGGTTTTTGGAACGAAATTAAAAATGTAACTAAATTGAAAATGAAAAATGCTTTGATAATTGATTGATTCAGGCGTTACTGTGCGGAAGTTCATTTTGAATGTTTAAGGTATATATCTAGTTTATTTCCGCTAACAGTCGTTCCAGTTCCAACAGTGATGAGGACTTAAATTAAACTAATTTGACACTGCTTATTAATTAAAAACCTAATCTTACTTAAAATCTAGAACTAATTTGACAAAAATTTAATTAAAATAACAAAAAATCTAATTAAAATAACCATAAATCTTAAAATCCTCCTCTCTCTGCAGTAACCACTTGTCGACACGTGTTTCGCCTTTACACGAGGCATCCTCAGGACGTGTTGACTCTTCGAGCGCTTGGTCGAGTCACTCGACCAAGCGCTCGAAGAGAGGATTGAATAAAACAGTAGATTATGCTAATAAATAATCTACTGTTTTATTCAAGCAATTGTGATTTACCGCAAATAAAGACCAACATAAATGCCAGTAGCTGTGATTTCACTGTAAAATTATGCTCCATTTGTCCATAAATGGAAAAATTTATTTGTATGGAAATCGAACCATCAAACAAACAAGTGTCGTAATCCATTCGGCCGTTTAGAAGATTCGGGTTAGTAAACAAATTAACATACATACAAGATACGCGCAAAAAACATAACCCTTCCTTGGTAGTCGGGTTTAAAAGTTATTCTTAGGTTTTTGTCACTGTGACTCATTACCTGTTTTTCCTCTTTGGCTTGAGCTTTCATCTGTTGAACTTCCATCGTGTCTGGCTTCCGTCGCCGCATGTACAGATCATGGTTGCCAATGCATAGATCTAATATCTGTAAAGTCATATTATACCAGTCACTATAACTGTTAGCGAAGGTCGATGATGTTGTCACGCGGGTCGAATCTGGACCAGATTGGCACAGGACCGAGGCAGATGGCATGTAAAGAGAGAGGCCTATACAGCAGTGGGATAAAGAAGGCTGTAGATGATGATGATGATGATTGTGAAAAGCAGTAGTAAACCCCTCCTCTTACAGTTGAAGGGAAGTCCTTCAAACGCACAAAGCGTTTCCAAAACACGTTCCTTGTAAGAACTGCTGATGTGTGGAACTCGTTGCCAGCGTATGTGTTTCCAACAAAATACAATCCGGGGTTGTTCAAGAAGAAGGTGAATAGGTATTTCTTAGGCAAGCGTGCTCCATCTTCGGCCACATCGTCGCTTTCCACCAGCTGAGATCGTGGCCAAACGCATGCCTAGTCCGAAGTAAAAAAAAAAACTTGATAGTTGTGAGTAAAATTTATTTATTAGTTTTACTTTTGCTTAGTACCTATATACAGCTTTATATTCAATTAATATTTTAAATAAGTATTTGTAACCGTGCTTCCTAATGATATAGTTATATTGTAGATAGATATATAAAACTCTTTAATGTGCACACCATAAACAGAAAAAAGTACAGAGAACAAAAGAACACATACCCACCCACCCACACACCCACACACACACACACATTCCCACACACGCCCACTTGTTTTTTTTAAATATTAGTTTAGGCATATAGTCTCGAAACTGTACCTAGCAAATTATGTATCTGTCATGACTATGTTCTGTTTTGTGTATCAATAAATAAATAAAAATTCTAGAACAATATATTTGTGAACATAAAAAAAATCTTACCAATTTGTTCATCCCCTTAGGCGAGAAGAATATGAAATTGTTGACGGATTTGTCGACAAACTTGATGACGAACTTCTTGTCGTCGAAGGAGATATGTTTAATCTCCGACCAGGGGAAGGTTGTCTTCGGAGTCAGCTTGTTGTCCTTCTCGTATATATTGAGACCGAGCGCCGTCACGCCGAGATACAGCTCCGTGTCTTTCTTGTTCTGGAACGTGTAATACCTCTGGTAATCTAGAATTCGATCGATTCGATGATTTGGTAGCGATGATACAAATACTAATCATTTATTAATAACACCAAAGTTACAGGTCATTTGCCATGATTTATTTATTTATTTATAATTCATAAATATATATTCATAAATAAATATCGTAGGACTATACACACAGCGCCATCTGGCTCCAAACAAACAGAGCTTGTGTGGTGGAAGTCAGATAACTGATAGAATACATAAATACTTTTTTTTAAATACATACTTATACAGAACACCCAGACACAGAACAAACATATGTTTATTCACATAATGTTTTGCCCTGAGTGGGAATCGAACCCACGACAGCTCTTAAGGCAGATATACTAAAAACGAGCCAACGAGGCTGTCAAGGTCCTTAATCTAGGACTTTACTAGGACCTAAGTAAAGTCCTAGGTTAATTATGTTATCAGGTGTTAGTCAATTTTGCCGCCAGGACTTGCCATATTGAAAGCATATGAATGTTTTTTTAACACTATAACAGTGCAAGTCGAATTTGAAAATGTCAATCATCATCATCATCATCATCAGCCTATACTAGTCCACTGCTGGACATAGGCCTCTCCCAAGACACGCCACTCAGCCCGATCTTCGGCTTTTCGCTTCCATCCACCGCCAGCTGTCCTACGTATATCGTCACTCCATCGAGTCTCAGGGCGTCCTACGCTACGCTTGCCAATACGCGGTCTCCACTCTAGAACACGTCTACCCCAGCGGTTATCGGTGGGGGAAACGTGGACACTCACAGCGGGAATGGTCCGTAAGTTCAAAGTCGCTCAGCGAGCTATGGAAAGAGCCATGCTTGGCATTTCTCTGAGGGATCGGATCCGAAACGAAGTAACTCGCCAGAGAACTAAAGTCATTGACATAGCTCAGCGTATTAGCAAGCTGAAGTGGCAATGGGCTGGACATATCTGTCGCAGAAAATGTCAATAATAAGCATTAAAAATAAATTAAAAATTAAAAATAAAATAGTCCATAATTATTCAACATTTAAAAGTCAAAAGTATAATATTTAAAAGGAAAGACACAATAAAAACTATTACTATTCCTACTAACTACCTATATTTAATAAAAATATCAAAATCATAACGTATGTATAAATGATAGCTCAGTGGTTAGCGCGGTCGGTTCGCACGCCAAACGCCAACAATGAGCTTAAGCTGCCGGTGAAGGAAAACATCGTGAGGAAACCATAGCATGGTGGTAGGGTACTTTCTAGTACTCGGCTGGCTAGCTACCACCCTCAAGTTGAAAATCTGCCGCCAAGCACCTAACGGTGTGTTGCGACTGCCTCACTCGAGAGCCAGTTCTATATTGAATATTTAAGGTATATATTAAGTTTATTTCCGCTTAACTTAATTTACTTTTTCACTTTACCTTGATTGCAAAATAATTAACTCCATACATGTCCAAATCTTGTGCTATTTTCAGGTACTCCATTTCGGCTTCATCTCGAGACATGCCTTTGTGATCTGCATACCTGTTCATTGAAAGTTAAAATTAGTTTTTTCTTGTTTTCTTTGGTTTTGGCGTCGCTTTTTGAGCAATTGACCAGTGTCAAGTGTTTTATATTTTCAAGTTTCAAAAGTTAAATAATTTGCCTCGTAGTTACACTCAAAGTCCAAAAAGTTACTAAAGACTAAATAAATATCGTAGGGCTGTACACACAGCGCCATCTGGCCCCAAACTAAGCAGAGCTTGTGATGAAAGTCAGATAACTGATAGAATATATAAATACTTTTTTTTTTGTAAATACATACTTAGAACACCCAGACACAGAACAAACATTTGTTTATTCACAAAATGTTTTCCCTGAGTGAGAATTGAACCCACGCCCTACAGCTCTCAAGGCAGATATACTACTAATAAGCCAACGGGGCTGTCAGTTGACTGAAGCACTCTGAGGGGGATTTTTCTATCAGAATGTAATTCTCACAAGTTGACATGCTAACCCTTTAATTATTTTTTTATATCATCTGGAAAGTTACAACTCGAAAGCCTACCATTTCGGTTGTATACTTACCAGATTTTAATCCTGTCTTCCCACATCTCAGGAGTCATCTGATACTGATCTATCACCCTCTGGGGCAGCAGATCTTCGCTTGCCAACATGCCTGGCTTATACGCACTTTCATCGTAATCACCGTACTGGAACAATGGAAAAGGAGCTTTATATTGACAGGCATAGAGTATGACGTGCATCTGATTTTTAGTATGAAATGACGTCACATCTTGCGTGCCTATTTAACTTAGTTCTAAAAATAAAAAATGTGTGATAATCTTAAGAAAGTCCGCACATTAACGCACCACGCAATTTATTACGCGCTACTTTTTTTTCTTTTGTTAATTAACAATTTTTGGCTTGAGTAATAAAGAATTTTTTTTTAAATCATAAATGGGCTTACGTTTGACCGTTATCTCGCCTGATGTTAAGCGAAGATGCGGTCTACGATGGAACACGCTTGCCTAGAAGAAACCATTTCACTCACGACTGGAAGGCACCCAGATTGTGTTATATTGATTTGATTGTGTTTTTCTTTCCATCCAAAGGTTGTCTGGAATAAATCGCTCTAGGCGATAAAACCGCCCTTATACACCAAGTATGTATTGTATTGTTTTGTTATGTTTCATTATTTGTATGTTGTTTTGTTTTGGTGTATAATAAAGTTATATTCTATTGTATCTATCAGGGAAACATCCACTCGGACAGTAAATTCTATTGCTAAGCGGTTCACACGATGAATACAATGAAGCGGTCGCTTTTTAGAGATCCTAGCTGTCCAATAGAAATGGGCAGAGTGGAATTAGGTCATGCAGATCTGAAGCGCACTCCCCAGTGTACCCGTTAGAAAAGCGACAGACGAGCGATTTCACATCGATGTTCCAGACTTTATATCACGCTATTTTGACACCCACAATAAACACTGACCATGGCCAAAGAAAGCCGACTGTAAACATGGTAAAACCGCCTTTCCAATTCTTAACAGGAAGATCACTAACAATCTATTGAAGCTGCAACGACAGGACCTTCGTCTCTTAGTAGGCCTCGTAACCGGTCATTGCAACTTGAATAGTCACCTCTTTAAACTAGGGGCCACGGATAGTCCGCTATGCCGTGGCTGCTAGCAAGAGAATGAAACTGTAGAGCATGTGCTTTTGCATTGCAAAGCCACAGAAGGTACTAGAATTGCTACTGAACTGCATGAAGCTGCTTCGCTATCATTCATGTCATCATCATTGAACTTTCCACCCAAATCACTAGAGTTACTATGCCAGCGGCCCAGAGCCTCGCTCCGATACTTCAAGGAGCTGGGTTGGCTCGGGTAGACGCTGCCAGGAGGAAATGCACAATATACCCCAAGCGGGACGTCAGTGCAGGACTTATCGCCCCCATTCCAAATAAGAAACACTGACCATGTATTTAGGATATAATTGTGGGGCACAAATAGTAGCTAAGATAACTAATCCACGTTGATTAGTTGAAATTCGATGTTTTCAATAAGGCCGCGAAATAATAACAATCCCCATGTATTAATACGAAATATATATTGAGTATGAAAACTTCCACTAACCACAAATCTATCTACCTTGGCCTGGACAGCGTAGCTTGCAAGCAGCACGGAAGCCTCCGGGGGGCAGTAGATGTCCATGGACAGTATCGCTTGCTTCACCTGCAGGAACAGCAGGTGCTGGGTCACCTCCTGGATCAGCTCCTCGGCCACGTCTTCTGGGTACAGCTTGCAGAGCAGCATGAATGGTGTTCCTGGCATCTGGGAGACGCATTGGTCTTGCACTGGAAGAAATAGTTTAAAAAATACCGCTT
Source organism: Biston betularia (assembly GCA_905404145.2). NCBI lineage: Eukaryota > Metazoa > Arthropoda > Insecta > Lepidoptera > Geometridae > Biston > Biston betularia. Next base: position 2,208,689 of record FR989883.1, read on the forward strand.
GTTTAGACCTGGTCAACGATTGCCAACGAATGTGGTGTTATCTCTTTTTATTTCATTTAAACATTTTTTTATTTCACTAATTTATCTGCAATCGGCTATTAGCCATAATCAGATCTTCTCTGCGTTAATAATTTAGGGTGGGTGCAGTTTCATTAAACAGCACCGTATATGTCTACAAGAACCAATTCATTAGTTTCTCTGGTCTCTAGCCATTTTTTTAAGCGAGTTATTTCATTTTGTGGGGTTAATATGTTCTGAGCCAATTTTCATGAGCCTTTCTTTGTAACTCCTGTTTTTTCTGCACACTTTCTCCTTTACGGTCGGCATCTCCAAGTAATCATGGATTTGATGATTTGAATTAAACAAAATGAGCTAACACTACACTACGACAGCCCTGTTGGCTCGTTGGTAGTATATCTGCTTTAAGAGCTGTAGGGCGTGGGTGCGATTCCCATCTAGGACAAACATTTTGTGGTATAAACAAATGTTTGTTCTGTGGCTAAGTGTTCTGTATGTATTTACAAAAAAAAAGTGTTAAAGTATTTTATCAGTTATCTGACTTCCATAGTAAAAGCTATGCTTAGTTTGGACTCAGATGGCGCTGTGTGGAATATCCTACGATATTTATTCATTTCAGAGGCTGCGCGCGTTCATGGCGTAATTTTTTTTCGTCTCTCTGTTAATTACCGTTCATTTACTCATCGTATGCTTATGAAAATAGTAGTAGTAGGTTTATGAAAACTAAGTTCGCGGTATTGAATATTGTAATTGTACGTGAGTCGGTTTTCGCTAATCTCTAGAACAAATTTGGAATAAATTGGGGTATTTGTAATGGGAAAGAATTTATACAAATCTATTCACAACCGTGTACCGTGAACCGGGGCTACCGTAAATTCTTATTGCTATTTAAGATTGTCACGAATTGCCAATAGTATCTAATAAAGGAAACCAGGTTATTCTATACATCTATACTATAACAAAGAGGAAAGATTTGTGTGTATTGAATAGGCTCCGAAACTACTGGACCGATTTATAAAAATTCTTTCACCGTTGGGAAGCCACACTATCTGCGGGTGACATAGGCTACTTTTTATCCCTGTATTCTCACGGGAACGGGAACTACACGGGTGAAATCGCGAGGCGTCAAAAGGAAACTTAAAAAATACATATATTACTCTATTGCAATAAGATTCACAGTGGCACAACTTTTTGTTAGCTTAATGTTTAATGGCATTAGGATAGCACAGTATAAAGTAGAGAACATCATAAAGATTCAGGTAAGTTATAGAAGAACGTACCTCTTTTATCCAATTTCAGCCAGCTTATGAAGTGTTTGGTATCCTCGAACTGCAGTCCAAAGAACCATGTCTCTCGCAACCCTATGGTCCGACATACTAAATCGAACAAATCTCTTCCTGTAGCACGCCACTGTAAATAAAAATTTTCCTTCTGAAAGATGTTTCCAAATCATTTCCGAATTATGTTTTTTTTTTCTCTTTTTACAATCTGATTTTTTTCAATAAATAGACACTATACTAGTCAACGCACCTAACTATGGGTTTTCGTTGTCGAAATTTAGCAGTAATCATTTACCAGCAGGTGGTTTATCAATTGTTTATTACGGAAAATTTGAATTCGAAAAAATGCATTATAAAAGACAAAATAGAGCAAAGACAAAAACCTTTCCCAATTTTTTTCAAATATTGTTTTCCTTAGTGGATAGTAAGCTATTATTTTATGATAGGAAGATATATTTGTCATGAACCTTGCAGTTGCATTCAGAACTTCTCTAGATAGTATAAAACAGTCGCTTTCCGCGGTCTGTACGCTTAGATCTTTCATACTACGCATCGGATTTTAATGAGATTTCCATCAATAGACGGAGTGATTCAAGAGGGAGGTTTATTTGTATAGTACATGCACCTATTGTATCTACATTGTAACAAAAGAAAGTCCAAGAAGGAGAGATTCATCCTCATTGTTGGAATTTGAAATTCTGTTCTCTCTGTTGCCAAGCAGTGGTGTAAACATTACTGTGTTCCGGTTTGAAGGTTACAGCTAGAGAAATTACAGGGCTGTTGAGACTAACCATCGATAGTCTCAAAGTAATGAGCGCCAAAGCAGCAAAGCCCTGGAATTCGTTTTATTATTTCTTAACATCAGGCGTCTCGTTCGTCTCTCGAATGAAAATAAAATTAATTAATGTCCTTTTTTTAGTACATATGTATTTATATATATTTACTTTGTATACACATACAAAGCAAACTGAACTTTGTATTGTCTTTGTATATATGTGCATTTTCATGAACCGACTTTCAAGATATGCATCATTGGATTAACGTTTGCAAACTGGACAGTATGTATTACAACTCAAATGACATGCAGTAAAGTAACATTTATTATGCCAAGAATGTAACTGAAACAAGTTTTAAATAATCCAGTCTTAATGTAATAGGTTACCAAATAGTAGAAATATTCGTAATTTCAATCACTCATGTTGCATTATGCATGGAATGTTGCATTTTAAAATAAATCATACATGTCAGGTGTGCTGTTTTATATAATCACGGGCCGATACAAATTACTAAAAATTGGAGAGCCACAGAAATATTATAATTACTTTAAGAAATTAATAATTAAAATTTACCACACAAAATGAAAGAAATATAACACTTGGAAAATAAGAATATAATTTGATTAACTTACTATTTGGGCCCAAATTAAGCAGAGCCTGTATTTTTAAGTTATATAAAGGAATTCCAGTGTGCAGCAGACCATTTGTGGCCATGATAACTCAGTGGTTAGCGTGGTCAGCCCACACGCCCTATGGCGTAGGTACAAATCCTAACAATGAGCTTGAGCTATTATTGATGAAAAAACTATAGCACGATGGTAGGGTACTTTCTAGTACTCGACTGGTTAGCTACCACCCTCAAGTTGAAAATCTGCCATCAAGCATCAAACAGTGTTTCATCCCTGACCAGGTAGGTTCACCATCATTCAACCACCAACTACACCATTACTTAACATCAGGTGAGCTGTTGTCCAACACCTAGCCTGTCAAACTAAAAAACAAATATGTATCTGCACACATTTAAACAAAACTACTGATGATATGTTTTATTCACCTATATTTTACTTGTTTTTAAGTAATATCCTTTTTATTTGTAATCTTTAGTGTGGACAATGAGTTGATCAATATTCTACCAAACATCCCACTAATATTATAAATGTTAAAGTTTGGATGGATGGATTGATTGTTACTTTTTTATGCAAAAACTACAGAACAGATTTGGATGAAATTTAGTATGGAGGTAGCTGAGGCCATGGATTAACACCTAGGCTACTTTTTATCCCAAAAACATGTAGCGGGTAACACAGTGGGACGTAGCTAATTTATAATTCCTTCTAATGATGTATCTGTTTGTTGTTAGATACCTCATTGTTATTACAATCTAGCCTAGTTGAGACTAATAAGTAATTTTAATATAACTTAAATTGCTAAGTAGAGTATAATTTATATTTATAAATTTATAATAGCAAAATTTTTATATTTGCAGTATACCAAAAACAGGTCAAGGACCAAACAAATGTTATCTACAAGTCAAATGTAGCTTGCTGGCCATGCTTCAGACAGCCTTGAAATACATAATGCAAATGATCTATACATATACATATGTTACATATGCATATATGTATTGAGTTAGTGGATTGTAGGAAAGTACTTTGCATGCATAAGTTGTTTTGTTATCTAAGGTTAGAGCTCATTTACAATAGTTACGATTTGTTTTTACGTTAGTTTGTAGCGATGATAGCTCAGTGGTTAGCGCGGTAGGTTCGCATGCCGAAGGGTGTGGGTTCAAACCCCAACAATGAGCTTGAGCTGCCGGTGAAGGAAAACATCGTGAGGAAACCATAGCATGGTGGTAGGGTACTTTCTAGTACTCGGCTGGCTAGCTACCACCCTCAAGTTGAAAATCTGCCGCCAAGCATCTAACGGTGTGTTCCGGCAGCCTCACTTGAGAGCCAGTTGCATTCCAGGCTAGGGGTGATTTACCATCTTCGGCCACACCTTCATTTGACATCAGGTGAGCTGTGGTCAAACAACTAGCCTGTCAAACATTAAAAAAAAAAAAGTTACTTAGTATATTATACATAGTATTTTATTCATATAATTTTATCAGTATTCAAATAAATGAACCTATTGCTAAATTAGCAATAAAATAGCAACTGAAGTATATTTTTTTACTATAATTATGTGTAATAAATTATATTATCTGTACTATCAGGGAGAGGTATACTCATTCAGATAGCACATTCCATTTTCAATATGTGTGTATCTTTTCATTACAATATGCAAGCATAACATATAACAGCATCTACCCGAGCCAACCCAGCTCCTTGAATTAACAAAAACTCTGGTTCTGGCATAGTTAGTAGCTCCAGTTAACTTTTCAGCAGCTCTGATTTGATGGTAGTTATAGACCAGACAGATCAACCGATTCTGTGATTGGATGTCCTTTACTAGGAAGTGGAGGCCTTTTACATCGGCAGCATCACTTGTCCCCAGAATACAGATTAAGGATGGTGCAGCTACTCAATAAGCATAACTTAAAAGGTACAAGTACATCTTTGAGCTTTATGGAGTTGAGCAAAAAATTTTCAAAGAGCCATCATTTTGTCTTTATTTGGACAAGGAATAAGTATGACTACTCAACATGGCAATGGGGCCAGAGTTTTGAAAACTATTCCTATTGATAACGAATTTTTAAATTTGGTTAAATTACATATGTATTTAATTTTTATCCAATCACAAAACATTAAATGGTAATGACATAACAAGGTTTGTTTGCAAGTAACACTCAACACATTTATTTAGCACCTTTACTTGATAAAGAAGTTCATGAGATCCAGGAAACCTTATTGCATAAATGCTACCTTAACTTTTTTTTCTATTCCAGATAAATAATTAAACATGTAGTTATTCCATACAATTCCTGTATCAAATTCAACAAATTATCACGTTAAAAACCGACCTAAGACCATTATGCATTCATGTGTAAGCACCTGTGACTCATAAGGGAATGATTGTGTTCTCAACTACTCACACCACACAAATTAGGTACACCTAAACAACAACAATGTATTTATAACTTTTTACCTCAAGGTTGAACTCCAATTCCGCATCTAGCGTGCACACCTTAACTGGAAAAGACTTCGTCGCTTTCTTTCTTAAAAACGGAGGCATTATAATGTCTCATAGCTCAATTACAACATCACTACAAGTCTATGCGAAATCAGAATAGGTTATGATAATATCACTGCCATTTCACTAATTATCGAGCAATATGTTACGTTTACGTAATGTGTGGTTGATTGAGGAATGCGAGTTTTCGCATTGCGTACTATTTTCAGCGGTTATTATTTACAAACAAGAAAAACTTCAATGAATTAATCGGGAGGTGAATGAAAAATAATTTGATCGACGAATTACGTTCCATTTCGAGAAATGTTAAAGAACGTATAACATACATTTTTGTTGGTGTTTTGTAAACTACGTAGACTGGAATGAAAATGTGCTATATTGGGTCATTAATAATACTCTTTTTCATACTTTCTACTTGGCAACCCTTATTTAATTATTTTTATTATGTTGTCTAGCATGACTTTGACAATGACAATGTCGTAGCAAACGCGGCTAACTTCATTTCATTTTGAAAACGCGCTTTCCACGTGCGGTGTATTTTTGTGTGAAATTGTGTAATGAAATAAAAAAATGGGGAAATTCAGGTCTAAACTCAAAGGAAAATCGAAGGGGAAAAGATGGCAGAAAGGACAATCTTCCAACTCCAATCCGAAGATTCAAAAATACCGAGAAATGGCGAAATCCCGGTTCTTTCAAGAGAATTTAGGTTTGTTTTTATTTTTTTCTACCGAAAAGTTTACGCAAATACATTATTATGCGGCTGAATCCAGTACCCTGCTTTGAATACTTATTTCCTAACAACTCTCTAAAACATACTTACACGACATTGATATCCACCAAACACTTCAACATTTTCTGATCACATTTCTGAATTTCAGGCAATACAGGGCTAACCCAGCAGGCAGTGCTCAAGCACGATGCTATGATAACATACAGCCACAACAGGCAAAAGTCCGAAGCTGAGAATGAGCTATCAATTGCTAAGGAATTTGAAAAGATGTCTGTGATAACACTGGATGAGGGTAGCGAGTCAGAATACACAGCAAGTATGAGATCTGGGACATACAAGACATTTCAAACATTCGCGTCTGACTGGAGCCAGTGCTCGAATATTAGTTTTAGCAAGTGAGTATAAAAAAATCAATATGGTAAAAGTAAATTATTGAATAGGGTTAGATAAAATGCAGCACTGAGCCGAAAGAAGCTTATTATTCTGATCAGTTATCAATTTCAATCATGCTCACATATTTACGCAGTAGGAATATATATTTTCATACGTTCAGTATGTATGAAAAATAAATTTGTATATACAAAATGAAAAATTTGCAATTAGTAAAACTTTCTAAGAACCATTTAAGTAAGATTGTTTTGATCCAAACATGTTTTATAGATGAAAACAAGATTATAATAATAAGGTGTGCCTTTTTTTTAAAATTGCAAACATACATTACTGTAATGCTATATTCATTACTTCTAAGACAGCCCTGTTCGCTCATTGGTAGTATATCTGCCTTGAGAGCTGTAGGGTGTGGGTTCCATTCCCACTCAGGGCAAACATTTTGTGAATAAACAAATGTTTGTTCTGTGTCTGGGTGTTCTGTATGTATTATAAGTATGTATTTACAAAAAAAAAAAGTATATATGTATTCTATCAGTTATCTGACTTCCATCACACAAGCTCTGCTTAGTTTGGGCCAGATGGCGCTGTGTGTATTGTCCTACGATATTTATTTTATTTAAAATATTCGCTTTGCTTTCAACAGGTTACTAAACAGATTTGACTCCAATAATTCACTGCACAAGGAGATGCTGGCTGTTCTAGCGGCCGTTACTGAGGTGATCAAGGAGCAAGGTGGAAAGGAATCCACTACAGAGTACTTTGCTGCCTTGGTAAGTATCTAAAAGTATAAATAAGCTTGGTATTAATATAAAATAGAATACCGTTTAAAAAAACAGCAGCTCATTATAAATAAGCCTATAAAAATTATTCTTCATATTATTATTCGAAATGTTAGAGTTAAAAAAATAACAACAAAAAAATGTATGAAATATCCATTTGAAAGTCATTCTGTTCCAATTTTCATACATTCGTCTAATTTAAGATATTTCTCCATAATTTGTTTGTGGAAGTAGTTACTTAATTCATTTATTTAAAAAAAAAACAGATTGAATTAGAAACCTTAAAACCATAAAAATTTCTTATAGTATGCTACTAACAGCAAATTAGGTTTTGGCGGGAACGTGGGAAGAGTTGTGTTGCTCCGTTGTATTTTTTCCAAAACTAGTGTTTTGTCGAGTGTTTATGCATAAAAATGGTGGTGTTTTATTTATAAAGTGCTGAATCACAAGCCCCAGTGTGGGAAAATGATATAATGTGGTGGAACACACACACTTATTTAACTTTTGAAACTTGAAAATATATAAATACTTGACACTGGCAAATGCTAAAACGCGACGCCAATACCAAAGAAAAAAAAAACAGCAAATTAATGTATCCAGATCAGCCTAGATTGTAGTTAGCTGCTTTATAAATAATATATGTGCAATAAAGTTATTAAATTATTTGTAGATGGAAACTTTGAAAGCCACAGAATTAGAAGACAGTCTTGTAGCAACTCTGACACTGCTCTCCATGGGAATTAAGGCTGTCCCACAGGCAGTGCTCCGTAAACAGTTCTCCGATGCATCTGCCATCTTCACTGATATCCTGGAGAAGAATGCTACGAGCGAAAATGGGGCCCTGCTCAGATCAGCTATAGGTGTGTAATAAAAAAATGGCAAGCTTCTGTTTCACCTATGCATATACAAGTATCTAGCTAAATATCCAAAAAAACTTGACCAGGAATGGGGTAACATTAATATTTTGTGCTTTTGTTTATAATTTTTTTTTTTGTATGTTTGACAGGCTAGGTGTTTGACCACAGCTCACCTGATGTTAAGTGAAGGCGTGGTCGAAGATGGTTAAGCACACCTAGCCTGGAATGGAACTAGCTCTCAAGTGAGGCTGCCGGAACACACCGTTAAGATTTTTAACTTGACGGTGGTAGCTAGCCAGCCGAGTACTAGAAAGTACCCTACCACCATGCTATGGTTTCCTCACGATGTTTTCCTTCACCGGCAGCTCAAGCTCATTGTTGGGGTTTGAACCCATGCCCTTCGGCATGCGAACCAACCGCGCTAACCACTAGGCTATCATCGCTACAACCACAGCTTTACACCACACCAGCTTTTATACCACAAAATGTTTATCCTGGGTGGGAATCGAACTCACACCCATCAGATCTTGAAGCAGACATACTACCAATGAACCAACGGCTGTCTAGGAAGCAACCAGTTAAGATTTCATTGTCATTTGAATACAGTATAATAACTGCTTTACACGTTATTCAGTTTTCAATTAATGATGAAATAAACGATAAAAATAAATCAATATGCTGAGAAACTTTTTTCTGTTCTGTGTGCAGGTTGCCTTTCGGTGTTACTGCGTGCGCAGGAATACGCGTTATGGGGTGATTCCCATACTATGAAGGTGTTTGACTCTGTGCTGGCTTTTGCACTGCATTCTAAACCAAAAGTAAGTCTAAATCAGCCATGTTTTTATGAACTGCCCCACTGCTGGGCACGAGCCTCAGTAAGGCCATAGTCCACGCTGTATACGTATGTACAAGAACTTTTTTTAGATATTTTCCTGCACTGTTTGAAGTTTTTTTTTTTAATGTAAAAAGTAGTGAGACGAACGAGACACTCTCCTGTTGGTAAGAGATAACGCCTGTCCATGACCATCGCAGCGATACACAGAACTTTGAGTAACAAAACAAAGTCCAGGGCAGCACTGCTTTGACGCTCATTACTTTGAGACTTTAGATGGTTAGTCTCAACAGCCCAGTAATTTCGGTAGCTACAGTACCCTTCGAACCGGAACACAGTAATGTTTACACACTACTGTTTAGCGGCAGAATAACTGGTACTGCGCTGGTACCTACCTAGAGGACCTCCTGCTAAGGAGATCTACCACCAAGTGAAATTGGCAGTCAGACATTGTTCCATCTAGACTGCTTGCACAGGGATTTTATCAGTTGCCAAACCTGAAGAATTCTCACCAAGGCATTAGCCTTTTTTATTTAATAATATTGGCTGACATTTCACTGTACACTTAATATTTATTTTATTCTAAACTTTATTATGAATACTACATATTTTAATTTAATATGTTTCACTTTTAAACATGGGCCAATGCATCAGATAGGTTTTTTCCACAGTAATAAAATAGCTGTGTACATACAAAAAGAAGTATTTAAGTATTCTATCTGTTATCTGACTTCCATAGTACAAGCTTTGCTTAGTTCGTGGTCAGATGGCGCTGTGTGTAATGCCCTATAATATTTAATATTTAACTTACCCCCTTTTTCAGGTCAGAAAAGCAGCGCAACATGCTCTTACATCAATTTTAAGGGGTAGTTGTTTCATGATACCGTCGGAAGACCAGAAAAATAAGGTAAATAAGTGCATAATATATTAAAGAGTTAACTTTAGTTAGAAGAGTAATAACATTAAACCACATAAAAATTATAAGATATAAAAAGTACTAGAATTTTTGAATCACCTTAAAATATGTTTTCTTACAATTTACACCCATTGACTGCCCTGTGAGCTAATTTAGTAGGTCTGCTTAAAAAGCTGAGAGACTTGAGTTTTAACTTTGGGATGATTCTCACCCAGGGTAAAAATTTGTTTCAAAAGACATACATGTTTCCTATCTGCATATTAAAAGTAGATTTGTTTTAGTAAAAAAATAATTATTACAAACAGCAATAGCGAATAAACATTTTGCGTTTATTCGCCATCTCGCGTGATATTAAGCGAAGATGCGGTCTACGGTGGAGCACCGATTAAAGAAACCGATTCAAAAGTGATTTGAAGATACCCACACTGTATCTATTGGGGACCACCCATTCGAAAACACCACCCACTTTGCTTAGTCTCTATCGGGGACCACCCATTTTGTTTAGTCTCTATCAGGGGCCACCCACTTTGTTTAGTCTCTATCGGGGACCACCCACTTTGCTTAGTCTCTATCGTAGACCACCCACTGCTTAGTCTCTATCGGGGACCACCCACTTTAGTCTCTATCACGGACCACCCACTTTGCTTTGTCTCTATCGGCGACTACCCACTCGAGAACACCACCCACTTTGCTTAGTCTGAGGCAAGATGACCCGGCGCGAAAAATGTGATCTATTTATTATTTCCCCACTAGGTGCCGCGAATCCACCCAGCCAGCAACCGTGTGGCGGAGTACTGTCTCTCTCAGATCAAGGCTGAAGCCCTGCTGTCGGGCCACCGCACCGTGTTGCACACACTTACCTTGCTCAGAGACATACTGCCAGTTTTCAGCAAGGAATTTATCAAAGTAAGTATATTTGGTTATACATATTCATTTGGGTTGATCTGGGGTAGGCTTAAAATGCTAATAAAATATATCTTTTCTAGTCAACCTGCGAAGCGATCCTGTCCCTGATGACACACAACAACGTCTACATCAAGACATGCTGCCTTCACACACTGCACGCTTTATTCTCCATCCCGCGAGACATCAACAACCTCACGGCTCAGCTGACCGCTCAGCTGATCCGGGCATTGCTAGCGGCGCGGCCGCCGGCCAACGACGCGGGGCAAGTGCTTGCTTGGTGTGCGGTACTGCAGCAAGGATACTCCTGTTTGGCTTGGTAAGTTATTCTAGTATATAGTAAGCTTGGGGTGTTTTGTGCATTTCCTCCTGCGAGCGTCTACCCGAGCCAACCCAGCTCTGGCTCAATCAGAGGCTCTGGGCCGCTGGCATAGTTAGTAGCTTGGCTTGGTAAGTTAATCTTGAATCGTAATTTCTACCTGTACCTTTGGGGGCGTCCATTAATCACGTAATGTTTTTTTAGCAACTTTTTAACCCCTTCCCCTCGTGTTTTGTGGTGAGGTTTTAGACTAATATAAATCACGTGTATTTTTTTGGTACAAAGTGCATTAAAATTTTCCTAATATTATCTTTAAATACAGGTATAATATGATTAAATTTTGGAAAATTAAGTATCGTGATTAAAATGTCCAGACAGGCATTAAGGTTGCAGTTCACGCTCAAAAGTTTAGCGAACTCGTTCAACGAAAAATAAATACACGGGATATAAACCCCCTCGTGATTTTTCGCCTTTACCGCTTTCCCCCCCTTCGAGTCTCACGTGATTAATGGAAGATTCCTTATTCCTTGCCATCTAACGGTGTTCGTTTATCATAAAGGGTATCTTAATCTTCGAAACAGGTTTTTAAACCGGAACACAGTAATGAGTTGGCGGCAGAATATCTGGTACTGCGGTGGTGTAGGTACCTACCTAGAGGACCTTCTTAGGAGGTCTACCACTTAGTAAAAATATGTCTACGATTTTTACCAAAAGATATAACAATAAGTCGTTTACGGTTTGTTTCAGCTTGGATCTTAACCTATGTATGCCCAATTTGCCGCTCTTTGTGAACATTTGCGTCTCCGAGTTGTGGCTGTCTGATGTAGCCGACATCAATTCAGCATCTACTAACGCTTTGAAGGTACGTTGATAATACTAAATACTATTTTATTGCAAAAAATGTACCATTGATCTCTTTACTCTAACCTAGGAACTAGATCTACACTTTTTTTTTTCTTTGGCGTCGCATTTTTAGCATTTGCCAGTGTCAAGTGTTTAATATTTTCAAGTTTCAAAAGTTTAATAAGTTGCCTCGTAGCTATAGTTACAGTCAAAGTCTAGTCTTAGTTAAGCACAGTCCGTGTCAAAGTTCAAAGTTCAAAGTTTTTATTCGCTCAAGATGTGGTTACATTTTTGGTCTTAAATATATAATACTAGTAGGTACAGCACATCTTACTCTAATTGGCGCGAATTTACAACATTCCTAATAGCTAAAATCTATATTATATTTATTAAAATAATGTACGACAAAAATTTAATTATATACAGTTATGGCAATAATCAACACGATATCAAATATTAACTATAAACAAAATTATTAACTACTTAATTGTACAGAAAGGAATAATAAAAATATGAGACATTTACATTGTGAGATCAATATTACGACTAAGTATTACTATTTTAAATGTTAACATTATGACTATTTTTTGGTAAAACTGTATGTGTGCTTATTGCATTCGAGAAAGTGTTTGATTACGTAGAAGCAACATTCAGTTAGCCACCTATATTGTCAATCAAATCCAGTCATGCTTTGGTAAAGTAGTGGTGACTTTACTATAAAGCTTCGATGGAGTTTTAGAAGCAACACGAAAAGTCATGTTTCACCACATTATATCATTTTCCCACACTCGCGCTTATGATTCGGCACTTTATGAATAAAACACCACCATTTTTATGCATAAACACTCGACAAAACACTAGTTTTGGAAAAAAATACAACGGAGTGATACGACTCTTTCCGCGTTCCCGCCAAAACACCCACTTTAGTGTAGTATCTTGTCTTCAAACTGTAATTTGTTCCAGGCTATACTGATTGACTGCGTGAAACTAGCCATCGAGTCGGACGAAACGTTCGGGAAGCACAAATCGCACGTGGAAGGTATTTTCAAGAACATCGGCACCGGACTGGATAACCCCTTCAATCAGGCGATACGGCATGTCATTTTGACCATTGCTGTTTGCTTTGATGTAAGTTATTCTATTACCTGAAGCTAAAAAAAAATATTTACAAGCTATTATTTAAATTGCAATGTATGTTTTTTTGTGTAATAGTAATGAGACGAACCAACGATGACGTAAGAAATAACGCATGTCCATGACCATTGCAGCGATACACAGAACTTTGAGTAACAAAACAAAGTCCGGGGTCTCAACAGCCCAGTAATTTCGCTACCTGCAGTACCCTTCAAACCGGAACACAGTAATGTTTACACACTACTGCTTGGCGGCAGAATAACTGGTACTGCGGTGGACCTACTTAGACGACTTCCTGCTAAGGAAATCTACCACTAAGCCATGTCAGTATGTTTGTTGACCCACTTCCCGATGTCCGATTGGACTCAAACTTCTATGAGTCAGGTGCCAGTGGTTTCTTTTATTACAAGATACATACTTATTATGTCTACCAAAGCAATAGTGAGAAACGAGTTAATGAATTTCGAATTTATATAATCTTCTTCTTTGATTTTGGCGTCGCATTTTGAGCATTTGCCAGTGTCAAGTGTTTTGATATTTGATATTCAAATGTCATACGTTAAATAAGTTGCCTCATTATAGTCAGTCAGTCAAGTCTAGTCATACTTTAGTAAAGTAGTGGCGACTTTACTATAAGCTTCGATGGAGTTTTGGAAGCAACACAAAAAATCATGTATCACCAAATTATATCATTTTCCCACACTCGCGCTTGTAATTCAGCAATTTATGAATTAAACACCGCCATTTTTATGCATAAACTCAAAAAAACACTAGTTTTGGAACAAATACCACGGCACGACACGGCTCTTTCCGCGTTCCCGCCAAAACTCTCGAATTTATATAAAGTTGCCAAGAGTGTTGCCAAAAATAAATAATAAAGAAAAAAAAAACAAAACATAAACTTTTTTTTTAATAGTTTTGTCTATAATCTTCTGTCAACAGATTGCTAACTCAAGGGTAGGCTATCTCCTCGCGCCGTTGCTAAGAAAACTGAACGAGCGACGCGAGAGCCACAATTTTCACAACGACAAAGAAGTAGAGCACGCTACTGGATGCGCGATCAAATCACTGGGGCCAGACTTCGTTCTCACAGGTACAATGTCAATCTTCATTTAAAATAATCTATCTATCTGTACTATTAATAAAATAAATAAATAAATATCGTAGGACTATACACACAGCGCCATCTGTCCCCAAACTAAGCAGAGCTTGTGTGATGGAAGTCAGATAACTGATAGAATACATAAATACTTTTTTTTTTGTAAATACATACTTATACAGAACACCCAGACACAGAACAAACATATGTTTATTCACAAATGTTTGCCCTGAGTGGGAATCGAACCCACGCCCTACAGCTCTCAAGGCAGGATACACTACCAATGAGCCAACAGGGCTGTCAAAGAGGAAAGATTTGTTTCTATTGAATGGGCTTCGAAACTACTGGACCAATCTTAATAATTATTTCATTATTAGAATGCTACATTAACCGTGATGGACATAGACTAAATTTTATTTTTTTTAAAATGAGGGATCCGTATGGAAAATTCAATAATGTAACCAAAGCTGTGAAAAATTTGAAAAATCCTTACTTAGCATGCGCAGCGAAAACTATTGACAATAGAATAAAGTGACGTTTTATAGAGCAAATTGACAGCTACAAATAAGTCCGCAATAACATATGTCTAACTATTACAGTTGTTATCTACATCTTGTAAAGAGGAAAGATTTAATTTTTTGTTTGTTTATATTGAATAGGCTCCGAAAAGTTTTCCCGTGCGAAGCCGGGGCGAGCTGCTAGTACTATTATAAAGAGGAAAGATTTGATTCTTTGTGTGTTTGTATTGAATAGGCTCCGACTACTGGACCGATTTCAAAAATTCTTTTAACATTGGGAAGCTACACTATCCCCGGGTAACAGAGGCTACTTTTATCGCTGTATTCCCACGGGAACGGGAACTAAGCGGCGGAAACCGCGAGGCGTCCGCTAGTCTAAAATAAACGACCTTTTTACAGTGATACCTCTCCGCGACAACCCTGACCACGTCAACTTAGACCGAAGCTGGCTAATTCCAGTTATGAAGGAAAAAATCACCAACTCCAACTTGAAATTCTTCGCCACGGACATTCTAGAAATGGCAACATTCTGCCGGAAGAAATCTAGAGAGCTAACGCAAGCGAAGGACGTACCAGGATCCCACACATACGAGTTACTGTGCAATCAATTATGGGCTTTGTTGCCAAGTTTTTGCATTAACCCAAAGGATATTAAAGAAAATTTCAAATCTGTAGCGAGGGTGTTGGGAAATGTTCTTAAAGATAACCCCGAATTTAGGTAAGTTTAATCCCACTGATATTATAAATGTGAAAGTTTGGAATTAACGCAAAAACTACTGAACGGATTTGGATGACATTTTTGAGACCTTGGATTCACACATAGGCTAATTTCATTTTTAAATTTGTATCCCGAAAACATGTAGCGGGTAACACCGCGGGGCGCAGCTAGTATATATTATTCTGACGCTATCTCTTTTTCACACACACACACACAAAACAAACAAACACTTGTAAATACGACAAAAATACTAAAAGCTTTATAGCTTTAGAGAATTTTAAGATCTACAACTTTGCTCTGAGGTACTTTTTCGCTAAAACTTATCGTTTTCGAGAAAAATCCAAAAAACCTAAAATTTTGACCTTGGGCCCCGAATAAGTCCCTTAGCACACATGGGACTGATTGGGACTTTTGACACTTTATTGCTTGTGGTAAACCTAAGGTCTCTACGAAGATTTGGCTCTGTCGGAATTTTCTTTATTTGATCACTATTTTGATGTCTAAATTGACCAGACTATTAGCAAAATTTGTTTTAGTAAGTGTAATTATTATTTGCATAACGTATAATATGTAACTATTACACATATAGAGATATACATAGATATAGAAGAGTGGGATGTTCTGACACAGGTTTTCGTAATATTTACCGTAAGGTCCCTACTACCTACCTCAGTTTAAGTGAAACTTTGCTTACAGAAATAAAAACAAATGTCTGTGTGAATATGTAACGGCTGAACGGATTCCAGTGTAAATTGGAATGGGCTCTGTCAATATGGGCTTCTTATCTCTGAAAAATATATAGTTTCCATATGATTGCGGTTAACAAGATGTGGGTTGAAAAACTCATACCTGCTGACTTCTTTACGCTACGCAAACCGATCTTCGGCATGCGTACCTACCGCGCTAACCACTGAGCTATCATCGCTACAAAATAAATAATATTTAGTTTCTTTCCGCTTAACAGTCGTTCCAGTTACAACAGTGATGAGGACTTAAATTTAACTAATATGACACAACTTATTAATTGAAAACCTAATCTTACTTAATATCTAGAACTAATTTGACATAAACTTAAAAATATAATTTGACAAAAATCTAATCAAAATAACCACAAGTCTTGAAATCCTCTTCTCTCTCTCTCTGCAGTATACCCTATGTCCTATGATATCTAGTTATTTTTAACTAGAATATACCCTTTCGAATCTATCACTTAGTTTATTATAATTGCTTATATTCCATAGGATGTCAGTGATGCAAGCGCTAAGGAAACTGATCTCCGGTAGTGACTTGGAGGAGGATAAGGCGGAACTGGCCAGGTTTGCAAAGAACTATCTGCCTATTTTGTTGAATATCTACATGTCCCCAGCTAAAGGGGGTAATGCGGAAGGGCAGAGGTTGGCAGCTTTGGAAACTATACAGGTAGGTAACTAAGGGTTTTTTAGAGAAAAAATAATTCTTTTACAGTTAAACACAATATAATTACAGGGCTTCTGAGACTAACAGTCGAATGTCTCAATGTAATGAGCGTCAATGATGCCCTGGACTTTATTTTGCTACTCATTGTTCTGTGTATCACTGCCAATAGTCATGGAGATGCTTTATCTCTACAATTTTTTTTTTTTTTTTTTTCATAGCTGGCAACATCTTAAACTTGGGTCACCAAGATACAGGCTAAGCCTAGTTTGGGGCCCGATGTATAACGCCATGTCATTTGCAAAAAAAAAATATTTGTAAACAAAAAAAAATTGTAGAGTGTATCTCTTCAGACATCAACAAAATCCCGACAGTCTCGCCACTTTTCTGGGTGTTCTGTACGTATTTACAAAAAAAAAAAAGTATTTATGTATTCTATCAGTTATCTGACTTCCATCACACAAGCTCTGCTTAGTTTGGGGCCAGATGGCGCTATTTGTATAGTCCTACGATATTTATTTATTTTAAATTAAAAAAAAAAACAAATATTGTCCTTAAATTTTATAAAATCTTTACAAACCAGAGTTAAAATAATAATCAGATTGATTTTGTTCACGTCCTTATCATTTAGCTATGATTGTCCCACTGCAACGCGTGAGCTTTCTTTCTTATCTGATTTTCTACTTTTATTTTTCTATAAACTTCCGTAACAATTCTCAAGTTATAGAAAAAAAAATGCTTTGATCATTCAAGTGATCACCTCTACTGAATGCTGAATGTTAGAAAAACTGGCCAAGTGCGAGTCGGACTCGCGCACGAAGGGTTCCTACCATTATCTATAAAAAATCAAATTTGTTGTGTGGGAGCCCCCTTAAATATTTATTTTATTTTATTTTTAGTATTTGTTGTTATAGCGGCAATAGAAATATATCATCTGTGAAAATTTCAACTGTCTAGCTATCACCGTTCTTGAGATACAGCCTGGTGACAGACGGACGGACAGCGAAGTCTCAATAATAGGGTCCCGTTTTTACCCTTTGGGTACGGAACCAAAAGCATGGGTTAAAATGGATTCCGAAGTTAAAATCAATTGAAAATGTGTTTCAACACTTGTAAAAAGGAACAGAGAACAATGATTACCAAATAAGAAATAGAGGAGGGGAAAAGAGGCTATGGCCGGCAATTCGACAGTATAACATTTTACTAGAAACTTTTAACTATCTTCATTCACAGGTATACTTAACTATTACCGATCAATCTCTAAAAGAAGAGCTGTTCACAAATGCTCTTCAGCAATTAGAAACGTCCAAAGACAATCATCAGCAACGGGAATCAATCCTAGACATCGTTAGGCTATTAGTTCTTTATCAAACCAGCGAAAAAATCGCTCAGCTATTCGACGAATGGGTTTATCCGCTTTGCGAAACAGTGTTAGAAGATCCGAGGAAATTTAAAAAAGCTAGAAAAGCTGAAGCTAAACAGGCCGAAGCGATGGAAGCGGACGAAAGCGAAAAGAAACCTAGTCTGAAATACAAAGAGAAAGCGAAATTGCTAGAAATGGAACATAAGAAAGCGTATAGGATTTTAGAGGAGATTTTCAAAAGCGATAACAGTAGTTGTAAGGAGTTTTTGAAGAGTAATTATAAGAAGATTAAGAAGTTGCTGATGAGTTCTTTGAATAAGGTAGCGGATAGCAGCAAGGCAGCTAGATTAAGGTAAATATCTAAATAGAGTCAAAACCTTGAACACTCGTTCAAAGTTTCTTGCCTATCAGTCGTCTACCAGATACTTTTTGGAGGGTGTGTCTCAAATCTACATGACACTGGTCATTATACCAAGCCAAGCGCAAGCGCTTATCGGATCGGACAGCCAAGCGCTCTAAAAAGCTATACCGTTTTTTTTTGTTTTTTTTTTTTACATCGGACTAGACATGCGTTTGGCCACGATCTCACCTGGTGGAAAGCGACGATGTGGCCGAAGATGGAGCACGCTTGCCCAGAAAATACCTATTCACCTTCTTCTTGAACAACCCCGGATTGTATTTTGTTGGAAACACAGACGCTGGTAACGAGTTCCACACATCAGCAGTTCTTACAAGGAACGTGTTTTGGAAACGTTTTGTGCGTTTGAAGGGAAGTTCCACTGTAAGAGGGTGTCTTTTGCTCGAGCGTCTGGTCGTGCTGTTGTAAAACGGTAATGGCAAGATTAGGTCGTGTAATTGTTGAGCACACACCGTAGTGTATACGATAAAAAGCCGATAGGCTAGCCACGTCACGTTTCATGGTTGATGTTCCATTAACTCAAACGATTTGATTAAACGAACCCAGTTTGTATCTATCAGGGTGTTCCCTGATAGATACAAACTGGGTGCCCTCAAATCGCGAGTAAATCGGTTTCTTCTTTTAGGCAAGCGTGCTCCATCGTAAACCGAATATTTGCTTAACATCAAGCGAGATGACGGTCAGAAAAATTATTTGTGTTAACACATATGAGTCCTCGTTTTACCTCCAACTCGCCTATTGGTAAGCTATGATGTGATCTAAGATGAAACACGTAAACTAAAAAATTACACTAGAATTTTGCTCCTAAGTATTTCGATAAGCATTTCTTTTAGATTCACTTCAATCACGAGCAGTAATTTTTTATTGTCAATCATCATCATCATCCACAGCCTTCTTTATCCCACTGCTGGGTATAGGCCTCTCTCCTGTCATGCCATCTGCCTCGGTCCTGTGCCAATCTGGGCCAGGTACGACCCGCGACGGTGACAATATCGTCGACCCATCTTGCGGCTGGACGACCAACGTTCCGCTTACCTTGCCTAGGCCACCACTCTGTTGCAACCTTACTCCATCTGTCATCACGTCGCCTAACATCGTGTCCTGCCCAGCTCCACTTGAGGTTCATAATCGCGACACCGACGTCGCTAACTTTCGTTCGTCGCCGGATATCGGCATTACGAACTCGCTCTTGGCGTTTGATGCCGAGCATGGACCTCTCCATGGCGCTCTGAGCGACTCTAATTCTGTGCACAGCCTCATGTGGGAGCGTCCACGTCTCGGCGCCATATGTCATTGTAGACACTGCTCAATTACACTACACTTATTGTCAATACTCAAAAAGGATTATGAATTTAAATCTGTACCTTATTTCCAGGTGTATAGAATACTTAATAACATCTACACAGTTCCTAAACGCGGAAAGCAAACTTCTAAAGAGTGCTATAGCTGAGTCTGTGATATGCACTAAGGACATCAACTCAAAATGTAGGCAGTGCGCCTTCAATGTCATCAATACCGTTGGAAATGTACTGAAAACTCAAGAAGGAGGTATGCTTAACTCTACATTTTATATAACTATTAGCTGCGCCCCGCGGTTTTACACGCTCCATGTTTTCGGGATAAAAAGTAGCCTATGTATTTATCCAAGGTGTCAGCTATCTCCATACCAAATTTCATCCAAATCCATTTAGTAGTTTTTGCGTGAAAGAGTAAGAAACCTCCATCCATCTAAACTTTCACATTTATAATATTAGTGGGATTTGTATTATTCTATATATATATGTATAGCTACCACCCTCAAGTTGAAAGCCCACCACCAAGCACCTAATGGTGTGTTCCGGCAACCTCACTTGAGTGTCACCTCCATTCCAACCTAGATTTGCTTTTCTTCAACCACTCCGACCCTTAACATCAGGTGAGCTGTGGTCAAACACAGTGGCGTTACGTGCCTTGGATGGGACCTGTATCAAAATTAGTTGGGGGGCACAAATAAAGGGTAAAGATTTCTCACAAAAGAAACAAAAATGCTTGCAATAAGTTAAAATAAATATTTGTTGATTATATGGACGGTTGATCGACGATCGTATGACAGTTTTTTCTATGTTTTTTTCCTGGGAAGCACGAGATTAAGTGACGTGTAGCGATGATAGCTCAGCGGTTAGCGCGGTCGGTTCGCATGCCGAAGGGCGTGGGTACAAACCCCAAAAATGAGCTTGAGCTGCCGGGGAAGGAAAACATCGTGAGGAAACCATAGCATGGTGGTAGGGTACTTTCTAGTACTCGGCTGGCTAGCTACCACCCTCAAGTTGAAAATCTGCCGCCAAGCATCTAACGGTGTGTTCCGGCAGCCTCAGTTGAGAGCCAGTTCCATTCCAGGCTAGGTGTGCTTTACCATCATCGACCACACCGTCACTTAACATCAGGTGAGCTGTGGTCAAACACATAGCCTGTCAGCTTATAAAAAAAAAAAAACGTGGATAACATTTGACAAATTTTTGCTTACACACGTTAGGGGCCCCTGTAGCCCGGGGGCCCCGTATCATTGAACGGCTGATATGGCGGTAGCTACCTGGTCAAACACACAACCTGTCAAAAGTAATAAAAAAAATGTATATTATATTTTTCTTCATAGGTTGGATGTCGCGTTCAACTATAGATCAACTACTAAAATTGTTATAAGACATAATACATATATATACCTACATGTATTCTTGTATATAAATTATTTGAATTGATTTCGGTTCTATATTTTTATACTAACAACTACCATGTCAGTAGCCTTCGAGCGGCTTATTAACTCTGTTACTAAGGCTGGCCACTCAGCTTATAGGAACTTCCAAATTTCCAACAGGAATGCAAGCCTACATCACAATGCTGATCTCCGGCCTATCAGCACCTCTGCCGAGGGTAGTGAGTGCGACCCTCCGCGCCGTGGCATCAGCTCTGTTCAACTTGTCGGAAGACATGGGGCTGGAGATTGTTCAGGGGCTACTGGAAACGGTCGTTGGACAGATGCTGAGCGGGAATAGGGAAATTGTCGCTGCTTCGATGAGCTTCCTCAAGGTAAGAACGATTAAATATTTACGGTCTCAGCTGCAATGCCATAAGCATTTTATGATTGGCATGACGAAGGTATATGGACCATCAGTCAGTGTATTTATTGTTCAAGGTATATATTTAGTTTAGTGTAATGTTTTTTTTTATGTAAAAGTAATGAGACGAACGAGGCGCTCTCCTGACGGTAAGAGATAACGCCTGTCCATGACCATTGCAGCGATACACAGAACTTTGAGTAACAAAACAACGTCCAGGGCAGCGCTGCTTTGGCGCTCATTACTTTGAGACTAGATGGTTAGTCTCAACAGCCCAATAATTTCGCTAGCTGCAGTACCCTTCAAACCGGAACACAGTAATGTTTGCACACTACTGCTTGGCGGCAGAAAACTATCCGTGGTTATCTGCTAATAGAATTAACAAAACATCACATAAAAGGCCTAAGTCATAAGTGTATCTGCATCAAAGTTAGCGTCTTTTAAAATACAGCTTTCCTATAATTATTTTGATGTCAAGATTACTGGTTGAAAAAAATTTGGATATATAAAATAGGTTCAAATTAGTTGCAAATAAACTATTCTTTTTAACATCACATACTAATTTATGATATGTATTATAGTATTTGTTAATTTCAAACCTCCACATAATGTATAACGTCAGATAAAATAACGACAAAAACACATCGATTGCCATCATTTCACCAGACTAGCCTCTTAATTGTCATTGCAGTCCAAGTTATTTTTCACCTTATACAAGTGATGCGTCCGGCGACACGTCTGAGTGGAAAATATCAATATAGGTGTTCAATCATAAGTTCCCACGGTCGCCAACTATAGTCCTAATGGGTGTACTGTATGTATTTTAAGTATGTATTTACAAAAAAATATATTTAAGTATTCTATCAGTTATCTGACTCCCATAGTACAAGCTTTGCTTAGTTTGGGGTCAGATGGCGCTGTGTGTAATGTCCTACGATATTTATTTATTTATTTTTAGGTTTACACCAAAGTTCTCCCAACTGACGTGTTAGCGGGCAGTCTGCCACTGATCCTCAAAACGCTATCCACCATGAACGAGGACTGCAAGCGGCATTCCAGACTTGAGATTGGTTACTTTCTAACCAGGTTAGTGGTTCTCACATTTATGTATATCTAATTTCAAGGTCATATACTCAAAACAAATAGGTCTTCATAGAAGAGTACTAGTCATAGCAACACAGGGAATCCCACTGCGACGACTAGGGACTAAACTTTTTAATTGTTCTTTATTTTTTTATTCTTCAAAGTTATGTTGTGTCATTTTAATCCAAAGTTATTTTATATAAAAAAAATCGTTCTGTATTTTTTTTTTTCTAACTGTATCCCGCGTTTTCTGGGATAAAAGTTAAAAATAAAAATCTTTTTTCTTAATTACATCCAAAGCTGTTAAGTCGCAACGTGAAGAAGTGACAAACTTACACGCGTGCTTGCACACATGTAGGTCGTATTTTTAAATGAAAATAAACTTAGCGAAAACGCGGGTGAACTTACTGGATGCAGCTAGTGTACAATAAAATGACAAGGAAAGAAATATTTTTTTTATAAATCCTATTTTTTTTGTTACGTAAAGCATCAGTTGATGCTACAGATTAATAAACGGCCTCCGATTTTACACGACTGCTCAAAAAAGGTTTTTTTTTTTTTTAATGGTTGACAGGCCAGGTGTTTGACCACAGCTCACCTGATGTTAAGTGAAGGTGTGGTCGAAGATGGTAAAGCACACCTAGCCTGGAATGAAACTGGCTCTCAAGTGAGGCTGCCGGAACACACCGTTAGATGCTTGGCGGCAGATTTTCAACTTGAGGGTGGTAGCTAGCCAGCCGAGTACTAGAAAGTACCTTACCACCATGCTATGGTTTCCTCACGATGTTTTCCTTCACCGGCAGCTCAAGCTCATTGTTGGGGTTTGAACCCACGCCCTTCGGCATGCGAACCTACCGCGCTAACCACTGAGCTATCATCGCTACATAGGTGTGTAATGACTTATATATATGTGAATTTCTTTATTTCGCTATAACTTTTAAATGCCTGAACAGATTTGGATGTATGAGGTACAGTTGGAATCCTTACATCATTCCGAGTGATAATATGTATTTTTAAATTAATTATATTATGGTTCTATTTTCAAAATTGTTTTTTTTTATTTTCTTAGTTTTTTGTATGGCAGTCGTGTTTTATCTAATTTTTTTTTTTTTTATGACTAATAGGTACCGTCTGGTACTGGTGGTTTGGATATACAGTATCGTTAGTATCCTTAAACAATAGATTATTTGGTAAAAAAGAAATTGTTTGTGATCATTAAGGTGGTTCGATTTCCATACAAATAATTGTTTGCCATTTATGGACAAATGGAGCGTAATTTTACAGTGAAATCACAGCTACAAGCATTTCTTTTGGTATTAATTTGTGGTAAATCACAATTGCTTGAATAAAACAGTAGATTATTGGCATAAAATCAAATTTATCAATGATTTATGAATATATGATTTTTGAATAAAACAGTATACTATGCTAAATAGTCTACTGTTTTATTGAAGCAATTGTAATTTACCGCAAATAAAGACCAAAATAAATGCCAGTAGCTGTGATTTCACTGTAAAATTATGCTCCATTTTAAAATTAAAAAAAAAATACGTTATTTTTTAATTTTTTTTTTTTAATTTTCTTACTTAAGCTTGTTATATTTCTACTGTCATCTATTTTCGTGACAGTATTTACCAACAGTATCACTTGTTTTGGTTATACGTTTTAACCATGTACGTCCGTATGATGTGACAGCCCTGTTGGTTCATTGGCAGCATGTCTGCTCTAAGAACTAAAGGGCGTCGATTTCGATTCCCACCCAGGATAAACATTTTGTAGTATTAAAAAAATCTTTGTTCTGTGTCTGGGTGTTCTGTATGTATTTACAAAAAAAAAAGTATTCTAGCAGTTATCTGACTTCCATAGTACAAGCTTTGCTTAGTTTGGTGTCAGATAGCGCTGTGTGTGATGTCCTGCGATATTTATTTATTTATGTATAATTATTCCTTGTACAGGATAGTACGTAAGTACGGAGCGGCCACGGTCGAAAAACTAATCCCATCTACTGACGATCTGATGTTAAGGCGGCTTCGGAACATTCGCAAGATGGACAACAGGAAGAAACGGATGCGAGACAGCGACAAGTGAGTATAGACTATAGACAGTCAATAGGTGTTAGACCTCCATAGCAAATCCTCTTATTAATTGTTTTTACAAGCTTTTATTTAACTTGCAATGTATATATGGAATCTTGCAAGATAAATTTGACCCACTTCCCGATGTCCGATTGGACTCAAATTTCGTGTACTTATGTATGGTGACAATACAATGATATCGTACCATGAAGCTGGTCTGATGATGGAGACGGCAGATGACAATAGGAACGTCTGAACCAAACAAGATAAACACATCGAGTTTGGGCTCGATTGATTCGCCTTGAGGAGCACTTTATGCCTAGACGATATCCAGGGTCTGATGATGTAGCTTAATGCATATTATTTTCACTACTTTAAAATTTTATAACGTATTACGAATTCATTTTTCTAGACCTTAAATTTGCTAGAAAATTAAAAGTTCCTTTCATATCCAGGGAACAAGCGGAATCTGACTCAGACAACGAAATCAAGGCTACGTCCAAGACTTTGGACGATATCCTCAAAGACAGCGACTCCGAGATGGAATTCCTTGACGACGACGAAGACCAGCGGCCCAGGAAACCAAAGGTCAGTTCAACATAAACCCAAATTAAAAGCGATGTTTCACTTGCAGGATGCTGTATCTATTTCGCAAACACTTTTACTAGGTAGATTTCCTTATCAGATGGTCGTTTAGGTACCACCCCAGTATCAAATACATATACTATCACCAAGCAGCGGTAAAAAAAAAGCGGTCTCAAAGTAATGAGCGCCAAAGCAGCGATTTTCTGGACTTTGTTTTGTTACTCAAAGTTCTGTGTATCGCTGTAATGGTCATGGACAGGCGTTATCTCTTAACATCAGGAGAGCGCCTCGTTCGTCTCATTACTTTTACATAAAAAAAATTTAAAAAAAGCGGTGGCGCCCTTCGAAAAAAAAGCCAAGTCGATAAAGTCATACTACTCGAATCTCGCACTTTAGATAAATTAAAATTTTAAAAAAACCCCCGTCAGGTGTGTAGTATTCTACTAGTCAAGCCCTTTCATTTGATACCCATATTGAGGGAGTTGTGAAAAAATATGTAATCCGCCATTTTGTGGCGGCGGCCATCTTGGATCGATTTTTATCAAACATAGCTAAGAACACTCCCGACTAATTCACCATTTAAACAAATAAACAAAATCAAAATCGGTTCATTCGTTCGGGAGCTACGATGCCACAGAAAGACACACACACAGACACGTCAAACTTGTAACACCCCGTCGTTTCTGCGTCGGGGGTTAAAACAGACACAGAGAAGAAAGGCCTCTCAAAGATCTGTCGCCCCAAGGCCTCGCAATGTTTAAGCCCTCTGCTGTGTAAACATAACTGTATTGTTTAAAACGGCTCCAAACGCTAATTACAAAAGTCAATTAAAAAAACATTCTATAAACAAAGTCAAAAGTAGAAGTAGTAAGCGAAGTATTCTTTCTAACTGCTAGTTCAAGTATCGTTTTCATATTTTTTGTATAACTACTCTTGTATAAACAAGTCCTCATGCCAATATGGACTTATAGTATTGGCTGTACCAAACAAAGCAATACAAAGATTTCAGAACAAAGTACTCAGAGGCATATTGAATACATAAGAAACGTCGACCTCCATCGGGACCTCAAAGTGGACATGGTCGCAACCATCATTAAAAAATACGCGTAAGCTCATGAAAATAGACTTCATCAACATGTGAACGTCGAGGCTATCCAGCTCCTCGACAACACGGATATAGTAAGAAGACTAAAAAGGACAAAACCTTTTGAGTTAGTGTATTAAGTTAGTAATGTCAGTGCAGTGAGTACTACATATTATAGAACACATGAACAAAGTGTCTTCCCCTTAATAGAGACAGTAAGAAAAGTGTCGATGGACGCATTCTTTGTTTATACTCTACTTAGCAATTTAAGTAATATAATAAAATTACTTATTAGTCTCAACTAGGCTAGATTGTAATAACAATGAGGTATCTAACATCAAACAGATACATCATTAGAAGGAAAATTTTTTTTTTTTTGTATAACAGCAACTGTACAATCTTTTTGTAGGCCAAGAAAGCAAAGACTCAAGCTTGGATCCAAGACGACCCGGATAATATCGTGGACTTGGCAGATGTATCCTCATCCAGGAAGATTACAGGTACATTAATAACTATATTTACATTTCTTAATATGTAAAACACCCAGACACAGAACAAACATTTATATCGGCACAAGCTTTGTCCATTTGGGAATCAAACCCACGGCCTACAGATCTTGAAGCAGGGTATGGTTGGTATTTATCGTTATTTTGGCATAATACCACATAATTTCATTTTGACAAAGATACTCACATACATAAACATGTGTGTATATTTTGACAAATATGTTTATTCTGAAAGTAATTGCAAGTAAAGTAACTAGCAGCTCGCCCCGGCTTTGCACGAGAAAACAAAACTCGATTAACTTTATAAATATAGCCGATGTCCATCACGGATAATGTAGCATTCTATTAATGAAAGAATTATAAAGATCCAGTAGTTTCGGAGCCTATTCAGTACAAACAAACAAACAAAAAATCAAATCTTTCCTCTTTATAATTAGTGTAGATCATCATCATCAGCTGGACATAGGCCTCCCCCATTGACTTCCATAAAGCGGCCCGCATTCAGCGCGTTCCTGCGGTCTTTACTAGGTCGTCTGTCCACCTTGTGGGTGGACGTCCTACGCTGCGCTTGCCGGTCCGTGGTCTCCACTCCAGAATTTTGCAGCCCCATCGGCCATCAGCATCAACTTGCTAATCCGTTGGGCTATGTCGGTAACTTGGGTTCGTCTACGGATCTCCTCGTTCCTGATTCGATCTCGTAGGGAAACTCCGAGCATAGCTCTCTCCATAGCGAGTTGTGCTACTTTGAGTTTACCAAGAAGGCACACAGTCAGAGACCACGTTTCAGCGCCATAAGTCATCACTGGTAACACACACTGGTCGAAGACTTTCGACTTGAGGCACTGAGGTAATTCGGACGAGAAGACGTCGCGCAGTTTTCCGAACGCTGCCCAGCCGAGTTGGATTCGACGACTGACCTCTTTCTCAAAGTTGGACCTACCTAATTGGACTGCTTGTCCTAGGTAAATGTATGTGTCAACAACTTCCGAGTTCCCAACGTATAAGACTACCAACTCGCAACTCGCTTGATGGTAAGCGATGGTATCTGGATGATGGTAATGACGTGGCATTGGCGGATACAAACTGCCAGAGAGACTGCACTGCACTGTTTTTTAATCGTTGCGTTTTAACAAACGATATATTTTGTTCCTGTCTTTCATCAGCCACGGACCCGACACGTCAACAAAAGACGTTAGAAGTGAACCAGAAGAAAAAAGACGGAGGATTCAAGACTGCTCCGGATGGTCGACTCATCATCGCCGATGACGCCAGTGATGATGATGGTGATGAAGGGGCGCGCCCCAGCGGCGATATCGACACCGACACCGATGATACTGGTAAAAACAATCATAACTGACTTAAAAAAGGAGGTACCGATTACTTAAAGACGCCTGAATCGATTTGGTTTTTTTTTTTCAAAAGTTCACAATATAAATGGGACCACCCATTTAATATTTTATCGTATACTTTTCTATTGATTTGTATAATGAGCTATATTGACAGATATGCACTCAGATACAGATATTATCTGTACCTTGTGTGACAGGTTTTACTTTAAGTAGCGATGATAGCTCAGTGGTTAGCGCGGTCGGTTCGCACGCCGAAGGGCGTGGGTTCAATCCCCAACAACGAGCTTGAGCTGCCGGTGAAGGAAAACATCGTGAGGAAACCATAGCATGGTGGTAGTGTACTTTCTAGTACTCGGCTGGCTAGCTACCACCCTAAAGTTGGAAATCTGCTGGAAAGCATCTGACGGTGTGTTCCGGCAGCCTCACTTGAGAGTCAGTTCCATTCCAGGCTAGGTGTTCTTTACCATCTTCGACCACACCGTCACTTAACATCAGGAGCTGTGGTCAAATACCTAGCTTGTCAACCATTTAAAAAAAAGTTCTGTGTATCGCTACAACGCTCGCTCTTGCCATTATTTTTGTCTCATTACTTTTACAAAAAAAAACTATGAAAAGTTATTTTTGCTATAGAGCATTGCATTTGGTAGCCACATAACACTAATTAACTGCCCCAGATGACGAGAAATCTGACAGCAAGCCGTCCAAACTGCTGAAACCTGGCGCCAAACGGCGGTATGACGATATACTGAGCGTTAAGAGCGGCAAGACGTCTAGAAGTCGCGCTTCGACCGCCACCGTCGGTTCTAAGTACAAGGCGGGCGGGAAGGGCATTCACAGGTGAGAACATCCAATCCTACGTCAAACGACTTCAAAATACACCGTCGCACGGCTCGTCAAGTCGGAGAGGTCGGTATACATTTTGGGGCCCGCGGTCTACAACCGCGTACCCTCCGTCCGGGATGCAGCTTCCACCGCGTGCTTCAGAACCAAGTTAAGATCTTGTCTGCTAGATACCTTGTTTTATGACATTAACGAGTATTTCAAACTTAAACATTATTTTTTTAATTACAAGTTTTTTTTGGTATTGACATGTTTAGAATAGAATAACTTTATTATACCTACACCAAAAATGAAAAACAGATCACAGTTAATACAAATAGGAAACAAACAAAAAAAGAAGAAATATAACAAAACAATAGAATAGATACGTGATGTATAAGGGCGGCCTTATCGCCTAGAGCGATTTCTTCCAGACAACCTTTGGATGGAAAGAAGAGTAAATAAATATAAGGTTGGTGTACGAGTTTTTGGCGGGAACGCGGGAAGAGTCGTGTCGCTCCGTTGTATTTTTTTCCAAAACTAGTGTTTTGTCGAGTGTTTATGCATAAAAATGGTGGTGTTTTATTCATAAAGTGCCGAATTACAAGCGCGAGTGTGGGAAAATGATATAATGTGGTGAAACATGAGTTTTCGTGTTGCTTCCAAAACTCCATCGAAGCTTTGTAGTAAAGTTGCCACTACTTTACTAAAGTATGACTGGAATTAACTGACACGAACTGGACTTGACAAAGACTATTTAACTTTTGAAACTTGAAAATATATAATTACTTGACACTGGCAAATGCTAAAACGCGACGCCAAAACCAAAAAAAAAAAAAGGTTGGTGTACAAAAGAAATAAAAGAACAATACAATAAACGTATATACATATGTGATACTAAATATATAGATTAGCAGGCTGATAAATATTGTTTCTATATACTAAATTATTTAAAATATGAATTGACTTAGCCTGTCTAATAATGGGAGGAAGGGCATTCCAAAGTAAGACAGCTTCCACAGTAAAAGAAGTGCTGTTGTTGCATGTTTGTGTACTGACATACCTAATTTTCGATATTTTTGTGTTTACGTGTAATAATCGGTGTTTTAAAACCCATTTAATGGCATAGTTAAAATTTTGAAGTGACTTGTAACATTGGTGTTATCAATAAAATATTTGTATTTGTAAATAAATCAACGTTCTGACTTATTTCTTCTTTGTCGTATTTTATCTTGGTAGATATTTTTAGGTTTCCACCGGATCACACCGTTAGGTGTGATATGTGATATGTTTGTTACTGTTTCACGCAAAAACTACTGAAACGGATTTGGAACACAGATAGTTTATAACCTGGATTAACACATAGGCTACTTTTAATTCCGAAAATAGCTAGTTAATCATATTAAAAAAGTTGCCAGGTTTTTGATATGTATCAAAAAATCAAAGATCAAAATCAGTTTATTTGTCAGAATATTGTCTTACATTGTCATTCCACAGACCGATCGGCTCGGCGGCATCCGTAGCGTCCACAGGGGGCACAGAATTCAAATCTAAGAAAGCTAAAGGCGACGTCAAGAAGAAAGGCAAACATGATCCCTACGCTTATCTACCGCTGTCGAGATCCAATCTCAATAAGAGGTAAAATACAGTTAAAATATAATGTTTGTACTAATAAATTCTTACTTTTCGATAGATGGCAGCACTCTTTCTCTTTGTGTTTGGAACTGTTTCATCTGTACGTTGGCTACTTCGTAGTAGTAAAGTGTCAAACTAATAGATGGCGTTTCTTTTTAAGTGAATTTTATGCCAACATTAATAACATACATATATATCTGATTCCTTTTTCGTGTTTTCTAGTTCGTAGTTCTACCCTTAGCTAAAGTTGTTCACAATGATAAGTACATTAAAACCCATTCAACTTAGCATACACCAAGCTTATAACCCTATGTTTAATATCCAAGCGTTACAACGTCTAAAATGAGGTTTCAAATTGATTTACATGCATTTTTTGTTACAGGAAAAAGGCTATAACATCAAAACAATTCAAGGGCGTAGTCAAGTCCAAAACAAAAGGTGTCAAAATCAAGTCCAAGAAGAAATAAGAGTCTTGTATGATAAGCTATAGATAACATTTATACAGGCTATACGTAATACGACGGTCATATTGCAGCATATCATTGTACTTATTCTCACCGGACTTTTAACTTTTTTGTAGCGATGATAGCTGTGTTTAGCGCGGTAGGTTCACATGGCGAAGGGCGCGGGTTCCAACCGCAACAATGAGCTTGAGCTGCCGGTGAAGGAAAACATCGTGAGGAAACCATAGCATGGTGGTAGGGTACTTTCTAGTAATCTGCTGGCTAGCTACCACCGTCAAGTTGAAAATCTGCCGCCAAGTATCTAACGGTGTGTTCCGGCAGCCTTACTTAGCCAGTTCCATTCCAGGCTAGGTGTGCTTTACCATCTTCGACCACGCCGTCGCTTAACATCAGGTGAGCTGTGGTCAAAACACGTAGCCTGTCAATCATTAAAAAAACCTAAAAAAAAATTATTAATTCATTTACTTGCGACTAAAATTATGAAACTGCCGTTTTTTTTTGTTTTAAGTTTATTATATGGTTCTATATGGTATACTGAAAATTAAAAAAACTTCCGACACTTTAACGGAATACCAAATATATTTTTTTATGGTTGTCAGGCTAGGTGTTTGACTACAGCTCACCTGATGTTAAGTGAAGGTATAAACTCGAAAGTTATTTTTTTTATTATCTCAAAATCGGCTTTATACGTAAACACAAAAAAAAATACAAGTTTTGGAAAAGTTTACTTGTTTTTTTTTCTCGCATTTCCTTAAGTAATATTAAAATGAGAATGTTTTCAATGCTGCCATTTCACTTAGCCGTATATGCCAAATAAAAGAGATGTACACTGCATAGCTGTCTCTTTTTATTTAGCAAACATAGGCTATATGAAGTGTATATAATTTTAATACTAACGTCGACGCTTTGCCTTCTGTCATATAACTATGTAGGTATATTTATTGTAAAATAGCTCCTGCAACATTATTGATTTGTGGACTTTTGTTGAATTGTTTTACAGGACTATATTTCGAAATAAATGAAATTATATTATAATTACATAAACGTGTTTTTATTTTTTGTGTTTTTTAACTGATTGATCAGTGGTTAAGCTTGAACTGTCGGTGAAGGAAACAACCTCAAATCTACCATTTTTTCTAACTGAGGTGAAATTGTAGCGATGATAGCTAAGTGGTTAGCGCGGTCGATTCACATGCCAACAATGAGCTTGAGCTGCCGGTGAAGGAAAACATCGTGAGGAAACCATAGCATGGTGGTAGGGTACTTTCTGGTACTCGGCTGGCCAGCTACCACCCTCTAGATGAAAATCTGTCGAAAAACATCTAACGGTGTTCCGACAGCCTCACTTGAGCCAGTTCCATTCCAGGCTAGGTGTGCTTTACCATCTTCCACCACACCTTCACTTAACATCAGGTGAGCTGTGGACAAACACCTAGCCAGGCAACCATAGAAAAAAAGTTATAATAAAAAACAATATTTTATAATTGATTGATTCAGGCGTTACTTTGCGGAAGTTCATTTTGAATGTTCAATGTTTATATTTAGTTTATTTCCGCTTAACCACTAAGAATAAGATTAGGGTTTT
The DNA here is from genome assembly GCA_905404145.2 of Biston betularia. NCBI lineage: Eukaryota > Metazoa > Arthropoda > Insecta > Lepidoptera > Geometridae > Biston > Biston betularia. Next base: position 2,241,404 of record FR989883.1, read on the forward strand.
TAATTAATAAGCAGTGTAAAATTAGTTTAATTTAAGTCTCCTCGTCACTGTTGGAACTGGAACGACTGTTAAGCAGAAATAAACTAAATATAAACATTGAACATTCAATATTTTATATCTAATTTCATAAATGTAAAATTGCAAAAAAATGTAACGCACTAGGTGGGGGGAGTCTCACAAATGGGACAAGGACGAGGGGAGGGGTAAAAAAATCACGAAATTCGTGTGACGTAATTTATGGATGGCCCCTTTACAATGGAATGGAAACTGGCTGTACCATATTGTTAGGTACTTGGTAACAGAATTTCAAGTGTTAGTTAGCCAGCTAAGTACTAGAAACTGCCATTCCGGCAGCTGAAGCTAATTGTTGGAAATTGAACTCACGCCTCCCGGCGTGTGGTGCGCTCCCGCTAACCACTCTGCTATAATTCTGTGCACGTATTACGGAACGTGATATTGGTGACCTCCTGTTGTATAAACGAATTGATTATAAGATCCTTACTGCTCTATAGGCAAACGAGTCTTTATTAGTTGAATGGATCCAGTTGGACTAGTGGTTAAGTAGGTCGACCAACGCGCGGGTTCGATTCTCACAAAAAGCGAGGCTATTCTATTATCGGGATGTCATTATTCTTAATGGAAATAGGTCAGATGGAAAGATTTTTCAGTCTTGAACTTGTACAAAATATGCCTCGCGGTTTTACGCTTTTCCGCTATAAAAATAACAAATCTGTCTTTATTATGAGCTAGACTTCATTGCCACGTTTAGTTATGATTGGCTCAGCCGTTTCTTTTTGCAAAAGTTACTAACACTTAATGATTATTAATTAATAATAGCTTTATTAATTTAAATTTAAGTTTAATTTTTTTTTAATGATGGTTAGGTAAAGAAATTAAGAGAAATATGCTGTACTTATAAGACTACTAGCGACCCGCCCCGGTTTCGCACGTGTGTAATGTAGATCAGGCTAGGTGTTTGACTACAGCTCACCTGATGTCAAGTGAAGGTGTGACCGAAGATGGTAAAGCACACCTAGCCTGGAATGCAACTGGCTCTCAAGTGAGGCTGCCGGAACACACCGTTAGATGCTTGGCGGCAGATTTTCAACTTGAGGGTGGTAGCTAGCCAGCCGAGTACTAGAAAGTACCCTACCACCATGCTATGGTTTCCTCACGATGTTTTCCTTCACCGGCAGCTCAAGCTCATTGTTGGGGTTTGAACCCACGCCCTTCGGCATGCGAACCTACCGCGCTAACCACTGAGCTATCATCGCTACTAAAAAGATACTAACGTTGTACATTATTTTGATGAATATTGTAAGTTTGGCCAGTGTTTGCAAGCACACAAAAACATGTTTTTTACATCATAATAATGTTACAAATCTTTAAAATTCTAGAATTTTCTCTACTATAATATTCATGTATTATATATATAAACCTTCCTCTTGAATAACTCTGTCTATTGATGGAAATCGCATTAAATTCCGTTGCGTAGTTTAAAAGATCAAGCGTACAGACGGCGGGAAGCGACTTAGCTTTTTATACTATGTAGATCGTAAATACATTGTAAAAATTTTAATTGTTTAATTTAGTTTAGTTTCATTGTTAAGTGGAATGTGTAAAATGCAATGGTAGTTTCAGTTGATTACAATAGTCATTCTAGAACTTGTTTAACTGGTTATCATTTAGTGACATTGTTATAAAGAGATCAATGTAAAAAAAAATGAAATAGTTATTAGGTGTCGAAGGTACTTTCTAATAACATAATGAATGGCAGCTCATGCAAGTAGCGTGGGAACACCCGAGAACCTGTTTCCGCGGAGGCCTACATTCCGCGGTTGGTACAATGTTGCCAACAGAGCAATTAAAACAAGCTCATAATTATTGAGGTATTTGCCTTTATTTTCAAAAGGAGGCGATTTATCTATTAGGGATATACTTATTTTTAATAGTATTTATATTTTTACATGGAAATTTTCATCACAATTAACTATTATTAGTTGTAGGCCATTTATCAGTATTCAATTCAGTATCAACAATGAGTAACATCTCAAAAAATACAACTGTACTGCAATAAAATCTATCTGTATTAATTCTTTATAGAAACATGGTCTCGGTGCTGGACCACATCAGGACGATTTAAAAAAAACCCTTACAAATAATATACAAAATAATACAAACATTATTTAGCTCACGCCTCATCGAAAACAATTGAGATTTAACGTCATCGTAACATTTATTCCTTTCGGGAGAAATTCGTGATTAATTTACAATTCTTTTAATAATTAGTGAGTCCGATTCGATGCTTTACAGAAAATAAATTATACAAACGTAATGCGACTACACAACCGGTGATTGCTCAGTAAGCGGAGAGGGCTCAGCACTTTTCGTCGGCCAGCAGAGGGTCGAGGAAGCCTAGCTCCAGGCCGGTCGTCGAGGCTCTGCCGTGCTTGAGCGGCGGCCGCGCTTTGCTCACGTGTCCATTGATGGCGTGCCTCACTTCCCCCCCGAAGAGCTCGTTCAGAGTCTGCTGCACTTTACCCCCACTGTCACTACACGTCACTATAAGTTTGCGCACTTCCGGCTTGTTACTCTTTCCCGCATTCATATGTACACTTTTGGATAACGTCAGCGCGTTCTGGCCATAGTAAAAATTGTTCGAGGTGCCAGTTTTGCACGACCGGGAGAGGGAGGATTTGATGTTGCTTCGGACGGTGGCGTAGCGCTTGCCGAGGGTGACGGCGCCGCCCGCGTGGGACGAGTTGTACGTGCAGAGAGCGAGCGGGCGCGGACACGACGAGTACCAGCACACGTCGCTGGGGACGAGCGCCGGCGGTGCGTCGTCAGGGCGCGCTGGCGGCCGCGTCGCGCGCTCTGGCGATGCTATACTGATGATGGGCACCTGCGTCGGCAACTCCGCCTCGTCCGGCAACATGAACTCCATCGGCTGGCTCAGCAGCGACGTTATACTCGACGTGTCGGGGAGCACCGGGTCTTCCGCGCTCAGGAGGCTCGCGTATATATCGTTCACTTGCTGCTCTGCCGTGAGTCCGTTGAACGCGCTCAGGTCCAGCTGCGTGTTCACTAGCAACGGCATCGTAACCGGCGGCGGTGCGGGCGCCGGGGCGGTCGCCGCCGCCGCCGCGGTTACCGTTGCATCTCTCGATGCTCGGTGCTCCGCCAGCAGAGTATCGAAAGACTTCGCCCGACCCTCTACTAGTCTCCTCAGCGAGAGTGCATGCGCTTTACACGTTAGCGAGCGCGTGCAGGGCTTCAAGTCGGCGGTCAACACGCCGCAATGCTTGTTGGGGTCGTACTCGCGCAGATTGAACTTCGTCTTGCTCGACTTGCGCGAGTGCTTGGCGGTGGGTGTGGTGGGCACGGGCGCCGGCTTGAGGGGCTGGCCGGGCAGCACGGCGGCGTCGAGCGCGGCCAGCAGCGGCGGCGTCGTGGCCGCGAACTGTAGACTAGCTAGCTCCGTCTCGGGGATCGCATACGTCGACAGCGGCGTGTGTAGCGCAGGCGCGTACAGGTCCGCCGGCTGCGCCGGCTCGGTGGGCTGCGTGAAATCTTGCAAGTTACCTATATCCCTAATTATATTTTTCCAGTCAGCAGAATTTGTAATGTCGTCAGCGCTCTGAATGCCCTCCGAATTCATGATCGCGAATATATCATCTGTGAGGTTCTCCCCTAGCGGCAGCTCCTCCGTGTCCTGTATACTGACGACGGGAAGCTCTCCGCTCTCGACGCACACCTGCATCTCGCCCGACACGGCTGGGCTGGGCTCCTCCAGGTACTGCAAGTCCTGCGGCGGTAATGATATCCTCGACAGAGGAGGCGTCGCTGTGTGTGCTGGAGACATCTCTCTCTTAGCCTGGACAATTTCTACAGGGGAGGGTGGAAGTAGCTCCTTTTTATGTCGACTGCGACTTCTGGCGAGGGAGGGCGGCGGAGGCGGCAGCAGCGGGTCTGCAGCTGCGTGCGCCTCCACAAGGTGTCGGTACGCGGCACTACACTTCACTGTCACGCCGCACATGTGGCACACGGCGGCGTTCAGGTTGTCCATCTGCGGAAACAAGCCGTGAAGGCTCATGCTGGTGTGGCGAAGGCGATGCAGGCCGGCGCGACGGTAACGCGCGGTCGCGGCGCGCTCCCCCTTGTACGGGTGCGCTTCGTGCACGCGTCGCGACACGCCACCCTTGCTCTCCGCCGGCGCCGGCGCCACGAACCCATCGTCGTCCGCCCGCGGCGACAGGTGCCCGATCTCGCCGATCCACGAGTCCCACGGCTTCTCATTGCACTTAGCGGGACTCACTATCTTCGTCAAGAAGGGATGGTCGCTGGACATGGTGCGCGTTTTGCTGCTGATCCGACCGAGGAATCGTCTCGAGAGCTCACGGGAGCTCCGCCATAGCGTAACCAGCCTCGCTCCCCTGATAGGTTATTACCCCATATCTACTTCGTGATCAGTGCTCGTCGCGAGCGCTTTCAGGGTCACATCATCACTCACTTGTTTACTTCATCATTTACACATGTTATAGTGAAACGTGTTGTGATTGTCTTAGCTTTTATATTTACGGGGACAGATGATCTCTCACTGACAGCTGATTATGCAGATTGTAAGTTTTTCTTTCTCGACCACGGAACACTTCCATCTGTCGACATAAGTTTCTAATTTTCTTCTCAATCTCTCCTCGATAGAATTAAGTGTTAATTCAACTTTATTTGATAGATATTCCTCGTTTCACACAAATAAAATGCATGAATTCCTGTTTGGTGATCGTAATTTACTACAGAAAGCATCAACACTTTTTTGAGTATTTGTAAAGACCGGAGTTGCAGTCTATAGCCGTTCTTTCTTGAATGAAGTGAACGAGGTACTGAACTTTACAAATGACAAAGTACCACAGATGTTTTAAAACCAATATTGCCATTGTGTAGCAAAATATAACTTGTAAGTTTTTGAGCTCAACATTAAAGAGCTAAGTTAAAGAGATATAATTATGTATAATAATTTCATTAGGAATAATAAATTGGTTTAGTCAAGTTCAGTTAGGACGGGGATTTATTAAACAAAATAAAAAATACCTTAAATTATACTATTTACAAAATGTATACAAAAATAAATTGGTTTAAAAAGTTTTTTTTTTTTTTAATTATAGCTTTCGTTATTCGCAGTCGACAATAGGCACCGGGGAGTTTTTGGGGGAATGCGGGAAGAGTCGTGTCGCTCCGTTGTATTTTTTCCCAAAACTTGTGTTTTGTCGAGTGTTTATGCATAAAAATGGTGGTGTTTTATTCATAAAGTGCCGAATTACAAGCGCGAGTGTGGGAAAATGATATAATGTGGTGAAACATGACTTTTCGTGTTGCTTCCAAAACTCCATCGAAGCTTTATAGTAAAGTCGCCACTACTTTACTAAAGCATGACTGGACATAACTGACACAGACTGGACTTGACTAAGACTGGACTTTGACTATAACTAGCTACGAGGACGCTTATTTAATTTTTGAAACTTGAAAATATATAAATACTTGACACTGGCAAATGCTAAAACGCGACGCCAAAACTAAAGAAGAAAGAATAGGCACCGGGACCAGAGTTATTTCAAAGAAAAAGTTGAAAATAATTTATATTAACGTCATTTACCCGACTGCGACTAAAATAGCTATGTAATTAATTGAGACGCCTCATTGTTATTATTATTATTCTATATTTATTGATTAATTTCATTGTATTTTTTCGCGTGTTCATGTATGAAATAGTAATGTTTTATTTATAAAGAGCTAATTTATAAACGCGTTTGTAGGATGCTGATATTTACGATGTGGTGAAACTGGTGAAACATGACTATTCGTGCTGCTGCCAAAACTTTATGGAAGATAATAAAGTCACCACTACTTTACTAAAGCTTGACTGGATTCGACCGGCACGGACTGGACTTGACTTTGGCTGCAAGATGTTTGACGTAAATTACAAACCCCGAATTACGTATAAAGATTAGGTATCAAGAATCCATTTGCCGATAAATTAAACAATATTTCTTAAGTATTTGCTATTATGTTTACCACTCCACAAGCCCTGCTTGTATTGTGGTGGGAGGTCTGTGTATGCTTAGCTACTACAGCAGCTTGTCTCTGTTTAGGACATTCTTTAACCCACTAAAAACTTATCGAACACAAATTATTTATTTGAACATACGTACATGGTTAATTTAGTATTGAAGTACGTATTTTATATACATAAAACAACTCACAAATATTTTTTAATTTGGAATTTAGAAGGAAATTACAATAAGGGATAAACAAAAAATATATGGTCCGCAACTTTATAGTCTGTATCAATAGATTTTTTAAATTTCCTAATTGTAGTTAAAATATGTCAACGTCAAAATTCAAAAATGTCAAAACGTTAGCGAAACGATCACTTTTCGTTTTTGGTTTGGGTTGGAATTGAATTGGCAATTTATCTTAATTTTACAAAATAATGTGTTAAAAAAATGAATACAAATTTCTAAATCATAAAACTATGCAGTGAATCGACTATGTCGGGTACTTTCTTGCTACATAGTAACGGAACGGCACATTCATGTTTCTCAGAGGCTTTGGTAGATCCGTGATCTTTGGTGTACCTATCGGCATAACCTTTCTCGACACCATTGGCTATGTTGCCAGAGTAGAAGGTGTTTCCATGCAGCCGGTGCTTAATCCCGAGTCACGTAACACTGACTATGTATTCTTATCAAGATGGGCGGTAAGAGACTATAACCTAAAGAGAGGAGATGTTATATCAGTGGTGTCACCAAAGGATCCCCACCAGAAGATAATCAAGCGAGTGGTAGGGCTCCAGGGAGATATTGTGAGCACATTAGGCTACAAGAACCAATATGTGAAGGTACCAGAAGGCCATTGCTGGATTGAAGGTGACCATACCGGGCATACACTGGACAGTAATACATTTGGGCCAGTGTCCCTAGGTCTAGTAAATGCTAAAGCTGTTGCCATCGTATGGCCTCCAAGTCGATGGCAAACTCTCGAAGGAAAACTTCCAGCCAACAGAAGGCCTTTAAGCAGTTCACTTTAGTACAATGTCTTAGATTTAGTTTGTGTATAAATAGGTAATTAAAGTGTTTTTGTTTGATAGAATATGGGCATGCTATCGAATCTTCAATTTCTAGCCAAAATTTATATTTTCTGTGTGCTGGGGTGATTGTAAATATATTTGCTAATATTATTTACATCGGGTTTACCTTTGATCTCTTTGCTAGTCTTTTCTACTGTACCTTTCCTGTCAACCTACTTTAATATCTTGTTATTAAACGATGAATTGTAAAAATGAATGGTAATGTTAAAAAATATTATAAATTATAATTATGTTCTATAGAAGCCTGAGTAAACTGGAATATCTAAATTATAATTTTTAAGGTTCAAATGTGAGTTCCTGTTGTGATTTCTATTAGGTACTAAATAAAGTTTTAACAACTTGTATTACAAATTTTTATTACCTACCTTACATAAAAAAAAAACAACAAAAAACTTGGAATACGGATAACTAGTATTGCAATGTGCAATACAAAGTGAAATGAAACGCAGAATTAATAAATTAACAATACTTAATACTGCACAAAAACAACAATCACAAGCATTCATCAATTACATTACTTAAACATTAACCTTCAAGCCGTAACTTTTGACTATACCAATAACTTTCTCATATGATATCCCTGGCCTAATAACTTTGTAAAATCCTTTTACAGACAAGTCTATAACTGTAGACCCTGACCTACTTTGGTTCATTCCTTGGTTTAGTAATCCACCATCAAAAACTGCACCTACATGACCAAATAAGTTTTCAAACTCTTTTATAGATAATGTTGAAGGCTCATTGCTAAAGTTGGCACTTGTTAACGCAACTGGCATATCAAATATCCTGGTCATGGTATTTATGAAGTTATGTTTTGGTATTCTAATACCTATTTTGGTGGTAGCCGGGTTTAAATATGGATTGTCCAATAACTTCGTCTTCTCTAACACTACTGTGACTGGTCCAGGCAGTAAGTCACAAAGCAAATTATCATTCAAATGGTCGGCTTCTCCCCATTTACGTACATCATATATGTTGGTCACACAAATCGCTACAGGCTTAGCTGAATCTCTTCCTTTGATTGTGTATAACTTTTTAATTGCTTCAGGACAATTTGCACTGCATGCCAATCCATATATAGTGTCTGTGGGCACGGCAATAACTTGACCGTTAGCTAAATATCCTGCAGCTTTCCTTGATGATAGTTCTTCAGTGCACTGTATAACTGACGCCATTGTATCTAATTTAATTTCTGGAGCACTTTTATAATGAATGTTAAATCTACTATACATATGAAACTTTTTCAACAAATTCATAGTTTCTAACTGAAAAGTTTACACTTTTAAAGTTATTAATTTTTTATCACAATTTAATCCCTCCAGTTGTGAGCACACTTATGATTACAGCAACGATAGAAGGTAGTCATTGGCTCATCGGCTGACCGGGTTTGCAACTGCATGAAGTACGCCTTGCCATGACTGCATTTTGGGCAGACAGCATCTGTTGAATCTACATTCTCCCAGGCAGCTGCTCCGCCCATAATATAGTCCAACTCCTAAAACATATTAAATAAATTCATAATTAGAGAAACATGGAAAGTGATCTATTTCGTACTTTATTAACCAGTATTTTAAACTGGACAGGAATGATGCAATACGTATGTATTGCAACGATATTAACGATTATTATTAAAAATACCTTTAATTTTGGAAACGTCCGTGCGGACACCTTTGACTGTATATTATACACATATGGGCACGAGTTACATGCGTATCTTAGTGCCGCATCAGAACTTTCTTCTACCATAAGTAAGTTAGCACACGTTGGACAGAACAACATTATCTTTACTACAAATATTCTTCATTGGATTCATGTGAATGTAACTTATCAATAACTCAGTAAGACTTTTGATGAAATCATAGTAATGACCACGTCGAGTATCGAAATTGTTTTTCAAATGTATTTCTTCATTTTGTATTGTGTGAAGTAATAAATTAAATAACCTCAAACGGTTTTCCTGTTATTATTTTTTAACTTATTTTGTCTTTCTTTTTTGGCGTCTCACTTTGTGCATTTGTCAAATGTTTTGACTTTTTAAAGTAGTTTATGAAAGAGTAAGTTTAGTCATCTTTGAGTGCACATTTTGCATAAACTAATGGTTATTTTACTACAAGCTATGACGCGAGTCGTGGAAATAACACAAAAAGACAATTTCACTTTAAGACGAATAATCAGGGTCCAAGATTTCACTATTTTACATCACTTTTCCACACCTACAAGCGTAATTAAGTACTTTATGAATAACTACTTACTATTGAAGTACCATCATTTATATATGAAAAAAATTTAAGCAACAAATTTTAGAAAATTGTATGGTGCAGCGATATGATTTTTCCATGTTCCCGCTAAAATTACATGAATTAGTGTTTGAAATAAAAATCGGTAAAAAAATACCGGTTTTTGTCGTACTAGTGAAGCATTACTGAAAACCTTCATTCACATATTTATTAATGTAGTTTTCACACTCACAAGCATAAGTCACAAACTCACAACAAGTATTATCTGTGGCGAATCAGAATTCTGTCATGTTGCCTGACGAGTGGTCGTGCCGGCAAATTTTATTTTGAGGTGTGTTTATTAAGTGTTAATTTCGTTAATTATAATTATAAGCGGCGTTCCCGCCATTAGACTTATAGTTTCATTCGCTAGAAGTGATAATGTTGCGTACGGTGCTAAATTCATTTTGGAGTGAAACTGTGTGGTTGCCTCCTAACACAACTTGGGCAGACCTGGCACCGGGACCCGGTAAACCAGTGGTTTACTCGGATTACAGGCATCTCCTGTACCCCCTTCCCTTGGCACTGGTGCTCATAGTCCTGAGACAATTACTTGAAAAGTAAGTTATCCTACTTTCTGATTCTGCAGTAGCGTTAACTATAATTATGGAAGTGGGTATCACGGTTGGATGGTTATTGAAAATGATGAACGCTGACTCACTCTTTATCTATTTTGTGAAAGTAAGATAATCATCGATAATAATTCGTGATGAATTTTGCACCCGTAGTAATAAAAAAGATCAATAAAGCTTCAAAATAGTTTACTTTTTTTAAAACTTGCTAATTTTTTTTGTAAAAATAGCATCCTTTATTAGAATTAATATCAGCTCAAGTGGTTGCCTAGAGTGCATTCTAAGAAGCACTGAAGGAATTTTTAAAATTAACCCAGTACATCCAGAAATATCCTTACATAAACATTTCACTGTATACTTATTATTTTTTTCTAAAATAACTAGAATTAAGAATTATAGAAAGTCAATATTGTCAATTTATTGTCATTCAAATCATGTGTACAAGTTTTTTATATGAAGCTTATAATAAAATTTTATTATTCACTCATAATTTTGGATACCACTGCAATGGTCGTTTCCTTTGACTCAGCACATAAATAAAAAAAATGCTTCCAAAACTATGGACTGTCTTTCACCACTTAAACTTGTACTTGAAGTACATTTCCCGTCGGTATTTCGATGCGGGCCCCACCACCCCAACCCCTCGTAGTCCAAGCCTCAAACTACACGACAGACCCTCCCCAAAAACGACGACGTCCCAGACACATCCTGGACGACCCGAACGTCCCTATCGCCGTCGTCACTTCTGTGGCGCTTGAGTCTGCTAACCTGACCATTCCCAGCAACAAACACCGATTACCAAAGGCACACTATCACACCGACCTCGCCGGCAAGGTCGAGGACTTCCGATCTGTCCGATTCCTCACTCCCAGCGACGACCTAAGCGGAAATTCGTACAGTGTGGGGTTCCCTTGCACTAGTCGCCCTTAAAAGTATAGGACATAGCGCCATATGCGCTTCCCTAAAGTCCAGTGACGCTGTAGAGACCACCTGAAGCCAACAGCAAAAATCATTAAAAAAAAATCTGACCGCCATTAATAGGAAGCCATAGACTAGTTTGAGCCAAAGACAATGTTTTTCCTGGTCAATCTCTTGTTCTTACATATTATAACTACATTGAGTACATAGGTATTATCTCTCCTTGCGGTTGCAAGATGAAATTTCCTTTTTTCAGCTATTAATTTATAGATGTTCTTGGTAGTATGAGGTATATTGCATTCCAGAGAGATTTTGCTGGTGTTCCTATTACTCCCACTTCTAATGCAAATAAAAAGATCGCAAAAGGATTTATGGTCCGATTATTTCTGAGATCATATCTATGGATTTAGTTTGTTTGTGTGGGCTTTATGTACCTATACCTACTATACCTATATGTTTTTCATGGTACAATTAGTTTTACCATTAGTTTTAAGTACCACACATTTGAGTTTTCTTGAGAAAAGCAAGCTCAGATTTTACGAAGTTTTTCATGCATAGATTAATAGTTATTTTGGTTTTAATGTCTTTTTCATTTTCTGAATGTAACTCCTATTTCAGGCACTGTTTTGCTCCACTCGGGAGGTCGTTGGGCGTAAAGAACACAAGACCAAAAAAAGCACAAATTAACCCTAAACTTGAGGCTGTTTATCTGAGTGCACCGAAAATTAAACACAAGCAGGTATGTGGATATTACTGTCTGTAACAATTATACAGGTGAACTATTCTTGTCATTGTTCGTCCAAGAAAATTTTAAAGTATAAAATGTATGATACATGAGTTTACACAGTTCGCTGCAGGGTTAGTGGTATCAAATAATGAATCATAATCTATCAATAGGTATTACTCAGAGTTGATCTTGGTCTACTAGCGACACCACACCAATCGCACTCCTTACATCAGAGAGTTGAATACGTTACCCGAGTGGGTGTTCCCTGATAGATACAATCTGGGTATCTTCAAGTCGAGAGTGAATCGGTATCTTCTAGGCAAGCGTGCTCGATCGCTCGAGGCGACCTTAGGGGGTGGCAAGCAGGGCAACCGCCCAGGGCCTCGCTCTTGCAGGGGCCTCGCGTCCTCGTAGAAAAAAGTCTTTACCATATATGTGTGTGTATCTCGCGCCTCGCACCTCGCACTGAACAAAACTCCATCTGAACGCACGGTTTCATTATTAGTGCAGGCATGTTACGGCCACTCGAGCACTCGAATTAATTTTTTAGTAAAACGGACACAAAGAAAAAGGGACTCACAATGATCTGTCGCCCCGGGCCTCACAACAGCTTAGGCCGCCGCTGTATGTATGTAGGTACATATTTATGTTTTGGATCAACACTGTTTTTTTTAAAATATCTAAACATAGTTCACGCATACTTACAGTAGTCAAAGTAGAACATGTACGACAATTAGAAAAAAAAAATTTGTATCGTTTTGCTTTGAGTCCGTTTTACTAAAAAATTAACTTAACATGCTTGCACTAATAATGAAACCGTGCGTCGAGAGGGGGTTTTGTTAAGTGCGAGGCGCGAGATACACATACATAATACATAGAATAGAATAGAAAGAATAGAATATAACTTTATTATACACCAGAAACACAGATCACAATTAATACAAATAGGAAACCAACAACAAACAAAAAAAAAAGAATATATAATAACATAACAAAACAATAGAATAGATGATGTATAAGGGCGGTCTTACATATTATATGGTAAAGACTTTTTTCTGCGAGAACGCGAGGCCCCTGTAGGAGCGAGGTCCCGGGCGGTTGCCCTGCATGCCACCCCCTGAGGCCGCCACTGCATACATATATATGACCCTCAGAATTGTATGGCTGAATATATATAGTTAGATCTTTCTTTACTATGTATGTATGCAAACAATCTCTTTATTATCACACACCATTCATCACAACTTGACAAAATTTTCAAAAGCCGCACTTAACTGGATCTGAGTAATTGCCATAATCCTTATTTGTAGTTCCAATTATAAAGAAGACAAACACTAAACTGGGCTATTTCATATCGTAGATAACTCCATAAAGACAAGGTGACGTCGTCAACTATTAATCCGTGCGTTTTATTACAAAGAGCTATCATTTTTAGCCGACTACGGCAAGGCTAAAAGGAAGGCTCATGTTTTAAGTAGTCTATGTATGTGTGTATGTTTTTACGTGTGTTCGACAGTAGCTCAGCGGCTCTCCGTCCGATTTTGATGAATGAGGTGTCAATCGATTCGTTGTTTTGTTCCGTGTGACATAGGCTATTTTTTCTTTTAATTATAGTTATTTTGTCTCTACTCGGGTTTTTTAATTCTTAACTAGCTGTGCCCCGCGCTGACCCGCTACATATTTTCAGGATAAAAAGTTCAGTATTCAGTATATAGCTACCTTAATAACAAATGTCATCCAAATCCGTTCGGTAGTTTTTGCGTGAACAAACATCTAAACTTTCACATTTATAATATTCGTGGGATAGGTTTGCGTTTGACCACTCCCTGCCTGATGTCAAGCAGGATGTAGTCTAAGATGAACCACGCTTACCTAGAAAAACCTGTTTACTCTGGATTTGAAGACACCTAAGTTGTAATACCGCGGGAAACAGACGCCAGCAGAGAGTTCCACATCCTCGCTGTACGTATGAAGGATGTGGAATCGAAGCGTTTAGTCTGTACGTGGTTATAGATTTTTAAACTTTTTAGCTTTTTTCAACTCAATTGCCTCATAATCCAAATATAAATGTACCTACAAACATATTTTCTTGTTGATAACTATTCAGAGCACTTCAACATCTTACTACTATAGTAATCGTAAATTTGAAAACTACTAATAATAATCAAAAATATTGGAGGACATTTCACACAGCGCCATCTTTTTTTTTTTTTTTTTTTTATATATATAAAAGTAATGAGAAGATCGAGACGCTCTCCTGATGGTAAGAGATAACGCCTAGCCCCAAACTAAGCAATGCTTGTACCATGGCAACTAGGCATCTGATAGAATACTTAAATACTATTTATTATCGAGTTTTGAAAATTCTTGACGTCAATTTCTCGAGTTTTCTCGGTTCTCGAGTTTTTTTTTACAAAAACTATTACATATATTTTGCACAAAATTAATTTAAAAATACATATTTAGTCAGTCATATTTTTAATTGCATCGTTATATAGCATTTACCTTTTGTTTAGGTAAATAAATACAAAATAACAATTAAAATCTAGTTACAAAGAAACAAAAATTGAAATTTTCTCACAAACAAACAAGAATTAAAATCTTCTCACAAAGATAAAATAAACGTAAGTATTCTTATATTAGATCTAGTAGGAACAGATTGTGGACGCATGTTATGTTATGTAATTGACGCGAGTCGACATTTGGGGCGTAAGTTTAAATTGTTATTTTAGCTGTAACGTTTAGAGGAGGCTTTAGGTGACCAGAATGCTGGTACCTACTTTGGTCAAAAGCTTAGCATTGCCATCCAGCGTGGCAATGCTGCCAGCATTTTGGCCACATTACCCTCCTCTGACGGACTTTTAGATTAAGTATTTTGTATAAAGTTGTAAATAGTATTTATTTAAGTTATTTTTGCTGTAACGTATACCTATTTAATCATGGTCGTCGAAAGCAAAGAAAGTTAAATATATATTTATACATATTTCAGTTTAACTCTGTGTCATAGTCAAGGGTACGGCAAATATAGAACGGGACAAACTGCTAGGAAGGAGGAGACCCAAAGCCATAAATACGCATGCACTTTAACGATGGTAATAAACAATTCTGCACTCTCAATAATAATCATAAACAGAAAAAAACATTTTAACGAAAATCACACGAAACTTAACTAAACGTAAACAAATAAATAAACATCGTAGGACATTACACACAGCACCATCTGACCCCAAACTAAGCAAAGCTTGTACTATGGAAGTCATATAACTGATAGAATACTCAAACACTTTTTTTTTTTGAAAATACATACTTATAACAAATAACAACACGCAGACACACTTGCACTAATAATGAAACCGTGCGTGCAGGGGGTTTTTGTTAAGTGCGAGGCGCAAGATGCACATACATAATTACATATATGGTAAATACTTTTTTCTACGAGAACGCGAGGCCCCTGCAAGTGCGAGGCCTTGGGCGGTTGCCCTGTATGCCACCCCCTAAGGCCGCCACTGCATCGTAAACTCGTACGAAAGACGGTTTATTATTTCCACAGTTTTTCCAGCTAGGCTGAATCATGAACAAGATTATTTTCAGTTGAAGTTGGCTTAATAGTCATGAGCGCTAAAAACAGTCTAAATTGGGACTACTTTTTCTTATTGATTCGAAAATATTAAATTATTTTCTGCGACTTCTTATGTCTTTGTGAGAATCTCGTCCAACTGGAACTAGCTATAGGACGCGCCCGGCTTGTAGCGCGCAATTTAAATTCGAGACTCAAACTAAGCTTTCATGAGTTTGAGATAGCTTGAGCAGTATACTCACGATGCACCGGCAACTCAAGGTCGTTATTGGTTTTGAACCTATTCCCTTCGGCGTGTGAAGCAACCGCGATAACCTCTGAGCTATGATCGCTGCACACAATTTACATATTTTATTAATACATTTTTACCAAATTATATTCTGAATTAAAACGAAACGCGTAGCTTTTCGAAGGAAGCACAGTTTACTTTATAATTATAACTAGACGAAATATAGAAGAAGTGTTGAGTCGAATCATCAGATTTAGTATTGGTCTCAATTAACAGACCAATTGGACTACTTTTGTTGAAGTATGATTTAAATTGTCTAAATTGGACTAAGAATTTTTATGGAGCAACTACAACGAGCAACTGGATATGCCACACAGTGGGATCATTATTTTAGTTCTGCAAATCACCGGTGATTCATAAATACTACTTAATCATATTGTTTGTTTGTAGATATTTAAATACACCACGATACAAAGTAAAAAAATGAAATTTTACGCCAATAAATGATCATAGTTCAAAATTAAAAGATAATCACAATTTTGTCTCAAACAGAACTCGTTCAAACTAAAAAACCCGGCCTAGTGCGAGTTGCACTCGTGCACGAAGGTTTCTGTACTTACGTACGTACATCTAAAAACGGCAAAAAAATCACGTTTATTGTATGGGAGCCCCCTTAAATATTGATTTTATTCTGTTTTTTAGTATTTGTTGTTATAGCGGCAACAGAAATACATCATCTGTGAAAATTTTAACTATCTAACTATCACGGTTCATGAGATACAGCCAGATGGACGGACAGCGGAGTCTTAGTAATAGTGTCCCGTTTTATCCTTTAGGTACGGAACCCTAAAAATGGGTAAAGTGTTAAATCCTACTATTTAGTACGAGCTACGAACTTTTTTTTTGGCAAATTGGACATCTGCACTTTGGACGATGGTCTAGCTACCCAAACTTCCAGACAAAGTTTTGAAAACAATCTTGAAAGATTGTGTTATCTTTATAGGTACATAGAATATTAAATCAAAATCCGGCTAATAAATCCGGATGATTAATCAACGTCAGGCACACATTTTCAGAGATACATAATCAAGTTATAGATACAAATAATATTAGATAACCTGTCCCATTGCTGGGTGCGGGCCTATTTTTTTTCTTTAGTTTTGGCGTCGCATTTTGAGCATTTGCCAGTGTCAAGTGTTTGACATTTTCCAGTTTCATAAAATAAATAAGTTGCCTGGTAGCTTTAGTTGTAGTCAAAGTCCAGTCTTGGTCAAGTAGGTATAGTCCGTGCCAGTCAAATCCAGTCATGCTTTAGTAAAGTAGTGGCGACTTTCTGCAACTTTAATTTAGGCAAAACCCTGAAATCCTAAAAAAAATCTGCTATTCCATACATTTCCTCAGGGAGCAAAGAATTTTTTTTTTTTTTTAGAGATGTATTTTTTTTTAAGGTTGTGCCCGTCCAAAATTTATTCTCAATGATGAGTACAAAAGTCTTAAAGATAACAAATAAAAAATATTTTTAAATTGAGACCAATATTCAGTTACCTTGAAATTCAGAGGATAGGTACTAGCAGCCCGTAGGGGTGCACTTCCGAAAAAACAAAAAATATCTGACCAAACATCACAGAAGCACCCGCTGGATGATCCTTGGGGGCCGGGCGCAATCTGATAATTGCCTGAAAATTTCATCAAAATCAGTAACGTCGTTTTGGAGTCCATATAGGGAACATACATCAATTTTTACACATATATCTATACTAGCGGACGCCTCGCGGTTTCACCCACGTAGTTCCCGTTCCCGTTGAAATACAAGGATAAAAAGTAGCCTATGTCACCCGGGGATAGTGTAGCTTCCCAACGATGAAAGAATTTTTGATATCGGACCAGTAGTTTCGGAGCCTATTCAATACAAATAAAAAATCAAATCTTCCCTCTGTATAATAGTATAGACATAAAGTTATATATATAGTACCTATAGTATAGGTACTATACTATAGGTACTATAGTAAGAGTGGTGGTGGTGGTGGTGGTGGTGGTTAGGTATAGGTGTAGGTGGTGTAGGTTTTTTGTTCTCTGTACTATTTACTGTATAATGATGTGCACAATAAAGAGTTATATCTATCTATCTATCTATCTATATATATACAAGATATAGAAAGATAGATAGATATATGATATTTTAAATAATTTATTAAATGAAACAAATATCCAACATTCGTTATGCTATTTATTTATTTTGGATACAAAATTGAACCGTTAAATCGGTACTATTTAAATCGAAGGTTAAATCGCTGGAGCGAGCGTAAAACGACCTTTCAAACAAAAAAGCTGTATTGTTCGACTGTTACGTTATTTCGCGCAAAAATCAAACGCAAGGTTTGTACGGAATACAATACAGTTCTTAAACAAGGTATTATTTCATCATTTTTATGCCACCTTCGTGCGTAATCTCTTTTATTATGGACTTTTCTCTTCACAGTTTCAGCTGTATTGATATGAGAACCGTATATATTTAAATATTAAAGGTATATATTTAGTTTATTTCCGCTTAACAGTCGTTTCAGTTACAACAGTGATGAGGACTTAAATTTAACTAATTTGACATAAAATTTAAAAATAAATCAAAAATCTAATTGAAATAACCACAAGTCTTAATATCCTCTGCTCTCTGCAGTAACCACTTGTATTTACTTGACTGCCCGAAAAAAAAGAGTGTTTTGTTTTCAAAGCTCATATATATAATATGTGAGATTATTATAACTTTTAAATGCCTGCCAAAGCTGGATGTATGGGGTATCGTTAGAATACTTACATCATCCCGAGTGACACTGGCTATAATTATTATTTTTTAAACAACTCAAAAAAGGAGAAGGTTCTCAATTCGACTGTTTTTTTTTTTTGCCATCTGACCCTAAACTAAGCAAAGCTTGTACCTACTATGGAAGACGGATAACTGATAAAATACTAAAATTGATTTTTTTAATGTCAGTGGAAACTGCGTTAAAATTTGTTTATAATAGGTCTACCATTAGTAAGAAATTCCCAGTAGAGGGACGTTAAAAGATTATAAACAAATTTTTCCTCTTTTCCAAAAGTACAGATAAAAAAAGCATCCACAGACAACACACAACTTAACAAAGTTTGGACGTAGTTCCTTACGTACCGAAATCAGTAACTCCGTAGTACGCCCTCATAAGTGTTAAACAACCGATAACTCAAATCAAGAGCACATTGCGTAAACACCAGTCTTGAAATCACGTGGTAAGTGGTATGGAAACGGGCTGAATGGAGTCTGTGTGCCGCGAATAAAAACCGCAATGAGCAGCCATGACCTGTTTCCATTGACGCGGACAGATAAATCTTTTAATCTTTTTATGCCCAGACAATAATGAAGGATTTCTTTTAGTGAATATTGCGGCTGTTTGATTAGTATTTGTATTATTTTACTATTGATTTTTTTTATAGTTGACAGGTCAAGTGACCACAGCTTACCTGATCTTAAGTGACGGTGTGGTCCAAGATGGTAAACACTCCTAGCCTGGAATCAATCTCAAAGTGAGGCTGCCGAAACATACCGTTATGTGCTTGGTGACAGATTTTCAACTCGAGGGTGGTAGCTAGCCAGCCGAGTACTAGAAAGTACCCTACCACCATGCTAAGGTTTCCTCACGATGTTTTTCCTTCACCGGCCGTTCAAGTTTATTTTGGGGTTTGAACCCACGTCCTTTGGCGTGTGCATCGCCTATTTTCCACAACATCGGCTATTTTAGAACATGTTTTTTTTTTCGTTCAACCGTATCGCTCTAAGGAGTCTAAACAAATAGTAACTAGACAATACGCCTAAATTAAACATTCCCAATATACACACTAAACGCTTTGATTCCATATTTCCCACGAAGTACAATTTAGATTATTTTTTAATGCAAAAATTAAAAGTAATGAGACGAAAGAGACGCTCTCCTGATGGTAAGAGATAACGTCTGCCCATGACCATTGCAGCGATACACAGAGCTTTGAGTAACAAAACAAAGTGCAGGGTATCACTGCTTTGGCGCTCATTACTTTGATACTTTCGAAGTCTCAAAGTAATGAGCGCCAAGATTTTGATGTCTTCAAATCTGGAGTAAACATTTTAGTTCTAGGTAAACGTGTTCCGTCTTCGACCACATCTTAACATCAGGCAGGGTGTGGTCAGCGCAACTCTTTTAAGGAAGAAACTCTCTTGATTTTTGTAGCCGTTACATGTACAAGCATTTATCTCGAGATGGAATAATATTATCTCAATCTTGAAGTTCTTCATGCGGCACTGCAAACCGCAATGCGTAGATTGTATGCGCGGAAGCTGTTAACTTTCATTTGTAGTTGTTTTACTTAGTTAAATCCCCA
This sequence comes from Biston betularia, assembly GCA_905404145.2. Taxonomy (NCBI): domain Eukaryota; kingdom Metazoa; phylum Arthropoda; class Insecta; order Lepidoptera; family Geometridae; genus Biston; species Biston betularia. The sequence continues at coordinate 2,261,233 of FR989883.1, forward strand.
GTTTCTACATACTAATCATCTTAGACGACACGGTTACTTATAGGTAAATATCCGATGAGCTGTGGTCAAACACTTAACCTGCCATAAATAAAAATAACATGAATTCATTTTTAACTAGCTGCGTGCCGCGGTGTTGAAACCTATGTGTTAATCCAGGGTGTCAGCTACATCCATACCAAGTTTCATCCAAATCCGTTCAGTTGTTTTTTGTGTGAAAGAGTGACAAACATGTATTTATTTATTTATTTTATTTATTTATTTATTGAGAAAAAATACGGTTAACCAATTACATTCAATCTCACAAAATTTTGACATTCCACAAAAACAAAAATCTAAAATACAATTACAAAAATTAAAAAAAAAAATGAAGATGTCAAAGTACAAAAACAAATTAATAATAATAATACCAAAAAACACACAAACAAATTAACAATAATATTAAAAAAACATCCATCCATCCATCCAAACTTTCACATGTACATAATATTAATGGGATAGACATATATTTTATGTATAATAGTTAAAAATAAAAAAATCCTGATTGTATATACACATGAAACTAGTACTACGTAATGTTATTGCTAGTTTCATGAATCGGTTTCCCCTACACAAGCGTGTTACATCCTAGATCATATCTTCTCTTTTGGTAACAGGCGCGATGGTGATCAAACGTAAGCCTGTTGTTTTTTGTTTATCATTTGTAGGTTGATAGGTTTGTTTGAATTTTTAATTTTGTTTTATTATATTTGTTGTTGCTAATTCGTTTTGTTTGACCGACAAGGGCTCACCGGAAGACCAGCGCTGGTCATACCATTTAGTATGACCAGTTTTAAGCTGAGGTGATCCTCTATTTTGTAACTTTTTGTCTCTGTTTGTTGTTATTTTTGTGTGTTCTGTGTTACCAAATAAAAACAATATTTTCTTTCTTTCTTTCTTTAACTATAAGTTTATAGAACTGAGAAAACCTTAAATGGAAATATGTAGATTTTCGAGCATTTGTGTCTCAGGACGTGTGAAGATTAACGTATTAGTACTATTTATACAGTGAAAGCAGCCGTGTTTGTTTGCTGTCGTGACAATTTCCAATTTCTCACTTTTGTGTTACATGGACATCAGCTAATATAGACAATACGGTGATGTCCATTTTGTAGTTCCGTATTAAAGTGGGAACTTGTCCAAATGTTATAAAATATCAACACAACTGAGGAATATGCTTCATTTCAAATTTCAAAATACAAAAAAATACATTTTTTTTTTTTTATGTAAAAATTTATGAGACGAACGAGACGCTCTCCTGATGGTAAGAGATAACGCCTGCCCATGACCATTGCAGCGATACACAGAACTTTGAGTAGCAAACCAAAGTCCAGGGCATCACTGCTTTGGCGCTCATTACTTTGAGACTTTCGATGGTTAGTCTCTACAGCCCAGTAATTTAGCTAGCTGCAGTACCCTTCAAACCGGAACACAGTAATGTGTAACTTAGCGGCAGAATAACTGGTACTGCGGTGGTACCTACCTAGACGACCTCCTGCTAAGGAGATCTACCACCAAGTAAAAAAAATATAAAAATACAAATAAAATCTTTATTGATGCGTTATTTTAAAAACATGGGTTTGGCCTCTCCTTTTAAGTTTACATAAACCTGTATTAGGAGAGACCGCTCCTTCAAATACACTTTTATATGATACATTTTTCATACATAATAACAATAGATTTATATAAAAACAATTCACTAAACACATAATTTTTATGTGTTTGTGACTACATGTAAATTTGCACTCATTTAGCCTTGAGTTAATTCAAAATATGAATGTGTGCTATTTACGTTTGTGTTTTCTGAAATGCAATTCAGTTTTTTTTTCTTTGGTTTTGGCGTCGCGTTTTAGCATTTGCCAGTGTCAAGTTTTTATATATTTTCAAGTTTCAAAAGTTAAACAAGTGTCCTCGCAGCTAAAGTTATAGTCAAAGTTCAGTCTTGGTCAAGTACAGTCCGTGTCAGTCAAGTCCAGTCATGCTTTAGTAAAGTAGTGGTTACTTTACTATAAAGCTTCGATGGAGTTTTGGAAGCAACACGAAAAGTCATGTTTCACCACATTATATCATTTTCCCACACTCTCGCTTGTAATTCGGCACTTTATGAATAAAACACCACCATTTTTATGCATAAACACTCGACAAAACACTAGTTTTGGAAAAAAATACAACGGAGCGACACGACTCTTCCCGCGTTCCCGCCAAAAAACCTGCAATTCAGTTATTCTCAATCTGAATTACATACAGTCGACTCTCGTTAATTCAAACCTGCGATAATTTGAAACCTCTCTATAATTCAAAGTTATCACAAGTTCCCTAGAAAATCTCTTTATGTTTCAAACTAAATCAATACATTTTTATGCACTCGGTATTTCGAACGAAAAAATCATTGCTACGTAACAAAACGACGCGTTAATTCGAACTAATCGGCGTTGCGACACTTGATAATTCAAAGTTGCAGAGAGAAAGAGACAGAAAGATTGCAGAATTTCCTAAAGTTAAACTTTTGTCATTGTTAAAGAATAGCAGTTTATAAATAATAATTGATCAACACTCAATAATTCGAAGTTTTATTTGTTTTCTCTCAAAAATTTCGAACCATTTGACATTTCAAACACTCGCTAAATCATAATATTTTAAGAGTCCCTCGAGTTTCGAATTAACGAGAGTCTACTATATATATTTCTATGTTTAACTTCCTTGCCTATTAACAAAATAAAATTATAGTGTAATTTGTTCATTGTGATCTTATATACATATTTTGCATAATATAAATATATTTACTGTAATTTTAAGCAACTCGTGCTCTGAACCCCCTAGCACAGGCTACGATGCCTAGTTTGGGGGTCAACGACACCTTGTAAATGTTTTGTTTTTCTTTTGGCAATAAAAAAATATCATTATTATTACTAGTATTTGTTGATAATGAGGTGTTACAGGTCAATTTTCAATAATATAATCATTAAAAAAAAGTCAGTAAATGTTTTAAAAATTAAAAAAAAATATATGCAAAAATGGCAAATCAATAATAATTATAACAAATGTCAAAATTTACAAAGTTATTTGTAGCTGTAAAACGTGTGTAAACGTCTTACTGTCATCTGCTTTTTGCGTGCGCTTACTCTTACGTTCTTTCCTTTAGCTTTCTTTTATGACAGCCCTGTTGGTTCATTGGTAGTATGTTTGCTCCAAGATCTGAAAGGCGTGGGTTCGATTCCCACCCAGGATAAAATTTTTGTTGTATAAACAAATGTTTGTTTAGTGCCTGTGTATTCTGTATTTATTATGAGTACCTATGGGCTATGTATTTACAAAAAAAAAGTATTTAAGTATTCTATCAGTTATCTGACTTCCATAGTACAAGCTTTGCTTAGTTTGGGGTCAGATGGCGCTGTTGTTTTTTAATGGCTAGGTGTTTGACCTCTGTATCTGTAATCTGCAACCAAGTACCTATGATTATAGTAAGGCTATAGAGAGTTTGTATAACAGTTGATATTGAATTCTGATAAAAATCAAAATGGTTGCTATTGAATATACATATGTTAACCGCCATGCCGTCCACTGAACACTGATTGTCAGCAATCATTGTCCATTTTAAACAATGATTGCTCATTTATGTTCAAATTGTTCACTGTTTGAACTAAGCCTAGGCTTGATTCATGTCGACCCAAATTATTATATTGGCTCTCTACATAGTATAAAACAAAGTCGCTTCCCGCCGTCTGTACGCTTAGATCTTTAGATCAGAGAGAGATTCAAGAGGAAAGTTTATATTGTACATATAAACCATGCATATGCACCACATTAGTATCTAAATTGCACACGTGTGAAGTCGGGGCGGGTCGCTAGTTAGTAAAACAATAAAATTTTAAAAGTACTACTTAAGTAACTACTTAAAATACTATCTGAAGACTACACATTTGTTTGTTTTCTTACTAACAGTTCTAAGTATCGGTCCAATGATGAACATGCGTTATCTATTACGGAGGAGAAGAACAGGAGAACGGCTCGTTTGTCTCTACGCAATTGTGATTTACCACAAATAAAGACCAAAATAAATGCCAGTAGCTGTGATTTCACTGTAAAATTATGCTCTATTCGTCCATAATTGGAAAAAATTGTTTGTATGGAAATCGAACCACCTCAATGCCTTAATTACCCATCGATTCAAACCCGAACTGCCTACCGTTTCAAAAGACTCCCAATTACATATTACAGTATAAATCAAGAATCAATATTTCGTAAACGTAATCGTATTTGGGACAGTGGCGTGTATTGATTGTGGTTAATAGATATTCTATCGTCCTATCTAATGCGTTGATTTATAAGTTCAACGGCGTTTTCGAGTATTGATCACACCGATATGAGATTACTAAGTTTTCTAGAGAACGAAATTTCGGACCATTTACATTTACTTCCGAGCATTATTTATTTATTTATTACAGAGAAAAAAACGAGTACACCTAATAACAATTACCTCACAATTATTTAGTTACAATTGTTCATCAAAAAATAATTTCCACCCAAGTTTCGAAATTTTCTTGTTTGGATGCTAACACTTTCATTTCATTGTTTAAAAGAGCTTTCCTCACAGATTGATACATTTTGAAATACCAATTTTTGACGTCAATAAAGTATAGATATTATTAGTGTTTAAAGTATATGTTTTGTTTACCTTTCAAAGAAATACAAATTAAACTACCAAAAAGTTGTATTAACAATCGGGAAGACCGACAGAGAGTGAACAATTCCCATAATCGTGATACAACGCATTTCTCGCAAGCTCGTGCATTGTATATATGTATGTAGTATCGTGAATTTAGAAGTATTGTGTATTGTCCATCAACGCGTAAGACAATATGAGTTGATTGGTGTACAATTATCGCCCACGGGCCACGAGCCTGGCCTTCATTCGCTGACCCAGTTTCCCTGGTGCCGGGGCTTACCTGCACTTAGCGGCCCACCTTCGGTTGCTACCCTAGATTGTTATAGAACTACAAAAACTGTTTCTGTATAAGCTATCAAAAAAAAAAAACAATAATCAAAGAGCGAAAGAATGATTTAATTTTTAATGATATCTGTTTTTTTTTATGGTTGACAGGCTAGGTGTTTTACCACAGCTCAGCTACATACATTTTTGAACACTAAGAAGTTTATTGGATTTCCGTGCTTCAAGTATTCACTTAACATAACGAATTCTGTGATCCTTTAGCTGTCGAGTGCGGTGTGAATACATTTTGGATGCATTATTTATTTATAGCTGCAACCAGGGACGAATCTACATAAGAGGTTTTTATTTTTGGGCTGCATCCCAGGCCCCCACCCCCTATTGAAAACAAAATGCAGTGAAATTTTTATGGTAATTTATGAAAAGAAAGTTGATGTTTTTTTCCTAATTATTATAATATCTTGAAATGTTTTTAACGGTACTATCTGTGAGGCGGAGCGCTCTTTGTCCAGGATGTCGTATATAGAAAACTAGTATAAGACAACAATGTCAAACTATTGACTAAATCATTTATCAGTTTTTTCCGTAAATTGTGATTTAACATAGGGCATACAATGTGATGAGCAAATAAAAAAATCTTGATGCAGTTTTCAGTTATGGGTTCGGGTTTTTTAGATAGGTGTTACGGTGACAACTCACCAGGGGGCGCTGCAGCAAACATTTTTCGTGCAAATCCATGTTGCCATTTTTCTCGAAAACTTCTAGTCCGATTTGATGCAGTTTTCAGTTGTGGGTTCGGGTTTCATTGGTGCATTATCTTAGATAGGTGACAATTACTTTTTAACCGTTGTGGGGTTTGTCAAAATTTTTAATTTTGCTTTGCATCATTATTTATGTACTAAATGAATCGTACGAATCATCTTCGACTTGTAACTGCCATATTTTTGCTCTGTTAACTTATATTTTATTACATCGTGCTGCTAATTCTGTATTTATTGCCACCGCACAACAGTTAATTTAAATATTACGAGTAATACAGCTATGCACCTGTACAGTACAAGTCATTCGCAACATAAATAAAATTGCTTTATATTCCGTGGCAAAACAATCAGCCATACTATTCTTCAGTCCACGACGCCCCAAATCTGGCCTTGATTCGTCTGACCCACTTCCTTTTTCTACACCTCGAATCGCAGAATTTTGAGCAGTGAGTCAAGATCACTGATTTCGTATAAATACCTACTTTTTAGACTATAAACAAAAGCACACGTTATCTGGGTAAGTTGTTCATAACCCGAGAGCAATAATTATGTTACGATGATAGCTCAATGGTTAGTGCTGTCGGATCACACGTCAGAGGGCGTAGGTTCTAATCCCTAAAACGAGCTCGAGCCAGTGAAGAAAAGCATTGTGAGGAGGCTTCCTTGTATCCTGTTAGATTAATAATCTAGATCTTTTCAAGGTCAGAGTGAATAGGTCTTCTAAATTTGCGTGCTTCATCTTCGATCACATCGTCGCTTACCACTAGGCGATTGGTGGTTGGTGAGATCAAACGCGGACTTATCCGTATCAAAACAAAAGCAGAGGAAACCTTAGCACGGTGATATTATGGTACTTTCTTGTAGTTGACTGGCTAGCTACCACGCTTATGTTGAAAATCTGCCGCCAAGCACCTAACGATGTGTTTCGGCAGCCTGGCTTGAGAGCCAATTCTTATTTCATACTAAGTGTGTTTACCATGTTTGATCGCACCGTCACAACAACAGGTGAACTGAAGTCAAACGACTAGCAACATCAGCAATATCAACAAATTAGAGACGAACATGACACTTTGCTGAACTGATAGGACGCAAAGCTATATTAAGCCATCATCAAGCTCATCAATATAGCATACATTGTTGCCAGCAAGATGGCACGCGAGTTGTCTCTAACCACCACTACTTGGCTTCTCTACATAGTATAAAACAAAGTCACTTCCTGCCGACTGTACGCGTAGATCTTTCAAACTACACAATGGATTTTAATGCGGCTTCTATCAATAGACAGAGTGATTCAAGAGGAAGGTTCATACATATAATACATTTTTTATTTATTTTTTTAATGTAAAAGTGATGAGACGATTGAGGCGCTCTCCTGATGTTAAGAGATAACGCCTGTCCATAACCATTGTAGCGGTACACAGAACTTTCGAGTAACAAAACAACGTCTAGGGCATCGCTGCTTTGGTACTCATTACTTTGAGACTAGATGGTTAGTCTCAACAGCCCAGTAATTTCGCTAGCTGCAGTACCCTTCAAACCGGAACACAGTCATGTTTGCACACTACTGCTTGGCGGCAGAATATCTGGTACTGCGGTGGTACCTACCTAGACGACCTCCTGCTAAGGAAATCTACCACCAAGTAAATGCATATATACCACATTAGTATATATACCATATTTGGACCGTGCGAAGCCGGGGCGGGTCGCATAATAAAGTACAATATGGATGGATATCTTCAAATCCAAAGCAAACGGGTTCCTTCTAGGTAAGCGTGCTCCATACTAAACCGCATCGTTGCTTAACATCGGGCTGGTCTTGGTAAAATGCAAACTTATCAATTAAGAAAATAATATCACAGGTTATGGGCAACGACATGATGAACAACAATTTGTCCCGCAAATTAAAAATTTTGCAATATCACCGACTTACATAGTAACTTGTCTTACAAGAAGTAGCTAGTACTATCGTTAAAAGAAGTAGGTATAATACTAATAGAAAACAATTAGAATATTTTACGGGCTATATTTAATTCGCAGCCGTATTGTTACTGTGAAAGGTCTTTGATTCAAAGGGCGTGTCGTTTATAATAAAAATCCGCAAACCTCGCGTGCTAATGATTTATTTAATAGTTCGCCGAACTCGTCTGCCGATAAGAGGTGCAAGTTCAACTGAATGCTTAGGATTCTTTGTAAAGTTCAACGAAGATTTTATATATATTGTGATAGACGATCAAATACCGGTTGAACTTTTTTTTAATCTTTACAAGTTTGCAAAAATTATCGTAGAGACTCAGTGAAGTGACGGAAAGCTTGCTCTGGAGGTAAAAAGGTCTGATATAAGGCTAAGCGGAGATCCTTGCCGCAGACGTCTATATCGTTTATACAAAGCCTAAAATTGAAACGAGCGCTTAACTCGACTAAAAATCAAACCAAAGTTTTTTATGGTTGACATAGGTTTTTAACCAAGGCTTGTCTGATGTCAAGTGATTGTGTGGTCGAAGATGGTAAACATATCTAACCTGAAATGTTACTGGTTCTCAAGTGAGGCTGCCGGAACACACGTTTATTGAAATATGCCTTTACATGTTACGCGCTAATAGGGAAAGAAAAAGACGCCTATGCCCAACAGTAGGTGGACTGACATTCCCAGTAATGAAACGTTACTTAAAGCACGTATTATACATTTTTGTTTTACTTATACGGGGATTACTCATGTGTCATTTAATAGGATACTCAGACTATAGTTTCGGCCACAGCCGGTGGCCTTCATCATGGAGACAACGCTGAATACAACCCGCGCGCGGCCACGTCTTGCTTCGCACAAATGCAAAAATGTGTCGAAACCACGTCAGCTTCCATAGTGAAGCACGTATTACACTGTTTGGTTCTGACGTCCTTAATTCCTTACTAAGTGACCTTAGTGATTTCTCACCGTGTAACCAGGGAGTAGTTAATTTGCAAGTATTACATAGTACGTAATCGATAATTTAATCAATTGATAAATAGCAGTTTATAGCTTACCTATAGTAACTTAAAAACAAAGGAGAATATGACATAATGTTAGTTCTATGGACGCACACCGCTGCTAGCGCAACCATCAGCGCTCTAGTATGGCGATAATCAATTGTTTCACTAATATATTTGGAGTCATTTATGCTGGCTATTTAGCCAGTCCAGCGCATATGTGATGTCAGTAACTGCAGTTGACTACGTAATCTCTCGTACGCTATCGTCACTGATACGAAACCGTATCAATATCGACCCTTAGCCTAGATTGTTATCAATTCCAGTCTCGGATCTAGAAGGGGGCGAACCTGGGCACAAGCTTCAGGGGGCTTCTAATATGCTTGGAAAGAAAGTTTGATACACCGAGCAAAGCTCAGATACCCAAATGTAAATTTATGAAATAGTACTTTGCACAATAATGCCAACTATAAATTTGTGAGTTTTTTAAACTATTTCAAACACTGGACTTCACTGTAAAGTTTTTGCCGTACATTAAACTGATTTGCTGATCTGTACCCACGATTTAAAATGAAAACTGTTTTATGGCCTTAAATTCAATTCAATTTATTAATAGGTTTTAACTGAAAGATGAATAATCGATAATTTTTTTCCTTATTTGTTAATTTCCCTATTGATTTCTATTCTTGTATTATATATTACAATCGTATTAAAGCGGTAATTAAATTTATCATGTAACTGTATATTTTATAAATAAACTAGTAACCCGCCCCGGCTTCGTACGCAATGTAGATACATATATGCATGAGCACATATTCTTGTGCACAGAGATATACAAATAAATGTTAAATATTAAATATGTATAATAAATAATTAAATATTGAAACGTCATGTCAAAAAAAGAAGACTCATAAACACACCCCTCATACACTCATAAACAACCAGAATTATACAAATTTAGTCATTTATCATTTGTCAAATTTTGTCATCTAAGAAGTCGGTAATTTTACAATAGCATTTCCAGTCCAGTCTGTTTTCTGATTCATTTTAATGCATGTATCGAGAACTTGACGAAACTTTTTATCTCATAATTACCTCGGTAGCACAATCATCGCCTATCCGGAACCAAACATACTATTTACTTCTAAATCCTGATAATAATTGATTGATTCAGATGTTTGCGGAAATTAATTTTCCTCGAAATCCTCGTCACTGTTGTAACCAAAATTACTTTTAAGCGGAAATACACTAAAAATATAACGCTTGCAAATCTAAATACTCACTAACGTTGGAATTCCTGACAAATTGTTTTGGAAAATTTGTACCGTAAATAACAATCCCACTATCCCACTAATACTATAAATGTGAAAGTTTGGATGGATGAATGGATGTTTGTTACTCTTTCACGCAAAAACTACTGAACGCATTTGGATGAAATTTGGTATGACAGATAAAACTCTTTATAGTGCACAACATAAACAGAAAAAAAATACAGAGAACAAAAGAACCTATGGAATGGATGTAGCTGAGACCCTGGATTAACACATAGGCTACTTTTTATCCTGAAAACATGTAGCAGGTAACACCGCGGGGCGCAACTAGTATACTAATATTTACAAACGCGAAAATTTATAAGTATGTATCTTTGTTTCTTGTTAATGGTGTACAGCTCAACAGACATGAGTGAAATTTGAAATTTAAAATAGAAATTATAACTTACCTAACACAGGCTAATTATACAGGAACACTACGAATCCGTACTTCGACTATACTGTTGAATAAATAAAGTTTTGTAAACAAATGAAAACTACAGATCATGCAGAATGCCCAGCTCACAGATGTCACATCAAAACTATTTAAGGTTTGCCTATCTATGGAGTTATCAGTGGTAATAGGTACACATCTGAAGGCTGGGTTATCAAATCCGTGGATTGTCGTGATATCCCATGATAACTGTTATCTGTAAACTTGAGTTGTCACACGTGTAGTACCATGCGCTTAGCAAACAAACAACTCTTACGCAGAAGTACATTGAAGTTATAACTTTAGACAATGGTTTAACTTTCCTTTCACGAGCCCAGTATTCAAATTTGTGGACCCTTCTACCCGCCTGTAGTGAAACCCAAAAGAAGCGCTAGAAATTCGAGATGTTCAGTGTTTTCTCACTTCCTATTACTTTACGCTGTAATGGCTCCACGAATTTGAGTAACATTCCGAATGGATTTTTTTTTTATTATGTAAAAAGTGAAAAAAATGAGACGAGCATGACGCTCTCCTGATGGTAAGAGATAACGCCTGTCCATGACCATTGCAGCGATACACATAACTTTGAGTAACAAAACAAAGTCCAGGGCATCACTGCTTAGGCGCTCATTAGTTTTGAGACTTTCGATGGTTAGTCTCAACAGCCCAGTAATTCGGTATGTAAAGTTTTTTTTTTGTATTTATTTTATATTTTTTACTGATAGTAAACTTTATTTTATGAAACTAATTTGAATATTTTGGCTTTCTATGCGGTAGTTTAATTCTAATACATTTTCAAACTTTTTATAGTTATGACGTCATAACATTGGCTGAATATGTAAAATATGTACTTTTTTAGGCACTGAAAGAATTCTTATACAGCCAAGGACATGACGTCATTAGAGGTTAATTGAAAGTCAAATTTATTTTATGTATTTTATTAAAATAAACCCCGTCTCATAGTTTAAAGAGTTTTAAACGGAAAAATCATGTACAGGAATGTAATATTTCGAAATGGTTTTGGAATCAGCAAAGTATTTTTTTTCTTTACATACCGAATTTCGCTAGCTGCAGTACCCTTCAAACCGGAACACAGGAATGTTTACACACTACTGCTTAGCGGCAGAATAACTGGTACTGCGGTGGTACCTACCTAGACGACCTCCTGCTAAGATCTACCACCAAGTACAAATTGAATTAACACAAAAGTATTTTTGTATCCCAAAATATATGCGTGTTATATGATAGTGGGTGAAAAAGCGGCTAATTGGTTATATCTATAGGCTTCAGATACTCCACAATCATATGCTAAGCTGTAGGTCCATGCCAGTAATTGCCCTAAAAATGACATATCATTTGATGGTTTTCATGTCACAATCGATTTATACCTTCCTTTGTCCCTAATGTTCCTTACCAAGGACAAAAGGCGTTGTCTTTCAAATCAAATTAAACCCCTACATATTATAAAAGGCCAAACTGGCTGACGCTATACTTGATACATCTTTTATTCTATGTTATGATGGCCAATAAATTACATCGTCTGTTACTTCGGGTATTTGAACTTAGGATACCTTTGCCTGCATGGCGTTAGTCCTTATAAAACTAATTGAATCGAATTCCACAGGTATCTAGATCGCATTGTGTCGATCACCTCACCTGCACTTTCTATGATTCACCGTTGAGCTGTCGGCTTGCATGTATAATACAATATAACATATAATACCGAGACAAGTGTTAAAAAATATTTGCATAATTTCCAACAAAAAAACAATAAATTAATCTTACTTATTTTCTAATAGGTTATTAAAAATGTGAATACAATAATTTCGATTATGATGTTGCTTAAAATATCAATTCGTCGGAATTTCGTAAGAAACTTTTAAAAGCAAATCAAATCATTTATGTACCTGAATACAGGTACAGAGTAATTGTATGAGTATGTGTCACTACCTACCATCAGACATACCATCTGATAGTCTTCTTGTTTGTTTATATTTCCTTTACTTAAATAAAATGCACATACATGCCTATAATATTTCATTAGAGCTTGAAGCAATTTTTACAACAAAAATACGTTTTTAAAATCCCATCCGGCATCCCTATATTTACCATCCTGGAAATTATACCCTTACTTAGAAGTTTAATATTATTTCTTTCTTTCCAGATATGTGCCCTTGCGAAGCAGATAGACATGACAGAGCGGCAGGTGGAGCGCTGGTGGCGGCTCCGTCGGAGTCAGGACAAACCCTCCACGCTCGTAAAGTTCTGCGAGAACATGTGGAGATGTACCTTCTATTTGTATAATTTTTTGTATGGCTTGTACATATTATGGGACAAAGAATGGCTGTGGAATATAGACTACTGTTATATTGGGTATCCACATCAGGTAAGGGAATTGATTTAGTTTTTTTTTATGGTTGTCAGACTTGGTGTTTGACCACAGCTCACCTGATGTTAAGTGAAGGTGTGGTCGAAGATGGTAAAGCACACCTAGCCTGGAATGCAACTGGCTCTCAAGTGAGGCTGCCGGAACACACCGTTTTTCCGTTTTGTTTGTACTTTTAGGGTGTACATTGGGGTCATTGGGGTTATCATCCCACTAATATTATAAATGTGAAAGTCTGGTTGGATGGATGGATGGATGTTTGTTACTCTTTCACGCAAAAACTACTGAACAGATTTGTATAAAATTTGACATGGAGGTAGCTAAGACCCTAGATTAGAAAGGCTACTTCTTGTCCCGAAAGCATGTAGCGGGTAACACCGCCGGGCGCAGCTAGTATTAAATAAATTCACCTAAAGGTGATACAATGACGGACGGTTTCTCGGAAAGCACCAGCATCATTTCTCTCAAACTTGATCTACTATCGCCATAATTCGTGATACCAAGCAATGAATTATTTGTTGAATTAAAAAAAAAAACATTTTTTTGTGAACAACGTCACAACGAAAATTTCCTGAGCGCTAGCCTGAGATAGATGGTACCTATCGATCAATTCAAATTCAAATTCAAAACATTTATTTTGCAAAACATGGGTACAATTTTCACTGCTGGAATGTGTTGAGGATAATTTTAGATCGCCAAGTTTTAACCATTATGGTATGTAATATTAAATAATATGTAATATTACACAACACTCCTATGAATTGGCAAAATCATTCCCTTGCTCATGTTCAATAAAATATAGTCGAACGTGGTGATTTCATGTTCAATTGAATTATTATTTTTTGTACTTTAGAAACGTAATTTTTGTTTCAGGGTGTGACAAACGACATCTGGTGGTACTACATGGTATCGTCGGCGTTCTACTGGTCACTAACGCTGACGCAGTTTTGGGACGTGCGCCGCAAAGACTTCTGGCAGATGTTCGTGCACCACATCGCCACCATCGCGCTGCTGTCCTTCAGCTGGGTCTGCAACCTGCACCGCATCGGCACGCTCGTCTTGCTGCTCCACGACTGCGCTGATATATTCCTCGATGCGGCGAAAGCGGCCAAATATGCTGACTTCCAAAAACTATGCGATTTCATCTTTGCAGTGATGACACTCTCGTGGATTGCGACGAGATTGGGATTTTATCCGTTTTACATTATTTGGAGGTAGGTGTGAAATTCGTCGTTTGTAATTTACTGGCGCCCAACGTGGTACTGGCTATGGATACATTTTATTTTATTTTCACAAATTAGACCTCAAAAATGTGCTAACCTTCCGGGTGATAGGAAGTGCCCAGTGTGCCTATATACTTATGTAGTCTACACGAAACTTGAAACTTGAAGAAAAGAAAAATACCTTGAAATTTGAAAATATTTGAAATTTTATAGTAGTAGTACTTTTATAGTAATTTGTCGTTTGATTGATTCCAGCACAACAATCCGTGCTCCCATGCTCCTGCCTATGTTCCCCGCCTACTATATATTCAATTCCTTGCTGATACTCTTATTGGTACTTCATCTCGTATGGACATGGCTTATACTGCAAGTTGCACACAAAGCCATCCGCTCTGGACAGGTGAGTTTTCGAAATACCTTCTTTCCTATTTTATGAAAAAAAGGCGACCAAGACACTCTCTGGATGGTTAAGATAAAGCTTTTGCTGTTGTACCAGAACTTTGTATAGTAAAACAAAAATCAGAGCATAGAGAGCAGAGCAAATTGCATACGGAGCGTGTGGGTACTTTAAAATTAAAATTCTGCAACAATGCAATACATACAATGCAATACTACATATGTCTTTATATTCTACAGATTTTTCTTACATTGCGATGGTATCTAATTAATTTTATTACATTAATAAAAAATGAACATTCATTCATTCCTGTCGAGATTTTATCAACAAAGTATTTTGAGACTCTAATTAAATTTCAGATGGAAAGAGACATCAGAAGCTCCAGTTCCGATGTGAGCGACAGCTCGCATCAATCAAACAACAGTACTCCCAGCCGAACAAATAAAAACAAAAAGTAAGTACTTGAAACCATTCTACTGGTAGTTCAGCGATATATATTTATTTCCTTTAGGAACCGGACTTTTAGTAGAAAGTTTCTATAGCCTAGTTGGGAAGAAAGTGTCGCAAGTCTAGTTGGGAAGAAAGTTTCGCAAGTCTAGATGGGACGAAATTTTGGCAAGTCTAGTTGGGAAGAAAGTTTCAGCAGCCTAGTTGGACGACCGTCTGGCTTCCAATCTGGAACTCCTGGGTTAGAATTTCACGGTACGCCGCTCTGTCTTTTCTAAGTAGTGTGCGCATTGCCCCCGAATTCAAATAGTGAATGATAACATCGGTAGGAAAGGTGCTTGTCTAAGAGTTCTTTAAATATTTTTGCGTTATCATGGTCAGCGTGGTAAACTATTGGTAACCTTCTCACAATAAGAAGCCCACACCCAGCAGTGGGACAGTAAAAACAGGGTTGATCAGGCAGGAACCATAATCAACCGTAATAAAAAATATATAAAACCAACAAAATTAATACCGATTTACGCTCCTATTTCGCACTAAAGTTTCTTGTGACAGAATAGCAAAACCTAAAAATTATTACTTTGGAGTATTCTGGAGTATTTGAATTCGTAATTAGGATATTTTGAACTATTAGATTCTTCTAAATTCTGCGTAAAATGGAGAACTGACTACAAGATTTTTTTTCTGTTACGTATACTCATAATAAAAACATTGAAATATTTAGCAACAGGGAAGCATTTCCTTTCTTTGAAAGAGAGACAAACGATCAGTTTGTCTGATAATGAGTGTACAATATATGTAGAAGTGTTGCCAACTAGAAGAGCTGTTTAATTAAGATTCAATCATCGCCAGAGGCAATTTCTTCATGTGAATCTTCTTTTCCAGAGACACATAGGGCCGCGCCCGGCGGCCAGGGCTCCGGCACCGGTCCCGATCGCGCACCCCTAGTCACCCCAGACTCTCATGTCTCCAAGGGAAACAAATTTAATGAACAATCATATGTTATGGCGTCTTTTGATCAAGAGCGAATGAATGAATTTTGAATGAACTAGTGCGTGGATTGATGAACAATGTTTCAAATAATAAATGAATGAACTTTGAAAAGATACTTATGTGACCTTATCAGTTTTTATTGAGTGAACGGATTATCTTCGTATGAATGAACTAGAGTCACCGACAAAAGTTTGATATAAAAAATATGAAATGTAAAAGAAAATTTTATCATAAAAACTCTTTAAGAAGTGAACTAAATTTTGAAACTAATGTGAGTTAGGTTTTATATTACAATGTTTTATTCAGCCTCTACTACTCTTGTGTTATTCACGAGATTCTTTTGATTTAGTAAATACATTTAAGAAAGGGCAGCCAGAAAAATATGCAAAAACATATAGGTATAAATTTGTTATAGTAAAATCAACGAAATATCGCGATTATTTTGTAAAAATATTGTCCATAGAAAATTCTATTTCAAATAAAATATATCAATTAAATTGTAAGATGCTGTCCAAAAATAAAAAATAAACTATGACGCTTATCTTTTTAAATCTTATGACTTCATATCTTAAAGTAGTGTTGTATCATAATATACTTAATAGGTTGTAAAAACTACATTTTACATTAATAGTGTAATATTATTCGATTAAATTAAAACACATTTCTAAAGCTAATAAAACGCTATCCGCCTCTTTGTCTTTCAAGGTCTATTAGTGATTTGAAAATGTTGCTTTTAGTACCACGGTATAAGGCTTAGTTTTCAATGCTACACTTTTATCCAGTCGTATGCAGATGATGGTAAAAATAAAATTATCATTATCTTAATTTTATTCTTTACAAAGTATAATTATGCAAGAAAGTACAACAACAGCTGTCGTAAAAAATTAATACAATAAAATACAATTATACAAAACTGTTAAATTTATAAATTCTAATACAACGCACTAATTTAGTAAATAAGTACTTACGAAAAATATTTATACAAACTACACATTTTGTAGTAAAAAAATATTATTCAAAAATTCATAAATTTAAAAGCACTTAATGTTTAAATTCCATGATAAGCTATGTATCACAGATAGTGGAACCAAAGTATTTTAATTTTACTTCTAGGTATTTACGGATAATGTTGAATTTTTGTTTGTAAATGTTAATGGTGCCCACTTTTTTTTTTTAACTTTAACACCAAATTCGCATTTTAATGTTTACGAATGCTTACTTATGAAAACCGCTGTACTATTTTAGTACAAGCTGGTGTTAGAATTAAGTTTTTGTTTATAGATTTAATTTGGATATCGTTTAGTTTTTGTCGTCTTGAGATTGAAGCGGTGACTTATTCGATTCTTTGTACAGGATGTTTGGCTGAACGATTGCAAAAATATTAGAGAAAAGTTTGGTATGAAATGTTGACCGCCTTGTTAGTTTTTTTTTTACATCAAATAGCGGGCCACTTTTCTCGCATGTCAAACGACCACTGGGCAAAGGTCACCACAGTTTGAACGCTAAAATTAAAACGGCCTCGGGGTCGACCCAGACGAAGGTGGAGTGACGAACTACATCGTCACGATAGTCACTGGACCACCAAAGCCGAAGACCGGGCAGTTTGGAAGGCGGGTAGGGAGGCCTTTGCCCAAAGGTGGGACGTTAGAGGCTGATAAAAAAAATAGATCTACGTTTGGCCACCAACTCGCCTGCTGTAAAACAATTGTGTGGCCGAGGATGGAGCACGCTGATCTAGAAGTAATCTATTCAGTCTAGCTAAGCTTATAGTTTCTTAGCTCATTTGCTTCTTGAGTTGTAGGCATGGGTTCGATTTCCATCCAGGACAAACATTTATATGACGGAAATAGATTTTTTTGTCTGGATGGTTTTAATTTACAAAAAAAAAAATATAATTTTAAATTTATTATGACTGTGTTTCTATAGTACAAGCTTTGCTTACTTTGGGGCTAGATGGAGCCGTGTGAAATGTCCTACAATTTAAAAAGTAAACACCTGAAATAAAAAAAATGTCGGGGTGTGGCTGCGTTGCGAACACGGCCGTGTGCACGTGTACAACACGTGTACATTTTTGAACACTAAGAAGTCCTTTCCGTGTTTCAAGTCCTCACTCAACGTAACTATTCATCATACCTTAATCAATCGATTTCTGTAATTAAATTATCGATGTATATGACAGATACATAGTTAATTGAAATACCAAACTGTATCCCTGATTTGTAATCATTACTTCTCTGAACTGACTTCCACTATCGAAGCAATTTGAAAATACCTATAAACGTCAAATTCAATACAAAGTTGTCTTGCGTTTATCCAAACATTCTGTATAATTATAATTTCGACTTAAGAGTATGTTTACCATGTTGCTAGTTATTTTTGTCATGTAAAAAGAACCACGATTAATCCTTTTTTCGTTTTAGATTATGAATGTTATATATTTATGTCAGTATTGTGTGCTAGATTTGCGGCCAAAGTTAACGTGATTTATGTTCCTGATATAATGAGAGCTAGATTTGAAATACGAAAAATTTAAAGAAATTATTTTAATTAAATAAAAACGAAGTTTAAAGATATTGTTTTATGAAAATTATTTTTCTGGCGATTAGTTAACTTATTTGAAATTGAATGACACTCGTTTTTTATTTAATGATCACCTAAAATATATTACTAAAATCGTGAAAAGTTTTTTTCACCGTTAGCTCGAAAGTCAACGCTTTATGCAAACATTCAATTATTAAAATATAAAATTTTAAACAAATATTGTTACAAGTACATATACTTAAATTTTATATTTTTGTGAAAAGTTCAGTGTTTATAATCGTACATAAATTCTTGTTAGGTTTTTCAAATGTTTATTTAGATAGACAAATTTATTTGTTTGTATTGAATAGGCTCCGAAACTATTGGACCGATTTCAAAAGTTCTTTCACCGTTGGGAAGCTTCACTATCCCGGGTGACATAGGCTACTTTTTATCCCTGTATTCCCACGGGAACGGGAACTACGCGGGTGAAACCGCGAGGCGTCCGCTAGTGTAACATAAAATTGTATATGTCTTCTGTAGTTAGTTATAGTGCCTAAACACGCGTGCATTTATGATTAGATTTATATTGCGAGAAATGATAACAGCAAATAACTTTATACATGGTGCTGTAATGGTGATCGATATAGAATTAAATATACAATAATATCACATAGAGAACGTATAGTATTTAATCGTTTTATCACGGCTTAAAGAAAGTACTTAAAAGTCGTTTTATCGAGCCGTCTAAGCAATATTTACTTGTGTCTATATATAACTGTTGTTTGTTACTTTTAAAAAAATAGTTTAATACAAATGAAAGACTATTATTATAATCGAAACATCGAAGTAGCAGAAAATCCTATCACAAATACAAAATATTTTATTGACAATATTACCTCTGGCGCGTGCTAGGGGCTACAGAAGGGCTAGTAGATATATTGATATGCGATATAAAAATGTATGACATGTGATACAGCGCCACTAGCGGGAGTAAATGGAAACTGTTCTCGCGCTTAGCCACATTGTATTTAGATTGTAATGTATGATACAAGCAAATGTTACAAGTTACAAGTCAAAGTATTGCCTTAGCTACTTGGATGTTTTGATCATAAACTAATATAACTATCAAAAAAGTTATGAATCAATCGAAAAATTATCCATATCATTTAATTAAAGTACATTAATACACTTGAGAGTTAGTATGATATCTAGTTAGTATGCAATCAATTTCACCCAAAGATGCTTAATATTGCTTGAATATATTTAAAGTAAATAATTTTGTATAAGTAAGTACTAAGTATTTCTTATGTAGTCTATTTTACAGACTATACTAAGTATTGTTTCTTTTTATACAGGATGTTTGTGTGCGTTGTAGAGTGGAAAAAGCAACTACTTAAAAAGTTATATTATACTTACCTAGACAATATTTTAAATGTAATCCATTTAAAAAATGAACATCCTGTATAGTATCAGCATTATGTTAGTGTTAATTATTATTATAAAAATACATTATTATTTAGAAATACGAAAAATATTCCAATTTGTTATGTTTTAAAGATGCGTATTAAATATGTGTTTGTAAAAACAGTATTTTGTTTTATTTTCCATATTTTTTTGAGAGTTAAGTTTAATGAGTTTCTTGTTATACAATTTATTAAAAAATATAGTCTATGTCACTCAGATATAATAAACACACAAGAATTGACCTAAAATAAAATAACTTAACTTTTCCATATTTGTCAATTTCCCAACTTAACGTTTTACTACGTGAAAATTCTTCCAGCCTCCAGTATTAATTTCACTTTAGAAAAACGTTTAGTCACTTAAAGCAGTAGTGTGTAAACATTACTGTGTTCCGGTTTAAAGGGTAAGTACTGCAGCTACCGAAATTACAGGAAACTAACCATTGAAAGTCTCAAAGTAATGAGTGCCAAAGCAGCGATGCCCTGGACTTTGTTTTGTTGACAATGTTATGTGTATTACTGCTATGGTCGTGGATAGGCGTTATCTCTTACCATCAGGAGAGCGTATCGTTCGTCTCATTACTTTTACAATAAAAAAAAACTATACTATGCTGTAATAAAGGTACTATTTTTGGCCACAATAACAATCAAAATCAATGGTTTTAGATTTTACAATAAAAATTTTCCTACTTCACATCAGTTTTTTTTATATGTTCCAAGTAATAAATAGTAATCCATAAATTCGACTGTAAAAATAACCTACATTTCGCAACACAAACTCAGATGCAAAATACATGGATACGTGACATACTAGCAAAGCGAAAATAGTAGCGTTTTACACAAATAGCAGTTAAACGCAATATAGGTAGTTACTAAAATTAATAAAAAAATTCACTTCTTTTTACTTTTAATTTTCGTTCACTCTTACTAGAGGCGTTGATCCTTTTTTCATACCATTCAGTATCGAAACTTCCATAATTTTTCTTCAATTTGTAAATTGCTGCATCGGCACGCGCGTTTTGTTGAAAACAATCGAACCTGGAGCTAAACTGTCATATTTCGTACATAATGATATCACAAACATATCTCACGAATGTTTTTTCGCAATTTGTCAGCCTGCACTCTAATAAATAATGAGAAATGTTATGTTTTAAATGGATATATATTAGGTATCACATACCTAGTTAATATATTTGTGTTTTCATTATCACTTATAAATAAATATAGTAAGACATTACACACAACGCCATCTGACCCCAAACTAAGTCAAGTTTGTAGTATGAAAGTCAGATAAAATTGATAGAATACTTAAATACTTTTCTTTTTTGTAAATATGTTCTTATACATTTGTTGTTAAATAGCTAAAGTTTACATCTTGATACTTACAGATTTCTTAAATATCTAATGATTATTATTATTGATTTATTGAATGAAGCAAACATTAAAAATGTAAACATACGGATGAAATATATACAGATTAAAAAAATGTAGCTTGTGTCAGTTCAGATGGTGTAAGGATTTTAACGATACCCCATACTTCCATTTAAAAGTTATGGTGGAATGAATACCTCACATGCAAACATGAATAACCCCTGAAAATATTACACTATTTTTTTAGTTTGTCGTATAAAAAGATAAAAACATACAACATAACTGACCATATGTTTGCCTTACAAGCCAGTGTGCATGGTATTTTCCACACGTTGAAAATGTCTTTTAATTTATTTTCTGGCAACTGTAGTTTATTATTTATTCCTGGTGCGCAAAGCGTCGTGTATTTACAAGATCTATGGAATCAAGCATATTTAACATTAACACTGTTGATTTTCAGATATACATCAAAAAAGTAAGTCAAGCTAATTTTTTTTTTTTTGGTTGACAGGCTAGGTCTTTGGCCACAGCTCACCTGATGTTAAGTGGAGATGGGAAAGCACACCTAGCCTGGAATGGAACTGGCTTTCAAGTGAGGCTGCCGAAGTGGTATTAAGGAAATCAAACAAACAATTTAAGTACTACTAATTAAGATAAATAACAAGGTATAAATAATCAAATTAAATAAAACAAGCAACATTTAAAATAATAAAAAAACTAATTTTTTTAACCATTTCTAAAATATTCAATTTGCCATCTGACCCCAAACTAAGCAAAGCTTGTACTATGGGAGTCAGATAACTGATAGAATACTTAAATACTTTTTTTTTGTAAATACATACTTATAATACATACAGTACACCCAGACACAGAACAAACATTTGGTTTTATATCATTTATATCATAAAATGCTTGTCCTAGGTGGGAATCGAACCCACGCCCCACAGCTCTTGAAGCAGACATGCTACCAATGAGCCAACAGGGCTGTCAATTGAAATCATATTGGTAATGGTTTAGTATTCAGTACCAAAGGTACTCATAAAAATTGGTAAAGGTGGTCGTCATTCCTTCTTCTAGACTGGAGTGGTCACTTAGTCTCCTCTCTGCTAGGGTTAAGGACCTTATTTCTCTTACTTACTTTAAAAAATATATAAATAAAATATGCTATAATAATATATGCTTTAGCATTAAGTCCTCCCTTTGTACATATTTTTCTATAAAGTGTGCAACAAAGAATTAAATAAATAAATAAATAAAATAATCCCACTAGTATAAAAAATGTGAAAATTTGTTACTCTTTCACGCAAAAACTACTGAAAGGATTTGGATGAAATTTGGTATGGCGGTAGCTGACTACGAATTAGCACATAGGCAACTTTTTATCCCGAAAACATGTAGCGGGTAACACCGCGGGGAGCAGCTAGTATCTGATAAATAAGTGGGCCGTTAAAATTTCAGGTATTTCTTTACGCCTCTAGGTAGATTTTTACAAATAAGCGATACGAAATTGAAACCGGTTCTCCACAATGACGTCCTGGAAGAAGCGTATCACAAATCGACAAAATGCAAGAACGTATGTACATTCATTATCTTAAAAATACCTAAACCGTATCAACGCTGGTTTTGTTTTACTTATACGGGGTTTTTTTTTTTTTATGGTTGACAGGCTAGTTGTTTGACCACAGCTCACCTGATGTTAAGTGAAGGTATGGTCGAAGATGGTAAAGCACACCTAGCCTGGAATGAAACTGGCTCTCAAGTGAGGCTGCCGGAACACACCGTTAGATGCTTGGCGGCAGATTTTCAACTTGAGGGTGGTAGCTAGCCAGCCGAGTACTAGAAAGTACCCTACCACCATGCTATGGTTTCCTCACGATGTTTTCCTTCACCGGCAGCTCAAGCTCATTGTTGGGGTTTGAACCCACGCCCTTCGGCATGCGAACCTACCGCGCTAACCACTGAGCTATCATCGCTACAAATCGCTATTAATTATGTTTAATTAAGTCGGATATACCGACTATAGTTTCCGTCACATCTGATGGCCTACTTCAAGGAATCAACGCAAGCGGCATGGTCTTGCTTCACACGAGTGTGTACAAAACCTCGTCAGTTTCCTTAGTAACCTTGTTTTTATAATTAACAAATGTAAAATAAATCTTGTAATAGTTCACATATTAAAACATTTAAATGTAAATAGATGTGTGATTTCCAATAGGCAGCGTATCTCGCCAAACAGTGTGACCTGACGGAGCGGCAGGTGCAGCGCTGGTGGCGGCTCCGGCGCTGTCAGGACAAGCCCTCCACGCTTGGCAAGTTCACAGAGAATATGTGGAAAGGAACATTCATACTGTTCAACTTTTCCTTCGGCCTATACGTTCTCTGGGACAAATACTGGTTCTGGAACATGGAAACCATAACTCAAGGCATACGTTTGGTAATAAACACATAGTATTACCTACTCTAAAAATTTATAGGGTTTTAATTTACATTCTATAACTTTTTGTTTCGCATCAAAGTGATTAAAAACCTATCGTATGACTTCTTGTATTATAAGAATCATGTGTTTACACTGTAACGGATTTGAATGAAATTTGAAATACATATAGCTTAAAACCTAAAATAATATTATACAAACGTAGGCTACTTTTTATCGCAGAAAATGTGAGCGAAGCCTGAAGGTGCTCCCCCACTTGCAGCATTCGCCTGTAATGTAACGTTACAGAACCGAACATTATATGTACAATTTTTTATACAACTTGTAACATCAATCAATTTGTAATTGAGCGTGTCGCCGATGTTACATTACAGGTGAATGCACGTCAGTCAGGGAGGCAGTACTGTAATGTTATGCTAAACATTGAATCTGAAATGTTACATTACAGGCGAACGCTCCAGGTGAGGGAGCACCTTTAGGCGGCGTTAGTTGTTAATTGCTAGCGTATGTTAATAACACGTAGGTACGTGTTATTAAGATACGCTTTGTGGCTTCTGAATACAGAAAACTTTATTGTTCTCAACGTTTGCATTAATTTGTTGCTGACTGAACTTTTCCAGCGCGCCCCGGGTGACATCTGGTGGTACTACATGATATCTACCGGGTTCTACTGGACGCTAACGCTGACGCATTTCTGGGATGTGCGCTGCAAGGACTTTTGGCAAATGTTCGTGCATCACCTCGCTGCCATTGCGCTTCTGCTCTTGAGTTGGTTCGCTAATATGTACAGGTTCGATTTCGTTGCTTCTCTTTGTAATATTCGTTTTACATATACGGATTTTTTTTTTTATGGAGGACAGGCTAGTTGTTTGACCTCAGCTCACCTGATGTTAAGAGAAGGTGTGGTCGAAGATGGTAAAGCACACCTAGCCTGGAATGGAACTGGCTCTCAAGTAAGGCTGCCGGAACACACTGTTAGGTGCTTGGCGGCAGATTTTCAACTTGAGGGTGGTAGCTAGCCAGCCGAGTACTAGAAAGTACCCTACCACCATGCTATGGTTTCCTCACGATGTTTTCCTTCACCGGCAGCTCAAGCTCATTGTTGGGGTTCGAACCCACGCCCTTCGGCATGCGAACCTACCGCGCTAACCACTGAGCTATCATCGCTACATTTCATCACATCATACATTTCTCATGCTTCAATTTTTGGTTTTTGTCACCATCGAAGTTTGTAGTAAAGTCATCACACCACTTTATTAGGGCATGTCTATGTAATATCACGTAAAGAAAATACTTTGTTACAATGAAAAATATGGAAAAAAATCAAAATCTGGATTATGTATCATGCTGTTTGTTGCGGCGTCCATCTCAAACCATGACAGTTTAAACAGACCGCGGTTTTAGCTGGCCGTATTCTAGACTCTTGCCCAGGCACCTGATTCTCCAACGCTATATTTCATACCGAAAACACGTGTAGCGTTTATATAACGTTAGAAACGTATAAAGTTTATTCTGGTAGTTCAATATGAGATACCAACACACTTTTTTTGCATTGACCATATATAATACCGTTCTACGCAAATTTAACCCAAATTCCGACGCGTTAGGTGTTCAAATGGTAATACAGAATAAGAGTCCCGGCAGTCTGTCCAGATTATCTTTAAAAATACTCAGAAACATGTGCCGATTGACAGGATAGGGTCGGTGGTTTTGCTTCTGCACGATTCGTCGGACATCGTCCTAGAGTTGGGTAAAGCGGCCAAATGCGCGCGGCTGCCCGGGATAACGGCTTATTTTGCCTTGTTCGCCATTACCTGGATTATTTCGAGGCTAATCCTGTTCCCGTACTGGGTGCTGACGAGGACTACGTGAGTTTACTTTTGACTTTTATTATTAAAATATCAATTTTACTTTGGTATTTTTTTCTGACATTTAGAAGTACGCCTCGAGGTTCCAAACGCGTTTTTCGGAATAAAAAATAGCCTAAGTATGTGTCAATCCAGGTTATATCTACTTTTCAAATCCGGTTCAGCGTGAAAAAGCAGACAAATTTTCGTTTTTCTAATATTATTGTGATAGATTTGCGTTCGACCACACCCTGCTATCTAAAGACGGAGCACGTTTATCCTGGAATAGTTTCCTATTCTACCTACTATATTTTTTTGTGTCGCTTATTGGTTAGGTACCTACTCTTAATCTTTTCTTTTCCACTCTGTTTAAAAATGGGTGTTTCAGAAATGTTTATGTGCTGAACTAGGTACTGGAATTTGAAAAACTTTCACTAGTTACATGAACGACCCTGCAAGCCACCATTATTTTTTTTTATTATTATATATATACATGAACTTTAAAACTCAGTGTTTTTTGAACATCGGCTGCTTTCAGTGCTCAGGCGTACCTATGCAATATGCCTATAATCCACCTGCTAAACGTGCTGCTGTGGTTTCTCCTGATTCTCCACTTCATCTGGACCTGGATTATATTCCAGGTCGTCTACAAGACTGCCGCTTCGGGGATGGTACTTCTTTTTTGTTTTGTTTTTGATACTATAGTCGGATTATTCGATAAAACCCATTTGATTGTGATAAACAAAAAAACACACACGTCCAACAGATTTCGTGCCAATTGTCACAGATGGCGTTACTTACTGAGCTTATAGCAGAAAACTTTTGTAGAAATAGCAATTCATAGACAGAACTGAAGATCGAAACGGTCAGGCAATTTTATAATCGCTAATACTCAAGTATCAACTTACCTTAACATTTATATAAAAACTGTTTCTGGTCTCACTTGGAGGATTCAGGTGTTATGGGATGCGGAAAAAAATTAATATCTAAGGTAAAAGTATAATGACAATTTTTTGGTGCAAACTGTTCTTCCGTCTTCCCAATACACCCAAAAAATTCAAGTTTATCGTTAAAAAAACATTAGGTAGGATTTAGTAGGGTTAGGTAGGTTTTCAGGTAAGTTGATACTTGAGTAGGTATTAAAAAAATGAACGATTTTTATCGGCTATGTAAGTATGAAACGGGTATTTATTTACTCGAAAAATTTTTTTGGTCAATCTGTTCCACATAAGGTTTAAAGAAACAGGCGCGCGGATTCACGTGACTTGTGAAATTTTTGACACTGCGCTGGCTGAGCTTCGACTGTTGCGTGAATGGGAATCAACCCTTAGTATCTGTTATACATCTTTACCTATATCTCTTTTTGTTCTGCCAACAGGAACCGGGCGATTTAAGAAGTTCTAGTTCAGAAATAGAAGAGACCGATTGTAAACCCAAAAAATATTAATCAGAAGACAGTAATAAATAAAAGTATTTATAAAATCACCAAACATTTATTTCGGAAATACATATATTTTTACCAAGCGACAAAAGTCGGATGCAAAATAGCTAGCTTTATTTTTAACATCAATTTTTAATTAAAATACTATCTAACTACGTACACTAATTTAAATAAATTAAACAAAAATATACAAATGATGTAAGAAGTCTCATGAACGGTTAAACTAGTCTGATAATGGAAACTGGAAGGATTGTAAACAAAAAAAATTTTTTTTTATTAATGTTTTTCTTGTTCTTGAAATAAATCTTGTTGAAATACACTAGTTAAGAGAAAATTGTACAAAATCTACGACAGAGATTAGTAATGCCATTATATTTTTGCTCCTTTAACACAAAATATATTTGGTTTTGTGATTAATTCTATTAAAGAAATCCTTAAAAATATTAATAGATTAAAAAAAGTTTAAACGAGTCGCAAAAAAAACTCGTTTAGCTTTTATTAAACTCAAGTAAAAATAAATGCTATTTAAAAAAAACACTTAAAAATAAAAAAAAAATTGTGAAAATAGACAAAGTTTTAAATAGAAGAAAATGCTCTCATAATAATTAGAGATCAAAATTATGTTTTTGGAAATAATTACACAATTATTATATACTTTTTATTATTTAAGACAACTAACAAATCTTGTAGGTGTGATGTTCTAAAACAATGTTAGGTGTAAATAAATATGATACCAGTACTAACAACCCAATATATATGTCTCCTTGTTATATCTTAGCAGAAATCTTATGTCAGTAACGTAGAAAAAATTAAATTGCTCACACGAGCCGCGAATGACTTTCCACTTGCGAAAACTTGATAAAAATGTCTTTCCCCGCGCGGAAAAGTGACAGTTGTCAAAACTTTTGACAGACGTTTACCCCACTTAACCACTTCAATGACAGGATTGACATAGCAAACAAAACTGAGTGATATCCTCCAACAAATAAAACTCAATTTCAATTGTTAATATCGATACGTTACAGTCACAAATTGTAGAACTGTATTTTCAGTGCAATAAAAACTGCCGATGGGACTTATATTTTGGGTCCTTTTGTACACATTATTTATACATGTAAATTTAAATACAACTGTACCTTAAAATAAAATAATTCGACCAACACGTAATTACTTAGAATTGAATCTACATATAATTTGAAATAACTGTGTAACATATCAAGATAGCGTAATAATTACAAGGAAACTATTACATTTATAGTTAATATTTGTAATCATTAAAAAACGGGGCACGCAAGTTGCAAAATTTTGGCAGAAATTTGAGCCCTATCTATAAGATGTGTTTTAAAAATACATTGGAAAGTGGATAATTAAATTATTAAAGACATTTTTCACGGTAAATAAATATTAGGAATCTAGCATTTCTAAACTTGGTTCAAAACGTTAATAAGTATAGGTTAGATATACGAGTATAAAAATATAACATTATGTAAAGTATGTAGATTTTTTTTTTCATGTTTTGGGCAGAACACTTATTTTTAATATTCCACTATATTTTTTTGCACTGAATAATCTTAGATATTATGTTAATAACAATGAAAGCATATAACATGCGAGTTTTATCTAATGTATAAATAAATATCGTAGGACATTACACACAGCGCCATCTGACCCCAAACTAAGCAAAGCTTGTACTATGGAAGTCAGATACCTGTCACATTATCTGATTATCTATTTATATGTCGCCTTATAAAACTGTAAGCGGAATCCGAGTATGTCGTTTGTTGATAATGCGTAGTGAATTAAGTTATTAGTATTTAGTACCTTTTAAGTTTGTAAAATTGCAATTTTCATACTTAACATATTGAAATAAAAATTGTGAGTCTTGTGGTTAAATGCCCACTAAACGCTGAATCACACTAATCACACTAATATTATAAAGGCAAAAGTATGCGAGTGTGTTTTGCATGTTTGTTACTTTTTCACGCTCAAACGACTGGACCAATTTTGATGAAATTTGGTATGGAGGTAGCCGACACCCTGGATTACAACATAGGCTTGTATGACAATAAATTATGGTTTGTATTTAACATTTTTAATGAAAATTGTGTTCAGTAGAAAGGATGGTGTTTAAGAATTAGTCATTGACATCGGCTTCCCGGATCGTACGCGGGTTTCACAACTGTACACGCGAACTGACAGCGTATCTATATTTTACTACAAGAAATATGAAAAAATTTACCTATACTATAAATAAAGTAACATTCAATTATCCTTAAGAAATCCAATTTTTATTTAATATAAACTATATACATCGGTAACGTATTTGTAATGCGCTTGGTATTGCGGATATCCGACGGTGGGCGATAGGCGACGGTGATTGTTTACCATCAGGCAACCCGTAAGCTTGTTGGCCACCTGTGGCATAATTTTTTTTTATATCATTGTTCTATCTATAATTTCGAAGAACATCCAGTGCACCCTATAAATAATAAATATTATATAACCCGCATTATATCAGGAATAGCATCTTTGTACACTAGAATTTATAATAAGCAACACCGATTACAAATATTTATTAATTATATTAACATTAAAACTACAATAAGAATGCTTATATTCATTTTATACAGACTCTTGGTTTTCAAAGTCAAGATATATTTTTTTTAAACTTAATTTGTAAAATAGCTGACATTACTTTAAATAACCAAGAGTCTACAAGACACAAGTATATTATACATATAAATGACACTTATATAAATCGCCAAGATTATCCCCCTATAAACTACTTAAGTTCTTAATAAGCATCAAAGGCTTTACAAGTTTTTTTTTTTTCGCGTTTATAGAGGTATGACGCCTTGAATATATAAATCGCCAAGATTATCCCCCTATAAACTACTAAAATTCTTGGTAAGCATCCTAAGGCTTTAAAAGTTCTTTTTCGCGTTTATAGAGGTAAGACGCCTTGAATATATAAGTGCGCATAAAATTGACGACTTAACATAAAAATATCAAACTACCCACATTTTATTTCATGACACGAATTCTGTTAATCTCTATTCTAACTACATTCTCACTGATGTTAAACGAGTGCGGCCGTGTTACGTGTGATTGCGTTGAATACACGTGTAATGGTATCTACCAATGTAACAAAAAAACGATACAAGATGAAACCATCACTATTTTTTACAATTCTTAATTTCTTCTTGCCCATCTCTACGATTATTATTAATAATAAACATTCAGTGCTATAATTTAGTTTAGATACACTAAAACTATTCCGATTTCACACTAATACAGAGGCCACTGGCACTGTACTTTAAATTTAAACTAAAAATATTTGTTCTACTATTTCTTTTAAGTGGCAACACTGTTGCAAATGCTGGTACCTTTCATTTCATACTTGTAATACCAAATTTAAGCGTATGAAATAAATTCTAAAGTGGTCCCTGTTTTGAAAACTGATCGACAAACTAGAATCAAGTTAGAGATGTTCCGAAATTGCGATGCAGGGCTCGATGAGAGCCCATAGTATAGAATAATATACAAATTTACAATTTTAAAAAACCGACACCATGACCCTTAGGCCAACTAAACGCACTGCTCCAATGAAACAGCGAGGTTTCGGAGTAATCGCTCTATAAAATAGAGCCAGTGCTCGGAAGCACATCCTAACATGTATTTTCGATCTTAATTTTGTTCACAGTGCAAAAAGCATTTCAGAATTTATATTACGGACTCTTGAACAGACGTTGAACTAATGTTTTATATGAGTAATAAGTACTTATTTAACGTTTGATTTCCATGTCGCATGTTAAGCGAATATTATGATCTACGATGAAGCACGCTTGCCTAGAAAAAAGCGATTTATTCGCGGCTTGAAAACACTCAGATTGTATATATTGAAAAACCCTCTAGAGCAGCGCATTCCACTGGTTGGCGGTTCATATAATCTTTGTAAAAACAAACGTTCTGATTTTTTTTTCTCGAATTTCAAGATACTAAATCACCTTGTTCTATGTGAAAGACAAATTGGATGTTTAAACACTTTATAATTGTTTTGCACGATATACACCATTCGAGGCTCATGATGCATTGCCGTCCGAATTCAGTGTAATTTCAAACATTCTTACTGAACTGATATAGAAATTCTACCTAACTCCATCAACTAATCTATACATTAGCACGGTTTAAGAAATTCCGTATTAAAGATAATTTTATAAGAAAACATACATAATCTCTTTTTCATATTTATAAAAAAATTAATAATATAACTTGAGTCTCACTGGTATTTAAATTTATTTTATTTATGTGACGCACTAATATTTTTAATTTAACTTTTTCCTATTGCTATATTACTATATTTTTTTATTCCCTTGCTATCCTCTATATCATATAATACATATATGCACCGGCACGGATTTCAACGTGTGACCTTGAATGCGCAGCTCAATTTTTTCAGGTTGCGAGACGTTTCGGCGGAGCCAGTCCGTGTTTTTTTTATATCGCGCGATATTATTGCAGTTTGTGAAGTGAATTATGTGTATAAGTCACACTCACGTAACGCGCGGGTAATGTAGGTAGTCAAGAAAGCTAAGTTATTTTGTTGGCGTCTGTACGAATATACATTTATCTCAAAAACTTCGCTCACGACTCGATTTCCGTGCCGGTTATGTGTTAGTTATTAAGTTTCCAATCGAAGACCCTAAATCTACGCGTTAAGCTTAAAGTAACTACATAATCATAACGCAATCTTCTTTACACTAACGTAGGTCGAGGCACCCCACAGTGAAACTGAAGTCAGTAGCGGACTTTTCTGTTCATACACGACAGACGGTGCGTGCAACCGACGTCAGCGAAGGTGGAATGCCGACCTTACTTAAGCATACACACTGAAATATAAACCCTACGTGTTCAAACAGCTCAATTTGAACTAAGCAAAAATGTAAAGCGTTAAAGCGATGACAATGCTCAAATTATGTCATATGAAATTCTACTGTGTGGTCACCAGTTTAGGGTTTAATATTCAGTGTCTTCACCCCATTGATACATTGTTCGGTATTGCAACACTTCATACTTAATTTAAAAAAAAAACTGTATAGAATTGAGATAGCATATTTACAATAATTTTATATTACAATACAAGGAAGCGTATAATATTATTTTGGTCCAAACATAGTACAGAAATTAATTTTTATTGTTTTTTTTTTTTTATATTTTCAGCATCATCAAAAACAAGACAGTATCGATTCGAAACTACCTTCATTTTGATACACTCAACACATACACAAAACATACAAACTTATAGGAGTAATGTGAAAACTAACTATATCGATTGATCTAGAATCTCATCATAAGTCAATTCCTAAAAGCTAAATAAATACATATTCTGCTCGTTAGCAATGAACTATGAGCGAGAGGGACAGAAATAATTCTCATAGTGATGTTCCATCAATTAGTGCTGGCTAAATACTCGACTAGAGGCCTACCAACACTTTCAAAACCATTCCTAAATTAAACTTATGTTATTATATTAAAATGTAATTTAAAAAAAATAATTAAATTCTAAATTGTCCTAAACTAATTCTTGGTACTTTTAAAAGGAAGGTTTTAAGCGCCTTTAACACAATTCAAGGAGTTTTGGCGAGAACGCGGAAAAAGTCGTGTTCGCTTCGTTTTTTTCCAAAACTAGTGTTTTGTCGAGTGTTTATGCATAAAAATGGTCGTCTTTTATTCTTAGTGTCGAATCACAAGCGCGAGTGCGGGAAAATGATATAATGTGGTGAAACATGACTTTTCGTGTTGCTTCCAAAACTCCATCGAAGCTTTATAGTAAAGTCGCCACTACTTTACTAAAAGCATGACTGGACTTGACTGACAAGGTTTCGTGCCTGTAATTTGGTACCTTATGAATAAAACACCAATATTTTAATCCATAAACACTCGAAAAAACACTAGTTTTAGCAATAAAATACAATGGGGCGACAAGACTCTTTCCGCGTTTCTGCCAAAACTTATCAAGAACATATAGTAAGTATTTATAATTTTTTGGACATTTTATACTGCTAATATTTTTTTACATTGACTTCACATTTTAATCAGTGTTTTAAAACTGTTTTAATGATATATTTGAAATGATTTTACGGAATTTGACTTGTAACATTGTTGTTATCAATAACATTACTATATTTGCACAAACTTGTCTCTGACAAGAATTTTAACCAACTGAATTTTAAACCTTTAAGGTGGTTCCATTTCCATACAAAGAAATTTTTGCCATTTATGGATAATTGGAGCATAATTTAACAGTGAAATCACAGCTACTGGCATTTATTTTGGTCCTTATTTGCGGTAAATCGCAATTGCTTGAATAAACAGTAGATTATTAGCAGAAAATCAATTTTACGAATGATTTATGAATTTATAATTTTTGAATAAAACAGTAAATTATGCTAATAATCTACTGTTTTATTCAAGCAATTGTTGCAATTTACCGCAAATAAAGACAAAAATAAATGCCAGTAGCTGTGATTTCACTGTAAAATTATGCTCAATTTGACTATAAATGGCAAAAAATTTATTTGTATGGAAATCGAACCACCTTAAATAATTTGACTATTAAAGAATAATGTATATATACATATTTTAATATAGGTCATTGAACTTATTATGTTTTTGAAATTGCAGTAGGCACTCGTGTGTTGTATTTGTTACCTAGTTTTTTTTCTTTGATGCAGAGTTTATATTCGAGGTAAGGGAAGTGTTTCACATGAAAGATACCGCACCTCCGTTTGATGCAGACGGGTAGACAGGTATATCGGCTTTGTAATTGTTTATCTAAAAATTCAGCTTACCCAGCAATAGTACGTTTCAATCTTCATTCACTGTTGGCTTTGATTCTGAAATAAAAATAAAACGTGTTCAAGTATAAGATCATCTCTTGTAGCCATGATAGCTCAGTGGTTAGTGCGGTCGTTTCGCACGCCGAAGGGCGTGGCCTCAAACCCCAACAATGAGCTTGAGCTACCGGTGTAGGAAAACATCGTGAGGAAACCATAGAATGATGGTAGAGAACTTTCTAGTACTCAACTGGCTAGCTACCACCCTCAAGTTGAAAATCTACCGCATCTAGCGGTACTTTATCATCTTCGACCACGCCGTCACTTAACATAAGGTGAGCTGTGGTCAAACACCTAGCCTGTCAACTGTTAAAAAAAAACTTACTTTTTATTTTTAACCTTAGGTGTGCTGTGATTTGAGTTATGAGGGCTGTCGCTCAACTCGGAACTTGAACTTCGGATATCGCCTTCCATCTGAAATGAGAGAAACATTTGGTTAAATTATTTTATGTTTATTTTATTAATTAATCATACACAACATGAATTACAATCGCAGGAGATACATAATACCCTCCTTCTTTTTATCCTACTCTACCGGACGCCTCGCAGTTTCACCCGCGTAGCTCTCGTTCCCGTGGGAATATAGGGACAAAAAGTAGCCTATGTCATCCGGGGATAGTGTAGCTTCCCAACGGTGAAAGAATTTTTTAAATCAGTCCAGTAGTTTCGGAGCCTATTCAATACAAACAAACAATCAAATCTATAAAAACGGCAAAAAAAATCATGTTTGTTGTATGAAAAGTTAAATATTTATTTAATTTTGATTTCTACCCACGACGGAACGGAGACGGTATATGCGTTTGGGGTGAGAGGATGTTTTCTCTAAAACTACTAGTCCGATTTTGATGCAGTAATATTAATTTCAATTACTTATCAAAATTAGTATTTGCTGTTATAGCGGCAACAGAAATACATCATCTGTGAAAATTTCAACTGTCTAACTATCACGGTTCATGAGATACAACCTGGTGACAGACGGACAGCGGAGTCTTAGTAATAGGGTCCCGTTTCACCCCTTGGATACGAAACCCTAAAAAGACAGAGGTGCGTGCCCTAAACCCAAGACCTCCAGCCTGGAAGCCAGATGGTCTCCCAACTGGGCTGCAGGAACTTCTCCTCGTAATACAAAGGTAGGTACATAATTGTAATCTTGTTTTATGACATTGACGAGTATTTCAAACTTAAAGACTATTGAATTACTAGTCAGTTATTATGATTTTTTTGTCATGTCATTTTATTGTATCGACAATATTTTATATTGACTTGTTTGTATATTGACATACCTTATTTTGACATGTAATCAGTGTTTTAAAACTCATTTAATGACATCTTTAAAATTTTGAAGTGACTTGTAACATTGGTGTTATCGATAAAATATTTACATTTGTAATTCTATCATCATACAGTAAAGACTAAAACTTGAAATGTTTTTTTGGGTTACCTGGCCCGCTTGAATGGTGATGTATGCAATCTGGAGTATCAGCCAGGTCCACACCACGTGGAGAACTAACAGCAAGCAGAGCAGCGAGTTGAAGATGTAGTAGGCGGGGAACATCGGCAGCAGCATGGGCGCGCGGATCGACGTACTGCACACGAGATAAATAATCAGGGGAATATAAACTAATACATAAATAAGGTGTTTTGGAAAATCAAAGGAGCATTTTTTTTTAAATTTCTTAATAGTTGCGCCCCGCGGTGTTATCCGCTCCATGTTTTCGGGATAAAAGGTAGCCTAGGACAGCCCTGTTGGTTCATTGGTAGTATGTCTGCACAAAGAGCTGAAGGGCGTGGGTTCGATTCCCACCCAGGACAAGCATTTTGTGATATAAACAAATGTTTGATCTGTGTCTGGGTGTACTGTATGTATTATAAGTATGTATTTACAAAAAAAAAAGTATTTAAGTATTCTATCAGTTATCTGTTTTCCATAGTACAAGCTTTGCTTAGTTTGGGGTCAGATGGCGCTGTGTGTAATGTCCTATGATATTTATTTATAAATGTGTTAATCCAGGGTCTCAGCTACATCCATCCAAATTTCATCCAAATCCGTTCAGTAGTTTTTGCGTGAAAGAGTAACAAACAATCTATCCATCCAAACTTGCACATTTATAATACTAGCTGCGCCCCGCGGTGTTACCCGCTACATGTTTTCGGGATAAAAGGTAGCCTATGTGTTAATCCAGGGTCTCAGCTACCTCCATACCAATTTTTTTCGGAATATTTCGGCAACTTTATAATAGTGCAGCGTAAAACCAATAGATGGCGCATTCGTTTTGATTGAATCTACGCTTCCTCGTGATGAGACCACGTGACTCCAGTTCAGTGGTACATAAGAGAAAGCTCACCTCCATATGATGTAGAAGGGGTAGATCCCGACGCGGGTGAATATCCAAACCACGATTAGGATGAGGAAAAGCGAGTCGCACGTGCGTTGGTAGTTCGCGTACTTGGCCGCTTTTACAGACTGTAAAAAAAAAACATAAATGTACAGAATTTATCTATACTAATGACTGCTATATTTACATTGTTAATCGAGTTTTGGTTTCCCGTGCGAAGCCGGGGCGAGCTGCTAGTAATTGTAATAAAACTTGTCATAAATATTTAAAATATTAAAGATTCTGTATAGAAAATTACTATTATAAATAGAAGAATTAAATTGCCTATATTTTAACAATTTTTGCATTTTTGTTTTTTCTATTTATTTTATGGATTATTACTAATTATACGTACATTACGTTAATTTAATTTTTTTTTTGCCGCCTTGTGGCTCCTGCCTGCCAAAAGTTTGCCACCGCTGACCTACATTAATAATGTAGAGAATACCTTTTTATTCCGGAATAATGTAACATAAGACACATCTATACCGAATTTCATGTGAATACGTCTCGTAGTAAATTGTTTGATAGTCCCACAGGAACCTAACATTTTCCCGGGATAAAAACTATACGAGTGCTAAATTTCATCTGAATCGGTTCAGCCGTGTTTGCATGATTGAGTAACAACACACAATACACCTTTCACATTTATAAAATTAATAGAATTGATGTCGCGTCAAACCTGGGAGGGATTGGTTCACGGACGGTCACCGCTGGGTGACAAAGTTCAAAATCCTTAGTCACATAATCTGAATTTTCAATGCCACCTTTTTGTAAAAGGTTATCGGTCATTTATCTTAATGTCACATTCCATTCTCACTCGCAATTATTAAAAACAAAACAACAGTAAGTACCTTTACATTGTATAGTTAGTTGTTATTTTACTTGGTGGTAGATCTCCTTAGCAGGAGGTCATCTAGGTAGGTACCACCGCAGTACTAGATATTCTGCCGCCAAACAGTAGTGTGTAAACATTACTGTGTTCCGGTTTAAAGGGTACTGCAGTTAGCGAAATTACTGGGCTGTTGAGACTAACCATCGAAAGTCTCAAAGTAATGAGCACCAAAGCAGTGATGCCCTGGTCTTTTGTAGCGATGATAGCTCAGTGGTTAGCGCGGTAGGTTCGCATGCCGAAGGGCGTGGGTTCAAACCCCAACAATGAGCTTGAGCTGCCGGTGAAGGAAAACATCGTGAGGAAACCATAGCATGGTGGTAGGGTACTTTAGTACTCGGCTGGCTAGCTACCACCCTCAAGTTGAAAATCTGCCGCCAAGCATCTAACGGTGTGTTCCGGCAGCCTCACTTGAGAGCCAGTTCCATTCCAGGCTAGGTGTGCTTTACCATCTTCGACCACACCTTCACTTAACATCAGGTGAGCTGTGGTCAAACAACTAGCCTGTCAACCATAAAAAAAAAAAAAAAAAAAAAATATTACTCAAAGTTCTGTGTATCGCTGCAATGGTCATGGACATGCGTTATCTCTTACCACCAGGAGAGCGTCTCGTTCGACTCATTATTTTTTACTTAAAAAATAAATTGTGATAATTAATCTACTGTTTTATTCAAGCAATTGTGATTTACCGCAAATAAAGACCAAAATAAATGCCAGTAGCTGTGATTTCACTATAAAATTATGCTCTATTTGTCCATAAATGAAAAAAAAATATTTGTATGGAAATCGAACCACCTTAATAGTAGACCGCATCTTCGCTTAATATCAGGCTAGATAGCGGTCAAACGCAAGCCTATAACAGTAATATCCCGCTTTACGTGACCCCGTTACGCGGTTTCGCGAAATTTGAAATTCGTGTTAAAATGTCGTAAAAAACGAGATAGATCAAAATAATATACTACGTTAGTATCCACATTGCACCCATGTGAAACCGGGGCGGGTCGCTAGTATCCTATACAATATGTCCCGCAAAAAGCGGGGTATTACTAAACATAGTTAAAAACTGACTGTGGATCTCTCTGCCGTCGTCTGTTTTTCCCGAGAAGAATGATTTCGGTGTCTTCAAATCCAGAGTAAACAGGTTTTTTCTAGATAAGCGTGCATCATCTTAGACAAAGTCTTATCTTTAAATGTACACACCTCAACAAATATATCAGCGCAGTCGTGGAGCAGCAAGACGAGCGTGCCGATGCGGTGCAGGTTGCAGACCCAGCTGAAGGACAGCAGCGCGATGGTGGCGATGTGGTGCACGAACATCTGCCAGAAGTCCTTGCGTCGCACGTCCCAGAACTGCGTCAGCGTCAGCGACCAGTAGAACGCCGACGACACCATGTAGTACCACCAGATGTCGTTTGTCAAACCCTGAAACAAAAATTACGCCTGTATTTTACCATTTCACAACTTCACAGACACTACATGGCTGTTGAGACACCATCAAATGTCTCAAAGTAGTGAGCGACAAAGCTGCGACACCCTGGATTTTGTTTTGTTACGAGTACCGCTGCAATGTTCATGGATATTTTTTTTTTTTTTTTTAATGTGAAAAATAATGAGACGAACGAGACGCTCTCCTGACGGTAAGAGATAACGCCTGTCCATGACCATTGCAGCGATAAACAGAACTTTGAGTAATAAAACAAAGTCCAGGGCATCGCTGCTTTGGTGCTCATTACTTTGAGACTTTCGATGGTTAGTCTCAACAGCCCAGTAATTTCGCTAGCTGCAGTACCCTTCAAACCGGAACACAGTTATGCTTACACACTACTGCTTGGCGGCAGAATATCTAGTACTGCGTTGGTACCTACCTACACGACCTCCCGCTAAGGAGATCTACCACCAAGTAAATATAATATCAGGACAGCTATTCGTCCGTGTATAGTGTATACATTAAAAAAAGGAGAAAATAATCCATTTACACCGATAATCATGTGGTTTATCAAAGCAGCGTTAGTAGGATCATATTGAATTTGGTTGGATAGGCAGTGCCAGTGCCAAACAGCGAGGTTTCGGAGTAGGTAAACGAAAATACCATCAATGTATAATTTTTGTTGATTTTTTAAAAACCGCTTGATCGATTTCTTTAAAATTTATATGGGAACTCTGGAGTACGATCTACCAAACAAAAAATAAATCAAAATCGATTCATAATTGACATACGAAAAAAAACACAGTCGAATTGAGAACCTCCTCCATTTTGAGTCGGTTAAAAAGACAGATAAACAAGCGACTTTACGTCGGAGCTGAAGGCTTTGCAACGGAGACGTGACCAGTGTCAGCGCCTATTAGCCTCTTAGCGCGCCTGTCGATCGACTCCAGAGCCTCAAGCTAATACTTGGAAGAATCGCCATAGGTGAGAGCGGTACTCCATATACGACCTTACTTAATTGTTACAATTGAATGCTCAACTTTAAAACACGTGAAGTTAATAAATCAATTTCCAAGTAAAAAAATCATAACTTAACTAACCATAAACGTTATACAGTAATTATTTACAGCTTTCAATAAGGCCATTTCGCTATTGAAAAAAATGTTACATCATACTACGAGTATGTCTGGAAAACTGGTTTCAAACCTGTTACATTTGTATAACTATGCCAAACTATCAATGAACTGGTTCTATTTACAACTATTTTCGGCTCGCTGGTCTGTTTGCGTTAATCTAAGAACCGATAAAGCAAGGCAAGACAAGCGTGGTTCGACCGTTGACTGGTCGAAGTGAATCGAATTTAGTTGGCTGAATCGACAATATTTTTGTATGTATTTTTGCTCGACAATAAGTTGTAACCCGGTTGGCAGTTTTGGCAGGAACGCGGAAAGAGTCGTGTCGCCCCATTGTATTTTTCAAAACTAGTGTTTCTTTCGCGTGTTCATACATAGAAATAGTGGTGTTTTATTCATAAAGTACCATATTACAAGCACGAGTGTAGGAAAGTGATATAATGTGGTGAAACATGACTTTTCATGTTCCTTCGAAAACTCCATCGTAGGTTTTTTTATTTTTTTTTTATGGTTGACAGGCTAGTTGTTTGTCCACAGCTCACCTGATGTTAAGTGAAGGTGTGGTCGAAGATGGTAAAGCACACCTAGCCTGGAATGGAACTGGCTCTCAAGTGAGGCTGCCGGAACACGCCGTTAGATGCTTGGCGGCAGATTTTCAACTTGAGGGTGGTAGCTAGCCAGCCGAGTACTAGAAAGTACCCTACCACCATGCTATGGTTTCCTCACGATGTTTTCCTTCACCGGCAGCTTAAGCTCATTGTTGGGGTTTGAACCCACGCCCTTCGGCATGCGAACCTACCGCGCTAACCACTGAGCTATCATTGCTACAAAGGTTATAGTAAAGTCGCCACTACTTTACTAAAGCATGACTGGATTTGACTGACACGGACTGGACTTGATCGGATCATTTTTTTTCGGAGTAATTTACATTCATCTTAATTAATTACACAATAAAAATTAAAAAAAAAAACATACCCATAGAATAAAGTAAAAATATAAATACAAGTCAGTGAACAAAAAAAAATAGACGATTATAAGACAACATGGTATATGTGTCTTTATTTCTAAGCTCCTATAAAAACATAAAAATAAATTAATCAGGCTGCATCAATAGAGGCGTAATAACACAGATAAAATGTTCGATCGAGCGGAATTTGGTCCGTATGCCAATTTCAATAAGTATCATAGAAAAAAAAACAGATTATTCAAAGTGGGTGGAACGTGTATACAATGTTCAAGGTCGGCAGATAGTGAAAATAAATAATTTATCACAGTAAAGGTGTCACCGAGTGTGCGGTCGCGATAATTTTACTCTAAAGTAATTATATTAAATAGTAGACAAATAGATATCACGCCTGTGCGTAATACGTTTTTTTTTTTACACACAGCGCCATCTGAACCCATACTAAGCAGAGCTTGTGTGATGGAAGTTAGATAACTGATAGAATACATAAATACTTGTAATTTTGTAAATACATACTTATGATACATACAGAACACCCAGACACAGAACAAACATTCGTTTATTCACAAAATGTTTTGCCCTGAGTGGGAATCGAACCCACGCCCTACAGCTCTCAAGGCAGATATACTACCAATAAGCCAACGGGGCTGTCTGTTTTTTGTCTTATAAAAGACAAAAACTATACACTGTTTCAATTTATAAAAAAATATATATTGTGCTCAATATCCTAGGTAAAAAAAGCTTGGTTTCAACTTTTTGGGTACAACTTTTATTACGGGCACAATGTTATAGTAAACGTTGACCCTTGACCAAATGTACGGAACAACTATTTTTTTTTCGACGTTCAGAGTTGTGCCTAAAGTAAAAGTTGTCGAAAATTATGACTACAAAGACCTCCTTTCCACATAATACACCGTAAGCTTATAGTCCTATGTAATAGAAACAAAGTGTAATTCATTTAACCGAGATTCTGATATCATTCAGTTATGAATTTTTTTTTATATAAAAGTAATGAGACGAACGAAACGCTCTTCGGATGGTAAGAGATAACGCATGTCCATGACCATTGCAACGGTACCCCGTAACTTTGAATAACAAAACAAACTCCCGGGCATCGTTGCTTTGATGTAATTGTTTTTTTTTCTAGTAATTAAAAAACATTCATCATCATCATCATCATCATTTCAGCCGTAGGACGTCCACTGCTGGACATAGGCTTCCCCCATTGACTTCCACAAAGACCGGTTGGAAGCGGCTCGCAAGCAGCGCGTTCCTGCGGTCTTAACTAGGTCGTCTCTCCACCTTGTGGGTGGACGTCCTAAAAATATTGGTGCATAAGTATTTTATCTGCAATCTTGTTCTCATAGTACAAGCTTTGCTTCGTTCGGGGCTAGATAGAGCCGTTTAAAAAATGTCCTACATGTTTATTTATTCATCTCCCTTCTTCCTGCTGTAATATCATCACAGATTTCCATAATATTCGTAATGCAATAGCGTATGCCTTAGATTAACACAAAAGTTACTTGTTATACTGGAAAATGGTATTGCATTGTTAAAAAAGTCAATGCGAGCAAATACCTATTACTTATCGATCTTGAACAATGGAAATATCTTGGCAACTTGTGAATCGGTTTCTTCTAGGCAAGCGTGCTCCATCGGAGACCGCATAACAGGCCTATCGTCTTTTGATGTTGACTAATGCAATTCGTTATGTACCTATATCTAAATTTATTATTTAATTGACTCAATATGACATTTACATAATATTTTTTGACATCTTAATTTTATTTGACAAATAGTATAATTTTAATTTATTCATTTTTTAATTATTATTTAACCAACTGTATTGAATTCGGTATGTAAAAAAAAAAAGCTTTACTGTTTCCAAAACCATTTCGAAATACATAGTACATTTCTGTACAATATTTTTACGTTTAAAACTCTGTAAACTATGAGGTGGGGTTTATTTTAATAAAAAACATAAATCAAACTTGATTTTCAATTGATGTCTCATGACGTCATCTCTTCGGGCAACTTTCATAGACTGGCAAACCAAAACAAAACTTGTCAATGTCAAGTCAACGGCGATCATAATAATATTTTCAATACACATACGTCGAGTTGTT
The DNA here is from genome assembly GCA_905404145.2 of Biston betularia. Lineage (NCBI taxonomy): Eukaryota > Metazoa > Arthropoda > Insecta > Lepidoptera > Geometridae > Biston > Biston betularia. The sequence goes on from FR989883.1 coordinate 2,304,022, forward strand.
TTTCAGTTTATTGATACAAATATCTGGATTATTTTACTTGAAACGTTATTTGGACTCTTATATCGCTTTTATCACATAAGATTTGTGTACTTTATGTCATGAATTGTAAAAACCGAAGACGTGACAGAATGGCTTTACAGCTTTAGCCTGCCCGATGGGGCAAATTAAAAAAAAACTTGTAAGTTCTGTTGTCAAAGTTAATGAAATGTGTCAAATGTTTTGTTTACTTTTTTGTTTCGTATGGCTAAGGCATATTCTACATATTTAGCCGAACTCATGACGTCATAACTATAAAAAGTTTGAAAACGTATTAGAATTAAACTACCGCATAGAAAGCCAAAATATTCAAATTTGTTTCTTAAAATAAAGTTTACTATCTGTAAAAAATATAAAATAAATAAAAAAAAAACTTTACATACCGAATTGACTTACCTAGTATAACGAAACTCTGTTATGAGGTGAATAGATTATCTGAATCTGAATCTAACAATCGTTTAAAATAGATCATAACATTCATATGACACGTCCCAACTAAGTAGGTACACTTTAACCGATTTATTTTACCAGCATGTAGAAAATAACAGTTATTTTAACGAAGGACGTCTATAACGACCTGTAATGGCCGAGACATACTCAGTGGTGCGTTGAAAAATAATAAACTAATCGTTATGAAGAAAACGTCACGTGAACACGTTTACACTGTATAAAGGAAAGGTATCGAAGTAGAGTTTGTTCTTTTTAGGGTTCCGTACCCAAAGGGTAAAAACGGGGCCCTATTACTGAGACTTCGCTGTCCGTCCGTCTGCCACCAGGCTGTATCTCAAGAACGGTGATAGCTAGACAGTTGAAATTTTTACAGATGATGTATTTCTATTGCCGCTATAACAACAAATACTAAAAATAAAATAAATATAAACCCAAATTTAAAGATTTCTATTCATTGTCACAAAAGTGTCATTGTAAAATTACTACTTACGTACTAAATGGATACGTAATACATACGTCACTATTTCGAAAGCATTTCGTTCGTGAAACTGTAGTTAAAAGAAGTACGATAACAATAAGTACATTCGGGGTCAGTAACGGCACAGTAAAAAAATACTAATACGTAATCTTAGTGAGAAACGTTTTGTATTTTAGGACTAGCGATCATGTCGTACAGATCTTCCTGATCAGAACTGTCCTACTGCCGGAAAAAACCGCAAACAAGAAACTTGGCTTCCATAATGGGAGGCAATTTAGAAACTTGGTGGTAGATTTCCTTAGCAGGAAGTCGTCTGGGTAGGTACCGCCGCAGTACCAGATATTCTGCCGCCAAGCAGTAGTGTGTAAACATTACTGTGTTGCGGTTTGAAGGGTACTGCAGCTAGCGAAATTACTGGGCTGTTGAGACTAACCATCGAAAGTCTCAAAGTAATGAGCGCCAAAGCAGCGATGCCCTGCAGGCGTACCATGAGGTGTTAGAGCAGTTCAGTATAGGCCCTAAACTGAACCGTTTGGCAAATTCGTACCATGAGGTCCTTATAGCAGGACAGATTAGGTCGCCGCCATCTTTGTCCGCCGAAACATAAACATCATCGCAAACTTGTCAGAAAACGGCATTTCGTTCATTCAATTCGTACCATGAGGTGTTATTTGACGTTAGTTGCACCTAAACTGTACCGCCGAGTTGTCAAAATAACGATTCAATAAAAAGTTAATAAATATCGACCGTTTGGTCTGCTTTTATTTAATTTGTGAATTTTCTTGATATTATATCTTTAATAGCCCCATGCCCATGGGAGTTTAAACGTGATGCTGCTTCCTCCCAAAAGCGGCGGGTGTGCTGCCTCAACTGTAGGCGCTTATTGAACCCTAAAGCAATTACTTGATTTCTATGGAGTAATTCCCACAGCTGCTCTAACTGAGCGTAATTTACCCTTCATAAGCGTTCTGAGGGCTGTCTGTAAGAACAATTTTGATTTACAATAACAACAAACTATTCGAAAAAAAACTCATGAAATACATAGGTACATAAGTAATATAAAACTATAAATATACTAACGACATTATTATTGACAATGCCAATAATATAAATTTGTAACCACAAAACAGTTTTGTTTGGTTTATTTCGACCTTTGAGTTATATTATATTATTAGAAATCTAAATTTTTGAGTTTTGGCGGGAACGCGGAAAGAGTCGTGTCGCCCCGTTGTATTTTTTTTTTTCAAAACTTGTGTTTTGACGAGTGTTTATGCATAAAAATGGTGGTGTTTTATTCATAAAGTGCTGAATCACAAGCGCGAGTGTGGGAAAATGATATAATGTGGTGAAACATGACTTTTCGTGTTGCTTCCAAAACTCCATCGAAGCTTTATAGTAAAGTCACCACTACTTTACTAAAGCATGACTGGACTTGACTGACGCGGACTATACTTGACCAAGACCGGACTTTGACTATAACTTTAGCTACGAGGACACTTATTTAAACTTGAAAATATATAAATATTTGACACTGGCAAATGCTAAAACGCAACGCCAAAACCAAAGAAAAAAATCTGAACAACCTTTTTGCTGTCATTCGCAGATGAATAATGAAAAAAAAAGTATTTATTAGGTGTGTTCCGAAACAAAGAGTCGTAATTGTTTCTCTGTTTAGAATAAAGTTTTTTTTTGGAATTTAAGTAAATGATAGGGTAATCGTAAAAATAAAACATGTTAATAATTATGCTGTAGTGCAATATAGTATTAAGTAATATTTCACCTTAAAATATCATATCATTATAAAACATTAAGAAAACCGATACTTCCCGACAATCACAATTTCGGAACAGATTTTTCACACGAGATACAATTATACTTTTGTATAGCGCTGTCCTTTTCTTCGGTAGCGGGACAGTATTGGAGCCAGAGACAAGTATCGTTCGTTCTTTGAAGAGCTAGCGATGCAGTTGCGATCCAATTTTAACATGCTCATGGTATGAAATAAAGCGGGACAGTTTAGGTACCTAAACTGAACTGCCCCGCAATTGGATGGAAACGTAAAACCTCATGGTACGCCTGCTGGACTTTGTTTTGCTACTCAAAGTTCTGTGTATCGCTGCAATGGTCATGGACAGGCGTTATCTCTTACCTTCAGGAGAATGCGTCGTTCGTCTCATTACTTTTACATTAAAAAAAAAGAAACTGACGGTAAAACAATAGGGGAAAAACAGTTTTTGAAACGTTAGGTAAGGACTTGAAACATGGAAACGCGAAGAATTTCTCAGTGTTCAAAAATGTACACGTATTCACGTACACACGGCCGTGTCCAATGTCCATTGCGCAAACTATGTTTTCAATTGCGATTTTTGAATCGAAAAAAATCGAAATCGATCGATCGATTCGATTTCGATTTCAGCAAAATGTTAGTAGGTAATAAAATTTGATGTTTATTTTTTATTTTTATTTATTTTATAGTCATACCAACGAAGCAGCTACTAATACAGTTGATACATATTAAACAAGATTGGCAAAAATATAAGTGCCGCCTCAATTATAGTTATAAACCTCATTTAATAAGACAGTATGCTAAAAATTTTGAAACATAATTAAATTTAACTGAACTATTAGCTAAATTCCACTTGATTTAGCTAAAAGCTAAATCAAGTGGAGCTGGGCAGGACACGTTGCTAGGCGAAGTGATGACAGGTGGAGTAAGGTTGCAACAGAGTGGTGGCCTAGGCAAGGGAAGCGGAGCGTCGGTCGTCCAGCCGCAAGATGGGTCGACGATATCGTCACCGTCGCGGGTCGAACCTGGACCAGATTGGCACAGGACCGAGGCAGATGGCATGCAAAGAGAGAGGCCTATACCCAGCAGTGGGATAAAGAAGGCTGTGGATGATGATGATGATGATTAGCTAAATTGAATTTAAATTAATTATACATTTATGAATTAAGATAAAAACGTTAATATTAATATTAAAGCAGCAATAAATGTTTTAATCATGATGATGTTTTACCATTGTTCTCGGTACGCGTTTACGACCAATTTTCCCGTCAGAAATGAAATCTTAAAACGCACGTCGACATCATTGTAAAAAGTGTTAAAAGTCATATCTAGATAGGTATGTGTTATAATTAAATAAACTATTAAAGAAATCATTGTTTTCTTTTTAAAACAACGCATTATTTTCATACGAATGAATCGTTTCGGCAGCTCAGTCGGACCGTCTGGCTTTCAATCTGGAAGTTGTGGGTTTGAATCCCACAGCACGCACTTCTGTCTTTACTTACATATTGCCGATTACTTCAAACGGTGAATAGAAGGAAACCATCGTAAGGAAATCACATGCCCGAGAATTTTTATTCCGAAAACATGTAGTGGGTAACACTGAACCCCACGGTGTTACCTGCTACATGTTTTCAGGATAAAAAGTAGCCTATATTTTAATCCAGGGTCTCAGCTACCTCCATACCAAATATCATCCAAATCCGTTCAGGAGTTTTTGCGTGAGAGAGTAACAAACATCCATACAAACTTTCACATTTATAATATTATCAAGGGAAAGGGAAACTGGGTCGCCCTGTAGAGCCCTGGAACGATATAGTGGGAACGCGAAAGTTCGAATGTAACAGACTGTTTTCGAGATATGACTGCTTACCCTACTTGTAATTCTTTATTGGGGGCGACAGAAACCTTGACCTTCTTTGATCGTTATTGTTTTGCAACCTATTTTGTTGAAGTTCGCCGTGGGGATAACGTTAGGGGGGGCAAGTGCTGATACAACCATTATTTAGAAATTGGTTATTATATCGCTATCTATAACAATACTACGCTACTGCTTAATTAATAATGCTTAAATCAAGCTCTGAAATAGAACAAGAATAAGAGCTCTCTCGATAGAACATCATCAATGGTAACATTGGTGTTGGGTTTTTGGCGGGAACGCGGGAAAGAGTCTTGTCGCCCCGTTGTATTTTTTTCCAAAACTAGCGTTTTGTTGAGTGTTTATGCATAAAAATGGTGATGTTTTATTCATAAAGTACCGAATTACAAGCGCGAGTGTGGGAAAATTATATAATGTGGTAAAACGTGACTTTTCGTGTTGCTTCCAAAACACCATCGACAGTAAAGTCGCCACTACTTTACTAAAGCATGACTGGACTTGACTGACACGGACTGGACTTTGACTATAACTATAGCTACGAGGCAACTTATTTAACTTATGAAACTTAAAAATATGAAACGCTTGATACTGGCAAATGCTCAAAATGCGACGCCAAAACCAAAGAAAAGAAACATTAGTGTTATCAATAAAATATTTGTATTTGTGTTCTTACCTGATGCGGATATCCTATGTAGCACTGGTCGATGTCCCACAACCATTCTTTGTCCCAGAGCACGAATATGCCAAAGGTAAAGTTGCACAAATAGAATGTGAACTTCCACATGTTTTCGGTGAACTTGACAAGCGTGGAGGGCTTGTCCTGACTGCGGCGGAGCCGCCACCAGCGTTCCACCTGCCGCTCCGTCATGTCTACTTTCTTCGCGATGGCAGCCAGCTAGAACAAAAACATAACGTCATTCAATGTGGAAAATGAGTTCATTAACTGACGAAGACTGAATTTTTTCGAAGACTTATTTTTCATTTTGAAGAAATTCTCAAATTCATATGATTTTTTACCAATATATATATATATTTCGTTCTATTTAAACATATAATTATTTTTTATATGGGTACTACCTATATAGTATACATGTATTATTTTTATTAATTTAATTGTTACAACATCTCCCGTCTTAAGATGTATCGTGTTTTTCATTTTTGGTTGCCTAGAAGAGATCGCTCTTAGCGATAAGGATGCCACTTGTGGTGGCACTAGCTCATAAGATTCTTTTGTTTTCTGTACTTTTTTTTTATTCTTGGTGTGCACAATAAAGAGTTTCTATTTATCTATTTTATACTAAATGTCCGATGTCATAATGAGACAGATAAGTTGACTGCAAAGATTTTATTAAAATTGTGTTTTAAGGTGGTTCTATTTCCATACAATTATTTTTTTTCCATTTATAGACAAATAGATAATAATTTTACAGTGAAATCACAGCTACTGGCATTTATTTTGATCTTTATTTGCGGTAAAACACAATTGCTTGAGTAAAATAGTAGATTATTAGCATATAATCTACTGTTAATTCAAAAACCGTAAATTCATAAATCATTCATAAATTTGATTTTATGCTAATAAATTACTGTTTTATTAAAGCAATTGTGATTTGACCAAAATCAATGCCAGTAGCTGTGATTTTACTGTAAAATTATGCTCCATATGTCCATAAATGGAAAAATTTTGTTTGTATGGAAATCGTAACACCTTAATATAACATAATGTCTGTGTCAAGTAGGTAAATAAATCCCAGGAAACTTAGCATTGTGTTTTTCCATTGTCAATGACAGTATATCTATTTTATGGTCGAGCCATAAACACGTCCAGCGGTCAGAACTAGGTTATAGACCTTCGACTACATTATTTATTTACAAATACAAAATACAAATAATTTACATTGATAGTAAGTCTACAAAAAGTCTATAATAAAAATAATATACATGTTTCTTCCAAGCAAGGCCACGGAATGGAATAAGCTGCCGGCTTCTTTGTTATCTGAGGGATTTAATCTGGATTTTCAATCCTCAAGTATGAATGAATCTCCGAAATGTACATGATTCATATTCGATAATATCGTTTACCATCAAGCGAGTTGGTAGTGAAACGAGGATTTATACGCGTCAAAAAAATACTTCTAAGGTTCCAAACATCTCTTCTCAATTCTCGCTAAAATTTTAAACGAAAGGTTCAATTTGTTTTCTCTTGAAATATAAGTTACATGTACAATAATGTTATTTATGAACGTCAAATACACTAGTTTCGGTAAACTTTTACCAAAATCATTGAAAATTTTAAATGACAAGTAATCTATACTTTTATAAAGAGGAAAGATTTGATCGTTTGTATTGAATACAAACAATTTGTGTTCTGTATGTATTGTAAGTATGTATTTACAAAAACAAAAGTATTTATGTTATCTATCAGTTATCTGACTTCCATCACACAAGCTCTGCTTAGTTTGGGGCCAGATGGCGCTGTGTGTATAGTCCTACGATATTTATTTATTTATTTATTATTAATGGAGAACTATCCGAGCGATTTTAAAAATTCTTTCACCGTTGGGAAGCTACACTATCCCCGGGTGACATATTCCCACGGAAACGTGAACAACGCGAGTGAAACCGCGAGGCGTCATAAAAATAAACAGTTCTACTCTCATTTTGTTTTAAACAGTTTCTTACTTCATAGAAGACAAAACACTACACAATTCGGTATGTCAAGAAAAAAAAAAACTTTACTGTTTCCAAAACCATTTCGAAATAGTACATTTCTGTACAATATTTTTATGTTTAAAACTCTGTAAACTATGAGGTGGGGTTTATTTTAATAAAAAACATAAATCAAACTTGACTTTCAATTGATGTCTCATGACGTCATCTTTTCGGGCAACTTTCATAGACTGGCAAACCAAAACAAAACTAGTCAATGTCAAGTCAACGGCGATCATAATAATATTTTCAATACACATACGTCGAGTTGTTTTTCAGTTTATTGATACAAATATCTGGATTATTTTACTTGAAACGTTATTTGAACTCTGATATCGCTTTTATGACATAAGATTTGTTTACTTTATGTCATGAATCGTAAAAACCGAAGACGTGACAGAATGGCTTCACAGCTTTAGCCTGCCCGATGAGGCAAATTAAAAAAAACTTGTCAGTTCTGTTGTCAAAGTTAATGAAATATGTCAAATGTTTTGTATACTTTTTTGTTTCGTATGGCAAATGCATATTCTACATATTTAGCCGTATTCATGACGTCATAACTATAAAAAGTTTGAAAACGTATTAGAATTAAACTACCGCATAGAAAGCCAAAATATTCAAATTAGTTTCTTAAAATAAAGTTTACTATCAGTAAAAAATATAAAATAAATACAAAAAAAAACTTTACATACCGAATTTAAAAAATGTAAAGGAATGTTTGTATATGTACAGACGTAAACAAAATAATATGTTTATTTATATTGATCAACATTTCCTCACGTGGGTTTTTAATGATCCTCGTGATTACGTGAGACCCTGTAAATGGTTGACATTGCATAACATACCTGTTCATCGACATTTTATTATGGGATTCGTTATTATATAAAACGGTCGTGAAGCGACCTTGAACTAAACGTACGATGGCAACTTACTGCAATAAAATTAAAGTAAAACTTAAATCGCTAATGTAATAAAGAATTATTTTTTATTTTTACGAAATAGGTTCGCGTTTGACCACGCCCTGCCTGATGTTAAGCAGGATGCAGTCTAGGATGAAGCACGCTTACCTAGAAACCTGTTTACTCTAGATTTGAAGACACCTAAATTGTACTTCGCGGCAAAACAGACGCTGGCAGAGAGCTCCACATAAATGAAGTTGTGAAGCTTTTGTTAATAGCTGTAGGATGTAGTACCCGGTTTGTCGCGGTCAAACGGCAATCGACCTGACGGCCTTACATTGGTCCCATAGCGAAGAGGCGGCTGCCTCGTGTGGGATGCAACGTGTGTTCCATCCTCCCAGCGGCGCCTCCGCCACTAGAGACAAACATCTTAAATACGCTTACCCGGTATCAGCGTACGAATTTGTCCGTGGCGTGCCGAAGCTAGGAAATTCGTACGGGATTTGGGTGTCCGTCTGAAGGAGGAACGGACGAGAACAAAGGTCGGGATGGCCGTTCTGGCTGGTTCTTAGCCCAACAGATCTCTCTGGCGATTCAGTGTGGGCCAGTTTTGCGAGGATATTCCATATTCATCGGAATATTCGGATGTTCTAAGCTTGGGGGACTTAAAATAGATTTACCTTGACTTCTTGTTTTAAATACAAACAATATAGATTTATTATATTGACATGTTGTTAATGTATGACGGATTTATTGTTGTAATAAAAAAAAGAAAATACATTTTATTATATCAGTAATCAGTAATATTTATTGGCCATAAATAACAATAATAAAGGCAAGTCACTTGTACAAAAAAACCTTACAATTACACTTTAATGAATGAATACAACTTGAAGTTACAGCATTTAAAACCAAACATTCTTTAAAAATAAATAATAAATAAATATTATAGGACATTACACACAGCGCCATCTGACCCCAAACTAAGCAGAGCTTGTGTGATGGAAGTCAGATAACTGATAGAATACATAAATACTTTTTTTTTGTAAACATACTTATAATACATACAGAACACCCAGACACAGAACAAACATTATTTGTTTATTCACAAAATGCTTGCCCTGAGTGGGAATCGAACCCACGCCCTACAGCTCTCAAGGCAGATATACTACCAATGAGCCAACGGGGCTGTCAAATACTATTTATTTAGGATAACTTACGTTTTTCGTTCTAGGCGCCTGTCGGTAGGCATCTTCAAGTTTGGGGTTGCTGGGGGCCTTTCGTGGCCTTGTGTCCTTAATCCCCAGGGATCTCCCGAATGGTGATAGGAAGTATCTGAAAATTATAATTGTTTTATTATCATAGCATAAACAGGGTAGGGTTTTATAAGATTTGGGGCTTACTGGATCTGTATACTTGTAATGTATTTATAAAAAAGTACACATTTAAGTATTTCGTGCCATATGCGGGGTTCACGACGACGTCTCTTGCGTGGATCTGTTTAGGGAGCTACAGATCTTGCCTTTACCGTGCGAGTTCGTTTACCAGGTAGCCTTGTACACGCATACAAACATAGATAAATTTCAACGCCGGGGCGTCCACAGCATGTTGGATCTTTGCAGTAATAAAAAGAAAGACCAACTAGTAACGCCGCCGTTTGTATTTGTAATCTATCAGTTATCTGACCTCCATTGTACAAGCTTTGCTTAACTTGGGGTCAGATGGAGCTGCATGTAATGTCCTACGATATTTATGTCCTACAATATTTATTTTATTATTATACATTATTATGAACAACTTTTACAGTAGAAACCATCCAGAAACGGAGAAAAAAAAAATTGTTCATTTGAAGAATTTAAATGACCTTAAACAAAGTGTATAGAACAGCTGATTTTTTTTCGTGATTACAAAGTTATTTCCATGATTAAAGTTGTTTGTAATGATTAGTACATCGATTCCCTTTAACTTGGTATACCTCAAGTTTTTAACCCTGTATAACAGTTAAGTTAACAACAGCATTCATGTTACAGCAGCCTAAGATTATCTACTACCAATCTTGAGGTCTTCGAAAGCCATAAAATGTGTACATAATAATAGGATCATTTGATGTGTACCCTCCGCTTGCACCTCTAAAAAGTATAAACACCAGGACATATTAAATTCATACATCACATTTCAATTGTACTAAAGAATAGTTGTGACATTGTCATTTTATCAATCCATAGGCTTTTGATGTGGTTATCGATTAGTAATAAAATTATATGATTCATATCTGATAGAGTAGACGATTGTGGTATTTAATCAATACATTGTAGGTATTCGCGACAATTACGTAGGTTATCCTACATCAGACCACATTTATTGATAAATATAGCACATATAGGGCATGCATACTGAATTTTATAGTTGAAAAATCATATTGCAGTAAGTAATAGATGCATTATGATGGTTTTATTTTGGTGAGACCTTTACCTAGCAATAGGACAATACAGGACAATAAAGAATTTAAGCATGAAAACACTAAGATATATTTAAAAAGGTAAAATATGAAGAAAAACATCTTAGCACCCAAGGTATCACAACCAGATCCATAGCATTGCAGAGATAGGAACCCGTAAATGTACAGTGTCTAAGACTTAGGTACTGTAGACTTAGAGACTTGGGTGTTGGTTTAGTCTATAAATTCACCAGACATAATCTTGTCATGTATAATTTTTTATTATCAATAAAATATAGCTTTTACTTAATTAAAAATGAATGTTGTTGCTTTATTAAATGAAATTAAAAATTGTAACAATATATTACAAATCTATACATACTAATATTATAAAGAGGTAAAGTTTGTGAGGTTGTAGAAGGTAATCTCTGGATCTACTGAACCAATTTTGAAAATTGTTTCACCAAGAAAGCCACATTACTTGTGACTGTCATAGTATATTAAGCCGAAAAATGAAAAGACTTTTCTGTATTGTTATAATTCAATTAAAAAATGAATGTCCAACCGTGCGAGGCTGGGATGGGCCACTAGTATGTCATAGTTTAAACCATGATTGAAATTTCTTAACATTTAATAGTATCAGTGGTGGCGAGGTTTGGTTCATATTTACCTCTACTGCCCATTTTGCCATTCCTACCTATCCAAATTTGACGATTCTACCAATGCTACTCTGGAAACTCTTTCCAGCAAACAATTGTTTGCATGTATAAGATCTGTAAAGCTGTAGGATACACTATTCAAATTAATAGACTATAGGCATCTAACCATAATACATTAATAATCAGCAATATGAATCATAATAATTAATGATACGTAATTATTAACAAGGAAAATGTAAACAAACAAACATTTTATAGATAAATATATGACTCATTGTTTTATACCTGAAACCAGAAACATACTGTGAATTTTAGGTTTTTGAATTTCTAAAAAAATTTTATTCTAGTTTTTCATCGCAATCACTGGCTTGTCAAATTTTATCAAGATGTTAGCTGTGTCAAGGTCATATAATTATAGTAATTTAAAATCTTGAATTTTTCTATGCTATGTTCCAGTTTTAATAAAATAATCATACATGAGTCGAGTTGCGGCTTCTTGCAAATACTTTTCATTTTTCAATTATCAAACACTTCTCTCTCTCTTTCTCATGCTTTCCTCTATATAAAGTCTAAAGTATTTAAAATATTTTTATTTGTATGGGACATGTACATTGTACATACCTAATGTATTTTTTCTTTTTAATGGATAATAAGATCAATTTTGAATGCTTGAGTGGATAGATGGATAGATCTCAATTTATCCATAATGATGCAGTACATGTCTGATGGACTTCAAGGATAAAAAACTTTTTAGTACATATGTTTAGATTTGTTACCTATAGCCTTCTAATCAAGCTAATGTGCCCTAAATAATACTGATTTAAAACTGAAACCTTTAAATGAAATTTTGAATAGATAGTTTATAAACATAAAAAAAAAAAAAATGTAAAATAAAAATCTGTAAATGTAATGTATTGTCTGTAAAATATTATTCTGTAAAAATATATTGTTTGTAATGAAATCAATGTCTGTTGTCAAATAAAGATTTATTATTATTTATACCCAGGATTTCAATTAAATAAATAAATGCTACATTCATTCCTGGTACCATGGGTGATAATGCGAGGTGAAGGTAGTCTATAGTTATCAACAAACCTACAAGAATTAAATGCTTTTAACTACAAAATTATGCCAGTTTAATGGAAAGTAACTATGATCAATGAACCATGAACATTAAAGAACTTGTTAGTTTTTCATTTCGCGTGCATGCTGACGTTTAAATACAGGAAACGGAAGACGTGATTCCTAATCAGGCAAAATGCCGCTAAATAACTTACGCCTACGCGCCGATGAGGCGATCAATTAAAAGTTATTGCATGGGAGCTTGAATAGTAATTTTTACATACTTAGCGATTATTTACGATTTTAAAATGAAAATTCGATATCAGGTAAGCAAATGCCTATTCAGGTGATACAGTTATCACAGGTTATGTAGGTTATCGTATCGCCTACAAGGGAACGCGTTTTAATCTATGAAATTAATTGAATCATCGTACTTACTTGTCTAAAGCCCATCGTACCACCATAATCACCAGCGCTAACGGTATGGGGTAAAAAACGTGCGTGTGGTCAGTGTATGTCACCGATTTATCCGGCCCTGGTTTGATGTCTTCCCATGTTGTATTAGGCGGCAACCAAATATCTTCACTCCAAAATTTATCGACAAATTGCCACAACATTTTTGGCACTTAATTTTTACAGAACTCGTAACTACAATTAGGTACTAATTAAATAAATACGAGAAGGCGTACAGCCGACCTAAAACACCCCCAAAAGAGAATGAACATTAACGGTAATGGTATGAATGAACGAACGAAGCCAAAGAAATCTCGTCTAAAATGACATTGACAGTTACAAAATGTTGCTATTAGTCAAAAATTAAGATGACATCTTTTTTTTTTCTTTAGTTTTAGCGTCGCATTTTCAGTATTTGCTACTTCTGCAATATTATGCATGGACTACATTTAGTAACTACATACTTGAATTTTTTTTAAGTAGGTATAATTAGTTTGTAGTACGTAAGGCTGACTATACAGGGTTAGAGCCTGTTGTGCCGAATGACGGATATTGTATTTACCATTATGGCAATTTTTACTATAAGCAAAACTGAAAATATAAGAAAAGAAAAAACCTATCCGTTTTGAGACTTCACGTAAACTACTATAGTTTACGTATTGTAGTTGATCAAGGTTCAGTGACCTTTTCCCTAAGTAACTTGAAATCGTGATAAGAGATGTGCCCATAGTTAAGTTGTCCATAACAATAAGTACAAAGACCCTTTCGACTTAATATAACGCAAGCCGAAGATCGGGCATATTGTTCCTTAATGGAATGTTCATAATGAAAATGGTATACTTAATAGGAAGTTTCTACCAAGGTTTCGATAAAAATAAAACCCAACTTTTCAGAAACTGTACATTTTTTATTTGAATACACACCTAGACTTAAGTCCAAAATGTTGAATTAATAAGTACCTAAGTATATGATAAAGCTAAATCACTTAGCTGTAAATAACTAAACCATTTGCTATATAGCAAAAATTGTGTCCAATCTACATGTCATATATCTAGTAGGTATCACTTCACAAGAGCGTCTTTTACACTTTTTCAATGACACCACAACAAATGCAAAATCGTTTTTAACACGATAACAGTATATTACTTGAATAAAAATCATTCAGCGATGTATCACTTTACGAAGAGGCGTAGTTCAGATCACGTTCATTAGATCAGTCTGAGTCGGTGCGGTCAGACTGTGCGCGCGTTTGTTAAAGAATATTGAGGTTGATCCGTCGGTCGTGGATGGTATCCATGTGTCGCGTCTTGACGGCACGCTGTGCGTCGAAGGGCGTGCGGAACGCTACGCGCGCGTCTCCCGTGGGCTGCCCGCGCTCGTTGTACCGCCGGATCACGTCGTCTTGCGTCAGTTCGAACTCTGAGAAGAACTGCATGATCTCGTCGATAGTGGCGCGGAATGGCACGTTTTCCATGGAGACGACGCAGCCTGGAGCGCCGAAGTCCTCCAGTGCCGCATCATGGTCGTCCGGGCCGCTAGTCCCTCGACCGCCGTTTTCGTACCCGCCGCGGCCTCGCCCACGGCCGCGCGGCTCGTAGCCGCCTCGCGAGCCGCGGTCATATCCACCCCGACCGCGGTAGCCGCGCCCCGACGAGTCAAACCCGCCGCGGCCGTTGAACCCGCCACGGTCGAATCCGCCCCGGCCGCGGAAGCCCCGACCGGAGTCAAAGCCGCGGCCGTTGAAACCACCGCGTGGCACCTGCGGTTCGTAAAAGTGCGACGGTGGGCCTGGGGGCCCTTCTTGCACGGGAGTGTCGGTTGGCTTGGGCCCCTCTAGTGCCTCCTCGACGACGGAACGTGGCACAATGTCGACGGTGACGCGACAGCCCTCAAGGTTGGTACCGTGCTTGCCGGCGGCGAGGCGAGCCTCCTGCGTCGAGCGGAACTCGCAGAAACAGTCGCCGGATGGCAGGCCGGCCGCGTCCAGCATGAGGTGTATGCGCGCGGGCACAGCACCTGTGTCCGATAGGAAACCGACAATGGTGCGGTCAGTGGCGTCGCGTGGCAGCCCTTTCATCAGCACGCAGTCGAGCGGCTCGTCCTCCAGGTCGCGGCCCCGTTCCGGCTGCTTTTTCATTGGGCCCATTTGCTCCATGTGGACGGGAAACTGCGGCCGATTGGCCCAGTTGGAGGCAGCCGTGCGCGGGTCGATGTTGCTCGGTCCCGGGAATCCCCCAAATTGCGGTCCCGGGAACTGCCCGCCTGTTGGGAAGCCCTGGCCCTGCGGATTGAATGTCGGATTCTGTCCACCTGGGAAGTTTTGCCCAAACGGCACAAAGAAGGGCGCCGATTGAGGCCCCTGCGCCGGCACGGCAGCCCCCTGGGGCGGGCCGGCGTCGAACCGGCGCTGGCGCGGATCTCGCGGCGCCGTGTCCACCGGGAGCTCCTCCTGCGGTCGGCTAAGTATATCGTTCTTAGGGGTTAGTGTTATCTTTTCCTTTTCGAAATCTTCATCCGACATCGGCGCAATGGTCGGATGCCGCCTGTTGAAGGCGATTCTCTCCTTTCTCTCGTACGCCAACCTGGCATCGTCCGCTTTCGCGAACTGTACTAGTGCCATCTTGGAGCGCGTGACGCGGCAGTCGCTGAGCGTGATGGAGAGCAGCGAAAAGTCGTTGAAAGCCTTGATAATATCATGTTCCTTGACGTAGTGCGGCATATCGGTGAGCTTAAGCACAGTATAGGAGGGCCGCGGAAGTAAGTGCTCCTGTATATCGGAGATCACCACGACGCTGTCCTCTGTGTCATTGTCGTCGCGGTACGGCAGGAACGAGTCGACGGCCGCCTCATACGTCTCATCGTCTATACTTTCGACGATCACCGACGCCCCTTTTAGGTCGTTGCTCTTGCGCTGCAGTGCGAGCTGCTTGGAGCGGCCTTCGGTAAATTTGACGAATATGTTTCCGGAGCGTCGGCCCGAGTTGTCGTTGATCATCTTGATGCCGTGCTTGTCGATCATGAAGGGGAAGAAGCGGCGCACGTCGCCGTAGCTCGTGTGGGTGGGAGCGTTCCGGACGGCGACGCAAGAGTCCTGCGTCGGTTCCTCGAACCGCGACCGCCGCTCACGTTGGAAGGCTGGCCCGCGGCTTATCCCGCCGCGCCCGCTACTTACAGCTGGCTGCTTACCACCATTGTAATCGCCTTGGAACGCGTTTGGGTTTCGTTTCTTGGCGAGCTCCTGCATTTTGTTGAACGCATTGGATATTGAAGGCTCGCTAAAGCGAGGAGAGTTTTGTGGCGAGGGAATGTTCTGCACCGCATTAGCTTGCAACATCTGGTGCAGTTGTGGCGGCAGGTTTGCGGAATTGCCAAAGGAGTTCATCTGATTGATCTGCGGAATGTCGCGGTTGGGGCTTTCCTTCTCCAGCGAGTGGCTGGGTGACTTCCGGCGATCGCGGGAACGCCGCGACGGGGACCTATCTCTGGAACGACTGCGGTTATTTCTGTCGCGCTTGCGTCTACCATCTCTGCTGCGACTGCGGTCCCTCCGTCTGCGTTCCCTAGACCGAGACCTATCCCTTCGTTCTCGCTTCCTATCTTTTCTTTCACGTTCGCGTGATCGAGATCGGGAGCGTGAACGACGTCTGTCTTTTTCCCTTCGTTTGTTTTCTATTTTTTCTTCATCTTTCTCGTCTTCAGGGTTGGAGTTTTCGTTGGGGCTCACGTGTGAAGACGGAAGTTCTATAACGGCGGGTTGGGGGATTTCTTGTGGGTTTCCCAGCCCGGGGATGCCAAAGTTGTTCAGAGAGTTATTACTGAGAGCTGCTGAGAATGGAGTAATGACAGCTGGTAAAGCGGGGGCCGGTGGTGCGACGGGGATTACCGGCGTCGGTATCTGGGCCGGAGGGGGAACCACAATGGGTGCGGGCGCTAGGCTCAGCAAAGGCACAGTCTGACGCGCTGCTTCGATGACCTTATGCATCTCGGAGCGAGAGCTGAGGTGCAGTTTTACTTGGATCTCCTTGATCTTGCCGCCGTCGAGCATCATTGCCTGACGAGCGTCCTCGTCCGTACTGTAACAATGGAGAAAGACGTGAGGATATTGCATATCACTTCCTAAGTAACGCTTTCATTAAATATATACAGGGTGGAAACTATGGCAACATTAATTTCAAAAACGTTTAATTTTTTTTATAACTAGGTCAGTACTTGATTATAAAAAAAATAGTACCTACCTACGTAAATCAAGCCACTAATAAAAGGCGATTAGTAAACCACCTACTGTCTGCATAGGTATCTTACTTAATAAGGTAATACTTTTGTAGTTAGTAGTTCTATGTCTACCTGCTCACTAATTGTATATTCCATTCTAAAAATCCACTGTTTCTTTCATTTCGACGATTAGACAAAATGCATACAGGGCTATAAGTAGATATAAGCTTTAGGTGTACTGAGGCGAAAGGTTCTAGTAATCGTTGTAAACAACTTTTACTACGGGCACAACTCTGAAATCGCAAAGAAAAATTTTCTGTCGTTGACTTTTCTATCGAGCAGTTGATCATTTATCGCGATTTTAAACTTGTAGTAGGTACCTTACCATAGAAAAAGTTTTTCAAGTGAAAACATTGACCCGCTTTCAGCTTATCGTTAGTAAGTACACCCAAAGCATAATTATAATCCTGCATAAATGTTCATTCGGTTACGGAACAAAAGTGTTTTTTTGATAAGTAGGTACCTACCTGCCTGCAATTCACTTTTATTTCAACTGAAAATTGAATTATCTTAAAAACAACCTAACTTTACTTATAGAGATTAAAAATATAAAGTTTATACATACGTACTGTAATTGACTAGATAATTTAATAGCTAATTACTACAGCAGTTATCTATTACCATCGAAAAAGCATCTGAGCCTCGATCACGAAAATTTTTCGAATTCGTGTCGTAAAGGTATCGAGTCCTCGATAGCATACAGCGCTGTACAAATCTCATACAAATTTCTGTCGATGTCGACACGAATACTTTTTCGCAAGTTGTTCGTGATCGAGGCTCTGGTTTATCTCACAAGTTCTTACTATAGAAAAACGAAACGGGAATACGCTCTAATAATATTTTATTAATGCACACGCCATTTACGAGAATAAGATGTTAGTGTACCTATTTTTGATGTCTTAAAGCCTTTCTAGTATTATAGACTATGCAAGCCTAAATTCGGCCAGGGCGTCGAGCATGTATCTAAATATTTTGACGTGAATAAGTTTTTAAATATGATTCCATAGTAGGTATATCCATAGAGGGAGGCAATTCAGAAAACTGATTATAACAAAATCGGAGAATAGTTTTGTGTTGCAACCTGTTACATACTTTTTTTTATAGTTGATAAACAAGGTGTTTGACCACAGCTCACCTGATCTTAAGTGACGGTGTGGTCGAAGATGGACCTAACTATGGTACTTACATGGAAAATTTTATGATACCTACCTAAAATATTAACTTTTCGTTGAGTGAGGACTTGATACACTGAAATCCGAAGTAGTACCTACTTCTTCGTTTTCAAAAATGTACACGCCTCGTTTTTTCAGGGGAGCTAAGCATAACTTAAAATTATATAACACAGGTTTCCTAATGTAGTGTGTAAACACTGCCTTTGCTTAAAACCGTAAATTCTAGCGGTCGTCGGTCACGGCTGTTTTTTTTAAATGTAAAAAGTAATGAGACGAACGAGGCGCTCTCCTGATGGTAAGAGATAACGCCTGTCCATGACCATTGCAGCGATACACAGAACTTTGAGTAATAAAACAAAGTCCAGGGCATCGCTGCTTTGGCGCTCAGTAGGTACTTTGATAATGGGATAAATACAGTAAAGTACTCAGGTAGGTACATTTTTAAGACAACGAGGGGTGATATTCGTAGGTACATATATGCTTAACGTATGTATCTTCCTATAAGGTATCAGTGGCATCGTAGCTCCGTAACGGCTCAACAA
Organism: Biston betularia; assembly: GCA_905404145.2. Lineage (NCBI taxonomy): Eukaryota > Metazoa > Arthropoda > Insecta > Lepidoptera > Geometridae > Biston > Biston betularia. The sequence goes on from FR989883.1 coordinate 2,322,856, forward strand.
GTTTATTTTCGCTAACAGTCATTACCTACTTAGTTAAATTTAAATCCACTGTTGTAATTGAAACGAATGTTAAGCGGAAAGAAACTAAATATATACCTTGAATATTCACAATAAACTTCCGCAAAGTAACGCCTGAATCAATCAATTATTTGATTTTACTTTTAAAAAATAATAGATGTTATAAATATCCTAGGACATCATTTAGCCCCAAACTAACCAAATAATGATACTTTTTTGTAAATATATACATAATAGAGCACCCAGCCACGAACCCACACCCTACAGCTCTTGAAGCAGATATTATACCAAATGAGCTAACAGGGCAGTCAAAGCTGCAGTTTTCTTTGAAAGATGACTTGATAGTGTTCTTAGCTATGATTAGTAAAATCTATTCAACCGTTTGAAGATTTTATCAGCTTTTTTATAGTCAAATGGACGTGAGTACCTATTGCATACAGGATAGTCGAAATTTGTTATTCTGTTAGTTGTCTGGGTATTTAAAAGTTTCATTTCTGTTACACGGTTTATTGGGTTTAGTTATTTCTTGCCTACAAAGTATTTACCTTCATTGTGCTGGTCTCACAGCGAGAGTTAGAACGCATGTTGGTCTGTGCGTATATACCTATATGGTGGAAATTCCCCACGCACAAAAGCCTTAGTCGTTCTTTTTCACATTTTAACTATATGCATAGTAAGAATAGAATACAGAAGAAACAAGTTTCTTCTTGGTAAGCGTGCTTCATCCTAGAGGTCGAAAACAAACTTTGTGTACAAAAGTTGACAATGCTAATGATTGCTAATGATTAGCAAAATATTTTGTACCTAAGAAATTCGGTTCGTGGTCACATAATGTTAATGATACCTACGGTATAGGTTATAGAACATATCATTAACATAAAGAAACATTTCTTTATGTTAATGATATGTTCTATAACCTATACCGTAGGTAAATGCAAACCGAATTATGCACTATTTCAAAGAAAGTTTTGCAAATACATGACATATTAGTTACGTTTGTGCGTATTGGTACTTAAAGTTTCGGTCATTAAATCGTTAGGTAATTAATTGCTGAATGTAGGTACGTACCTACATGGAAATATTTAAGTACTCATTAGCAAAGCGCCACAAAATAATTATTCAAGGTCGGCAACGTATTTGTTGTGCCCCCGGTATTGCAGATATCTATAGGCGACGGTGATTGCAACCCGTCAGCTTGATTGCCAACTGTGGCATAAAAAAAAATAATTGCGTAGGTAAAGTACATAAATAGGCTTCAAAAAAAATGTTGTGTAGTGGTAGGTCAGTTAGAATAAAATCAACAAGATATATCACAGTCCATTGCTGGGGTAACAACTACGATATTTTTAAAAAAATGTTGTGTAGTGGTAGGTCAGTTAGAATAAAATCAACAAGATATATCACAGTCCATTGCTGGGGTAACAACTACGATATTTTTTTTATGTCTCGCTGGACATTTTCTTCTTTTTTAAAAATATGTCACTGTTCATCAGAGACATCGGGAATAAACGAATATGAGACTCCTATAAAGTAGATACTACTAGTTGTATTATTCCAAACAAATACATGACAAGATCGCAAAGCATGTTATGGCGACGGATGTCCATGTTCGGCTTCGATGGGCCCTGGTCTCTAGCTGTCCACTCCTCACAATACTTGTATTTCGAGATCATCAGTAGCTAGTCAATCGGGAATTAGTTTATAATAATCATCGTTGCATAGTTGCTAGTTTATCAGATTCATTTCAGAGCATGTATTTCAGACTACATGGTGTAATTCTTCCATGCTCATTCTTCTATCAAACAGTCAGAAGCTCGAAAAAACGACATCGTTTCATGGTCAGAAACTCGAAGGAAACGATTTCATTCCACGGTCATTATGCGGACCATAAAAAAAAAAAAAAACAAACGGCAAACGCAAGCCACTATGGCTCTAGCACGGTTTCTCAATCTTAAAGCTCCACGTACCTACCCCTATTACACTTTCAGACAATGGCAGAAACACCTTTTATAAAACTGACCATAGATAGAACAGATGAGATATTTTATAAAAAAATATACAAAATAGCAGATAGGTAGGTATGTCAAATTTTCGTAAATTAAATTATAATATAAGAATTTTTCGCAATCGGAGTCGATTTTCAATTTTAACTTAAATTCAGATTCAATGCTTAGTCAATTCCTATATTTCGTATATTTTTATGACATAGATCACGTTTGGCCACAAACTCGCTTGATGAAAAGCGACGGTGCGGCCGAGGATGGAGCACGCTGATCTAGAAGAAATCTATTCACTATAGCTTTAAAAACCAAATTGTACTTAGTCCACAGGAAACAAAATAGCCAGCAATCAGTTTCTTTCATGGGCCACACGCATCAAGAAAGTATGCCTAAAAAGAAAGTCTTTATAGAATTTAGTGAACCTGCCGCCATTACGTGAATTATATCGCGTACCTACCCATGATCAACTGGCGTACCTACCTCAAGTGGTACCTACGCTTACCCCACTTTGAGAAACCATGCTCTAGCACATTAATTTACGAGAATTAGGTACGTGAACGATAGTCAAATAAAAAAGCAGATATTATTTACTGTTACTAGGAGCTGTCGTCCCAATCTCCATACATCATGCTATCGTTTACGTAGTAAGTAAATATTGCAAATTGATATGTTAGCCAGATTTTCAAAGATACTTAGTTTCATCTTTAGGGAAATAACCACTCAGGAAGTGCATCATTTAGCAGTTTGTATAATAAACGTTTGTATTACACTATGGCTTTTTAGAGTTGGAGAACATTTTACACAGCCCCAAACTAAGCAAAGCTATAGGTAGCTACTATACTATGGTATGGGTTCAGATAACTGATATAATACTTATATACTTTTTTTTTGTAAATACATACTTATAATAAATACGGAGCACACAGACAGAATATATGTACCTACATTGACATATTTAAAAATTACAGAAATATCCAATTTACAAATAACCTATCAACTAATTTAAAGGAAATTAAAATTACAAAAGTGTATTGAAGTTAAATTGCTCTGAAAAGTTTTTTCCTTAATTAGGTAGGTATAGCTATTTTATTCGTAGTCGGGTTATAGATTTTTTAAACTCTTCAGCTTATTCACGCTGTAGGTACTTGTTTGGTCTACAGTTGTTTTTTTTTTCATGTAAAGATATCCAACCGAACGAAACTATCGACGCCTGTCCTTAGATGGCCTAAGTAAAATTACTAAAGCATAGTTTCAAATAAAAATACAGTAGAGCTTGGATAGTCCGTACCAAAGCTAATCCGAACAGCCTGACACCACCGCATGTAGCCGCCACCGCTCTCTCATCGCGACGCCGCTGATGTACACCTTCAGTAACAAGAACTCAAATGACGTGTACATGTACAGGCTACACTAGACTAAGCTAATATGGCCTGTCGTTTTAAAAAAAATGTATCTACGTCAATTGAGGGATAAAGCTTTATTTTGGTCAATAAATAGAACCCGCCAGACTATGAATGATTCATTTATGGCAAAGTAAACTTAATTATTTTTTTCCGAAACCGAATGCTCCATGGTTTGGATTATCGAGGTTCTACTGTAGAAATAAATATTGAAGGACAGATGGCGGTGGGGCACACAGCGCCACCTATCCTAAAACTAAACAAAGCTTGTTCTATTGGAACCAAATAATCTTACAATACCTACATACACACTCCCGGACATAAAACAAAACATCATAATAATATGCTCGTTACATGTTTGGTCTGGAGGAGAATCAAACCGACGACGATAAGTCAGCAGAGCAGTCACATCCCTTAGAAAAGAGGTTTGTACCCGTAAAAAAACATTTGTATTACATATTTCAGTTATTACGCGGCAACGGTTACCGCTACAAAAGCGAGTAGGTAAATCAATCACTAATTTCATCTCACAAATATTTTTTAATCACGAATGACCACCAACTGGTGAATATTATAAATGCGAAAGTTTATGTGTGCATGATTGTTACTTTATGTCTTCAGCTTACCTAGGACGAAATTATAGTTTCTACCAAACCTACCTAATTATAACACAGGTTAAGTACTTTTTATTCCCTCCACATTTTAGAAGCGCTTCCTATGGCAGAATTGAGTCCAATCACATTATTTACAGTAATATTTCCGCACCACACATACTTAGACACTGTTCTTTTTTGTTTTGAGATACTTAAAACATAGATACTTGTTCAGAAATATAGGATTAGGTTTCATTAAAGTACAAAGATTTTTACAAGGTACTTTGGAGTTATGAAAAGTTATGTTTTTTGCAAGCTTGCTCTTTTGACTGCTCCCGTACCTTAATTTATGTGACGACCGTAGATGACTATTTAGGATTATTTTTACACAATACCTATAATGTTTTTACAAACTTGAGACCTAGTATCTAATATACACATGTGCCAAGGCCGAAGAAAGAAAAAAACAGTGGTAGTTATTCTTTGCTAAATAACAGACCCTAGACACGGCATCTATAAATAGACCAGATGGGCTAGCATTAAAAAAATACCTAAATAGGTTAGTGTTTGACCACACCCTACCTGATGTTAAGTAGTAGATACCTACTGCGGTCTGAGATAGAGCACGCTTACCTAGATGCTTATTTATTCTAGATTTGAAGATACTTATTTATTCTAGATTTGAAGATACTTATATTGTACCTTACTTGGAACACAGACTCCGGCAATTCCACAACCCGCTGTACAATTACAAAGTGTGGAATCAAATCGTCACACCCTAGAGGATGCAAAATGCATAGCATACCGATTTCTGACATAAATCTATACAGAAAATGTATAAAAGTGAGACAACGGCCTTTTCTGCAAAATTCTTCCATTGACGCGGACAATAATCCAATTACAGAAAATACATTTTTCTGAACTATAAGTAACAGTGACTCACGCGTGTACTTATACCACGACCGAAGCCACGCGATTTTACTAGTCGTTTGACCAGCTTCCACCAGGAAGTCAGACCTTTACTTGGACTTTTCATGTTTTAAGTTTTTGGCGGAAACGCAGAAATAGCATGTTACATCAATTTTTCAAAACTTTTGTTAAGAAAAAATAATGAATATAAATAAAAAAGCCAAATATTACGCATGACTGAGACAACGTCTTTCAGTATTGTTTTCTAAAGTACGTAGAAGTTCCTAGTAGTCACCACTACTTGGACATAGCCCGCACTTGATTTACTTTAACATGAGACGAGAGAGAATCGAAAAACTTGATACTAGCAGAATGCACAAAGTGCAAAATATTAGAAAAAAAGAACGACCAAGTACCGAATTCATCTTTTCTGTGTAGCTCGTACAAGCACCTTGCTGCAGCTACTTTTGCGACCGGCGTTTGTTTCGGTTTCAGTGTCATTAGGGCCAGAGTAGAGGTATACAATCAACAAATGAATAAATATAGGTACCTACTTAGTAGCTAGATGAAACTCATTCAAAAATATTTTTGAACACGTTTCCGTTTACGTAGGTAACAAAAAAAAGTATGTATTCTTTCCGCATTCTATCGGGACGAATTAAAGCTTTAGCGGCGACGAAGCGAAAATAGCTCAACGAGTGCGTTGAAATCTTTTGTACAAAAAAGTTATGCTCAAAAAGGTCAGATTCCTTTTTTATACTGTTGAAAGCAGGGTTGTAGTTATCTCCACCATAATGAGCCTACCCATTAAAAATTCTTGGGGCGTTTCCGCTTGGCTGCGGGAACGCTTTCGCCCTCGTCCACAGCCCCAACAGCGCTGTTCCCCTAGGACTTCCCCGCTAAAGATGGAGCGGAGGAGCCTTTTTTTCAGGAGCGCAAAGAAATACCGCGCGCGTTGCCTAATTTCAATCTTACCTTACTTTTTCGCTTATATAGAAAGTTCATTATGAAAGTAAATGTTTCGATCAACAAACCTGAGCCGATTCACGACATGAACTTATACTTGGTGGTAGATCTCCTTAGCAGGTCGTCTAGGTAGGTACCACCACAATACCAGATATTCTACCGCCAAGCAGTAGCGTGTAAACATTACTGTTTTGGTTTCTAAGGTACCTACTGCAGCTAGCGAAATTACAAGGCTATTGAGAGTAACTATTGAAAGTCGCTAATTAACGATACTCTGGACTTTGAGTAACAAAATATTGTTACTCAAAGTTCTGTGTATTGCTACAATGGATATGGGCATGCGTTATCTCTTATTATTTTTACATTTTATAAAAACTTCGCTAGAAATGTGCAAGGTCTTTCTATATTGCCTATGTAGGTACCTAAGGAAAACGCTCCCGAAAATGAAGACAAGATTTTAAAAAACACGCATCGATATCACCAAGACAATAATATTATTTTTTTATTTTTTTTTTATTTTAGCGTTGTAAAAAAGATACTCGTATCAGTTGATGCTAAAGTTTAAGGGCGCGCGGTTCATTGGTCTCTAGCGAGCAAATTTTTTTAATCGTGTAGTACCTATTAATAATCACCAGCTCCATCAGCTGTCTTTTTTTTGAGACCACAGAATTATAGCTTAGGAAGTTTTAAATTTGCATAGACGTTAGTTGTTGTTAATGGTGGCAAGTAATCATACCACTACGGACAATGCGATAGTCCTTCCTGATGGAGGACTTTTTATATATTGTAGGACAATAAAAAGGTAAAGGTAATTTTTTTTTTTTTTATATTGTAGGACATTATACAAACAAACTAAGCAAAGCTTGTACTATGGAAGTCAGATAACTGAATATAATAATTAAATACTTTTTTCTGTATATACATACTTATAATAAATACAGAACACCCAGACACAAAACAAACATTAATGCATATAACACAAAATGTTTGTCCAGGGTGGGAATCGAACCCACGCCCTTCAGCTCTTTGAAGTAGACATACTCCTCATCTAATATATATATTTATAAGTGCACATACACATTTATATCCGAACACAAAATAAAAAACGGGACAAGATTGAGTTTGACTTCCGCGTTGAGGATTCCGTAAGAAGTAGGTATTTAGATAGCGTCATCCATTACGATATTATGTTGAGTCCAGGAGATTTTTACTGAAATCAGGGTTTTAAGGTGAGCTGGGGTCAAACACCTAACATGTCAACAGTAAAAAAACTCTTGAACATGACGCCCTAACGAAAAGTATGCATATCTATAAGAATGAAGAAAGTGATGCTGGAAGTGATCGCTATGCTATAGGTATTACTTCTAGTGGGAACAATAAAAGATCTTACATAAAAACTTTTTGACTATAGCAGAGTGGAGGCGATAAGTCCTGTACTGACGTATCTACTACCGTTTGGGGTGTCTTGTGCATTGTCATGACTCAAAAATTTTGACAAAAACTTAGACAGGTGATTATCCAAGTATTACAGAGTGAAGTTCATAGGTTCCTTTTGCGGTACGGAACCCTAAAAATTGAGCACCAACTAAAATAGTGCATGTTTCTTAATAAGCATTGTTACATACAAGTCCAAATAATAGAACGATTAGGCAGTGGCGTAACGTGGGTCTGCGAATAGGCGACTAGATGCGAGGAACAAATCCGTTATCTATCTGACGAAGCCAAGTACTAAACACAATTACGCATCAGTACACTGAGAATTAGGTCTGAAACTCATTTGCCGTAACCGAAGATTCAGTGCAAAGTATAATCCTTTCTAAATACATTGGCGAAGTACCCAAAATTACATGATGTTAACAATTGAAAAAATCTAATTGAATTTGACAAATGCAGCAGAACACAATACTATGTTATGAATAGTAATTTTAAATACATCTGCAATTACGAAGATCGATCGTACCTTACGGTACTCTCGGTATTGAGCAGGTTCTGTCAAAATGTTCATCGATATTTTGATTTGTATTTCTTAAAAATATTAGCTAGCAAGGAACATTTTCCGACCAAAGTTATGTCGTTATGTCTTGTTTATGAGGATTAAGTTTCCGCAGTAATAGTGAATACAAAGTTTTAAAAAAGCGATCAAGTTTTAATCCTTATCAAATGCAAAGATTAAAAAAAAAAATTTTTGACGTGACGTTATTCTCAGCCTTTATAATAATAAACAGTACCTACCACGACTTAGTGTACTAATTCTATGAACCACAAGTCAGTAAAAATGTATCTTCCATGGACGGTATCCTCCATTTATAATAACACAGATTTTGTAAGGCTGAACTGGGGTGTTTATTTAGTGAAGTCATTCATCCTTTTCCTAAAAGAGTCAATGGACATAATTAGTAACGTATTGTACCAGACTTAGTAAAACATGGCAAGAACTATTGACAATTGGGTAGTTGACGGCATCGGTGCGACGTTTAGGTAGGTATAACTTTTCTGCGACTTTACCTACTAATAGGAAAAAAAAACCTATCGTTACATTCCTGGTGTCAGTGGTGGCTGCTCAGTATATAGTTCAGATGACATGCGTGTTGCAGCGCTCATTCAATCCAAGCTCTTTGCTATCATCATACGGTGGCTTGCTTTCAAAAGTGAACTCTCGTTTCCACCAGATTCCAAAACCTATAATACTGTCCCGCCAGTGATGAATATAAGGCAGTTAGCCTTAGAAGTCACGCAGTTCAAGTGTTCTGACCGTTTGATCACCAAGAAGCCAGCAGACTATGCGGATGTGTAGGTAGCGCCGGCTGTGACCAGTCAGTGTCATTGTGCTGTTTGTTAGAAACGTGCTGATTTGTCAGTTTTTTACACAATCAAGTATTTGATCCACGACGCGCTGTGCAATACAATAATTCTTTTAGGATGCCGATGCGGCTAGCGTGCCATTTCAGCACATCGGGGATCTAATAGTCACAAATTGACTGCTTTGCGCTGACGATGCAGAGCACTTTCAACAGCTGGTTGTCTGGTTAACAAACGGATGGACCTGGTTGCCTAATAATCACTATTGTCCAAGTCTAAGTTCACACTGAATTTGCTATAGCTGATGTCTGCATTGTTTTAATGTATACTACGAAAAATATTATTTTTGAATCGTACCTAAAATCTTAATAAGCTAAGGTAGCTTATAGGTTCTTTTGTTGTCTGTACTTTTTTCTGTTTATGGTGTGCATAATAAAGAGATTTATCTATTTAAGAAAATAATGCCTAGTCCACTAAGAGGGGGTTACGATTAAAAGCTATAGGGTTTATAAGTTTGATTTTCAATATCCCGTCTCATTTTCGAAATCTTTCCAAGTCCAAATTAGCATTTTAGATTTTATCGTGTGCCTAATTACAACATAGAAGATTCATGACACGTTTATAAATATGCTATTAGCGTTGACGGTACAGACGCCAATTAAAAGTCACTGATAATGCTGTTTATGACTTCTAAAATAGCTACGTTGATTATATTTCCAACACAACGACAGAACCCTGTCTTAACTTCAATATAAGACGTTTGAGGCGTTATTCCAAAGGTCAAAACACAAAGATATCAGCGCAGCAATCGTATCCAGAATTAAAAACTTAGCGTCCTACTAGCGTACTCACAAGCGCTAGAAGTGCGAGCCCCACATAAAGAGATCGTCTCTGTAGTAATTTCTCTGTGCAAGTTAAACCTGCAATGATATACATGATTTCATTCCAGTCTCAGCGTTCTATTTTTACGAAACTCAGCGTTCCCCACATCCATTTGCTGCCTGCCAGTCGTCTTCGAGAATACAAATTTGATATGTACCTACAGCTACACTAAATACAAGTACCTAATCATTTTCAAGAGATTCTGTAAACTCCAAGCAACAGTATATAGTTCTCCATAATCGGTTTAAGGAAAACATATTTAAAGGATAACCATGTACGCAAGGGACTAATGAAGTAAGTCTGATGCAGGCGATACCTAAATGACCATACGATGACGACCGCTAATAGAAAGACTGAATCATTGTAAAAAGCATTCCCTTCGTCAATACCCTATGAAATAAATAATACATTTTATACATACACGAGTCTTAATTAACTAACACAGTAGATGTTAGGCCTTATACACCGTTATATTGTAGATGTTTGTAGAAACAGCACCATTCAAAGAGTCTGCAGGTCTGACACCTAAGAGTAGACATTGTTGGCACAACCTACAAGAATTAATACTTCTTACCAAATTGCAAAGATGACTTTTGTGCCCAGTATGTTTTAAAGGGTCATTTGTTAACTTTTGATAACTGCCACGCTCATATGGGAATAGGATATGGGAGCGACAGAGAGAAAAATAATTTCCATCGCTTCATAATCAATTATAAGATAGAAGATTCAAAGATCACTAAAGGATAATTATAGGACATATTATTGATTCAATTTTTAAGAGCCAGTGTTTAGAATAATAAAATAGGAGAACCCTATTTAATTTTAGCAAACAAATAACTACAGCTTTCTTTGAGGCAGTGTAAAAGTTAAAAAAAAAAAATTATAACTAAAAATAATTTATAAATAGAAAACCAGATTAAACTTAAAAGCTAATAGACTTACCAATATTGTGAAATCAATTGTTCTTCAGGGCAACATCGAACAGCTAGCTATTATCGAATGGTAAATAGATATAAAAAGCTTCAAAACCCATACAAACCAGTAGAGGTGGATAGTGAAGTCGTATCACCTCTAATTTGAATATCATAATCCAAAGAGTCTCCATGCAGCTGTCCCATTATTTAAAGTATCTTTGTAACTTATCAGTTCTACCAGATCTAACATTTAAAACTAAGCTTGTATGTGGATGATTTTGTCTCAAGGTGACGAGCATAGAGTGAGTAGCCTAAGAAACTGAGGAAGTTTTGCTTGAATTGTAGTTAAACTGAACTGGCTATTATATTACTAGAAAGTAGCAGATAATACCTGGTTTGTTACAGCTAACAGCTAAAGCTGATTTTTTGTATTCATTTAGACTTAATGTAAAGATTTTAATTCAGCATTTAAATATGCAAGCAGCCGAGTGATAAAACAATGAAATCATTCATTTAATGATAACTGCAACAGGCCCATAAAATGTCGAAATCTATCATTCAGAGTCACAATGTACGGAACATTTGATTTATTGATTTGAATTTGAGGTTACTTCTTTGAGATCCTAAATATATGTGCCCTGCAATTTCACTAACAGTGAGGACCAGAGAAGAAATTCAATGACATTTGTAAATATAACGATTTGCAAACTATCAGTATGATGGAATATCTCCTGTCAGTAAGTTAGGTCTATTCCAGCCGTGCAATGTTAAGGCCTGATGCAGTAGTAACTGGTTGTTCTAAATTGTTATTTTGCCTGCTGTCACAAACTCTGAGACCACATAATTTGGGCAATTTACAAAGCATAACATGTATGTAGAAGTTATGGCCATCATAAATTACCCAAAATATGTATAATGGTCTCAGCATGTCTTGGACAAGTATTGGGGTTTCATATATTTTGGACTTTTCAACATTTTGTAGCAGGTTTAAACACAGAAGTGTTGTTTGTCTTTTATTAATATAGTTAAATATAATGTATAGTCTAAAATAAATAAATAAACTTAAAGCTATATAGACAGTCTTATTTTGTGTTTATAATAAAGTCCTTAAATAATTTATAGCATATATTTCATTCATATATGAATTAAGAAAACATAGCTGACTAATCATTGGGAAAGAACTTTTTACAGAAAAATAATTAGAACTTTAAGTAGTTTGAGTTATGGATAATTTGGTTTCCTAAAATCACCTATACCAAAAACTACTTTTCATTCTATCCTGTGTTCTTTGACATTCATTGCACTTTCCAAAAAGTGAAAATGTACTGTTGAATACTGTCAATATTTTTCAGATATTTAACCAGGAGTATTTGAAGTTTACGCATAGCTACCTGAACGCAATGAAAGCATCGCCAAGTTCGCCTCCTACGATGTGCACACCACCTTCAGGAATGGAGAGCCCGCGAAAGAAATTCCTAATGTCCAGGGCATTCGCCGACCACGGGAGGTTCTGCAGTCTAATGATGACACTCATGGTTGCGCTTGATGTATCTATAAAAGAGAAACAGCCCTTCCATTTTATGATATACTCAGGTTATTCTAAATGCAGAATGACAATTGACACATTGTATAAAAGTAATACTGTATAATAGCTATACCTGCCGATTGCTAAGAATGTACCTACATAGTATTTTTCATTTATGTAAGCGGTTATGACATATCCAAAATGTCAGATGTCATATAAATGAGTAGAATAATAGTCATGTATGATAAAAGTCTATTACCAAAAAACAAAATGTAATAACCAAATAATAAATTTTTTGCTATTTACCGACACAATAATTTAATATGCTTCATTTTATACATTAAAAAGATATATTCATTTGCAATAACATGAGTATGTATATAATAGTGATAAAAATATTAACTATCTACTAGTATTAGAATGCACATAATCAGCAATGTGTTATAAAACAAAGCATTGATTTCACATGCAATTCTTTTGCCGTAAGAGCTTAGAGAGCCTGTATATCAAAACAAGAAAAGGCCAAGTAATACAAGATGTTAGATTGATATTATACATCCAAGCTTTTTGTGATATTACTGATTGGCTGTTGGTCTATCTTAATCCTAATAAAAAAAATATCATAATTAATAAATCTATCAACAACTGATTCTAAGGAGAATAATTTGTTTTTGTTGTAATGAGAGGTTATCTGTAAACTAATAAAACAGCATCATTGAGAGTGATTTTAAGTTTATTTATTAATATTTTACTGCTAAATTCTCATTTTAAGTGTCTAAGCCCTCCCACTCTTAAGCCAACACTTGGGGGAAATTCCTAAGTATACCCACAGTGATACCATTAGTTGCCAAGAAATTTAATCTACTTTCATATCTTTACAATCTATACTTATGAAACATGTTCAAAGGATCTGTGTGGTTTCATAAAAAAATATATATATTTTACAGAAGATAACAACCTGATATCAGTCAGTGAGGTAGTTAAACAATGTGTATTCTTGTCCTTACTGTAAACTAATTAATGTACCTACATATCTGCCTAGCAAAATTCTAGATTTTCTAATAATAAATAATTAACATTAACATCACCAAGTTTACATGAGTAAGACAAGTTATTATCGGTATAATAGAAACGAACATTAAAAACAGTTGAAGAGATATTTGTCCATTGTTTACAACAAATAATACACTGTAAAGACAGACGAAGGTACGTTTAATTCCGCTTTGACCGTCAGCCTTACATACAGCAAGCCGTCTAACGCGCTACTCTAATAAATACCTTTGTTATTCATAGAAAGTTTTGCTGCAGGTAGGTAATTGTAAGACTGTAAGTATATTATATCTAAATACGCTACCTAGATATCACCATGTTGGGTTTTAGTCGATAGGCTAAAGCGTGTTTTTTTTTGTTACATCATGAACTTCAATAACCTAACTAATTGCATTATTTTTAGTACAGTATTTGTTTCATAAAAAAACGTAATCAGAACAAAATATGTAATCAATCTGGATGTTGTTATTTTTATAATAATAACACTTCGACGAGCAAAGAAAGTTGAAATGGCGCCCTACTTGGTCAATGTAATGCTCGACAATTTTTTCACCGACTTACCCTATTACGCTAAAACGGCACCGTTAATCACTAGTTTATATAAAGTAGAGCATTTTTATACTATAAAATCACAAATAACGTTTATACACAAGAGAATTCCCAAAATCATACAAATTCTGTGAATTCTTTACCACGCAACACAATGACAAATTGTCAATGAAACAAAATGGCGAACTTGCGATGGCGAACCGATTGCTTGGATTGGAATACGAATGGGGTGGGGATTGTCTATTGGCGGGCTAGATAGCAGACGGCAGACACGGCCGTGAAATTTGTTTTTTTATAGTCTATGGTATTTAATTCGCCTGCCGTTATTTTCTCGCTTGGTTTAGTGTACATTGATTCAAATTATTATTTATTTGTTAATTTTTTAGTGGGCACTATATAAGTAAAACACTGTTTATGTATGAATTTACTTAAGCATTCGAAAAACACGAGTCTTGGAAAGTAATACAGTGGAGCAACACAACTTTTTTCCATATTCCCGCCAAAACTACAAATGTAACTCATTAAAATAATATGTAATTGATAAATCGAAACTTAACATGTCTTTAAAAACAATGTTATTTTTATTAATATGATGTATTCTGCGGAGAACCATTTCAGCATAAAACTATAGAATTCATTTTTGTATTCCTCGGGCTCATATTCGTTACTACATTTTATTCGAGACACAAGCAACACTACTTGCTTCGTTGATGCTACATAAGGACACACCTACGCATAGGTCCACATGCTTTTTTAACTTTAATAGTACTCGTGGGAGGTCTTATTCTTTATTAAAGTCGGCTCGATTGTACACAACTGATATAGGTATTGCAATATTTGTATGACATTATAACATTAGCGATTTTTTAAGATTTTGGAGTTTTTGAATTATTTTGGACCATACAAATACAAATACAAATCATTTATTAATAACACCAAAATTACAGGTCATTTTTCCATTCATATTTGAAAATATCAAAATCATAACATATATCAAAACAATAAAAATGCAAATGAAGTAATATGTCACATATAAAATAATTATGTCAATACAATTAAATGTCAATAAAAACAAAAATATTATAATTACTACATACTATTACAATTACTACTAATAGGTTTATGCACATGTTTTAGATTTAGAAATTAACACATTACAGCGACAGGATTTTATTGCGTGTCCACTAAAATGCACTCTTTGTTTGTAAAGTATTTCTATACTTTCAATTATTTTATGATAAATCTATTAAGTCAAAGTTCCACAAAATAAATAAGAATCTTTGTAATAAGAATAGTAATAATACATCTTAGAGACTCCCGCTCTACTCTCGCTAGACGGTTGGGTCAAGGGCCAGCTTCAAAAGGCAGTGATCCTTGACACGGCGCGCATTGTGAGGAGGTTTCTCACGTTGCACTGCAGCCCTAACCACCGGCAGCTTGAGCCCTGCCCCGCTGCCGGCGGCACCCTAGTTTTTATATTATTTATGTTTTATATTTAATGTAAAAAATTCAAAAATTAAGAGAAAAAATAAATATCTATAATAGTAATAATAAAGTAGTAACAATAACTTTACTAGAAGCTTAGAAGTTGTACAGAGTTTTAGAAGCTACACGAAATGCCATGTTAAACTACTATGTTCCTCTTTTCCACAATATCATAGACGTGATTCAGTACAAATTAAACATCATTATTCATATAAACACGCAAAAAACACAAACTTTGTCAAAATAATAATAAAATGCATCGACTCGTTTCTTCCGTCTTCCCGCCAAAACTTCCTTTCTAATTTATCTGTAATTGGCTTTTACTGTCACTTTGTCAGTCACGCCTCCGTCACCTTTGCCGCTACTGTCATGATTATGTTTGTACATGTACACTCATTCTTTTCATTCATTCGTTGTCGGTCATTGCTTGCTTGTCCCTTTAATTTTGTCATATTTCCAAAAAATGCAAAAAAGCTGAAAATATTGCACATTTCACGAAGAAAACACGATTATTCAATCGCGATTGAGGATTAAAAGTAAGTTGATATCTTATTAATTATTAAAATAGATTTAATTTGTCAGTCTACTAATACTTGCCCGATTACATTGAAACTGTAAATAAATTCAATTTCAATCATTACAGGCTTTTAAATACTGTGCTTATAATATTAGTAACTGTTCCGTGGTTTGAACATCGCTTAGGTATTTTTAAATGTTCAGAAGTTTACCATTAACCTTCAATGCAAAACCTAATTGAAAATTGTAAGGATTCTCAGTCAGTAATCAATAGATACCTACGTATTTTGGAATAAAACTATTTTTTTTGCTTGTTACTGTGTAAATATTCAAAGGTTACAAAAGATATCACCTTAAATTATTAACCCAAACAAAATAAATAATAACCTACCAGTACAAAAGTTAAACTTATTCCAAGAAAATAATATTTATTCAAAGGTCAATGTCCTACATGGTTTTTGGCCATCTAGATTTTTGTGATACTATTATAGTGTTACACATTTAGCAGCTCAATAAACGTGCCCCTGCAAATATTTAAGTTTTCTAAAAATAAAAATTAGTAAATATTAATTCAATTTTCAAATAAAGCAGACCAGCTTACCACCATTACTATTACACTATTATTATTCACTTTTGAGTAATTTTATTACAAAATTCTTGGTAAGCATTCAGCATCTTGGAATTTCAGGTACAGCCCGCAAGAACCAACCACAAAAAAAACTAATTACAAAATATAATAATAACTTAACTATTGCTCAACAGTAGTGTAGGTACTGTTAGTTTTTCAGTGATTTAGGTAATTTTAACAAGCAGACTTAACTGGCCATCTAACAAAGTATCGAAATAAGAGATTTATATACGTAAGAGTATAGAGTACTATCACATACAGAATAGTTTTAGTGAGTGTATGTAAAAGTGGGATAAATGTGTGAGAGGTATCCTGGATATCTGTTCGGTGGGACTCCTGTCAGTAGCTGGGACAGGAGCTTTAATACTTTGGAAAATGTGAGTATGAACATAATGTAGTATGCTAATTGGTTGAGTATTTATCATTCAGGGATTCCCAAACAATGTTGAGTTTATAGTGTACTTTGAAGTGTAGTATTTTCATATACAGCTATGTATGAAATGACTAAGATACATTATTACTGAGTATTTTTAAGCATGTAACTGAAATATATGATTGCATAATGTATATGACAAAACAAGCAAACCTTATGTCAAACTTGTTATTGCATTGTTTCCGATGTCCACGCTACAATTTTTGTCTTCGTTCATTAAAAAAGCAAGGGTATCTTGTGGTGCCCCCGCTTGATCCCCATGCACTTTGAGAACCCCTGACTTAGCTGCTGTGATATTATTGTTTATTAAATTTATTGTTTGGAGTAGTGGATATAATTTTTTGATAGTTAGAAAGGTAAATTTTTGGTAATTTTTTCCTTCACAGAGCTTTTGGAGTTGCCTTTTTTTTTGATTATAACTAGCTGTGCCCTGCGGGTTCACTTGCGTTTTCTGTAATTATAAGTAGATTGTGTGTTAATCTTGAGTATAAGCTACCATTCTAACTTTTATCCAATTCCATTAAGATGTCAGCTTAAAGGAGTAACAATTCGTGAAACTTTTATATTTACGTTATTAGTGGGATTTTTACTGTATTGTGAATTATTGAAGGGGTTTTTACTATAGATTTCGTAGTACATACTGAAGTCAGGTAATTAGAATATTGATTTTTTTGTGATTAGTTACCTCGTTTTAACAATTTTAAGGATAGCATACCTAGGTATGTATGTATGATACTGCTTTTGATGTCCTGTTTCGATATAGGCAGTCATTCTATGAAAACTTTGTAGAGCATGTTTTGTAATGTAATTCCTAATGTTAATAAGAAAAGTGTATACAAGAAAGGCTTTTTTTAAAATGAATAACTTTTTAATTAATAATTAAAATTATGGTAAATAATTAATTAATTATTGATTAATAATTAATATCTAGCTGTGTCAAACTTAGTACAATTATTACTGTAAATTCTATAGTAAAGATAAATAATAATACAGCCAAGTACCAGTTTCGCTTGCATTGACCCTTCAATACTTAATTCAGTTACACTTGATTGGTTGAAGTTATTTACTTATTTTAACTTCTTAGTAGTTCCAGGGCATTTTAACTTTTTGCATAATTTTTTCTTTTAAGTTGTATTAAGAATGACCTCATAGATTTTACTTTACATCTAGTTGGCGGCAAACCAACAGTTTTTGTTATTTGTTTCTGGGAGCATGTGTTTTTCATAATTGCCTTTATTTCAATGCATTTCCTTTAAAATTTTGTCTCTTTTATGCACTAAGAATAATAGAATTGTATTGTTTAGTATAATACATAAGCTACAATTAAGGAAGAGTAAAATATTCAAGTGAGTTTTTATCTATTTTTCATTTGATTTTGAAACAGATTAAAGCACATTTCACGGATCATTATTCTAGGTTGATGTACAGAAATAGTTTTCCTAGTTTATGTTAAACAATTGAATGCTGGTTAGTAAAGGCGTAGGAAGTAGAATACTGCAAGTTGCCAGGGAAACCACAGCACAGTGAGCAAGAAAATGTTTATGTAGTGACCATAAAATAGGTAACAAAATTAGGACATCAATGATCAGGACAAAGCTTGTAACAACTACAATACCGTTTTTACTATTAAAAAAGAGCGGCTAATGATGTAACCTCTGATCCATTGTTAACGAAGCAAGCAATGCTCGGTTAAAAGACGGTTTCCATTCTCATTGGAAGGTTGCCAGGCACCCTTGTAGGCGCCGTCCGCCGTGTAGGCTGTGCCTGTCTAGCCTTACATCTAGGACATTTTTTTATTATAAAAATTATTAGGTTTGTTGTAACTACCTTTAATTGTACTCAAACAAATTTGTCATCTTTTTCTTTCATATTGAATTGAAAGGGGGGGCTGATAATTTTAGTGTTAGTTTTGAGGCAATGTGCTTTGGAATCGATTTCGTTGTTGCTATGCTTGCTCTGAAGACTTGTAGAGTTGATAATTTGTTAAAAAAATTACCGATTTACTATTGGCACACGCACAATCAGCACTGTCATGACGTCACTTTATTGGAACCGAATGATTGGGCGTTTGCTCAACTACACCTCGTAATTGATCTGAGGTCTTTTAGAAAAAAAAGTTTGGAGCTGTCGTGTAGCACTCTCACCCTTGATTTTTCTGACTATGGCTAAATATCCCACTGTTACTAAATATATACACACCCCAAAACTTAAACGTAGATATTGTAGTAAGCGTGTCATCCAATGCGGGGCTTTTTATCATATTTGGCCCAACTACCTCGTTTCCACAGTTTTGGGAGAAGTGGTCTTATATCTAGGGCAAAAAGTTTGTCCCATTTAGGTACGTGTATCGTAAAATTGCGCTCCAAACGAACTTAAATTAATTTCTTTTTTGTGTTAGATTTTATATCTATAGATAGGCTAGTTAATTTCATTTTTTTGATATTTTGCATGCTGGCTGTAAATTAGGCAATGCAGTGCTTTATAAGCGTTATAGTGCAGTGTTATGAAAATAATAGAAGCCGTAATCTTGACTATTTTTGTCAGGCAATTCGAAACTTTGTATGTTTTTAGCGCAGTGGCTCGTTTTCGTTTGAGCCATGCTCCGGGTTCGGCTCTGGCCGGGTAAATTGATAATGAATTTGAATATCTGGTATAGGTATTGTCATCATCATCATCATTATCCACAGCCTTCTTTATCCCACTGCTGGGTATAGGCCTCTCTCTTTTCATGCCATCTGCCTCGGTCCTGTGCCAATCTAGGTATTGTCAGTGTCATATCAAAGAAATAAAAGAAATAGAAACACACTATTGTGTTCCTTGATATCCTTGACGTAAGCAATTCTAATAGCTATGAATATAATGAAATATATTTCTAAATAAATTTATAAGATAACGCTGTTCGCTGTTAAAACCGCCTAAAAGTACCCTCAATCAGGTTTCGCCATAAAATGAAATATTTATGAACACATTTTAGCTCTCCATCCCAACGAGTCACAAATCTAAAGGGTATGTTGACTTTTCGCCCGAATAGCTAATCACGCGTTCTGTCATTTTAGTATGAAAGGGCAAAACAACGACAAAAGATGAAAGTCTGCTTAGAGTGCGATATAATTCATGTTATTAACCTACCTATTAATATTCAGATTTCTTTTCTTCCACGTAAAGAGAGACACTTTGTAGATAACATTTCAAATCATACATTTTGCTTCGTTTTGTTAGCAAAGTCTGAGCTACGTCAAAATGTCTCTCAAGACCGATGATCGCCTTTGGCGACGACACCTGTCTACCAACATTTTGTCTCCTAGAGAGCGCGTGGGTTTCTAATACGATCAACATGATAGTCACTTTTTTGACTCACTGCGTCCATAGAAGCTCAGTACATTTAATAAACTATCGCCCTCTCTTTGCATAATGCTTTAATATTATTCCATCGGCTAATTGTGGTCGTAATACATGCCAAATTATTTTTCGAAGTTTTCACGTTAATACCATAAATGCAAAAGTGTATTGTCGTGAATTTTGAGAATGAAAAGCTATTTTATTTAATCCCATAAAATATAATGATTCCTGTTGGATAGCGGGTGAAAATGTGGGGTTGTGTTCCGGCATGATTGTTAAATATTAACACTAAAGAAATAGAAAAAGAGTGAAAATGGTAAAAAGATAAATAAATAAAATAAAAGAAATAAATATCGTTGGACTATACACACAGCGGCATCTGGCCCCAAACTAAGCAGAGCTTGTGTGATGGAGGTCAGATAACTGATAGAATACATATATACTTTTTTTTTTGGTAAATACATACTTATAATACATACAGAACACCCAGACACAGAACAAACATTTTGTTTATTCACAAAATGTTTGCCCTGAGTGGGAATCGAACCCACGCCCTACAGCTCTCAAGGCAGATATATTACCAATGAGCCAACGGGGCTGTCTGGGGTAAAAAGATAGATAGATAGAGATAGACCTCAAGCAAAATATAAAACCTTTGCTATAGAAAATTAGTACATTATTTCTTTGTTGTACTTTGTGGACAGACTCATCGTCATATTTTTGATTTTATCCCACTAGATAGGATCGGCTCGACGTGTTTCCATCCTCCATCATCAGCCGTCGTTCTCCACTCCCTCACGGGCATAAGTATCACATTTCATACAGCTCATATTCATTCGTAAAGCCTTCTCTTAATCTAACTTCTCTTTTCTTATATGTAGATTACAAAAACAGTTTTCAAATTTTGTACCTATAATAAATAATTATATTCTGTTAACGCTGTACAGTTTGTGGGTCACGACCCCCGAATTGTTCCCTATTTTTTCGTACGATTGTAAAGTTCCGCAGCGTTGGTTTGTTTGTTTTAAATTGGCGTTTTCATCGTAGTCTAAGAGCCGGCAACAGGGAAATTAAACCTGTTTTGTTGGAGTCTTTTTACTAGGAGCCAAACAATATAGCTCGAAAAATTACCAGATACCGCTGTATCATTTTTTTAAATGGGATTATAAATCTGTACTATTAGGTATAATTGTTTATACCTACGCGCACGTGACCCAGTGTTCAAAGTTTCATGAGATATATTTACATATACATGTATATTTACTATATTAAATGTCCCATGCTTTTAACAAATGCCATTTAAATTCTACGTAATGTGTTTTTTTATAGATTCCTTAAAATTTAATTGAACGTCTCAAAACATCTAGGTATATTTATAAAAGAAGAAACTGTTTTACTGACTGATCGATCAACACACAGCTGAAATCGCTGGGTCTAGAAGCATGACATTTTGTACAAATTTTCTTAAGGTGACGTAGGTGTGCACTAAGAAAGGATTTTAAAAAATTCCATCCTTAAGGATGTAAACATTTTTTTTATTGCATTCTGTCCTCATTGATATTTAGCATTGTTTTTGTTTTATTTATATTATAAGTTTAGGCATGCTTGGTATATCCACATCAATGTTGCTATTTTAGCAGATCTTGCGGAGCTACTCTTTTGAAAGTTTTTGTTGCCATCAGGTTTGATGCCAATTTATTCGCTGTATAATTTCTTCCTTAACTAGTTGTTCAAACTTCAAAAAAATAAAATACATCGTTGACTCCCCGTCTATGCAGAGCTTGTCACCGGCCTCTTATTGTTTCATTTGTACGAGTTTGTTTTAAAGCTATGAATGTTTGTGGTTTCCCGTGGATTTAATGTAGCTCAACATTTTATTAGCTTTTTCATAGTTAACTACATATTTTTATTTTTTAGTTGGCATGAATGTAGACGGCAATGTTTGCACTTTAAAAAATGCTTTTGAAACACTATGTGCCCAAAGCGCTTGTAAAGATGGTATACAGCCCCGTTGGCTCATTGGTAGTATATCTGCCTTGAGAGCTGTAGGGCGTGGGTTCGATTCCCACTCAGGGCAAACATTTTGTGAATAAACAAATGTTTGTTCTGTGTCTGGGTGTTCTGTATGTATTATAAATATGAATTTACAAAAAAAAAAAGTATTTATGTATATTCTATCAGTTATCTGACTTCCATCACACAAGCTCTGCTTAGTATGGGGCCAGATGGCGCTGTGTGTATAGTCCTATGATATTTATTTTATATCACTAAAATTTGAAACATTTTCGATCCACAAAACAGTAATAATTGCACACTAACTACTATTTGCTGGTTGATTAACTGGCAAAGGTGTGGTATTCATGCACACTGCAGTACTTCTTCTCATCACCTTTAATTACCTTAATTAATCAGTTATGAAGCGGGAGTAAGCACGACAAGATCTTTAAAAGATTACGATCCGTTAAGTTTTTGTAGGGAAGGTTTTGTTTGTCTGATCTAAGGGTGTTAACAATTGAGCACTACTGTGGGTTGAATAACACGTTTAACTACGTATCGCGCGAGTCTCATCTCATTGTGAGAAGGATAAACCACGACGCTGGCCAAGTGCGGGTTGGTAGACTTAACACATCTTCGAGAACTTTTTCTTTTTTCAAACTCAGACAGGTTTCCTCACGATGTTTCCCTTCACCGTTTGAAGTTATGTTATGTGAAGTTTTAGGCAATACGCACATAACCTACAAAGACAGAGGTGCGTGCCATGGGATTCGAACCCAAGACTTCTAGATTAGAAGTCAGACGGTCTCCCAACTAGGCTGTCGTAACTACTAATATCTTCCCTGTTCCCACGTTAGGTGGGGTCGGGTCTCCTAATAAGCCTGCGCCAGGACGCTCTGTCCTGGGTTGTCAGTGGGTCTAATTGGGCCTTGTTCATAATTTGGAGCATGCTCGTCCACCAGGTGGCTAGAGGGTGCCCTCTTCCCCGCTTCCCCTCTGGCAGCTCCAGCGCTCTTCCAACAGCATGGGCATCGTAACTACTAATATATATTTATCTAAATACTATATAAGCAACTGTTAACTTGTTTCAAAGGCGTTTGCGCGTATTATTAACTGATATAAAGCAGACCACTTAGCCTACTCATTATTGTTAATTAATTTTTATTAGGTTTTATTACCGATCAGGAAAATAAATCTGATTTTAGATACGCATGCTAATTTCTCTAGGGAAAGTTGAAACGGCGCCTTCATTTCTTTTATGATATTGTAACAATAAGGAAATAGTGGGAACGTTGCGTGTCAAACTTGGAATCTTAATAAATATACATTTTGGCTGACTTTTCTCGATCTTGACCTAATTTTCTTGTATGAGTCATCGAGTCGGCCTCATGCCTTCCGGAATTTTGGTTGATGTTCGGATAATGTAATAAAATGAAATGTTACCATCGTGTCTATTATAATGTTACCTACGTGTCTATTATAACGTTACGTGTCTATTATAATGTTACCTACGCGTCTATTATAACGTTACCTACGTGTCTATTATAACGTTACCTACGTGTCTATTATAACGTTACCTACGTGTCTATATAACGTTACCTACGTGCCTATTATAACGTTACCTACGTGCCTATTGTAACGTTACCTACGTTTCTATTATAATGTTACCTACGTGCCTATTATCAAATAAACGATCCATAATGGCGATCAACAAAAAATATGATTTTTGATCGCTCGTTATCGACTCGATTTTTGACGATCAACAAATGCGAACAATAATCGAGCAAACTATACACCTTAACAACACTTCGTTCTAGTCATTGGTAATTTGTATTTGAATTATTAATTATGTACCTACAATCTACATAAGTATTTATTTGTTAAAATCGTGAAATTTTAGTGTCAATATAATTTAGAGTAGGAAGCGAGTTGCAATGAAAGCTCGTACATAGGAAATTTATCAAGCGATATTGATACATATTGGTAACGTTTGTTTTCTTATGACACATCATGATCATCATCATCCACAGCCTTCTTTATCCCACTGCTGGGTATAGGCCTCTCTTTTCACCCCATCTCCCTCGGTCCTGTGCCAATCTGGTCCAGGTTCGACCCCATAGTGTAAGACAATTTCATCGCGATGCTAGGTCGGCAGAAAGGAAATAAAGCGATGTCTTATGTAAGTTTTGTACCATTTCAGCAAATCCAGCACCAATACAGAGGCAGGTCGGGTCCGCAGCGTTATTGGGGCAGCATGTCAGAAGGGGGAGGGATATCGGCCGCAGGTGGCGACACCGCTAGGACGAACCTCATAGTCAACTACCTACCGCAGACCATGACCGAGAAGGATCTGTATGCCATGTTCATGACTATTGGCCCTATAGAGAGCTGCCGGGTTATGAAGGACTTTAAGGTAAATTTCACTATTCATACATTCCGTAAAGACAGATTAAAAAGAATTGGTTTACAAAGTGTTTGACTACAGCTCACTTGATGTTAAGTGACAAAAAGAAAAAAGAAGAAACGAAGGTAAAGAGACAGACAGAATCAGAATCAGAATCAGAATCAGAAATGTTTATTGTTTAAAACTGTGTAACAATATTAGATTATAAATAATTAGTCATATACCAGTACTTAAAAACAGTCTTGTCCTAACGATAAACAGCTTAGCCAATTTTTGATTAGAAAATTGTTACAGGAAAACTAAAGATGTATTTTTTTTTTATGGTTGACAGGCTAGTTGTTTGACCACAGCTCACCTGATGTTAAGTGAAGGTGTGGTCGAAGATGGTAAAGCACACCTAGCCTGGAATGGAACTGGCTCTCAAGTGAGGCTGCTGGAACACACCGTTAGATGCTTGGCGGCAGATTTTCTACTTGAGGGTGGTAGCTAGCCAGCCGAGTACTAGAAAGTACCCTACCACCATGCTATGGTTTACTCACGATGTTTTCCTTCACCGGCAGCTCAAGCTCATTGTTGGGGTTTGAACCCACGCCCTTCGGCATGCGAACCTACCGCGCTAACCACTGAGCTATCATCGCTACAAAATGGTCTATGATGGTAGGTAGTTAAAACGGGTTGCACTCGTATTATTAATATATATATAATGTATAAATTTACAATTTTAACCGACTCCATGACCCTTAGGTCAACTAAACGCACTGCTCCAATGAAACAGCGAGGTTTCGGAGTAATCGAAAATATCATCGATGTAAACAATTTTTATATTTTTGTTGATTTTTTGAAAACCGCTCGATCGATTTCGGTAAAAATTTACATGGGACCACCTCTGAAGTATGATCTACCAAGCAAAAAAATTGACTCATAATTGGCGGAATGATCACGTATCGTACGTACAAAAAAAGACATAGTCGAATTGAGAATCATCTTTTTTGAGTCGGTTAAAAATAGATTTTATACGCTTCAGTGATGGAAGTACCGTTACTATTATCATAGTGGTATAATATAAAAAATACATTGTATAAAAAGTTTTAGGTACCGTTACTAACGGTACTTTCAGTAAGTACCTAAATATAGTCCACTACATTTCTGTTCGTGTAGATCAGCGCTGTCCAAACTACATACCTTCGCGGGCCAATTGAATTTACTACAAAAGCTGAAGGGCCGCAGAAAAAAAATATTTATAGTTTTCAAGTAAATTAATTCAGGGTAATCTTTTCTTTAGACGTTAATTGGTTCTTCGTTTATTTATCTTTAACAATCATATCGATATCAATTTTCGCTATGTCCAGTATGGACACAAATATTGATTACTCTATGAGTGATATTTTTGAACAACATTTATGTTTAACTTCTTGATAAACGATGTATTTATAAATTTCATTTCATTATTAGCGGACGCCTCGCGGTTTCACCCGCGTAGTTTCCATTCCCGTGGGAATGCAGGTATAAAAAGTAGCCTATATCACCCGGGGATAGCGTAGCTTCCCAACGGTGAAAGAATTTTTGAAATCGCTCCTGTAGTTTCGGAGCCTATTCATTACAAATAAACAAACTAATCAAAATTTCCTCCTTATAATAGTATAGATATGTTTTGACAAATAATTCTATTATCCAAACTATTTATGTCTAAAAATTATATTCTGATTAAAACATGCGTCGCGGGTCGCATGTGGCCCGCGGGCGTTGTCTGGACAGCCCTGGTGTATATGATAAAATCGCGGTTACTCACTTCGTCCTTTTTTGAGCCTGTAGATCAACTGCATCACTACAAATTGATTGCAAAAGTTACACGCGCGAAAGATTTTACGAACTGGTGACGCGTGCGTTGGTCGTCGCGTCGACTATAACTTAAATCCGCTCCTCGCGCTTCCGTCTCGTCTTGGCATATAATTATGAGCATATTAGGCACATTACATTAATCATTATTAGTTTTGGCGGCAATATACAAATCGATCATTAAATAATTATGATTATAACCGGGCCTTAATCACACATATAAATTAGCTAAATTTTTAATTATGTGTTCGATCGAGTACAATCGATCATTACAGACAAAGTTTTCTTTATTTTTAACTATTGGCGATATAACATAATGGTAGAGGAGGTTTCGGCCAAAACCATCACTGACTGGTTCCCGGAGGTTACACGGGTTAACTTAGAAAGAGCGAGAAAAATGAGTTTGATGCTATTTATTGCTATTATGAAAAAAAAATAATACACCCTATGTCCAGTGGGACAAGACGAGCACATAATACTGTACTATGTACTGTACTGTACTGTACTATACTGTACAGTATATATGTACTATACTGTACTAACTTTCACGACTTGAACACATAATAATGTTATAACCGTTTCTTAATCGCGCACTGAATATTATGTAGTTTTGTTTATTTCACTAATTTCATAGTATTTTGTGCCCGATTAAAACCCGGATAATGTTGTTCGACAATTCTCAATGTTTTAACCGTGTCTTTTCGTACATTACTGTTGCCTCGACAGCCATGTTGGTTCATTGGTAGAATGTCTGCTTCAAGAGCTGAAGGGCGTGGGTTTCATTTTTTTTTTAATGTAAAAAAGTAATGAGACGAACGAGACGCTCTCCTGATGGTAAGAGATAACGCCTGTCCTTAGTGGTATGAGATAACGCATCGCTGTTTTGGCGCTCATTACTTTGAGACTTTCGATGGTTAGTCACAACAGCCCAGTAATTTCGCTAGCTGCAGTACCCTTGAAATCGAAACACAGTATAATGTCTACACACTACTGCTTAGCGGCAGAATAACTGGTACTGGTACTGGTATTCCCACTCAGGGCAAACTTTGTGGCACAAACAATGTTTGTTCTGTGTCTGGGTGTTCTATATTTATTATAAATATATATTTACAAAATATTTAAGTATTCTATCGGTTATCTGACTTCCATAGTACAAGCTTTGCTTAGTTTGCGGTCAGACGGCAATGCGTGAAATGTCCTGCGATATTTATTTATTTTATTTATTACAGACTGGCTACAGCTACGGGTTTGGTTTCGTGAATTTCACTCGAGAAGAAGATGCGGCGCGCGCTATCGATACATTCAACGGGTACCAGCTCAGAAATAAACGGTTAAAGGTATACCAAACTATTTTTTATTATTATTGGAGGATATTTCTCACAGCTGAATGAGCTTGAGTTGACAGTGCTTATGTCTGTGATTGAAGGGGGTATTAAGACTAACCATCGAATATCTAAAAGTAATGATAAAGATAAAGATATATTTATTTGCATTAAACATGAGTGGTTTGCATAGTACTGATCTTATATTACCGAAGTCTCATCATGTTCTTGCCGCAATGGACGTACAAATGTTGTCATAGCTTTTTTAAAAAATAATTCAATTTGTGTAATTTAATGTCAATAAAATAATAATATATTTAATCGATGTCAAAGTAATAATAGTATTAATAAATAATAATTAGAATAGATGTCAATATTATTAATGTCAAAATTATTTAAATGTTTCCTCAGAAAGTCGTCAATCTTATAATAATATTTTGTAGTCAAAAACTTTTTCAATGAGCGTCAAAGCAGCAATGCTTTGGACTTTGTTTTGTTGTACAGTACTGAGTACCGCTGCAATGGCCATGGATATTGCGAGCGCTTCGTTCGTCTCATTACTTTTACATTAAAAAATCTATTAATCCTTTTTACAAATTAAGTGAATTTATAATTATGTCAATGAGGTTCTCGGAATCCTCATTTATGTGTAGTACATAAATGGAGTCTCCGCTGTCGTATGTTCGTTGTTGTTAGATTGGGTTAAGTACTCGTATATAGCTTCATTCATTAAAGTGTAATTGAAATGTTTTTTTTTGTACAAGTGACTTGCCTTTAACATTATTGTTATTTATGGCCATTACATATTACTGATTTCTAATTCTAGCATATGAATTATGTTATGTATAATTTAATGTTTTTTTACGGGTGATAAGCTAGGGTCTGTGTTCGAACAGACCATATTATAAAAAAAATACAAATGGTATATATGTATGATGTATGTATATATACATTATACATACATATTTGCCAGCTTCGAACATACCGTTTACGTGGTAAACGTCAGCGTGGTCAAACGCCTAGGCTGTCTCCCTTGAAAAAAATTAACACACACACACACAGTCTGACTTTTTCTCACTCAATTTTTTCTATTGTTTACATAGTAAGCACATTATAATTAATTAAATTTTGATTTCATTTCATTTTATTTGATATGACATTTTTATTTTTTATAATAATGTATGTCGACTAGCACCATCGCATTAGGGAAACCCTGTAAGGATGATGTGAAATGTAACAAAAATAAATAAATAATTGACACAAATACATATTATACTAAACTCTGTATTTCCAGGTGTCTTACGCGCGGCCGTCTGGCGAAGATATAAAAGAGACCAATCTGTACGTGACGAATTTACCGCGCGCGATCAACGAGGACCAACTGGAGACAATATTCGGGAAATACGGCAGAATAGTGCAGAAACACATACTAAGGGATAAGAACAACGGCTCGCCGAGAGGGGTCGCTTTTGTTAGGTAAATTAATCATTGTTTCTCTTTGTTCTTTGGACGGGAACGCGGGAAAAAAATCATTTCGTGCCATTGTAATTTTTTCTAAAACTTGAACTGTTTATGTATAAAAATAGTGGTGTTTTATTCATAGTAGCTGAATTGAGAGAGAGAGAGGGAGAAAGTAAAATAATGTATGACTACATTATGACATAACATGACTTATCGTGTTGCTTTGAAAACCCCATCGAATCTTTTTTTTTATACTTGACAGGCTAGGTATTTGACCACAGCTCGCCTGATGTTGAGTGACAGTGTGGTCGATGATGGTTAACACGCCTAGCCTGGAATGGAACTGGCTCTCAAGTGAGGCAGCCGGAACACACCGTTAGATGCTTGTAGTAAAGTTGCCACTATTATTGTATGTAGCAATGCTATCTATTAATCAACTACGTATTATAATTAGCTAGATTTATCATTATTATTGAAAAAATAAAAAAAAAACTTGACTGCCAAAAAAAATAATTCTGATAATGTGTCAAAACCATGTATGTCACTTCCATAATAATTATAATTTGAATTATTTCAGATATGATAAGCGCGAGGAGGCACAAGAGGCGATAGCTGCGTTAAATAACGTGATACCAGAAGGTGGGACCGAACCTCTATGCGTTAAAGTAAGTGCCATTTTGATATGATATAGGTTGATCGGCATGCTTAGGTCGCAAAATTAAAAAATTAAAGTTTGAATTACAGTTGTCAAAAAACTTTTTTTGACAACTGCAATTCAATTACTTAACCGGGAACCTTCTTACGACATAAGATTGCGTAGCGCCTAACTTAAATGACAATAAGACCTCATGGTATTTTCTTAATAATTAG
Organism: Biston betularia; assembly: GCA_905404145.2. Lineage (NCBI taxonomy): Eukaryota > Metazoa > Arthropoda > Insecta > Lepidoptera > Geometridae > Biston > Biston betularia. The sequence goes on from FR989883.1 coordinate 2,352,750, forward strand.
ATAGATAGATATAACTCTTTATTGTGCACACCATAAATAGAAAAAATTACAATTTATAGGTTAGAACACACAATCACGTACATGTTTGAAAACAGCTCCCTAGAAAAAAATACAAATAAATAGGATTTTTTGGAGTTATGCGCGGCACAGTCATACCAGAGGTGGGCAGCAGTACTACGAGCTTGGATTCACGTTGGCAGTTGGCAGTTGGCTTTAATACTAGCAGCATTCGCTATAATTATTTTTAAATATTTCCAGGTGGCCGAAGAGCACGGGAAGCAAAAGGCGGCTTACTACGCCGGTTGGGCGGCAGGTTTCCACCACAATCGAGGTAATTATAAACATTACATCTAATCTAATATTGTCGTGTAGATGGAAGACAGTCTAGATATTTCTATATTCGTTAGCGGTTGTCACTTTATGCTGGAAATGAAATTGAGCGGATAATTATTGGATACGATAATTATTGTGATAAATGTAAAATTTATCAAATTGCACATAAAAACATGATGTAAAGTATGTTCAGGTTTCAGATTTAATATTGATTTTATGAAAATAATTTTTATCACTTTGCACCTAGGTTTAATTTTCCTACAAGACACATTATTTTAAAAAAAAATGATGTTGCTTGTAGTAAATATCCAAATCCGTTGAGCTGTTACGGCGCCGAATGACATACAAAAAAATCGCATTTATACTTTTTTTTACTCTACTTAGCAATTTAAGTTATGTTAAAATTACTTATTAGTCTCAACTAGGCTAGATTGTAATAACAATGAGGTATCTAACAAAAAACAGACACCTCATTAGAAGGGGGGAAAAATTATACTTTGACAATAATTTACTATTATTACTATAAAATTTACAAAAAAATCATTTCAATTTAAACGCCTGATTAGAACTGTTTTTTTAAAATAAAATCTCATGATATTAATTACATTTAATATTAATAAAAAATTATCACGATCTAATTATCACGGTTAATAATTATTACGTCTCCCGCACCAACCTAACTTGCCCTGTGATTGTGCACGCTGCCCGGACCTTAGTGCCGCCGATCGTGCCTCAACGGCATCACAGCCTCGACCAGCTGGACATGCTCCACAGCCGGCAAGACTATACCGCACACTACTACCCGCCAAGCAACCGCTACTTACGGCGCGATTTCTACAACAACACCTCTTACATGTCCCACCATCGTCCGTTCTGAAAAGGGCTGTACTGTAAAAAGTTCCGTCTTAGCGACTCTAGGATCTAGACGGACGGACTGCTTGCCCGTGTGTAGTGTTTTTGTGTCGGGTGTTGCGGCTCCTCTACGGGATTTCCGTTTTCTAAGTTCTTCATTTTTGGCGCGCATCGAGTATAGATACGGAAAAATTTGACATGACTATTGACTAATGGTACTGGTAGGCGTCTCGCTTGCTCGAACCAGTTTAATTGTACCATTAATTATTTATTTATCGTTACCGATAAGTAATGAGAACGAACGTGTTGGGAATTATCGTTATTCGTTAATTCATGTACCTAATTATTTATCTGTACCGATAATTATCGTTATCGATAAAGAGTTATGATTATCGTTAATGTCAAATTTTATTCAACCGGTATCTATGCTCTCTGTTGGTCTAGTTGTTGAGTTTAATAAATAATTAAACAATTGTTGTAATATTGAAATAATCCGTTTATATAGTTATTTTGAATGTTTTTTTTTCTCCGAAAAGTGGTTCATAATAAAAATCAATAATATAATTAGCAGATAAATCGGCAACTGTTGATCGCAGCCGCGGCTAATCGCTCAGATAATATAGCTTTTTGGATTTTATTTGCATATAACTTACGTAAACAACGTTTTATAATAATAACCCAACCCCATTCATATCATTTACAGAAAACTAGCTTTGCCGTATAAGCTTTGTAGCAAACGCGAGCAAAATTGAGATAAAAAAAAAGTATATTTTTATATCAAACGAAACAATAGCAATACTCTGTGCTTTAAGTAAACTATGTGAAGCATAGAAATATATAAATTTTTCATAGAAAAAAATTATGAAAACGGTATGCTTTGCTTTACCGTATTGTAATACCAGAAATCCCTGTAATTGTGCCTGCAACCCCTATTTTCTCATTATTTGCATTTCACCTACCACTGTTGAATTCCTAATAGGCTTTGTATTAGTTATTACATATAAAATACTTATATATTATATAAGAAAATAAAGACTCGAATGTACTAAGAACGGTAGAGAATAGAGTGGTGTTGCCGTTTTTTGTAGGCACTTTTTGTTACAATACAATTAAATGAAAAGTGCCTATAAAACTAATTGTTTAATGACTGAGGCACTTTAATGAAATGAAATTTAAATATTGGATTGGATGTTAAATTTCTTGTCTTTTTCAAAGTTAAAACGTCGTGTTAGATTGAGGTGTTAGTATTATAAAATAAATAGATAAATTGATGCACCGAAATCCCGGTGCTCCGGATTGTGTCTTTGCTAGGGATTCTTTTAACAAAACATTATGTCCTTTACCTATTAAAAATAATGTGATAGAAAAATACAACAAGATGACTCAAGGTTTTAGATATTTTAAACGATGTTTTAGCAAAGCATTACATACAATACTTACTTTTAATGAAATCAATCAATTTTAGATCACTAGTTTGCTAAATAAGAATAAAAAAATTTTTTTGAAGGTTTTGTGAACCCGACCTTTTTTGGATATTTTTTTTTTGCGAATTTAGCAAACTAGCGTATTAAAAATTGTTTAATTTTAGGTGTAGGTTTACAACCAATAACTATTGTTACAATTTTACTGGTGAAACTTGTATTATCTTAACAATAGTAACCGATAAGCATGCATTCGAAGTCAATTGATATGCGTTTTCAGGGCAATGTTTTGCAATTAAAATGAAACTGTTCTATCAACTTGTGTCGTTTATTTTCGATCTAACACGACATTATTTTTAAGAACTAAGGGACCCATGTCTCAGCACAAAATCCAACGTTATTAAATTTTAATAAATCTAGACAGTTCTTAGTATTCTTGTAGTAATTGTGCACTTAAACAACGCAATATTGTTTGTATGTATGTAAACATCTAACATAATTTAGACTTTAAATTTTTTACGAAAAATATTAATATTTTGAAAATTAAAGTACTATAGCTAAACTAAAGAAAATGTTGAGTAGTTTAGGTACTTTCCATTTCTCAGACTAAAGTTGTGCAAATGTCAATTTCTTGTAAAAAACTATAAGGGTTATTTGTTCACTCAGCGGTCTGGCATATTTATTTAATTTTTCTTTTTACATTGTTTATTAATTTTAAAGACTTATACTTAACTACGTAATAGGTACTTGTTTTATCATGTAGAGTGTAGACGGTGTTAAAAATGTCCACGAGCTTAATTATTTTTTCCTATAATACATCTCTGTGGGTCTCTTGAAATGTCTTAGAAATAAATTGGAATTAATTAGGGCATCCAAATTTTTTTTCTCTATTTCTTGACGGCTAATATGCGTGCTTATAAAGTCTTTGCTAATCGACGAAATGTATGAGTCTGATTCGGAACAAGTTGATTTTTATTATAGTTTATAGATAGATATTTGAATTATTTATTTGCGGTATTTTTTATTCAACTTATGGTGTCGAAGTCAGGGTCTGTCGATGACTGCTGACTATTATAAATTATGATAATCTGTGAAGTACGTTTTTTACTAAAATTATTGTATTTATTGAGTTTACGACAAATAATACAGCAACTTATTGTGCTCAAAAAGAAATGCTCTTTATGGGAAATGCAAGTTGTTTGCTTATTCAGAGCTGTTAAGTGACAATTTTAGGAAGTACATATAAATATAATGTACATACAATCACCTTTTTTTAAACTTAATTTTTCATGATTTTTTTTATTTTTTTTTATTCACCTAGACGGTCCTCCCGAGTTCGATTCCGATTCGGATGCAGATTTCGGCTCGATGCCAGTGATTCCACCGATGCCGTTGATCCCGCCGATGCCACCCGTCGGACAAATGCAAGGACCGCGCCCGAGGAGAAATGCCAAAATGATGGCCGGTGAGACATTTTTTTTTATTTGTTATTTCTTTTCAGTTTTATACGAACTTGCTTCAAGGAATAAACTGCGAGGACTAAATACTAAATACTCTGTAAAAATTAAAATTTTAATAAATATGTATTTTTAATTGTCCTTGCTAAATGAGCAAAATATACATCTTAAAATTCGCGAAAAAGAACTCTTTTTTTTGGTAAACTAGGCCTGCCCTCGCTACATTAGCATTATTTTGATCTCACTTTTTCTAATGAGTCGTTAAGTAGCTTCAGAAGTAAATCACTACTAATTATAATTAGTATTATAAATAATTATTTACGTAGATGACGACAGTTAAGCGAGCGCAAGTAAAATTTTGTGTTAATTTTTTTGTCTACTAGTAACTTTATTACGTTTACTAAAATACGCTTTTGCTATATCTGAGTGATTCTTCATGGGATTCCACTATCTTTCTCGTCAAGCAATATAAATCGATATCATTTCAAAGGAAAGTGCTAGAAGGTTCTTTTTCCATAGTATACTTAATTTAGCCTATAGCCAATATTCATTATAAAAAAATGGACGAAAACCACGTGAATAAATAACCCTTACATTGCAAGCTTGTTATCATGACCTGCTCAGTAGTTCTATTGCAATATGAACAGTTGTTATATTTACCACTTGGATGTTTACAAATCGAAATAGAGAATCTATACTGTTTACTGTACGTCGTATATCGGTTATGCATTGAAAATTTGTTTAGTGCTGTACTAGGTGACTCTTATAGGGGGGGAAAAATTATCGCGCATAAAATACTATAAAATTAGTTTTGTTGATTTACCTCAACGTGCAATAGCCGTGATCACGGGCTGACATGATGTCGGGGTTTAAGATATAGTAATTAATATTCGTATTGTGTATGCGAAGGAAGTATTAAGTTGTTACACCGCGAAGAAGGAAAATAAACATAGCACAGCATGTTGGTAAGGTACTTTTTAGTACGCGGCTGCCTAGCTACCACAGTCAAGTTGAAAATCTGGCGCCTAGCACTTAACAGTGTGTTCCGGCAGCTTAAATTGAGCGCCTATTCCCATTTCAGGCTAGGTGTGTTTACCATCTTTAGCTACACCGTCAATTAATACCAAACACCTAGCTTGTTAAAAACAAACATATGCACGTTTACATTTATAATGTTAGTATGATGTATGTAGCCACATAATTAAGTACCTTTTCTATTAGACATACTAAGTCGGCATGAACAGCAGTCTACTAAAATATGAAACACTTATCCATTTAACAAATTGTAGTGTGAAAGACTTAGAACATGAATAACCATTTAAGAGTCATCAAGTACGTTACAATAGTTATAATATATATATTTCTTGTATCTAATTATTATGATGTTAAATATTGTGTGTGAAATTATGTTCAGTTTGTTGGTGTTAGTTTATGAATTCGGGAAGTACCGGCAGACGGCAATGCTTTTTTACAAGTTACTAAAGTTGACTTGTTAGTTTGTCTCGGTCGATCGGTCGACTAATAATTTAACAGTTGGGTCTTGTTAAGATAGACTAGGTTTCATTAGCAATACCTATCTAGCGGATATTTTTAGTATTTACTATAGAAAAATGTGAATACAATTCTAAACAACATTATTGTTATTTAAAATAGCAAATTAAGTAAATTTACAATTATTCTTAGATTAAAATGAAAGTTCTGATAAATACGTATTCTTGATTGTCCTTGCTAAACGAGCAAAATATACACCTTACAAGTTTTTCGCGAAATGAAAACTGTCCTCGTTACATGAGCATCATTTTCGATAAACGAGCAGTCCTCCCGCCTTGGTCATAGAGCATTGTGCTCACTGAAAAAGCATCAGCTTTATTAAACGAGCTCTGTTCTCACTAACGGGTTCCATCCATTCATCAAAAAACATTCTCCTGGCTAAACAATACAATTTTCCTTTCTAAACGAGTTTTACTATAAAGTATAATTGCCCTCGACAAAAGATCATTATCCTCACTAAACAATAACTATTCTTGCTAAATGAGCACTATTCTCGGTAAACGAGCATTATTATCCCTGATAAATGAGCATTGTCCTTTAAACGAGTTCTTTTACCAAGGATAGGTCATCAGTAAAAGAGCATTGCTGTCAGTCGAGTGGTTACAGTGACAATATATCGGTGGTGATTAGTATGTTCAGTAGTTATGGAGTCTATGCGCGTTGTTACTACCTTTGGCGGATGTCCGTTCCTATTTCCTAATCGTACCTTGTGATGGGTATATTGAATAAGTATTTAAATTTATATATTTTTTGTCACTATTTAAAAAATACAACAGATTTTTTTTTAATGGTTTTAGTAAAAATTTTGTTGTATTGTTTTCGGAAATCAACATTTTTTCAAGTATTAAAATAAAGGTAATCTCAAACTTAGAAAGAAGTTAATGAATTCTAAATAGATTTTAATACAAGACAGTATGAAACTTGTGACATTTTATAATATGCAACTAGTTCGTTATACCCATCGTTACATTTATTGTCCCTTATTAGGTTAGTAAATTAAATTGTTATAATAATAAAATACTGTACTATATAATGCGTATGTACTATAATGCGTAGTGATATAGTGAGGGTCATATGTTCAGTGAGGATTTTTAAAACGATATATTTATGTAATTCATATAAGAAATAAATATAAATCAAAATATGATGTTTGTTGGTTAGCGCAAACAACAATAACTTATGAACAGCTGAACCAATTTACCTGACACTTTTTTTGATGTTCGTAGTATTTTTTAGAAATGTAATAAGGTAAATGATGTATGGGCGAAGTCCAAGCGCTACCGTACTAAATAAATAAATAAATATCGTAGGACTATACACAGCGCCATCTGGCCCCAAACTAAGCAGAGCTTGTGTGATGGAAGTCAGATAACTGATAGAATACATAAATACTTTTTTTTTCTTTTTTTTTAACTATAAAGCTAATAAAAAAAGTACAAAATTCGAGATTTGATACTCCAAGACCTTTTTTAAGTCATCTCGATATTATACCTTATTCTCTATAAGATTTAGTTTACCGCGTCACGGCGGACTGGCGTCGTAACTAAAAAGTGATATTTTTGCCAGCACTGATATTTTTAACTCTCGTTGGCTTGTGGTTGTTGTGTTCGGACTTTTGCCCAAAACTTACCTACACGACGTGACACGCGATTTGACAAATTTACATTCAAGTCTGACAAGTGGCAAGTGGCTAGGAAAACTGTGTCAAGGTTTTGGCTCAAGATTGCATCATTGCAATGCAAACTATGGTGTTTTTTAAACGTGTTCATTTTTGTATCAAAATAGAGTTTTCAATCTGTCACTAGAACAACTACAAAAAAAAGTACTTGTTGAAAAACATAAATGTTTCTAACTAAGTTCAACTTATTTGTTTCAAATAATGAATGGATTCATTATTTGAAATTCTGCCGAAATTCCTACGTAATGGAATTGAACTCCTAATGGTAACTTGTCCAGTGTCAAGTTAATATAAATAAGTTCAATTTATGTCGAGAGCTCCTCACTGAACGCGACCTTAGTAGGCCTAGAATGCTAGAACTAGATTCCATGATGTGAATTGTGCCTAAATAATGTGTATTTTCTAAGTGTGATTTAACAATCGTGCTGTTTAAAAGTTAACTGTTAAATAGTACGTTAATGCGGCTACAGTCCTATCATAAGCGACCACCTATAAAGAAAAAGGTTTTACATAATTATTTATTTGTTGTTCTTCCATCATATGAAAATAGAATATTAAATCAAAGAAACTGTGATTTATGGATGGTAACTGTTTTTAATAGTATGGAAATTGTTGAATTTCTCATTAGCGAAAACGTATAAAAGCCTGCGTAAACTAGCAACTTTTAGCATCAGCGATGGGCGAGTCATTTGATTTAACATCGTCCATCGTCGATTTGAAATTTTACTGTTTAGAACCCACATAGGGTATAAAGACCACGATGCATTGCTATTCGCAGTTTGGCAGAGTGCATTATGCATTCTGCTGGAGTCAAGTAGATCATATTTGTGGGTCTCAAAATGAAAACAAGTTAAAGAAGCCACAGTTAAATTGACATACAATTAGTCACGGTCAAGTGCAGTCTATGCCATAGTAAACAACATTTATGGGGTTTTGGAAACAATACGTAAATATATGTTTTACAACATTATATCACTCGTGCGTATAAATTAGCACCTTCTTAAACATAAACATTTAAAAAAATACATGTTTTGGAAAATATTACAATGCGGTGACAGGACTTTTCCGCGTTCCCACCAAAGCTCCTATTCGTTATATTTTCAAATATTTATTTCAATCACAGTTCTTTTCAAGTACCGTATTATTATTTAAAGCGTTTGTGTAAAATGAAATTATATTAAAATTAAGTATTAAATTAAGATTAAACTTTGATTTTTAAAACGTACGAGAGCACTTTTAAAACAATAAAATTTAAACATTATCAGTTTCACGTTATTGTTTTTGTAATGCTCAAGGAATATTTTATTTTAGAATGCTCAAAACGCTTGTATCGAAAATAGCTGTAAAATTAGCATTCTGTCTGAACTAATTAAATAACGTTACATTAACACCAATTTTGAAAGCTTTTGTAGACATCTCTAATTTACTAAAAATATTGTTGACAGTCCATAAGACAAGTATTGCTATATTTTTAGTTAGTTTTAGTAGATACTAAACGTCTTTAAAATTGGTCTTATTGTATACTTTAGTGGATATAGAAACTTGTTACTTTTATAAAAATAATGCATAATTATAATTAATAATTATGACTACTTTTAAGCATTTTAATTTTAGTGTTACTATCTAAAGTGTGGTTAGAAGAAAATATTGAAAAAAAAATATAGGATTTCAATATATTTTCTTAGATTAAAATAAAATTTGTTATATTGGCCTTATGATAATTGTAATATAAGTTAGTTATGTAATCTTATGATGTTGTATCAATTATTATTATTAATAATACTTTTTCTTAATACATTTTTAGAAGTTTATTGGTCATTTTAATAAATATATTTATAAAACGTAATTTCTTATCAAGTTTCAAATATTTTAATGTTATTTATAACATTGATTAAAAGTAGTGGTGTGTTATTTGGGTAATTAAATTTTTTTTTAAGTTTTTCAATTGTAGCTTTGAACTGTTTTATATAGCAACAAAAGTTAAGTTAAAAGCTTTAATAATCATAATTTATAATAAATATACGACGGCTGTATGTTAAAGCCTGAAAATAATAAATATCGAAAAGATTTAAAATTAATTAGCAATATTTTTAAATGTATGTTTTGAAATTAAGGTTAAAATTTTAGTTGTAAATTATTTAAAATGAATATAATTATTAAATTCCTAATTGAAATTTAGATCGCAATTATATACTTCTTGCATTATCATTAATAATGAAGTCTGTTATAAATTAAATATGGCGGCCTTCGATACACGCCACATCACGCCGCGATATATCTGAAATGTGTCTTAAAATGTTTGGAATCTACGTGATACGTAGACGTGGTTTCACTTTACATGATGTGTTATTTTATCTGGTAGTAGTTGATATGGCCTTGTTGACTACACTTATAACATTGACCCTTTGAAATTATTATAATGTATAGTATTTTGTGATTGTATTAAATGATGAAGTAAAAAAAAAAAATAGTTGACAAGTGAACGACGCAAAGTATTCTTCCAATTTTAGGCCAAAGATAACTAACTAGTCATGTAACAATAAATACTATTCATGAATGATTGGGTGTTTTTTTATTGACTCGGATGTTTTGTGTTATCGTTTGAATATGAAAATGATCAACACTTTGTTTTTATCGATCATTAGTAAACTTGAGTAATTGTAATACAAGTTAGCAACAAGGTAGATCTCCTTAGCAGGAGGTCGTCTAGGTAGGTACCACCGCAGTACCAGTTATTCTGCCGCTACGCAGTAGTGTGTAAACATTACTGTGTTCCGGTTTGAAGGGTATTGCATCTTAGCGAAATTACTGGGCTGTTGAGACTAACCATCGAAAGTCTTAAAGTAATGAGCGCCAAAGCAGCGATGCCCTGGACTTTGTTTTGTTACTCAGAGTTCTGTGTATCGCTGCAATGGTCATGGGCAGGCGTTATCTCTTACCATCAGGAGAGCGTCTCGTTCGTCTCATTATTTTTTACATTAAATAAAAACAATATTAGGTATTTCTGCTAAAATATTTATGTCACATTACGTACCTACCTACTCGTTACATGACGCTTATCTTCTCTATTTCGTTCTTCTATTTAATCTATCTATATCCATACTATTATAAAGAGGAAAGATTTGATTGATTGTTTGTTTGTTTGTATTGAATAGGCTCCGAAACTACTGGACCGTTTAAAATTCTTTCACCGTTGGGAAGCTACACTGTCCCCGGGTGACATAGGCTTTTTATTTCTGTATTTCCACGGGAACGGGAACTACGCGGGTGAAACCACGAGGCGTCCGCTAGTTATTAATAAACATGTCAACATCGAATATCTCAAAGCAATGAGCGCTAAAGCAGCGATGCCCTGGAGTTTGTTACTCAAAATATTGTGTATCACTGCAATGGTCATAGACATTATTGATTTGCAATGAAAAATAAAACACCAAAATTTTTTGTTAGTTTAGATGACTAACGCTTCAAAAACTGATTTTAATATTTATGTAAGTAGTTTTAAATGTATATTAATTGTTTTGTGTTAATTGGATTTTCCGTCACTTTGCAGGAGATTACGCATGGGGCAACTGTGGTGGCTGCATGCCTTCAGATCCCTGGGAACAGTTTCCATCCCCACCTCTAGGCGGAAGTCAACCCCCCACCCCTAGAAACGGATGCCGAGGGCCAGGTCTCTGCGCGAACCCCCGTGCGCCCTTCCCAAACTACATCCACAAGGGCCCCCGACCAAACAGGGGCAGAAACTTACACTGGACCCCTGGTTACCCCGAAGAAAGGTTCAAAGGCCAAAGATGTAGGAACGGCCCGTCACCTTATTGGTAATTGTACACAAATATTTTACGGTTCTAGATTTTTACTATCGCATCTGATAGATCTCTGTTCTTTTTGAACATTGTAGGTATTTGTAAATATTTTGAATGGATTGATTATTGTATAGGAGTAGTATGGATGCTTGGATGACAGGTTTATGTCAGAGAGTTTTACGCATCCTTGAGATTTTTAAATGTGCCAAGTTTTGACTTGGACAAATATGTGAAGTTGGATTTTGTGCTGCATTAATAATAAAGGAGGTGGAAGAAAAACACATTGAAATGTTAACCATGGGTACATTGTTTTGTGTAATTTTAAATACAGTTAACGATAGATTCAGATAAGATAACGCATCCATTTGCTATCCAATTGGCCAATCGAAGTATGAGTATCTACTTTTTGGGTTATATCGTCTCTCCAATAAGCGTCAAGCTTTAAGAGCCTTACTTGTAAACATTGTTAAAAGGTAATCAATGCTCAAAATGCTCTGTCAACTTCTCGCTGATGTCAACGTAACGCGGGGAAAAGAGACAGACTACTTTAAGCGTAGATTGATCAGCGTTCATAATTGCTGTCATTTTACCTAAATACTGTCATTTTTATATCAATACATAAATATAGTCTAGGTTTATCACATACATATCATGTATGTGTTTAGTGAATTATTTTTGACGTCATTATGTACGCGAAAATACTAAATTATATAGTTTTAAATAAATGGTTAATAAAAATGGAGTTTTTCCCAAAATTAGAGAAATATTTTTTGAATAGTATCGTTGGTAATTTGGATGCTGTAGTTGTGTTTTGTATGGAATGCTGTATTACTTACTTTAGAAGTGGCAGGAATCTGCTTAATTTATATCGCTGTTTTAAATCAATGTCAAAATTTACCGATCGCCGCCGTAAGAGTAAAGAAATCTCGAAATACTGTCTCAAGTCTGGTTTAGATAATAATTAAACTTGCCGTGCACATGATCGTAAATTTTTAAATAAAATTGTTGACTATTTCGTTAATATCATATTTAATTGAAAAAAAAAAATGCTAACAAACAGTAATTTATGATTTTATTACTTTTTAATGAACTTCGCTTGTTTATATCACAAGAAGAGCGGCAAATAAGCAGATGATTTCTATATACCTACTTGCTATCCAGGAAGGAAACTGCCGCTTGTAGCACTATTGATGTGTATAGACGCCATTTTAATAACGTTCCACGTTGTATTCGTTACTCCGCGGAAAGATCGATGAGGAAGAAGATTCCACATATGCGCATGCATGAGGAAACCATGAACGTCATAACAGTATGGCGGGCAATTTTCTTGTTCCTATCTATCATGGAGTACAATTATAAAATGTGTTGTGTGGATTTTATATTTGGTCGACATTCGAAAATATTGTATGACGGGTGGACGCATTCTTATGCGTAAACTCAGAAGTTTAATTAACATGCTTAGGTTAGATAATAATTAAACACGAAATGCCGACTAACACAGGAATTTTTGAAATGGATTCTAACGATATCCCATACGTACATCCAAATCTGTTTGGGCTTTTAAAATATATGATGGAATAAAGAAACTTACATACATGAACAAGCGCGGTCTGTTCGCATGTTGAAGGGCGTGGGTTCAAACCCCAACAATAAGTTTGAGCTGCCGGTGTAGGAAAACATCGTAAGGAAACCATAGCATGGTGGTAAGGTACTTTCTAGTACTCGGCTGACTAGCTAAAACCCTCAAGTTGAAAATCTGCCGCCAATCTAACGGTGTGTTCCGGCAACCTCACTTGAGAGCCAGTTCCATTCCAGGCTTGGTGTGCTTTACCATCTTCGACCACACCGTCACTTAACATCAGGTGAGCTTTGGTCATAAACCTAGCCTGTACACATAAAAAAAAACTAAAAACATTACACATCTTTTTTGGGGAAGTCGTGTAAAAAGTAGAGTGCCACAATGCGTTCAAATTCGTTTGCAATATATGGTACTAAATGTACCCAAAAATACAATACAGTGCAAACCTAAAACAAACCCTAAGATCGTCGACAGAAGGAAGAATTCCTTATTGTTTCTCGTCTGATTTTATATCTCGTCTGAGCCTGCGCAGACGGTTCTACAGTCTGTATTTTTAAACCAAATCATATATATAGCGTGTAAAATACGACGAAGATATTAAGTGTGCCTTTAAGGTGGTTCGATTTCCTTATAAATATTTTTTTGCCATTTATGGACAAATGGGGCATAATTTTATAGTGAAATCACAGCTACTGGCATTTATTTTGGTCTTTATTTGCGGTAAATCACAATTACTTGTATAAAACAGTAGATTATGCTAATTATCTACTGTTTTATTTAAGCAATTGTGATTTACCGCAATTAAAGACCAAAATAAATGCCAGTAGCTGTGATTTCACCGTAAAATTATGCTCCATTTGTCCATAAATTGAAAAAAATATTTGTATGGAAATCGTACCACCGTAACTCGTCCTCTTCTACCGTAAACGTTATTCTGCATGCGTTTTATATCGGATTTGGTTTACGCAGATCAAGGTGGCTCGCTGTTTGATTAACGAGAGAGAAAGAGAAAGAATATGTTTCCCTCTATCGTGCTCTCATCGTGTCATGGGCAAATGACGTCTGCGCAGGATTATTGTTCATTATGTTCTTTAGTATGTTAATAGTTTTTGCATTTTTCAAAGACTCGTTGAGCTATAAAGTTAGTTTTGTGTTGATTTTAGTCTTATTTTTATAAGTTGCGTGATTTTGGTTTTGTTTCAAGTAATTTTGGTTCAATTTTGTAAGTTTTAATTCTATGTTTAACGCCGGCTCTTAGAATATGGCACATCATTGTATGACGATGCTATGTGTTGTGTTTTCATCGTAACTGTCTGACTGTGTGAGGGAGACGGATGAGATTAATATATCTATGCTTCGAATGTTTATCGATGGCTATTAAGTTTGGAACATAAAATCCCGAATGCGCATTTACGTCATTCTAGCAGCGTCTCTCAACTTTACTCGTCACATAGAACCTTATTTTTTTTCAAGTATACTATACTATTATTATGAAACTTACGATTAAAATGTAAGATGTGATAGTGCACCCGTGATGATTACCTCAAAATTGAATAAGCTTTTTTTTATAAGAAAAGGTGTATCTCTTAAAGTATTTGGGCGACCGAGCTTTGCATATGCTTTTTTTATGTCTAATGAAAAATCTTATTAACGCATTTTAACAGAAACGATAACTAGCTAGATTACTAAATTTGCTAATTTCATTGAAATTTTTGACAGTTTACGAGGTCTCAACAAAAAAAAAAGTATAATTATATACATACAAATATTGGTTGTTTAATTTGAACATATATTTTATTGTTTATCGTCGGGACTTATCACAGGAAATGATTTTAATTATTTATTTTCATTTCTCGTACAGTATGCTATTATTGATTTGACACGTGATGAGTTTATTAGCGCTGTATGTGCCATGTTTGTGCCGGCTTTGTGCAGCTTTTTTACTTTTTAAAATTGCATATTCTTTTATTCAGGTTTTCTAATTTTGTCAAATGTAATTGTAAGATTTATGTATAGATTTTATTTTTATTAATTTTAAGGAAATTCGCTGTTTTGAGAGTCGCAGTGAAGACGTTAACGCATCGGAAAGTGAATCATTAATCGTGCTACTTAAAGCAGCATTTCCGATGATAAATTTAGATCGAATATAGGTTTTATGCAAGCAATACGTCTGGCATTCGCATTGTGAAAATATGCTCTACTTATTACTATATAAGGTACATATTCTGATGCGCCTTCACCGCGTCTCTGACAAATCAGCGTTGTTCGTATGTAGTTTTTTATCCTTACCTAAGTTTCTCGTATTTGTAATATAGACCGTTCGTAAAGATATTGAATGTTTTATTGATATTTTTTTAAGGATTCTAAAGCAATAGTTGTAGAGATGACACATACGGTACGATTTAGCAGTGTACCAAGTGAGTATTCTGAATACGTTTTTATCTATCAACCAATTTAGCATTTGCTATCGATAAAATTTAACTAAATCAAATGACTTTTTTGAGAAATAAAGAAGCTTTACTCTATTGTCATCAAACATTACTGTGTTTTGGTTTATAGGATACTCGACACTCGACAGTAATAAGTGCCAATACAGCGATGCCCTGGACTTCGTTTTGCTACTCAAAGGTACCGTTGTCTCGCTGCGATGATCATGGGCATGCGTTATCTCTTACCATCATAATTGTCTTGTTGGACTCATTAATAACTTTTTTTAAAATTTAGATGTACTCATAATGTTTTCTGTCTACTAAACAGAACGAACTGACTGACGGAACTGTACGTAGACTCGAACGAAACGCTCTCCTGATTATAAGAGACATCGCATGTTCATTGAAGCGGTACCCAGAACTGAGTAGCAAAAGAAAGTTTAGGGCATCAGTCGGTACGTTAACGCTTGTTACTTTGTGACTTACGACGGTAAGTTTCAGCAGCCCAGTAGTTTCGGTAGCTGCTGTACCCTTCGAACCGGAATACAGTGATGTTTACATGCTTGGCGGCAGTTTTTTTTTTTTTTTTTTTTTAATGTAAAAGTAATGAGACGACCGATGCCGTCTCCTGATAGTAAGAGATAACGCATGCCCATGACCATTGCAGCGATACACAGAACTTTGAGTAGCAAACAACGTCCGGGGCATCGCTGCTTTGGCGCTCATTACTTTGAGACTTTCGATGGTTAGTCTCAACAGCCCAGTAATTTCACTAGCTGCAGTCACCTTCAAACCGGAACACAGTAATGTTTACACACTACTGCTTAGCGGTAGAATATCTGGTACAGCGATGGTACCTACCTAGACGACTTCCTGCTAAGGAAATCTACCACCAAGTACTTACCTACTCCAGTTGTACCTACCTACCTACCTAGACGTCCTTCTACTGAGGAGATCTGCCACGAAGTCTAGTGTATCTATCTATTATTGTTCAGCAATTTTATGCGCTGAGCATAAATGTTTTCAAGAAACGATGATGAGCAGGGCAACGAAATAAAACTCCATTTAAATAATAGATGTTTATGAGCAATTTTTCCTTATCAGTCTATTAGTTATCAATTTGTGGTCACATTCAATATAGCTGCTAGTTTCATAATAGGTATATAAATAACAGAAAAATTAACGTAAACCTATGTATAGATGAACATGAAATCACAGAAATGTACAATGTCGTTTCGTCTTAATGGGTACTACACTTCCGTTCTGCGTTACCCTGTATTACTTGGATACAATTACAAATAGGAATCAGTAATACTCCTACCTAATGTACATTTGATGCATCAGATAAAGGGAATATGGATTAATCAAACAGGTATTAAGGCCTTTCATTTGAAATTTCGTTAACTTAATTATTTGACACATTTCTTATATGTCATGTCCCTAAGATGCTCGTCATGTTGTATCTGATATCGGGAACCAGATAACTGATAGAATACTTAAATATTTTTTGTAATTAATAAAATGCGTTCTTACTTTTTAGAACAGTTCTGTTCTTGTTACGCCTTTCACAAATGTTTATCTTAGGTGCTTAGTTGGGACGAACCTACGTCCTACACGCTCATGAAGCAGTTTCTACCAAATAATCTAATAGGAAAATTCAACGAGGGATTTAATTACTAAACATTTTTGTGACACCAATCCCGTACATTTTTAACAGCGTTATTTGTCATGGTAATTATTTCGTGGGAGTGTTTCATTAATAGCATTAATATCATAAAACCGAAATTTAATATTATTCTGATTTAGGGCTCGCTTACTGTAAGGATAGTTAGTCATGTTTGCGCTCAAAAAGAAACAGTATAAATAATAATATGCTCTTCACTCCTGTACCTACAATTTAAAGATAATAAAATAAATTAATAATTTTTTATATAACGCTTGAAACAAAATACATTATTTTTTGTATAGTTTTCGCCACATGTCAAATAATGCAAAGTGTACACTTTAAAAATAGGATTAGGAGTGAATGAGTGACGCCACATTAAAAAGCGTCCGTCACGATGGAACACGTCACGTCACGGGCACTTTAGAATCCTGAATGAAATACATAGATTCCGAGTCTTTCCATATATTTTTTTATTTAAAATGTTTTCGAGACAATACAATGCAATTGAGGTTATTAAATATCGATAAACTCGTAGGAATTTAAATAACAGTTCTGCGTTGTTTTCTAAGTAGAAACCAAAGAAACATTTTTTTCTAAGATGCTTTAGTCTATTGAACCTTGATTTTCGCGCGTTGTATAAGACAGACGCGGCAGGCTCAGCAATAATCGTCAGCCACCTTTCTGGCACGGAACCCTATAAAACTAGTTTTCCTCTAATAGTCGTTGACGTGCTGCCTGATCCAAGGCAGGAACTTGGCGAGGTCGGTGAAGATGACGTAGTGCGAGGGGTCGCAGCGGTACTCGTTCTCTCGCGCCACTGACACGGAGACCAGCCCGCGCACATACCACGTGTTCCCTAACTTGAACACCATGCCGCCGCCGCTGTCGCCGTTGCACACCGAAGTCCCTGCAGAAATAATTTAATTTGATTTAGTTATGACAATTTATATATTTTTTAACTGAACAATTGACCAATTAATTATTATTATTTAAAGATCTTAAATCCTATAATTATTATCTAGCGACTTTAATAAAAATGTAATTGTAATGCACCTAGACGTGCATAGTTTTGGAATGCGATACAGATCTAAAAAATTGTGTATTTGTATTTATTGTTATGAATAGTTTTATTGCATATTGTTTTGTATGTTATGAAATAAATAAATAAAGAATTAATGGATTCTTTATTTTTCACATTTTATGTATGTTAAAACGAAACATTGAAATATACACTAAAATCGTTTTATTTACGTGGCATAACTCTTTCATTAGCTCAATACCCGGAACTTAATTTCGGTAACCTTTTTGAAGGAGTGTAAGACACGAGCGCGGCGTTATATTTCTTTGTACCCGAGTAATCCCATATAAATAAAACAAAAATGTGTCGGTCATGACTGTTTCCATAGTAGATCAAAATTGGAAAAACCAACGACTTTTGATTGTATGGACAGTACATAAAATTCGGCTTCATGCAAATGATTTAAACAACGCCGTGGACAAAATTATATTTCCTCTCGATTAAACGTGACAGCTAGAATATACGTCTGCCTCGTTTTACGCGTGTGGAAAGACTGCGCACATTCTAGGTGAGCTGTCATGTGATACTGATTACCCGCGTGGAAACGATCACAACTTTGGCCAACGATATTTTATCGCCATAGTTCAAGTCACATTAAGTAAATATATTTTGCTCATTGACACGACCAAAAAGCGTCTTAGTTGTTAGTTTATCCAACTATCTTTTGATCGTTTTAATGCAGTATGATTCTTGCGTGCCATTAATAGGATTATTTTTATGCCAATGTATTGACTGAAAGTGTTTCACCTATGCGAGGTGTCTATTGAATAGGAAGTTATTGTGTTACACATCGAGTGGAATCAGAAGGTAAGACAGGAGCAAAATTAGTCTGAAATCCTTTTATAACAATATAGTTTGACGTTTCGACCACACCGTCACCTAACATCAGGTGAGCTGTGGTCAAACAACAAGCCCGTTAACCATTAAAAAAAACGTGCAGTTAGGAAACTTATAAATGAGTATTGTATATGGTCAAATGGTTTTTATTAGTTCCTAATTATTTTCAACAATATTTCTTCAGGTATGTTTTACATAAATTGTAATTCGAGTGTACTTGTCAAATATAGTTTGTCAGTTTATTAGGTCTTTTTTCTTTGGTTTTGGCGTCGCGTTTTGAGCATTTGGCAGTGTCAAGTATTTTATATTTTCAAGTTTCAATAGTTAAATAAGTGTCCTCGTAGGTATAGTTGTAGTTAAAGTCCAGTCTTGGTCAAGTATAGTCCGTGTCAGTCAAGCTTTTAGTAAAGTAGTGGTGACTACTATAAAGCTTCGATGGAGTTTTAGAAGCAACAGGAAAAGTCATATTTCATCACATTATATCATTTTCCCACACTTGCGCTTGTAATTCGACACTTTATGAATAAAACACCACCATTTTAATGCATAAACACGCGAGTAGTATTTTTTTCCAAGACTAGTGTTTTGTACGGGGCGACACGACTCTTTCCGCGTTCCCGCCAAAACTCCAAAGTTTATTAAGTTCTTATTTTATAATTATTTAAAATTATAAATGAGTTGTGGGTACACTTTGTAGGTACATTTATCTACGATGTACTTTTAACATTTATTGTCAATTTATGTCTAAGGCCCTATTACCAAAACCATCCAATTTCCGAGCAGCCATAGCTTTTTATTATCGCCACCAAGCTTTGCCACAATTTAGCATCTACACTAGCGTTAGTATTCTAAATAAACATATAAATAAAATAAATATCATAGGACATTACACACAGTGCCATCTGACCCCAAACTAAGCAAAGCTTGTATGTAAGTCAGATAACTGATAGAATACTTGAATACTTTTTTTTTGTAAATACATACAGTACACCCAGACACAGGGCAAACATCTATGTTACTCACACAAATGTTAGTCCTGAGTGGGAATCGAATTCACATCCTTCATAATAATAAGTAGGTACAATGACCCTCTTTCGGTTTAAACTATCACAAACCTAACCCTGTAGGTATATTATTGATTTTACTTATCCGAGTTCAATTAATAACTAGGTAGGTACTACATACAATATAACGGATAATGTATGTAGTTTTTTAAATTACATAATTATGTAAAAATGTTAAGCTGTGTTGGTGAGTTTTAATTTTTATTTATTTTGTAGCTAAAACAATGTAACTTATTAAAATGATAAGATATCTCCGCCCAATAGGTACAAGGGGGCATGTGAAAGTTTAACCATTAGGCCCCGTGCTTACGGAGAATATCGTATGTTTATTGTATGTTTCTTGACTAAAACGGTTACATAAAACCAATTACGTTAGCCAATATACAGGACATTGTCATGTTTGACATTGTATTGTTACAACAATAGGCATATATAAATAATGTCAAAAAAACTAAAATAAATGTATAAATAAATAGTGTCAAAATCAAAATTAATATTAAAAATAAATCAATCTAGAACTGACGACGGTAGACACAAACTACGCGAAACAAAAAATTACATTATAAATGAATACAGAAATACAGAAGGTCAAATTGATCGGCTTTTTCGTCTTTAGTGTAGATGCCAAAAGAGTGTTATTAGCGCCATGCAAGAATAAGATACGACGCACTTGCGTTGGGCGATGACAGGAATACTCGCACGTTGGGGTCCCTATCTGTACAACAAACGTACCTTTACAGGACACTTATAATCAATATTTGTTAGTTTAGCCCTAACGATTAATACAGGAAGAAGTAAACGGCTCTAAAGAAAGATAGCAGCTTTTAGAGCATGTTAGCTTAGCGCATCAGTAAGCGGTGAATTATTAAAATTTCACGTACGTTCCCATTCGCCTGTATTTTCATTGTAGACTCCTGTAAGCAATAAAGCAATACAAGAACTCTGTCCACTAAAAAGTATTTTCACCATGTAGGTTAACATTAATATGTTTGTGTATCTGCGAACAGCAGCATGTGTATGTACAGCAATACATACAACCTTTTAGAAGCCAGGTTTACACTACAAAATGCACAAATACAAAAGCAAAAAAAAAAGACGTGTGGCACTCGGGGACTGCCGCGGTAAAGCTATTGCATAGCATTTTTACGCCAGTACAACCAATGCCACCTAGAGGCGAGTTGCTGAACTAAAAAGACAAGCGTGATATTTCAAAAAGTCATTAAAAGTTCTGCTATTCATCGATAGATGGTGGGAGTTGAGGGTGTTAGGTTATTTTCGTTACGGAATTTCTGGATTCGGTCTCCACGCTCAAGGCCCGCGATAGAAGCTATGCAATAGCTTAAAAATCAGCAAGATAAATAAAGGTGGAGGTAGAAATTGCTCTATTTATCACGTCGATTAGATATGCATAGCGCAAGCACTAATTAGCGTGAGCGCACGCTAATTCAGTGCTCATTTTGCTCATTTTAGTTTACCGACTTTCAGGTATTATTTTTGTTAGTCCAGAAATCAGATATAGGTGTGTTATCGACTTTAGGATAAACTGTTAGTTTTTTTCTTAACCGGTTGTACCTATACGTGATAGGACAAGCTAGTTAAGCCTAGGCCAAAGTAGTTCATTCTAACCTCTATAGAACAAACTAATATAGCCAAAGGGGTCAGTTTTACTACACTCCAGGAGAAATGAGTATTCTGAACTAAATTTAGCAGAGCACATCTTATGAAAAAAACTAGTCAATTCCACAAATATTAGTGACATTTAAGTATAAATAGATAATTATAGATATGATTATTAACTTAACTTGTCTAACCTATCGTCTATAGTAAGTACCTACTATAGGATGACTGGATAAGCTTAGAAAAGATCATTTCATCCCAAAATCGGGGTTGGCCGGTACACACATTTTGCTGTTTTTTTTAAGAACGACTTTTGCAGGCAACTCAGTCAAATCTTAAAACGAATAGTGGAAGACTGTAGTTTTCAGTTCATACCGTCTCTAAATCCAGCGCAGTAGGTGTAGTCCGAAGTAAATCGTACGAAGAACTCGCTGTAGGATCGGATGCAGGTCTCCTGGTCTACGATGGGCATCTCTACTAGTGACAGCTCTTCGGTCGCCACGCCCGTGTCGTCGTAGCCCCAGCCTACTACCTAGAAATGGAAATAGGAAGAAGGTTGGAAAAAGGAATTTTTACTACATTATAATGCCACTTCTAAGTTGTTAGAGTGGAAGTTACATTGTTATATTTGCCGCAACGACATCAAAGATAGTCCAATTTTGTTACATTTTCATGGTATTCGACCTTTTAATTAAGCCTATTCGTGACTTGTAGGTGACGTAGACAGAATTACTCCCCGCTTCCTGTGTAGTGTTTATTTTGTGTCTGGGACACAAAATACACACTACACAGGAACTGTTCTGTATGTATTGGAAGTATGCATATACAAAATAAAAAGTAGGTTAGTATTCTATCAACTATCTGTTTCTCACAATACAAGCTTTGGTTAGTTTGGAGCGCTAGATCGCGCTGCGTGAAAAGTTCTCCAATATTTTTTATTTTTATTTTTACACCAATTTTTTTTCGCAAATTATGCTAGACACTCATAAGTGAATAAATAGATGTACGTATTTGGTTTGTACCACTGTACTTATTTTACTGACGAGGGAGAAATATACAAAAATAATTATTCATTGCACTGGTCTCCACATAACTGTTAAAAAATAAAACTGTCATCATCATCCAATGTCATCATTTCCCACTGCTTAGTGTAGGACTCTTTTTTTGCTATGACATGTGTCTCAATATAATTAGGTATAGAAGAATATTCTTTCTACGACATGCACTGATATCTGATCTGAGCACATGACACTTACGGATCCCTTCTTCCCCACGACGTTGTTGAGATCGATCTGGTTGTCGGGCCAGAGGCAGGCTGGCCGCACCCAGTCCGTGTAGGTGACTGGCTCTTTCAGCTGCAGGATGGCCAGGTCTCGGCTGAAGATGGTCGCGTTGTAGTCTGGGTGCACCAGGATCTTATCCACCTGGAGTTTGCACATAATACGGGCTGTGTAATGTATGAGTCAGTTACAGTGGTAAATGTTTTAGAACACAAGTTGAAAATTAAGATAGTAACTTTAACTATATTTCATGTTAGTGTTCAAGGCACTCACTAAGCAATGTAACTTATTTATTTTGTACTTTGTATTACTCACATATTAGTCGAAATGCAAATGTAACGTAAGAACGTAAATAGTTTCTGATAAATGTTGAAGTTAGTGAATGTTTAGATTAGTAATGTACGTTTACAACAATAGGCATACCTACCAATGCGTATTAATTTGACAGCCTATTAACATAAAACACCCAATTAAATATGGATTTCAACTCTGGATTAAAGCTAATAAATTGTAAACTCGCATATTTGATTCTATGATTTATATGTTGGCACAAAAGCTTATAATAGTTATGTACGTACTAGCGATCTGCCTTGGCTTCGCACGGGTGTTAGGTACGTAGATACTAATGTGGTGCATATGCATGTATTATACATACCTACTCGTATAAATCAATGTCTTGAATCATTCTGTCTATTGATGGAAACCGCATTAAAATCCGTTGGGTAGTACAAAAAATCTGAGCGTTCAGACGGCGGGAAGTGACTTTGTTGAGATGCTTTTTTTGATAAAAGCTAACTTCTATTTGAAGCTGCATCAATTTCCCTATTTCTTATACCTATGTACCTAGTAGGGTATCTATGTAGGTATGTATTGAGGTTTAGGTACTGACGAATCTGATCTGGACGCCATCGACGGAGGTCCTCAGGTTGTGTTTGCCCAAGTACACGGTGAGTGTGTTCTTGTTGACAGCCCGCCTGGAGCCCTTCAGCGTGATGCAGTGAGCCGCCGTGATAATGTGCTTGTGGGAGACCAGGGTGCCGCCGCAGATGTACTTGTTGTCCACAGTCTGCAAGAAAGACATGGGTTCCTTCGTTATTGGTTTCTGATTTTAGCCTGTTTGGATTAGCACTGCCGTTCCAACCAGCGTGGTAAATTTCGTAGAACCTTTGAGAACTTTGAAAAATGACTGCGCTTCTATTCTTATTAATATTTTATCGTTCAATTGCACAACGTTTGTATTTTTTTAATAGATTCCAGGGAAGGTGTTTGACTATATCTCACCTGGAATGTGATGTGTGGAGGTTGCCGCAACACACTGTTATGTGCTTGGGGGTGGATGGTGGCTGGCCAGTCGAACCGAAATGTATCTAGGTATAGCTTTTTTTAGATCACGAATTATGTCAAAATTAACCCTGAGCTAGGCCGTGACACTACTCACGTTCTTAGCGATATGACCTTGTGTTTTCTTACCGTGGGGAAACGAGATTTGATAACTCACGATAAGCAATGAGAAAGTAGTGAGCCTATAAAAATAAACGCAATTCTAGTGGTTGAAAATGGTAAGGCTGATTTATTTATGACCCTGTGGATAATGTAAAGCGATTGTGCTGCAGTTGGTTGGTTGCCAAGGCATTGCCATTGGAACTTAATTGACCAACAAATAAGGTAGAATTTTATTCGTGGAACATTAGCGTTCGAGTCGTGATACATTGATCGTGATTTTGGGCGAAGATTTGTTTCTATTTTTTTTGAAGGGTAATAAATTACCAAAGCCATCTTAGTGAGGAAGCTAGTGTATTGTCCGTGTAGGACGCGCTTTAGATATGATGAAGACTGACCTGTGTTTGGTAAAGCGCGATCTGCCAAGGCCACTGCCCTTCCAAGGTCGGGGTCCCGTTAACCACCAGCGGGATGGGGTTGTTCAAAGTCACCCTCCCACATTGCTGTTCATGCTGCTGAAAGTGGTAAGAATATAATTATTATTATAACGATTAAAGTACGATGTGAGTTTAAAAATATGTCAAGGTTTGTTCCAGGAAGTTTAAAAAAAATACATAAAATGTTGTTTAAAAAAAAACTTGTCGATACTCTACCGAAAGCTTATTTGAAAACTATAATACTCATTTTAATATACAATTTTAAGTTTTTATTATAGATAAATGTTGAAATATTGAAATGATGTTGCTATTCTCAGGTACTAATTATTGAAAACAGAACATTTAAAATGAGTCATCTTAATGAATATTATTAAAACTTTTCACAGAAAGTTATTGAAATTCAAGATCGTAGTGAAAACATAATTAGTATTTGTAGAAAAAAAAAAATATTTCGGTGGAACCAACCTTTTTTGTTACAAATAAAAAAAGTTAACAGTATTTTACAAGGAAAGTGAACACAAAACTACAAGCTATTGTTCTACAGTG
This sequence comes from Biston betularia, assembly GCA_905404145.2. Lineage (NCBI taxonomy): Eukaryota > Metazoa > Arthropoda > Insecta > Lepidoptera > Geometridae > Biston > Biston betularia. The sequence goes on from FR989883.1 coordinate 2,377,818, forward strand.
GAAAAGTTAGGTTGGTACAAAGACATAGGTCACTACTTGGTGAAATTAAAATCTAGATTCATTAAGTTAGTGCGAGCATTGATATGTAACTACTTAATTATTCGACTAATGTAGGTAAGTGGGTGGTGCACAGACCGAATGTGTAGGTACTACATATTTTTAGACTTTTTGTGCTAAGGTATCTACAATTCTACAATGAAAAACTTAATGTTGTGCCTCAAATCGAAGTTTTTTTTTATTTGGCTTTTCATGCATGTTTTGGTTTATAAACTATAAATACATACAAACTTAGTAATAATGTATGGATGTTATTAAGTAAAGGTGACTTGCGTTAGTTATTTATAGATTATACTTGCTTGATTGGTCCTATTGTATATCTACTTTAATCTTGACTGCTGGGAAAACAAGTCTCATTAAAATTGTAGATAAATGATGAGTAGATAAACCTATTTAAATAAAATTAACTTATTTACCTATCTACATACCTACTGTATCATTTTTAATATTCGCCAGTTATGCATAAGCTAACCCTCGAAGGGTAATAAATCGGTCGATACTCCACGCTGGACTATAGTGGGTGATGGATCACACACGCTTTTGAATTTTTTTGTTCAACGGTTACAAATTTTTTCACGATGTTTTCCTTCAACGATAATAACCAACTTGTACCTATGATTTGAAAAATACGTACGTTTTTATATTAATATACTTACATAATATAAAAATAAACGCCAATTGATACCTAAAGATATACACCATCTTCCTAAATTTATTTTAAGACGTTTTTTCTCTATCGTACCTACCTTGATCCGTCTCATGACGTTTGTATAAGTTTAATAAAATGTCTACATTACACAATAAACGGGAATTAAATTACAAATAAATACACATATTTTATTGATAACACCAATGTTAGAAGTGAAAGTCCGTAATATAGTATACATAATTATAATGTTATTCTTTGACATATTACTCTCTATGTACGGTAATATGTAGGTAGTTTTTCTACATTTATTTATCATACTAAATTTGCCGTCTGCACGCAAGTCTTTGCAAACCGGTTACACGATATTTTTATTTATAATCGCATTACGTTATTGTGGACGCATCGATCTCTGTTTATCGCTCCGATATAAAGGGATTCCCCTTATGATAAATTGTTTTGACAAAAAACCGCCGGAATTTCTAAGCGTTTTTACCTAATCACACTTTACATTACATTGCCTAGTAATTATATACACATTTCAGTTATGATACTCATTAGATGTAACTGGCGACCTTCACCGGCTTGGCACGGGAATATAAATCTCTTGAAAGAAACAAATTAATTTATAGTAAATACCAGTGATTAAAATGTACTATGTACCTACACGTATAGACTGGAATTAAAAATAAATAATTGATAAAAATATATATAAAAAAAAATATTTAAGTATTCTATCAGTTATCTGACTCCCATAGTACAAGCTTTGCTTAGTTTGGGGTCAGATGGCGCTGTGTGTAATGTCCTGCGATATTTATTTATTTATTTATTTTTATATAGTTTAAATATAGTAGGACAAATTGTACGATATTGTTGTACGATTTTTTTTTGTAAATACACACTTATAATACAGAACAGCTAGACACAGAACAAACATTTGTTTATACCACAAAGTGTTTGTCCTTAGTTGAAATCGGACCCACGCCCTATAGCTCTTAAGGCAGATATACTACCAATGAGCCAACAGGGCCGTCATTTAAAGGCGTATTCACGTGAGAAGGATGCCACACCGTCCAGTAACTACGCCAGCCTACTTTTACCTTTCGTTACACAAAAGTTAAGAGGTAAAATTATTACATACCTACTTCACTAATCTAATTCTATCTAATCTCTTTTGCTTTACCTACAAGGATTCACCGAAAGACCAGCGCTGGTCATACCACTATGGACCAGCATTATGCTGAAGTGAAAACCCATATTTTGTAACCTTCTCTTATTTGCCTGTTTGTTTGTTTTTGGGTTTGTGCAAAATAAAACTTAATTTTTTTCTACATATTTCTTTTGACAGCCCTGTTGGTTCATTGGTAGAGCTTCAGCTTGAAGGGCGTGGGTTCGATTCCCACCCACGACAAACTTTGTGGTATAAGCAAATGTTTGTTCTGTATTTATTATAATAAGTAATATTAAAGTATCCTATAAGTTATCTGATTTCCATAGTACAAGCTTTGCTTAGTTTGGGGTCAGATGGCGCTGTGTGTAATGTCCTACGACATTTCTTTCTTTTAATTTGGTTTGTAAGTACTTAGCCGATACAATTAAGTGAATTACGGTATTTACTTAGTAGGTACAAATTACACGTTACTACTTACTATATCATAATGAAAAGCAAACCTAACTAATAATCAAATTAGCGGTTTGATATCCTCTATAACATGTGCGGTGCAATATCGCGTAATCTCTCCACGAGATTAAATTGAATATTACTTTACTTGCACTAATTGCTCTCTCATAGTAGCGTGTGATGTGGCAGATTTATTCGCTTTTTCACGATATGCAATTGCTAATTAAAAATATATAACAGAATACCAAATTTCAACTCAACCAGATCTGTGGAAGATCCATTTATATACTAGACAAGAGTTGATAAATTAAACACATTGATTTAAACATACGCTAAACCTTTAACCTTAAATTAATCTAAAATCTAGAACTCATAAACTTAGAAATATTCTTAATTTCAAAAATTAAGAATATTTCTAAGATAATTGATTGATTCAGGCGTTACTTTGCGGAAGTTCATTTTGAATGTTCAATGTTTATATTTAGTTTATTTCCGCTTAACAGTCGTTCCAGTTCCAACAGTGGTGAATATTTCTAAGTTTATGAGTTCTAGATTTTAAGTAAGATTAGGGGTTTTAATTAATAAGCAGTGTAAAATTAGTTTAATTTAAGTCTCCTCGTCACTCTTGGAACTGGAACGACTGTTAAGCGGAAATAAACTAAATATAAACATTGAACATTCAAAATGAACTTCCGCAAAGTAACGCCTGAATCAATCAATTATATAACAGAATACCAAATTTCAACTCAACCAGATCTGTGGAAGATCCATTTATATACTAGACAAGAGTTGATAAATTAAACACATTGATTTAAACATACGCCAAACCATTAACTTTTATTTATTCTATTTTGTAACTTTTGCCTGTCTCTGTTTGTTTGTTTTTGTGCTTGTTACAGAATTAAACGTTTTTCTTTCTTGCTTTCTAAATTTCAATAAACAGGCTTGAGCTGCAGGTGAAGGAAAACATCGTGAGGACACCATAGCATTGTGGTACAGTACTTTCAAGTAGGTACTCGTTTGGCTAGCTACCACTCTCCATTTGAAACTCTGCCGTCTAACAATCAACGGTGTGTTCCGGCAGCCTTGAAAGTTAATTCTTTTCCAGGCTAACTGTTTACTATCTTCGACCACAACGACACCTATTATTGTTATACCCATTGGCCGAATGACACTTTCGGCTTAGCACATTTTGTAGCGATGATAGCCGAGTGCTTAGCGCGGTCGGTTCGCATGCCGAAGGGCGTGGGCTCAAAACCCCAACAATGAGCTTGAGCTGTCGGTGATGGAAAACATAGTGAGGAAACCATAGCATGGTGGTAGGGTTCTAGTACTCGGCTGGCTAGTTACCACCGTCAAGTTGAAAATCTGCCGCCAAGCATCTAACGGTGTGTTCTGGCAGTCTCACTTTAGAGCCAGTTTCATTCCAGGCTAGGTGTGTTTACCATCTTCGATCACATCGTCACTTAATATTAGGTGAGCTGTGGTGAAACACTTAGCCTGTTAACCGCAATATAATAATACTGGTGAGTACAATGAGTTTCGGTTTAGTACATACAACTCAAGCTTATGACACTGTGTATACCTACCTACTCGCTAAGGTCCCATATTAACAATTATGCAGGTAGTATAACCGTTTGAGGTTGATGCCTTTATAAGCATGTATAAACTGTGCGCTAAAAATAACTTTTTCGGTATGTGAATACCGCAATTACGAATGTTACTGGGTATGCAAAATCGCTTGAAACTTTGTCACAGTAAAGCCTATGTGAATATAAATATACTAGTTTTTGTTTCATGCCAAAATATCAATTAGTTTAGATTTTATAGACATTCAAAAATCCCGTTAATTTGAAATCGCTGCGCGGTGGCGCTGCTTCGGTGTGACGTCACAGGTCATACACCTCTTTCCTCTTTCAAGAATAAATACTATAAGTTGTGATTTGAAGCATGTGGAGCAAAAGGTTTTGACTCGTATTGATACACTAATACTTGTAGGTTCTTATCCTAACTAATATTATAAATGCGAAAGTGAGTTTGTTCGTTTATTTGTTTGTTTATTACGCTATCACGCAAAAAATATTGAACCGATCTTCATGAAATATAGCATTGGTATTGTTAAGAACACGGAGAAGGAGCTAGCTTTCATCCCTGAAATAATACAGTTCCCGAGGGATCGATAGTAACGCGGGCGGAGCCGCGGGCGAAAGCTAGTAGATAAAATAAACAAAGGATGACGTAAAATTAGTTGTTTTTTTATTTACATATTAGGTAGATACGTTTAAACTGATACCAAAGGTTTTGCACCTCTGGTCTTATTTTTATATAAGTTCCTATATACTTAGGTAGGTACTCTTGCTGGCGGCGGCGGCCGCTCTTTGACTGCACTCGTGCACGCACTGAACGACTACATCTTTAAGTTTTACAACTTTATCCATTTTTGTTTAACGCAAATTTTGCGGAGTGCTTTTAAAAGAGCGCACGTCTCTCCATACAAACTATTGTTAGAGATAGAAATGTTCTCGCGCGTGAAACGGAAAATGTTCTGTAGGTACTAAATGAATGAGGAATAAATGGAGCGGCGCACGGGCGGCCTATGTTTCCGAGTGACGACGTTCGGTGCGCCCGGGCAGGCCCTGCGTGACCTTGACCTAATTTCAGTCGTTTATTGTTTCGCACCTGTGATGCGACATCTTGAAAGATTATAGTTTTATCGTTTGTTTGTTCTATGTAACTGAACCATCATTTCTTGGTATCACGAGCCACCACTGATACCTACTTATACCAACCAAATACAAACTAGATAGGTATAAGAGATACTAACCTACTCCAAACTACATACATACCTACCATCTAATAAATATACTTGTATACATAATAGATTGTCATGTACTTACGTCAAAATGATCTTCACAACAATATACTTTGCTTTTATCTCCAAATGGATCCAACCTCTTCATAGCTTTTATCCATTTCTTACGTATTTTAATATCCATTGGAACCAAAAAAAATAACTTTTCCGGTGCATTGGTGGTAGTGCTTTTACATTTTGGCACAACACATGATTTTCTTGTATTTAAATTCGACATTTTCGAATAATATTTGCGTTATTTCGTAGTGAGACGTGCCGGAGCGCGCAACGTACTGCGTGAGTGTATGACTTGTGACGTCAGCGCACCGAGCGCCGGCCGGCCGACACTCGCGCCGTTTAAAATTCAATATCTCGGGAACTAAGTGACATATCGAAATAATTTTTACACACGTTTTTTTTATTTCATATGAACTATAAGAAAAGTTAAAAATCGAAACTAGTGAACATTCTTCATTACGAATGTGGTAAAATAACGATGTATTTTAGCAAAACCAAATGGACATAATAAATACCTACTGCAATTAGGTTGATGGAAAGTTACTCGAATGTATCTTAATATCTGAGCCAGCGTTCTTTGGATCTAAGAAACACCAGCCTTAATCAATTTTTTTTTCTATTAATTTGCCCCATCGGGCAGGCTAAAGCTGTAAAGCCATACTGCCTTGTCTTAAGTGTTATTTCTTAGTCAAGTCCAGTCCATGTCAGTCAAGTAAAGTAGTAGTCATGCTTTAGTAAAGTAGTGGCGACTTTACTTCAAGCTTCGCTGGAGTTTTGGAAGCAACACGAAAAAGTCATGTTTCACCACATTATATCATTTTCCCTCACTCGTGCAAATTTGGCATTTTATGAATAAAACACCACCATTTTTATGCATAAATACTCGACAAAACACTAGTTTTGGAAAAAAATACAACGGAGCGACACGACTCTTCCCGCGTTCCCGCCAAAAAAAATAAATAACCCAGCCTTATTCAATAGACTTCAAAATCGGGCTCAAACCAGAAAGAAACCAGTTTTTTTTCTTTGGTCATAGTACGTTCGTGTATTGTGCCAAATCTCAAGTTTTCATCAAAAAGGTTACTTACTTGACACGTATCTATCTTTAATTATTGTTTATACCTGTGTGACAATATCTCAGATTAAAAACTACGACAAAATCTCAGACAAAATAGTAGGTGCACTTTTTTCTCTTTGTTTGGCATCGCATTTTGTGCATTCTGCCAGTGTCGACCATTTTATATTTTCATGGAACTGTTAAACAAAAACTAGTAAAATAAGTCACGGTTCAAGTCGTAGTCACACTCAGTGCATGCTTTAATAAAGCTATGGCGGTTTTACTAGAAGGTTCTATAGAGTTTTATGGCTAATTTTGTTTATAAAAATAAATTTAAAAAACATATTTAAACACATTCTACTATTTGTCCAGTTGCGCGTAAAATTCGGCATTTTATGCCATGGTTTTTTTTCTTTTTTTATCACTGTAGGTACGAATGAGACAAGGTTAAATGGTCACGTTTTACATCACCTGTGTTCGATTCTCATCCAGGATATCAATATATTAGGAATAAGCATGACAAATTCGAAAAATGCGTACCACCTTCGAAAAAAAGGTTCCTAAAGGTATAATAAAATTGCCTTCAACTTATAGCCTTTTTTTAAACAATCATTCTTAATAATAAAGAACTGGTTTTATAATTTGCGAGTATTGGACTTTGTTCCGGATAGAAAAAGTATGAACTCAATCTCCGAAATACTTTTTAACTTTCACCTCAACGTTTATGGTATAAGGTTTAAAAGCGTCTGCTTACTGGGTAGCTATTGCATTCGAGGTTTTGTTACCTTGTTTTTTAGGGTTATGTTTCTTATAGAAGGAGCCCAGCTAAAAATGTTTATTTATGGTGTCTTACTATTTGAGTCTTTGAGTCGGTTTATGTTGGCGATAAGGCATGGGGTTACGCAGTACGGGAATGGACCAAAACGAGCTTTACTATGGGAAAACCTTAAAATCGCGAGAAAAAAAAGAACTTTTATTTTTTACCATTTTTTTTTGTTTGACCTCAGCTCACCTGGTTTTCAGAGACAGTGTGGACGAATATAGTAACACGCTTAACCTAGAAAGGAACTGGCTCTCAAGTATACCGGAACACACCGACTTGGCGACAGATTTTCAACTTGAGAGTGGTTGCTAGCCAGCCAAGTACTGGAAAGTACCCTACCACTATGTTATGGTTTCCTTACGATTTGAACACACGCTCCTATGCGTACAATCCAACCGCTCTAACCAGTGAGCTATCATCGCTTCAAAAATGTGTTCTTCAAGAAACGATATTTTTTTCGCAATTTTAGGGAATATCCCGTTTAAATAGCTTTCTTTCAGGTAAGCGTGTTTCTATCTTAGACCACGCTACTGCTTAACATCAGGCAGAGCGTGGTCAAACGCGAACCTATTTTGAATTTAAAAATAAGTATAATCGTTAAGAATAATAATGCTATGAAATCTATTCTAATTAAGTACCGTCAGCGTAATTACGGAACAAATTGCATTTCCATATAAATTTCCGCTTGGGTTTGAAATCTTGGCCTATTGCCAATGTGTTAGTTAGCCCATTCCTCAGCTATAGAGACTTACCTGGGGTCGTTTGTTAGAGTTAGTACCGCCACTACTGGGGACCGTGAATGTGATGGAACCACCCGAAAAGTAATCATCAGATGCGGGCACGCGGTCTCCGTTACTGTAAACAAAAGTTTCAACTGCGATTTGAACAAAGATATATTTATGTTTATGACGGTGATATTCTACGACTTTCTAGCAAGTTTATTTCGAGTTTATATTTAAGTTACCTTTGAGTCAAAAATATCATTTATTAGCTTAAGGTGGTTCGATTTCCATACAAATAAATATTTCCATTTATGGACTGATTTCTCTGTAAAATTATGCTCCATTTGAGCATAATTTTACAGAGAAATCATAGCTACTGGCATTTATTTTGCTTTTTATTTGCGGTAAATCACATAAATACATCATAAGTTTACAAATCATTCACAAATTTGATTTTATGCTAATAATTAATCTACTGTTTTATTCAAGCAATTGTGATTTACCGTAAATAAAGGCCAAAATAAATGCCAGTAGCTGTGATTTCACTGTAAAATTATTCTCCATTTGTCCATAAATGGAAAAAAATTATTTGTATGGAAATCGAACTACCCATTGCCATCCAGCGTAGCAATGCTGCCAGCATTCTGGCCACATATCCCACCTCTGACGGACTTTTAGATTAAGTTTTCTGTATAAATTTGTAAATAGAATTAATTTAAGATATTTCATTTTTTAAATAAATGATGTTTGTTCTGTGTGTAGGGTGGTAGCTAGAGCAGAGTACTAGAGAGTATACCGCCATGCTATGGTTTCCTCACGATGTTTTCCTTCACCGGCAGCTCAAGCTCATTGTTGGGGGTTGAACACACGCCCTTCTGCTGTCAACAATAAATATCTGAGTCCCATCGTACAAGCTTTGTTTAGTTCGGGGTCAGATGACGCTATGTGTAATGTCCTGCGATATTCATTTATTTAATTGATAATGATTGACTCTTTAAAAAAAAAACAAAGTTGACATAATAAATGTGCTTTTAGAGTCCTGCTGCAAGAATCTGTTGTAAAAACATAAGAATACTTTATTTTTGGAACTTCGAAAAAAAAGACTGATATTTTTTTTATCTGTAATTGGACTTATGTTAAGCTTATAAGTTAGTGTAATGTTGTTAAGCGCAGTGGATTTTTTTTTTTAATCAGGCCTGTATTTATCTTTGTTTATAACTAACTGGTGACGAGAAAAGAAAAATAAATTTTTAGAAAAGAAAAATTGGTTACAATGGTTAGGGTTTTGATACCTTATGAATTTTGAAATTAGGGCTCATATTGAAATAAAAAAAATAAAAAATTAAGTGTATATTTTCGTCGACATGCCAACTTACCTTACGTTATCGTTATCAAAGTCCGGCATTTCGTATCGCCTGGTGGTGGTGTGACGGGTCGGTGGTGCGGTAGTGAAATAGTTGGTGGGACGTTGAGTGGGTTTTGCGAAGGAATTCACGCTTTGTGATGAGCCACCGCCGTCGCTGTTGATGTTAAAATTTCGGTCAAGTTTCTTTTAACGTGAATGGGACGAACGAAACGCTCCCCTGATGGCAAAAGATAACGCATGCCCGTTGCAGCGATACACAGAATTTTGAGTAGTAAAACAAAGTCCAGGGCATCGCTGCTTTGGCACTCATTACTTTGAGACTTACGATCATTAGTCTTAATAGCCCTGTAATTTTAATTCTTAATTTTTTACCAGAGAAGTAAATATGTACCTTTAACAGTTTGATTTTTTTTTATTGTACATATGAATTTCTAAAACTCGGTGTTCGTGATTTGGGTAACAATTTATCTTAATATAGTACCTACAAATACAAATTTTATTGATAACACCAGTGTTACAAGTCACTTCAAAATTTTAAATATGTCATTAAATGAGTTTTAAAACACTGATTACATGCCAACACAAAAATGTCACAATAAGGTAGGTAGGTATGTCAATATATAAATATTTTTATGAAAAAAATACTGTCAATATAAAATATGTCATTACAAAAAACTGTTGTCAATATAATAAAATGACATGACAAATAAAAACAAAATTGAAATACTCGTCAATGTCATAGTATGTCTGAAAGCGCCTTTCAAAATTTAGAGCTAAACAAATTATTTATTAGAATAATGTAAGTAGGTACTCATAAAAAATAAAATTGAGGGTAGTCAAAGTTAGTGTAGTAACACACTGTAAGGCTCATTCGTCTGTTGATATCGATATAATGAAAAATGTTTAAAATATGGCGATAAGCTATGGTATGTAGATTTGTAAATACTGCAATGATAGGTACCTACGATAATGGTAATATTATACAATTTTATTCGCAAAATAACAATCTAACATGTATTATGGAGTTTTTGGTGGGAAACGTGTCGTTGTTTTGTACCTATTATTATCTCTTCTAATTGTGTTTTGTTTAAAAATAGTGGTGTTTTAATCATTTATACCCACGAGTATGAGCAACCGACATAATGTGGTAAAACTTGTATGTTAATTTTGTTTTTAAAACTGCATAGAAGATTTTAGACTTCAATACTTTACTAGGCCGTGTAGGTACCTATTACTGAAAGAAAAAGTAAAAACGAAAGGTATGCTCCAGAATCGTAGCAAGTGGAAATATGTGATCTCTGCCACTACGGGAGATAAGCATGATACATTTGAAAACATGTTTTACTTGATACTGGCAGAATTCAGAAAGTGCGATGCCAAAGATAAAGAAAAAAGGTATATTAATTACGTACCTGCTTAGCTTAGCTTTACAGTCCTATTCGAGTGTCTTAAGGTGGTTCGATTTCCATACAAACAATTTTTTTCCATTCATGGACAAATGGAGTATAATTTTTCATTTTTTTTATTTATTGAGGCTTCATAATAGCAACTACAATAATAATTATTATAATTTTACACAACTTAAGTAATTTTCTAGCTAATTGCGTTGCTTATTTAAAGAAGCACAACATGCATTTAAATATATTAATAATTAAATTAAAATCAATAAAATTTAAATCAAAATAAAAACCATAATCAAAATTAAATTTTGCACTATTAATGTCTAAAAAATGCGATGAAGTAAGTTAAGATCTCGTTTAGAACTATAAAAATAAACATTAAAAAGCGTTATAGACGCTACACGCGTTTTCAGCTAGGAATCTCATGTATGTCTCAGAATCAGAGCCCTGGTATAAGAAAAAGTTATAAAAATTGGATGAAGAATTCGCAAGTCATCGGTGAACAATATATTGGTGCATAGTTAGTTACATGTGTGTAGACGGTGTAGTTACATAAATAATCATCCAAACATAGATATGGAAATGCTGATTTGAAACCTTCGCTTTGCTCAGTCAATGATATTAAATTTCCTGATCCGTAACAAAATACAAAGTAGTAGGAATTTATTGCGCGTGAGTAATATTATCAACACAATTTATGCAAAATACTCGTCTGGGTCCATCATTCTTGTAACGCAAGAATACTATTGCATAATCTATGCTGTTAATACGTTTGTAGATTATAATGATGTAGGTAATTTACCTGTTGAGCCACAACACAAGTTTTTAGAATAATTAGGTATGTATGGAAAACAAAAGGATAGCTTTGTACTTTGTTGTGTAAGGACACCTTTTCTCAGCATGTTTGTTCTCGTATATTCATAAGTCTTTTAATAAATTTAGTAAGTACATAAGACACTAGAATGTGATAAGGACGGACTTAAGGTAGTTCTATTTCCATAGAAATGTTTTTTTTTTCCATTTATGGACAAATGGAGCATAATTTTACAGTGAAATCACAGCTACTGGCATTTACTTTGGTCTTTATTTGCGGTAAATTACAATTGCTTGAATAAAACAGTAGATTATTAGCATAAAATTAAATTCATGATTTTTGAATAAAACAGTAGATTATGCTTATAATCTACCGTTTCATTACAAGCAATTGTGATTTACAGCAAATAAAGACCAAAATAAATGCCAGTAGCTGTGATTTCACCGTAAAATTATGCTACATTTGTCCTTATATGGCAAAAAAATATTTGTATCGAAATCGTACCACTTTAAAAAAACATATTATGTTGCTCATGGCTTACCTGTTAAGTAATCTTTTAACAATAATTTTAATAATTTTTTCCAGTTTTATATTGTCATAAAATGGTAGGTATACCTACGTATTTTATTCATGTACATTTAGAAATACAGCTCCACTCGGACGCAAAGATTTTGCGACAGCAGCGGGACGAAATAACTCTCATATTCTGAATTCCGTGGCCCTTCACCTGCTTTCGAGACCATTGAACCGAATGTTTCAATATAACTTTGTATTTAACAAGAATAATATTGGAGATACCTAGCACCAAAGTAATTGTAGAGGTATCGATAGCAAGGGTACTTATACAGGATTGTAAGCTTGGGGTATACTGACCCGAAAGGCGGTTAATTTACTTATCATAATGAACAACTTTTAAATCGGATCGAACCAGAATTGCTAAAAAAGTCAGCTGTTTTCCAATCCCGTAATTTTGCTAGCTGCCCGTTAAACCGGAACAGAAATGTTTACACACTGTTAATTATACAAAACTAGCGTTCGCCTCGCGGTTTCACCCGCGAAGTTCCCGTTCCCGTAGGAATACAGGGATAAAAAGTAGCTTCTCAACGGTGAGAATTTTTGAAATCGGTCCAGTAGGCTCCGTAATTTCGGAGCCTATTTATTAGAAACAATCAAATCTTTCCTCTTTATAATAGTATGTATAGATAGATGATTTAGGAGAATTAAGAAATATCGCCGTTTGTTTTTTTTTTTAATTCTTATAAATTACACTACCATCTTCGTAACATCCCTCCATCATTTTTAAAGTCTGCTTAACGCAGTCTCATCTTTTTCAGAATCTTGAAGTAGTAATGCACCAACAAAGTGTGATAAAGAACAAATAACCAGTGATTTGACAATGGTATGACAGATCCTAGGTGTCTTAACAGTTAGGCCAATTTTGATTAGGTACAGTAATAAGTAAGTATTAAAAGCTTTGATAGGACAGCAGATAAAGCTAACCAGGCACTGCAATCAAATACATTAATGCTTCAATATGTGTTCGATTCCCACCTGTGACGATAAATGTTTGTTCTGTGTCTGGATGTCATGTATGTATTTACAAAAACAAAAAGTATATAAGTATTTTATCAATTATCTGGTTTCCATTGTACAAGCTTTGCTTAGTTTGCGGATAGATGGCACAGTGTGAAATGTTTTACTATATTTATTTATTAACTAGTTGCGCCCCGCGGTGTTACCCGCTACATGTTTTCGAGATAAAAAATTGCCTATGTTCTCATCCAGGGTCTCGGCTACCTCCATACGAAATTTCATCCAAATCCATTCAGTAGTTATAGTGTGAAAGAGTAACAAACATCCATCTATCCATCCAAACTTTCACATTTATAATATCAGTGGGATGTATTGATATTACGTATTTGCTATTAGTTCATCCCCTATCGGATTGCATAGGCACGTACTAGATAGCTGAGAATACTGCCGTTTCGCCTTTCTTAAATTGTCTTCTTCCATATAAAGGAAGTTTTTGCAACTAAATATACTCACATGCTTGAAGGATTGGGCTGGTTAGGCGGTCTCACGTAGACTGGACCTTCTCCCGAAGGCCTGCCTTGCACTGGCCTCGTCTGAGGCCTGTCCTCCGACTTTATCACAGTCGGCTGTGTACTCGCCGGCCTCAAAGTCGTCGTAGGCCGTCCGGGTCGTGAATTCGACGGCCCGTCTCGATCAGGCCTGTCGGACGATGGCTGCGGAGTATTAGCGTTGCAGATCTCTCGTCCATTCAGTCGGATGGCCTGAAGTTTCGGAGTTTTGTTCAGAGGATTGTATTGGACGAAGAACCGGACAGCGATGGCCGGGCCCGGGTTGATTTTCATCTCTGTGTTCTCGATCTTGAAGTCAATGTTGTCTGTCGTGGATACATCGCCTACCCAGTTCTGCGAATAAAATGTATCGTAAAATGTAGCGATGATAGCTCAGTGGTTAGCTTCCGAAGGGCGTGGGTTCAAACCCCAACAATAAGCTTGAGCTGCCGGTGAAGGAAAAACATCGTGAGGGAACCATAGCATGGTGGTAGTGTACTGTCTAGTACTCGGCTGGCTAGCAACCACACTCGAGTTGAAAATCTGCCGCCAAGCATCTAACGGTGTGAGCCAGTTCCATTCCAGGCTAGGTGTGCTTTACCATCTTCGACCACACCTTCACTTAACATCAGGTGAGCTGTGGTCCATAACCATAAAAAATATATTTTATTATGAGATTGATATAAATGGCTTTCAAAACAGAATATGGTTGTGAAAAAATTTATGAAGTTGAATATGAGATCCTTGTCTTACAATGTTGAATATGCATGATCTATAATTATATCTATCTGTAATTGGCATTCAGGCAAGATTACAAGAACTCGGAATTTGCTCGTACCTATAAGCAACATTACAAATTTAGTTTGCGGGTTTGATATTGTTCTTTCTTCGCTAGTTCCTCATAGTTATAGGAATATTTGCATGGCAACAGGTGCAGGTACAAGATCTTGAATGTAATTATTTGTGTACATTGTCAACCATCAAGGTGAGCAAATTTATCTAAGGATTTCAATAAAAATTTGATATTGATTATTATATTCAAGTATCTACCAGTCACAGTACCGTGGTATTTAAAACTAAAATAATAAAGTGTTTAATATAACTTTACTAGCTTTTGCCCGTGACTTCGTTAGCGTTGACTTTAGAATTGGGTCCAGATAGAAATGAAACATGTCACAGTAACACAATCATTAAATCATTTTTTTTTTAAATACAGAATAGGTTTGCGTTTGACCACACCCTGCCTGCCTGCCTGCCTGTTAAGCAGGATGCAGTCCAAGATGAAGCACGCTTACCTAGAAAATAATCTGTTTACTCTAGATGTGAAGACACCCAAATTGTACTTCGCGGAGAAAACAGACGCTGGCAGAGAGTTCCACATCCTCGCTGTGCGTATGAAGAATGTGGCATCGAAGCGCTTTGTCTATACGTGGGGAATCTCCACCATGTATGGATGGCACTTAGGCCTAGTCTGCCTAGCTGTCCGGTAATAGAAAGGGGCTGGCGGAACCAAATTGTGCAATTCCATGGCACACTTCCCGAAATGTATCCGATAGAAGACAGACAAACAAGCGACTTTGCGTCGGTTCTTTAGCTAGATTAAGATAATTATTCCGAAATAATCCTACTAATGTTATAAATGTTAAAGTTGTATGTTTGAATGTTTGTTATTCATTCACGCAAAAATGGGAGAACGGATTTGAAACACAAATAGTTTATTGTTTGGATTAACATAATTATAGGATACTTTTCTTTTTTTTATGTGAAAAATAGTGAGACGAACGAGACGCTCTCCTGATGGTAAGAGGTAACGCCTGTCCATGAACATTGCAGCGATACATAGAACTTTGAGTAACAAAACAAAGTCCAGAACATCACTGCTTTGGCGCTCAATACTTTGAGACTTTCGATGGTTAGTCTCAACAGCCCAGTAATTTCGCTAGCTGCAGTACCCTTCAAACCGGAACACAGTAATGTTAACACACTATTGCTTGGCGGAGAAATATCTGGTACTGCGGTGGTACCTACCTAAACGACCTCCTGCTAAGGAGATCTACCACCAAGTTTTTAAATCAGAAAATAGGTTCCTATGCGATTATCAAAAATCGAACTACTGGCGTATTCACTTGAAATTTGATAAAGATGCGTCTTATAGAAAATTGTTCTGGGATAAAAGGTATCCTTCATCTGATACTAAAATAGCACAAGTGTCATGACTATTGCTTATTTGTGACTTACACGTGTTTCATTTCTCTCTGAACTTAATTCTAAAGTTTCGGACCAAGCTATTGTTTCATAAGACAACATTTTTAATTCTGTGGATATATTTCGTTTTCTTTAAATAATTCCACATGAAATTGATTGATGAACATGAAATTTTTTTAGGGTAGTAATCTATCTGTATCTACAGTGGCATACAACCCTGTTGGCTCATAGATAGTATATTTACTACAAGAGCTGTAGGGCGTCGGTCCGATTCCCATCCAGGGCAAACATTTTGTTGTATAAACAAATGTTTGTTTTGCGTCTGTATGTATTATAAGTATGTATTTACAAAAAAAAAAAACTATTTATGTGTTATATCAGTTAATTAACTTCTATTACACAAGCTCCGCTTAGTATGGGGTCAGATGGGCGCTGTCCTTCGATGTATAAGTTTTTTTTTGTGTGCCAAATTTGTTCCAAAACGATTCCGCAGTTTTGGCGTTATTGTGTGACATACAAACTATTACATTTATATATAATATTAGTAGTATATATGTAGATTTGCGCATTCTTGAGTGCCTTGACATTCAAGTTCTTTGGGGCCATCGCGTCTTCGCTCTCTGATCCGTTAAATATTATTTTGTTAATTTCGTGATGTTTTCAAGTAATTAGTGGATCGCTAATGTATGGTTTGTATTATCCGGAAGCGCATTAAATATCACGTGCCTATCTGGTTTGTGTATCTTCTACTGAGTTGGTTTCTTTTTGTCAAGAGTGTATTAGATGCCATGACTCTTTATAATATGTGCCCACAGATAAAACTTCTATTTGATGTGAGTAAGTAGTATTTAAACAAGTTTATAATTCAAACTAGTCTGGAATGAGAACTGGCTCTCAATTGAGGCCGCCAGAACACATTTGTAGGTGCTTGGCGAAAAATTTACAATTTGAGGAAGAAAAGTTTGCTAGCCAGGCGAGTATTACAGAGTACCCAACTATCATGTCATGTTTTCCTCACGATGTTTTCATTCACCAGCAGTTCACGCTAATTGTTGGGATTTGAACCAACGCGTGTGATCCGGCTGCGCTAACCACTGAACCACCATCGCTATAGATTTAAACTAGTTGCACCTTACGGACTTCAGACATGAGAAGTGATGCTAAACTTCGACAGTAAAGATAATCACAGATAAATAATCAAAAGTTTAGTTTTAGTTTTTATAATAATCATTATTCTAGGTATTCTGGCATCGTTGTAAACGGGCCTATGTACTAAGACGTATTTCTTTCATTTCCTTAAAAAAGTTCCACTGATTCTTCGCCGATTTGAGCGGCGAGACGCACATGAATTGACTGATCGCAAAACCAAAATAGAAATTCAATATTCTATTCTAAACTTTTGTACTAATAAACTAACCGTGTAACCATTTGTTTGTATATGGAAATAAACAATTATTATATGTATGTTTGCCAAATATTAAAAAAAAAAAACAATAAAGAGTTATTTTATCGTAGTATGTCTCTTCAATTTGTCTCAATGAGTTTCTGCTTACCCCAAGTATATCAGCTTTCGTGTCGAGCACGATGTTTAGCCAGAGCGAGTGGAGAGTGCTGTCCGTGGACAGGTTGACCACGCCATACCACCGGCCTGGCTCCGTCCCCGGGGGCTCGTAGCTAAACACGTTGGGGCACGGGGAGATCGGCGTGCTCTGCTCGTGGGTGGGCACCGCCAGTGCCAGCACGAACGGGATCAGTAGTCTCATCTGGAAAAGTAATGAGAAATGGAACAGGAAGTTCTGGAAACTAACTTTGATATTGTTAATTAATATTATTTATAAGTATTTGCAAAGGTCATGTGAAACTACTAATAGGCAACTTTCAGGAAGCGCCAAATTTATATTTGAAGAAAAAAAAAGTGAGAAAATATATACTGAGATTTCAGAATTCAAGAAATGTATACGTTCGACTGTTATTTTTATACTTCACTTGCTAGTGAAGTATAAACCTGCCCCGGCTTCGTGCGGGTGCAATATAGATACTATCGTGTTGCAAATGCATGTATCAAAACCTTCCTCTCAAATCATTGATGGAAACCGCATTAAAATCCGTTGCGTTAAAAGATCTAAGCGTACAGATGGCTAGATACGACTTTGTTTTATACTATGTAGTACTATAAGACAATGCTTCTTGCCAATTTTCATATTTCTAGGTTATCGGGAAGTACCCTATAGGCTTTGATTCCCTCGTAAGTGTCGAAATATGCGTTATTGCGACGTAAACGGCTGTAACTTTTTTTACGATAACTAAGAAATTTGATTTTTTCACAGCTGCGAGGGATCTGCGTATGTAGTTTAATTTCAACCCGATATTTCTCCACGCATGACCAACAAAGTGATCCAATAAGGGTTCCGTTTTTTTGTTTTGAGGTACGGAACCCTAAAATTACAACATCAATAAAGAATGAAGCTAATTACTACTTTAACTGTGAAGGAAAAGCTTTATCGTGTATGTGTAATATGAATTGGTTGAATTTTCTAAAGGTACGACGGTTTTCTAAGAAGGTACCTACAATGGAAAAGCAAAACAGAAAAGCCAATCCTTTGATCCCTTTCAGAGCCTACTTTCTTTGGCAAATTTTCAAAGGCTTGCATTCATTAAGCCACAGATTCGCTAACCTCGTTTGGAGTGTCGGCCTATTTTTGCAGAAACCCAACTAGTGGCTGTAACCAACCTACAAAGATGCTAGTGCCTAATTAGGAGCGGTTTTGTCTAATTAGTGGAACAAGTCTTGCCTATCTGTCAGGAGTCTGACTAAACTTCCTACAAATCTTTTCAAACTTTTTTTATTGATATACTATTAGTGTTTTTTATGGGGGACAGGCTAGGTGTTTGACCACAGCTCACATGATGTTAAGTGACGGTGTGGTCGAAGATGGTAAACACACCTAACCTGGCATGGAATTAGCTCTCAAGTGAGACTGCCGGAATAAACCGTTAGGTGCTTGGCGGCAGATTTTCAACTAGAAGGTGGTAGCTAGCCACCCGAGTAGGTACTAGAAAGTACCCTACCACCATGCCATGGTTTTTTTTTTTATGGTGGACAGGCTTGTTGTTTGACCACAGCTCACCTGATGTTAAGTGAAGGTGTGGTCGAAGATGGTAAAGCACACCTAGCCTGGAATGGAACTGGCTCTCAAGTGAGGCTGCCGGAACACACCGTTAGATGCTTGGCGGCAGATTTTCAACTAGAAGGTGGTAGCTAGCCACCCGAGTAGGTACTAGAAAGTACCCTACCACCACGCCATGGTTTCCTCACGATGTTTTCCTTCACCGGTAGCTCAAGCTCATTGTTAGGGTGTGAACCCACGCTTTTCGGCGTGTGAAGTGACCGCCGTAACCACTGAACTATCATCGCTACAAAATCAGTTATCAGACTTCCATGCGCCTGTGTTTTCTAAATTTTGTGCATAAATTATCAATAGCTTCAAACCAATGTACTCAAACTGTAAGAGGAGTTTTGGCGGGAACGCGGGAAGAGTCGTGTCGCTCCGTTGTATTTTTTTCTAAAACTAGTGTTTTGTCGAGTGTTTATGCATAAAAATGGTGGTGTTTTATTCATAAAGTGCCGAATTGACAGCCCTGTTGGTTCATTGGTAGTGTGTCTACTTCGAGAGCTGAAGGGCGTGGGTTCGATTCCCACTCAGGACTAACATTTGTGTGACTAACATCGATGTTTGTTCTGTGTCTGGGTGTACTGTATGTATTATAAGTATGTATTTACAAAAAAAAAAAGTATTTAAGTATTCTATCAGTTATCTGTCTTCCATAGCACAAGCTCTGCTTAGTTTGGGGTCAGATGGCGCTGTGTGTAAAAAAAAAAAAAAAAAAAAAAAATTACAAGCGCGAGTGTGGGAAAATGATATAATGTGGCGAAACATGAGTTTTCGTGTTGCTTCCATCGAAGCTTTGTAGTAAAGTTGCCACTACTTTACTAAAGCATGACTGGAATTAACTGACACAAACTTGGACTTGACAAAGACGACTTTGACTAAAACTAGCTACGATGGCACTTATTTAACTTTTGAAACTTGAAAATATATAATTACTTGACACTGGCAAATGCTAAAACGCGACGCCAAAACCAAAGAAAAAATAAAAAAAACTGTAAGATTTTTTTGACAACCTGGCTTTACCAACGTCATGGATTACGGCTATACTTTTCTTACTACTAGAAGAGACCCGGGAATGGCAGAATTGTGGAGCATCTCCGCAAAGGCCATTCATCAAGAGTTGAAGTTGAAGTTGAAGAGACCCGGGACAGTTTATAAACGTGATTAAGTGTTTATAGCTATACAGTGAATACAGAAAACTCGAATCTGACCTGACTTCAACTCTACTTATTGATAAAGTTATCAACTAAGCACGACTAGTTTGTTGACAAACACAATGTCACCGTTTCCGAGTGTCCACTCGTGTCATACCAGCGTAAATATACATTCAATCGAGACGGTGTGTATAATTACTTACCGTACTTAGCAATTAGACCTCGCTCGTCGAGGAAATTATTTAGTTAGACACATTACATTTTTTTTTTTTTTTTAATGGTTGACAGGCCAGGTGTTTGACCACAGCTCACCTGATGTTAAGTGAAGGTGTGGTCGAAGATGGTAAAGCACACCTAGCCTGGAATGGAACTGGCTCTCAAGTGAGGCTGCCGGAACACACCGTTAGATGCTTGGCGGCAGATTTTCAACTTGAGGGTGGTAGTTAGCCAGCTGAGTACTAGAAAGTACCCTACCACCATGCTATGGTTTCCTCACGATGTTTTCCTTCACCGGCAGCTCAAGCTCATTGTTGGGGTTGACCCACGCCCTTCGGCATGCGAACCTACCACGCTAGCCACTGAGCTATCATTGCTCCAAAACATTCGTTTTCAACCAGAGATTTTCACAGATTCTTTAAACTATAAAAGATCTAGGTTATATTCCTCATATTCCTCAGCCCCGGATTGATGGGGGGGAGGGCACCGGGAAGCAGCTACAGTTATCAATTATTTATAGTGGGAATCGATACCACGCTCCTCAGCTCATGAAGCAGACATACTACCAATGAACCAACACGGCTGTCATATATATATTTATGTTACCTATAGTTGGACCATTTTTTATAATTAGCTGATCATAAATTTGACATAATTGATTATAATTTTATTGTCATTAACATGTTTTTTTTTTTTAATAATTTGCCCCTTCGGGCAGGCTAAAGCTATAAAGCCATACTGCCTTGTCTTAAGTGTTATTTCTGCTGTATCTTAGCTATAATTATCATCAAAGTCGTCTTAATCAAGTCCAGTTCGTGTCAGTTAAGTCCAGTCATGCTTTAGTAAAGTAGTGGCGACTTTACTATAAAGCTTCGATGGAGTTTTAGAAGCAACACGAAAAGTCATGTTTCACCACATTATATCATTTTCCCACACTCGCACTTGTAATTCGGCACTTTATGAATAAAACACCACCATTTTTATGCATAAACACTCGACAAAACACTAGTTTTGGAAAAAAATACAACGGAGCGACACGACTCTTCCCGCGTTCCCGCCAAAACTCCTCATTAACATGTATAACAAAGATATAATTTATTGTACTTACACTATTGAATTAAAATGAAACCTGTAACGATAAATGTAAATAGTTTTGAATAAATGAAATGAAAATATCGATATACTATTATAACGCGAAAAGATTTGTTTATTTGTATTGAATAGGCTCCGAAACAACTGCACCGATTTCAAAAATTCTTTCACCGCTGGGAAGCTACACTATCCCTGGGTGACTACGTGGGTGAAACCGCGAGGCGTCCGCTAGTTATACTATATTTCTCGACGGCTTTCTTATGAGCTAAATTTTTTTTCTTCTTTTGAGCTAAAATGTGTGTAGTTGTGATGACAACCTGTAATTACTGTTCAGCTGACCGAATTATGAATTGCGAAGGGCCTCACTAAAATACAAATCGATACCTACTTTTATCGAATTGAGATCATTAATTTTAACAAGAACATTTTCGATGCCTATATTAGTAAATGCTATTATCTGAAATTACGGTCGTAACAGATTGTCTGGATAAAGAAAAACGTTTTGATCGATGAAAGCTTTCTGATAAATTATTATCTTTTTTAGCCACAGGTGAGCATCTGTCTCTCACCAACAAATTAGAAAAATAATTGGTAACTGTTCGAATCATACTATTTCATTTGCAAAAACATGCCCTACTCCGCCTTCTTCCAAGTCGAATAAATGTAGAACAAAATGATGTATGCCGAACGGAGGTCGAGTTATTTACATCTAAGAAAAATATCTTTTAACGGTTCTCTTTCTATCAAACGGTTTTAATCGTTTTCCCAATAAGACCGATAATATTCTAACGAACTTTGAAAAGATAACAAAATAATTGACATAGACATTAAGATAGCGTTTGAATACAAAGAATTCTGAGATGAACATTTATTTTATTGACTTAGGTGTTCTTGGAAACTGTATTCACGCTGTGGTAATTTTTAATTTAGTTTTATTTAGGCTATTCGTTTTTGTTAGCCGATTTTTTAGCGTCGACGCAAGAAACCAGTTCTTAAGCCGTCTAAAAAAGTATTTTGTTTGTGGTTCTGTAAGACTTTGGCCACGACAGCTTTTTGGGGTTCCGTAGGTACCTATATGAAAATTGTTTTATTACTTACGGTGGTACGACTTCCATACAAATCAATTTTTGCCATTTATGGACAAATGGAGCATAATTTTACCAATTGAACCAGAAACTCTATATAATAAGAGAGACAAGACTAGTGACTTAGTTGGTATTTCACTGGGTGTTCTGTATTTATTATAAGTATGTATATACAAAAAAAAAGTATTTAAGGTGGTTCGATTTCCATACAAAGAAATTTTTGTCATTTATAGGCAAATGGAGCATAATTTTACAGTGAAATCTCAGCTACTGGCATTTACTTTGGTCTTTATTTGCGGTAAATCACAATTGCTTGAATAAAACAGTAGATTATTAGCATAAAATCAAATTTATTAATGATTTACGAATTTATGATTTTTGAATAAAACAGTAGATTATGATTATAATCTACCGTTTCATTCAAGCAAATGTGATTTTCCGCAAATAAAGACCAAAATAAATGCCAGTAGCTGTGATTTCACTGTAAAATTATGCTGCTTTTGTCCATAAATGGCAAAAATTGATTTGTATGGAAATCGTACCACCTAATTTCAATTGAACTTAAATCGTTACGGTTATTATATAAGAAATATAACGAATAAGTAAAAGAAATAATATTTTATACAATAAGAAAAGGTAGCCAAGTATTATTTACTTATTTAGTAAACGCATTTATGTGGTCTCTGCGATACAGGTTCTCCTACAAATACAAATCTTAATGTTACAGGTCATTTCATCATAACATATGTCAATACAATGAAAATGTCAACGAAATAATATGTCACATATAAAATAATTATGTCAATATGATTAAATGTCAATAAAAACAAAAATATTACATTTGTAGTGCAGGGTTCACTAGTAATATTGTAGCCCCTAAATATAATCTCCATTTGGTAATCCGTCATAAATAAAATTATTATTGCATAAAATAAATAAACAATACTTATTATTTATTTCTTTTTTGGTTTTGTTCTGAAGCGTCCTAGAAACAACTTTTTTAAATAGAAGAATAATAATTAGAGTCGTTAGTGTTTATTAGTAACAATTAAACTATTTGGTTGCTTACAAAAATGCTTGGATTTGTTAATTGCTCTGTAGTTTGTTAGTCTGTTTTAATTGAATATGTGTAGATTTTATCTACAATTTTTTTTTGACAAATCAATCAGTCGAGGTGTCAGAGTCAGATTTTTTTATGGGCTCACATCTAAGTTTACTTTGCAACAGTGTTATTTTGAGCGGAGACTACGAAAACGGTTATGTGTAGGTTAGAATGTGAACAAGAGTAGGTACCTAACAGTTCTATTTAGAAGTTTTAGATTAAGAATTAGTTTGATTTCTTTATATGTTTACCATCTTCGACCACACCGTCTCTTAACATCCGATGAGCTGTGGCCAATGCCTAGCTTGTCGAACATTTTTTAATTTTTTTTTATTGTTGACAGACTAGGTGTTTGACCACAGCTCACCTGATGTTAAGTGAAGGTGTGGCCGAATATAGTAAAGCACACCTAGCCTGGAATGGAACTGACTCTCAAGTGAAGCTGCCGGAACACACCGTTAGATGCTTGGCGGCAGATTTTCAACTTGAGGGTGGTAGCTAACCAGCCGAGTACTAGAAAGTACCCTACCACCATGCTATGGTTTCTTCACGATGTTTTTTTTCACCGGCAGCTCAAGCTCATTGTTGTGGTTTGAACCCACGCCCTTCGGTATGCGAACCTACCGCGCTAACCACTGAGCTATCATCGCTACAAAAATATCTGATAAAATTCAATGAAACATAAGATCTAGTTTAGATTTAACTCGAATAAGGAATACCTAAGCGAAACAATCTCTGTCTGATCTATGTCATTTAAACAGTGGTTCCAATCAAAAATTAGTTACATAAAATATAAACAGTAACGGGTCCTGTAATATTCATTCATCCTCGAACCGGTCCGCCTCGCTCGCCGCAACCTCTCCAAATTCGCACAACACAATATCAACTTCTCCGACATAATCTCGTAATTGGTGAGGAAAAACACTATTTTAATTACACACTCGCGCAACTGCAAAAATATCAACATTTTCATTCTTACCATTTTGATTTTAACACTTTATAACACAAAAACACAACTAATTGTTCCACAAAAAAATGTTTACGTATTATTTTATAACAAAAATCGCGAAACGCGTGTCGCCAGCAGCAGGAGCTGTGCGAGTGACACAGACAAAAGAAAATGATAGAATAATTATTTATCGTAAGGTCAAGTTTACGATAGCCATTAAAGGGAGATAGGATATGTTAACTCATACGAGTGAACGGTATAGCTATATGTTTGATATTTCGTTTACGCTGAGGGTGCGCATACACAGAACTGGTTATGATACGGATAAAACTATTATGGATTTTATAAATAATTAAAGGTGCAGTGTACTTTTATAACTGGTACACAAGACGATTGTGCACAGTTTGTTGTAGCTGAGGACTAAATTTCTTAGTGGAAAGCAAAGCTTAAATACCTAAAGCATCTGTGGTACTGCATCCGCTACATAGTAACTCGATGACGTACGAAAACTAGTTTCAGCATGGCTAGTTCCCAAAAAAAAGGCTAGGCTTATAATAAAATATTAAATCTATTAAATTAATAATCTAAGAGTATAAAACAATATTGTTATTTAATTTAAAAGAACTGAAAGTTAGGTCTGCAGTATCTGAGGCTAGATAGGAAATAAATCGCGCGCGGTTTTATACGCAAAAAGCTCCTGACGTTAAATAAATAATTATCAAATCCTACTGTTCTTTTACTATCAAATAGGCTTACGTTTTCTACTTCATGTTATCTTACCTGATTTTAAGTGAAGATGCGGTTTACGATGGATCACGCTTGCTTAGAAGAAACCGATTCACTCGCGACTTGAAGACACCTAGATTGTACGAGTATCTATCAGGGAATATCCACTCGGGCGGCGTTCTATTGTTTACCAGTTTGCAAGATGAAGGTGGAATCGAACCGTTAAGTTTTTGGTACATATACTATAATGAAACGGTAAATCGCTTTTTAGAGTTCCTGGCTGTCTGATAGCAGAATGGGTTGTCTGAAATTTAGTCATGTAGATCTGAAACTGTCACTGTCCAAAGGAAAGAATAAATAATGTGTAATTGAATATTTTTAATTTTATAATGTACGTCCTATGTACTGACTATATTTTTGACATTTGACAGCCCTGTTGACTCGTTGGTATATGTGCTTTAAAAATTGTAGGATGTATTCGATTCCCATCCAGGACAAACATTTTGTGGTAGAAACAGAAATGTGTTTTCTGTTACTGTATGTTCTGTACGTATTGTATGTATTTACAAAAAAAATATGTTTAAATATTCTATCAGTTTTCTGTTTCCTTTAGTACAGTCTTTTATCTTTTCTTAGTTTGGTTAAATGGCGCTCTGTTGGTATAATGTCCTACGGTAAAAATAATTGTAATTTATGTATTACTATACCGTTTTATTTAAATAAAAAGCTGATTTAGTGAGTGAGCGTCTCTCTTTATTCTCTGTCTATTCTTAGATCTATCAACCTTCTGTCAGAATTGGTCTTATTGCAGTCGTATAAGAATAAGGTAAGATTGAAATAAAACAAGAGTGTTTAGTAAGGTTCTATATTCTGTCGGATCCAAGGCAAGAACTTGGCGATGTCGGTGAAGACGACAAAGTGCCGAGGGTCGCAGACAGCTTCATTGTCCTTGGTCAGTCCTATGGATACCACCCCGCGTATGTGCCACGCGCCGTCTATGTGAAATACCATGCCACCTCCACTGTCCCCGTTACACACTGACTGACCTGGAGGAGAAACATAGATATATACCTGCTTTTTAATATTAAATTAAATTTATTGGTTAATGGCTTTTGTGAAGACGTTTTACAAAGTATTGTTTACCTTGCTGTTTAATAACAAACGCAAATATATTAAGATCAATATTCAAGGTTTTACTTGAGTTATAAACGTATTAAAAATATTATAGTCCTTGTTTAATAGGTGGCAATGAAAAGGCGATAACAATATTAGCTTGATTTTTTAAATTTTAATCTTTCAAATATGTGTTTGATAATTAGAATGATCCTCTTTGAGGCAACAATGAAGCAAGCAAATTAATGAAATAATTGACTAGACACGGTTTGGTAAAGTTCACAGACTAGATATTCTATAAAGTTGTCCAGTAAATTAGTTTGAGGCATCAAAAAAATAATCACATACACAACTTGTCTGCGGCAAGTGTATAATCAGACGAATTTTACTAAATTAGTATGACCAGCATTATGCTGAGGTGAGCTCCTATTTTTTTTTTTTAATGGTTGACAGGCTAGTTGTTTTGACCACAGCTCACCTGATGTCAAGTGAAGGTGTGGCCGAAGATGGTAAAGCACACCTAGCCTGGAATGCTCCTATTTTGTAACTATCTCTTATTTATCTCTATTTGTTTGTGTTTTATGTTACAAAATTAAATCTATATTTCTTTTCTAATATACATAGGTATGTATGTTTGTCTTTTATATAATGTTTAAAATGTTTTTTATTTTTAATTTTCTTGTCAAAACACACCGTCCATAAGTGAGTAGAATCCTCTCCATACTAAGGTTGCCTGGAAGAGATCGCTTTTAGCGATAGGGTCGCCAATTGTTCCGCTAGTATTAAGTTTATATTGTTTGTAATTGGTGTGAACAATAATGCGTTTATTGTTAATACTTCATTTTCAATGAAAAATCAAAGAATTTTAACGTTTAATATTCTATGGTGAAGTTGCGCATATACTCACCGTTTCTAAGTCCAGCGCAGAACGTATAATCCGAGGTGGCTCTGTCGTAGAAATCGGCTTTTGAACGAATACAGGTCTCCTGACTCACCACGGGCATGTGAACCAGCTGCAGCATTCCAGAGCCATCATTACCCCAGCCAACCACCTGGAAATTTATACCAAAATTACTGATATATATAACCTCTATTTAACATGCCAGACACAACACTTTTACTAGGCGGTAGACTTCCTTAGCAGGAGGTCGTCTAGGTAGGTATCACCGCAGTACCAGATATTCTGCCGCCAAGCAGTAGCGTGTAAACATTATTGTCTGCTTTATACGCTTATTCCGCTTTTAAGGGTACTCTAGCTAGCGAAATTACAGGGCTCTTGGGATTAACCATCTAATGTCTCAAACTCAGACACTAGTTCTAGTTAATATACTCTGTGGTCTTAAAGCAATGCGCGCCAAGGCAGCGATGCTTGGACTTTGTTTTGTTGCAATGGTCATGGACTGGCGTTATCTTTTATCAGGAAAGCGTCTCGTCCGTCTAATTACTTGTATATAAAAGATAATAATGGTATATCCATCCATTCATGAAGATAATCATTTCAGCCGTAGGACGTTGCTGGACTTAGGCCTCCCCCATTAACTTCCACAAAGACCGGTTGGAAGCGGCTCGCATCCAGCGTGTTCCTGCGGTCTTTATTAGGTCGCCTGTCCCCCTTGCGGGTGGACGTCCTACGCTGCGCTCAATGGGGAAGGCCTGTGTCCAGCAGTGGACGTCCTACGGCTGAAATGATGATGATGATGATCAAGATAATAATGGTATATGTTATTTATATTTACTCATTTTGGCTCTTCCTTCTAACAAACATTTACATAGGTACACATAATATGACACAAATAAAATATTTTATCAAAAAAACAGTAAAAAAGACATTATCTGACTGATGTGAGCAGTTTGTTGCCGTGTGATCCAGTGAAAAACTTACCGAACCATTTTTACCAATGACTTGGTTCAAGTCCGACAGTTGGTCCGGCCACAAACACGCCGGCTGCACCCAGCTCGTGTACTGCACTGGCTCTTGCAGCATCAGTATGCTCAGGTCTCGGCTGAAAGTCCTCGTGTCATATTCTGGGAAGATGGTAATCTTCTCTACCTGGAACATGTGAAGATATTTATAAAATATTTACTAGAGCACGCTTCGCGGTTTCACCCGCGTAGTTTCCGTTCCCGTGGGAATACAGGGATAAAAAGTAGCATATTATGTCACCCATGGATAGTGTAGTTTCCCAACGGTGAAAGAATTTTTGAAATCGGTTAAGTATTTTCAGAGCCTATTCATTACAAACAAACAATCCTTTCCTCTTTATAATAGTATAGATTGTACTGCAAGAGGAAATATTTGATTTTTTGTTCGTTTGTATTGAATAGGCTCCGAAACTACTGGAATAATCTGAATAGTTATGTCTACATTAGAATGCTATGTTATCACTGAGTGACATAGGCTATATTTATATTGTTAATCGAGTTTTGTTGCCGGGATGACCCACTAGTTAATGTATAAATCTATGACATAAATGTAATTGATGAACCGTTTTTATGTCAATAAACAATTTGGATTTGTAACGTGTCCCTGTCCAGGGTACTGTCACACTAAACAGATAAGATATTTTTTTTACAAATTATTAATAAATTCTTACAAATCTGATCTGAACGCCGACCACCGATGTGATCAAATCGTGCTTCCCCAGGTAGACGGTGAGGATGTTTTCGTCGTACTTCTGAGGAGGTCTGCTGCCCTTGACGGTGGTGCAGTGTGCAGCTGTGATCGCGTGGCGGTGGGACACAAGCGTTCCACCACAAATATAATTATGGTTCACCCACTGGAACAAAACATACAATGAAACCAGGTCCTGACATCTTTCATGTTTTCTGTGAATTGCAGCCTTTGTAGCTTCTTATTGCGATATCTGTTAGGTGATCACGAAGAAGCTACGCGACTGCTAACCTTATTGGCGTAGCCATACGATATTTAGTCACGTAGCTATTGCCAGAGTGCCTAACAGGAATCGCAAGCTCAGAGTATGTAAATAAACTTAGTAGATTAGGTTGAAGTGTTTTATTTCGGTCGCACCTTTGTCTACCATCAGGTTGTCAACATGGCCAATTAATCTAACATTTCAACTTCATTTTCCCATGAAAAAAAAACCTGAGAAAGAGAGGCAAAGATTTTTGCCTTTTTGATTACCTAATACTTAGAGACAACTGCGATACGCTTTTTCAAATTTTTATTTTTTTTAGTCTTTAGACCAATTTCAATGGTCTAATAGAACTGAAATTTGAGACAGTCTCATGTCAATCGATGATTATTGTACGATTGATCTGATTTGATGATGAACCGGGAAGGTGCTCTCTGAAATAAATAGATGGTAAATGGTAGCATTTACCGACCAGCGGAGTAAGGGCTCTACGGATAGTCCGCTATGCCGTGGCTGCTTGCAAGAGAATGAAACTGTAGAGCATATGCTTTTGCATTGCAAAGCCACAGAAGGTACTAGAGTTGCTACTAAGCTGCATGAAGCTGCTTCGCTATCATTCATGTCATCATCATTGAACTTTACACCCAACTCACTGGAGCTGCTATGCCAGCGGCCAGAGCCTCGCTCCGATACTTCAAGGAGCTGGGTTGGCTCGGGTAGACGCTGGCAGGGGGAAATGCACAATACGCCCCAAGCGGAACGTCAGTGCAGGACTTATCGCCCCCACTTCGAATAAGAATAAGAGCTTAAGCACTCTCCGAACTGAGAACATCATTTGCTTTGAGGTTAGCAGGGCCAGCTAAGTTCTAGTAAATGTGCGACGCTGCCTGCCGCAGCCCTGCAGACCAGAAGTTTCGAATGATGAAGTACCTGAGTCCTGTATAAGGCAATCTGCCACGGCCACTGTCCTTCCAGCGTCGGAGTACCGTCCACCACCAGACTCACAGGGTTATTCAGTTTCACCGTCCCGCATTGTACTGGCTGAAATATGTAACTTTACTATGATATCTTTTTTTAAATGTAAGTAATTATGTTGAATTTATTAGTTCATTTGTTCAAAAGTATTTTGATTCCACATTTTTCATTTGCACAGCGAGGTTGTGGAACTCTCTGCCGAAGTCTGAATTCCCTGTTAGGTACAATATTGGCGTCTTCAAATCTAGAATAAATAGGTTTCTTCTAGGTAAGCGTGCTCCATCTTAGACCACACTACTGCTTAACATCAGGCAGAGTGTAGTCAAACGCGAACCTACTTTAAATTAAAAAAAAATAATCTTAAAATAAATTAATTGATTTGAACTGTCAACAACCATCTTAGATTTATCACCTCTGTGTTAGGAATCAGTTGCATTGCGTCCAAATATAAAAATAAGGATAATATTGAGCTATCATATCAATTGAAATCCTTAAACACAAGTTTTATTACAATTATTAAATTTATTAAACAAAATAAAAAATACCTTAAATTATACTATTTACAAAATGTATACAAAAAACTTAGTCTAAAAAACCGTCCGAGGAGGGATATGTTGCCAGAATGCTGGCAACATTGCCACGCTGGATGGCAATGCTTTTTATTTCATGTCGAACCACATATAACCTACAAATAAAAGTCCAGGGCATCAACTTTGAAGTTCATTACTTTAAAACTTTTATGGTTGACAGGTAAGGTGTTTGTCCACAGCTCACCTGATGTTAAGTGACGGTGTGGTCGAAGATGGTAAAGCACACCTAGCCTGGAATGGAACTGGTTCTCAAGTGAGGCTGCCAGAACCCACCGTTAGATGCTTTACGGCAGATTTTCAACTTGAGGGTGGTAGCTAGCCAGCCGAGTACTAGAAAGTACCCCTACCATGTACATATGTTTAGTCTGGTTCGAGGTAAATTTTGTTTTCAACATACGTAATTCCCTTCAATTACTTTATCATACGAATAAAAACCCGTCTTAAAACTGGATTTTCTTAATTCAGACCTCTCGGACTTTGTTCCGGATGCAATCTTGAACTCGACTGTGCAATGCTCAACTATTAACAGTTTTATCCTCCACGGAATAAAGTTCAAAATCATCGTTTGTGAGTTTACTAATTATTACTTAGGCACGTGTTTTTCAGTTGAACTTTCTTAGCGTTGCAAGGACGTCTAGATTCTTGGCCCTTATATGGAAATGTTACTTTCTAAACGATGGCTTGTAAGGACAACCAGTTGCTTTAGGAAGTGTTTGCCCATTTTTTACATGTCCGTGAAGGAAAATAATTGTGTTGTTTTGCACATTTATTTCTAGTAGATTATTTTAAAGGTCATCAGCGACACGGGAAAGTACTGTTAAGTGCATACATAGTTATTTGTTGTATAGATTCAGGGCAACAAGTATAACCACCTCATGAAAAGTGATTTGAAGCAGTAGACATTTGAGTGTCCTTTCATTGTGATCTATATCAAGTAATTTGTAACTTCTGACTGTAGCACACTCCGTCCCTAATATTACCACTAAAGGACGTGGACGTGGACGTGGTTTCCACCCATTTGTAGCGATGATAGCTCAGTGGTTAGCGCGGTCGGTTCGCATGCCGAAGGGCGTGGGTTCAAACCCCAACAATGAGCTTGAGCTGCCGGTGAAGTAAAACATCGTGAGGAAACCATAGCATGGTGGTAGAGTACTCTCTAGTACTCGACTCGACCACTCTCAATTTGACAATCTGCCGCCACGCATCTAACGGTGTGTTCCGCCAGCTTCACTTGAGAGCCAGCTCCATTTCAGGCTAGGTGTGCTTTACCATCTTCGACCACACCGTCACTTAACATAAGGTGAGCTGTGTACAACTATTAAAAAAAAGTTTATCCCGCTTACCCAGGTAGATATTGAACCTAAACCTAGATATTATTATTAAGGGTAGATGGGTATCTATAGATTCTGTGTGAAATATATGAAAGTAAATTATAGACCAACCTCATTAGCTGTGTAGTAATTGATCGGGACGTTGAAGTTAGACGAATCATTGATATTATATCTGAAAAAGAATGAACGAAATCACTTGAGAAATTAACAGAATTTTAAAACGTCGTCAAAGTATCTGTATTTGCAGTGCTCCTGGTATTTCAGATGTCCATAAGTGGGTGTGATTGCTTGCCATCAGGCATCCTGTTTGTTTGGTTGCCACATCACCATCATCATCATCATCATCATCATCATCATTTCAGCCGTAGGACGTCCACTGCTGGACATACGCCTCCTCCATTGACTTCCATAAATACCGGTTGGAAGCGGCTCGCATCTAGCGCGTTCCTGCGGTCTTTACTAGGTCGTCTGTCCTCTTTGTGGGTGGACGTCCTACGCTGCGCTTGCCGTCCGTAGTCTCCCAGAACTACATACACACACCACATCTGTTTGCCACATATGGTATGAAAAATTTGTATATAAACGTCTTTCTGGGTTAGTAACGAATCGATAACATTTCTAATGTTGCAGGCAAGCATAATTAACGGTAAGCTTAACATCAGGCAAACCTGTTCGATCCCCTTTCAAAAAAAAATTATTTAATTTTGTAATAAAAAAAGTTATTAATTTTGTGCATAAATATACAAACGAAGCCTCTATGATGGTCTAATCAATACAGTTATCGAATTTTGTTCATAATGTACTCAATTATAGATCTCCTTAGCAGGAGGTCATTTGGGCAGGTACCACTGTAGTATACGATATTTTCCCGTTAAGTTTGAAAACATTACTAAGGTCCGGTATTAATAGAAATTTAGCTAACGACATTATACGGAGACTAACCATCGAATGTCTCAAAGTAATGGCCAAAGCTGCGAAGTTTTGAAAATTATTTTTGTTATTAAAATTTCAGAGTACCACTGCCATAGTCATGGACAGGCGTTATATTTTACCATCAGGACAGAGTTTCGTTCGTATCATTACTTTTATATATATATACTTTTTTTACAAAAATGTGTTACCTGTCTTTGGTAGCGGCATTTCCCGAGCTTGGTTGCTGAACTTGTTGCTGAACTGGTTGCTGAACTTCTCTGGTAACAAATTAACTTGAGGCATTTATTTTAATGCATTTAGACGTTTTTTTAGTGGTTATAAAATATTGTGTTGGTGTAGGGAAGGGGTAGGCAACCTAAGGCTCGCGGGCCACATGCGGCTTTCGATGTAAGTTTGCAGCTCTCCAGTTCCATATGTAAAAATTAAAATTTTATTTATAAGCTTTGATTTTGAATAAAATATCAAATGTATACAATATGCAAATACTACAATGTTGAAACAAACAATTTTGGTGACTCTAAAAATTGGCAAATTTTGTAAATTGTAATTTTTGGCTCTTCCGTCTCAAAAGGTTGGCGACCCCTGGTGTAGGGTTGTATGTGAGTTTTCTTGTCCTAAGTATTCCTAATTGCTTCTACTATGAAAACAATATTAAGACGTGTTTACATCAAAAACCTAAAGTAGAATAATAATTCGACTAATATACTTAACATAAAAGTATTAAACACTTTTGACCTACAAACATAATCATTTTAGCATTAGAAGGAAAACCAAAACACGTTTTTAAATTCCATTGCTATGAAGATGATATCATATTACTCGAATATGATTTCAATGTTCTTTATTAATTTTGTAGTTAGCCGTCAAATTAAGCAGGAAAACGGAACGCCGATTAGGATTTTCGGGTTTGCATTTTAGATATATATATATATAACTCTTTATTGTGCACATCATAAATAGAAAAGAGTACAGAGAACAAAGAACCTTATGAACTAGTGCCACAAGTGGTGGCCTTATCGCTAACAGCTATCTCTTCCAGGCAACCAAGAAAAGAAAAACACGATAGATAACATAAGAAACAGACGGGAGATGTAACACTTATAAGAAAAATAAATAGAAATGTTTAAATGTTCGCGGGCTTTTGGCCAAACGAACATCAGTTTGTATTTTTTTTAATTACTATTCGTCTAGTGACAGAAACTTTCGCACTATTATGCACGTGTTCAGTATGACAGTCTATATTATTAAACTCGATATGTTTATGAAAAGCGACTCACATGACCGGTTTGTCAGCATTGCAGATTTCCCGTCCGTCGAGAGTGATGAGCTGCACCTTGGGAGGGGTCGTGTCCTCCGGGTCGTGCTTCACGAAGAACCTGACCGGCTCCCGCTGCGTCTTTATCTCGGGGTTGTTGATCCTGAATATCACGTTGTCTTGTGTGGTCACTTCGCCGAGCCAGTTCTGGAATAAGAGCGCTTTGATAAAAAAAGCCCATGCTTAGATATTCTAGTCAAAGTAACTATAAATAAAATTCCTTTTTATTTCTTTTATAATTTTGTCGTAGGACTATTCACACAGCGCCATCTAGCCCCAAACTAAGCAAAGCTTAAAGATGGTGTACTAGCAACATTAAAAAAACCGGCCAAGTGCGAGTCAGACTCGCGCACGAAGGGTTCCGTACCATTATCCATAAAAACGTCAAAAAAATCACGTTTGTTGTATGAGAGCCCCTTTAAATATTAATTTCATTACGTTTTTTAGTATTTGTTGTTACAGCGGCAACAGATATATCATCTGTGAAAATTTTCAACTGTCTAACTATCACGGTTCATAAGATACAGACTGGTGACAGACGGACAGACAGCGGAGTCTTAGTACCTAATAGGGTTCCGTTTACCCTTTGGGTACAGAACCAAGATAGATAGATATAACTCTTTATTGTGCATACCATAAGAAGAAAAAAGTACAGATAACAAAAGAACCTTATGAACTAGTGCCGCAAGTGGCGGCCTTATTGATAACAGCGATCTCCTCCAAGCAACCAAGAAACGAAAAACACGATAGAAAACATAAGAAACAGACGGGAGATGTAACACTTATTAGAAAAATTAATAAAAATAAAACATATAGTATACATAAGTACATAAAAATAATCATAATATTTTTTTTATAGCTGACTGGCTAGGTGTTTGACCACAGCTTACCTGATGTTAAGTGACGGTGTGGTCGATGATGGTAAAGCACACCTAGCTTGGAATGGAACTGGCTCTCAATTGGGGCTGCCGGAACACACCGTTAGATGCTTGGCGGCAGATTTTCAACTTGAGGGTGGTAGCTAGCCAACCGAGTACTAAAAAGTACCCTACCACCATGCTATGGTTTCCTCACGATGTTTTACTTCACCGGCAGCTCAAGCTCATTCTTGGGGTTTGAACCCACGCCCTTCGGCATGCGAACCGAGCGCGCTAACCACAGAGCTATCATAGCTACAAATAATGTATTTATATAAAACGAAATATTTACATATATAAATATATACACTTATACTACATAATATATAGTATATAGTTATTTTTTTTTATTTAATTCTTTGTTGCACACTTTATAAAAATATGTACAAAGGGAGGACTTAATGCTAAAGCATTTTCTGCCAGCCAACCCCTTAGTAAAGAACAAGGTTGTAGGCGCGCATCAAAACAAACATAATATTTATATATATATATATAATATATCAGATTATGTATAAATATATAAATAAAAAAATACAGTAAACAAATAAATATGATATACTACTTAATATAAATAATAAACATCTAAAAAATATACAAAAAACCTTAAGATATAAATAAATATGTACTTACATCCATGTCAAATGACGAATCAATAGCAAATACATATAAAAATTACCCATTTCTATTCAAAAAATGTTCGCGTATAAGTTTTTTGAAGATAGGTTTGGACGGTGCTTGCCGAATTTTAATTGGGAGCTCATTCCATAGGCGAACCGCCACAACTCTAAAAGAATCACCAACAAAAGAAGTAGTATGACTAGGAGTACCGAGAAGAAGAAATCTACTACTCCTAGTTAGAGCTACATAGACACAATAATTAAGTACATCATCACTGTAAAAGAGTCTGAACTATTTCTCGTCTAGGGCGATTTTTAAACTTACCCCAAGAAGATCTGCCTTGTTGTCTAGAGTAATAGTCATGTACAGCCAATGCGGGCTGCCAGGGGGGAAGGCGACCTGCCCATACCACCTGGCGGGCTGGTCTGCAGTCTTTTCGTTATACGTCAAAACACTTGGACAAGGAGACTGGAAGGCCTGCTTCGTTGGAGCTGCCAGTCCGACCAGAACTACAGCGAGTATTAACTGGAGAAAGAGAAAGAGGTGAATTCTGTAATTGGGGAAAGATATAGCCGCCATTTTAGATTTTTTCTAATGATGATAATAAATAAATAAATATCGTGATGCATTACACACAGCGCTACCTGACCCCAAACTAAGCAAAGCTTGTACTATGAAAGTCAGATAACTGATAGAATACATTACTAATTATGTATCTGTTTGTTGTAAGATACCTCATTGTTATTACAAGCTAGGTTTAGACTATATAATATATTATATAAATATAAATTTTAATATAAATTTTTTTGTTGGCCTCTATGGCCATTTCTGATATCACATCGTGTGTGTGAGTGGGTGTGTGCGTGTGGAAGAAACAAGATTGTAATATATGTATGTGTTTATATGTAGATACACTTAAAAAAAGAAAACTTATAATGACTTATAAAAATTATATAATATACCTAATCTTACTTCTTGTAACAAAAGTGTAACTTAATATATATAACCAACCAAACATACACAGTGTTGTAGCTTAGTAGTGACTATTACTTGCCGCCTGCTACCGTGCTTGTTCCAAGCTTAGTGTTATAAATCTTACTAATAATTTTATTTACTCTAAAAATCTTACTAGAAACCAGATTCTGTATTTTCCCAACAAGTGAATGTAACTGCTTCTTTGAGGAAATAAATATCTTAAACCACAAAATGAAATATCTTAAATTAATACTATTTACCAATTTATACAAATAACTTAGTTTAAAAGTCCGTCAGAGGAGGTATATGTGGCCAGAATGCTGGCAGTATTGCCACGCTGGATGGCAATGCTAAGCTTATGACCAAAGTAGATGCTTCTGCTCACCTGAAGCCTACTCTATACGTTTGGCCAGGTCCCGATATAGATCGACAGCGGCTGGCCCCCATGGACCTAAAGTTTCAACCCCAAATGGCACAAACAGATACATTCTATCTAAATAACTATATTTGTGCCGTTTGAGGTTTTTGGCTTTAGATGCGGTAGCACCAGCTTGTGCCGTCGTCACAGAAAGATGAGACGGCGCCATTGTGTCAACACAAGTGGCGTCCCCAGAGGTCCCATCTTCCAAGGGATAAGGGTCATCCCGTCGGGTCTCTTGCCGTCGTCACGCATCAGTCCGTTCGGTTCTAAAACTGATGCGACGCCGGCACTGACAAAAGCTCGACGGATGTCGCGATATACACCCAGCACTCTTAACACATAAAAGCGCGTTAAGAAAACTCTTAGAAGTCTACCAACCCGCACATGGCTAACGTGATAGACTACGGCTTTACTGTTCACACATTGAGAAGAAGCCATCGCCCAGCAGTGGGAGAATTTAAACCGGGCTGAATACAAATACAAATAAATAAATACAAATAAATTTAATGTTTCATAAAAATATATCGTACAGGTATGTATAGTAACCCTGCCTGCAGCTGTAGCCTTCGCTGTGTTGCTGCAGACAGTGTCTTCCCACTAAGGTTTAAAAAATAAAAAAACATTGAACACATTAACTTAAGAAAAAAAAACATAAATGATTTTTGTTATGAATTTACATATTTATGCGTGTGCGTGTGCGTATGTGTATGTATATGCGTGTGTAGTGAGTGTGTGTGTGGGCGTATGTGTGTGTAGTGAGTGTGTATGTGGGTGTGTGTATGTGTGTAGTGAGTGTGTGTGTGAGTATGTATATGGGTGTGGTGAGTGAGTGTGTGTAGTGTGTGTGTGTGTGGTGTGTAGTTATTAGGAATATATAATATCAATAATGTTTGTTAGCATAGCAGCAAAAGGTTCAGAATAAAAAATTAGTCCACTCTTTCCAATAACTTTTCAGTACTAATGTAATCCAGTTGTGTCAACCAGTTTTTTATAATTGTTTTTAATTTGAATCTATTGACTTTTTTATATCTAGAGTAGAAAAATTGTTTAGCTTATTATATAAAATAGGTGCCATGTGATTATAATGTCTCCACGATAATGCACAATCATAGCCAGGCACAGGACAATTATCACGCCTCTTATTGGATATAGGTAGATAGAGAGGGAACCGTTTCTCTGTGGTACCTCATAAGGCAGTTACTTACAAAGATTTTCCTAACTGATAAAACTTCACAATCTTTATAGAGATCAGTGGTGGAATAAATAAATAAATATGTAGACTTCATATTATACTTACAATCCGATGGATAGCAGTTATAAAATGAAACTGTTAGGCTCTGTTTTCTATAGATAGGTAGATACTGGAATCGTTACCACAAGTTTCAACATTTTAACATAGTTTCAATTTCAATTTCATCTTTTTCCCCTCGCCGTCAAAAAAAGACATCGTAGAAGGAAAATAATTAAATTTTAAAGTCTATCCTATATACGTATATTTACAGATGCACTAAGCGACTCGTTCTGTAGCACAATCTAGTTTAGAACCAGTTTCGTTGCAAGTTTCATGCTTGGTACATAAAAGTAACCACTTTACAATTGTTTTATTTTGTGAATTACTGGTTCATGTTTTAATATGGTATCGATTTGGATGCTCAATTTAATATATAATAATAATTCTCACTATTTAAAAATAATAATAGCTAATCGCTTTTAGTTCAAAAGAAGAACATTTCTCATAAGAATTCAGCATTTTGATAGAAGAAGCATTTTGAACTATATTTATACTTATATTCACAGAGTTTAGAATGGACTAATTTAGTAAAAGCATGCGTTACTTAATCTACTAGATGCGCCCGCGGTCTTATCCACTATATTTTTTCGGAATAAATAGTAGCCTGTGTATTAATCCAAGGTGTCAGCTACCGCTATACTAAATTTCATCAATCAAAATAGAAAACCATTTAGTTAAAAAACAAAAGACCATTGGCCAAGCGCCCCACACATACGTAACAGGCCCACTTATAAAAAGTATAAAAACTCCTTGGTGTACATACACCACATTCCTCCCCGTCTGTTTGAGCGTAAAGAAGTAACAAACATACAAACACACTTACAAATTTTCGTATAAATAATATTAGTGTGATTAGTATGATAGCATCGTCAGAAGATATAACAGATTTTATAAATTCAAGTTTTTGTGTACGTTCCTAACCAATAAACACAACTAGCTATCTACTTAACCGTAGTTACCAGGTATACAAACGTGTAAAATTATTCATAATAATTAAAAAATATGAAAATAAGCTCACCATTGTAACTCGAATACAGATATCACGTTAATATTTTGAACTTGTAGCGTTTGAAAATTATAAACGCGTATCTCTCACGCCGTTCACATCACGATTGATATAAAAGATGCTCACTATATTTTTTTCTCAAGAAACTTAAAGCAGGAAATTTGTGTTAGTTATTATTAGTAAGAATTGTATAATGTTGAATCATATGTGGCCAAGCGGCAAGATATAATTTAATTTTGTACCCTTGACGCAGAGTTTAAAAATACTAAGTAATTAATTATTTACTTCTTTAAGTTCGCTTTACGTCAATAAAAGCCAAAGGACCACGACGCTCTGTTTGGACTGTCCTAGGCTAGCGCAAAACTAGCCCTACAAGTATCCTGTTTTAAATGCCACTAACGGTCATTCATCCCCTGAGAATGTTGTAACGATGATAGCTCAGTGGTTAGCGCGGTCGGTTCACACGCCGAAAGGTGTGGGTTCATACCTCAACAATGAGCTTGAGCTGCCGGTGAAGGAAAACATCGTGAGGAAACCATAGAAAGAAAGAAAGACGTTTAATTTTGTAACAAGCATAAAAACAAAAACAAACAAACAGAGACAGACAAAAGTTACAAAATAGGGGCTCACCTCAGCATAATGCTGGGCATACTAAGTGGTATGACCAGCGCTGGTCTTCCGGTGAGCCCTAGTAGTTTATACAACCAAAAAATACATAGTAGATTATTAGCATAAAATCAAATTCATGAATGGTTTATGAATTTATGATTTTTGAATAAAACAGTAGATTATGCTAATAATTAAACTATTGTTTTATTCAAGCAATTGTGATTTACCGCAAATAAAGACTAAAATAAATGCCAGTAGCTGTGATTTCACTGTAAAATTATGCTCCATTTGTCTATAAATGGCGAAAATTTCTTTGTATGGAAATCGAACCACCTTAAATACTTTTTTTTTGTAAATACATACTTATAATAAATACAGAACACCCAGTGACATACCAACTAAGTCACTAGTCTTATCTCTCTTATTACATAGAGTTTCTGGTTCAATTAGTACCTACAGGATCAAATGAGCGCTAATCAGGACTAATTACGAACGCTATTTAGCAGAATTCTATCCTTTGACAATATCAAGCTACCAATCGAAAATCTCGTCGCAGCTTACTAAATTATGTATAAAGTTACGTTCGCTTGCCTGTATTTAATAAACGACTAGTACAGCAAGTTGTTGTCGGCAAGTGGTTACTGCAGCGAGAAGAGGATTTGAAGTTTCGTTGTTATTTAGATTTTAAGTATATGTTGAATTTTAGTTTTAGATTTTCAAGTAATATTTCGGATAGATTTTTAAAATAGTCGTCAAGTTAGATTTTTTATTTTATAATAATTTAAATCCTCGTCACTGTTGTAAACAAAACAACTTTTTAGCGGAAATACACTAAATAAGCAAACGGATTAGCACGTCGAAGTGGCAGGGGGCAGGGCACATAGCACGCAGAACTGATGGCCGATGGGGCTGCAAAGTTCTGGAGTGGAGACCACGGACCGGCAAGCGCAGCGTATGACGTACACACGACCTAATAGACAGCCCTGTGGGCTCATTGGCAGCACAAGAAGACGTGGGTTCGATTCCGGCTCAGGACAAACATTTTTTGTCAAATGTTTGTTCTGTGTCTGGGTGTTCTGTACCTATGTATTTAAAAAAAAGTACTTATGTATTCTATTAGTTATCTGACTTCCATCACACAAGCTCTGCTTAGTTTGGGGCCAGATGGCGCTGTGTGTAATGTTGTACTGTCCTAATATTTATTTATTTAATAAAGATAATAAAACGTATTAAAAATCAATTACGTCATAGAAAGCCGTAATATTCAAAACAGATTCATAAAATAAAAAAATAATAAATAAATACCAAAAAAACTTTACTAGGTATGTTTACTAGGTATGTAATTCGGTGAGGCAGGTATAGAAACAGTGAAGGTATGCGTTAATACGTACCGAATGGACCACTTATACAATATACATACCACACTTAGGATGCAACTCCAGCCTCTGAGGCTCGATCACGAAAATTTATCGATTTCGCATCGTAAAGGTAACGAGTCTTCGATATCGTTTCGACAGGTAGCATCACGAAGCACTCGCGTGCGACTATCGAGAGCTCGATACGAATACGTTTTTTTTTTTTTCTTTAGTTTTGGCGTCGCGTTTTAGCATTTGCCAGTGTCAAGTATTTATATATTTTCAAGTTTCAAAAATTAAACATGCGTCCTCGTAGCTAGTTATAGTCAAAGTCCAGTCTTAGTCAAGTCCAGTCTGTGTCAGTCAAGTCCAGTCATGCTTTAGTAAAGTAGTGGCGACTTTACTATAAAGCTTCGATGGAGTTTTGGAAGCAACACGAAAAGTCACCCCATTATATCATTTTCCCACACTCGCGCTTGTAATTCGGCACTTTATGAATAAAACACCACCATTTT
Organism: Biston betularia; assembly: GCA_905404145.2. NCBI lineage: Eukaryota > Metazoa > Arthropoda > Insecta > Lepidoptera > Geometridae > Biston > Biston betularia. The sequence goes on from FR989883.1 coordinate 2,419,810, forward strand.
TATGCATAAACACTCGACAAAACACAAGTTTTGGAAAAAAATACAACGGAGCGACACGACTCTTCCCGCGTTCCCGCCAAAACTCTACGAATACGTTAGTAACGCCATCCTAACGTAAGTAGGGACCTCACATTAAAAACTACGAGGTAGGACGACCGATCGAACGACCGATCTCTTGTGAACGAAATGAACGTCTTATTGAATGAATTGTACGTTCAAAAACGAAATGAGTTAATGACTTTAGCAAAACCTTTTTTGTATCTCTGGCTTAACGACCTATTTATTACGAATTTAATACAATTTTTTGTCGATGGCGATACGAATCATTTTTCGCAAGTGTTCGTGATCGAGGCACTGCTCGGGTTATTGTCCATGTACCGCAATGGAACCGGCGCCCGCATCCCAGAACCATCGAATGCTAAGAAGTTTCGTATTATTAAAAATTACATCTTATTTTTTTATGGGTTTATACTACACTAGGTGCGTCCCGCGGTGTTACTCGCTACATATTTTCGAGATAAAAAGTAGCCTATGAGTTAAACCAGGGTTTCAGCTACCTTCATACCAAATTTTTTTCAAATCCGTTCAGTAGTTTTTGCGTGAAAGAGTAACAAACATCTATCCATCCAAATTTTTACATCTATTCTATTATAGAGAAAAGATTTGATTGTTTGTTTGTTTGTATTGAATAGGCTCCGAAACTACTGGACCAATATCAAAAACTGTTTTACCGTTGGGAAGCTACACCATCCCCGGGTGAGATAGGCTACTTTTTATCCCTGTATACCCACGGGAACGGGAACTACGCGGGTGAAACCGCGAGGCGTCCGCTAGTATTGTTATATCTTCAACGTTTTTCCACGTTCGGAAGATTTCAGTCTGGTGACGTCACTGGGGAGTAATTTGTCACTCTACCAACAGTTTGAGGCGGGTGATATCTCCAGCAATTTGCGTTTTGACAGCTTATCAAGCTTATCTTGGCGAAGCACGGGCTTTAGTTTAAGTCATACTTATTAGGTTTAAGCCGAGATGTAAGTTATGCTTTATATTATAACTAGCGACCCGCCCCGGCTTCGCACGGCTGCAATGTAGATACTAATGTTATGCATATGCATGTATTATACATATAAACATTTCTCTTGAATCACTCTGTCTAATGATGGTAACCGCATTAAAATCTGTTGCGTAGTTTAAAAGATCTAATCGTACAGACGGCGGAAAGTGACTTTGTTTTATACTATGTAGAGATAATCTTTACTTATCCACACGTAATTCTGAACTTTGTGAATAAAAACACATTGTATATAATTAGTGATTAAATAAACTTACGTGTAAGTGAAGTTCTATCATAATTATACGAAGGCTTCGCCCGAAGAGATCAGCAAATAGATTAACACTTGTAGTAACGCATAGCGATCACCATATAATAAACACTCGAAAAAACAAAAGTTTGGGATAATAATATTACAATGCGACTATATTATGATTTTTCCCGCCAAAATTTTTTTCTTTGGTTTTGGTGTCGCATTTTGAGCATTTGCCAGTGTCAAATGTTTTACATGGTTAAGTTTCATAAGTTAAATAAGTCGCCTCGTAGCTATAGTCATAGTCAAAGTTCAGTCTTGGTCAATTCCAGTCCGTGTCAGTCAAGTCCAGTCATGCTGTAAAGTAGTGGCGACTTTACTTCTTCTACTTTCCGCGTTCCCGTCAAAACTCTTATTGAACCTTATTTTAATTTATAAAACCCGTGCTGTCAATAATAGTTTGCCGAGTTTTGGCGGGAACGCGGGAAGAGTCGTGTCGCTCCGTTGTATTTTTTTCCAAAACTAGTGTTTTGTCGAGTGTTTATGCATAAAAATGGTGGTGTTTTGTTCATAAAGTGCCGAATTACAAGCGCGAGAGTGGGAAAATGATATAATGTGGTGAAACATGACTTTTCGTGGTGCTTCCAAAACTCCATCGAAGCTTTATAGTAAAGTCACCACTACTTTACTAAAGCGTGACTGGACTTGACTGACACAGACTGGACTTGACTAAGACTGGACTTTGACTATAACTAGCTACGAGGACACTTATTTAACTTTTGAAACTTGAAAATATATAAATACTTGACACTGGCAAATGCTAAAACGCGACGCCAAAACCAAAGAAAAAAAAAATAGCTTGCCAGCCTCAGAGTAGTTTTTAATGTGAGTTGTCAGCGCTTAGATTTTTTTTAAATTTATTCTTGGCACTTAGATGCAATAGAGTTGTTCAATCGACTCGTTAAATGCACTAAATTATATCGGGAACTTAACAATGTTGTAAAAGAAAATGAGGCAATAGTTTTTTCTTTGTTTATAAAAAAAATTACTTATTTTTATTTTAAACTCTTTTCTCTAGCCCAAATAAATCGGCACCATTTCTCGGTCATTTTAAACGGAGTATAGCGTTGCTCGCTTCCGGTGGTTAATTAGGCCATTAATAAGGCCTTGTGAGAGCCTGTAAAAAAGTACATTTTTAACCCAATTTATGCTCGTAAGCTTAACAAGTATAGCCAATTTACACGGTAGGTGCCAATGGGCTTTTGGATGATTTGGAAACTAGAACTGCAGTGCAAGCTATCAGCTTATGTTTATCGGTGTGTTAGGTAAGTTTGTTTGAGAGCCAGTGCGATCACTTACAGGTGAGCTGTAGTCAAATACCTAGCTTGTTAAATATTTAAAATAGTGATTGTAGTGTCTAGTGTTAAACAAATGTTTTTCTTTTTTCTCTTTATTTTACCAAAATTATTGACTGACCAAATTTTATTGTTAAGCCGGAACATATTGTTAGGTGCTTGGCGTTAAATTCAAATATCCACAAAAACATCCACTCATAAAAACATAATTATAAACTTTCACATTTATAATATTATTATTGTATTATAGTAGGATATTTATTCTTATTCGAAGTGGGGGCGATAAGTCCTGCACTGACGCCCCGCTTGGGGTATATTGTGTATTTCCCCCTACCACCGTCTACCCGAGCCAACCCAGCTCCTTGAAGTATCGGAGCGAGGCTCTGGGCCGCTGGCATAGTAGGATACACACACTACAAACTCACGGCTCGCTTTCATTGTGGCACAAGCTCACAGATGTGCCGGCTGTAAAATAAGTTTCAAATTTACCCGTGTTCATACCATAAACGGGCCAAAGGTCTAAATTGTCGCATTCACGTGTCTTGGACGCAGCCCCTAATACTATTAACTATACCTATACATACAATGTTTTGTAATCATACAACCCTGGTTGGAGTGAAATAAAATCATGTTACATCCAAATGTCAAATATTTTCATACACTAAGTTTCTAATCATCAGCTATCTTCGTGACAGATTTTATCGAAATCAGTCAAACTATTATAACGGGAAGAGTTAATCTATCTACCTATCTACACTAATCTATTATAAAGAGGAAAGATTTGATTGTTTGTTTGCTTGCTTATAGGGAACGATTTCAGTCAGAATGTGTCAGTCAAGTCCAGTCAGTGGCGACTTTACTATAAAGCTTCTATGGAGTTATGGAAGCAACACGAAAAGTCATGTTTCACCACATTATATCATTTTCCTACACTCGCGCTTGTGATTCGGCACTTTATGAAGAAAACACCAACATTTTTATGCGTAAACACTCGACAGAACACTAGTTTTGGAAAAAAATACAACAGAGCGACACGACTCTTTCCGCGTTCCCGCCAAAAACACCATAGACATTTATTTGTTTTTTTTTATTTACTTCTTTTCTAGACCGCTTTTAGAGACCGCCAGTTGTTACATTCAGTTCTGCATGTAATTTTTTATTGATATCTAGAATCCTTTTTCCCGAGAAAATGTCTTATGAAAATAGCGAGTAAAACCGAATGATAGAACATGTATACCATTCAACATAGTAGGACGAGGTACACCCGAGTTTATGGCACCATAAACCTGACCTGTGACCCCGTAGGTGCGCCATTTTATATTGAAAAATTCCTGAACTAGTCCTACTTTACGGTGATATAACTTATGATTTTGGCAAAGTTTATGATACTGCGATATCGTTATATTTAATGTTTATTTTGCTCGTAGGTTAAAATGTGTCCAGAAACGTGTCGATACTTTCCTTAATTCGGTGATTAACACTTTTACAATCACCTAAGGTTCTTATTACCCACGACGGAACGGAGACGGTATACGCGTTTGGGGTGAGAGGATGTTTGTTTGTGCAAATGCATGTTACCATTTGTTCCAAAACTACTGGTCCGACTTTGATGCAGTTTTCAATAATGGGTTCGGGTTTGATTGGTGCATGTTTTTAGATAGGTGTTACGGTGACAACTCACCAGAGGGCGCTGCGGAAAACATTTTTTGTGCAAATCCATGTTGCCACTTTTCTCCAAGACTACTAGTCCCATTTTGATGCAGTTGTCAGTTATGGGTTCGGGTTTGATTGGTGCATTATCTTAGATAGGTGACAATAACTTTTTAACAGGTGTGGGTTTTTTCAAAATTTTTATTTATTTTGCTTTTTATTTTATTTTCTCTGTACTTTTTTCTGTTTATGGTTTGTACAATAAAGTGTTCTATCTATCTATCTAACTCAGATATTTCTGTTCGCGTAAATTTAAATTGAAAATGAGAATTAATATATACAAACGGAATTGCCTATGTACATAGATTGGAAGTACATATGTAGTTTAGATGAACAGCGAGGTATTCGAAAACAAATAAAGTAGATATATAGGTACCTAATATTATTTATTTTTTTATGGTTGACAGGCTAGATGTTTGACCACAGCTCACCTGATGTTAAGTGAAGGTGTGGTCGAAGATGGTAAAGCACACCTAGTCTGGAATGGAACTGGGTCTCAAGTGAGGCTGCCGGAACACACCGTTAGATGCTTGGCGGCAGATTTTCAACTTGAGGGTGGTAGCTAGCCAGCCGAGTACTAGAAAGTACCATACCACCATGCTATGGTTTCGTCACGATGTTTTCCTTCACCGGCAGCTCAAGCTCATTGTTGGGGTTTGAACCCACGCCCTTCGGCATGCGAACCTATCGCGCTAACCACTGAGCTATTTTCGCTACAAAAAATATGTATTTATGAGTGTGTATGTTTATATTGTATGACTGTATCATATACTAGCGAACGCCTCGCGGTTTCACCCACGTAGTTCCGGTTCCCGTGGGAATACAGGGATAAAAAGTAGCCTATGTTACTCGGGGATAGTGTAGCTTATACTTGGTGGTAGATCTCCTTAGCAGGTCGTCTAGGTAAGTACCACCGCAGTACCAGTTATTCTGCTGCTAAGCAGTAGTGTGTAAGCATTACTGTGTTCCAGTTTGAAGGGTATACTGCAGCTAGCGAAATTACTGGGCTGTTGAGACTAACTCTATCAAAAGCCTCAAAGTAATGAGTGCCAAAGCAGTGATGACTTTGTTTTGTTACATAAAGTTCTGTGTATCAACGGTGAAAAAACTTTTGAAATCGGTCAATAATCGGAGCAATAATTTTCAATACAAACAAACAATCAAATATTTCCTCTTTATAATAGTATAGGATATCGGGAAATAATCTGCGTTTCTGAAAGTTTTTAAATATCTCGAAGTCGTATGATGGCTGCCAACTCGCATTAGGCTACGGTGGTGGCCTTTGAGAAGTTGAGGGGATGGTTACGCCATGCCACTTGTGACACAGCTTATAAAAAGCTAATCCGAAAAGTGGGAGAAAAGGAAATTTATTACTCGCATCCCTGGAACATAAATACGAAAATAAACCATAGAGGACACCTGCGGAACATTAAAAATATTGTTTTTTAAATTGTTCATTTTGGTCACGTAGCGCGCATGACACTGGCTCGGCCATAAATCGTGGATAATCCTGTAAAATCACGGTTTATCCGATTCGATATATATTTCATGGAGTTTTTTTTAAACTTTGTACAATAATAGTGACCAACTTCGCACATACTGTTTTTTTCTTTTATTTTGTAGCGATGATTGCTCAGTGGTTAGCGCGGTCGGTTTATATGCCGGGTTCAAACCCCAACAAGTTTGAGGTGCTGGTGAAGGAAAACATCGTGAGAAAACCATAACATGGTGGTAGGTTACTTTCTAGTACTCGGCTGGCTAGCTGTGTGTGTGTGTTCCGGGAGCCTCATTTAAGGTGGTTCGATTTTGCTCACAAATATTTTTTTGCCATTTATGGGCAAATGGAGCATCATTTTACAGTGAAATCACAGTTACTGGCGTTTATTTTGGTCTTTGTTTGCGGTAAATCACAATTGCTTGAATAAAGTAGATTATTTATTAGTATAAAATCAAATTTATGAATTTATGATTTTTCAATAAAATAGTAGATTGTGCTAATAACCTACTTTTTTATTCAAGACATTGTGATACCGCAAATAAAGACGAAAATAAATGCCAGCAGCTGTGATTTCATATTTGTCCATAAATAGCAAAAATTTATTTAAATGGAAATCGTTTGGAAACTGACTGTCTCAAAATTCAACACTTTCAAGCAAGGTGTCTAACCATCTTCGACCACACCCTCGCTTAAAATCAGGCGAGCTGTGGTCAAATACCTAGCCTAACACCTCATAAAAAAGAGAAGAAAAAAAATCACTTAACATTGTTGTATATTTTTTTATATAATTTAATCCTAACAAAATGCCGACAGACAAGGAAGTTGTACGTAGAGAAATGAGGAGTGTAGATAAGAAGGAAGTTATTTAATAATAATATAATCATAATTATTTACATCTCAAGAGACTCTCGCTAGACGGTTGGGTCAAGGATCAGCTTCAAAAGGCAGTGATCCTTGACACGGCGCGCATTGTGAGGAGATTCGTCACTCTGCAGCACTAACCACCGGCAGCTTGAGCCCTGCCCCCGCTGCCCGCGCACCCTAGTTTTTAAGTTTTTTATATATATGTTTTGTAAATATTTAATGTACAAAATTTAAAAAATAAGATGAAAAATAAATAACGATGATAATAATTATTTAATACCGTTTGTAGGTTATAAAGTCTTAATTATAAATATTTTTTGGTAACTTCAATCATTTAATGACAGATTTTTTTCACTTCCTTGGCTTGGGTGACGAAAAAGTGCTCACGGTCTGGGGCAGTCGTAATTGCTTCTTTCTTCGCTTTCAGATCCATAAGCCTAAATTAAAAACAAAACAAAAAATAAGCACAAAATAGGTGCAATTATTCTGGTATCTGATCATGATACCACCACACCTATCATGACGAGATACAACAGCCATCTTAAATAATACCACTAATATTATAATTACGTGAAAGATGGATGTTTGTTACTCTTTCACGCAAAAACTACTGAACGGATTTGGATGACATTTGTTTTGGAGGTAGCTGAGACCCTGGAATAGAACATAGGCTACTTTTTATCCCGGAAACATGTAGCGGGTAACACCGCGGGGCGCAGCTAGTACTAAAATATACTTCACATGTGTCAATTTATTGTGTTTTTTTAATAGGACCGTAACAAAAACAGTTTTTTAAGCATCTTACGGTGCGTTCAGGCAGCCTCACTTGGGAGCCAGTTCCATTCCAGGCTAGGGCTTTACCATCTTCGACCACACCGTCACTTAACATCAGGTGAGCTTTGATCAAACATCTAGCTTGTCAACGATAAATAAAAAAAAATGGCTGACGATTAAAATGCTTTTTTTATCTGACCACTCCATGAACAAGCCTTTGCCCAGAAAATCAAATTTAAGAAATCCAAATGCTTATTTGTTTGCTGCTATTAGGCAAGTTCCTATCCTTATGATGTGCATTGAGCTCATGTTTCCCTATCTTAGAAAATGTTAAAACGCCTACTCAGTAAGTTTTTTTTTCCTTCTATTGATGTATATATATGTTTGTTGTTAGATACCTCATTATTATTAAAATCTAGCCTAGTTGAGACTAATAAGTAATTTTAATATAACTTAAATTGCTAAGTAGAGTATAATCGAAGAATGCGTCCATCGACACTTTTCTTACTGTCTCTATTAAGGGGAAGACACTTTGTTCACGTGTTCTATAATATGTAGTACTCACTGCACTGACATTAACTAACTTAATACACTAACTCAAGAGGTTTTGTCCTTTTTAGTCTTCTTACTATATCCGTGTATACTCAGTAAGTTTGAGTCAAAATTCAACAACTTACTTGTTAAAAGTCAACGATCTTATGTCTCGAGAGGTAAGGAATATCTTGTAATCATGCTCCAGCGTTTGCTTGATCTTTATAGCCATTATGCTATCCATACCATACCTAATTCAGCTAAAGACACTTGCCGAGGGACAGTCTTTAAGTTCTTCAGACCTGAAATAATTATTTTCTTGTATAATAAAAACCTTCCAAAAGTTTCATTTGGTACGTTATTTCGATGTTTTATTTTTCCACTAATCTCACTAATATTATAAATGTGTAAGTTTGGATGGATGTATGGATGTTTGTTACTCTTTCACGCAAACACTACTGAACGGATTTGGATGAAATTTGGTATGGAGGTAGCTGAGATCCGAGATTAACACATACGCTACGTTTTAGCTCGAAAACAGCGGGTAACACCGCGGTGTGCAGCTAGTATTATAAATGGGAAAGTTTGGATGAATGGATGTTTGTTACTCTTTCACGCAAAAACTACTGAACGGATTTGGATGACATTTGTTTTGGAGGTAGCTGAGACCCTGGATTAGCACATATGCAACTTTTTATCCCGAAAACATGTAGCGAGTAACATGTATTCGGGCGCAGCAAGTTTCACATAAAATTGAAAAAATAAATTTTATAAATAAGTACAGTAAGTAAGTAAGTAATACTTATAAGTAATATATACTCATAAGTATGTATTTACAAAAAAAAAGTATTTATGTATTCTATCAGTTATCTGACTTCCATCACACAAGTTCTGCTTAGTTTGGGGCCAGATGGCGCTGTGTGTATAGTCCTACGATATTTATTTATTAAAAAGCCCGTCTCAAGCAGATGCATCTTGGCGTAACGGCTTCAAATAAAAATAATTTAATCAAAAAAATTAAAATGTACTTTTTTTTAAATGAATGAATTCAATTATGTATTTCAATTTGTAGTGTAGCGATGATAGCTCAGTGGTTAGTGTGGTCGGTTAGCATGCCGAAGGGCATGGGTTCAACAATGAACTTGAGCAGCCGGTGAAGGAAAACATCGTGAGGAAACCATAGCATGGTGGTAGGGTACTTTTTAGTACTCGGCTGGCTAGCTACCACCTACCATCATTTTCAAGTTGAAAATCTGCCGCCAAGCATCTAACGGTGTGTTCCGGCAGCCTCACTTGAGAGCTAGTTCCATTCATTTACAAAAAAAAGAAAAGTATTTATGTATTCTATCAGTTATCTGACTTCCATCACACAAGCTCTGCTTAGTTTGGGGCCAGATGGCGCTGTTGTGTATAGTCCTACGATATTTATTTTATTCCTGGCTAGGTGTGCTTTACCATCTTCGACCACACCTTCACTTGACATCAGGTAAGCTGTGGTCAAAACAACTAGCCTGTCAACATAAAAAAAGGTGCCTTTGTTTGTCTGATTTGAGATCTGCCAAAAATTGTGCTCCTCACACAAATTGCCATTGCCGTAGGTCGTGTCTGTTTGGGGTATACTTAATGAGGTCACACGATATACGTATCTTGACTCGTTACAGAAATCTACCTGTGATGTAATCAGGTTTAATGCCAACTAATTCTAGTAAGCCAGTGAGTCCAATCTGCACAGCTGTTGTCCCAATGATGGAGTTGAAAATGTTGTCGTGAATTTTAGGGGCCATGATAATCTTAGTAAGATCGATGCCTTCAGGTTCCAGGATTTCATGGCATCTGGAAGACCAAATTTTATGATGAATTTTGCTAAATGAGGTCTGAGATGTCTATCGATTAGTTTTTATGCTCCGTGTAACATAACTATTTCCCCCCTTTTATTATAGTTATCTGTTGATCTGGTATCTGTAATCTGACATCTGTCAAGCCATCAATAAATAAATAAACTTTCAAATGAAATGAATCTGATGTAAAAAGTATTCTACATGACTGTTAATCCAGGTAATAAGCTATAATTATGTATTTCAAATAGGTATGTAGGTACTACTTACTACTACTACTTAGTCAATAAGCAAACAAGCGAATGGGGACAACATTTTACAGCTGAGTTTCCTGAGAAAGTATTTTTTGAAGAATGAAGAAAAAAAATAATTAAGTAAATTCTCTTAATTTGGAGGAGCAGATCGAAAAAAGTCTCTAATGATTTTTTGCGTCCGCTCACTTAGCTACCTGACTATCGTTTATTGTGTCTTGTAATTGAAATAAATACAGGTACCCTAATTACGTAATTATTTATATTTACCGGCATCAAAGATGGCTTCGTACGTTTTCTCTAATAGCATTCTGCCCACGGGGTCCATGGTATGAGCCTCCTTGTAATGAATCCCAAAGAAATTAGCGTCGAATTTGTTTAAATTGTTAATCTTGCCAGACCTCTGCGGGATCTCTGGGTGCCTCAGTTTCCATCGACGGTCATCGGCTGTGACAACGTCTACCTGAAATAGAATAATGGTTTTGGTGATTTTTGAGCGCGAAACATTTCCATTGTCGGGCAGTAATTAAAATATAATTAGCAAATATGCGTTTTTGCGTATCGAAGTGGGTACGCAAGTACTCGGTGCTAATCCAATGGTTTGCGACCAAGATACTGCAAGTTCTGGAGTATCACAAGACTCAGTACTGAGCGAACGAATCAGGAAATAACACTTAGTTTCGTTAGTCCTGTTTGTTTATGTGTGTCAAAGTCACACAGGTCAGTTAAAATAAAATTAGAAAACGGAATCAGTTTTTTTAAATTTATTTTATATTTTTTTGTTACAATTTGGACTAAGATAGCTTTTATTTTTCTTTCTAAAGACTTTTTTGCGTGTCAAAGTGGAACTCAGGGCTACTCCGATGGTTTGCCATTTACTGCAAGTTCGGGTGAATCACAAGACTCAGAACTGCTCAGAAATGAACTCTTACAGTTTCGTGGGCACTGCTTATTTGTGTACATGTATGTCAAGATACTTTTCTCTCACCTTGTTGAAAAGGTTTTCCTGCAAATGCATGACGGAGTCGGAGTCGGGGAAGTACCCCGAGATGCCCGTGATGAGCACCTCGTCTCCGGGGGGGTGCGACATCAAATATCCTGATGTTAGCTTGACTTCCGATACTGGTAGCGCCATTACTCTACTGTCTCCGAATAGCTTCGTCTTAAAAAAAGATAAGAATATGCCACTAAGTGTAGATAAAAATGGTTAGGACCACCACTACGTTCAGTAGACCCTACTATTAGCCTTTTTTCTGCGAAACGTTGAATCACGAATTTGAAACCAAATGACGACTTGAGTATTTTCAACATTAAGCTATGCTGTGCTGAAAACATAATGACTGGTGCTTAAGGAAGCGAAGTGCAGAATTACGGTGACGAGAAATTCAATGTAAACAGGAATGAATGAATTAAACGAAAAACACGACTGCGTTAAAACAAGTAGGTATAATAATATAATTAAAAAGATTAAATAGAATGACTGCGATTCCATAAAAAAAAACATATACAGGGTATTCAGTGGCAGATTTCATGGTTTGAACAAACGTAGTTTCTGAACGCAACACGTGAGAGGGGCGCAGGGGGTGCGCGCAGGAGGTGCTGTTGAAAACGCAAGCGCTGCGAAATTTTTAGTAGTCATGGTAAACGTAGTGATTACATCCTCTTGGGTCATGGAGCAGTCGTTTGGAAAGCATCGCACTTTTGCTGTCAAGGCGTATCTCGTGTGGTTTTACGCTGTCTAAAGCACGCCGTCGATTTAATAATAAAATCGTTATTCGTTGATTTTATTAATGATAGACCATCAATCAATCTCGTTCAGTAATGGATAGCAAAGTTCAGAGCTACAGGGTCAACATTAAATAGACTCAGACCAGGACGTATACGATAGATCTAGAAATAGATCTAGATTCTGAGTGTTCTAAAAACCTAGACTAGATACAAGAAGAACAATCAAACCTACACATTTGAACTCGTGAAGCACAGCTATAAGCACCTACTACCAAATAAGCTAACAGGGAGTTTAATTAAATACTACTACCATAATAAAATAAATAAATTAATAAACAAAACAATTTTGAATTATTTTTTTTAAACAATATACTTACATGAAATATTACGAATAAGGCAAGTAAAATTATAAGACAAAGTGAATAATATGAACGATGAGTAATTATATTTACTTCAATGCAAAAGGACACCTTTGACCTATTTATTGTAAAGCTATTGAATTAATACCTATACTATGACGTAGTTAGATTAAGGCGCTGTACGTAGTAACGAATGGTTTCCTATATTTTTAGCTAAATATACCTTTTAAAACACAAGAGTATTGATTTTGATGATTTCTTCTTTTAAGAGAAAGTAATAAGGTGGACTAGACGCTCTCTTGGTAAGAGATATCGTCTGCCCATAATAATCGTTGCAGCCATACTCAGAAATATTAGTAGCAAACATTTTTTTTTTTGTTTTATAACGATGTGTAAAACGATTTATCATTGTTTTCGAAACACAATTTTGATATTTTTTTTGATAAAAAAAACTAAAAGTAATCTCTAAAATAACACACTATATAAATAATAATATGAAACTCGAGTATATTTTCTGTGTAAATTTTACAGTAAAGTAGAATTAGTAAGGGTTATATAAATGTATTCATATCTTCTTTTCACTCGCAATTAATTAAATTCTAACAATTACAACTACTCTGTGTATTTTGGATTGTAGAGTAAGTTTATTAATCAATACACACAATACACTGTCTATAGGTACTAGGAGGGGTTTAAATATAATTACCAAATTAACCTTTGTTAATTTAATATATTTATTAATACATTATTAATAAAGGATGTTTGCAAAAGACTCACTTAATAATTATTGAAAAAAACTAATACAAAAGTAATAACTAATATTTACAGCACAAAAGTAAATATTAAATACACGCAGACAAGTTACAGTTACAAAATAGGAGTTTACCAAAGCATGGTGGCTTTAGTTGCTCCTTTTATATCATGGGCATTGTACATCAATGATACCTATATTATAACGTGAATTAACATATGATAAAACATTGATATTTTAACAATATGGTGACCATTTGTAAAATGGTCAAACACACCATGAAGTGAACAATTCGAAGACCACGACATACTTTGTTTGATACACGACAAAATATCTAATTTACATTTTAAATTACAAAGTTAATTGTTATATTTAACATCAGTAAATTGACTAAAAATATTCACATACTGTGATACATAAATGATTCGGTATTTTTTATTATTATGCGAGAAAAACGTCACATATTTATGCCAGTCATCTACAAAACTAACGTCGGTTTGGTTGTAATTGTTTGGCCGTTTTGTGCATTCCGTTGTTCTTAAATTCTCTTCTAGGTGAGACTTTGTTGGTGGAGGAAGATTACGATAGACTACAGACTAAAAACTTTTACCAGGCTGTTCTACCTGACCTATGGTGTTGATACGTATCTATAGAGCAGTTCAAACTGTGGAACGACTTCCCCATTGAAACTAGGGGGCCCACATCCAGTCGGGCAGCTTATTTTACTGTTTGAAGGTTCGCACAAAGAAAATTTAAGAAAATCCGTTCGTTCGTGTTATTAGAATATCAACTATATCTATAATTATTTGAAGATGGTAAATGCGTTTATAGCTCGAAGACAAAAAAGCCAAGGGGAAGAGGAAAAAAGTAGAAGTTCAAGAAACAGAGCTGTCACAAAATATAGCAGGGTCGTTAGAAGAACAGACAAGCCTTATGATTCTAGTTATACCGTTTACGTGCACTCACTCAAGAACATAAAGCAAGTACACACGGAAATACAACCGGAAAGGTAAATAAGTGATTTGCAGGTCTCCAGCAAACATGAGCTCCTTTAATTATGTAGGCCTCCCAAAGGCCTCCCCGAAGGGCTGTCTGTTTGGTAGAACGGCAAACGTGCTTGGTCAAGATCTAAAAGATGCTTGATGACAGTTGCTAAACTCTACACATATTTTTTTAATGTAATTTTTAAACTTTCGCGACTTGAACACGTAATTATGTTTATCATCGAGTCTTTTATTTTAATTTTAATAAATGTTTTAACGTTTTTACATTAGAACAAAGATGAAAATGCATGCCAAGTGTGAGTTGGATATTTTAACTGAGAGTTCTGTCATCAGACTCTGTAATCATAGAGATAAATTTAGCGATCTGTGGTAGTAATAATTATTATGTAAGTCTGCTTTCAGGATTTTGGTACATATACCAAACCGGGGGGTTTAAGGCAGAAACGCGTTTCTGCCTTAAAAAACCAACGGTCTCGTTGACGCATTATATTATTTCTCAAAACTTGTATCATTGATCTAATATGGCTAAATACAGGGCTTTTTGCGATATTTCCAAAATTCCGTTAAATCTTGTAATAAAGTCATTACTACTTTATTTTTTTATTTTTTTTACTAAATTGTAAATTATTTATAAATATCAAAACACTTGACACTGGCAAATGCATAAAATGCAACGCCAAAAACGATGAAGAAAAACAGCACTTATCTTGTCATAAGCGCAATTCCCACGCTTTTGACCAAAAGGCCGAAAAAAGTAAAATTCTAAATAATAAATAAATTGTTTAGAATGTCTTCGATTTCTATTCGCTAACGTTAATAGAAAAATCCAAAATGTACGGAATTGACATACCCCACGTGACATAACGACAGCGTATGTCAATCTCGTACATTTTTAACGTTTCTATTGGCGTTATCGCGAATCCAGTGTTACATTGTCTAAGCCCTCTGTGTATACAGTCTACAAAATTTCTCCGTCCAAGAAAATGTAGATTTATGAGCATATAAGTTTCGCATTAACAAAGTAACACAGCAATTACCTCAGCGCTGGAATAGTCTTATTTTTGTATGGAGATCCGTCACTGTCCTATACTTTTACTGCAGCTACCGTTTGACGTCGTAAAGGCGAACTGAGCCTTCACAGGTTGGCTTTTGTTGAATAAGCGTTTGACCTTTCGACCGCAGCATTTGACGAACTCTCGGTGGAAAACTCGCCCAGCTGAAGCTAATCTTTCAAACTTGCTCGTACATTCGATTTAGATGTATTCTACATTTTTCTAAATATAATTTATGGCTAGCAATTTCTTCTGTGTACATGTTGCTTCCAGTTTCTTTTATAACATATTTCGTTAATCAAGATGACTGTTTTGTTGTTCAATGGTAACGAAATAGGTAGACAAACAAATAAATGATCAAAATTTATGTTAGAAACCCACCAAAAATAATTACTTTTTTGTAAATATTTTTTTTATAAATAAAAAATCAGAGTATCATTCACGATTTAAAACTTAATTTATACTTAGTTTTTTCTTTGTCTGGAAAATATTATGGCGGTTTCTTTATGGTTGTCAAGTATACATATTGGCGGAGAGAAAGGCTTTATATCTAGTTTTCTCAACACCGGCGGGGTGTGGTGGTTCCCGGATATTTTCTTGTATTTTCATATGTGCGGGGGCGGATATGATTCTGCGGGTGCGAGGGAAGACGGAGAAAATCTGGAGGCCGGGTTTCCTGTTCTTAGTACAAAGTTATGCAGAATGTACATACCAATCCAGCGTCCAGAGGTCGGTGTGCGCAATGGCAGCGTGGCCAGCGCAGCGCGCGCCGGTCCACAATCCACAAATTAGGCACAAACACTCCGTCAATTAGTATGCTTAAATTCTAACATAACTTATAAAAAGAACCACATATAGTATAATAAATATCGTAGGACATTACAAACAGCGCTATGTGACCGCAAACTAAGCTAAACTTGTACCATGGAGAACTAAATAACTGATAAACTTGTAGTTGTGTATTTTTTTACTGTGTTCTTATTTATTTCGTTTTGTTATTTCGCCCCAACCCAATCAAACTCCGGGTACAATCACGAATATCTTATAACTAGTCTAAATGGCACCTATTTTATATCCAGTGTCCGAAATCAGATCATACTATGCCATAATAATGAAACTGTGTGAAATGACCTAGAATATTTATTATTTATCAGAATATCTGATACTGCGGTGATAACTACCTAGACGACTACTGTCACTTGTCATCATTTTTAAAAGTGTTACCATTACACATTATAATGAAAATAATAATAACTTATATAATTTTTTTTTAATAAGTAAAAATGTAAGTATACACGCTTAGGGTGTACTCAGACAAAAGTTCGCAAAAAAAAACGAAAAAGTTGGTCCCTCGATCAAATTTATTGAACAGCTGATTTTTTTTAAGATTTTGATCATTTTATAAATAATAAATAAATAAATATCGTAGGACATTACACACAGCACCATCTGGCCCCAAACTAAGCAGAGCTTGTGTGATGGAAGTCAGATAACTGATAGAATACATGAATACTTTTATTTTTTAATTGTAAATACATTCTTATAATACATACAGAACACCCAGACACAGAACAAATATGATTGTGTTTATTCACAAAATGTTTGCCCTGAGTGGGAATTGAACCCAGGCCCTACAGCTCTCAAGGCAGATATACTGCCAATGAGCCAACGGGGCTGTCAAACAAACAATAATTTTAATATCAAACATTGATAAATAAATAATTAATATCAGACATAAACTTGACAAGGCCCCTGTTCTATGTGGGGTATATCATCATTGTCATCAACCTATCGTAGTCCACTGCTAGAGATAGATTTCTCCGAAGACACGCCCAAAATTCGGCTTTTCGCTTCCATCGAACGCGAGCTGTGCTATGCCCTATATAGTCAGTCCATCGAGTCTCAGGGCATGTTTTGTTACGTTTGCCAATTTGCGGTTTTCACTCTAGCACACGTTTTCCCCTGACACGGAGAAAATGTTCCAGGTGGAATATAAACAAAAAACTAGGATTCAACAAACATACAGTCTTTTCTGACTACATAATTGAAACTTATTGAAAGTGTTCACGATTCTAAGTTTCGACCTAAATACATTCCTAATAACTAGATATACGAACCGGACGCTACGCCCAGTCTACTGCGAACCTCAGATAGACAGACGGCTGGACAGACTTCCTTTACAAATTCAGAATGCGATCGTTCTATTGTTCCGACATCTAACATTTCAACTTGATGTGGTTTTCTGAAAGCTTGTTTTCTATGTTTTTATTAATAAAAAAAAGAAACAACGCCTGTTTGTGACTATAACAGAGACGCCTTGCCTGCGTATAGTAAACTTCTTTGTGCGATTTCTGGTAGGCGCTGATGAAAAACTTATGTGAACATAATTATATCGTATGCCAATGTAATAAGGTTCACTTTCGTAGTTGCGAATCTCAGAGTACGGACTAACTTTGAGTAACGAAACAAGGACCAGCAGGCGTACCTTGAGGTTTTAATTTCCCAGCCAATAGTGGTGCAGTTTAGTTTAGGTACCTAAACTGAGCCGCTCCTTTTCGTACCATGAGGAAATTAAAATTGAATCGCAACTGCACAGCTAGCTCTCCAAAGAGCATCCATAACCCAACCATCTGTATCTGGCTCTAATATTTACCCACTGGTAAAGAAGAGGACAATCTCACTAATATCATAAATGGGAAAGTTTGGATAGATGGCTCTTTCACGCAAACTATTGAACTTTAAAAACTACTGAACGCTGAGTTCCTGGATTAACACATAGGCTACTTTTTATCCCGAAAACATGTAGCGGGTAACACCGCGAGGCGCAGCTAGTGCTATATAAAAGTGTAATTGTGTCTCGTACGAAAATTGTTCCCAAATTTTTATTGACGGAAATACCATTGTTCATTATATTTAACAACTAGCGGACGCTTTGCGTTTCACCCGCGTAGTTTCCGTTCCCGTCGGAATACAGGGATGAAAAGTAGCCTATATCACCCGGGGATAGTGTAGCTTCCCAACGGTGAGAGAGTTTTTGAAATCCAGTAGTTTTTAAGTTTATTACATACAAAAATACAACTCTTTCCTCTTTATAATATTAGTAAAGATACAGAGTACACTAATTTGTTATTCTATTTATTTCAATGTTATTTCAAAAGTTGCTAAAATAATCAACAAGTCATCAATTTATTTTCTAATTTAGTATTTATATAATTTAGGTGTCTCGAATTTGTGTCTTCATAAATATTTTCGGAGCAAAGCTTCCACCTGCTGTGACTATAATACATTAAACATAAGCCCTAGTTTACACCACATGAATAGCCGTTCTCTCTCTCAAGCGGTTACCACAGACCAACACAATTTCATACCCAAGTGCGAATAAAGCAAAAGTTAAATAGAATTTTAGACAGTATCTAAGATATTAATATCTGCTATAAATAAATAGATATTGTAGGATATGATACACAGCGCCATCTAACCCCAAACTAAACAAATCTTGTACTATGAAAGTCAAATAACTGACGAAATACATAGATACTTTTTTTTTTTGTAAATAGATACTAATAGAACACCCAAAAACAGATTGAAAAATTGTTTATACCATTAAATGTATGTTCTGGGTGGGATTTTGAACCCATGTACTACAGCTTTTTAAGCAGATATACTACCATAGAGCCAACAGGGCTGTCGAATACTGTATAGCGTATATAAATAAATAAGCTTTGCTTTTCAGAGCGTTATTTAAAAAAGTAACTAAAAAACCGACATTATAAAATAATATCCAAATTCAATAATGTTTTAAAATTTAAAAAAATATGTGTGTCAAATTACATCCAAATGCGTTTAGTTATTGTGTGAAAGAGTAACAAATATCCTTCCTCAAAAGCTTTTATATTTATAATATTACTACCTACGCCCCGCGGTGCTACGTGCTACATTCTTTCGGTTTAAAAAGTAGCCTATGTATTAATTCAGGGTGTCAGCTACCTTCATACCAAATTTCATTAAAATAGGCCCAGCCGTTTGAGCAAGGAAAAGTAACAAACATACAAACACAGTCACAAACTTTCGCCTTTATAATATTAGTATGATAGAATAGAAAATATTGAACTGAAATTACTGCACTTTATGAAATGCTTTATAACTTCGAGCACTCACAACTCTACCCTATAAACCCATTTATACACAACGCAGAATAAAGCACCAGACTACATTCAAACAATAGAAAATAGTAGCACGTGTGCAATTTAGTTCCTGGACTGTACATTCGGTACAAAAATGTACAATGGCACCGCTGTACATTACGAGTAATAACTTGGAAGAGTGCAATGCAGTACCATTACGGTAAATACATGATGAACCAGTGTGCACTTGGCTTTATTTCACAAAATGATTCAAGTTTTATGTGAAAATTTAAAAACACATTTAATATTTATCCTTAATCCTACTTAAGGTGGTTCGATTTACATACTGGTAAAGGGTACTGTAGCTAGCGAAATTACTGGGCTGTTGAGACTAACCATCGAAAGTCTCAAAGTAATGAGAGCCAAAGCATTGATGCCCTGGACTTTGTATTGTTACTCAAAGTTCTGTGTATCGCTGCAATGGCAGGCAGGCGTTATCTCTTACCATCAGGAGAGCGTCTCGTTCGTCTCATTAATTTTTACATAAAAATAAATAAAAAATACAAATATTTTTGTCCATTTATGGACAAATGGAGCATAATTTTACAATGAAACCACAGCTAGTGGCATTTATTTTGGCCTTTATTTCCGGTAAATCATAATTGCTTGCATAAAACAGTAGATGATTACTAGCACAATCAAAATCATAAATTTGAGTTTATGCTAATAATAATCTACTGTTTTATTCAAGCAATTATGATTTACCGCTAATAAAGACCAAAATAAAACTGCCCGAGTGGGTGTTCCCTGATACAATCTGGGTTCCTTCAATTCGCGAGTTAATCGGTTTCTTCTAGGCGAGCGTGCTCTACCGTAGGCAGTATCTTAGCTTTACATCAGGCCAGTTGGCGGTCAAACGCAAGTCTATATACCTATACTAAATAAAAAAACTATAATGTTTCGACAACGTCAACTTTCAATAGATGATAGATTACCTTATGAAGGATCATAACCAGAAAATAATCACGAAGGTATCATCATCTTCAAACATTTATTTTTATCTTTTACAATCTACACACAGATTCTAAATATGTAATGTGTAATGGTAAAGACCTCTTGGACCTACAATTTTCGATTGTCATGCTGCTAGACTGTGCACGCAAATAAAGTAGGTTGTTATAAAGGTTCCACCAAAGTTTCGAACTCCCAACAACTGTAAGTGGTATACCCTCTCATGGTCTCGCTGACCCTCAGTATTCTGCCGTATTCCGTCTGAGACAACCAGAGGTGCTGAAGGGCGTCTGCATCAATGTCATGGAAGTAGTATTGCCCCTGGAAAGTAACATTTGTTAAAAGCAGTGTATTGCGATTTCACTTTTGCGACAAAAGTAGTCTGTATGTTAATCTATTTTACTCAAATCCGTGGAGCAAAAGTCCTTACATAATTATTTTTTTTAATATAAATGTAATGAGACGAACGATGCGCTCCCCTGACGGTAAATAAATAACTAAGATATACTCGTATTGCTTACCTTGAGAAAGGCACAATTTTCTCTGTCGTATTTGAGTCCCATTGCCACCATCATAGTGTGAAAAAGTACACTGTGACAACCAATATTGTCCATTAGAGACATAAGCTTCCACTGCCCGTTCTGCCAGACATATCTCTTTAATTTTAACTGCGGATAAAGCATAATTTGATTTAATTTTTATCTCATTTCGACATTAAACGTCACAAAGTCACAGAAAGTTAGAAAGTAGTAGCCACAATATATTATTTACTTACACAGTCGTAAGTTACCAAAAAATAGATTTATAAAAGAGGAATATCCTAACATGCATTATTTTGTTATACTACAAAGGGGTAAGGCAGCGTTTTCGATGAAATCTCTCAGATGACTTAAATTTTTCCGACACTTCTAACAATTATTATCATATTTCAACCAATTTACATATCTTAACAAATTATCTACCCAAACTTTCCTCATAAATCATTCTATCTATTGGCGAAACTCGCATGATAATCCGTTAAGTCGTTTTTAAGTTTATCACGAACAGACAGACGCGGCAGACGACTTTGTTTTCTGTACTAATATTATAAAGAGGAAAGATTTGTATGTAACGAATAAACTTAAAAACTACTGGACCGGTTTCCAAAATTCTTTCAACGTTAGGAAGCTACACTATCCCCGGGTGAGGTAGGCTACTTTTTATCCCTCTATTCCAACGGGAACAGGAACTACGTGGTTGAAACCGCGAGGTGTCCGCTAGTACAATATACAGTGATGTTGATGACAGTGATAGTGGTGATCAAAAAGAGTTATCTTACCTTCAATTGTTTATTCTCCCTGTAGACAGTTACGTTTCCTCGCAATAGAGAGCGATTTTTACTCGAGTTGTAAACCTCCAGCGTCATCGACAGAGGCGGGTCAGTGTCCATGGGGTACGTGGTCTCATTGCATTTTTCTGCTCTGATGACTGTACTTTTATAAGGGCCCTGCAATAGTTACAATAAAGCAATAAAATTATTTTTCATCCCCCCTCTCGGAAAGAGTATTTTTTCTCTTCGATATCTGAGTGCAAAAGTCGTTTTTATCTGCTAGAGGATAAAGTAAATTTGAATTTAGAACATCGTGTGCACTTTTATGAATTCAAAACATCATTAGAACTATTTACTTCTACCTCCATGGTGTCGAATTTATCATACAACTTTTTTTAATTTACTAAAAACTCAGACTCGGAACCTCCTTGATGTACGTTTTTTTGCATTTAGTAATTCGTCGCTGTGGGGAGTTTTGGCGGGAACGCGGGAAGAGTCGTGTCGCTCCGTTGTATTTTTTTCCAAAACTAGTGTTTTGTCGAGTGTTTATGCATAAAAATGGTAGTGTTTTATTCGTAAAGTGCCGAATTACAAGCGCGAGTGTGGGAAAATGATATAATGTGGTGAAACATGAGTTTTCGTGATGCTTCCAAAACTCCATCGAAGCTTTGTAGTAAAGTTGCCACTACTTTACTAAAGCATGACTGGAATTAACTGACACGAACTGGACTTTACAAAGAAGACTTTGACGATAGCTATAGTTAAGATACAGCAGAAATAACACTTAAGACAAGGCAGTATGGCTCTATAGCTTTAGCCTGCCCGAAGGGGCAAATTAATAATAAAAAAATAAAAAAAATATCGTCGCTGTGGTGGGATGGAAAGTTACGTGTTGCACTCGAATGCAAAGATTTTACACCTCGTGCTTTTTTGATTCCCTCGCTAACGCTCAGGATTCAATTTTAGAATCCTTCGCTTGCTCGGTCTTAAAAATTGAGCTACGCGGTTAAAAAGCATTTTTGCACTCTTGTATAACAAATAACTATTATCACTATAAAAAAAACTGTATTTTTAATATATAACTAATTTATTTTGCTCAATGTAATGATATTTATACTTACAGAAGTCACCTTTGCTGCTTCTCCAGGACATTTTACAAAAGAAAACAACAAGCAAGCGTATAAAAACGTTAACATCATAAAATATTTTGATGTTAATTTTTTTAATCTCAAAAACTTGTTTTGTCTAAAAACAATTTTGTTGTCATTCCATCCAACATAATGATTTATTATTGCTCTATTATAAAAAATAATGATCATGTTGGTCGTATATTACTTGGCTCATTACCTCATAGATATATCTGATAGGTATTCTAGTTGGTTAATGTTTGTCAGTAGCCTATTCGTAACATTAAATGACATAACTAGAGGATATGGGCATTGGTAATTGATCCCATAAGCTTCATAATAATAACAATAAATAAATAAATATCGTAGGACTATACACACAGCGCCATCTGGCCCCAAACTAAGCAGAGCTTGTGTGATGGAAGTCAGACAACTGATAGAATACATAAATATATTTGTTTTTGTGAATACATACTTATAATACATACAGAACACCCAGACACAGAACAAACATTTGTTTATTCACAAAATGTTTGCCCTGAGTGGGAATCGAACCCACGCCCTACAGCTCTGAAGGCAGATATACTACCAATGAGCCAACTGGGCTGTCTGTTGTATTGAATAGGCTCCGAAACTACTGGACCGATTTTAAAAACTCTTTCACCGTTGGGAAGCTACACTTTCCCCGGGCGACATAGACTACTTTTTATCCCTGTATTCCGACAGGAACGGGAACTACGCGGGTGAAACCGCGAGGCGAGCAAGTGATCAGTAACTCGGTGAACTAAAAAACAAACATCCGACTTTCGCAAAATCATTTATTAGATTTCTCTACAAGCGTTTCATATTCATTGCAGAAAATGGTGCCAATGTTGGAGTAGGTCTCAAATCTCCACAGAACTTTGCCGTACTCCTGTACACTCATCCACATGTGCTGCAGCTTGTTCAGATTGAAGTTGTTGTAAGTATAGACGCCCTGCGGAATTTTAAGGTTTTTATGAATAATTAGTTTTGACATACATGTGTACTATTGTGTACATACCTAATGTAGATACAAATATAGATAGAAATTATTGTGCACATTTAAAATAGAAAGAAAAGTACAGAGGATTTTTTTTAATGGTTGACAGGCTAGGTGTTTGACCACAACTCACCTGATGTTAAGTGACGGTGTGGTCGAAAATGGTAAAGCATACCTAGCCTGGAATGGAACTGGCTCTCAAGTGAGGCTACCGGAACACATCATTGAGGGTGGTAGCTAGCCAGCTGAGTACTAGAAAGTATCCTACCACCATACTATGGTTTCCACACGATGTTTTCCTTCATCGGCAGCTCAAGCTCATTGTTGGGGGTTGAACCCACGCCCTTCAGCATGCGAATCGACCGCGCTAACCACTGAGCTATCATCGCTACACAAGGAATTAAATTGGTGGCTTTATCGCTAATGCTACACGATACATCTTAAGACCAGACGGGAGATGTTGTAGCACTATAATGTTAAGGTGTATGAATACATCTGAGAAAAGTGTACTCTATTTTTAGCGATGATTTGATGTTTGTAGCGATGATAGCTCAGTGGTTAAGGTGATCGGTTCACACTCTGAAGGGCGTGGGTTCAAACAATGATCTTGAGCTGTCGGTGAAGTAAAACATCGTGTGGAAATTATGGCATCGTGGTAGGGTACTTTCTAGTACTTGGCTGGCTAGCTTTCAATTTCACGCAACTAACGGTGTGTACGGCCGGTCTCATTTGAGAGTCAGTTCCATTCCAGGCTAGGCGTGCTTTACCATCTTCAACTACAACATCACTTAACATCAGGTGAGCTGTGGTCAAACACCTAGCTTGTCAACCATAAAAAAATTAAAAAATATCTCATTTATGCATAAACCTTGTAATAAATATGTGTGCTAAATTTCATCCAAAACCGTACAGCCGTTTTTGCGTGATTGAGTAATAATCATCCAAACATCTGAACAGCCAAACATACAGACTTTTACATTTACAATGTTAATAGGATAAGTATGTATTTACAAAAAAAAGTATAACTATTCTTTCGATCAGTTATCTGGTTCCCATAGTACAAGCTATGCTTAGTTTGGGGATAGATGGCACTCTGTGAAATGTTTTACGGTAATTTATCATACGATATTTATAAATAGGAATAAGTGTCTGTTTATCACGACCCTAACAATAGCAAAACATACCTACTCGTAACAAACTGGTGCGACAATTGATTTAGCGCTACAACGGGTTTCTCGATTGGATGCTGCGAAATCTTTTGTTTTGTTGATTAAATCCTTATTTGCACTGCATCTGTTAACCAAACCACGTGGATACAAACCTTGGCAAAGGTACAAGTCTTGGCATCATATTTAAGGCCGTAAATCTTCATAAGCGCCGGAAAGTACACGCTGTTGCAAGCCATGTTGTTGATCTGATAACTCACTTTCCACTTGTTACTGTCCCAGGTGTAGCTTTTAGCTCTTATCTGTAATTATATATTCGTAGCTTCATGCTTCAGATATAAACAATTGGTAGTAATTTTATCCTACAGAAAACACTGCAAGTATTTTAGAGAAAGAGAGAAAAATGGAGGAAGGTCATAGCCTTCATAGTCGTCCGCACTGTGAGAGCTCCCCATTCTTCAAAGAAAGCATAAAACAAAATTTTCTTATTTGGGTTATTGGGAGGGTGGGAGTATATATCTTCGCATGAAGTTAACTCATATAACATTGATAGAACTTCACTTCGTTTAACCACATATAAATAATTAACCAGATCAATTGTATTAGACGTTGGACTAGGCAGGTAAAGCGACGGCGGACGAGTGCGAAAGCGTTCCCGTAGCCCCGACACACGGGCGCCAGGCAGAAACACCCCAGGGTTTTTAGTGGGTAGGCCGCCACAATGGCGGAGAGTCCCACATAATCACCGTGCTTCCCCCGAAGCCGGTGGTATCCATTAAGGATTTCCCTGGGAGAAAAAAAAAAAAAAAAAAAGGCAGGTAAAGCGACTGATTTATGAAGAAGAACGAGACGCTCTGCTGATGAATGAAGTCCAAAGCATCGCAGCTATACTGCTTATTACATTGAAAAATTCGATAGTTAGTCTCAACAGCCCTGTAATTCCGCTACTGCTGGCGAAAAATTGTTTCGTGAAAGATATTCCAAATTCGAACGAAACAGTTTGACTCTATTTTTCTTCTGCGAACCGTCACACAGTAAAATTCGCTGCCTAGCTAGCCTCAGATATAATTTGGGTGCTGAAGGCACCCAAATTATATCAAATTATATAGTCGCAAGTCAATCGGTTCCTTCTAGGCAAGCGTGCGCCATCGTAGACCACATCTTCGCTTGACATCAGGCAAAATAACGGTCAACCCCAATATTTATAATAATTACAATCACTTAAATACCTTTTTAACTCTCTGGTCTTTGTTAATTGTTATATTTCCTCTCATGAGATTGGTCTCTGTTGAAGAGTTGTACAACTCCGCATAGTAGGTCGAGTCTGAGTGAGAATCCAGTGGAGGGGTGGGATTGGCGCAAGGTCCCACCTTTGTTAAGGTCGATTTAAATGGACCCTAAAACATGTCCAAGTTGCTAAATATATCTACGCTTTGTTACGAAATTTCTTTTTATTTCAATCCGGTCTTTCAAACGGTAGACTTCCTCAGCAGGAGGTCGTGTAGGCAGATACCATCACTGTATCATATACTGTATTATATGGCCTCACTTGAGAGCCAGTTCCATTCCAGGCTAGGTGTGCTTTACCATCTTCGACCACACCTTCACTTAACATCAGGTGAGCTGTGGTCAAACAACTAGCCTGTAAACCATAAAAAAAAAAAAAAATCTTCAAGCAGTAGTGCATAAGCACCGCTGTGTTTTGAGTTTGAAAAACTTTGTTAAATTATGGAGCTATTGAAACTAATCATAAAATGTCACAAGGTAATTAATGTCAAAGCAAAGATACAACTGTGTTTAAAACTTTCCAAGTTAAACGGTTTGATTTTATAATACATAGACGATGTACTTAAAACTGGAAAAAGTACAAAAATTAAGTCAATAATCGATGATAATAATGTTACCTCAGTCTTTAGTCGATTTACATGGGCAGAATCATTCAGGAGTTGGAACTCGGAGTACAAATATTAAGCTAATGCCTATAATACCAATACATCATTGTTATTATTATTTTTTTATTAATTTGCCCCTTCGGGCAGGCTAAAGCTGTAAAGCCATACTGCCTTGTCTTAAGTGTTATTTCTGCTGTCTCTTAGCTATAGTTATCGTCGAAGTCCAGTCCGTGTGAGTTAAGTCCAGTCATGCTTTAGTAAAGTAGTGGCGACTTTACTATAAAGCTTCGATGGAGTTTTGGAAGCAACACGAAAACTCATGTTTCACCACATTATATCATTTTCCCACACTCACGCTTGTAATTCGGCACTTTATGAATAAAACGCCACCATTTTTATGCATAAACACTTGACAAAACCCTAGTTTTGGAAAAAAATACAACGGAGCGACACGACTCTTCCCGTGTTCCCGCCAAAACTCTCCAATACATCATTAAAAGAACCTCGATCGAAAGTAAAAAACAAAAAGAGACACAGAGAGAGAGAGAGAGAGAGAGTCAGTCAGTAAAGAACGTAAAAACATAGTTATTGTTGGATTGAGGAGTAATTAGAACCTTAAGTTTACATAGTATTGTATTCTCATTTTTTAATTAAACATTAATGAGACGAGCGAGACGCTCTCCTGATGGTAAGAGATAACGCCTATCTATGACCATTGCAGTGATACACAGAACTTTGAGTAACAAAACAAGGTCCAGAGCATCACTGCTTTGGCTCTCATTATTTTGAGACTTTCGATAGTTAGTCTCAATAGCCCAGTAATTTCGCTAGCTGCAGTACCCTTCGAGCCGGAACACAGTAATGCTTACACACTACTGCTTAGCGGCAGAACAACTGTTACTGCGGTGGTACCTACCTAGACGACCTCCTGCTAAGGAGATCTACCACCAAGTAAATTGAAATAATATTCAGTTGCAAAGTTTCATAAGAATCGGTTCAGTGGAAGTAGTCGAGAAATCTGTTCTAAGATTTAAAACATGAAATATACGAGTGAAGTTCATTAAAACCATTTAAAACACTCACAGATTTGGCGCTTGATATTATTACGGTTTGCCATAAAAATAATATAAATATATTTACTAAACTATTACACATTTTTTACAAACAAGTATAATATGGTAAACAATCTACTTCTACGCATGTTCAAACACATGCTGTTTAAATTGCTTGTTCGTTAAAAATACATCAATGCCTAATGTTTTTCAATTTCTGAGTACAATATACAATTTCCATTCATATAATGGTTTCAATAGTTTTGTCGACGGAGATTATAAAAAAGATAACCTTGCAGTAATTTGTCAGACATCCAGGTATTTTGCACAATACCTACTATTTTTTTTTTTTTTTTTTAATGTGACAAATAATGAGACGAACGAGACGCTCTCCTGATGTTAAGAGATAACGCCTGTCCATGACCATTACAGCGATACCCAGAACTTTGAGTAACAAAACAAAGTCCAGGGCATCGCTGCTTTGGTGCTCATTACTTTGAGACTTTCGATGGTTAGTCTCAACAGCCCAGTAATTTCGCTAGCTGCAGTACCCTTCAAACCGGAACACATTAATGTTTACACACTACTGCTTGGCGGCAGAATATCTGGTACTGCGGTGGTACCTACCTAGATGACCTCCTGCTAAGGAGATCTACCACCAAGTAAATTTTTACTAGTAAATAAATGAATTATAATAATAAAAGCCTTGTTTATTTTGTTCATAAAATTGAACATACAAAGATGGTCGTCAGATTCAAATTGAAAATAGCTCAATAATGACACGAATAAGATGAAATTTAGATACGAGTAGCAAATATAATGTGTCACACATATAATGTTCACATTTTACTATTTTCTTTCAAAAATTCGTCAATAGAGTAATATGTCTTCGCAATAAGAAATTTTTTAAGATTAAATGATGGTTAAGGGATCCCAGAGACATATTCTCATGTAACTTCTTTTCCTTTAAGCTTAGTGTCTGTAATACTTTCCAATAAATTTGTATTACTTATTTAAGTTGTAACACATAAGTCGGTTTATATTTACATATAAGTTGTGTATAGTTGTAATTGGACCTTAGGCTCACTATGATATCTTAATTATATAATACATTACATATACTAAGTAGCCTAAGGTCTGTAACCGTACCTTTATCAATAAAATAAAATAAAAAAAATGAAATAAATTTAAGAATATTTATATTTTGAACATCTTTCAATGTTCAATGCGAAATAATATCAAATCCTAGAAAATTGAATTCAAACAATAAAGAAAATCGTGAGTTTTGTATACTTGTTTAATCAACAAACATCCGTGTAGTTTCAAATTTTGTAAGTCGAAGGGATCTTTTATTTTACCAACCAAGCGCAGTGTAAGCACAGTGGTTGGTCACTATTTGTACAGGATAGGAAGCATTATGTACATACTTATATCCTCAGAATATACTTTCTGTATACTGAGCTTATATCTATTGTACTTAAGGTGGTTCCATTTCCATACAAATAAATTTTTGCCATTTATGGACAAATGGAGCATAATTTTACAGTGAAATCACAGCTACTGGCGTTTATTTTGGGTCTTTATTTGCGGCAAATCACAGCATAATCTACTGTTATATTCAAAGATCATATATTGATAAATCATTCATAAATTTGATTTTATGCTAATAATCAACAGTTTTATTCAAGTTTTGTTTTCTTGATTCTATTCGATTATTCGTCTGAGCATTCTACCAATGAATCAACAGGGTTGTCATAATCTGGGATGTCAATATCAATGTCATAGTATTTGTTAAATAGGAATGTCAAGTTGTTTATCATTTAAGAATTTGTTAATGTTATCATAGCATTTGTCAAGTAACATTTTAATAAAATTTTCCTATTGAATAGCTTTGTACAAGTTAGTTTTGCAAAAAAATCGTAGATTTTTAGATAGACAACGACCGCTCACGTCTGAAGTCATTCGTTGCTAATATTGACTAGAAACTGTCTATATACCATTTTTCATTTCAAAAATCATTTCGAGTGTAACTAACACTAAGTAAAGGTGTATTTTTATTGCGTGAAGACGTGTTGATTACTAGATCGAAACATTAAAAGCAAGGCTAAAATCGTTCATTAAACCTTTTTCTTTTTAATAAAACCTGTAAGTGAAGTTCTCTCAAAACCACTGACACTGCTGAATGAACATCAGGTGTCATACTAACTAGTTCTTTCATGTGGCAGTCTATCATTCCACGTGACATTGGCAGAATTGTGGAGCATCTCCGCAAAGGCCATTCATCAAGAGTTGAAGTTGAACTAGTTCTTTCAAAACGTTCAATTAGTTATTAGACTGAGATTTTCTTTCTATTGTGAGGAAAATATGCCCAAAAGCGGAACAGAGGAATATTCTAAATCCAGTGATAAACGCCCCAGAAGCGCCAGTCAAAGCACCGTTCAAGTCACTCATGTATCAATTTACAAATATTACTCTTACAAATTGGCACAGGACCGAGGCAGATGGCATGAAAAGAGAGAGGCCTATACCCAGCAGTGGGATAAAGAAGGCTGTAGATGATGATGATGGCTCTTACAAATATTAGTTTTCTGGGTATGTGGCTATGTTATAGCTGCTTGACTACCCTGTTAGCTCATTTGGTAGAATAACTGCTTCAAGAGCGCTTGAGAAGGCGTGGGTTTGATTCCCACTAGGATAAATATTTATGTGACAATAAATGTTTGTCCTGTGTCTGGGTGTTGTGTGTGTATCACAAGTGTTAGTATGTATATACAAAAAAAAGTATTCTATCAGCTATCTACTATAGCACCCATAGTAGCTTTGCTAAGTTTGGGGCTAGATGATGATGTGTATTTCCTATTTATATTTATGTTCATGTTCATGTTCATGTTCATGTTCATGTTCATATTCATGTTCATGTTCATGTTCATATTCATGTTCATGTTCATGTTCATGTGTGTAGTCGGCTAACCCGCTCTTAGCCAGCATGCCTTTCTCATTATGAGAAGAGTAAGGAAAAATGGCTGCTCCAGACAGCATAATTTCCAGGTACCCCTTCACTTCTCGGTGCACAAACAAGGATGCCACTTCGAGAGCTGCTGCGGCGTCTGCAACCTGTTCCCAGGGGTGCTACTGATAGCATTTTGCCAAGTGCTCGTCGGCGCTGTGCTGCTCACCCTCATACTGACTCACGGCAAGCAGTACGACGAAATGCATCAGACATCTACAACACAAAGTAAATATCGTGAGCACAAATGGTGATGCAATGTTTTTGGATTGATACCAAAAATTTATCTATGCTGTACAGCAGGGCTGCCCAGACAACAGCATGCGGCCCGCGGTTTGTTTTCATGCGGCTCGCGACGCATGTTTTATTAAGAAACTACTATGAACTATTATGTCCAAAACTATTTGGACATAAATAGTTTGGACAATAGAATTCTTTGTTAAAACATATCTGCACTATCTACATCTACACTAATATTATAAAGAGGAAAGATTTGTATGTTTTGTAACGAATAAACTCAAAAACTATTGGATCGATTTCAAAAATTCTTTCACCGTTGGGAAGTTTCACTATTCCCTGGTGCTTAGGATACTTTTTATCCTTGTATTCCCACCGGAACGGGATCTACGCGGGTGAAACCGCAAAGCGTCCGCTACTAATTAATATTTGTGTTCATACTGGACATAACGACAATTGATATCGATATGATTGTTAAAGATAAGAACCAATAAACGTATAAAGAAATGTGCGTGTATTTTTTTTACTTGAAAACTGAAAATATTTTTTCTGCGGCCCTCCCAGTTTTTGTAGTAAATTTAATTAGCCCGCGAAGGTATGTAGTTTGGATAGCCCTGTTGTACAGTAAAAAATCAAAGAGTTTATTGACAAGACAACAAAGAGATGCGTTCGAATAAAGACTAAATGTAAACGATCTTTCACCTAGAACCTTTTTTTCCTAAGTTTTAATCGATACATTTGAAAGATTAATTAAAACATTAATCTTGATTATCTTTTGAATATAATTAGCTTGAGCGGCCGGTGAAAGTAATTATCGAGAAGAAACCATAGCAACCACCTTCAAGTTGAATATGTCACCAAGTGCCCAACGGTGTACCGGCAGCCTTACTTGTGAGCCAGTTCAATTTCAGGCTAGGAATGTTTACCTTCTTTAACCACACCGTCTATTAACATGGTCACGGTCATGAGCAGTAATCAAATATCGAGCCTGTCAACCGTATTTTTTTTTATGGTTACACGTATTTTTGCATCCTTTTAAGCTTAAGCTACGTACCTTAAAATTTATATCAAAGTTTATTTTTATCGCCGATACATGTCGCATAAAATAAACCAAACCATTATTTAAAATTATATGACCGAATTACTGGGCTGTTGTGGCTAACCATCGAAAGTCTCAAAGTAATGAGCGCCAAAGCGGCGATGCCCTGGACTTTGTTTTGTTACTCAAAGTTCTGTGTATCGCTGCAATAGTTATGGACAGGCGTTATCTCTTACCATCAGGAGAGCGTCTCGTTCGTCTCATTACTTTTGAAATTAAAAAAAAAAATGTGAATATTCAAAATTTATGAATCGAAGTTTGTCCTAATTTGATCTAATTTTTAATTATTTTTTTCAGTGATGAGCTTGGCGACTGGCGCTGCTCTGACAGGCGTCGCTGGAGCCGGAGTATTTCTCATAATAGTGGCTCTAACTGAAAACTGTCGAGCTATGCTGGTAACTATATTTATATACGACTAGCAGACGCCTCGCGGTTTTAACCGCGTAGTTCCCGTTCCCGCAGGAATACAGTCGATACCCAGTAGCCTATGTCACCCGGGGATAGTGTATCTTCCCAACGGTGAAAGAATGTTTGAAATCGCTTCAGTGGTTTATTCGTTACAAACATACAAAAATTCAAAAATACAAATCTTTCCTCTTTATAATATTAGTGTAGATAGCTATTCAATCAACCCATTTCAGAGTGTTATTACAAATAGGCTTGCGTTTGACCGCCACCTTGCCTGAAGTTAAGCGAAGTAGCGGTCTACGATGGAGCACGCTTACCTAGAAAAAAAAACCGATTCACTTCGTTAAACTCTTGCCATATACTCTAGTTAACTTGCCCTTGTCATGATATGCCCTTGACTTTGGTGTCAGAGATTTGTATTTGTATTTGATAGAACTTTTATAATGTTACAGATATATTTGCTAGTAGCCACTTTAATATGGGTGGATATCGTCACTTTAGCTATGACTAAAATTGGACGGGCCTGCGTTAGATTCAAAGATGGTAAGATGCTTAGAAAACAACAAGATACAATTAGTAGGTATTATTAAATTACTATAGAAACTTTAAATTAATTCACGTTAAAGAAATACTTACTGTACTGTTACTAAGCATAATCTTACTAAATTATTTCGTTCTTAGTCAGTAATTTTACAAATTATTATGTCAATGAGTTTCTCGGAATCCTCATTTATGTGTAACACATAAACGGAGCCTGCATTGTAGTTCGATGTTCTTAACTTAATGATTAATTATATAGCTTTATTTATTCAAAGTGTATTTGTAAGATTTTTTTTGTAACAAGTGGCGTGTCTTTAGTGCTTGCGTAGGTAGCTTTTATTTTTGACCTAGCTTGTCAATAATAAAAACTGATCATAGCTCATCTGATGTTAAGTGACAGTATGGTCGAAGATGGTTAACACACCTAGCCCTGAATGAAACTGGCACTCAAGTGAGGCAGCCGGAACAAACCGCTAGGTGCTTGACGATGGACTATCAACTTGAGGGTGGTAGCTAGCCATAAGAATACTAGAAAGTATCCTACTACCATGCTATGATTTCCTCACGATGTTTTCCTTCACCGGAAGCTCGAGATCATTATTGGGGTTTGAACCCACACCGTTCGGCATTCGAATTGGCTGCGCTAACCACTGAACTATCAACGTACTGATTGCTAACACGTCTGACACAGTCCCATCCTAGCTTGTTGCCTTTAAGAGCTACGTTATGTATTTATATAAAAACATTAACTTGAGTAATCTAACTTACAGCTCCAAAAATAAAGGATGAAGAGCACAGGCTGGCCAATCTCGCGTGTGTTTGTGGACTCTTTACATTTTTCGGAGCAGGTGAGAAACCTAGTTATACTGACCTGATGAAAGATCAGATTGATACCAAAACCTAAGCAATCCTTGAATTAACCCAGACAAATATGCCGTGATAAGTTAAACTTTCATGAGTAACACTTCGACATCTAGATCAGGTTAAGTGGTTTCAAGTCACGAGTGAAGCAATTTCTTTCAAGCAAGCGTGTACTATCATGTATCATCGTATCTTAACGTAAACTGATCTTTTGACATTCCACTCCTGAGCTTAGACATATCACGACGGATTCTGGAGCAGTTGTATTTAATCTATCCCATTCCTGGACCTGTTAATATTGTGAGAAGAGTAAGATCATAGTCCACCACTGTGGCTAAGTTTAGCTTTGGTAGTATGGTTTATTCCATCCCATCCCATCTCATCCTATTCCATCCCATCCCATTCCGTCCCATCCCATCCCATCCCATCCCATCCCATCCCATCCCATCTCATCCCATCCCATCCCATTCCCTCTCATCATATTTCATCCCATCCCATCCATCCCATTCCATTTCATCTCACCCCATGCCATCCCATCCCATCCCATCCCATCCCATCCCATACCATACCATACCATCCCATCCTATTCCATCCCATCCCATCCCATAATCCCATTCCATCATATTTTCATTTAATTTCAACAAAAAAGCCAATAATACAAGATTAAAAAAAGTATATACATTAAATTGACCAGATGAAAGGTGGTGGCAGGCGGATTCACATAGATCATTGAATTGTTTTTCCGAATTTCTCTACATAGTTTTTAACAATATCTTCCTTCGTAAAAAAAGCAAGCAATATTCAATCCAAACGTATATATCGATGTACTCATTGAATACATAACCTCCGAATACAATTCTCGACATATTTCTAATGGAAAATAAGCGACAGCAGCTTTTACTATTAATAACGTTTATTAAGGTTAGTACAATAATATTCGTACACGCACTTTCCGTGTGTAATTTGTACCTTTCACCATTCCCTCTGGTATCAAATGAATTTCACTGCATAGACTGCATTTACTAATTACTCCGCGAGAAGCTAGTATGAAACACATTTTACTGATTGCTTACACACTCGTAGCTACATAATATATTATATTAAATGTTTTAACAGCCAGTTGTTTCACCACATGTCATCTGATGCTAAGTGACGGTGTGGTTGAAAATGGTGAAAACACCTAGTCTGAAATAAAGCTGGCTTTCAATGAGGCTACTGCCGGAACATAATAAAAGAAGGGGCAGGTTTTTTTTCTATGGATGACAAGCTAGGTGTTTGACCACAGCTCACCTGATGTTGAGTGACGGTGTGGTCGAAGATGATAAAGCACACTTAGCCTGGAATAGAACTGGCTCTCAAGTGAGGCAGCCGAAACACACTGTTAGGTGTTTAGTGGCAGATTTTCAACTTGAGGGTGGTAGGTTTCCTCACGACATCCTGCTGTTAAGTAACGGTGTGGTCGAAGATGGTAAAGCACACCTAGCCTGGAATGACACAGCATTTCATGTACCTACCGATTTTCTTTTGTAAACATTTTTTCATTCTTGTTTCAGTTATATATTTTTTCTCCCTGGTGGTGGTATTCAGCTTTTACCATTTCCGTTACGTGCGGCGCGCCATCTTGTTGCATGAGGCCGAGTGCAATGAATGAATATTCATAATTACTGTGCCATTTTATTTTATAATAAACTATTTTTATTCACGTCTCATTGTACCTACAGGTGTCTTATTTGTGTTTAGTGACTTTTAGAAAAAAGGAGATTTTTAATTCGGTAATTTTTTAAAATGTATTTTGGAAATATGTTTTTTTAATTTGAAAGGATATACTTACCGTCAGCAGTGGCCTTAGCTATTGCGAGGCCTCGGGGCGGCTGATCATAGTGAGGCCTCTTTCTTTGCGTCAGTTTTAATAAAAAAAATAGTTCCAGTGCTAGAGTGGCCGTTACATGCTTGCACTAATTATGAAACCGTGCGTTCAGGTGGGATTTTGTGAAGTGCAAGGCGCGAGATACACGTACGTAGGTACATATTATGGTACCTAAAGCCTATGGTGCCAGAGCGAGGCCCCGGACGGTTGCCTTGCTTGCCACCCCCTAAGGCCGCCCGCCACTGCTTACCGGTTTGTCTTTTTTCATCAAAATCGGTACAGTGGTTTGATTTTTATACCAAAATAACTAGATGTCATTCAAGTAAAGGAAATGGCGTTTTTTGCTTTCCTGTAACTTTTCAGTGATGTCTACAGTCACTAGTTAAGGTGGTTCAATTTCCATACAAAGAAATTGTGATTGTGATTTACCGCAAATAAAGACCTAAATAAATTCCAGTAGCTGTGATTTCACTGTAAAATTATGCTCCATTTGTCCATAAATGGGAAAAAAATATTTGTATGGAAATCGAACCACCTTAAAACAGCGCAACCTAGCCGTGTTTGAGTTTAGTGGAATGAAGTGGTTTTTTTGTAAAAATTATACCTACTTGTTTACATTTACGCGACGCGACAGATATATTTGTAAACAGTATCCGAATATATCTGTCGCAAAGAAAAACGACAGCTAAATAGTGTTATATATCCTCAAATATATAATACAGGTAAATATCTTTACCAATCGGAGAAATAGGGTTAGGTATAAGGTCATTCGAACATCGGGCGGCCACAAATCTTCATCAGATGTATTGTGAGTTATAGGGGTC
Source organism: Biston betularia (assembly GCA_905404145.2). NCBI lineage: Eukaryota > Metazoa > Arthropoda > Insecta > Lepidoptera > Geometridae > Biston > Biston betularia. The sequence continues at coordinate 2,456,371 of FR989883.1, forward strand.
GATGTGCCACGCGCCGATATAAGATTAGTGAGGAAACTTGTTGTTGAGAGGTGATTGGAAGGAATAAGGTAAAAGTACCGTAGAATTTTGTTGATATTTTTACTAAAAAAATGCAATTGTTTTTTGTCTCAAGGTTTCGTGTACTGTTACAATAATAATAATAATAATAATTGGAATGACATCTGTCTCCCGCTGCGAAGCAGACATGTTTTTATCAAGTAAAATATTTTAATTCTAATCCAACAACTTTTTGACCTCGATTTCACCACCAAATATCAGCAATAGTTTACAAACACCTACCAGTTTAAAGTTTTATTCCATATTGCCTATTTTCCGAGTTTATTAGAATCTTTTAAAAATTTTTACCGATTGACATTTATACGTCAATCAAATCATTCAATCAGCAAAATATTTTATCAAGAATGAAAGCAAGTTATGTGGACGCGCTCAAGAACAGCTGCGGCTTCGGGATTACATGACGCACATATACCATCACCGCCCGCTCCGTCAACTCCGAGCGCTTCGTCGGGGGATGAAGAGTTTGCTACACCCCTGGCAACAAGCGCCTCGTCGAGCAGCAGCGACGTGAGCGGGCCGCGGACACCGGCGCCACCACCACCTGCGCGTCGAGGACGGCCGCCGCTGCCGGCACGCTTGGGGCCTGCGGGGCAATCTGCTTCGCGTTCGGCTCTCGCTGCCGGTGGTGTAGTGCGACGCATGCGATGGTCACAGACAAATAATGAGAATTGCATGCGCGCCTATTATGGGGCTACAGAGGGGGGAATTAACCTTTCAGCGTACCGTGTCAGGATGCTGCCTTTGTTTCAGGCCCTTGAACCGACCGTCGCCGTGTCTACCCAACGACTATCGGATCAAGTGCGGGCTATCCAGCGACTTCAGCTGTTGGATCAGTCCGTGCTTGATCGGCTCCGCCTGGAGGCACTTCCTGCTCGTCCAACGCCTGTTTCGACACGGGATTCGCCTGTCGCGTCGTCAGCCCCGACACTGGTGTCAGTGCCGACGTCGATGGCGACACTAGCGACACCTACTGATCCCGTAGTTGATGTAGGCGAATGCACGAGCATGGGTGTATGTAGCCAGGTGAGTGAGCATTTGAGGAGGACTTTGGAAGACGCGATTTGTCAATATAGATTCGCACCCGATTCTAGGCCGCGACTACCACGTTTGCCCACCCATAGACGAAATTTAGCGTTGATGGGAGCCTTGAACGCTTTGCTAGCCCCGTATTTACGGGCTAGCGAAGATTTGAATGATACCCACTCGATATTATACTGCGGTGCCATCGCGGCGTGTCGCGTTGCACGTGTTAAGTTTCCGGACACTAACCGTGCACCGCGACCCGCCGGGGGTGTGCCCGCATGGCAATTGCGGATCGAGCGGCGTATCAGCACGTTCAGGACTCTCATTGCAAAGCTGATCTGTTTCAGCCGGGGGAATAATCGCCCCCGAGTCATGCGTTTTGTGACACAGGCTTTTGCTGGAACGGGTATTAGGCCCCAGCACTATCTAGCCAGTGTCACGGAACGCATTGACTATCTGAAGCAGAAAGTCTATGCGTGGGCAAACCGTATTCGCCGCTATAGAGAGCGTGCGGATAGATATTGGCAAAATCGCGTCTTTCAAAGTGACCAAAGGAAGGTGTATCGAGATTGGGAAGGAACCGGCCAACGTGTGAGTGACAGGCAGCTACCGGATACTAGCGTCATGACTGAATTCTGGCGTGGTATCTGGTCGCTGCCTGTCGAGCACACCGAGGGTGATTGGATGCGTGTTGTCGAGCGGGAATGTGAGTCTATCGAATCCATGGGGTCTGTTTTAATAGACCCCGTAGACGTTAGTTGTGCGATTCGTACGGCACAGAACTGGAAAAGTCCTGGGCCGGACGGATTGCACAACTTTTGGATTAAGTGGATTCGTTGCTCACATGACCGCTTAGCGACACAATTCCAAGAAGCCCTCGAGCTTGGTTCCCTTCCCTGTTTTATGACCACTGGTGTCACCTTCCTGCTCCATAAGACCGGTAGTACCACAGAAGCAAAAAATTATAGACCCATCACGTGCTTGCCTACCATCTACAAGCTCCTTACGTCCATTTTGAGAACAAAAATTAACGCGCATGTTGTCGCAAATAACGTTTTGGCTCCTGCTCAAAATGGATGTAGGGTAGGGTCCCGTGGTACTAAGGAGCTTCTCCTCATCGACATGACCATTAGCCAGCAAGTTCGGCGGAACAAGGGAGCCCTTTCCACTGCCTGGATTGACTATAAGAAGGCCTATGACTCAGTGCCTCATTCATGGCTAGAGAGAGTTTTAGAGTTATATAAAATTGATACAACTCTAAAATCTTTCTTAGGCGCATGTATGAGGCAATGGACCACAGTCCTTCGTCAACCAGGTAGTGGAGATGGCTCTTCTGAGCCGCAGGACTTGATTAGGATCGAGCGAGGCATTTTCCAGGGTGACAGTCTGAGTCCATTGTGGTTTTGTCTAGCACTGAATCCTCTCAGCACTTTGCTGAAGGAGTCAGGGCTAGGCCATCGGCTTCGGAGAGGTGGTGAAGTCATTTCTCATCTGCTGTATATGGATGACCTCAAGCTGTTTGCACCAAAACGTCCAGACTTGATGGAATTGTTAAAAACTACACAGGTTTTTAGCAATGCCATCAAGATGGAGTTTGGGGTAGACAAGTGTGCGGTCATGCACGTACAGCGAGGGGAAGTTGTAAATTGTCCAGATTTACAGCTTTCCGAGACAATGACTTTCAGATCTCTCTCCGAGGCCGAGACTTACAAGTACCTCGGTATGTCAGAGTCGTTGGGTATAGCGGTAGTGGACATCAAGCGATCGGTGAAGGAACGCTTCTTTTGTCGCCTGACAAAAGTACTTAATAGTTTTTTGTCTGGTGGCAATAAGGTGCGTGCCTTCAACGGTTGGGTGATGCCTCTACTGATATACTCCTTTGGCATACTGAGGTGGACTCAGACTGAGCTGGACGCCCTGGATAGAAGAGTCCGTCAACAGCTCACAACTCATCGCATGCTACACCCACGCTCGTCTGTTATGAGACTGTACATTCCACGAAAATTGGGGGGTCGTGGCTTCTTAAGCACCAAGAACCTCCATAATCGTGAAGTGTGCAGTCTCAGGGATTATTTCCGCGACAACGAGTGCGGGATGCATCGAGATGTTGTGGCAGTTGACAAGGGCCTCACGCCGCTCTCCTTAGCGAACGAGAACTGGCGCAAACCATCGGTGCTCAGCACCGAAGACCGCAAGGAAGTATGGAAGAGCAAGCAGCTGCACGGGCGGTTCTATCGGGTCCTAACGGGCCCCGATGTGGACATGCTCGCGTCGGTGAACTGGCTACGTTTCGGAGACCTCTTTGGGGAAACTGAGGGTTTTGCCTGTGCGATTGCGGACGAAGTTATCAAGACGAACAATTATCGGAAATATATCATGAAGGACGGTACGGTCGACATCTGTCGGGCATGCCACCGTCCCGGAGAATCGCTCCGACATATTATTTCCGGTTGTTCGCATCTTGCTAACGGCGAGTATTTGCACAGGCACAACCAAGTAGCCAGGATCATCCATCAGCAGCTTGCTCTTCAATACGGCCTTGTCGAGTCTGAGGTGCCGTACTATAAGTACGCACCAGCGCCAGTTCTCGAAAATGGTCGTGCTTTGCTCTATTGGGACCGGTCTATCATCACGGACAGGACTATTGTCGCCAATAAGCCTGATATCGTGGTGGTCGACCGAGCCCAACGCCGGGCAGTGCTCGTTGACATCACCATCCCACATGACGAGAATCTCGTGAAGGCCGAGAAGGACAAGCTCAGCAAGTACCTTGACTTGGCTCACGAGATAACCGCCATGTGGGATGTTGATTCGACGATCATTGTCCCGATAGTTGTCACGGTAAACGGTCTTATAGCGAAGAGTCTCGACCAACATCTCAAGAGACTCTCGCTAGACGGTTGGGTCAAGGGTCAGCTTCAAAAGGCAGTGATCCTTGACACGGCGCGCATTGTGAGGAGGTTCCTCACTCTGCAGCCCTAACCACCGGCAGCTTGAGCCCTGCCCCGCTGCCGGCGGCACCCTAGTTTTTAAGTTTTTTTTATATTATTTATGTGTTTTTTATATATATGTAATGTAAAAAAATTTAAAAATTAAGAAAAGAAATAAATAACTGGAATAATAATAATTGAAGAACAAAAATATAATATTTAAGAATAAAATAACGTGAATAATAATTATTTAATTCAGACGCCATCTGACCCCAAACTAAGCAAAGTTAACTATGGAAGTCAGATAACTGATAGATTTTTTAAATATTTTAATAGTTTTTTTTTTGTTTTAAATACAATATACTTATAATAAATACAGAACACCCAGACTCAGAACAAACATTTGTTTATACCACAAAATGTTTATACTGGATGGTAATCGAACCCACACACTTCAACTCTTGGAGCAGACATACTACCAATGAACCAACAGGGCTGTCATACCTATTTATATAAATGTAAACAAAATATATGTAAAGTTACACCAGAAGATGGAAATGTGGCCAGAATGCTGGCCACCCAGCGTGCAATGCAAAGATTTTGCGAAGTAGATAAATAATTAAGTTTATCATTATAATATCATTATATTTTGCTTAATATATATAATAAAACTGTGAATGTTTTAAAATTTTTATTTTACATACATCAGAATAATACTACTTCTACTCTACGAATACTATTCACCTAATAAATAATTTAATAAGCCTAGGTTAAACTATTTAGTCATTACATTATTTTCTAAAATAATCAGCCAATTCCAAGCTATGTCCCAGACCATTTCACGCCGGTGTCACACTGCTCTGTCGAATCGGTACTGACGTTCGGCTATTCTCAAGATTCCGCGCGTTACTGAGATCCTTAGACGGAAATTCTAGCTGTATCGCTGTCTGAATTTTAATGGCTGAACAAAGTTTTACTTTTGAGCGTAGGCAAGTAAAGATTTTGAGTATTCTTTCACGTCCGTCCGCGACCAGTGCAGCAGGACACAGAATTTAAATAACTAAACAAAGTCCAGGGCATCGCTGCGGCGCTCATGACCTTGAGACATTCGATGATTAGAAAGAACATCGAATTTCGACAGAACATTCGATTATCGATTCACTTTCAAATTGAAGACACCCAGATTATATCCATTACCCATACAGGCAGCGCATTCACTGTCTAGTGGTTCGCACAATGAACATGGAATCAAATTTTGTTTTTTTGTAATGTTTAATTTTGTTTCGTTAATTTTAAGTTTTGCATGGCGCAAGGCAGAATATGGCGCTCGTAATCTTTTTTAAATATCTATTATACCCATATACGCAATAAATGAATTATGAATTAAATCGTTTTGTTTGAGCTTTTTTAACATCGACCATGAAACGATATCGCTTTTTTGAGCTTCTGACTGTCCGATAGAAAAATGGGCATGGAGGAATTAAAGCATGTTGTTCTGAAGCACACTCTCCTAAATTAATTCGGTAAAAAACCGATAAAATAGAAACTTTGCGACGATGTTTTAGACTTTATAATTTAGGTTGAAAAGTGGAGTCATCAGAAAGCAGAAGAGCCTTTTGCCACGCTTCTCAAATAGACTCCACCCCTAGCTGGTATTCGTTCCTTCAAAAAAGCTACTGCCAGAGAGAGCTGATAAAGGGATTGCGAGTTATGTTACAAGAACAATCTTGCAGCGTAATTCACCATCATGCTTTTTTTTATTGTAAAAAGAAAGACGAACGATACGCTCTCCTGATGGTAAGAGATAACGCCTATCCATGACTATTGCAGCGATACACAGAACTTTGAGCAACAAAACAAAGTTCAGGGCATCGTTGATTTGGCGCTCATTGCTTTGAGACTTCCGATGGTTAGTCTTAACAGCCCAGTAATTTCGCTAGCTGCAGTACCCTTCAAACCGGAACACAGTAATGTTTACACACTACTGCTTGGCGGCAGAATAACTAGTGCTGCGGTGGTTCCTATTTAGACGACCTCCTGCTAAGGAGATCTACCACCAAGTAAACATGTGGTAGCAAACAGGTCAACCTAACTAACTAAGCCCTCGTGTTACACTTTACATTTTTCAAAAGTAACGCGTAAGTGATTATTCCATAAAAACTTGCACCGTTTTCAGTGGTTTCCTTTGATACAAATAAATGGTTAGTTAACCTTACGAACTGCGCCGAGGAATGATAATGGAAATAACAATTAGATAGGTATTAGACAACACTAAACACACACTAGAACTATCGTATAATGTAGTTAATCAGTTACTACAAGGGTGATATTCTTTGATAAAGAATCGATTCGATACTAATATTTTTGTTCCGTTAGGATTAGATAGATAGATAAAACTCTTTACTGTGCACACCGTAAGCAGAGTACAGAGTACATAAGAACCTTATGAATTAGTAATTTATTTGTCATATATAACCTAACCCTATTTATATATAGGGTTAGGTCTAGGCATCATCCTATTCCGTTTGTCTGTTAATCTGTTTGTCCTATCTTTAATGGAATCTAACTTATGTAATAGGTTGCCAATATTGTAATTTTCATGGAATAACGTCAGTTTTAGGGCTCCTTACAACAAAATGAAAAAAAAGTCTTTTAAGATCACTTTGTTGTCCGTCTGTATAGGAGGGTTGGGTATTTTCTGAAATTTGGCTAGAGGGAGTGTTTTAGAACACTTTTTATAAACAGCACAAGAAAATCAGAAAACAACATACACAGTCACGTAGATGTTAGATACATATATACACTTGTGCACACGTGTATACTGCACACATGTATACGTGCATACTTACATGCGTACATACAGTACATAGGTATATATGCGTACATCCGTGCATAGGTACGTGTATACGTGAATACGTACATACATGCGTACATACGTGCATACGTGTATACATACATGCGTACATACGTACATATGTACATGCGTACATACGTACATACGTACATATGTACATGTGTACATACGTACATATGTACATGCGTACATACGCATGTTTAAACACAACCATCCTTTTGTGGCTTTGCTTTTTGGGTTTCATTACCTTAGAAGGATTAAAATCTCCTAGAGAAAGTAGCAAGCGCCGCCACGAAACGAACCTATGTTAGCTTACATATAACAAAGAACTGTGTTTGCTGAGTTTGCTCAGAAGCAGCACCGTAGAATAATGATACGGAGTCAGTTTAAACTAATTTGTTAGTCTAGGCTGTCGCCGCGTTCCTGACTCGGCAAATATGTCACGGGATGTTGACATTGCGTCATACAAATTTGTTTGCTACGGGACTCGCTGCCTCGTGGGATAGAGATACGCGCACGGTTCAGGGTTAAATTAATATGATAGCGTAAATATTTAATAAATTAATATGTGTAGCGATGATAGATCAGTGGTTAGCGTGGTAGTTTTGCATGCCGAGGGGCGTGGGTTCAAACCCCAACAATGAGCTTGAGCTGTCGGTGAAGGAAAACATCGTGAGGAAACCATAGCATGGTGGTAGTGTACTTTCTAGAACTCGACTGGCTAGCTACCACCCTTAAGTTGAAAATCTGCCGCCAAGCATCTAAAGGTGTTCCGGCAGCCTCACTTAAGAGCCAGTTCCATTCCAGGCTAGGTGTGTTTTACCATCTTCGACCACACCTTCACTTAACATCAGGTGAGCTGTCATCAAACACCTAGCCTGTCAACCATAAAATACATATATAGATATATTATATGTTGGCTGGATGTTATTAAATTTAATTTTAAATCAGACTGAGTTTCAGAGTCAAGTCCGCCCATTGTCAACTTTACTAGATGCTTAGACGTAGTTTTGGTAAGTACACGGAAAGACGTGTTAGACCACGTTACACTCGCGTATGTAGGTTGGCACTTTATGAATAAAACAATACTAATTTACACGAAAAAACGCAAATAAAAAAAACACAAATTTTATAAAATAATTAAATTCAGTGACACTATTTCCTTTGTTCACGACAAAATCTATAAGTGTGTTAGTAGGTAATATACATTTAACTGTCGAAAAAAAGATTAATGAAATAAATAAATATTGGAAGACATTTACAGCGCCATCTAGCCCCATACTAAGCAAAGCTTGTATTATGAGAACTTGACAGCTGACAGAACACTTAAATACTTTTTTTTGTAAATACAGACAGTACACCCAGACACAACTAACATCGATGTTAGTCACACAAATGTTAGTCCTGAGTGGGAATCGAACCCAGCTCTCGAAGCAGATATACTACTAATGAACCAACATATATATATAATAACCAACATAGTAGACAGCTCTGTTGGCCATTGTCAATGTCTTGCGATATTTATTTATTTACAGTTAAAATTTTGTCAATACACGCCAAAACTCGCTAGTTATTTTATACATATATTGATCTAAGTATTAAAGTCTTAAGTCCCACAGCTTTCGTGACCTTCATGAAATAATCTTGATCAACTCAAATCAAATGTTGACTCAGACTTCGAATGAGAACGAAAGTCTTTTCTATTTCAGGCTCATTTCGACTCCGTATTCATATACCTATATAGTATGGCAGGTTTAAATATGTCAGTACGGAGGGTTACCCTTCGAGTAACTAATTCGGTATGTAAAGAAAAAAAATACTTTACTGATTCCAAAACCATTTCGAAATAGTGCATTTTTGTACAATATTTTTACGTTTAAAACTCTGTAAACTATGAGATAGGATTTATTTTAATAAAATACAAAAATCAAACTTGACTTTCAAATGATGTCTCATGACGTCACCTAGTAGGGCAACTTTCCTAGACTAAAAAAGCAATGGCAAACCAAAACAAAATCTGTCAATGTCAAGTCAACGGCGGTCAATAATCTCTTCAATAAACGTACGTCGAGTTGTTTTGGTATACTTTTTTGTTTTATATGGCAAAGGCATATTCTACATATTCAGCCGGCCTCATGACGTCATAACTATAGAAAGTTTGAACACGTATTAAAATTAAACTACTGCATAGAAAGCCAAAATATTCAAATTAGTTTTATAAAATAAAGTTTACTATCAATAAAAAATATAAAATAAATACAAAAAAAACTTTACATACCGAACTATAATTTAAAAACTTGGATAATTTCTACGATAGGTTTTTTTTTTATTTTTAATTATACGCTCCACAGACACTGGGGTCCGTGACCTTTGTCAACTTTAATTACATTGTTTTTTTCAATTCTACAATACAAAAAGAGGAAAGTTACGTTAGTAAGCTTAATCTAAGGTTAAAGTAGGTACTAGATTGTGTGTATACCGCGAGCAGACCAGCGACCCGCAAGCAGCACCCGATCACGAGTATGACGCATGTGCCAGCCATCGCCCTCCTCAACCATATCTGAGGGAAGAGAGCGACCCGACACACGACGCCGCCGCAAGAAGGAGCCTTCGATGGTGAGCATGAATGCTCGAGGCATACACACAATCCTTATTTCTATTTACATCATAAGTTTTCATTTGAAATCGCCTCCTCCCGACTCAAGGCCTCCATCACCGCCGTGTTCCGTTCAAATCTACGATAGGTTTGGTTTATATAGGATAAAGGAGGTTCTCAATTAGTTACATTTTTTGTATGCACCTACGTAACTCGAAGACGGCTGGTCTGAAACGGATTTATTTTTTATTATTTAATTTTATACGCTTCACAGACCCGAGCCCGTGACCTTTGTCAATTTGAATTACAATTTCTTTTTACAATAATACGATATAGGACGAGGAAAGTCAGTCAAATTAATCTCAATCTAAGGTTAAAGTAGGTACTTACTAGTTTGTGTGTGTTTTTTGTTTAAAGAGGTATATATTATTTTATGTTTTTTTTTTTTTATAGTTGACAGGCTAGGTGTTTGTCCACAGCTCACCGGATGTTAAGTAACGTAGTAAAACATAAGTAGTCTGGGACACACCATTAGATGCTTGGGGGCAGATTTTCAACTTGAGAGTTGTACTACCTACTAGAAAGTACCCTACCACCATGCTGTGGTGTCCTTACAATGCTTTTCCTTCACCGGCAGCTAGGTTGGCTAAAATGTAACAAAAGTTGTCTTTTCTGTTAAATCTTCAGTTCTAGGAAATAAGCTGCTAGGCTTAATTTAGGGATTGCAATCCGGCGTCATTTTCAGTCCGGCCGGATACGACCGGACCGGACCGGTCAGATCCGGCCAGATTAATCAAATCAAGATGATTTTCGCTTTTTAGTAAAAAATAAGCGAGTTAATCAAGTGTCACTGCACTTATATGTACGTAGTTTAAAAAAATAAATCACAAATGAATAAAATCAACTTTATTTCCTAACCAATGTTAAGACAAGTTTTTTTTTTTTATGTAAAAAGTAATGAGATAAACGAGACGCTCTCCTGATGGTAAGAGATAAAGCCTGCCCATAACCATTGCAGCGATACACAGAACTTTAAGTAACAAAACAAAGTCCAGGGCATCAATGCTTTGGCACTCATTACGTTAGACTTTCGATGGTTAGTCTCAACAGCCCTGTAATTTCGCTAGCTGCAGGACCCTTCGAACCGAAACACAGTAATGTTTACACACTACTGCTTAGCGGCAGAATAGCTGGTACTGCGGTGGTACCTACTTAGACGTCCTCCTGCTAAGAAGATCTACCACCAAGTGACCTACTATATTATTTTGCCACAAACTGCTAGCAACGGATCCGGTCTTCGGATCAGGTATATTGGTACCGGATCCGGTAACCGTTAAATGGTGCCGGATCCGCCGGATTACTGGATCCGTTTTTCCGGATTGCAATCCCTAGCTTAATTAAACTTGATGGGTTTGGAGGTTCATTAGATTTAAGATAAAATTACTAATCTAAAAATGAACGCTCCAAAACCACGAGATATTTTGAACCAACTTCAAATAATATATAAATTTACAATTATAAAAAACCGACTCTATGACCCTTAGGCCAACTGAACGCACCACTTCAATGAAACAACGAGGTTTCGGAGTAGGTAAACGAAAATATCATTGATGTATATACAATTTTTAGATTTTTGTTGATTTTTTAAAAAATTAAAAAAAATTACATGGGACCACCTCTGAAGTATGACCAACCAAGCAAAAATGAAACATCAAAATTGATTCATAATTGCCGGAATGATCGCGTAACATATTAAAAAAAAACATAAGGTCAAACTTTGTTACTTATGAACCGATTGGAATTTTTTTTTCTTGAAATGATGTAGCTAATATTAAATAGGTCCTATAGAAACGTCATAAAAATTGGTGCGGTAGTTTGATTTTTAAACCATAATACCTAAATTTGGCCGTGATTAGGTTAAGGTACTTCGATTTCCATACAATTTTTTTTTTCTATTTATGGACAAATGGTGCAAAATTTTACAGTGAAATCACAACTACTGGCATTGATTTTGGTCTTTATTTGCGGTAAATCACAATTGCTTCAATGAAATGAAACGGTTCACTGTAAAATTATGCTCCATTTGTCCATAAATGGAAAAAAATCATCATCATCATCATCATCATCATCATCATCAGCCTATATTAGTTCACTGCTGGACATAGGCCTCTCCCAAGACACGCCACGGAAAAAAATATTTGTATGGAAATCGAACCACCTTAAGGGGCATAAAATCAGTTTTTTTTTTAATTGTTTATACCTATTTGTACCTGTTTGTTAATTTACTTGGTTCTTTAGAGCAAAACTTGTAGCAAGAAGCTATATAATTTAAAGCCTTAAAGTTAAGCACCATAAATTGTTGAAAAATATAAAGGAAATTACTCCATAAACGCTGAAGCTTTAATTAAACTCGGTTAATGAACATTTTGAATAAAATATGCGTGTATTTGAGCAAAATTTTTACATCACGCACTATGATTAAAAAACGTGGCGTTTATTTCTAGTAAAAAAATGTACTTTGGTAGTTAATAGCTTCGTTTGTCGTATTTTATTAACTATTATGCTTATGATTAAAAAAAATAAAGATTGATTTATGCTCCCCCTTTTTTTATTATAATAGATAGGCTTGCGTTTAACCGCCATCCCGCCTGATGTTAAGCGAAGATGCGGTCTACGGTGGAGCACGCTAGCCTAGAAGAATTCACTCGCGATTTGAAGGAACCCAGACTATATTAATTGGGGAATCCTCTATTAACACTATTCAATTTACGTTGAATAACAGCATTAATATTAATTAGTGACATTTACAGTATATATTACCATGCACAGTGGTGATAGAAATAATGTTCAAAGACTCAAGAAATATCATTACAATATCAAAAGTCTGTCAACACGTACTTTTTTAAAAATAATAAAATCACATAAAATCACATTACACTTCTAAAACACTTCACATACTAATACTACTATATTTTATATTACTGTAAGAAGTAAATAATTTATATCAGTTTTTAATTTAGGAATCTTAACATTACTGACAGGCAAAAATAAAATATTAAAATGCAAAAAATAGGATCTTATTCTTATAAACATGTCTGAGTCAACCCTGTTTATCATAAACTGGCCCACTGCTGGGCGTGGGTCTCTTCTCATTGTGAGAAGGATAAGGCCATAGTCCACCACGCTGGCCAAGTGCGGGTAGGAAATAACTTTTTTTAAGAACTCTCAGACATGTAAGTTTCCTCACGATGTTTTCCTTCACCGTTTAAAGTTAACCACATAACCTAGAAAAGATAAAGGTGCGTGCCATGGGATTCGAACCTCTAGATTGGAAGTCAGACGGTTTGTCAATTAGGCTGCCGAAACAACAACACACGTATAAACATAATATACTCAAATTCTACTGATAACGCTGTAAAGTTTTTAAACTAAAAATACTGCGTTTCAGGAAACTACGACAGAAATAAGAAAGAACGCCGATGGTATTCAACCCAGTGCGTAGTAACCTTTACCTGTACTATTCGTACCTACTTCTTGTTTGCGTAGTTGGTAGCTATTTATAAAGCGTTCAGTTTCCGCCACCCACAGCGTTGGTCGGATTTATGGCGTTTTCATGAAGCCAAGGTAATCTTTGCCACCTCGTTACTTTATACCTTGTGGTTGCTTTTGATCGTAGGTGTTTTATGCACGTCTAGGTGCCTACTTTGTGGGGAGGTTGGTATTTTATAGATCTGAATAGAAATCTGTTTGCTGATCTTAAATAAATAAATAAATAAATATTAGAGGACATTTAACACAGCGCCATCTAGCCTCAGACTAAGCAAAGCTTGTAGTACTATGGACACCAGACAGCTGACAGAATATTTAAATACTTTTTTTGTTGTAAATACATACAGTATACCAGACACAAAACAAACTGCTGTTGAGACTAACTCTATCGAAAGTCTCAAAGTAATGAGCGCCAAAGCAGTGATGCCCTGGACTTTGTTTTGTTACTTAAAGTTCTGTGTATCGCTGCGATGGTCATGGACAGGCGTTATCTCTTACCATCAGGGGAGCGTCTCGTTCGTCTCATTACTATTTACATAAACACCGATCTTAGTCACACAAATGTTAGTCCTGAGTGGGAATCGAACCCACGCCCTTCAGCTCTCGCAGCAGACATACTACCAATGAACCAACAGGGCTGTCAAATAGGGTTATCTTGGCTATAATACAGATTATTTAGAGAAAGATATTTGGATTGCGTTTAACCGTTCTTTCGCCTGACGTTAAGTGAAGATGCGGTTTACGATGGAGAATGAAATAAGAAATCGATTCATTCGCGATTTCCAGCTACCAATTTTTTTTTATGTAGTAGTGAGACAAACTATACATTATCCTGATAGGCGATATGGTCGCTCATCGACAAAGCCAAAATTAAATAAAAAAAATATAATATCCTGATGATAAGAGATAGCATCTGCCCACGACCATTGCAGCGTATACAGAACTAAAGCTTGTACTATGGAAGTCAGATAACTGATAGAATACTTAAATAATAATTTAAATTAAATCCTCGTCACACTTGTTATCAAAACGATTTTAAAGCGGAAAAACACCAAAAATATAACTCTTGAATATTTAAAATGAACTTCCGCAAGGTAACACTTGAATTAACCAAATAATGTATAATTATGGATATGTAACGGCGTGTTCCGGCAGCCATACATAAGAGCCAGTTCTTATTCTAGGCTAGGTGTGGTCACTGCACACCAGATGAGATGTGACCCGAATATAGGTATATTTTTTTTTATGTAAAAATTAATGAGACGAACGAGACTCTCTCCTGATGGTAAGAGATAACGCCTGCCCATGACCATCGCAGCGATACACAGAACTTTAAGTAACAAAACAAAGTCCAGGGCATCACTGCTTTGGCATATTCCATACAAATAATATACAATTTCGGTTTGAAGGGTGCTGCAGCTAGCGAGACTGTTGATACTACAGCAAGGCCTTGGACTTTGTTTTGTTACTCAAAGTTCTGTGTATCGCTGCAATGATTATGGACAGGTCTTATCTTTCACCATTAGGAGAGTGTCTAGATCATCTCATAAAATTTACTTTAAAAAACATCGCTACGCTGTATCAAACGAAACGCCAAAACCAAAAGCGTTCAGGGACTCTATGTATTTACCTATTAATTCATGTTAAACATAAAATACGTGAGGTTATAGTTTGTAAGCTAAGGTCAAAAATCGAGCTGAGTGAATTACATGCATTGATAAAGTCCTTTTTTTTTAAGGTTGACAGGCTAGGTTTTTGACCACAGCTCACCTGATGTTAAGAGACGGTGTGCTCGAAGATGATAAAGCACACCTAGCCTGGCATGGAACTGGCTTTCACGTGAGGCTGCCGGAACACACCGTTAGATGCTTGGCGGCAGATTTTCAACTTGAGGGTGGTAGCTAGCCAGGCGAGTACTAGAAAGTACTCTACCATCATGCTATGGTTTCCTCACGATGTTTACCTTCACCGGCAGCTCAAGCTCATTGTTGGGGTTTGAAACCACACCCTTTGGCATGCGAACCGACAGCGCTAACCACTGAGCTATCATTGCTAAAAAACTATTACATACTTTTTTCATTACGTAGGTATAGATTTGCGTTTGACCGCAAACTCGCCTGATGTTAAGCGAAGATGCGGTCTACGGTGGAGCACGCTCGCCTAGAAGAAACCGATTCACTCGCGACTTAAAGGATAGAGTTAAACTGATAATATTGATGACTCATACTCATTTATTTATAACGAACAGTTACAAGTCACATATCAATTCCCCTTAGCACTACTGGTATCGCTTGGTAGTGTCATTGGGAAAATATATTTCCCTTTGGCACAACTGGTAGTGCCTAAGGGTCACAAACATTAAATAACACAATTAAAATAATCAAAAATAAATAAAATTCAATTCCCAAATAAATTAAATAATTAAAAAAATATAAAAATATTTAATTTAATTTAATTCGAATTAGGTACAAATTAAATAAATTGGCTTACATTTTAACTAGTCTACTCTGAGTACAAATTGGTCTACTTTGTAGATAGCTTGCTCCACAAGCCACATCTTAGTACGTATTTTAAATGAGTGCCATGAGGGTGCATCTTTTATACTGTCTGGTAGGCGATTATATACATCTGCAGCCATAACGTGCACCTGCTTGGATGACTTCGCAAGCCGACGTGCGGGCGCGCGCAGCACGTGCGCGTGTCGCTTTTATCAACTTCATTATTTCCACTGTACGGCCTTAGAAATACGAAAGCTTTGTTTAAGTTTTAAATACAAACGGCGGGAGGAGCTAAAAAAAAAACAAAAACCTCACGTTTATGGTTTCTAAAAATATCCAATTAAAGGGTAAAGTCGCAACCAGAAGCCAACAATGTTAACTTTTCTTGAGCAAACAAACTTTGCTCGTTTACGAATAGTTGTTTAATTAGCTTTGGCTTTTACACTTCAAACTGATTTATCGGTTTCTGTAGAGAACTAGACGAAGTTACTTCGAGACAAGTTAATTGATTGATACCGTCACTAAATAGATACCCATAGACAAAGGGCACGATTTCGGCAACCACACCTTATCAACTACGCCATACACATAGATACTAACTTATAAATTTGCGACATTTACTTGTTAAGGTGGTTCGATTCCCATACAAATATTTTTTTTCCATTTATGGATAAATGGAACAATTTTACGGTGAAACCACAGAGCTACTGTTTTATTCAAGCAATTGTAATTTACCGCAAATAAAGACCAAAACAAATGCCAGTAGCTGTGATTTCACTGTAAAATTATGCTCCATTTGTCCATAAATGGAAAAACAAAATTGTATGGAAATCGAACCACCTTAAGAAAATATTGATAGATTTTTTTTTCTTTGGTTTTGGCGTCGCATTTTGGGCATTTGCCAGTGTCAAGTATTTTATATTTTCAGGTTTCTTAAGTTAAATAAGTTGCCTCGTAGCCTCAGTGAAGGCATTTCAAAACGGGCACGACCTTTAGTAATAAAGAAGAGCTGTAAAAAACTGTCGATGTGTATGTAGTGTTATACATTATTATTTATACTTTCAAATATGTACTAGAAAGTAAGATGTTCCAGCTCACATCTGTGTTCTATAACTACCAGTGTTAAAGTTTATCAAGCTGTCGTCGAGCTTTTGAGCTGTGCGCTTTGCGTGTTTGAACTTTTCAAATTTTCATGTTTATTAAGGTTGGTTGGAAATAGATGAACCTCGGACAGTTTGTAGTTGTTTTTAAGCTAAATGTTTCTGACGCTTTGCAAAAAAGTTTAAATCGAATTTAAAGGTAGAGTTTGTATTTCTAAAATATGCTATGTACATTTTAAACGTCGTGCTAAATGAATTTTGTAACGATGATAGTATAGTGGCTAGCGCAAGCGGTTCTTACACCGAAGGTCGTGGATTCAAACTCCAACAATGAGTTTATAAATTTAGTCAGTTTGTCAAAATCTTTGAGGTCTTAGATATCGGCCATTTTTGTATACATAAATAAGTAACCATATTAATCTAGACTAATATTATAAAGAGGAAAGATTTGTATTTTTGGATTTTTGTAAGTTTGTAACGAATAGACTCAAAAACTTTTGGACCGATTTCAAAAATTCTTTTACCATTATAATGCTATATTTTCCCTGAGTAACATAAGCTATATTTATTACTAGAATTTAACTAAAAAATAAATGTCCACCCGTGCGAAGCCGGGACGAGCCGCTAGTCTATATATCTATCTATACTATTATAAAGAAGAAAGATTTGATTGTTTGTTTGTACTGAATATGCTAAGAAACTACTGGACCGATTTCAAAAATTCTTTTACCGTTGGGAAGCTTCGCTATCCCCGGGTGACATAGGCTATTTTTATCCCTGTATTCCCACGGGAACGGGAACTACGCGGGTGAAACCATGAGGTGTCCGCTTGTATTAGATATTTTGGTTGAACAATGTATTGGTAGGGGCAAAATTTATGGGTTTCCTTAACCGACATTTTAACGTGACGTTCTTCAAGTTCCCATGACTGTTTTCCCTGTTTTTCGGTTTTTATATCTTTTGAGATTTTTCATTTCTGTTGTCGTTTTCATTCAAAATGGTTGTGTTTATGTTTGTGAAGGATGGATTTGATCCACGTATGAGTGTGTGAGTAAGTGATTCTTTAATAAAATATGGTGAGACATGTTTTTTGTGCTGTGTTCAAAATTCCACAGAAGTGTGTAGTAAAGTCGGCATTTGTTTACTGGGGCATAATCCTGTCCGTGGTTTACTTTAAATGACACTAGGTGCGCCCTGCGGTGTTACTTGCTACATGTTTTCGTGATAAAAAGTAGCCTATGTCTTAATCCAGGGTCTCAACTACCTCCATACGAAATTTCAGCCAAATTCGTTCAGTAGTTTTTGCGTGAAAGAGTAACAAACATCCATTCAAACTTTCACATTTATCATATTATATATAATTATAGTGGGATTAAAAAATATTGAACTAAAGATTGTTTTTTTAAATCATCGAAAATTTCAAATTCATTTAACCATTTATTTAAACCAATACCAGATACTACTAGATGCATATAGTGCGATGTCAAAAGTTAAGAAAATAAAAAAGATATTTCTTTCCTTTTCTTTCTTTGTCTGTGAATAATTTCTGTGAACTATTTTAATCAATAACAGTGATAATAGTACATACGTAATAGTTAAACTGCACTGATAACGTTTCGTATGGTAATGATATACCGATGGCATGGGTCACCATCGCCTGAAAACAACTCATTTGCAAACAAAGAGGTTGGTTGTTGCCGGCGCGAGGAGGTAATAGAAACTTTTTGATATGACTAAATTTAAAAAAGTGATATTTATTTTATTTATGTGGGATTGTAATCTTGTCTCAATATTTATATAATTACTTAATAGCATTTTTTTTATTTAAGGTGGGTTCGATTTCCTCACAAATAAATTTTTCCATTTATGAACAAATGGAGCATAATTTTATAGTGAAAACACAGCTACTGGCGTTTGTTTTGGTCTTTATTTGCGGTAAATTACAATTGCTTGAATAAAACAGTAGATTACTAGCACAATCTACTGGTTTATTCAAAAATCATGAATTCATAAATTTGATTTTATGCTAATAATCTATTCTAGTAATCTAACTATCTATACAAACAGTATAAACATAAAAAAAATGATGTTAGTTGGTATGCAAATAACTCGATTAAACGTATATAAATCATCTATCAGTTAACTGGTTCCCATAGTACAAGCATTCTTTAGTTTGTGCTAGATGGCGTTGTGTGAAATGTCCGACGATATTTATTTCTATTTTAGGTCAGAGGAGGAAAAGGAAATAAATTATTAAAGGTAGCCTATATCGTAAATTCCTGAAAAAATCTTTGATTGTTACCATCGATGTTAGAACGACATCAACGTAAGCAACATACAGTACGTTGAAAATAAGATACTTACAGCTAAACTGTATTCAGATTTGCCTATTCAGAGATATGAATTTAATCATAATAATCGTCACGTAATACGTAAGTCACAGACAAAATCACACTGGGTAAGTCACTGTCACAATCACACTAAGTAGGTCATGAGTCACAGTCAAAATTACACTAAGTAAGTGAAATGAAACGAAATTTATTTATTTTTGTTCAAAAAACATATAACATGTAGGTAGGGACACAAAAAGACGGAGACACACATAAAAGAGATACTATACATAAATTATAATAACAAAACAAAAGTATGGAGGAACACAAAATGAAATACTATGGGTACATATAATATGATATTACGGTACGCCCTGGATCCCACACTAGGGTGACCTGTGTCGTGGGATCCAGGCTCTACCTTTTAACAAGCATTTACAAGGGTAGGTAAATATATGATACGTAAATACAGAAGAAAAATTAAAAACAAAAAGTAAACAAAACTGACGAGTACAATAAATATTTATCTACTACCCATTTCATTTTTTCCATCTCTCATTAGATAGTACTAAATCGATATCTGTTGCCACCGTACAACAGATATCCATAGTCACAGTCATAATTACATTACATAAACTACAGTGAAAATCACACTAAGTGCTGAATTACTAGAATCTACTACGGAATTTTAGCAATAACATACGTTTACATTTCACAGCTTTATAATAATATCACGTGATTACATGTGTGCGTATAATTAGCCACTTTATGAAACATCGCCTTTTTTAAATAAAAATTTCGAAACAAAAACCATAAGTTTTGGAAATAGTTACAAACCATACCTCCGAAACTCAGTTGCCAGTGGAGCGATGGAGTCGTTTTGAGATTTACGGATATTTTTCCCATTATCTATTTTAGAAACAAACACGAAAAGACACGTTTCATCACTTCATTATATCACTTGCCAACTCTTATACTTAGAGAACTGAATAATTCATCAGCAATTTTACACCCTATTTACTTAATGTGAGAAGACAATTTTTTCTCGTTGGCATGAAAACTTTTTGGTTGGCTATTAGAAGAAACTGGCCACCAACAAAAAATATGTAGCCTTTTTATTAGGAGTGAACAAAAACAAAAGAAAGTGTTGGCGGAATGCGGAAAGAATGTGCCGCCGCATTTTGAAAAACTAGTTTTTTTTTTCGTGTGTTTATAGTGGTGTATAAAAGTGCGTGAGGAGTTTTGGCGGGAACGCGGGAAGAGTCGTGTCGCTCCGTTGTATTTTTTTCCAAAACTAGTGTTTTGTCGAGTGTTTATGCATAAAAATGGTGGTGTTTTATTCATAAAATGCCGAATTACAAGCGCGAGTGTGGGAAAATGATATAATGTGGTGAAACATGAGTTTTCATGTTGCTTCCAAAACTCCATCGAAGCTTTATAGTAAAGTTGCCACTACTTTACTAAAGCATGACTGGAATTAACTGACACGAACTGGACTTGACAAAGACGACTTTGACGATAACTATAGCTAAGATACAGCAGAAAAACACTTAAGACAAGGCAGTATGGCTCTATAGCTTTAGCCTGCTCGAAAGGGCAAATTATTAAAAAAAAAAGAAAAAAAAAGCATTATGGTTTACGAGATTTACCAATGACAGATGTAACTTTTCATGTAAATACTTTCAACTTGCCTAAACATCACGCAAAATAACTATAGAACCATAGTAAGATGTAAGTAACGTGATCAAAAATAAGTAAAAATAAATTACGAAAATTAAATGTTGTTCTTTAGATTTTTATTTTTATTTTCTGCAGTTGTCAACTGTCGTCAAATGGACTATTAAGTGGTGAATTTCAATACGATGTTTATCGGGTATCGTTTCCTATCACCCCGTATACATTACAATTTTTTCATTGTCCATTTTATATACATTCGTCCAGGGTCATTGTGGTCAGACGTGTAGTGGTTGTTTGCCGGTGCCCACGTCCCGTGTTTGATTCCCGGTTAGGAAATATTTGGACTGATATTTATTTAAAGGTAAGCTTGGCATTTAAGTAAAAATTGACATAGAATAGTGAAAACAGAAAAGTGACTGCCTTTTCTATCATACGGTTAAGTGTTTAGCTGTATCATAAATTGTAGTTAAATTATTGATTTTAAGATACGCTGTATGCTAAATTAATACGCTTACTCTTTATTTATTTCCTTGTAGATACTTAGATATATCTTACAAATTCTACGTGCCTTCAGGATAACTTCAAATTAAAAAATGTGCATGCAATACGGTCAACCAATGTGCGTGTTTCTTTTGTAAATGGCTTTGACATATGTACGACCGTTAATATTTCTCTCAAAATGAATTCCGTATCCTCAATTTTTTTATTACAAATAACGTTTAACCGCCATCTTGCCTGATGTTAAGCGAAGATGCGGTCAATGATGCACGTTTTCTTAGAAGAAATCTAATCACTCGCTATTTGAAGGCACAAAATGTTACAATATCAATAATTTATTCGCTACTTGTGGAGTATCTACTGAATAAGGTATGACGCTCTGCTGTTGAGATGAACAAAGTGAGATAGATTACGCTATTTAATACTGAGTACATAAGTACGTATATACATACAAAACTAGACATATCGATATTAAAAAAAATATGGAACATTAAACCAAAAACTTACTAATAAGAATAAGTAGTTGTTATTATAAACTTCTTTTACCAACTGTAGAATCCTACATTTATGTTAAAAATCTAACTATTTTGAGTTAAAATCCGAGTTAATCAATTCGTAAAGTGACCACTATCATCTTAATCATCATCTACAGCTTTTTTTGTTACACTGCTAGATATAGACAGGCTTCTCCATTGCTCTGTCATTCACCTTAATTCTGCGCCAATATGAGGGCCTAGACAAAGTAACATTCGATTAGTGATAACGCTAATATTAAAGCCAAAAATGTACGGGATTGACATAAGCTGTCGATATGTCACGTGGACAGCTTATGCCATTTGCGTATATTCTTTGGCTTTTCTATTAAAGATAACACTTTTAGAAATGTAAAAATGCACGCGGCTGACATAATGTCACGTTGGCAGCTTATGTCAATCACGTACATTTTTGGACTTTTCTATTAGCGTTATCCAATATCGAATGTTTTATCCACATTCGACTTGTGACAATATCGACGGACCATCTTGCAGCTTGTGGGCAACCACCGGCCTTACTTTGGCCACCTACCTACCTACTTACTTACTATAGAATAAAATAAAATAAAATTGTATTATTCCTAGAACTAGAAACTGTTAGAAACATGTATTTACCTATAGCGGGCGTGTAATGTTAAAGTTCCAGCCAACGAATGTTTTTTAAAAATATAAATTATTATAACAAAGACTGTGTATATACTGTGTGTATACGACTTTATATATGTTTTGTTGTTTTATGATGTCACAAGTGTATTTCGGTGATATATTAATATTGTATTGTATGCAACTTAAGGGCAAAGGGTAAAACAAAATTTCTGTTTATTGGCAAGAAAGTCGATTATAATTCATAAACAATACGGGTTACACCTTGTATTCATAAACACCTTGTATTCATAGTAACATCGTTACCACACTACTCGCGAAGTCGTCTCAAAGCCACGAAGTACTCGTCAAAGTTGATCGAAGTTAAAAAGGTGTGCCCAAATACTTCGCGAGACCAGTCGTCCGCAGTCATCATTTCATCACGCATTGTGTGACATAGATGACGTGCCTCATATTATGACTGAACGGATATATGAAGTAGATATGTGCAATGTTAATGATTAGTTGTAGCATCTGGTTGTTTATAATTTTCTATAAAATATAATTATGATTAATTTATTACAGGTACCTACCCTACCTAACCTAACCTAACATGCCTCAAAATAAAAATTTAACAAATTTTAGCGTGGCAATTGTTCTAGTCATGAAAACGATATTTATTAAAATAAAATAGATGTAAACAAATTAATAATAGAATGTTAAAATTGATTATTTATCTATTAGCAAACTGAAGTAGCTCCAGTAATCCAGTGAGCTAGTTCATGTTCGAACTTCAGGACACTAGGAGTAGAATTGTCCAAAGTTCGGCTACAAATACCTACCGTTACCGATACGAAGTCGGCCGAGGTAATTGCAAGCCTCGATTAACTTCGCGAGTAATACCTTGTCTGTTCATAACAATTACAATCTAAGTACATCTAAAAGAAAGAAAGAAAATACGTTTATTTTGTAACACAAGCACAAACACAAACAGATACAGACAGTTACTAAATGGGGGCTCACCTCAGCATAATACTGATCATACAAAGCGGTACATATACTATTATTATTATCCTTACTTAGATAAAATATACAACACTTTATTTGAACAAAAACACCTAGTAATTTCATCTTTCTTAAGGTGGTTCCATTTCCATACAAATATTTTTTTTCCATTTATGGACAAATGGAGCATAATTTTACAGTGAAATCACAGCTGGCGTTTATTTTGGTCTCTATTTGCGGTAAATCACAGCATAATCTACTGTTTTATTCAAAAATCATAAATTCATAAATCATTCATAAATTGGATTTTATGCTAATAATCTATTGTTTTATTCAAGCAATTGTGATTTACCGCAAATAAAGGCAAAAACAAATGTGATTTCACTGTAAAATTATGCCCAACTTGTCCATAAATGGGGAAAAAATATTTGTATGGAAATCGAATCACCTTAGTCCTAAATATGCAAATTCGTAAGCCCAATCATGCTCTATCTTCGGTAGCTACTTAGTCCTCTATTCGATTTAAAATATACCCATATTGGTTTGTAAAATGTTCTAGAAGTTCTATATATTAAATTACGTCAAACGACGTGCAAAATAGTAAATAGCTATTTATGCCGATTAAAAGGAACGTAGTAGAAATGCGGACGTATTAAATATATACCACGCACGTGGATATTCAAATTAAATTCAAATACATTTTGTGTAACAATGTTTTCCGTGTAATGAATATTTAAAATCTTAAAATCAGTTTGACCCTGGTTCAAACTACAGGTAGGGGCTTAATATTATTTGCATAAGTTTTAAGTTCCATTAAGGTTTTAGTATTTGTGGGTATTAAAGAAGCTTTGTACTTACTAATTTGTTAATGTAAATTTATTTTGAAACCACGACGTAAAGAGGTACCTAAAATTGTTTTTATGGTACTTTAAAGTGTTAGAATTTTTAAAAATTAGTACTGTAGGTACAAAATATATTTAATGTAAACTACTTATTGGTACATTCTTCGTGTTCTATGTCTATTATGTAGTATTTAGTAACCTCAAAGAAATAGCTTTTATCTTAGAAGATTTGTTTATCTTCTAAGGCTTTTATGAACAAGTTTTACATTACAATTGATATACTTTTGTCAATAATTTTACAAAATTATTAAACTTCAAATGTACAAGCATATATTACGTTTTTTTCCTGCATTTTTCCCATCAAAAAAGTATTCTACGATCATCTTTGCGATGTACACTACTGCTTTTTTGAATTAGTAATTTTAGATATATTTAGAACTTTAAAAAAACATAGCAAAAGCCTTAGAAACAGGTAGTTGAATAAATAAATATTAGAGGACTTTTAACACCATCTAGCCCAAAACTAAGCATAGTTTGTACTGTGGGAACCAGACAGCTGACAGAATTCTAAAATACTTTTTTTTAAAAGTTGATTTCGGTTTTATAATATTAGCAGAGCGCCCCGCGGTTTATTTCGCTGGTTTCAAGTTTCGTACATGTTTCTGGAATAAAAATTAGCATATGCTTTGATTCAAGATATAAGCAATCTCTTGATTCTAATCTCTTGAGCCGTTACAGCGCAAATTTGTTACAAATGTATCACACACATACGCACCAACTGTTACATAAAGGGGTTAAGGGTTTAAGAGGGGTTCTGGTGAAGACTTTAAAATGTCTTATAGTTATTATAGTTTGACTGCCCCGTTGGCTCATTGGTAGTGTATTTGCCTTGAGAGCTGTAGGGCGTGGGTTTGATTCCCACTCAGGGCAAACATTTTGTGAATAAACAAATGTTTGTTCTGTGTCTGGGTGTTCTGTATGTATTATAAGTATGTATTTACATTTAAAAAAGTATCTATGTATTCTATTAGTTATTTGACTTCCATCACACAAGCTCTGCTTAGTTCGGGGCTTAGTTCTATGACATTGGATTCTTCAAAAGGCATGTTAATATAATCTTAAAAGGTCGGCAACGTTTTTGTAGTACCCCTGGTATTGCAGATATCACCTGTGGCATAAAAAAAAAAGATGGCGCTGCGTGTATAGTCCTACGATATTAAAAAAAGAGATCTGATGACTTATTTTTTTTCTTTTTAAGATGGCACCAACAATAGTAGCAGAAGACAGGCTGACGTCGGGGCACCGACTGTCGCACCCCCCGCCCGGAGAGGAGGTGCTCATCACGGGCGTCTCGGGGTACTTCCCCGACTCTGACTCCGTCGTGCATCTGCAAGAAAACCTTTTCAATAAGGTGAGGAGAATATACTGTTATGGATGAAATCACATCGCTCAGCTTGGTTGAGTAAAGTTTGTTTCTCACTGATACAGCTTGCAGTGTCGGCCGCGAACTTTGTTACTATAGAAAGTGTGTATGTGAAGCGGGCTTCACTGTCTGTTAACACTCCTACACGCCGCAGTAGCTTAGGCAGGCCTAAAGAAGTATTTGGCAATTATAACAGGTCATAGAAATGACATGCTATGGTACTCGTAGGTACAGTTATATATTTACCAACAATTTTGAGCAATCTTATCAGTAAGCAAACGACATATCATATTAATTCAGAGGACTTCCCATTTAGCCACCATTAGATAAAATTAATACATAATTTAAAAAATTGCTTGGCTGATTTGGCCCTTAGTCAAACAAAAAAAAAAGTAATCATAGGGACTGCCGGCAGAAGTGACAACTTAGCATGTCGGTGACGCGAACCCATAGTTTTTTCAAGCTTAACGCTGCCAAATAAGTTTTTATTTCAAAAATCATATGTTTATATAATTGGTCACCTCTTTACTGGCTCTATCAGTGCACGGGCTGACTAATATGACATGATCGATCTATTTTTAGAATGGAATGAATATTAATTGACTGGGTGTCGTCAGCGCATCGAACAAGTGAAAACTGTAACAATACCTTTTAGTCCTCAACCCCGTTTCTAATTAATTTAGATTCGGACCAAACCACGAAAAGGAACTCATTGATAGCAAATGAACCTAATCAAATAAACTCGTTCGGAACAGAGGCTTAACATCAGAAATTCATGATATTTCGCTGGGGTTGCCAGTTCCGACGATTTCATTAACCTCCTGCCACATTTTCCCCGCGGATTCGGTTGTGCACCCTAAAAATGGCAATTGATTGAGGAAAACCTATTCTCTCCCACGTAATAGACCCGGAGCCAGCGACGCAGCAGATTATGTCGTTTGATGAGGGTAAGCGATGATTACGTCCATTTGTTTGAAGATGTTGATAATAGAATACGATAACCGGTGCTCCCTTTCATTGGATAATAATTCGAGTCTTTATCAAACTTCAGACGAGGGAATTCTTAAACAATCTTGTCAGTTGAAAAACTTTTGTTGCAAGAATAATTTTTCTGCTGTTTCCAGAAAAGTACTCACATAAAAACTTTAACGGATAATCGCAATTGCCTGAACTAACATTACAATTAGTATACCGTAAAGTATTAATGATGGCTTCACGTTCAAATTTCATACTTTCTTAAGAATAACAACAAATAGTTAAAAAAGTATGAAACTCGAAAGTACCTATAGGGTTACGATATTCTTCGTTTAGACAGCTACAAAAGATGCAAATACATTTTATTATATTAAAAATATGTGTCTTATTATTTTGGTATTACTATCATAACTTGCTTTGCCTCTTCAAACTGAAGTTATATTTTGTTAGAAAAAAAATCAACCGTCTAGCTCTTAACCTATAACACACAACCCAACTATTTCGTCTGTTTCATTAATCTGACCCCCATTTTGCTTATTTCTGCGCTGAGATGAAGTTGTCGTGACGTTGAAATATTAATTCGAGACCCACAGATGACACATGGGGCCATTTGCTCGGGAAATCACCGACTGTCATGACGTTTCTAAAACTGCTTATTGATGTAGATAAGTGGGAGAAAACCTTGACCCTCGAATATATTCATCTGCCACGATCTCTCATAGACATGTCTTTATCAAAAAAATCTCTCGTTATTTGTAAATTTTTACTCGTTTATAACATCTCTACATAGTATAAAACAAAGTCACTTCCCGTCGTCTGTACGCTTAGATCTTTTAAACTACGCAACCGATTTTAATACAGCTTTCATCAATAGATAAAGTTATTAAAAAAAAAGGTTTACATGCATATCTATCTGTACTAAAGAGGAAAAATTTGATTGTTTGTTTGTATTGAATAGGCTCCGAAACTATTGGACCGATTTCAAAAATTCTTTCACCGTTGGTAAGCTACACTATCCCCGGGTGACATAGGCAAAACAGGAACTACCCGGGCGAAACCGCGAGGCGTCCGCTAGTAATACATAAATAAATAAAATAAAAAAAGCCATTTTATTCCATATTTCTGAGTTATATTTCAAGTGTGTGTATACTATTAATTTACTTAATCTTTTTTTGTTGAAATATTTTGGACCCCTTTTTGGGTAAAGGCTTACTCTAATACATGCATATGCACCATATTAAATATCTACATTGCTCCCGTGCGATACCAGTGTGGGTCGCTATTTTTATTTTATTAAGGAAACACAATTTATATCTTAGTAGGTATGCTAATGCTTGTTGGTTTATCTATTTTCACGAATCAGCGGAACAACGGATTGACAATCTGATTTTTATAGGTAGAATCATAATATCAAATGCAATGCGACGAACCCAGATCCCGCACGACAATTACTATTAAATGCTAAGAAGTTTCCTCTCATTTTCTTCAGGTGGATTTGATATCAGCGGACGCTCGACGATGGAAACTAGCTCACCCCGAGATCCCCCAGAGAACCGGGAAGATCAACAATGTAAACAAATTCGACGCGTCTTTCTTCGGAGTTCATTACAAGCAGGCCCACACCATGGACCCCATGTGCAGAATACTTCTAGAGAAGGCGTATGAAGCCATCATCGACGCTGGTAAGAATTTTCAATGATTAAGTTTTTGTAAGCCCTTCGATATTTTGGATGACAGTTGAATAATATTGTAAAATTTTTAATAGCAAATACGAGTAGATCGTGGTGCGTTAACAACTACAAACAAAACATAATTATACAATGCAGGCTTTGTTTATGTGTTACCTACACATAAACGATGATTCCGAGAACCTCATTGACATATAATAACTTGGTGGTAGATGTCCTTAGCAGGAGGTCGTCTAGGTAGGTACCACAGCAGTACCAGTTATTCTGGCGCTAAGCAGTAGTGTGTAGACATTACTGTGTTCCGGTTTGAAGGGTACTGCAGCTAGCGTAATTACTGGGCTCTTGAGACTAACCATCGAAAGTCTCGAAGTAATGAGCGCCAAAGCAACGATGCTCTGGACTTTGTTTTGTTACTCAAAGTTCTGTGTATCGCTGCAATGGTCATGGACAGGCGTTATCTCTTACAATCAAGAGAGCGTCTCGTTCGTCTTATTACTTTTTACATAAAAAAAAAACTTAATTTTGTAAAATGGATTGCTTTCAAATAAATTTTCAATGTTTTTTTTTATTCTGTATGATTTAAATCTGTAATACCAATACCCGCTACATGTTTTCGGGATAAAAAGTAGCCTATGTGTTAATCCAGGGTCTCGGCTACCTCCATACCACATTTCATCCAAATCCGTTCTGTAGTTTTTGCGTCAAAGAGTACCTAACAAATACACATCCATACATGGTTACAAACTTTCGCGTTTATAATATTAGTAGGATTACTAATTAAATGTATATTTATTTGTAAGAATATGAATATCATTTTCAATAATGATATCGGATCGGAAACTTTTCCCAATAAAATTTAAAGAAAACTGTGCGTCAAACGCCAGTGGCCGTACCGACGAGTAGAAAATTTCATTTCACTAAACTTTTGGCAACCCAGATAGTTTTCTACCTCTCAGATATTTGAGAGTTCTAGCTACTGAATAAAATAGTTTCGGAAGAGATTGTGCTATCTTCTGCTCTCTAGCAGGTAGGACGCTTACTTGAGAGTGATATTTCATTTCAGAGAGTGAGGTCAGTATACGACGGACTTAAAGTATTTCAAGATAAGAATATAGTCTGGGTAGGTACCTTCAAGTCGCGAGTGAATCGGTTTCTTCTAGGCGAGCGTGCTCCACCGTAGACCGCATCTTCGCTTTACATCAGGCGGGATGGCAGTCAAACGCAAGCCTATCTATTGTAAAAAAAGAGATAAATATGAGAAAAGAGATAATTTAAATTTAAATTTGTCCCGTAACACATAAATGATCCGAAGTTTAGTTTTATGAACCGAATCAAAATGAATCTTTAAACTAGTGAGTGAAAATATCGTGAGGAAACCATAGCATTCATGGGAAGGTATTTGCCAACGTCTCTTGAGAGACATCTCCCATTCTAGCCTGTCAAAAATAATGTATTAATACATCATATAAAATGTTAATGGTTTGTAAGTATTTTTCGGGGGCTGAAACACGAATTCACTAATATTAAGTAATATTTTGAGAGATTTTCGATTTGATATTATATTCTACTAGCCACCTGCCCCGGCTTCGCATGGGTGCAATGTAGATACTAACCTGGTACACTATTTTGATCTATCTAGTAAGGTTTAGCTAGCCAAATCTTAGAAATTATCGAATTTTCTATACTATAATATGCATGTGTTACACATATAAACCTTTTTCTTAAATCACACTATCTATTTAAAAAAACCGCATCAAAATCCGTTGCGTAGTTTTAAAGATCTAAGCATACCTACATAGGAACAGACAGACAGCGGGAAGCGACTTTGTTTTGTACTATGTAGTGATGTATATACTCGTATAAGTCATCATACAATGAAATTTAAACAACAAGGTATCTAAACAGCATTATATACTTCCAATAAAGTATAGAAACCTATTAAAATTAAATAATTTATTACTTTTATCAATCATTACGGAAATCAAATAAAACGAACTCCCCGTAGCACATTTAAAACTCATAATTGAAAAAGGTGCCGGTGTCAGCGAAATAAAAAGTCCAATATACACTAAATGAAGATTAACAGAAGCCGCTGGGATGATCAGTCGGTCGGGAAACTCACTGTTTCGGTTCCTTCTCTAATCGGACCATCTATACTGGTTACTGCAAAGCACCTGTGAAACCGTGCTGTTGTAAAAATCTTTTTTTTCTGTGATTTTGGCGTCGCTTTTTGAGCATTTGCCAGCGTCAAGTATTTATATATTTTCAAGTTTTAAAGTTAAATAAGTGTACTCGTAGCTAAAGTTATAGTCAAAGTCCAATCTTGGTCAAGTACAGTCCGCGTCAGTCAAGTCCAGTCATGCTTAAGTAAAGTGGTGGTGACATTACTATAAAGCTTCGATGGAGTTTTGGAAGCAACACAAAAAGTCATGTTTCACCACATTATATCATTTTCCCACACTCGCGCTTGTGATTCGGCACTTTATGAATAAAACACCACCATTTTTATGCATAAATACTCGACAAAACACTTGTTTTGAAAAAAAAAATACAACGGAGCGACATGACTCTTCCCGCGTTTCCGCCAAAACTCTGTAAAAATCTTATTTTGAACAATAACTTTTTTTTCTTCTTTTTTTTCTGGATATAAACTAGATATGCTATTAATCCAGAATATGTTGTAACTGACTTCATTTCATTAAATAACACAATAAGCTTTATTAGAATTATCAAGATAGAAATGCAATTACCCTAAACAGGTGAATTCAGTAATAAAAATTTACTATGAAAATATTAAACAACTAATAAGAGTTTCGAGTTAAAATAATTAAGTCTGGTTTATAAATTTAAACTCTTCGCAACTGTCAGCACAAAACAGTCTTGAACGTTCCAGACGTCTAGATGTCGTGTTTATTTTTTTTCACCCACAGCTGGCGTAAATTGAGTCTCGCCTGAAACCTTAAACTGGTTAGCAGATGTGAAATGTCTAGCTTAAAATTTATTTTAGATGTTGACTGCACAAGGGTTTTCAGGAAAGATTTTCTACCAATACTACTACGATAGAATAAAATGTCACATTTATTGAGCAGATCTAGAATCATATCTGATAATGATCAATTTATTGGTAACATGCAGTTTCACCCACGTAGTTCCCGTTCCCGTGGGAATACATTGATAAAAACTAGCCTATGTCACCCGGGGATAGTTCCCAACGGGTTCCCAACGGTGAAAGTATTTTTGAAATCGTTCCAGTAGTTTTGGAGCCTTTTCATTACAATCAAACAATCAAATCTTTCCTCTTTTTATAAAGAGGAAAGATTACGTTTATGTAAGATTAGCAATCTATTTGATATCACTTGAATATATAATTATGTTTATCATTGGCTTAAACGTGCACTAAAAAAGTGTGTGTTTAAGTAAAAATATGAATGGTTACATAGCTTGTCTTATAAGGCAGAAATAAACTAAACAATTACATACCTTGAACACTCAAAATGAACTTCCGCAATGTAACGCCTGAATTGATCAATTTATAATTTGCCTATGATATGCTGTTCTTTTTAATCAAAAACAAGCTTAGATTTTAATTTTGTTTATTGATTATCAGCATTAATTAATTATATTAGGACAATATGTGTAACCAATTCTTAAAGTTACTTAAGTAAACTTAGAGGCTTAATACTTAAGTATAGAAATCTAGATATACCATTCCAGACATTACCATCTTCGACCACACCGTCACTTGACATCAGGTGAGCTGTGATCAAACACCAAGATTGTCAAGCATAAAAAAAAACTATAAGTTTGTATTTCATTAGCATTTTGCAAAATAACGATGAGATAACACTGTGGAAAAAAAACAATTAATTTATTCAAAAATAAAGGTACAAACAGCCTTGTTGACAGCCCTGTTAGTTCCTTGATAGTATGTCTGCTCCAAGAGCTGAAAGGCGTGGGTTCGACTCCCATCCAAGACAAGCATTTTGTGATATAAACAAATGTCGGTTCTGTATCTGGGTGTACTGTATGTATTATAAGCATGTATTTAAAAAAAAGTTTTTAAGTATTCTATCAGTTATCTGACTCCCATAGTACAACCTTTGCTTAATTTGGGGTCAGATGGCACTGTGTGTAATGTCCTACGATATTAATTTATTTGTAAAAATGTACACTTATTTATATCAAACACAATAATATTTTAAATTTATTTGCTCAAGACAAATGAAAATAAAACGCTCTTTCATAATTAACTGCGAGTTACGGTACGGTGTGACAGATCCCCATTTTATCGCATTCCAATCAATACCACCTCCCTTTCTTTGGGTGTAATGAGACCAATTTATCTGTACCCAAAGTCTGCGAGCACTCAGATGAATTAAACTCTCGGGCGACGCTCCCGCCTTATTTAACTTTGAGAAAAGATCGTCGTTTTTACAAGGCCTCATTCCCTTTATTTCATTCGGGATCGGTCTCCGTTGTAAATGTTCTGGAGGTGTATTGTAAAGATTTTGGGCTTTGAATCAATGAATAAACAGAACCGTTTGTGTTTTATGGTATATTTTATAAATGTATTCTAATAATGAAGTCTAACAGTTGTATGGAATTGAAACTTGATGCTTACATTTCAAAGCATTTACATTACAGCCCCGTTGGCTCATTGGTTGGCTCAGTATATCTGCCTTGAGAGCTGTAGGGCGTGGGTTCGATTCCCACTCAGGGCAAACATTTTATGGTATAAACAAATGTTTGTTCTGTGTCTGGGTGTTCTGTATGTATTATAAGTATGTATTTAAAAAAAAAAAGTATTTATGTATTCTATCAGTTATCTGACTTCCATCGCACAAGCTGTGCTTAGTTTGGGGCCAGATGGCGCTGTGTGTATAGTCCTACAAAAAAAAAAAATTAGAATTTTTTGTGCGAAGTTTTCTTAGGTAAAACAATCTATTCAAATTAATTTATTGTTATAGTTTTTTGGTATATGCATATTTATAATGAGATTTGTTTTTTATATAATTATATACCACCACCTGATGTAAATTGAAGATGCGGCTACCGATGGTGTACGCTTGCATAAAATATACAGATAGATTACTCATGCCGGTGATGCTATGAAAAATAAGTTCAAGAACTAAACCCTTTCATATAATATTAACTTGTTTCATTCTTTGGGGTTTAGTTTTTGAACTTAGTTCCTTTTTTTATTTTGGGGTTATAATTTCGTATTTGTAGAACTGCTTTAAATTTACGTATGGAGAGAATATATGTTTGGTTTACATCTGAGGAGTGATTTTAGAAATTATTCCCAGATTCCGGGTGCGTGCAAGCAAAGTCAACAGCTAATATCTAATATACATTTTACAAATGTGCTAATGTATCCCTTTTACTTGATTTTTTCAACATTTTTTCAAAGGTTTCTTTCTTTCAGTTCATTACTGTATCAATAATTATATCTGTCAATATTTTGTCAAAAACGAGCCAATTAAATTCACCTAACGTTTATAAGTAAGCTACTCTGTTCTACGTCCCGTAGCCATTTCGTAGTAGTACATTGTTTACGTAGCGTTATCGTAGCGTGTATTTTAACAAAAACTTCGCTAAAATATTGCATTTTGTCTGACCACAGTTTATAGATGACCACAAAATCCTCCCCACAATACGGGCATTTATTTCACTTTCGAGTCTTTATTGCTGGCACTTTCAACTACGAGTACTTTCTAGTAAACATATGACCACTCTCAAAATCCTGATTCCCATTCCAGAATAGGTGAGTATACCATCTTAGACTACACTGTCAAACACTCAGCCTGTGACCCGAAGACAGAGTCGCGTGGAAGCAGCTAGTGAAGGCATTTCAAGACGGTCACGACCTTCCGTAATAAAATACTTACATTATTTTTTTGTTATAAACTAGCTGATACTCGCGACTTCGTCCGCGTTAACTTTAGCATTAGGTTCAGAGAGAAATGAAACAAATAGCAATAGTCATGAATCTGACAACTGTCAATCTGACAATCCGTCAATGAACAATTAAGCTTTCCAATGAAATACATCTGTTAAGTACATAAAAAGTATTCTATATGTTAATCCAGGTATGTGTACGCCAAATTTCATTCAAATCTGCTCGGCCGTTTTTGCGTGATTGAGTAACAAACATCGAAACAACCAAACATACAGACTTTCACATTTATAATATCAAGTAGGATATAAACATAATAACTGTATGTTGAAAAAAATGCCTATCTTACGAAAATGTTTGAGTGGGAATCGAAACCATGCTCTTCAGCTTTCCAAGTAGGCCACTACCCCAAATGAGCTAACGGGGCATTCAAACACCCACAAATAATAGCTATTAGAACAAAACAAAACAAAATTGACCTATAAAACGGGCCAATTAAGTTTAGACAGAGCGTCGAAAATACTTCCGCGAAATAAATCGTACAAACTCCTAAACAAGAATTATCTATACCGTTCCCAACTAGGACAAGTAATTCGAGCTTAAGGTAACTCGCGAGCCCTGGTGAGAATCCTCCTTATCTACAAATCCATTAAAACTTTTACTTGCCAGTAATTATAACTCAATATTGGCTTAACGACCATTGGCTATACAGTTTTGAATTTGTCCATTGTAAAATTGGGATTGACCTAGTTTCATTCTGTGATTTTCGTGTAAGTCAAGTTATGAAGCAAATGTTGCAGTTTAAGAAAATACCATAGGTACATAAAATGCATAAGTCGGATCAAAGGTATATTTATATTGTTAATCGAGTTTTGTTTTCCCGTGCGAAGCCGGGGCGGCCCGCTAATACTTCAGTATGTTTAAAAAACTATCTTTTCGTACACAACATGAGCGGACCGACATATAAATTTGCTATGATTTTAATTTTACGTGTTTTTTAAATGTACTATCTAAAATGTCAAACATAAAACGAGTTTGAGCGGTGATTCTGTGGAAAAAGCTGAGCTCACGAATTAATCTACAAAAGAGCAGCTGACCTTTTTTCTTCTTCAGCAAAGAGATTAAAAATAACCAACTCTGTAACGCAAAGCTTCTTACTAGTTATTTTATTCTCAGTTAATTAAAACACGCTGACAAGAGAAGCCATTTGTATGCAGTACTTTGCAATTTGTTGGCACTTGTTTTTTGAACTCTCAACGCAAATAGGCTGATGTTATAAATTTAACATGTATGTGTCAGTCAGTCTCTCTTTGGCATTGTAGCTCTCAAATGATGAAACCGATTTTGATTTATTTTTTGTAGATGATTTGAAACCGATTTTGATTAATTTTTGTAGATGATTTGAGTGCAGCTGTTCTTTATGTTTGGCAAGCTAAGTCTTTGACCACAGCTTAGCTGATGTTAGTGACGGTGTAGTCGAAGATGATAAATCACACCTAGCCTGGAATGTGACTGTCTGTCAAGTAAGGCTGTTGGAATTCACCGTTAGACACTTGGCGGTTGATTTTCAACTTGAACCCTGGTGGTAGCTGACAAGCTACCACCCGGTAACTAGCCGGCTGAGTATTAGAAAATACCCTTCCACCATGCAGAAAAATGCTGTTATCAGCTCTTTTCTAGTCGATGAAAAGCCTTTCATCGACTAGAAAAGAGCTAGCTAGACTAGAAATTTTCTACAGGTCTGATCTTGTCAAAATTTGGTCTTTTTAAATTTTATTAGATACATACATATGTCTATAAGAACAAGTTACTTTGATTCTTTGAATTCCAACCCAGAACAAACATTAACAAGTGTCATATCAGTTATCTGGTATTAAGTTATAGTATCTATAAGTTTTGCTTAGTTTGGGGCTAGATCGCGGTTTGTGAAATATCCACCGATATTTATGTTCAATATTTTCTTCCTGGAAAAAGTAAATAAAGTAGACCGTTACGGCGTACGTACAGACAAAGCGCGGCGTATTGGCAACAGCAACATCAGTGCGATGTGTCGACGCGTTGCCTAGCCAGACGTTTTTAGATTTCAAAAATCAAGCAAAATAATATAAGTTATTTTTAAACGTTACTTAAAATGAACGTATGAATTCCGATTAAAAAACTTCTTTATCTAAAGCTCGAATTGAACGTTGTTTGACCATCAAGGAGTAAATAAGAATTGAGCTAAATGCCCTTCAGCGATTGACAATATTTTTTACTTGAGTTTAATTTGAAACAAATCATTGTAATTTTAGTTAGGAAGCTTAAAAAGAGGAAGATAAAAACAATGAATTAATCCGTTAATACACCTTATTGAAGCCACGACCCGATAAATACCGGTTAATGTAAAAAGATCCTCAATCACAGATGACAATTCAATGCTCACTCAAAACAATGAGCTGAACCCCTCGCCTCTCATTCCCGTGGTATGTCCCATATCCGATATCAAGTACTGATATTCTATTATCTCGCGAGCAATGAGATCAGCTGTCTGTGTCTGTTGAATAATTCAAAGGACCGATGTGTATTTACGTGCCTTCGTGATTATAAAGGATCAATCTCAAGCAACTAATTATAGAATTTTACTAATCTGATGTGGTTTTGACAGATTTTTACTTATGCGGGATTAGTCAAGTAGTCTAGGAGTCGTGCGAAGCGAAATCGCACGCGTGTTGTACTTAGCTTTGTCTCCGTAAAGAAGGCCACCGAATGTAGCCGAAACTATAGTCTGAATATCTGATATAATTACGTGTGTAATCCAGCAAAAATAAAACTAAAATTATAGGATTGACAACGATCTAGATGATACCCTTGTTGAACCATAGTGGAGCTCCACCTAGTTCGTAAGTTTATATTAGATGTCGCTCATAAAATATAGCATGAATCTTAACACGCGGTGACGAGATTCTCGGCGAAGTAATATACGTCAGCTGTGGCAGTCGTTTTAAAATAATAAATTATTAGGTTGTTTAAATTGTTTTCATTTATACAATAGCCTAGAATCCCCTACCCCTAGGATTCAGAACATATAATTACGCTTGGTGGTAAAAGCGTATTCATTGGTCCTTCGAGCCGGATTGTCGTGTGACACTCCAGGAGGATATACAGTATAGGGAAGCTTACGGGACGGTGGATTGCCGTCATAGACCGTAAAGCCAGCGGAACTCGACGGGTTGCCGCGCACTTAACCGGAAGGTGGTTGTGCATATCACTAGTGCCCCACCAAGCGGTATAGTGCAGGAACATCATCACCAACGAAGTTGAGACCCAGCGAAGTTGGACCACGTGACCCGCCGGTCGAAGTCGGTGTCTAGTCACGTGGAGGAGGTGCGTGCAAAAGGTGCAGGGAGTTGTTCGTGTCCAGTCACGTTTGGGAAACGTGCGAAATCTGAACGTGGTTCCGGAGCTGAGAGCAACATAGGAAACAACAGGAAAGTGTGCAGAAAAATTGTGAGTACTTTGACATTATTAAATTAAAGTGACAAAACTAAAGTGACAGTGATTCATCAATAACATTTGATTCAAATTTCGCGCCAATTTGGACTTTATTAAATTAGACTTTAAAATATTTGTGTGCATGTTAGGACTTAGGAAATATTTATGTGTGCATGTTAGGACTTAGAATAATTTATAGAAAAACGGAGGTACGGGGAACCTATGCCCGATTTTGCCTCGAGGTATTAAGTTTGAAACACTTAGAATAATTTTGATCAGTTTCGACTTGTAATATTTTTCGGATTTTACTTTGTAAATTAAATTAGCTTTTGTAAAAATCAAGATGGAAGCTTTAATTAACTTTCAACATGATATAAAATCTCGTATAGCTAAGGCCAGAATTAATTTTAAAAAATCACCCAAAGAGCGATTGAATCAAGAGTATATAGAAACGAAATTAGAATCTGTAGATCAGTTATGGTTAGAGTTTTTATCTGGTCATAAAGAATTAATGCGTAGTGTCGAACCTAGACTGCTTAACAAAACTGATTATGTTGAAAATGATGTTTATGACAAAGCCGAAGAAAGTTACTTGGACTATAAATGTGAATTAAAATCAATGTTGGCTAAATTTAATATTGTACATTCTAATAAAAATTCTTCTACAGTCGCAGAAGCCAAACTGTCTCATGTCAAACTGCCCAAAATAAATCTCCCAAATTTCTCAGGTAACTACGCTGAGTGGACTACCTTTAGAGATTTATTTCGGTCATTGATCTTGCAAAATAAAACTTTAGACAACGTTCAGAAGTTACACTACCTCAAAGGTTATCTTGTAGGTGAAGCCGAACAACTTCTCAGGCATATACCTATTGAGGAATCAAACTTTGATAGATGTTGGAAATTGTTAGAGGAGCGTTATAACAATAAGAAATTCATTTGTCACCAAATTTTAAAACGACTCCTTAGTCAGAAAAACTCTGTTGTAGAATCCGCAAGTGGCCTGAAAGAGCTTGTTGATACTACAAACGATTGCTTGGCCACCCTCTCCAATTTAGGCATTGATGTAGGGAGTTGGGATGTAATAATAATCCATATCCTCACGTTGAAACTAGATCCAGAAACTCGACGTCAGTGGGAGTTTCATATTACTTCGAACACTCCATCAGATGAACTGCCTACCTATGAGCAATTTAAAGAATTTTTAACGAAACGGTTTCGCGCCATCGAATTTCTTGATCCCAAATCAACGTCTGGATTTAAAGGCCAAAGTAAATCTGATAAAATAAAAGCTTTACATGTAACAAACGTTCAGTGTCCGTTTTGCACCGAATCTCACAAATTAACGCAATGTAAACTCTTTCATAAAGAAAATGTTGAAGCCCGCCGCAATTTTGCGCTAAATAACAAGGTGTGTTTTAATTGTATGGGTAGCAATCATTCTGCCAAAGAGTGCCGTACAAACTTAAAATGTCGTATTTGCAAGCGGAATCATCATTCGCTTCTACATCCCAGGGGTTTAAACTTAGATAAAACTGAAGATAAAAAATATCTGGGTGCTACTGCTGCATCTTCAGAAGGAACTGCATCGTCGAATGTAGCTACAACTTCCGGCGTGGTCTCTTGTTTTGCCACAGGCAAAACGCATCAGCAAGTCTTGCTTGCTACTGCACTTGTGAAGGCCATAGCTAAAAATGGAGAAGTTTATGAAATCCGCGCGCTTCTAGACCAGGGCTCGCAAGCATCCTTCGTGACTGAGTCGACTGCTCAGTACCTAGGTTTAAAGAAGACACCAATCACAGGCCAAGTGTCAGGTCTGGGTGGAAGCAAAAACATTGTTTCCAAGGCAACGGTGATTATGGAAATACAATCCCGGATCGATCCGAAAATCAAAATTCCGGTGAAGGCGTATGTTCTGCAAAGAATAACTTCTCTTCTCCCAACGAGAAAGGTAGAAGCAATTGAATGGGTTGACTTAAGCAAGCTACTTTTGGCTGATCCAGACTATTTCTCACCCAATCGAGTAGACCTCCTTTTAGGAGCAGAAGTGTACAGTCACATACTGCAGGATGGGTTGAAGAGAGGACCTCGTGGTACACCCGTCGCACAAGCTACTAGCTTAGGCTGGATTGTGTCTGGCGTAGCAAATTCATGTACCGAAGAATCCTCTCATATCAACGTAATGCATTGTCATATAGACGACAATGAGTTTCTCAGAAAATTCTGGGAATTGGAATCTGACGTACAGATGCCAAAGGAAATGATGTTCACAGAAGACGAAAAACGTTGCGAACAGCATTTTACCGAGATGACTCGGAGGGATCGAGATGGTAGATATATTGTTAGTCTTCCACTCAAAAGTGGTGCGCCTGAGGTGACTGGATCGTTGGAGATTGCTGAAAAAAGACTAAAATCGTTAGAATATAGATTAAGTAAAAACAAATCATTGCAACTTCAATACCAGAAGGGTGTTGATGAATATTTAGAACTCGATCACATGGAACTGGTACCGGCAAATGAAATAAAAAATCCTAAGGCGGTATACTTACCACATCATGTAGTGATCCGTGAAGATAAAGACACCACGAAGGTCAGAGTGGTGTTTGACGCGTCCTGTAAAGGAACTAACAATAAATCACTAAATGATAATTTGTTGGTGGGTCCGACCTTACAGGCAGACTTAAAACATTTGGTTATGCGTTGGAGAGTATCTCGTATTTGTTTGACAGCAGATGTCGTAAAAATGTATCGTCAGATTAAAGTTGATGAAGCTGATGTTGATTATCAACGAATACTGTGGAGAAATGATACATCAGAGAAAGTGAAACATTACAGAATGCTTAGAGTGACATTTGGTGTCGCGTCTGCCCCGTATTTAGCTGTAAGGTCTTTGCAGCAACTAAGCAAAGACGAAGGTCATAAATATCCTTCTGCAGCCAAAGCTTTGTTAAACAATTTCTACATGGATGATCTCTTAGCAGGTTGCGAGAGTGAAGAAGAAGGAATAAATTTATATCGAGAGCTAAATAATCTAGTGGAAAAGGGTGGATTTGTTTTACAAAAATGGACCAGTAATAGTGAAACCTTACTACAGAAAATGAAAGAATTTGAAAAGGGGAAGAATGATAGAAAGGTAGATGAAATAAATGAAGGATTAAAAATAAAGACAGATGAAGTGTTAAAAATTGTAGGACTTACCTGGAACCGCAGTGATGACTCCTTCCACTACAAGGTT
Source organism: Biston betularia (assembly GCA_905404145.2). Classification (NCBI taxonomy): domain Eukaryota; kingdom Metazoa; phylum Arthropoda; class Insecta; order Lepidoptera; family Geometridae; genus Biston; species Biston betularia. Next base: position 2,497,154 of record FR989883.1, read on the forward strand.
GAGATGCCGGACACGAAGAAACCTGAAACAAAAAGAACGATTATTTCTAATATTTGTCGTTTCTATGACCCACTTGGGTGGGTAGGGCCAACCATAATTGTTTCCAAAATAATTATTCAAAAATTATGGTTAGCAGGATTGGATTGGGACGAAATAGTTCCCGACCACATATTAAAGGAATGGCATACTTACCAGGACGAGTTGAAAATACTTACCAACGTGTCGATACCTCGATGGATTGGTGTCACGGTGGGCGATGTCGTGGAACTGCATGGTTTCAGTGACGCATCCAAAGACGCCTATTCAGCTGTGGTCTATGCGCGCGTCACTAATTCCGAAGGAAAGGTTCACGTGTCTTTAATATCTGGAAAAACAAAGGTAGCTCCCATCAAACAAATTTCAATACCAAGGCTAGAATTGTGTGGTGCTGTGCTGGTAACGCGATTATTAATGGAAATTTCATCAGTTATGAATATTGACAAGACTTACCTGCACGCCTGGACGGATTCGACCGTCGTCCTCGCCTGGCTGAACAGCCATCCAAATCGGTGGAATGTATTTGTTGCAAACCGTGTGTCTGAAATAATTTCAAATTTAGATTCGCATCATTGGTCTCACGTTTCTACAAAATGTAACCCGGCAGACGCTGCATCACGAGGTCAATCTCCGTCAGACTTGGTGAAAAATACGATGTGGTTCGAGGGTCCCGACTTTCTGCACAAAGAACATATCGAATACAAAAAACCAAAAGATACGACTTCCAATTTAGAAGAAAGGGTTAAAACTCACTGTGCTGCTGTCGATCTTTCCATTGTTGAACGTTTTTCTTCCTTGACTAGGATGACCCGAGTGCTAGCCTACTGCAGACGATTTGCCTGTAATACAAAAAGGGAAAAGTCACAAAGACAATTAGGGTATTTAATGACACTGGAGTTAAATGAAGCAATGAATTGTTGTATACGAAATTGTCAAGCAGAAAACTTTGGTGAGGAAATCGCGATTATAAAGAAAAAAGAAAACTTACCGAAACGTAGCATCTTACGAACACTTAATCCATATCTGGACGAAGACAACATTTTGAGAGTCGATGGCAGACTCGAGCATTCTCAGCTAAGCGCAAACCAAAAGCATCCTATATTGATGCCAAAGGAGTCTCATCTGACCCATCTTCTCATCCTAGACGCTCACAAGCAGACAATTCATGGTGGCCCACAGCTTATGCTGTGTTATTTAAGAAATAAATTTTGGATTTTGGGAGCTGCTCGGCTCGTAAGGTCATGCTACCGTAAGTGCGTGACTTGCGTAAAAAACGCTGGAAAAACACAAACCCAGTTAATGGGGCAGTTGCCTGCAGCTCGAATAACTCCTGCTCGGCCTTTCAAATCAAGTGGAGTCGATTTCGCGGGCCCCATTCAGATTAGGACAGCGCAAGGTCGTGGTCACAAGTCACACAAAGGATATATTTGCCTATTCGTGTGCATGGTGACCCGAGCAATTCACCTGGATGTCGTCACTTCTCTCACGACTGAAGGATTTTTGCAGGCGTTTAAAAGGTTCGTGTCTAGACGAGGGTACTGCTTCGAAATATGGAGCGACAATGCAACGAATTTCACCGGTGCAGATAACGAACTGAAGCGACTCTTTAAGAATGAGAAAAACTCCATGCTTCAAGAGATTCGCGAAAGTCTAGCAACCAACGGATGCTCATGGAATTTTATTCCATCCCGGTCACCTAACTTTGGTGGATTATGGGAGGCAGGGGTCAAATCGGTAAAATATCACCTCAAGAGGGTCATTGGACAGTCGACTTTGACATACGAAGAGATGTCAACAGTCTTAGCACAGATCGAGGCCTGCCTTAACTCGAGACCTCTCTCTGCAATTTCTGGCACTGACGACGAATACTCGATGATTTTGACTCCTGGCCATTTTCTAATCGGTGAAGCATTGGTGACTCCACCTGATAATAATTTTGAATCCTCAAATGTCAGTTCCCTGCGGAGGTGGCAGTATACCCAGCGTATGACTCAAAATTTCTGGCGGCAATGGTCCAAACAATATTTGTCCAAGTTTTACAAACGGTATAAGTGGTCTTCTACAATGCCACAACCTCGCATAGGTGATGTAGTTGTAGTGCGCGAAGATAGCTTGCCTGTATGTCGGTGGCTTTACGGCAGAGTTATTGCTACACATCCCGGGCAAGACAATTTGGTGAGAGTAGTTACTCTAAAAATTAAGAACGGTACAGTCAAACGACCTGTCAATAAACTATGTCTTCTACCGATCTCAACCACTTAATAAAATGTAAAATGATCTAAATGTGTGTAAATTTAAGGTAAGATGAAGGACGAAGCTCAGCTTGTCCTTGGTGGGCGATGTATGTTGAACCATAGTGGAGCTCCACCTAGTTCGTAAGTTTATATTAGATGTCGCTCATAAAATATAGCATGAATCTTAACACGCGGTGACGAGATTCTCGGCGAAGTAATATACGTCAGCTGTGGCAGTCGTTTTAAAATAATAAATTATTAGGTTGTTTAAATTGTTTTCATTTATACAATAGCCTAGAATCCCCTACCCCTAGGATTCAGAACATATAATTACGCTTGGTGGTAAAAGCGTATTCAACCCTAATATTGGAATGGTATCAAAAGTATCAATTTAGCAAATAAAGATAAAAAATTACGTTGCGTGCTACAATCTGAAACACTTCATTTGTTAAATCAACGTATCACTTGGCGCGAGCGAGCGTACGTATGTGTGTGTGTACACAATTATTACCAAAACTGTTTAGAGATATGCTACGCTGCTGCAGCGGTCGACCTAGGTCAGGCCTTAGTAAAGTAGTGGTGACTACTAGTGACGTCTGCGTAGTTTTGGAAATACATCCACACGCATGCACTTTCACTCAGTGGTAGATCTCCTTAGTAGTAGGTCGTCTAGGGAGTTACCACCGCAGTACCAGATATTCTGCCGCCAAGCAGTATTGTAAACATTACTACTTTGAAAGGTACTTGTAACTAATGAAATTACAGGGCTGTTCACTAACCATCGAAAGTCTCAAAGTAATGAGCGTCAAGGCAGCGATGCCCTAGACCTTGGTTTGTCACATAAAGTTCTGTGTATCGCTGTAATGGTCATGCACAGTCGTTATCTTTTACCATCAGGAGAGCGTCTCGTTCTCTTTACTTTATGAATTAAAAAAAATCCTCAAGACTGTGTTTTTGTCAACAGGTGTTAACCCCAAAGAGCTTCGTGACACCAAGACGGGCGTGTTCATCGGTGCTTGCTTCTCTGAGTCCGAGAAGACATGGTTCTACGAAAAGATGCAGGTTAACGGGTTCGGTATTACAGGGTGAGTATCGTTATGCACTTAATGAAACTTTTGCCCCCATCGACACGTCTGCCGAATGCCAGTCCAGCTATGGGCGAAATCCACCATCAACTGGGTCCCAAAGATTAAACGGCCACCAGGCCGGCGTGAAAGCTATGCTTTTGCTGCGCAGAAAATACAATACCACCACGCTATGGTTTCTTCCTGATATTTTCCATTACTGAGAGCTCATAGCTTTTTTGCTTTGATGGAATTTGAACCAATGCTCTTCGGCGTATGATCGCAGCTGTCATCGCTATAAAAATACAATAAAATATTAAATAACTCGTATAAAAATCTTAAAATTAATACTATTTACAAATTTATACAAAAACATAATCTAAAAGTCCGTCAGAGGAGGGGTATGTGGCCAGAATGCTGGCAGCATTGCCAGGCTGGATGGCAATGCTAAGCTTTTGAGCAAAGTAGATACCAGCATTCTGGTCACCAAAAACCTCCTCTAAAACTCGTACAAACAAGTTCTTATTCTAGAATAAACATTTTAAAAAGCTGTGAAATATTTAAATAATAAAATACTTCCAGCAGCGAGTACTTATCCTACCGTAGATAACTCCAAGAGACCATTCATGTGGAATCTTATAAAACTATCTAACTTAACGTACTTACTTAGTAATTTAAATTCAAGAAATTCTTGAGAATAATCCGCTCAGCAGCGTTTAAAACTACAGCAATACAGAACTTCGCGGAGATGCAATTTAGTTTCATTATCACAATTGCCGGTCCCCTCAGTCAGTTACAAAGCGCTTAAACTTACAGCTAGGCGGATTATACTAAAGTTTTAAGATTAACTCCATTTTGTGAGACTTTATTAATGCTATTGAACGTCATTATATTTTGTACTGAACCAAATTTAGCAATTACGTTTTTTATATGTAAACCAGTGGTTACCAGCGATCCGCCCCGGCTTCGCAAGGGTGCAATGTAGTACTAATGTGCTGCATATGCATGTATTACACATATTTATATAAATAAATAAATATCGTAGGACTATACACACAGCGCCATCTGGCCCCCTAAACTAAGCAGAGCTTGTGTGATGGAAGTCAGATAACTGATAGAAAACATTTATACTTTTTTTTTTAAATACATACTTATAATACATACAGAACACCGAGACACAGAACAAACATTTGTTTATTCACAAAATGTTTGCCCTGAGTGGGAATCGAACCCACGCCCTACAGCTCTCAAGGCAGATATACAATTATACATGCATTATACCCCTAGGTATTAAAAAAATACCTGAAGCGTGTGTATTTTGCTTTTACACGAGTAACATTGCTAACCATTGAATGAAATTACACGAAGTAATCAATTCAAACGACCCTCCTCTAGCTTTGGCCCATCCGTCACAATTTCCACTCTAATTTCATCTCTCGAACCTCCCGATAACGAATTATCGGCTGCCATTCACTTTTACGTTACCTGCACTTCCAACCGATGGAACTAACGATAAAAGACAGGCTCTCAATTCAGATTTCGTATAGTGTAGTTTCGTCATAGCAATGTATGTAGTTTAAAATGAAGTTACAACTTTAAAATTTAAATTTAAATTCATTGAACAACCGCTATGAAACGCTTAAATTATATTTTGTTGTAAAAACAAATAAACATTGTAAAGTTTACTTTAGCACAGATAGCAAACGTGTCTTACTTTTTTGGCTAACATTAACAACTTTTGGCTCGTGCGAAATGTCAAACGGCAGAACGAGACAGCCCACTTTAATTATAATTATATTGAATTCAATAAATTAAGTAAGTAAGACCGACAGTGTGGCTAGTAGACAGCCTTAGTATATACAATATACATATAGTCAAATATTAAAGTATCAACTTTGTTTCAACACAAGATAATTCGATGTATTATCATAATTATATACACACATAGATAACATAGTCTAGTATATGAGCTACAAGTAAGCTGTAAATAGGTATCTTCCGCAAAAAAAATGTAGGATTAGATTAAAATAAATGTTATTTTTTAAATATTTTGATCAGAATCAGCTGGAGCGTGCTTTATTCTTCTACTGGGTACTACCTACTCCCTTGTATTGTAATTCGTTGTCTACCATGTTCTTTGTTTTTCTTCCAGTTGTTCCCGAGCTATGTTAGCGAACCGCATCTCGTACTGGCTTGGCGTTACTGGACCCTCGTATACAGTGGACTCCGCTTGCTCCAGCTCCCTCTATGCACTCGAGCATGCCTTCAGAGCTATTCGTGACGGACATTGTGATTCCGCTATTGTAGGCGGATCAAATTTGTGTCTACATCCCTATGTATCACTACAGTTCTCAAGGTAAAACTTTTTAAGCTAGCATTCCATGGTATTGGCTTAAATCTGAATTATGCGTGTGTATCTGCAAAAATCAACTTTATTGCGTTTTGGAACTATTAAATTCTAGTCAAAGATGTGAAACAAAATATTTTAACAGTGTATTTGTTCTTTAGGTTGGGAGTATTATCACCAGACGGCAGGTGTAAGAGTTTCGACAACAACGCCAACGGCTACGCTCGCTCTGAAGCAATTGTGGTGGTCTTTCTCCAGAAAGCCAAGGACTCGAGAAGGTAGGTTATAAAGTCCAGCCAAGAATATCTTAGAACACTAAAACAATTATCTATTTTAGACAAAAACGCCGTTTTTGGCAAAAAGGCAATTTTAAAGCTTTAGTAACATCAAGCGAAGTAAAAGAATCAACGGAAACCACTAAAAACTGTGCCTAAAATACTTTGCACGACATGACAAAACAAAAAACATTAATCCTAATTTCTAGTCCCTTACGACCTATAACAGCGGTTTCAGTAAAATTCTGACAATTTTTTTTCAAGCATATTGTTAAATTGAGCGTGTTAGCCCTAATGGAAGCTGACCTTTATTCGATCTGAATTTTTATACAAAATGCAAGGTTTTCTAAAAATACTGATATATTTCTGAACGATAAAAATAAATTCGTTGTCTTTTACCGTCTGGGTTTGGAACGACGGATCTTAATTTGGAAAGCAAACATTTGAACAATACTTCAGTTTGGTTTAATTTTTATAAATGACCAGATTTTGGTTTCATATTTCTGTGTTTCGCGCTCGAATTGTTAAAATGATTATGAACGTATGAATATTCAATGAAATCAAACAATATATATCAATACCTTTCGTAATAAAACAGAAAGCGTTCATGATTAAAACAGTGACAAAGTTGCTTTAGTAGAAATATGACATAAAAACTTCCCCTGTTCTAGTTTTCTGGTCTTTTTTTATTTCACACTGAGATTAAACTAAAGATGTTCTATGTGAAAAAACCCCGTTTGTATGTGATTTCAAAAACTGCTAACAAAAAATTGATCAACAAAGCTAGCCAATAATTACGCTTTCATTTTCTCCCAATGTTTACGGGACATATACGTGTAGTTTTAATTAATCTTTCAATTTTATAGAGTGTACGCGCAGCTTCTTCACGCGAAAACCAACTGCGACGGATACAAAGAGCAGGGTATCACGTACCCCGCTGGACAGATTCAAAAGCTGCTTCTACGAGAGTTCTACGAAGAGTGCTCCATTCCTCCCCATATCCTAGAGTTCGTAGAGGCGCACGGTACCGGTAAGTTATAAAATTACAATGTTTTCTTTTGGGTAGATAGGTTAAATTTAAATGCAAGTAGAGTCAATACAAATACGCATGTAGCAATTGACGACTTACAATTTAAATTAGCTTTTTAACAAGCGATTATATAGGAGAGCTATAATTTTTAAAACTTTAATAAAAAAATTGTTTGGAAAGATTTTATCAATTAACTAACAGTAGGTATAATAACTCTTTGTTGTGTACACCAGAAAACAGAAATCGTGTATTGTTTTAAAAAACAAAATAATCTTTTGAGCTAGCGATCACTCACATAATATGTATGGGTGTGCTGCCGCCATTTTGGTGAGTTGGCTTGTATCTAAACGAAAATGGTGTAAAGTTCCCCATTTTTTTCTCTATTAATGACTTGTTCAAGAAGTATGCCGGTGTTGATTAATGTTATTAAACTGTGCTAGTTAATTTGTTATTAACGTATAGTACTAGGTAAACGTAGGTATAGGTACTTTAGAAGAAATAACTACATTTACATTAAAAGTATTTAAGTATTCTATCAGTTATCTGACTTCCATAGTACAAGCTTTGCTTAGTTTGGGGTCAGATGGCGCTGTCTGTAATGTCTTACGATATTTATTTATTCTAAATGTGAAAATGTATTTGCACGCATTAATGTTTTTCACTTCTTCACGCGGTGTTTGGTTTCAAGGATTAGGACGAAATTTAGATTGCAGATACGTATCTAATACTCTAAATACATTTCAAATTTTCTCAAAAAACGTGAATGAATCGTGATTGTTGAGTAGTAGCTAATATACAATAGTTGTTGTCAGGTTACCAAATAATATGAAAATAAACAGATTTCAAATTTTTTTTTATAGTTACACACACAGTTGACAGGCTAGCTGTTTGACCCCAGCTCACCTGATGTTAAGTGAAGGTGTGGTCGAAGATGGTAAATCACACCTAGCCTGGAATGAACTGAACAAAATGAATGTTTCTTGTTATTTTTTTTATGAATTTTTGTTTTCAAAGGTATTTAAAAGCTAGGTTAGTTAGAACAGCGCCTTTGTGAAAACAATGAAACTAACTTTAGAGTGCACGTTTTCCGAGGGCGCTCAGCGCGTCTCTCGAGTTAGGAATTCTCGTCTATTTTTAATGTTTTCCATTTTGCGATTTCATTTTTACGTTTCCAAAGTTAAAGTAGAATAATTTACAGCGTCACTATGCCCGTCAATTGTAATTAGCTAGTCATACTAGAAACATTTCCTCACAGGTACGCGAGTGGGCGACCCTGAAGAACTTCTGGCTATCGATGAGATCTTCTGCACGGGTCGCAATGGGCCACTCAAGATCGGATCTATCAAGTCCAATCTGGGGCACAGCGAGCCCGCCTCAGGGCTGTGTTCCGTCGCTAAGGTAAAGTCAAAACTGTTTACTGTTTGAGGAGAATGAACTCAAGCATAGACAACCCCGTTGGATCATAGGTAGTATATCTGCCTTGAGAGCTGTAGGGCGTGGGTTCGATTCCCACTCAGGCCAAATATTTTGTGAATAAACAAATGTTTGTTCTGTGTCTGGGTGTTCTGTATGTATTATAAGTATGTACTTACAAAAAAAAAAGTATCTATGTATTCTATCAGTTATCTGATTTCCATCACACAAGCTCTGCTTAGTTTGGGGTCAGATGGCGCTGTGTGTATAGTCCTACGATATTTATTTATTAGATAAATATGATTAATTTTTATTAATTTATGAATTAATAATAATTAATTTATGTATGATTAATTTTTATTAATCATATTTATCTAAGCTAGCTACCAATCTAACTAACCACAAAATTTGTAGTAATAAAACAACTTTGTATTTCCTGCTAGTTAAAGTATCTGTAACCCTTTAAATTTTCAATGTAAATAAATACATATCGTGGGACTATACACACAGCGCCATCTGACCCCAAACTAAGCAAAGCTTGTGTGATGGAAGTCAGATAACTGATAGAATACATAAATACTTTTTTTTTTAAATACATACAGAACACCCAGACACAGAACAAACATGATTGTGTTTATTTACAAAATGTTTGCCCTGAGTGGGAATCGAACCCACGCCCTATTTGTATTTTAAGCCGATTCACGATGTATGTGTATTTTAAGCCTAGCTTTTAATTTTAATTTTAATTGTAATGCTTACTATGTCTTTGTACATCTTTGTCTGCAATTTCTTTTATTATGTTTACGAGAACGTCATTAATAAGGTTTAGGTTTCATTACTAAAATAATACAGTTTTGATGTGGGTACAGAATTTTCGTAAAGTTTAATTTCAAACTGAAAATGAAACAGAAGCGTAAAAGTAAACAAAAAATGTCGGCAACCAATTAGCGAGCTGTCAACGGAGAGATACGTGGGTACACAAGGGGCACACGAGAGGTAACGCGCGCCTTCCCTCCACTTTTAGCCCTTTGACTGCTATTAACAGACTCAAAACAATAAAGTTGTTAATTAGTTGGAGAGATACCGGTTTCTTTTTACTAAAATAAACGATGAGTGTTTGAACGCCACAAAATTTGACTATCTTTTTTTATTGGAAAAAGTGTTGGCCCCCTGTAAATACCAATAAAAGCGAAAAATTGCGATTTTGATAAACGATATTTTAGTTAAATACAAACAGGAAGAGGCAAGTGCCAAACCTTAAAACATGCCCACAAAAATGACCGTCATATATTTACGTAGACTATGTATTGTACAAATAACATAAATCTTTCTTTCAGATGTGTATAGCCTACTCAACGGGTTATATTCCCCCTAATCTGAACTACGTGACTCCCCGTGAGGGCGTGGCAGCGCTGGCTGAACGCCGGCTCGAAGTCGTCACCGACAAGTCCCCCTGGCGGCGCGGCATGTCTGGAGTCAACAGCTTTGGGTTTGGAGGAGCCAATGCTCATGTCTTGCTCAAGAACATTGCTAAAGATAAGGTAAAATCATTATCATGTTATTTTTATTGCACTCGCAAAACAAAAAATATTTTGAAACTGATTTTAAATTATTTTCCGATAGGTGAACAATGGCATGCCTTTCGATGACCTTCCCCGCTTAGTGTGCGTGTCTGGACGCACGGAGTCCGCTGTGGCCAAAATTCTCGATGACTTGGAATCCAGGACGGTAGATGTGGAGCTCGTAAGGCTGCTGCATTCCATCCATGACGAAGACATTCAAGGCCATGTTGTTAGAGGGTACTCCTTGCTAGGTAAGTTTAGAAAAATAATTAAAGATACTGCTGTCACCCACTATAAGTTCAAACTAAGATACAATAAACAAATACACAAAATTAATAAACGAAACTGTTTTTACCACCAGGTTCCACTCCAACTAAGAGCGTCTCTTTGGCTCGCGACGTGCAATATTTCTCGGGCGTCCGCCGGCCGGTGTGGTTCGTGTACTCCGGCATGGGCTCCCAGTGGGCTGGCATGGCTGCTGAGCTCATGAGGATCCCTGTCTTCGCTGCTGCTGTTCAGAAGTATGTGTCTTTTATAGTCTAACTTAAAAGTGATGGCGTTAAATTTATGACATCCGTGACTGCCAATCAGATGGTTTCCTGTATTACTCTTATCTAAGCTTCAAGCGGTGAAAAAAACTAGGGTGTCTGAGAATTTTTAATGTTCCCGTAAAGGTTGCCAACTCGCACTTGATCAGCGCTGTGGGTAAAGCCATAGCTTTACCCTTCTCAAAATGAGAAGAGTGGGATAAGTTATAAAACATGTTTATAAGACTTTGGTTGCGCATCTTTTAAGAGTTTAATCGGTGTTTGGTGATTTAAATACACCAAGTCTTTTTCAACCTTCCATAATTGATATAGCAATATTGATACAATTGAAAGACTGTATTAAAACAAAAATTAACAGTTCACATTCCCTTTTAGATGCCACAAAGCTCTGGAGCCTAAAGGCATCAATCTTACCAAGATCATCACGGAGGCTGATCCCAAGATCTACGATAACATTCTCAACTCCTTCATTGGTATCGCGGCTGTGCAGATTGGTCTCACTGACGTGCTGAAGGCTGTTGGCATTGAACCCGACTACATCATTGGTAAGTTTGCTTTCAGCTACCTTATACCTGTCTTAAAATAAAATTTTCCGGTAGCTTATTTCGTCGTGGCTCTGTTTCATAAATTGTAGGGCGTGGGTTCGATCCCACTCAGGTCAAAAATATAACGAACGAAGATATTTGTTTTGTATCCGGTTATTTTTATATTAAAAAGTATAATTATACTTATTTCTAAAAAGTATCAGTTTGTTAAATAATAGTAAAAACTTATTCAAATATAATAAGTAAAAACTTATTCAAATATTATGTATTACAAAACAAATCCACAGGTCACAGCGTTGGTGAACTCGGATGTGCATACGCCGATGGATGCTTCACAGCGGAACAGATGATCCTCTCCGCATACAGTAGAGGACTGGCCTCCATCGAGACTCGTTTCATTAAGGGATCCATGGCTGCCGTTGGCATCGGATATAACCAGGTACAAACAAAACTACCTACTAGAAAGTTAACTGATTAACAATAAACGGAACAAGATAAATTTAAAATTTAAAAGAACCCAATATGTGTGTGTAGTATTCCACAAGTCAAGCCCTATAATTTGAGGGAGTTGTGAAAAAATATGCAATCCGCCATTTTGTGGCGGCGGCCATCTTGGACCGATTTTCATCAGACATAGTAATTATGAACACTTCCGACTAATTCACCTTTTAAACAAACAAAAAAACAATATCAAAATCGGTTCATACGCTCGGGAGCTACGATGTCACAGACATACACACCCACAGACAAGTCAAACTTATACTTACTTAAATAAGGACGCGTTACTAGTTCGAGATAAAAGCCAAATAATAATCTAGGAAAATATCAAACAAATAGTTTAACGATGTAAAATTGTACAACTGATCGTTTTATGATTGACAACCAAGGTGTTAGCTCACTGATATTAAGAGAAGGTGAGGTTAAATATGATAAATATAAAACATATATGATACTAATTACAGCAATTTAAATTTCAATTCGTTTTCACTATGTTTAAGACATCAATTAAATTTATACTTGGCGTTATCTTAATAGGAGAACGTCTAGTTAGGGACCAACGTAGTTTCAGATGTTCTTCATCCAAACAGTAGTGTGTAAATATTACTATTCTAAGACCTGGCGAGAGTACAGGGGTATTAAAATAAACTAAATAAGTAGCAATGCCCTGGACTTTTTATTGCTACTGGAAGTTCTGGATACCGGTGAAATACGCTTGTATTGACGTTATCTTTTAACATCAGAAGCGCGTTTTGTTTTATTACTAATATATAAAAAGTAACTCGAGCTGTTACATGATCGCTCGGTAACAAAATTACTTGTAAGATACAAAGTATCCTCTTTATTGTTTCACTTCAGGTAAACACATTGTATTTGAGTTTTTAGAATACTCTTAAGTTCCCTACGGATACCTCTGTTGCATAAAAGAAATTTTGATTACGGTACAATGCCGAGATTCTTACATTTACGTTATTAAAATTGTTTTTGAGAATTTCTGTTCCATATTTTATCGCAGCCCATATGAAAATATAAACATACAAGATTTGAGATATGTAATTTAGTTGTTGTGATTTTTTTAAACGACACTGTTTGAATCTTTTTCAAACGGTTGGGGTAGATGTCCTCTTTGTGGTAGATTTCCTTAGCAGGAAGTCGTCTAGGTACCACCGCAGTACCAGATATTCTACCGCCAAGCAGTTGTGTGTAAACATTACTATGTTCCGGTTTGGAGAGTACTGCAGCTAGCGAAATTACTAGGCTGTTGAAACCATCGAAAGTCTTAAATTAATGAGCGCCAAATCAGCGATGCCCCGGACTTTGTTTTGCTCAAAGTTCTGTGTATTGCTGCAATGGTTATGACCATGCGATATCTCTTACCATCAGCAGAGCGTATCTTTCGTCACATTACTCTTACATGAAAAAAAAGGTGTCAACTTGTGCAAGTCTCGTGAGGTTTTCAAGTAAACAATTGAATAGTTTTATTATCTAAGTATCCTTCATCAGGTCAAAGCCATATGTCCCCCGGAGATCGAAGTCGCGTGCCACAATGGACCAGATTCTAGCACCATCTCAGGACCTGCTGATGCTATGAAGAACTTTGTCGCGAAGCTCACTGCCCAGGGTATCTTCGCCAAGGAGGTTCCATGCTCGAACATCGCGTATCATTCCAAATATATTGCGGAGGCTGGTTAGTACGTAGTAGTGCCGAAGGGCGTAGTTTCAAACCCCAACAATGAGCTTGAGCTGCCGGTGAAAGAAAACATCGTGAGGGAACCATAGCATGGTGGGTACTTTTTAGTACTCAGCAGGCTAGCTACCACCCACAAGTTGAAAATCTGCCGCCGAGCATCTAACGGTGTGTTCTGGCAGCCTCACTTGAGAGCCATTCCATTCCAGGCTAGGAGTGCTTTACCATCTTCGATCACACCTTCACTGAACATCAGGCAAGCTGTGGTCAAACACCTAGCCTGTTAACCATAAAAAAGGATGATTTAAATCTTCACGCCTAGTTTTAATTTTGGAACTATGTTGTGAAGTATCAACTGTTTTTTCTGAAATTTTCTGAAATATCTAAATTTTTCAATTATCATAAATCATTAATGGAATCTCTTATTTAAAGGTCCAACTCTACTGAAATACCTGAAGGAAGTAATTCCTTCTCCAAAGCCACGCTCAGAGAAGTGGTTGTCCACATCAGTTCCTCAGTCCTTGTGGAAGGACCCGAAACATGTGCTGTCTTCCGCTGAATACCATACTAATAATTTACTGGTAAGATTTTGGAACTCTAATTTTTGTATTTATTAGCAATTTTTGTTCAATCAACGTTTTTCAAAAGCCTTTATATGTATATAAAGTTGTTCTATAGGAGTGTTGGCTTCTAGAACCAGAATCTAAATGTAGTTTTTAAAGAATACCACTTATTTCTACTAAAAACTTTTTTTTTAATATTTAGATGTAGGTTGAGGGAACTGAAGCTGGGTATTAATGCTTTTTTTGTCACAACAGAGCCCGGTTCTCTTCGAAGAAACTTCCCGCCAGATCCACCACAACGCAATAACAATCGAAATCGCTCCTCACGGCCTTCTGCAGGCTATCCTCAGAAGATCTTTGAAAAAAGATGTTCTTAACATTCCTTTGACACAGAAAAATAACAAGGACAATGTGCAAGTCCTCTTCAACGCTTTGGGGCAGTGAGTATACAATTATTTATAGTCGTATAACCAAAAATATTAGCTAGCGTGAAATCGGACCAATATGGCCAAAGCGAAACTATAAAAAAAATACTCTAAATCAAGTCCGAAAATTTAAAACAGTCCCTCCAATCATTGCATCCTACAAATCACCCTTGTCAACTTACAAGTCCTAAAACAGTCAGTTGATGCGAATTTTCTTATTTTAATTTTGTCTTGTATTCTTCCAGATTGTACGAGGCGGGATTGAACCCACACTTAGCCAACATCTACCCGCACGTGCCATTCCCCGTGTCACAGGGGACACCCATGCTGGCACACCTTGTTGAGTGGGAACATAGCGAGGACTGGTAATGATCTCATTATTTCTTTTGACATTTAACTTTTTCGATTTTTTTTTTAACTTTTTTTTTTTTTTTATTTAACTTTTTTTGTTACACAGAGCTCATGAAGTAAAAAAAAGAAAACTAAAAATTAAAAGAATTAAACTCTTTGTTACATACAAAGAGAAGAAGTTTATAAAAAAAAAAGCGGCCAAGTAATGTTATTAAAAAAAAAAGCGGCCAAGTGCAAGTCAGACTCGCGCACGAAGGAAAGGGTTTAAAACAAAAAAAAATCTCGTTCGTTGTATGGGTTTATTTTGGTAATTTGCATTAAGCATTTATTATATTCTGTTTTTTTAGTATTTGTTGTTATAGCGGCAACAGAAATACATCATCTGTGAACATTTCAATTGTCTATCTCGGTTCATGAGATATATCCTGGTGACAGACGGACAGACAGACAGATGGATGGACACTTGGACAGCGGCTTCTTAGTAATAGGGTCCCGTTTTACCCTTTGGGTACGGAACCTTAAAATGAACAATTAATTAATGAGCATTTTAAGGGTCCATCACGACTATCAAAAACCTATGTAGAACATAAATATGTTAACTTTTATTTCTGTAGCCAAATTCTTGAAAAATATGAGTTTCAGAACTGCATACTCAGCATTAAGATTTAGTATGGTAAATTCAATCCCATTCAGTATATTTATTATTATTATAGCATATTTTGGCCCACTGCTGGGGAAAGACCTCTCTTCTTCCTTTCCATGCCTCTCTATTTCCTGCTATTGTGGTATACTTCTTATCATGAGCATTGAGCTCATCTTTCCACCGTCTTCTAGTCTGGCCTGAAAATAATTTCACTTTTGCACCATGGTCTTCAGTAATTATCTTTTACCCGCACTCAAAAAACTCCGCTATTCCAGGTCGACTAAACCAAACGAGATTATTCACGTTAACAGTGCATTTCATGACAGCTTTAAAAATACAGCTGCCACAAAAAGCGTACGATATTTTTCTGTCAGTTCAGCAAAAAGATAAAAAAATACTCCCTTTACTGCACTAATCTCTACGTGCCATTGGCTCGCGGCCAATCTGCATGTAACTACAGTGCAAAATAACATGTTTTAAGGAGTGTCTATGACGGTGAACAGTTAAGAATTAATCCAAGAATTGTCATGTTGTAACAGTGAAATAAATTTGTTTTTGTTACGTTTAATTAAAAAAACTACGTCGAGCCTCTTAGTACAATTGCCATTAGAACTATAGACCCTGACTTTCTTTGTGTGACTTTGACTGTGACTTGAGCTTTCACTTGATTTATCGTGGAATACTTGTAATTATAGTAATACTTGACTACTACTAGCAAGATGCACAAAATGCGATGCCAAGAATTACAAAAAAAGGTTGAAACTCTTCTATATAAGGCTTTAGTGTGATAAAAGTATCAACAGCGCCATCTGGTGGCATATATCACACGAGTTTTGTACTAAGATATTTATCCTACCGTCCCTTAAAAAAATATATCTACATCCTACACTGACACATCTAACCCTGAATCCACCTGTCGCACGCACACATTCACACCCGAAATGCAATAAAGAAGCTCCTCTTATTAATTGTTGCCCATCATTCACTCACCGCAAACAAATACCCCGCGTGTGATGTACGGCCCGCACTTTGGTGTGCGGTAGCCTTTATTACTATCGAGATACGGTCCAATTTGTCAACTGTTTAGAGCATTGAGTGGGATTTGGCAAGGAGCTGACCAACTGTCTCACAAAGGTACTACTTATGTTCACTTTGTATACGCCTTTTCTACGATTACAATAATTATTTTATTTTTATTTAAATTTGATACAATAACAATTAGCAAACCTAGATTCACAATTAAAACACAATAACAATAAAGAATACATTACAAATTTGCTAATCCAAACATTGCACACATTTGTACTGAGATTGCTTAAAATATCAAATTAACGGCAACAATTTTGATTAATATTACAACAAATTTAGAGAATTATGTTAATAACATAATTCTGGTTTTTTTTGGTATTCACTATATTAAGTATTCACGCATGATAGGCTATTGTTCAAATTAAAAAAAAAACATTTTGATTCTAAATACTTCGGTCTTTAGTAATTTAAGTTCATCTTGTAACAGACATTCCGGTCCATCTTTTTTATTGTTGACAGGCTAGGTGTTTGACCACAGCTCGTCGAATTTGACTAAACATGATTATCTATGATTTTCTCTTACAGATAGCTACTAGGAGTTTAGCTAGTAACGTGGTAAAGTAATGTAGCTGCATTATGCTATTTTCCTAAACTTGTTTTTTCACGTGTTTACCATCATGGGAGCGTTCATCTCATTATTTTAACATTATGAAAAAATACCATTGTTTATCGAATGGTGTATGTATAGGTGAATGAGTGTGGTGGGTAGCAGTGTCGATGAAGGAACAAACTTATAACATGTGATTTTTTTAAACCTTTGCTCAGGCAGACCTTTGCTCCTAGCCTAGGTCAATAAGGGGACTTTGGGGGGCATTTTTCAGCGTTGCCCTCTAGGATCGGTGCGTCGGCTAAGCTTCATCCAGCATTGTGATGGATGACCGCTCTGCAATGCGGGTGCAGAAATGATCGATTTTCCCAATTCGGCCATTCGAATTGGTATTTCGGATTGAAAACATTTTTGATAGCCAGTTTGTTTGCAGTCATAAACTTTAGAATTTACTGACAAGAAAATGTTGAAGTTTGAACTTGTGGCGAGCGTGATCCATCGAGTTAAAATAAAAAATCGAAAAAAATAAATAATTGATTGGACACAAATTTAAAAATAAAATAAACTATAGGAAATAGCCCCATCTAGAGTAAGTAAAATCCAAACTAAGTAGAGCTTGTACTATGGGCACAAAATAGCTGGTTTACTTTTCTTTTAATAACTTTTTTTTGTAAATACGTACAATTACACTTATGAAACACACACGACACCCAGAAACAGAACTAACATTTATCGTCACATAACTATTTGTCTTGGTGGGAATTGAACCCACGCCCTCTTTAGCGCTCTTGAAGCAGATATTCTACCAAATGAGCTAACAGGCCAGTTAAAGTAAATGAAATAAAAAACCCGAAGAAAAAAAATTATCTTTCTTTTACTTTGGGTTTTGTAAATGTGTATTCTGTCAGTATTTCATATTTCAGTTGTCATATGATAAAATTACATAAAACAAATTTATTTATTTATAATAGTTTAGGGGCTGCAATAATACTAGTGGACCCTGCACTAGGAGAACCAGTATCGCAGGGACCAAATTAATGCGTTTATTAAATAAAGTACTACAGTGCGACAGGTAACAGTATTTATAAACTGAAAATAATCAAGCGTAACATGAGATGACATCGTAGTGTGTGTGTGGGTATTTGTGTGTATGTGGATGTGTGTATGTGTGGTATTTATTGAATTAGCACTAGTTAAGGGACAATCTTTAGCAAGTTCTCAGTTTCTTTATAGGTAAGGGAGTGTACTGTATGTATTATAAGTATGTATTTACAAAAAAAAAAAATATTTAAGTATTCTATCAGTTATCTGTCTTCCATAGTACAAGCTTTGCTTAGTTTGGGGTCAGATGGCGCTGTGTGTAATGTCCTGCGATATTTATTATTATTATTCATCGTTATTTATTTTTCATCTTATTTTTTAAATTTTTTACATTAAATATTTAAAAAACATATATAATATAAAAAACTTAAAAACTAGGGTGCCGCCGGCAGCGGGGCAGGGCTCAAGCTGCCGGTGGTTAGGGCTGCAGAGTGAGGAACCTCCTCACAATGCGCGCCGTGTCAAGGATCACTGCCTTTTGAAGCTGACCCTTGACCCAACCGTCTAGCGAGAGTCTCTTGAGATGTTGGTCGAGACTCTTCGCTACTCTTCTTATTATTATTATTATTAAATACTTGAAAGCTATGTGTTTACAGTCCCTGACTGATTTATTTCTTATCTCACATTGCTTAGAAATTAAGTTAAATACAATAATAATATCTTAGTCGCAAAAAAGTTACATAAAGTAAATCACGTAACACGTCAAACAAAACAAACCGCTCCAGTAAAAAAAAAACGTTATGTACGAAGTGTGGTGTTATATAAACATTATAAAAAATGTTAAGAATCGTATAACAATGGTTTACTCTATCCATGTGGCACTATTATATCCCATATTTCCATATTACGAGGTCTGTAACGGCTTTTTGCCGCGTTAAAGTTTTACGGTGCACACATTCAGTCGGCTCTCATTAGAATTTCTGAATAGCTCTATTCAATTCGAATGTCAACGTTATTCCTGTGGACTTGTGAATAAATAACTCTATCATTAAGCTGAGCCCTATAAATAAACTTGGATTGATTGTAAGTCATTTGTTTTAGGTACGTGACGTCATACAAAGCTCAGGAGAAGATGAAATCTGGAGAGAGGACGGTCCGAATGTCTATAGTTGACGAAGACAGCGAATATATGGCAGGACACGTCGTTGATGGTAAGTTGGAAATACAAAACAGCGGGTTTAATACAAAATTCTCTACTAATATTACGATGGCCTTTTTTGATGCATTTAACACTGCAGCTGGGGTGGACATATCTGTCGCAGAATCGATAACCGCTGGGGTAGACATGTTCTGGAGTGGAAAACTGCCAAATGTAGCGTAGGACGCCCTGAGACTCGATGGAGTGACGATATACGTAGGACAGCTGGCGGTGGATGGAAGCGAAAAGCCGAAGATCAGGCTGAGTGGCGTGTCTTAGGAGAGGCCTATGTACAGCAGTGGACTTCGATAGGCTGACGATGATGAACACTGCAGCGATAACATTCTTACCTACTTACAATGATGAGTGTAGTTCTGTTAATGAGTATTTTACTTATGGTTACAGTATCTTACTAGTGTGTGTTGTTTGTAGCGTTGTTTCTTGGTATCCAGTGTTTTTTAATAAATGTTTTCTGAAGACTCGACAGCTTATAAAAAAGTTGTATGGTTTTAAACTTGCTTGTTTTTATTAGGCCGTAATCTATACCCCGCTACTGGTTACCTGGTGCTCGTCTGGGAGACGCTCGGGATGATGATGGGAGAGCTCTTTACTGAAGTCTCAGTAGTCTTCGAGAATGTTCGCTTCCAGAGAGCCACGAACATCCCCAAGGATGGCAATCTAGAATTTATCATCATGATTCAGAAAGGCAGCGGTAATTTCGAGGTGAGTGGGCACTCTTCTGCAAAATTTTCATCTGTTCTTACTTATGTGACTTCCTGTTGCTATAGCAAAGTTGGCAGTACAAGATGATATTACCTATTATATTTGAAGTGTTAAGTTACGTTATAAAATCAGGTTTTTAATTTTTCTTTTTATGTGTCCATTAGTTCAACCTACCATAATAGTTCAGCGTATTATTTCCAAAATATTGTAACAAGAGTTAACTGTCTACTCTGTTTTTTTTTGCCGTATTTTATTTGTGAACATGATTTGAAAATGTTATTTTTATCTTTAGATCGTAGAAAGCGGCGCCTCTATCGTAACAGGTCGCATATACGCAAAGAAGAACGTTGGGCAGGACTACCGCGTGCTACCGTTCCCACCCGAAGTCACCGGCTCCAATATCAAGCATCTGCTCACTAAGGACTTCTACAAAGAGCTTAGGCTTAGAGGATACCAGTACAGGTAAAATACAATATTTGCCACTAAATCAATTCCGGGAATCCGAGTTGCCGGATTGGCTCGGATGCTTTTCAAATAGATCGATGACTTTATCCGAACCATTGAATAATAAGTCATTGATCTTAGGATACAACACAATAATGTTGAATGTTTATTTTGACACCCAACGATTTGGATATGACAATTTTTTTTGTTTCCTACTAACTAATATCCCGTCTCCCGTCTGTTAAGGCTAGTTCATAAGGTTCTTTGTTCTGTGTACTCTTTTCTATTTATGATGTGCACAATAAAGAGTTATATCTATCTATCTATCTATCTAATATCGCCTTGCAGTTGATGTCTGTTGGTTTTTGGAAACCATACATTTTACAAAAAGTAGATACGATAATCATTCAACGTATTATCTATCTATTTCCACTTTGACTTTGTGTCTGTGGGGATATACTGAATATAATACAAACACAAACTGTTGAATTCATAAAACTAGTATGTTTTTGACATATGTACTTGAAACAGTGTGGTTTTAACTTTCTGACTAATTTGTTTCTAAAACAGTGGTTTATTCCGTGGAGTACTTGGCTGCAACGTCCAAGGCACTCGCGGCCGCATCAGCTGGGTTAATAACTGGGTTAGCTTTATGGACTGCATGTTGCAACTCAAGATCATCGGCAATGACACCCGTGGCCTCTTCGTACCTACCAGAATTGAAAAGATGTCCATTGATGCCACTATGCATTACAACGCTATTTCCAAGATGAACCCAGATTCTACCAGGAACTCGTTTGAAGCTAGGGTGTACCCTGATGTTGATGTCATCCGGTAAGTAAAACCTGAAGACATTTTTCTTGATTTTAATCAGAATTATCATAAAAAAAATGTTTTTGGATGAAAGGTGACAAATTTATTTTGTTTACGTCGCCACCGTATTGAATCAATTTTCTAAACTTTTATTTGGATGTTTTTAGGGCTGGTGGTGTAGAAATTCGTGGTCTTCACGCAACTCCTATCACTAAGCGAGCGCCACTGGGTATTCCTGTTCTGGAGAAAAATGAATTCATTGCTAACTTTGGAAAAGGCGAGATGAAGTGTGAAGACATCCTCAGAACCAATATCCAACTAATCCTCGAGAACATCCAAACTTACAAAGTCAAGTGCATCGAACTTGTGGATGAAGAATATAATAATAATGGACACAAACCTATATTAGAGGTTGTTGGAGACATCCTTGGAGATTTGCCTCTAGTACAGGCGGAATTGCTCCTTATTTCGGAAGAACCAATTGAAATGCCAAATCATATAACAGTGGAGAATAAAAAAATATCCGGAGAATCAAACACTATCATATTTATTGGTGCCAATCTCCTAAGTAGACCTGAAGTGAGTAACTTTTAAAATGATTATGATATATTGATTTGATGATAAAATCCGTAGGTCTTATACTTTCTTAGCACAAGGTGAACATTTTTTCACGTGGGATATAAATTAAAAGTTAAAATGCTCTAGGTAGCGAAGACAATGCTATATCTGAACAAGCTGATTAGTCGCCCAAAGATATGTGAGCACCATTCATAGATACTTGCAATACCAGAGGACTTGAAGTGTAAAATAACCAAATATCTAAGCAGAAAAGAAAACGATAGTGTTCAATCGCTTTTAGAGATGAAATGTAGTTAAACTTAACGTTCGCATTTTTTTCTATAGATCCTCCAACAAGCAGTATCCACTCTTCGTGATAAGTGCTTCATTATGAGCCGTGAAAAGGAACGTCCTAACCCTGAGCAGTTCGCTGGAAAGTATGATATCGTGTGTATCCACGATACTGGCCTCGAGCACCTCGTTCTCTTCAGAAAGCGTGTCGGAGCTAGACCCGCCAAATTTGTCAAAGTTATCACTTGCGACCAGAGTTTCGATTGGGTTGACAAGGTAAGATGACTTAAAAATCAATACATACAATTTTGAATTTCAGTCGATATTATTTGTTACGAGATGAATTATTAAAATATTTTGGTGATTTACAAAAATAACATAAAACTCTTGTTGGAACTTTTACCATTCATTTTCTGCTCCGAACTGTAAATAAACTTCGCTGTAAAGACGAGTGTTGATTTATCTTTTTTTAATTCAGTTATTTTTTTACGATCTTCTTTCAGGTTAAAGAAGAATTAAAAGACGGTCAGAAACTGGTGCTATACAATCAAGATGAGTCTATCAACGGTCTGCTGGGTCTCGTGAACTGCTTGCGCAAAGAGCCGGGCGGTGAAATCGTGTATGGTCTACTGATTGCTGACCCGTCCGCACCTGCCTTTAACCCTGACCTTGATTTCTATGAAGAACAGCTCGACAAAGATCTGGCTATCAACGTTTATCAAGATGTAAGTTCATTTAATTTTTGTTACGTATCCACATAGTTTCTATGTCTGTGGAAAAAATATGATTTACTGTTCAGTGTTCATTTATCATCTCCAAAAGTCAAGTTCTTCATTTCCTTATTATAATTGTTTCATAAACAATCATTAAATTTAAGCTACGAACCTAGGAATACTAATGAGGCTATTTACGAACTTGATCTGTATTATTTTTTCTTAAGTAGAAGTTAATTAGCTAAGTAGGTCTCAATCAGTCTTTTATTTTTTTCTCTCTTTCACTCAGGGTCAATGGGGTACTTACCGTCACTTGCTCTTAGGAGACTTGGAGACTGTTCGTGCTAACCATGCGTATGTGAACACGGTGACCATCGGAGACTTGTCCTCGCTGAGGTGGCTCGAAGGTCCTCTTAGGGAGAACCACGTCTTCAAAGATCCTGAAAGAGTCCTCGTTCACGTGAGTATATTCTGAACAAAATAACGATCTCTGAGAAGAATTTTGGTAATTTTTGAACAAATTATACCAGCAAACTGCTGAAAGGATTCAGTACTAGACAAAACCATAATGGACTCAGACTGTCACCCTGGAAGATGCCTCACTCAATACTTATCAAGTTTTACGGCTCAGTGAGGAGCAAC
Source organism: Biston betularia (assembly GCA_905404145.2). Classification (NCBI taxonomy): domain Eukaryota; kingdom Metazoa; phylum Arthropoda; class Insecta; order Lepidoptera; family Geometridae; genus Biston; species Biston betularia. Next base: position 2,520,434 of record FR989883.1, read on the forward strand.
TGTGGTCCATTGCCTTATACAAGCGCATAAGAAAGATTTTAGAGTTATAAAATATTTATACAACTCTAAGTTCTTTCTAGTTATGAATGAGGCACTGAGTCTTAGGTCCTTATAGTCAACCAAGGCAGTGGAAAGTGTTCCCCCGTTCCGCCGGATGTGCTAGCTAAATGTCGATGAGGAGAAGCTGCTTAGACCCATGAGACCCCTTACATCCATTATGTGCGGTCACTTTTGTTCCCAAAACGGACGTAAACAGCTTGTACTTGCTAGGCATGTCATGGTGCTATAGTATTTTGCCTCTGTGGTACACATCAGGTATTATTCTAAAAATGATTTTTCATGCTACTCCAACAGCCCGCGTGCCACACTAAAAATTTCTTTCGTAAAAGCTTTTACATAAAATTCTGAGAGGGGAGCTTGCAAAATGTGTCACATCTAAGGCCTGCCTTACATCTTTTAGATAATGGAGTTTTGTTATTAATTTACATGCTAAAGGGTAAAAGCGGCGCGCTGAAAGTTGAGAATTAGATTACTGTCATTGCGAGGGCGGTGCTGTGTGTCCAACACCTAGTTACAGAAAAGTTTTCCTCACTAGAATTACTATGTATAAAAATATATATCACGCGTATTTTTTCCTGGTAAAGGTTTTTGAGATGAACAAGGCGCTCTCCTGATGGTAAGGGATAACGCAAGCTCACAAACCATGTAGCGATACCCATAACTTTAAGTAGACTTAATCACAATGTAAACCTTTTGTAAAAAATATCTAAATGCCAAAGAAAACCGTTTCAAAATCCGTAGCGTGGCTAAGAAGCGAAAAAATAGACAGAAAAGAACAGCGAATGTTTAATACTTATAGAGATCCATCGTTTGATATAATTATGTTAGAAACAAAATAACTATAATCATTGTCGGTTAAATTTTTTAGCCTTCTAACAGGAATCAGACATCCGTCTTGTGAAATCAAACAACAAATCATAATTAAAGATATACTCGGTACCTACATATCTACGTTTATTGTAGTGTTATATAGCGAAACATGGCTAACTTCATGTGACCTCGTCTTCTTAAAGCAGTTTTTATACTTAGAAATACCTAGTGAAAAGTTTTTGGACAGAATTTACGCAGATCACGTATTTTGTCACTGCTTGCTTTACGAGTAACAGAGTTTTAGGAAGTTTCTAGGGTCGATAATAAACTAAATTTCGTAAAGTTCTCGCCTTTACAAAAAGGTGTTTTAGTAGCCAAACAGAAACCCTTCACACTTAGTTCTTTTAAAAGGCACTTTATCAAACTGTGTTTTGACAGCCAGACGTTTTTTGAGTAAATAGGTACTAAGATATTTTTTTCTACGACGAGAAGTGATAAAAGTTCCAAAGTTTAAAATAGTTCTTGTTTTATTTATATGCGGGATTTCTCACGTTTAATTTTAAGAACGAAAGAAAGAAATTTATTTTATTTTGTAACAATAACAAACAGTTACAAAATAGGGGCTCACCTCAGCATAATACTGGTCATACTAACTAAACGTTATGACCAGTGCTGATCTTCCGGTGAGTCCTTGTAGTATAAAACCAAAAATGTTTGTGTGAAACCAAAGCGCGCGCGCGCGCGTGTTTGTGTGTGTGTATCATCGTGGAGAGAATTAGATGTTGTTCAAGGTAGTCTTGTCTAGTTCAATTTTAGGTAAGAACAGGTATCTATCTTACATACAACTATCTTACATACAATGGAAACTGACGTGGTTTTGATACAGTTTTGTTATACTTAATTATGCGGGATTACGTTTAATTATATCGGATATACCGACAATAGTTTCGGCCAGATTCGGTGGCTTTCTTCATGGATACAAAGCTGAGCATGTGACCGAAACTATAGCGAAGTATCCGTTGTAATTACATGTGAGTAATCCCGAATAAGTAGAACAAAAACGTAAAAGTGTTGTTGTTTTTCATACATTTTGGTAGTGATGAAAGTTTTCTTTTGTAAATTCTAATTAAATAGTTTTACTATCGTATTTCCTTTATTCTAACTTAATGTTTATTGAATCTGTCAGGTGTACTGCACAGCTCTGAACTTCCGCGACGTGATGACGGCAACGGGTCGCGTGACGGTGGACGCGGTGGCTCGCGGTCGGCTTGCGCAGGAGTGCGTGCAAGGATTCGAAATCGTGGGGAAGACGTCCAAGTAAGTTCAGACCTTTATTCAGGATCAGCCTTGATTATACACGATTGCCCAAAGAGGCTAACATTTTTTGTCCGCTTGTAAACATAATATCTATCTATCTATACTATTCTAAAGAGAAAGAAATAGATTGTTTGTTTGTTTGTATTGGATAGGCTCTGAAATGACCGGACCGATTTCGAAAATTCTATCACCGTTGGGAAGCTACACTATCTGCGGGTGACATGGACTATACTTTTTAACGGGAACAGGAACTATGCGGGTGACACCGCGAGGCATTCGTTAGTACTATTATAAAGAGAAATGATTTGATTTTTTGTTTGTTTGTATTGAATAGGCTCCGAAATTACTGGACCGATCTGAATAATTCGTTCTCGTTAGATTCGTTTGACATAGGCTATGGTTATATTGTTAATCGAGTTTTTTTCCCCGTGCAAAGCCGGGGCGAGCTGCTTGTTTGTTATAATTTGTGAAACAATTATTATCCAGGTATCGAAACTATCAATTTTATACTACAAAGTTATTGGTATTGGGAAGCATATTTTTGTAAAAGAGCACTTCATAACAGACCGTATCATAAAAAACAAACTAGATATTTTATGCGAATATGACCGTGAATCCATCGTGCAGATAAACGTAAACAACATCGAGATATACTTACCTAACATGTTTATTTGCTATAAAAATGAAACTTCCGCGCTTGACCGATATAAATTCAAGAAGAAATTATGCGCAAAGATTTTCTTTTCCCGTATAATATTCGAATATGCGTAAATAAAGTACAGAAAAGATGGTAAAATATTGGGTTTATCTTTACTAACATAGTTTGTAGCAGTCACTTGCAGCTTGCTGAAAAAATGTTCCGCAAATAGTACCTTTTTTATGGTTTGACAACAGCTCACCTGATGTTAAGTGAAGGTGTGGTCGAAGATAGTAAAGCACACCTAGCCTGGAATGGAACTGGCTCTCATGTGAAGCTGCCGGAACACACCGTCAGATGCTTGGCGGCAGATTTTCAACTTGAGGGTGGTAGCTAGCCAACCGAGTACTAGAAAGTACCATACCACCATGCTATGGTTTTCTCACGAAGTTTTTCTTCACCGGCAGCTCAAGCTGCAATAAATACCTATCTGCCTATAAATAAAGCGATCTCCTCTTATTAAATTGTACAGCATATGAGTTTTTGCTGAACATTAGTATATATAAGTATTTAGTAGAAACAAAAAAACAATTGCCGAAACCCGGGATTGAACCGGGGACCTTTAGATCTTCAGTCTAACGCTCTCCCAACTGAGCTATTTCGGCTTCTGACTATGAAGCTAATTTTTGGGGGCTATAACGAGAAAATGAGCAATTATAAAAGAAGACTAAAAATAGAATATCACAAACTGGATACATCACTACAATGGCCATGGACAGACGTGATCTCTTTCATTTGTCTCATAACTTTTGCATAAAAAATGCGTAATTGTGTGAAACGTTTGAAAAGAAGGTGTGATAACTTCATATCAGTGCTCATGGAGCATATTGATTTGATTTTTCAATGCTAATACTTATTTGAACAGCGGTTCCCGCGTAATGGGAATGGTCCGAAGCTGCGGCATGGCTAACGTAGCGGAAGGTGATAGAGCGCTGCTCTGGACCATCCCTGACGAGTGGAGCTTCGAAGAGGCTGCCTCTGTGCCAGTAGCTTACGGAACAGTCTACTACGCTATGGTCAGTACATGTCGTTGCTATTTATTGGAAACCCCTTAGTTACATTTGCCCCAGATGGGTTTTTCGTAGGACAACTTGAGGGTGGTAGCTAGTCAGCAGAGTACAAGAAAGTACCCTACCACCATGCTATGGTTTCCTCACGGCACTTTTCTTCACACGCAGCTCGAGCTCAGTCGGGGTTTGAATCCACACCCTTCAGCTTTCGAACCGACCCCAACGCGTTACATACATAAATCTGATTTTTTTTCTTCTATAAACGTCGAAAACCATCAGACGAGTTGGCGATCAAATGTAAACCTACGAGTATTTCATGTTAAGAAAAATAATTATGGCTTATGTTGACAGCCATTTTATCTGGAGCATGCAGCTACTGAAAAAAACGATTCACTCGCAACATAAAATAAATGTTGAAGAACATCTTAATTGAACACAACACAAACAGACAACAAAACTTGATAACGTTTTGGCATTAATATGTGAAACCATCAAAGTATAAAAAGAATATTATTAAAAAAAAAAAAAGTCCAGATAGTCATAGGCTAGTTGCAGTCAGATTTTCCACATGCCTATCTACAATTTAAAAAAAGTAATTCTTTCCAATGTTTTTTTTCTATAGGTGATGGTAGGACAGATGCAGCGTGGCGAGTCGATCCTGATCCATGCTGGGTCTGGCGGCGTTGGGCAGGCCGCCATCAACGTGGCGCTGCACTACGGCTGCGAGGTTTTCACCACCGTGGGAACTGTGGAGAAGAGAGCATTCATCAAGAAACTTTTCCCACAACTCAAAGGTAAGCAGATCTCTATTTGAGGCCGCAGGTATGGTATGCCTAATATCTACGGAAATCAGTAGATAAACTAAAGGGGTTGAAAAAATAAAAAATCAATATTTTACCAATTTATTTCATAATGACGCAAGCCAATCTTTAAATCACTACTTTACACCAGTCTTAATATGCTTATATTAATAGTTCTAAAGAAATTTTACCCTATTAGTACAAGACGAGATTGAATCAAAAATTTCCTTGATAGGTACCTACGTAAAACATGAATAATTAAAATAAATTAATAAATATAATGAACTACGTATTTAATATGACTAGATTTATTGTTGCCGATAATCTCGTTAGGATCTAGAAAAAAAACTATTTAATTTAGACGATATGCGTTTCAGCGTAACTTTGTACAATTTCACAACTACGTTTATGAAAGGGGGTTCTGTTTTATTTATGCAAGATTATTTATAATTATTGGATACTCTGACTATCGTTTTAGTCACATCCGGTGGTCTTCTTCATGGAGACAAAGCTTGTATAAGTAAAACAAAACGTATTAAAACTAAATCAGATTCAATATTTAAAGGATTTTCTTGTTTTCCGCGTCGTATATTGTTTAAAATTTCATATATCAAACATTGTCCTATAGATAGCCACATCGGTAATTCTCGAGACGCGTCCTTCGAAGACATGATCCGGAAAGAAACTAACGGCAAGGGAGTCGACCTGGTGCTCAACTCCCTATCCGACGACAAACTTCAGGTAAGCAATAATAATTGCACTAAACAATGTGGTGCTCAAATATATTTTTGAAAATGAAATGATAAAACGTATTTGTAAGCTGCCTTCCTATGGTAAACTGCTATAACTTGCATCATATACGTATACTGAAATACTACAGACTTAAATTACTGGGCTGTTGAGACTAACCATCGAAAGTCTCAAAGTAATGAGCGCCAAAGCAGCGATGCCCCGGACTTTGTTTTATTACTCAAAGTTCTGTGTACCGCTGCCATGGTCATAGACATGCGTTATCTCTTACCATCAGGAGAGCGTGTCGTTTGTCTCATTACTTTTCACATAAAAAAAATACACTTTTTGGTGTTTATTTATATTACAAAAACATCTTTTTTGGTGAATTCATCAAATTTCGATTAAGAATCAAACTTGAAATTTACGTTGCCAGCAACGACTGGAAGCCAGACATCTGTTTATCTAGTGATATGTTTTGGGCACGTTGTCTAATTAAAGAAGAAAATAAAAATTAAGCAAAAAAGCCTTTTCACGACTAAGAAGTGAGCACGTTACAGCAAAACAGCTCGAGGGAGCTATATGTATAGATGCGCGTGATACTAGAAAATATCTCCAATTACCGTAGTTTTTCGTACGATATGGTATATTGGTGCTTGTGTTAGGTTCTTGTATTATCTGTAACCTTATAAGATGTTTTTTTTTTTTTTTTTTTTCTTTGGTTTTGGCGTCGCGTTTTAGCATTTGCCAGTGTCAAGTAATTATATATTTTCAAGTTAAATAAGTGCCATCGTAGCTACTTTTAGTCAAAGTCGTCTTTGTCAAGTCCAGTTCGTGTCAGTTAATTCCAGTCATGCTTTAGTAAAGTAGTGGCAACTTTACTACAAAGCTTCGATGGAGTTTTGGAAGCAACACGAAAACTCATGTTTCACCACATTATATCATTTTCCCACACTCGCGCTTGTAATTCGGCACTTTATGAATAAAACACCACCATTTTTATGCATAAACACTCGACAAAACACTAGTTTTGGAAAAAAAATACAACGGAGCGACACGACTCTTCCCGCGTTCCCGCCAAAACTCCTAGAAGATGTTTATACACCGCTATTTTGTAATTACTAGAAAAAAAAGGCGTTGTCTATTGCTATAACTAAAAAAAAAAAAAAAAAAAACTATGTCAAAAAATTATCCACAAAAAGGTGAATCCTGGTAATTATTCTACCTATATTTCCCTAAACCTAGGCCGTCGCAATTTCATTGATAAATCACGTGGCAAGCTCGTGCCACTGGATCGGGCGGCCTCGGTCGCGATAGTGCGATAGAGAAAGAAAATGTTATTGCAATATTTCAACCAAAGCCGCCGTTGGTCACCGTCAGCTGATCCGATGATAGTATTTTTTGTAGTAAACGTAAATGTTTTGTCCACAATTTTAGGCAAGATTTCCGAAAATTTTAACTAGTAATAACCTTGGCATTATGAAGTAAACAAAAATATTCTGATTGTACCTACATCTACGATGTCTTAATCGGTTTGTATTACCCATTAAATTTTTTCTAGAAATTAAAAAATAGTTGTGTTTAGATTTACAAAAATAACCTAAATGACTGAATTTAATTATGATATAGACCTCATGGTCTAAGATAATTAAAATTAAAAAAAAACCGTTTCTTAAATTTCGTTTATATTTAAGAAAATGTATAAAACTTTCATGAAGATTACTAATGTACCGTCTCTTGTATATTCTTCCATTAGGCATCGGTTCGTTGCCTGGGCTACCGCGGGCGCTTCCTCGAGATTGGCAAGTTCGACATTAGTAACAACACGCCCATCGGCATGTACTTCTTCCTCAAGGAAACCTCCTTCCACGGTATCATGTTGGACTACATTTTCGATCAGAGCTTCGATTTCAGAAAGGTAAGTTATGCTCAAATTATCTTCTTCCCTTTATACTTTCTTCTTTTTCGTTTTTAATTTTTCAGTGTCAAGAACTTCGTTATTTTTTATATAGGTATACATACAATAAATACATGTCTAAGTCACAGTGAAAGTCACAAAAAGTAATCTAGGGCTAAGTTCGGTCATGCCCAAGTGGCAACTACGCTAAAAACTACGACAAAGCATTTCGTATTAATCATATCGCGAATTTGTTTTGAGACATCAATTTTATTGTACGTTCTCCACTTCTCTATTATCTTAAAATGTTACAATTTCAACAGAGGCTGCAAGATCTCCTTCTTACCGGTATTGAGAGTGGTGCCGTCCGTCCTCTCACGTACTGCACGTTCGAGATGAACGAAGTCGAGTCTGCTTTCAGATACATGGCGGCAGGCAAACATATCGGAAAGGTAAAGTAACCAAACTGTTATTTTTGTCGAGAACTGATTCTTTTTAATATGATTCTCAAGATTCTTTTTTTGTTTGTAAAACTAGTACTAAAACTGATTGGAAAATAATTCTTAACAGGTAATCATTAAAATACGTCAAGAAGAACGTAGCAATCGGCCCATCAAGCCTGCTTCAATGCCGATTGAAGCTATGCCGAGGTAATATTTTTGTCTCTTTATTAACTACACTTATACCTCGCAAAGTAATTTCGTGTACTAGATGAATGACTCAGACATATTTAAAAAAATTGCAGCACTTTTAATAACTCAAATTTCCTTCCACTAGGTACATCTGTAACGAAAATCTTGTATATATTGTGGTGGGAGGTCTAGGAGGCTTTGGTCTGGAGCTGGCTGATTGGCTGATCCTTCGCGGTGGCAGGAAGATAATGCTGACGTCACGACGTGGCATTGTCAATGGATACCAGGCATCTCGGCTTAGGTGAGGTTATTTGTAAATCTGGCGTCATACAGTATTGTAGTTTTTTGTTTAAAGCTTTAAATAAAATTTTTAATTTAATCTTCTTTGGGAATATTTACGCATATTTTCAGGGCTTGGGCATCCTATGGAGCTGATGTTCAGATCTCGACTGAAGATATCACCACGGAAGCCGGTTGTGAGAAGATGCTCAAAGCAGCTAACGCCATGGGCCCTGTAGCTGCCATTTTCAACCTTGCCGTAATTCTAAAGGATTCCATCTTCCAGAACCAGACACCTGAAACTTTCAGGACGTCATATGGACCAAAAGCCATGGCAACTATACACCTGGATAGACTTTCGAAAAAACTGTGTCCTGAATTAAAGTAAGTTAGCCATGTCAGTCCATTGCTCCTCATTAGGCTATAAAAATCTCGCGGTCATTGTTGTTGTTATATTGAGCTTACCAACTAAATTTCTAGCATTACCTTACTAATAATCAATTAATTTCTCTTACAGGGACTTTGTAGTATTCTCGTCAGTGTCTTGCGGCCGTGGTAACGCGGGTCAAACAAACTACGGTCTTTCCAACTCCGTGATGGAGAGAATCTGTGAGTCGAGGAAAAAACTTGGTCTTCCGGGCCTGGCAGTACAATGGGGTGCCGTTGGCGATGTGAGTATACAAAAAAGAACACACATTTAATTTTGTCAAGTAAGATTTTTTTCCCAGCTACAGTTAGAAGTGATCTTAGTAAACATGAAATTAGTTTGAATAAAAAAAATATAATTCAAAAGTGAATTTGGTTCTCTTTTTTGTCACCTGACAGGTCGGTCTAGTCGCTGATATGCAAGACGAAGACGTTCAGCTTGAAATCGGAGGAACCCTTCAACAAAGGATTTCATCCTGTCTTCTGGCGCTTGACAAGTTCATGAAGCAAGATGCTGCCATCGTTTCTTCTATTGTTGTGGCTGAAAAGAAGGTAGGCGGATCCGGCTGCGGAAACATTGTGGATGCTGTCGCTCAAATTATGGGTAAGAATAACACAAATCATTAGGATTGTAATGATTTCATTTAGCCTATGTGAGAAATGTGTATACATAGAAGCATTTATAAAAAAAATCTTTTTTATTATACTGTGATGGTTGTCTTTTAGGTATCAAAGATCTTAAGACAGTCTCTCAGCAAGTGTCCTTGGCTGAGTTGGGAATGGACAGTATGATGGCCGTCGAAATCAAACAGACGCTCGAGCGAGAGTTTGAAATCTTCCTCACTGCTCAGGACATCAGAACTTTGACCTTCGCCAGGTAATAATCAATTCAAATAAAATTGCTTTAAAAAACTATGCTGATTTGAAGATTTTCTGCAAAACACCGCAAATCACTTTTCGACGTCAAAAAGTTTAACTTGCATTTTTTTCAAGGCTTGTAGAATTAACGGCGCAGCGTGAAGCTGCGGCGTCGACTTCGAGTCGCCCGGTGGTGGTCGAAGCGGCCGCTGGTCTGAAAATCTTCATGAGAAACTTTGGAGAAGAGCACTTGGTATCAGAGCCGTTAATCTACATGCCAACCATGGTCTCAGACGGCATTGAGGTAGGCAGCGTAGATATCTCACAGATTTATTTTATCAAAACGCTAAACTCTTTAACTATAGGTATATTTCTACAACAACAAATTAAATTCCTTTGGAAATCTTAAAATTATTAGCACGGGCTACTACTATAATATTATAATATACACATAGATCGTATAATACAATTTCTACAGATCCGTGTTCAAAATAAATAAAAAATTAAGCAGTTGAATATGACTGTTGATAGACTCGGATATTAAATTTGATTTTTGAGACAAATTAGTAATTTTTCCTTAATTATTGAACTAAATCTGCACGTCTTTAACAAGAGCTCATGATGAACTGTCTTAACCGCATAATGAGAAAAGGCCTGCTAACAGTAGTTAGACACCGTATGATAATAGGGCTGATAAAATTAAATATGCTCTTAAACCAACATTTCAGAAGAAAAGAACACCGAGCTGTACCACTGTATATCCATTTCCTCTTTCAGGGACAAGAGGCGGTCCACGTAATGGAGCGCGTGATGTTCATGTTGCCGGGGCTGGAAGGGTGCGCGGCGGTGCTGGAGCCGCTCTGCCGCCGGCTCAAGATCAAGGTGTGCGTGCTGCAGCTGGGAGTCGAGCACCGGAACGAGGACCTGAACTCTATGGTGTCCCGTCTACACCAGGTCACATACTTTTATATTTTCCTTATATATTTTATACTGCTACTATGACAAATGTAGGCTGTCACCTTGGCGTTTCTGTAATTGTGTAAAAAAAATTATACAAAACTAGAAATAACTGAAAGAAATAACGTGAAAGAACTATTGAACTCTCCAGAATTTGAGTTGTCTAAATAGTACAATATGAGATTCTTGCAAACAAATACGTGACCACCATCTTATACCTGAGGAAAAAGAGTCTAACGCTATGGTCTCCCACCACCAAATCACACTTTTAAATGACTTTTTTATTACTGATTGGCAAGTGTATGGCCAGTGTTTGGCCACCAAATCGCTTTTATTGGTAGGTGACAATGCAGATAAAAATGTAGCATGCAAACTCAGAAAATACCTACTGACTTTGGTCTTAAAATTATTAAAGTAACATATTTCAAGCGTCTTAGGAAACAAAGAAGCCGGATAGTTGTATTGTGTATAACGGTGTACTTCCACTTTCAAGCCGGTTTACATGGCTATAATGTTTACCATCTTTAAGTATACTGTCACAACATTAATTGAGCTGTCTAGCCTCTCTGCCATAAAAAAAACTATACGAATTAGGAACGAGAGGTAAAATATTTTGTACGTGTCTAAAAAACTATTTTGTACACTTATGACTTTACAAAGATTTGAAGCTAACTTTGTGATACTTGATTTAAGGACACATTTCAATTTAGCAAATACATTTTGTTTCACGTCGTTTTTACTTTTCATAAAACCATCCTATTGCTGTTCAATGTTTATATTTAGTTTATTTCCGCTTAACCGTCGTTCCAGTTCCAACAGTGACGAGGAGACTTAAATTTAACTAATTTTACACTGCTTATTTATTAAAAACCCTAATCTTACTTAAAATCTAGAACTCATAAACTTAGAAATATTCTTAATTTGACAAATATTAAAAATTAAAACTACAAAAAATCTAATTAAAATAATCAAGAATCCTCCTCTCTGCAGTAACCACTTTGTCGACACGAACTCCGCAAAGTAACGCCTGAATCAATCAATTATCATCCTATTGCTGTTCACGAACATAATTGCGGTCCTTGGCAGTTATTTGGTAATTATTAGCTAAGAATATAACAAAACACTTTATTTTGCAGTCCGTGAAATCAAGATTAGCGCCGGGTGCTCCGTTCTGGCTCCTTGGCTACAGTTTCGGGACCCTACTTATGTTGGAACTAGCTGCTAGATTAGAACGTGAAGGTGAGAAAAATTATTCAGTTCGCAAAATTTAATGAAATGTATATTTAAAATAATTATTCGTTTGTAAGTAATGTGACAAGTTATGACAACTTATAATTTAAAATATTCCGCAAAAGATACACGCATGCTAAGTGAATATATCATTTATTTCAAAATCCTATAAATCAATATTTTTTTTAATTACAGGTCTAAAAGGAACTGTGTTCTGCCTCGACGGTGGCCCCGAGTTCCTATATGCCATATTATCGATGACCATTAATTTCAAGAACGACCACCAGCTTCAAAACAGCCTTCTCTGTCACACCATCGACATCATCGCCCCTAACAATGATGTAACCAGAAATCTCATGGAGAAACTTAGTGAAATTGAATCATATGAGGAAAGAGTAGAAGTCGCTATCAAAACATCACCAGTCCAAAGCAAATACTCCGATAAATTTATTGCTGCCATGGCATCTGTCAGTTATGATCGTTTGAAAGTTATTATTAATTACAACCTAAAGAATGCCACTAAACTTAAATCACCAATTATCCTTTTGCGTCCTAAAGATAATCCTGCAAACGTGCTTATTGAGGAAAACTATGGTCTTGATAAACTATCCGAAAGCCCTGTTGTTGTGCATTATTTAGAAGGTAACCACGTCAGTATAATTGAAAACAAGGATGCTGCTAATATTATCAATAAAGTTCTCGCAGAAAACGATACGGACCAAATAGAAGGTAAACGGGAAGAAAATATTGTTACCAGTATGGTAGAAAATCAAAGAGAAGTTCAAGTATAAGCGGCTACTGATTGCACGACATTGGTTATTATTTATATTGCTTGAAACGATTCTGCTTTTCATAACGGACTATTGATACTCTCTAAAAGTGTAACGATTGTGATCTTTGAATGTTTTGTTTTGAACACGGTTAAGGTTTTTGAAAAGGAACTAACGATTTAAGGGTATTAGTTAATTTTTTTTAATAGATGATGGAATTGTGAACTAGGATAATTTTTTATAGTAAATATTAAATGGCCGTATTATAAAACTAACTTAGTGACTGACTTATAAGACGTATTTATTTATTTGTAAGTTTAGATTTAAATTATATAAGAATTTTGTCACAGAGACACCAGTACCAAACAAAATATTCATAACTTTTCTTCTTTTGGGTTATATAGAGGGTTATATAGAACCTTTAGTTTTTAATTATAATTTGTGTGGAGAATTTATGAATTTTGGGGATATAATTAGTTTTATTATAGTGGTAGGCTGTATGAACAATTGATTTATCTAATTTAAGTTAAGTAGAATAAAAAGCTTGTTGACGAATAACCGGTGAAAGATAGAATAATGGAATTGTTTAAACAATATATTTATTTTACAACAGCAGTTTTGTCTTTATTTATTTAAAAAAAGAAATACAAAAAAACTTCCAAATTGCAAACTTATTCCTGGAGTGAATTCTATTTAACATTCTATTGACTATAAACCCCATCAAAAGCGCACTGCAGTTAAAAGTTCTAGTTCAAAACAAAACACTACCTAAGTTTTGTTTCAATTCACTGAACCGACCTCACCCGAACCTCTCTTTTATAATCAAATTGAAGTGAAATTTTATTCACACTACCAATATTTAAATGCTTGTATACCCTAACGTATTCATTAGTAACTTTGCGTCGGGTATTCGAGAGACAAACAAAGGTAGCCATTCAGTCAATTTGGAGACTCACCCAATATTTAGCAGATGAAACGGCATAAAATGTCGGTTTGGATTCGAATCAAAGTGTTTAATCGGATAGAAATCAGGATCTGACGTTGATCTGACTGAATTGCAGTGGAATACAGTAATTCAGAAGCAACGCGATTGGACTTATATATTTGATATGTTTAATCCGAATAAACTTGAATACGAACCATAACACCATATTCAACGAACACGTTTCGGGACCAAAAATAGTTTGACTTATGGAATTTTTCAAAAATGGGAGCAGTTGCTCGAATTAGGTAGAAATCATTTTGATAGTGGGGCCAGGGGCGTAGCTACCGTCATATCAGCCGTATCAATGATACGGGCCCCGGGCTACAGGGAACCCTAACAGGGGCCCCTAACGTGTATATGAAAAATTTGTAAAATGTTATCCACAATGTCATTTAATCTCGTGCTTCCCGGGGAAAAACAGAAAAAAACTGTCATACGATCAACTGTCCATATAATAAATAAACATTTATTTTTTTAATTAATTTTTTTATGTAAAAAGTATTGAGACAAACGAGACGCTCTCCTGATGGTAAGAGATAACGCCTGTCCCTGACCATTGCAGCGATACATAGAACTTTGAGTAACAAAACAAAGTCCAGGGCATCACTGCTTTGGCACTCATTACTTTGAGGCTTTCGATGGTTAGTCTCAACAACCCGGTAATTTCGCTAGCTGGAGTACCCATCAAACCGGAACACAGTAATGTTTACACACTACTGCTTAGCGGCAGAATAACTGGTACTGCGGTGGTACCTACCTAGACGACCTCCCGCTAAGGAGATCTACCACCAAGTAAAAAGTTTATTTTAATTTAATGCAAGCAGTTTGGTTTCTATTTCCTACATTTGAGCCCCCCAACTAATTTTGATACAGGGTACGCTACGCCACTGAGTGGGGCCAAGATGAATGATACATAACGATGAATGAAGAATATCTTTTTATGATAGATATATATTTGTAATAAAATTTATCTATCAGTAGTTTGAGTACTGTAAAAAGAAATGTACAGTCCCAAAAAAATACCCGTTTTCAATCGAATCGTAACTGCGGATGAATTGGGAGGTACTTTGGCTTGTCACTCACATTAATGATTTATTAATCTTTCTCCCGCGTCTTTTGTATTGGGGGCCCTTTGATGTGGTACCACTGACTTTTGTAATAAAGTAATGAGATACTGAAACAAACGGATGATTTCAGAATAAGAAACTTCCTAGAGCTAGCAGGTTTTAGATCTCTGACTTTGCTAGTTTGGGAATATACGCATGGCGCGATGGAAAACCATCGATATTGAGTAAATCTTTGAAATAATCGATATTTCCTGCGATATTTTTAATGTAAATAAATGATCTTACTCTAAATAAATTCGACAGCCCTGTTGGTTTATTGATAGAATGTCTGCTTCTAGAGCTGAAGGGCGTGGGTTCGATTCCCAGCCAGGACAAACTTTGTGCTATATACAAATGTTTGTTCTGTATCTGGAAGTTCTGTATTTATTATAAGTATGTATTTCCAAAAAAGTAAAGTATTCAATCAAGTATTCTATCAGTTATCTGGCTTCCATAGTACAAGCTTTGCTTAGTTTCGGGTCAGATGGCGCTGTGTGTAATGTCCGGCGATATTTATTTATTTCAAATATTATAATAAAAATCGTAAAATTAACAAAAATACTAATAATTAAGTTGTTCTACCGACATTCCGTCAAAAATCCCGCCCCTGATTGTATTTGCCGAAAAGGTACACATCGTAATTTGTGCATTTTGCCAATGTGAAGAATTATTTCAATATTTTCAAGTATTTGATGAAAATCTCTTGAAAAGTATCTTGTAAAGTGAGTCTTAGTCACAGTCAAAATCACATAAAGTAAGTCACAGTCATGCCCAGCCCAGTAGTAAGGTAGTGGTGACTTTACTAGAAGGTACTACAGAGTTCTGGAAAAGCCACGAATAATAACAGCACTTTATGATTTAAATACATAAAGGACATGGGGTTTTCGCGTTCTCAACAGGAACTTGCCCTGTAGTTTTTTTATCACAAATATAGGCTTGCTTTTGACCGCCAACAAGCCTGAAGCGAAGATGCGGTCTACGGTGGTCATATACCTACTTATCTTCCATCTACATGTTTCAACCAATTTGTATGCTTTCCAATTGAACAACAAGTTTTACATATGAAGTATTTTACATGTAAAGTGCTTCAACGGCATTTTAAAATAAAAAAATTGTCTGAGCAGTATGACTCAGATTTCTGTAGGACGGTACAAAACAAAAACGTTAACTTTCTACTTGTGAAATTTATCTAGCTGTAACTTGTAGTTTAGTTGTGGTTGTCTCACACACGGTCCAAAATATTTATACGCATAGTAAACACGGCGGTGTGTTTGAATACGTGTGCATATTTGAACACAAAGAAATCCATCGGATTTCGATTTTGTAAGTTCCTATTTTTTTAGCCTTGTTTTTGGTAGGGCTATGGGTTTGCGTCACCGACATGCTTTTGTGACGTATTTTAAGTTTTCACTTCTGACTGCAGTCTCCATGGCTGATTTTTGAAGAAGTAATAAGACGAACCGTACGCTCTCCTAATGGTAAGAGATATAGCTAATCATTGTATATAAATGAAACTAGCTGCGCCCGCGGTGTTACCAGCTACATGTTTTCGGGATAAAAATAGCTTATGTGTTAATCCAGGGTCACAGCTCCACCGTACCAAATTTCATCAAAATCCGTTCAGTAGTTTTTGCGTTAGAAAGAGTAACACACATCCATTCATCCAAACTTTCATATTTATAATATTAGTGGGATTATATAATTGTTAAGTAGTTCAATTCTTTGTGTGGTATATTTGTTGTGAACAATAAGGAGTTATCTTAAAGTGCCAGAATTAAATTATGCGAAACTAAACTATTAGCGGTATCATTCACAATAATAGCCATGACAAACCGCACTTGTTTTTATAAGAAAGAGGCTTACGTTTGACCGCCATCTCATCACATGTTAAGTGATGATGCGGTCTAAAATGGAGCACGCTTGTCTAGAAAAAACCGATTCACTCTCGACTTGAAGACAAAGATTATATCCAATGAGGAACACCCACTCAGGCAGCGCATTCAACTGTCTAGCAGTTCGCACAATGAACGTGGAATCAAATAGTTTCGTTCGAGTTTTTGGAACGTCAACCATGAAACGATATCGCTTACGGCTGTCCGATAGAAAAATGGATATGGGGAAATTAGACCACGTATTTCTGAATCCAATAAAAAACCGATAAACTAGCAACTTTGCAGCGATGTTCTAATTTTTGGCTTTGTAATTAAGAACAATGCAGTCATCGCAGATGAGCCTCTTGGCACGTTTCTCAATAGACTTCCTTGACTTTCTACTTCTACTTTTTTGTCCGTGTGTCGTAATTCCATCGGATAGCACCCCATTACTGCGGGGTCGAGTTCGCAACCACCCTCTAAAGTTTGATTAATAAGCGAAACCACACCGCTGTCGGCACTTCTTTTACTTTTTAGCTAAAGTTAACGGAACTCGTCTGTCTGCTCTTTATAAGGATGCATGTTTTTTGTGTTTGTAATTTACGTGGGATTGTTTTCAGGAAATAGCGATCCGTAAGCTACCACACTGTTTTCCGTAAGCTCTTTAGTACCTAAGCTTACTTATGTTGCTTACTTGTTTGTGAAATTTACACAAAAAAATATTTAATAAGTGTTTATTTGTTTTCAATAATTAATATATCGGAGGACATTTTACATTTATATCCCTAAATAAAGCAAAACTTGTGAACTAGGTAAATGATACAATGTTTTTTTTTTGTAAATATATATAGAGCAGAATATACATTTATATGCGTCACTTATATGTTTGTCCTGGGTGGGAATCGAACCAACACCCTACAGTCCATGAAACAGAGCTAATCATCCATTTGCATCTTAAACATTTGCACATTTTTTTAACCTAGCTTCACCTCGCTTTAGGCATTTCTGTGTTACATGTATCTACTGGTGATAATTTTCAAACATAAAGATTAAATGTTAATTTTGTAATTGAAGTCAGTTTGTTCGATATTCGGTACATAATTAATTACTTCCATTATCATTTCTCTCCTCAAAGTGGTTTATCGTAGGTTAGACTTTTTTTTTTTTTATTTGTGTGGAAATGTTACAAATTTAACAATTTGTTCAAATTGCTTCTTGCAAGAGAAAAGAAAAAATACATTTTCAGTATTTTCATACTATAATTGTAAAATGAACGTTTATTATTCACTATAACAAGCAGGTTTTCAAATACAAAACACAAATATTTTATTAATAACAATGTTAGAAGTCAAATTCCGCAACATCATTTCAAATATAAATAAATATCGTAGGACTATACACACAGCGCCATCTGGCCCCAAACTAAGCAGAGCTTGTGTGATGGAAGCCAGATAACTGATAGAATACATAAATACTTTTTTTTTTGTAAATACATACTTATAATACATACAGAACACCACAACACAAATATATCATTAAAACAGTTTTAAAACACTAATTAACACTAAATATGTTGTTTTTTATTCATGTCAATGAATAAAAAACAACATTTCAAAATAAAGTACGTCGATATAAAATATTATGTCAATACAAAAAATATTGCCCATGTAATAAAATGTCAAAAAAAAAACAATTACTTGCTAGTGATTTAATTTTTCCCCCTGTTTCCTTGGAAACCCCGAAACTGTAATTAAATACACTCTACATCAGCTTTGCGTACCGTCAGTCTGTAGAGATTTCTGGTTGGTTTAACAAGCTATGGATTCTCGCATTCTGCCTTCAAGCGCTTTGTCAATTGTAACTTATGTTTTGTTGTACTCGACAAATGTGGGATTGTAAATGTTCGGAAGCCATGGTCACTATCATTTAAAATATAAAAGTAGATTCCTATAATCCAAAGTGCAAAATCAATCTGTGTACTGTATGTATTATAAGTATGTATTTACAGAAAAAAAATAATTAAGCATTCTATCAGTTATCTGACTCCCATAGTACAAGCTTTGCATAGTTTGGGGTCAGATGGCGCTGTGTGTAATGTCCTACGATATTTATTTATTATTTATTTAATCAAGCTAAAATGTAATTTTAGATAGATGATATGGATAATTCTGAAATTTATTTGCACAACTCAGCGTTAGTTACAATTTATACCTTAATAAAGGAAAATTCAATACTGACAAAAACTAATAACAAAATATCTTCAAATGAATACTGTAATTCATACAATTTTAATTTAAATTTAATAAAATTTAATACAAAGGAAAACAGAGAGATTAAAACAGAGAAACTTTGGCTTTTATAATATAAGTTAGGAAGTGAGCCAAAAAGCACACATCCCATCTGTTTATAGTAAAAAATGACTGATTGCAAGAAAATATACAGGAAAAAAAAGTTAGGAAGTGAGGTTAAATGATGAAACGCTTTCACATGTTCAATTCATACAACGATGTCAGACAATTGTGACAGCCGCAACCGTTGGAATTTCTCCGAAATAACAAACAATCACGCCATGTCCCGTCGACCCACCATCCTCTCACAATGGCTGCTGCCCATACCCATAGAATAGCTAGGTGATACCATAACTCATCAGAAGCCGCCCCCCAGCTTCCCTACTCGTGATGAATCACACGTGTTTGACACTTGCCTATGTACCATGAATCCGCGAGTGTAGTGATTGCGTCATGGGAAAGAAATGGCAATTGATGGAGGTGGCAATATTATTTTCCATAATAGAACGTCAGCAGAAGCTGACGAGTATTTTAAACTTAAAGATTATTGAATTACTAGTAAGTAAGTCATGCCATTTTATTATATTGACATATTTTATATTGCCGGTATTTTTATATTGACAATATTTTTTACTAGCAGACGCTTTGCGGTTTCACCCGCGTAGTTCCCGTTCCCATAAGAGTACAGGGATAAAAATTAGCTGATGTCAATATGTGTGTTATCAATAAAATATTTGTATTTATTTTTTGTATTTGAGCAGAACCAGGAGCTAATGTTACTTTTTTTTTTTATGTAACAGTAATGAGACGAACGAGATACTCTCCTGATGTTAATAGATCCAGATTTTTATTATTTTCGATGCCAAAATAATGACTACGTTACGTTACTTTCAATAGCAGTTTACGCTGCCAAGAGTTGCTGAAAACTTAATTTTTAAAACGGTTTTTTAAGAAACGCGACATTATTAGACAACTTTATTTATTGCCGAACGAACAGTTTTACTCGACACTACAAACATCACCATAACTATGTCGTACCAGTAACAAACTCTGCAAATATCTCACTACAGCACATGTAAACACTCAAAGAGGGGTTCAAACGGCGGTCGTAAGTGTTTATGACTCTATATTGCACATTTTAGAAACACACTCAAGTCTGTTTATTGCGTACCTATATACCTACCTAAATGTTAACAGTGAGTCTTCAAAGTAATCTTTGTACTGAATGATTTCCGTACCTAGCTAGATGTAGTTTGTGGTCGATACCGTACGGTAATTCGGTGTGTAAAGTTTTTATTTTTTGTATTTATTTCATATTTTTTACTGATCGTAAACTTTATTTTACGAAACTTATTTAAATATTTCAGCTTTCTATGCGGTAGTTTATTTTCAATACGTTTTCAAACTTTTTATACTTTTGACGTCATGAGGTAGGCTGAATATGTAGAATATGCCTTTGCCATATAAAACAAAAAACTATACAAATACATTTGACACATTTGATTAACTTTGAAAACAGAACTGCCAGGTTTTTTTAGTTTGCCCCATCGGGCATGCTAAAGCTGTAAAGCCGTTCTGTCACGTCTTCGGTTTTACACGTCTTATGTCATAAAAGCGATATCAGAGTCCAAATAACGTTTAAAGTAAAATAATCCAGATATTTATATCAATAAAGCAAAAAACAACTCGGCGTACGTTGAGGAGATTATTATGACCGCCGTTGACTTGACATTGATATATTTTGTTTCGGTTTGCCATTGCTTTTTTAGTCTATGAAAGTTGCCCTACTAGGTGACGTCATTAGACATCAATTCAAAGTCATGTTTATTTTATGAATTTCGTGATGTCACATTCCAAAAATTAATATTACGAAGAAGAAGGAAAACTTCACAATATTTGCAACTCTGTCTGTATGAACATAAAGTGTAAATTGTGTTGTTGGCTAGCCATGGACACAAGGTGATTAAGTTCGTATGTTTTATTAATGTATAATTAATAGTTTTTTGTTAAGTTAATTTTTTGATTAATAAAAAAATAAATTAAATGGAAATGAATCTGACTTCGGAACTGCTGGTTTAATTTAATAATGTAAAATTGCAAAATATGTGACGTCACACCAGGGAGGGGGGAGTCTCATAAATGTGACCAGTTGTGAGAAGGACGGGGAGGGGTGAAATCATGAAGTTCGCGTGACGCAATTTGTGGATGGCCACTTTCCTTAAAAACACATCCTAATAATTTGTCGAATTCATGTTACTTCGTTATTCCCTGAGGGGCAGTATATAACAATAACGGAGACATTGACAGCGATCGCGTGTCGCTGACTGTACATATTGTATGGGCCTATTTGTAATTTATTGCTGATGCTGAAATTCTAATCTTTAGTTTGGGAAAACACCTGAGGCCATATTTCCTACCTACCCATAACACGGCCACATTACGATAACTCTGAATCTCATGTGACTTTGAGAATAAAGCTTCTATTTTTCATGCGTGACAGGCTAAGTGTTTGACCACAACTAATT
This sequence comes from Biston betularia, assembly GCA_905404145.2. NCBI lineage: Eukaryota > Metazoa > Arthropoda > Insecta > Lepidoptera > Geometridae > Biston > Biston betularia. The sequence continues at coordinate 2,541,681 of FR989883.1, forward strand.
TGATGTTAAGTGATGTTAGAGTAGCTGGCCTAGTGTAAATCGTATTAATGTGTACACTGTATTTCTTTTAATACTTTAAATGTTTCCGCAGATGCAACAAATGAAATCTTTAATTTTGCAGTTATCTCCGCAATTTTAAATTAAGATTGTGGCCATAAAAATTCTAATTTACTTTACCATTCACCCTTTCCGTGATGGCTTGAAAACTGTTTCCCTAAATTTTAATTATGCGAGGGGTCACGGGGGACCCGCAATTTTAATAGTGACCCTTCGGTCAAAGCGCTCAGACGCCCACTGTAGGTATTTGGGACAGATTGCCCGAAGTGCGCTTGCTGTTTAACTTTTAGCCAGAATAGTCAACAGACTACTGATAGTGGTAAAGTGCGATAATGGAACAAATACTTTAACAATTATCTGTTTTCATTGCAAACTTCGATAATACAAAATTAGTGAACAGACAATCATCGGACATGTACTTGACATCTAACTACACGTTCTATAATACGTTGAATTGCGCAAGTTTTTTTTTCTTTGATTTTGGGCTTGCATTTTTCGCATTTGCCAGTGTCAAGTGTTTTGATATTTTCAAGTTTTATAAGTTAAAAATTAGTCATATCTAGTCATGCTTTAGTAAAGTAGATGCGACCTTACAATAAGCTTCGATGGAGTTTTGGAAGCAACACGATAAGTCATGAAACATGACTATTATATAACTTTCCTATACTCGCGCTTGAAATTCGGTACTTTAAAAATAATTAAGTTTTTTTTTGTTGGAGCAACACGACGCTTTCTGCGTTCCCGTCAAAACTCTCACGCAGGCTTAGTGCGAGCCACGAGCAGGGATGTCGACATCGCATCTACGAACAAAGCTTCGATCGATTTTTTGTTGTTGGTAACTTAACTTCACTTTGTAATACCTTTTTACTAACTTATTCAATTTAAACATAAACCTACTTACCTAGACAGCAGAAATCGATGACATTTATGTGCTAGCCCCGGCACTCACATAATGATCGCCGGCAAGCGTCCTCTGCCATCACCGCACCGTCTCTTCCCGCTTGTGGCGACACAAGTGGAAAGAGGCGGTTTGGTGGGAGTCTTCGTAATTCGTATTTAAATAATAAATAAATAAATATCGTAGGACTATACACACAGCGCCATCTGGCCCCAAACTAAGCAGAGCTTGTGTGATGGAAGTCAAATAACTGATAGAATACATAAATACTTTTTTTTTGTAAATACATACTTATAATACATACAGAACACCCAGACACAGAAAAAACATTTGTTTATTCACAAAATGTTTGCCCTGAGTGGGAATCGAACCCACGCCCTACATTGCTATTCTCGAATAATCGAAGATTTTCGGCTTATACATATTTTTTGAAAATCTGCCGCCAAGCAGCTAACGGTGTGTTCCGGCAGCCTCACTTAAGAGCTAATTCTATTCCAGACTAGGTGTGCTTTACTATGTTCGACCACACCGTCACTTAACATCAGGTGAGATGTGGTCAAGCACCTAGCTTGTCAACGATAAAAAAAAACTTCAGTCAAAATTTAACAAAAAAGTACATTTATCTTACAATCTGCTAATTTATCAACAGTGAATTCAGGCCAACGACATTGTGTGCTCGAAAAGTCGTGACAATTAGGGAGGTGGTCCAAATCGTACGTCGGGTAGGCGACGCCAATCGACCTCTACTAATTACTAACCCGCTCTCTCCCGAGATTGGGGAATGGTGTGTATGGTGGTTCGTACACCGAACCAGAGTTCGGTTAATTTCCCTTTTGTTCTATATACAAATTTGAGTTCGCGCGTAAAATGCATTTCTACTATCATGTGACCACACATAGACAAACATTAGTTTTCGAGTATTGGTGTTGGTGGACTTGCTACGCGCCTATTGAGACTTCGTTGTGTTGGTGCATAAACCGACGCGACGAGAGTGTGAGACAAGCTTCCGGATACGACGCACGTCTCCCGGAGCTGAGAGTGCATCCTCGACACTCGAGGTGCGCGAGCGCAGACATTGCCTTTTTCTATTCCTCCATCCTTCTGGAGCGACCGCCGCGGTACCGCGTGTGAGACCAGTGCCGTCGGGGTCAAGCTTGTATAATGGGAACCAGATAACATTATTTTGCACTTTTTTATTGTTTAATTTAATTGAAATTAAATTAGTTAACATTATCGGTAGTTAACTGACCGTAGTTTATTAGTAATCTGGTAGGAATTTTTTTGTATAAGAACAAAGACGGTGCATGGTATGCATGGTGTATGAACACAATAATGATACGCACAAGTACGGAATTAACTACATTTAAAAACAAATAGCTAAAGCGCTTTTGTGAGCGTGTCAAACAATACACAGAGTCACATTGAACAGAGCAAAAATATAACAGGTGATGTATCTTGATTTAAAACTTTTAAAACTTCATTTGAAACTTGAGGCCCGTGGGGGCCGGCCGCTCTCGAACTGTATCGGAACCTGGCCAAACGTTTAGAGGAGGCTTCAGGTGACCAGAATGCTGGTATCTACTTTAATCAAAAGCTAAGCATTGCCATCCAGCGTGGCAATACTGCCAGCGTTCTGGTTACATATCCCTCCTCTGACGGATTTTTAGACTAAGTTTTTTGTATCAATTTTGTAATTTAAGTTTTTTTTTATTTTGTTTAATAAATGTCTTGATTTAAAATTAATGTAGAAATTGTACTATTTTTATTTTACAGGTTACGTTAAAACTTTTTCTATAAAGAATATTCATCGCAATTGTGTTTCTAAAACAACTATTATAACTACTTTGAATATCTCCAAAATATATTATTTATATTTTTGCATTCCTTGCTTATTAATTTATTAGTGTCAAATTATATAGTTAAAAAATAGTACAAGTTCTCCATTAAATTTAATATATTTAATCGGTTCCAGCCTCCCGCGATACAGGCTAGCCCTAGTGCGGGGACTATTGTAAGATATTACGATCTTTGTACACATATTTTCTGTTAAATAAATATTTTTGTATTTTGTATTTTTGTATATTGTGTTGAAATAAAAAGAGACATTTTAGTGGAAGAAGAAATTAAATTACGAGTTTTTTTATCCCTGTTAAAGGTATTTTTAAATTTTAATTCTAATTTATATTTCAAAAAAAATTATTTACCTTTCAAAGTATTTCTCGATTTCAGTCGCGTCGACTACACTCATAATTACAATTCATGAAATAAATAACTTGTTTTTGTGATTAATAATATCATTTATCGTGGGGTACTCAAAGACAACTTAGGAAACAGATCTAAACGACATTTTAGTTTCAGAACCTTTTCAGATTTCAAATGAGCTCTCAAATAAGTTATTTTCCTCATTAAAGGTAAAGTAACTTACCCTATTTAGAATCATGGCCACCTCATTTGAATGTAATTCCACCAACAACCTTTATTAGAAATGGGCGTCATTTAAACAGAAAAAAAAAATCTTATTTCGTTGTTCCGTTGTGATTGTTGGATTTTTCATGTTGGAACTGACGCAGATAACAACTGCTGCCTCTTGATTGAATGCGGGTACTTTCAACACAGTTTAGATAACAGTGACTTGATATCTACGTGACTTAACAGTTACAATCGGTACAGTTTTAACGTACTTCTAATTTTATCGTACACAAATGAGACTTTGTAAGTGCTTTAGATGACAATATTATAATTTGGTATAGTGTAGTTGATCTGATGATGGAGCCAGGTGGTAGACAGTGGCTTGAAACCCTCGAGTTTTAAGTCATATGATTCGTTTTGATGAACCCAATATATTGTATCAGTTCGGTTTGCTATTAAAACTATAATTTAGCACCAAATAAAATCAGTACTGCAGCTAGCGAAATTACTGGGCTGTTGAGACTAACCATCGAAAGTCTCAAAGTAATGAGCGCCAAAGCAGTGATGCACTGGACTTTGTTTTGTTACTCAAAGTTCTGTGTATCGCTGTAATGGTCATGGACAGGCGTTATCTGTTACCATCAGGAGAGCGTCTCGTTCGTCTCATTACTTTTTACATAAAAAAAAGAAGCAGTTCACGTCGTTTTAATACGCTGAAGCTTATGAAAATAGACTTCATCAACATGTGAATGTCGAGGCTATCCAGCTCCTCGACAACACGGATATAGTAAGAATACTAAAAAGGACAAAACCTTTTGAGTTTATGTATTAAGTTAGTAATGTCAGTGCAGTGAGTACTACATATTATAGAACACATGAACAAAGTGTCTTCCCCTTAATAGAGACAGTAAGAAAAGTGTCGATGGACGCATTCTTTGTTTATACTCTACTTAGCAATTTAAGTTATATTAAAATTACTTATTAGCCTCAACTAGGCTAGATTGTAATAACAATGAGGTATCTAACAACAAACAGATACATCATTAGAAGGGGAAAAAACGTTGTTTTAAGTTTGCGTCAGTAATTACTGCGAACAGGGTCGTCGTTTCGCCCGCTTGATTCTGGCTTGTTGACACATTTATTAGTTTCGTAATCTTTTCCCTTTCGTTTCGTTCGTTTGTTTGCCTCGGTTTTAACTTTCATTATGAGATTACTTTGTAATTGCTCAAGTTAAATAAGATTTCTTAAAAAATCAACAAAGTGTGAGGTTTCAGGAATCCAGGTTTTAAACTCGAGTTATTTGAAACTAATGGACTACTTTTACTTTATTTAATACTAGCTGACACCTCGCGGTTTCACCCGCGTAGTTCCCGTTCCCGTGGGAATACAGGGATAAAAAGTAGCCTATGTCACCTGGAGATAGTGTAGCTTCCCAACGGTGAAAGAATTTTTGAAATCGGTCCATTAGTTTCGGAGCCTATTCAATACAAACAATCAAATCTTTCCTCTTTATAATAGTATAGACTAGCGAGCCGTCCTGGCTTCACACGGGGAAAACAAAACTCGGTTAACAATATAAATATAGCCTATGTCACTCAGTGATAATGTAGCATTCTAATGATGAAAGAATTATTCGGAACGGTCCAGTAGTTTCGGAGCCTATTCAATACAAACAAATCTTTTCTCTTTATAATATGTGTAGATTAGCTTACGCCTATTATACGAACTTTCATATTGATTATATTAGTAGGTTTATGGCAGAGTTTGAAATCTTTCTGCGGAACTCAATTGCGAAAGTAAAATCGTTGCCAATTATTTATTTAATCCTAATGTAATTACTGTTAAAGTATAAACATAGAAAGTATATCAACTATTTGTAGTTGTTATGTATAAATATAATTTATAACATTTTTTTTTATGGAATTACTATTTAAGTTAAACACAGGTTTTCCTAGTGTGAAGTCTAGGGTACTTACTCAATTTCCTAATTGTTATACTTTATATACCAAGATAAGTTTTTTTTATTGTACTATAGGTATTAAGAGTCATAATATGTAATATATTAAATAAATAAATAAGTATTACCGAGTTCTGGATCGAAAATAAAGCTTCTAGTAAAAAATACTAAGCGAGAATATTTAGAGAGATATAGTAAGAGTTCAAAATTCGAGTGGCATTGCAGTTTTATGGATAAGCGCACACGTGCTACATGCCCGTCTCGTTACTCAGTGTAATAAAAACATTATTTTAATTTCAAAGTGGTCGAAATTTTCATATTATGAAACGGTTAGAATCAACAACGAAAACAAAAGTGTGGTCTGTCTGTGTATTCTGTTAGCAATCAAAACAATCCTTTCTTTTTGATAATAATGAATGAAAGAAATGCCGCAAGCGTCGCCTCGACGGATTCGGGCAGAAACAATAACATAAACTTAGGGTCAACCCCACTAAATGTTATATAAAGAAAATAAATAAAAAACGTTTAATTCTGTAACAAGCGCAAAAACAAACAAAAACAAACAGAGACTGTAGAATAGAATAATCTACTGTATTCAATTTTTACCGCAAATAAAGGTCAAAATAAGTGCCAGTAGCTGTGATTCCACTGTAACATTACGCTCAATTTGTCCATAAATGGAAAAAATATTTTTATGGTCATCGTGTCACCTAAATACATTCATGAATAGTTAAAATCTGTGTTCGGAATTATTTTATGATCAAAAATAATTTTCCCAAATACATTTTCAAAATGTGTGAGCTTTGGTGAAAAGCTAAAAAATGAAAAAAAAAACTTGTTGGGTTCACACCCTTAGATGATCCTTAGGGAAAACATGAGGAAACGTGTGGGAATATAGGAGAATGACAAATAACTCAGTCATAATACAAAGTGACGAGTTCCACACAAAAATAATAAAACATGCCGCGACGATCGAGGTATTCATGTAAATGGGGCTTATCTAAGTACCTACCACTCTTTTATTTTGTTTTTACGTTTACAGTAAAAATGTACTTACGGAAATCTTTTCACATAAAAAAAAATATTTACAAAAACAATTTTCTTATAGGTACATAATTATTTATAGCATCGTCGGACTTTTCTCATAAAACAATTTAAATTTGTGAATTAGGATACTATATTTTATCATAATAACATCTCCATTAAACCGAAAATATTAATACGCCATAACAAGCCATTTGGAACTTCAATAAAGTACACGAACACACATTACTTATAACCAATTTAACTTTAAAACTTTTCTTTGCAATGTTACCTTTATACTCCGTTAAGGGCACAATTACCCACTTCCGCTTCTTTGATGTTCGAACACAAAACAAATAATCAAAGTAAACAAACTCTATTACCTCCACGATTAATAAAATAACATTTCTTCAACAAAGACAAAAGTTATTCCTAAATTTCAAACAGGTTCGTTAGGGAACAAGTTCGGGACTCTCAATTAAAATCACCCGAGTTTTGGGGAGAATCGGGAACTCCCAACAACATGGGATTTGTTTGCATAAATTTAAAATTTACCCCCAGTTATGAGACCTTCATGAGACCTAAATATTTAATTTTGCGGAACAAATCTCGACTTTGAATTGAGGTTCATATCTGCTGTATTTTGATATCTCAACTCTGGTATTATATTTACGTATTTTATAATTGCCTAATTTTGCTGACACCTGAAATGTGTTATGGCGTCTTAAAAGGTACTATTTTTCTCGATTTTGATCTGCGTACTCTTTCAAATTTAATTAACCAAGTTACCGTGACACATGTAAACTTCTTTAAATAATAATCAAAAAAGAAAATTCTGAAGATAATAAAACTAGCAACTTTTGGCGGGAACGCGAAAAGAGTCGTGTCACCCCGTTGTATTATTTTCCAAAACTAGTGTTTTGTCGAGTGTTTATGCAAAAAAACGGTGGTGTTTTATTCATAAAGTGCCGAATCACAAGCGCGAGTGTGAGAAAATGATATAAAGTGGTGAAACATGACTTTTCGTGTTGCTTCCAAAACTCCATCGAAGCTTTATAGTAAAGTCGCCACAACTTTACTCAAGCATGACTGGACTTGACTGACACAGACTGTACTTGACCAAGACTGGACTTTGACTATCTATAACAACTTATTTAAACTTTGAAACTTGAAAATATTAAACACTTGACACTGGCAAATGCTAAAAATGCGACGCCAAAACCAAAGAAAAAAAATTAAAAAAAAAAAACTTGCTGCACCCGCAGTGTTACTCGCTACATGTTTTCGGGATGAATTACTATGTTCTAATCCAGGGTCTCAGCTACATCCTTACCAAATTTCATCCAAATCCGTTCAGTAGTTGTTGCATGAAAGAGTAACAAACATCTATCCATCCATGCATCCATCCAAACTTTTTACATTTAAAATATTAGTGGGATAAGTAAAATAATAAATAAACACATACATAACTTGAATACACAAAAACATTTTTTTTACTTTTTTGTGTTAATACTTAGGCACTTATAATATATACAGAACACACAACAAATATCTACCTATTAGATGAACACGCCGTTAAATGTTTGGAGGCAGATTTTAGCTAGTCAGCCGAGTACTTGTAAGTAACCTACTACCATGGTTTCATCAATTAATTTAATTCATGGTATCTACACTATTGTGAAATAATAAAAACATAGGACCATCAAACAGGCGTAAAAAACTACAAACAAAAAACTTTATGAATAGTTTTTCGGGAGCAAAGTTGTAATAAAGTCGTCCTTTCTACGGACATGATATCAGGCCAAATACGAACATCATTCTATTTTCGAGGGTCCCATAACACAATTTGTCGGTATCTCCAAGGAATTTGCATGTATATTGGATCACCTTACCTATTTGACAGCGATAAGAATCTGGGCCAAACAGCGCTGTTCACCCTAATTTTATTTTGTTTCATTTTTAATAGCTCTCTTAGAATGGTCTATTAAGGTTAAAAGACCATTAGCTACCGCTGTTTTGCTTTTGTTTCAAGTTCTATATGTAAAAACGAAATAAAAGAAATTGGATTTTAAGCTTGCAGATCTCTTTGCGTTTGAGATAGACATTAGAGATTCAAATTAAAATAGTGTTTCAGTTTGAAAGGTACTAACGTAATTACAGAGCTGTTGAGACTAACTAAAGAAAGTTTCAAAGTAATAAGCGCCAAAGCAGAGATGCCCTGGACTTTGATTTACTACTCAAATTTCTAACCTGCAAATTGACATCCCTGTTGGCTCATTGGTAGCATATCTGCCTTAACAGCTGAAAGGCGTGGGTTCGATTCCCGCTCAGGATAAACATTTATGTATCAACAAATGTTTGTTCTGTGTCTGGGTGTTCTGTATGTATTATAAGTATGCATTTACAAAAAAAAAGTATATATATTCTATCAATTATCTGACTTCCATCACACAAACTCTGCTTAGTTTGGTATCAGAAGGCGCTGTGTGTAATGTCCTACGAGGTCTTATTCAAAGTGGGGCGATAGGTCCTGCACTGACGTTCCGCTTGGGGTGTATTGTGCATTTCCCCCTGCCAGCGTCTACCCAAGCCAACCCAGCTCCTTGAAGTATCTGACTCTGGGCTCTGGGCCGCTGGCACTCCAGTGAGTTGGGTGGAATGTTCCCAGTGAGTTAGGTGGAATGTTGTTATTTAAAGGTCATAAACGTTATCTCTAACGATTAGGAGAGTGTCTCGTTCGTCTCATTATATAAACATATAAAAAGTCGCTAGTTTGTCCAAGTCTCTAGTCTCTGGAAAGTTTATTGTCAATGGTGGCAATGAAAGACATCGTGGTTTAATTTAACATTTTATTTACATTTTTCGTACAGGATATGTATTCACAACTACGATTATAAAAATTAGTCTAAACTTAACAATATTAAGTAATGTTGATCTATCTAATACCTACATCTAGTCTACGTATCAACATAACTTAATTAAAATATTTTAAGTAAATGCATTTCGATAATAATAAAAAAAAATTAAAGTTGGAAGTGGAAATATAAAAAAAAAATTGTATTACAGTAGCTAAGTATGTTTAACTACAACAAATATTAAAAACCATAGTTACTGAAGTAAAAATAACTTATATTATTTGTTACTATTAAACAATACATTAATTAATACTGTTAATTAATATATTATTCAAGTGTATTACAAATCTTTTGAATTATTATTCTTTTAGACATTTTTTTTTACATTTTTGTTTTATTTATAGGTTATGGGTATATTCAGTTTTTACTTCTTAAAGATGTAATTAAAACTACACTCACGATATTCAGATTAATTTAATGTAACAAAGTCTCTCTATGTATCGAAGATAATTTCATTTTGTTAAACAATATTTTATTATGGAAACTGACGTGGTATTGATACATTGTAGTTTTACTTATGCGGGTTATTCAAGTTTGACGCGCGCACGGCTTCGTCTTGACATGATGAAGGTCACCGTTATAATTAAATGAATGTAATCCCTCATAAGTAAAACAAAATTATTTCGAAATCACATAGCATCACATAATATTTAAAGAACAAACAAGTAAAGAAAAATAAGACTCGACAAAAATGTATTAAGAAATTTCAAGTCAAAAGTAATTTAGTAAAACATATCTCAAAATGTATTTTTTACAAAGGAATTTAAATAAAACTTTAGAGCTTTTAAAAGAACTAATTTCTTTGAGAATTTTGTTTGTTCATCGAGTCGTCACTATTTGATAGAAAATATTTTATAAAAAAACAATGAAAATGATCGATTTGGAATTTGGCACATTTCATTTCAAAGCGTTCAAATTCCTCATTTAAAACAATCATTTTTGTCAGGAACGTAGCTTTATCTACGGCGTAGAACTTCTAACATGTGCTACGACAAAGAAAGAAGATGCAAATTTAAAATATTTTACGACGTTTAAATTGCAATTGTTACAAAGACTTATCTTGTAGAATATTAATTGTTATAGTAATTTAATAAATAGTAATTTAATCTGTTTAGATAAAATTACTATTTATTACGTGTGGCAATGTAGAAATACAACGTAGAACATGTTACTATCGAAAAAAAATATTTTTCAAACTTTAATCATCGTACCTAACAAATATTGTTATATCGCCCATTTTCCGTTACATTGCAATGCTACGAGCGTAGTAGTCGTAACGTGACCATCAATACAACTTAGCAGCTTATGATTAAACGAATGTATACCTAATTTAAACGAAGATAAAGTCGGGTTTCATACAACAATCGCTCCATTTGTCGGGTGTTGATTCGGATTTTACCCATTTTCCGTGACAATGTGGCGCTACGAGCGCGTAGTACCTAGTAGCGTGTCCCGTGACGCCATGTCCACTGCATCGCCACTTGAGATCACGCCGAAGTGCGGCCGTCTCGCACTTAACACAAACTGTGGCTCCTGTAGAGTTGACATATAAAATATGGTAAAATAATGACATTAACGATAACATTTGCGATAACCGCTGGGGTAGACGTGTTCTAGAGTGGAGACCGCGTATTGGCAAGCGTGGCGTAGGAAGCCCTGATAAGCAATGTTATGGTCTGAGATAACGCTGACTTAGAAGATACCTATTTATTCTGACCTTGATTTAGATTAGAATTGAAGATTGAAGATCTAGATTATATCTCTCAGGAAACAAGGAAGCCGGTAGCTTGTTCCATTCCTTAGCCGTACGGATGAGAAACGTAGAGTCAAAACATTTGGTGCGTACCCAAAGAAATTCCAGTATTGTTGGTGGTAGTGGGCCGTCTTTCAATATCATCATACAGAACACCCAGACAAAGAATAAACATTTCTATTTGTCACACAAATGTATATATGCTGATTGTAGTTCTGTTTGTGCAATTCTGGATAATTAGGTACACATCTCTCAGGGCTTTGACACCATTAGTTACTGGAATTGTATCTGAGTCCAATTATTTTAAACGAGTTTACTTAATGCAACATGCCAATAACAACATAAGTTGATTGCTGGAAAGTATAGGCATAAAGCAGCGTTGGTAGGATACCTAATGTCAAATTTGTGTAGGCTAGGACGGAAACACTTGCAATGAAGGTCAGCGTTTATGTGTATCTGAAAATCTCGCTCATTATGATCAAGCGTTGATGGAGTTTTGGAATATACACAAAAACACATATTTTAGAACTCTTGTGCATGTTCATTCGGAGTATTGCTTATCCCTAATTAGAAAAAAACTGGAGGTCAACTCAAACAGCTCTCTACTCTCGTGGGTGTTGGGTGTCTTCAAATCCAGAGTAAACAGGTTTTTTTTCTAGGTAAGCGTGTTTCATCTTAGACTACAACCTGCTTAACATCAGGCAGGACGTGGTCAAACGAAAACCTATTTAGTATTAAAAAAGAAAAAAAAACTCAAAAACTGTTAAACTACAAATTTTCGCATTAATGAAAACATTAAACAAAACTGAGCTAAAAAATCTATAGATTAGGAGTAAAAGAAAAAACTTTCTACAACTGAAGCAGCAAAAATTTATATTTACAGTTAATACTGTAGGGTAGGGTACACTGGTAATTCGGAATTCAAACACTTAATTGTTTTTAAACATTGTATAGTCATTAGATCATTGAAAAAAAAACAAGTCTAGGAAAATATAATATTACAATGTAGCGTCATGATCTTTTCACGTTCACTACAAAACATCCTCGAATATTTCTCAATACAAGTTTTCAAGGACGACATGGGATTTCAAAGTTTTCAAAATGCAGAATTAGTTAACTATTATAAACTTACATGTTAATAGTTGATTTAGTCACTGACCGCTTAAACATATTTTCAAGTATAAATCCACATTAATTTCTTAGCAAGATATGTGAACAAACACAAAAGAAGTTTTAAAAACACTCGACACGCGTCCTACATAGTCCAACAAGAAAACTCAGAAAAAGTTTTTAGCAAACGGAATATTTGAATGTATACCTTCTCTCAACGCCTTGTAGTCGGAATCTGTGTGGCAAGCCTTCGACACCTTGGTCACCTCGTACTGAGCACAATACCTGAAAACCATTTCCGTTTTAGACATGAGAAAATTGAAATATATCAACTAGAGATGGGTAGAGCCGGACTGTAAAACGATAGGTATGTCGATATTTTTCTTATCCATATCGATATTTATTAATGAATTGAAAAAAAATGAATTGAAACTCTTCTGTGTAATTGATTAAACTAAAATTGAAGAGTACTATACTAATGATAATGATATCCCATTTACCTTCGAATATAATGAATTTGCAAAAGTAATTATTTTTCTTGTCCTTAAGAATTATGTGGTGATTGGTTATTTTTAACTGACAATGTCTTTAATTGATAGATATGCTTTTTTCTTTATTATTTCAATCTTAGATCAATAAACAATTTACAGTTCCAAACTAGATTTTGCCGGCTGCTACGCTCGTGTCACTACAGATGTTTTTTCTATCTTTAGGGAACAGTACTTTTTTCTGGATAAAGGTACCCCTTTGTGTATCCCTGACAATGTAAATGAAATTTTCATGATTGTTGGTTGAGTAGTCATAATAGATCAGTGGATAACGCAGCAGTTCACATGCAGAAGGGGGTGGGTTCAAAGCCCGAAAATGAGCGGCCGGTGAAGGAAGACATCGTGGTGGTAGGGTATTTTCTAGTACTCGACTGGGTAGCTACCACCCACAAGTTGAGAATCTGCCGCCAAACACCTAACGGTGTATTCCTGCAGCCTCACTTGAGTGCCAGTTCCATACCATCTTCCACTAAACCATCACTTAACACTAAGTGAGCTGCTGTCAAGAACCAAGCTTATTCAATCATAAAAAAGTTAATACGTGAAAACATATCAAACTCGCATTCTGATTTGTAACATTAGTTAGGATTGCACGGAAATTTAGATTTGTTAACTAAAATTTAAATTATCTGATTTCTGCCAGACTAAGTACCTCATCCCTATATTTATACAAACTTCAGTGAGTAGGGGCGTTTCAAGTGGACTGCCTGAAGACTTTTAGCGAAACTGTATTTCATGGAATATGCGACGGCTCGAAATTTATTTACGTATTGTATGGATAGGAAATGAATATCATTGTGAAATGTATTTTTATATCTTCAGGCTATTGAGGAAAATACTGTTTTAAATAAGTAAAACTTGTTAGCTAATGTTAGTATAGTTAATAAATAAACAATCAATCACACAAAAGACAAAGTAAAAAAGCAAAAAACATTAATCTGTAATTACGAGTATAAAAGAAACACGCGAGTCAGATTCACGCTTATCCGGCTTTTTTACCATATGAGCTCAGCTGTTTAGCTCTTCTGATACAACTAAAAAATATGTACATTTGAAGGACAATGAAAACGCTAAAATGTATCAAGTTTCAAATCTCGATACGTAATCAGTAGGCAGTGCATGGAACAATGTTCAGGTTGACGATGCGCGTTGCATTACCAAATGAATGCTTGTGAATGCAGCTAGTTCAAACTATACGTTGGCTGTCTGGCATGTACATACGCAATGTGTACATACCTAAATAGTAATTGTTACCTAAGGTGTTATTTCATAGGTATATCGACGCATGTCTAAAACTAATAAACGCCAAGGCAACAATACCCTAGATTTTCTTTTGTTTTTCTAAAGTTTGGAACACAACTGCAGTGGTCATGGACATACGTTATCTACAATTATGTTAAAAAGAGGAAAGATTTGTATTTTTGTATATTTGTAACGAATAAATTCAAAAACTACTAGACCGATTACATTAAATATACAAAAAAATATATAAATAATAAAAAAAAACTTAAAAACTAGGGTGCGCGGGCAGCGGGGCAGGGCTCAAGCTGCCGGTGGTTAGGGCTGCAGAGTGTGGAACCTCCTCACAATGCGCGCCGTGTCAAGGAACACTGCCTTTTGAAGCTGACCCTTGACCCAACCGTCTAGCGAGTCTCTTAAGGTGTCTCTTATTAGTATTAGTATTATTATTATATTTTTTGGTTGATGACTACGGGTTTGACAACAGCTCATCTAATGTGACGGTGTGGTCTAATACAAAAAGATAGCAAACACACCTAGGCAGAAAAGGAATTGGATGGAATTTGTTATAAAAAAACTTAATAACAAACAATTTTAATTTTAAACAAATCTTTAAATTAATGCTACGTATTATTTACAAATTTATAAAATAACACTAAAATTAAAAGTCAATAAGAAGAAGGAAATGTGCTCAGAATGCTGACAGCATTGCCACACTGAATGGCAATGCTAAGCTTTTTACCGAAGCAGATGCCAGCATTCTGGTCACCTGACGCTTCCTTTAAACGTTCGGCCAGGTCCCTATAGTTTAGTTCGTAAACAACCGGGCCCCCCCGAAACTTAAGTTTCAACCCCAAAAAAGGAAAAAGAAAAAGATCTAGAAAAAAAGAAAAAAAAAAGATCTAGAAGAAAAGAAGATTAGAAGAGAAGATTAAGTGAAAAGATCTATATTTACTCTCTATGCGCGTTGGACTCGGGATCGTCAGGGTTCCGTAGGCGCAGGTTCTTACGGATGTCCACGGTCTCGTTAGAGTGTCGACTCAAGGACAGCCCGCCAGGAAGTAGCATCGCTGTCTCATCTGCAACATTAATAATTAATTATTAAAAAAAAAAACGGTAAGAACGGGATGTGGCATTCATCTTGGATTGACGAGTCCCGCAAAATAGCGATCTCCAACTGGATTGCTACTGCTAAGAACTATTGGACGTTTCAGCTGTTTAGTTAGGAGAAGATGACGACGACTTAAAGAGACGTCGCTATCCATACGTCACACTACTTGGTTTACTTGGTGGTGAATCTCCTTAGCAGGAGGTTGTCTAGGTAGGTATCACCGCAGTACCAGTTATTCTGCCGCTACGCAGTAGTGTGTAAACATTACTGTGTTCCGGTTTGAAGGGTACTGCAGCTAAATTCCTGGGCTGTTGAGACTAACCATCGAAAGTCTCAAAGTAATGAGCGCCAAAGCAGTGATGCCCTGGACTTTGTTGTGTTACTCAAAGTTCTGTGTATTGCTGCAATGGTCAGGGACAGGCGTTATCTCATACCATCAGGAGAGCGTCTCGTTCGTCTCATTACTATTTCATTAAAAAAATTAATCATTCACACTTTATAGCCCATGACTCGTAAATATACATCGCTGTCAATTACCCATACTAGACAGTCCATACCTCGTAAAGGCACGTCACTGTCAGCTGAACAGCCACGATGCTCCTGGCATGCGCGCCTCTGCACCAGCGAGGGGCACCGTCTGCCGCCATGCGCGGCTGCCTGCACCACGCGCCGGCTGCGGGCCATGCTGCCAGAGCCGCACAGCGTGTCGCAGTCTGACCACGGTCCCCAGCCTGATACCACGCAGTCTATCACTGTTGACAATGAAATCAATGTTCTCGTGAGTGGCCAAAGTGAATAAAAAAAATATTGGGGGGGCATTTCACACAGCGCCATCTAGTTCCAAACTAAGGAAAGCTTGTACAATAAAAACTGATAACAAACAACTATATACAAATAAATAAATATTTATAATAAATAATTTTATCACACCCAAATATAGAGCAAACATTTATGTTTGTACTGGTTGAGAATCGAACCTATCTTCAAGAAGCTCAGTTACAACAAAATTAGATAACAGTGCAGTGGAATAAGATGTATTGAAAAACTGAAACCGATTTACTTCGTACTATACCACATTTTCGGTAAATTATGATTTGTCTTTTGGTCTTGTCATTGTCTTTATCCGACTTCAAGTAGAAATTTGATGTATGGGCTGAACGGTTAGCCCTAGTGTTTGAGTTAATATACCTACGTGATAACACTAATATGAGTTATTGTTATAGAAATATATTACAAACTTACTCTCTCTCTCTCTTTCAATCTCTCTTAGTTGGTAGTAGATCTCCTTACTAGGAGTCTGTGTAGGTAAATACCAGCGTAGTACCAGATATTCTGCCGCCAAGCATTAGTATGTAACGAAAACAGAGCTACTGGGGCTAACCATGAAGCGGTTCAAAGCAATGAGCACCAAAGCAAACTGTTTTGTAACTCAAAGTTATATTTATCGCTGCCACGGGCATGCGTTATCTCTTACCATCAGGAGAGCATCTCGTTGATTACTTTTACATAAAATTGTACATCTATTCTACATTTTTGGGATAAAAAGTCAATGTGATAATCTAAGGGGTCAGCTACCTCCTAAATTGGTCCAACCGTTTGATCGAGAAGAAGTAAACATACAAACACGCTTACACACTCACAAACTTTCAACTTTATAATATTAGTGTGATAAAGCTAATTACGATAAAGTGCTAAAACCAGTACGATACATATATTGCCAATAAGCATAAAACGTTCCAGCTACTTGACTAGCAGCAGGAAATTCTGCGAGAGTAGTTCATTCCAGTCGGGTGAACATCGGTAATCGCTTGCAAATACGAACAACCTTGTACGCTTGAAGCTATGAAGCCAGTTACTCGACTGTAATTCAACTAAAGTACATTTTACATTAACAGGTAGGTCTGATGTTGAAGGATTTAACTTTACATGTTAAACGATATCATGTTCAAAGTTTGTAACTAAAACATTTCATGTCTGATTAACACAGGGGCTTTTTCAATTAACTAGTCTTAGGTACTTGAGCTTCGATACATCTTTTTAATTATTCATTTAAACACAGAAAACGACAGTTATAAATATATATTAAACTAGCGACCCGCCCCGGTTCCGCACGGCTGCAATGTAGATACTAATGCGGCGTATATGCATGTATTACATATATAAACCTTCATCTTGAATCGCTCTGTCTATTGATGGAAACCGCATTAAAATCCGTCATGTAGTTTAAGATATCTAAGCGTAGGTACAGACGGCGGGAAGTGACTTTGTTTTATACTATGTAGACATATAGAGATTTATCTTTCCAGGATATGTGTTTCTGGTTAAATGCACCTTGTGCCCTTTTTGTAACCCTAATAAAGCGCATGCAGAATCCCATCATGATCGGGTGAGGGAGTTAAGGCGTATAAGCGTAACAAATGAACACTTATTAACATTTCATTACAGCAATAATAACCAAAGTGAAGGAAAACATTGTGAGGAAACCATATCATGGTGGTAGAGTACTTTCTGGTACTCAGCTGGCTAGCTACAACCCTCAAGTTAAAAATCTGCCGTTAAGCATCTAACGGTGTGTTCCGACAGCCTCACTTGAGAGCCAGTTCCATTCCAGGCTTGGTGTGCTTTACCATCTTCGACCACACATCTTCTCTTTTAAAAACAGAGTTTTAAATTGTTATAGATTCAAAACACAAAAACACTATTCGCCTTGTTGTGCTAAACAAATATAGACACGGCAACATGAAATTAGACATCATGTTTTTGTATCTATATTTATAACATATCTCAAAGAAAACATTTGGAGGAAAATATTAGCAAATATTTTTGTATAGTGTTAGCATGAGATGATGCCATAGTAAATATCTATGAGATGCACTAATATGTGTATACCAAAGTTTACTCTAAACAGGTATGTCATAAATATCTTAGATTTTTATGATTCACTGGCTTGCGCCCGTGACTTCGTCCTCGTTGACTTTAGAATTGGGTTTAAAGCGAAATGAAAAATATTGTGTAAGTACTTAACAATAAATATTCCTAAAGTATAATTATTACTTATGTACATGTATAGATATACTTTCCTTTACACACAATTTCTACACTTTTTTTTTATGTAAAAAATATGTCATCCAAGTAAACGAAATTGCGTACTTTGCTTTCCTGTGACTTTTCAGTCATGTTTGCATACATTATACAATACATAAATAGAGTCTTCTTTTCGTAAAAATTACGACTTTTTCAGTATGTATGTAGTGTACTATTGTTAATATGTACGTATACATTTAAAACATCCATATACAAAACAAACATTTATGTTTTTTTTTTATGGAAAAAGTAATGAGACGAACGAGACGCTCTCCCGATGGCAAGAGACAACGCCTGCCCATGACCACTGCAGCGATACACAGAACCCTGAGTAACAAATCAAAGTCCAGGGCATCACTGCTTTGGCGCTTTTTACTTTTTTATAATTTATTCATTCTATTATAATATTCGCGCATGTATTTTTATGTATTTTTATTTAGTCTCGCGCGTCCTAAAAGGTAAGTTTTTTTTTTTTAATATCTGACAGGCTAGGTGTTTGATCACAGCTCGTCTCATGTTAAGTGACGGTGTGGTCGAAGATGGTAAAACACACCTAGCCTGGAATGGAACTGGCTCACAAGTGAGACTGCCAGAACACACCGTTAGATTTTCAACTTGAGGGTGGTAGCTAGCCAGCCGAATACTAGAAAGTACCCTACCACCATGCTATGGTTTCCTCGCGATGTTTTCCTTCACCGGCAGCTCAAGCTCATTCTTGGGGTTTAAACCCACGCCCTTCGGCACGCGAACCAACCGCGCTAACCACTGAGCTATCATCGCTACAAAAAAGTTCTGAATACTAACCTTTTTTGTTGCACTGGACACTACAGCGACAACTTTCTACATAAATTATTATTGTCATTTTTATAGTCTTTTTTTATATCTTTTATTTGTAGTGTATTGTTGTTGTAGTATTATGTGTCAATTTTTTTTTTTATACCAAATAGGTTCTCTTTTGATCACGCTTGTTGGCGACCGTAGGAACTTATGATTGAACACCTACATTTATATTTTCCACTCCTAAAGACGTGTCGCCGGACGCTCAGCATCGTATACTCACCCTGGCAACGAATAAATCTTTCTGTGTTTCGTACAATTTAGATGTTCATCGCGACTTCGTATACGTATGACGTTTATGACGTCACAGAGAACACGCAATGTATTTAGTCATAGCTTGATGCATCGCGTAGCCCGCGGGCCCGTAGTAAGTAGCCGGCAGCAAAGGGTGGGGCGTAGAGGGAGAAAGCAATAGAGGAACTTTTCTTGGTAATATATTGACAATTTTTTTTTGGTATTGACATATTTTGTATTAACAATATTTTTTTTATATGGACATGTTTGGATATTGACATACCTTATTTTGACATGTAATCAATGTTTTAAACCCAATTTAATGACATGTTTAAAATTTTGAAGTGACTTGTAACATTGGTGTTATCAATAAAATATTTGTATTTGTATTTGTAAGCGAAAAAAACCTGTTTACTCTAGATTTGAAGACAACCAAATTGTACTTTGCGGGAAATTTTTTAAGTAGTCCTACCGTAAGTTTAATTACACTATAACACTTGCCAGCTCTCGAAATTCGACACCTCGTAAGAGCCGTGGATGGCTACGACAAGGAGCTCTCGTGTAACAAAATGGACCCTCGTCTTTATGAGCCATCACATCTAATATCGACCATAAACCGACCCCCACGAATCTGAATAATCTTCAACGCTGGGATATTCTCAGCACGTTAGTTATAAATAACAAGACCAACGTAAAGCCGCCGCATCGTCTCTTTATATCAGAGATTGTATTCTATTCATTGTGAACAAATGTCCTGTTAGACAATTTGATAATAGCTTTGGTTCCGAAGCTAAAGAGCGTGGGCAGAACAAACATTTACTTGTTAGACAAACATAAATGTTTGTTTTGTTTATGGATGTTTTAAATGTATACGTACATATTTATTATACTCTACATACATAAAACAAGTCATTTTTACAAAAACACGACTTTATTTATGAATTGTATTTATTTATATCTAATTTAGTGATGTTTATATACTTACCAGAAGGTCCCAACCTACTACTTTTTAAAGAAATCTGGTTCATAAAATTTTCATTTTCATCACTGAAAAGTCGCAGGAAAGCAAAATACGCAATTTCGTTTACTTGGATGACATATTATTTTTTCTAATTGTTACTAAACCGATTATGATAAAATGTATTACGGGAACAACTGAACCTTCACTTAACATCAGGTGAGCTGTGGTCAAACAACTAGCCTGTCAACCATGAAAAAAAAAAAAAAACTGAAAGTACTCGGTGGTAGATCTCCTTAGCAGGAGGTCGTCTAGGTAGGTACCACCGCAGTACCACTTATTCTGCCACTAAGCAGTAGTGTATAAACATTACCGGTTTGAAGGGTACTGCAGCTAGCGAAATTACTGGGCTGTTGAGACTAACCATCGAAAGTCTCCAAAGTGATGAGCGCCAAAGCAGCGATGCCCTGGACTTTGTTTTGTTACTCAGAGTTCTGTGTATCGCTGCAATGGTCATGGGCAGGCGTTATCTCTTACCATCAGGAGAGCGTCGCGTTCGTTTCATAACTTTTAACATTAAAAAAAAGAAAAGTACATCTAACTTTTTTTTATGTAAAAAATTATGAGACGAAGGAAGACGAAAAAAATTATGTACTCTCCTGATCCTACCAAAAAAAAAATGTTTAAATCAGAATAGCCGTCTTTGAGCCGATGTACAGTCATGAAAACATATTGTGTCTAATTGAGAAGCTCCTCCCTTTTTTGAAGTCTGTTAATAAACGTAAAAAAAACTGTAGGTAGGTAATAAGAATAGCCATACCCAGTATCACAACACAACTTTTAAAACGATGTTTCAGTTTTTTTTTAATTTCAGTTTATAATACTGGCACATGCTGCAATTTCCACTTCACTGGGTTTGAGATACTGACTGACTGCTCAGTGCTCCGTGAATACTGGTCCAGCTATTTTTACTGCCATGTTTTGAAATTCCTTTTCTATAAAATAAAAGAAAAAAAAGTATATATATAAAAGAAAAAAAATAATGCACGGTGTTAGATTTTAGAGTTAAACTTTGTTCATTACTAAGATTCAAGATTCAATATTTTATTGTCGAATGTAGGTAGTTAAGATCTTATGCAATAATAAATATATTTCCATACAAACTACCTCTATAAGATTTAACTAACATTCTAAATTATTTTTTTTCTATCTCTTGTAATGAAATCGTCCTTGCAATTTCACTCTCTATAAAATTCTTGTCTAATTTTATTTAATGGCCACTTAAGAAATTCCATTTCAAAAATGTATAGGAACTCTTAAGTAGATATTGAGTAAAATCTGAAACTGTAGTTTAAGTTCTTTTTAGGGTTCCATGCCCAAAGGGTAAAACGGGGCCCTATTAGTAAGACTCCGCTGTATCTCCGCCTGTCACCTGTATCAGCCTGTATCTCATGAACCGTGATAGTTATACAGTTGACATTTTCACAAATGATGTATTTCTGTTGCCGCTATGACATTAAAAACTGAATAAAATAATTTTTAAGGGGGCTTCCATACAACAAACGTGTTTTTGTTTCCCGTTTTTATAGGTAATGGTACGGACATCTGCGTGTGCGATCGGACTCGCACTTGGCCGGTTTTTACTATTGGCGTCGTTTTATATGCAAGTGTCAAATGTTTCTATATTTTAAAGTGTTTTATAAAAATCAAGTTAAATCTAAGTCACACAAATTAAGTCATGGTCGATTAAGATCATGTTCTAGTAAAGAAGTGACGAGCGTTCATGGAGTTTTTGATGACATAGACATTTGTCACCTTGATGCTTTGCGATTTCAATGCAAATATTGCTTATCGAATTTAGTAAATTCTGGCTATACCTTAAATCAATTCGAGCTTCATTGTAAACCGTTGAATCTTAGGTACATAATATATGACACATCTCAGACAGCTCTCGAGCTATTACTTATATATTGTTTACTTAACAATAGTACCAGTGTCAAAGATCTCTAAAGTAAGGATATTTGCGTTTGTCCCAGTTTTTTTAAGGTTTTGTACCCAAAGGGTAAAACGGGACTATACTAAAAAACAGAATAAAATAAATATTGAAGGGGGCTCCCATACAACAAACGTGATTTGCCGTTCTTATAGATAATGGTACAGAACCCTTCGTACGCGAGTCCAACTGGCACTTGGCCGGTTTTTATTTTATTTAATTTTGTTTCATAGTAACATAATAGTCATGTTATATAAAATAAAGTCATACCTGCCATAAAATGTATTTTTTATACGAGTTAAATATTTTATAATTAATTTTATTTATTGTTACATCTCCCGTCTGTTCTTAGTCATCTGTTTTCCATGACAGCCCTGTTGGCTCATTGGCAGCATATCTGCCTTAAGAGCTGAAAGGCGTGGGTTCGATTCCCGCTCAGGACAAACATTTTATGTATCAACATATTATGTTTGTTCTGTGTCTGGGTGTTCTGTATGTATTAAAAGTATGCATTTACAAAAAAAAAGTATATATGTATTCTATCAGTTATCTGACTTCCATCACACAAGCTCTGCTTAGTTTGGGGCCAGATGACGCTGGGTGTAATGTCTTACAATATTTATTTATTTGTTCGTAGTAGCTTGTTCGAGATCACTTTTAGCGATAAGGCAGCCACTTGTCGCAATAGCTCAAAAAGTTATTTTGTTTTCTGAATATTTTTTATAAATGGTTTATATCTATAGAGACTTGTTCTAGTAGTACTAACTAACTAGTCTAAGTTTCTATTGAGTTTTTGTAAATACTATCGAGAATGTTCCTGTTAACCTGTCCTTGCAAAGTAGTATGAATATAAATCAATTATCAGTATATTGTATCGTAACATAGTAGGTACCGGTCCATACATCGCGTGCATTGTATTGAGATTATATCTACCGGGTATCAATAGAACACAATCATACGCGAACTATTGTGGTATTAACACGTCATACATGAGTTTAACTAGGACAATGACAGCCCCGTTGGCTCATTGGTAGTATATCTGCCTTGAGAGCTGTAGGGCGTGGGTTCGATTCCCACTCAATGCAAACATATTGTGAATAAACAAAAGTTTGTTCTGGGTCTGGGTGTTCTGTATGTATTTACTTGGTGGTAGATCTCCTTAGCAGGAGGTCATCTAGGTAGGTACCACCGCAGTACCAGATATTCTGCCGCCAAGCAGTAGTGTGTAAACATTACTGTGTTCCGGTTTGAAGGGTACTGCAGCTAGCGAAACTGCTACTGGGCTGTTGAGACTAACCATCTAAAGTCTCAAAGTAATAAGCACCAAAGCAGCGATGCCCTGGACTTTGTTTTGTTACTCAAAGTTCTGTGTATCGCTGTAATGGTCATGGACAGGCGTTATCTTACCATCAGGAGAGCGTCTCGTTCGTCTCATTATTTGTCACATAAAAAAAAAGTATGTATTTATAAAAAAAAAAAAGTATTTATGTATTCTATCAGTTATCTGACTTCCATCACACAAGCTCTGCTTAGTTTGGGGCCAGATGGCGCTGTGTGTATAGTCCTACGATATTTATTTATTTTTTATTATTTATTATAATACGATTAATAGCATAGAACAGCTTTTCCTATTTGGTGGGTAGCGACCTAGTAGTAGAATACAATACACATATCGGGGGTTTTTTAAATTTATCTTGTTAGTTCATACCGCGATCTGCACAAACTGTGGCATACTTAACCAGTACATTCCCGGAATTCGGCCACGGCAGCCCCTTCCGTTCAAAACGTCGAATTCGTCTGAATAGCCTCCGGTATTAATCTTCGGGGACGGAATTGTTAGCCACGTACTTAATTAACGAACCTCGAAACAGCTGGTGCGAGGATTCGGTTTCAGTATTCGCTCCCATTTTCGGGTTTATTCGGTTACATTCACAATTATTTTCGGGATAGTCTCACTGACCACATAAAAGTCACCACATCACTGCAGCTAGCGAAATTACTGGGCTGTTGAGACTAACCATCGAAAGTCTCAATGTAATGAGCGCCAAAGCGGTGATGCCCCGGACTATGGTTTGCTACTCAAAGTTCTGTGTATCGCTGCAATGGTCATGGACAGGCGTTATCTCTTACCATCAAGCTTGGCTTAGGTTGGGGTCAGAAGCGCTGTGTGTAATGACCTACGATATTTATTTAGTTAACTATTACTTACGAATTGCAAACATACGAGCGAGACGAAATAAACAGTAGTGCGCAAGCGGAAGTTTTGTTTATTGACATATCACATGAATTTGACTTTTGACAGCCCCGTTGGTTCATTGGCACTATATCGAGAGATGAAGGGTGTGGGTTCGATTCCCACTCAGAACTAACATTTGTGTGACTAAGATCGATGTTTGTTCTGTGTCTGGTTGTACTGTATGTATTTTTAAAAAAAAGTATTTAATTATTCTATCAGTTATATTGACTTTCATAGTATAAGCTTTGCTTAGTTAGGGGTCAGAAGCGCTGCGTGTCTTACGATATTTATTTATTTATTTAACTATGACTTACGAATTACAAATATACGATTTTTGCTCACCCAATTCTGGGTTAAATATGGTCTAAGCAACGTTTTATTTATGTACCAATATTTTGACACCCAAATAAATACATTTTGATTTTAATTTTTTTAGACGAGCAACAAGCGGAAATTTTGTTTATTGACAAGTTTTCTGAATGTGACTGGTAATAAATAATAAACAGATAGGCATTCGAAAAAAATATTACACGAATACGATTTTTAAATTTCTGATAATACCGAAATTCGGCAAAAATATACTATGGGAGCATCTCTAACCGAAACAATCGGATCGGAGCAGGGAATTGCACCAAACCGACGTAATTAGCAATGTAAATAACAAAAGCAAGGTTGAAATATTCCTTTTTGTCTAGTTTATTTGTTATCTCCAAGATTCTAGCGACACTAAATTTTATCAAACTAATTGAAACGCGAAATGTGGTTTGAATAACTGGGTTTCGTCTTTCGAGTACAAGCAATCCTAGACTGTTATCTCATTTGGTAGAATATCTGCTTCAAGAGCTGTAGGGCGTGGGGTCGATTCCCACTGGGACAAATATTTATGTGACGATACATGTGTGTTCTGTATAAGTATGTATTTACAACAACAAAAAAGTATTTATGTATAGCTTTAGCTCTTTTTTTTCATAATAGATAGGCTTGCGTTTGATCGCCATCCCACCTGATGTTAAGCGAAGATGCGGTCTGCGATTGCCTAGAAGAAACCATTTCATTTGCGACTTGAAGATACCCAGACTGTATTCATCGGGGAACACCCACTCGGGCAGCAGATTTTACTTGGTGGTAGATCTCCTTAGCAGGAGGTCGTCTAGGTAGGTACCACCGTATTACCAGTTATTCTGCCGCTAAGCAGTAGTGTGTAAACATTACTGCGTTCCGGTTTAAAGGGTACTGCAGCTAGCAAAATTACTGGGCTGTAGAGACTAACCATCGAAAGTTTCAAAGTAATGAACGCCAAAGCAGCGATACCCTGGACTGGACTTTGTTTTGTTACTCAAAGTTCTGTGTATCGCTGAAATGGTCATGGACAGGCGTTATCTTTTACCATCAGGAGAGCGTCTCGTTCGTCTCATTACTTTTTACATTAAAAAAAAAGATTCTAATGTCTCATTGTCTGGTTCCCATAGTACAGCTTTGTTTTTGGGCTAGATGGCGCTGTTTAAAAAAAATTGTAAGCGTGTGTTTTTGTCGGGCTATTTGTTTTTCTTTTACGTATCACTAGAGCAACGCGTCGATCGACGTGACTTTGCAATTAAATAAAGGTAATAAATAAACATACCTACTTACAAATTGAGAGCTACATGCTCAGGATAAGTACTATAAGTGAGTATCTGTAGATAAGTAAGACTTATACTAAGCCGAGAGGAGATCATCATTATGAACAATTTGTACTATGGATGTAATCATAAAATTAAGAAAGATACAGCTATATTCTATAAAAAAACTGTTTTTGCTTTTAACCTAATAACTGTATGGGGCAGTTGATTGTTTTTGCAATTGCAAAGTTGTGCACGTAAAAACTGTTCACAACGATGAGTTCTATTAATTTCGGCTTAGTAAACTCCAAGCTTATAATTATGTAAAACCAGTACTCGGAATGAACCGGAACGCAGTTTCGTTTCGTGAAATCACTGTTACGTTTCGTAAAAGTTTTCCTTACATGTTCGACAAAAATGCGAAAATGTGGACATTTTTAAAATAAAAAAAAAAATTTACTGATTCAGGCGTTACTTTGCGGAAGTTCATTTTGAATACTTAAGGTATATATTCTGTTTATTTCCGCATAACAGTCGTTGCAAAAAAAAGTTATTATGTTTAAATAAAAGTCGAGATTTTCACATTATTTCATTTCTGTTTAAGTAGGTACTCTTTTAACTTAATTAAAATACCTATCGGTAGGTTTTAAAGGAAATGCGTTCCAGTTCGTAAATAAATCTAATTCGACCACAGTAAAACCTTCCTTTTTTACATTGTAGGGTAAAAATTACTGTGTAAACAGTGTTACACGCGAAAAATGCCTCCGTTTCAACCAGCTTAACTAATCTTATAAGCCAGAAATAAACTGAAAATAGCTTTCATCGTCGGATCCTTCTAAAACATTGTCAGAAGTCGTTTCTCGGCATTCTGCAGCTCAAGGATAAACGAGGCCATTCCTCCAAATGAGGTGGAATTCCAGCAATCTTCCAGGATAAGAATAAGCGCGCATTTCATCATACGAGACGTTTTAAAATGTAAATGGAGTGGGCTTTATCTTCTGGCTGTTCTTGTGGCGGTTTATTATGTCTCTGTAAAACTGTTATTTAAGTTAGGTGTTACTTACCTACTATTTAAGTTAGGTGGCGGCGGCAGGTGACCGGAATACGGTATATTTTAGTCAGAAACTTATAACTTGGCAATCACACCGGCATTCTGAGGGGCTAGCACATCATGTTGCGAGATTAAGGTACGTAATTATAGAATAATGAAAGTTGGGACAGCGCAACATGATAGTAGTATATTATATTGGGAGTAAATAGAAACAGTCACTTGTCACTTTTCACCTGTCTCATCATCATCATTTCAGCCGTAGGACGTCCACTGCTGGACATAGGCCCCCCCCATTCACTTCCACAAAGACCGGTTGGAAGCGCCAGTTATATAATGGGAAACTAAAAATTTTTTTTTACTTTTTTTAATGTTTGTCAGGCTAGGTGTTTGACCACAGCTCATCTGGTGTTAAGTGACGGTGTGGTCGAAGATGGTAAACACACCTAGCCTAGAATGGAACTGACTTTCAAATGAGGCTGCCGAAACACACCGTTGGATGCTTGGCAGCAGAGATCAGTAACGAAGATGATTAAGCATCTGCCTACATTATAACTTGCTGGTGTATTTTATAAGCCTTTTAAGTAAAAGCTAACTTGACAGTTTACTAACATATTCCATTAAGACAATAGTAGACGCTACCAAATACATTCAAAGACTTAGAAGGTATTTTAAATAGAAGATACACCTAAGATGGCATGTACTTATAAAGTAAAGCTGTGTTTATTATAATCTAGTTCGTTGTTCGAGTACCCAATATTTTATTATTATTATTATTTTAAAATAGACACACAATGACATGATAGCTAAAATATGGTTTTTAAAAGTATTAAACGTTTCGTAATACGTCTTTAAATTCATTTCCTTAGTGGAAACAAATTTTAAAAGGCCGAATCCGGCCCGCGGCCTTTTTTCATGCGGCCCGCGACGCATGTTATAATCATAAAATAGTTTTGGACTTTTGGACATAAATAGTTTGAATAGTAGAATTCTTTGTCAAAACATGATCATTATTATGTAGCGATGATAGCTCAGTGGTTAGCGCGGTAGGTTCGCATGCCGAAGGGCGTGGGTTCAAACCCCAACAATGAGCTTGAGCTGCCGGTGAAGGAAAACATCGTGAGGAAACCATAGCATGGTGGTAGGGTACTTTCTAGTACTCGGCTGGCTAGCTACCACCCTCAAGTTGAAAATCTGCCGCCAAGCATCTAACAGTGTGTTCCGGCAGCCTCACTTGTGAGCCAGTTCCATTCCAGGCTAGGTGTGCTTTACCATCTTCGACCACACCTTCACTTAACATCAGGTGAGCTGTGGTCAAACAACTAGCCTGTCAACCATAAAAAAAAAAAAAAAAAATATTTGTGTCATACTGGACATAGCGACAATTGATATCGATTGTTAAAGATAAATTAACGAAGAATCAATAAACGAACAAAGAAATGATTACCCTGAATTTTTTTTACTTGAAAACTGATTTTTTTTTCTGCACCCTCCAGCTTTTTCAGTAAATTTAATTAGCCCGCAAAGGTATGTAGTTTGTATAGTCCTGATCTACATTAAAAATTGGATTACATAACTCGATAACTTACTTAAACGTGGAAACCCAAAAGACACAGCCACACACCAATTTTTCTAACGTTTTACCTGGTCGTATCTTAATTATGTTTCACTGCGAAAGAGCTGACTCAAACGGGATCCGTCATTGACGATTCGCCAAAAAAAAACAATACGTCATGACGGATTGTTCGTACAATCCGTTATGACGTATTGTTTTTTTAACGTACGTTGACATTACATACGGAAACGACCTTTTTCACGGGCTATCAAAATGTTCTAGTTGTTTTCTATTTTCGAAGTCTACTTCGTACTGCAGTAGTAAAATAACTATTCTGTCAAGTGACTCGCCGCCATCCAACGCTCCTCCCAGTCTCGGTTTTGTCTTGTATTCAAGAGTATTCTGAATTTTCAAGTCCTCTGAAGCATTTTAAATGTAAATTTTAACACAAATGTAGATTCATTAAAGGTGAGTGAAATAATTTTAAATGGGGGGGCTGCTTGTTAAGCACAATAGAATATTTTCGAAATGAAATACTGCTTTCATTTTTTTTGTATAATTTTTAGGAAATTGTAATTAAAAGTAAATGCATAGCAATAGATGTTGAAAATCAAGGCTCTCACCAGTAAATTAATTTTTGTTTCTTTTGACTTATCTTCATTCATTTTCCTTTTTACACGACTACCCAAAAAGGAGTGTAATGTTTTCAGGGTACATGTTGGTATATACGTAAGTTTTTTTATTCCACCATAGTTTTTAAACATACAAACAAATTTGGATGTATCGATAGAATTACATAATTCCAAGTAACACTAGCTATTTTTTTAATGCAGTCGTGTTTTCCGTTTCATTCAACAAAGAATAATTCTTGTTCATCCATATTTTTTATTAGACATATTATAATATTATGTATATGAAATAATTGTGTTTGTGTCAAAACGTCACGAAAATAGACGCGTATCGGAGAGAAAGTAATAATCGAAGAGGAATAAATTACACTCCAAAAAATGAAAAGATCGTGAAGTGCCTTGTAAAATAAATTTTGAACTATTTTTAACATTCAGTCCTTTAGCATTATCCAAAAATTCCATTCTAGTAGAAAAAAATATACTCAAACAAATACTATTCTTTCATAATGTACGTGGACTTTACCTAAAAAAAAGTTGGTTAAATATAGTCCAGTCAACAAGTTAAATAAAACCGGCCAAGTGCGAGTCGGACTCGCGCACGAAGTGTTCCGTACTATTATCTATAAAAACGGCAAAAATATCACGTTTCTTGTACGCGAGCTCCCTTAAATAATTATTTTATTCGTTTTTTAGTATTTGTTGTTATAGCGGCAATAGAAATACATCATCTGTTGAAATTTTAACTGTCTATCACGGTTCATGCTATACAGCCTGGTGACGGACGGACGGACAGACGGACAGCGGAGTCTTAGTAATAGGGCCCCGTTTTACCCTTTGGGTACGGAACCTTAAAAACGGCTTAATTCATGTTCCCGACTTTAAAATATGTGCAATAAATCATTCGATTCGATTTGAAATGACGGCTAGAAAAATGTATCTCGGGCATTTATTAGCACATAAAAAATTGCAAAAGTTATTTAAAAAAGATATTAAGTTTTCAATTAATTTATTGCAATTGTTATAACAACGGTTATTGCACATATTTTTAGTGCCGGGAACAAGAATTAACCCATTTTTTAACATGTTGACTGGACTATATTCCATTTAACAATGTTTTCAGATTTATAATAGCCTTTTACAAAACGATCTTGAAAAAAAGAACAGTTCCGTTCTTAGTACTTTCTCGTGCAACTAGCTAGTAGGTACTTTATGACGCACATAACTTTTCTCTTTGATACGCAATCTCAAAGGAAAGGACTTTCAGTCACTTTGCTGTACCTATAAAGTTTGATCAGTAACAAATAGAGTATTAGACGTGTCTCTTAGCAAATAATTAAATATGAAAATAGATTAATATAGATAGATAGATAGAATTCTTTCCTGTGCACACCATAAACAGAAAAAAGTACAGCGAACAAAAATTATGTTAAATTATGTAAAAAAGGAAAAGAAGAAGAAAAGAAAACATAAAAAAAAATTAAATTTAAAGAAGTAGTAGTCGTAGTTTAAATGTGATAGGTTTTTTTTAATCCCACTGCGCGCATCACTTTATTTTCTATGTTATGTATTGCCGATGATTTCAAACGGTAAAGAAAAACACAGCGAGGAAACCTACATGTCTGAGTCTCCTTAAAAAAGATCTCGAAGATGTGTGAAATCTATCAACTTGCACTAGGCCAGTGTGGTGGACTATGCCCTTACCATTCTCAGATCGTAGGATCGGAGATAATTTATTATCAAACTGATTTTATCAAACAAAATATCTCGTAAAAAAAATGCTATATTCGTATCCCATGATTAGTTCGTCTATGAATGCAATCAGCTGGTCCTTGTCAAGATTCGAGACAGAATCGATTTTATGCAATTCAAGACTCGAGATTCAGCATTCAAGTATCGAAAAGTTTTGTAGTTTCAGTGTTGTTTGAGAATAGTTTGTAGTATTAATATATAACTATACCTTAATAACTATTTTGCAGAATGGTAAAGGATCCTGGATAAAATGGTAACTTAACTTTTAACATTCTAAAAAGTGAGGTAATTTCTGGTTTATTTCACTCATAGTTTCATCCTCAGTATTGTAATGACAATAATTAATAAGCAAGTTAGAATTCCAGTAACCTAAATTAATCTATTAAACCGCTTCTAATGATTAAAAGTTGCCAAAATATTGGTTCATTATTGCCACGTGTGCTCATTAAATTTGAGGTAGTATTATTTTATCTGTCATCTACACTAGGAGGAAAGATTTAGATTTTTGTATGTTTTAACGAATAAACTCAAAAACCGACCGATTTCAAAAATTCTTTCACCGTTGGGAAGGTACACAATCTCCTGGTGACGTACGACTTCTTTTCATCCCTGTATTCTTTTTTTTTTTTTTTTTTGTATTGAATAGGTTCGCGCTTGACCACATCCTGCCTGATGTGAAGCATCGATGCGGTCTAAGATGGAACACGCTTACCTAGAAGGAACCTGTTTACTCTTGATTTGAAGACACTCATATTGTACCTTTCGGGAAACACAGACTCCGGCAAAGAGTTCCACATCCCAGGAACGGGAACTACGCGGGTGAAACCGCGAGGCATCCGCTGTATATATATTCTAACAGATAACAAATAACACAAAACACAACAAAATGCAAAAGTAATTTTTGCAACAAAGTTTGGTTACATCAGTTACATGCCATCTTTTGTGAATATGTCATTTTGTACTTGAGCAACGGGAAATTTATCTTTTACAAATTTTCCTTTGACTACTTTATTACATACAAGCATTTTCTACAAAGAAACACTTGGGAAATTTCGCGTATGCAAGTTATGTTCTTCTTCCCTCCCAGCGTA
Source organism: Biston betularia (assembly GCA_905404145.2). Taxonomy (NCBI): domain Eukaryota; kingdom Metazoa; phylum Arthropoda; class Insecta; order Lepidoptera; family Geometridae; genus Biston; species Biston betularia. The sequence continues at coordinate 2,573,713 of FR989883.1, forward strand.
TCTTGTTTTAAACACAAAGACATTGCCACTTTGCCATTTGGGCGCACTTTTTAATATTTAAACATTTGGTCGCAGCTGATGTGACAATAAACTGGAGATTGCAGTAGCTAAGTTTTATACCTACTTCCAAACTGCTAGCAGCTCTAAAAATTGACACTTTTGCATTGACAATGTTCCGAAAACTCGAACAAAATGGTCTGATTCCACTTTCATCATACGATCCGCTGTGCAGTGGAATTTGCTGCCCAAGTGGGATTTATAGTTACAATCTGAGTTACAATTTCGAGTCGCGAGTGAATTTAGTTCTTCTAGGCAAGCGTGCTCCATCGTAGACCGCATAAGCATCTACACATTTTTCGGTTGGTAGATAAGATACTGTTATATCTGAACTTTTTTTTTGTCATTTTATTCCGTCCCATAAAATATTTTACATCTCCCGAAGAATTTCTTAGCACTAACGTTTTATAAGGCATTTTACGGGTCTACAGCGGATGCTACATAAAGCGTTCGTTACTTTCCGATATTTTCTGGGAATATTTCGTTAAGTAATTTTTTTGCAATTACATAAACATCAGGTCATGTACTAATTTATAAATTCCGCATAAACTTAGTTGTTTGCAATGTTACTAATTTTTTTTAATATATTAACTAACCTCTAAAGACTTCTCTTATACGATTAGCATTTCTGTGATGCGTTTATACAAAATACAAAATTATGTGTTTCTTAATAAAAGGAATTATAGTTATAATTTAAGTGTTAAATGTCTCCTATATCTTTTTAAGTATGAACTTCTGTGGTTCAAGATTTCTGTGGTTATGGTTCCCCCATAGCTATCACATTATATTGTATATATATAATTATACATTGTAATTTATTTTCTTGATATACTTTGTAATCAAAAGGTATTGTGTCTGGGTGTTCTGTACGTATTATAAATATGTATTTGCAACAAAAAAAGTTTAGAAGTATTTACTACTACTTACTACTAAGTAGTACTTTTTATTAGTTATCCGATTCCCATAGTGCATACAAGCTTTGCTTAGTTTGAGGCTAGATGGTTTTGAGAGAAATGCCCAATGATATTTATTTCTAGGGTTCAGTACCCAAAGGGTAAAACGGGACCCTATTACTAAGACTCCGCTGTCCGTTTGTCTGCCCGTCTGTCACCTGGCTGTATCACATGAACCGTGGCAGTTAGACAGTTGAAATTTTCACAGATGTTGTATTCCTGTTGCCGCTATAACAACAATACTAAAAAACAGAATAAAATAAATGTTTACGGGTTCCATAAGAATCCCATACAACTAATAAGATTTTTTTTGACGTTTTTATAGTTAAGTACCTAATAGTTAAGTTAACCCTTCGTGCGCGAGTCCGACTCGCACTCGTTTTTTTGACTAGATTCCTACTTAATTTTTCTAACAAAACTCACAAACTGAAATCTACCCTAACGACAGGCGCCTGCCTTTTTTACTCACTCAAATTAAGGGGTAGGTAGGAGTGTGAAATTGCTGGGCAAATTGTTTTGTGTCACCCACAGTCTCATATTGCGTTTTTTTAATCGTGCATAAGAGGGCGCAGAACCCCTTAAATGGATGTAAACAAAGGCCCGAGGAAAGTGGGTGCCAAGTTTTCATTATTTTGTAAATTTAATGGAAAGGCAAAGAATGCTTGTTTATGCAATTATTGCACAATTTGCACAATATATATATCCTCCTTCTTTTTAACTTTTGTTTACTTTATTTGCACAGGTAGGGTTTTATTCACGTTTTTTAATTAGATTTCTAAAATAATTCCACAAAAATTGTTCTAGAATAGAACTAAAGATTTGCAATGGTGAAACAAAATATGACAAATCAAATAGTATTTTTTTACAAAAAAATGACTCCTTGCCACTAAGCCCAAACACGGCTTGGTTTTGGTAATTTTGTTTTAACAATCTAACTATTGAACAGATTTTAATGGAATTTCTAAAAAATCAATCTTAAAGTATCAAATATATTTTTTTCCAAATCCGAAGTTCTGTGGTTTCAAAAAATACAATCAAATTTAGAAACTCCTCCTTTTTTTGAAGTCGATTGAAAAAAGGTATGATTTAAATTAAAAAAAAAAACACTGACACAAGTAACGGTACACCAAATTTTAATTTATTGGAAAGGTATTCACATCCATTCATCAATTAGAAAAGAGCTGGTAATCTTCAAACAGCTAAACACATTTTGGAATCATAGGTAAGGTCACTCGTGCTCAATTCACCAATTAAACAAACAAAAAACAAAATTGAAATCGGTTCAGCCGCTTGAGAGCTACAATTCCACAGATAAACTTAAAACATCTCAAGTTTGCGCCGAGGGTTAAAAATAATTAAAAATGAACGAATGCCCACTAAACAATGAACTCAAATGACAGCCCTGTTGGTTCATTGGTAGTACCCATGTCTGCTCCAAGAGCTGAAGGGCGTGGGTTCAGATCCCCACCCAGGACAAGCATTTTGTGATATAAACAAAAGTTTGTTCTGTGTCTGGGTGTATGTATTATAAGTATGACTGTATTTACAAAAAGTATTATATCTGTCTTCCATAACACAAGCTTTGCTTAGTTTGAGGTCAGATGATGCTGTGTGTATTGTCCTATGATATTTATTTATTTAAATGCTGAATATGAAGTGTTTTTTTCTTGGGTCTGCTTTTGGGGATACATGTGAGATAAAGGAGTTAAATTGAAGTCAAGGCGTAAACTAGAGAGGAAGAAAGCCGTAAGCATTAGATAGAATCTAATAATTCTCTATTCTCTTTCGTTGGCAAGACCTGTCAGTTGATTTGACACACACTGGCAAGCCAAAAGTTACGTGATCGCAATATTATCGGGAAATACAATAATGCCGCAACAAAACGAATATGAGAACAACGTAATCGAATGATACATTTGTATCGGAACCAGGCTTGTCCGCAATACGGACTCCCGAAGTAGATCAACCGTTAATTCGGGATATTGTTAGTGGCAAAACTGCTTTGAAGGTCGTGGCTGACTTGTGCCATTTCAATGCGATATATCGTGTTACTGAAGGGTTAAATTTTATTCTGTTTTTTAGTATTTGTTGTTATAGCGGCAACAGAAATATATCATCTGTGAACATTTCAACTGTGTAACTATCACGGTTCATGAGATACAGCCTGGTGACAGACGGACAGCGGAGTCTTAGTAATAGGGTCCCGTTTTACCCTTTGGGTACGGAACCCTAAAAACAGTAATTGTGTCGTTCAATGGAACTGAATTACACCTATACTAGTAATGAAACTGTGCTACAGGCGCCAGAGTCCTCCATTATTATGAATATACATTTCTGACATGAGCATATATTTATAAAATACGTTTTACCCGCGTAGTTCCCGTTCCCGTGAGAATACAGGCGTAAAAGTAGCCTATGTCACCCGGAGAAAGTGTAGCTTCCCAACGGTGAATCGAACCAGTAGTTTCGGAGCATATTCAATACAAACAAACAGTCACAAAACAACCTATTTTGTAACTGGTTGTCTCTATTTGTTGTTATTTTTGTTGTGTTCTGTTACAAAATAAATTGTTTTTTTTTTCTTTCAATCAAATATTTCCTCTTTATAATTGTCTAGTAAGATGATTTCTATTTGTTTTTGATTTGCCTTCACAATGTATTACATTAATTATGCATGCAAAGTAAAATATAAAAGCAAACAGAGAACAGTGATAACGGATGTCACATTTCTGTATACATCCATTGTATTCAAACCCTACACAACAAGATCGTCCAAAAAGCCTCAAAACAATACATTAGAGTCAGTTACGATAAATGAAAACTTGCTACCGCGGTAACGGAATAAGAAACAGCCCAACCGTGGCTAACCCAGCTTTTCGAATGTTCCTGAATAAATTTATCTCTACGTCAAATTTCAAAGGGCTCACCCTTTTCCTCTACAGAACTGAGTTATATAAACACACACACCTGTTGAGAACGTTTTTCAATAAACCACACCTACATACACATATATACACAGATCTTTTACTTATTTTTTTTTTATAGCTGACAGGCTTGGTGTTTGACCACAGCTCACCTGATGTTAAGTAACAGTGTGGTCGAAGATGGTAAATCACACCTAGCCTGGAATGAAACTGGCTCTCAAGTGAGGCTGCCGGAACACACCGTGAGATGCTTGGTGGCAGATTTTCAACTTGAGAGTTGTAGCTAGCCAGCCGAGTACTTATTAAAAAGTACCCTACCACCATGCTATAGTTTCCTCACGATGTTTTCCTTCACCGGCAGCTCAAGCTCATTCTTGGGGTTTGGACCCACGCCTTTTAGCATGCGAACCGACCGCGCTAACCACAGAGCTATCATCGCTACAACTTCACTTATTTACTTTACGTATTTGCTTACATACATAAGTCTGCACGTTGGCATTATTATATAAAACGTATGGAAATGCTAGGTTACGTTTAATCATTGCCTTTTCACCCCAGGAAGGTTGAAAAGAGCTGTAAATAATTAACACGAACCGGAAATATCCGATTGCGTACCTGTATTTATATCAGAATGCTGTAAATGAATATTAAAAACGGATTTCCTGTGAAAAGCGTTCCCTATTATTTATTTTTTTAACGTATTATTGAATAGCTGATGATCAGATGGCGCTGTGTGTAATGTCTTGCGATATTTATTTATTTAAGTGAGGTAACGCACCTTTAAATGCTTGGCGACAGCTCTTTACTTGGCGTGGTAGCTAGCCAGCCGAGTACTAGAAAGTTCCCTACCGTCATGCCATAGTTTCATTTACCGGCAGCTCAGGCTCATTGTTGGGGTTTGAACCCATGCCCTTTGGCGTGAAAACCGACCGCGCTAACTAAGCAAAGTTTATACAATGGAACTCAGATAACCGATATAATACTTAAATACTTTTTTTTTGTGAATACATACTTATAACACATACAGAACACCCAGACCTAGAACAAACATTTTATTTATACCGCAACATGTTTGTCCTGGGTGGGAATCGAACCCACAGCTCTTATAGCAGCTATACTACCAATGAACAAACAGGGCTGTCAACTTGAGAACCATTTCCATTCCAGGCTAGGTGTGTTCAGCATCTTAGACCATACTGTTATTTAAACAGTCTAAACCATAAAAAATAAGCTTAGTTATTCATTTCATTTCCTATAGTGAAACGGATCATCGGGTGTAATTTTCACATTTCTATCTCAACGTACTTTCCCCCTGTTCCCTTAACAAGGTAAGTAAATTAAGCAAACAGTACTTTTACCATATTTTGCTAACTCATTTACAATTCTGATGTCCAAATGAAACGGAACGCAAAATAAGTTATTAATGGCGCTTAGGCCCATCCATTTTGCACTAATGATGATAAATTAACATTGCTCTTATTTAAGAATGTCGAAAGAACATTTTTCGCTCTCTTTATTGAGAGGTTACATAAAATATTATTTATTTTCTTTTTTATGCTTTTTTTTCTTTGGTTTTGGCGTCGCGTTTTCACATTTGCCAGTGTCAAGTATTTATATATTTTCAGGTTTCAAAAGTTAAATAAGTGTCCTCGTAGCTAAAGTTATAGTCAAAGTCCAGTCTAGGTCAAGTACAGTCCATGTCAGTCATGCTTTAGTAAAGTAGTGGTGACTTTACTATAAAGCTTCGATGGAGTTTTGGAAGCACCACGAAAAGTCATGTTTCACCACATTATATCATTTTCCCACACTCACGCTTGTAATTCGGCACTTTATGAATAAAACACCACCATTTTTCTTTTTTTTATGCTTAGTATGTACGCACATAACTTTTTATAGAATAAAGATTTGTTTATTTTTTTAATAAATTGTGGTGTTTTTTGTATTTTCAGTAATTGTTTAGTGATGAGCGAAGAATTTCGTTATTATTTATAATGTACTAACGACCCGCCCCGGCTTCGCACAGGTGCAATGTAGATACTAATGTAGTGCATATGCGTGTACAATACATGTTAACCTTCCTCTTGAATCACTCTGTCTATTGATGGAAACCGCATTAAAATCCGTTGCGTAGTTGAAAATAATTACATTATACATAATTAAAATAAAAAAAGCAATATTAAAAATTTTGAAAACCCCACAACGGTTAAAAAGTAATTGTCACCTATTTAAGATAATGCACCAATGAAACCCGAACCCATAACTGAAAACTGCATCAAAATCGGACTCGTAGTTTTGGAGACAAATGACAACTGGTATTTGCACAAACAAATATCCTCTCACCCCAAACGCATATTACCGTCTCCATTCCGTCGTGGGTAAAAAGAACAGATGAAATGTTACCAAGTAAATAAGGAAAGACAAGGCCCTACATTTTTTGCTTTTTTACACACACACAAACGCATCAAGGTCTTACAACATGACAAGATTGCATTGTAAGATTCTATAGCGATGATAACTCAATGGAAACGCGGTCAGTTCACACGCCTAAGACCGTAGATTGAAATCCCAAGCTTGAGCTGCCGGTGAAGGAAAACATCGTGAGGAAACGATAACGTTATGGTAGGATACCTACTTTATAGCACTCGGCTGACTGGTTATCCTTGAGTTGAAAATCAGCCGCCAAGCTCCTAACGATTATGTAATTATTTTTTTAAGTGAAAAAAAATCATCTACACTAATTGTAAAGAGGAAAGATTTGATTTCTTGATTTTTTGTTTGTTTGTAGGCTCCGAAACTACTGGACCGATCCGAATAATTCATTCATCATTAGAATGCTACATTATTACTGCGTAACATAGGCTATATTGTGTCGAGTTTTGTTTACCCGTGCGAAGCCGGTACGAGACGCTAGTATAATTTAAAACTGTATTTTTAGATACAAATAAGTTTCTTCAAAAGCTATTTTTATGGTACAACCTAATGCCATAAATTAGTTATTCTAAGCATCAGTTTTTTCAACCTTTTCAGTTATTCTAGCCGGTCCTTTGATATCATTTTCCGACGAGACGCTAGTATAATTTTAAACTGTATTTTTAGATACAAATAAATTTCTTCAAAAGCTATTTTCATGGTACAACCTAACGCCATAAATTAGTTATTCTAAGCATCAGTTTTTTCAACCTTTTCAGTTATTCTACCCGGTCCTTTGATATCATTTTCCTAACCATTTATTCCCGTCGCTAGTCTAGACCACCGACCACCTATGTCACGTCAAACACTCAATAGCTCTACCCTTTATTCATTAGTAAGTTAGGACAGCGATACACTACAGACAATAGTTTAAAATGCATTTTTTTATTGTCTTTTTATATTGCTATCATAAAACAAACTAAAAAGTTTAAAACGTGTAACCTGACTCACTATGGTAAACATAACTAAAATTGCTTTACGCTTTCTTTAGTTTTACATACATAATTATAATATACACACTCCATAATAATATACAACTACATAAATAAATATCGTAGGACATTACACACCATCTGACCCCAAACTAAGCAAAGCATGTAAGTACTACGGATGTCAGATAACTGATAGATTACTTAAACACTTATTTTTTTTCGTAAATACATACTTATAATAAATACAGAACACCCAGACACAGAATAAACATTTGCTTGTACCATAAAATGCTTCTCCTGGGTGGAAATCGAACCTGCGCCCTTCAGATTTTGGAGCAGACATACTACCAATGGTCTAACAGGGCTGCCGTATGTAAAACAATTGGATTATAGTAACTTAAATTATAGAATTAGAAAAAAAAGTCAGCGTACTGAGAAAGACTGGACCGATTTAGCTGATTCTTTTTACAATGATCGTGATACTTAGTGGATCAAAAATATAACTAACGGTGACAATCAAAGGGGAAAAATGTAAGGGAAGGGAACGACTCACGCTTCTCGTCGGTATTAAACTCCTGGAGCTCCCTGAGCGTCCACTTCACCAAGCACTGAACGTCTCCACAATAACAAACAGTTCTCTGATATAATCAGGTTCACAAAAGCCTCGAAAGTCCGGTAATATTGTAAAAACTTGGAAGCACCACCGGCTAGCGGCCATTGGTATTAGACCACGTATATCGACTCCGTTGCACTTCCGCAACGATGCGTAGATGAGTCGTCATGTGACAAGGACATAGAGATGGGATATTGGTAAGATGGAAGGAAATAGTTGTAATTGTCGCCACTTTACCTGTTATACGTAAACATTCTATTGAAGAAGTTTAGCGTAAACACTTAGAATGCAATATATGCGAGAGCAAAGGCCGAGCGCTACCGCACCGGGTACGGAATACCCGACAAGCAGCTGGTTGCAAACACTGTTTTATAGAAAAATGTAATTCTCCCTTGAAGCAATGTATAGTAAGTAGGCTACAGCTGACTTTTTTACGCGATCTAAGGTCGATCGTAAATAATGATGCATACAAAAGCTCCTTTTGGCTTAGCTGCCACCATTTCACGTAACCCTGTAAAATCGTGTATCGGAATTCGGATCAGATTGGATCGGCTTTGCTTTTACAAATTGTCCTTTCGCTAAGCGACGGCCTCTTTCCATTCTGACAAGAATAAGCATACTTCACTGCTCCGGCCAAATGCAGGTCGTAACACTGAAATATGAAATCCTGTACCAATTTCAATTTTGATAAATATCTATTTTTAATTTAAACGTACGTACGCTGAGTGGCGTGTCTTGGGAGAGGCCTATGTCCAGCAGTGGACTAATATAGGCTGATGATGATGATGATGATGATGATGAATCTTATGTAGCGATGATAGCTCAGTGGTTAGCGCGGTTGGTTCGCATGCCGAAGGGCATGGGTTCAAACCCCAACAATGAGCTTGAGCTGCCGGTGAAGGAAAACATCGTGAGGAAACCATAGCATGGGGGTAGGGTACTTTCTAGTACTCGGCTGGCTAGCTACCACCCTCAAGTTGAAAATCTGCCGCCAAGCATCTAACGGTGTGTTCCGGCAGCCTCACTTGAGAGCCAGTTCCATTCCAGGCTAGGTGTGCTTTACCATCTTCGACCACACCTTCACTTAACATCAGGTGAGCTGTGGTCAAACAACTAGCCTGTCAACCATTAAAAAAAAAATAAAAAAAATCTAAACGTAATAAGACGAACACAACGCTCTCCTTATAAATATATAATGTATGTTCCAGGTATACATTTAGTTTATTTCTGCTTAATAGTCATTTCAGTTACAAAAGTGATGAGGATTTATATTTAACTAACTAGACAACAAATTAAAAATTAAAAACTTATCCGAAATTTAATATTCAAAACTAAAATTTGACATATTTGGCTGAAAAACTAAAAGAAATTAAACAAAAAATTAATTGAAATTAAATGACCACAAGTCTTTGTATCCTCTTCTCGCTGCAGTAACCACTCGCCACTTGTTTTAACTGAAATGACTGTAATCGGAAATAAACTAAATATGGTATATATTTAGTCATTGAACACTCAAAATGAACTTCCGCAAAGTAACGCCTGAATCAATCATTTCTTATGTCTTATAAAAACGTGAGATTCGTACATCGCGAAAGTTTTAAAATTACATTAACAAAAATAAGTCCAGGGTATTGCTGTCTCGGTGCTTATTGCTTTGTATCAGTAGCATTGTAAATTCGCTAGCTGCAATACCCTTCAAACCGGAACACTGTATTGCTCACACACTGCTTAACGCGAGAATGTCTGATATTACGGTGGTACCTACATAGATGAGATAGTATACTACACCTTGCTAAGGAGATCTGCCACCTTATCTATCTATCTATACTATTATAAAGGGGAAAGATTTGATTGTTTGATTGTTTGTCTTCAATGGGCTCCAAAACTACTGGACCGACAGCCCTGTTGGCTCATTGGTAGCATATCTGCCTTGAGAGCTGAAGGGCGTGGGTTCGATTCCCGCTCAGGACAAACATTTTATCTATCAACAAATGTTTGTTCTGTGTCTGGGTGTTCTGTATGTATTATAAGAAAAAAAAAGTCTATATGTAGCTATCTAAGCAGAGCTTGTGTGATGGAAGTCAGATAACTGACTTCCATCACACAAGCTCTGCTTAGTTTGAAGTCAGATGGCGCTGTGTGTAATGTCCTACGATATTTATTTATTTATTTAATAATTCTTTCATTATTAGAATACTACATTATCCGTGGCGGACATAGGCTATAATTTATTTAAAAAACAATTAAGGATCCGTATTGAAAATTCAATAATGTAACCCAAGCTATAAAAAAATTGAAAAACCCGTACTTAGCATGCGCAGCAAAAACTTTTGATAATAGAACAAAGTGACGTTTTATAGAGCAAATCAAAAAAGTCCGCAATATCATAATTATGTCTAAATGTTAAAGTTGTCATCTACCTACATCTACACTAACTATAAAGAGGGAAGATTTGATTTTTATTTGTTTGTATTGAATAGGCTCTGAAACTGTTGGAGCGATCTGAATAATTCTTTCATCATTAGAATGCTACATTATTACTGAGTGGCATAGGCTGCTAGTAAACAATATTTTCAATCACTGGGCATACACAGAAGTACAACCTTAGCTTTAGCGCCAGCCGTCTGTAGGTCATAACTCAGTAGCTGGAACGTGGTTCTAACTTACACCACTAACTTTTTGTTACTGTCTGGAAGTTCAGAACATTTATCAATTGGTTCCCGAATGCTTTCACTGAGAAACAAGAGAGAAAACTAAGTAGTATTAGATACAGATGCCAAAGTTTTTCTATTTACATATTTTATATTTATATTGAGTTAGCTACATAGCATTTAATTTTTCACTGCCCTATTGGCTCATCACATATTTTATTATTCTTAGCCCATGAGACAAATCCTTGGCAACATGTGTATGGCCTCCTGCGATACAAGCCTTAGCTTAGTGCAGGGACCGCTGTAAATGTTGTATTTGTATATGCACTATGGTTAATAAAGTTTATTATTATTTATTATTAATATCATTTGGTAGTGCATCTGCTCCAAGAGTTGAAGGGCGTGGGTTCGGTTCCCACCCAGGACAAGCATTTTTTTTTAATGTAAAAAGTAATGAGACGAACGAGACGCTCTCCTGGTGGTAAGAGATAACGCCTGTCCATGACCATTGCAGCGATACACAGAACTTTAAGTAACAAAACAAAGTCCAGGGCATCACTGCTTTGGCGCTCATCACTTTGAGACTTTCGATGGTTAGTCTCAACAGCCCAGTAACTTTACTAGCTGCAGTACCCTTCGAACCGGAACACAGTAATGTTTACACACTACTGCTTCGCGGCAGAATAACTGGTCTAACTCCTGCTAAGGAGATCTACCACTAAGTAATTTTGTTATATAAACAAATGTTTGTTCTGTGTCTGGGTGTACTGTTTGTAATATAGGTATGTATTTACAAAAAAAAAGTGTTTAAGTATCCTATCAGTTAGATGACTTCCATAGTACAAGCTTTGCTTAGTTTGGGGTCAGATGGCGCTGTGTTTAATGTCCTGATATATGATATATTTAATGGCTTTGTAAAGCGAAAAAAAAATTCAAGCCCAATAAAAAAGCACAGTGGAAAAATAGAATGAATTTATGGTAAATAGCTTGTCAAAAATCACAATTCTTACATGAAAAGTTTGCCATCCCTCACGTCTCGTCGGGAGATATTAAAAATATCATTAAAATGTAATATCGAAATAAAAATGCGAGAGCTTCAAGTTTTGTGCTCGCGTACACTCAAAAGAAAAAGTGGTTGCGCATTAAAAAAATCAATTCTTTTAAAAACACAGTCTTTGAAAAGATACTCAGAAATGTAATTCCTTTAATCTACCTACCCAATGTAAAATTTTCCAAAAACCCGTAGCTTAAAACCTTTTTACTAGTCGTATTGTTAGAATAAAAATAAAATCTCTCTTTCGTAACGTAGGTATTTGTCTAGGCACTCATTTTCTTTATTATTTAAAAGTAACAACCTTAATACCTTAATTAAGAGAATAAAAAACACCAATGGCAACTAATTAAATATATATTTTTAGTAAGATTAATCGCCTGTATCACTTGAGGTGATAAAATAATTCTAAGGATGCTCCATACATCCTAATAGGTAGGTATGTTCATTTGTTCAGGCATTTAGAAGTTATGGCGGAACAAAGAATTTAAAACAATGAAAAATGGATGCGACTAACGTCAAGTGGCATCCATTTTTCATACATTTGTTATCGAAAACTTGATAAAAAAAAATGTCATGCTATAACCCCTGTTATTGAAAAGTTGAACTACTTTGTTCGATCGGACTAACAACGAAACTACTGCGACTACATATTCATCTAATGAGAAAAATAGTTTTGTTTTAAGTGAAAACTTCTTTAGCCGTATTGATTGATTTTTTTGGATATTGACGTCACCGACATGCTAATGTGTCGTGTTGCACAATTATTCCAAAGTTTTATGTTTTCACTTTTGTCGAGCCGCCATGACTGCATATTTTTTTTATCCACGATGGAACGAAGACGGTATGTATGCGTTTGGGGTGAGAGGAAGTTTGTTTGTGCAAATCTATGTTGCCATTTTTTGTTACAAAAAGGTTTTTGCATTTGACTGCCATCTCGCGTGAATATGCAGTCTACGATGCAGCACACTTGCCTAGAAAAGGAGTTTTGGCGGGAACGCGGGAAGAGTCGTGTCGCTCAGTTGTATTTTTTTCCAAAACTAGTGTTTTGTCGAGTGTTTATGCATAAAAATGGTGGTGTTCATAAAGTGCCGAATTACAAGCGCGAGTGTGGGAAAATGATATATAATGTGGTGAAACATGACTTTTCGTGTTGCTTCCAAAACTCCATCGAAGCTTTATAGTAAAGTCGCCACTACTTTACTAAAGCATGACTGGACTTGACTGACACGGACTGGACTTGACTTAAACTGGACTTTGATCATAATTATAGCTAAGAGACAGCAGAAATAGCACTTAAGACAAGGCAGAAGAAGAAATCGATTCGCTCGCGACTGAAGGCACACAGATTGTATCTATCAGGGAACACTTACTCGGGCAGCAAATTCCATTACAAGTCATACTTATCAGATTAAACACTTTTGGACCTGCCAGTGCTGTGTAAAGATATTAAAAATGCGACCTCATCGAGTCCCTGCACCAGTCACGGTATGCAAACCAGACGCCCCTAGCGGTAGCCTGTGGTATAATCTCCGCCAAACTTTTTGACTGTTCTGTCAGTTTAGGGGCTTACGGTCTAAGAGTTGGTTTCGGGTCAACGGGCGTACAAATGGAGCGAAAAAACAGATAATTACGATTTTAGATTCGAAAGGGTATTGTCTCTTTGTTTATTTATTTAATAAAGTGGTCGTCCATTAATCACGTGACGTTTTTTAACAACTTTTTAACCATTATCCCCCTGGTGATAATTATATGGTTAGGTTTTAGACTAAATAAATCACGTGAATTTTTCGCCATTAAGTAAATTGAAATTTTCAAAACATTATCTTTAAATATAGGTACAATATGATTAATTTACGGAAAATTAAGCATCGTGATAGAAATGTTCAGACGTTTCAACGTTTAAAAACATTAAGCGAATTTGTGCGTTCAACGAAAAATAAATATTATTCGGAAAATATACACTTGTCATTAAATTCAGAGGGGTCAAAATAATGGCACGAACTTTACTTTTTACTAGGATTATCACAGTTATTACGTGAATTACTAAGTGTTTGCTACGGGTGTTGGAGGGAACGCGGAATAATGTGTTCTCTTCGTTGTAAATTTAAATTTAAAATACTTATTTTTATGATTGACTAGCAAATATTTCTGAGTACAGCTTACCTAATAGAATTAAATTAAAATACCTAAAGACGAACACGCAAATCACCAAATACACTCAGATGACAGCACCACTTTCATTAAACTTTCTTTTTTTTAAGGTTTTTTTGTATTTGTTACAGAAAATGTCCTAAACAATATAAATATCACTGTTTCGACTCTTCTTACAAATTTACATTTAAAATGCGTGTGTGTGTATATGTATGTAATTATACGTGTGACCGTGTGTAATTGTGTGTAAAACAGCTAGGTAGGTACTAAGTACGTAATTAGTTTTTTGGCGGTAACGCGGAAATTGTCGTGTCGCTCCGTTGTATTTTTTGTCCGAACTAGTGTTTTGTCGAGTTTATGCATAAAAATGGTGGTGTTTTTTTCATTTCATAATTCATAAAGTGCCGAATTACAAGCGCGAGTGTGGGAAAATGATATAACGTGGTGAAACATGACTTTTCGTGTTGCTTCCAAAACTCCATCGAAGCTTTATTGTAAAGTCGCCACTACTGTAGGTACTAGAGCATGACTGGACTTAACTGACACGGACATGAAAAAAAAACAGCAACCATTGAGTTATGGCGGGAACGCGGAAAGAGTCGTCTCGTTGTATTTTTCCCCAAAACTAGTGTTTTTTCGAGTGTTTATGCCACTACTTTACTAAAACATGCCCGGACTTGACTGACATTGACTGTACTTGACCAAGACTAGACTTTGACTATAACTAAAGCTACGAGGCAACTTATGACACTAGCAAATGCTCAAATTGCGACGCCAAAACCAAAGAAGAAAAAGTACGCAATTGTACAACTTCTTATCTAGTTAAATATAACACAGGTGAAATCGTAGGCAAATCTACTGAATACATTTAAAAGCTTAACAGTACCCATTGAAATCACAGATCATCCTATTTAAATAAAGGGTGATTAAATTTCGAAATAGCTGGTCAGTTCCAAATTGAAAACAGATCAAGGGATGGAATGGATTAAAAGGGTTGAAAGGGGATTTATTTTTCATTTTTTTAAAGCTTCGCGGCCGCTTGGAAATCAATCTTCGTTCCGAGTGAACTCACACTGAATTTAAATTTTTTGACAATTATTTGATTTTGTGACATATTTTATATCAACCACAAAATACAGTTCAAATTAGTTTAAGATTAAAAAAAGAGCTTCGATGTTTTTTTTATGGTTGACTGATAGGTGTTTGACCACAGCTCACCTGATGTTAAGTGAAAGTGTGGTCGAAGATGGTAAAACACACCTAGCCTGGAATGGAACTGGCTCTCAAGTGAGGCTGCCGGAACACTCCGTTAGATGCTTGGCGACAGATTTTGAACTTGATGGTGGTAGCTAGCCAGCCAAGTACTAGAAAGTACCCTACCACTATGCTATGGTTTCCTCACGATGTTTTCCTTCACCGGCAGCTTAAGCTCATTGTTGGGGTTTGAACCCATGCTCTTCGGCATACGAACCGACCGCGCTAACCATTGAGCTATCAACGTTACATATAATACGCATAAAAGGTTAAATTAATGGTTTATGTTGATTTTGAGTTTTTTTTTGTATGTACTTAAAAGTTAAAAAAATCTTTTACTGAAAATATAACGAAAATTAAAATAAAAAAACAAATACATGTAAAAAAAATATTCGAAAAATTTGCCTTTAACGCTATTAGTACTTAATGTAGGCAATATTTTAATTTTGAAAACTCACTACTGAGACAATCTAAAATTAGCAAATGCACCTAAAATATCCGCAAAAAAATGCTACTAGCCAATTTCTTATACAAAGTAAATAATAACACTCACCTCCACAAGTCTCCCGGAAATCAGGACAACAGTCTCCAAGTTTCAAGCACGCGTGGTCACAGTAGCAAGGCTTATCCGGCAAGTCGTCCAAAATGGCGTTGGAGTGCACTTTCTGGACAACACAGGAACTATCCCTCCCGGGACAGCAGAGGTTCGCGTCCCTACAATAATTCGCACCGCAATTCCCCGCCAAGCACAACGCACTAGCTAACACCCAAAACCTTATCATCTTGACTTTTTGATTAAAAATAACTAACTGTCAAGGGCGATAAAAAAGGATCTGTCAAAACTTTTTCTAATAAGCTGGCCGTAATCTCTTTTTAATATTTCAAAAATGAAATCTTTTGCACGGGGCTGTCACGTCATTCCGAATTCGAATTCTTGTTCTGAAACAAACGAGAAATAGGTTGATTAAAGTCGTGTCCGGTTTCCTTTTTTTTTAAAATACCTGACAGGTTTTAAATTTGCCATGTCCAAGAAGGTCCGTAACATATTTTTGTATAGATAAAACGAGTATGGTAGAACTTTTTTCACAAGATGCCTGTGAATCTACTAATTTTGTTCATTATACAAACGCCAAGTAGTAGTGTGCAAACATAACTAGTTTTATGATTGAAGGGTAATGCTAGTAACATGATTGAGAATAATAAAATTTACATACATAAAGAGATGATCGAGTTGGCAATAATTGTACTGATTAAGTTAAAATTTCTGCAAATTGTAATAGAAAAGCGCAATTTGTACTTTATCATTTTTTTACTTAGTTTTATGCCAAAATTTAAAAAGAAACGGACGCAAAACACACTTGCCTCCTGTGAGGTTTGAACTCACGACCCCTGGTTTACGAGACCAGTGCTCTACCACTGAGCTAAAGAGGCTCTTGACTGGCAAGTCAAAATATAGCGTTTTGTTCTTACAACAAATTACCTTTTGAAATATGATATTAGTCATAAGTTTTTTTAACTTCATGATTTCGTACGTAATCCATATACAGTAAACAAATCGTAAAAAAAAGAGCGCAAATTCCATAAGTACACTCAGGGTTCCGTACTATTTAATAATGAAATACTGTATAACATATAAAGTATTGCTTAAAATAAAAATATGAACTACATTAAAAAAAATACTTTTTTATGTTTTTTTTAATATTTTTAATTCAAGCTAAGTTCGCGTTTAACCATACTCTGCCTGATGTTAAGCAGTAGTGTGGTGTGTAAAAGCAAAGAGACGAACGATACGCTCTACTGATGGTAAGAGAAAACGCCTATACATGACCATTGCAGCGATACACAGAACTTTGAGTAACAAAACAAAGTCCAGGGCATCACTGCTTTGGCGCTCATAACTTTGAGACTTTCAATGGTTAGTCTCAACAGCTCTGTAATTTCGCTAGCTGCAGAGTACCCTTCAAACCGGAACACAGTAATGCTTGGCGGCAGAATATCTGGTACTGCGGTGCTCCCTAGACGACTTTTTTTTTATGCTTAGCAGGCTAGGTGTTTGACCACAGCTCACCTGATGTTAAGTGAAGGTGAGGTCGAAGATGGTAAAGCATACCTAGCCTGGAATGGAACTGGCTCTCAAGTGGGGCTGCTAGAACACACCGTTAGATGCTTGGCGGTGGTAGCTAGCCAGCCGAGTACTAAAAAGTACCCTACCACCATGCTGTTTTCCTTCACCGACAGCTCAAGCTTATTGTTGGGGTTTGAACCTACGCCCTTCGGCATGTGAACCTACCGCGCTAACCACTGAGCTATCATCGCTAAGGTTAAGGAAATCTACCACCAAGAGTGGTGGTATTGGTTATGGTAGTTGTGGTGTCAGTTTTGCTAGTCCAACGACAGTAATAAATAACTAATAATAAATATCGTAGGACATTTCACACAGCGCCACCTGACCCCAAACTAAGCAAAGCTTGTACTATGGAAGTCAGATAACTGATTGAATACTTAAATACATTTTTTTTTTGTAAATACATATCTACTTATAAAGTACCCTTCAAACCGTAACGCAGTAATATTTACACACTACTGCTTTGCTGTGGTATATTTCTATAGTATTTTTTCTTTATGTGGCGTCAATAAAGTATAGTGTATAAAAAAAAAGTAGCACCATCAGTGTGTTTTGTGACTGTAACTTAGTCAAAAACTTTAAATATTTGACACTGGCAACGCATCAAATGCGAAACTAAAAACAAAGAAAGAAAAAAACAAATGCGTTCCCAAAATTCCACATTAAAACATTTAAAATCCAAACATTTGGGGTACTTGACCGCAGCCGAAGGTCCCCGAACTTGTCCGACCGACAAGCGCCACATTTTAACCCTTTCCTCGCGATAAAACGTTATTTATAACCGGCTAGTGATAAAGTGAACCTACTTTTTCATTATTTAGAACGTGATTAAACCTATTATGACCGAGAAAAAAGTTGTTATGGGGCGAGAGCAAAAGAAAAAAAATGTTCGATAAGTATTTACTATAGATTTTTTTTTGTCTGTGGACAAACTATTGGAGCGGAAAAAGTCGGAGTAGTTTTATAATAATAGTGAAATAAGTTTTATTAACGATTCTTATTGCGTGATATAAATTTACGCACTGAAAAAAAAATTAACAACAAAAATGCGAAAAAAAAAATCATAAAGAAAATATGCATTTTCGTCCGAAACTCAATCGAAGCATCTAACAAACTTGTAACTTCTTTACCGTGGCATAACTACACTTAATTTGGGTTTAGGCTTACTTTATTTATTATAAACATTGAAATTTCTGACACACAGCGCCATCGGTCCCTAAACTAAGCAGAGCTTGTATTAAGGAAAACAGATAACAAATACAAAATACAAATAAAAATATTTTATTGATAACACCAATGTTACAAGTCCCTTCAAAATTTTAAAGATGTCATTAAATGGGTTTTAACCCCCATTTAATTACAAATGTAACTGATTACATGTCAAAATAAGGTATGTCAATATCCAAACATGTCTAACTGATAGAGTACTTAGATAGTTTTTTTTTGTAAATACATACTTATTATTATAAGTATGTACATACATACAGTACACCCAGACACAGAACAAGCATTTGGTTATATCACAAAGTGCTTGTTCAGGGTGGGAATCGAACCCACGCCCTTGGCTCTTGGAGCAGACATACTACGAATGAACCAACAGGGCTGTCAATGCACTATGTGCGATTCCAAACACAAAGAAGAAAAGATAATAGTCATAAAAACATACATACAAGATTCACTACTTTTTAGGACACCTAAAGCTGAGGTACCGTTTCAGTATTTATACCAACTTGTACTAGGTATCTACTCCTTTGTTCTTCAAAACATTCGTTCATTCGGCATCCGGTTAACAAAGTGACCAAACAGTAACTGTACAAAGATACAGGAATGTACTAAGTGTTAATCTGAGGGTGATAAACTGCGCGAGAATGGGGCTAGTAACCTTTTCATGGTGTCGGGGTCAAGACTTTTTTTTTCGCATTTTAGGTTACTGGGTCACAGATAAAAATAAAAAAGTAAATACAGACTATAAATTACATCACATTTCATAATATTTTGGAGCTTTTTCCAGTCTTTTCCGTAGGTGGTAACATTTTAAGTCACATACCTATTTAGTACAATCTACTCTTATTAAAACTGGTGGAGGTCAAATTATGTATGAACATCAAAAATTTTAGCGAAGATGCGGTCTACGGTGGAGCACGCTCACCTAGAAGAAACCGATTCACTCGCGACTTGAAGGAGCGATGTCGAGCGATTAAAAAAAAATGTCCAGCAAATAAAGTTTCCACGTGTTTAATAAACAAAGTTTTAAAGACCAGTTAATTATTATTAATAAAAACGTCAGTTTCAAAGTTAACACATGTGATATCATAAACTTTTAGAGTACTCATCGCATTTTTGGCACACGACATCTTTTTTAAAATAATAAATAGGCTTACGTTTAGGCTTAGGTTGGCCAGACGACCTAATAAAGGCCGCAGGAACGCGCTGGATACGATAAGGTACCTATCATAAAAGTAACCACTAAACGGATTCATGTATTTACAAAAAAAAAAGTATTTATGTATTCTATCAGTTATCTGACTTATCACACAAGCTCTGCTTAGTTTGGGGCCAGATGGCGCTGTGTGTATAGTCTTACGATATTTATTTAATTATTTGTGTGCTTATACTAACTATATTCTTTTGTAATAACATCAATAACAAATTAACATACCTACTCCATAATTGTGCTTAACCGAAACTGGAAACTAACAATCTCTCTTTTCCACCTACTCTGTAACAGCCCCTCTTTTCATCCTAGATACGTCCATGCAAACACAGAAATGAGAATTCGTTAGTTAAACACGGCCGAGCTGGCTACCTCTATTTGAATTCAAATTTCGAATGTTTGAATTTAAATCTGGAATGGAACGGAGCACGTCGAAGGAGTGTTTGTTCGGGGAAACGAATTAAATTCTTGATCATAGGTATATACAGAGATTAAAAAAGAAGTATACATATTTTAATGTAATACATAATACCTTGCGTTTGCGTGTATTAATCGAAGGTTGAGCGAAAAATTGTCTTTTTTTTTTTAATTTGTGATCATAGAATCTGCCCCTTTTTTTACCGTATGGCTAGGCACACACGGCGAAAGCGCCATTCATGCCATACATGGTAAATATTTCCCACGTACGGACTACACGCTTCGATTCCACGTTCATCATACGTACAGCGAGGGTGTGGAACTGACTGCCGGCGTCAGTTTTTCCCGTGAAGTACAATTTGTGTGTCTTCCAGTCCAGTAGACAGGTTGTGATGGTTTTATCACCGATTCTGTTATACCTACTTCTTCGTTGGTTTATATATCTAAAGGTTGCAGGATCTATACGTAACACTATTTTGGATAGGTAGGTAATGGTTTATAGTTTTCTCAATATTACAATAATACACTTCGTCTCCACTCTTTAATTATTTTTTTTTATTAATTTGCCCCATCGGGCAGGCTAAAGCTGCCCCACTCTTTAACCATACGGCCATCCCATAGACAATCCCTCTTTAGAGATGCGACACATCCCATAGGGATGTTTCGTAACACAGGTATGTTCTAGGTAAGTGTGCTTCATCTTAGACTACGTCCTGCTTAACATCAAGCTAGGCGTGGTCAAACGCAAACCTATTTTAGCAGGAAAATCATGTCGTTGTTTTTTTTTCATTTTCATCTTTATCTTAGTTAACATCAGGTGAGATGTGGTCAAAACACTAAGCCTGTCAAGCATAAAAAGTCGTACCTATTTCATTTGATTTTATCAAATGTTTGATAGTGTCGAATTACTTGACACATGTCATAAAAAATGAACAAAGTGTCATGCCAAAAATGAAAAAAAAAACTGTACGTGATGAGTTTTGGCGGGAACACGGAAAGAGTAATGTTGCCCCTTTGTATTTTATTCCAAAACTAGTGTTTTGTCGAGTGTTTATGCACAAAAATGGTAGTGGTTTGTTCATAAAGTGCCGAATCACAAGCGCGAGTGTGGAAAAATGATATAATGTGGTGAAACATGACTTTTCGTGTTGCTTCCAATACTCTGTCGAAGCTTTATAGCAAAGTCGCCACTACTTTACTAAAGCATGACTGGACTTCACTGACACGGACTACTTGACCAAAACTTTGACTATATCTATAGCTACGAGGCAACGTTTGAAACTGGAAAATATAAATCACTTGACACTGGCAAATTCTCAAATTGCGACGCCAAAACCAAAGAAAAAAAACTGTACGTAACGCGCGCTAACAAGAAAGTACTCAATCCAACCTGTCACAAACACCCTATAGGTTAAAATCATCATAAGTAAAGTAAGTAAGGTATTAACGTTCCCCATTGTACTGAAAATGTAAAGGCAGAACGAGCTTACGCGGCTCGCTCGATTCAGGTAACGTTTCCGACATACCTCTTGAAATATTAATCAAAACATTAGGAACTTTCCTTACGATGGTTTGGTACAAGTTATGAACTGATTCAATTACGTAAATACAATGCATGTAAAAAATTATAAAAGAAACTGACGTAGTTTTAACATATTTCTACC
Source organism: Biston betularia (assembly GCA_905404145.2). Classification (NCBI taxonomy): domain Eukaryota; kingdom Metazoa; phylum Arthropoda; class Insecta; order Lepidoptera; family Geometridae; genus Biston; species Biston betularia. The sequence continues at coordinate 2,595,411 of FR989883.1, forward strand.
AAACTGCCTGACAGCCCTGAATGTTCATTGGTAGTATGTCAACTCCAAGAACAGAATTCCCAAATGAAAAAAAGGGTGTGGGTTTGATTCCTACACAGGACAAATATTTTGTAATATAAACAAATGTTTGTTCTGTGTCTGTATGTATTATAAGTATGTATTTATAAAAAAAGCTATTTAAGTATTCTATCAGTTATCTGTCTTCCATAGCACAAGATTTGTTTAGTTTGGGGTTAGATGGCACTGTGTGTAATGTCCTATACATTACACACAGCGCCATCTGGCTATATGTGGGTCAGTAGACTTACTATACTGTACTGTCAAAACTTCAGGTTGTAGGTTTTTTTTTTTTTTTTTTCTTTGGTTTTGGCGTCGCGTTTTAGCATTTGCCAGTGTCAAGTAATTATATATTTTCAAGTTTCAAAAGTTTAATAAGTGCCATCGTAGCTAGTTTTAGTCAAAGTCGTCTTTGTCAAGTCCAGTTCGTGTCAGTTAATTCCAGTCATGCTTTAGTAAAGTAGTGGCAACTTTACTACAAAGCTTCGATGGAGTTTTGGAAGCAACACGAAAACTCATGTTTCACCACATTATATCATTTTCCCACACTCGCGCTTGTAATTCGGCACTTTATGAATAAAACACCACCATTTTTATGCATAAACACTCGACAAAACACTAGTTTTGGAAAAAAAATACAACGGAGCGACACGACTCTTCCCGCGTTCCCGCCAAAAACAGAGGTTGTAGGTTATATATTTGACATTAATAATGGAATTATGTGTAGTAAAAAACAATTTTTCAATCTTATTATTTGTGCGTGTTGTGTGTAGTTTTATTCGTTACTAGCGGATGCCTCGCGGTTTCACCCGCGTAGTTCCCTTTTCCGTTGGAATACAAGAATAAAAGTAGTCTATGTCACTTGGAGATAGTGTAGCTTTCCAACGGTGAAAGAATTTTTGAAATCGGTCCAGTAGTTTCGGAGCCTATTCAATACAAACAAACAACATTTTAGCATAGATAGATAGATATACCTGGTATCTAGTCTTAAAAAATATTTCCTTTCTTATTTCTTTGTAATTTTTTTTTACTTGCACGCTTTGACAGTTAAACTAGAGTATCTAAGTACCTACCTTTGTTAGGAATAATAGAATTATAAAAACATACTCGTAAAATCTTTTTCTTAACACTTAGACCATAGACTAGTCCCAAGTTAAGCTTACTCAAATCCGTAGGCGAGTTAAAACACGATATTTCAAAGTTAACACAAGAGGTATGTGAGTCTATTACACTTCATTAAGTAATGATTAAGTTGCCAACTTATGATAACGCTTGAGGTAACGACTTCTTGCATGTTTAGGATTCTAAAATTGAATTTTGTAAGCGGATAGAGAGGAAATACTTTGCTTGGAAATGCTTTAAAAGTTACTGAGATTTGTTTAAAATTTTGCACGGATATGTTTGAAAGTTAGAAGGTGTAATTTTTTTTTAATGGAAAAGTAATGAGACGAACAAGACGCTCTCCTGATGGTAAGAGATAACGCCTGTTCATGATCATTGCAGCAATACATAGTTCTTTGAGTAGTAAAACAAAGTAAAGTAAAGTTAATTAGCAAACAAGTATGTACCTAGTTAAGTTCTCTTTATTTTGGCTAGTTATACTGCGCCGTCAAATCTCAACTAAGCACTATGGGAACCAGATAACTTATTTTTTTTTTTATGTTTGACAGGCTAGTTATTTGACCACAGCTCACCTGATGTTAAGTGAAGGTGTGGTCGAAGATGGTAAAGCACACCTAGCCTGGAATGGAACTGGCTCTCAAGTGAGGCTGCCGGAACACACCGTCAGATGCTTGGCGGCAGATTTTCAACTTGAGGGTTTTAGCTAGCCAGCCGAGTACTAGAAAGTACCCTAACACCATGCTATGGTTTCCTCACGATGTTTTCCTTCACCGGCAGCTCAAGCTCATTGTTGGGGTTTGAACCCACGCCCTTCGGCATGCGAACCTACCGCGCTAACCACTGAGCTATCATTGCTACATATCTTTCCTCTTTATAACGGTATAGAAAATAGATAGATAGATGGATAGACACAGACGCATACTCTCACGCTCTCTCTTTTACACACACTCAAATACACGCACACGTGAATATATATAACACTTATATTGCTTGTTTTTATTTATTTAATTTCATGTCGGTAAGTATCTAAGTATATATTATATTTTCCGATCACAGTACCTTTATGTAACGCTTAACCACCAATGTCTGCTGATCTCCACAACACAGGGAATCCTAGTGTGGAGATCAACGTCCGTCATAATTCTCCACTCCATTACCTAATTATCTAAATACAGTACCTGCCCATCTTTAGGAAATGTATCGATACACAAAAAAAAAAAAAAAAGGTGAAAGAATTTTTGAAATCGGTCCAGTAGTTTTGAAGCCTATTCAATACAAATAAACAATCAAATCTTTCCTCTTCATAATAGTATAGATAGATAGATAGATATAGATAACATGAAAGTATATGGGCTTGAGATATCTGTCACAGAACCGATAATCGCTGTATTAGACGTGTTCTAGAGTGGAAACCGCGAATAGGCAAACGTAGAGTAAAATTCCCTGAGAATTGATGAAGTGATGACATACGTAAGATAGCTGGTTGGATAGAACCGAAAAGCTGAAGACCGGAATGGGGACTAGTCTTGGAAGAGACATATGCCCCGCAGTGGATATTGATAGGCTGCTGATGATAATGAAATTACATAATAATATTGGTATCAGATGCCCTTTCTAATTGCAAAATATTCAAACTATTACCGCCCCATGTCACCATAGAACAAATTCCGGCAAAATTGAACGCATGATATCGTCTCAAAATAGACAACATTCGGGCAGAATTTAAAGGGTGACCCCAATTTGCCCAAGGATAAGACCGGGACATTATCTTCAAACAATATTGTCATTACCCTGGTCACTTTGTAAGACCACATTTCTAACACTTTAGCGACCAATTTTGGCCCAAAATGCTATTTACTAGCAAATAACTTCAGTAGACGAGTCAATAGATAACTGTAGAATTCTATATTAAAAGTCGAATTTCATTATCAACTAAATTAGAGCAAAAATTCAGTTGACTTATATTTTTTTACGTAAAAAGTAATGAAACGCACGAGACGCTCTCCTGATGGTATGAGATAACGCCTATCCATGACCATTGCAGCAACACACAGAACTTTGAGTAACAATACAAAGTCTAGGGCATCACTGCTTTGGCGCTCATTACTTTGAGACTTTCGATGGTTAGTCTCAACAGCCCAGTAATTTCGCTAGCTGCAGCACCCTTCAAACCGGAACACAGTAATGTTTACACACTACTGCTTAGCGGCAGAATAACTGGTACTGCGGTGGTACCTACCAAGACGACCTCCTGCTAAGGAGATCTACCACCAAGTAAAATAATATATATAAAATATAAAATATTCTTTGACTGCCATGTTAGTTCATTTGGTTTTCAGCTGTTTCCTGGGTGGTTCGATTGTGGGTTCGATTCCCACTCAGGACAAACATTATGGCAAACATTACGTACCTATATATGAATAAGTTATTACTAAAAATATTATTTTAAAACAAGCTTTTATACTCGTATGTGCAGCAGCCATGTAAACGAACAAAATTAAATGTGTTCAAGTTATACATTTAGTATGTTTCCGCTTAACAGTCGTTTCGGTTACAACAGTGATGAACCTCACCACACTCATCACTCATCATTGTTGTTGCTCATTTTTAATCGATTATTCGATATAAATAAATATCCATTAAAACGTTATCCCCCAAACAAGACTTGTCACACACGCTTTGTCACGTATATCTACAAGGGATTTTTCTCGTACCCGATGAGTTTTGATCATTTTCATAATTCATAATTCATAATTCATTCATTTATTGCGTATATGGGTACAATAGATATTAAAAAAAGATAATGAGCGCCATATTCTGCCTTGCGGCATGCAAAATTTAAAATTAAACATTACAAAAAAAAAATATAATAATACCTACAGTCAGTGATTAGTCAAATCAAAAGCAAAAATAAAATAAAACAAAAATGTCAATGATAAAATGTCAAGAAATACAATACAATTAATTTTATTCTATTTTTATAAATTTTTATAAATTTTTATTCTATTGTATACTTTCCTCGTATACGCCTCAGTAGAAACGCACTCTAATTCTTGTTTTTTATTCCGTCTGACTAAATTCAATTAATTATACTACTTCATTCAACGAAACGGTCCACTCGCAGTATTTTTAAAAGTTGGAACCTTTGTTTTCTCCATTCGACTCCGATTCCAGCTCGCAAACTCTGAAAAGCCGCAAGTTTTCTCAAGCAATTTGCATACAGATCTCACATGTTCACGGATGGCTTACTTATGGATTCATTTTAATTAATACGCTACCTTAATACGATCCTTAATTTAGAAATGCGAGCGGGTTGAATTAATCAGAGATTAACGACTTGAGTTAACTGGATAAGTTGATAAGTGGTTATCGTGTGAGTGATTTAATTTTGGATTCAATTAAAAAACTGTAGGTATTTTATTTATTTATTAAGGTACGCCAACAGCACACATATTGGTAAATTTACAAAAACACATTGCGTAATGCTATGTTCCGATACATGCGCCAGTTATAGGCATACACAGCTTGATGAACATAATTATTGCTTGTTTATGGAAATAAACCTATTCTTAAAGAGATTCTAAACATTTTTTTAATACTATGACTAAACGCAAACTAAGTGTAGCAAATATAGGAACAAGAAATCCCGGTATCTATATCCTCAGTACATTTTTTTTATTTACTTGCGCCTCTGAAACTAGCTTCTTAAATTGTAGGTATGTTTTAAATTAAAATTAAAAAACAAACTGTTTTTATTAAACAAAATAAAAAATACCTTAAATTATACTACCTATTTACAAAATGTATACAAAAAACTTAGTCTAAAAAACAAACTTAAGTGCACGAGTTGTCGTTTAGGAGGTATTTATTAGATTCAAATAAAGATATGTATCATAATTCTAAAAAAAAACGGTCAAGTGAGAGTCAGATTCGCGCACGAAGGGTTCCGTACCGTATCTATAAAAACGGTAAAAAAATTACGTTTGTTGTATGGTAGCCTTTTAAATATGTAATTTCTTCTGTTTTTTAGTATTTGTTGTTATAGCTGCAACAGAAATACATCATCTCTGAACATTTCAACTGTCTAACTATTCTTTCACTCTCACTCACAATTCATGAGATACAGCCTGGTGACAGACGAACAGATAGACAGACAGACATACGGACAGCGGAGTCTTAGTAATAGAGTCCCGTTTTACCCTTTGGGTACGGAACCCTAAATATAATCTTAAACATACTAGCTGCGCCCCACGGTGTTGCCCGTTAATAAAATGTATCCTATGTTCTTATCCAGGGTCACAGCTACCTCCACACCAAATTTTATTCAAATCCGTTGACTAGTTTTTGCGTGAAAGAGTAACAAACATCCATCTATCCAAACTTATACATTTATAATATAAGTGGGATTCAACACTTACTCCAAACTACTCTTTTTTATGGTTAACAATAATAAGACTAATTATACGCTATACGTTAACCTCCATACCTATCTACGTCGAGTTTTTTTTTTTTACATAGCTAATGCATGTTTTACATATTCAGCCTACCTCATGACGTCATAACTATAAAAAGTTTGAAAACGTATTAAAAATAGACTACTGCATAGAAAGCCAAAATATTCAAATTAGTTTCATAAAATAAAGTTTACTATCAGTAAAAAATGTAAAATAAATACAAAAAAAAAACTTTACATACCGAATTCGGAAGAGTACGTTTTACTTAGTAATATAAAGTTGTATCAACCACGTGGTAAATACGACCTAAACAAGGTGTCTATAGATAAGACAATAATTTGTCTTCCCCGCGACCCCGCCAGTATCTACCCTCGTCCAGAGGTAGTAAATCTCGTAATATGTAAGGGATAGCGGTAATCGTTGTGGCCGTTACGCTAATCCTAGCTGAGCACGGGATTAAAGGGACGGAACATTGTAACAGTATGAGGTACAAAGATAATATTATGTTCTAAATCATTGGTCAGTACTCCAAAACTTAAAAAAAAACAATATTTTTTTAATGTAAATGTAATGCGACGATCGATGCGCTCTCCTGATGGTAAGAGATAACGCATGCCCATAACCATTGCAGCAATACACAGAACTTTGAGTAGCAAAACAAAGTCCGAGGCATCGCTGCTTTGGTGCTCATTACTTTGAGACTTTCGATGGTTAGTCTCAACAGCCCAGTAATTTCGCTAGCTGCAGTACCGTTCAAACCGGAACACAGTAATGTTTACACACTACCAATTTGCGGTAGAATATCTGGTACTGCGGTGGTACCTACCTAGACGACTTCCTGCTAAAGAAACCTACCACCAAGTAAATATGTAATGGTATATGTTTGTATCTATTAGAGATGCTTAGAAAATCGACGATATATGCAGATTTTGTAGCGATGATAGCTCAGTGGTTAGCTAGAATGTGCCTAAAAATGGGTTATTTAAAAAAACGTTAATTTACATTATGTATTTTTCGATTACAAAGTCTAAAAATCTAATTAAAAGTTACATAAAATGGTTAAGACTGTCATGGCGTTTGAATGGCGTCACGCCGTGTAAAACAATCAATGGCAGTTGTTCTATGAAAACGTCAACAACAGTAATGCCGTTTAGCACGCAGTGACGTTACACTCTTTGTTTGATGTTCGCAGTCATTTGACTATTCAGTCTAAGCCTAAGCCTAATTTTGAAGAATTTATTTTCCAAAAACAAAATTAAAATTATAATTTTTAACTTTCATAATAGTTAATTTAATTTGTGTTACCTACATTCGTATTCATAACATGATAAATAAATAATTAATTAAAAACTCTAATTCATCAATTTCATTTCTAGAGGAATTCTTTTTGTCTACTTATAAAAGAAAGAAACAAATTAGTTTTATTTTTTAACACTAGCACGAAAACAAACAAACACAAACGTTTAATCATTTCTTTAGAATATGTGGTTAAAACAGATCGTTTTACTTCAATTTTTTATTAATATAATGAAAAATTACTATGACTATGACTGCTTAAATATGTTCACATCCCTTACTGCTTGTATAAAGACAATAAACTTGATTAGTTACCCAGAATTAAAACATATAAAATAATCTCTGTAATAAATTGTGTATTGTAAAACGGAAATTTGCCTTAATCCTATTTTAGAAATATTGATATAGGTATTAACATAACAAAATAAAACAGTTTACATTTCATGTTTCCTTATAAATTGTATACAAAATTCTATTGAGAATGTTTCCTGAAAAGCTTTGAATTGCATTTTTTTTTAATAGGAAAAAGTGACATTTCAAGTAGACAGAATTGTCAACTTAAAAAGTCAGCTTCGTTACTTTATCATCGACAAAATAAACACTTTATAAAACAAAACATCTGAAACATCGAACAAAAGTTATTTTTGTTATCTTGTACACAAGTTGAACTTAAGATTTCATGGTAGTTTGTTCGTCCACTCTGCTCATCTGATGTTGAGTGAAGGTGTAGTCGAAGATGGTAAACACACCTAGGAAGTAAGGCTGTCGAAACACACTGTTAGGTGCTTGGCGACAGAGTAACTAGCCATCCGAGTACCCTCCCACCTTGCAAAGTCATAACTTTGGTCTTCTTTAACTACTTTTGTATCCAAAACGTCTTTAAACTGAATATGTAATTCACCCTTCTAACCTTTGTCCCCAAATAATAAAGATCCCTTCAGAATCGTAAAGGTAAATTCCGGACCAAATTATAATGTCCCTAATACACCAAAATCGTAAAGGCACAGTATCAACCCCCTAATGGACTTCATCCGCAGTAAAATGACAGAGTTGTAAAATTATAGAGCTTTTTATAATTAGAAATGGGATGGGAGAGCCGTTGTTTAATAATTTATCATAATAGTGTAAATGTGTATTTCGCGTTTCTGCTTTTTTTATTTGGTATTGCACTATTTTTTTTATTATAGATAGGCTTGCGTTTGACCACCATCCCGCCTGATGTTAAGCGAATATGCGGTCTACGATGAAGCACGCACCTAGAAGAAACCGATTCACAAATACAAATACAAATAATTTATTGATACGCCAATGTTACAAGTCACTTCAAAATTTGAAAGATGTCATTAAATACTCATTAATTTCCGAATTGAGAACATACCAGGACGCCGAGGAGAGTACCCTTAGAATATTGTTTTGGGCTCTCTGCAGGCACATGGTGTTGGATTTGCTGGCTGTCGACCACAGTTGGATCAGTCCAAATCGGATTTATTATGGAACAATATAAATCCCTAAAAAGGTGAAAGTAAAAATAATAGAAAAAAAATTGCGGCATACAAAATATAACAGCTCCCATAGTGCACGAAGCTTAGCCTACACTGGGTTTGTTATTGAATCTGAACGGCTTCTATTGTATGTCATAGGTATTTCATTTACAAACTCCAGCCCGTATCGGTTAGCAAATGTAAATGTTACGTGTGTAATGTGGTGTATGTTTTATGTGTGTGTATGTGGTTGTTAACACGTGACTACGGCTATTGCAATACGGCTGAAACGTCGAGGTCGTAAACAAAACTCAAAGTATTTTGTGTGCGATAATGAGCCGGTGATAAACGTAATATAATCATAAGTTAAGATCTTGGCTGCTAGAGACATTGTTTTATGACATTGACGAATATTTTAAACTTAAAGATTATTTATTGAATTACTAGTAAGTACCTAATTATGATTTTTTTGGCATGTCATTTTATTATATTGACAATTTTTTTTTGGTAATGACATATTTTATATTGACATGCATATATTATGTTGACATACCTTATTTTGACATTTTTGTGTTGACATGTAATCAGTGCTTTAAAACTCATTTAATGAAATATTTAAAATTTTTGAAGTGATTTGAACATTATAAAATATTTGAATTTTATTTTTTTAATTATACGCTCCACAGACACCGGGGTCCGTGACCTTTGTCAACTTTAGTTACATTTTTTTTTTACTATTATACAATACAAAAAGAGGGAAAGTATTTTGTATTTGTAAGTATTATTTACAAAGCGAAGGCACGAGCAGTATCTAGTAGAATATAAATTGTACATAGAAACATACATGTTATATTAAAAAGACACGGGCAAATGCGAGTCAGGCTCGTCCACCGAGGTTTCCGTACGAACTAGTGGATATGATCAATAGTTCTCAAATCTAGTGTTGAAGTTTTATTATTTGGATTCCTTGCATAAATACCCTATTTTTTGTGATTAAATTAAAATAAATATCGTAGCATATTACACACAGCGCCATCTGACCCCAAACTAAGCTAAGCAAAGCTCAAATAACTGATAGAATACTTAAATACTTTTTTTTTAAATATATACTTATAATACATACAGGACACCCTGACATAGAACAACTATTTGTTTATACCACAAATTGTTGGTCCGGGGTGGGAATCAAACCAACGCCCTTCAGCTCTTGACGCATACATACCTACTACTAATGAACCAACAGGGCTGTCCCACAAAAGCAGCAGGTATGTTTTGTGCTGTGGCAACAATGTAGTTTTCGGTTTTTTCCTTTATGTGAAGGTATTATAAGATATTGCTATTTGCCAAATTTCGTAGTTCCAGGACAACGGGGAGTACCCTAGCGACATAAACGTCCGTAACGTTTTTATAACGAAAACTAAGAAGTTTTTTTTTTACAACTGCAATTAATTTACGTACATATGATTTTCAGAAGGTCCTGACAGACGGACAACAAAGTGATCCCATAAATGTTCCAATTTTTTCCTTGTGTGGTACGAAACCGAAACCGAAACCCTAAAAATAAAATAAAATCTCTGTAAAATAAAAGACTAGCTTTTTACTTCGCAGATTTGTGACAAGCTAATGAACAAATGATTTCATTACAATAACTAATAAGACGTTCCCTTAGATAACAAATGTCATTCAACTTTTGTACTGATTCTCTTATCGCAGTTCTCGCTGTATCTCCCAAACAATTGTAGTATATCTCTCGGAGCTCATGATGTGAATGCCCTTTTTCTTAACAGAGATTTGTACCTACTATTTCTGAGTTGAAAATAATTATCTTTTTAGATGGCCTCTATTCGTATTAGCTTTTCGTCAAAACATCTACATAAACTACGTAGTTTCGGAGAAATGATAGCTCAGTGGTTAGCACGATCGGTTCACCGTGGCGTGAATTCAAACCCCAACAACATAGCATAGCATAGTGATAGGGTTTTTTCTAGTACTCGGCTGGGTAGCTACCACCCTCAAGCACCAAGGTGTATTCCGGCACCCTCCCTTGAAAGCCAATTTCATTTTTGTTAATGGTTGATAGGCTAGGTGTTTGACCACAGCTCACCTGATGATAAAAACTACAGAGGTAAAACATTCTAGATCGTTGCCTTAATTCTATATGGTTGACAACCCCGTTGGCTCATTGGTAGTATAATATCTGCCTCGAGAGCTGTAGGGCGTGGGTTCGATTCTCACTCAGGGCAAACATTTGGTAAATAAACACATGTTTGTTCTGTGGCTGGGTGTTCTGTATGTATTATAAGTATGTATTTACAAAAAAAAAAGTATTTATGTATTCTATCAGTTATCTGACTTCCATCACACAAGCTCTGCTTAGTTTGGGGTCAGATGGCGCTGTGTGTATAGTCCCACGATATTTATTATTAATTTATTTATTTATTGAATTCCTGAGTATATAGGACACTTTTAGGTAAGCATGCTATCGTTTAGCCCATACTACTGCTTGTCATCAGGCATGATGTGGTCAAACGTGCAGTTATATTGAATTAAAAATAATAATGAATGGCTATAAACCTTACTAAACAATTTCAATACAGCCACACATTTCTTGATATATGATAAGAAAATTGCAGTATCAATATCTTAGAATTCTCTGACAGCGTTATTTCATGCAAACGGAGTCACAAAGTAGAAGAGATTGTGACTTTATACACAAAATTTAATATTGGAGAACAATTCACACAGCGCTATGTATCCCCAAACTAAAATAAAGCCAGACAACCGACACGTAAGTATATTTGTTTTTGTACGTACATAGAAGACAGAAAATAAAAACCGACCAAGTGCGATTCGGACTCGTGCACGAAGGATTCCGTACAATTATCTATAAAAATCAAGTTTGTTGTATGGGAGCCCACATTAAATATTTATTTTATTTTTAGTATTTGTTGTTATAGCGGCAATAGAAGTACCTACATCTGTGAAAATTTCAACTGTCTAGCTATCACCGTTCTTGAGATACAGCCTGGTGACAGACGGACGGACGGACGGACAGCGAAGTCTCAGTAATAGGGTCCCGTTTTTACCCTTTGGGTACCGAACCCAAAAACGACTCTATTCGTAACATAAAAGTCTGTTCTGGGTGGAAATAGAATTCTCGTCTTACAAGCAATATTACTAATGAATGAGATAAAAGGAATCCTATATCCTACTAATATTATAAACTATCGGTCCGTCCCGGCTTCGCACGTATGGGCATTTATTTTTTAATTAAATTCTAGTAATTAATATCACTTATGTTACTCAGGGATAATGTAGTATTCTAATAAATGAAATATTTAAATTGGTCCAGTAGTTTTTGAATGTACCTACTCGTTATAAACATACAATTCTTTCCTCTTTATAATATTAGTGTACATGAAAAGTTTACATGTTTAGATGTTTGTTAATGAATCACGCAAAAACGACTGAATGGATTTGGAGGAAATTTGCCAACCACATAAAAATATAGTTTATTACCATATAGAATACTTTTTATGTCAGAAAAGTGTTAGGTTTCTGTAGGATTATCAAAAAATGAACAGCTGGACGAAGTTGCGGGCGTAAGCTAGTCAATTTACTAAAGAGAAAAGAGGACAAATTGCTTCTGCTCATATCATAACATAGTATCCGTCCATAACTCTATTTAAAGAGAAAAAATATAAATCATAGAAATAACAAGAATCTTAAAAGAGTGTTTTTTTTAATGTAAAAGTATTGAGACGAACGATGCGCTCTCCTAATGGTAAGAGATAACGCATGTCCATGACCATTGCAGCAATACACAGAACTTTGAGTATCAAAACAAAGTCCGGGGCATGGCTGCTTTGGCACTAATTACTTTGAGACTTTCGATGGTCTCAACATCCCAGTAATTTCGCTAGATGCAGTACCCTTCAATCCGGAACACAGTAATGTTTACACACTACTGCTTGTTATTATCTATCTATTTATTTATATAACAAATTCAAAATAAATTCAACTATTATTATAGTACTTAATTTTTTTTATTTAATCCAGTAATTGGAGAATTTCAGGTCATAAGTAACTCATGTAAGAGAGAAAACAAAAGATTAGGTCCTAAAAACGAGCACAAAGAGGAAATAAATAACATTGGCCACAAATCTTAGTATTGACATTCTGGGGAAAAACTTTTACAAAGATTTACGGGGAAATTCCATGACCTTTATGTCGGGTCGAATCGGGTCACGGAGGTATGCTACTGTCCCGGTTTTCAACAATTTTTTTACCTGACTGCTTCAAAATTATGCTAGTTTTTCGTAGCCACCTATGCGACACTATAGTACTAAGCCTAATCAATGTCATAGGGATCCCAATTCTGCATAGTAAAAAAACGATCAAAATGAATGTCATTTTCTATAGAATAACTGATGTTTAATGTTCAAGTTTATCTAGTTAATTTCCGCTTAACAGTCGTGATGAGGACTTAAATTAAACTAATTTGACACAGCTTATTAATTAAAAACCTAACCTTACTTAAAATCTAGAACTAATTTGACATAAACTTAAAAATATAATTTGACAAAAATTTAATTAAAATAACAAAAAAAAATTAATTAAAATAACCATAAATCTTAAAATCCTCCTCTCTCTGCAGTAACCACTGGTCGACACGTGTTTCGCTTCCACACGAGGCATCCTCAGGACGTGTTGACTCTTCGAGCGCTTAATAATAGGCATAATGCATCCATGTGCATCTTACCACAAGAATTTTCACATAACAACTTATTTGTACCTTCTAGGAATTCTAGGTCAGAAGTTTATATACCTGCTAAGAAAGAAAGAAAGAAAGGTGGCGGGTTGCTCTTTTAACCCGTCGAATTAATGTGAAATGCCATTTAGATTGCGATTGTGTTTATAAAAAAAGTATTAGCTCAGAAGATCTACACTGAAATAGAAAAAAAAGTACAGATAGCAAAAATAATCTATAAGTGTCAATTGACGCCCTTATCGATAAAAGCGAGAGTTTGCGAGTATTATATACTACAATTAAAAATATTGAAGATACCAATACGACATCCCCGCACAAATAAATTAAATAATCATTTCTTTCTACACTGCTATTCTATTTTCATCCCTACCTCAATTAATTGATTACAGTCACAACATAAACACGGCGACCCAAATGAAATCATATTTTCCTCACTTTATTCATTCTATAATTATGTTTCAGTATCCACACAAATACAGATGGTACGATATAAGCCGCTTATATCTAAGCGCCGAATACACAAATCTACTTATATTTTGATGTACAGGGTGTTTCGGAGAAGTGTACTGATCTGCCCATCAATGTGAACAACGTTAGCTATGTGCCCACACTAGAATCGCGAAGCTGTTCCATAAATTGTATCTTAGTGGACAACGGCATTTTTAGACTTAAATTCAAATAAATTCAAATAAACATGGATAAAAAAGAAAGAAAATATATTTTATGTCACAAACCGGCTTCAACTCATTATACAAAATACAAATATTTTATTGATAACAACAATGTTACAAGTCAAAAACCTTTTAAATCGACACGTGTATCATTAAAAAAAAGTTATAAAACACTGATTACATGTCAATGAAAAATAACAAAATGTCAAATAAAGTACATAATATGATACGATATAAAAACATCATTTTTTATTTTATATGGAAAACAAACAGCTGCTAACTTTGAAAATAAATAGGAGATAAATTAACATTCAAAAGCATAAAAAGTTTTCACTTATGTTAAAATGCTTTTGGTATAAAAATATTGTCAATTTCCTACTTAGGAGATCTACCACCAAGTGAATTTTGGACAGTCGTGTAATACTTAGGTACTGATGGATACAATATTTGAACAACCTGTATATACAAATATATCTGTACAAAATATTTGTGATTTGTCTGTACAGGGGTAAAATGCGTGCCCTGCGTGGGCCGGAAACGGAAGTTCACGAGAATTATTCTTTGTAATGTGCTATATTTTCATGTGCTGAATTGTACAGGAAGTCATGAAGTAGTCCATGCATGTGCTCTCAGATTAAATTTAAAATCTGATTTGGAGTAAAATTGAAAATTGACAGCCCCGTTGGCTCATTGATAGTATATCTGCCTTAAGAGCTGCAAGGCGTGGGTTCGATTCCCACCCAGGACAAACTTTGTGGGACAAACAAATGTTTGTTCTGTGTCTGGGTGTCCTGTACTTATTATAAGTATGTATTTACAAAAAAAAAGTATTTAAGTATTCTATCAGTCAACTGACTTCCACAGTACAAGCTTTGCTCAGTTTGGGGTCAGATGGCGTTGTGTGTAATATCCTACGATATTTGTTTATTATTTATAAAATACAACAAACGGATTGAACAGCTGCTGAACTCGAAAAGTCATGACTACAGCTAGCTATCTATGTTATCTTATCCGTAGTCATGACTCTCCTCACTAGCTTTGGTCAACTTAATACTAAGAAAAGTACACATTCGTTTATATAAAAAATGTATTTTTCTTTAATAACAGAGAGCTCAATTTCACCTTATTACGTGTTACAATATTTGAACAAGAGAATTTGCTGCAGATATTTTTACGTTCGAGGTTCCTGTGGGTTTAGAAGTACGTTAATGGAAAATGTTGATTGAAATGGTGAGATCATATTAAGGAGATCTTTGTGACTAATAAACTGTTTGATTACGTTTCAAATGGATGGCTTCTTTTAAACTCGATTACATGAATACGTGTATATTTTTGCACACCAAGAAGTCCTTTGGATTTCGCATGTTTTTTTTAAATGTAAAACGTAAAATGAGACGAACGAGACGCTCTTCTGATGGTAAGAGATAACGCCTGTCCATGACCATCGCAGCGATATACAGAACTTTGAGTAACAAAACAAAGTCCAGGGCATCACAACTTTGGCGCTCATTACTTTGAGACTTTTGATAGAGTTAGTCTCAACAACCCAGTAATTTCGCTAGCTGCAGTACCCTTCAAACCGGAACACAGTAATGCTTACACACTACTGCTTAGCGGCAGAATAACTGGTACTGCGGTGGTACCTACCTAGACGACCTCCTGCTAAAGAGATCTACCACCAAGTAAATCGAGTTGTGTCCAGTTGAATCCACCAAGTTGTGTTTGTTGTTTGTTTCACGTTGCTTGTATTGTGTTGTTTGTTTGGTTGATTCACGTGTGTTTGCACACAACGTAATGAATTTTAATTCTTTAGCTATCGCGTGGTGTAATTCAAGTTTGGATGTAGATGAAATGTAGCCGCAACACCAAACTGTATCTTCTGATTTTGTTAATATTAATTTTCTGAATTGCGTCCCACTATGGAAGCAAATTTAAAGACGTATTGGAGTCAAAAAAGAGTTTTTGTTTTAAAAGCAGGTAAGTCAAACTCGTTCTAATTATCTTATATTGTGGGGTGACAGTGAGAAATACATTTAGTTTGAAAAAAAAAAAGATTTACGTCTATGATAATATCAACAGGAATACTCAAGTTTTTCCTGTAAATATTTTTATAAAAGTTTACATAAATCATGGCTGTCTCAATATTCAAAATTTATACGGCACTGTTAGGCAGTTCAAAAAACTGCCGTGGCATCATTGAAGTAGCGCATAAGGTCAATATGTCAACAACAAATGTAAGAGGAAGGAAGGAAAGAGATACCATGGGTGAACTCAATGTACCTGATGAAAAATACTACGGCTGTCAGACCATGCGCTCTGTCATGAATTTTCCTATAGGTGGCATTGAAGAACGCATCCCATTGCCTGTCATCATCGCATTCGGCATTTTGAAGAAAGCTGCCGCGAGAATCAACGTGGAATTCGGCCTCGACAAAAAAATTGCGGACGCTATAATGCGGGCGTGTGACGAAGTGATCAGTGGTAAGATGTACCGCGAGGGGCACTTTCCTCTCGTCATCTGGCAGACAGGTTCTGGAACTCAGTCCAACATGAACGCCAACGAGGTGATAGCCAATCGCGCCATTCAAATTCTAGGCGGCAAGCTCGGCAGCAAAACGCCAGTCCACCCCAACGATCATGTGAACAAATCCCAGAGCTCCAATGACACATTCCCAGCTGCTATGCATATCGCTGTGGCGATGCAGATACGAGACTGCCTCATGCCGGGTCTGGTGGCGCTCCGAGACACACTGTCATATAAGAGTAAAAAATTTTCTAACATCATCAAGATTGGCAGAACCCATTTGATGGATGCCGTACCTTTGACTCTTGGTCAAGAGTTCAGTGGTTACGCTTCGCAGCTGACGTACGGCATCCAGCGCGTGTGCGCCACTTTGCCGCGCCTATACTTGTTGGCACTAGGCGGCACTGCAGTCGGTACTGGCCTCAACACGCGCATTGGTTTCGCAGAGAAATGCGCCAAGGAAATATCTCAGCTCACCGCCCTACCATTCGTGACCGCTCCTAACAAATTTGAAGCGCTAGCTAGTCACGACGCAATGGTGGAAGTGCACGGTGCTCTCAACACCATTGCAGTTTCTCTAATGAAGATAACCAACGACATCCGGTTTTTAGCGTCGGGCCCTCGGTGCGGAATTGGTGAAATCATGCTGCCCGAAAACGAGCCGGGTTCTTCCATTATGCCTGGGAAGGTAAACCCGACACAATGCGAGTCCATCACGATGGTCGCAGCACAGGTGATGGGTAACCATGTCGCATGTAGTGTAGGCGCTAGCAACGGCCACTTCGAGCTAAATGTATTCAAAACGATTATAGTTGCTAACGTTCTTCATTCCATCAAGCTTATCGGTGATGGTTGTAAATCGTTCAACGAACACTGCGCAGTCGGGATCCAACCAAATGAGGCAAAGATCAGTCAAATCATGAAAGAGTCGCTTATGTTGGTCACAGCTCTCAATCCACATATTGGGTATGATAAAGCTGCACTGATTGCGAAAACTGCTCACAAGGAAGGCGGTAACCTCAAAGATACCGCTATAAAGTTAAAAATTCTAACCGAAGAACAGTTCGACAAGTGGGTCAGACCTGAAAATATGTTGGGACCCAAATAATCACTTTCACAGCGACTCTGACGGGATACATTAATACATAATTATGTACAGGCGTATACCTATACAGTATACATATACCTAAAGCTATGTAATGTTCTATTTAACTTAAATATGCCCCAAAATAACTTAAAATAAAAAATTCTTTTTCTTACACCTATTTGTTTAAAATATTTGCTGGTATGTACAGCTTTAGCTTAAAGCGATATTATGTAACTTAGACAATTATAATTGTTATACCTTTTGAAAAAGATATTCATATAAACGTATTATTAACTATAATATATTCAAGAACTTTGTAACATCAGAAACTTAATTTAGATAGAAATTTCAATCAAGATACCACTAAAAAAGTGTGTAGTGTGTTTTTGAAGATCTGCTAAAAGATTTTACTCTAAAAACATGCGAATTCTACGGCAATGTTTAACAATTCTTATTTTATACAAGACATAATTTAATACATAACTTTGTAAGACAGAATGGGGTTGCGATTTTTACTTTTAGAGTCCTTACCACGAGTAAAATTGGCTATAATTTTTAAAACAATAATTTATTGGTAGGTATTAGTGTTTTTTTTATTCTTGTTTTCTGTATACGTATAGTGAAACCAATTTGACAACGTACACACACTTGTCTAAACACGTATTATTATTTATTTGAGTCTAGAAATACACGTGTTGTAATAAAATACCACTGGGGCTCAAAATGAGGCAGATAAATCTAAAATGCTGACTGGCTTATGTTCTTAGGCCTCTGCAAGCAATAAACGCATGTACCTCAGCTATAAAACCGCGATATATGGGTGCTTAGGCAAATGTATCTTCGGTTTTAGGTGAACGACGGCTTTGCTTTCTGGAAATTGCTTTTTGATATTAAATGTTCGATTTCGTTCAGGTAACACTTTTTTTACACTGGTAAAAAGAATTTACACCAATTGTTCTGTCATTGATTTCAAACTATGATAAGATTTTCAGGGTAAGTCTAGAGCCCAGTGTGTGGCTTGTGTGTGAATGTGAATTCTATACACCTAAAAGAGAACTTTAAAACAAAAAAGTGTGTACAAAACAGCTTACTAATCATTATACCCGTTCTGTAGATGATCTATCTACTTAATTTATCATGGCGTTTTTGTTTTCGATTATAAATTGAACTCAGATGGCTGGTTACATTTTTTTTATTTTTATGTAAAGGTATTGAGTCGATCGTGGCGCTCTCCTGATAGTAAGAGATAACGCCTGACCATAACCATTGCAGCGATACAAAGAACTTTGAGTAGCAAAACAAAGTCCAGGCATCGCTGCTTCGGTGCTCACTACTTTGAGACTAGATGGTTAGTCTCAACAGCCCTGTAATTTCGCTAGCTGCAGTACCCTTCAAACCGGAACATAGTAATGTTTGCACACTTCTGCTTGGCGGCAGAATATCTGGTACTGCGGTGGTACCTACCTAGACGACCTCCTGCTAAGGAAATCTACCACCAAGTAAAAATATACTCGAATCTATTCAGCATTTTTGTAGAGCAATTTTTTTTTTATGGTTGTCGGGGTTCGCTAGTACGATAGTACGTAGAGGATTGTACTTCTTCAGGTATACCCATACACCATTTTTTTTTTTTGTTGTAATATTTATGTTTCTTAATATCAAAGAATGGCATCGAAAATACCCCTTTTGCGTTTTTCTGGCATTAGGCGCGCTCTTAACGATGACTAGCGCAATGGCACCAGACTCAGCTTAGACCGTCGCTCGTCAGGAGTTCAGATTCGCCTTGGTACCCCAGAAGACGAATGCTCTGGGCCTAAGCTATTAAGCTACTAGGGTACCCTAATAGCTTATTGTTGTTGACTGGTTGGAGATGATCTAACTAATCTTCTGACAGATCTGGGGATTCCTCGATCTCGCCGGCGTGCGTGCTGCTTTTGGTAATCGACGCATATGCCAAAAAGGAATTACTTCCTATTCGGTCACCAACCCGCATGCCCAGCGTGGTAACTATGGGCACAAACCTCCCATGAGAAAGTCCCCCAAATGAACGGCCCCGAGTTCCCAGCCGCCCTGCTATTCCTGACCAGTAACCAATGTCCAGTAACGGCAGGGGGAGGGATGCGAAGACTCCCCGGGTTACCGCAGTAGGCCGCCAACCCCCACTGACACTGGCTTTAATGGACGACGATATACGTAGGACAGCTGGCGGTGGATGGAAGCGAAAAGCCGAAGATCGGGCTGAGTGGGAGAGACCTATGTCCAGCAGTGGACTAATATAGGCTGGTGATGATGATGATGAATAGGTTCGTCCAAGTCATCCAAGATATGTCTGAGACGTCATCGGAATGGTATCGTTATTAAACATGTATCTTTTATAAGTAGGACTATCATTTTTAATATGGATATCGTTTATGTAGTCATCGTTACTTACTAGCGTCTATCCTGTTTTTTGTATTCATTTTGGTCTTGAGTAGTCCTAATATTTTTAATGAGTAATCCATACAACGCACCGCTGACTAATTATGGTGTATGCACGCTACAAATTAAACAAATTAATAATTTATTTTTAATACATTTTTGCATATCGATGATTCAAATTCCAAGCATAGGCATAGTCATACGAGTTTCTGGAAAAGGTTTATCTTTAGTCTCGGAGACCTTATAAAGAGTAGTTAAAAAAACGTCGTCTCGAAATGATTAATAGATTTATAAGCAAGCGTGTTTTAAAACTTTGCCTTAAGCATCTGCGTTTTTAATTTGTGCTGCTCATCAGTACTCGGAAGGGAAAACTGCTTTTTTAAGCTATTTTTTGTTGAGTCTATCGAAAACATCAGGATCTTGGATTTTTGACCCAACATCCAGTTTTAAATGTAGGTTAACTAAGTTTTTTTTTTAAATGTAAAATTAACAAAATGCTCTCTTCGTAGTAAGAGATAACGTCTGTCCGCCATTGCAACGATACTCAAAACTTTTTTTAAATATTTAACTGGCTAAGTGTTCCATAGCTCATAGGATGTTAAGTGACAGTATGGTCGAAGACAGTAAACATACTTCATCTAGAATGGAACTGGTTCTTTACTAATGTGGCCAGAACACACAGATCCTTGGAAGCAGATCTTAAAATTGACGGTGGTAACTAGCCAGCTGATATCAGGTAAAGTTTTCTTACGATATTTGCCTTTACCGTTTAAAGTCAGCGTCAAAGACAGTGATTCCTGCCGTGGGATTTGAACCTAGACACTCCAAATAGAAGCTAGACGATCCTCGAACTATGCGACCGAAACTTTCTTTTATTTTTTAATGACACTTTGTTTTTATAAAAACAATAAAAACTATCGATAAATCACACAGTATAATTTCCAAAAGGTTCTGAGAGAAAGTTGTTGGCCAGCGTGGTGGACTAAGACTTGCACCTTTTTTTTTGGTTGACAAGCTACGTGTTTGACCACAGCTCACCTGATGTTAAGTGAAGGTGTGGTTGGAGATGGTAAAGCACACCTAGCCTGGAATGGAACTGGCTCTCAAGTGAGGCTGCCGGAATACACCCTTAGATGCTTGGCGGCAGATTTTCAACTTGAGGGTGGTAGCTAGCCAGCCGAGTACTAGAAAGTACCCTACCACCATTCTATGGTTTCCTCACGATGTTTTCCTTCACCGGCAGCTCAAGCTCATTGATGGCTCAAGCTCACTTCTTAAAATGAGATGAAGCCAACGCCCAGGTGTGAGATAGTTTATAAAAACAGGACTTTACCGATATCCGATACACACAAAAGTCACAAAAATTTCGTATCGCACACACTTGAATGTGAGTAAATAAATATCTACTTATACTATAATAAATTTCAAGCCAGTCACTCTCCCAACAACTCGCTCATCCAAACACACCACAATGAGGTGCAAGCCAAGGAAGACCGCACAATGGGCACAAACAAGGGGGAACAAAGGTGTTGCCTTTCTTTTAAACATCCCTTTCTTTACGATGACTGGTATCTTACGACCATTGTGTGCCTTGTTATTTTTGGGTTCCTCGCATAGAAGGAAAATGAATCTCCATTACATAAAAATTTACTACTTATAATGAGACAAATCATAGGAAAAATAATTATTTTCGAGAATTCCAGATTCTATATTGCGCGGTAAAAAAAATACAAAATGTCTTTCAAAATAATGCATGTATTACGTATACATTTTATGTATATCTATAAATCAACAAAAGTAGACGAGTTGAGGCTACATCAAGAAAAGGATAGCACTTGGATAGTGTTATATACACTACACTTATATCTGGTGAGACAGGAAAATTAAATAAACACTATTTTTTTATTATTAAACGCTTGTTGCAAGAAAGCCAATAAATTAATCATAAATCTCTGTTTACAGAGCTATAAAATGTAGTTATTTAAATTGATCTTGATTTTTCTAATTATAAAGTTTTTATATTGTTAAGACTAATGCATGTACAAAAACAGATAAAATGGAAAAAGGAAATCAGTTTTATTCGCATAGGTATCTTTAAAGATAACAGCGATTTAATAAGTTTCGTGGCATGAGAAATCAAGAAACTAATTTGTCATAAATTGACTTAAATAAGAACACACAAAAATTGTTAACTAAACACACAATGTTTAGTTAACAATTTTTGCGAGAAACAAAACTCTGCTATACATTTACTACGGAACCTCTATTTCATAAGCTAACCTTACGCTTTGGGCGTCATTTATTTAAGAAGCTTTATGGTGATTGTTAAAAGGCCTATAAATAGGCTCTTTCTTATACAATGATTGTTTTGGAAATCAAAACAAAAAGTTTACCACTTTTATATGACCCGTGCTTAGGTAAAACTATTATTTAATCTGCGGCAGTGCGTAGGAGTGGCATTCAATGAGACAGGTTTATATTTTGTTTTGTTTGTTTGACGTCGGTTCAACACAAGATAAATGAATGTAAAAATATTTTTTTTATTGTTGACAGGCTAGCTGTTTGCCCACAGCTCACCTGATGTTAAGTGAAGGTGTGGTCGAAGATGGTAAAGCATACCTAGCCTGGAATGGAACTGCCTGTCAAGTGAGGCTGCCGGTACATATTGTTAGAGATGCTTGGCGACAGATTTTTCAACTTGAGGGACTTGATTTTTTCATATTATCACTTAACAGCGTTTTTAGAAGTCTGGCTTCCGATCTGGAGGTCTTGGGTTCAGATCCCAATCCAATGTCTTTTCTAAGTTATGCGCGTATTGCCGATGACTTCAAACGGTGAAGGAAAACATCGTGAGGAAACCTACATGTCCGAGATGTGAAGTCTACCAACCCTCAGTTGGCCAGCATGATAGACATAAAAATAAATAAATAAATATTGGAGGGCATTTAACACAGCGCCATCTAGCCCCAAACTAAGCAAAGCTTGTACTATAGGATCCAGACAGTTGACAAAATACATAAATCTTTTTTTTTGTAAATACATACTTATAATACATACAGTACACCCAGATACAGAACAAACATCGATTTTAGTCACACAAATGTTAGTCCTGAGTGGGAATCGAACCCACGCCTTTCAGCTCTCGATGCAGACATACAACCAATGAACCAACAGGGCTGTCAATCAGGCCCTCACCTATATTAATTGAAATAGTATTTGAACTAATTGCTCACAAAATTTCAAAGATTGTTTAAGAAAATAAACAATTTGTTTTATTCATAATCCTAAAACATCCTCTAACGTATCCCAATGTACCGCCACAAGTACAAGGACAATAAATTCAGGCCAAGTGTTTCCGATTTGGCATAATCCCTTCTCAAGAAGTAGTGAAACCCCAATTTTCTGTATCAATAAATTTCTTGGAGAAATCCTCCTATTTTTCCTTTATTTTACCATTTTTAGGTAGGATTTTCTTTATCATACACCTATTACAGTTACTGATAAAGCTTTCTATACATATGTTTTAAAAGTATACATAAAATGGTCCTTTTGAAAACATAAATTAGAACGTTCATACTTCTTAAATTAATTTCCTGATTTGTAGCAATGATAGGTTATTGGGAAGGGCGTGAGTTCAGACCCCAACAGTAACCTTGAGCTGTCGGTGAACAAGAACATCGCAAGAAAACTATCGCATGGTGATAAGGTACTTTCTAGCACTCGACTGGTTACTACCACTGTTAAGTTGCAAAATCTGCCGCTTAGCACCGTTATTTAATATCAGGCGAGCTGTGAACAAACACCTAGCTTGTCAAACTTAATAAAAAATAATGTCCGTGACAGCATTTACCATGAAACTAATGCAAATTCAAAATTAACTAAGTTGATTTCAATATTAATTAGACGTTAAAAGACTAAAGTCGCTTGGGAATATTAATAAAGTACACAACAAGAAATTTTTCAAACTGAAACGCTGGCAAAGCAAACGCGGGGCTGAATTAACAAGCGTTTCCCGACGTTTCAAAGGAACCCTGAATACCCCTCCTTGTGACGCTGAGTTTTGTCTCGGACATTTAAACAACGGGACATTAAAACACAACACACAAAATAAACACAAAAGACACACATGACACATGAAATTTACCATATGACAAAGTGCAACGAGTTAAGTAAATATACCGATATCATATTTCTTAGTACTGAATGAAAAGTATTAAACTAAGACATTTTACTGGTTTTTTTTTTATTAAACTAATAAATGTATTGTTAATTTAATGATGTATTCGTAATTATCATTATCTTGAAGTTAAAATTTAAAAAGATGTAAGTATTAGAAGTGAGAGCCAGTTCCATTCCAGGCTACCCATCTCCGACCACACCGTCACTTAACATCAGGTGAGATGTGGTCAAACACCTAGCCTGTTAACCATTTAAAAAAAAAGTGAAAACTTAAACCATTACATTCACATGTCAATGACGCGAATCCATAATTATGTTTATTAGACAGTGTTAAAAATGACAGGAAAATCTCCCAAAAACCGCTGCGTGTCCCAATAGTTTATACGTCCAATAACTCTGTACATTAAAAAGATCAAAGGCCTTTAATTGTATGTAGAATTGGTTTACTTCTTCGGTTAATAGCTTAAAGGAATTTTCATCCATGTTTAAATTCTTGTTACGATATACCTAGGTTAATAAAGGCTACGCTATTAAGGTGGTTCGATTTCCATACAAATAATTTTTTGCCGTTTATGAACAAATAGAGCATAACTTTACAGTGAAATCACAGCTACTGGCATTTATTTTGGTCTTTATTTGCGATAAATCACAATTGCTTGAATAAAACAGTAGATTATCTACTGTTTTATTCAAAAATCATAAATTCATAAATCATTAATAAATTTGATTTTATGCTAATAAATTTGATTTTTTTTTTATGCTTAACATTAGGTGAACAGTTGTCAAACATGTAGCCTGACATCAAATAAAAATCTAAACCTTGAATAAAATTTTAAACATCTTTAAAATGCTTACAATAACACAATTTATTATTTCGCATTCTTAGACTTTTCTTACAGAAACATACATATAACATATTTCAACAACAAATAAATACTGTACTCGTAAATTCAAAGCAAAAGAATCCGGAAATTTCTCATTACTTAATTCCAACTTACGTACTAACACGTACCGAATCTGTGACATAACTTAACTTAATAGCGGCATGTCCCGTCAAGGGTGACCGACCTCTGATAAAGGACCTCACGGACAACTGACCCCAATTATAGAGCGATATTGCCGAATGGCTAAGTTATTAACTTAATGTTACTTATTGTACTTCCATAATCTTGTTAGAGATCAGCGGTGGAAGTTGGTGTTTGTGATTTATTGGTTTTAATTTGTAGATTTCTTGTTATTGTGTTGCAGATGACAAATCTAGTGTTGAACCTGATTTTAAACATCAGTTTGAACGAAGATGGTATACCATTAGACTTATTTTCTACTCAGGTAGGTGTAAACGCACTAATTGGTGCTCGGCGATAGATTTTATAGATGATAGACTTAGCTACCTTACTTACCTACCCTACGACCTACTAGATTAACTCTATGGTTTTGTTATTTATTCTTGGCCATGGAATTAGCTCTATGGCATCAAATTGTATTGCCAGCCGTAGGTACGAAAATTCCCAGCGATACGAATTATTATCATATTGATGTGAAATTAACCAAATCGATTAATGGATGATGATTGATTGAATCTGAGTCGAATTGTTGTATCAATTTATGAATTAATTTTCGATTTTAACCTACTTCTATTTTATGATCTTTGTTAGCATATACGCATTTTTTTTTAATCTTTCTTGGTTTCCAGTAGCGATGTGTTTACCATCTTCGATCATACATCACTTAACATCAGGTGAGCCGTGTCAAACAGAAAAAAATTTTAGACACAGTTATAGTTCGTATTTATTCATTTACAATTAATTCATGACTCGATCATAACCTTGTAAGCATTTTTAATTCCACTTTATTCACAAATAGAGCGTTTACAAAATCACCAACATTATTGTACATCTGGATAAAAAAACTCAGCCAAGCTATATCTAAAGAAAAAAGGGAATGTAATGAACTGTAAAGTTACAGATTCATCTGGCATTATGTATTGCTTTCTACACAATTTATCCTAGTTTTGTAGAGCTCTGACTATTTAACATTAAAGATAAGTGATGGTAGAGATAAAGTATTTTTAGAAATGAGCCTTTTTTCTTCATGAGTAATTGTACCTATATTTTTCTTAGACAAGCGGGGATGAGAACAAAAGGTTTTATTTTGCTACGACAACGCGTTTTAAAATATTAAAACGTCTCGACTATAAAATTTATATCACGTTAATAATTTAAAAAAAATACTTTTTTTACTGTTGACGGGATTGTTGTTTGACCACAGCTCACCAAATGTTAAGTGACGGTTTAGTCGAAGATAGTGGTAAACACTCTTTATCTGGAATTAATAATCACATAATACCAATGTAAAATCTGCCAAAACGCACTTGACCAGCGTGGCAGGTAGAACCTGGCCTGCAGTGGAACAGTTTATAAAACCATGACGGATTTGGACTTCGGACATAAACTAGGTATATCTGTCAAATGTTTGTCGATTTAAAATTTGTAAGGAAAGTAGGTACCTAATATTTATAAATGTACGTATATAATCATTACTTGCACTTTCAAAAGTTTCTGCACACTCATTTAACAAGCTGATTTGGCAAATGATTATAATCTATCAAACCTTGAATTACTGTTTCATGTCAATTTCTACTAATATTTTTGTATTATTAATTAATATTCGAAGTCTTATTTATTAAAAAAAATCGTTCCAAAATGTTTTTAAACACTTGCCACGTCTTTTAAAGTTTTAGAATTTTAATGAAAAAATTTGATTATTTTTTTTATTTGTGGTTCACCTAATTGATTTTTTTAAAAAGGATTGCCGCATTTAAGAATTAAACCTTTTTACAGAAAAGAAATCAAACTTACGTGATACCTCCTACGCACACGTCACAGGCACTATCGGAAACCGGTAAAGCTCGCAACGTCTAGCGAGCGACGGAACGCGTGCTCCCGCTGCAAGCCACGGGAGTGGAATGAAACTGGGAATGAATTGACAGCGAGACACTGGACAATCCGCGTTAGTATGTAGGATTCATACTCTATGGAACGGCAAACAAGCTGAGCTTGCTGTTTGGAAGGCTCGTGTTATACACATAAGCATCCTGCTTAGACTCTTCTAAGCAATATGCTTATGTGTGATCGCTGTAAGCAAAAATGAAATAATGCCGTTTTAAATAGGTTTTGACAGCGCTTGCCGAATTTAAATTGAGAGCTCATTCCAAAGGAGCACCGCTACAACTTTTTAGTACTCAGTTGGCTAGCTACCACCCTCAAGTTGAAAATCTGCCGCTAAGCATCTAACGGTGTGTTTAGGCTGTCTCACATCTCATATGCTCTCCGATTCCAGCACTGATTTAGGCAAATGATTGTATATTTTGTTGATTTATATAAAAATCACTATTTTTTTCTTGAACTAATCCATGTTTTTATATTTACTTTTCTTGTATTCGTAATGAAAAGCACAGTGTTTACCTCGGGTGAAAGACTTATTTAGTCACTCGAACTATTGGCGCCCTTGCTCTACGCTCGGGCGCCAAACCCCGTCTCGTGATTAAATAAGTTACTTTTCAGGTAACAATGTACTATTTCATCTCTGAAAATACATAGTTGAAAACTGTGTAAATATTAGTAGAGCATATAATGAAACAGAAATAGGCTACTACAGATAAAGCTTTCAACACAAATTCCCGGTAAAGCCGCGTGTACACGCCGGAACAAACAGATGCATTTTGATTGATGGTGTAATTAAGCATTATGGCGGAATGAAGTACCGGAGGTGATAAATTATCATTTCAGCACATACGTACAGAAATAGACGCTTATTGCTCTCAGAGGAAAAAGAACCGCAATTTGATCCTTAGTAAGAAAAGACGGGAATAAAATGTATTAAGAAATGCTTACCACATATTTTCCTAGGGTTTTTTTTAATTTAAAGGTTTTTTAAAGAAGTTAGTTCAGCGCTCATTGGTAGGTATGACAATAAGCTGTCGGTGACGGAAAACATACACGGAAAGACCATAACATCTAGTTAGGTCAAGTTGAAAATCTGCCGCTAAAAACTTAACGGTATGTTCCAGTAGTCTCACTTGAAAGCCAATTCTATTCAGATCACATCGTCATTAGGTAAGCTGTAGTCAAACATCTAGCTTGTCACCAGTAAAAATATACGTACGAGTTGTTTGAATGTCGACGTGGAACGGTAATGTGGCGTTTCTTTATTGGTTCTGCCCCCATACTCTAAGCTTCGTATCGCGATTTCTGTTAGGTTAGGTTAGGTTCGCTCTCAAAAAAGCTAGGCGTCTACGAAACTTATTCCACAGTTATACTTTGACTTTGATTTTGACTTTGAATAGAATGAAATCGAATGGAATAAATAATATAAATTAGAAAAAAACTCACTCACTCATGTCCTGATAACTACTACTAACTTACTACTTTTTTAAGCTTGAGTCACAAAAATCAAAAATCATTTTGCAGGTGGCTCATAAACCTAGATAAGAGTAGTTGTTGATTTTAGATTCTATCTCTATTTAGTAAGCAAGCCGGAATTAAAATCGACAATAATTTTGATGAAATTAATAACACATTACGGTATACTAACGCAGCTGTGATGATTAGTATTAATAGATAAAAAATGACAAATTTAATCTGTGGATGTTCTTGATTGGATGTGGGAAGATGATAAAAATAATCTGCTAAAAAGGAATAATTCGTTGAATTTGTCGTAAATTATCACGTTGGACTGACAACTACATAATTATGTCCGGACAAGGAATGCTCGGCATTCCCCTGAGAAATCGTATCCAGAGTACATCATCATAAAAAAAACATAGGTCTACCCCATTGACTTCCACAAAGACCGGTTGGAAGCAGCTCGCATCCAGCGCGTTTCTGCGGTCTTTACTAAGTTGTCTTTCCACCTTGCGGGTGGACGTCCTTCGCTCCTGCGCTTGCCGGTTTATGGCCTCCACTCCAGAACTTTGCAGCCCCATCGGCCATCAGTACTGCGTGCTATGTGCCCTCCCCACTGCCACTTCAACTTGCTGATTCTCTGGGCTATGTCGGTTACTTTAGTTCATCTACGGATTTCCTCATTCCTCCAGAGTACGTCGCCAGAGAACTAAAGTCACAGACATAACTCAGCGTATTAGCAAGCTGAAGTGGCAATGGGCTCGTCATCGTTGCGGGGTGAGCTTGGGCTCCCCGAGGCGTGTTCGCGAGGACAAGCGCTGTAGAGGTCGCGGTAAAGTGCGAAAGCGTGCTCGCAGCCTCGACACAAAGCGCCGAGGTGGAACATAAGGGTTTTTAGTGGGTAAACCGTCATAAGGACGGAGAGTCCCACATAGCCAACGTGCCCGCCCCAGGGTCGGTATTATAAACAAAGTATTTTCTCTGGGAAAAAAATCCTGTGTTTCTAACTATTTGTTACTACGAATTTAACTTGTATGAGGTAGGTAAGTGATTCAAGTTTGTAAGCAAAAACCAACTTAATATAACAACTAGCATTTACATTGACCTTCCTCCCATCGGCGCGAGCTCGGATCGCCTCCCCGTCTCCGAACTACGCAGCGAGATTGTGTTACGGGAACGAAGTGACGAACAGGGAAAACGTAGGAAGACTGTTTTTACGTTTTTTTTAATGTAAATAAAAAGCGAACGATACACTCTCTCGCTCGCTCTCGATACACATAAGTTTGAATAGCAAATCAAAGTCCGGAGCATTGCTGCTTGGCCCTCCAATTTTACTTGGCATACGAAAACTAAGTACGCGCACGTACTTGGTGGTAGATTTCCTTAGCAGAAATAAATAAATATCGTAGGACTATACACACAGCGCCATCTGGCCCCAAACTAAGCAGAGCTTGTGTGATGGAAGTCAGATAACTGATAGAATACATAAATACTTTTTTTTTAAATTGTAAATACGTACTTATAATACATACAGAACACCCAGACACAGAACAAATATTTGTTTATTCACAAAATGTTTCAGAAAAAATGTTATTCAGAAAGTCGTCTAGGTAGGTACCACCGCAGTACCAGATATTCTGCCGCCAATCAGTAGTGTGTAAACATTAAGTCTCAAAGTAATGAGTGCCAAAGCAGCGATGCTCGGACTTTGTGTTGCTACTCAAAATTCTGTGTATCGCTGCAATGCGTGGACATGCGTTACCTCTTACCATCAGGAGAGCGCATCGTTCGTCTCATTACTTTTACATAGGAAAAACATAAATAATTGCGTTTGTGTAACGTGGTACTGACGAATTTGTGTGGGTGTAATTAGCGTATGGTAGGTAAACAAAATTTGCAGGATCGAAAAGTTGGAAATTGGAGGTAAAACTTATACCTACGGAAGTATATAAATGCCGTGTACTTGCATACAGGGTTAAGTGGAAATGTATTAGGTCGATAGGAGAGCATTATAAGTATACACACATATCGTCGAGGGTGAATAATGTTTTATAAAACAAACCTCCGGACCTTCCGGAGTACTTTTACCGTTCCGCGCAACCTATTAAATCTTATTACCTACTTCGTTTTACTTAGTAATATAAAAGTAGATACACGAGTACCTCGCGCACACTCGCTATCTCTAAATCTGTCAGTTGTTCAACCATATTTAGAGTACTCAGACCTCGAGGCAAATGACCTTTAAGCGACATCTGCACGAGCGATTTCATATCCAATCTTGTAATTTTACGTCGCAGTGAAGTCGCAAAAGTATTTTCACTTATAATACCACAAGAGCTTCAAAATTATCGGGTATTTCCCGATAGGTTCGTTGCAAACAAATGAAGGAGTCAAGTTTTTCAGGTTAAAAAATCACGAGCGCGAAGAAGCGCGAGTGATTTTTTAACCTGAAAAACTTGACGACTTTATTTGTTTGCAGGGAACCTTGAGGGAAATGCCAGATAATTTTGAAGCTCGTGTGGTATTCGGGGGATTATTTTTCTGTCCCAAATGTCGGCCAATAGAATTGCACCATTCGACGTCACGTGGTACAACGAGAAAATTTTCAAAAAATTATCAGTATAATACCATGTAGGTTGTACCACGTGACGTCGAATGGTGCAATTCTATTGGTCGATATTTGGGTCGGAAAAATAATCAATACAATGTAACATTCTACAATATTTCTTGATAAGACCAAAGCGCAAACTTATAAACCACTAGCTGCGCTCCGCGGTGTTACCCGGTACATATTTTCGGGATAAATAGTAGCCTGCTGGTTAATCTAAGGTGTCAGCTACCTCGACACGAAATTTCATCAAAATCCATTCAGTAGTTTTTGCGTAAAAAATTAACAAACATCCATCCATCCATCCAGACTTTCACATTAATAATATTAGTGGGATATAACAAACCAAGTCAAAAATAACATTCTGGTATACTTTCCTTCCTCTATAAAATCATTTTTATTCCCAATTATCACCATTATTTTAAGGAACGCTTTAAATTAACTCAACCTCATTTTGGTTCCTTGCGTTCCTCTGGTTCTTTTCAACTAAAAATTCCTCTCCATTTGCTCATTTCAATCTTTCCAACACCTCTTTTTGTACTGTTAAAGCTGTCCTGCTTTAGAATGTCCTTTTATTATCAGACAGGCTAGTTCTATTAATGTTTTTAATAATCTCGTATATGAACATTATTTAAATGCATGCTAATGTATATTTATGTACGTATATATTAATTTTATGTATTTTTAATTTATTGCATGTTTTTCTGTTTATCTGTTTATCACATGGGTACATATGTTTTATTACGTAATTCCCCATCTTCTTTCTGTCATTTTACTAAGTTACTTTTTTACACCAACCTTACATCAATAGCTGTTCTTATATTTATTTCCATTTAATAGTTGTCTAGAAGAAATTTCTCGTAACGGTAAATACAATGACTCCTTTCATCTTTACTTGGTGGTAGATCTCATTACCGTCGTTTAAATAGGTACCACTACCAGATATTCTGCCGCCAAGCGGTGGTGTAAAAACATTACTGTGATCCGGTTTGAAGGGTACTGTAGCTAGCGAAAATATAGGGCTGTTGAGACTAACCATCGAAAGTCTCATAGTAATGAGCACCAAATAACGATGCCGATTTTGTTTTACTACAAATACAAATATTTTATTGATAACACCAATGTTACAAGTCGCTTCAAAACTTTAAATATGTCATTAAATGAGTTTTAAAACAATGATCATGGACAGGCAGGCATATAAAAAAAATACACGCGAACTTATAAATCCTATATAAAAACGCAGATCATCAAGAAATGGGTACACTTGAGAATTATTTTTTAATTCGACTAGGTATTTCAATTACTGAGAAACTGTAAAGCGTAGCTATAAATAGCGTATAGAACATTTTAAGATCGATAAATCTGTCGATTATTATCGCTCATGAAGATGTCGCCTTAACATTAAGCTTGTAAGAAAACTGTGACACAGTCGGGAAAGTTTTCCCGATGGTAACTTAGTTTCCAAGTAGGTCGTGCGAGTATTCCCGATGGTTCTTATTGGATATGCGGATATAACTGATTTGAAAGATTTATCATGAAACATGGACAATGGATACTTTGCCTAAAACGTTAGGTGGAATTTATACATATTTACTCGTACCTACATGTTTGAAGTTGGTTTGATAGATTAGATTGTTTGTGCTACCCAAGATACCATTCCTCACACGTGTTAACTTTTTGAAAGTATTGTTTTTTTTTCTTGAAACAAATAATTTTGTGTTTGTAAAAAATGTTTTTGTAGTTAATCATACCTACTTTGCAATTTCAAGTATAAATGTTAAAAAAAAAGTTTGTATAAACCAAGTTTCCAGCCTTTCCAGTTTTTTCTTTCTAACTTTTTTTTTAGTGTGGTATTAGAGTATTAGAAAGTACCCTACCATCATGATATGGTTTTCTCATAAACTTAAGCGCATTGTTGGGTTTGGAAACCACGCCCGTATCATCCCACCGTGCTTACCACTAAGCTAAAATAGCTGCAAAAAATTTTGAAGCTGTTTTTATAAGAGTGAAGGACCTCTAAATCTCTACAGCTATAAATAATGTTCACGTCTAATAATGGCAATAAATTCGGGTTGTCGGCCTCTCATCCGGTGTTATCGAGATATGTACCTATTGTTAACTCTCATTAATTACGTTAAAGTCATTCAACTTTCATTCTAATCTCTATTGAGACGTCAGCAGGAATTTATGGGCGTTTAAACGGAGTTGCGCGGAACGGTGACGCTAAACCGCAAGGAGGCCAATGGACTAACAATTTTGAATAAGTAAGAATTAAAAAATAATAAAAATTTACTACTTTTAATTTTTACTACGACTTTTGGAGTTTTGGCGGGAACGCGGAAAGAGTCGTGTCGCACCGTTTTTTTCCAAAACTAGTGTTTTGAGTAGTGTTCGCAAAACTCCTTTGAAGTTTCTAGTAAAGCCGCCACTGCGATTATTACGGCATCAGCTGGACTTGACCGTGACTTACTTTGTGCAACTATGACAAAGACTTATTTTACTTGATACTATTAAAAACTTATCCAAATCACACTAATTATATAAAAGTGGAAGTATGTATGTATGTATGGATGTTTGTTATTTCTGTATGCTTTAAAGGATTTAAATGACATACATAATTCAGATAACGTACACCCTGGGCACAGCAAATACTTAATACTGGCAAATGCATAATCTGCTACGCCATAATTATCTCAGGAAGAAAAAAAAGTGTGACTGAGATAACTGCACCCCATATTCCGGACCGCAAATAAGTCCTACTTACGTGTTCACGTAACCGGTCCCATCAAATCACATTATGTGCTGCACGGAACTTCCTCTGTTCCGGATTAAAACTTCAGTCAAGGAGAATACGCGACGACAACATGATCCGAGAATTAGCAACTTTTGGCTCCTGCCGCTGACAAGGTTACGTAAGAAAAATAATAAATAAGTTACGTTGCGGGCTTGTCCTCGTGGCTTGGAGATTCAGTAAAATGTAAATCGAGTGTTTAGGTACGTGAGCCATACTTCCATGCTACATGCTGAACAGGCTATATTACAAACTGTGCTAAGCCAAAAAAACTGTATGAAACGTTATTACCGACGTTTGGCGGGAACCGCGGAAAGATCGTGTCGTTGTATTCATTTATAATAATTCATTTATTCATTTTCCAAAACTTGTGTTTCTTCAAGTGTTTGTGTATAAAAATAGTGTTATTTCATTCATAATGACGACAACCGAATTACGTATGAAAGTTATATAATGCGGTAAAATATAAGTTTTCGTGTTGCTTCCAAATCTCCGTCGAGGATAGTCACTACTACTTACTTTACTAGGACCGGATATAACCGGACTCAATTCCAACTTTGAGTGACTTAGACTTTTTTCACTTGAATGATCAAAAAATACCTAGGTATTTAAAAAAATATCGAAACATTTGTCGTTGGCAAATATAAAAATTAAGCTTATTAAATACATAACGTATACTTAATGAATAAATAA
Organism: Biston betularia; assembly: GCA_905404145.2. Classification (NCBI taxonomy): domain Eukaryota; kingdom Metazoa; phylum Arthropoda; class Insecta; order Lepidoptera; family Geometridae; genus Biston; species Biston betularia. The sequence goes on from FR989883.1 coordinate 2,629,966, forward strand.
CTGAGACTAAGACTTGTGTTTTACTTCATTTATTATGAAACACTTAACTTATTGAATACATAACGTATACCTGTACACGTATATTCGATAGTTTTAGCATTAGTTCTACAATTATCATCAAGACGCTCAAATATCTTCAACACGGTTGAAAACGTCGGTATAATTTCCTGTTGATTAGGGATAAGTGATCTAATTAGTCCAAATTACGTTTTTCCCACTCAATCGCATGTCTACAAGTCACCTGCAAGCCCTTGAGTCGACAAAGGGCACAATAGCCGTTTTAGCCGGAACTCGCCTTTATCACTTCACAATGTACCCTTTGTGTTTCTAATGGAACGCGCTCATTGGCTCCAATAAAGAGAAATACAGAGTAAGGGCAGTAAAACTACAGCTAATAACTATACCTACTTCACTTGGTGGTAGATCTCCTTAGCAGGAGGTCGTCTGGGTAGGTACCTCCGCAGTATGTATCCGATATTCTGCCGTCAAGCATTAGTATGTAAATATAATATAGTTCCATTCTAGGCTAGGTGTGCCTTAGCATATTCGACCACACCGTCACTTAACATCAGGTGAGCTGTGATCAAAAAACCATGCCTGTCAAAAACTAAAAAGAAAATTACTGTGTTCCAATTTGAAAGGTACTCTGTACCTACTGTAGCTAGAAAAATTATATAATATTATCACCGTATATAATTCATCATACATAGACTTCACATCCGCTTCCGCCGCTTCCAACCGGTCTTTGTAGAAGTCAATGGGGGAGGCCTATGTCCAGCAGTGGACGTCCTACGGCTGAAATGATGATGATGATGATGATGATGAAACATTCATGTCACGACCGATGTCCAATTGTCCATACTGCTCGCACACCCAGTTTCATCGTAATAAAAGCGGCTTTCGATTAATTTTATGTTTGTTTCGGCGTCCAAGCTATTTTTACCACTTCTGTTAGTTTGTAGTCGATTAAGAATTTATTGAGATGGACTTTATTATTCCCATAATCGTTATTTCTTGAACAGCTTGCTGTTGTTGGTATTTGCCTTTTGATTGCAGTTAATTTGTGTTTTTGTAAACAACACGGGTAAACGGGTATGTTAGATGAATGCCAAATTATTATTTTTTGTGAGTTTTTACCAATTTGTAGTGATGATTGCTCAGTAGTTAGCGTGGTTGGTTCACTAGCCGTAGAATGTAGGTTCAAATCCCAACAATAATCTTGAGGAGCTTGAAAAGAAATCATCGTGAAGAAATGATAGTGGTAACGTTACAATTCATTTGTAATAATCGCGAAATCTGTTTTCATGAATCTATGAAAAGTGATTGAACAGTAATTAGTAAACCGTATGGTATGTGGTAGCAGGCCCGGCAATACATAGTGAATACTTTTTCACACAAACACGGCATTCGGTAATGGCTAAATTCAATGTCATCACTATGACCACTTCAGAGTAATCTTAGCTATTAAACAATGTAGTGGCGATTTTTCCAGCGCAGCGCCACCTATAGTGCATATTGGCAACACTATATTTTTCTTCATAACGGCATCGCACTTTGTATATTCTGCCAATGTTAAATATTTCGATATTTTAATGAAAAATTAAGTGAATACCTAAAGTATACAGTAGTAAATTAGTGAAGCCTTTATTAAAAGCTACAATGAAATTTGGTAAGCAACACTATAGGCTTATGACTGTATTTTGACATTAATTAAGTTAAACTATATTATCTACAGTAAAATTGTGAATGTACCGAATATTGTATACCCAAAAGGTTAGTTGTTTTAACCCAATTAATGACACCAACTTGTAATTCAAAGCTTACGACAAATATGATTTTGAATTTTTAGGGAAACATACATATTCCCAAAAAAACGTTAAACATTTTAACGGAAATGTTTATTTCGTGTATTTTTCAAACTGGTTTTACTATGCTTTATTCAAAAACCAATCGAACGTGTGGTTGGTCGAGGTTCGAAATTTGCGAACCCCGTGTGTCAGTTTTAGTGCCGAGCCATTTTCCGTTTGCTCCAAAGAGAACACGGGCACTACACGTTATAGATTCTCATTACTTTATAGACACACAAAAATGACTATGCAACAGATTTTTAAAATTCCAAGCTTAAGAAAAATTTGGACAGTTGGTTTTAATCAAGAAACAAAGAGTGAAGACATCCCTTTCTTAAAAATATGGTGAGTCTAGCAATTTTCTAAGACAATATAGGTTATTATATAATTGTTAATTGTTATTATATAATACTAGCGGTCCGTCCCGGCTTCGCCGGAAATCAAAACTCGATTAACAATATAAATATAGCCTATGTCACTCAGTAATAATGTAACATTCTAATGATAAAGTAAATAATTATTCAGCCCGGTCTAGTAGTTTCGGAGCCTATTCAATACAAACAAAAAATCAAATCTTTCCTTTTTATAATTAGCGTAGATATGTTTGCGCCTCATAAAAAACAAGAAGGTTTTTTGTCTAGGTGTTTGGCCACAGCTCATCTGATATTATGGAATAAAACTGGTTCTCAAGTGAGGCTACCGGAACACATAGATGCTGGGCGGCAAATTTTTAACTTGAGGGTTGTGACTAGCCGTCTCAGTACTAGAAAATACCTTACCACCATGCTATGATTTCCTCGCATTGTTTTCCTTCACCGGCCGCTCAAGCTCATTGTTCGTCTTTAAATCTCTGTAGTGATGTATTGTCATAGTACAAAATATATAATGACTTTACTAAACATTGCATTTTGGTCGCGATAAACGTTATCTCGGGATCAATTTGGCACACACAGTCTAGTCCACTGCTGGACATAGACCTCTCACAAGACACGCCACTCAGCCCGATCTTCGGCTTTTCGCTTCCATCCACCGCCAGCTGTCCTACGTATATCGTCACTATATCGAGTCTCAGGGCGTCCTACGCTACGTTTGCCAATTCGCGGTCTCCACTCTAGCACACGTCTACCCCAGCGGTTATCGGTTCTGCGACAGATATGATAAGGGTGTTATCCTAGGGGGAAAAATAGCTAGATGATAGTTGTAGATTTCATAATTACGTAAAAAACGTTACATTTTCACTTATTACGTTAAGTTTTATTTAGAATTAAATATTGTAAGAATATTCTGTAATTGATTTTTAGTAATTTTACATGTTTAGAGGAATAAAAATATGTTTAATAAACGCAATTGAATTCTAAACTTTTGACTGTTGCCATTGCTGGGGTAGAAAACTTTTTCGTTTCTCATTTCTTGGAATTTAATGTGTTTCTGTCTCCCTGTTATTGGTTGTTTTTGTAATTTTATTACTAGTTCCTGTTTTTTTTGTTATCGTCGTTAAATTTTATTTTATCACCCGTTACCTATAGTTATAAACTTTGCTGATACATAAACTTTGTCTTTGTGGTGATCCAGGTAGCGGGAAGCGTGCCTCAAGTCTTTTTCATTGAGTTATATTATATTTAGGTACCCCTTTACAATAGTAAAACGATAATTACTAAACAAAAAAAATCAAAGGCTAAATGTTCATTACACCTGAACTGTCACTTTGACATTGACATATCCTTGTTTTATGTCAATGTCAAAGTGACAGTTCAGGTGTAATAAACATTTAGCCTTTGAATTTAAAATCGGAGTATAGATAATCAAAAACCACAAAATGTATGTTTATTTTTTCAGCGAAGACTTAAAGAGATCCTTGGGAAAATTATCCTTGAACAAATCAGCTATACTGATCGTCGGAGCGGCCCGGACTTGCAGCGCAGAGCTCGACGAGCTTTACAATGGTATAATAGTTTTACTTGCTATTGAATCTTCTTTTTAGGCAACTACCTAAGTAGCTATAGTCAGGAATGGGATGTTTTACTTGGTGGTAGATCTCCTTAGCAGGAGGTCGTCTAGGTAGGTGCCACCGCAGTACCAGTTATTCTGCCGCTAAGCAGTAGTGTGTAAACATTACTGTGTTCCTGTTCGAAGGGTACTGCAGCTAGTGAAATTACAGGGTTGTTGAGACTAATCATCAAAAGTCTCAAGGTAATGAGCGCCAAAGCAGCGATGCCCTGGACTTTGTTTTGTTACTCAAAGTTATGTGTACCTATCGCTGCAATGGTGGTGGGCAGGCGTTATCTCTTACCATCAGGAGAGCGTCACGTTCGTCTCATTACTTTTTTACAAAAATATGTTGGTACTGTTAGAAGCAGGATGGGATTTGTGCAGTTCTTCGTGGAAAAATTGGATTACTATGTTGGTACCACTTGGGTGGATTAACTTTTGACTAGGAAATCTGTCGGATCTTGTTCAGGTCCGAGTACCAGACATTCTGCCGCAGTTGTCTATAAAGATAACTGTGTTGCAGTATAAAGCGTACTGCAGCTAGTGAAATGGCAGGGGGGCATTAGACTAACCATCGAAAGTCTCAAAGTTACGAACGCCAAAGCCACGAAGCCCTGGATTTTCTTATGTTACACAAAGTTCTGTGTATCGCTCCAATGATCATGGATAGGCGTTATCTCTTACCATCAGGAGCGCGTCTCATTTTTCTCATTATAAAAAGTCACTGTTCATCTTTAAGCAAGCGGTTCAACAACCAACGAACTATTGCAATTGATTTATACTGCCATTCTGTTTTAGATTTCATAAAACTGGACTCGGATATAATAACACGTAACAAGATGAGGGTTCCTGATGATGATGAAGAATTTGGTAAGCAAATACACCAACAATCAACTATTTTTTTTACTGTTGACAGGCTAGGTGTATAAAAGTAAAAAACGTATATTATAAAATAAATTGTAATAAAGTTAAATACAATGATGTTTTCAACTAAGTACCTGTCTATATACCAAGCTTACATGACCGTTTATAAGTAAAATGTGTCAGGTACCAATGTATCGCTTAAGATACGATACGCAATTCTATTTTTACCAATTCAGTCGACTTCCTCTCTCCTAATTTTCTCGCACTGTAAAATAATAAACCATGTAATATATATCTATACACCTATCATCTCACTGATAAATTGTAATGCTGCACTTGTTGGTAGATCTCTTTAGCAGGAGGTCGTCTAGTTAGGTACCACCGCAGTGCCAGGTATTCTGTCGAGCAAGCAGTCTGTTAACATTACTATTCCCGTTTGAAGTGTACTGCAGCTATCGAAATTACAGGACTGTTGAGACTAACCATCGAATGTCTTAAAGTAATGAGCGTCATAGCAGTGATGCCCTAGACTTTGTTTTGCTACTCAAAGTTCTGTGTGTCAATGCAACGATCATGTACATGCATAATCTCTTACCATCAAAAGAGCGCCTCGATTGTCTTATTACTTTACATTTTTTTTTAATGTAAAGAAATGAGACAGAAAATTTACTTTACTGAAGAAATTTACTTTTTTTCACCGGTAAATTAATTCATTTGTTTTTTATATTTCACTTTTTAGAGTTTTCTCAAGATTCTGTTTCTATGGAACCAGCGAATACGTCAAATTCTACATTTTCAACGCAACCACTATCCACATCGTCAGCAACATATCCAACACAACATGAGACTACATCTTCACAAGAGTCAATCACATCTCAACTAGGGTCAATCACATCTCAACAAGAGTCAACCACTTCTCAACAAGGTTCAACTACGTCTCAACAAAGTTCCACTACATCTGAACCGGGATCAAGATCGCCTTTCCAACCAGTCTCCTTAGCAGCAGAAGAAACATACACACAAAGTGCCAGTTCAACAGATGATGAAGGTATATCATTTTAAGATAACCATCATTATCACATAACATTAAACTTAAAAAAAAAAGCTATTAAGTTATCAAATATCACAATAATTACGGACAGAAGTAAGGAGGTAATAATAATTAAAATAACATCAATACAAAATAACCCCAAAATAATAATAATAATTTTAGAAAAATTGTGTCTGCGAGTCAATCATAAAATAAATTAGTCAATTTAAATCTCAATTGTATAGATAGTTTGATTAATGATAAATAATTCAGTATTGTACACATTTTTTTGTGAGACTTACACATTATAAGGATAAAAGCAATTTATTGATTCGATTTTAATTATTATGACTACCTTAATTCGGATCAGCCTTATTTTTGTAAACTTTCCAACAGCTGAGCGGAAATGAACAATTTCTTCTTGTAATTAGAGTAAGATCAAGGTGAACGAGCACGTACACTTATACATACGTGAATTTAGTTTAATAAAACAAAATAAATTTTAAAAAATGCTGAAAAAATAAAAAAAACACGACAACTGTAAAGCGCTTAAAGACCATTTTATGCTAATTTTCAGACTATTCGCCGACATATACTACAAGTCAAAGTAAATGGCGAGAGTTATTTATAGCTCTCTACGGACAGCACAACCTCAGTACTATCACTGAAGAAAATTTATCGTTCAACAGAACAGTATCATCTATTCATAAATCATCGACAGCAATTGACATGCGTGTTTTAAGCATTAGCTTACAAACAAAAAGATCCAGGTCAGACTTTAGAGAATCAAATGAAACACCCATTTCGGAATTAAAATCTCGTAAAAGACAAAGACCGGACTCCACAATTGATAAAACAGAAACAGATACATTTGATACTAGTAAATCCGATGCAAGTGATACACCAGAACATGACAAGTCAGATTTTAATGAATCATTAACTATAGCACCTGAAGGAAGTATTGAAGAATATGAGTCAGATGAAAGACATACGTCTTCAGAGCACAGCTTTATATTGCCTTTCTCAAATACACAAGAAAATAAGAATTTGGAAAGAAAAAAGAGAAAGGTATGTCATTCTTATTATACATTCAAATATAATTAAAATCTTAAAACACAATGTCTGTGGTATCAATGAAAACCCTATACAGAATTTTATCTGTCGAAGTCCCAAATAGTCGAATGAAACATTATACTTTCATAGTACGAACTGCTAAACAGTAGAAATGGCTATCCGAGTGGTTGTTCTCAATTTTTTTTTGTTTTATATGGCTCAGTGGTTAACGCGGTCAGTTCACACGCTAAAGAGTGCTTAAATCCCTAACAAAGAGCTTGAGCTGCTGGTGAACGAAAACATCGTAAGGAGTGTTTCTAATACTCGGCAAGATAGCTACCACCTCTAAGTTGAAAACCTGCCACCAAGCACTTAACGGAGGGTTCTGGCAGCCTCACTTGCGAGCCATTTTCATTCCAAACTAGTTGTGCTTTACAAAATTCGACCACACCGTCACTTAACATCAGGTGAGCTAGGTTGTCAAACAAAAAATATATAAAAAGGTCAAACGTAAAACTCTAGTAAAGAAAATGTTGAATAGACAGATTGGGTAGCATAACGTTCACCATCAAGCAAGCTTCTTGGCTTTCCCTACAACGGCAAAACTTTAAAACATAAAATCAGTGCAATCTATTTTTAATACATCACATAGTCATATACAATGCATGTACTAGTAGTTAGTTTTAGTAGTTTTTTTTTGTGTTGATGACCGCTATGATTGTTGTGATGTATAGTATGTTGGTGATCCAAATAAATAAATACTATTAGAGTACTATGAGAGAGTTGTTAGATCTTTAATATTTTCACAGGATTCCAAAACATCTTATGCTGTTAAAGACCAAAGTACACAAGTCAAACTACAGTCTAATTTAATGGAGTCAGAACGACATACCTGGTGGGATGCTGAATCATTTCCTGAAAGAATCATGCGTGACCAAGACACTCAAGTAAGCCCTCATCACTCAGAACCTGGGCATATTCTGTTAAATGCTGGAATATCAAAAAATATAAAAGATCAAGGCACACAGATCAGTCCTCATCACTCAAATGAATTGGAGATATTGCAACAAGATAGAAAGCTTCCTTTTAGTTCTATCTCGCTGTATGGTCAATGCCAATGCAATCAAAGGATTCCATGCGTAATCATTTATTCCTCCATACAGGAATAGTGCCTAAAACTGTTACACTGCTACGTACTGGTAATGAAATTGTTTTTCATCATCCTCTTTATGAACATTTTTCTCCAGAAAATGCGGAAACCTGAGAAAAAGCAAGTGAAGATATCCGAGATCACCATGTATAATCAAGTACTAAATTTGACATAGCTGTAGTACCAGACATTGTTAATTACTGATATGCCTTTTTTCCATTAATCTATACTTCACCCGTTTTGTCGTGAAAAGATTACATATAAAAGAAAGAAGCAGGGTTATGTACCAAAGCACTGACATATAAATTAATTCTATTGGACTCGTCATCGATTGATATCTATACTATTATAAAGAGGAAACATTTGATTGTTTTTTTGTGTGTATTGAATAGTCTCCGAAACTACTGGACCGATTTCAAAAATTCTAGTTGGAAGCTACGCTATCCCGGGTGACATAGGCTACTTTTTATCCCTGTATTCCCACCGAAACAGGAACTTCGCGGGTGAAACCGCAAGGCATCGGCTACTCTCAAATAAAAGGTCTGAAAGAGTGCTTTTGTTTCGAGAGATATAGGCTTTGTTTTTGTACATAAAATTCTGGGTATCGCTGCAGTGACCATGTCGTCATTTGCGATAAACATATAGTTCGTTTAATTATTTATTTGTCAATATATATTTTTTTTCAATTCTGTTTGTCATCACACTAACATCAAACGAGCCCCAATTTCAGCATTTAACAATCTCTATCTGATCCTTATTCACGTCGCCCGAGGTCATACAACCCGAAACATTTATAGTCGGCGACACGACGCGATGAGCGATAGTAAAAACGCTGTCGAAATGTCACGTAGGCAGCTTATGTCAATCCCGTACATTTTTGGGATTTTCTATTAGCGTCATGGAATATCGAAAATATCGAATGCTAAGGGTCTCTGACTGTGTGCCTTCTTGGTAAGCTCAAAGTAGCACAACGCGCTATGGAGAGGGCTATGCTCGGAGTTTCCCTACGAGATCGAATCAGGAATGAGGAGATCCGTAGACGAACCAAAGTTACCGACATAGCCCAACGGATTAGCAAGTTGAAGTGGCAGTGGGCAGGGCACATAGCACGCAGAACTGATGGCCGATGGGGCTGCAAAGTTCTGGAGTGGAGACCACGGACGGGCAAGCGCAGCGTAGGACGTCCACCCACAAGGTGGACAGACGACCTAGTAAAGACCGCAGGAACGCGCTGGATGCGGGCCGCTTCCAACCGGTCTTTATGGAAGTCAATGGGGGAGGCCTATGTCCAGCAGTGGACGTCCTACGGCTGAAATGATGATGATGATGATGATGAAGGGCCTAGCATTCGATATTTTCGATATTCCATGGAGAGCGATTGTTAGTCTCATTACAGTCAAGTAATTAGACTAACAATTGCTCGCAACTTGACTCGACTGTCTTATTACTTTTTTAAATGACTACATAAAAATTAGAATTAAGCACATCTAAAATAGATATTTTCGGTTTTTTTCATGTTTATAATATTACCTTCAAATATAGTGTAATTAATTTAGTATACGATTGGTTTTGATTTAGTATTTTTTTGGTTACGTTTAATTGTACGGTCACTTGTCACAGGTAGATCCAAGGCATCCTACATAGCAATGTTTGACATAAGTTAAGTAATACTTAACATAAATAATTCACAAGATCTCTCTGGGGTAACAACACAGGCGTACTGCTGTACAGATGCGATGGTGAGCGCACTACCATCAGTCAAACTGCCTGTTTCCAACTCTTTAAATAAATAAAACACTCTTCATATGTCTTTTATTTATTAAATAGGTAATTTAAAGTGTTCCTTTTTTAAATACTAGCTGCGCTTAGTGGTGTTACCCGCTACATGTTTTCTTGGATTGAAAAGAAGTCCAGGGTGTCAGCTACCAACATACCAAATTTCATCCAAATCCGTTCAGTAGTTTTTGCGTGAAAGAGTAACAAACATCCATCCAAACTTTCACATTTATAATATTAGTGGGATTAGTGGGATGAAATTCGTTTTTGGTCGGTTTTTATGGTTGGCAGGCTAAGTGTTTGACCTCAGCTCACCTGATGTTAAGTGACGCTAAAAACGAAATCGAAGATTGTAAACACTCCTATCTATATATAGGAACTGGCTCTTAAGTGAGGCTGTCGAAACACACTGCTAGGTGCTTGGCAACAGATTTAAATAGTATAGGTATTAAATATCTGAATTATATTTAAAGCCACAAAACAAATGTTGCTATATATGATGCCAAGAAACAGCTTGTGAGGGTTATAAATATTTGAATTTGTCATTTAACTGTCGGGCCGGGCCTGGAAATTATATTGGTTGATACAACCAAAAACGTACTGTCAATAATAGAAATAAAGATAATATGAAGTATGTCCTTTTGTTTTATTTGATAGACCATAGAAGTTCTGCATCAGACACTGTTGACATTTTTGGAGATATACAAATTATATTAGAATCAGTAACACTATGATGTAACAGGGTTACTTAGATTGGTACGTACTAAGACAAAAGGAACCGTTCTGTGCTTTGTGTGAGGGGAGCTCTCTCTGATCTCTCTCCCTCTCTCTTTCTCTGAGGGGGGAACTATGTGCCAGTTTGAAGGGTACTGCAGCTAGCGAGCAATTGAGACTTACCATCGAATGTCTTAAAGTAATGAGCGCCAAACCAGCGATGCTCAGAAGGCCTAGACAAAGTAACATGATACTAGGGATAATGAATGCTATTAGAATCGTAAAAAATACAGGATTGACATAAGCTGACGATATGTCACGTGAGCAGCTAATGTAAATTCCGTATGTTTTTGGACTTTGCTATCATCATCATTAGCCTTTTGAAGTGCACTGCTGGACATAGGCTTCTCCCAAGACACGCCACTCTTCAGCTTTTCGCTTCCATCCACCGCCAGCTGTCCTACATAATATATATCGTCACTCCATGGAGTCTTAGTTACATAATAAATGAAGTTTTTTATAAAGTTACACTAAGGTTACGACTAAAGAACTCTAAAACAATGTCATTTTATAAAAACACACCAAATGGAAATGAATGGAGAATGAGTTCGTTGTCGTCATCGATGTTTTGTCGTTAATTGTGAAGCGAAAGCTAGCGAAGTAAGTCGAATACTCGAGGTAATACGACTCCATGTTAAAAAGTCAAACAAGACCAATTACAGAGTGAACACTTGCTGGATGTGGCTCCACTTTACAATATATCATGAACAATAAATAAATTTTATTTATTAATTTACATTCAATTATGTTAAAGTATCAATAATTACGTCAAATACGATCTCTTATTAAACTAAAACAACCCGCCCCTGACAGTTCCCGATGCAAAGGTGCACATCACACTCGCCGCATTCCCACGCGAATGGCAATGGCCAACCTCTGCACCAGGAACAAACTGGAGCGGGAGTCACCTGTCCTATCTTTAAGCCTGTGACCTAATTAATTTACAAACTTTTTCGCCTGTCCCCCAGCAACCCAGAGTCTCTAAATAAATATAAATAAATAATAGATATCAATCAATAGTTGTTGAATTGCTAACCTTCGGAATAGTTTATTATGTTGTACAAAAAGTGGCGTATGACTCTCAAGTTCAAGTAATTCTATTTTATCCAATTTGACATTATTTAATAGTATTTAATCTATTTTATCTAATGTTTGCACACCCAATTCTGGGTTAGGTATGATCTAAGCTACGTTTTAATTTATGTACCAACATTTTGACACTTGTTCTCAGCAAATTAATACATTTTGATTTTGTTTCTTTAGGCTGTTTGAATTCTATAATCATCCAAGCAAGGATGGCAGACTCCTATACATTTTTAGCCTAGTAGAAGGAAGCCGCGTGCATTAATAAAACTTATACGAACGGATAGAGCACAATAAATACATTTAAATTGAAAATTGGACCATTTTTCTAGAAGTTGGGAGAAAAAAGTTATTTCGGAAAAGAGATTGTTAATTCAAGTAACCACTAAAGTAGTTAATTCGACTGTTTAACGGTTCACACGACCAAGAGAATTCAAATCGTTTCGTTCGAGTTGTTAACGTCGTCGTCGTCACTGTTTTGAGCTTCTGGCTGTTTAGTAAAGGCATGATCAATGATCATGGGGAAATTATTACATGTTCAATATGAGGATGTTGCAATATCCAGTTTCTATACTTGCACGTTCCTTCTTTGCCTACATTCTGGTCAGCTACAGTTAATATCCTCCAAAGCGACATTTCTTTGTCGTGGCCGCTGCCTCTGCTCAATTGAAATATTGCTATATATTTGTTTACAATTGCAGCTTACGTCTTTGCTTTTTATTAACATGTGGTAACGAGGACGAGCGCGTCATCCGCTTAGAGTTCAGAATACCTACAAAAGAACTAAGGATAAGTACCCGATCAAACTTTTAGAGGAGGCTTCAGGTGACCAGAATGCTGGTATCTACTTTTGTCGAAAGCTTAGCATTGTCATCCAGTGTGGCAATGCTGCCAGCGTTCTGGCCACATTTTCCTCCTCTCTTCCTTTGTACAATATATTCATATTAAATTATTATTTGTTATAATTTTAATTAGTTTTCTAGAAGAAAGAAGATTTCGGTGTCCACCGCCATGTTGCCACCCCGTATTACGCAATCTGCCGCCCGGATAATAATCACTTACCAATTGTCTACATAACTGGAGGTAGATACAAACGTCTTTGAACTTGGTACTTAAATTATTTTTTGAATCATTAAAATTATTATGCAGGTGTACATAAACAGGTGGCGTATTAATCTAGTTGTGCTGGGTTTTTTAAATTCCAACCCTATTAGTAACAATAAAAGAAGGAATTAAAATAGATAAAATGCAATAAACAACACATTACGATATACAAACGCAGCTGTTATGATAATGCTACCTAATAATTTATTATTAATAATAAAGAAATGCAATCTGTGGATGTTATTGATTAAAACGGATAAAAGTAATAATTTTAAACTAATATGATAAGAGAAACAAATCTTAAAAACTACATGGCAAAAACTGATTCATGTGATTAGACCACAGATTTGAAAAACTGTACAGATAAAATCTTGCGTTGAAAATGTGTGATGACTCATTATATATGTGTCTTATATCATACTAGCGGACGCCTCGTGGTTCACCCGCGCAGTTCCCGTTTAATACAGGGATAAAAAGTAGCTTATATCACCCGGGCATAATTTTTGAAATCGGTCCAGTAGTTTCGGAGCCCATTCAACACAAACAAACAAACAATCATACGTTTAGAGGAGGCTTCATGTGACCAGAATGCTGGTATCTACTTTGGTCAAAAGCTAAGCATTGCCATCCAGCGTGGTAATGCTGCCAGCATTCAACCACATATCCTTGCTCTGACGGATTTTTAGACATTTTGTAAATAGTATAATTTTTGCAATAGTAGTTTTTATCTCAATAAATGTTTCAAATATTTCCTCGTTATAATAGTATAGATGTGTCTTTACAATTTAACTTGACTTGTGGGAATTACTTTCATTGTAATACCTTGGTGGATTAAAGTGATGTAAATTATTGAGTGACGTAAAGATTTGTGCGTGTAGTTGGCTTATACATGTTAAGTGAAAATTTAAATTTGTAGGACCTAAGAGTTTTCACCGATTTTCTACGTAAAATACACAGCTATAGGATTTTTTTCTAATCTGCGAGCTAAACATAGAGATATGATAAACACAACAATTGAAATTAACAGATGTGAAAGAGTACCTATTACGTATTGTACAGGCAGATACGTCATGAAAACAAATAATCTTGTTCTTTAATTATCTAAATCTAAAGATAGTGCTGAATTCCTATAACTGATTTTAATGATAATACATCGTTATCTATCATCGTTATTAATACGATAACTAGTTTTAGACTATAAATACTTAAATCAGTGTTGATTAAATTACATTCAGTTAGCAATTGTGCATTCAACGGCTTTGCGAAACTAACACGCCAACTGATTTTTGCCTAAAAATGTTCCGTTTCATGATATTTTCGGTATTCTTGGCCACAGCTATCGCTGGAAATATCGGGAGCCAATGCAAGTATCGACAATTGTTTAAACATTTTATTTATCTAAGACTCAGATTTTAGATTTTATGTATTTTCGGTCCCACTGCTGAGGAAATGTCCCTTTCCTCCTATTAGACTGCTCGGTCTTCGGCTTTAGTAGTACAGTGGCTGTCGGGACGATTTAGTTCGTCACACCACTTTCGTCTGGGTTGACCCTGAGGTCGCTTAAAGTTTGGGTTGGTGACCTTGCCCAGCGATCGCTCGTCATACGACAAATGTGGCCCGCCTAGTCCCACTTTAGTTGTCCGACTATGTGGCTGACATCAGCGATTTTGGTTTTGGAGCGTAGTATCTTGTGTTCTTATACGATCTGTTTATTCAAAACCCTGGCAAACCCCGAGTGCGGCTTTCTGATTTTTTTTTAAAGACCAAGTATGTGCACCTTAAGTGATGATGGAAAGAATCCATACAGAATGGCATTTCAGATGTTTTTGAAATGTTTTAGCCAAAGCTTTAGAAACTCTTAAAAAGAATAAAATAATAGATTCTTTTTTCATGTTTGACAGGCTAGGTGTTTGACCACAGCTCACCTGGTGTCAAGTGAAAGTGTGATCGAAGATGGTAAAGCACACCTAGCCTGGAATGGAACTGGCTTTCAAGTGAGGCTGCCGGAACACACCGTTAGATGCTTGGATGTTGTTTTAATTTGGGATACCTTGGAAATGTTTCTGACTCTATATTACTAAAAATATGTCCTTTTCCAGGTCTTGGCAACGGTCAGCTGCCTATAAGCTTCGAGATTGAAGGATGCTCTTCTACGCCCTGCGCTTTGCCGCAACTAGAAGATGCCGTTTTCAAAGCTAAATTTGTTGCCCGTAAGTTTTCGTGGCTTAACTATTTTTTAACTTTTGTTGTACTACTTATAATTTAACCAATATGCATTCGTTTCTTTCAGCGCGCAATTCTAAAACTCTGCGAGCAAATTTAGTTGCATACCTGTTTAGTATTTTAAACATTCCGTTTGATCTTGGAGCTGATGCTGACGCTTGCACCGGCCTAAATACTTCCTGTCCTATCCAGGAGGGCCAAGAGCTAGATTATACCTTGAAACTGCCTATACAGACATTTTTCCCGATCGTAAGTATTAAAGTTCTACTCATGCTAGTTCTAACTAGTTTTAAAGTAAACGTTTACTTTCTCTAGAAGATTTTTTTTTAATTTGAATGTAATGAGATAATTTGAATCAAAAATAAATACGCTCTCCTGTTGGTAAGAGCAGATGCAGCAATACACATAACTTTGAGTAATAAAACAAAGCTTTTGTAGCAATGCTAGCTCAGTGGATAGCGCGGTAGGTTTGCATGCCGAAGGGCGTGGGTTCAAACCCCAACAATGAGCTTGAATGATACTTGATAACTCTAAACAGAGAGTTGTAAATATATCTGTGTTCCGGTTTGAAGGGTACCACAGTTTGCAAAATTACATGGGTATTGAGACTAATCATCGAATGTATCAAAGTAATGGACGTTAAAACAGTGATGCCTTTGGCTTGGTTTTGTTATCGTATTTTGGGTACAGCTGCTTTCGCTGCTCTATACTTTAATTATTCAATATATTCTTGCATGTCCTTAGCTTGTTATTCTAATTTCTATTATTCAGGGAACTTCAATGAACATTGAGGTCAGCGTGCAAGACGATACCGGCTCGCCTGTTTTCTGCGCCAGGGTTCCTATCGTCATCACCCCGCCAAGAAATTGAAATTAACTTAAGCTGTTGCGAACATAAATTTTTCATGACAGTATGCTTTTGAAAAACTTTAAGATTAGCACAAATAAGTTGCTGCTTTGTTTTGTTTTTTTTGTTAGACATCTTCTTGTTTTTGTTTTTAATTAAAATTCTTTATTGCATTTAAATAGTTTGTTTCAATGATTTGGTTTTAGGAGGTATCTTATGTATAAGTAATGACGACGACAGCTTATTACTTTTGACTTTTGAAAAAAGATTTTATAAAGAAAAACAGAATAAAACAATCATCAAAATCAATCCGAATATGTAATGTTTTAGTTGCTAATATCACATACTAACCTTAAAACCTAACTTTCTTTTTTAACCATAAAAAATCGCTTTACATTGAATCGTTTAATAAGTAGATATCTAGGTAAGTAGATATAGTATAATCAACAGAGGTGCTTTAATTTTTACAAAAAATAACGGAACTAATTTCACTAATTGAATCAGTTTTTTAATTACTATAATTTGATTATTAACTGACTTAAAAAGGAGGGGTTCTCTATTCGTCACAATTTTTTATGTAGGTATGTTACTCGATGACTCGAATACGGCTGGAACGATTTGACTTTTTTTAGTAGAAATATAACGGTGCAAGTCAGTAAGAAATGTATCTCTTGTATGTTCTTTCAAATAAAATTATAATTTACCAAATCGGTTCATAAATGACTGATTTCTACATACATAAAAAACAAAATATGGGGACCTTTTTTTTTAAGTCCTCCTTTCTAAGTCCTTTTTAACCTCCTTTTAGCATCTTATAAAAAAATATGTTCTTGTTTTTTGTTCTTTTTTCAAACCATTGAAATAGGCGACACAATTCTGAGCATTCATTGGTATCATAAGGCAGTATGGCTTTACAGCTTTAGCCTGCCCGATGGGGCAAATAAATTTTAAAAAAATCATTGGTATCATCGTGTAGGTGCCGAGTCCAACCGAGTAAGATTTATGAGCATAGTTTAGGATAAAGGAAACAACTTAAAAACTCTCTAGTATCCTTTGTAAATTCGAGTACTGCTACTTAGTCCTTTACTTACAGAATTTTTATGGTATCGTTAAATAAAAGTAAATAAAAAGTATTTAAGAGTTAGAGATTTTGTCAAATCTAAAGAAGTCGCTTTAAGAATTTTTTCCCTTTGGTTTTGGCGTCGCATTTTGAGCATTTGCCAGTGTCAAGTGTTTTATATTTTCAAGTTTCAAAAGTTAAATAAGTTGCCTCGTAGCTATAGTTATTGTTAAAGTCCAGTCTTGGTCGATTACAGTCCATGTCAGTCAAGTCTAGTCATGCTTTAGTAAAGAAGGGGCGGCTATAAAGCTTCGTTGGAGTCTTGGAAGAAACACGAAAAGCCATGTTTCACCACATTATATCATTTTACCACACTCGCGCTTGTGATTCGGCACTTTATGAATAAAACACCACCATTTTTATACATAAACACTTGACAAAACAATAGTTTTAGAAAAAAATACAATGGGGCACCACGACTCTTTCCGCGTTCCCGCCAAAACTCGCTTTAATTTAAGAATTTGTTAGAATAAAATCAACCTAGTTATTTATTTTTTCTTGTCTTGTGGTGAATGAACACACTCGTAAATACCTACACGGTCCGAATTGAAAGCTGACCTTTAAACCAAATGGGAAATACGTGTCGTGAAACTTTTTTTCCAAATTGGGCCTTGCGGCTTTAGTGCAAAAAGACATACCTACGCTGAATAGGCTGAATTTTCCGAGAGCGCATTGATGAGAAGTCCTTTTGTTCGACTGGCTGAAAAGGGTTAAGGTGGCATGTTTCCCTATACCGAAATAGCTGGTGAGCTGGTTCCGTAAATGTCAGACTCTATGTTTCAAAATACGACATTAACCCACGAGATTTTGACATGTTTACCTATATCTACCTATATCTTGGCCACGCCCACATAATTATGAGGCGGTGAAGGCTTAGACCCTTCATCAAATTATTTTCCTGATTATTCGTCTGTGGGCGAAGGCCTTCTTTGTCTTCTTTGATTTTGGCGTCGCATTTAGTGCATTGTAAAAAAAAGTGTAAAAAAAATATCTCGCTAGTTTGGAAGAACGATATTCATTTATTTGGCCGATATGCCGTTGTCTTCAGAACAGTAGGTATATAGGTTTTGACGTGCTGGATTAGGGAGACTCCACTGTACTTAGATTAGCTAAAATGACCGAAATTAATATATTAACAGATTTTTAAAATGTTTCATGTTGTAACTGTGTGGAAAGTCCGTCCTGAAAGCACATTTCACGTCTTGCAAACGCACGGGCTCTCATGTGTTTATTGCAACACTGGAATTAAAAAAAAATTGAATTAAACGATAATATAAATCAAAAATTTGTTTATGTAAGTTTTCATACTTATTCTATCAGAAGTTGAAGGTTGTTTATCTAAATATTTCACTCGTTTTCTTTTTGGATAATCTCTTTTATTGCAAAATCCTTATTAAAGTTACCTAATCTTTTAATGAATCTGCTGTGATCAAACTCAATTACATATGATTCACAAGCCCCCTTCAAAAATGACTACGATGCAGCAACACAATATGCATGTGTGGCGTCACTGGTAGTTACCTCCATACCTACTTAAATCTTATACGTTTTAGCCATAAATATATTTTCAGGGTGCAGCATAAAGTCTGATTAATTATGAAACCCTTTTAGCCACAAATACTTACACAGTCGTTTATCTTTTTCATGATTCATTATTGAACACTATCCTACATACATAATCATTATATATACCTATATAAATACTAAAAAGTGTCTTAATTACTTAGGATATTCTATCTCGTTTAAAAAGATAATGAATCAATGCTATTTAAAAATAGCCTGAGACGCCATCTCTGAAAATTGAATGGAACTTTTACCACTCGGCAGTTGTCCGAGAAAAATATCAGATAGTTTCAGGAGATGATAACAGATGTCACTGTGTGATTTTATTAGTAACTAAACTTTATTGAACTTTTAATCATTCATGAATGTAGCAATGATAATTATTATTATTTATTACAACGTAACACATAATTTTGTTATCTAATTCTTTAATTCAAATTTACAATTATTTAAGGACCTATTGGGAAAGCTTTTTTACCAGTTAGGTACCACCACTGGCAGTGACTTTTGATTCTGTCCTAACCAAATAAAACTGTTTCATTGAATTCAACCAACTTTATTATTTCCATTCTACAAAACAAAACAAAATACAACAACAATTATATTAGGTGAATTAAAAAAAATCATAAATTGATAGGTAGGTAAAGAAATTGGTATATAATATAATACTATACTATAGTACTTGAATGTAATGTATCTATTATAATTATAATATAACATATTACATTCATGTACATTATTTAGGTATATTGAGAATAAGAAAATTTCAAATTATTTTCTAACTTGCTCTTGAAAGTTAAGAGAATAATAGCGACTCAAGTCAAATATCTTTTAATCAGCGATGACCTAACCCTCATTTTTAACTGTATATAATTAAAAAGTGCGTGCAAGTAAAATTATATTGTGCCGTGTAGAATAAATAAGGGTCATCGGCAACAGAATAGAACTAAGCTGAAAGGAGCTCATTGTACAATTATAAACACCTTTTACTAAAATCGCGATAAGAATTCAGTCAACATAAATGTATACTATCCTTAGATGAATAAAATGAGTGGATTAGGTAGTGTTTAGGCTGGAACGTGGAAAAAACACTCACTTCATTGTATTTTTTCAAAATTTACGTACATTTTCGGATGTTAGTGCTGAATTGTTCGTACAAGTATCGCCCATGTTTTTTTTGAAATCTGGCAAAATATTTGTTTTCATGTAGTTTTCAAACCCCCGTAAAAGCTTGTAAGAAACTCACCACTACTGTAGAATATAAGTTGAATTTAACCGTTACTTACTTTATATGACTGTGGCTAATATTTATTCTGCTTAATTTATTTTTGAGACACGTAAAAATATTATCTATTTCACTCTTGCAGAATGCAAAAGCGCGTTGCCAAAATAAATAAAAAAAAAAACTCATTTCGACTTAGTAATATCATTCCGTATGACCCTGTGTGCATGTCATAATTATGCATATGTTTAAGTAAAATAGAAATAAAATATTAGACATAAGTATATGACAGTAATGTATCTAAGTACATAAAATATTACGACATGTTTTAATAATTTTAGTAAACTTCTAACACAAATAAGTAGTTGTAACAGTGTTAGTAATGTGTATTATATAATAGTTAACAACACAAAATCACGATCTATTCACACAAAATTAAGGTTCAATCAAATTTAATTATGTTTATCTTAATATCTTGCTACGCTTAATTTTAAATTACGCTAAATCAAACACACGAATAAAACTATATTACAAGATTCATGACTTGACTAACCTTAGATAGATTTATCTACATACAATAATTGACATAATATTATGTCAATTATTGCCATAATATGTTTATTATTGTATGTATATGTATATTTACTAATAATGTGACAAATATAATTATAAAATTATATTTATTAAGTAGATTATAAATTCGTACCGCCTACCTATAAAATATTGAATGAAAATTAGATTTTTAATTAGTAAGAGCCTAAGACAAGACAACAAATTTCGACTAGTAATCAAGCACAACATTCATCCAAATTTATTTAAGTGAAACAAATACCTATCATGTACAAAACAAACTAAATTACACATTTGCAAACAAAAAACACAATAAATTAATAAAAAAAGAATTAAAACGAGACAAAATGATTAATATCCACATATTTATTTTATTGTCTCAAAAGCAAAACCTTTATACATAGATTTTCAAACGAAGTAAAAAACAGAAAACAAATGAAAACACCACTAAATTTACTTTTAATGGGCGAGTGGTTGATTGGGTAAGAACTATTTTTCTTCTTTGTTTTTGGCATCGCACTTTGTGCACTTGTCAGTGTTGATTGGACTGGACTGCACTTGACTTGCATTTTACTTTGACTAAGTTTTGTTTTAAATGATTTTTGAACTTCGGAAAAAAATATACTAGATATTAACAGTATGCACGCAGTGCAGTGTGTGTGTTGTAGTGCGATGACAAAAAATAGAAAAATAAAGCAACATAGATTATATTATAAACGTGTTGTACATACACAGTGCTCTATAATAAAATACCAAAATATGGCTAGAAATTAAGATGTCAAAATAGTAAGTGCTAGAGCACAAAATTTGTCTATTACTGTATACAATATGTATTCTACAGAATAAATAATTAACAATAAAATGTTTGTGTCGAATTATCAATTTTCCTGAAACTGACCGGCGTCAATCTCTCAGAGATTGGCGGCATTTCAAGAATTCATCGCTTAGTTGAGCACTGAGGGCTGCAAAATGTAGCTAACACGCCTAATGCTAAGTCGCACGAGAAAATTTCAGTTACAAAAAACAATAAAGCTATTTTCGGCGAGAACAGGAAAAATTCATATTGTCGCATTCCGAAATTATTATTTTTTCATTTGTTTGTATTAAATTTTGTGTTTTAATCATAAAGTGTCGAATTATAAGCACGAGTGTAGACAAGTGATATTACGAGTATGTGGAAAAACATGTCAGCTTGTTGTTTAAAAAAAACATTGCATAGTCTAGTAAAGTTGCCTTTTTTTATGTGACTTTGAATGTGACTCAGTCTTGTATGACTTGACTTTTCCACAAACACTTTAAAATATGAAATTTAACACTGACTGAGAACAAAATGTGCCAATATGTGTTGATTTGCCAAAAATAAAGAATAAACATTGTACCCAGTGCCGACACCAAAGACGTTGTCACAATTTTCATAAATTGTTCTACTGTTAAATATGTATGTTTTAATTTCAGGACATTTATAAATTGGTCTAGTCTCGGGTAAATTTGTACGGGAAGTAATTTATGATCCGATAACAATACCTATTATTTCAGTATTTCTGTAATGATACCTCAACCAGATTCCTGTGCAAAGGAACATTAATTCCTTATTTTTCATAAAGTCAATTGACTTTATTCATATTATTATTTTTCTGGTTTTAAGTTATACCAATTAAAAAAATATAATCGAGCTACTTAGCATTTCTCGCGTTTCATTCAAGTTGTATGCAAGTTGTTTAGCTGTCAGATCAGGTTTAAATTATCTAAATAAATTATTGGGAATTAAATGACGGAACTGTCATTGTTGAGAAAAATGGTGACAAACATCTTGAAATTAATATGTGCAAACATACGTACAACGTACAACAGACGAAATAAGTTCGGAAAACTATTTAGAACGATAAATTAAAAAAAAACACATGCCATACTAGTGCTTTACTAGCCTACACAAAATAAAACCAATTAAAATGGGAATACCTATTGATAGTATATCTGTACAAAGATCTGTATTGTATGGGATGGATTCGATTCCCACCCAGGGCAAACATTTTGTGTTTTTTTTATTGTTGACAGGCTAGGTGTTTCACTACAGCTCACCTGATGTTAAGTGACGGTGTCGAAGATGGTAAAGCACACCTAACCTGGAATGGTCAAGTGAGGCTGCTGGAATACACCGTTAGATGCTTGGATGCAGATTTTCAACTTGAGGGTGGTAGCTAGCCAGCCGAGTACTAATGTACTAATGTACCACCATGCTATGGTTTCCTCACGATGTTTTCCTTCACCGGCAGCTCAAGCTCATTGTTAGGGTTTGAACCCCAACAATGACCTATCTATTTTATATATATATATAAAATATCTATCATCGCTACAAAAAACAAATGTTTGTTCTGTGTATGTTGGGGGAGTGTTCTGTATATATTTACATAAAAAAGTATTTAAGTATTCTATCAGTTATCTAACATCCATCATACAAACTCTGCTTAGTTTGAGGTCAGATGGCGCTGTATGAAATGTCCTACGATATTTATTTTACTATGTACAGTTTGTTCTTAAAAAAATACAGGCTTTTAACATAAGCACCCCATTGATGTAAAATATACATATTTATTCTTACGTATTTCAAATACGCTTGTGCATTATTTTCGTTTTTATTTGAATATCTTCGCTATGTTTGAGAACCCTATTTGTACGATTTATCTAAAACGCATACGCTCGTGAATGCCTCTATTGTCCGAGTAACTACTAATAAGGTGGTTCGATTTCCATACAAAGAAATTTTTGCCATTTATGGACAAATGGAGCATAATTTTACAGTGAAATCACAGCTACTGGTACTTGTTTTGGTCTTTATTTGCGCTAAATCACATCTACTGTTTTATTCAAAAATCATAAATTCATAAGTCTATCATAAATTTGATTTTATGCTAATAATCTACTGTTTTATTCAAGAAATTGTGATTTACCGCAAATAAGGCCCAAAATAAATGCCAGTAGCTGTGATTTCACTGTGAAATTATGCTCCATTTATCCATAAATGGCAAACATTTATTTGTATGGAAATCGAACTACCTTAAGTAATCGAATTGTAAATTAATGTTACTCTAATGTCACTTCTATTCGCATATCTATTGGTTTTATTTTGCGCTACTAGTCACCAGAGTATAGACATCTATAAAATATATTTACACAGAAATCCCGGCCTAGCCTTTTTACTTAACGAGCTTAATTTTATCATAGACCGACTTTAGTTACAATTATAATAACTTCGACAGTAACGCATAATCAGTCAATCTTCATATTAAAATTAAAATAATTAAACAACTTGGACGGTAGCAAAAGCGCTGAATGTAACTTTCTTTGGTGGCTCAGCACTGCAAGTCCTCACGACCGATCGCTTCCCTCCATCTTGATAGTGCGTCTTTAGCACTGGCTTTAGATTCGCAACATCCCCGTGAGACTGTGCTTTGAATCTGCCTAAAGTATTACTCGGATTTCCTAAGTCTCTCAGTTTATTCGTCAAACCCGTTATCCGATTCGATATGTTTGAATAGTTATTCTTCTTTATATCATTCGATTGCTTCTTTGGTTCGCTTAGTTTCTTCGGAATCTCCAGGTTTTGCAATGACGTGAATTTCCGATGGTCCGTGCTCAGCACGTTTCTTTTTACCTCCGTGTTTGGTCTCGGTAGTCGTGGTCGCTGGAGAAAATTGTTAGGTCGAAATGGGACCGGCGTGAGCTTTGGTTTTGGTTCGCTAGGAAGACGGTAATACTGTGGTACGGGCTCCAGCCGCTGGGGTTTCCTAAGGGTTAGTGCCATCGCCATTTTCGTTGGTCTCGCGAGACTATCAAATGCCGTTGTAGAAAACTGGGATCTGCTACTCTTCCATTCCTCACGATCAGACTCGTAGCCAGAAGCTGAAATTGAAAAATTAACAAATTTTAATATTACATTAGTAAAACGGATACATTTAGACGATAACGTTTCTGAATAAAATTATAATGGTGATGACCATTTAACCTAAGCAAGCTAACAACTTCCTAATCCAAAATATGGTTGTATAATAATAAATTACCATAAATTAATAATTATAGAGGCCACTACGACAGGTTACTTTAGGTTGGACTGCGTCATTCAAGTGAATTGTGGCCCTAAGTTACATCAGAAATTTGACATACTAATACACATTATGTGTGTCACGTAAACGTTTCCGTGCCTCTTTACATGCGAATGATAGAGTTTATTCTAAAGTAGGGAATGATGCTGATGCCCTAGTTGATTTTCCTGTATAAAAGACGTTAGTAAAACTTAAATTGAACAAACAAGGACAAGGCAACAAGGGCAAGGATAAAATTAAAAATAAGAATGGTAAAATCTATGGTAATAAACAAAACTACGATATTATGACTTTTAGGTAAAACATAGACAAAAACGCAGCTTTCTATAACAACACAAATTTCAAAAAATGTTATGGTAAATTTCAATATATCGCACCTTAATACATTTTTTTATGTAAAAGTAATGAGATGAACGATACGCTCTCCTGATGGTAAGAGATAACGTATATCCATGACCATTGCAGCAATACACAGAACTTTGAGTAGCAAAACAAAGCCCGGGGCATCGCTACTTTGGCGCTCATTACTTTGAGAATTTTGATGGTTAGTCTCAACAGCCCAGTAATTTCGCTAGCTGCTAGTACTCTTCGAACCGGAACACAGTAAAGTTTACACACTACTGCTTGGCGGCTAAATATCAGGAACCGTGATGGTACCTACCTAGATGACTTCATGTTCAGGAGATCTACCACCAAGTAAATATAATATATATAAGCCTATCAACAAATCTACTTAATTTGCAATTAAAAAAAAATATTTTATTCATTATCATTTCATTTTATTTTATATGTTAAAAAATTTGTAATCAAATACACAAAACTTTTGTTACATTCACTGAATGTTAAATATTATGGACTTGTAATAGGCTTTCGATAATATCGACAATGGTTTATGGATTACTCAATTTAAATATGACATAATAGTAACCATGTAGACCTTTCGAAAATGGCAAGGTAAAAAAATACAGTTACATGCTTCGATCAAGAGTATATCATTAAAGATTAGTAGCGGTATAAGAATGGTGTACCTCAAGGGTTTTTAATGGGGTCAAACCCTTACAACTACCTTTCAATTAACTGATGACAGCCCTGTTGGCTCATTGCTAACATAATATCTTAGTTCAGTTAAATTTTAAGAGCTATAGGATGTGGGTTCGATTCCCACCCAGGACAATTTTTTTTGTGTTGTTAACAAATCTTGGTTCTGTGTCTGAATGTTCTGTATGTATTTACAAAACAAACGTATTTAAGTATTCTATCAGTTATATGGCTCCCATCATACAAGATTTGCTTAGTTTGGGGTCAGATGGCGCTGCGTATAATGTCCTACTATATTAATTATTATTTATTTATATTATTTTATGTCTTGATTGTTACAAGTTTAAGTTAGATCATAACTTTAATTACTTAATCAAGAAACAAAAGACTATAATTGTGTTTTTACTCGCCTTAAGTAATATCTTGGTGCTCATAATAAACTTATAATAGCTTTAATAGCATTGTTGTTATCCCCAAGAAACGTTTTTCTTATATATTTTTTTTGCTTTGCCTACGTATTAGTCATTCTACATCTTTTATTTTGGCTTCGCAGTTTAAGCATTTGCCAGTGTCAAATGATTTAATATTTTCAAGTTCCATAAGTTAAATAAGTGGCCTCGTAGCTATAGTTATAGTCAAAATCCAGTCTTGATCAAGTCCAGTCATACGTAATAAAGTAGTGGTGACTTTAACATAAGCCTCGATGAAGTAACACGAAAAGTCATGTTTTACCACATTATATCATTTTCTCACACTCGCGCTTGTAATTCGGCACTTTATGAATAAAATATCATTTTTATTCATAAACACTCAAAAAAACACTAGTTTTAGAAAAAAAATCAACTGGACGACACGACTCTTCCCGCGTTCCCGTCAAAAGACGTTAGTCATTAAGCATTTTTTTTTTTTTTTTTTTATGGTTGACAGGCTAGTTGTTTGACCACAGCTCACCTGATGTTAAGTGAAGGTGTGGTCGAAGATGGTAAAGCACACCTAGCCTGGAATGGAACATTATGACAGCATTATGACTATTTCTCAATATTCATGTAGATGTGAATAAGGTTTAAAAAAATCTGAGACATCAGTGTTTAACACACAAAAAACTTTCACGTGCATGAGATAAACATTGCGGTTTGAGTTCATTACACATCTCCGTCACACAATGTCGTAATTATGTTATTATGTGTCAAACCGGACCTTAGATTAATACGGTTTCACCGCCAACCGACTTGTGTTTGATTTGTAAAACTGACGTTTCTTAACTAATTGATTGTAGGTTAAACGGTCAGCGTAGTACCGGACTTGGCAAACCTTTTTACATAGATTTACTTTACATTTACTTTACTGGGACGGAATCACATTACATTCACTCTTCTTGTTTGCTTGGTAATCAATTTAGAAACGCAATTAATATGTACCTACTACTTACGTCTGTAAAGCTAGCATTGTAAATGTTCAAGGTATATATCTAGTTTATTTCCGCTTAACAGTAGTTCCAGTTACAACAGTGATGAGGACTTTAATTAAACTAATTTGACACAGCTTAATAATTAAAAACCTAAGCCAGCATTCTGCTCAACTGAAGCTTCCTCTAAACGTTTGGCCAGGACCCGATATAGTTCGAGAGCGGCCGGCCCCCACGGACCTACATTTTCAACCCCAAACGGCACAAAAAGATGCATTCTATTCAAATAACTACATTTGTGCCGTTTGAGGTTTTCAGCTTTAGATGCGGCAGCGGCAGCTTGTCCCGAAGTCACAGAAAGATGAGACGGCGCCAAGGAATTGTAATTTTGAAATTCACAAGTAAGCATAATATATACCAAGATATGAAAGTCGTAACTTAATCTCAGAATTGTTACAATATCTGCTACACAATCCGAGCATGAAGGTTAGTTCCCACAGTGTCACTTACATTAGACAGATGCTATGTCAAGCTTCCGTAATATCTTTCTGCTCAATGTAGCGTATAGCTTACCTACTTTGCAAGCCTATGTCGAATGCAGCCTGTGTACATTTTTAATGCTTTTGCTCAAGCATTAGATATAGTACCGCTGACACTGTCTTGTTACTGTCAGACATTGACAAAATCAACATATATCACTTTTTTATAATTTATTTGTCACAACATTTTATTTAATTTTCTGTAAAATTTACAATAGCTTAAAACTCCTCACAAATATATAAGTAATCATTATGTATAGCAACAACACAGCGATCTATCGCTTCGTGTACTACAAAACAGGCATATGTAGATGATAGTGATTGTATACTGTTATGTATTATATACTACATACATTTAGGGTTCCGTACCCAAAGGGTAAAACGGGACCCTATTACTAAGACTGCGCTATCCGTCTGTCACCAGGCTATATCTCATGAACCGTACTAGTTAGACAGTTTAAATTTTCACAGATGATACATTTCTGTTGTCGCTATAACAACAAATACTAAATAATACAAAGATTTTTTACGATACCATACAAAGATTGACAAAAAAGTTATAGAAAAAACTATGCAAAAAAGAAGGCAAGATCTGGTATTTAAACACCCTTCTGCACGCTCGAGATACGCAGGAAAGTCGTTTGTAGGCCAAGGTGCCGCACTATATAGGGTGTTTCTCTAGACGACGGACATATTTCAAGGGGGTGTTCAGAAAGCGATACTGGACTCAAATACGTCATAAAAACAATACCTTACAATTTGACCTAATTGTCCCACAAACTAATGTAATCAGACACATAACAAATCCAAGTAGGCATAAACAAATCTGGGCGTAAGCTATCTGTGCCTACACGTCGCGCGGCGCGGGCGCAAAGCTGCGGCGGCGTCTGAGGGGGTGGCGCGGGGGTGCGTGCGATTCTCGGGTCAACAGGTCACGCAGTCAGTTCGCCACCTGCGTTCAGCGCGATTACAACGCCGCACCGTCCCGCCGGGTCGCCGCCGCGCCGCATACCGCTCTCGCGTCGAGTGATGATTATTATTATTATTTATCGCTCATCGTGACGATTCCTTATCAATACACCAACGAAGAGTATTGAGATAATTAAGTTGTGTGTGTATGTACAAGAGTACTTTGACAAAATTCCATCCCGCGCGAATACCTAAGTACCTACTCAGGACGAGATATTATTTTTATTATCGGGTCATATTACGAATACGTGTACTTCGTTTAGTCGAACTATTGGACTGTCTCGAGAAATACCTACAGCTACAGCTGATATTAGATGTTTTTGCCTGTTCTAAGCTACGTTGGTACTAACTCAACAAGTTCAATGAACTCTACTTGACGTTGAGTTTTCCTTTTTTGACGTTATACTTAGAAGTATTAGGGAAAATGGGAAAATTTAGGAGAAAGGTACGTATTACACTTGTACTTAACTAACCGATAAGTACATACAAACATCGCGTCTGCTCGAGCGAGCGCGCGGCGCGGGGCGGGCGGGCGACGACCGCTGTACTTGCCTACTCGAACGATAGGCGCGTCGCGCCGCCAGCTGATCAGCTGTTTTTGGTGACCGTGAGTCTTGTAGTCCCGGGACAAAATTTGAACACCAATATCTTTTTAATGCTGGCGTAAATTTTTTTTATTTTATTTTTTTCCGTACTATATAAACCTAAATTATAACGTCATGAAATATGTCCGTCGTCTAGAGAAACATGCTGTATAATAGAATCTGTCAACAAGCACCCCTAATCAACTTAAATCGTAATGCTTGCAATAAGTTTATTACAGAATATTTGCAGCGGTTAGACTATTACTCGACAGAAAATCTTCTTAAAGTAATTGACTAATTAGGCATTGCTGTGATACTTTACTCACTACTGTGTCTCTTTGTTATAATTTCATGCTCCTTTCAAATTACCAAATGTAATCAAATCCATTATGCCGTTATTATCAACTTATAATACACAAACACACACGAACACGCACGAACACACACACACACACACACACACACACATGTAACAATAATAGGTTCAACCTAACAAGCCCAGGAATGAACCACTGTGACCTCAGAACACAGGTACTCCTAGTCTGAGGAACAGAGCTTCCACCCAGGTACACAATACTAGGTATTGAGTTGGAAATGTACCTATTGATTGTAATACTCACTTGTCTTATGTTTATTGTAATTGTTAATTTAAATTGTACCTAATACTCTGTTGGTGAAGAAATAAAAAGTATATTAGTAAAAAAAAAATAGAATAAAATAATTTTTTAAGGGCTCCCATACAACAAACGTGATTTTTTTGCTGTTTTATAGATAATGGTACGGAACCGTTCGTGCGGGAGTCCGGCTAGCGCTTGGCTGGTTTTTATTACCTGAAAACACTAACTAACATGACAGCCCCGTTGGCTCATTGATAGTTTATCAGCTGCTTTAATAGGGCGTGAGTTCGATTCCCACCCAGGACAAGCATTTTGTGGCATAAACACAATGTTTGTTCTGTGACTGGGTGTTATGTATGTATTAAAAATATATTTTATTAGTTATCTGACTTCCATCATACAAGATCAGATCAGATTTAGGGTCAGATAGCGCTGTGCTGTGTGTATTATTTTTTTTCACTTTAAAGTGAAAGAAATAATATATAAACTTGTTAAATACTCATTTTCTAAAAGCAAAAGTTTGTATGTACTTAAACTATTGCTCTCTTTTTACTTACTCATGTTTCATTTCTCTCTAAACCCAATTCGTAAGTCAACGCGGACAAAGTCTCGGGCGCAAGCTAATAAATAATATTTGACATAATTTTCTTAATTAAAATTTTTGAATTATGTTTGTTGTGTGTGACCTTTCCTTTATAACTTTTACATAATGCAAGATAATATATGGTGTTTTCATTACCAACGACGGAACGGAGACGGTATATGCGTTTGGGGTGAGAGGATGTTTGTTTGTTTGTGTAAATACATGTCCATTTTTCTCCAAAACCACTCGTCCGATTTTGATGCAGTTTTCATTGTGTATGCTGTAACATTTTTCATCTGGCTTTATGAAAAGCCAGATGAAAAATGTTGACGTATGAACGTGCAACAAATACACGTATGAACGTGCAACAAATAAATTATGAACTCTAGCCATTTCTTCATGTGCACTATTTGTGGTAACCTAGTAAGCCATAAACTGTCAAGCGAACTTCCTTTTGTCAAGAACCATTGACACCGATTAGAGAATTGTGGTTGCAACGGTTTTGGTTACTCGAGAATAAGCAATTTGAATCCCATGAGTTTTTGATTGGCTAATCTTCCCATGAATTTGTTGCAAGCAATTTCGTCGAATATGATGTTACTGGTGTCTCAATAAAAACAAATATATTATTTCGTAAGAATGTTTACAATTAACTTTAGAATGTCCAATCATGCCCTCATTTTTCTTCATTAACAGTTCTTGAAAATGAGAATGTTTGCGTGTGCGAAATGTTCGTATATTTGTTCGAACTCAATTTAAAACGACTATAATTATGTATTGAAATGAAGTTTGTTATGGACCTTACAAATAAGTACTTATAAACAAACATTGGCATCTAGTACATAATTATTATGTTCATAATTATAAAAAAGTATTAAAAGAATAAGTAAGTAAGTAAGTACATATTAAGTATTATTTAAAAAAGTATTCTATCAGTTATCTGACTTCCATAGAAGCTTTGCTTAGTTTGGGGCCAGATGGCGCTGTGTGTCATTACAGTGATATTTATTTATTTGGGTATTTATTTATTTAGGTATTTATTTCTCTCTCTCTCTCTAGAATAATGAAGTTTTTCGCTTCATTATTCTAGAACTAAAAGTAACGTCTAAACACGATTTTCAATTATAAGTTTCGCTTCAGCTATACTGTATCTATTCTATAAACATTTTTATATGTGGGTTAGATACGTTAGGCGACGCAACACATAAAACAGTAATTCCATTTGATAGCTAAGTAAACTGAAGTAAACCAATAAACTCAAAAGTTTTGCGGCTCAAACAACTTCAGGAGGAAAACCTAGAATTAACAGATATCTTTTTAGCTTTTTGGAACGAATACGTGATACGCATAAATGTTGAATATCATTGAAAGAAGCCACATGCCGTTAGTAGGTGATAGATCTTCTCAACAGGAGGTCGTCTAAGTAGGTGCCATCGCAGTATCAAATATTATGCCCCCAAACAGTAGAACATCGTAAGGAAACCATAGCATTGTGGTAGGGTACTTTCTACTCGGCTGGTTGTACTCGGCTGGCTAGCTACCAACCTCAAGATAAAAATCTGCCACCAAGTACCTACCTGTGTATTCCGTACATGTGTACGCTTAAAAACAGGTGAGCTGTGGTCAAACACCTAGCCAGTCAACCATTAAAAAAAACATTACCGTGTTTCTAGACGAAGGGTACTACTGCTAGTACAATTATCTTCGCAGCTTTATATCTGGTACTTTTTTATAATCTGTTGTGCTTCATTTTTTTTTTGTATAATAGTAATGAGACGAACGAGACGATCTCTTGACGGTAAGAGACGCCTGTCCATGACCTTTGCAGCGATAGTCAGAATTTTGAGTAGCAAAACCAAGCCCGGAGCTTCGCTGCTTTGGTGCTCATTACTTTGAGACTTTTGATGGTTAGTCTCAGTAGCCCTGTAATTTCAGAATTAACACTAGTTGCCCTTGCAATCTGAACACAGTAATGTTTGCACACTACTGCTTGGCGGCAGAATTTCTGGTACAGGGGTAGTGCCTACTTAGATGACCTCCTACTAAGGAGATCTACCACAAAGTAAAATATTATACTCTCCCAAACAAAAGCGCACGAAATATTTTTTGTGGTCAATAATAAATCTAATAAAGTCCCGTTCTCTATGGTCAATACGCAATGTTTACATACATTAAACTTGTTGTTTACCATACGCTTCGTAATAATTGGGATTTTAAATTTAAATGATCAGCAATCATTCAAACACATCCATTTTGACCGTAATGGATCAATTGGGTCCATTAAGGTCAATTTATCTCATAAGCAAACATTATAATGTCCAATATCAATAATAAACTAATCAATTGGTTTGATATCAGTACGTGATGTTTTGTGAAATTAGCTTTTTGAAGAGTATTTTGAAGACAAAAGGGGATATATATTTTTCTTTATTGGTGTTTAGTTTGAAGGTGTACCTGCAACCTTCAGAGTGCAAACTAAACATACTTGTTTTGTTAATAGGGTACTAGCTACCTCAGTAGTTAGCGCGGTCGGTTCACACGCCGAAAAGCGTGGATTCAAATCCCCAACAATGAGCTTGAGCTGCCAGTGAAAGAAAACATCTTGAGGAAACCATAGCATGGTGGTAGAGTAATTTCTAGTACTCGGCTAGCTAGCTACCAACCTCAGGATAAAAATCTGCTGCTAAGTACCTAAAACTGTGTATTTCGTACATGTATGTGTACACTTAACATCAGGTGATCTATGACCAAGAAAATTAACCACAAGCGGTCCATCCCGGCTTCGCACGGGAAAACAAAACTCTATTAACAGTATAGCCTATGTCACTCAGTGATAATGTAGCATTCTAATAAATTATGAAATAATTATTCAGATCGGTCCAGTAGTTTCGGAGCCTATTCAATACAAACAAACAAACAAAAAGTCAAATCTCTTTCTTGTTAGTGTAGATGTAGATTAAAAAATCAAGCCTAGCAGATAAAAGACTTGGAGTTTTTTTTGGCGGGAATGCGGGAAGAGTCGTGTCGCTCCGTTGTATTTTTTTCCAAAACTTGTATTTTGTCGAGTGTTTATGCATAAAAATGGTGGTGTTTTATTCATAAAGTCCGAATTACAAGCGTGAGTGTGGGAAAATGATATAATGGGGTGAAACATGTCTTTTCGTGGTGCTTCCAAAACTCCATCGAAGCTTTATAGTAAAGTCGCCACTACTTTACTAAAGCATGACTGGACTTGACTGAAACAGACTGGACTTGACTAAGACCGGACTTTGACTATAACTAGCTACGAGGACACTTATTTAAATGTTGAAACTTGAAAATATATAAATACTTGACACTGGCAAATGCTAAAACGCGACGCCAAAACCAAAGAAAAAAAAAGACTTGTGTTTGTACGCCATCTATTGGCAAAATTACGAATTAATGTGCAGACCAAATCGATTGGCGGAACTAAGCGGTCCAGCTGTGAGAGGGCAATGACTGGTTATATCACTTTGACCCAATGATACGCTATCCTTATTTTTTGCTTTGGCTAAATTTTGTCATGTAAATCCGTATATTACGCCACCCAGAGCTCTTTCAGATACAGATGTAAACTCTTTGTTTCGAAAACAAGAAAAATTAAAAATGTAACAAAAAGAAGAAACTACTCTTTAGCCTGTTCTTGATGAATTCTTTATAGTTATAGTCCTCTATTGATAACATCAATTGCAATTGAATAATAAAAAATAAATTAAATTAAAATAGGTTTCTTCTAGTTAATCGTGCTCCATCTTAGACCACACTACTGTTTAACATCAGGCAGTGTGATCAAACGCGAACCTATTTTGAATAATAAAAAAAAAAGGTAAATTGAATTACAGTAAAAAAATGTCAATGTCACTGTAAATAATAATAAAAGCTTGTAATAAATTAATTAAATTACAATACAAAATTAAAGTACATACTTAAATACTTTTTTTTTCGAAAAACAGAAGTAAGTATGTATTTACAAAAACAAAGTATATACGTTAATACATACTTTATAACCCAGACACAGAACAAACATTTGTCTATACCACAAAATATTTATCCTGGATGATGAATTGAACCCACACCCTACAGCTCTTAAAACAGATAACTTGGTGGTAGATCTCCTTAGCAGAAGATCGTCTAGGTAGGTACCACCGCAGTACCAGATATTCTGCCGCCAAGCAGTAGTATGTAAACATTACTGTGTTCCGGTTTAAAGGGTACTGCAGCTAGCGAAATTACTGGGCTGTTGAGACTAACCATCGAAAGTCTTAAAGTAATGAGCACCAAAGCAGCGATGCCCTGGACTTTGTTTTATTACTCAAAGTTCTGTGTATCACTGCAATAGTCATGGACAAGCGTTATCTCTTACCATCAGGAGAGCGTCTCGTTCGTCTCATTATTTTTCACATATAAAAAAAAGATATACCAATGAGCCAACAGGGATGTCTAAACGCATACTTGTTACAATGTGAAATGTTAATTCAGCTTAGAAACATTGAAGAAATTTAGAAAAACTAAGGAGGAAAAATATTCTCCGTAAATTTGATTTAAATGTATTTTCCTTATTGTAATTTCATTCAGTGTGTCGCCATGGTGTCGTGTCGTGTCGTGGCGGGATCGCACGGCGTGTGTCGCAAATGCAGCGACTGTTCGATAAATTAGTTCCGCGAGAAATCCGTGAAAATGCGAATTTCAAGTCAATTCAATTGATCTGTGAAATCTTGAAAGACGGTTTGCAATTTCAAACGTTTATTCAGAAATACGCCTTCATTAAAATTAGTTTTAGTAAGTTTTTACGGTTTAGTGATCAGTGCTATGCATTTCATTTGTTCAAAAACTACAATTGCCGTACAGGTTTCTTTCCTAATGCAATATTGTAAGTATCATCGGTGCAGCTTAAATGCTACTTCCTAATCAGCGATGTTTTTTATAAACTATCCCAATGTTGGGCACGAGCCGCTGCTCAATGTGTGAAGAGTAAAGCCACGCTGGCCAAGTGCGGTTGGTAGACTTTACATCTCGGATATAGGTTTACTCTCCATGTTTTCCTTCACCGTTTGAAGTCATCGGTATAAGGCAAGTAACTTAGAAAAGACAGAGGTGCGCGCCGTGGTATTCAAACCAGATTGCTGGTCTCCCAACTGGGCTACCGGAACTTCAAATAAACAAACAAATATCGTAGGACTATACATACAGCGCCATCTGGCCCCAAACTAAGCAGAGCTTGTGTGATGGAAGTCAGTTGCAAATGCATGGACTTGTAAAAATTTGAAGTACCTAAAATCGAGACTCCACCTAGGAACTTTACGGAACTATACCGATTCGCGATCGGTATGGTTCAAACATTAGTTATGGTTCTAACATTGGTTGAATTCTAAACACTGATAGAATACATAAATACTTTTTTTTTTGTAAATGCATACTTATAATATATACAGAACACCCAGATACAGAACAAACATTTGTTTATTCACAAAATGTTTTGCCCTGAGTGGGAATCGAACCCACGCCCTACAGCTCTCAAGGCAGTCAGTATCAATGAGCCAACGGGGCTGTGTATTTAATTAAACGAACCAACCAACCAATTGGTATTTTAGGAAAATATGATAGAATCTTGACATAGTAGACTTCATATTAAAATAAATGAGTGCCAAATTTTATCCAAATCCGTTTAGCCGTTTTTGCGCCGATTGACATTGACAGTAACAGACATTCAAATAATATTTATTTTTAATATTATGTGTAGTAGGATTGACTATAGAAGTTAGAGATGTATACCGATGACGTCATTTATAGAGGATGTATCGTCACTTCCAATAGATATGCGTGTTCTCAAGAGTGTCGGGTAGTGATGAAAAAAATGTGTGGAAGGTAATAAAATTTTAGGTTGTTGATAATCACCGCTTCTCGTTAAATACACGAGCTCTGATACAACTGACTAGTAGCAACCAACAACCAATCTATCAAATGGACCGCGCTACTCTTAGCAAAGTCCCTGTGTCCCTACAAAACACCCTTCCAAATGTTTTACAAAAACAATTGATAACATTAAAAGTTACATAAAATTTACCTATTTTTTTTATTTTTTACTTCTCTACATACCTAGTATAAAACAAAGTCGCTTCCCGCCGTAGGTTAGCTTTAGATCTTTAAAACTACGCAACTGATTTTAATGCGGTTTATATCAATATACAGAGTGATTCAGGAGAAAGGTTTATATGTATAATACACGCATAAACGGTGTATATAAATAAATAGTAAATAAATAAATATCGCAGGACATTTATTCATTAACTTTGTAGCGATCATAGCTCGGTGGTTAGCACGGTCGGTTCGCATGCCGAAGGACGTGGGTTCAAACGCCAACTGTGACGTTGAGCTGCCGGTGAAGGAAAACATCGTGAGGAAACCATAGCATGGTAGAGTACTTTCTAGTACTCGGCTGGCTAGCTACCACCCTCAAGTTGAAAATCTGCCGCCAAGCATCTAACGGTGTGCTCCGGCAGCCTCACTTGAGAGTCAGTTCCATTCCAGGCTAGGTGTGCTTTACTATCTTCGACCACACCGTCACTGAACATCAGGTGAGCTGTGGTCAATAAATCTGGGGGGGGGTGATCTGTATTTATTATAAATATGTATTTACAAAAAAAAGTATTTAAGTAATCTATCAGTTATCC
Source organism: Biston betularia (assembly GCA_905404145.2). Lineage (NCBI taxonomy): Eukaryota > Metazoa > Arthropoda > Insecta > Lepidoptera > Geometridae > Biston > Biston betularia. Next base: position 2,666,707 of record FR989883.1, read on the forward strand.
GACTTCCACAGATGCTTTGCATCACATTTATTGATTGCGTTAGTTCTACCTACCTCGCAAACAATTTGTCAAGAGCGTCTTCCGATAATTTATTCTTGGGTCCCTTTACTTTCTCCGGTCACGTACAGTCCATCGCAACGTTTAATGCAAAACTAAACGTAAGCAAGCCAAGGCCACGTCTTGTGCAACATAGGTCATTCACTCCGTTTGCATGAATACAGATGCAACAATTTTGGGTGAACATTGGTGCCACCCGAATGGTGTTGATGGGCTGGACATGGACATATCTGTCGCAGAACCGATAACCGCTGGGGTAGACGTGTTCTAGAGTGGAGACCGCGTATTGGCAAACGTAGCGTAGGACGCGCTGAGACTCGGTGGTGTGACGATATACGTAGGACAGCTGGCGGTGGATGGAAGCGAAAAGCCGATGATCGGGCTGAGTGGCGTGTCTTGGGAGAAGCCTATGTCCAGCAGTGGACTAATATAGGCTGATGATGATGATGATGATGATTGGTGTCATTTTGCACAGGGTTTTATGTTTAGCTAGCGACCCGTCCGGCTTCGCACAGATGCAATGTAGATACTAATATGGTGTATATAAATAATAATAAATATCGCAGGACATTTATTCATTGACTTTGTGGCGATCATAGCTCGGTGGTTAGCGCAGTCGGTTCGCATGCCGAAGGGCGTGGTTTCAAACCCCAACAGTGAGCTTGAACTGCAGGTGAGGGAAAACATCGTGAGGAAACCATAGCATGGTGGTAGAGTGCTTTCTAGTACTCGGCTGGCTAGCTACCCCCCTCAAGTTGAAAATCTGCCGCCAAGCATCTAACGGTGTGTTCCGGCAGCCTCACTTGAGAGTCAGTTCCATTCCAGGCTAGGTGTGCTTTACTATCGTCGACCACACCGTCACTTAACATCAGGTGAGCTGTGGTCACGCCTAGCCCGTCAAACATTAAAAAAAAAGGATATCATAAGACTCATTTTCCGCAATTGAAAATATTTTGTCTTCACGTGTAAAAAACTTTTCCTAATGTCATGTGTTCCCAATTGTCAATTGACAATGATTTCAACAGCTTTTTGCTCACACCAAGTTGTCCACATAAACACGAATTACTAACTTGAAACATTCAATTCTTAGTTTATTAGGAAGGAAGAGAAATCTCTCACCAGTGCACAATCAATACAATTTATCACCGTTAACACAATTGTGGACATAAAGTACTACTATTGTTTAATAGCAATTTACTGTATCGAAACTTATGAAGTCTGCTCTAAAGGTTAGGTTGCATCATATCTGTAACGTTGAATCAATCTCTGAACGATGGCAAATTGCTTTCGATGATTAACTTCTACGTAACTTTTAGTCGCTCGACTGTTGCATCTTCTTTTACGTAATATATCGTTATTAGTGATACAAAACTGAAACGTACCTTTATTGCTTGCTGACCACAAATTGCTTGTTGGACTATTCCTTTTTGGTTTAGTGTCTCTAAACATCAGAATGTCTGGCACTTTGTTGGTTTTATTGTCCTTCGGTATTATATCGGGTGATCTATCTACGTTCACTCTCACAAATTCTCCTTTAAGTACTTTATGTTGACTGTCTTTAAGTACAGGAGGTTGTGGTGCTTTAACTTTCTTATTGAATAGTCTTTTCCTGTCCGGTTTGGTCGGTATATCTATATCCGTATATATAACGCTGTCTATTTCAGCGACATCATTAGCATCATTTCTAAAACCGATCAAACTTAAAGGTTGATCAAATCTCGTGTTTAAATTTTTCTGCTGAAATGAAATATGCATTCCATCATTATCAATTGTATGCGTGTCATAATCTGAATTGTTTTTTTCCAACAAACCATAATCGTCAACACTAGTCTTTCTGTTTTTAAATATATCATACGTTTTTTTCTTTGTAAATAAACTATCACTGTTTGTGTAGTTGTTAGTGTTTTTCGTTAATCGGTTCCTCATTTTGAAATATTTATACGTGAAATAAATTCTTTTAAAGTCCTGATCGTTCTCGAATCTAAGGACGACGGCTTCTCTAATAGTATTTTTGGTTAGATAAAAGACTAGAGTGTTCTCGCAGTTGGGGTAGTTTTCGATATTGACACAGTTGGCTATGTCATCTATTGAAATGGTTTCGCATTTGGTCGTTTTAAGTTCTGTGTAGTCTTTGATGAGTGTCTGTTTATCTTCGTCAGCGGTATCTTCTTTAGTAAGAAGCTGTAATTGGTCTTTGTCGTTGAAGCCAACAATGATGTTGTAGATGTGGTGGGAGTGCTTGGTGAGGGCGGTGATGTCCAGCTGCTGAGTGGTGCTGTGCAGCTTCTGCCGACTGAGCAGTGCAGCCAGCCCGCCCGTCCGGGCCGTTTTCTTCACTGTCATTTTTCTGTAACAATTCAAAACTACGTTCATTATCAACATTTAATTAAATAGGTACGTAACAAATAATGATTGCTGCATACTTGTATAAAACTTTCCGATTAATAGGTGTATATATATCAGCTGATATTAAAGGTGTTTAATGGCTGATCTTTACAAATGACGACTCGAAATCAATGATAAAATGTAGCATAGTAAAAACAAGAATTACTCAGGAAATCTTACTACTTATAATTCTTACAAGAAAATGTGGTCGTCTACCTTACAGGTGTATTATATAATAATGTAATTGCAAAAAAAAGAATTGCCCTTTTTAGGGATTTCTGATGTAAAATTTCATGCTTTTCATCTAAACTCGCTGGTTTGGGCTACACGTTTTATGTTAGAATGACTACATAACTTTTATGTAGTTAGTTGTAATATAGTAGTCTGTAAAGGTCTTTATAATATGTTTGAAGGTCGCTCAATTTGCACTGTTAACACGTCCGCTTTCGCTTACTTTCTATATTTCAGTGAGTAAATATATTGCTTTCAAATTGAATTACTATGGATACATCAAATAAAATAATAACCAGCCTCTTATTTTTAATTAGCGTCATGGTTAGACTTTTGCAGACACGCCTGGGTAAGAACAATATAATTACCAGTGTGTCAAGTACCGAGCAGCAATGTACTATGCAATGTACAGTGTAGATGATTTTTTTCGAGAAAATCCTATTTAATCTTAGGCAATCAGGCAAGTTGGCGGTCTAATGCAAACCTATTGTTAATTTTAAAAAAGTATTTAAATCTTGATGCCTTTTAATTTGCTTGATTAGTGTCAGGATCGTAGCAAGTTTACTAAATGGCAGACCTCATTTGGATGAGGTCGTCTGCGTTGGTACCACCACAGTATCAGATATTCGGCGTCTATGTTCCGGTTTGAAGAATACTGCAGGTAGCGAAATTACAAGGTTATTGAACTTACTCATAAAACTCGCACATTGTACGGATAAATACGGATGATTGGTAACCCTATCTACGAATATCATTGTAATTGAATTGAATACGCCTTTCCGCAGTTAAACTTGTCTCACAAAAGTACAATGTCGGTTGACAGACGTTGTGGCAACGTAGGAATGTTTATTTGCTGTTTATTTTATTGTCAGTAGATCCAAATCCAAAGAACAATCCGCTAGTAGCGCTAGCATAAACAGTTATCGTGTATACTGTCGGAAAAATTGTTGATATATTTTTAACACAGATCGGGAAATGTAATGTATAAATACGTAAAGTTGATGTTTTCCCCCCTTTGAATAGGCTAGCTTTTGATAGCTCCATCCCTGATGTTGTGATGTCTGAGTAAAGAAACTTAACTCTTTTATAATCACCGTAGGCTTGCGTTTGATCGCAATTTCACTGAGGATGCGGCCTACGATGGAGCACACTCGCCTAGAAGTATATAACCAATTCACTCGCGACTTGAAGGCACCCAGATTTTATCTTTAAGGGAACACCCATTCAGCCCTTGAATTGTATTTTTTTATAATTGAAATAAAAAATGTTGATATTTTTTCATTGACAATGTTTTTGACATGTAATGGTATTACAGAATTTGTTGGTGTTATCAATAAAAAACGCAAAAACTTTAGCTTCAGCTACGGTTGCCAAATAATAAAATGTATTATTAGAAAACTCTCCAATTGGTAGTAAAATAACCAGGCCATAATTTGTTTACCACATTTTAGTAGAAGCAATATGGACAGGTATGTAATGAGGTCTACTAACTTACAAATACTTATTTATATACGATTTGGAGGCTGCACGCTTATTAAAATTCGTCATTTTAGCTTCTACACTAGTAGTTGCCAAATCTGGGTCGATTTGCTTACGTTCTAATACCGCTTTCACACGATAATTACCATCTTTACATTACATAATTATAATATAAATATTGTTGGCCGCGTCTAAAACAACTTTCAATATTTTGGCCAGACTAGTTTCGTTTATGTAAAAAGTTTTATAATAATAATTGTACTAACCCAATACGCAAGATTGTTATTACATTGGTAATCATGTAGTTTGAAACCAATCGGATCTAGTTTTGAAATTGATAATGGAGCAGAACTCCTGATATATTAAAATTAATTACCTAAAATTATTTTACAAAAATGAAATACATATCAATATATTTTTATTAACAATTTGAGAATATTAATAAATTAGTCGTAACCACGTTATAACAGGAAACCTGTGATAATTTCAACTGTTAAAAAAAACGAAGCAGGTTGGCCAGGCAAATATCGTTTGACTAACAGCCTAATATTAATTCCTCAATCGAGAGATTGGATCAATCCTGGTATAAAAAGGTCTCCTGATCGATCTCTTATCTGCATCCCAACAACGAAAGCAAACATCGATAGCTTTTTAATAGATTTTGACAACAATAGTTATCGAACACAAGACGATCCAAAAAGTGTTTATAAATGGATTGGCAGTTGGATAGAATGCATTTCTGGATTATTATCCTTATTTGAGGATCGGTTATTGTAACTGCTTTTGCCAAAATCAGATTAAAATTTCAATCGTAGATTTGTAAAAAAGGATTAAGATCGCTTATTGAAACCGGCAATTAAGTAGTTAATTGCTGGCTATACGTAATAAAAAAAAATTGCTAATTTCAATTGAAAACCTCCAACATTTGGAGTGCTTTCATGGATTTCACCACAATGCATTTAAGAAACAAAAAAACAATGTCCAGTTTACAAAATAAAGTGACATAACATCGAGCAAAGGTTTATCCAAAATCTCTATTCGCAGAGTCACAGTTAAAAATAATGCAAGAGAAAGCCTTATCATTAGCCTAGTAGTAACGTAATATAAATCGCGAACACAATAGTATAGCGTGTGACAGCTAAAGCAAAAACTATGCTCTTCCTTGCACGGTAATTAATATGCCTAATTCAAGTCACAGAAGACCGCAAAAAATAATTATTTTTTACCGTGAAAAAAAAAATTAAAATATCGTAGCATATTACACACAGCGCCATCCGACCCCAAACTAAACAAAGCTTGTACTATGGAAGTCAGATAACTGATAGAATACTTAAATACTTTTTTTTTTTAAACATACTTATAATAAATACAGAACACCTAGACACAGAGCAAACATTTTGTTTATCCTGGGTGGGAACCGAAACTCACGCCCTTTAGATCTTGGAGCAGACATACTACCAATGAACCAACAGGGCTGTCAAGTTATTGTTATTTGTAAGTGCTTTTTCAAGTGTTTACTTGTAAAGTTATTATCAATATATCCTACCACCATTCACTAAGGTATGTGCATATTGCCGATAACTTCAAACGGGGAAGGAAAACATCGTGAGGAAACCTACAAACTCACTCCAAAAGTTCTTTAAGTAAAAAATGTTTTCAGAGATGTGTAAAGTCTCCCAACCCGCACTTAGCCAGCGTGGTGAACAATGGCCTTCACAAGGAGAAGAGACCCGCGCCCAGCAGTGGGAAAGTGTGTAAAATAACCATTACCAGACGAAAAAAAAAAACTATTAATTTTTGACTCAGATATCATAACTGGGTTATTAATCTGAGTTGCAATTCTTATTTAACATTTTTACATCATTTAACACATTTCTCACGCTCCGCGCTTATGACTTGCGTCTCCTTTCCTCGTGTGTCAAAAGCTTAACAAGACGTAAAGCGACGCGGCGTGAGATAGTTTTACATAATATTTAGTGCATTTCCGTCGAAAACTAGGCGATTTGAGATAAGGTGAACATTCGGACTTTCGTGCATGCATACATTTGCATGGATTTCTTTATACTATAATTCATTAAAATAGACAGATTTGTGGCGGAGATCAATGATCTTGTTTCACATTTAGTGAATTTTTAAGTAGCTCTAGATTTGATTTTATTTTTCTAATCTTTTTTCGACTGCCCCTGTTAGCTCATATGGTACATTTTTTTTTTCTTTTTTACTGTTGACAGGTTTTGTGTTTGACCGTAGCTGTCCTGATGTTTAGTGAGAGCTGATTCACACGGGATCCGTCATTGACGATACGTCTTGACGTGTGCACGTTCACATTACATAGGGTAACGATTTTTTCCCGAAAAAAAATCGTCGGATCCGTCACAAAAAAAATTGTGATTCGTGTTTTTTGACGTAGTTTAAAGTCGAAACGGCATTTATATCGTATCCGTCATTTGTCGGGATTCGTGTGAATACGGCCAGATAAAAGCCATTGCCACTGTCAAAAAAAAATCACGAATCATCCTCGTGGATCAGCTCTGACTTTGTAGTCGAAATTGGTAATGCACACCTAGCCTGGAATAGAGTTGGCCATCAAACCAGACTGCCGGAACACACCGTTAGATGCTTGGCGCCAGATTTTCAACTCGAGGGTGGCAGCTAGCAAGCTGTGTACTATAAAGTACCCTACCACCATGCTATGGTTTCCTCACGATGTTTTCCTTCACAGGCAGCTTATGCTCATTGTTGGGGTTTGAACCCACGCTCTTCGGTATGCGAACCGACCGCGCTAAAATTGGAATAGCCTGGAATGGAACTGGCTCTCAAGGCTGTCGGAACATACCGTTTCATGCTTGGCGTTAGATTTTCAACTAGTTTTTCAGTAGTAGCCAGACAGCCGAGTACTAGAAAACTTTCCTCACCGGCAGCTCTGAACAAACCTGGATGGTTAGAATGATCGCATAATAATATGCGATAAACCGCTTTTAAATCACAAAGCAGAAATTTCCCTCGCGTGCATCCACTAAGTTTCGCTGTGAAATTAAGCGCAGTAAAATTAAAACTATAATGACTGAAAAGACGCGGAAACAATCAAGGCGAGTATCTTGACAGGCGGGATTTCTCAGGAGAGATGAGATTTCACTGCGACAATGCTTTATTCACATAATTATATATATTAAGTACTTGTCCATTCGAAAGGCCCCTCGCGACTTGAAGAAAACGTGTGAGATAAGGCTAAGGTAACAAGTTCATTTGAGATATTTTTTTAAATGTAATTGTAATGAGACGAACGATGCCTTCTCCTGATGTTAAGAGATAACGCATGTCTATGACCATTGCTGCAATACACAGAACTTTGAGTTGCAAAACAAAGTCTGGGGCATCGCTGCTTTGGCGCTCATTACTTTGTGCCTTTCGATGGTTAGTCGTGACAGCCCAGTAACTTCGCTAGCTGCCGTACCCTTCAAATCGGAACACAGTAATGTTTACACACTGCTTAGCGGCAGAATATCTGGTACTGCGGTGGTACCTAGTTACCTACCTAGACGACTTCCTGCTAAGGAAATTTACCACCAAGTAAAAAGTATGGTTAAGGTGGTTCGATTTCCATACAAACAATTTTTATTCCATTTGTGGACAAATCGAGCATAATTTTACAGTGCAATCACAACTATTTATCGCCAAAATCACAACCACACCGGTGTGAATCACACCGTCACTTAACATCTTCGATCACACCGTGTGATTGAAGATGATAAACACTCCTAGCCTGGAATGAAATTGGTTCTTAAGTGAGGCTGCCGGAACACACCGTTAGATACTTGACGGCAGATTTTCATTTTGAAAGGTGGTAGCCAGCCGTTTACTAGACAGTACCTCACCACCACGCTACGGTTTCCTCACAGAGGCGGATCTTTGCCCAACAGGACGTCATCCGATGCAAAATATACCTAAGTAAAAATAACCTCGCGTTATTTTTTTTTATAAAAACAATGAGATGCCCCACTTACGCAGTACACATTAATCGTATAGAAAGACTGCAGAAGCAATTTCTTTACCACCTTTCGTATGTGAACAACCTTTGCCGTACCCTGACATCTTATAACTCCAGACTTGCACATTTCAATATGAACTCTCTTGTGCATAGACGAAATACAGCTGATATCGTATCTTTGCATAAAATTATATCTGGGAAAATTGATTGTCCTGACTTACTCGCAAAATGTAACTTATTAGTTCCACGTTCCAGCAGCCGTCTCGTTAACAGAAAAACATTCAGCCTTTCTTTCTGTCGAACTATGTATAGTCAACATTCGCCATTGTACCGTATGTTCTCGTCTTACAACAAAATTTCCAATAGTTTAGATATTTTTAACACTACACCAGGTAAAATCAAATCTTTTTATAATAATTGTAAGCTTGTCACTTAATACTTACGTACATTGTACCTATAGGTATGTAATTATTCACATGCATGCAGTGTTCGCTTCGAGAAGGTCGTGCATAACATTGTTTACTTCTCATGAAAAAAAAAAAAAAAAAAGATGCCAGAAAATTTTAAAAACTATCGTAAAATTCGTCCAAATATTGCTTTACACGCAAACTTACGTTATAAGTTTTAATGACTGTCAATAAAATTAATTTTTATGTAATGATGATCAAACCAACAAGCTCATCCTACAAATAAGTATTGTAAAATGTGAAAGTTTGTATGTTTGGCTGTTTGGATGTTGTTACTTAATCACTCAGAAACGACTAAACGAATTTGGATGAGATTTAGCACACACATAGTTTATTACCTGGATTAACATTTCGAATACTTTTTACATCAGATTTTATTTAGTTAATTTAAAAGTTCATTCATTCATCAGATTGATAGATTGTCAGATTGACATATTGATAGATTGATAGAGTGACAGTGACAATTCACAAATTGTCAGATAATATGGTATATTTAAAAAATACGAGTTGCCATTGCATTGCCATCCAGCGTGGCAATGCTGCCAGCATTCTGGCCACATATCCCTCCTCTGACGGACTTTTAGATTGAGTTATTTGTAAAAATTTGTACTAGTATTAATTTAAGATATTTTAATTTTTTTTGCAAGATGTTTTCAAAAATACGAAATATTGATTCGCAAAGTAGAAGAATGGGATTGAGCTTAGTATGGGTATTTCGTTTTGAGGAATACATAATTATTAATTGTGTATTGGGTGTACTGTATGTATCATAAGTATGTATTTACAAAAAAAAAAAAATATTTAAGTATTCTATCAGTTACCTGACTTCCATCACACAAGCTCTGCTTAGTTTGGGGCCAGATGGCGCTGTGTGTATAGTCCTACGATATTTATTTATTTATTTATTTATTTATTTAAATTTTCACAAATTCTGCGAGTTGAACAAATCTTTTTGCATGGTGGTAGGGTACTTTCTAGTACTCGGATGGCTAGCTACCACCCTCAAGTTTAAAATCTGCCGCCAAGCATCAAACGGTGTGTTCCGGCTGCCTCAATAGAGAGCCAGTTCCATTCCAGGCTAGGTGTGCTTTACCATCTTCGACCACACCGTCACTTAACATCAGGTGAGCTGTGGTCAAACACCTAGCCTGTAAACCATTAAAAAAAAACTTTTTGGTAAATTCCACGCGGACGAAGTCGCGTGTAACAGCTAGGACGTTATAATAAGATCTTATTAAGGACGCTGATAACCTTCATTACCGAGTATTACTTACTAGAGACGAGATAAGTAAATGTAATTACGCCCTTACTGGGTCAATGTGTTGACGAAAGTGGAAGTCGACCTTAACAATACCAGAATTAGCGAACGCCTTAAATAGTAGTGTTGTGGTTATTTTCCGGTCATTTTCTTGTAGCCGGAGAGACATCGGACATGTCGGATAAAACATGCTTGGTTTTCAAAACGAATCTTAAAATGTATTGTAACTTTTTACTGATACCATAAAAAAGAGACATAATTTTGTACGAGTACCTACCCGACTACGGCAAAGCCAGAAGGAAGTGTTATATTTTTATCGTAAGACACTACACATAGCGCCATCTAGCCCCAAACTAAGCAAAACTTATAGTATACCAGGAAACCGATAGGAACCAGATAACTGGTAGAATATGTATTTTTTTGTAAATCCAACTAATATTATAAATGCGAAAGTTTGGGTGGATGGATGTTTGTTACTCTTTCACGCAAAAAATAGTGAACGGATTTGGATGAAAAATGGTATGGAGGTAGCTGAGACCCTGGATAGCGGGAAACACCGCGGGGCGCAGCTAGTACAAGTGAACACCCAGACACAGAATAGACATTTATCGTCACATAAACGTTTATCCCGGTGGAAATCGAACCCACGCCCTACAGTTCTTAAAGCAGATATTACATTACATTAACCTACTTTTACCGGCCTAACCATTCAAGTGGCATCTCTACTTTTGAGCAGTAAAAGGGCATAAGCGTTGGTCTTGACCTTGTGTTGAAGACCGCGGGTCATGAGGAAGCGATTGTCGCCGTAGATTAACTGAAGACTGGTCAACCGTGGCATTAATTACATGGTTCATGGCGGTTAATGTGGACAGTTTTTCTATTCAAATGGTTAATCGGTTTTTACAATTGATTGTTCCAAGGTTCGTTGAGGACGACACTAATTTCAAAAGATTCACTCATTGCAATAGTCGCTTTTCTATTAACAGGTTATTTCTATGCAAAGATAATTCTTCCTCAATTAAATATAATTTCAATTATTATCTTTTTAAAACAATAGGGTTTACAATAATTATCAGCATAATCAGACTAGCATTCTACTGCTGGACGCAGGTCTTTGCCTGGGCAAGCCACTCAACCTGATTTAGGGATATTTACGTTTAGCCATTCCAAGCAAACATCCAATCTAGGTTCCGGAAAGACGGTAAAACCGCGTGGCACAGCAAGTAAGGTCTAAAATAAACAATTCAAATTATCAACAAATGTCTCCATATTGCATACATGATTACCCTAATGTTAATTAGTTTTAATGTTCAGGAGTTTGACGCAAAGAGATAGGCCATTAGGAATTATAGAAAGTTCAATTCAAAGTTTTATTTAATTCGCTCATTATGGTCAAATCCCGTTTTAGCTGAGAGTGATTAACGCTTTATAAACAGTGGCGAGAGCCACTCACACCGATCTGTAATTTGTTCGTAGAATCTGTTAAACAGAGTGCTTAAATAAGTGTGAATAGAAAGATCTTTGTTGAATACATTCTACGAAGTGGAAGTGTAGCCCTTCGATAAAGTATAAATCGAGACTTCGCGTCCTGAAAAACAATAATTTCAAATCGATAGGCGGCTGGCAGACTAGCAGAGTTTTGAGAAGGTATCGGTGAGTTCTTATAGAAGTTAGGAAGGACGGTACAGAAGCAGGCCACTAGACCAGAGTTTTAGTATATTTCGTAGAGATAGCTCAGTGGTTAGAGCGGCTAGTTCACTGGGCTTAAGCTCGAACAATGAGTTTGCGCTGCCGGTGAAAGAAAACGTTCTGTGGAAACCATAACGATGGTACGATACTTTCTAATACTCGGCTGGCTAGTCTACGGTCAAAATGAAAATCTACCACCAAGCACCTAACAGTATGTTCAGTTAGTCTCACTTGAGAGCCAGTTCCATTTCAGGCTACGTGTATTTACCTAACATCAGGTGACACACCGTTATTTTACCATCATCAGGTGTGATCAAACACCTAGCTAGTCCAAACCACAAAAAAAGTGTATTACTTAGTTCAAAAAAGTAATAAAAAATGTATAACAATTATTTATCGCAACGAATTGATAGACGATAAAATATAATCCAAATAATCACCACACGGTTTGATCAAATCGGTGTAACATGCGGTCAAAATGTGCAAGTTCCTCCACTTTTACTTTATATTATGTTGAGAAAGTAGAAGTGGGTGATAAACGTTTACTCACGTCCATAAATGACCATTAATAATAGGTACTTTATGTCGGTAGAAATAAAGTTCGAAATTGAGCTTTAATCTAAGAAGGTGAACAATAATTTTCTATTACGCTGTAATGTTAGTGGTTTCACATATCGGAAGGCTATAATAATTTCAAGGGAGATTATTTTGAGATAAACCTACTTCTAATAGCCAACCGTGAAAGTTTAACATATTTGTTTGTTTTGGAATAAAAAACCTGTCAAATTATAACTCAATTTGACAGGTTTTGTATCCCAATAATGTAACTTATTTGGATATTTTTTTGCGTAAATTTACTATATCGACTTTTTAGTATCAATTTCTTTACTCCATTGCAAACTGCTTTTGTTCTATGGCTTTAAAACTTTTACATGGTGGCAGGGTACTTTCCAGTTCTCGGCTGGTTAGCTACCAACCCTCTAGAAGAAAATCTACCACCAAGCACCTAACGGTGGCGGTCCTTCGGCAGCCTTACTTAAAAGCCAGTTGCATTCCAGGCTAGGTATGTTTACCTAACCGTCACATTACATCAGGTGAGCTGTGGTCAAACACTTAGCCTAACTGTAACTGTAAATAAAAGCGTGTAGTCATGATCGTCATAAGGTTAAAGTTTTGATCACATAATATCAAAACTAATATTAGTAAAAATTGCAATTTGCATAAATGTTTTGCAAAAATGCACATTTCAGAAAATGCACATTTTCCCCTTCAACGAACTATTTCTAGCACAACATTTTTTATTGTTGATATAATATACCTACTTAAGTAGAAAACAGAGTATGAAATTCAGTTATAGTCACAAAAATGTACATACATGTTCTTTTAATTAGGTCTCAACGGAAGAGTACTAGTCATCGCAACACAGGGTATCCTACGGCGATGACTAGTGACCAAAAATTGTAATAGTTCTATAATTTGTTTATTTTTATTTTATTTTACACGTTGTCTTCAACTACATCAAGTGTCTTACATCTTTGTGAAAAATTTGACTTGTGTGAATGCTGAACATGGTTTATGTTATTTGTGTGCAAATAAACGTTATTATTAAACGTTATTATTATTTCATAAATGACTTCGGTTTAAATACATTATGTCTCAAACTACAGAAATAACAAACCAATGGAAAGCGTGACCAAAAGCTAAATCCTATTATCCATTATTTGAAAGCATCGAGAGCTCGAAGCAGTGCGCCATTAATTAGAGAAAAGGTCATGGATAGGTATTCTGTTACTTTGTATTGGGGAACCAGGAAGCTTGGGAAATGGCTAATGTTAAGTATAAGCTACACCGCAAGCTAAGCTAATAAACTTATATCGCGTACAGTGGTCACTGCCGACCTATAAAAACTCGTAAAGCACATTTTCTATAAGTGGAAAGATTTAATTGTAGATGTAATTAATAGGATCCGAAACTACTGGACCGATTTCAAAAATTCAGAAGCTACACTATCTCCGTACGTAGACATAGGCTACTTTATATCCCTGTATTCCGACGGGAACGGGAACTACGCGGGTGAAACTGCGAAGCGTCCGCTAGTATGTCATAAAGAGAACGAAGAACTTTAGAATTCGTCTTCTTTGATATAGGCTTGCATTTGACAGAATTGGGTACTTCAATATTTTCAAGTCTGATGTTAAGTGAAGATGCGATCTGCGATGCAGCACGCTTGACTTGAAGATACCGATTCACTCTCGACTTGAAGATACCCAGATCGTATCTAACACGGAACACCCACTCGGGTAACGTATTCCACGCTTTAGCCGTTTGAACAATGAAAATAGATTCAAACAGTTTCATGCAATTCTGTGTTGCAGCCGAAATTCCATCTCTAGATTAAATTCCATAAAATTAAACATTAAAATATTGATTTATCACTTCAGTCTATAAAAATACTGGCAGCATAAAGACGTTTCTTACAAATATTTTGTCATGATTTTACACACAGCAAAATAACACGTGAACGTCAAAGCTATAAATACTACAAGATTACCTCAAACAAACCATTGAATTTGCGCATGTTTATTGGCAAGCATTGCATCTAGAACAAACCTATTGAACGTTGAAGTTTCAACACTCCTCGAATAGAACTGAAATAAACCCAAAACAGCGTGTTTCGCCTATAAACTCTTTGCAATACTATGTAAAATGTATAAACAAAAAGAGAAACAGCACAAACTGTTCACGTTTTCGCTATAAATATTTACCATTTGCATTCAGAATATGAGTTCCCAAAGCTTCTATGCTAGAAATGTATCCGTAATTTTATTCAAACACAAAGTAACGATAACGCCTCTAATTGTTTCATCTATCTATACTAGTATACAGAGGAAATATTGTTTAATTGTTGGTAATGAATAGGCCCCGAAACACCTGGACCGATTTCAAAAATTCTTTCACCTTTGGGAAGGTACACTATCCCCGGGTGACATAGGCTACTTTTTATCCCTGTATTCCCACGGGAACGGGAACTACGCGAATGATAGAATACTTAAATGACTTGACTTGACTTGACTTATATATACTTATACTTTACTTGATGTTTGCTTAGTGTTTGGGACTAGATGGTGCTGTGAAAAAAAATGTCGCCTAATAAGTAGGTGCTTAATATTTATTTAATTGTATCTTAACTAACTTTAAAGTATTAGCAGTTCGATAAAAGCTATCAATGTACGCCACAGAACTGTTTCTTTGATACACACAAGTATGATACAGACTCCTTGGTTACGACCTCACATTTCGCATAACGTGTGGTCCATAGCTCAAGTAATGTCATCGCCGGAATAGATGCGGCGATAAGCTGTTCCTAAGTGGACGTTTCCACGGAAGAGCCCATCGGATATTTATGTACAATGGCTTCGAACTTTGTGTCTAACATTAATAAGTCATTGGGACAAATACCAAGCCAAGCACATAACAGTGTGTTTCGACAGCCCCACTTCAGAGCCAGTTCCATTCCAAGAACACTAGGTGTGTCTACAAACCGCCATTTAATATCAAGTGAGCTGTAGTCAAACTCCTAGCATATCAAACATAAAAAATTAAGTTTCTATTAATCAAAACTTTACTAGGACATGAACTGCTGTGACTATGAATGATATTACTCAATTTTGTCTTGAGACGTTTAAAAATTAACTGGGAAAATGTAATACATAAAGTCATAAATACGTCAGACGTTGCGTCAATTCCCCGTACGCATATTTTGTATCGATTATAGCTCGGTGGTTAGCGCGGTCGGTTCACACGCCGAAGGGCGTAGGTTCAAACTCCAAACTGCCGGTGAAGGAAAACATCGCGAGGAAACCATAGCATAGCTGTAGGGTATTTTCTAGTACTCGACTGGCTAGCTACCACCCTCAAGTTGAAAATCTGCTGCCAAGCATCTAACGGTTTGTTCCAGCTGCCTCACTTGAGAGCCAGTTCCATTCCAGGTAATGTGTGTTTACCATCTTTGACCACACCGTCAATCAACTACACTCAAACTGGCACTAGTGAAATCTTCGTAATTTTCTAGAACCTTTTCTCGTAACTTTTGACTACTGGAGTATCTATCGTTCGTGGAAACGTTCACTAAGCTAGCGATGTTGTAATATTATTTATCCATTGGTCGCATAATGCAGTTTTCGATATTTCACGCATGCGCGGAAGCGACGATTCGTCGTGGGACTGAAACTCCCGAGTGGCTTATGGCGATAAAAGTACCCAAACTGTTATATTAGAAAAAAAATATTTTCGTAAAATTGTATACATATTCAAGACTTATATTTTTAGTGTATTTCGGCTCAACATATCAATTGAAACGTTTCACTATTTTGACGTTTTTAATGTAATTTTTAGACATGTGTGTGAAATTAGCTATGGGTATAATTATGTTGAGCTTTGCTTAGTTTGGGGTCAGATAGCGCTGTGTGGAATGTCCTACGATATTTGTTTTTCATTTATTTATGTGAGAATATAATTATTGATATGTGTCCTTGAAGTGAAATGCACATTGCGGGAAGTGCAACTGAGAATTGCTCATTTTCGACCTTATTTACATATTGCAAAGCGTACAATTTCGGACCTAATCCACACATGCGCATTGTACTGCCAGTAGACCATATTAAACTGCTAGTCATAATCAAAAGACCGACAACTTGTACTGTTTTTTTTTTGTAAAATTAATGGGATGAACGATGCGCTCTCCTGATGGTAAGAGATAACGCATGTCCATGACCATTGCAGCAATACACAGCACTTTGAGTAGCAAAACAAAGTCTGGGGCATCGCTGCTATGGCGCTCATTACTTTGAGACTTTCGATAGTTACTCTCAACAGCCCTGTAATTTCGCTAGCTGCAGTACCCTTCAAACCGGAACACAGTAATGTTTACACACTACTGCTTGGCGGCAGAATATCTGGTACTGCGGTGGTACCTACCTAGATGACCTGCTAAGGAGATCTACCACCAAGTAATGCCATCAAATAACATGCGCATTGTACTGCCAGTAGACCATATTAAACTGCTAGTCATAATCAAAAGACCGACAACTTGTACTGATTCATTTTACATCACAAACAGTTCAATTGATACTACGCTGAAAATTATTGTGTTTCCAACACACCAATTAAATTCAAGTTTCGCCTAGGTCAATGACCATTGCAAAAAGTTATCTTCGTGGTTAATTCACAACAATGGTCCGATGGAGCGGCAAAAAACTCGATTGTATGTATGGGAACTTATCGGTTGATTAATAAGAAAATTGCCGATTCAAGTTGGTCAAGGCGGGATAGCCATAATCACCACTTGTTGAAACAAGCAATAAAAGTAGCATAAATTTATTATTACTCAGTTACTTTTATCACATTTCGATTTTGATTTTAAGCCTATTAAAATAAAAAGCAAAATTAAAAATTTTGAAAAAATCCGTAACAGTTAAAATCTAATTGTCACCTATCTAAGACAATGCACCAATCAAACCCGAACCCATAACTGAAAACTGCATCAAAATCGGATTTGTAGTTTTGGAGAAAAATGGCGACATGGATTTGCACAAACAATGTTTGCTGCAGCGCCCCCTGGTAAGTTGTCACCGTAACACCTATCTAAGAACATGCACCAATCAAACCCGAACCCATAACTGAAAACTGCATCAAAATCAGACTAGTAGTTTTGGAAATGGCAACATGTATTTGCACAAACAAACACACATCCTCTCACCCCAAACGCATATACCGTCTCCGTTCCGTCGTGGGTAAAAACTACAGCAGCCTTGTTGAAAGAGCCTTTTAGGCAGTGGCGTAGTGTGCCTTGAAGGGGCCCTGTACCAAAATTCGTTGGGGGCCCAAATGAAGAGCCCCCCCAACGAAAAAAGTTAAATAAAGATAAAGATTTCTCACAAAAGAAACGAAAATGTTTACAGAAAATTAAAATAAATATTTATTGATTATATGGACAGTTGATCGTATGACAGTTTTTTCCCCGGGAAACACGTGACTAAGTGGCATTGTGAATAACATTTTATTAATGTTTGCTTACACACATTGGGGGCCCCTGTAGCCCGGGGACCCCGTATCATTGATACGGCTGATATGGCGGTAGCTACGCCCCTGCTTGTAGGTACCAACATATATTCTGCCGCCAAACATTCTGGTTCACAATGTATCAAGCCACGAATTGATACAATAATTTTGCAAATTCAACAAATTTTCAATTTTAAGATAGATAGAAACTCTTCATTGTGTACTTACACCATAAACAGAAAAAAAGTACAGAGAACAAAAGAATCTTTTGAGCTCGTGCCAAAAATGGCAGCCTTATCGCTAAGAGTGATCTCTTCCAAGCAACCAAGAATAGAAAGCACGATAGATAAAATAAGAGACAGTCGAGAGATGTTGTAACACCAATAATGCATAAAGCCTTATCTGTGTACAACAATTCAAAACATGATAGAATTTTCATTAAAAAATATCCTAAGATAGAACAAAAACTGCGAGTATTTTGTAAACATGTCCAATGGTTGTATTTGACAATAACGTGCTTCAGTGCCCATTGTTATCAGCCAAATAAAACAAATCGGGCAACATTGGAACAATGCGCCGATTTCTTCGCTTGTTTTCGTGATCTCGTTAGTAAAAGATTATTTTTTGTGTTGGCAACATAGCACAATAGAATGAAAATGAGAGCTATTAGTTTTTTGTTTCACTTTCTCACTTGTCTTATTGGACAAAAGCAAAACAGCGGGGGGTATGCCAGCGGCCGAGTCATTGATGTTCTCTATTGGAATTGCCGAGACACGACTGGTATATAAAGTATTATGCCTCAAATTTTGTAAAGTGATCTCGTAATGTTAATTTATTTATATTTCTTCATATTTAAAAAAATTAAATGCATAATTAAGACTGTAAACATAATTTTTTTTAGTCCAACCATGTTATCACAAATACATAAGTGACAGTAATGTCTTCGATGATAATAAATTTCTTTAAACCAACCTATTCTTGTAGACTTAAGTGATTTGGGAAGTGACTTCAATGTGTTTGATTTGGAAAAGAATAAAGACTATTAGATACTAATTTGATTGTGTTTTTTTTTTTATATTGACCACAGCTTCCTGGTGTTAAGTGACGTTGTGGTCGAAGATTGCAAACACACCCAGCCTGGACAGGAACTGGATTTCAAGTGAGGCTGCCTGAATATGCTTGGCGACAGATTTTTACGGTATAGGTTTCCTCACGATGTTTTCCTTCACCGGCAGCTAGCTTGAGCGCTATTTGTATATCACAGCAAAATAATTGCAAATGGAAGTCTCTCGAGAACTCTATGTATATTATTATCTTGTCCTTGAAACCCATATTTGACCAAGATCGACGCATGCGAAAACAATACTGTATGAATCATTTTTATCTTGTTTTGGCGCGATACCCATAGGGAACGCATATGCTATTCATACACTATTGTCATAGCATAAGGTTGACGTCACGTTCCGGTTATAGTTTAAATGCATTTCCTGATATCTTATTCATAGAAATCTGAGTAAAAAGCAATAATAACACGAATACGAACGACATCTGTCGGGCATGTCACCTTCTTGGAGTATCACACCGCCATGTTATTACCAGCTGGCTGCTCGCATTATTTGTTTGTTTTTTTTTTTAATGTTTGACAGGCTAGGTGTTTGACCACAGCTTACCTGATGTTAAGTGAAGGTGTGGTCAAAGATGGTAAAGCACACCTAGCCTGGAATGGAACTTGTTCAGACACAATCAAATATCCAGGATTATTTACCAGCAAGTTGATCTTCAATACGCCCTTGGCGAGTCCCAAGCCACACAGATATACCTACCGGCTAGACCCGAGAATCGAAAAATTAAATAATTTTATAAAATATAACATTAAAATCTTTATTTTAGATCAGATATCTATAATAATTGATATTGACAATATATAGAAAAAGAAACACACATTACATTTACATAACATACAAGAGATATATGACATGATATATTTTTTTTTTTTTTATGTAGGTACATGTATTTCGTCGAGTGTGAATTCTATTTGACAGCCCTGTTGGCTCATTGGTAGCATGTCTGCTTCAAGAGCTGTGGGGCGTGGGTTCGATTCCCACCTAGGACAAGCATTTTGTGATATAAAACCAAATGTTTGTTCTGTGTCTGGGTGTACTGTATGTATTCCAAGTATGTATTTACAAAAAAAAAAAAAAATATTTAAGTATTCTATCAGTTATCTGACTCCCATAGTACAAGCTTTGCTTAGTTTGGTGTCAGATGGCGCTGTGTGTAATGTCCTGCGATATTTATTTATTTATTTTTGTTCAGTGCAGCTGTTTATTTTATTTATTTATAATTTGGAAAACCAACAGCTTTCGAACTTAAATGAATTAATTTCGGTGAGCATTTCACATAGTGTCATTTAACCCTTAACTAATTTAAAACCAGGCAGTTAAAAAAATACATGTTTTAACCCTACAAGGCTCAATTTTTTTTTAGTGCGCGACAAAAATATATGTGTTGTAATTAGTGATCAGAAGATAGGGAAAATTAATAAAAAAAAAAATAAACCCATAGTTTACGAAAAAATCTACTTTTTATTTCAGTTCCACATATGGTACACTGAGCCTTAACTAGTACTTTTTGGTATTAAACTAGTACAATTGAATTGTTTTAGAAATAGTTTCCTATTTGAAGTTTTTACAATTGGTGACTTATTATTTTAAACAAAATGAAATAACTATTATATATTCTACTTTTTTACATTTAGCGATTTATAATATACGAAATAATATAACTAATACCTATGATAAATTTATTTTTTTATTGATGAAAACATAAATAAAATAAATATCGCAGGACATTTACATATAGCGCCATCTGACTCCAAACTAAGCAAAGCTTGTAATATGGAAGTCAGATAACTGATAGAATACTTAAATACTTTTATTTTTTTAAATATAAAAATAATCTAAAACAATTTTTATATCTATTTAGGCAAAGTTCTACGCGACATTTGTTGCAAGATAATAGTTATTTGTTATACAAGAGTGCAAAGTTGCTTTTTAACCACGTGCTCAATTTTGATGAGCGAGCAAGCCAAGGACTCAAAATTAGAATCCTGAGCGTTAGCGAGGGTATCAAAAGAGCACGAGGTGAAAAATCTTTGCACTCGAGTGCAGCACGTAACTTTTCATCCCCCCTCAGCGAGGAAATGACTGAATGCAAAAAAACTTTTGCAATCACAAGATACTTTTATTTCAGTTTAGGTATTAACAATATAACGTGAAAAGAAAATTGCACGCGCAAAGCAATTTAAAAAAAAACGTACACCAAGGAGGTTCCGAGTCTGAGTTTTTGACAAATTAAAAAAAGTTGTATGATAAATTCGGCGCCATGGAGGTAGAAGTAAATAGGTTTAATGATGTTTTTAATTTACAAACTTTAGTGCACACGATGTTCTAAATTCAAATATAGTTTATCCTCTAGCAGATAATAACGACTTTTGCACTCAGATATCAAAGAGCAAAAATACTCTTTCCGAGATGGGGGGATGAAAAAAATGGGTTTCCTTTGCAACCAGGATATTTGCATCGCTGTCTTTTTTTACCCCAAACAGGAAAATGTTCAAACCCATCACCGTCTGATATCACGAGGTGGTAGGATTGATGTATTTGGCTTCTGCCTTCTAATTTCAACTTCATCAGATAAACTTGGTCTACCTCTCTTTTTGTTTATTGACGTTTTTATTTTAAATGTCCAATTTTGAATATCCATAAGGTATATTGAAGAAACGCTCAATTTCTTCATCACGCTATCTTCTTCGCGACATAATCTGCAATAAAACCAAAGTATTCATAAGGAAAGTTATCGTAAGTACGTATAAGTAAAAACGGACACTAAAGCTCAACGTACCGTATGTGGAACACGCGTAAAAATATGATTTACTAATAAGTTTACTATTGTAATCTAAAAAACAACTTACCTCTGCAAAATATACACTACGTTGTAACACACAGTATTTTTTTTCGAGTCAAAACTAATCAATAACTATTTTTTATTTATTTTTCAATTTAGAAAAACGACCATTGTATCACTTTCATCCAAATTTCACACTGAGTGCACCATTACAAACACACAAACGATATCTGTACGTAAAGATTTGTGTTATTAGATTGCTAAATATCAGTGGCTTCTATGAAGATACAAGAGATGACGCTACTAATCGTTTTTTAGCTATAGGAACGATTAAAGTCGGTGTTCCACTTATGGAACTGGGTGCCTTGTAGGGTTAAAACACCCAAATTGTATTGTAAAGCAAATACAGACGCAAAGAGTTCCAAATCCTTGCTGTTAGTATAATCGGCCGGCTGTATGCTATTGGGTACCGTATCCTCGTACAAAGTTTAACTGGCTGTCCGAAAAAGCAAAGGTTTTTCAGACGCTTCATATCCGTAAAATCATGTGTCGTAATCTTCATTTAGTCTATATCGATAAAATCAGAAGAAAACGTGCCGATAAAAAAACTCGTGGCTTATCATTCGATTCTCACAACGCATTCGATTTATTTGTTTCATAATGACCATTGTAGTTTTGCTTCTTTTTATTTTTTATCGAATATGTTATGCAAACTTTATTTGATAAAAACAACTAAAGCAAGTCATTAGTCAGACATATCGTTAACATATTAAAACTGTAAAGGAGTATCAGCATTTGAATATTCTTTAGATTTTCGTCGATTAATATCAACATATTTCTAGTTAATTCTTTAATGTAAATGTAACGAGACGAACAAGACGCTCTTATGAAGCTATGAAGGTAAGAGATAACGCCTGTCGATGACCATTGCAGCGATACCTAAAACTAAAGTAGTAGTCTTTAATTAAAATAAAGTCCAAGGCATCCTTGCTATGGTGGTCATTACTTTGCAGCATTCTATGGATAGTGTCAACAGACCTGTAATTTCGTTAATTGCAAACGGCAGCCCTGTTGGTTCATTGGTAGAATGTCTGCTTTAAGAGCTGAAGGGCGTGCGTTCGATTCCCACTCAGGACAAACTTTGTGGTATAAACAAATGTTTGTTCTGTGTCTGGGTGTTCTGTATGTATTTACAAAAAAAAAAGTATGTAAGTATTCTATCAGTTATCTGACTTCCATTGGACAAGCTATGCTTAGTTTGGGATCAGATGGCGCTGTATATAATGACCTACAATATTAAAAAAAAAACAGGAATACAGTAACGCTTACACACTACTGCTTGGTGGCAGAAAATCTGATACTGCGGTGATAAGTATATTTACTTTTTTTTTTTATGTAAAAGTAATGAGACGATCGAGGCGCTCTCCTGATGTTAAGAGATAACGCCTGTCCATGACCATTGCAGCGATACACAGAACTTTGAGTAACAAAACAACGTCCAGGGCATCGCTGCTTTGGCACTCATTACTTTGAGACTAGATGGTTAGTCTCAACAACCCAGTAATTTCGCTAGCTGCAGTATCTGCAGCTCGGCTGGCTAGCTACCACCCTCAAGTTGAAAATCTGCCGCCAAGCATCTAACGGTGTGTTCCGGCAGCCTCACTTGAGAGCCAGTTCCATTCCAGGCTAGGTGTGCTTTACCATCTTCGACCACCCCTTCACTTAACATCAGGTGAGCTGTGGTCAAACACCTGGCCTGTCAATCATAAAAAAAAAAAAAAAAAAAAAAAAAAAAGTATCCTTCAAACCGGAACACAGTAATGTTTGCACACTACTGCTTGGCGGCAGAATATCTGGTACTGCGGTGGTACCTACCTAGACGGCCTCCTGCTAAGGAAATCTACCACCGAGTAAAGTAAAGTACTTACTTTATATTAGATTCGTGAACTGTGGTTTTCATTTATGTATTTGGCTCCTTTTACTGACCTGTAACAAAAGAGAAAAATAAATTACTAAAATTTAACAGAGTGTAAATCTTTGAAAAACACTGAAAGAAACCGCAACTGTTCAAATAGAGACACAATTCTACAAACAAGACCTCGCTTTTGATCAACTGTTATTAATAACGATAGCGTTCACTTAGTAGAACGAGCTCTGAGTATTACGTCGTCGTGACGTTACATAATTTTGGTAGTAGATGATGTGTGGTCAGTGGTTGTGGGGCCGGAAACGTTACTTATAGTGATGGGACTTATCACCAATAAGTAACCAATAACTATTGTTATTTAATTCTATGTTTGTTTCTGTGTAGGTATGTTTTTTTTCATTCTGACATTTTATTGAGTATTATTATTTAGGGACAGCCCTGTTGGTTCATTGGTAGTGTGTCTGCTTCGAGAGCTGAAGGGCGTGGGTTCGATTCCCACTCAGGACTAACATTTGTGTGACTAACATCGATGTTTGTTCTGTGTCTGGGTGTACTGTATGTATTATAAGTATGTATTTACAAAAAAAAAAGTATTTAAGTATTCTATCAGTTATCTGTCTTCCATAGCACAAGCTCTGCTTAGTTTGGGGTCAGATGGCGCTGTGTGTATAAAAAAAAAAAAAAAAAAAAAAAAATATTTGGAGTTTTGGCGGCAACGCGGGAAGAGTCGTGTCGCTCCGTTGTATTTTTTTCCAAAACTAGTGCTTTGTCGTGTGTTTATGCATAAAAATGGTGGTGTTTTATTCATAAAGTGCCGAATTACAAGCGCGAGTGTGGGAAAATGATATAATGTGGTGAAAGACGACTTTTCGTGTTGCTTCCAAAACTCCATCGAAGCTTAAAGTAAAGTCGCCACTACTTTACTAAAGCATGACTGGACTTGACTGACATGGACTGGACTTGACCAATACTAGACCTTGACTGTAACTATAGATGTAAGACATGAATAATCACAATAACTGAAGACGAGGCAGTATGGCTTTATAGCTTTAGCCTGCCCGATAGGGCAAATTAAATTAAAAAAATATATATAATTATTAATATTTGACTATTTGATTACTATAATTTGTACGCCCTAGCGGGCAAGGATATGTGAACAATACCACACTAAACTTATAAGACCTGTGAGCTTTTCTGTAAATGTACACTGAACCAAAAAAAAACAAACGCCACAAATAAATGAATTTTGAATAAGTTTCTTTTATGTAAAAGAAAAATATGAGACAAACGAGTCTCTCTTCTGATGCTAAAAAATAACGCATGACTATTGCAGCGATACACAGAATTTTAAGTAACAAAACAAAGTCTGTGGCATCGCTGCTTTGACTCTTATTACTTTGAGACATTCGATGGTTAGTCTCAATATTCCTGTAATTTTGCTACCATATAATTATATATTCATATTTATTTATGATACTGTGGTGCTACCTACTTAGGCTATTTCCCCGCTAAGGAGATATATCACCAAGTTTTATGGACTAATTGATTTTAAACACGCGCTGCACTAAACATCTGACAATTTATGTAAATCAGCGCTGTAAGAAAATAATTATATTCTTAATAAAAATAAGTATAACACATAATGTAGGTTTTGTATTCATTATACCATGCTCGAAGATGTCACACAATGTACTTAACTTAAAATGTTTTCGGGTTAGTAAAATCTTAAATACTTGTTTTATATTTTACGGCCAATTTTCTTTATCACGTTAAAATTATTCAGGTGGTTAATGTCAAGTATATGACTGTCTTGCTTTTCATATTACTGTTCCGGTTATATCGATATATCGAACCACATTTTCCCATCCCTAAATGTTCTGTTCCTGATCGTCGAACAGCAGTGAAAGTGCTCAATAGCATGATTAACGATTGATAATGCTTTTATTTTATTGTTCTATGAAGTTACGTTTTTGTTAGAACTAAATAAGTTAATTGCCGCGTTCCTGTTTACGCTACTCATTGTTTTTTTAGAGTCACGTACCTCAAAACGAAAGAAGAAACCCTTACATGTTCACTTTGTTGTCAGTCTGTCTATCAAGACTCTTTTTTATCAGAAACACGTAGAAGTATCAAGTATGAACAAAATAAAAAATCTTAAATTAATACTATTTACAAATGTATACAAAAAACTTAATTTAAAAGTCCGTCAGAGGAGGGATATGTGGCCAGAATGCTGGCAGCATTGCCACGCTGGATGGCAATGCTAAGCTTTTGACCAAAGTAGATGCCAGCATTCTGGTCACCTGAAGCCTCCTATAAACGTTTGGCCAGTTTTCGATATAGTTCCGGCCGGCCCCCACGGACCTAAAGTTTCAACCCCAAACGAAGTATCGAAGTATGGAGTTGAAAATAATATCAAATACTTAGGTTTGTAATCCCTTGAAACTAAAAAAATCAAACGTCAAAAGACAACGCTATCCGCAATCACAAGGTACGGCCGTTTACCATCCGCGAATAAGTTTATAATTTCAATTTTTTTGTAGCGATCATAGCCCAGTAATCACTTGGCTATCATCGCGCGGTCGGTTCACACGCCGCAGGGCGCGGATTCAAACCCCAACAATAAGCTTGAGCTGCTGGTGAAGAAAAACATCATGAGGAAACCATAGCGTGGTGGTAGGGTACATACTAGTAGCTAATAGACAGCTAGCCCTCATGTTGAAAAAAAAATTGTGCTCTTGCAGCCTCACTTGAAAACTAGTGTCCATTCCAGTCTAGGCGTGTTTACCATCTTAGATTACACCGTCGCTTAATATCAGGTGAGCTGTGATCAAACACCTAGCCCATGGTCATAACTAGTAAAAATATAAAATGATTAAAGATAACTGGTTTGGAAAAGCCGTTTCCGAAATTTTAACTTTATTACTGTGTATTGGATATTAAAGTCCGAGTGCAAAAGTTATTAGCACCATTTCTTTTCGCGACCTTTTAATTCAAAAGTCGGTGGTCCTTCCATCAACGCCCCTTCATTTATAAGTATCACTATAATATTTAACTTTAGCGTTAAAATTATAAGACTTAAAATTACATATTATTTTTTGAAGTAACCGTCAATTATTATGCTTTCTTGTTAAATTGTTTTTGCCTGAAGTGGTAAGGAACTTGAATTGTGAAAGTTATCGATAATTACGTGTTACGTAAAAGATTTTATTCAACAATATTACCACTCAAAAAGTATTATTTTGTACTTTTTTTACGTCTTATTTCCTACTTAGGTAACCAATTAAGTACAAATACAAATGGTTTATTTTACGTTTTACATGAAACCTTATAAGTCAACATTTGGTGCAGATTTATGCTATGTAAGCTTATTAGGGGTTACAATAATGTTGTGGATCCTGCACTAGGAAAAAGATGGATCGCAGGTTATGGGTCTCACGAAGTTCCGAAATATTTGTGCTTGGATTTTTATCAAAAATCTAATCTAATCTAATGCTTCCTCGCAACCTACATTACGCATTACTGTGACAAGAATTTTAACTTATTATTTTGGAACATACGTATATGTAAATAAAATAAAAACTGTAAAATTATTCCCTCCCTATATGCCAAGCTGCACATTAATTCATGTTTATATTTATCAAACAAATCGAATAAAAGTCTTGAGTCTAGTAAGCGCATCTATAGTATATCTATAGATGCGCTTACTATATAAATATAGATGCACTTACTAAATTGACAAGTGAAACTTTGCATTTAGTAATTTCCTCGCTGAGGTGGGATGAAAAGTTACGTGTTGCACTCGAGTGCAAAGATGTTTCACCTCGTGCTCTATTGATTCCCTTGCTAACGCTCAAGATTCTTAGTTTTAGAATCCTTCGCTTTCTCGGTCATCAACTTTGCACTCTTGTATAACAAACAACTATTTTATACTCTATAATAAAATTATAATCAAACCAACACATAACTGACACATCTTCGTAATTACAAAACTTACATAACAGCAATTCAAATCGAGATCAATTTATATAACCCAGATTTGCTTGCCACTTCACTCTCTTATACAAACTTGTTTGTAGGTATGGGACGGTATTGACAACTGTAATTAGCTAATTTTGACATGATCAAAAAGCAGCGGTCGTCAACATGCAGCCCGCGGGCCGCGACTCTATTGTAAATTAAAGTCTTCTAGCATGTACCCGAGACTTCGTCCGCATTCACATAAGACTAGGTTTAGACAGAAATTAAACATGTGTAAAAAGTAACAAAATAGCCATGAAAATTGCTGTTTAGGCAAATATAGTTTGAAAGTTAGCAATTTAGGGGTAAGAAAAATGGAACGCTACACGAAAGACAAACGCGTTTTCATTCTTGAAAGAGATTTCAAGAGGTCTCAATTTTCGAGTAAAAAAATAAAGTAGTAGGTAACTGATCGTATAAAAATAGTACTTATTGTTTTATTCCAGAAATATCGAATTACATGAATGAGTGGAGAACAAAAGCGATACAATTTGTCATTGTGCGTCTCTCTCCCTTTCTCTTTCTCTTTTTGTGTTGCTACCAAAACTCCATCGATACTACTAATTAACTTTAATAATAACTGAACTCGGACTTATGTAAATTAGACTTATTTTATCATACAATACTTCAACATGTCGTATAATTTGACATTGACAAATGCACAAATTGCGACGCCAAAATCAAAGAAAAAGAAAATGTATGAGTACTCGAAGATAAGTATGTATGTAACCGTCATCTCTTCACGCGCCGTCTGTCGACGACCGTCACTTCGTCTGAACAGCGAAAGTTTATTTGATGAGTTTTGGCGGGAACGCGGGAAGAGTCGTGTCGCTCCGTTGTATTTTTTTCCAAAACTAGTGTTTTGTCGAGTGTTTATGCATAAAAATGGTGGTGTTTTATTCATAAAGTGCCGAATTACAAGCGCGAGTGTGGGAAAATGATATAATGTGGTGAAACATGAGTTTTCGTGTTGCTTCCAAAACTCCATCGAAGCTTTGTAGTAAAGTTGCCACTACTTTACTAAAGCATGACTGGAATTAACTGACACAAACTGGACTTGACAAAAACGACTTTGACTAAAACTAGCCACGATGGCACTTAACTTTTGAAACTTGAAAATATAATATAATTACTTGACACTGGCAAATGCAAAAACGCGACGCCAAAACCAAAGAAAAAAAAAAAAAAAGTTTATTTGATAACTAATAAAAGGTTAAGGACCTTAGTAATTTTAACATTTAGCACATGCTTTTGCGTTTTATAAAATCTAATACAAAGAAAGTGGCTAAAATAATGATGACAATCTTCCAGTTTTTTTTTGTTTTGCTCTTCATGCACAAGACTACAAAAATACGTGACTCTCGTCAACCGCTAACTCTTGTAACGCAACAGATAAAAAAATAATCAGCATAGGCATCTAACATGAGTTTTGGCGGGAACGTGAAAAGGTAGCATTGCTGCATAGTATTACAAATTTTCCTAAACGTTTTTTTTTTCAGTGATTATGTATAAAAAATAGTAATTAGTGCCTTATTCATAAAGTGCGAATTACAAGCGCAATTAAATGCAACTTACGGTTACCCATCTGAAAACTGACCAGATCGTCCGAGGATCTTTGACGATTTTTCTGGTTCGCCTAGATGTTGTAGCTTTAGCTATGTCATCGTTTGCCGACATATTCATTTACGTATATCGCAACCAGTCGTCGAATATCCGACACTTTAGTCGCCTTCATGCACGAACGGCTATTTCGATGCGCTGGATGTTAAACAGTTATGACGTCATACAATAACAAACCACACGATACGAGAAGCAACGGTTCCTTCGTGAAAGTGAAAGGGCGGGATCCACCGGCCACGCCAGTTTGATAACGTAATAACTAACTAATATTCTGTGGCGCTGTGGTTGGAAGTTACTATTACTTAATCTGTGGCAGTATAGGATTCTGTACCAGTGCATAATTGCATAATATTATTATGTTGCTTTACAAACTATTCTATGACATTATGATTTTGCCGTTTTTAATCAGTAATTTCTAGCATTCTGTGGTTTTAGGTAGCTTCTAACTTAGGCGCGTTGGCTTAAAACCCTTCCATTGCATACTGAAGCTCAAAAGCCTTACCGTAATCTGAAAAATATTCCTCTCTTCCTTTCTTTTACAGAGTTAGTTGGGAATTATAACAGAGTTACAATTTAAAAAACAAAAATATACGCAAATTCTTATCTGTCAAACTTCGACATTTGTCTTCTTTTTCGTTTTTGGCGTCGCTGTTTGTGTGTTAGCCAGTGTCAAATGTTTTAACACTTTCACATGTATCGTTGAAAAATTAAGTTATGTGATAGTCAAAGTCACACAAAGTAACTCACGGTATTGTCCGGTCATCCCTTATTAAAGTAGTGGCGACGTTATTACAAGCTTCGAAGGAGTTTTGAAAGCAACACGAAAAGTCATGTTTCACAGTTTCTCTACATTATATCACCTTTTTACATTAGCGCTTGTAATTCGGCACTTCATAAAAAATACCACTATGAAAAAGAAAAAAAAACAAGTTTTAATAAAAAAAACAATGGACAGGCATGATTTTTTTCGCGTAAAACACTATTTGACGTGACTCAAACTACTCGAAAAAAAATACGCTGGGGCGACATGTCTTTTTCGCGTTGCCAAAACTCAACTCGAAAAATAAAAAAACAAAACTCTATTTTGTATTGTCACAAAGTGCAATGCCAAAAACAAAGAAAAATTAAAGCTCAAATAGAACCTTATTGCAAATACGGAGTTTTGGCGGGAACGCGGGAAGAGTCGTGTCGCTCCGTTGTATTTTTTTCCAAAACTAGTGTTTTGTCGAGTGTTTATGCATAAAAATGGTGGTGTTTTATTCATAAAGTGCCGAATTACGAGCGCGAGTGTGGGAAAATGATATAATGTGGTGAAACATGAGTTTTCGTGTTGCTTCCAAAACTCCATCGAAGCTTTATAGTAAAGTTGCCACTACTTTACTAAAGCATGACTGGAATTAACTGACACGAACTGGACTTGACAAAGACGACTTTGACTATAACTATAGCTAAGATACAGCAGAAATAACACTTAAGACAAGGCAGTATGGCTTTATAGCTTTAGCCTGCCCGAAAGGGCAAATTATTAAAAAAAAAAAAAAATATTGCAAATACGAACTGACAACGGAGAAGAATATATTTAGTAGGCATTTGTGTATAGACGATCAGTCAATAGATTTTATTACTATTGCAACTCAGTTTACATGTTGAAATAAGATCAAGTCTACTCAATAACCTACCAAACAATGCCTAAACTGAATAAAGAAGCGCAGCACGCATCTGAATAGAACTGTTTTATGCGCTTTGATACCAGTATAGAATTATAATGAAGAATCCTAGACATGTAGACATGACTCAATAGGGTTTATGTATAGATTTCCTTATTACGTTTAGTTATTAGCTAGGTCTAGTGACATCGCAATTATTTGCTTTTGTATAAACAGGGTTATTAAGTTTGGCATGTAGCCATAAGGTAGATTTATCATCGTTATTAACAACTTTTTCAATATGCACGTTTAATCATAATGTCATTTAATCTCGTGCTTCCCGGGAAAAAAACAGAAAAAAACTGTCATACGATCAACTGTCCATATAATAAATAAATATTGTTTATTTATTTATTTTTTATTTTAATGCAAGTTTTTTGTTTCTTTTGTGAGAAATCTTTACTTTTCATTTGGGCCCCCCAACTTATTTGGACACCCCACTACTATATTAATAACTAGCGTACGCCTCGCAGTTTCACCCGCGTAGTTCCCGTTCCCATGGGGATTCAGGGATAAAAAGTAGCCCATGTCACTCGGAGTGTGTAGCTTCCCAATGGTGAAAGAATTTTTGAAATCGGTCCAGTTGTTTCGGAGCCTATTCAATACAAACAAACAATCAAATTGAAACTCAAAATGAAATTAATGTTTTGTTATTCAAAATATTTTTACTTATAAGTACCTATAAGTAAAAACATTCAAAAATGGATTCAGAAAGGCTCAGCGACAGTCGACGTCGACGGTGGAACTCACCTTGGTCACCAATTAACACATTCATTGCCACCGTCAGAACACGTTACCATTGCAACTGGCATAGAAATCTCTCCCTTATTATGATGGTCCTACAGTACAAAATAACATTAAAAGTAATCCACAAAACTTAAGCTGAAAACTGTACGCTTAGCAAGTGACAGACGAATTAAGAAGACCACCATAATTGATGTGCTTACAATAACAATTTGAAACTTGTTTTTCTTTACAAATAAGGTGCAGATCAAAGTATTGTATTTTAAGAAATCTATAAATGACTATGAACATGACTATGAATATGATGACCATAGATGTTTTTTAAATGTTTTTTGTTTTACTTATGCGGGAATTTCCACGTTTAATTATGTCAGATACTTCTTTGTCTATGTCACCGCAAAGGACTGACTGTTTTTTACCGTAATTAATAATGCTAATGCCGTTTTATTATAAATATATAAGTTAAGTATTTAGTTCAATATCATGGGCATAAAATATAGAGAGCCAGTTCCATTCCAGGCTAGGTGTTATTTACCATCTTCCACCACACCGTCACTTAACATCTGGTGAGCTGTGGTCAAACACCTAGCCTGTCAACCATAAAAAAAATATAAAACATTTCTGTGACTAATTTCAAGTAGGTACAAAAGAATATTTTTATAATATTGTACGCAAGGCTAAAAAATTATAAGCCATTTCATATAAAAATTAAACTATAATAAGGTGCCCCGTTAACGCATTTGTTAGAATATCTGCTTCAAGAGCTGTATGACGTGAATTCCATTCCCGCCAGCACGTATTATAAACCTACGTATTTACAAAAAAAAGTAAACAAGTATTCTATCAGTTATCTGGTTCCCATAGTAAAAGCTTTCCTTAGTCTGAGTCTAGATGGCGCTGTATGAAATCTCGTACGATATTTATTTATTATTAATATTCCTCAATCCACCTGCATTATCATAACAAATATAAGTATGATCATTTTAATTTTGAGCAATTTAAACCAGAAACCTTGTGTTAATGTTTAAAGCTTAACCTAAATACCAAACGATTTAATTCACGAATTATTTTAAGCTTAAAAGCTACATTTATTAGCCACATACGAGCACTACGCTGGAAATAGGCAAACTGAAAGTAATGCCAGCTATACAAGTTTATAGTGCCCATTGCCCCAGTTTCGAAGTTGCAAAGTACAGAACATTTGGTAACGACTGCGCTTACCACTAACCACTAGACTTTATGATAGACTCGGCCATTAAACAGTAGGTACTTGCATTTCATTTTCGTCATATAAATCAGCATTTTGTAAAAATAATTAGACAAATCGGGCGCTCTCCTGATGATAAGAAATAACCTGTCTATTGCCATTGTAGCGCTATCCAAAACTTTGAGGAATAAAACAAAGTCCAGGGTACCTAAGTAACAATACAAAGTCCAGAGTGCATAAGTAACAAAACAAAGTTCAGAGTTAGTAACAAGACAAAGTCCAGGGTACCTAAGTAACAAAACAAAGTCCAGGGTAACACTGTTTCGGCGCTTATCACTTTGAGATATAAATAGCTCTTTAATTTCGACAGTAAAACTTGAAGACGGTAATGTTTATAAACAACTGGTTGGCGGCAGAACATCTAACACTGCGGCGTTAACCTAGACAATCTCATGCTAAAGAAATCTACCAACTATATGTATATAATAGTATCCATTTAAGTTTATATATTAACTATAATATATTAACTACTATAACTAATTAATATATGATAAGTACTTACTTTCACCTTAGAATAAAATTAAATTAATTTGACTAACTTTCCTCTTTCTATATTGTATTATTGTAAAAAAAAATTGTAATTAAAGTTGACAAATGTCACGGACCCCGATGTCTGCGGAGCGTATAAATTTAAATTAAAAATATGTATATATATAGGTATATGATAAATAAATTGTTGTTGTTCTGTACGTATTATTATTAGTGTGTATTAACAAAATAAGTATGTAGGTTTATAAGTATTTTATCAGTAACCTGGCTTAACTCCCATATCTCTTTGCTTAATTTCGGACTAAATGTTCTACGGTATTTTTTTTTTTCAAAACATTATCAACGTTTGTAGGTAGTAAGTTTGTAAGTTTGATTTAAGCATTCATATTGACTTTTATTGTTATATATATATGTTATGGTTAAAAAAAATATTTATGTCTTCTATCAGTTAACTGACTTCCATCACACAAGCTCTGCTTAGTTTGGGGCCAGATGGCGCTGTGTGTATAGTCCTACAATATTTATTTATATGTAATCACAAACACATATATAAACGCACTCACGTACAATGTACATTCTTATAAACCCACACACGCAAAGACACACATACACAATATAATAATGTATTATAGTAAACCGTTCAGAGATGTTGCCACTCCGAGCTCACGCGGCCGTGTTCCCGCGCGTTTCCTCGAGTAGGCGCATACAACCCTCTCGCTCGCACTTACGCATGTTCCACGCTC
Organism: Biston betularia; assembly: GCA_905404145.2. Classification (NCBI taxonomy): domain Eukaryota; kingdom Metazoa; phylum Arthropoda; class Insecta; order Lepidoptera; family Geometridae; genus Biston; species Biston betularia. The sequence goes on from FR989883.1 coordinate 2,700,743, forward strand.
GGTCTCTTTTTGCCGTCGCAGCCCGCCGAACGGCGGCGCGACATCTACCGCTCAGAGCCAGTCGTCAGGTAGCTACTCTGTTCCCGATCGACATTCTAACCTACGAACTTTTCTGCACTATATGTATGTCTGGTGGTTCAATAAACTGTTCCCTGTGACTTTCTCATGTTTTACTTATATGAGGGCACATTCCCCACCCCCTCATAGTATGTATTTAAGGACCAAATAGATTAGGCTGTTAAACACGGGTAATAAAGACACCTAAAGAAAGTTTAGTGAACTCTAAATTCCACGAACGGCATGAGTTTTGTTACAAAACTTTTAATGATACTTCCATATCATTCGTATCGAGAATGTCATCCAATATACAGCTGACATTCCTTCTTCACTTAATCTATTTGGTGTCATTCACGTAGCTACACCGATATCAACTGAACAGGGTTGTCAGCTTTGAGGTGGTTCGATTTCCATACAAACAAATTTTTGCCATTTATGGACAAATGGAGCATAATTTTACAGGGAAATCACAGCTACTGGCATTTATTTTGGCCTTTATTTGCGGTAAATTACAATTGCTTGAATAAAGCAGATGGTCTTATGGTGAGAGATAACGCCTGTCCATGACCAGTGCAGCGATGACCGAACTGCACACAAAGATTATAAATAACTAGCGAACGCCTCGTGGTTTCACCCGCATAGTTCCCGTTCCCGTGGGAATACAGGGATGAAAAGTAGCCTATGTCACCCGGATATAGTGTGGCTTCCTAACGGTGAAAGAATTTTTGAAATAAGTCCAGTAGTTTCGGAGCCTATTCATTACAAATAATCAATTTTTTCCTTTTTACCCACGACGGAACGGAGACGGTATATGCGTTTGGGGTATGTTTGTTCATGCAAATACATGTTGCCATTTTTCTCCAAAACTACAAGTCCGATTTTGATGCAGTTTTCAGTTATGAGTTCGGGTTTGATTGGTGCATCTTTTTAGATAGGTCACAATTACGTTTTAACTGTTGTGGGATTTTTCAAAATTTGTAATTTTGCTTTTTATTATAATAGAACTAGCGGACGCCTCGCGGTTTCACCCGCGTAGTTCCCGTTCCCGTGGGGATACAGGTATGAAAAGTAGCCTATGTCACCCGGAGAAAGTGTAGCTTCTTTTTTTTTAAATCGGCCCACTAGTTTCGGACCCTATTCAATACAAACAAACAAACAAATCTTTCTTCTTTATAATAGTATAAATAGAAGATAGATAGTAAATATTGACAACCCTATACTATCATCAAGCCATCAAGAATTCAATCCTGCATCGCGTGATGCAAAGCTATCACCAAAGTGTTAGTGGTAATAGCACCCTGGGAGCGAACTATCACCTTGACTTCTGGCGTAGTCGGCGAGACGGCTCCGAAAATGTAAATAAATTGTCTGCCCTTCATATATGAAACCACGAAAAATAAAAATAGCACACACGGACAGACTTTACAACTTCTTGTCCTATTTTTGTCCTTTCCGATGTTGTTACTAACGATAGACGTCTAGTTTCTATCATCAATAAATTCTAATTCAAAAATTCAAATTATTTTATTGACATAAAAATTATTGTAACAAGTTTAGTGTTTTGACCACAGCTCACCTGATGTTAAGTGTGTAGTGTGGTCGAAGATGGTAAAGCACACCTAGCCTGGAATGGAACTGGCTCTCAAGTGAGGCTGCCGGAACACACCGTTAGATGCTTGGCGGCAGATTTTCAACTTGAGGGTGATAGCTAGCCAGCTGATTACTAAAGTACCCTACCACCATGCTATGGTTTCCTCACGATGTTTTCCTTCACCAGCAACTCAATCTCATTGTTGGGGTTTGAACCCACGCCTTTCGGCATGCGAACCTACCGCGCTAACCACTGAGCTATCATCGCTACAATCATTTTGCGCGTATCTTGTATGTATGTACATTTCTTTAGTCGTCGTTTCTTCCAAACGGCCAAATGGATTACGACACTAAAAGTATCGTTAGATTCCTCTCAGTAACCCAATAAGTTTCAGCCGGCGTACTTACTTAATTTTTTTTTTAAACTTCCACATCCCCCAAACTCACTGCGGGTGCGCCAGCTGACGCTCGGTTCACTTATCAGTTTTTCGAGATCTTTCGAACAAGTCAGCAATGGATAGGCGTAAAATCACTACCTAAAATGCAACGCTACCACCCGGACTACAAGTGTCCTCAGGCAGTGTTTGAAAAAAAAATGCAAGTTTATGACGTAAAACAGTAAAACTTTAAAAAAAACCTTTCAAATAGGGTAAATCTAAATAAAGGAAATTAAAAGAGGATTACAAAAATAGATTGAAGTTTTATGTTTAAATTTAATTAGCAATAATAAATTGGTTTAAAAAAATATTTCCATGAATTATAGCAATTTTATTCGCAGTCGCAGGTTATAGACTTTTTAAACTCTTCAGCTTATTAGATACATTTATTTCTGCGTCAAAACTATAAATAGACAAGTTGAAGTCATTCCATAACAATAGAGAATCCAACGACCTACTATTATGTAGAAGTTCATGGCAAAACCGAGCGTTGCGTCGCATCATCTAAAGTAGTAATATTTATTTCTTTTTGAGAACTAGTCAGCGTATACTGCAACTAGTGTTGCCAGGCGTCCGGATAAAGATAAATTATATATTTATTAAACAAAATAAAAAAAACCTTAAATTAATACTATTTACAAAATGTATACAAAAAACTTTGTCTAAAAATCCGTCAGAAGCGGGGTATGTGGCCAGAATGCTGGCTACATTGCCACGCTGGATGGCAATGCTTAGCTTTTTACCAAAGTGAATACCAGCATTCTGGTCACCTAAGCCTAAACGTATATATATTTTATGATTTATTTATATATTATATAATTCACTCACGCATACATACATACACAAACGCATCCAAAGATATATACCTACATTGAATTTTATAACTATTACTTTTTATTTTTTAAATTCTTTCTTTGATTTTTAAATAAAATTGGACACCTAGAATATGTTTCAAATGTTATTTTGTTTCCCTGGTCTCCACAACGACTCGATCGTAGTGTGTGCCGCTGCAGAACGTTATCTACTTTGTTAAGATAAGATTTAAAATTAAAGAATTTGAATTTGAGGTAGGTACTATACTTAAAAATATATAATTTTACATAAATCAGAAAATCTGAGTATAAAAATATAGATTTGTCATCTCGTCTGGTCGACGCCACACGTGAACAAAACGCTGGCCTTTATTTTGCTCAGCGTTTGAGTATTGCCATACAACGCGGCAATAGGGCCAGCGTTTTGGGAACTATTCCCATTGATAGGGGCCTTTTAGATTAGTTATTATTTTAAATGTTACATTTGTCTTAGTTACTTTACTTATTTATACTCAGAAAACAACTTAAATAAATTCGATAGTAACATTGTCGAAAATCCATAATTGTACCGTACCTATTTTATGTCGAAGACAGTTGTTTTACAACTTTCGAGTTCAGTGACACGTGTTTCGTTGGGAAGCAAATTGGTTATTTATACAGAAAACATAATACCTATGCCACCAAATTTTATGTTTCATGAAATAGTTTGAAACTTTTGTAACGATATTAAGTTTTGGGAGTGACATTATAAAATGCGACATTATTAATAGTAGGTATTTTAGTTTTAGTCAGTAAACCTAGTTAAATAATAAAATATTGCATGGCCGCTAGGATAAAATCTAATATTCTATTACAGATTAAAAGTAGTGATCCATTTTTGTGTTTTTAGTTATCGTTCGTTTTCGACGCCACATTTCTGTATTAGATTTCACTTAGATATCTATGATTAGCGTTGCCAGGCGTCCGGATAAAGCCGGACATAGTAAGGCTTTTTAGTTGCGTGTTTTTTGATTAGTTACATTTCGCAATAGAGACCGCTGAGGACAGAAACACGTGGAGGAGCATGCTAAGCCGAGTGCAATAAACACTAGACACGACCTTCAGCAATGAAGACGACGACTAAGAAGAAGAAGACATTACGCAAACGAGCGATTTTGTCGTAGGTACCTATTAATACTGAGACACAAAATACGCAATAATTTACCTAGGGTGTCCGGCCTTTATCCCTACAAGGCACCCAGTTCCATAAGTGGAACACCGACTTTAATCGTTCCTATAGCTAAAAAACTATTAGTAGCATCATCTCTTGTATCTTCATAGAAGCTACTGATATTTAGCAATCTAATAACACAAATCTTTACGTACAGATATCGTTTGTGTGTTTGTAATGGTGCACTCAGTGTGAAATTTGGATGAAAGTGATACAATGGTCGTTTTACTAAATTGAAAAATAAATAAAAAATAGTTATTGAACAGTTTTGACTCAAAAAAAATACTGTGTGTTACAACGAAGTGTATATTTTGCAGAGGTAAGTTGTTTTTTATATTACAATAGTAAACTTATTAGTAAATCATATTTTTACGTGTGTTCCACATACGGTACGTTGAGCTTTAGTGTCTATTTTTACTTATACGTACTTACGATAACTTTCCTTATGAATACTTTGGTTTTATTGCAGATTATGTCGCGAAGAAGATAGCGAGATGAAGATATTGAGCGTTTCTTGAATATTCCTTATGGATATTCAAAATTGGACATTTAAAATAAAAACGTCAATAAACAAAAAGAGAGGTAGACCAAGTTTATCTGATGAAGTTGAAATTAGAAGGCAGAAGCCAAATACATCAATCCTACCTCCTCGTGATGTCAGATGGTGATGGGTTTGAACATTTTCCTGTTTGGGGTAAAAAGACAGCGATGCAAATATCCTGGTTGCAAAGGAAACACATTTTTTTTCATCCCCCCATCTCGGAAAGACTATTTTTGCTCTTTGATATCTGAGTGAAAAAGTCGTTATTATCTGCTAGAGGTTGAACTTAATTTGAATTTAGAACATCGTGTGCACTATGTTTGTGAATAAAAAACATTATTAAACCTATTTACTTCTACCTCCATGGCGCCGAATTTATCATACAACTTTTTTTAATTTGTCAAAAACTCAGACTCGCTACCTCCTTCGTGTACGTTTTTTTTAAATTGCTTTGCGCGTGCAATTTTCTTTTCACGTTATATTGTTAATACCTAAACTGAAATAAAAGTATCTTGTGATTGCAAAAGTTTTTTTGCATTCAGTCATTTCCTCGCTGAGGTGGGATGAAAAGTTACGTGTTGCACTCGAGTGCAAAGATTTTTCACCTCGTGCTCTTTTGATTCCCTCGTTAACGCTCAGGATTCTAATGTTGAGTCCTTGGCTTGCTCGCTCATCAAAATTGAGCACGCGGTTAAAAAGCAACTTTGCACTTTTGTATAACAAATAACTATTATCTTGCGACAAATGTCGCGTAGAACTTTGCCCAAATAGATATAGAAATTGTTTTAGATTATTTTTATATTATTAAAAAATAAAAGTATTTAAGTATTCTATCAGTTATCTGACTTCCATATTACAAGTTTTACTTAGTTTGGAGTCAGATGGCGCTGCATGTAAATGTCCTGCAATATTTATTGTATTTATGTTTTCATCAATAAAAAAAATTAAATTTATCATAGGTATTAGTTATATTATTTCGTATATTATAAGTCGCTAAATGTAAAAAAGTAAAATATATAATAGTTATTTCATTTTGTTTAAAATAATAAGTCACCAATTGTAAAAACTTCAAATAGGAAACTATTTATAAAACGATTTAATTGTACTAGTTTAATACCAAAAAGTACTAGTTAAGGCTCAGTGTACCATATGTGGAACTGAAATAAAAAGTAGATTTTTCCGTAAACTATGGGTTTATTTATTTTTTTATTATTTTTCCCTATCTTCTGATCACTAATTACAACACATATATTTTTGTCGCGCACTAAAAAAAATTTGAGCCTTGTAGGGTTATACCCAAATGTCCGGCCACATTGGATTGTCTGTCCGGCTATTAGGTTTGGCTAACCTGGCAATCCTATCTGTGATTAGCAAAAGCAATATCTACTGCTAATATTTATGTCACTATATCTAAATCATGTGTGTATAAAACAAACTTCCGAGCATTTCTCTCTAAAGGAAATAAAGAGTCCAAAGTTCTCCAAAACAAATATAACTTTCTCTTGTTAGAAACCTGTTAGATGCTAAAGCGATGCAACGCGTTGACGTAGGTTATGTTTGAGAAATGTGCATTCGAGAATACATTCTATTTTATTTTATTTATAGAATTATAACCAAATAAATGAAACTAACACCGAGTGCCAGATCTAGTCGTCTAGACAATTATAGAATAAATATTATGTCACTAAGCTTCATTGTGTAAACATTACGGTTAAACAGCTAGCAAAATTATAGAGTTGTGCAGACTAACCATCGAATGTCTCAAAGTAATGAGCGCTTATGTAGCGACGTCCTGTACTTTGTTTTGTTACTCAAAGTCTGCTGCAATGATCATAAACAGGCGCTATATCTGACCATTGAGAACGGTCTCATTTCTTGCGAAATAGTTTATGGACCTTAGTTTTTAGCTGATTTAAATATAATAGTTGCGTTACGCGGCGTTACCCGCTACATGTTTTCGGGATAAAAAGTAAGTAAGTTAATCCAGGATCTCAGCTCCCTCTATATCGAATTTCATCCAAATCCGTTCAATAGTTTTTGCGTGCAAGAGTAACAAACATCCATCCAAATTAGTGGGATTATTTTATGTTTTGTCAGGCTAGGTGCTTGACCACAGCTTACCTGTTGTTAGGTGACGGTGTGGTCTAAGATGATAAACACACCTAGCCTGGAATAGAACTGGTTCTCCAATGGTAGTAGGAGAATGTACCAGATATTATGTCGCCAAGCAGCAGTGTGTAAACATTACAGTGTTTCAGTTTGAAGGGTAATGTAGGTAGCGAAATTATAGGACTGTTGAGACTGACCATCGAAAGTCTCAAAGTAATGAGCTCCAAAGCAGCGTCCTGACATAATGCCCTGGACTTTGTTTTGCTACTCAAAGTTGTATATCGCTGCAATGGTCATGGACATGCGTTATCTTTTACCATCGAAAGAGCATCTCGTTCGTCTCATTATATTAACATGTGTTAAAATTTTTAGTGTTAATTTTAAACATGAAGAAAAAAAAATACCTGCAACTGTTGTTATTCATAAAATATTGTATTTGGTACCATTACACAATACAACTGAAACAAAATAGCTATTACTTTCCATTCGACATTGAATCTAGGAGAAAAGTGTCTATTTGAGTAAACGGCAGGATGACCTGAAAGCTCTTTTGTTGTTTTCTTGGACCGTTTCTTCTATTATTCTCTCCGGAGAGATTAGCGTCGCCGTCGCCGTATAAGCATGTGAAACTGCATTTCAGTCTACTTACCTACATCGGCATTGTTTTAGATGAGCGTGTGATACGTGGCCAGGGCTTAGAGTTGAACAAGGGCTCACATCTGACAAGGGCATATTTCTTTACACAACTACACTATAAAGAAGGCTGTGATTTTAGCAGTTTATGTGCGTACCTATGCATTAATATACCTGAAAGTTTTAAAAAACTAAACTCGTATTCTTTTATGTAAAAGTAATGAGACGAACGAGACACTCTTCTGATACTAAGAGATAATACCTGTCCATGATCATTGCAGCGATACACAGAACTTTGAGTAGCACAACAAAGTCCAGGGCATCGTTGCTTTGGCGTTCATTACTTTGAGACTGGATGGTTAGTCTCCCTGAACCTTGTTTTGTTACTCAATGTTCTGTGTGTCGCTGCAATGGTCATGGACAGGCGTTATCTCTTACCATCAAGAGAGCGACTCGTTCGTTTAATAGTAAAAAGTGTCCTAAAAATAATACAAAACTATGCTTTGCATACATAATCCAACTTAAGTACTAAATACTTTCTAGTTTGTGTTATATTTTTGATTTTTCTGAATTTAAAAGTTCTTGTATTCACAATAAAAAGTTTCTATCTATTTATCTAAAGTATGCATAGTCTGTTTTTCTATGAACGACCTGAATCGTCCTAAATAACATCGCATTCTAATAATAGATATCAAGTAGCAGCGGTTTTGATTGATCGATTCAGCACCTTTCGGGTAGTCGGGTATTGTGTTGCCATATTCAACATTGTTTCAATCATTGGGTAATTGAGTATACGGAGAACTCTTACCTTCTTTTGAAATTTTACGTATTTATACCTATTTACCGATCGTAAAGATTTTTGTAATATATACGACAATAGGTACCTAATCATTTTTGACAGTAATATATGTAGAAATAGATAACCAAACAAAATTAAACAATAAATAATCGGAGTCATAAGACATAAATAAAACATTTAAAACTATACTTTCCAATGTTAAAACATATAAAAAAATGTAGTCTATTTCGCAATTTATTCATTACTGTGTTTATAATAAACTAGTGACCCGCCCAGGCTTCACATGGGTGCAATGTAGATATTAATGTAGTGCATAATTATGCATGTGTTATACATATAAACCTTTCTTTTGAATCACTCTGTCTATTGATGGAAACCGCATTTAAAATCTGTTGCTTAGTTTAAAAAACCTAAGCGTACAAACGGCGGGAATCAACTTTGTCTTATACTATGTATATATACGCGATAAACGCCTGCTTATAAACAAGCTAAATAAATACCTACTTACATTAGAATACAAAATAGGTATTGCATTAACCAATCACAATAAGCGAGTACCAGAAGCTATTTGACATTCACGTAACAAATCTGAACTTTGCACCAAGTATTTGTAAAGGAAAATTTTAAATGTTCATCTGGCAACACTAAACAAAATAGTTAAGGCAATTACTTAGCTGTCTATCATCTGATGAGTCAGCAATTTTGAAGTAATGAAAGTGTATATTTTAAGACTACAATATAGATAGATAGCTACAGTAGGCTTTATTGACATGGCAATATTTTTAGGTATTATTCCCATCATCATTTATTTTTTCTTATTTTTTATTTTTTTTTACAAAACATATATAATATAAAAAACAAAAACTAGGGTGCCGCGGCAGCGGCAGCGGGCTCAAGCTGCCGGTGGTTAGGGCTGCAGAGTGAGGAACCTCCTCACAATGTGTGCCGTGTCAAGGATCACTGCTTTTGAAGCTGACCCTTGACCTAACCGTCTAGCGAGAGTCTCTTAAGATGTTAGTCGAGACTCTTCGCTATAAGACCGTTTACCGTTACTACTATCGGGACAATGATCGTCCAATCAACATCCCACATGGCGGTTATCTCATGAGCTAAGTCAATGTACCTACTTGTTAAGCTTGTGCTTCTCGACCTTCACGAGATTCTCGTCATGTGGGATGGTGATGTCGACGAGCACTGCCCGGCGTTGGGTTCGGTCGACCACCACGATATCAGGCTTATTGGCGACAATAGTCCTGTCCGTGATGATATACCGGTCCCAATAGAGCAAAGCACAACCATTTTCGAGAACTGGCGCTGGTGCGTACTTATAGTAGGTACGGCATCTCAGACTCGACAAGGCCGTATTGAAGAGCAAGCTGCTGATGGATGAGTTTGTGCCTGTGCAAATACTCGCCGTTAGCAAAATGCGAACAACCGGAAATAATATGTCGGAGCGATTCTCCGGGACGGTGGCATGCCCGACAGACGTCGACCGTACCGTCCTTCATAATAAATTTAGACATACATTATTGGGATGTTTGTTACACTTTCACGCAGAAACTACTGAACTGATTTGGATGAAATTAGGTATGTAGGTAGCTGACACCCTGAATTAACACATAGGCTTTTATCCCGAAAACATGTAGCGGGTATCTCCGTGTGCAAAATCGATACAACGAATACTTCTTGTCGTATCGGTAATATGACAAGGTAAGGTGAATGTTGAATCCTAAAATGATTTATATTTGAATACCTTGCACAGTTTCTTCTTAAGTCACAATTACAAAAGAATTGTAATGTAGTAATTACAATACACAATACATGCAGGTCTCGTATTTTCTATCATTGTTTGTAGACGATATGTAATATTCTGTGACTTGATTGTGCTTAGTTCACACGGGTGAAAGCGGCGAGATGCGTTCTGAGAAAATCTTAGGACGCGTTCACAGAAAATTATGTGCTTTGTTAATTAGGTACAGTTTAGAATGTTTAGATTGATATTATCGTTTTGATATGATTAATACTTGGGACTTTTTATTGTTGCTGTAATTAAAAGAACATGAAATGTGTGCCCCTTTAAAATTTCATGGACTATCCTGATAAAATCTTATCTCTGTATTGGTAAAAATTTACCTGTAACTTTGGGTGTTATCTACAAAAGATTTGTATTTATATGTAAAATCGAGTTAGTGTTGAGGTACGTTACATTAAGGTTAATGTATTACGTAATTGTTGCATGAAATGTGCGGAATGTACACTTGTAAATACATGCCGGGAATGCGGTTTGAGTGTAAAGACCACGGTAGCGAGTTACCGATAAACACAGTACACGTTTCTAATATTATATACTTAGCGGTTCTAGTAACTAACTATTGACTGCCTGTAAGCACATTTGGTAGAATATCTGCTTCAAGAGCTGTATGGCGTGTGTTTGATTCCCACCAGAACAAACCTATTTACGTAACAATAAATGTGTGTTATGCTCAGACACATAACTTCTTCTGTTGTTTATGTATTGCTAGCTGCACCCCGCGGTGTTACCCGCTACATGTTTTCGGGATAAAATACCTATGTGCCTATACCTATACCTATGTGTGTGTGAGTAGCCTATGTATTAATTCAGGATCTCGGCTACCTCCGTACCAAATTTCATCCAAATCCATTCAGTGGTTTTTGCATGAAAGAGTAACAAGCGTCCATTTATCCATCCATCGTTTTCAAAAAGTGAATGATCAAAGTTATTTACCAAGGTTTATAGACTAGAATGTCTTTTTCTTTTACATCGAATAGGCTTGCGTTTGACGTCATCGTAGACCGCATCTTCGTTTACCTAATGGTAAACGAAGATGCGGTCTACGATGCACGCTTGCCTAGAAGGAACCGATTCACTCGCGACTTGCACTCAGATTGTATATGTAGTGATTGAGTAACAAACATACAAACTTACACATTTACAATATTAAGTAGGATTTACTCTTTTTTTGTATAGTATATAGACTTGCGTTTGACTGCCAACTCGTCTGATGTAAAGCGAAGATGCGGCCTACGGTGGAGCACGCTCGCCTAGATAAAAAACCGACTTGAAGGCACCCAGATTGTATCTATCAGGTAACCACCACTCGGGCAGCAAATTCCATTGTTTAGCGGTTCGTACAATGGAGAGTTCAAGAGTTACTCGTTAAGAGTTCAAGTTTAAATCGATCGTCCTTCACATGAAAATGAAATGTCCTGGACACGCCACATTTTTACGAACTTCGTAAAATTAAATGCATGCACTCATCGCGCTGAAGGTTGCAAACAAAATGAGCACTTAAATCATGATTTACCTTTGAACTGTATCTAAATAAGAGATATAAAATGTCGGCGCTATGAACAATAGATACCTACAAGAAACAAAGACGAATAAAGTAGTCACCCAAATATTATCATAACTGCATGTTAAACGTAGACAAATGACAATCGTAAAAGTCTTTTTTTAATTCTCATTTTTACTTTTATCTGAGTAATAGCGAACGCGTCGCCGTTTCCCCCGCGTAGTTCCCGTTCCCGCAGGAATACAGGGATAAAAAGTAGCCTATGTTACCCGGGGATAGTGTAGCTTCCCAATAGTGAAAAGAATTTTTGAAATCGGTCCAGTAGTTTCGTAGCCTATTCATTACAAACAAACAAATCTTTCCTCTTTATAATAGTAGATATAGATAGATAGACAATGAGCTTGAGCTGTCATGCCGGTGAAGAAAATCATTGTAAACAAACCGCATGATGATCGGGTAGTTTCTAGTAATCGGTTGGCTAGCTACCACCGTCAAATTAAAAGAAAACTTCCGCCTGGCAGTTAATAGTGTGTTCCGGTAGCTGGTGTACGTTCCGGGCTAGGCGTGATTAAGTCTTCGACTACACCGCCACTTTGCATAAAAAGCGACACCGCTCCATGGTTGATATTTCAAAAGCTCGCACAAAGCTGTTTGATTCTACCTTCTTCGTACTAGCCTCTATACATTGGAATTTGCATGCTCCATCGTAGACCGCATCTTCGTTCAACATCAGGCGAGTTGGCGGTCAAACGCGGCTTGCGTTATCTATACTATTATAAAAAGGAAAGATTTGTTTGTTTGTATTGAATAGGCTCCGAATACTAAACCGATTTCAATAATTCTTTCACCGTTGGGAAATTTCACTATCTCCGGGTGACATAGGCTACTTTTTATCCCTCTATTCCCACGGCAACGGGAACTACGCGGGTGCAACCGCGAGGCGTCCGCTAGTTACTAATGAAAAAATCACGCATTAACGGATTTGGATTAAATTTGACACACATAGTATAATAAACTATTACCTTTTTTTCCCCCCAGGGGAAATCCTTGATGGATACCACCGGCTTCGGGGGAAGCGCGGTGGTTATGTGGGACTCTCCGCCATTGTGGCGGCCTACCCACTAAAAACCCTGGGGTGTTTCTGCCTGGCGCCCGTGTGTCGGGGCTACGGGAACGCTTTCGCACTCATCCGCGGCCCCGACGGCGCTGGTCCCCTGGGACCCATGTTAGGGATGGAGCTGTAGTGTCTCCATCCCTCTTTCCTTGAGGGGCGCGCGGAAACACCGCGCGCGCCACCTCAAATAAACTATTACCTGGATTAACATATGAGATACTCTTTATATCAGAGCGATGATCAAAAACGTACCACTGGACGCATCTACAGGAAATTTGGTATAAATGTGTCTTATGGAACATTAGTCAGATATAAAAGGTATCATTTATCTTAATCTGATAATAAAATAACTCAAGTTTTATGACTATTATGTTACACATGTTTCATTTATCTCGGAACCTAATTCTAAACTTAACGCGGGCGTAAGCTAGTACTTTTATAAAAAAATACTATATAGCATAGAGCTATGCTTGGCATTTCTCTGAGGGATCGTGTTCGGAAAAAACTAAAGTCACAAACATAGCTCAGCGTATTAGCAAGTTGACGTGGAAGTGGGCTGGACATATCTGTCGTGGAACCGATAACCACTGGTGTAGACGTGTTCTAGAGTGGAGACCGCTAATTGGCAAACGACGCCCTGAGACTCGATAGAGTGACGATATAATGTAGAATAGTTGGCGGTGGATGGAAGCGGAAAGTTGAAGATCAGGTTAACTAGCGTATCTCTAGAGAGGTCCCATGTCCAGCAGTGGATTTAGATAGGCTGATGATAACATTGAATCTATATAGTTTTTTCGAAAATTTAATTTGTTAGAAATTACTTTTGACACTTTTCCACTCTTCCCTCGTTTTTAACAAGAGCTGGGACACATTGTCGGATCGCATTCAGTCAAGCTTGAATTTCATAGCGAATTCTACTTTCTACGATACAGAATGCATAAGTTTTATTAACATAAACATTCATATCATGAAAGTAAAAATGGTAAATTGTGAATGCACGGATAGCCACCCGGCACGGTAAGTGGTGACACGACAAGCCGTGGTGTGGCGTTATATACAATGTGTGCAATTTATGTACAAAATTACTGTTTTTATTTTTCTTTATGTGGGATTAATTACATTTTAATTATATTGACTGCCCCCTCAGCTCATTTGGCAGAATATTTGCTTCATGAGCTGTATGCGTGTGGGTTCGATTCCTACCAGGACAAACATTTTATGTGACGATATAAAAAAAGTATATAAGTATCTATCAGCTATCTGGTTCCCATAGTACAAGCTTTGTTTGGGGCTAGATGGCGCTGTGTGAAGTCCTATGACTTTTTTTTATACACAAATCTGTCTTAACTACTTCAGTTTCTATAGTTAAAGTAGTACTATGCCAAAATTCACCGGCCTTTGGTATTAATCTTCGGATGACTGGAAATGAAAATTTACAACTTTGCTCTTAATAAGTATTGAGCACCAATGCAGCGATGCCCTGGACTTTGTTTTGTTACTCAAAGTTCTGTGTATCGCTGCAATGGTCATGGACAGGCGTTTTCTTTTACCATCAGGAGAGCGTCTCGTTCGTCTCATTATTTTTCACATAAAAAAAAAAGAAAAAAAATAATTCACAGATATTTTGTTTTCAGGTAACTCACGTAGTAACTAGACTTTCCTCTACTTTCATACTACTTTTTTGTATAATGTTTATTTAAATTACTTTTTCACACAACGAAAATATTGTACTGGCTGACAAATATTATTGAATTTAATCTACCTATCTATACTATTATAAGGAGGAAAGATTAGATTGTTTGTTCATTTGTATTGAATAGGCTCCGAAACTACTCGACCGATTTCAAAATTTCTTTTACCGTTGGGAAGCTACACTATCCCCAGATGACATAGGCTACTTTTTATCCCTATATTCCCACGGGAACGGGAACTTCGTGGGTGAAACCGCTAGTAGCCAGTAATTACAGTTAAATTATACATTACAGTTTGGTTAACAAAACAAACACCATCTGACATCAAATAAAGTTTGTTCTATTCACCAAATCTATCACCTTTTTTGTGGTGTCTGCCATATGATGAACCAAATATGAGTTACATATCCAATAGAACTGTCGTGGAATAAGGAACGTCTGAGTGCATCGTGTCTGACACACTCCAAAAGAATATGGTAGGTATTTTATACTACTTGCTATCTTTGCTTAAAATTTGCGAATTTAAAGATATGTCGTTTTCTTGATTAGTCGTACGTTACAAACGGAAACCTGATGGTAATTCCGAGTATTCGCGTCCGTACATTAGTGAAGGAAATCTATGTAAAGAGTTAGATGTCAAGAATTCGGACCCTATTAAGAGCTCGATCACCGATTCTCAAACTAATACCTGAATAAATAATCAAAACCAAATAATCAATTTACGAAATAATCAAATAGTTTCATATGTTTAAAAAAATTATAAGTATGTAGAGTATGTTTATATAATTGTGGAAAGAAATTTAAATAATAAAGTTATACATTTTACTGCATGTATAAGAATTGAAATTATGTGACAAACAAAAACGTAACTAAATTTAATGTATGATTTATGTTTCTGAAACAACATTCATTATAAAACTAACGGTGCAATAAAAATTGAAGTTTATGTAGGTACATGACATTTATTTCTCCAAAGAATTACAATTAAGTTAAACTATTTACAAAATGTATACAAAAAACTTAGTCTAAAAAACCGTCAGAGGAGGGATATGTGACCAGAATGCTGGCAACATTGCCGCGCTGGGTGGCAATGCTTAGTTTTTGACCAAAGTAGATACCAGCATTCTGGTCACCTGAAGCCTCCTCTAGACGTTTGGCCCGGTCCCGATACAGTTCGAAATTAAATGTAGGTTAATTATAATGTAGGTACATTATAATTAATACATTTAATGACATATTTAAAATTTTGAAGTGACATCAAAACCTGATTGGATAGTCATGTGATAAATAACGTAGAACATTCCACACGGTGTCATCTAGCCCCAAACTAAGTAAACCCTGTACTATGGGAACCAGATAACTATTAGATTAATTTTTAATTTATTGAAAATGCGTTTTTTTTTATGAATGCATAATGAACACCTAGACATAGAACAAACATTTACCAACACATTTAAGTGTCTTTTCGCATTACAAGTAAATTAAATAAATTTAAATATCGTAGGACATTACACACAGCGCCATCTGACCCCAAACTAAGCAAAGCTTGTACTATGGAAGTCAGATAACTGATAGAATACTTAACTACTTTTTTTTTGTGTAAATGCATACTTATAATAAATACAGAACACCCAGATACAGAACAAAACATTTTGTGTATACCACAAAATGTTTATCCTGGATTGAAATCGAACCTACACCCTTCAGCTCTTGGAGTAGACATACTACCAATGAACCAAAAGGGCTGTCAAAATTAAGTTTTTAATTAACGTTATAACGTTCATTTTGGGATCTTAGGTTATTGCTGGTCACAAACATTCGGTAGACTTATTTCTAAAAAAAAATATTTGTATCGGCATGTTTGTCTCACTGCAAAGCAAAAAACTTTTCCAGTCCGCAAATTAAAATAAATTACAAAAATAGAGCTCTAATTTTCCAAGTGACATATTCAACGTAAACGATAAAGATAAAGATAAAGATAAAGATAAAGATAAAGATAAAGATAAAGATAAAGATAAAGATAATTTATTTGTAAACAACATGAGAAATTTTATACAATATACGCATAAAACGAAGAGTTAACATTTGAGGATCACTGACTTATGTAGATGACCACGATCTATGTCCTGCGTTCCAAGCATACAGATTCCACAAGTGAGAAATTAACTTCGAGCATGAGGAAATTCGCTTTATTTAGGTCTTAATTGCTATGTAGAGTCATCGAAATACCAACCTATAGGTAGATTAGGTAGGTCTCAGTATTTCTAGGACACTGAACATCATTTTTTTGCTCAGTTAGTCATTTTACGTTTAAAAAATCGGAAATAATGTAACAAAAACACAGACTGTAATTATTCTCTGTTAATTTATTGAATACTAGCAGACGCCTCGTGGTTTCACCCGCGTAGTTCCTGTTCCCGTGGGAATAAAAAGTAGCCTGTGTCACCCGGGGATGGTACGGTCAAGTAGAGACCGTTGAGAAGGTACACTACTTTCTCAACGACCGTGTCCATGAGAACATGCGTTATCTCTTACCTATAGGAGAGCGTCCCGTTCGTTCTCATTACTTTTACAATTAAAAACCTTCCTGATAGTAAAAGATGACCTACTCATGACCATTGCAGCGATACCCAAAATTTAAAAATCCACAAAATAAAATAAATTGAATTCAGGCAACAAGGTCCATATAAGGATACAAATACAATTAAATTGACTAAAATACTAACGTAACACAAAAACTAAACAAGTATTTAATAAAATACAAGTTACAAGTGAAATAAAACTTTTAAACATGTAGATCATTTCACATTTCAGTTACAACAAAAGTGACACTGTGATTTGAAACACTGATTTCGTGTGTTGTAATTAGGTAAATTGGCCGGCATCATGTTTACAAAGCATTAACAATGTAATAACCACCTAACTCGGTTGAATTGGTACAAGCACTTAACTTCTAACCCGCGACATTTCTACGTGTGTAGACAATTTACCGCATTACTTGGTTACTTTATTTTAATTAATACTTTTACTTACGTCTGCGAAAGTAAACATTTCGCTTCAAATAAAACATAAAACATTGTGTTAAAGAATGTTGGCGGAAACAGTACCAAGGTTTTGTGACAAAACTATTGAGGTTAATTCTCGTTTTGTCAAGTTCAAAGTCGTTCCTTTTTTTTTCTTTTTACCCACGACGGAACGGAGACGGTATATGCGTTTGGGGTGAGAGGATGTTTGTTTGTGCAAATCCATGTTGCCATATTTCTCCAAAACCACTAGTCTGATTTTGATGCAGACTTCAGTTATGGGTTCGGGTTTGATTGGTGCATGTTCTTAGATAGGTGTTACGGTGACAACTCACCAGGGGGCGCTGCAGCAAACATTGTTTGTGCAAATCCATGTTGCCATTTTTCTCCAAAACTACTAGTCCGATTTTGATGCAGATTTCAGTTATGGGTTCGAGTTTGATTGTTGCATTATCTTAGTTAGGCGACAATTACTTTTTAACCGTTGTGGGCTTTTTTTTTTAATTTTAATTTTCCTTTTTTGGTATACTAAATACTTGGAATATATACAAACATTCCATTAAAATATCTTAGTAACAAATCTTTTATTAATAACACCAAAGTTACAGGTCATTTTTCCATTCATACCTATTTAAAAATATCAAAATCATAACATAATTATGTTAATACAATGAAATAATATATCACACATAAAATAATATATCTACGAGTAAATCCATTTATTAAACAAAATAAAAAATACCTTAAATTATACCTACTATTTACAAAATGTATACAAAAAACTTAGTCTAAAAAACCGTCAGAGGAGGGATATGTGGCCAGAATGCTGGCAACATTGCCACGCTGGATGGCAATGCTTAGCTTTTGACCAAAGTAGATACCAGCATTCTGGTCACCTGAAGCCTCCTCTAGACGTTTGGCATAAATAATAATTATGTCAATATGATTAAATTAAATGTCATTAAAAACATAAATATTATAATAACTTTTTAACTACTTTAGAAGTAAGTGGTGAAACAGACAGACGCAATTTTATTTTAAACTATTTAGAAACTTTTAATTAATACTGTTCATGGTTATTTTTTGTCTTTATGTGATTTAATCTTATTTTAAGACCATTTTGCATATCGAAAGGTTATGTAGGCCGCCCTTTTTTTAATGTAATTATATCTTCCATCTGTACACGCAATAAATTAAATTTGCAAAAAATAATGAATATGGCAAGACTTTTATAAGAAACTGTTCAATCCGTCCTGTCCGTCCGTCCGTGTTTGTTTTTTTCTAATATTTAAAATAGTTATTGTTACAACTGCTTTCTATAGTTAAGCTTCTACAAACAAAAGCTATTAAATATCGCTTCTAACAATTGTGCTTACCTAATAGTAGTTACGTTTCTATAGTGGTAACCTGAAAGGGTAGGGTTATAAATCGAAAGGAATTTATCGTACTTACTTATCCGTAAAAAACAAGCACCTATTTCTGGCCTTAAATGTATGTATGGGAGCCCCCATACTACAATTTTATTTTTAATTTTTTTTTTTATTGGTTGACAGGCTAGTTGTTTGACCACAGCTCAGCTGATGTTAAGTGAAGGTGTGGTCGAAGATGGTAAAGCACACCTAGCCTGGAATGGAACTGGCTCTCAAGTGAGGCTGCCGGAACACACCGTTAGATTCTTGGCGGCAGATTTTCAACTTGAGGGTGGTAGCTAGCCAGCCGAGTACTAGAAAGTACCCTACCACCATGCTATGGTTTCCTCACGATGTTTTCCTTCACCGGCAGCTCAAGCTCATTGTTAGGGTTTGAACCCACGCCCTTCGGCATGCGAACCTACCGCGCTAACCACTGAGCTATCATCGCTACAAGTCGATACGCTACAAGTCGATTAAAAAGAGTCACTTTCCGTTGAGCATTCCTTTTCCGACAAACCCTGCTCGAGAGACGACAAAGCACGTAACTCGAATCGTGATTGAGTACTCTAGCGTAAGAGATCGAGTGCTTTCATCGGTTCGAGCCGCGTTCGTGAGATTATGAAAATCGTTCATACAATAACAGCACGATCCAACAAAGGAAACTGTGAATAAAAGTGAATAATATCGTATTGTGCGCGTTATTCAAGAAACATGTTTTTCTGTTGCTTCAAAAGCTACGATGACACAATCATCCCTGTTAAGTTGGATATTGTTACACGAATCTAGGTCATATCAATAAAAGATTCAAAATATTATGTACTATACATAACACTTGCTTCTATGGCTCCTCTTTTACTGTGAAAGCCGTTAAATTGTGAAATGAGCTTCCCGTAGAAATACAGAAGACTCAAACACTCGGGGCTTTCAAGCGTAGAGTTAAGCTGCACCTATTAAAACAACCCTATAATTCGCTGTCTTCTTTTGATATGTTTAATATTTATGTATAGCATATGTAAACGTATATTTTTCCGTATACAGACAGACAGACATTACAGACTAGGTGTGCTTTACCATCTTCGACCACACCTTCACTTAACATCAGGTGAGCTGTGGTCAAACACCTAGCCTGTCAAACATTAAAAAAATAAATATATGTATGTCTATAAGTGTATATTATATAAGGTATATTGAAGTATTGTTATTTTATTAAATAGTTAGGTATATATGTATGTCTTTATGTATTATGTTTAAAATGTTTTTTATTTTAACTCTTATCAATACACCCCGTCATGTAAAAAAACACATAATTATCGTCATTTCATTAATTGAAATTCGTGGGTTCGATTCCCACCCAGGACAAGCATTTTGTGATATAAAAACAAATGTTTGTTCTGAGTCTGGGTGTACTGAATGTATTATAAGTACGTATTTACAACAAAAAAAAAGTATCTAAGTATTTTAACAGTTATCTGCCTTCCATAGTACAAGCTTTGCTTAGTTTGGGGTCAGATGGCGCCGTGTAAGGTCATGTGATATTTAAAAAAAAAATCGAGCCACAATATCCATAACAATTTAGGTTGAATATAAACAACGTAATCTTTGACATTGTTCACTCTTACAATACAATTTAATTTCTTTATAGTTTATACAGATGCCCATTTGAACTACCTGCGTAATCTGTAAACTTTATACATAAACATAATATTGGTTAACTACAGCTTTATAATTTTATAATAAAACATACAGGCCGTAAAAATAATCATAATCATTTTGGTATCAATCTATACCAAAAGTGATTGATCGAAATCTTTAAGATTTATCGATATTACAAGATAAATAAATAAATATTGTAGAACATTTCACACAGCGCCATATAGCCCCAAACTAAGCAAAGCTTGTACTATGGGAACCAAATAACGGGTACAATACTTATTAATGTAAAAATGTAATGAGACGAACGAGACACTCTCCTGATGGTAAGAGATAACGCCTGTCCACGACCATTGCAGCGATACACAGAACTTTGAGTAACAATACAAAGTCCAGGGAATCATTGCTTTGGCGCTCATTACTTTGAGACTTTCGATGGTTAGTCTCAACAGCCCTGTAGTTTCACTAGCTGCAGTACCCTTCGAATCGGAACACAGTAATGTTACACTTATGTTTTTTTGTAAATACATTATTTATCATAATATAATTATGTATATATGTATGTATTTATCAGACTATCAGACTTAAATTATATCAGACTTTCATAGTACAGGCTTTGCTTAACTTGGGATCAGATGGCGCCGTGTGTAATATCCCACGATATTTACCTCGATGTCAAAATATGGCAAAAGTTTTTCGTATATAATCATAAAAATCACCTCATTTTTCGAATTTGTGTGACAGTTCGGACACTAATATTGTGGATTTAAATTTCAGTCTTTCACCATGACTAAATCGTCAAATATCGGAATATATTACAGCCTGTATAAATTTTGTTGTAAGCTAAACAATAGGTTAAATTCACACAGCGAGTCACGTGTCGATGTTAATGCCAATGTAATCAAAACATCGAATGGACTAAACGTGACCAATGGCGTCAATAGCTTCGCAAATATCTATATTTGTGATATTTCAATAATAAAAGGTAACAAAGGAAGTCGTAATAAATAAGCACATTCATAAATAATCAGTACAATGATGTTAAGATATTGTACACAGCCAAAGTAACGCTGAACGGGTATAGCGAAATGTTTACTTGTTTTTCGTAGGACTATACACACAGCGCCACCAGGCCCCAAACTAAGCAGAGCTTGTGTGATGGAAGTCAGATAACTGATAGAATACATCAATCCTTTTTTTTTGTAAATACACACTTATAATACATACAGAACACCCAGACACAGAACTAACATTTGTTTATTCACAAAATGTTTGCCCTGAGTGGGAATCGAACCGACGCCCTACAGCTCTCAAGGCAGATATACTACAAACGAGCCAACGGGGCAGTCAATACTATATAAAGAAGAAGAACAAAAAATAGCGTATGTAATAGAAAAACATAACAAACAGAGATATTTATTGAAATAAATTAATAAATGATAATTATTGCGTCCAAATCATGTGTAAAAATAAAACCGTAACTTACTGCTAAAAAAACTGATTACATTCTCGAACGATGCTTGGGAGCCTAAAAACCATTCAGACAAAACAGTTAATTGGTCAATTGTTCAGTAAAAAAATATATAAAATGTCACAACTAAATCAAATTAAATATATAAGATAATCTTAATCTGTCTTTGAAATTGGTATTGATATTGTATACCAATAAATATTGCCGCCGTTGCAAAAAGACAAACATGTCATCAAACTATTATATTTCATGGCATTGCACAATCAACATGAACGATCGGTTGCACAACATGTTTTTCAATAAAGTAGGTGCTGATAGTAGGGTTACCATCTCGGAAATAAGTCCTGACAAGCTAGGCATTTCCAATAAAAAAAAAATTAACGATGAGTTTATAAAAAAATGCAATTTTTTTTAAATTGTACTTGTGCACCGAAACTTCTACATAATATAATTAGGTAGGTATCGTACAGAAAAAATTAAGCAAAAGCAAATAGCCGAATAGGAATCAGTAAATAGGTTTCTTCTAGGTAAGCGCGCTCCATCTTAGACCACACTGCTGTTTAACATCAGGCAGAGTGTGGTCAAAAGACAACCTATTTTGAATAAAAAAAAATATCCCGTTAGACTACTTTAGTCTACGGAACCCTATAAACTTTAATACTTATATCACAAAAGTCACAAAATTTCGTTTTAAAACTAAACAGTGACAATACAATTTTTTCGTGCCTTCCTACAATCATGCTCATTTTTTATTTAATATTAAAATGTCGGCAAATATCCGGACAAATATCATAAACCCGCGCATCGTACGGACGAATACAGACGATCGGTAACCCTATCTACGAATATCATTGTAATTGAATTGAATACGCCTTTCCGCAGTTAAACTTGTATCACAAAAGAGAGCTTGTACAATTTCAGTTGACAGACATTGTGGCAACGTCGGACCGTTTATTTGCTGTTTTTTTTATTGTCAGTAGATCCAAATCCAAAGAATTATCCGCTAGTAGCGCTAGCACAAAGGGTTATCGATATATGTCGAACAAGTAGTTAAGGTGGTTCGATTTCTATACAAATATCTTTTTGCCATTTATGGACAAATGGAGCATAATTTTACAGTGAAATCACAGCTACTGGCATTTATTTTGGTCTTTATTTGCGGTAAATCACAATTGCTTGAATAAAGCAGTAGATTATTAGCATAAAATCAAATTTATGAATTTATGATTTTTGAATAAAACAGTAGATTATACTAATAATTAATTACCATTATTGAATTGATTAAGATTTTCGAGAAAATTAACGAATTTAAATAAAATTATACTAAAAAAAAAATATGTCGAAATGCGTAAGAAAGTTGATGATTTCGATGAAGGCACTGGTTACTGCAGCAAGAAGTGGATATAATATGTTAATACTTGTGGTTATTTTTAATTTATCTAGACTTTAAAAAGACTTAAGTTAAAAATGTTTAAAAATTGTCGTCAAGTTTAAAATTTTTTCAATTAAATCCTCATCACTGCTGTAACCATAACGACTTTAAAGTGGAAATACACTAAATATATACCTTGAACACTTTATTATGTCAATTCGACCGCACGAAAAACGCGAGTTCACAAAATGTTATTTATACCCGTATACTCGTACATTACCACTTTTTTTTTTTTATATTGAATAGGTTCGCGCTTGACCACATCCTGCCTGATGTGAAGCATCGATGCGGTCTAAGATGGAACACGCTTACCTAGAAAGATAATAATGACATAATTTTGATCTTACTTACATAAGATCAAAAATTATGTCATAGAACATAGACAAATTGAATGATTTAACAACACATGTCAATTGCTCACAAACAACCCTCGGGCTATCGACTAGATTAGCTTTACCAGTCTATGCTATAATTATTTACGACTAACCTTAGAAATAAGTTAGTTTAGTAATAGAGATTTGTAATAAATCTTATGAAACTAATGACAGTCCCAGACACACGTTAACTATGTCACGTAGGATAAATTGTAGGTGTTAAAATAATATTATGTATGTGCCACAGCCTGGTAAGCAGAATTTGCCACATAAGTATGTGTCTAGAAATGTTCTAGATGTTTGTTGTTGCTTCATGAATGCAACCAGCAGACAACGATCATAATTTTAACAGATGTTTAACAAAATAAAAATAATTAATGGTAAAAATTTAATTGTAAAATACACAAATTATTTTTGTATAGATTCTTTTGTTCTCTGTACTTTTTTTCTGTTTATGGTGCGCACAATAAAGCGTTTCTATCTATCTATCTATAAACAAATTAAATAATCTATCAATTAGAAAAAAAAATCGACAAAAAAAATTTATAATTTGTAAAGCTTACAATTTTATGGGATAACACAACTATCAGCAAATACAAGTCAAAACGTATATTTCAATTGAAGAATACTTAGTTATGTAAAGTTTTATAATTAAATAATTATTTTAGGACATTTAACACAGCACTATCTAGGCCCAAACTAAGTAACTGTTAAGTTATGATTAAGTTTATTTCTTCTGTATTGTATTATTTTTAGTGTGTGCAATAAAGAGTTAATCAATCAATCAACTGATACTTAGGTACTCTGTTTCATAAATACATACTAGAACACACTGACGTTTAAATACGTCAGATAAATATTTTTCCTGGTAAATTAAAGTTTCTACTAAAGTTTGAATCAATAAGATCTCAGATGTTGAATCGTCTTTTAGTCGAATTTGTGCACAAAAATTATTTGTCAATCTATACTTCACGCACTGTAAATTCGTCAGAAAAAAAAAGTATAAATATTGCGTTTAATTTTATTATCTTTGTTTCAATATGTATGTTTGGGTTTCGTTATAGAATGAAATATTCTATTCTGTTCTAGACACTTGTTAACATGTCTGATTCCGCAACCAAGCAACGGCATTTATATCTACTAGCATATCATTTTGTAAATTAGGTAAATGCGGATGATTGAGAAACTCGTTGGAAAAATATAAATTGTAAATATTTTGATGGCGAAATGCTTTTACTATAACGAGTGTGAAGAGCTGTACCTATTGAGAAGTTCCACCTTGCGTAAGTTCAAAAGTTTGCGTCGAAACGTTGCGTTTCTATGGAATATATAGCGATAAATCATGAGGAAAGGATATAAATGCATATACGTGCCTTTTTCAAAAATTAATAAAAGAAAGATTGCAACGAGTTTAATTACAATTTTGTTGATTACTTGCATACGCAGGAGTTACATAGACAAATTTATTAGCTATATATATTGTGGCGATAATAGCTCAGTGGTTAGCGTGGTAGGTTCGCATGCCGAAGGGCGTGGGTTCAAACCCCAACAATGAGTTTGAGCTGCCGGTGAAGGAAAACATCGTGAGGAAACCATAGCATGGTGGTAGGGTACTTTAGTCCTCGGCTGGCTAGCTACTACCCTAGAGTTGAAAATCTGCCGCCAAGCATCTAACGGTGTGTTCCGGCAGCCTCACTTGAGAGCCAGGTCCATTCCAGGCTATGTGTGCTTTACCATCTTCGACCACACCTTCACTTAACATCAGGTGAGCTGTGGTCAAACATTAAAAAAAAAATAGAAAACTAAGTATTGATAAAAATATATATTCTAATGAGAAAAAAATATTTTATCTTGTTTTTCTATTTAAAGTTTTCTACGGCGTCGTACGTATACATGGCAGTGTTTACGTGAACATGTGTACATTTTTGAACACTAAGTAGTCCTTCGGGTTTCCACTCCATTATTCACAGCATTCGTATCGGCATTTTGGAGTTTCCTAGATTGGAAGCTATTGTTACCATTAAAGCCCATTTTTGTCTAAATGTCTGCAAGGTTTGCAGCTTCCAATAAGTTGTTAAACTATAAGTAATACGGTGTTTATTTTTTGTGTGCATCCCCGAACTGGGTCGATGAAAAAAGAACAAAAATACCAATACAAGTAATATTTTTTCTTTCTTTCAAAAGTTTTTTTATTTTATGTTTCAAAAGATAATCTAAATTTTTTGTCTGACAGTAGGTAGGAAAAAAAAAACTATGACTCATCATCATCATCAACCATTCGGAGTCCACTGCCGGACATAGGTCTCTCCCAAGACACGCCACTCAGCCCGATCTTTGGCTTTTCGCTTCCATCCACCGCCAGCTGTCCTACGTATATCGTCACTCCATCAAGTCTCAAGGCGTCCTACGCTACGTTTGCCAATTCGCGGTCTCCACTCTAGAACACGTCTACCTCAGCGGTTATCGGTTCTGCGACAGATATGTCCAGCCCATTGCCACTTCAGCTTACTAATACGCTGAGCTATGTCTAAGTAAGTAATTATGATTTTTTTGTCATTTCATTTTAATATATTGACAATATTTTTTTGGTATTGACATATTTTTATATTGACATGTTTGGATATTGACATACCTTATTTTGACATGTAATCAGTGTTTTAAAACCCATTTAATGACATGTTTAAAATTTTGAAGTGACTTGTAACAGTAAAATATTTGTATTTGTATTTTATGACTTTAGTTCTCTGGCGAATTGTCTGGTGAGTTAAAAAAATTATGAACATATGTAAGTATAGTATAGATAATGGATATACAATTATACAGGGTAAAGTCGAAACTTGCATAAACCATTTCGAAACTTTATTACAGACTAATGAGCCAAGAACGCATCACGTACAGATCATCTACGTGTACCCATGCATTATCAAGTTCCACCTCGTTTGATAAGTCTCATGGAAGCCTGAGGAAATCACATCACTCGTAACAAAAATTTGGTACCACTTTAAGTACTTCTGCGCAATAACATCTAACAGCTGAGCCGCCGTGCTACCAGTAAAAATAGATGTTATCCATAACGACAGAGTTCCAAAGCGAATACGGTTTATATAAGTGTATACAATGAATTATTATATAATACAACTGATGAGCTGTGATGTAAGGAACAGGAAGAGCCGTAAAGTTGTAAAACTTTACATTATTATGGTTTTATGATGCTAATTGAGAAACGTTTGGTTTTCATTTGACGAAGCCAAGTTTTCGTCTACAAACTCATCATTTTTTAATACGGCTACCCAAAAGAAGTGTAGTGTTTTCAGGATTCCATGTATATTTGCAGAAGACCTCAAAAGGCGCAAGTATAGTACCCTGGATAGTGGGTACATATTTGAGCCTTTTGGGGTTGAAACTTTGGGGCAGTGGGGACCGGGAGCAAAAAAAAATTTTTAAAGATTTGTCATCTCGTCTGGTCGACGCCACACGTGAACAAAACGCTGGCCTTTATTTTGCTCAGCGTTTGAGTATTGCCATACAACGCGGCAATGGGGCCAGCGTTTTGGGAACTATTCCCATTGATAGCGGCCTTTTAGATTAGTTATTATTTTAAATGTTACATTTGTCTTAGTTACTTTACTTATTTGTACCTGTTAATAATATTTATATAAGATATTTTATTTTGTTTAATAAAGTAAAATTGATATGTATGTATGTAGGTAAGTGTCTTTATTCCATCAAAATGTTAAAATGCCCGAGCAGATTTAGATGTATTGGGTATCGTTGAAATCTTTACATCGTCCCGAGTAACACAAGCTATATTTTTTTAGTTAAAAATGGCGGCACTATTTTCAAATGAAAATGAAAAGATTTTTTTTTAGTTGATTTTTTTGGCACGACACTTTTTTTATTAATACACAACTGTCCAAAAAATAAGTGCAATATTTTCAGAGTTCTTGTATGTAGGTATAATGTGAGTTTTTATTGTACAATAACGTTTGAATACTTGATCTGAATTGGATATATGAGGTTTCTTGAGAATCCTGAAATCATCCTGAATGACGGGCTATTTTTTTAACGCACGTGTAATAAACCGATGACAACGTGATTTTTTAATATTTTTTTCTAATATTACGGCAAGGATAAAAATAAAATAACTTACTTTACAGGTTAAACGTATACCATCCTCATAGAAACGGTAAAATATGTTAACGTAAAATCAGATTGTTAAAACAGTGTTAGTTTACTCGTTTGATACAAGAGTGGTAAGTTGTATGCAAATACGTACATTTGTAAGAAAATAGGTAAAAATAAGTTAAACATTAAATTCTTATTTCACACACTTTAAGTCGCATTTAACCTTTATACTAGGTTTCTATAAGCCAAACAAGAAAACAAAGTTTTACATTTCGCAGAGTCGTTGACCATAAAAGTATTGTGTACCTTTTGAAGACAGTTATAGAATGCGGAAGGCATAATTACATATGCAGTAGGCTGGACTACGGACCTGTAACAAAAACAAGTATGTTTGTAGGTTTTTTTATGGCTGACAAGCTAGGTGTTTGACTCAAAATTTGGTGGTAGGCCCAAATAAAGGGTAAAGATTTCTCACAAAAGAAACAAAAATGCTTGCATTAAATATTTATTGATTATATGGCCAGTTGATCGTATGACAGTTTTTTATATGATTTTTCCCCGGGAAGCACGAGATTAAGTAACATTGTGGATAACATTTTACTAATTTTTGCTTATACACGTTAGGGGTTGCCCTTGTAGCCCTAGGGCCTCGTATCATTGATACAGCTGATACGGCGGTAGCTACGCCTCTGCTCTCCAGTAAGGCTACCAGAACACACAGTTAGTTGCTTGGCAGCATATTTTCAACTTGAGGGTGGTAGCTAACCATGCTATGGTTTGCGAGTGTTTTTTCGTCAATTGTCACGCTAAGTGACATATTAGTCTGAAGGAGACATAATGTATCACTACACACCGGAAAAGGTGTACCAAATAGTGGTAGATAATAATTCGTATTTTACGATTAATTAACTGTCTAATTAAAATGATAGCGTTCCTATACGGACGACCGCCTTCAAATTATACCAGCCCACTTTCACTGCAAATTACTGCCAGACAGATTGTTTCATTTTGCTTAACAAGATGTGTGTGACAGTGTATAGATTGACATCAGTTGCTTAAGTGAAGGGGCGGGTATAATTTCGACAGATTGCAGTATGTTTCCCGACAGTACAATGGACGGTATCGTTGTTAGCTGGTAAACCAAAAAAAGTTAAAGTTACGCGGCAACGGGGTCAGCGTTTCGGGAACTATTCCCAGCGGCTTTTTAGATTATTGTGTTTTTCCTGTTAGATACAAGCTGGGTTTATTTAAGTCGAAAGTGAATCAGTATTTTCTAAGCAAGCGTGCTCCATCGTAGATCGCATCTTCACTTAACATCAGGTGAGATGGGATAATACATTGTAACATAAAGTTGAGTCAGTTTTTTTAGTGAGACGAACGAGACGCTTTTCTAATGGTACCTAATAGATAACGCAAGTTCATGGCCATTGCAGCGATACTCAGAACTGTGGAGTAACATGTGACATGCGACGATTAGTCTCAATAGTACCACAATTTACATTTTGCATTTTACTTTTTAGGCTTTTGTATGTTCACTTATCTCTTATTTATTTTAAAAATTAGCAGCTGTTTGTTTTCCATGTAAAGTAAAATAATTTCGCTAGCAGTACTCTTCGATCCGAACCACGGTAATGTTTACACACTTCTGCTTGGCGGCAGATATAGATTGCATGTTAGCGTATAGTGCACATAAGAAACAAAAACAAAAAATTACGACTGTAGTTTTTTGTGGCTGTCTTACCGCACTAAATGATCTCAGAGTTTGTCTCCTTTCAAATAGATATGCATCAATTATGTAATTTAATTTAGAACTTAAGTGCTTTTGAAACAGTACTATTTTCGCACAATCTTTCATTCCCATGTATCAACGTAATATTTTATTCTACTATTCAAGAAGATAAACATCTGCTACGCAAGAAACGCTAGTTATATTTCATAGCATTTACATAACACTATTCCTGGTTTGATCAACACCTTTGTGTATAACCATGCGTAATATTCTCTCATGGGAAATTTGAAATGGATTAGTGTCCACGTTCAGTGCAGTTACGAATAGGCTTAATTTTGTTCTTATTTAAATAAAACTATGTTTGTTTACAGCCTTGTGAAGGTAATGATTAATGTATGTATAATACAGCGTAACCTTAACAGCACGAACCTAAACGATTTTAACAAATTCCCGTATCCATTTGCCGATGAATTATTTAAAAAAAAATGCTGATCTCTTCGGACGAAGCCTTCACTCACAGGTAAGTTCGTTAAACCACTAATTATGTGATTCATTGTAATTTTCTTTTTCTTCTGATATCTCGTAGGTTTTTTCATGTCAAAGTAGACGAACTATACCCTCTCCTGATGATAAAAGATAACGCATGTCCATGACCATTGTAGCGATACACAGAACTTTGACCCTATCATTTTATTACTATCTATCCAAAGGTAGTCTGGAAGAAATCACTCTAGGCGATAAGGCCGCGGTTGTGCTACCATATATGTATTAGTCTATCTTATTTTTTTATGTTTCATATTTTGTATGTTGTTATGTTTAATGTTTTGTTTTGGTGTGTAATAAAGTTGTATTCTATTCTACCTATCTTTTTTTTAAGTTTTATTATAATGTATGTAGGTATGTGTAAGGTGTATACAATAGTTATATTCTATTCTACTGCTAATCTAAGTAATAATTTTCTCTTGACTCGTAATAAAAACCACGTTGTTTTCCATACTACCAACTAACACCTTCGCATACTTCAAATTGATTCAATGTATATTGATGATGTAAAGGTAAACTAATGATTCGATTCCATTATTATCGGACGCAGTCATTCGATCGTTCCCAATGCGTCCAATTATTGCGTGAAAAGATTGATAAGTCGATATTCTAAGTACAAAGCAGAAAGTTGCTTAGTGAGTTGTGTAATTTCGTAATACGAGATGATTTATTTATTGTCTGTATTTTTATTGTTTATACAGGGTTATTAGCCGAATAGGGGTCATTGTACTCACTATTATGAACAACTTTTACAATGGACAAAACTCTGAATTCGCGACATCAGCGGTTCCATAGAAAAAGTTCGTTGACCCTTGTCCAATCAATATGACAGTAGATTTTTTTAAGATTTTGTCATGCTCTTCTTCTCTGATTTTGGCGTCGGATTTTGTGCATTTGCCAGTGTCAAGTGTTTTATATTTTCAAGGCAATGGTGAAGGACAGAATCTGACCTTCACCATTGTCGTCACCGTGTTACAGATTTATCCAACCGATAGCCTAAACATAATCGATTGACGGACACAATCGATTATCGAGCAAGCGCGTGTCATGATTCCAAAATCGGTTTCCCATGAATAGGTGGGTTTCGTCACCATTTCCGAACGAGCTTCCGGTCGCAGAGTAAACAAAGTTATGGCGTGCACTGTTATTTATTCTGTGGTTTAGTATACAAAGCTGTGCGATGACACAGTATAATTTACATGACAATCGATATATTGCGGATCAATGGAACATTAAATACATTAGATTCACTAAAACGGAGTAAAACATACGAAATTATTGAAAATGCTAACAGTAGATACATAAATGGATGACGTTTCAGACAGCGCCATCTAGTTTCAAACTATGCAAATGTCGTACTGATATAATTACAACAACATACCTAGGTCATGACAATTTTTTACTGATCTATGACTTATTGTACTTATTAAAATATAGCAAGTTAATGTAATATAGCAATAGTCAAGCTATAACAAAACATGTCCTATATTTTTATTACTAAAATAGCAAACAATGTTAGTAAACGAGCCTTAAAGAGGCCTTTCTTAATCTTAAGAACGCTGTATCAATGTATTATCATATAGCATAATACTAGTACAGACTATATTTGGGTATGTAGCTCTTAGAACTAGTTCTACAAATATTAATTTATGCGTTTTATCATTTGACCTTACGCTGGCATTTGTAAGGAATTTCGCGATATACTACTGTAAGAACGGTTTTGATGTTAACGATTCCACATTTGAGATTCTGGCTTCTTAATGCTTAACATTGCACACAAACCCTTGTGTGTAATATGTGTGAACCGACCGCACTAACCACTGTGCTATCATCGCAACAAAATTGTGCCACAAGGTGGAATGGTTTGATAAAAATTACTTATTGATTCAGGCGTTACTTTGCGGAAGTTCATATTGAAAATTCAAGGTACCATTATAATCTTGCATATTCTAAAAAAAAAGTACTAGAATCGCTTTTAATGAAGTCGGCCCATTTAACTCATCTTGTATAATATATTCTTGTGGGCAATATTTTGGTTTCTTCGATCACATAGTTGTTTTAGTAAGTAGTTGTCGGCTTCCTTAATTCAAACCGTGTTAAGGCGTTTAAGTATGTAGCTGCAGTAATTTTAGACCACCTATGGAAAGTATTTACGGATTTATTTTTAGTTACCAATTTTGCAGAAAGTTGAAAGCGGTTGTATCACAGTCCCAAAATATTGACAGTATTATTCTAGTTGCAAGGTCTAAAGCCTTGACCTTCCAGTGCACTGCACATATTGCATGCCAAACGTTAATTACTTGGAGAAGCCCTCATTTTGTCTTCGTAAATTTCGTCAATTTATAGGGTTTTTTTAATAAATAAACATGAAGATGCTACAAACAAGGTGCGACCAGTGTCGATGATGACATAACGAATCCGAACAGGCAAACATTAACGCTGGCATTTAAACAACCTCAAAACACCTGCAGCCTCTATCTCAACCACTTAAAGTCTACTTTTCATAACAATAAAAATCTTAAACATTTTAGTAAATATTTGATAACCTCTATTACGTACACTTAAGCTTCAATATTGCATGTGATATGCTAATAGGATTTGGTTAGTAGCAAATATGGGTGGTGTCCACGAATGCTTAAAATTCAATGATCATCGAACTAATGGAGATTTGAGACCTTTAGATTGCAATGTCAAATGCGTAGAGAGCACGATGTACTACGCACCCTAAATTTGTAGGATAAATATAGTCGCACCTTCGTTTAACATCAGGCGGGATGGCGGTCAAACGCAAGCCTATCTATTACAACAAAAAAATACTAAACAGAGAAAATACACATTTTATCTCTTTCTTTTCGATAGTCAAACAAAATATGTAGAAGAATGTATTTATAGTAAGTAATACTACTATTATCAAAAAAGAAAAAATAATATATTTAAAAATGTTACATCTTGTCTCTTTAAAATAAAAATTATAAGTGAAGCTACATAAAAAATAATTTCTTCATTTGACATTACAGAGTTCAAAATTTAAATAATGCATTTCCTTTTTATTTGGAAAACGGCGAAGAGTCGCAATTAATAACAAAGTAGGTTTATTAACTACGACACGCCCCCTTAATCGCGAGTCACAGTTTCTTAACGGCATACATAATTATTTATTTGTAGTAACTAATACAAAACCATACTGTAACATTAAGAAACAATTAAACCACATAAAATGACACACATTAGTAAAAAGACTAACATACTGTAACATTAACAATCAAATAAACCAAGTAAACACACAGGGTTATAAAAAAGAAAAAATAATATATTATTTTTTCTTTTTGATAATAGTAGTATTACTTACTATAGTATTGAATAACATTTTATCTGAGTTACTGCACTTAGGAGTTTGGTCAACAAATTTCCGAATTTTCCAAAGGAAAAGTATTCTATGGCCATGCATTACGTTAAACTAGACTGTCCTTTAGGCGTATGGAACAGTAACGAACAGTCAGAGAGAGATTTTATCATATACCATCGTCCCATGAAGTGTGCTACTATCAAAAATCAAAACGATAGATATACATTAAATCAATTAATTACTTTTTCAGATTCTACTAAACTCAGTTCAACTGTATTTATTCAAAATTACAACATTCATAATAAAAAATGTTTTACAAATGAATGCCATAAAAAAATAATTAACCCCTAGTCCTCTGGCCTAAGCTCAAAAGTGAAAATAATGCCAAACAATAATTCAAAACAAATTGACAAAGAGTTACAAATTCAGCAACTTTTTCACTAAAATCCCGGACTTGGTTTTGTTACACAAATTTCAAACTTCTGGGATTCACTGCAATGCAAATGGTTATTTATTATTTTTATCATAGGCAGGAGATATCTCTTTAGCTTTAGGACAGCGTCTCGTTCGTCTAATTAAAAAAGGTTTGAAGATTGATTTTCCACAAAAACCAAAATGAATAGAAATAGACTGACTCTCTCACCCATATATAACTTTAGTAAACTTGATATAAGTGAGTTCATGAACATTTATAACAGAGATATTAGCACCTTTTTCCGTTTTCAGTTACGTACAATCCAAGTGTTACTTAGCAGGTATGTCGTCGACGTTATATCACCTCAAATGCGTAATAATGTTTGATTAAACCTTATGACATGATGATACCACGTCGTCACATATTACTAATCCGTGACAAGGAGTTTTGGCGGGAACGCGGGAAGAGTCGTGTCGCTCCGTTGTATTTTTTTCCAAAACTAGTGTTTTGTCGAGTGTTTATGCATAAAAATGGTGGTGTTTTATTCATAAAGTGCCGAATTACAAGCGCGAGTGTGGGAAAATGATATAATGTGGTGAAACATGAGTTTTCGTGTTGCTTCCAAAACTCCATCGAAGCTTTGTAGTAAAGTTGCCACTACTTTACTAAAGCATGACTGGAATTAACTGACACGAACTGGACTTGACAAAGACGACTTTGACTAAAAGTAGCTACGATGGCACTTATTTAACTTGAAAATATATAATTACTTGACACTGGCAAATGCTAAAACGCGACGCCAAAACCAAAGAAAAAAAAAAAAAATCCGTGACAACCATTTTGAAGTGCAATGAGAATGTCTCATAGGAAAAACATCCATGTACATTTTGTCCACAATTTGTTTTTCAAATCTTTCTATTTGGCTAATCTTCATAAATACTTACTATGGAATTTCAGTTCAAGTTAAATAAATTATTTACATTAGACTTCGAGCACAGTCAAATAGCAAACTCAAGGTGAGCGTCGACGGTAATCAAGAATATAAGTCATAAATAACTGAAAATACTATTGCTAAGTGAATTCACACGAGTGCCTTTATTATCGTCATAATTATCAATGGTAGCTCATTCAAGGCATACGCCTCATACAAGGCATGTTTTGGCAATCTGCCCTGTCGATACCAATCTTGCCAATTGCTACCGTACAATTTTCGGTTCGAAGATGTATCATTCATACATGATGTATGAGGTATCATTCTGCTATCCTGAGACTGACGGTGTTTGCTACCGGATTTGTTTCTATGACGTTTAGCTAAATTATTTTTGCCGCCTGCTTTTAAGGCGGGAATACACATGATTGTGGCTGGCACACTTGCATAAAAGCTTCTTGCACGTGCCGTCTATTTTCATGTGTATACGTTAACTGGCATGCCAGTGACTGACAAGCGAGCAGATCGCACGTGTAAACGTACAAACATGCAAGTTTAGCTTGCAAATGTACACACATTGTGCCAGTTACTTTCATATGCTGTTCACCAGCATTCACGCTACTGTCCTGTTTTACAGGCATGTGTATCACCTTTATATCATCCAGCTGAATTATATTTCCCTGCTTTCATGTCAATCCAATTAAATTGTCTTTTGGTTCTTCAGAATCTCTGCCTTCATTTCAAACGAACTGAATTGTCTTTCAACTCTCTAGGTGGCTTTCATGACAATCCAACTAAATTGGATATGGTTCTCTGGATACTACGTTAACTAAATTAACTTTAGGCTCTCTTAGTACGAGTACTTTCAATTGAATTGCAAATTTGAGTTTAAATTCAATTGAATCGACGTAAAACAGGTTTTAGGTTTTTACGTTGATCCAATTGAATTGTCGAAGAAAAGACTTATTGCAGCGGTAACCTTCCGGAGCTGTGCCCGCCATGGTCACCACTCCATCAGTCACTGAATGTGATTTCATACCTTCAATCTCATTACAGTGAACATACCAAACCGTGCGCATTAAACGAGTTAGTCTTTGTGATCGCTTTAATAAATTCAAATGCTGACCTGAAATTACCGACAAAGGATTTGAAAGGACTGCACAGAGCGGTCATTGATTGGGCACCAACAGTACCAACTTAGAGCATAATTATACACAAGTACATAATAAATACACAATATTTTTTCAATATCCCACTAATATTATAAGTGTGCAAGTTTGGATGGATGGATGTTTGTTACTCTTTCACGCAAAAACTACTGAACGGATTTGGATGAAATTTGTTATGGATGTAGCTGAGACCCTGGATTAACACATATGCTACACTTTTTCCTGAAAACATGTAGCGGGTAACACTGCGGGACGCAACTAGTTATAATATATATATATATATATATATTTATGTAAAAAGTAATGAGACGAACGAAACTCTCTCCTGATGGTAAGAATAGCGCCTGTCCACGACCATTGAAGCGATACACAGAACTTTGAGTAACAAAACAAAGTCCAGGGCATCACTGCTTAGGCACTCATTACTTTGAGACTTTTGACTTATATTTTAAATAAGGCTGTATTATATAATTTGTAATAAGGTTGATGATGTGTACAAACTATGCGCACTCTCAATAAAGTCTTCCTGCATATTATATTAAAATAATATGACTATATAACCCATGATGGGTTAACCCAGCCGCAAGATGGGTCGACGATATCGTCACCGTCGCGGGTCGAACCTGGACCAGATTGGCACAGGACCGAGGCAGATGGCATGTAAAGAGAGAGGCCTATACCCAGCAGGGGGATAAAGAAGGCTGTGGATGATGATGATGATATAACCCAGTGCAAAAGTGCCCACGGCATCTTTTACATAGGATGGCAATTAGCAGCTCTTGCACCAGGAACGAGCCAAAACGGCGGTCACCACACTAGTATCTTAGGAGTCGCCCTAACTCGCGTATCAATGCCTTATCATTCCCGCCACGCCCCAGCAGCCATGTGTCTCTACCGCAACAGGCATAAAGCTATATTGCGGTTCCAAAGCCACATATTTGAACAGGAACAAGTCGGAACGGGATTCGCCCTTCCTCACCTTATCCGGTACGACTTCCGACTCGCCAAATATTTGGTTTTGGTCACCCAACAACCCATAGTCTCCACGGTGATGGATACAAAAAGATAATGCCGCTGTATCGCTACGTATTTACGAGGCCTTTTAAATATAGTAATTATAGTATAATTTAAGGTCTTTATTATTTTGTGTAATTAAAGCTATAATTGGAATTAAGATAAATTCTAGTACTTGTAAGTAAATTACATAAGATAAATCAACGTCAGTTGTATTTGAAAATGCTTTAAATTTATCTTTTTATGGACGACCTAAGTGTTTGACTACAACTTACCTTATGACAAACGATGAGGTCAATGATGATAGACACACCTGCCTTGAATTGGTAATTAGCTTTCGAGTAAGGCTTACGGAACACACTGCTAGATGCTTGGCTAAGATTTTCATTTTGAGGACTATCCAGCTGAGTACTAGAGAATACCTTTCCATCATGATGTTTACCACAAAACGTAGCTCATTCGTACACCATCTTTTAAATGCCATCGCTACATTGCTACCTACTCTCTAAAAACGACAAATTTATATTTACATTGATAATAATAAAATATTCAAGGTAGTCTATAAATACCTACTAGAAATACAATGGAAATAAAAAGACATTGACAAAGATTAAAAGGACATTTTCTACGTGACTAGATAGTAAAGCACGAGGATAGTTCATTATTTATTACCATTGAAAACTGTTTGAAGGTTTTTAGGGGTCTTTAGTACGGAACCCGCAGCGTCCCATTGGACATTTCATGGATTTTGATACATTTTCACAATAAAAAAAATATCGCAGGGCGTTACACACAGCGCCATCTGACCCCAAACTAAGCAAAGCTACTAAGGAAGTCAAACTGATAAAACACTTCTTTTTTTGTAAATACATACTTACCTATAATACAAACAAAACACCCACAGTACAATCATTTAAAGACATTCTTGGAGTTTTGGCGGTAACGCGGAAAGAGTCGTGTCGCCCCGTTGTATTTTTTTCCAAAACTAGTGTTTTGTCGAGTGTTTATGCATAAAAATGGTGGTGTTTTATTTATAGTTTCGAATCACAAGCGCGAGTATGGGAAAGTGATATAATGTCGTGAAACATGACTTTTTGTGGTTGCTTCCAAAACTCCATCGAAGCTTTATAGTAAAGTCACCAATACTTTACTAAAACATGACTGGACTTGACCGACACGAACTGTAGTTGGCCAACACTGGACTTTGACTATAACTATAGCTACGAGGTAACTTATTTAACTCTTTTGATACTTGAAAATATAAAACACTTGACACTGGCAAAAGCTCCAAATGCGACGCCAAAACCAAAGAGAAATAAAGACATTCTTTCGGAAGGTTTATTTGTATTTTTTCTCTGCGTGAACCCAGATCGGATCACTAGTTAAAATTTTAACAAATGTTTTGAGTTCTATAAGCTCCCTTTTTCACTTATACGGAATTAATCACGTTCGATTAGATAGGGCACGATAAGTTAAACAATAAATATAAGTATTATCAAAATTGCGGCAGTTTTCATAGCATTTCCATTATAAAACTATAAGCCCCCTTTGGATAAGTATATCCTATCCGAATGGCCCCGAAAATTTAATAATCATAATAACATCAGTACAAAAATACACATATCTACAGCTGATACGGTAGTAGCCAGTAGCCATGTGTTTATAGCCGTTACTCGAAATGAAAGTGAAATGGCTGTTAAATTGTAGATGCCGCCGACTTACCGCTGACACACATTTAAGCTTTTTGAATTTTTTCTGTCGAAACGCGGCTAGAAATAATAACAAAAACTTTCCTCTGCTAATTATTTCCCTAACAGATAAAATCTGGGTGTCTTCAAGTCTTAAAGGTATTGGTTTTGGTTTACTTAACATCAAAAAAGACGGCAGTCAAATCCAAGAGTACTTTTTTATGGTTGACAAGCTAGGTGTTTGACCACAGCTCACTTGACGTTGAGTGACTGTGTGGTCGAATTGGTAAAGAACACATTAGAAACACCTTAGCCTAGAACGGAACTCTCAAGTGAGGCTGCCGGAACACACTGTTGTCAACTTGAGGGTGGTAGCTAGCCAGCCGAGTAGGTACTACCTACTAGAAAGTACCCTACCACCCTATATTCGTTGGTTTCCTCAGGTTGTTTTCCTTTACCAAAAGCTGTAGCTCATTGTTGTTTGAACCCACTCCCTTCGGCGTGTGAAACGACCGCGCTAACCACTGAGTTATCATTGTTAAAACAATATCTATATCTATTATAAAGAGGAAAGATTTGATTGTTTGTTTGTAATGAATAGGCTCCGAAACTACTGGACCGATTTCAAACATTCTTTCACCGTTGGGAAGCTACACTATTCCCGAGTGTCATACGCTACTTTTTATCCTTGTATTCCCATGGGAACGGGAACTATGCGGGTGAAACCGCGAGGCTTCCGCTAGTCAGTAATATAACGAAAAATCGTTTTTTACGCAACTAAAAACATGTAAACAACACAAAATGTTTCTGCATAGATACGTTTTTTTTTTATTACTGTCCTAAAATATTCAATCTTTGTGTTTAAATCGATCAACCAGCCTTAGGTACACAAACAAGGCGTTGACCCCGATGTGGCAATCGAATACCTTACACAAGAGATAAATAACTTAAACGGGGTAAGGTCTTAGAGCAGGTTGCATGCTCACTTGTTTTACACCGGGTCTTCGATTAGACAACGGTCATGAGTATTCTCATCATCGCGATATAATCAAGAATAACTTTTAATATAGCACTTATAAAACAACTGTTATTTTTGACGCCGTAACATTCTCTTACAGTAAAAGTTGTTAAATAAATAAAATAAATATCGTAGGTCTATACACACAGCGCCATCTGACCCCAAACTAAGCAGAGCTTGTGTGATGGAAGTCTGATAACTGATAGAATACATAAATACTTTTTTTTTTGTTTTTTGTAAGCTTTGCTTAGTTTGGGGTCAGGTGGCGCTCTGTGTAATGTCCCACGATATTTATTATTAATGTTACATTATCCCTGAGTAACATAGGCTATATACCTATATACTACTAGAATTGAATTTAAAAAATAAATGTCCACCCGTGCAAGGCCGGGATGGTCCGCTAATATTGAAATAGAAAGACAAATGCGTTGATATCGTTTAAACTGACCATTGCGCTTGACCTTGACCACTAAGAATTAAGTTTTTCTTTTAATGAAATAATAAGTTTATAAAATACATTTACTAATGTATTTTCCGAAACTACTTACAAATATTACATTGCCACAATAGGCTTTCATCATTGTTGGAGTGTTGGTATAGAAACATGATCGTCCATTTACTTCAGTAATGCCAATTAAGTGATTTGTCACGTACGTCCAATCACTATCCGACCGCGTTTCCCTCATCACAGATATTTCGACATCACAAATATTTTACTTAAGTTGCCATATACTGGAATATTGTACGTAACTGAAAAACGCGAACTTTTAAAACCAAGTTTTACATTTTAATTTTAGATTGTTTTTTTTTTTTTTTTTTCTTTGGTTTTGGCGTCGCGTTTTAGCATTTGCCAGTGTCAAGTATTGATATATTTTCAAGTTACAAAAGTTAAATAAGTGTCCTTGTAGCTAGTTATAGTCAAAGTCCAGTCTTAGTCAAGTCCAGTCCTGTGTCAGTCAAGTCCAGTCATGCTGGATAATCGCGTACTGTACTGGTGTTCTCCTCAGGTAGCAGGAATAAAACTAATTCCAGTTGTTCAAGCTTAATTTATTTATAAATCCTCAACAGACTCGTTGGTCTGCTTACACCAAACGATAGCGAGTTTTAAAGAATTTATAACGCCATCTAGTTAGTTTGCGGTACTAACACTAACATAACCGCCCACCAAGGACAACTGTCCTTAAATACACCAAATAAAATATATATGCCAATACGGCTAAGTTATGCAAACAAACCAAACAAATATCATCTCTAAACCTCTAGAATAAATGACAATTTTAATTATCTGTAACTTAATTTGTTATAGGCAAGACACAAAGTCTCGATACAGGGCGTTTAAACAACGAATCTTTACATTTAATAGTAACTACACGCGTAACCTTGTCCAAGCCAGAATGTTTTACGACTATTTTACCCATAAGCCATCTAGCAGGCGGTAAACCATCTTCCATCACAAGTACTATGTCTCCCAATTCTGGCTCTGGAGTATTAAGTTTCCACCTGTATCGATGCATAAGTTGCGTTAGGTACTCTTGGGACCAGCGCCTCCAAAAGTCTTGCACCATCCGTTGACATAATTGCCATCTTCTTAATGTGGTAATGTTTGACTGCTCATACCTTTGATCAGGAGGCAGTATTAAGGGCTCGCCGACCAGAAAATGACCAGGAGTCAAGGGCATCGGATCTTCTGGATTAGAACTAATCTGAGATATGGGTCTGGAGTTCAGACACGCTTCAATTTGGCTTAAAACAGTGGACATCTCTTCGAACGTCAACGTAGAATTTCCAACAATGCGTTTGAGATGATTCTTCGCAGATTTAACCCCTGCTTCCCACAATCCACCGAAGTTTGGCGAATGTGGTGGAATGAAGTGCCAGGCTGTACCATTCGTTGCTAACCAGTCTGATATTTCCGGCACGATATTCTTCTCTCCTTCAAACAGTTCCTTCAAATCACGGGCCGCACCCACAAAATTTGTCCCGTTGTCGCTATATAAATCGCTACAGTGCCCTCTTCTCGCCACAAATCTCCTAAAGGCTGATAAAAACCCTTGTGAAGACAAGTCACTCACAGCTTCTAAATGTATAGCCTTCGTCGACATACAAACAAACAGGCATATATAACCCTTATACGACTTGTTTCCACGACCTTTGGACACTCTTAAATTGATAGGCCCTGCATAGTCCACTCCGGTAAATAAGAAGGCTCTTGTAGCAGATACCCTCTCCGCTGGCAGTTGTCCCATCAATGGATTGTTTTTCTGCGTTCTATAGCGAGTACAGATAACACACTTTCTGAAGTGAAATTTAATTAAAGTTTTGGCTCCGACAATCCAATACCTCATCCGCAAGAAATTCAGCATAAGCTGTGGACCACCATGTAATGTTCTTACATGAGCATCGGCTATAAGCAGCTTCGCCAGGTGGGATTTATGAGGAATCAAGATCGGATGTTTCTGATCACCGTTCATCTGCGAGCAATTTATACGCCCACCAACCCGAAGAATTCCAACCCCGTCAATAAATGGAGTTAATGAGGTAAGAGTTGATTTTTTGTTTACTTCTTTTCTTTTCTTTAAACCTTCTAATTCTTGATTAAAATACTGTGTTTGTGACTTTCTAATCATAATATCTAACGCATCATTTATTTCTTCTTTCAGGAGGTAAGTATGTTTAATCCCTTTATGTTTCAGGAAACGTCGACAGTAGGCTACTACCCGTAATAGTTTTCTCAACGATGAAAACTTCGTCCAGATGTCATCGTCGCTGTGATCTGTAGTTGCTACGTGTACTGACGACCCTTTTTCTTCCAGGTGAGTAAAACATTTCTTTGCATTTACATATTCTATATCATTGTTCTTTAACCAATCTGGGCCATTTAACCACAAATGATGAGTAGCAATATCCGAAGGATTCACACCACGCGAAGCGCAGTCTGCGGGATTGTGCACAGATTTTACGTATGCCCATTGGTTCCGATCAAGGTGAGCCATTATTTCTGAGACTCTATTTCCAACGAAAGTTTTCCATCTGTTAGGGTGTCCACTTAGCCATGCCAACACCACTTCCGAATCTGTCCATGCATGAAGGTTTGATTTTTGGATGTTTAATACTTCTGCAACTTCTGTTAGTAGTTTCGATAACAATACTCCTCCGCACAGTTCCAGCCTTGGGATTGACACCTGTTTGACTGGGGCTACTCTAGTTTTAGCGGTAACTAGACTTACGTTTACATTTCCCATGGAATCTACAGCACGCAAATAAATCACCGCGCCATACGCTGCGTTGGAAGCATCACAAAATCCGTGTAGTTCTACTGATTGATCGTCACTCCTGCACATCATCCAACGAGGTAAGCTAAAATTACATAGCTGTTCTAAATCTTCCCGATACTTTATCCATTCTTCGTATAAATCCTTGGACAGTTCATCATCCCAGTTTAGTCCGGATATCCATAATCTTTGTATAAATATCTTGGCTTTGATTATGCTCGGTGATATCCATCCCAAAGGATCGTATAGTCTAGATATGTCTGATATAACCTTTCTTTTTGTTACAGGTTCTGATCGTGGAGGCAACTTGACGGCGTACTCAAACTCATCGTGTCTGCGGTTCCAGGTAAGTCCTAATATTTTATTTGTTTCTGCTTCTTCTACTAACTTTTTGTTTTCAGGTTCTTCTACTGTTGCTTCATTTTGCATTGCTTGTGCTACGTCTTCGTTGTTGCTAAACCATTTTTGCATTGTGAATCCCCCTCTTTGTAGTAACCCATTCATTTGCTTGTAGATTTCTATTGCTTCTGGTACACTTTCACACCCTGACATAAAATCATCCATATAGAAATCTCTTTTCACTCTCTCAGCAGCTAATGGATAATTTTCTCCTTCATCTATAGCCAACTGCATTAGAGCTCTAACAGCTAAGTAAGGCGCAGAGGAAGTCCCGAAGGTCACACGTAAGAGCCGATATTCACCAATATCATCACTTGGATTGTTTCGCCATAAAATACGCTGGAAATTTGCATCACCGGGAGTAACTTTAACCTGCCGGTACATTTTCACAATGTCGGCGGTGAAGCAAATTGGGTAAGTCCGCCATCGCATTATTAGGTGCCGTAGTTCCGATTGCAAAACCGGTCCAACCATCAAGTCATCGTTCAGACTCACCTGATTGGAGCCCTTACACGAAGCATCGAAAACGACACGAACCTTTGTCGTTTGCTTGTCATCTCGAATTACTGCATGGTACGGTAAGTATAAACCTTTATTATATTCCTCTTTATCTATAGCTTCCATATGATTCATGTTTAAATATTCATTAAAGGTTCTTTTATATTCTGCTTTCAGGTCCGGGTCCTTTTCCAACCTCCGTTCCAGCGACAAGAATCTCTTTAAGGCAATATCCCTAGACTGTCCTTTAATACAAGCTGGATTTTCATCTTTAAAGGGCAGTTTCACTATGTATCGACCAGTTTCATTTCGCCTCGTAGTCGATGTAAATATATCCTCACAGTGCTGCTCTTCTTCCGACAAAACCCTTTTTGTTGATTTTGGTGCCTCTTCAAGCTCCCAAAACTGTTTCAGAAGATCATCTGCGGAAACGTGCATGCTAACCATATT
Source organism: Biston betularia (assembly GCA_905404145.2). Classification (NCBI taxonomy): domain Eukaryota; kingdom Metazoa; phylum Arthropoda; class Insecta; order Lepidoptera; family Geometridae; genus Biston; species Biston betularia. The sequence continues at coordinate 2,745,006 of FR989883.1, forward strand.
TCCTGAGGTAGGTACAGAGTTATCCCGTCCTGATACAATCCATCCAAATATTGTTTCTTGGGCTAACAATGAACCAGAGGGGCCTTTTATCAGCCCTTCCTTCAATATCAGACCATAAACGTCTGATCCTAGTAGCAAATCGATTTTGCTTGGTACATTAAATTCTGGATCAGCTAACTTGCAATTATCCAATTCTGGCCATGACTCAATATTCACCTGTTGCGGTGGTAATAAGCCAGTTAGCTTTTCCAGAATATATGCTTCTACTGGAACAACACATTGGGGATCCTGAGAGGAGTGAAGTAAAACCTCCGTCTTCGCTCGCGCTGTCACTGACGGTTCTCCTCCAAGTCCCGATAACTTTTCCTTGATGTGCGTTCTTTTCAATCCCAACAATTGAACAACTGCTTCCGATATAAAAGATAGGTGTGAAGCTGGATCAATGAGAGCTCGAATTTGTGATGTTGATCCAACTGTTGATTTTGCATTTACTAATGCCGTTGCCAGCAAAGAGTATTGATATAAACCTCTTGACAAAAAACTACTCTTTGCTGGTGCTCTATCTTCTGTTGATTTTGTAGCCACATGAGGCATTCCAATGCCCTCTGAGGGTTGTTTATCTACTGACTCCGTATTTTTTACCACCTGAGGAGTGTTACTTGCATGTATCAGTGAATGATGTCGCTTATGACATATTTGGCAAGAAGTTGCGCTTCGACAGTTTTTTACAGAATGATTGTTTGCCAAACAATTAAAACATAACCTATTCTCTTGGACAAAGTTACGTCTGTTATCAGGAGTTAAATTCGTAAACTCTTTACAACTGCTTATTCTATGATCGCGTTTACAAAATACACAGGAAGTTTGAGATACATGTAAAGAATGAACCCCGCCCACCGACTTGACATTGTTTGATTGATATTTCCCTTTACAATTTTGCAACTTCGGATCTAGAAATTCCAACGAATGAAATCTTTTTTCCAAAAACTCAACAAACTGATCTAAATTAGGTAGTGTATCTGAATTGCATGTAAGTTCACTAACTCTCGCTTCCCAAATTTTTCTCGACTCATTATCTAACCTTAGGCTTACAATATATATAACTATAACATCCCAAGATTTGGTATCAATTCCTAAATTTGAAAGACAATGCAACATGTTGGTGGTAGTATCGAGCAATTGTTTGATTGCTGAAGCAGACTCTGACATAATTTTGCTTTGATTGAAAAACTGTTTTAAAATACAATTTGCAAGATATTGTTTATTATTGTAACGATTATTTAACAAAGACCAACATTGTTCATAATTATCATTAGTGATGGTTACATGCTGAATCAATTGAGCCGCTTCGCTTGATAAGTGACCCTTTAAATATTGAAGCTTTTGAACATTATCAATTTGTTTATTGTTATGAATAAGCGAAACAAAGAGATCTCTAAAACTAATCCATTCGGTGTACAGTACAGACAATTTCTATATTATTTTTAGTTAATCGATCTTTAGGGCTTTTTCTCAGGTTTACTTTCGACCTCTGTAACTGAGACTTGATTTCTTCCTGTATTTTAATAAGATCCATTTTTGTATGTCTCAGTTAATATCTCGTATAACTTTACCCAATCGATAACTAACTCAATGCAAACACTTCTTAAAATGCTCTATCTTAATGAGAACCCACTTCAAATTTTTCTAAGTCGATGAAAAAGTTCGAAAAATATTCTAAGTGTTTGAGAAGTAATCTACTTTTAGAAAATCGGGCATAGGTTCCTCGTCTGTTACGATTTCTTGAAATTATTCTAAGTCCTAAACTCACTTCACTAAATTTTGCCAAGTTCACAATCTTCACTAAATTTGCCTAAGTCCCTATTTTACGTAATTAATAAAGAGTACTCACAATTTATGTTCACAAACTTTTTACACTGAGTCCGTCCGCGTTGATATGTTCCTTTCCGATCCGTGATAATTGCCGCTCCGTTTTTCCACGTCGTGCTCAGGTTCCTCTTGCCACATCCGGCTCGAAGGACCATGGATAATCGCGTACTGTACTGGTGTTCTCCTCAGGTAGCAGGAATAAAACTAATTCCAGTTGTTCAAGCTTAATTTATTTATAAATCCTCAACAGACTCGTTGGTCTGCTTACACCAAACGATAGCGAGTTTTAAAGAATTTATAACGCCATCTAGTTAGTTTGCGGTACTAACACTAACACATGCTTTAGTAAAGTAGTGGCAACTTTACTATAAAGCTTCGATGGAGTTTTGGAAGCACCACGAAAAGTCATGTTTCACCACATTATATCATTTTCCCACACTCACGCATATAATTCAGCACTTTATGAATAAAACACCACCATTTTTATGCATAAACACTCGACAAAACACAAGTTTTAGAAAAAAATACAACGGAGCGACACGACTCTTCCCGCGTTCCCGCCAAAACTCTTTTAGATTGTTATAGATTTAAATAATGTTTAAATTAGAGACCGATATTTTTTATATACCTACATAAAAAAAAGAAATTGCCACTTGTATAACGGAACGTCATTTAGGAATGGCTTGACGGATTCGAGTGATTTTTTTTTCGTTGTGTTCGTAACTATAGATTTTTTTTATTTTTTTTTTTATACATAATAGGTTCGCGTTTGACTACACCCTGCCTGATGTTAAGCAGGATGCAGTCCAAGATGAAGCACGCTTACCTAGAAAAAAACCTGTTATAGATATAGTAGGTACGAAAGAAAATTTTGGTAATAAGTTTTTTTTTTTAATTTTGGCCACTGAAATTACTTTTTTTTAACTTAGAAATAGACTTACGTTTAACCGCCATATCAGCTGATGTTGAGTGATGATGCGGTCTAAGATGGAGCACGCAATTACAAAAAATTATGAAGGATTATGTAAAATTATGAAGGTTTTAGCAGTCTATGTTTGTATGTTCCACCGTTGCACTGATACTCATCTAATTTTGTTAAATGAAATAGACTTAATTTTTTTTTCCTCAAATATGTTTTTTTCGTGCAACGTACGAGTTACAGTATCTAAAACTTTTTAGCTTGTTCCGATCAGACTATACTATGTTTAAAAAAACCGCTTTTTACTTTACTTTGTATTTTTTTGCGTCATTATCGACTTATTTATTGTGGTTATGGCAACCTTACAAAGAGACCTCTCGCTCAGGATTATTGCTCAAGCTAGGTACTTGTTTATTCGTATAACATACTCGAGTCGCGTATTGAGCAATTGGATGCTAACAAAAGCTGTTGACAATAAAAGTTAGAATTACCCGTATTTCAAAAGCATCTGTAATTAAAGATGGAACTTTGATGTAGGCACGACTGATCATTAAGTAATTGATTATACTCAAGTACATTATAAATAAATGATCGTTAAACTGGGAAATTACTTATTTGTATACCTACCTTACTAAATTACATGTTTTACCTTTTATGTTTGACGGATTTTGTGTTTTATGTAGCTCATCTATTCTATTGATTGGTATACAGAAATAAAAACTATTTAAATAGAATATGAAAATAATAGCTACCATTGCTGCCATTTTTTGGCGGAAACGCGGAAATTGTCGTGTCGCTCCGTTGTATTTTTTTCCAAAACTAGTGTTTTGTCGAGTGTTTATGCATAAAAATGGTGGTGTTTTATTCATAAAGTGCCGAATTACAAGCGCATGTGTGGGAAAGTGATATAATGTGGTGAAACATGACTTTTCGTGTTGTTTCCAAAACTCCATCGAAGCTATATAGTAAAGTAGCCACTACTTTACTAAAGCATGACTGGACTTGACTGGCACGGACTGTACTTGACCAAAACTTAACATTACTAAAGCTTCGAGTCAACTTATTTAACTTTGAAAACTTGAAAATATTAAACACTAGACACTGGCAAATAATCAAAATGCGATGCCAAAACCAAAAAAAAAAAACTTAATAAGTTGATATAAGTTTGGATTTGAATCAAGCATGGCAAGTTTAACGTCATTAAAATTGAATTAGAAGTAGACACAACCAAAAATGGTACGAATTTATCAAGCAATAAACATTACGAATCTCCATTAATAAATGTTATACTAAAACAATAAATCTAGCTCCGTACGCTTTCAGCATTACGTAGGCTCCTGAAGTTAGTGTTTTTTAAGATTATTTATGACTTTAAACACCTTGAATGTTGAAGAAACTAACTTAGGAGGTTTTATAACAAAGCGCAAGCACCTCATAATTCCAAATCGTTTCAGTCACGAAAGTGTGCTATTATGAACTCGTGCGATAAAGACCCATTTATTCTTATCGCACGGCCAGAAAAGCACTAACAAAGCGACATCTATGTACTCGTATGGAACAAAATAAAAAAAAATCTTAAATTAATACTATTTACAAAATTTATACAAAAACTTAATCTAAAAGTCCGTCAGAGGAGGGATATGTGGCCAGAATGCTGGCAGCATTGCCACGCTGGATGGCAATGCTTAGCTTCTGACCAAAATAGATACCAGCATTCTGGACACCAGAAGTCTCCTCTAAGCGTTTGGCCAGGTCCCGATACAGTTCGAGAGCGGCCGGCCCTCACGGACCTAAAGTTTCAACCACAAACGGCACAAAAAGATACATTACTCGTATGGTAAATATATCTTACAATTGCAAAAACCGCTAAGATTTTAATAAGGACCGAAAAAAATAATTATTTCATTATTATTCTTTTAATTTCCCTGGATACGTATCAAACTTTTTGACTCTACGTTTCAAATGCGTACTCCAAGGAATGGAACATGCTGCCGTCTTCCTTGTTTCCTGAGAGATGTAATCTGAATCTTTTCAAGGTCCGAGTGAATAGGTATCTTCTAACTCTGCGTGCTTTTTCTAAGGCAAGAAGATGGTAAAACGCAAAAAAAACTGATTCGTGTTAATTGTTTTTTTTTTAAATAATTTGATGTTGTTGGTTTGTCATATCGAACGGGCTGTTAATAGCTACCTACAACAATGTCAGAAAGCAACTGAAGTTAGAAGTAGGTACGCGGTTTGTATAATTCCCATTTAGTTTTATTGCTCTATTTGTGATGCAACCCTGCACCTTGAACTTTGTTTGCATGAGTCGGCAGACAATGCACGATATGCTGACAACGTTTATCAAGGTGATTTAGAACTTGCTATCTCTTTTAGCTAGAAAAGGATGCATGTGCGATATGTACATCTGTACAATGGTTCCTAAACACGTAAACCATGTCTTCCTAATCAATTCATCGGTGATTTTCACAACTATGGAAAGGTGGTTTGATTTTAAACAGTGTATTCCATCGTACCTACTAAACTACTAATTGTTTTTTAATAATTGATGTATCTATGGACGCGTCTTAGCAATATCTATATTATAAAGTATGTGACGTCAGAATAAATTTATTATGCTTGGTGGTAGGGTATTTTCTAGTACTCGACTGACTAGCTATCACCCTTAATTTGTAAAGCTGCCGCCAAGCACCTAACAGTGTGCTCCGGCAGCCTCACTTAAGATCCAGCTCCATAGTAAAGACACCTAGCCAGTTACCTGTAACTGGACTCCGCAAAACAAGGAATCCTAGTGTGGAGACTATTTGATAAATATAAGAAATTATTAATAACCAGCGGACGCCTCGCGATTTCACCCGCGTAGTTTCCGTTCCCGTGGGAATACAAAGATAAAAAGTAGCTTATGACACCTGAGGATACCCAACGATGAAAGAATTTTTGAAATCGGTCCAGTAGTTTCGGAGCCTATTCAATACAAAGACAATAGATAGATGAACTCAGAGTATGTCGTACTCTATGTAAAGTCACATTTTCGTGTACATTTCATGTCGTCAACATTTTAAACGCTACTATTATTTGCCGTGTATTCCAATCCAAGCACACGCGCACAATAGGTACTCGTAGGTGGTATCAAGCAAGTTTCCTTTCTCTACTACATTCTCAACTTGTTATCTTTGAATCACACGCATATCATCTTTCAACCGCAATCAGATATTGCGATAAACAAATTAGCAATCTACGATAGATAAGTAGATAGACGGATAGATACTTTATTGGTAACTACGAATTACACGTCAGGTTCGTATATCGTGGTATACATATATGTATTTCATAAATTTTCCAAAACTGCCCATCTTTAGAGTGAACACTCTATTAAAAATAATAAGAATAAGTAATGACAATTATAGATTATGAATAATGAATAATAATTTATATAACATTAAGTTATTTTTGGAATGTACTCCTTGACAGTATAACGTGCCATGGTAGTCAAAAACAGCTTAAGTTTGTTTTTGAAACTAGATAGCGACTTCACTTCCCGTATGGACTTACATTAATGGAAAAAAGATACTATCTGTTCTGTTATCGGTGTGTTCTGGCAGCCTCACTTGAAAGCCAGTTCCATTCCAGGCCGTGTTTACAAACTTCAACCACATCAATAATTTAAAAAAAAAATGACGATGTGGTCACAAAAAATTGTGGTCAAAAACCTTGCCTGACAAACATAAAAAAAAAAATCTGCTTGTATCTGTTTCGCTCGTATTAAAGTAATGTAGAAAAATTAAAAACATCGTATTAAAAGAGGATCCTCGCGATCTCGGATTCACGCTAAATGTCAAGGTGAAGTACCTATTAATGGTGTTGCTAAAGCAAAAATGGCAGACTGGGCCGTTGGCACTTTTATTTTGGTTTGGTCGGCGCCTATAAGTTTGTTTAGTATCTTTCCAGTCACAAGACAACTGACGTTTTGTAGCGATGATAGCTCAGTGGTTAGCACGGTGGGTTCAACCACCTACAATGAGCTTGAGCTTTCGCTGAAGGAAACCATAGCATGGTAGTAGGGTAGGTACTTTCTAGTACTCAGCTGGCTAGCTACCACTTACCCACTAAAATGTGTCAAAACCACGTCATTTAAGATAGTAATATATATTTTTTTTTTATCAAACAATAACGTTTCTACAAATTGGTCAAAAATAAAAAGTAAAACATTTGTTACATTGATCAAAACTTTTCTACAATTATAATTATTTAAGGACCTGGTCATACGTTCAGGAATACAGGGATAAAAAGTAGCCTATGTCACCCGGGGATAGGGTTGGTTTTGGCGTCGCATTTTGAGCATTTGCCAGTGTTTTATATTTTCAAGTTTCATAAGTTAAATAAGTTGCCTCGTAGCTATAGTTATAGTCATAGTCCAGTCTTGGTCAAGTACAGTCCGTTTCAGTCAAGTCCAGTCATGCTTGAGTAAAGTAGTGGCGATTTTACTATTAAGCTTTGGAAGCAACACAAGAATTCATGTTTCACCACATTACAGCATTTTCCTACACTCGCACTTGTGATTAGGCACTTAATGAATAAAATACCACTATTTTTATGCATAAATACTGGACAAAACATTAGTTTTGGAAAAAAATACACCGGGGCGACACGACTTCTTTTGACGATGCGACCGCGTTCTCGCCAAAACTCCAAGGATCATACTTAACTACTGGATCCATCTAATCGAATTATTCACACATCGTGACGTTGATGTCACCTGCGTTGGTTTTTAAATAATACAGTTTATTTAAATGCGCTATTACAAATGGAAAACGTTGAAACAGGCTTTATAAGTATTTGAATACATATTTTAAGCTAAATATGATAAAACATATTCGTATATGATAAATATTCGAGGCCTCACTTGTATGGCTGCAGTAAATGTTTACTGAGACACGAATAACACACCTAAGTTTTAATTTTTGTGGTAACAAGTGTTGACACGCTTGTCCATTATAATTGAAACAGTGCCTAGGTATTTAAGTAACAAGGCAATAGTGCATTGACCTTCATTACTTTGAAATTTCAATAATATCTATCAATGTAAAACATGGTAAAAAAAAATTATCCCTGGTTTCGTCCGGTTGCTAAGTTCAAATGTTTTGAAAATCTTCAACTGTTTATTTCCTTTTTCGTATTGGTGTTAAAAATCGACTACATTCAAGTATTTTAATTGTGCGAACTAATGTAACCGACATAGCCCAGAGAATCAGCAAATTGAAGTGGGTGTGGGCAGGGTAGCACGTAGAACTGATGGCTGATGGGGTTGCAAAGTTCTGGAGTGGAGACCACGGACCGGCAAGCGCAGCGTAGGACCACCCACAAGGTGGACAAAAGACCGCATAAGGAACGCGCTTTTTTTTAATGTAAAAAGTAATGAGACGAACGTGACGCTCTCCTGATGGTAAGAGATAGCCTGTCCATGACCATTGCAGCGATACACAGAACTTTGAGATACGGACAGCGCTGGATACGGGCCGCTTCCAACCGGTCTTTGTGGAAGTCAATGGGGGCAGCCTATGTCCAACAGTGGACGTCCTACGGCTGAAATGATGATGAATTGTGCGGGTGGTGATTCTATGATAACTATAAATCAAGTCTCGATCTGCTGTGATTTTTTTTTACTAAATATCAAAAACAACAAACATTGTTGACTCGGCAAAAGCACAGCAAGTTGTTCGTTTTACTTTTTATTTATTTTTCTAATTACTGGCCACTGGCTTCGCATGTGTGTTTAATATCCAACCTGTATAAAATAGATCGAATTTTAGGTATATTTCTTCATATCCCTTCGAATTTCATCTAAATCTGCAAATCAATCGCTACACATATCGAGTTTAAAATCAGCAATAACGTCTCATTTGAAATCATAATGTTCAAGTGGACATTCGAGGTTTCTGTCTTTGGCCAGTTTATTATCATAAAGTAAAGGCCACCAAGACTGGCGCTATTTTGTTAAACGTTTCAGAACCCACGTGTTGTTATTTATTTAGGTATTTGAGTTCAAGATTTATTTCTTGTTTTGGAAAGGAGATCAATGTTGTTTGGTTTATTTTTATTGTGGTCGTTTAATTGTGAATTATTCCATCGTAAGATTGTGTGTAGTTTTTATCGACAGTTCTGTTGGCTCATTGATAGTATATCCGTTTTAAAATGGCGTCGTGGAGTTAGGTTAAAGGCGTGGGTTCGATTCCGACCCAGGACTAGTATTTTGTGATATAAATAAATGTTTGTGCTGTGTCTGTGTGTACTGTATGTATTTACAAAAAATGTTTTAAAGTATTCTATCAGTTATCTGACTTACATAGCACAAGCTTTGCTTAGTTTGGGGTCAGATGGCGTTGTGTTAACGTCCTATGATATTTATCCCACTTATATTATAAATGTGAAGGTTTGGATGGATGGATGGTTGTTTGTTACTCTATCACGCAAAAACTACAGAACGGATTTGTATGAAATTTGGTATGGAGGTCGCTGGGACCCTGGATCGACACATATATAGGCTACTTTTTATCCAGAAAATATGTAGCGGGTAACACCGCGGGGCGCAGCTAGTATTGTAAACTCGAAAGTTTGTGAGTATGGATGTATGTCTGTTACTCTTTCACGCAAAAATTACTGAACGGATTTGGATTAAATTTGGTATGAAGGTAGCTGAGACCCTGGATTAACACTTAGGCAACTTTTTATACCGAAAACATGTCGCAGGTAACACCGCGCGGCGCAGCTAGTCAAGGATAAATCTATCTTATTTTTCGATAATATAATAAGTAATCAAGAGTATAATTATATTACCACAGCAGACGTTCGGAAATCTCAGTCTGTAGAGGACCGGAGCCGGTTACCGGGGTCACCACTTTCACGACACATCCGCGACCATTTCAATATTCGCTTGTACATAATAAATACACGATTATATACGTCTCTTCTTCTATTGATTTCTAATCTGATAAATGTATGCTCTCTCTAACTACATTTGCAAAGTGTAACGACATAACGTATAACGTACTCATCCATCACAATCAGCATCATCATCATCATTTTTAGGGTTCCGTACCCAAAGGGTAAAAACGGGACCCTATTACTGAGACTTTGCTGTCCGTCCGTCCGTCCGTCCGTCTGTCACCAGGCTGTATCTCAAGAACGGTGATAGCTAGACAGTTGAAATTTTCACAGATGATGTATTTCTGTTGCCACTAGAACAACAAATACTAAAAACAGAATAAAATAAACAAAATAGGGCGCTCCCATACAACAAACTTTATTTTTTTGCCGTTTTATATAGATGATGGTACGGAACCCTTCGTGCGCGAGTCCGACTCGCACTTGGCCGGTTTTTTTTTGACATCTTTATAACTAAACATAATTTTTTTTTTGTAATTATATTATGCTTTTTGTTTCAACTTTTATGTTTGTGAGATTGTGATGTAATTGACTAGACCGTTTCCTTATCTCAATAAATACAATTCAATTCAATTTAATCATCTTCATCATCTCCCGGCTGTTTTTTATGTCTTCTATCGTGTTTTTCTATTCTTGGCTGCCTGAAAGAGATCGCTCTTAGCGATAAGGCCGCCACTTGTGGCATTAGCTCATAAGATTCTTTTGTTCTCTGTACTTTTTTTCTATTTATAGTGTGCAAAATTAGGAGTTCCTATCTAATCAGTCCTGTTTTTATAAACTGTCCCACTGCTGGGCACGGGACATTTCTCTCACAATGAGAAAAGTCCCGCCTCGTTAGTACGCCGTGCTTGGTGGTAGATCTCCATAGTAGGATGTCTACGTCTACGTAAGTATGATCGCAGTACCAGATATTCTGCCCCCAAGTAATCCTATGTTAGCATTACTGTGTTTCTGTCTAAACTTCTATAGGATACCTTCAACTAGCGAAATTACAGGTCCATTAGAAGACTCATCATCGGATATCTCACCGATGCCATGGTCTATGTGTACTCCATTTTCTGGGTAACGCTGCAATAGTCAAGGGCAGGCTATCTCTTACCATCAGGAGAGCTTAAGTTCTCGTTACTTTAGAATTAAAGAAAAAATAAGTATGTGATACAACAACGGGTCATACCAATTACAAAATCCTGATGTTAGCATTTAAGCGATGTTTTATCAGCTGGCCATGACTATTTCAACTAATGACTCCGACGAGGGTTACCAACTTGAACTTGTTATATTTTTTTATATTTTTAAATCTGATTATTTCCAAAAAAATACGAACATTTCAGTTTCAAAAAGATTCTGTCACTAACTCATCATCATCATCATCATTTCAGCCGTAGGACGTCCACTGCTGGACATAGGCCTCCCCCATTGCCTTCCACAAAGACCGGTCACTAACTAAATAATATAAAATGGTACCTATTGAATTTTTCGTGTCTGTGTTTTTCTCCTAAATCTCGCAATTTAGCACGATATCATGCAGATAAAATTCAGTAATTCAGCCGGTCAATAGTAATAAAGAATGAGTTTTTTATTTCATTCGCATATTTTTTGATCCCTTCAAAATCTGGCCAAATTATGAAGCCAGACAATTATCGGTTAGAAGGCTTAAAATCTGAACAAATCACTATCCAGACAAATCGGGACGGTTGGTGACCCTATCTTTAACCTTCCAGTGTTTGCAAAATTCATGAGTTCGATTGGTCAATTGGAGATATGAAAATACATAAATGAATTATACTTGGTACGAGTTAAACATTGCCAATATTATACAATTAAATATCAAACATAGGTGTTGGTAATTAATCGGTAAGTATTTATTTGTTTCTCGTAGTTACTTTGTTGTGAATCTCGGTGTCTCTACTACCGATGTACATACATAAGACAGCTGGTAGTAGTGGTTGGAAATAAAAAGTCGAAGATCGGGCTAACTGCATGTGAGATCGTGGAAGACGCGCATCATATGCTGATGGAATGTGTCCGGAACGAGGCGCAAAGGCGTCTAAAAAGGCGAAATGCGATGATCTATTTAGTTATTGTGTTAATAGTATTGTTTATGATGTTTCGTAGCGATGATAGCTCAGTAGTTAGCGCGGTAAGTTCGCATGCCGAAGGGCGTGGGTTCAAACCCCAACATTGAGCTTGAGCTGCCGGTGAAGGAAAACATCGTGAGGAAACCATAGCATGGTGGTAGGCTACTTTCTAGTACTCGGCTGGCTAGCTACCACCTTCAAGTTGAAAATCTGCCTCCAAGCATCTAACGGTGTGTTCCGACAGCCTCACTTGAGAGCCAGTTCCATTCCAGTCTAGGTGTGCTTTACCACCTTCGACCACACCGTCACTTAACATCAGGTGAGCTGTGGTCAACCCCTAGCCTGTCAGTCATTAAAAAAAAAGGGGGTGTTGTAACAGCATTTTGGCTTCACCAGCTTCAGAGGAAACCAAAATGCTGTTAAAAGTATTTAAAAGTTGCGTATATGTATATGTTAAAAAATATTATTGTAGTTTAGCATGTTACGGGGGTGACATAGCCACTGCGTGACTCAACCCCCTTTAAATTAAATAAAGATTAAAAATAAACTACAATATGCTGACGATAATACTAATGACGGTAATTAATTGTGTCATTTTACAAATAAATAGGTACCATAGATGCTTTTGCGAAGCAAAATATAGTAAGAAAATCTTTATATGCCCCGAAAAGATTCAATGGATAATGCGAATCCGCCAACCAGTGTGGTAGAATATGACCCGATGACCTTATCAAGGATGTTGGCTCAATGGGCTCATATCAAAAACGGATGCCATAACAGAACAAGTTTGATTTATAGAGAGAGTTAGTGGGATCAACGCGGATAATTTTTTAGGTATTTATTCATTTTACATCTGTATACCATAAAATGATGTAATTAAATTTGACTATTTGCCTTTCTGTTTAGAATGTCAATAAAATGTCAAGTGGTAGATAAATTAGTAGTTTAGTTTAATTCGCTTAAAATATACTCGAAGAGCAAATAAGTATAATAGAGGCATAAATACAATAAAATCTGGAAAATAAACATGACAGTCACAAACACTTTGACTCCTGAAAAAGTAATCCCCGCTAGGTTTCAGCGTTAAAAGAAAATGTTAGGAAAAGTTTTTTACCTGTTGCAGAATATATCGGCAACCCTCGCACCCTTCCTCCCAATTTTCACTAGCACATCCACTTTTAAAAATCACAAAGTCACAGTTTGTCCATTATTTCCCTGCACTTTCAATTGTTTTTATTATCGGAGACTGTTCGTGTATCGCGGAGGTGGGGCGTAGACACGTGCTCTCTACGTGAAAGTCGAGTATCTACTGGCAACAGTGGCAACTAGCGAGGCTGCGACGCAAGTGGCGGTGGTAATAACAGGTGCTAGGGAGTGCCGCAGCCGGTTTGAAGGGACTGGGATGGTCAGGTGAAATCTTCCTTCCTTCCGCGTCTTCTAGACTTAGCGTTTGCGAAAATCTAGCGTGATTAGATATAAGTACCTACATAGATATAAATAATAAAGAGAAGTTTTATTAAACAAAATAAAAAATACCTTAAATTATACTACCTATTTACAAAATGTATACAAAAAACTTAGTCTAAAAAACCGTCAGAGGAGGGATATGTGGCCAGAATGCTGGCAACATTGCCACGCTGGATGGCAATGCTTAGCTTTTGACCAAAGTAATAATAAATAAATATCGTAGGACATTACACACAGCGCCGTCTGACCCCAAACTATGCAAAGCTTGTGCTATGGAAGTCAGATAACTGATAGAATACTTAAATACTTTTTTTTTTGTAGATACATACAGTACATGCAACAAACATCGATGTTAGTCGTACAAATGTTAGTCTAGAGTAGGAATCGAACCCACGCCCTTCAGCTCTCGAAGCAGACATACTACCAATGAACCAACAGGGCTGTCAATTGAAGCGCTAGCTTGAGAAGGGCTGAACCGATTTAGCTGATTCGTTTACTAAATATTCGATGATGATACTTCGAATACCTACTAACTATCCTACTAATATTATAAATGCGAAATTTTGTGAGTATGGATCTATGTTTGTTACTCTGTCACGCAAAAACTACTGAACGGATTTGGATGAAATTGGGTACGGCGGTAGCTGGGACCCTGTATTAACACATATTTTTATCCCGAAAACATGTAGCGGGTAATATTCATAATGATGCGAGGGCGAAGTCCGAGCGCTACCGCACTGGGTACCGAGTATAGCTAATTGATTAACAAATATGTATTGTATATTCTAATATTGTTATCTCTTGAATTAAAAGAAAAAGTACCTAAGTAAAACTTTCCAAGTTTAAAGTTAAAAGATAAAGTAAGATAGAAATTAGATTAATATCCAAAATAATATAGAAAAAAAAAATAAAAAAAAATACAGGGCTGTTGAGACTAACCATCTAGTCTCAAAGTAATGAGGGCTAAGCCAGCGATGTCTTGGACTCGTTTTCTACTCAAAGTTCTGTGTATCGCTAGAATGGTCATGGACAGGCTTAATCTCTTGCCATCAGGAGAGCGTCTCGTTTGCCTTATTACTTTTACATAAAAAAACAAGTAAACTTAAAAAAATATTTGTAAGTATTAGATAAGCAAATACTTAATCATTACTTTTAATTTCATGTTTAGTCAAACACATTTAAAAGTTACTTATAGTTTTCGTTTTGTGTAATTCGTAAATAGATTCATGTAGGTACCTACCTACCTAATTTATGGTAAGTATAGCCATAGGGTAGATATAGCTTTAAAAAAGTGCCGTCTTACTACGAATGTAGTAACTTGTACTAATTTTATTTACTTGTGATATTTGAAATATAGGTATACTACGGTTGAAATGCGTGAAATACCTAAGTAGGTACTTGATATTTCAATATTAGGTACCTATTTCAAGCCCGTGATGGATTTATTTTTATTAGATACCTATTTACAAGACTTTTTATACCCACACAATTTTAGCAATAAATCTTATTTTATAGGACTTGCCTAGGTGGTGACGAAAATTATTACCCTAGACGACATTGGAGCGCGGTGGACGACATTCACTTCCGAGCAAGTTTCCGAGTTGTCCACCTTCTGTTAGTTGCTTCCGAAAAGGTAGGGGGTTTTGCTTTGAAAATACATGTAGGATTAATTTTTGTAACATTTTAACTAGATTCGAATATAGGTATTGTTTTTTTTTTGTATAACTTTTTAATACAATGCCATCGTTTAGTAAATATAGGTAGATTAACTTATACTGGACTTTACTACAACCTTCAATAGTGTTTTGAAAAAACACATAAAATCATGTTTTATTACATCAAAATAAAACACTTTTCCACTCTTACACACAACTCATTTATTTATTTAAAAATAATTTTCTCATCAGTAATTTATGAAAAAAACTTTGAAAAAAATATGTTTTTTAAATAAAAAATAATAAAGACAATAAAAGGGACGCGCGGACGCCAAAAACGAATTCTTAATATTCTCGTCTCATCATCATTCATCATCAGCTCACTAAACTTTTTCAACTTGAAAAAACAAGATGTTGGTTCTTTTTTTATTTGAAAAAAAAAGTGTCGATTTGGAAATTTCTTCATGGAATTTGAAATCCCGCAGAAAGGTTGAGTTGTTGCATTGTATTATTTTCAGGCATTTCTTCAAATATTTAAAAAAGTAGGGTTTTTGTCATGTCTTTGTGCCGAAGTATGTTTGCAAGTACGGGAAAGTGATTATAAGTAGTACTTATAGTAAAATATAATTTTCAGAGTTGCTTCCAAAACTCTGTCGAAGCTTGCTGTCACCAATCACCAGGTAAATTACTTTACTAAGGCGTGACGGAACTCGACTATGACTTACTTTGTGATATAGCCTACTACTTTACTTTTTATACAGTATTTGAAAACATCGAAACATTTGATGCTGAAAAATACAAAAAGTGCGACGCTAAAAATAAAGAAAAAAAAACCAATCTTCAAAACGCCATCTATACACATAGAACCGAATTGAGGGGGCATTTCAAGTCATCTTCATTTTAGTACTACCAATAACAGATAGATGACGCTATAATAACCGCTACACCTTTATAACCTGACTAACATTTATTACACCATAACCTAGGGTTAAAAAAATGCCACAAATTCATTCTAGTTGACCCTTGAGAATTTTGTATAAAAGTAAAAATCAATATCGCTGAAAATTAGATGGTTTATTTACTTACTATATACTTTGTCTTACCAATAAATACAAAAGATTACAGTATACACTCTTAACTTAGTAATAAATCTAAAATTAAATCAATGTAACATTATAACTGAGGTTTGATATCCTTATTCAGTATTAGCAAGGGGTTCTGCATATCTAATTGACACTGTGCTATATCACTGAGAGCTCCTTGGATCTTTTCCAGAAGAATTTCTCCTTGACGTACAACCTGTAAAAGAGCAGAACAATATAATTAATACAAATACAATAAATATATTCCTGGTCTTATCCCATGAGGTGGAGTCATCAGCAACAGCAGTTTAATTTTTCCACTTCACTTTATTCTTGTTTTCTTTTCTCCGATTACCCTCACATGCATACAATCTTTCATACAGTTAATACAGCAAAGCAAAACCACTACATTTGATGCTAAACAAGTTCAAAAATGTTTTATTCATATCAACAATGACCCGTGAGTTGCATTCCGCTAAACTCCTTCCGTAACTCTAACATGTATATTGAACAATAAAAAAATGCACAATGCCCTCAAAGCATCAGCCCAGGACTTATTGAACACCCACTCTAGCATCATTTGTTTTGTCACTCATCTCTCACTGTCTTGCTAGCCCACTTACAGCGTACTTGTAACTTGGTTCTTGCATGTCCTAAGTTCCACATCAACTCTTGAAACTATCCAATTTACCAAAATTTTCAACTGTAATTGACTAAAACAATATTTGTAGTAACAAAATCAAAACTTCAGAATCACTACTCTTGTTAAAATACATTTGCTTCCCTTTGTGGGAGAAAAAGATTACAATCCTACAAAAATAATTCATGAGAACTATTACTTACCCAGCTTACCAGTTAGCAAGTACACATAAATACACAAGGTGAGATAAATATAAAACAATGATTGAAATTCTTACTTCTTCTAACTGTTCAGCAGCTTCTTTGTTCTCAGCCTCGAGCCTTCTCAAACTCTGAACTTGTAGCTCCGTTGAGCTCTCTTCGCTTGGTAGCGATTCAATCAGAGTATCTATATCCTTAGCACATCTAGATATCAACGCAGCAAACAACACGGCATAATCCTCTTGATTTTGTTGTTGTTGAGGTGTTTGCGAACCGCTCCGGTCGAAACCAGGGAATTTGCTAGGTGTAGAAAACTGTTGCAATATTCCTATGCTGTTGCAGAAATGTTCAGCTTGCTGCAATTATAAAAAAGACTGTTTGAATATGCCAGTACTTTTAATTTTTAACTGAGAAATAATCCAAAACAAATTACTGATAAATGTAGAAGTAGTCAATGTTATTTACCTGGTTTATCGTGTCTTGAAGTTGAGTAAGCCGGTCAGCCATTGCTATTCTTTAGATGTAAAGATTTATAATTCAGTTCTATTGTTTCAAATAAGTCGATACTGAGAGTTATTTGGATTTAGTTTGAAATTTTTAATTCTTTTCTGTTTCGGTTTATATACCTACTTCAAACGATAATTCATTTCACTTCACCGTTTCACGTCTGTTTGACATTCCATAATTTTTCTTTTTTTCTTTGGTTTTGGCGTCGTATTAGCCAGTGTCAAGTGTTTTATATTTTCAAGTTTCAAAAATTAAATAAGTTGCCTCGAAGCTATAGTTAAAATCAAAGTTCAGTCTTGGTCAAGCATAGTCCGTGTCAGTCAACTCCAGTCATGCTTTAGTAAAGTAGTGGCGACTTTACTATAAAGCGTCAATGGAGTTTTGGAAACAACACAAAAAGTCATGTTTTACCCCTATATATCATTTTCCTACGCTGTATTTACTATTCATTTACTATGAACTATAAATTATGAATTAAAGTTTTAATTATTAATAAATAAACTTCGGAAGCGATTTCGTAAAACAGCGCCATCTAGCCCCAGACTAAACAGTCAAGTGATGCCAAGTGGTGATAATGTAATAATCGAAAAAATAGACAAAAATTAAATTGCTTGCAATATTTTTATTTCTGAAAGCTTGTCGTGTACTTACATGATTTTATTTTATAATAAAAACCAACTATTACTTTAGCAAAGAAGACTATCGCATGTTCATGAATTAAGGATTTTGCCAAATGTTTACATTTCTTTTTATCTAATAACTATAAAAATAAATTTAGGTTTACGCGGAAAGAAAACAATAAATAGGTAACCCTACACACATTATAAAGAACATTTGCTAGGAAAAATGAACACTTGATAAAATTTATAGAACAGTTGATTTTCTACTACGATTTTAGGGTCTTTCCCATAGAAAAAGTAATTCACAATGATCTCCTTTCAGCTTAGTTGTCGTTCTGTTTAACCTTGTAAAATAATAATTTTAATAATCATTCAGAGTCAATCATCCTGGTACATAATATATATCTGTATATTATTTATTATAATAATCATGGTAGCTAAAAGACAATTTGCAAGGTACTAAGACTTAACGTGTTAGTAAATAATGAAAAAAAATGGTTATTCTTATAGTGGCATACATTTTGGCTTATTTAAAAAAAAACAAAGCTATGATACTATCATCCGTATAAGCATTTTAATAATAAAACTTTTATCATTGTGGAGATAACTTTTTCAATGAGAAATGATTATTGAAATAACTATCTAACGTGTGCCTAAAATTTTACATAATTTTAAACGTATTTGCCGTGATATGCTAGATACTTACTTAACATAACTAATGAAGGCATTAATATGAAAACAATAACTATTCATTTAGAAAGAAACAATTTTTCAATGACATAAGAGTATTCAGTCAAAATAACAAACATTTCAATGGTTAGATTACCTAGTAAAAATGCCAGGATGATAACTTAATTGAAATGGACTTACTTAACAGTCTTTAAAGAGAAATATAAACCTTAATATATTAATTATTGTGTCGGTTTCATCCTATAACAATTTTAATTTAAAGCATTTTAATTGCAAGAAAAAATAACATGTCTCTTCAATTATGTTTATACAATTTTTTGATGCTTAAGTTATTTTATTAGTATAGTAGTAATAATACGTTCTTATTTTAAAAAAAGAGTAACATTAATTTAAAATAAAAGTAAAGTAAATTTTTTTCAATCAAGTTAAGTTTCAGGTTAAATAACAAATAAGTACTATAAATTTAGAAAAACATGGGGGTTTTATGGTACACAAGCTCACAGATCATTTGATATTAAGTGACGGCGTGATCGAAGATGGTAAAGCACACCTGGCCTAGAATGGGACTGACTCTCAAGTGAGGCTGCCGGAACACATCGTTAAGTGATTAGTGGCAGATTTTCAACTTGAGGGTGGTAGTTCACCAACCGAGCACCAGAAAGTAAAGATCGCCATGCTATGGTTTCTTTACGATATTTTCCATCACCGGCAGCTCAAGCTCGTTGTTGGGGGTCGAACCCACGCTTTTCGGCATATAAACCGACCACGCTAACCACTGAGCTATCGTCGCTATAAAAATTTGTAAGTAATAGGTAGGTAATAACAAAAGAAATATAAAACTAATAAGGTACTTTGGTGTAGTAACACTAAGACGTGATTGCAATAAAAAATATCTATTATCGTGCTAACACACCAAGCTTACTTCTTAATTGTGAATCTGCTGGTAAAGCCAATGCCCATTTGCGCAAACCAACAAGCATAACTGAGCTTAAAACTAATATTGCACCAAGTACTGAATATTTACTTGGAATCTCATTAAAAAACATTACTTGCCATAAAAAGGCAAACACAATATCAGCAGATCTGGCAATAGCCACTGGTCCAGCTTGCTCCATTTGAAGAGACATGGTCAGCAAAATTTGACCAAGATAACTAAATAAAGCCAAACAAACAACTAAAAACCTTTCTGTGCCACAATTAGGCATACACAGTACGCCTAACATAACCGAGTACATCAATGTCTGTAATATAGCAATAGCACCAAAGTTTGTCATAATTACAGAGAAGTGCAAGCCTTTGAGAACACGTAACAAAACATACGCATTAGCTCCAAATATTGTAGAAACGAATGCTGCAACAGCGCCTTTCAAGCTGTTGTAGTTTTGATTATGTTCTATAACAGTTTCATCGCCAAACAAAAAAGGTGGATGAGTAATTAAAATTACTCCAATAAGAGTTAAAATAATAGAAATAGTATTCCAAATCCCACAAGGCTCTTTTAGAAACACACGAGCAAATAATGCAACAAAAACGGGCACAGAAAATACTATGACTGACGCATCTGCCAAAGGCATATTTCGAAAGGCATAAAAGCTTAGCATTAGTCCTACTGTTCCTACAATGGATCGTAAAATTAATAATAGCCGTTTTCCTTGGGGGAACACTGTCTGTTCTGTATAGATGACTATTGGTACAGTTGGGAGGAAAACTCCTATAAAACGAAACATGGCCAGTTGCATTGGGTCAATGTTTACGAGACTTTTCACGATTACTGAACATAAAGAGAAAAATAATGACGATAATGTAGCTAGTATCAGGCCTAAGTACGGACATCGTTTTATGAGTGGCCTTTTGTTTTCAAGTAGATTTGGCAAGGTTTCATCTCCACTGCCTGCAGACAGGTCCACTAGATGTTGTAGTTCTAAATGTTCAGGCATCGCTCTGCATAAAATCTCCTGAAACCGCACCCTATATTCAATATTTAATGTAAAAAAATAAATACAAAACACTACAAAAATATTAAGCGTACCTTAACTATATGGATTATTAGAAAACTGACGCAGTGAGTATTCCTATGTTCTTATATCAAATTTTTTGACTTCATGTTTTTCAATACTCATAATATATTTGACGTAATAATACAGTAAATGTACACATCGTAATGGAATTAACAATGAATTATCTGACATTTCAATATCATTGTCTTTCAGACTCGTTTCAGGTCTTCACTTCGGCCTGAAAATGCTGCGCGCGCAGATGCAAGTGGTACAGACTATTACATCACAGCGTAGTAAAATAATCTATTTATAGTCATGTCATTCACAGATATCACAGAGTAAAAATGAGAAATTAAGAATTTCAGAAGCTAGAGTTATCGATTGTGAAAGCTCTATTTAACATCTCATAATCTACTTAGTTATCTGTTGGTATTATATAATATCTACTTAATTTCAAACTCTCGCTCATCTACAAGTTTATAAGCTTGGCGTGTACAAAGCCGATAGGTGGTCCTTGTACTCACCATTTTAAATACCTTTTAAAATTGACACACCTTTATGAATGAAACAGATGATTTTTTTTCGCGATTGGTTCTGTAATAAAACTAGTTCATAATCATAAGTTCAATGATCCCTATTTGCTAAGCCCACGCATGACTGAAAAATTGTAATATGTTAATTTGTATCAAATTCAAATTACAAGTGGGATTTGAAAAAAAAAATGTTTTGAGTTATATCACTTTAGTCTGATATGAGCGACATTTTGTTAACTAGTTAAGTACGCAAATTGAAGGGAAACAACTCATCTACCTTAGATTAAATCATCTACGTATACATATGTCAACAAGTTCATAAATATTCTTCTTTAGACTAGACCTTTTCCCTTAAATCTAAAAACGAGGTGTCTATTGATTGATAGCTCGTATGTACCTATGATAGGTAGGTTTTAGTATGTTATAAGACGAAGATTTTTTTGTTAGTTTTGTTAGAAATGCGAAAAAGCCATTCAAGTATTACGTAGGTAGATTTTAGATTATTAACCTCCCCCCCTAGTCAGCAAAAGTAAGCAGTTCTTACTCCCCACCTCTATGCTTACATATACGTCGGTTTAATTTTCACATAAAATACAACGATCTCTTCTAGGCAGCTCTAAATATCGAGAAGATTATGTAGATAACGTGGTGTCCTAATAATAAGGAAAATAAACGATCGATGATTTATATTACATTATTAGTTACCGCCATTCCGATGTTTTCAAAAATAAGGCAAGCAATGACCCTCACCCCCCTTTGGTGCTTATGTAATACTTGAACGGGTCCTATCTAAAATCTGCTTACGTATGTAATACTTAAATGGTCCAAAAGCATGTTGCCGAATAGTTTTTAGGGTTCCGTTCCCAAACGGCAGAACGCGACTCTATCACTAAGACTCCGCTGTCCGTCAGTCACCAGGCCGTATCTCGTGAACCGTTATTGTTACAGTTGAAATTTTCACAGATGATGTATTTCTGTTGCCGCTATAACAACAAATACTAAAAAATAATAAAATAAATATTTAAGGGTGCTCCCATACAACAAACGTGTTTTGCCGTTTTATAGATAATGGTACGGAACCTTTCGTGCGCGAGTCCGAGTCGCACTTGGACAATTTGTTTTAAATTTAGTTTTTGTTTTTGAATTATTATTTTAAAGAAATGTAAGAATCATAATTCACTTAATCTCTAGAAAAGACTTGTTGATTATTTTGTTAAAATATAGGTAATATTATGGTAACACTTTAAAACGTTTTAAAATTTATGACACAAATACTACATAATTATAATATTGAATGTACTTAGTAAAAATATAATTGTATTTTTGGTGGGATATAAATAAACAATGCTCATTTTGTAAACAAAATATTTTATTCTTTTACAAATTTTTGGCTCTAATCTGTAAGTCACAAAACACAATAATAGTTTAATCACATGTCTTTATATTAACTCCTTTTTATTTAACTCTTTAAATACATGCAGTGTTGCCTATAGGATAAAGGTACTAGGTACCTGTTGTTTATATTATCGCATGAAATTTACTCATACAATACTGATTAACATTCACTTTGGAAGTTTCTTAATATAATTGTAAGGAAAACTTGACACCCAGTGTCATTAAAACAAAACAGAAGTAGTATTTACTTTTGAATTATGACTAATATATAAGACATTCTGTCTGTCTTCTGTCTTATATCGGAAGTAAATGTAGCATAAGTTCAGTCTCCTACTTACCTACAGTATGTATAGTGAGCAGCTAAATTGACTCGAATAATTTTAAATATTATTTTCAAAATAATATGTAATTATTACAAAGCATTTTCTAACTATACTAGTCATAGTAGGGTTCTTAATTAATTAAAATTATCTAAATCAACGAAAACATCAACTAACATTATAAATCACTTTTGAAGTAGGCACTTGCCCATTTTGGTTAACAATCAATAATTTATTGTTCACCAAAATGGTATGTACTTACCAATTATTAGCAACTACATACCTAAATTCAGCACAGCTGATCTTTAAAGATATTGAAGATACATAGTAGTAATACTATTATTTAGGTAAGTACTTCAACTCCAAGTTTCAATAGTTTTTTGAATTTCAATTTTCATTTGAAGGTAGTTTTACAACACTCATGCGCGTCCTGAATACTCATCCAGAAACTCAGAAGAATGGCAGCGTGGGCACTCGGAAATGTCCAGAAGGAATGTCACCTGAAAAATATCAGTTAAGGCTTCTATAATTGTGAAAAAATACAATGAACACAAGGTTCCTCTAGCTATGACTATATTGCTTGTAATTACCCGCGGATGCTGCTCGCACTGTAACCTAATTCTCCCGCTGCAATAATAGCCGCATGAACGACAGAATACTATGGTCTTTACTCGGAGACATGAACACTTCTTGGACTTTGTATATGTGTTTTTGATGTCAGGAACTCCGCGCCCAACACGATTGGGAATCTTCAATATTTTGCCGGTCGCAGCTGCAACAATCGGGGTCTCCATGGCCAGCAGTATCGGTATTTTTATTTTTCTGGTTTGAAGAGTTAGTGTAGGTACACAATAAAGAGTTTTTATGTATTTATTGGTGATTACACTGTTCTAAAAGGATAATTTAAGTAGTTAGAGTTACTTGAAATATTATACTTTTCTTCGACGGAGCGGTTGGCGGGATTTTTCATTTTTGAGTTTCTTTAAAATTGTCTCTGGCTGGTAATTTTTCTTCTTCTGGGTTTTTGGCATTGCACTTTGTGTATTTGTCAGTACTCAGTATCAAGCATTTCGAAAGTTTCCAGTGTTATAAGATAAATCTAGTAATATAAATCTAAGTTGCACTCAAAATCACACAAAGTAATCAAGGTCAATTCTAGTCATCCTCTAGTAAAGAAGTGGTGACTATACTACAAGCTTCATAGGAGTTTTGGAAACAACACGAAAAGTCATCTTTCACCACAATATATCATTTTCTCATATTAAAATGTTTATAATTCGACACTTGGTTATAAAACGCCACTACTTTAATACATTAATACTCAAAAATAAAATAACGTAATGCGGGGCACATGACTTTTCCGCATTCCCACCAAAACTCTATTGCTGGTAAACTCAGACGAATAATATAATCAGATGAATCTCGAACGAATAATCAGAATCACAGTTCAATTATCAAAAAAAGCTTTTTATAAATGAGACCGTTTGGTTACGCGCAGCTCTTGGATGCCTAATTTTGCTCTGAGTACTACTTAGTACTGAGTACTTTGGGTTGAATAGTGATATTTTGTTCTTCTAATACGAGCAAGAGAGTTGAAAAGTGTTTCCAAACCTCTTTCAAAGCATACTTGACACTGGCATAATACACAAAGTGCAATGCCAAAAATGAAGGAGAAGATATTTATTAGAGTTTGAATTTGAATGTTTATTTATTTTTTGACTTCAAAATTAAACTTAAAGTTTTGAACTCACGATATGTTACAGGACTTGCAGGAATAAAATAATTATTTTCTTTCAGCTAATTCTGGTACCTTCTAAAATAGATTGAAGTTGTGAGTATGATAAAAAGTGGCTCTGAACAGAATGTGTCTCTTTGTGAATTACCTGTAGTTGCCGAGTTAGTATTGGAACAAGTGGAAGAACGAGTACTGAAAGCAAAGGAAGAACAACGTAAGATTCTTTAGATGTATACACAATTGGGGAGAATTCTCTTTACAGTGGAGATAGGAAAGGAGTACTTAAGAAAATATTGTGGAATGTTTGAAAAAAACTTGAAATGTAATAGTTTCAGACGAAGACTTGCTGTCCCTGCACGCTGTCTTCGGTGGCGTGTTGCAAAAAGCTCTGGATATACTTGAAAAATATCCCATGATAACTACATACGTCACTGCAAATAAGTTAAGAACATTAATTGAGATCAAAGGAGAAAACGGCCGCTGCTATAGGTTGTTTCCTAAAATTAACTTCTGCCCTTGTCTTGCATTCAAACACCAAGTACTCAAAAATAAAAGTCAGGTATGTACATTTCATCGAATGTTTTTTTTTAACATAAGTAATGCGACAAACGATCTGTAAGAACGCATGTCCATAACCATTGCAGTAATACACAGAACTTTGAGTAACAAAACAAAGTTCGGGGCGTGCTTTGGCGCTCATTACTTTGAGATTTTCGATGGTTAGTTTCAACAGCCCAGTAATTTCGCTACCTGCAGTACCCTTCAAACTAGAACACAGTTTGAAGGGTACTGCAGTTGTTTACACACTACTGCTTGGTGTCAGTATATCTGGTACTGCGGTTAGTTATTTTTCCATGCAATCCTAGGCTCAGGCTAGGTGATTACTGCCTTTTGAAGCTGACCCTTGACCTGATCGTCTAGCAAGAGTTTTTATTATAATTATTTATATGGATAACAGGCTAACTGTTCGACCACAGCTCACCTGATGTTAAGTGTAAGTGTGGTCGGAGATGGTAAACATGTATAGCCTAGAATGGAATTTTGCATGTGTTTGTTTCTTCTTATAGTGTTATTTAACAGATTTTGATACATTTTCACTATCATTTAGAGATTTTTTTTCCGGAAGTTACATGTCAGTAGGGCAGAGCAGTAGTACCAAACTAATTTAGGATATGATAAATTATTTATTTTGCTGTTTTCAGTTAGTCTGCAAACATATCCTAGCAGCTAGAATTGCACAAATTCTTGGTAGAACAGAGGATCATGTGGTAACGCCAGAGCAGTACTTGATGTTGCTCAAGTCTATGTATGAGTTGGATGAACACCATGGATGAAGAAACATCGCTGTACTATTTCACTGCTTCTATGGACTCTGGGAAGACATTATGTAGTTTATTGAAGGCCATACAGTTTCAAGAGGTTTGGAATACATTATAATCTTTTACATACTAGTAAGACTAGCTTCGGTCTATACACAATGAGCACCCTAAATATTGTGTTGGCGAATTATTTTCTGAATATAATGATTAAATTAATTTGACTAACTTTCCTCTTCCTATAATGTATTATTGTAAAAAAATAATAATTTGTAATTAAAGTTGACAAAGCTCACAGGCCCAGGAGTATGTGGAGCGAATAATTTTTTTTTAATGTAATGATGGTAAGAGATAACGCCTGTTCTTGACCATGGCATCAATACACAGAACATTGTATAGTAAAACAAAGTTAAAGGCATCACTGCTTTGGAGATCATTACTTTGAGACTTTTGATGTTGATTTCAACCGCCCTGTAATTTCTATAGCTGCAATTCCCTTCAAATTGGAACAGTAAAGTTGACACACTACTGCTTGGCGGCAGAATATCTAGTACTGCGGTTAGTTATTTTCCCATGCAATCCTAGGCTCTAGCTCCTCTATCCTCAACTAAATTTGTAACTTAAGTATACAAAAATCCACCATCTTGTTTTTTTTTAAATCATTCAAGGTCACTAGGGTTATTGAAACAAATCTAACAATATCTTAAATTGTCGTAATCTATTCAGCCTTTTGGAAGATAAGAGGTAATAAGGAAATTTACATCCATATAATAATAATAAATAATAATAAATATCTGAGGACATTACACACAGCACCATCTGACCCCAAACTAAGCAAAGCTTGTACTATGGGAGTCAGATAACTGATAAAATACTTTTTTTTTTGTAAATACATACTTATAATACATACATAATACATATTATAAGTATGTATTTACCAAAAAAAAAGAATTTTATCAGTTATCTGACTCCCATAGTACAAGCTTTGCTTAGTTTGGGGTCAGATGGTGCTGTGTGTAATGTCCTCAGATATTTATTATTATTATCATCATCATCATCATCCACAGCCTTCTTTATCCCACTGCTGGGTATAGGCCTCTCTCTTTGCATGCCATCTGCCTCGGTCCTGTGCCAATCTGGTCCAGGCTATTATCTATTATTATTATATGGATGTAAATTTCCTTATTACCTCTTATGTCACAAAATGCTTGTCCTGGGTGGGAATCGAACCCACACCCCACAGCTCTTGAAGCAGACATGATACCAATGAGCCAACAGGGCTGTCTATATACAAGATACACATGTAAAACAAAAGTTCCTTGGCAAAAACAAAAATACAAACAAACACACAAAAAATCAAATCTTTCCTCTTTATAATAGCATAGATAAATATATTTTTTTAAATTTTGACAATATCTAATATGCCCGATGATTTTTACAGACAGCTGTGTTCTGTGCCTTACCGGAAGGGCTGCAGCTAACAGTGGAAGAAGGCAAATGTGTTCAGGCTTCTGCATACGTACCCTCAGACAATTTCACTGAATACCATGTTCGAGATGATGTTGATGTCATGTTTAAAGTGAGCTTTCTTTGTTATTAAAGTTATCTTTCCCAACTAAGCAATAAGCATTCTGTTTTTAGAATAATACTAGCTGCGCCCCGCGGTGTTACCCGCAACATGTTTTCGGGATAAAAAGTAGCCTTTGTGTTAATCCAGGGTCTCGGCTACGTCCATACCAAATTTCAACCAAATCCGTTCAGTAGTTTTTGAGTGAAGAGAAACGAACATCCATCCATACATCCAAACTTTCACATTTATAATATTAGTGGGATGTGAATGTTTGGATGGATGGATGTTTGTTACTCTTTCACGCAAAAACTACTGAATGGATTTGGATGAAATTTGGTATGGGGGTAGCTGAGACCCTGGATTACATCATAGTTTATCCCGAAAACATGTAGCGGGTAACACCACGGGGCGCAGATAATTTATAATACAGTGAAACTTAGTTAAGTGGTACCTGGATAAGTGAGAAACCTCTATAACAGGAACTGAGAAACGTGCTAAGAGGCTCATAAGCAACGATTCGCTCGTTCAGAAAAGGCTCCAAAGCCTTGAACATCGACGGAAAGTTGCATGTCTGTCGGTTTTCTACCGGATACATTATGGAGAGTGCGCTTCAGATCTGCATGACCTAATTCCACCTTGCCCATTCTACTATCGGACAGCCAGGAGCTTTAAAAAGCGTCACCGCTTCATGGTTGATGTTCCAAAAGCTCGAACTAAGCGGTTTGATTCCACCTTTTTCATGCGTACCGCTAGACATTGGAATCAGCTGCCCGAGTGGGTGTTCCCCAATGAATATAGTCTGGGTACCTTCAAGTCGCGAGTGAATCGGTTTCTTCTAGGCAAGCGTGCTCCACCGTAGACCGCATCATCGCTTAACATCAGGCGGGATGGCGGTCAAACGCAAGCCTATCTACTATAAAAAAAAAAAAAAAAACTGATGCTGAGGTCCCACCACTTTGGCACTGAATTACTTCTGTTCACTAACAGCACTGGACGAAGCAAACCTCTATATCTGGGATTAGTTTTTTCGATTTTCTCGTCATAGTTACCTCTATAACTGTCGTTTTATTGTTTACTTAACTGAAATAACCTGTATTCTGACCTCTATTATTGGAACCCTCTGTAAATGAGACAGATATTTATTTATATCTGAGACACTAGATTAGTGGAATACCTCTATAAGTGAGACAAATTTGCAGTTCCCCTGAGGTCTCATTTAACCAGGTTTTACTGTATTGGTAGAATAAAACATTTGAAAAAAAATCTCTGGTTTAGACTCTATATCTTGTCTTGCCTTTCATAATTTACATTTTTTTTATTTTTATGGTTGATCGGTTAGGTCTTTGACCATAGCTCACCTGATGTTAAGTGAAGGTGTGGTCGAAAATGGTAAAGCACACCTAGCCTGGAATGGAACTGGCTCTCAAGTGAAGCTGCCGAAACACACTGTTAGATGCTTGGCGGCATATTTTCAACTTGAGGGTGGTAGCTAGCCAGCCGAGTACTATAAAGTACCCTACCACCATGATGTGGTTTCCTCACGATGTTTTCCTTCACCGGCAGCTCAAGCTCATTGTTGGGGTTTGAACCCACGCCCTTCGGCATGCGAACCTACCGCGCTAACCACTGAGCTATCATCGCTACAATATATTTTTTATTTTTTGAATAATTATGTTTGCAGATCAGTATTGCAGTTCTTTCAGAATGTCTCAACATATTTGGCTCAGCGGAAGATTCTAGTCTAAAGATGTATTACAGAAGTGAAGGGTCACCTTTAATATTAGTGTAAGTAAAACTAAAATTTTAATAATAAATAAAATATCGTAGGGCAATACACACAGCGCCATCTGACCCCAAACTAAGCAATGCTTGTACTATGGAAGTCAGAATACTTAAATATATATTTTTTAGTAAATGTATATCTACTTATAATAAACACAGTACACCCAGACACAGAACAAACATTTGTTTTAAGTAAAAATAATGAATAAATATCGTAGGACTATGCACACAGCGCCATCTGACCCCAAACTAAGCAGAGCTTGTGTGATGGAAGTCAGATAACTGATAGAATACATAAATACTTTTTTTTTGTAAATACATACAGAACACTCAGACACAGAACAAACATTTGTTTATTCACAAAATGTTTGCCCTGAGTGGGAATCGAACCCCCGCCCTACAGCTCTCAAGGCAGATATACTACCAATGAGCCAACGGGGCTGTCATGTAATTATTTAATAAATAATAAAAATAATAATTAGTAAGCAATAAAAATTTTATTTAGTAAACAAAATAAAAAATACCTTAAATTATACTATTCACAAAATGTATACAAAAAACGTAGTCTAAAAAACCGTCAGAGTAAGTAATTAATTAATTACGTTTTACAATATATAATATTTCATGTCCTAGGTTACAACCGCTATCGGTCCACAATGTGATGACCCACTGCGAGATATCTACACAGACGGCGGACTCCGTGCTGGAACTCCGGGATAAGGACGCAGGGGAAGTCGCCAAGCTGGTCCTCAAAGCCCCGGCTTTCCTTGGCCTGCTCGCTGACATTGAGCGCTCGTGTGACATGATGGAGCTGAACCTGTCACCGGAACACCCCAACGTCAGCATAGTGACATACGGAATGCAGGTTCTTCTTTGCTTTTCGCGTCGCATTTTGAGCATTTGCCAGTGTCAAGTGTTTTGATATTTTCAAGCTACATAAAATTAAAAAGTAGCCAAAGTCCAGTCTTGGTCAAGTCCAGTCCGTGTCAGTCAAGTCCAGTCATGCTTTAATAAAGTAGTGGCGACATTACTATAAGCTTCGATGGAATTTGTGTGACTAACGTCGATGTATGTTCTGTGTCTGGGTGTACTGTATGTATTTAAAAAAAAAACGTATTTAAGTATTCTATCAGTTATCTGGTTCCCATAGTACAAGCTTTGCTTAGTTTGGGGCTAGATGGTTAAATGTTCTTCAATATTTGTTTATTTAATTTTGGTAGCGACGCGAAAAGTCATGTTTCACCGCATTGTATAATTTTCCTACACTCGCGCTTGTAATTGGGCATTTTATGAATAAAACACCACCAATTTTGTGCATAAACACTCGAAAAACACTAGGGCGACACAACTCTTTCCGCGTTTCCACCAAAACTCCCGAATGCAGGTTTGAAGCCCATACTCTCCATAAGACAAAAGCAGTTTAGGGGCTTTAGATGGCGTTGTGTAAAGTGTTCTAGGATATTTATTTATTATTTTATTTTTAGGACAGATCTTGTATCGACATGCCCAAATCGTCAGACATGGTGCAAAGCTTCAAATGCGAAAAAGCGGTCACGCTAAAGTACCAAATGCCCCACATCAGACTCATTATGAAGCCACTGGCTATATCCACTAAGGTATGGGGTTTCAAAGAGTTGAAAATATATTTTACTGTTTTAAACTTGTGTTCAAATATAACTCGCTCATAAAACTGGCCTCCTTTCTGTTAATATATACTAATACTTTGTAGCGATGATTCAGTGGTTAACGCGGTCGGTTCACACGCCTAAGGGCGTGGGTATCAGGTTGATTATACCGTAGTTACAAGTAATAGGATAATAGGTTTCGTCGACAAAATTTAAAGAAAAAGTATTTGTTTCGGCAAACGTAGCATAGGACGCCCTGAGACTCGTTGAAGTGACGATATACGTAAGGCAGTAGGTAGTAACTTGAAGCATAAAGCCGAAAATCGAGCTAGGTGTCGTGCATTAAGAGATCCCAATGTCCAGCTGTGGGCTAACGATGATGATTTGTTTCCGCGGCCTCCAATTTATTTAGGTATCGCTTTTTTTTTCCTTTTTTATGTAAAAGTAATGAGACAAACGAGACGCTTTCCTGATGGTAAGAGAGAACGCCTGTCCATGACCATTGCAGCGATACACAGAACTTTGAAAAGCTCAACAAAGTCCCGGGTATCGCTGCTTTGGCGCTCATTACTTTGAGACTTTCGATGGTTAGTCTCAACAGGCCTGTAATTTCGCTAGCTGGAGTTCTGTTCGAACCGCAACACAGTAATGTTTACTCACTACTGCTTGGCGGCAGCATATCTGGTACTGCGGTAGTACATACCACCATAGAAAGTAGGTTAAATTCAAGTTGAATATAATCTACTTTCTCTCTTTACTTGGTGATAAATCTTAGCAGGAGGTCGTCTAGGTAGGAATCATTCAAGGTATATATTTGGTTTATTTCCGCTTAACAGTCGTTTCGGTTACAACAGTGATGAGAATTTTCTCGCTGCAATAACCACTTGCCGACACGTGCGTCGCCTCTACACGAGGCATCCTCAGGACGTGTTGACTCTTCGAGCGCTTGGCCGAGACTGAATAATCCTTTTTTTTTTTAATGACTAGTGCTGTTGGCCGCAGATGGCCTCTACAGCGTCACCGGACTGTAAGGGCCGCCTTACACGTTCAATCATGATCACGATCCGCGATCATGATTTCAAAATTTCTAGATATTATGCGATCCGGAGCATCAGTCCGTCAATCCGCTTCGTACACGATCAGTCTGGATCGCGATCATTGATCGCGGATCGCGGATCGCGGATCGCGCGCTACGTGTACGGGCTGCCTAACTGAATAATCCTCGACAGCGGCGCTTTATATATCATTCGCCGGTGCTGCCCGCGCCTAAGTCCCTAATATCTTTTTTTCAGGTTGTGCTGACATGCAGTTCAAATGGATTGTTGTTGCTGCAACTTAAGTTGGAAAAGGAAGACCAGCGCCATATGTTTTCAGAAATTTATATAGTTCCATCATTAGACGATTGAGCGGTTAGCTTGCATTGCAGTCACGGATATCTGGCCTGTTAGCTCATTTGTTACAAGCTCTGCTTCAAGAGTTTTGGGGCGTGGGTTCAATCCCCACCCAGGACTAACATTTGTGTGACAAACATAATTATGTTTGTTCTGTGTCTGGGTGTTCTGCATGATGCAAAACTTATTATAAGTCATATATATGGGAACTGAAATTCAGAAAAAGCTCGAAAATACTTCAACACACGTTCTTGGATTATTTATCATACCTACTAAATTTAATTTTTCCTAAACCTTTATTATCTGTTAGAAATATGATAACATTACAAATTTGATTACAAAATGTCAAAGTTAATTAAATTAAATTAAATAATAGTGTCAATCAATCGAATATCTTATTAAACTAAAACAACCCGCCCCTGACCGTTCCCGGCGCAAAGGTGCCCATCACACTCGCCGCATTCCCGCGCTGAATGGCAATGGCCATCCTCTGCACCAGGAACGAACCAGAGCGGGAGTCACCTGTCCTATCCCTAAGCCTGTGACCTATTTCATTTATAAACTTTTTCGCCTCGGTCCCCTAGCAATCCAGAGTCTCTGCTGCGGCAGGCACGAAAAAGTACAGCGGTTCACCTTTTTCTAGTAGCTACGACTTCCGCGGCAGCTGACGGGGAGTGGACGGTGCGACTCAGGAAAAATTTGAAAATAATTATAAATTTAATTTTATAAATAAACGAAATTTAATTATATTACACAAAGTTTAATTTCATCATCATCATCATCATCATTTCAGCCGTAGGACGTCCACTGCTGGACATAGGCCTCCCCCATTGACTTCCATAAAGACCGGTTGGAAGCGGCTCGCATCCAGCGCTCGAAATTTAATTTAATTTAATTTCACAAAATAGGATATAGTCACAATAATGAACAGAAAAACAAATTTAAGTTTCGATCCGAACTACATCCCTTATATACCTATGTACACCTTATAAATTGTACGGAACCCTCGGTGGGCGAGTCTGACTTGCACTTGTCCGTGTTTTTACTTTCATTTTTTTCATATTCCGAGTTATAGAATAACTTTTAAACTTGTTGCTTAATGTATTTTTAACGTTTTGATAAGTACAAAAAAATAAAACATTTATTTTTTTTTGCAAAATATATCGTTTATATTCCATTTTCCAAATATTACATACATCAAAGGAATGTTTAATATTAATTTACAGGTTACTGAACATTGATATAATTTGACTTGAAAATTGTCAACTAAGTTAAGCTTACAAATTCAAACTAATGTTTTAATAGCATTTTGCATACACCAACCAAAGTTAATAATTTAGTTTGTTAATTTAGCATCAATTCCAACAACAATTATTATGCTATTTTCTTACAAATATTCTTGTAAAAGTATAATTATATTTTTATGCTACTTGACCTATTCGACAAGAGAAAATAAAACATAGTTTTTAACCGACTTCAAAATGAAGAAGGCTCTCGATTTCATCTGTATTTCTTACGACGCTTGTTTCCTAGTTTATTTATTATTGTGTAGAAATATCAGATTCAGTTATATATTTGCTTCCAATAGATACAGGGTTATAAGTTTGGGGCGTACTGAAAGGGCATTTTTATGAACACAAAAAATCGCTAAAAAAAACAGCTCCATACATTTGGTCAAGGTTTGACAAACTTTTTCAATAGAACATTTTTTTTTTTAGAATTGTGTTTAAATTATTTGACCCCATTTCTGCTTAGTTATACCCCAAGCATATAACCTTGTACCTACTTTGAAAATTTCACTAACTTCCAAAAATTTTCCAATTCAGCTCTCTCAAAAAATCTCTCAGGCGTCAATATGAGTCAATTTAAGTCGGTTAAAAAATTTAAAAGATACTAAGAACCTCGCCCTTAGTATCAAAATTTGAAATGCAATCGGTTGCTTGAGAACACTTATGTATAATTGTACATGCATAAGATTGTATAAAATAATTATACAATCGTTGTATTTGAAGATATATATATATATAACAAATACAGTGACGTTGTTCAATAAGTTTCTATTACGGAAATGTTGACAGTTTTCTTCTTCTAGCTTTACATCTAAGTTATTCTATTACAGTTCGAGTTTATCTAATAGATAAAGCCGGCGTGATCAATTCGGATTTAGTTTTACTATATTATACAATAAATTTTCACCTACCTAACTACATTACAAAATATCTATCAATTGCTCTAGTATATCAATTTGCGAGAATCACGTATTTATAAATTAACGATTATTATCAAATGTATGACCAAAAGTAGTTTCCATTTATTTCCGCATGGGGCGCTGTCCTACTTACTCGCAAATAGGTATACTAGGCCCTCTGATGATAGAAGTTAACTGTTTTTGTTACGCACAAATTCGATTACGGCTATGAAAGTGCAATAGGTTTAAAGTTTACGCGATTGTTCAGATGTCCATTTTACTCTTGTTCTATAGTTTTAGCTTTCATATGGTATCTCTTTTTCGCGCGTCACATGAGAGGTTGACAAAGCATTATACTATTTAGCGTTTATTGGGCTGTTGCTGTAGCGAATTTAGGGGAGAGACGTTGAGGCCTCAAGCTAAAATGTCTCGAAAGTCAAAGCAGCGATGTCCTAGACTTTGTTTTGCGTATCGCTGCAGTGGTCATTCACCACCAGGAGAGCGTCTCGTACGTCTTATTACTTTTATATAAGCTCCCCCCTCAGCGGGGTCACGCCCCTCCGAAACCAAAATCCTAGATCCGCTACTGGGCTATTGAAAAGCATATTATTTAGCTAAGAAACTTTGTTTCTTAACAAACATTAACTACGTTTGACACACATATAACGATTACTTAAGCAAATTAAAAAAAAAAGATAAAATAAATTAGTATCTTAAAAAAGAATTTGAACTCAAATAGGTAATTGAGGGCATACTTCGTAGATGACCTTTAATTAGGTCATATACCTACATTAAATGAGTACTTAAAATTGAGCTAAAATATCAATTTAGATTCCTACAACACCTAGTAAAATTGTTCAATTATTTTTTTACTGAGAAAAAAACACAGTCGACGCTAATTTCTACTCGTTTGGTTAAAACATAATGTTGCCTAATTGAAAAATATTAGCAAAGAAAAACAAATTAGTTTTTTTTTTAAATAAACTTTAAAGTTAGACTAGCATCAACCACAAAATTAGTTCAAAATAAATTCTGGTTTTGAAAAGGAGCCAAAATAAATTGTCTTCCTGTAAACGGTGTCAGATCGCGTGTAGCAATGCAATTCAAGTCAAACCTAATGTAATATGCAATAAGCTTATTAATCGTGGTATATCCGTTATTGGTCGTGATTTTGGGCCAAGCAAGCTGTTTCCTTGAATGCCAGTGTTGCCTACAATTTTCCTGATATATGGAATTAGCTATTTTTACCCTCAGCCTCGAAGATACCCTAACAACCTTGATCCGATATTTACCTACCGTCAAATGTTAGAATTGTCCATAATATTATTTATCGTTAGATATAGGTACTAAATAATGATTTACACCGACCGTGCCGCGACGCAGCGCATTTTACGATGTGTTTAAAGAAAATTAATTCCTTTGTGGTTTTAGATGTTATTTTTGGATGGATTTTACACAGTTTGGAATCCGCGCGCATGCTGTGGCAACCGGTAGGTTCTTTGCTTCGCGGAGGGCTGCACTCTGCTGCCGTCGGGGTTGGTCGACTCTGGCTAATGTCGCATGCGCTTGTTTTGGCGGGAACGCGGAAAGCGTGTCGCCCCGTTGTATTTTTTTCCAAAAACTAGTGTTTTGTCGAGTGTTTATGCATAAAATGGTGGTGTTTTATTCATAAAGTGCCGAATCACAAGCGCGAGAGTGGGAAAATGATATAATGGGGTGAAACATGACTTTTTGTGTTGTTTCCAAAACTCCATCGAAGCTTTATAGTAAAGTCACCACTACTTTACTAAAGCATGACTAGACTTGACTGACACGGACTGTACTTGACCAAGATTGGACTTCGATCAAACTATAGCTACAAGGCAACTTATTTAACTTTTGAAACTTGAAAATATAAAACACTTAATACTGGCAAATGCTCAAAATGCGACGCCAAAACCAAAGAAAAAAATCTTTAATTTGATTATTAATTTGAGGAACTTTTATGCAATACTATGCGCGCATCCGCGCATACGCTTCTAAGTTCCAGGAGATTTTAACAATTGGGTGGACGCAGTCATCGTATGCGCTCATCCTTTGCGATACGTCGCATCGTGACCCGGTCGTTACAAATCGCATGTAAAACTGGTATACACTATAAATAATCAAATGCTGAGTTAACTACTTATTAGAGAAATTACCTAAAGTCCTTATATTAACGAATATGACAGAAATAATAAATACTTAAACATCTAAGTTACAACGGCTAAGCCTCGTTATAATTACTAATAAAATAAATAAACACACTTATTGCACAACAAAATATCTTTGGAAAATAGCTTACATTAAGTACTACCCTCAGTTTTGATATTTTTATTTATAACTAGCTATTGTTTCCGGATTCCGGAGTCTTTCGCGGTAGTTTTTAATCTGAGCTTTCGCGCTACGTTCCTGATTTTCAACATTTTGCGGTATCAAAGTCACCTACGTTTGATAGTCATCATAATAAGAGTAAATATTTTCTTGTCAATTTTTATAAATTTCGGATTAATCGTGAAAAAATCCGAATGTAGTAGGTATACACAAATGGTAGTAAGGTAAATCGGGCTATTTTCTAGTGTCATGCTGTGTTATCTAGATGGCATCACTTTCTATGCGAGTTTTAAGCCATTTTGTCTTTACCGTTGGCCGCTTCGTAGTAGTGCAGCGTCAAATTAATAGATGGCGCCTATTTTTAAGTGCCGTTTAGTTTTGAAAGTCCGTGACAAAACCAACCTGTGACGAATTGGTGATCTTATAAAAGTTAGAAGTGACATGGATTAAGGAAAAGCCAGTAACCCGCCTTACATTCAACAAAATAACCGAATTTCCTCGTCGGATTTTAAACTGGGACGTTATTTTGATAAATGCATATTAGATACGAATGTTTATGTTATCTGTATTAGGTGACATAGATAATATAAACTATGAAAAGATTACATTTGAAGGCATTTAATTGATATAATATCTAAACTTGATAAAAATGTTACCGTCTTTCATTGCAACCGAACAACAAGAACAGCAACATTTTAATAAATTATTATTAATTATTATTTTTAATAATATCTGTCAACTAAAAGCCGGATTTAGCGTTAGTGTGTCTCTCATTAGGTAAATTGTTGCTTTATGCCTGCCTATCAGCAATTTGAAAAATGTCTACGTGACTTTAATAAGCCATGAGTAGGTATATTAGAATACAATCATTGTCTGAAAGGCGGTTGCTGATCTTTTCTCTAATGATGATTGTTGTGTGCCTAGAAATTCTGCTTATGCATGACTACAACAGAATTGGGAAATTAAGCGCGAACTTAAAGAAAACATTAAACATTAGATCTGTTAGACACTCTGGTAAAAAACTTGTGGATACAAAACATCTGACAGATCCTGTGCGAATGTTAGACGAAGCTGTATTGGTTGTCGACGGCGCGGATGTCGTGGTGCGCGACCAATAGCGCCTCGAGTTCTGCGCGACGCATGCGCACGTCGCTGCCGTGCGTCACGCCCAACTGGAAACAAGTGATTTATGGATAAATAAAACACGCTTGATAAAAAAAAATCACGAATGCCAACAAATGTTAACAATGTAAATATTCTAACGGTACTTATACATACTCCATATCTGTTTCTGCATTTAAATGTTTAAACGTTACTTTTTGGACAGTCGCGTAAAAGTAAATCTATATAACCGTTGTCAGATGAAATTAGCGCTAATTAGAAATCATAACGTAGTGGTAGCGTACTTTCTAGTACCTATTCGGCTGGCTAGCTACCAAGCAAAAAAATCTGCCGCCTAACACTTACAGAAGTTGTCCAGCAGCCTACCTTGAGAAACACTTCTAAAACATAGACACACAAACCTAGCCTGGGCTAGGCGTGTTTTACCATCTGCGACCACACCGTCACTTAACATCAGATGAGCTGTGGTGAAACCATAAAAAACAGGCCTATTACTTTGTATAAGTATTGGAAAAGGTGGCCATATAATTCAAAATAGGCAAAATATTTTCCTATATAATAAGTTTGTTCAGTTGCAGTATAAAAAGTATCCTATATCCATCCAGACCAAAAACTATATGTGTACCTTTTGCGTGATTGAGTAACAAACATCCATCCTCACAAACTTTTACATTTATAATATTAGTAGGATAACAAAAGTAATCTCACAGAGATTACTTTTATTCCTTAAAATGAGTAATCCCGCAGAGCGCAGTTAATGTAGGTATACCACATTTGTTTTAATCAACATTTATAAGATAATACAGAAAATTACAATGTTAAAAGCAAGCTGACTACTAGAAATATTATAAAAAGCTTAAAAAAAACAATATACACTTACCAAACTCAAATACACGAAAAAACACAACACAGGCAACGATAAAGAGGCAAATTAAAGAAAACAAAGCCATTCCATAGAATAAGTTTAATTATAAAAAAAATTACAACCAAGAAATTAGAATTAAAGCTCGGAAGAACATGATTTTGTACAAAACGTTAACAAAACATACAATACCTGA
Organism: Biston betularia; assembly: GCA_905404145.2. Lineage (NCBI taxonomy): Eukaryota > Metazoa > Arthropoda > Insecta > Lepidoptera > Geometridae > Biston > Biston betularia. Next base: position 2,784,059 of record FR989883.1, read on the forward strand.
ACAAAAAAATTATATGTATTTACTTTAAAAAAAAAAAAAAGTTTTATAAAAACCTTATTTGTTATGCAAAAAGTATACTACTCAACTAAAATATTTTGATGTTGCAATTTGTAATTATAATAAAATAATAAAAAATTTCGGATAAATCAAGAAAGTTGTTATCAGGTTAAGTTTGGTAAATATGAGCCTTAGGCGGAACCAACATAAATAACAATCACCATGATTTCATTATGTTAAACGTTAACAATATTATGAGTAAGCAATACTAATTATGTTAAAAGTTATGTACACTTGGATCTCATAACCATAGACATGGCAGAAATACATTTTACGTCAAATATTGTATGTGGATATGAAGTTATGTACTATGCACTAAAATATAATGTTAGTGTATTATAACAGTCCATTTCTTCAATACCTAAGGTTATTTTTTATCTATATATGACAACCTAGAAAATAAAATCTAATATAAAATTTATATCAACTACGATTTGAGTGTACATCTTGTAGCTTAATTATTTATGCCATTGCCAAAATGTTTGAAAAAAAAAAATTGTTTTGGCGTGAAAGCGTGTTAGATATGAACTCATTATGAATCTATTCTGAACGCTTTCACAAAATAATGGTGTCGATTATTATTAAATAACCGAAATTCAATTATTTTTACTTGCTCTAAATTTATTTTTTTAGCGCATTGAAAAATTAAATGAAACAAATACTTTTAGAAAGATTTTCGTTAGAATGCCTAGCTGGACGAATATAAACGTCATTTTGTACCAATAATACATTTTTTATCTGTACGACATGATACATTTTCCAAGTAGAATGCAACTACAAATTATTACACAAAAGTATGTCTTCTCTAATACTAAATGTACTTGTATAATGAATTACACTGAATAAAGTCGTATTCTTATAATAAGTAAGTTTATAATTATAACCTAATATGTACCTATAATATCCTTACAATATTGTGATTAAAATGCACATAATTCAGTACTACCATTGATTTATTCAATAATAAATATAATTTACAAAATATTGCCATAAATAAATAAAATGCAAGTTAGGAATCAATGGTTTTACGTATCATTATGATGGACAATTATGAGCGATGTCATTGTTGATTTTCAAATGTTACCAACAACAATTTTACGAAATATTTTGTTTATTAATTTTACTTTTAACAAAAATTATCTGGCAAATATAATTATTAAATCTACGATGATTATGGCATATTTCAAGTCTCAAAATTATAATTGTGATATTTGCAAGTAATGCATTAAAAAAAAAATAAGAAAAAACGGTATATAACAAAAAAAAAAAGTGTACTTCTGTACTTATTATATGGAACTACTAAACACACCTTGTGATTAAAAAATACATGATTACTTATAAAAGTCACCGAGCAAAAGAATATGCCCCATTTACTTTAAGCAGCTCTTATTCTGTTAAAACAACAGTGAACAAAGCAGATATGTTTGTTGGTGATTAATTAGTAGAGTGAGCACTTTTCTCATGTAAATAAGGCATAAAGCTGATACAAAATCTACAACAACAAAATAAACAGGCACATTATATACAACAAAACAAATATATAAATTACATGCCCTAAGAATTATGTACATTTGTTTTTAGGAATGGCTCTAGAAATTTCCTAGTACTTTGGAGGCTATTTGTGAGTGTCCTATAGCTAAAGTCGATTTATACGAATGATTATGGTGCCAGTAAAGCATTGGCAAAGTACTAGCAAAGTATTTGTAAACACTTATCATTGGCTAGACTGGCAAGAGAGACGGAGCAAATACTTTGCCAGCCTTCGCATGCCACCAGCTGAAGCAAGCGGTTGGTGCCTTCAAGTAAAATATGTACTTATTTAGAAGTTACTAAGTATTGTACAGAGTTGAACTCACTGCCTCAAAAGCTATTAAATTTTAGCAAAAAAATAAAATGATTTATATTACCGTGGGATATCCACAGTTAGTTTTTAATTAATTTATTACAACACTTTGGCAACATGTTATTGATTAAAACATAGTAGGTACATTGGGGAGTTAAGTGTATATTTATTAAAATTATTCTATTATTTGATTTGGATAGATTGCACCAATATTATTTTTAAGCTTATAGCATCGTAAGGCATTCGGTGGGAGTTATTCATGCCCGAGCAAATTGTGACACTTTAAAAATAATTTTACCAGATTGTAATTTGTCTATAATTTTTTTACACTGGGATATCTTGAATGTTTTTAAAATGTGTGGTTCCTATGAATGATACAACAGACTACATAACTTAAAAGAGTATTTTTTTCATACGGTTTACTAAACAAAAAGCTCTTAAAACTGTACAATTTTTTTCCTCACATCACACAATCTCTAATTCAAATAAGAAGAGACACAAATAATTTTAGTTCTACCAGATTTGTTTAGTGGGTGGTACATCAAAATCAATGTCACTATAAATCCATTAATACAAGCGAAATCCATAACCAGACAAGCTGAAACGGGAAAGTGAGCAAATCATTAATGCAGATTTATACAAATATGTGAGGCTCACTTGTTCCGTTCTCACAAGGTTTTCTCATCAGTTGAGCTCGACTAATGAATATTAAATTATAATTACAGTACAAGATCGATAATCAAGTAAAAGTTTTATGATTTTTATCTGTGTGTGAATATAGAGATGACAAACAATAGAGTGAATTAGAAAAAATAAGACTTGTTGATCTGGTCCACAAGTGGGACAAAGGTCAGAATTGATGGTGGATGTTATTTCCGGTGTGGAATTTTGATTTTCCCCGATGAATACAGTCTGGGTACCTTCAAGTCGCGAGTGAATCGGTTTCTTCTAGGCAAGCGTGCTCCATCGTAGACCGCATCTTCGCTTAACATCAGGATGGATGGCGGTCAAGCGCAAGCCTATCTATTATAAAAAAAAATATATATCAACAGGGCTGAGTTACCTTAACAGCTTTCTGGCTGAGCCTCTCTCAGACTCATACAGAATGCATTATAATCTAAGGCATAGAATTTAAATTGTGCATAATTTATAAAGGACTGAGGGTCTTGATGAAAAAGCTCTTTAAAGTTTTGTTTTAGATTGTGCTTTATCTATAAGATTTGTTTCTTTGTATTGAATAGGCTCCGAAACTACTGAACCAATCTTAATAATTCTTTCATTATTAGAATGCTACATTAGGCTATATTTTATTTAAAAAACAATTAGGAATCCGTATAGAAAATTCAATAATGTAACCCAAGCTGTCAAAAATTTGAAAAAATCCTTACTTAGCATGCGCAGCGAAAACGATTGACAATAGAATAAAGTGACGTTTTATAGAGCAAATTGACAGCTACAAATAAGTCCGCAATAGATATCATATGTCTAACTAAGTATTACAGTTGTCATCTGCATCATATAAAGAGGAAAGATTTAATTATTTGTTTGTTTGTATTGAATAGACTCTGAAACTACCGGATCGAGCTGCTAGTACGAAATAAATCTACGTTTGGCGACCAACTCGCTTGATGGTGAATGAGGTTGGAAAAATTATCGAGCTTGTACTGTGAGCTATTTTTTTTTTTATATGCAGACTGGAACAAACAATTAGGCTAACTGTGCGTGGCTCACTTGTTGCCTGGTGCCGTCGTGGCACACGACGTACTCGGTGAGCGTGACGTCGGCGGCGCCGCCCGACTCCAGCGGGATGGGGTGCGCTCGGAAATGTTCCAGCATGTCGAGCACGTTCGGGAACCAGAGGTGCTGGACCCGGCACTGGCCCGAGTCGCTCAGTGTCATGCGCAGGTGCTTGGCGCGCCCCTGGAGAAACACGAGTATGACAATAATGTTGATGTACAGCACTTTGCTCGGCAATAAAAAAAATGCATATGTAATATACATATGCATTTTTTTTTATTGCATATGGGGAAAAAATCAGCATTTCATCATTAGTAACATTTCCATTTCACCCACTGGAGCTACTTTACCAGCCGGCATTGCCAGAAGTCCCGATTCTTAAATAGTCCCGCGCGGGATAACTCGACCGTGTGTGCAGCGTGCTGAGGAAGCGCGGGCGGGTGGCACAGACAAATGGCTATTTTTACTATTTATTGTCACGTAAACGTAATTTGAACTCAAATAAAAAGATAAATATTTAAAAACTTTTAATTATTTATATAAATTTTTTACTATGTCTCGCTTTCGATGAAAGTATCCCGCTTTTTCACTCAAAAAGTACCAAAGTCACAACTTGGCAAAAAAAAATCTGGCAACACTGCAGTTATTTTTTTTTTGGCACTTGTAGTTATATGCAGGCTCACATTTTTCCTGCTATAGAACTCGGCTTACCTGGAAGTTGAAGGTGAGCACATACTCCCCTCGCCTGGTCTCGCTTTGTCGTACTAGGTAGCAGCCATGCGCGGCGACTCCGCCCGCTAGCACGCAGCCGGCGGCCGCCGCGCGGGCCAGCGTCCCGTGGAACCACGGCCACTCGCCGAGAGATATGCGCGGAGATGACTCGCACCCTTCTTCTGCTATTGAACCTAAACAAATAGATATGATGATATAAAAAAAAGTATGATAAAAATAAATGTTTTCTTTCTTTCTTCTACACTTATATTTGAAGGTGGTACGATTTCCATACAAATAAATGTTTCCATTTATGGACAAATGGAGCATAATTTTACAGTGAAATCACAGCTACTGGCATTTATTTTGGTCTTTATATGCGGATGCGGTAAATTACCTTTGCGCCGGGAACGGTCAGGGGCGGGTTGTTTTAGTTTGATAAGTTATTTATTTATAATATTATTAACATTTTATCTTTTTGAAATTAAAAATTGAATTTGACATAATACATTTTTTTTAAAAATATTGCTAGAGTAAAACAGTAGATTATAAGCATAATGTGATTTCACTGTAAAATTATGCTCCATTTGTCCATAAATAAAAAAAAAATTGTATGAAAATCGAACCACCTTAAAGAGAAAAGATTTGTATTTTTGTATTTTATTTTTTTTAATGTAAAAGTAATGAGACGATCGAGGCGCTCTCCGGATGTTAAGAGATAACGCCTATCCATGACCATCGCAGCGATACACAGAACTTCGAGTAGCAAAACAACGTCCAGGGCATCGCTGCTTTGGCACTCACTACTTTGAGACTAGATGGTTAGTCTCAATAGCCCAGTAATTTCGCTAGCTGCAGTACCCTTCAAACCGGAACACAGTAATGTTTGCACACTACTGCTTGGCGGCAGAATATCTGGTACTGCGGTGGTACCTACCTAGACGACCTCCAGCTAAGGAGATCTACCACCAAGTATGTTTGTAATGAATAAACTCAAAAAAACCAATTTCAAAAATTCTTTCACCATTAGAATGCTACATTCTCCCTGAGTAACATATGCTATTTTTCTTACTAGAATTTAATTAAACAATGAATGTCTACCCAAGCCAGGATGGACCACTAGTACCTAATATTATACTACACTTATGCTAGTGTTGTGTTTTAGTTATTTATGTGTTGTTAAAATCGCTATATCTACGAGTATACGACAGCCCCGTTGGCTCATTGGTAGTATATCTGCCTTGTGAATTGTAGGGTGTGGGTTCGATTCCCACTCAGGGCAAACATTTTTGTGAATAAACAAATGTTTGTTCTGTGTCTGGGTGTTCTGTATGTATTTACTATCAGTTATCTGACTTCCATCACACAAGCTCTGCTTAGTTTGGGGCCAGATGGCGCTGTGTGTATAGTCCCATGATATTTATTTATTTATTTATATGATTCTCTTTAGCTCATCAATTTGTTTATATTTTCAATAAAAGTATAAACTTAAAATCAACTGTTTACTACTGTTTCATGACAAAACCAACATTGATTTTATTTGACATCAATATCACCTCATATTACAAGGTTAAAAGCTGAACACTTGTGTCGTTTTCTAAAAATTCTAATAGAACATTAACCACAGAAATTAGTATATCTGTTAATAAAGTGGAAAAGGTAACCTAATGTTTGAACCTAACCAAAACAGTGTGGTGAATTCTAGTCACAGTCTGCTAAAACAGCAAAAAAAAAGTCATTATTTCAATAATAAATGAACCACGCTAGCCAAGTGCATGTTGGCAGACTTTACTTGTTTTTTACAAGATTTTTTGGACATGTAGTTTTTTCTCACTGTTATCCTTTTCAGACAGAAAATCCAAAAATACAAATCTTTATAATATTAGTATAGAGACAAATACCATTAAAATAATTCTACTAATATTTTAGAGTGGCGGTCATAGTTTAAGATAACAATAAATGATTATACCTAATTCAATTTCAGGTGTGTCTGCAGCTAAGTCTGCATTGCTGGAACTGGTTGGCAGGTCCCGGCGAGGAGGCAGGTCTGGTGGTGCAGGCTCCGCGCTTCCGGGTAGTGCATCTGGTGGTGGTTGTGTCGTCGGCGGTGACCGCATGCAGTACTTTATTGTAGCTAGCCAGGACTTCATGTCATCTACGTCTGCTGCTTCTATTACATATTCCATGTTGTTGTCTGCCTGTAATAATATTAAACTTAAATTAATAAATTAAACTAATGATCTTTAGCAAACTTTGTTTCTTTACATAAATCATCATCATCATCATCATCAGCCTTTTGTAGTCCACTGCTGGACATAGGCCTCTCCCAAGACTCGCCACTCAGCCCGATCCTTGGCTTTTCGCTTCCATCCACCGCCAGCTGTCCTACGTATATCGTCACTCCATCGAGTCTCAGGGCGTCCTACGTTACGTTTACATAAATATTGGTTAATAATTTTTATTTTGACCAATGATGAGGTTTAAAATGTATCAAACTAGCTGCGCTCCACAGTGTTACCCGCTACATGTTTTCGGGATAAAAAGTGATTTATGTGTTAATCCAGGGTATCAGTTACCTCCATACCAAATTTCATTAAAATCCATTCAGTAGTTTTTGCGTGAATAAGTAACAAACATCCATACTTACAAAATTTCGCATTTATAACAGTAGGATAGAATTTAGAGATAACATAGCCAATGCAAGAAGTGCAGTTCTCATCGATCGAAGTTAATCAATGCATAAGTGATCTATCTTGATTACTTGTATAACATTCCAGATGAATGATATTGGTGTATAATAATTGTAAACAATATTTGAAGCAAGTCCCCAATCTACAGTTGTGTTATCAAAAGTCAAACACCAAACCACAATAGAGGCTTTCTGCCAGTTTAATGACATCAACATTGGTCATAGTCAGCAGAGGTGTAGAAACAGCTGTATCAGCCGTTTCAATAATATAGGGCCCCAACATGACTGTCAGCAAAAATTTGTAAGCTTAAGCAACAATGGACATCCTGGGTCAGACTTTGTATGACTATATGTTTAATAAGTTTGTAAAGGACTGTGATATGAAAGTCTAATAGAGGGCTCCTAACAAATTTTAATACAGGGCCCATCTAGGGCAAGCTACTTCACTGTAGTCAGCTTATTTATTACCTTAGTTGTATCAATAGATTATAGAATAGTTTACCTTTAATACAAAAGTATTTTCATGATCAGGCATTTCCAATGCTGTAGTTTCTCTCGCCTCTGATATAAGAAAACAAAACACTCCACTTCTAGGCTTTTGAGCTTTTGGTGGGGAATAAAACTCTAACATGTATCCCCCAACAGTTTTCACTAATGCCAGTCTACATCTCTCCCATTTCTGAGGCCCTCCAGGCTGTTCTAAGCTTTCTGGAGTCAGATAATTCACTAAGCCTTCTTTTCTACACTCTACAACTATCTTAGCTAACTTAGTCTTGTTGTGTTTGTTTAGGTTCGATGAAAGTTCGACCTCATCGGAATGCTGCTTGTGAAACAAGCCTTTACCTCTCCTTAGACCCTTGAATGATAACCTGCGGAAAAACGGTTTGTGTTGTGTTTTAGGCGAATCTGTGTCTTCAGAATAGTCACTTTCATCGTGTCCCGTATGTGTGCCGTTCGGAAGTTTGTGCAGTGTTTTCATTTTGCCATATTCGAGATCAAATTGTTCCGCGAAGGTATCGACGAATTTCTTCAGCAGATCCTTGTGTGAGGCGTGGGGCCTAGTAGGTTCGGCAGCATTAGGTTGCACGTACGGTAGGCAGCCTTTGGCGAAGTCCTGGGCGGCGGCGCGAGCCTGACGCTCGCAGAACTCGACCCATCCGTCGGGCTCGCCGTCGGACGGGCCCGCCATGGCAAGCAATCTCCTTAGAAGCTCCACTTGGAAGGCGTGTAACCAATACACTAAATACAACACCAAGGCTTTGCTAATTCACGGTAAAGCGTGTTTTCGTGTTGTCTCATGCCAGATTTATAGTAAATTTTATTTGGGTGTTTAGTACGATAATTGCCGACACAATAATGCACGTACACTCGTACAGATACTACAACAATAGGCTAGCGGCCGGCCACCCAAGAATGGAAATCACAACAAGTACTCATATACGGGCTCAAGGGCTTCTAATTATTATTAGGCTATACAATGTACATACATGTACCATCCATATTAATTATACGTGTACTTCTGTACTTCATGCATGGTAAATACATATTTTAAGCTTGCGAGTTGAGCCTTTTACCACATGAGAAAAAACTTTTATTAGGCAATTAAGCAAACGTAGTTTAAGGACTATGTCCTGTCCAGGTGGAGCGATGAACTACGTAAAGCAGCGTGTAAAAACTGGTTGTAGAGAGTGACAGTGAACCGCGCTCAGTGGTATATTTAGTAAGTTCCTACGTTATGAGAGAATAAAGAACGATAAAAGAAGGAATGTCGATAATGACGATTTTCGTCTACTATACACCGCTGATAGCACTTTTACAATGTTCTTTTGTATAAGAATATACAATATATTTAATTTACCGAGCGGGCAATAATAATGTTAAATATTATTTGAATACTCAAACACACAGTGTCTGCAAATATCACTAGCAGTTGTCTCCCGTAAAACAAGTATTATTGGAGTTTTGGCGGGAACGCGGGAAGAGTCGTGTCGCTCCGTTGTATTTTTTTCCAAAACTAGTGTTTTGTCGAGTGTTTATGCATAAAAATGGTGGTGTTTTATTCATAAAGTGCCGAATTACAAGCGCGAGTGTGGGAAAATGATATAATGTGGTGAAACATGAGTTTTCGTGTTGCTTCCAAAACTCCATCGAAGCTTTGTAGTAAAGTTGCCACTACTTTACTAAAGCATGACTGGAATTAACTGACACGAACTGGACTTGACAAAGACGACTTTGACTAAAACTAGCTACGATGGCACTTATTTAACTTGAAAATATATAATTACTTGACACTGGCAAATGCTAAAACGCGACGCCAAAACCAAAGAAAAAAAAAAAGTATTATTGCCATACGAAAATAAATTATGGGCTCGGTAAAAGCGTTATTTATTTCGTGAAATTGTGCACTCCAAATATAAAAAATGATTACAGCTCATTAATACTAGATGACGGTAATAACGTCTAAATCTATTATTTTTTTCTTTAGTTTTGGCGTCGCGTTTTAGCATTTGCCAGTGTCAAGTATTTATATATTTTCAAGTTTCAACATTTAAATAAGTGTCCTCGTAGCTAGTTATAGTCAAAGTCCAGTCTTAGTCAAGCCCAGTCTGTGTCAGTCAAGTCCAGTCATGCTTTAGTAAAGTAGTGGCGACTTTACTATAAAGCTTCGATGGAGTTTTGGAAGCACCACGAAAAGTTATGTTTCGCCACATTATATCATTTTCCCACACTCACGCATGTAATTCGGCACTTTATGAATAAAAAAACCACCATTTTTATGCATAAACACTCGACAAAACACAAGTTTTGGAAAAAAATACAACGTAGCGACACGACTCTTCCCGCGTTCCCGCCAAAACTCCGTCTAAATATTCTCGCTAACGTTAGATGGCAATGCAAAAATAGTTTGATCAGATTTTTTTCCCTAGATGTCGCTTTGTAAAAATTCACTAATACGTTACACATTAACAAGTTAGATGTCACTACGTAGTACGTAAAAGCCCGATGGAGTTTTGGCGGGAACGAAGAAAAATCATGCCGCTCGCGCTGCATTGTATTTGTATTTGATTGTATAATTTTCCACAACTTTCTTGGTTTAAAAAAGTGGTGTATATTATATTATTACGTAATATAATAATATAATGTAGCTACCGTATCGAGAACGAAACGGTGTTGGATTTTCAGTTATTTTTTAAATGTTATTAGGTATTTAGTTTTTAACAAATTACTTTACAAAAAGTCTTTGTAACTGACTCTAATAATATTTATTTTTTTATGAGCGCCTAAAATAAATTATCAATTATATTATTAAATACTAATTATAATAAATATTCAAATTTTAAATGCTAACCTCTCTGAGGTTAGCATAAAAAAAAATTACGACAGAAATTGACATACCTACGGTCTCAGATTAGTTTTTAATCTGAGCCTACGATAGAAAAAAATATTAAAAGTGGAACAGCACCCCTGACGGGAGTAAATGGAAACAACTTTTTTTTAATACACTTGACTATTGTTTATGTACCTACCTCTACTATTGTACTATAATAATATGCTAGAGCCACTGATTCGAAGTTGAACATTTTTTGTTCTATATACCTACACGTTTTGCTAAAAAAACAAATGCGCACTTTCCGTAGTAGGTAGGTACCTACCTATTTCGAGAAGTGCTAATTTTGGAAAGTGCCTGTTATGAAAAGTGCTCATTGTGAGAAACGCTCGTTTTGGAAAATGCACAATAATCTCACAAAAAGCTTTGATTTTAACGGTTTTTACAATCCAACTTAGAAACTAAACACTTTTTTGTGTTTACCGTGTTTGAATACTTAGAAGTCCTTCGGATTTTCATATCTTTAATGTAACGAATTCTATGATCCTTTAGAAACCTTTTTCTAAATCACCTCACACTCACCTATATGGAAGCAAATTTCAAGATGCGTTTTAATTCATTCGCAGATTGTATTCAAAATCAATTTAAGCTCAATGCGTTGCTTTTTGAAGCAAGCACAACTTGCAATTAGGTATTAAAAAGTTCAAAATTACTTAGTTATACGAAAACAACGTACAAACAACGTAAGCTCGTTTTTTGTACGTTGTTTTCGATCAGAACATCACTTAAGGTGGTTCGATTTCCATACAAACAATTTTTTTCCAGTTATGGACAAATGCAGTATAATTTTACAATGAAATCACAGCTACTGGCATTTATTTTGGCCTTTATTTGCGGTAAATCACAATTGCTTGAGTAAAACAATATATTAAATTGCCCATTATTGCTCCATTTGCCCATAAATGGAAAAAAAATGTATGGAAATCGAACCACCATAATTAAATTTCAACAAAATAAATGAGCCTGTTGTCCACTTTGCGGTCATGATCACATTTTAATTTTGAATTGTGGCAGTCTCCAAAAATGTCATGATCTTATTAATATTTCACTTTAATATAAAATATCATTTGTTTATAATGAAGAACAACAATGACCTCAAGCATACATTCCCGTATAAGTACCTACCTCTTAAAGGCCATCAATTTCCGACCAATACAAGTTTAGTTCACTCATACCTAACCCATTGAAGTGCTCCGAAATACTCACCACTTACATACGTCATCGCTTCCAGATCTTTCTCATAAAGGCCGTCTAGTCGCATCGTAAACCGGGGTTCTGTCTTCGGTGGCGTTATTTTGGCGCGCATCAAGAAGCTCGTTGATGGATATATGGATGCCATCTCGCGAACGACGCGGTCTCCAGGCCGTTCACCTGAAAGCTGATGATGCTTTTATGACACTGTTTCGCGATGATAAAAATACTAGCACCTTGACCAAGGAAAATGTCGGTCAATTGTAGATAGGTTGCGAACTCAAATTATATTTGATTCAAATTTTTTTATGATGTGTTTTACGATTGTATTCTTCTATTTATAGAAAACTTACCGTCGTGTCAGTAGGTACGTTGATACGATTTTTATTATCTTGCTGATTACTTAGCGCTTTAGAATGGATAGGTTGAAAGTTAATTAAATAGCGTGAGGCGTTTTGGCGGGAACGCGGAATTTGTCGTATCGCCCCATTGTATTTTAATCCAAAACTAGTGTTTTTTCGAGTGTTTATGTATAGAAATAGTGGTGTTTTATTCATAAAGTACCGAATTACAAGCGCCAGTGTGGGAAAGTGATATAATGTGGTGAAACATGACTTTTCGTGTTACTTTCAAAACTCCATCGAAGCAAATTGATTGATTCAGGCGTTACTTTGCAAAGTTCATTTTGAATATTCAAGGTACCTATGTATAATTAGGTATCTAGTTTATCTCCGCTCAACAGTCGTTTCAGGTGCAACAGTGATGAGTGATGTTACAATTGTTAGGTAGGTACTTTACTAAGGCATGACTGGACTTGAACAACACAAAACAATACAATAAAATACAGCACTACAATACCATACAATCTATTATAAATAATAAAAAATAGCTAAAATGCTAATTTAGCCAGAAATCTACCTGAACCTACTATGCCTGAAATGACCTTTTTTGGTTGACAGGCGAAGTGCTTGACCACAGCATACCTGACGTTTGTTTGGAATTCGTTTTTCCCACCTAAGGGGGGCTTTTAGGGGAGTTAAAGTAGAATAACCCGTCCTAAATAACATATATGAATAGATACGTATGTATATAGTTTTACCTACCAATAGAGACATTGTACTTATCGTTAATTTTTGAGATATTTATATCTCTACTCATTAAAAAAGTTGAGTCGACCTCTTTTCACAGTGAGTTTCTTTGAAGCCGGCACATAAAATAAAATTTGTATTCCTACTTATGTTTCCCAGCCGCACAGCAGTGGTTTATGAGCGCAGCAAGCAAGCTACTGGTCTGTGTATACCGCCCAAACTTCAGCTAACCATGAGTTTGGTAACTTTAGGACAATATGCTCGAATAGTTTTGGGATGACGCGCTTGTCTGTTGTAGGGTTCAGCAGTGTTACCCTGACTTTAGGATAAAAATTTGCTATAATACTTTTCTCGACCAAGCGCTCGAAGAGTCAACACGTCCTGAGGATGCCTCGTATAGAGGTGAAACACGTCGGCAAGTGGTTACTGCAGCGAGAAGAGGATATAAATAAAAGAAACAAAGAAAGAAAAATGTTTAATTCTGTAACAAGCACAAAAACAAACGAGCAGAGACAGACAAAAGTTACAAAATAGGGGCTCACCTGAGCATAATGCTGGTCATTCTAAGTGGTATGACCAGCACTTGAAAAAACAAAGACTTGTGGTTAATTTAACTAGCTTTAAGTTTAACTTGTTTCAGTTGTTAAGCTTATGTCAAATTTGTAAAGTTTCGGACAAGTTTCTAATTATTAAATTGATGTCAAGTTAGTTAAATTTGAATCCGCATCACTGTTGTAACTGAAACGACTGTTAAGCGGAAATAAATTAAATATATACCTTGAATATTCAAATTGAACTTCCGCAAAGTATCGCCTAAATCAATCAATTATTATAGTTGGTTGCGTTTTGGTCATTTTTGTACAGTGATGGTTTAACCAAAAATGTTGTAAATATGTTCATACCAAAATATACGATAAATGGATCTCTTTGCTATAAGACTGTTCACAGTGACGACTATCGGAACAATGATCGTCTAATTAACATCCCCATGGCGGTTATTTTGCGAGTCAAGACCTTGATTTGACTCGCAAAATAACTGCCACCGCCAGGTCCTTGCTGCTCTGTTATTTATCTCCCTCTTGTGTTATTCACCATACGTTTTAGACGTATTCCTAAACTTCTACAACGCATGGTGATCGCCGTGGATCGTTCGCCACATGCATCCGGCGCGGGAAGCGATGATGGACAAACGCGCGGCAGGAAAGCGGCGTCGTTAGCGCTGTCGTCGCTTCACATGCGCAGGAGTCAGGGGAAAGTCGATAAGGCAATGAGACTATTGGAAGTTTCTTACTATCCATCATGTAATAAATCAGTACAACAAAGTCGCAATCTGGGAGTAAAACTGCAACGACTTTTAGAATGATAAAATGTTTCTTTTTTATTTTTAACAACATAAGTAGACATTTTAGGTATATTGTGTTATGGTACCTACTCCAAGTTATATGTATTTCTGCAATGGTCATGAATATGGAAAGCGACGTTGTGGCCGAAGATGGAGCACGCTTGCCTACCTATTCACATTTTTCATGAATATGTATTTAGTTGGAAACAGACGCTGGCAACGATTTCCATATTATAATATCAGTAGTTCTTACAAAGAAGGTGGTCTTAAAAAACTTAGTGCGTTTAAAAGGAATTTTCACTGTAAGAGGTGTCAGTGTCCTTTGGTCGAGCGTCTGGTCGAGTTGTTGTAACACGGTGATGGTAAAAGTAGGCTGTATAGTTCTTGGGCACACTCACCGTAGTGTGCAGGTAAAAAACTGACAGACTAGCCACTTCGCGCCGCTAGGTGTGCTAGGTCGCCGGTCCTTTCAATAAATGTTTCCAAGTAACCACAAAACATTGTTCACGGAAAGTTAGTGAATAATTACGGAACCCTACCATAATTACGACACGCAGAATACATTCCTGTATATTTTTTTTTATTCACATGCAAACAATTATATTAATTTTATTGTACGTATCTACTTATTTGAAGTAAAAATCAAAATAATAATGCTTTGATAAATTGTTTAGTGCCTCTTGCTCTCTTATCTTTTACTTTGCATTAAATTCTGAATAGATGATACATTACGCATTCTATTAACTGCCTATTTGTTTTATTTTAATCGAATCTTTTGCTCGTAGCGTGCGTATGGGCCGATCTGCGAGTGAAACCCCGCCTTGATGATTCCATCTCATTTACTCGTATGAACTTCCAAGCGACAGAGCGAGACGAACCTAAAGCACGCCTACCGCTTTCGTAAGCTCTCTGATTTCAGAACTGAAAATGCTATTGGAATATTTTAGAATAAATTGCAGTTAATCCCATAGAATTTTATGATAAATTATGTTGTTATACTTTTACAAAATATCATTCGACAACATAATTTCTCTTTGGTTATAACAATCCGTATATAAATGATAATAAAAATAAATTGGTGTTATAAAATATCTTTTTTTCATGTCAACCCACTTGACCTGTATTCCCTTCATATGTTGGAGGCAGTAAAATACAAATTTATTCGTTTTTAAAACACCGTAGCATAACACCATCAGTAAGCAGTCTACAATAAATGATTAAATATTTATATATATAGGTATAAGTTCTGTAATCAACCGTAGCGTAAAATGTCCTGAAATTTGAGGAGTGACGATATACATACCTAGTGCATATGTACATAGGACACAGCTGACGTTTGATGGTTGACGAAAAGTCGATGGGCTGAGTGGCGTGTCCTGGGAGAGGCTTATAAGCAGTCGTTACATTAGACTGATGATGATGATGATGACTGTAATCAGACTTTACATATTATTGTTATAAATACATAAAATGAATATCAGAGAATATTTCACACAGCGCCATACTAAACAATGGTTGCCTGGAAGATACCGCTGTTAGCGATAGCTGATAACAAATGTAACATTTCAATGAACTATATTAGTTTCTTTGAGTTTAATCACACTATCACACTAATATTGTAAAGGCGAAAGGATGTGAGTCTGGAAATATGTTAATGTTTGTTACATCTTCACGCTCAAACGGATAGACCAATTTTAATGAAATTTGGTATAGAGGTAGACGACACCTTGGATTAACACATGGCCACTTTTTATTTCGAAAAAGTATAGCGGGTAACACTGAAGGGTGCAGCTTGTCCTATCCTACTAATATTATAAATGCGAAATTTTGTTACTCTTTCACGCGAAAACTACTGAACGGATCTGGATGAAATTTGGTATCGAGGTAGCTGAGACCCAGGATTAATACATAGGCTACTTTTATCCCGAAAAAATGTAGTGTTCACCTGGGAACAGCGGGTAACACCGCGGGGCGCAACTAATCTAAAATAATGGTATTATCTTTTTTGCGTAGTCGGAAAGTGAAGGAGTTATACGCACGTGTGGTGAAACAATAATATACTAACCTTAATTTATGAACTCTTGCGCCAGACTTTCTATTCTGGACCGAAACAGCACTCAGATGATCTCGGAGCCCTCCAGACGCCTGACCGTCGGCCAAAGTAAATAGATGCATGAAGCCAATCAACACCTGAGCTAACACTGCGTACATTTACCTGTAATTCAGTGCACTTCTGCCGTAACCATACCTTCAGGTAAAGATGGATAAGATCCTATTTCTTTACGAAGGCTTTTTTTTTTAAATATGCACTCCACCCTGTCGGCGTACAGATAAGTTATGTGGAATCGCGTCTTTAGTTTTGGCGGGACCGCGGTAAAATCGCGTCGCTGCATGGTATTATTTTCCAAACTTGCATTTTTTTAGTGAACTATGGTTTCATTCTAACAGTGTACTTAGTTTATTGTCTTTTTTGTTTTGTCACTCAAAGTTCTGTGTATCGCTGCAGTGGTCATAGACAGGCGTTATCTCTTACCATTAGGAGAGCGTCTCGTTCGTCTTATTACATTTAAAAAAAAAAAGTTTTACGCGCGTGAATGTGGAAAATTGGCATAATGTGGTAAAGTTATTACTACTTTTTTAGTGCCTGACCGGACTCGGCATTGACTTACTTTGGGTGATTTTGATTATGACTTAGATTTATTTTTCATAAAATACTTGACGCTGGCAAATGCACAAAGTACAACGTCATAGAATGAAGAAGAAGTAGGTACCTATTGTATTGTTGTATGCTTCGAGTGACATAATTATTAATATAGCTTGCATTAAAATTTGTCCTGTGTATGGGTGTTCTATATTATGTATTATAAGTAGGTAGATAAAATTTTTTTTAAAGAATTGCCATCTCGTTTGGTCGACGCCACACGTGAACAAAACGCTGGCCTTTATTTTGCTCAGCGTTTGAGTATTGCCATACAACGCGGCAATGGGGCCTGCGTTTTGGGAACTATTCCCATTGATAGCGGTCTTTTAGAGTAGTTATTATTTTAAGTTATTTTATTTTGTTTAATTGAAACTAAAACAGTAGGTAGGTATATTATATTAACAAAAAAAAGGATAGGTAATTATGTATCTATAAGCATTGTATCAGTTATCTGATTCCCATAGTACTAAAAGGTTTGCTTAGTTTGGGGTCAGATGGTATGTAATGTCTTAAAATGTCTCTAATAATGTATATAATTGTCTATTTTTTTCTGTAATCGTGTTATGTTCTTGTTATTGGAAACTTTTTAGCTTGTTCTATAGGAGTGTTTTTAGTACATTATGTTCACTTGTTTATCCATTTAATTTCTTAATCGTGGCCAATGCATGCATCCAGTTTGTTTAGACTGCGAGCCAGTCGACTTCTCCATAACCCGCACAGCCGCGAACGAAGACTCGAAGACAGATCTTTATGTACCTACACAAATAAATGTACTGTTTCTAGTTACTCAGTATTTATGTGATATATTCGAAGAAAATTTGTTATTTAAAATTATTTTTGTAGGAGGGTGGGGGTCATATATGTACCTACATAGTACGGTTTTTTTAATGTAAGAAGCAATGAGACGAACTGAGCGCTCTCCTGATGGTAAGAGATAACGCCTGTCCAACCATTGCAGCGATACACAGAACTTTGAGTAACAAAACAAAGCCCTTATATCACGGATATATTGAGGAAGCTGATACTGACATAGATGCATAGGTAAGTAACTGTTTCAAACATTTAGAACTTAAAAAAAATACCTTATTTTGCGATGCAATTTGAAATGTACATAAATTAAACGTGCAATTTTTTGGATAGTACGTACTCATTAATCTATAAAGAATCCGATAACTAAAAATATTTCCTTACATAGCTTTTTTATAAATACACACTTATAATATACATATACTTATTTAAAACAATACATAAAACAAACATTAATGTTTGTCCCACGTCTTATAGCACAAAAATCAGAGCTAATACTGAATAAGCTTTCAGGGCAGTCAAAGAACGAATTTATTGTGTTTAGAATAGTATCTTTAAGTACAATAAATAAATAAATATCGAAAGACATTTCGCACAGCGCCAGCTGATCCCAAACTAAGCAAAGCTTGTACTATGGAAGTCAGATAACTGATAGAATACTTAAATACTTTTTTTTTTGTAAATACATGCTTACAATAAAAACAGAACACCCAGACACAGAACAAACATTATATTTACATCACAAAATGTTTATCCTGGGTGGGAATCGAATCGACGCCCTTTAGCTCTTGGAGCAGACGTACTACCAATGACCCAACAGGGTCATTGTGCCAATCCCTAACATCAAAATAAATAAATAAATAAATAACAAATATCACAGGACGTTACACACAGCGCCATCTGACCCCAAACTAAGCAGAGCTTGTGCTATGGAAGACAGATAACTGATAGAATACTTACATACTTTTTTTTTTTGTAAATACATACAGTACACCCAGACACAGAACAAACATCGATGTTAGTCACACAAATGTCAGTCCTGAGTGGGAATCGAACCCACGCCCTTCAGCTCTCGAAGCAGACATACTACCAATGAACCAACAGGGCTGTCAACTTAAGGATCTTAAGGGGTAGCCACTGTGTTAAATTGTTTTACATTTGTAAGTGCGTTTTTTGATTCCGCCTGTGACTACATTTGGTTAAATAATTAAAAAATTCAGTAGCCATTTTTTCTTTTTCTAAATGTGCATTGATATTTCATCGACAAACCAAAAAAACACGTCTATTTCTTAAAAAATCTCCTATTTTTCAGTCTAGACGATTTACGAAACGCATAAATAAAATTTAAGAAAAAAAATACACGAGTGGTTTACACAGAATCGTGGAAATCAAAATGTATTTCAGCAGGCGCATTCATCTGCCCACGGGCACAGGTAACAGCGAACCAACAAACATTGCAGTACATAATTCACACTGAAAATAAATAGGTTTAAGAATAAAGTGGTCGGGATTGGGCGGGAGGCGTGCCGGGGCGGTAGCGCCGACGAAGCATCCTGACGACAGAAGCGGTCCTCTCGCGCCCGTGCGCGCGCGCAGTTCTTGATTAACGTACAGAAAACTGATTTATCGTGTCGCGTTGAAAAAATAATCGGCCGCAAGTGAGGACATGTGATGGAGGGACAGGAGTGGCGGGGCGACTGGCAGCAGCAACGCCAGCTGGACGGTCAGTGATTGATCCTAGTGTTTATAGTGACGCTGACAGCCCCGTTAGCACAGCCGCGTCGCACCCGAATCAACTCTGGCTGGGCACTGCTGAGAGCGCAGTGTCCTTCTTATTATTATTTTCATCAACTGTCCCACTGTAGGGCAAAGTTCTTCCCTCCTTCCACCTTCCTCTATCATTTGCAACCTGAGTCCAGTCTTTCAAACATGAGTTCGTCCCTCTATCTCCGTTTTAGCCGTCCTGGTGGTCGTTTGCCATCTTGAGGGGACCCACTGAGTCGTGAGTGAAACTTATAGACAAAATAAGAAAAACACTACTGCGCTCCAAAGTGTGATCGGGCCGTCAATGTTAGCAGCAGGCGGGAGATGCAATGCCCTTCTATACTTAGTATTCTTTTTTATTTAATGTGCTAATTAAGTTTACGTCGGTATTCCGAAAGCTGCACCGAGAGAAGGATGATCAGGTAACTTAGGGTAAAGCTATAAGGGCGTTGATGGGGTGACAGATGTTTAGTTTGCATTTTACAGCAGTCCGTTTAGGTCCAATGACGGTTTGATGTGGTCTAGTGTTAATTGCAATCGTCGACAACTCATTCAGTTCTGTAGGAGTGCATTCCTTAGTCCTGACAGAGTCACCTAGGTAATAGGTATTAGAGATGCGAATGCATTTAACAATGCTGAGTTTTCAGTGGAGAGGTTCAGTGCATATAAGTAGCTACTTACTTGTTCTGTTTTATTCAATCTCATTTGGCAAAACAAAAAGTTGCGAAGAATTTGTTTCCGTATTTATTTATATCATGAAAATAAACTTTCTGAAGCTTTTGCGATTAAGTTTGTACGCAAAAATAAATAACTAATTCCGTTAAAATAAAGATAAAATTAAACTTTTCAAAATCTAATTAAAACAGATTTAAAATCTAAGTAGGTATTTGTACTTTATATGTACTATGTATTTGTAACCCATTTTTTTTTCTTCTTATTCCTCCGAGGAGGGCTTGGCGTCGCACTTTCTGTGCATTTGCCAGTGTCAATTTAATACATTTTTTTTTAATAATTTTGCCAGTGTCAAGTTTTCAACCCATTTTTCATTGTAAAATTTCGTGAATGTTTTTTTTTAATATTACTTTTTTTTCTTTTCTTTTTTGTTGTTCGGCCATGGCACGTACGTGCATTGTGCCAAATTTAGTATCACTAGATATATCTATACTCAAATTTTACAATCAGAATGCTAAATATTTTAAATTATGCCTCAAATTACAAAAAAAAAAATTTAAAGCATAAAACCTCATTACCAATCGATATTCGATTTTGAAACGACACGAGTTAGAAAAAAAAATTACCTACTGAATGGTGGTCGGGGTCGGGCCATTAGTAAAACTAATTACTGTACCCACTCGTGTTTGAATTATTATTTGTTAGTAAGCGCCACACAACACGCGCATGCGTACAAGACATGAGAATGTGCTCAAGTCACAAGTGGCAAAATGATTTCAGCCGGCCCACTGGCTAATTACCACAAAAAATGTCGCCCGCCCTGTAGCCTCATCAATCTCAACGATGACGTGAGTCCTTGCTTTTTACAAATATTTTTATAATATTCAAAGGAAATGTAGGTATGCACGAGGTTGGTAGATTTTATATTGGTCCACAGACTAGGCGGCCACAGCTCAGCTTCTGTTATAAAACCAGTCTGTGATACTATTTGTTGTCTTGCTACTATCATCTTTTTTTTTATGGTTGACAGTGTAGGTGCTTGACCACGGCTCACCTGAAGTTGAGCGACTAGTATAGAATGGAACAGACTCGCAAGTGAGTTTGACAGAACACACCGTTAGGTACATGGCGGCGAATTTTCAACTTGAGGGCGATTAACTCTTTTTTGTACACAATAAAAATAATACAATACAGAAGAAATAGACTTAATGAATAGGTGTAACAACTGGTGACCTTATCGCTAAAAGCGATCACTTCCAGGCAACCTTAGGACAGATAGGATCAGAGGAAGAAAAAGATCAGAGTGTGGTAGGTAGTCAGCCGAGTGCTATACAGTACCCAACCCCCATGCTATGGTTTCTTCACAATCTTTTTCTTTACTGGTAGTTCAATCTTATTGTTTTGAACCCACGCTCTTCGGCATGTGAACCTACCAAACTAACCACTAAGCTGTAATCGCTGTAAAATTATTGCCATAAGTTCGTTATGCGACACCGCATAAGTACCTACTTTTAATAGTAATGGGACGAAGGAAACGCTCTCCTGATGGTAAGAGATAACACGTCCAATACGTCCATGACCTTTGCAGCAATATCTTGAGTAACGAAACAAAGTCCAAAGCGTCGCTGCTTTGGCGCTCATTACTTTGAGACATTGTATGGTCAGTCTCATTTGCCCTGTAATTTTAGTTGCAATTGGTTAGGTTCGCTGCAAATTGAAATACAGTAATGATTACACATCATTGCTTGGTGGTAGATACTAATACTGAGAAATATAGAATATCTGGACGACTTTACTGAGAAGATGTAGGTACCTACCTCCTAGTAAAAGTACTTATTTAGTAAATAGGTACTAGAATAGACGGTCCAACGCACAATTAGAAAAAACTTTTATAAATATAATTACTAATCTTGAATTATCTATTTTCCTATATCATCAGTAAAAACCGGCCATGTGCGAGTCGGACTCACGCACGAACGGTTCCGTACCATCTACTTACACCAATATTATAAAGAGAAAAGATTTAGATTATAGATAGAGATAGATATAGATTAAAAAAATATTTAAAAAAATATATTTCTTTCTTTTTGTACTTTGGGTTTAATTTTTATTTTATTCATGCTTGTTATTTCTTTTTTTATGTAAAATTGTTTTATGTCATAAATAAAGTGCTGTCTTTGTCAAACACACTTACAATTTTTTGCTTTTACAATATTTGTGTAATAAACTCACAAATATGAAAACATTACCTACACTCCTTTTTTTGGCAGTGTAAAAATAGCATTTTCTATCTATTCTATACTATTATAAAGAGGAAAGATTTGATTGTTTGTTAGTTTGTATTGAATAGGCGCCGAAACTACTGGACCGATTTCAAAAATTCTTTCACAGTCGGGAAGCTACACTATCCCCGGATGACAAATGCTACTTTTTATTCCTGTATTCCCACGGGAGCGGGAACGACGCGGGTAAAACCGTGAAGCGTCCGCTAGTACATAATAAAATTAATCCATTACAAGCATATTATTGACAGTTCTGCGAGCGATATCGCAATAATAGATGCAAATATTTGTGTTACGCTTTTGAAATACAGAAATCCAGAGCAAAAAAAAATCACAAAAGCTAATCGCTAGTTGTCAATCGTCAGCGTAAGCGACGCTGCGCGGGCGCGGGCGAGGCGCGGAGAGATGGATGAATGAGCAGCGATCACGCATATTTTGTTCCGAACGCGGGTAGTTACGTTTCATCTGGGTATTGGAATTTCTACCGCACATGCCGATGCCAATGTGCTCCGTTCTGTAGATAAGTCTCGACTTATATTGGTTAACTCTTTAAATGTTTGGTTAGGCTAGTTTGACCGCAGCTTATTTGATATTAAGGTGGTTCGTTTTCCATACAAATACATTTTTCCATTTATGGACTAATGGAGCATAATTTTACAGGGAAATCACAGCTATTGGCATTTATTTTGGTCTTTATTTGCGGTAAATCACAGTTGCTTGAAGAAAGTGAGCAAATTCAACTTGAGTGTAGCAAGCCAGCCGAGTACCTACTACAAAGTACCCTACCACCATGCTACGATTTCCTCACGATGTTTTCTTTCATGGGCAGCTAATGCTCAATGTTGGGATTTGAACGCACGCCTTCCGGTGTGTGATCCGTCTGCGCTAATCACTGTGTTGTCGCCACATGTGAGGTCTATCTTAATGTCAAACAGTGAAGTGAAATGCTTCTGTATCGTTGCAAATTAGAATTATTGGGGAATGGGAATAAATGTATGCCCCTCAACTATAACTTACAAGTGTTACGAGTTCAGCGACATTTTTTCTCTGAGTTAAAATTTTGACCACAACTCTTGCAAGCATATTTCTGATTTGACGACTTTTTTTCTATTTTTGACATCACATTTTGTGCATTTGCTTGTGTAAGAATTACGATACTTATAGGTATTTTATTTTTATATTTTTCTGCACTATTTTGTGTGATTTAGATTTATTATATTTTGAAGATGAAGTTTTTTACCCAGAAGAAAATCTATTATAAACAGAAATCAGTTACGTAAAATGCTACAGAAATATGTAATAGTTTGATTAATCATTATTGTAATTGAAAATGTCGAAACACTTGACACTAGCAAATGCACAAAGTGCGACACCAAAAGCAAAGAAAAAAACTTAAATCCTCAAATATATTTTCGATTTTGTTTTTAGGATTGTGTGTATTTACATTTTATTTATGCGTAACACGTGTGCCAATTCAGTTGATAAATGCCCTGCGAAACGGTATTGTGACTGGTCGAGTGTTTCTGGAAAAATAAAAGTTAGGGCTTATTTTGGCACTGCTTTTTTAAATGAGTTATCATTAGGGAAAAGTTGGAATCGCTGTAGGTCGCAAACAAACAGACGATATTGGCCTTTTAGCACTATTTTTGCGTTTTATCTGTATTCCCACGAGAACGGGTACTACGCGGGTGAAACCGCGAGGCGTCCGCTAGTAACTAAATATGTAGGTTTAGAATTCTGTGCAATCAGATGTTTTGACAATTTTTGCTGTCCATACTAGTAGGATATGAAGCATGACCTACTTCTGCAATCAAAATTACTGCAATGCATGCGTTTTGTTGTGTGACGTTTTTGCTGAATCATTATTTGAGTCACCGAAACCGAACTAAATGAAACTAAAACTGCTCTGTTTTGTATTTTCGTATTGACATATTGTATTTAATCTAATTTTTAGGGTTTCGTACCCAAAGGGTAAAACGGGACTAAAACTAAGACTCCGCTATCCGTCTGTCCGTCTGTCACCAGGCTGTATCTCATGAACCGTGATAGTTAGACAGTTGAAATTTTCACAGATGATGTATTTCTGAATGAATGGAACTGGCTCTAAAGCGAGGCTGCCGGAACACACTTTTAGTTGCTTGGCGGCAGATTTTCATATTGTACCGAGTAATAAAAAATAAAATACTCAACATGGTTTCCTCACTATGTTTTTCTTCACCGGCAGCTCAAGCACATTGTATGGTTTGAACCCACGTTCTTCGGCGTGTGAACGTGCGTGTGTAGCTACAAATATTTTTAATGTTGACGATTTTTAACTATAGAAACTTTTTGTACACCAAAAATGAACGACCATTTCAACAAGGTGGAGTGTAAAATTTACGATTTACGAGGGGTGGTAAAAAACCCCTGGCACATTGCAGACTTTCGCTGCACGTGGCGCCTGTCTTATCTTGAAGTTGTTTTACAACCAATACGTCGTCATGTCTTCAACGTGCTTTGAGCAGTCTGTTCCAGTACCTATGCTTTTACACGTAACGCTAAATCATGAAATATCTATAGATGCTTCAAACCTTAACCGTATTTTTTTTTATAATTTAAACAAGTCTATGTAAACAAAATCAAATCTATACCTAATTTCTTTTATTATTTCTCTAATCTGTACGCAAGTTTTTTTTTAATTTATATTTTGACAGTCTAGGTATTTGTCCACAGCTCTCCTGATGTTAAGTGGCAGTGTGGTCGAAGATGGTAAACGCACCTAGCCTGGAATGGAACAGGCTTTCAAGTGAGGCTGCCGGAACACACCGTTAGGTGCTAGGAGATAGAGTAGTTAGATAGATATTTCTTCTAGGCGAGCGTGCTCCATCGTAGGCTGCATTTTCGCTTATCAGATGGCTATCAAACGCATGCCTATTTATAATTTAAAAATAATCTAGAGGATATAAACTTGACCAGATTGCTGGCAGAGACGCTATGTAGGATAGCAAGTAGACATACTAATAGTACTAGTACTAGTAGATACTAAGTAGATAGCAAATTATTTGATAGTAGTAGTTCAGTAGTAGTGACGTAACAAATTATTTGATCCTTTAGCTATCGAGTAGTGAAATTAAATGCTGAATGCAGATAATAGAAATGTCGCTGCAACACTAAACTGAACCCCCCATTTTTTGTAGCGACGATAGCTCAGTGGTTAGCGCGGTGGGTTCGCATGCCGAAGGACGTGGGTTCAAACCCCAATAATGAGCTTGAGCTGCCGGTGAAGGAAAACATCGTGAGGAAACCATAGCATGGTGGTAGGATACTTTCTAGTACTCGGCTGGCTAGCTACCACCCTCAAGTTGAAAATCTGCCGCCAAGCATTTAACGGAGTGTTCCGGCACCCTCACTTGAGAGACAGTTCCATTCCAGGCTAGGTATGCTTTACTATCTTCGACCACACCTTCACTTAACATCAGGTGAGCTGTGGTCAAAACACCTAGCCTGTCAACCATTGAAAAAAAAATATTTACATCCATTTCTGAATTTCCTTTTACTATGGAAGCAAAGTTAAAAACGTACCTATTCAATTCACGTCAAAAAATTATCCCATGTTAAAAGTACATGTAACAACTAATAATTTTCAGGCAAATAAAACCTTATTATTTCTCACGCTCTACCAAACAGGCCAGCTATTTAAAGTGGCCAAAACGAAACAAAAAATGTATCCATACGGATTACCGACGCTTGTAAAGAAAATAAACACTTGGCGCATAATTCATGGTAGGGACACAGAATAAATTATACTTACTTTATAAAACCATGGATTAGGGAAGAGTTGCAGCATCGCCGACGCACCCGGTGGCAAATACCTGACAAGCAAACTGTCGTTTTTGATGGGAACGCGGAATATCATGTCTTTTTTACCCGACGGCGAAGCAAAGGGGAGAAATTATGTTTTTGATCGGTATATGTGTATTTATATGTTTCCTAATAACTACTTATCATAATTTCACAAATGAGGTATCGTTTTTTGTATTACAAATATGTAGACTTGCGTTTGACTGCCATCTCGCCTGATGTTAAGCGATGGCACAGATGTTAATTTGTATTATTTTCCAAAACTTGTGTTTCTATGACTTTTTATTTTTTTTAATGGTGGTGTTTTAATCGTAATATGCCGAACTATGTGTAGAAATGTCTTAAAATATGGTGAAATATGTCTTTTCGCCTTGTTTCCAATATTACATCAAAGGTATTAAAGTTGTTACCTACTGTTTTACTAGGGCATAACCGGGCATACTTTGAGTGAATTAAATTTAGACTTATTTTATTTATCATCAAAATATTTGATACTGGCAAAGTGTACAAAGTGTGAGGCCGAATACAAATACATTTTTAAAAACTAGTTTACTAATTTCGAGAAAAATTACTAGGGATGTGGCTGTCGTAGACGCGGTCGTGTGTACGTGATTCCCTACGTGTATATATTTAAACACTAAGAAGTCCTTCGGATTCCCATGTTTCAAGTTCTTATTCAGCTTAACGAATTCTTTGTTCCTTTAGCTATCGATTGGTTTAACTACATTTTGAGCGTAGATGATTGCTGCAACACCCAACAGATTTTTTTTCTTATTCCTCTGAGGAGGATTTGGCGATTTCTCCTGATTTTGTAATCATTAGTTTTCTGAACTGCCACCCACTATATTAGAAGCAAATTTAAGGATTTAGGTACTCAGTACTCACGCCTTTTCTTATAGTTAATCAACGCTTAAAATGCTCTGTTAACTTCAGGATGGTGTGAAATGTCACGCGGGAAAATAAAGCAGCCTATTATAACATTGTTTATAAAAAACCCGTATATTTTGAAACAAATTTTACTATCAATTTTACCAGAGTTTCACAATTATTTTATTATAAATTCTCATTCATATCAGACGCTCATAGTTAAATGTCTAATTCTTTGCGAAAGAGATTAAAAGTTCCAGCTATGAGTAATGAAAAAGCAACAAACAAATTTAGTAATCGAACGTTTTAATGGCATCATTAATTTGCCTATTAGATGTAGTCACAGCTGTATTTGAAGCCTCGGACAGTAGATTATTATTTTTTCAATTTCCATATTCTGCATATCGTTTCGCACCTCGTTAAAGCAGCTGTCAAATTAAACCGAAAATTACGATCCATTCGATGTAAAAAATCTATAAATATTTTCTTAAAGGTCGATATTATTCGCTGAAGCGAAATACGATGTAATTTTTTTGTCTATGGTTAGTCGATGAATTATTATTATAGAATTTCAAATGGAGCATCCTTATTCCAGATGTGTTTTGGCGGGAACGTCGAAAAATCATGTCGATGTATCGTATTATTTTAAAAAGTACGAGTTTATAAATGATGGGAAACTTTGATGGGAACGCGGAAAAATAATATCACTGCGTTGCATTATTTCCTAAAACTTTTTTTTTTTTAATTTTCCGAATAGTTCGCTGCGGGTGGGCAAGTGATAAATATAGTGTGGTACATTTGAGCTATTTTCAAAATGCTATAAAATACAAATATCTTTTAGGATATCTATTATCATCATCAGCTATCATTATTGTACTAGGACATTGACTGGATTTGAGCGTGACTTACGTTATGTTTCTTTGATTGAATTAGTTTTACATAAATGTCGAAAACAAAATTATACAATATGTATATGTACAAAGAATTGGCACTATAGAATCTATCTCTATGTGTTGAATTATGTAAAAAAAAAATGAATGCAAAAAGCTTTCACGAAATTCTTATTTTTTACTCGACTTCAAAGAAGGAAGGTTCAAAATTTTACTTGTTTTTATCTCAAAATTTTTAATTTAATTAATTGAAATCGTTCATTAGACTAAAAGTGAACAAATAGGTATATTACCTGCCCATTTTATGATTTCCATTGAATTAAGCTTTACATAAAAACTTTTGTTTTGTCTGTTGGTCCGATTATCAATTGATTCATTTAGAGTTTTGGCGGGAACACGGGAAGAGTCGTGTCGCTTCGTTGTATTTTTTTCCAAAACTAGTGTTTTGTCGAGTGTTTATGCATAAAAATGGTGGTGTTTTATTCATAAAGTGCCGAATTACAAGCGCGAGTGTGGGAAAATGATATAATGTGGTGAAACATGAGTTTTCGTGTTGCTTCCAAAACTCCATCGAAGCTTTATAGTAAAGTTGCCACTACTTTACTAAAGCATGACTGGCACGAACTGACACGAACTAGACTTGACTAAGACGACTTTGACGATAATCATAGTTAAGATACAGCAGAAATAACACTGAAGACGAGGCAGTATGGCTTTATAGCTTTAGCCTGCCCGAAAGGGCTAATTAACGAAAAAAAAAAAAAATTGATTCATTTACTCCACGATATTTGCCAACGGAGTTCTGTTAAATTAAGAATTCAATTTCCTATTTTTATGACTGTCAGCCATAGCTAAGTGTTTGAACATAGATCACCTGATTTTCAACCTGAAAACTGTATGGTAGCTATCCAGCCAAGTACTAATAAATAAAAAACCGGCCAAGTGCGAGTTGGACTCGCGCACGAAGGGTTCTGTACTATAAAAAAAATCAAGTATGTATAGGAGCCCCCCTTAAATACTTTTTAATTTTTAGTATTTGTTGTTATAGCGGCAATAGAAATACATCATCTGTGAAAATTTCAACTGTCTAGCTATTACCGTTCTTGAGATACAGCCTGGTGACAGACGGACGGACGGACAGCGAAGTCTCAGCAATAGGGTCCCGTTTTTACCCTTTGGGTACGGAACTCTAAAAAGCACCCTACCCTTAATCATTGTTTTCTCACAATGTTTTCCTTCACCACCAGATCAAGCTCATTGTTAGGCTTTGATTCTTACACCTTCGGCGTGTGAACGGATCTCTCTAACCACTGAATCATCTCTATCAAATATTAGAATCTTGGTGGTAGATCTCCTTAGCATGAGGTCGTCTAGGTAGGTACCACCGTAGTACCAGTCATTCTACCGCTAAGCAGTAGTGTGTAAACATTACTGTGTTCCGGTTTGAAGGGTACTGCAGCTAGCGAAATTAATGGGCTGTTGAGACTAACTCTATCAAAAGTCTCAAAGTAATGAGCGCCAAAGCAGTGATGCCCTGGACTTTGTTTTGTTTCTTAAAGTTTTGTGTATCGCTGCGATGGTCATGGACAGGCGTTATCTCTTACCATCAGGAGAGCGTCTCGTTCGTCTCATTACTTTTTAAATAAAAAGGTATACATTAGATTTTGTTGTTCATTTCTCCGCTACATGACTTACTGCGCAACTGCAAATTTAAACAATTACATGTCAGAAGTCATTGCAAGTCTAGGAAAAAGTGTTTGTTTACAAAACTCCATTCCATTAATATCAGCAGAATATTATTATAACTTTCGTATGGCTATGTAGGTCCCAGCTCGTCTTCGACGCACGGCGATATAGCTCCGCAAGCAAAATAAACTTGTAGCCCGGTCATATGTTTGTTATTGTAATATTTTAATTTCGAACGTGTTTGTTGTAAGAAGCTGGTAGCTTTGAAGTGTCGCTATAGCTTCGTACAGATTTCTGTAAGTTTGTAATGAGCTGTAATTGATTCGATTTTTAAACTTGAAATGATATATATTTTTTTTTTTTTTTTTTCGTTAATTTGCCCTTTCGGGCAGGCTAAAGATATAAAGCCATACTGCCTCGTCTTCAGTGTTATTTCTGCTGTATCTTAACTATGGTTAGCGTCAAAGTCGTCTTAGTCAAGTCCAGTTCGTGTCAGTTCGTGCCAGTCATGCTTTAGTAAAGTAGTGGCAACTTTACTATAAAGCTTCGATGGAGTTTTGGAAGCAACACGAAAACTCATGTTTCACCACATTATATCATTTTCCCACACTCGCGCTTGTAATTCGGCACTTTATGAATAAAACACCACCATTTTTATGCATAAACACTCGACAAAACACTAGTTTTGGAAAAAAAATACAACGAAGCGACACGACTCTTCCCGCGTTCCCGCCAAAACTCTGATATATTTTGATTCACAGCTCTTTAATTTTAATTTAATAAAAACCTCTTTGGAGTTTTTGGCGGGATTGTAGAAATGTCATGTCGTTCCTCTTTTTGTTTTTTGCGTTGCAGTTGTGTATTTGCCGGTATCATGTATTTATCATGCCATTGTATTGTATTATTATTTATTCGTCTTATTTAATAAATTAAACAGGTTTAATTATTTTTCAAAACTTGTGAGTTTTTTTGCTATGTTAAAAAATAACGTGTTTAAGTCATAAAGTATAGCCGGATTGTGTAACATGCCTTTTGTGTTGTACCCTCCGTAAATGTTTCTCGGTTGTTCTTTTTGTTGCAGCTTCACTTAAGAGCCAGTTTCATTCCAGGCCAAATGTGCTCACCATTTTCGACCACTTAACATCAGGTGAGCATTGGTCCTAATATAGTTGACAAACTATAAAAAAATAATGTTTCTAGTCACTATTCTGTCGCCACTACTTGACTAGGGCATGAACTAGAGCTGATTGTAACCTTTTTTATGTGATTTTCACTGTGGCTGAGATTTATTTCATTTAATTAGATTTATTATATTTTATTGAATTCTTTTCTTACACTTTTTTTTTAATGTTTAAATTTTTTTTTTTCGTTAATTTGCCCTTTCGGGCAGGCTAAAGCTATAAAGCCATACTGCCTCGTCTTCAGTGTTATTTCTGCTGTATCTTAACTATGGTTATCGTCAAAGTCGTCTTAGTCAAGTCCAGTTCGTGTCAGTTCGTGCCAGTCATACTTTAGTAAAGTAGTGGCAACTTTACTATAAAGCTTCGATGGAGTTTTGGAAGCAACACGAAAACTCATGTTTCACCACATTATATCATTTTCCCACACTCGCGCTTGTAATTTGGCACTTTATGAATAAAACACCACCATTTTTATGCTTAAACACTCGACAAAACACTAGTTTTGGAAAAAAATACAACGAAGCGACACGACTCTTCCCGCGTTCCCGCCAAAACTCCTTTAATGTTTAAGTTTGCACTAGTGATGGGTAGATAAGTTACTCTTTTAGTGATGGCTATTATTTATTTATTAATGTTCTCGATGGTTATAAAAGTGAGCAATAAAGTATTAAACAAACACAAATAGGTATGTCTGTTAGTTAATGACAAGATTTTTTGAAGTGGGTAAACAAGAAATTAATCGCGCATAAAATATTAGACATTAGTTTTGTCTTGAATTGAGTTCATGGGACATTATTTTCATTGACTATCATTTGTATAATAATATGTTCTACCCTGCACAAGAAAAAAATAATAACTTGCGCAAGTGAATACAGGGGATGCGTCTAACTAGCAATACCATTTGGATTTGTTTACTCGAACGTAAATTGTTCTCATAAGGGCGTTCAAGGCAAAGTACTGATAAAGTAAACAAACATGTATTCATTCATTGTGATATTTCATTTTAATTAAAAAATAAATAGTTTGGGGTCAGATGGCGCTGTGTGTAATAATAATAATAATATTCTTTAATTCAGGCATAAAACAATCCCATATAAAAAAATTAAAATTTACATCTCAGCAAAGTTAAGTTAAATTAAGTTTTACTCAATCTAAAATCACAGATCTATGATTCGCAATCTGGTGCACTTTCCTCCACATTTTAAAAATTGGACTTCTGTAGCAGTCACTCAGGCCTCGCAAGATGCTATTTCTCGAATGTATCAAACCATTCCAGAAGGGATCCACTCTGGATCTAATGACGGCATAAAAGTCGGGAACCCGCGCATCGGCGAACATGCCCGACGCGCTGCAGTAACGTGCTTGTTTCATAAGGATACGGAACGCATCATTGTACTGCACCCTTATACTATGTAATGTCCTACTATATAGCTATTTGTAGCGATGATAGCTCAGTGGTTAGCGCGGTAGGTTCGCATGCCGAATGGCGTGGGTTCAAACCCCAACAATGAGCTTGAGCTGCCGGTGAAGGAAAACATCGTGAGGAAACCATAGCATAGTGGTAGGGTACTTTCTAGTACTCGGCTGGCTAGCTACCACCCTCAAGTTGAAAATCTGCCGCCAAGCATCTAACGGTGTGTTCCGGCAGCCTCATTGGAGAGCCAGTTCCATTCCAGGCTAGGTGTGCTTTACCATCTTCGACCACACCTTCACTTAACATCAGGTGAGCTGTGGTCAAACAACTAGCCTGCCAACCATAAAAAAAAAAAATATATTTATTATCATTATCATCATCTATATGCAAATAAAATTAGAATTAATTGCTTTTGTACTATTCCGAACAGTGACCCCTGCCCATCGGATGGTCAATAAATGTCTCGATCACCGATAAATATTGCTTAGCTACTGCCAAGGTGCCATATTTGTTCCGGTCCAGTTGGTGCGATGTTCGGTGCTCTTGCCAATACTCAGATGAATGGCTACCATTAGCGTTGACTTAGAGACATGTTTCTTTGGCACTTGCTCCGAGTATCTCTGAATCAATACATCGTGTCATTGTTGAATCATTCAAATAAATGGTAGAAAAATCGGTACTAACATTTTCAGTGAAAACTCTTACGTATGATTCAAATTATTCAGAACTAATATTTATGTGACGAACATAGATGTTTATGTTGTGTCTGGGTGTTCTGTATGTATTATAAATGTATTAATATGTATTTACACACTTTTACACTTCATTTAAAATAAAACACCACCCCAAACTAACATTGTAGGTACTATGGAAACCAGATAGCTAGTAGAATAGACACAAGCATACTTTTTAGAACATCCAGACACAGAAACAAACATCTATGTTCGTCACATAAATTGTTTATCCTGTGTGGGAATCCATACCACACCGCTCATAAAGAGAATAAGTTAACGGTAATGGTTTTTTTTGTTAAATTTTCAAAACACTTGACACTGGCAAATGCACAAAATGCGTCGCCAAAATCAAAAAAGAAGAATAACAGGAATAATTTCAGGTTAACTTAAGGCAAACAAACTAATTTTAGATGAATCAATTAGATAATTCTTTGGAATACAATTGCATCTCACCAATGCGTATTTAGAGTATAAATTAATTAGCCTGCGCTATTTGAGGTGCAACAAATTAAAGGAGCAATTATAATGGCTGTTCTAAATTTAAGTGTCGGTAACAAAAGGCGCTTCCTTAGCAATAAATCCGCATTGATTGAGCGCTATAAATCTACAGATGCGCGAGTACCGCTCCGGTTGCATCGCCCGACTCGATAGGGTTGCCTCGAGGTAAACATAAACATCGGGATGACAAGGTACATTCAATCGTCATCAAAAACATCACACTTTATGATTGACGGTCTAACGCAAATCTATTTTCAGCTAAAAATATAAGTGGCATACTTAGTGTTTGTGGGTGATAGGTTCCTTCTTTTTTATATTTTGGCGACGCATTTTGTGCATTTGCCAGTGTCAAGTGTTTTGTTATTTTCAAGTTTCGTAAGTTAAAAAGTAGTCAAAGTCCTGTCTTGGTCAAGACCAGTCCATGTCAGTCACGCGTTAGTAAAGTAGTGGCGACTTTACTATAAGCTTCGATGGAGTTTTGGAAGCAACACGAAAAGTTATGTTTCACCATATTATATCACTTTCCCATCCTCACGCTTGTAATTTCGTACTTTAAGAATAAAACACCACCATTTCTATACATAAACACACGAAAAAACATTAGTTTTGGAAAAAAATATAATGGGATGACGCGACTCTTTCCGCGTTCCGACCAAAACTCCGATTAGCAGGTAAGTACGTGTGACACGTCTCATGACCAGTTTAGCTGTATCGGGAACACGGTTATGTGTACGCGAATAATGGACTTTTTAGTGTTCAAATAGTACATATTTGAACACTAAGAAGTCCGTAGAATTTTCATGTTTCAAGTAAATACTTGCTACTTCTTGTTTCTATGCTATACAATTAAGTGCCATTCGGTGTGCTTTACCATCTTCGACCACACCTTAATTTAATATCAGGTGAGCTGTGGCCAAACACCTTTCCTGTCAACCGTAAAAAATAAAAATAAAAAAAAGATTATGAAGTCTATTTTTGAAAGTACCTATTTAATCTTCGACGAGATAGTAGTCTGTTTTTTAATCTTTTTATGTTAAAGTTTTACAATTAAACACAAATTTTCTTAGAATCTATCTATAAGACAGTAAAAATTTGACAAATGGGTGAGTTATCTTATCTTTGCCATTAGAGAAACATATTCTTGTCAGCCCTGACTTCAAGCGACACGTGCGTGGTGCGTCCCTGTGACGCGTTTGATTTACGCACCCTTACGGCCGTACAAATTGACGTTCATACCACAAACAAATACGTTATAATCACATTGAGATATACATTTGAAACGATGGAACAAAAGAAGTTCGAGGTAATGAACATCTGAAGATTGAGACATCAAACTGCAGAATTTTAGTACCTACATTAATATAAAGTTTATAGCTTGGATTAACATAAATTATACTTTTTGTACCACAAACTGAATAAACATTTTGTTAAATTTAACGCGGACGAAATCGCGGGTAACAGCTAATACATACATGCATTCAAGTCAAACACATACCTACATACCTAACCACCTTTTTTAGGTTTCTCTGTAGTTAGGTTGACAGAAGAGTTTACCGTGTTAAATAATAACTAGCCGCGCCCCGCGGTGTTACGCTACATGTTTTAGGGATTAAAAGTAGCCTATGTGTTAATAATATATAACCCAGGGTCTCAGATACTTCCATAGGTACCACATTTAAAAAAAATCCGTTCAGTAGTTTTTACATGACAGAGTAATAAACATCCATCCAAACAGCCATACTCACAAACTTTCACATTTATAATACTAGCTACGCCACGTGTTATCCGCTACATGTTTTAAAGAATTTTAAGCATAGTTTAAATTAAGTACATGTTTGTATACACGATCCTAAGTCCTCGAGCAAAGAATTTTCAGCATGATGACGTCCCAACCAGTTTATTAACGAGACTTGCGAGTAATGTCGACACCACTCGAGCTGATCAAAGCTACTTGTCTTGCAATTCCGCGCCACTTCCTTTGTTGCATTGTCTATTTGTAATCAACTGGGAGATTTAGAGTGATTCCAAGAATTTGCGAAGGGTACTTTAGTTAATTGCAAGGTTAATAACAACGATATGTTGATAAAAATCCTACTAATATTTTAAATGCGAAAGTTTGTCAGTTTCGATGTACGGATGTTGGTTACTCTTTCACGGAAAAACTACTGAATGGATGAATGGTTGGATGTAATTTTGTATGGAGGTCTTTTTCGCCGACGTAAAATGTCATTCGTGAAAATAAGAATGGCTACTTTAATCACAGGTTAAATTAAACCAATGTTTATAAGTAAAATGTATTAAAAGTAAATATATATTACAAAGTATGTATAATACAATATACAAATAAGTATTCTGTCAGTTATCTGACTTCCGTGGTAGCTTTGCTTAGTTTGGGATCAGATGGCGCTGTGTTTACGATATTTATTTATTTACTTTATTTTTATTTAAAAAAAGATTAGGAAATACCAAAAAAAAGGAAAATGTGGTTGACACACAATTTCATTTTTTTGGTATCAGCGTTGCTATTCTGGATGGCAAAAAATAAAAAGCGTTGGTCATTAAAATAAAAAAATAAAATACGGATTATTCAGTAAAAATAAAAACTATTTAAATTTTGAAGCATAGCGTCCTATTTACAAAATAAATCATGAAATAAACAAATATAGACATGTACATTTTTATCTTAAAGTCTCATGGTGGAGGGCTAAAGTAGCCAGAATGCTGGCGGTATTGGCTTGTATGTCAATTGCTAAATGTATAGACCAAAACAAACGCCAGCATCTGAGACGCTCCACCAAACGTTTGGCCACGTCCGAGTACCCCGAAGGACTTGAAAGTTTCAACCTTAAACAACGCAACTCATGCCAATTGAGGTTGCATTTGTCCTAAAATGATGAGACGTTTTGCGAATTCATTAAATGTCACTACTATTCAATCTAAACAGTAGAGTCAGTTTGTTTGTTTCAGTTTCCCTTCCGTGATTTGTGTTTTAAGCTCGAATATGAGACGTGTTCGGGGAACATCGTGTGACTAGAGACACGGAAATACCTATCGATAACTTTGCAATCTTGTATTATAAGTTATTTTTGACAGAATTTCTAACTACCATATAACATGACAAATATAATAATATCTATTGTTCATTTTGGTTCCTAATTTAATTAAATAAATAAAAAAAATAATTAAAATACATTTTTGTGTGTCATGCCCTGACCCTAAAATATCGATGTCTATGTATAAAAATATAGACATATTACTAGCATGTACCTATTACTGAAAATGTTGCTTAGATGACTAAAAGTATCGATATTACATGTTTAGGGATGAGAAATTGTGAAAACGTTACGAAATTTTTAAACGCCCGTTTTCTGATCCGTTTTCGGATACATTTTAGTATCGCGAACAACACAAAACAAAATAATTAGAATAAAAATAATTTATTTACAACATACTAGCTGCACCCCGCGGTGTTACCCGCTACATGTATTCGGGATAAAAAGTAGTCTATGTTCTTATCCAGGGTCTCGGCTACCTCCATACCAAATTTCATCCAAATCCGTTAAGTAGTTTTTGCGTGAAACAGTAACAAACATCCATCCATCTAAATTTTCACATTTAGAATATTTGTGGGATGCTAGCTACTCGCATAAGGTTAGGTTCGACAGGTTTCTAAGATTTTGATGCAAGTTCTTCCCCAAATTGGCGTGCTGGACGCGCTCGTGATTAGTCGATACTTTTGTTAGGATACCATATCCCTACGCTGGTGATGCGTGTCTAGGTACCACTGTCATTGCGCGGCGCTGTTGTGACTGCTGATTGACTGATGTTGCCAGTCTTTGGCTATTCCTGGAGGTGCGTTTTGTGTTCTGTTACCTTCCTTGTTTAAATCTCAGGGATGCTATCTGGGTTATACTTGTAGCATTGTCTAACATTTCCTGGCTCTTTTTGTGTTGGAATTTTTTGCACTGCACCATCTAGCTCCAAATAAAGCAAAGCTTGTATTATGCAAACCAAATAACTGATAGAATTCTTATTAACATAAGTGTAAGTAAAGTTTAACTTGTTCAAAATGTTACTCTAATAAATAAATAAAAAAAAAAGTAGTGGTTTCTTTTTATCCTGGTAAAGAAAGTTCTTCAAATTCAAATTCAAATTCAAATTCAAATTATTTATTTGGCACAATTTGTAGTTACATAAAAATGAACCCATTGGCTCCGAACTAGTAATAGTACTGTGTTTCGGGAACCAATGGCTTCTCCCGATATTTTTGTACAGAATGCATCGTCATAAATTAAAGACATTGTCTACTCAAAAACTTTCAAACCTTTGATAAATTAGGTTTCATTAGTGGCAAGTTGGTCATGATAGCGGGTGACATCGCTCACTAGTGGCCAATTAGCTGCAAGGGTGTTGTGATTGCTGATTGAATAGTGCCAAAGCTATTACTGGCCTCGTGTTTCAGCCAACAGTACATGGTGTTCTGTATACTTTTTTTATATGAAATAGATCTAACTAACTTGTTTGGCCACTAACTCTTTTGATGGAAACTAAATGATTTCTTTTCATTTAATACATGATGAAAACTTGTCTTTTGAATTGAATTCTAAAAAACATTGCACTAAAAAACGTACCTTACTTTAAACTACCTAAAAAACCTTTTAACGGGCGGTTCGAGTGTTTATGTATAAAAATAGTGATATTTTATTCATAAAGTGTCAAATTAAGCGCGTGAGTATAGTAAAGTAATATAACGTAGTGAAACTTTCCGTATTGCTTCCAAAACTCCATCGGAGCTTGTAGTATTGTTTTCACTAGATAACTTACTAAGGCATGACCGGACTTTACCATGACTGTATGAAATGTATGAATTTTACTGTAACTTATTTCACCACTTCATTTATCATAAAGTAAATAATAATTATTATTTATACATGATCTGATATATTATATATATATTATACATATTATACTAGGACATTTCACATAGCGCCATCTAGCCCCAAACTAAGCAAAGCTTGTACTATGTAAACCAGATAACGGATAGATTACTTACACACTTTTTGTTCGTAAATACATACAGAATACCCAGACAGAACAAACATTTATTCTCGTCATACAAGTAAATGTTTATCCCGTGTGGAAAGTAAAGTCGCCAATACTTTACTAAAGCATGACTGGATTTGACTGACATGGGCTGGACTTGACCAAGACTGGACTTTGATTACTTTTTACCCTATAAACTTGAAAATATCAAAACACTTGCCACTGGCAAATGCACAAAATGCGACGCCAAAATCAATGAAGAAGATTTGTAATTTTTTTTAATGTTTGAACTGTTAATAGGTTCATTAAAATCAACACTCTATATGCAGTGACATTGGTGCTAAATACTAGATTGTACACTGGCAAGTTTAACAAGTTACGTAAGATTGAATAGTAGGTAACGTTTCTTCTTTGCTCTTCTTTTGATTGAATAGTTTGTTAAGCCTAGTTAGGATACAGTCTGGCTTCCAATCTAGATGTCGTGGGTTCGAATCTCACGACGCGCATATCTGTCTTTTTCAAGTTATTTGCGTATTGCCGATGACAACAAACGGTGAAGAAAAACATAACGAATCCTATAAGTCGGAGAGTTCTTAAAAAAAAAAAGGTTCTCGAAGATGCGTGAAGCCAACTCGGGAGTTTTGGCGGGAACGCGGAAAGAGTCGTGTCGCCCTGTTGTATTTTTTCCAAAACTGGTGTTTTTTCGAGTGTTTATGCATAAAAATGGTGGTGTTATGTTCATAAAGTGCCGAATCATAAGCGCGAGTGTGGGAAAATGATATAATGTGGTGAAAAATGACTTTTTGTGTTGCTTCCAAAACTCTATCGAAGCTTTATAGTAAAGTCACCACTACTTTACTATAGCATGACTGGACTTGACTGACACGGACTGGACTTGACCAAGACTGGACTTTGACTATAATTTTTGCTTCGAGAACACTTATTTAACTTTTGAAACTTGAAAATATAAAAATACTTGACACTGGCAAATGCTCGAAACGCAACGCCAAAACCAAAGAAAAAAAAGCCAACTCGCGCTTGGCCAGTGCGGTGGACTATGACCTTCCCATAATGAGAAGAGGTTCGCTCCCAACAGCTGGAAAGTTTATGAAAACAGGGCTGTTTCGGATTGGGAAAAGCAGTTAAGGATCAAGGGGGTTGCCTTTTCTTTCATCAGTAGAAACTGGATTCACATACCACCGAGATAGCTCTTGGTGTTTTGTGCTGGATAGTTAATTGCTAATAAGTTGGTAGTTCTGCTTCGTGAGCTGTAGGATACAGATTTTTTTCCAATCCTGGGGATACTTTTATGTGACAAACATAGATGTTCGCTCCGTATCTGGGTGTTCTACATATACAAGTAAGTAAAGCTTTTTAAGTATTGTGTGTTTGCTGGCACTGAGACCCAAAATGTGTCTTAGCCAAAAAAAACCACCGATACTAAAAAGCGCCATCTTTCTCGATCTTGAATCTTCTTAGTCACTTCATCCTTGCATCTATACTTGGGACGGCCGACGGGCTTTTTGCCTTCTGGTAGTCCGAGATTGATTTGATTTGATTTTATGCTAATAATCTACCGTTTCATTCAAGCAATTATGATTTATTGCAAATAAAGACCAAAATAAATGCCAGTAGCTATGATTTCACTGTAAAATTATGCTCTATTTGTCTATAATGCGAAAACTGTTAAATGGTGTTAAGATAGAATTATAGTTTGGTAACTAAGATATTTTTCACTGTATGTTTTCCAAATAAAATAAAATAAAATAAATGGCAAAAATTTCTTTGTATGGAAATCGTACCACCTTAATAGCTTTGCTTAGTTTGTTAGTTAGGGGCTAGAAAGTGGCTTGTGGGCGGTCGTATACGCTGCGCTTGTCGGTCCATGGTCACTACTCCAAATACTGCTCCATCGGCCATCAGTTCTGTGTCCTGCCAATTGCCTTTTCAACTACCTAATTCGCTAGGCAATATCGTTAGCTTTAGTTCGTCTACGGATCTTCTCATTTCTAATTCGAACTCGTACAGAAACTTCAAGCATAAAGCTCTCCGTAGCTCGTTGTGCTACAAGTGTAAAGCTTAGTATCATGAAATTTAAAGTTAATAAGGTAAGCCGTTTCTTAAAAAGAGCTTTTATTTACGTAGTTCACTAATGAGGCAGCGCGGCGTCGGTTACCAACTAACGAGCCTTGGGACACAAATCACCATTAGTGCCGGCGACGGACCGTGGCCGTGAGTGCGCGTGCGCGACCGACACCAGCGCGAGTTCTAGTTTGCCCGACACTTGGTATCTGCATCTGGAAACGTGGACTTGAGTCTCATAGAAATATCACTATCACTAGCTGCACCCCGCGGTGTTAGCTAGTTTGCTTGGTGGTAGATTTCCTTAGCAGGAGGTCGTCTAGCTAGGTACCACCGCAGTACCAGATATTCTGCCGCTAAGCAGTAGTGCAGTAGTATGCAGTAGTGTGTAAGCATTACTGTGTTCCGGTTTGAAGGGTACTGCAGCTAGCGAAATTACTGGGCTGTTGAGACTAACCATTGAAAGTCTCAAAGTAATGAGCGCCAAAGCAGTGATGCCCTGGATTTTGTTTAGTTACTCAAAGTTCTGTGTATCGCTGCAATGATCATGGACAGGCGTTATCTCTTGTTACTTCTAACCATCAGGAGAGCGTCTCGTTTCTTTCATTATTCTTCACATAAAAAAGCTGCTACATGTTTTCGAGATAAAAAACCGGTAGCCTAAGGTCTAATTCAGGGTCTCAGCTACCACCATACCATCATCATCATCATCATCAGCTCTTCGCTGTCCACTGCTGGACGTAGGCCTCTCCCAATGCACGCCACTGAGCTCGGTCGACAGCTTTTTGCGTCCATTGTTTTCCCGCCGCTTTACGCAGGTCGTCACACCACCTGGCCGCAGGGTGCCCTACACTACGCTTGCCTGTACGCGGTCTCCACTCAAGAACTCGTCTAACCCATCGGTTATCGGTTCTTCACCAACCACCATACCAAATGTCATCCAAATACGTTCTGTAGTTTTTGCGTCAAAGAGTAAAACACCCGTCCATTCATTCACCCATCCATCAATCAATCCTTCCAAACTTTCACATTTATAAAACAGGTATTAGTGGGATAATCATCTTAGTAAAGTTTATTTTTATTCTTGACTGGATAGGTGTTTGACCACAGCTCACATGATAACGGTGTGACGGTGACGATAACGGTGACGGTGCAAGTTTTTATTTAACTTGTAATGTTAGTTTTTCAAAGTTAAATCAAGCACGAATTAGATCCTTTTCTTATTCTACGGAATTAAAAAAAAAGGATGAAGAATGGTTTCGATTACAATGCTTTTTTATTAAGTTTAGCATGACCTGATTATACACCCAGGATTGACTCCAGATAAAGGCATCCAACGGTGACCAGCATATCTTTTTAATTTTTGAAAAACACTTAAAATTTAATCAAATTTTAAGTGTTTTTGCGTTTGCCCTTATTAAATTGCACGTTTATTTGGCTGCGTGTATAAAAAATTGTAATTAAAAAATATTTTTTTAAAGTTTTGTAATCTCAATTTATGCAATGTAGGTACCAGTGTTAAGTATATCATGTTTTAAAGCATCTCATGATAAAAACGAGTAAAGATCTCTTCTCAAGTTAAATTCGCATTCAATACCATAGTAAATTAGGACTTCGCAAAAGCTCCAAAACTCCATTGAAGCTAACGTCACCACTACTTTACAGGGGCATGATCGGACTTGCCTATGATTTGAGTTATGTGAATTTTATTGTGACTCAGACTTATTTAACCAGATTTGTCATAAAATACTAAATGCACAAATCACGGCGCCAAAATAAAAAAAAAGCAACGTTGGATTCACGAACTTTGACTACCAAGTTTCTAGCACTGATCTCTTCCGAATTTCAAGCACAAAACCGAAGAAAACAGGCGCCTTTCAAAATATTGCTTCATCTAATTGATGTGACATCTCGAAGCATATCCCAAGTCAGGAGTTATAGCTCAGGGCGGGAAGTGACGACCTGACTGACGCGTAAATCAAACTCCTTCGGAGGAATGTTGCCACACGCAATTTGTTTGGGCTATGTTAGAAATTAGGGGAATATGAAACTTGTTGTAGATGTTGAAGGTCTGGATTTCGTTGAAAGGGATACTATACCGATCGTTTCTAAGTAATAGGTATACATATCTTCCGATTTTGTATTTAAGAGTAAGAATAATAATTAAAATAATACCTTTTCTAGACAAACAAACACAAAGAAAAATACACGTAATTATGTTTTAAAAATAATATATAATTTGTATGATTTTTGTCAAAAGGATAAAATCAGCTTTTTTCAGTTCAGTTTGTTTTTGTCTACACAATCTTTAACATTGAAGGAATACTTAAATTTTGTGTACAGTATATTGGAGTTTTTTTAATTTGGCATCTCCATTTCTACAGGCTATAATTTA
This sequence comes from Biston betularia, assembly GCA_905404145.2. NCBI lineage: Eukaryota > Metazoa > Arthropoda > Insecta > Lepidoptera > Geometridae > Biston > Biston betularia. The sequence continues at coordinate 2,826,961 of FR989883.1, forward strand.
ATGTGTTTTTTTTTAATGTTGGGTAGGCTAGGTGTTTCACAGCTCACCTGATGTTAAGTGACGAGGTGGTCGAAGATGGTAAGCAAACCTAGCCTGGAATAGAACTGGATCCCAAGCGCGTTTCCCGGAACAAACTACATATCAGTACTTTCTATCTGATAGTTTAGTTGCTTTTCATATCTACGTTAATAAAAATTCCCCCTTTTGCACATTGCATATATTTTCAAACTTTATTTTCGTTCTGGAAAATTATTCTTGTTTCTCAGGGCGTATTCTGATGATTTACAAACAAATGTGGCACATTAGCGGCGGTGGCACCTCACAAATAACTCATAAGCTGACAATTATACCATACTCAACGCATATGCGAAAAAATTTATTGTTTCCGATTACATGCAGTCGCGGCTTCACTGAAACGACTCTTGTCAAAGAAGATGTCTTGTAAGATATGACAAAAATAGAAGAGAAACACAACCATTGGTAATTGATTGATTCAGACGTTACTTTGCGGAAGTTCATTTTGAATGTTTAAGGTATATAACTAGTGTAATTCCGCTTAACAGTCGTTCCAGTTCCAACAGTGATAAGGACTTAAATTAAACTAATTTGACACGGCTTATTAATTAAAAACCTAATCTTACTAAATTACTATACAACAACATTAATTGTCCAAACCTCCTAGCCAAATTTAAATTCAGAGTTCCATTCAAGTATCCGCGTAAACCCATAACTCCTTTCGCTACTGTGTATCGTAGAACTGTGTCAGGAGCTGATTCCCCTGTTCCCAGAATAAGTAGGCTCGTCAACGAATGTCTACATAATAGTAAGATATATTCGGAGACAGTTTGCCAAAATTTAAAGCTAATCTTAACTCTCTTTTGGCCGAAATGGCCAAACAGTAAAATATTAAACTTAATTCTTATTCTTAAAATGTAACTTAATGTACCTAGTCCATTAATTTGCTTACTTGTATAACCGTAGTTTCTGATATTTTAAAAAAATTAGTTGTAATAGATAAAGCATGCGGTACTTCCTTAAAAGATAGCACATTTAGTTGTATTATATTGTAAGTTTTATAACATATGTAGTGATGTAGTTATCTATGTGAAGTCGAATATAATAAAAAAATAAATAACTAGAACTAATTTGATCACAATGGTTTTTGGCGGGAACGCGGGAAGAGTCGTGTTGCTCCGTTATTTTTTTCCAAAACTAGTGTTTTGTCGAGTGTTTATGCATAAAAATGGTGGTGTTTTATTCATAAAGTGCTGAATTACAAGCGCGAGTGTGGGAAAATGATATAATGTGATGAAACATGAGTTTTCGTGTTGCTTCCAAAACTCCATCGAAGCTTTATAGTAAAGTCGCCACTACTTTACTATAGCATGACTGGAATTAACTGACACGAACTGGACTTGACAAAGACGACTTTGACGATAACTATAGTTAAGATACAGCAGAAATAACACTTAAGACAAGGCAGTATAGCTCTATAGCTTTAGCCTGCCCGAAGGGGCAAATTAAAAAAAAAAAAAAATTGATCACAATGTATGTTCTTTTGATTTTATAGATCGATAAAACATCGTTACGGTCTCTCAACATAAGGTAGCGATAGAAAAACATGTCACGTGTCAATAGGTACCTACTTATGTGTAATTTGGAATATTATTTGTTATGCTACGGGCTGATCTATCAATTGTAAAGACAAATTAGACAAAATCATTCAGTACACATTTTTTTTAAATGTAAAAAGTAATGAGACGAACTAGACGCTCTCCTGATTGTAAGAGATAACGCCTGTCCATGACCATTGCAGCGATACACAGAACTTTGAGTAACAAAACAAATTCCAGGGCATCACTTGGCGCTCATTACTTTGAGACTTTAGATGGTTAGTCTCAATTTCGCTAGCTGCAGTAGGTACCCTTCAAACTGGAACACATAAGTAGGTACACAAATGCATACCAACTTGTAAAAAAACTTTTAGTAAAAATACATATTATATCAACAGAAAAATCAAGCTTACGAAAGTGCTTTACCATAAAATAGAAAGCAACCAAAATAACGCAAAGATCATTGTCGTTTCTACGTAAGTTTAGTTTTCATCGCCCGGATTATTTATAATCCTTGTGTTGACATCAGGCGATGAAATGATAGCCGCCATTTTAGTTTTGGATGCGTTCGTTTTCCCGCCATAACCGCCATTAAAGCAATTAGTTGAGTGAGATGTCCGCTGCGGGGTGGACGCTAGTTTTTATGGATTTGTTTGTTGTTTTTATGTGAGGATGTGATATTTTAGACACGTGTGTACACACGGACGGTAAAGTGGAAGTGTGGTAAACAATAGCGTGCGATGCTTTGATGGTTTTACGGAAGCTGTAAGTACAACTTGTAGGACTTTTTTAGAGTTTCGTAGGGAACACATTTATTTAAAGATATTGTTGGATTATAGTGTCAGTTTTAATAGGTATGACCAACATTGTATGATATAAATAACATGGAATTTAACTATGAACTAAAATAATGGCAACGCATCCCAAAATAAAAATTAATATGTACTTAGTTACATAATATGATAAAAACATACGTATTTAAATATTGGAAGGTAAAAAACAACTTTGCAGAAGAAATAGTATGTATCTACCAATGAGGTTTTATCTATATGACCTAGTTTATATAGAACATCGTTGTTATGTACTTGCCCATTATTTATTTAGGGTTCCGTACCTAAAGGGTACAACAGAACCCTATTACTAAGACTCCGCTGTCCGTCTGTCGCCAGGCTTCATCACATGAACCGTGACAGTCAGACAGTTGAAATTTTCACAGATGATGTATTTCTGTTGCCGCTATAACAATAAATACTAAAAAACAGAATAAAATAAATATTTAATGGGCCTCCCATCCAACAAACGTGATTTTTTGCCGTTTTTATAGATAATGTTACGAAACCCTTCGTGCGCGAGTCAGACTCACACTTGGCTGATTTTATTTAAATGTTTTAGAGCTGAAAACTTTTCTCCTAGTTTTAAAACATCCTTTAATGATAAATGAGTATAATAATTATAACCATAGTGATTTTATTATTGTATTATATTTATATTACAAGATAAATAACAATTGTTTACATAAATATGTCTAACGTAATATATAATTATATAGATACCTACGTAAAAGACGTAAAGAAAAAACGTTTCATAGATTTAAATTAAAAATTACTTAAAAGAAATTAAAAAAATTGACCTTTGAACAGAATAATTTACATTTTATTTTTTTGTCAAAGTAATGAGATGAACGAGACGCTCTCCCGATTGCAAGACACAATGCATGTCCATGACCACTGCAGCGATACATGTGTGTTGAATTGAGTAGTAAAACAAAATCCAGGGCATCGCTGCTTTGGTGCTCACTACTTTGATACTTTCGATGGTTAGTCTCAACAGCCCTGTAATTTTGCTAGCTGCAGTACACAGTTTTATGTTGTAAATGGGTAAGTAATAAAATATTTAGTGACCATTAGAAAAATCATGCTCTAAGCCAGAATTGAGCCAAAAAAGTTTTACATCTGTAATTTAAGTAGTGTTTACACTTAGCTAATCAAAACTGTACATTGCTAAGTAGGTTATTGTAAACGTGAAATCTATGACGCATTCTTTAATTGCCAATCACGACTAAAATAATAGTTACCTACTTACTTATGATCAAAAAACGCTGGACATAAAATACAAGCTTTTCCTGGTAATTTTCCTTTAGCCTTTCTTTTGTTTCTAGCTGTTGATTTTTTCGTTTCATTACGCAGGCACAGGATTGGGTTCAGCAAGTCATTGTCCACGGAGCGGGTTCACGCTTTCTCAGTCTCTGGTAGAGCGGCTGGGCCGCGACCATGAGCAGCCAGGGTTGCATCATCCCATCAGAGACGTGAGTTTATACTTTACTGTGTATGTTTAAGAGTGAATTTAGCATAACACTGTCCTAGTAGTGGGTCAAAGCTTTCGGAGTCTCTGGTCTCTGGTCACAACATGAGTTGCATTGTACGAACCGCTAAACAATGAAATTTGCTGCCCGAGTGGGTGTTCCCTGATAGATACAATCTGGGTGCCTTCAAGTCGCGAGTGAATCGGTTTCTTCTAGGCGAGCGTGCTCCACCGTAGACCGCCATCAGGCGAGTTGGCGGTCAAACGCAAGCCTATATGGAATTAAAAACCTGTTATTGTAAGTGTTAATAATTCTTATGAAATTTTCAATGGCATATCTTGATTATATGAGGAAAATGCGATAAACCACAATATTTTTTAGTCTTAAAGTAAGGTAATGTTATGTCGTGTACAGGCGTCAGTATGCGGCCGCAGTACGTACTCGCCGCTGCAGGCGCTCAGCGAGAGCACATGCCGCGACCACGGCGCGCAGGCCGCGCCGCCGCCGCAGCCGCTGCCCCGCCCCAACACCTTCGTGAGTCTTAAATTCTTAATTATCTTCTTCTATCCGATAGGCAAGCGACTAAAAGTTGCAAACATTTTCTTTTTTTGATTTTTTAAATGTTACTTCACATTGGTGGAGTATATAAATAGCTGGCAGTCAGACATCAGGTTGCGTACGTTTTGGTGCGGGGGGCGGCTTTAATTTTGTAAAAAAGTAACTCTACTTTTAAAATTTAAAAAAAAATTATTTGCGAACAGTAACTATATTAATTAAAAATAAGTTTTACGCTCGTCAGTCATGCAAATTTTGTAACCGAGCACATCAGACAGGCGTGCTAAAGTTGTGAAAAATTGAGACATCGTACACTAATAGAATTCCTTGAAATAAAGCTCTCTCCTGTAAAAAAAATCATAGTCTATGTATTTGACCACAGCTCACCTGATGTTAAGTGACGGTGTGGTCGAAGATGGTAAACATACCTAGCCTGGAATGGCTCTCAAGTGAGGCTGCTGGAACACACCGTTAGATACTACCGTCCTAACGCTACGCTTGCCGATTAGTGACAGTGAGGTAGACATTCTGTCGCAGAATTGATAACCTCTGGGGCATGTGCTTGAGTGAACATAAAACAGACACTTCTGATTTTTTTCTTGTTCCAAAAGTCATCGACCCAGAACGTGACGCTGCACCCAGCGGTGGCGCGATGCACCGCTTCACTCGAGCTGGCCGCTCTCTGGCGCAGCTTCCACGAGCTGGGCACTGAGATGATAGTCACTAAGGCGGGGCGGCGCATGTTCCCCGCCCTGCAGGCGCGGCTGGGCGGACTCTTGCCCAACGCCGACTATTTGCTGCTCGTTGACTTCGTGCCGCTCGACGACAAGAGATATCGATATGCCTTCCATAGGTGAGGAATTTCATGTTCTGTTTACCTTCTCAAAGTTAGATGGCTTTTATTATATGAAAAAGTGGTAAACAAGCGACTTGCCACTTGATGGTAAGTGGTAACCGCCACCTGTGTTCACCTACACTACAATACCTAACTGGATTCGCTAACTGGATTTTTGTTTCACCCTTTGATGCGAATTTAAATTGAAACGAAGCAGATTATAGTTGTAATTTACCGCAAATAAAGGCCAGTAGCTGTGATTTCACTGTAAAATTATGCTCCATTTGTCTATAAATGGCAAAAAATTATTTTTATGGAAATCGAACCACCTTAACGTTTGTTTTGTCACGTGTCTTAGTTCGAGCTGGGTGGTGGCAGGCAAGGCAGACCCAGTGTCTCCGCCGCGTATCCACGTGCACCCTGACTCTCCGGCGCCCGGCTCACACTGGATGCGCCAGCTCGTCTCCTTCGACAAGCTCAAGCTCACAAACAACCAACTTGACGATAATGGACATGTTAGTATTTAGTATTGTATAAAACTAGCTGTATTCTGTGAAGATAACCGTTCAAGTCTATCATCATTGTACGAACCGCTGAACAATAGAATTTGATGCCCTAGTGGGTGTTTCCTGATAGATACAATCTGGGTGCCTTCAAGTCGCGAGTGAATCGGTTTCTTCTAGGCGAGCGTGCTCCACCGTAGACCGCATCTTCGCAGGCGAGTTAGCGGTAAAACGCAAGCCTATTTGCAATTAAAAAAAAAAGATTATGCTTGTTTATTATTAAACAAACGAGACGTTCTCCTGACGATATAGCCAATGGATGACCATTAGGTACGGCGATACAGAACGTTGAGTAGGCAAAAAAAATCCAGGGCATCGCTGCTTTGGCGCTCAGTACTTTAAAACATTCGATGGTTAGTCTCAACAGCCCTGTAATTTCGCTAGCTGCAGTACCGTTCAAACTGGAAAACAGTAATGTTAACACACTACTGCTTTGCGGCAGAATATCAGGTACTGCGGTGGTACCTACTTAGATGATTTCCTTCCTGCTGAGGAGATCTACAACCACAACGTCTATCAAGCTGTTGGGATTTCTAGTCAACACCGTAAAAGTTTTCAGTAAATAGTTACGAATACAATCCTCAAGTGTGCATGTTTCCAGATAATCCTGAACTCGATGCACCGTTACCAGCCCCGGCTGCACGTAGTGTACCTCCCTGGAGAGGGGCAGAGCACGGCTCCCGGCACCGTGCCTTACCGCACCTTCGTGTTCCCCGAGACCGGTTTTACCGCAGTCACTGCCTACCAGAACCACAGGGTAAGATGATGCCGACTAAAAAGATATTCTTATATAATTATTTTTTTACAGATTTAGGTAACATCGCAATGCCAGATATTCTTCTACCAAGGGGAAATGTCTAAACATTACTGTGGTCCGGTTTGAAGGGCACTAACTATAGCTAGCGAAAATAATGAGCAACAAAGCAGCGATGCCCTGGACTTTGTTTTGCTACTCAAAGCTCTGTGTATCGCTGCAATGGTCATGGGCGGGCGTTATCTCTTACTATCAGGAGAGCGTCTCGTTTGTCTTATTACTTTTACATTAAAAAAAAACACGATGAAATATTGACATGTTATAAATAAACTAGCAACCTGTTCCGCTTTGCACGGATGCTATTTATTTAGGAGACTTTTTTATATACTTGTACAAAAATTGTATTGTATGTATTTACAAATCTTCTCGCAAAAAGAATCTAAATAACAATTAAAACCGCATCATTTTGTCAATCTGTTGCGTAGTTTAGAAGAGGTCTTAGATTTGTGTAATTAAATATTGCATTTATATTTCTGTTTTACCTGTTTAAAGTTTTCAAGTATTTTCATTTGGCCAGTTGCCTAACCTAAAATGCATTTTTTTTTCAGATAACGCAACTGAAAATAGCAAGCAATCCGTTCGCTAAAGGCTTCAGAGATTGCGACCCCGATGATTGGTAAGAGTTTTTTAATTATTTGCAGACATCGATGTGCTTATGGTGTAAGATTTTATTTTTGTGATTTGGCGTTTAAGGCGATATTTTTTGAATTTTAGCAATTTAAAATTTCTATCAAAATATAATTGTTTACATACCTTAAAATTAATCATAATATTAAGAACTTGCAAGAAGTAAAAAAGTAATTCAAAACGAATGACTCGAGAAAAAATCGAAATAAGAAATGTGTTTTTCGAGATCCGCTAAGATATTTTGTAAAGAAAGGTATTGAAATGTAGCAGTAATAGATAGGTCTATTTATTTTGACTTTGTAAGACATAATTGGATCCAGTTTTCAAAATTTCGAGTAACAAGAGAAGAACCTCAAATTGCGTATATTGACGCAAAAACTTGTGTGATTGCTATATTTTTGTGACCGTGATTATCACAACTTTAAACTGTTTTTACCAAGGGCAGGAACCAATAGCGGAATATAGAGCCTTAATTACCATTCAGAAGAATGCCACGTAACCACCCTTTAGAAATTACGGGATCGTTAATCTTTTTGGACGGTCGAGCATTAAATTTTAACGTTGGGTTAATCGCAACCACATTTTACTCTACCGCCTCTTGTCACAACTCGGGCAATGAATCAATTTGCCACAAAGTTACATGCAAGCTGGGACGTAATCAAGTGGTGCGGAAGGGGGTCTAGTTAGAAAATGTTTTGCTAAATGTTGTACCTAGTAAAGCAACGGTTATAAAAAAAAATGTACCGTATATTTGATTCTCTATCGTTGCGTGTTCTAAATAAATATCGTAGGACATTACACACAGCGCCATCTGACCCCAAACTAAGCAGAGCTTGTGTGATGGAAGCCTTTTTTGTAATTGCATACTTATAATACATACAGAACACCCAGACACAGAACAAACATTTGTTGATACATAAAATGTTTGTCCTGAGCGGGAATCGAACCCGCGCCCTTCAGATCTTAAGGCAGATATGGTACCAATGAGCCAACAGAGCTGTCTATAATGTGTGTGTTCTATGTATAGATCTACTTACAAAATATGTAAGTTTTCTATCTGTTATCTAATTCCTATGGTGCTTACTTTGGCGGTTAATTGCTCTGTGTTGAATTAACAATGACGTCTAATTAAATATACCTACTAGACTAATTATTTACTAATAGGGTTGGTCGTGAGTAGTACCTGCAATGTTAGTGTATCCTTTATTGAAATAGGTTTCTGTTTGAGGAATCACCTAAAATGTTTTAATTATCTTGTTATGAAAATGATTTGTCAAATACTTTACCAGAATCTTACGAATATTTGTCGTGAAACTTGATTTTTACTTTCTTTCTTTCTTTCGCTCTTTGCAACAGTAAGTGGTTTATTGTAATATTATTGTTTTGAATGAAACTTGTTGCTTGTTGTAAATAGGTTAGCGTTTGATTACATTCTTCCTGATATTGAGCATTGTTGGCGTATGGCACTAGACTAGCATATCAATATATGAAAAGCGGAATAGAGCAAAAATGGAAATTGCTTTTTTTTTAATTTGGCAAATTTATTATGCTAGCCAATTAGATCGACCTCTGATTTGAAGACTCTCAAATTGTACTTAATCCCACTCTGCTCCACCACGCTGTCCAACTAGTGGTATAGAGTGCACTTTTTTGCATAAATAAGAAGAACGTGTACCTTTCTCTCCCAAAACTCTCTCAGTCCGCCCCTGTAAATGAGGAACCATAGACAAGAGAGTTTCAACAGCCGGTGACAATTCAGTTTAACGATGGAGCGGAGCAAAGAGTTACGCGACAGTTATGGCGGACACGGCTCGTTTCCCGTTGCCACCGAAATAAGAAAAAATATGTTTTAAGACAATTTATGGGCTTGAAATTTCCTTAAAATTGAATTTTAATGTTATTTATTACTGTAATAGAATCTAGCAAATAAGTTAATGAGGAAATTGTCTAACTATCACGGATGCGCCGCGCCTGCTTAAATTTAACATTTACTCGAAGATTATCTATTTTAGTCCCGTTAGCTGACTTTGCAAAATATCTACTTCAAGAGTAGGATGTGGGTTCGATACCCACCAGGACAAATATTTATTGTCATGTAAATGTTTGTTCTGTGTTTTGTCAGCAATCTGGTTCCCATAGTACAAGATATGCTTAGTTTGGGGCTAGATGGCGCTGTATGAAATGCCCTACAATATTTAATATTTTATTTATTTATTTATACTAAAAATAATTTAATGTGGATTTAAATAACTGTACGTATGACGTTGCGAGCTTTATGACGACATCAGAAGATTTATATTAAAGAAAGATAAAACAAAGTAGATATGTTCAATATAACAAATATACCGTAAACATAACTTGGTTTTTACCATAAAAAAACTTAAGACACTTTCTACTCTCTTAAGTGCGGTTTTTATATAGATTTTTTTTTATAAACTTTACCTGTTACCAAAGTATAAATAACGAACATGAATAATATAATTTATTAATAATTGATTACAAATAATTATTATTTAAACATTTATTTAAACTCCACTGAAGTTGAAATAAAATATGATACAAACATTTTTGTTTTAAACCTGTAAAGAGAATCTATTGTGAAAACATGCTAATTTTACATCAATAAAACAATTATTTATATTTTTTCTTATTAAATTTCTAATAATGTAAGAAGAATATAAGGAATCAAAGTTTGACACACACTAACTAGTGTGACCACCATATTTTTGATTTGCCAAATGTGTCAAATCCTACTATCCTACTAATATTATAAAAGCAAAAGTTTGTAAGAATGTATGGGTCTATAGATGGATATCTGTTACTCTTTCAAGCAAAAACTACAGAACGGATTTGGTTGAAATTTGGTACGGAGGTAGCTGAGACCCTGGATTAACGCATAGGCTACTTTTTATCCCGAAAACATGTAGCGGGTAACACCGCGGGGTGCCGCAAGTGGTGTAATAAACGTGCTCGATGCTTCGTAATATAAGGCCTTAAATCATTTCAAACTTTTAGCTCTATGTTTTCAGTAGGTAAGCGTGTACATGGGTATAAAATACCTACTGTTTGTTTAGATTAGTTACTGGCGTTGCATTGGCCGCCGATCGAGCATAAATCTCACTGCTCTCAGTGTAAACAGAGCTTTATGTAAATGTATCTGTGTTTATATCTGCCGCTGTACGAAAGTATGTTGTAAATAGCTCATGAATATAGCCATTAATATATTCATGAGCTATTTACAACATACATACAGCTTATATGAGTTTTCGGGAAGTTTTTGTTTCTCGGCTAATATTTTTAGAATCCTGTCTGTTTGTTACCTTTTCACGCATAAACGGCTGATCTGACTATATGTAATTTTTTTTTTTAATCCTGGAATGGAACTGGTTCTCAATTGAGGTTGCCGGAACACACCGGTAGATGCTTTGCGGCAGATTTTCAACTTGAGGGTGGTAGCTAGCCAGCCGAGTACTAGAAAGTACTCTACCACCATGCTATGGTTTCCTTACGACGTTTTCCTTCACCGGCAGCTCAGGCTCATTGTTGGGGTTTGAACCCACACCTTTCGCCATGCGAATTAACTGCGCTAACCACTGATTACGATAGTGCAGTGGTTAGCGCGGTCGGTTTACTCGCCCACATCGCCCTATAGCTCTTGAAGCAGATATTCTACCAAATGCAGTTAAATACTTGTTGACATAAAAACTAAAACTGTAAAGATAATAATTTACAAAACTGACTTTAAAAAATTAGGGTTCCTCCATATGCGTAAACATTTACAGATAGAGCGAGATAAAAAATACCATTCATTAGTTTTTTCTTGCTCTAACTTCCTGGTAAAGTCGATTAATAAACCAAGGGATGACGTCTGATTGCCATTTGTCGCTGCTTGTCAAAACAAAGTCTTAACGCTAACACCGTAATAGGACTCCGCCTACTGGGCGGGCGGATCATAACTAAATTTGGTCTTGTTGTCTTTTAGGATAAAACTATAATTAATAACATCGCGCTGATGATTTCGGGGAACTCAGTTCTGATAAATTTTGAGTGTCAATTTCTCAAATTTAGGCGTAATTTTTCACTGACTAAGATGTGTTTGCAGATTAATAGTGATGTCAGATATGCGTAGTTTTTGTATCTATTTTTATCATTTTCTTGAGTTCTAAAAAGTCTTTTTAAAATTTTCAAATAGGCTTTCGTTTGACCGCTAACTCGCCTGATGTTCGCTACGGTGGAACGTCTCCTATTCACTTGCGACTGATGGTAAGAGATAACATCTGCCCATGACCATCGCAGCGATACACAGAACGTTGTGTAACAAAACAAAGTCCAGAGCATCGCTGCTTTAGCGCTCATTACTAATCTAAATCTAAGTAATAATAAGTTTTTAAATAATAAGTTTAATTAAATATTACAGAAGAAAGACAATATAATAATTTTAATTAAATAAAGTACTATGAAAATCCATAACAAAAATGATTAAATACATAATATAATCTAATCTAAACCGTCTGGCTTCCAATCTGGAGGCCCTGGGTTCAAATCCCACGGCACACATCTGTTTTTTTTTTGTTTGATATTAAAAAATATCTGAATTGTTAGCAAGTTTTTCTCTATATGTTGAAACTACCTCAGCTTATATCTCGTATCTCATTAATAAATTCATAAGCTGTATGGAATAATTTGTATTCCAGTCCACCAGAGCAGAGTCAGCAGCGCGGCGGCGTCAGTGCCTCTGTGCCGCGACGGAGGGAATCCGCGCCGGGTGAGCCGTGCCCGCAGCTAGCGGCTCCGTATGCAGCCGAACCCAGCGCGTGCGGCCCGCTCTATGCCGCGCACACCCATCCCATGCGGTCAGTATACGCAATAGCAGAGTAAGCCGCGCGAGCCGGCAACAGGCGAGCAGTATTCATTGCTAACACGGCCGTATGTAGCTCAGCCCAGAGCTTGCGGCCTACAATGTGTCGCTCTCACATATCCCATGCGGTCAGTATACGTAATACTAGAGTAAGCCGCGCGAGCCAGCAACAGGCGAGCCGCATCCATTGCTATTGCGGCCGTACGCAGCTGAGTCTAGAACTTACGGCCTACACTGTGTCGCTATCACACATCCCATGCGGTCAGTATACTGTAATACCAGAGTGAGCTGCACGAGCTGGCAACAGACGAGCAGTATTCATTGTTACCAGGGCCGTATGCAGCTGAACTCAACGCTTGCGGGCCGCTGTATGTAGCACATACACATCTTATGCGGTTAGTATATATTTACATACATTTTAACGCACATTTGTTATCAGAGCTCTGGTCTTTTCTTCCGTCACCAGAATTAGTGGTGTAGTTTCGTCAACGCTAGCGAGCCGCACTCCGCCGAGCCGCAAGCCGCACCGTTAGCTTACCCGTATGCGCGCCTGTGGTCAGAGTATGCGGCCCACTAACTTTGCTTTGGTATTAATAAGCCGAACTCTATATATGTTATGCAGACCTTTTTATCAGAAACAGAATAACGGAAATTAGTATAGCGTGTTGTTTACTTCTAATTTTGCTGTAAATGGAGATAAGTGACAACATTTGTGTCCAACTTTTCGTTTTTCGTTTTGTCAGCTCGATAGACCAAGTTGATCGGTTTATCTTTCTTAATCATACGGCCCATACCCCCCCAGTCAATTGTCACTAAAATGTAACAAGTATTTATTCCATTTATTTATAAAGTCCACCAACATAGTGTATACCAATAAATTAAAAATTAAATTAATATTTTATAAAATGTTAAGATTGTGTAGTTAGTTATGTCAAGTGTCACAACAATTATAGCGAAGACGGCATGCAATGCAATCAAACATTCAGTCAAATGCAATAAAAGCTACACTCACAAAATGTTTGCCCTGAGTGGGAATCGAACCCACGCCCTTCAGCTCTCAAGGCAGATATACTACCAATGAGCCAACGGGGCTGGATGTATAAAGCAATATGTTAGTTGAGTCAATATTGCAGATAGCCTGCTTAAAACAACTAATCGTGCTAGTAGAAAGGTATTGTTTTGTTTAGAATTGTTTTATTAAATGGAAGCATTTCAATTTCAGGTATCAACCCCACTCCAGTCATAATGGCGCGTACAGTGCGTATTACGCTCACAGGTAGCCAGTTTGCAAACACCGAAGACTTTAGTACGGGAGGATTAAAGTTAGTACGCCATCATTGTAGTAAAATCGTCTCAAAATGTCCAAATCTGAATTACTTTATTTTGATGCTGATAAGGACTTATTATGTTAGTTGTTGTGGTAGATATATATATATATAGTAACCAGCACTTCTTGGGGTCTAAAGTGTTTACTGCAAAACATTTAACCGATTTCATAAAAGGAGGGTTCATCGGAATCTTTTTTTTATGTATGTTCCTGAATAAGTCAAAGACGCCTAAACCGACTCGAGAAATTATTTTTTGTTCAAAAGGGTATACTTTCCAGGTGGTCCCATTGGTACCAAGTCAAGATCTGATGATGGGATCCCAGAAAAATCCTAAAATACATGAAACCCCTAAAATACATGAAAAATCGGTTGAGTACTTTGTAGCTGTGTAGCGATGACAGCTCAGTGGTTAGCGCGGTAGGTTCGCATACCGAAGGGCGTGGGTTCAAACCTCAACAATGAGCTTGAGCTGCCGGTGAAGGAAAACATCGTGAGGAAACCATAGCATGGTGGTATGGTACTTTCTAGTACTCGGCTGGCTAGCTACCACCCTCAAGTTGAAAATCTGCCGCCAAACATCTAACGGTGTGTTTCGGCAGCCTCACTTGAGAGCCAGTTTCATTCCAGGCTAGGTGTGCTTTACCATCTTCGACCACGCCTTCACTTAGCGTCAGGTGAGCTGTGGTGAAACACCTGGCCTGTCAACCATAAAAAAAAAAAAAAGTCTTAAAACTTCGGTCTTAAAATCGGTCCCGCATTTTTCGGACCATTAAATGGAGAAACTGCTTTCATTAAGTCCGGCCCGAAGTAGCCCTCACCACTTGGTAGAATTTAGAGAGGAGGAGCTAGTCATTGTGAAAGAAGCCATCTTTCACAATGACTAGCTTTTCAAGGCTGCCATCCCTTTTTCGCATTATATGTCCGAAATATGAAAGTAGGTACGTGTTGCAGATGTAATATGGTGATCAATCGGTGCCAAATTCGGAGAGAATAGATTCATTTGTGTTTGTGGCCGTCCATGACATTAGTACCACAGTTCGAATGCATCTATTCTCTGCCCCTTTCTTGCTCGGATTGTCCATGTCTCCACTCCATAGAGAAAGATCGGTAGAAAATCAATTCGACTAAAAGTCTATATGAAGAAGGAAATATGCCCAGAATGCTAGCAGCAACGCCACGCTAGATGGCAATGCAAAGGTTTTGTCCAGCAATCTGATTATTATCCGACACCTCGTCTCGTCTAAACGTTTATATTTTTTTTTTTTTTTTATGGTTGACAGGCTAGTTGTTTGACCACAGCTCACCTGATGTTAAGTGAAGATGTGGTCGAAGATGGTAAAGCACACCTAGCCTGGAATGGAACTGGCTCTCAAGTGAGGCTGCCGGAACACACCGTTAGATGCTTGGCGGCAGATTTTCAACTTGAGGGTGGTAGCTAGCCAGCCGAGTACTAGAAAGTACCCTACCACCATGCTATGGTTTCCTCACGATGTTTTCCTTCACCGGCAGCTTAAGCTCATTGTTGGGGTTTGAACCCACGCCCTTCGGCATGCGAACCTACCGCGCTAACCACTGAGCTATCATCGCTACAACGTTATATGTATAAACGTTTAGACGAGGTGTCGGATAATAGATATGGTAAGTTGATGAAGATAAGTAGGCAATATAATTGGACTAAATAAAAAAAAAATACTAATAGAACGAATATTTTCACTAATAGTGAGATGTATGGTTGGTATATCACGAGTTTGGATAAAAATATAAGTGCTTACCTTTATGCATAGCCTTTTATTATTTAGGTACAGTCGGCTCTCGTTAATTCAAACCTGCGATAATTCGAACCTCTGTATAATTCAAAGTTATCATGAGTTCCCTAAGAATTCTCTTTATATTTCGAACTAAAACAAAACATTTTTATGCACATCCGGCAGCCTCACTTGAGAGCCAGTTCCATTCCAGGCTAGGTGTGCTTTACCATCTTCGACCACACCTTTCACTTAACATCAGGTGAGCTGTGGTCAAAGAACTAGCCTGTCAACCATAAAAAAAAAAAAAAAAAACTTTGTAATTCGAACGAAAAAATTCATTGGTACGTAACAAAACAATGACGTTAATTCGAACTCATCGGCGTCAAGCACTTGAGAATTCAAAGTTGCAGAGAGAAAGAGACAGAAAACTTGCAGAACTACAGACATACACTTTTCTCATTGTTAAAGAATAGCAGTTAATAAATAATAATTGATCAACACTCAATAATTCGAAGATTTATTTATTTTTCAAAATAATTTCATAAATTTCAAACCATTTGATATGTAGATAGCTACAGTTTATTTTTTATTAGTAATATTTTAAGTGTCCCACGAGTTTCGAATTAGCGAGAGTCGACTGTATATGTAAAAAAATCTTGTCTTCTAGCCAAAAGCTTTACACGTAAAAGTAAGAAACTTATAGAACGTGTACGTAAAACAAGGTTGAATGAACAAGTAGAATCTGATATATTTACTATAATTTATAGTTGATTATAGATAATAATAAGTATTACCGTTTATTCTCTGTCTGCTATACAAACAAATATTAAAAATCTATACATGTTTCTAGTTATTGTAAAGGATACTAACCATATTAGGTATTACAACTAACAAAGTGTATATACTAAAGAAACTGACGTGGTTTTGACACATTTTTGTTTCACTTCTGCGCGGTTACTTACGTTTAATTATACTTCGACTATAGTTGAGCAATACGAGGCCGTGCGCGCGTTGTATTCAGCTTTGTCTCCACGATGAAGGCCATCGAATTTGACCGCAACTATAGTCGAAGTATCCGATGTAATTAAACGCGAGTGATCCCGCATAAATAAAACAAAAAAAATAATATACATAGATCAGATTTCTATTATAACAATATAAAGATCTTTAATTATAATGCTAAATCTGGCAGCTCTAATAAATAATCTTTTTCCAGATTGAACTGAGAAGTTGATAACAATTTTTGTGCTGCCAAATTAGTCAATATAATTATTATGTATTACAAATGTACCCATTGATGAGTAATTTAACGTAGTCGCGATAAAAACGTGACTGTACTCGTATGTAAAGTTTAATGTTACCAAATAATGAATTAACTTATAAATATATTATGAAAATTAGATTGCATCTAAATAGGTATATATATATAGTTTAAGCTATTTAGCAACCAGATAATAAGTTTCGAAAGTCTCAAAGTAATGAGCGCCAAAGCAGTGATGCCCTGGACTTTGTTTTGTTACTCAAAGTTCTATGTATCGCTGCAATGGTCATGGACATGCGTTATCTCTTACCATCAGGAGAGCGTCTTGTTCGTCTCATTAGCTTTTACATTAAAAAAAGTTTCTATCGTAAAAAAATTTGGCATCGAATTTTTGAATGCTATATATAAAGCAATATGTCTGTACATCTGATTTAAGTAGGATGTAGTAATGTAACTTCACTTTCATTCTAAAATATTTGTTTCGAGTTCATCTCTAGTTTACATTCATGACTAAGCTTATAGTTAAATTTATGATAGGATCACTCAGTCATTCACCAAGTGCCAAATTGTAGCCAAAGAATTTATCTTTTGAGTAGTTAAATCAGGATTAAGTATATTTTGTAAGATTTATGATAAATAATATATTAGTGATAGTAATAACTTACATAACACATTTTGAATATTTATTGAAATACTATATTAAAGTTTATTAAAACAATGAATTATTTATTTCATTTGATAACAAAATTGCAATATTCTTCCACCATGAGGTTTAACATGATTTTAGTTTTTTTTTATGAGTCTCTAGTACTCAGCTGGTTAACCGATGGGAAAATTTCTTACTAAGCCCCAAACGGTGTATTGAGACTCACTTAAGAGCCAGTTCCATTCCAGGCTGTGTGTTTATCCAGGTGTGTTTATCCTCTTCGACCAAACCGTCACTTAGCATCAGGTGAGTTGTAGCTGTACAGTGTACAGCTTATCAGCCATAAAAAGATACTAACAAAACTCTTACCGACACTACAAGTAAATCAAAATTGGATATTGGCAAAGTTAATATTTATTAAAAATAATTTATGTTTTATTATAAAGAAGTATTTACACATTTACACGAGTAGAAAGCAATACTGAAAGTGCTGCGGCAGCTGTTCTATCTGTGGCTTAAAATGTGACTTCTCTGATACTGTATAGCTGGTGACGTGGTTCACAGTGGTAGCGCCGGGCTCATCACCTTTCTCAACAATCATCTTTGAGGTGATCGTCTCTTCGATTTCTTCACCAATCAACTCCGGCTCAGGTTCTGGTTCCTCTACAGGAATCAGCATAGGCTCCACGGAGCAGTACGAGCTGTAGTAGTCTGAGATAGGACTGTAGGGGTACATGAAGGGGTCATAATAGGAAGGTTTAGGAGTCACAGGAGAACTGTGGTGGTGATGTTGAGGACTGTTGGGTTGATTATCATAAGGAATGTTATAGTATGTGAAGGGATCGGTGTAATGGACGTGGTTGACGGACTTTGGCTTCGAAACTATATCAGGTAAGAACTCAAACAGGGGCTCGCTTTCCGAATGCATGCCGTATGTATAATAAGTTTTGCTATCTTTTTTGGGTTCATCTACTAATGGAACAAAGTCTACTTTCTCTACAGTTATATTTTTCATCTCGCAAGCATTTTTCAACATGCTTGTCATTTCTTGAGCGTGCTCATTTGCCGCCACTGCTAGATCCGATAGGATTTCGGGATCAGGATTGAATTCAATTCCGAATTTTTCAGCAATTTCTTGAGCGCTCATCATTTTATCGATAGCTATGTTCTGGTATTCGTTGTTAGATTTAATGTGTCTCAAAAGTCTCATGACCATTTTAGTGCTGTCCATAGGAGTTTCAATAGATCGCTTCTTGCGATCTCCTTTATCGTCGCTTTCTTTTTCTTTAGTAATAACTTCGGAGAAGAGATTAACCATCTCAGTCTCAAGCATGATTGATATTTGTTTTGCCATTTCTTTTATATCTTCCAGTTGCTCTTCAAGAGTTTTGTTAGAGTTGGTGATTTGAGCCATCATAGATGCAGAAGAACTCGGGAATTTACTGTTGTTATTGGGCATGATTAACATGTCGAACCAATTTGGCAAGGCTTTAGGGGCATCATCAATGTCTGGCTTCTGAAGCGTTTCTCTTAAAGTTTCTTTGTCTTCTGCTGCATCCGTGTCTGCGTGTATGAAGGAACACTGAAATTTGTGAGAAAAATTTAAAATTACTTTTATTTATTGAGGAAAATAAATTAAGGTTTTACTACCATTTAGCATAACATCTTAATTGCTTTAGAAAAGAACACAAAGTAGCTTACCTGAAAAACTAACACTAAAACTAAGTATATGGGTGCCATGTTGAGGTCGATATGTGCTACACTTGTCGTGGTTACATTTATATGTTAAAGCTATATCAGTGGGTTGAGAAACATTTTGAATATTATTGCTGCAATTAAATATTTTTCTGTACATTGATAGCGCATGTTTTGTGGTTTTAAGGATTAGGCAATGTTTTTTTTGTCATACATTTATTCCAGTCAAGATTTGCTCATTTTTATCGAAATCTTTTTATCACGCTAATGTAACGCCTTGCTTAAAATGTAATCATAAAATTAGACATTTAACACCAACTGTTCATGAAGTAGTAAGTAGTACTACAACATCAGAGTTTATGAAAATAAATGTATAACTAGACGTATTGCCAATAGTAGTAGTAATAGTAGTAGTAATAGTAGTAGTAGTAGTAATAGTAGTAGTAGTAGTAGTAATAGTAATAGTACATAGACAACCAAGTAACTCTGCTTGGTGATAAACAAGAGGGTGTAATTCCACCAATTTAGGGTTTTAATTGACAAGAATAAGAAGTGTTTGTTCTGTTTCTGGGTGTTTTCAATGTTATTATAATAAGTATGTATTTACAAAAAAAATATAGATAAGTATTTTATCAATTATCAGGTTTCTATAGTACAAGTCATGTTTAGTTCGGGGTTATATGCCACTGTGTCTAATGACATATAGTATTTCTTTATTTAATGTTACAAAAAATAATACTTTACCAATTTGCGAATACACAGTTTTTACACCCTTTACATTATTAACCTGAAGGTATATAGGTAGGTATACAATATTTTATTTTATTTGCGGCTTTAGTGGCTTTTATACTCGCAGTACACAACTTTATTTTTTTAGCTTTCCGAATAAAGTTAAATAAGTTGTCGTTAATTAAGAAAATTAATTTCATTTAGTTTTTGCGTTTTTTCGCAGCTGTCAGAAGTTATGTATCGCGTAATTAGCAAACGGACTTTAAAAGAAAGGACAGTGAAGTTTAAGAAAAAACTTATTGAGTGAATGTTTAAAAATATATTTTCCTTAAAAAAATCACATTGCTTATACATAGTATAGAATAGAATAAATTAACTTTAATATTTACAGTCTCGATTTACAAGAGTCCACTAACCATTCTACCACAATCTGGGTCTAACCACTGTATTCATATTGAGGCTGTGGCAGTATATCTGAAGGCTTTGGGAAATGTTGTGGTGCGAAAGGATGTGGTAACGACTGAGGGTATGAGAATGAAGATGAATAAGGTAATGGGTTTATTGGAGGGTATGGGGCAGGAACAGATGAAGGATACGGTACAGATAATCCATACGGCTGCGGTACTTGAGTAGGGTAAGGAGCTGATTGATACGACAGTGAAGGAGGGTACATAGGGGGATAGGGCCTTGGCGCTGGAGATGGTATTGGCGGGTATGAAACCTGTGGAGGGTAAGGGAATGACATTGAAGGTGCTACTGTGTAGCTTGGCTGGCATGATGGATGGGGAAACGGAGCTGGATACTGAGCCGGTGAAAATGCAGATGCGTACGATGGCGGTGAGGGGAATGTTGGACTTAAAGATGCAGGCTGTGGCGTTGGTATTTGAGGATAAGCATTACGAGGATATTCAGGGTAAGGTAACCTTGGTAGAGGAGGCGAATACACTGGCGGGGCAAACTGTGGTTGGTAACTGTAATCATATGGATACGGCCAAGCTGCCCTCGGTACTGGATTAGTTGGCAATGAGTAACCGTAGTCAGTGGGCTGAGCTCCAGCTTCTAAGAAGCTGGGAGGAGACACAAATACTACTTGAGGAGCGGGCGCAGTGGAATAGTTCAACGTGGTCTCTGGCGGTGAAGTAGCAGTCGATTCTTCAGACGACGTGGCCGCTTTCACTTTAGATAACAATGCTGTAAAGAAAACAATTGAAGCTTGTTTTGTAGGCAATTCAAACAAAGTAAGTATTAATCAAGTGTTATTAATTATATCGATATCGATTATCGATAAATAAAATAAATAAATGTCGTGGGACACACAGCGCCATCTGACCCCAAACTAAGCAAAGCTTGTGTGATGGAAGTCAGATAACTGATAGAATACATAAATACTTTAGGTAAATGTAATGCTACCATCAGCAGCGATGCATAATTTCAAGAATGCCGACCTTTGTTCCTACATAAATCTTGTACTTACGTGAGGAATACAGCGCACTAATCATTTGATTCATACGCTCATGGAGAGTCGCCAACTGAAAGATGTAAGAAAGTATATAAGTTAAACATAACGTGACCGTATATAATTATTTACTCTTGGACTTTGCACTTAAGCTTAATAAAATAAATAAAGATCAATTGCCGAATGCATGTAAATACATCACTTCAGAACGACTGTAATGTTTGTAGGTGATTGTTAGGATAAGGTTTGTATGTAAGGAAATGTTTGAAAAATTTAAAATTCTCATTACAAAAAAGTGAGTGAGTGAGGCAGAAGATAGTAGGGATATCTTCTTCATTACATGGGAAGTAAAGAGATTTGTGCGTGCGAAACCGGGGCGGGCTATAAAATTACTTTAGTTATTAGGTTAAATAATTGTAAGGTGATAAATACTAAAGTATTGTATTAAATTTAAATAACCTAATCTAAAACGCCGCTACCAATGATAAAATAGTTCACAAAACGCAGGCTCATTGCCGCGTTGTAATGCAATATTGAAACGTCAAACAAAATAGATGCCATGCAACACGTGACCAAACGCTGGCCCGTTTTGGCCACGTGTGGCGTGGACCAGACGAGATGACAAGTGGTTAACTATTTTTTGCTCTTGGTCCCCATGATTTCAATGTTGCAACCCTGTAGATTTCAGATAAATGTATTATGAATGAATACAAGAAAAACGATTTTAAATTTCAGTACGTACGCACATTTCGAAATAAATAGGTATTAAAAAGTCGCAGATGTTTACGCGTGTCTTATAGATTTGATGTTAGCGAAGTTACGAACAAAAAAGATCGATTGAAAGTTTGTTCGTAGATGCAATGTCGACATCCTTATTGATAAACCTGAATCATCGCTAGTAGAGAACATGTTCTACTTATACTCGGGGATGCGCGCTCCAAATTATATGGTTTATGTATATCTATTTATCTACGATTTTTGGTTTGTTTGTATTGAATAGTTTCCGAAACTACTGGACCAATCTTAATCATTCTTTCATTATTAGAATGTTACATTATCCCCGATGGACATAAGCTATATTTTATTTAAAAAACAGTTAGGGATCCGTATGGAAACTTAAAAAATGTAAACCAAGCTGTGAAAAATTTACCGAAGAACCACCTTACTTAGCATGCGCTGCGAAAACTATTGACCTCATTGACAATAGAATAAAGTGACGTTTTATAGAGCAAATTGACAGCTACAAATAAGTCTGCAATATCATGTCTAACTATTACAGTTGTCATCTACATCTACACTAATTATAAAGAGGAAAGGTTTAATTTTTTGTTTGCTTGAATAGGCTCCGAAACTACTGGACCGATCTGAATAATTCTTTCATCATTATCACTGAGTGACATAGGCTATATTTATTTTGTTAATCGAGTTATATTTTCCCGTGCGAAGCCGGGGCGAGCTACTCGTTTTATATAAACATGTACAAGGAATTTAATTAAAATTAATTAGGTAAGTACCTGTGATTGCTGCTGCGGTGTGGTAGACGCAACGTAAGACAACCCCAATGAGAGCGTACTTAGTTGAAGTAACAGATTCACCAACATCGTGTATGTTCTTCCACTTAAATAATAAAAGAATATTTGTTATCTATTTGTCTAGATAATCGTCAAGCCAAACAATAATAATATGCTGTTATTGGCCCTCATGTACGTTTGTCTATCACTTGTGCTGTAATATTTTTACACCAGGATGCTGGAGTATTTAAATAAAATATGTAATCTGATTAAAACTCCGAAGATGCAATAATTACGTTTAGTTTTTAGGAATTGATTGATATCGATTTTTAAGATAGGGTGTGTAACACGTGCGTGCAGATAAAGGTGCATTGATAAAAATTCACCAGATGACTGTTACGTAATTTTAGGTTAATCATTTTCTATTACGTTATTTCACTTTAACTTTTATTTTTATTTGCAGTAGAAGTGGAAAGGGAAACCAGCAAAATATCTCTACAATTTTTTACTTTTTTATTTTTGACAACCTAGGTGTTTGACCACAGTTCACCGGATATTAAGTGACGGTGTGGCCGAAGTTGGTAAGGCATACCTAGCCTGGAATAGAACTGGCTTTTAAGTGCTGCCGGTTATGTGCTTAGCGGTAGATAGAGATTTCAACTTTAGGGGGGGTCCGCCTACATACTTATTTAATGAATAAATGGCATAAGTAGCCTATGTCTTAATCCAGGGTCTCAGCTACCTCCATACCAAATTTAATCCAAATCCGTTTAGTAATTTTTGCGTGAAAGAGTAACAAACATCCATCCATCCAAACTTTCATACGCGATTTTCCTATCGACATAGCTTTTATTTCGTCAGATACATTTTATTGAATAACTTTGTACACGCTACATAAAATGTATGTAGTTATAATACTTTCGTTGATTTCAATAAAATAATTTTTTTTTTTTTTTTTTTAAATATCTTAGGACATTACACACAGCGCCATCTGGCCCCAAACTAAGCAAAGCTTGTACTATGGGAGTCAGATAACTGATAGAATACTTAAATACTTTTTTTTTTTGTAAATACATACTTATAGTACATACAGTACACCCAGACACAGAACAAACATTTGGTTTTATATCACAAAATGCTTGTCCTGGGTGGGAATCGAACCCACGCCCCACAGCTCTTGAAGCAGACATGCTACCAATGAGCCAACAGGGCTGTGAAATTTCGTTGCATTCCCATTTGTAGAAAGTAGCAGGAATCAAAAACCGGATAACCATTTAACGATACTCAATAGCTATCTAACGAAAACGTACACAAATGGGCACCTACATTAAACAAAACAATGCTTGAACAAAACAATATCGTACTTTTCTGCTGAATTTACAATATACGTATAAGCGAACAATTAACAATTGAAGATCGATTGTGACCAATTAAACTTTGATGCTATTTGTAATTAGGTACTAAGTCAGATTTCAATACCTACGTGTATTGGCTAATAAGTGGCATTACTTGAACATTGAGCATTTCTGTCTTCGTCTCTAAGTACCTACATCTAGAAGCGCTATTATTTAAATGGTAATTTCGCAGTACTAGGCTTTTTTTTTTTTTTTTTTTTATTAATGTAAAAGTAATGAGACGATCGAGGCGCTCTCCGGATGTTAAGAGATAACGCCTGTCCATGACCATCGCAGCGATACACAGAACTTTGAGTAGCAAAACAACGTCCAGGGCATCGCTGCTTTGGCACTCACTACTTTGAGACTAGATGGTTAGTCTCAATAGCCCAGTAATTTCGCTACCTGCAGTACCCTTCAAACCGGAACACAGTAATGTTTGCACACTACTGCTTGGTGGCAGAATATCTGGTACTGCGGTGGTACCTACCTAGACGACCTCCAGCTAAGGAAATCTACCACCAAGTAAAAAGTGACTGTGAAGTGATTTATAAAACAAACTAGCTGTACGTGAACACTACATTTTTTACGAAATAAATAGCCTATGTGTTAATCCAGAGAATCAGCTACCTCGATACCAAATTTCAACAAAATTGTTCCAGCTATTTGAGCGTGAAATAATAAACACACTTACACACTCACAAACTTTCACCTATACAATACTAGCTACGGTACTAGCTAAGGGAGTTCTTGTGTTTATTTTTAATGTATTTCCGCTTAAGTCGTTTTGATTACAGCAAGGACGAGGGCTTAATGTAATTCCAAACATTTTTTTCCGTATTAAACTAAACTTATTAACTTAAATTCTTATTATTTTTCTTAGAAAATTATACATGTTTAAAAAGAAATCTATTAAATTTACTATACTAACAGTTATTCTAAATTTTAAATACATTGTTTTATAATATTTATTTTAGTACTATACAATCTTTTTTTAAGTTTTGCTTAGTTTTGGGCTAGATGGAACTGTGTAAAATGACCCACGATATTTATTCATTTTTAAATGAAGCTGTGAAAAAATAGCGCTGTGTTAACCATCCTGTTGAGGACGCCGAGCCACATAGAATAAGTTAGATTAAGAATTGTTAGAATTGTAGACTAAGATTTATGTTTTGTAAATAAAATCAACGCGTATTAGGGAGTTGGAATAAATGGAAAATGGGTAGGTGCTCTCTATCCAGTCAAGCTCCGCGCAACGGAGGTCGTGAGCGAGACCGCGATACGTGCGAGCGAGATAGCACGACTCGCTCTCTGATTGCGCGGAGAAGGGCGCTCGTGATTGGTCGGCCAATGAGAGCGCCTATCCATCTCCCGTGAAATTTTGTATATAAACGCCGCGATCCGGCGTACGAATCGTAGTCAGTAGTCGGTAGTCAGTAGTCAGTAGTCGGTAGTCAGTAGTCAGCAGTAGTCAAGATTCGAGAACCTTCAGCAAGATCCGGAGCAATAAACAAGAAACAACTCATCAAGAGCCTTTGAATTTTCAATACAGTCCACTCTATCCCCAACAGTGTTGTTGGACCTTCGAGCGCCGGATTGATCAAGAACCCGACCCGACCAAGGAACGAAGATGGTCGTAACACGAAGCCAAGCGGACGCCGCGGAACAAGACCGTCGCGACATGGACCGTCGCGAATTGGACCTCGACGTAGCCGAACGCAACCGTTTGGAAATCGAGCGGGAACGCTTGAGAAGGGTCTCGTTGGATCCGCCTGCGTCGCCTAGTATGCGACAGGCAAGCGGTGAGACTATTCGGAGGTTGACCGAGGCGCCCCGCGCCGGTCCCTCTACGGTACTGAACCCCGAGGACCGAACACGCACAAGATCCCCGGCCCGTTCAGTACGCTCACAGCGCTCGACTACAAGCGCTACTCGAGCTAGACTACTAGAGCTCGAGGCGGAGGAGCGGCTAGCTGCCCTGAAGAAAAAGGAGCTTCAGATCGAAGCCGACCTGATCCGAAAAAAGCTGGCTGCCGAACTATCCGCTATCCAGGATGACCAGGAAAGCCCTCAGGAGGAAACGACGACAGAACACCTACAGAGGGTTGACGCCTGGCTCCGGACGAACACTCTCGATACACGGGGGGAGGAGCGAGGAGTTCCGAAGAGCGGAACCAGGGAAGAACGACACCTACGGTTCGACACTCGTGGAAGATCGCCTACACCCGCCCGACTGAGAAGCAACAATATCGAAGCGTTGACCGAAGCTATGGAGAAGCTTGCAAGACCAAGATCGAGATGTCCCGAACTACAAGCATTCTCCGGCTCACCGAACGAATGGTTGGCATTTAAGGCCACATTCCGAGACTCTACAAAAGTCTACCAACTCACACCGGCAGAGAACCTGCAACGATTACGAAGCAGCTTGAAAGGCGAAGCACGCGAACTCGTGTCAGCCTTATTACACACAGCAAGCGACCCCGAGATAATCATTAAAACGTTGGAGCAATGTTTCGGGAGGCCGGAAATTATAATAGATCGCGCCTTTGAAGACTTGAAGAAACTTCCGAAGCCCGGTACATCGGCGGTGGAGTTGAACAACTTCGCCGTGAAAATTCAGAATATTGTCTGCGTACTCAAGAGCATCGACCGCAGTGGGTATCTTTTCAATCCCATGCTCGCCAGAGAGGTCTTGGAAAAGCTGAGCCCACACATAAGAGCACGGTGGTGCGACTACGCGAGTGAACATGAAGGTACGGCGGACCCGGAAATAACTGTACTGTCTCGCTTCCTTATGCGAGAAGCAGACCGCGCTTTACAGTACAGTTACGCGCCGAGCACCGCATCTACCAGCGCAGCAAAGAAGGAATTTCGGCCGGCGACTAATACGGGCAACAAGAAGAAGGCGAACATCTATAATGTCACCGAGGATGAACAATTGGACGACAAGTGTCCGAGTTGCGAGAAAATGCACAGACTGCCCGAGTGCCCACAGTACAAAGCATTGCCGTTAGATCAACGGTGGGAGCTGGTACGGGAAAAGAAACTTTGCTTCAAATGCATCAACAAAAGGCATCGGCGAAGTTTCTGCAAAGCCAAGTCATGCGGCGTTAACAAGTGCCAACGCCCTCACCATGCAACACTGCACCAGCCAGCGAAATCGGAAGAACGCTCCGACACCCCTAGGACACAAACTACCAACGACGCTGAGTCCGTCTTGTCAGTGGCTACCTCCACTGCCACCAGCTCCAAGGCGGTACTACTGAAGATGTGCCCAGTCACCGTCGTCGGCCCACGGGGGGAGACCCGCACGCACGCGCTTCTGGATGAGGGAGCGACCATCACCCTCATCGACGAAGAACTGGCGAGAAGCATTGGTGCAAAGGGCCACTCACTACCGCTTCGAATGCAAGGAGTCGGCATGTCGAAGCAAGAAGACGGCAGCAAGCTAGTCACCGTCCAATTGAAAAGCGGAGACAACGTGCTACACAAACTTCGGGCACGCACCATGAAAAATATGAAGCTGCTCCAGCAATCAATCCCGAGCGCATTACTGGAGCAAGAGCACCTTCGAGACCTACCAAAGGACGAAGTATGCTATGATGCAATACGACCCGGAATCCTAGTAGGAGCGGACCACTGGGAATACATCGTGTCTCAAGAGTTGAGAGTTGGCAGACCGAACCAGCCAGCCGCCTCGAGAACACAATTGGGCTGGGTTATACACGGCACGATGCCTCGCAGCGTGATCAAGACACAGGACAGCGTGCTGCACATCTACATTCCCGAACTTAATGTAGATGCGAACGAGCGACGGGACAAACGTCTCCATGACCTGGTCGAACATCACTTCAGTATCGAGGCCCTTGGAGTCGCACACAAGCCGCGAATAAGCGACGATAACAAGCGAGCTGTAACGATCGTCGAGACAACGACAAGAAAGCTAGCTAAAGGCTACGAAGTCGGGCTGCCTTGGAAGAGCGACGAACTGAAATTACCTCCGAGTTATGACGCAGCGCTCCGCCGACTTCAGCAAATTGAACGGAAGATGGACGTCGATCCGAACTTCGCTAACGAATACGCGAAACAAATCGACAATCTGCTCAAGAAAGGATACGCCGAACCATGCGACGGTACCGAGAACACAAGCCGAGTAGCATGGTTTTTACCGCACTTCGCGGTACAGAACCCGAACAAACCAGGAAAGCAGCGACTGGTTTTTGACGCAGCAGCGAACAGCCGAGGGGTCAGCCTAAACGATCACCTCCTAGAGGGACCGGATCTACTGAGGTCACTGCAAGGAATCTTGTTCAAATTCCGAGAGGGAAAAATTGCAGTGACGGCTGACATACAAGAAATGTTCCTGCGAATCAAAATACGCCCAGAGGACCAGCCAGCACAACAATTCCTGTGGCGAGGCAACGAAAGAAATAAACCACCGCGAAAATACAAGATGACGAGCATGATATTCGGTGCCGCCAGCTCTCCATTTATGGCCCACCATGTCCGAGACCACAATGCGAGAGTGCATGCCGATACTCACCCTCTCGCATACGAGGCGATCACTCGGGACCACTACATGGATGACTTAGTGGCCAGCTACGAAAATGAAGAGAAAGCGCGCCGAACGATCAACGAGCTGCGAACGGTGCATGCGGCCGCGGACTTCACACTCCGAGGCTGGAACTCGAACGATAGCGGCGTGCTCAGCGACGTGCCGGAGGAGCTACGAACGACAGCTCCAACCGAGCTTGGAGGAAGCAGTCGGGAGAATAAAATCCTCGGGCTGTATTGGAACTCAGAACGAGACGAACTAGGGTTCAATACCTCTATGAACCGAGTTCCCTCCGAGGTACGCGCTCGAACCCGCGCGCCTACGAAGAGAGAAGCCCTCAGCGCAGTCATGTCAATCTATGACACGCTCGGATTGTTAAGTCACTATACGATCCGATCGAAAATTATACTACAAAGTCTGTGGAGACTGAAGATGACATGGGACGAGCCAATTCCCGACGAAGAGAACGAGTTGTTTGCCGCCTGGCTTGAGCAGCTCTCCGGTCTCTCCTGCCTACGGCTAGAACGGCGCTACACACAGGAAGAATACGAAAATGTAGAACTGCACGTGCTCTGTGATGCCAGCGAGCAAGCCTACGCAGCGGTGGCCTACTGGCGCTTCACCTGTCCCGACGGAAGCGCGAAGTTGAGCCTTGTGGCCGCCAAGGCAAAAGTGGCCCCACGACGCACTCAAACGATTCCGCGCCTAGAATTACAGGCCGCAGTCATCGGCGCGAGACTAGCGGAAGCCATCAAGAAAGAGCATCGGCTACAAGTCAAGAAAGTCATTTATTGGACGGACTCCATGACAGTGATCCATTGGATACGACACGACGCTCGAAAGTATACTCCGTTTGTCGCACATCGCCTAGGAGAAATTGCGGAGCTCACTCATAAGAACGAGTGGAGATGGGTTCCAAGCGGCGAGAACATAGCCGACGATGCGACACGTTTTTCAAACTCACCGATAGCGGCAGAAGATCGTTGGTTCCGAGGACCGGAATTTCTACTCAACCCAGAGAATCAGTGGCCAGTAGAAAATATCAACGATGACAACGAGGAAGAAGTACTTCTGCACATCGCCGAGGAAGAAAAACCGAACGACGGGTGGTTACCCGATCCCACGCGCTTCTCAAAGTACGAGACTTTGGTCAAAGCAACGGCACGCGTCTTGGCATTTATCGACATATGCCGGCGCCGAGCTACGCGTTTGGAAAATCGACACATAGAAGAAGCCGAACGCGCGCTGATTCGTCGCGCTCAGGAAGAGAGCTTTCCGGACGAGCTACGACGAATCAAGAAGTCTCTGCCGATCACCAAGAGCAGCCGACTGTACCGATTGGACCCGGTACTTGAAGATGGAACTCTGCGCGTACGAGGACGTATCGGGGCAGCCACCGCACCGGTGGAGATGAAACGACCAGTCATCCTCGACGGTCGTCACCGGATCGCCCAATTAATCGCACTACGCGAACATTGCGCAGCGGGTCACGCTAACAGAGAACGCGTGACGAATGATCTCCGACAAAAGTATTGGATCATTCATCTCCGACCGACCGTGCGCACTATTGAGAAGGACTGCGCCCTCTGCAAGGTGCGAAGATCGAGACCGCAGCCTCCAGCGACGGGAGATCTACCACGCGCACGCCTTGAGCCCTTTCATCGGCCGTTTTCGCACTGCGGGACGGACTACTTTGGGCCGATGATTGTGAAGATTGGTCGCCGCCGGGAAAAAAGATGGGGAGCCCTATACACGTGCCTAACGACCCGGGCCGTGCACATAGAGCTCGTGCCATCACTCTCAACAAGCTCCGCGATCATGGCTCTACGACGGATGGCAGCGCGACGTGGGTGGCCGCAGACCATGTACTCCGACAACGCCACCAACTTCCGCGGAGCGGATAAGGAGCTACGGGACGCCTACGCAGAGTGGATGCCAGCTCTACAGAACGAGGGGCTACTTCATAGGATGGAGTGGCGATTTATTCCTCCAGGAGCACCGAACCAAGGAGGAGCATGGGAGCGACTAGTACGGTCAATCAAAACCGCACTAATGTCAACTCTCAAAGAGAGAGAACCGACCGAAGAAGTTTTGGCTACTCTGTTGACCGAGGCAGAGTTTAGCGTGAACGCCCGACCACTGACTCACGTCAGTGTCAACCCGCAAGACCCAGAGGCCCTAACTCCGAACCACTTCTTGTTGGGGTCGTCCTCCGGCCTAACACTGACTGGGCCGTGCAGCGAAGGCGACCGAAGAACCTGGCGAGCCGCCTTAGCACTTGCGGACCACTTCTGGCGACGATGGGTACGCGAGTACCTCCCCACGCTTGTACCACGGGGGGAGCCTACGAGTAGCAAGCAGCAGATCCAGCCGGGCGATATCACGCTGATCGTCGACCATACTTCTCCGAGAAACGTGTGGCCCATCGGCATCGTGGAACGAACATTCCCGGGACCTGACGGCGGCGTACGCGTGGCAGACGTGCGTACGAAGGGCGGCGTGTTCCGAAGACCGACGTCCAGGCTCGTCGTAGTAGAGAGGGCTACGCAAGCTGCGCCGGGGGGAGAATGTTGAGGACGCCGAGCCACATAGAATAAGTTAGATTAAGAATTGTTAGAATTGTAGACTAAGATTTATGTTTTGTAAATAAAATCAACGCGTATTAGGGAGTTGGAATAAATGGAAAATGGGTAGGTGCTCTCTATCCAGTCAAGCTCCGCGCAACGGAGGTCGTGAGCGAGACCGCGATACGTGCGAGCGAGATAGCACGACTCGCTCTCTGATTGCGCGGAGAAGGGCGCTCGTGATTGGTCGGCCAATGAGAGCGCCTATCCATCTCCCGTGAAATTTTGTATATAAACGCCGCGATCCGGCGTACGAATCGTAGTCAGTAGTCGGTAGTCAGTAGTCAGTAGTCGGTAGTCAGTAGTCAGCAGTAGTCAAGATTCGAGAACCTTCAGCAAGATCCGGAGCAATAAACAAGAAACAACTCATCAAGAGCCTTTGAATTTTCAATACAGTCCACTCTATCCCCAACACATCCCATGATATTTATTTATTTCATTTCTTAATTTTTTTCAACCGATATCTGCCGCTTTTCCTTTCCATTTGTAGTATTTCTAGCAACAAGTATTTCGATTCCTAGTATAACCAAAGAGATAACTGCTCCAAATGTAGTTAACCCCACAAGGGGCGCAATGTCTCCGAATTTGACCCGTTCGGCGAGGAGCTGAGCTCTGCAATGAGGCTTCTGAGCTTGAAGTCTGGTGACGAGTCGTTTGCCAAGCCCAGTCTCGATGAGCCAGGTGCCGGCTGTGCGGAATGTGTTGGTGTATTGTCCATGTGGTGTAGCTGTTATCCAAGCCATGACCTGGGGACGAAGTTGGTAAAATAAATAACGATTTGCTTGTTCGGAAAAGGCTTCAAAGCCTTGAACGTCGACGCAAAGTTGCTTATCTGTCGGTTTTCTACCGGATACATTTTGGGGAGTGCGCTTCAGATCTGTATGACCTAATTCCACCCTGCCCATTGTACTATCGGACAGCCAGGAGCTTTAAAAAGCGACACCGCTTTATGGTTGATGTTCCAAAAGCTCGAACTAAGCGGTTTGATTCCACCTTCTTCATACATACCGCTAGACATTGGAATCTGCTGCCCGAGTGGGTGTTCCCCGAATACAGTCAGGGTACCTTCAAGTCGTGAGTGAATTGGTTTCTTCTAGGCAAGTGTGCTCCACCGTAGACCGCATCTTCGCTTAACATCAGGCGGGATGGCGGTCAAACGCAAACTAAATGCAATGTATGTCTAAACATAACTGTACTTCCGCTTTGAAAAGCTTTGAAAAGTATTTCAGTTAGCTAGCTTACAGGGCTATTAAGATGAACCATCGAATGTTCGAAATCCTAGATTCGATTAGATCACCTAGATTAGATCACGGCGGTGATGGAGGCCTTGAGTCGGGAGGAGGCGATTTCAAACAAAAACTCATGATGTAAATAGAAATAAGGATTGTGTGTATGCCTCGAGCATTCATGCTCACCATCGAAGTCTCCTTCTTGCGGCGGCGTCGTGTGTCGGGTCGCTCTCTTCCCTCAGATATGGTTGAGGAGGGCGATGGCTGGCACATGCGTCATACTCGTGATCGGGTGCTGCTTGCGGATCGCTGGTCTGCTCGCGGTATACACACAATCTAGTACCTACTTTAACCTTAGATTAAGATTACTAACGTAACTTTCCTCTTTTTGTAATGTAAAATTGTAAAAAAAAAATATGTAACTAAAGTTGACAAAGGTCACGGACCCCAGTGTCTGTGGAGCGTATAATAAAAAAAATAAGAAATCCTAGATTCTGTTTTGTTATTCTTTTTTTACCGTTGACAGCTCTAGGTGTTTGACCACAGCTCACCTGGTGTTAAGGGACGGTGTGGTCGAAGACCCCCCCGTGGGTTCCCGCCTTGTCGTGGCGGGGGGCTGAGTAACCGTGACTGGTGACCACGGTGAAACCAAGCGGAACCCGAGGAGGGGCTGCTTCTCCGGGTATTCCCCCGGGCCTGGCTGAAGCGGCCAAGTAGGTTGCGGTATTGTGTGGGCGGTACTGCAACTGAGGCGGGCTGCGGTGTCGTATGGGAGACACCGCGGCTGAGGGCTGGAGGCCGCGGCGGGAGAGGACTGTCGGTGTGACGTTGCCGCTTTCCCTGCCTTCCGCGGCCTTGACGGGGTCGCCACCGTTAGATGGCGAACGCGGTGGGGCTGCAGGGGAAGAGGAGTGCCGGTATGTCGGTGCGCCGCTCTCCCTCTCCTCTGCAGCCGTGATGGTAGGCGGCGGGGCCATTTACCTGACCCGTCGCATGGGGGCCGCTAGCGTCAGACATGGGGTTGTTTAGCGCTAGTTGCTTTCTGGCCCCCGAGGTGGGTTGTGACACATTGTGTATGGTGTACGTAATGTGTCACGACGAAAGAAGGTAGTCCAATGACGGGCTGGAGGGGGGGGGGTTTCCGCGCGTTCCTCTGGATTTGGAGGAGCGTGCGTAGAAACTCGTGTGTGGTGGGCTCGGCTCCGACCGAGTGGAGTGGAGTGGATGTGAGGGCTCTCCACGTGTCCCTCAGATAGGCTGAGGGCACAGTGGACGAGCCGAGTGGGAGGGGGCTGCGGGATGGGAGGAGTGCCAATTTGGCGATCCCCATTACCGTCGGCCGAAGTGGCAGGCGACGGGGCCACTTATCTGACCCGTCGCACGGAGACCACGGGCGTCTGGACATGGGGCCGTCCGACGCCCATTTGCTGGTTAGGTCTCCGAGGTGGATCACGATGTGTCCAGTGTTCTGACACATCGTCATCGTGGCGAGGTGAGCTTAGGCTCCCTGAGGCGGGTCCGTGAGGACAGGCGCTGTCGAGGCCGCGGTAGAGTGCGAAAGCGTGCCCGCGGCCTCGACACAAAGCGCCGAGGTGGAACACTCCAGGGTTTTTAGTGGGTAGGCCGTCATTAGGACGGAGAGTCCCACATAACCACCCTGCCTGCCCCAGAGCAGGGTGGTATACACAAAGTATTTTCCCTGGACAAAAAAAAAAAAAAAAAAAACGGTGTGGTCGAAGATGGTTACACACCTAGCCTGGAATGTAACTGGCTCTCAAGTGAGGCTACCGAAACACGCCGTTAGGTGCTTGGCGGCAGATTTTTAACTTGAGGCTGGTAGCTAGCCAGCCGAGTACAAGAAAGTACCCTACCGCCATGTTACGGTTTCCTCACGATGTTTTCCTTCACCGGCAGCTCAAGCTGATTGTTGGGGGTTGAACCCACGCCCTTCGGCATGCGAACCGACCGCGCTAACCATTCGGCTATCATCGCTACAAAAGTTCAATGTTCTGGATACCGCTGCAAAAGAGTCATAAGCTGATACTCAGCACAGCTGTCCCAAAAGTGAAAGCAGTACTCCAAACACGAAGCAGTACTTCAGGTATACCTCTGGAATAGTGTCGACATGCTGCAATTTACAAATCTGGTCGTCGGTGAAGGTCTTGAAATGCGGGTAGATTTGATTATACTCCGTGTGGAAGGCAGTACTGCCATCCCCGATGAGTTCCACTCCCCGTTTCAGCACTTGATAAAATTTTGAGTTTTTCTTCTTTCTCTTTAAATACTCCAGATCGTCCCAGTTAGTTTCAACCTGTCAAACAAACACTACTTAGCCAAAAGCTTTTAATACATCTAGCGTAATAGAAAGGTTTCCATACCGTCATCCAACTCAGATCAAAGCCTCCCTTGTTATTGTAATATTGTAAGAATATTCAGACAACTAAGCAAAGCTTGTACTGATACTGATACTTTATTGATAATTATAAATTACATGTCAGGTTCTTATATCTAGGTATACATATATGTATTTCATACATTTTTTAACTGTTGATTTTTAAAGTGGTCATTGTATCAATTAAGAAAATAATACATAATCAGCGTTAATTTATTTTTGGAATGAACTCCTCGACAGTATAAGGTGCCATGTTTATCAAAAACAGCTTAAGCTTGTTCTTGAAGCTAGATAGCGACTTAGCTTCCCGTATGGACTTAGGCAGGGAGTTAAAAACCTGTACACCGAAAACCCGCGCACACTTTTTGGACTTAGCTAGGTGATGCCTATGTACTATGGAAGTCTGATAGAAATACTGACAGTGAATGAGAAAACATTTATATATATTTTTGTAAATACATACTTGTAATACATATCGAACACACGGACAACGACCAAACTTTTGTTCAAATACCACAAAATGTTTGTCTTGTTTGGAAATCGAACTAGCGCTCTACAGCTCTTAAAGCAGATATACTACCAATGAGCCAACCGGGTGGTCAATAGACACAGAATAAAGAAACATTCTTATAAATCACAAAATGATTGTCCTGCGTGTCCACAAATCCACGCCCTCGCAAAATAATGTAATTTATATCTAAATGCGATTTGTAAATCAGTTAGAAACTGTTTGACCGTCAGACTGATTATCACCACCACCGACTGACTGTCTAGTTGGTTGGTTGGAACTGGTTAATATAATCAGCCCATCTTGCACCTTTTTTGCTTCTATAAGAAAGCAACAGATCGATATGATTTTTGACATGACTAAAGATAGATACATAGAAACTTTTTGTTAACACCATAAACAGAGAAGAAAAAAGTACAGAGAACAAAAGAATCAAAGAAAAAGAAAAAAGAGATGGTGAATGATGATGACGGTGATGTAAAGATTAAGAGTTACAGAGTGTCGTAGGCTACTCTTTGCGTCAGAAAAAGAAAAGACCTACCTGTTGTCTTGGAGCAGGATACAGCTAATAGATCATTAATGAAATTGTAATTAACTTACGTCAAAAATCAAATAGCGCATGTAATCGTAATCCTCAGAAGCGATGGCGTATTTAGAGTCAGCGAGGCTTCGGAGGGAGTCGGGCCCTCCGCTACCCGCGCTCATCAGCGCCGACACAATGGATGACGTGTAGTAAGCGTGGACCAGCATAGCGCACACAGACAGCACTACGAAAGTCCACCGACCCGATATGGCTTTAGGGACTGCGCTTGCGTCTGAAAGTTAAAATATTTATTTTTATAACCGTGTATGAAATAGTCTGCTGCTGAGAAGTAGTATGTAACCATTACTGTGTTTCGGTAGGTACTTCAGCTAACGTCATTACAAGGTTATTAAAGCTAACAATTTAATGTATTGATGCAAAGAGCGCTAAAACGGCGATACTCTGGACTTGATAATTATGTAACTCAAAGTCCTTGGTATCAATTATATAATACGCACACAGGTTTTTCTTATCCCTGTTCTTTTATTTTCTAAACGAATTTATTAAATTGTTTATGCCGTGCTTGTAGTGATTTTCTTTTACGGCTGAGGGTATTGTTATGCCATAATACAGGTCCATTCCTTACATTGGTAATAATGCTTCTCTATAAACAAAACAACAACAACAACAACAACAACACAACAAACAAACAAAACGAAACATAAAATAAACAAACAAAATAGTATTGTTCTTTGGAACAATACTATTTATAGACGATGTATGTAATTGCCAAAAAAATAATAATTTCATTTTATGTAAAATAAGCCAGTCAGTGCTCGCCGCGAGTGGCAGTTCCTATACAACTGCCCTCAACGGAATTTAATGATAATCGCTCTTGCTGACATGGTCTTCTGTATCTCTCGGGACGACCTGGCAAGGGAGTGCACGCAATATAGACTATTATGGAGATAGATATAACGTTTAGTTCGTTTTATTTGGTACTTTAAGATAAACAACTATTTAATTGTAGTTAATTACAATAAGTACCAACCTTGCTGAAGGAAAGTGGCCAGTACAGCGCAGTAGGAGTCGTCTTTCTCTTCCTGAGAGCGAGCCGTGAGACGCAAGGCCACCGCCAGGATGAGACAGATAGCCAGACATGTCCACCACACGCTCGCCGTAAACGGCTCCAAGAACATATTGCTGCTGCTCTCGCGCTCGGCCAGGTATGTGAACCCAACGCTAGGTAACACAAAATACCTGTAGCTCTTGATGATGCAATAAATAAATAAACAAACTGAAACTGAACTGTGCGGCACCAATACTGTATACCAGTTTGAACCTTCTAAAGGCCTAGCTAAATTGCTAGGCTATTGATACTTACCAACTAATTTATCTGAGGGATTGTATTCAGAATGAAGTAATTCCCCACAAAACTAAAGTCACAGACATAGCTCAGCGTCTTAGCAAGCCGAAGTGGCAGTGCTGGACATATCTGTCCGAGAACCGATGACTGCTGAGGTAGACGTGTTCTAGAGTGGAGACCGCGAATTGGCAAACGTAGCGACAGTTCAAACGTATTGACAGCTGGCGGTGGATGGAAGCAATAAGCCGAAGATCAGGCTGTGTGGCGTGTCTTGGGAGAGGCCTATGACCAGCAGTGATAAATGGCTGATGTTACGGTTACAATGTGCTTACCTAAACGGCCATATGGGCATGATATAGTCAAGCTTCTCGAGACGGTCGCCCAGTATCCTGAGTACGGCGCCGCCGAGCTCGGAGCTTCCATAAAACAGCTTCAGCAACATGCTGCTGTTATGAATAGTCGTTGACCACAGCTCTGTCGTTTTTAACACCTCACTTGAAACAGAACAAATAGTGTCAGTTAGAAATCACCAGACTGATTTTATTGTAGCGATGATAGCTGAGTGGTTAGCGCGGTCAATTCGCATGTCAAAGGGCGTGGGTTCAAACCCCAACAATCAGCTTGAACTGCCGGTGAAGGAAAACATTGTGAGGAAACCAAAGCATGGTGTTAGGGTACTTTCTGGTACTCGGCTAGCTATCTACCACCCTCAAGTTAAAAATCTGTCGCTAAGCAGCTAACGGTTTGTTCCGGCAGCCTCGTTTGAGAGCCAGTTCCATTCCAGGCTTTTTTGTTTGTGTTTACGATCTTCGACCACACCATCACTTAACATCAGGTGAGCTGTGGTCAAATAAAAAAAAATTACCACCACCGACTGACTGTCTGGTTGGTTGGTTGAAACTAGTTGATTCGTATAATCAGCCCATTATGAGACACCATCTTTAATTTTATTTTTTATTATATATTTCGCACAGTTACAACTAAATTATAGGTACAATAGAAGAACTTAATGCTAGAGTATTTTCTGCCAGTCATCCGTACGGTAATAGAGATGAAGTTGTAGGAGCGCATCAAAAATATACAAATAATTTGTTTATAATTATACATATTTAAGCGAACAATAAATAGGTATCCTATTTAGAAACTAGCACCCTGCGGGATTACTCACTACATTTTTCCGCAATAAAAGTAGCCTATGTGTTAATCCAGGGTGTCAGCTACCTCCGTACAAAATTGATCTAGCCTGCAAACTTTTGCCTGTATAACATTGTGATTGAAATTGAGTACGGGTAAATAATCTACACTAATTATAAAGAGGAAAGATTTGATTTTTTGTTTGTTTGCTTGTATTGAATAGGCTCCGAAACTACTGGACCGATCTTAATAATTCTTTCATCATAATGCTACATTATCACATAGGCTATATTGTTAATCGAGTTTTGTTTATTTACCCGGGACGCGCCGCTAGTGTCATATAATGAAACATGACGTGTTTCTCTGTCTAAAACTTCTTTAGCTTTCGACTAGTTGATTCACTATTTACCTAATGTTAACTTATCTACGTGACTCACGTGGCGTTCAAGAGCTGTATGACCAGAGCAGATGCGGCGTACCCACATCGTATACCAGCGTCTAGCTCAGTCAGGGTCTCGTTCACCACATATTCCGAATACGGTCCATTGTACCATTCCTCGGAGTACTGACCCATCTGTATGACAAGATAAATTGAAAACTGCAAAATGACAGGTGTATAGTATTTTGTACTAATCAAGCCCTTTCATTTGATACCAATATTGAGAGAGTTGTAGAAAAATGATATTTTGTGTCAGCGGCCATCTTGGGCCGATTTTCACACTCGCGTTTTGTCGGGAAAGCGGAAAGAGTCGTGTCCCCCCGTTGTATTTCTTTTCAAAACTAGAATTTTGTCGAGTGTTTATGCATAAAAATGGTGGTTTATTCATAAAGTGCCGAATCATAAGCGCGAGTGTGGGAAAATGATATAATGTGGTTAAACATGACTTTTCGTGTTGATTCCAAAACTCCATCTCTAAAATTGCCACTACTTTACTAAAGCATGACTAGACTCGACTGACACGGACTGTACTTGACCAAGATTATGCTTTGACTATAACTATAGCTTCAAGGCAACTTATTTAACTTTTAAGCCAAGTGAATGTTAGCAGACTGCACACATCTCCGAGAACTTTTATTGTGACTCTCGGACATTACGGTTTTTCATGATGTTTTCCTTCGCCGTTTGAAGTCATCGGCAATACGAACATAATACATTAAAACTCAGTAATAGGGTCCCGTTTTTACCCTTTGGGTACGGACCCCTAAAGAGAGGTGCGTGCTAGGCATATTCGGCGTCGGGGTGCGAAAGTTAGCCTCCGCCCGCGGGCTATGGGATTCGAACCCAGAACCTTCAGATTGGAAAGCAGACGGTCTCCAAACGGGGCTGCCGAAATTGTTTATCTATTTATTAAAATACTATCTAAATAGTACCGGAGCAGCAATGCGGATAGGGTATCCCTTAAAATCTAGCCGACGCAGGATTCTCTCCCGTTCATACAGAACCCGAAGCCCAGTGACGTGGGTCCAGTACCCCCAAGGGTGCAGTGAGGCGCCGTCAGCAGGGTGCACGTACATGTCTTTCAGCTGAACTGGCTCGCTTGGAATCAGGGCTGGTGGGAGAAATAGTGGACAATGGGTCATTGTACTCTCCATTACGAACGAAATTAACCGACTCAAAAAAGGAAGAGGTTCTCAATTCCATTGTAGGTATGTTTTTTCAAGCTCATTGTTGGGTTTGAAACCACGCCCTTCGGCGTATGAACTGACCGTGCTAACCGCTGAACTATCTAATATCCGATATTTTTAAAGGACACACACACTTCTTTTTCACGATTTCGGGGCTGTGCCCGAAGTAAATATTGATAATGAACACAATGACTCCCTTTCGGCTTAGCCTAAGTATATTTGTTACTTTGAAACTATGTTTAATTATTTATACGGCATAGCAAGTCAATAACAATTTGTACCTGCACCAAAATTAGGATTTTCCGGTGCGGTCCGTAGTAGAGCAATCTCAGCGTCATACCGGACATAATTCATAGCTGTAGGAACGTAGTTGCCAATCACCAGCCACTGATACTGTCCACTGAAGTACTCGGTCTTTAGCTGTGGGCATATGATAAAGTTACTGGGCTGTTGAGACTAACCAGTAATGAGCGCCAAAGCAGCGATGCCCCGGACTTTGTTTTGCAACTCAAAGTTCTGTGTACCTATTGATGCAATGGTCATAGACATGCGTTATCTCTTACCATCAGAGCCTTGATCACGAAAATTTATCCAATTCGTATCGTAAAGGTATCGAGTCCTCGATAGCATACAAAGCTGTACAAATCTTATACAATTTTTTGTCGATGTCGATACGAATACTTTTTCGCAAGTCGTTCGTGATCGAGGCTTTGGAGAGCGTATCGTTCGTCTCATTACATTAACATTAAAAAAAAAAACAAGGCTCAATGTTATTTTTTATAGTATTTGATTATAAAAAAAGGAAACGCTACGAGTGCTACGAAGCGTAGCTCTGTACAGGATTACGAATGGAGCCGCTATTAATGTCACAAAACACAAATACAAAGTCGCGAGTAAGGTAAGCGTGCTCCATCGTAGACCGCGTTGTCGCTGAACATCTGGCGGTCATACAAGCCTATTTGGTAATAAAAAAGTGACTTTAATGATATGTATAGTCTTACACAAAATAGACAAGTGTTTACCTTTTCTAGTATGCAACCGTCTGACTGGACCGTCTGGAAATAAAGGACTCCTTGAACACCGTGACAATGGATGACTTCCAGTGCAGCCGCGTCACAGGCGAATGTAGCAGCAAAGCCATATTTAGAAATCCCACGAATAAACTGGTTTTGTTCTGTAAAAAAATAAAGAGTACAGAAATATTTTTAAAAACAACCCTTTATTTGGTACAATGAACTAAAAATTTAAAAGTAAATTCTTGTAAGTATTAAAAACTCGAGGTACAGAAGTATATTAAGTACCTAATCTAATCTGTAACGAGTATTTTTATATATTCTATAATATATATTCTAGTCAATTTTTGTATTTTATTTTTTAATTTCAAGTTCCTATCTTCCGTCTCCATCATCAGACCAGCTCAATGGAGATGACAGCTGCTAAAGTGTAGACTAGAAACTTGCTGTGTTGACTCTAATTACAAAGTTAGTGTGTAAACATGATGCGTATACCTAAATGGCTTTGAATAAGTAATTAAAGAATTGAAAGGGATTCGAAATTTAGATCTATAATAATAATAGTAATATAACCCTTCAGTGTTCACACCAATTACAAACAAATATAACAATTTAAATACTTAACACTAATGAAACAATTGGCGGCCGTATCGCTTAGAGCGATCTCTGCCAGGCAACCTCAGTATGGAGAGGATTCCAGGATTGGAGGGTTGGAGGAGGTTCCGAAGATTGGATTTGGGTTTTTTTAGATCTATAAGTCATATTTAGACAATAGCTTCAGGCCTAATCGTAGACATCTTACCAAAGGACGACCAGCATGTTAAGACAATGATGTTCCGCACCACTTTATACTTAAAGAATGATATTATTGCAGGAATGAGCATTCTGGCTGCTAAATTAGCTATTTATTTTATTCACTAGCATTTAAAGATTGCATATGTGAATGTTAATAGAATTCTCGTTCTAGCGACTCTAGCGACATTCAAATTTTGTACAAGCGTAGTCAAATTTAGCTGCCTCAATTATGCAAACTAGAAAGTTCCTATTACACGCGTTGCATTATGAGTGGCTTGGATTCTTGTTGTAGGGTCAGTAGTACAGTTTTTTGTACTGTGCAAATCGACTGCACTTTTTAACAAAATCAAAAGATTTACAATCGTTTGCCTTAATCAGTGCTGGAATCGGAGAGCATAGGTGCATTTAGAAGTTATATATTATAGGTACGATTGAGGTATGTATATATTGAAGATAAATTATTTTAAATTGAATTATTTACTTGATATTTTGAATAATATTTTGACATTTAATGTTAGTAAAATAAATAATTAGCAACCTGAGAACGACAAAAAATTCGGGTTAATATATCTATAGGTTACACTCACAAATAAAGTGGCTTTCTATTAATAAAATAATTTTTAAAATCGGTTCAGTAGATTCATAGATTGAGAGCTATATTCTTGATGTACCAATAAAGAGTTATTTATTTTATGTTATTTACGAACTATTATATTTATAATAATTAACTATATTTGTGGGAAATAAAATAAAACTATCTACAAATTATATCATATCATACATACTACAGTTTTTCTGATACTAAAGAGGAAGTTATAATAGACTAAAAGTCCGCTATCAATAGGAATAGTTTCCAAAACGCTGGCCCCATTGCCGCTTTGTATGACAATATTCAAACGTCGAGCAAAATAGAGGCTAGAGTTTCGATCACGTGTGGCGTGACCATTTGTCGGTTCATTTTATATGTGTTATATTAACGCCCAAGTTACATTATAACGTGTGAAAAATCTCCTAATATCTAATAAATAAACTTTTCCCTTACAAACATTTTATAGTCTGTCTGTACTTTCGCCATAAGTTATAAATGAACTGCAATGGTAACAGTTTGGGCGTAAGTAAGTAGGTAGGCAATGCTAAATTACTGGCTTGAACTCTAACATTACGTAACATGCAAGGTTGACAAATTGAATAAATAATGAAATTGTTTTGGTTAAACGATTTATTGAAATTCTTATCTATTTAGTTTTTGTTACAATAAATTAAAACCGCATAACACTAAGTAGTTATGACATAATAATTTGATGATATAGAAAGATTTACTTAATTAATCTAATGCCCGTTTCAGATGTTAAGAGCCCGACTAAAATGTATTTTTACCAAGAACGGCAATTAGTTTTACAAGTAATGATGCTTTAGCGGACACTGAGAGTGTGCACCGCATTTGCATAGTGGTGGTGGTGGTAATGGTTTGGGCTCCAGAGTAATGGGCACTGGTGCAGGGACCATAAACGCAGTCATTGGCAGTCCAGGTGGTGGCGGCTGGCAGCACGGCGGGTACGCCGGCAGAGGCGGCGGCTGGCAGCACGGCGGAGGTACCGGTGGTACTAGGGAGATTACTATGGGAGCAGGAGCGGGCGGCAATACAGCCGGGGGTAGCGGGGCAGCTGGTGGCGCGAAGCATAGAGGCGCTGGAGGCGGCGCGGGAAGAAACATGGGTGCTGCGGGTGGAGCGGGAAGGAACATGGGAGCAGCAGGTGGAGCGGGGAGGAACATAGGCAGTGCCGGGGGTGGCAGGCAAATGGGTGCCGGAGCGGGCGGCGGCAGACAGATCGGCGCTGGAGCTGGTGCTGGCAAGAAGAACGGCGCTGGAGGCGCTGCAGGTAGCATTAACGGAGCGGGAGGTGGCAGCATTAATGGAGATGCGCATGGAGAGAGCGCGGGCGGCGCCGCTGGCATCAGGACGATGGTCGGCGGTGGCGCTGGCGGCAGTAGAGGCTCAAGGCATGAACACAG
The DNA here is from genome assembly GCA_905404145.2 of Biston betularia. NCBI lineage: Eukaryota > Metazoa > Arthropoda > Insecta > Lepidoptera > Geometridae > Biston > Biston betularia. The sequence goes on from FR989883.1 coordinate 2,870,674, forward strand.
ATCTTTCTTCTTTTCTGTAACGAGTATCAATTTCATTATAGTAATGCCCCAATCAAATTTCAGAACTTATTTTAATGAATCATTAAATTTGTTCAACATACCTAGTTTTTCAAGCAGAAGAGGTTTCAGAAGCCTGCAAAATAAAGCATCGTTAATAACGTTAATCCAGAAACATTTATTAATATTACCTAATTTGAAAAATCTGTTTTCAACTTACGAGGCCAGCACTGATTTTTTACACTCTTTCATCTCTTTCATGGCTTCCAACTGAAAGAATAAAAATTTGAACTGTTTTAACGTGTACCTAAAATGTGCAAATAGCTTCAGCAAAATAAAATCAAGAATAAAAAAAAAAATAATAAGACAAAGGAACGCTACGTTTGTGGCATACCAAGATTCTGCTGCTCGGTACTACATCTTTCAATTAGAAACAAGTATACATTACCAATTTGAAAAAACTGACTACATAGTACCTACGGCTAGGCTTTAGGTACTTTTGTTTAAATATCAATCTACTGAATCAATTTTTACGGGATCTGAAAATTTATCATTCGAAATAATTTGTTCTTTCAAATCGGTTTACCTTACGGTATCGGAGAACCTTTTTTTGAACCCGGATAAAAATAATTTCGGAAAAATTACGGTAGAGTTATTTCTTTGACAACTAGAGTGATATCAGAACGATTAAAGTACTTTTTTTATACGTGCTCTGTTGATTTTGGAATTTCTAGAAGCAAGAAGGATAGTCGGTAACCCTTAGCGCTCCAATAAAGCTAGTCACGCCAAGCTAGTCCTCAGGCGATGCCTCCCCCAAATGCCTTACGCTACGTCACTCGGTATACAACAACCGAGTACAATAAAATTAAGGTAGTCGTACCAAACACAACCCTTTCTCGTCACATGCTGCCACGTAGGTTGAAGTAAGCAGCAGGGCTGCAATGGAGGACCAAAACAATTTTTGACCCCCCATCCTCTTTACAGTAACAAATTCACCGACGTGTATATCTTTTAGTATACTATAATCGTATATAATGCTTCTCTATTGATATTTAGTTTTTTATACGTGATATTTGTAATATGACACTTTATCATGTTGTGTGATGCAACAGATAGACTTGATTATTTTATGTAAAATCTGGACGAATCTACGGCACGTGTCGATAAGTGAATGTACAAACTGTAGATATTGTAATATATTATGTAATCATGTTACTTATTACATGGGCATCAATAAATTGGTATTGAAATTGGTCAATGGGTGGATCATCTCACAAATATGTTCTTATAGAACCACTATAATACTATAGTACCCTGGACAATAGGTAATATCTTTGAGCCTTATGGGGATGAAACTATAGGACTGTGGCAATGGGAACTAAATATACGTGACCAAAACGCTGGCCTATATTTTATACAAAGATTTAAAATATTGCCATACTACGTGGCCATTGTTTTGGGATATATTTCCATTGAATGCGACCCTTTAGATTGTGAAGTTAATTTTTGTTGTAGTGTCTTTGTTATTTTAGATATTTGATTTAGGTTTTTAATGAAAATCTTTAAGTGTTATGTAGAATTTATTCAAACTTAAAATAGTTTTATATGTTGTAATCAGCATTTACGGGAAAAATCTTTCTATCGAGGTTACGGTATTGAAATACATAATTTGTGATAAGGAAATACAGGTTCCCTTTATGCACGCAATAAGTATTGTTATTTCTTAGCAAAGATATGGACCATGAATGTAGATATATTATTTATCCTATAGTTATGTATTTTCCTATGTTCGTATCCTCGTTATTAACACCCCCCGTCTTTTCTTCCTCTGATCCTATCCGTCCTAAGGCTGCCTAGAAGAGATCGCTTTTAGCGATAAGGTCACCACTTGTTACACCTATATTTCTACTGTTTTCTGTATTTTAGTGTGTACAATAAAGAATTATCAATCAATTAATCAAAGACCGTAAAGATATTTTCATTTTTATTTGGCCTTTATTTTAATTGCTTTCATGATTTGATGCGAAACCTTTTACTTTCACTCAAAGTTAAGAAACAATTGTATTTAAACATACTTAACCAACAACAATGGTGCACAAATTTAACCATTGTTATACAACTTTTAGGGTTACGTGCTTAATCTTTCTCAAAGTATGATATTATATTGATAATATCAGGATTTAGTATAAAAGGCGATGAAAGCAATCGAAAAGGTTTAAGCAAAACGGATTTCACACACGATGGGTGGGCTCGAGAAATCTTTTTCAAGATCAGCATACATGATAATCGCTTTGACGATACTAGTAAGTAGTTTTCAATGAATACATATATGTGCCAACTTAAAAATGACCCAGGACATCATCATCAACATATGATATGTTGATAATGATGTCCACTGCTGATCCAAGACGACATTCCATTCACTAGACATTCCATATACTTACTTGAAAAGTCCAAGTTCTCCACGTACTTCTTAGTAAAATAATGTAGCTCTGAATTTTCTTTGTTAAATCTTTTATGTATTACCTTCTGCCCTGTTAGCTCATATGGTAATAGATCTGCTTCATAAACTGTGGATCAAGAGATCGATTCCTATTCAACATAAATATTAAATTGGAAACATAGCTGTTCACTCTGTGTATGGGTGTTATAAATGTATGTGTATGTACGTATGTACAAAATAACAGTATAAAGGTAAATAATTCTTCCAATTATCTGGTTCCCATAGTACTAGATTTGTTTAGTTTGGGGCTAGATGGCGCTGTGTAAAATCTTCAATGAATATTTTTTTTACAGGTACCAGTAACACATTGCCTCAATCTGGGTCTCATAGCCGGAGACCTGAAGAGATTTTCAAGTCCTGTAGTCGTAAAAAAGATCTCTAAACATTCGCCAGTTTTCATCAACGTTAATTCTGGTTTCTCAAAGTTAAGAACACCCTTGTCCCTACCTAAACTCCCACCAAAACCGCCACCCTTGAAACCATTCGAACTAACAAAGTTGTCAAATAAATTACCGAGATCGATATTGACGCCTAAATTACTTCTACCTCCTATTTTGCCAATCCTGCCACCAATTTTACCACCCCTGTTACCGATAATACCAAAAATACCATTTTTACCAATATTACCGCTACCTTTACCGCTTTACTCGCCTCTATTGTCAAAACTGAAATCTCCACTAAAGCCATTAAGCGTTCCTATTATTAAGAAATCGCCCTCAGAGACTTTAGAGAGCGATTTGAAGGCAATTAAAGTACCGTTAATTAAAAATGATGGGATTTTGGAAAAACTTCTCGATCTAAAGAAAAAGGGTTCTTTGACGACGGTGGAATATATTAAATTAAAAAAGTTGCTGCAAAGATAAAGTATCATTATAAAACTCGAAGAATTGTTGTTGTACGAAAAGAAACCTGTATTATTTTTTATCTAGCCGTGTACGTTATTGATACCTGTGCAAAATAATAAAACAATCATTTTCTAATAATTATTATTTAATTATAAAACACCAGTCAAGGATTATTTACGAAATATTTTAGCGAAATTACTGGGCTGTTGAGACTAACCATCGAAAGTCTCAAAGTAATGAGCGCCAAAGCAGTTATGCCCTGGACTTTGTTTTGTTACTCAAAGTTCTGTGTATCGCTGCAATGGTCATGGACAGGCGCTATCTCTTACCATCAGGAAAGCGTTTCGTTCGTCTCATTACTTTTTACACTAAAAAAAAAATACATAAAATAAATGAATTAATAAAAGTCTAATTTTACAAAAAATCTGCGTATGTAGGTACTCATAGTAACATGCAATCACAGTTTTGGGGGGAGTGTAGAAGGGGTGCAGATACTAACTCTCTACTCGCTACAATCTAACACTTAACATCAATCACTTAACATCAGGTCAGCTGTGGTCAAACATCTAGCCTGTCAAACATTAAATAAAAAAAATAAAAAAAACTTGGTATAAATCATTCACTTTTATTTACATTAAAATTTTCAAAGTAACAGTTCCTTATAAGCGAATATTTTAGCATAAAGTCACATTTATACATATTATAGAATAATAATCTTGTCCTATAAAAGTACACTTATTCAAGATACCTTATTTATTTAACATTAGACACTTATTTTAGAAATTATATTACCGGACGGCTAGGCAGACACGGCTAAAGCGCCATCCATACATTTTCCCATATCAGGAAACCATACAGGTTCCCCACGCACAGACTAAATGCTTCGAAACCATTTTTTTATTTATTTAAGAATAAATAATAGATAGTCTTGCGTTTGACCGCCATCCCGCCTGATGTTAAGGGAAGATACGAAGATTCTTCATACGTGCAGCAATGATGAGGAACTCTGTGCGGGCGTCTGTTTTCCCCGTTAAGTATAATTTGGGTGTCTTCAAATCCAGAGAAAAGATGGTTAGTCTCAATAGCCAATTTCGCTAGCTGCAGTACGCCCTTCAAAGCGGATGACGGTGATGATTAAACGCTACTGCTTGGCGGTAGATCATCTGATACTGCAGCGGTACCTACCTAGACGAACTCCTGCTAAAGATATCTTCCACTTAAAACTCGTCATATATTATTTACGCTCGGGCTCTATCCAAATTTTCATATTTTTTTATTCGTATCCATTGTAAAATATTTAAATAAGACTAAAATTTGTATCACAGCTTTGAATCAACTCTTCTACTTCTGCTATTGTCCGCGAGTACGGTGATGCCACGGACGAGCATGTCCTTGATCTTGGAGAGGAAGCCGATAAGAGGGTAGGCGTAGGGACGGTCCTCGGCGCGGCAACTGAAGCACGGCTCTGGTAGCCGAGGCCGGAGGAGCGACTTCTTCACCAGGGTACTGCTCTGGAGGAAAATTAATAAACTCAGTAAAAGTGTAAGTATAAGAAGTACTTGATGTGATATTTACAGAATGAAAAATGTCTAGAAAAAGTTGTGCCTAGAAAAGAGGGATCTTTAACGTTTTCCGTTGCATTGTCATTGGATGTGTCAGTAAAAACAACATTCAACTCATTCCAATACAGTGTTAAATGTCATATTTTACTTACTACTCACTTACTGGAAGTTTCAGACTGATGGAATGAAATGGACACCAACTCCTGGACTGTGAAGTGAGGCTGCTGGACTACACCGTTAGGTACTTGGCGGCAGATTTTTAGATGGAGGATAGTAACTAGTGTGCCAGCCAGCCAGCCGAGTGCTAGAAAGTAACCTACCACCATATCATTTCCTCACGATGTTTTACTTCACCAGCAGCTCAAGTTTATTGTTGCGTACCACATTACCACCACCACCAATAGTACCACACCTTTGGCGTACGGTTCGACTGCACTAATCACCAAGTTATCATCGCTAAAAAAGTTATGATCATGATACACATTATTGTTAAACATAATATACCTATATCTATGTAGTAGTAGATAATAAAAAGTGTTATTAAATCGAGAACACTCAAGATACCTCTACAACTGTGGCAGCAGCCAGTACCAGCGTCAGCCAGACGATTCCTCTTAACTTCATTCTCGAAGTAGGTTTTTACGACTAGATACAACAGCAGACTTCCTGCATAGCATCCGCTGACCAACCACTGCATATTCTTTGTCCACAGCGTTTTAGTACAAGCAGATAGATAAGATGAGACTGCGATTGACGAAAGATTACGTAATTATAACCGTGCTGATGCAGATTGCAAGTGGTTGCTTTACATGTGTTTAGTGATTAGATCTAATTTAATGCACAATTTAAACTTTTTTCATTTTCTCCTCCTCTGACGGATTTTCAGACTAAGTTTTTTGTATACATTTTGTAAATAGTATAATTTAAGGTCTTTTTTTATTTTGTTTAATAAATGTTTTTATTTAATGCACATGAGATTATTTGCCAAAAAGCGTATAGCAAATTTATCAAGTCAATTATTTCATTTATCAATCAAATCATAAGTCTCAAATTAATGAGCGTAGGTAAATTTTTAAATATCAAAATACCTTTAAGCTACAATATAATTTTTTATAGTATTTTTGTTTATATAGGTACATAAAAAAAACATTGGCACTTGAAAAACTAAACCAAATCTAAAGTTAAAGAACACCTCATTAGACACATTTTTTTTATTTGTACATTTGCTACATTACATACGCTCTCTTGATGGTAAGAGATAATGCATGTCCACGACCGTCGCAGCAATACATAGAACTTTGAGTAGCAAAACAAAATCCGGGATATCGCTTATTACTTTGAGACATTTGATAGTTAGTCTCAACAGCTCAGTAATCTCGCTAGCTAAAGGGTACTGACCCTTTGAATCGGAACACAGTAATGTTTACACACTACTGCTTGGCGGCAGAATATCTGGTACTGCGGTGGTACCTATCTAGGTGACTTCCTGCTAAGGAGATCTACCACCCACACGCTGCATACTTACAAATAAAATTTGATCCTAGAATGCAGAAACAAAGTGAGAAATCATTGCTCTCGTTTTCCAGTTGCTACGTGGTCGAAATTAAAGAACTGGATCATTGCAAAGCCTCCCTCGCATATCAAGGAATGCTGACAAAGTGTCACGGATCAGATTCAGTACGTGACCGTTAACTAGTGACGTGATCAGTGTGCATCGAGACGGCAAAATGTGCGTTCGACACGGATAATGTTCGGGTACGTGGTGATTGCAACCCTTGCAGCGGTTCGTATCTACGGCAATGTTTTTAGTGTTTGTGTGAAAGATGTTGTGCAAGGAATCGTGACTGAAAGATGTGACGTGTGTGTCATCGTCACCCGTTCTACTTTATACGATCTGCCCCTTTATTCTTATTCGGAATGGGGGCGATAAGTTTTGCACTGAGACGTCCCGCTTGGGGTGTATTGTGCATTTTCCCCTACCAGCGTCTACCCGAGCTAACCCAGCTCCTTGAAGTACCTGAGCGAGGCTCTGGGCTGCTGGCATAGTAGCTCAAATGGCAGTGTTGATAATGGTGAAGATGCCTACGTCTGATCTACCCCATGCCTATCTAATGCCATCTAATTTCGATTCGACTTGCGATTGTGACAATGTCAGCGATTAATTTCGTAGCTGGTCTTCGATGAATGGCTGGAATAGTCTTGACTTCGCAAGCAGTTGACATTTATAAAATCAGCAAAACTGAAACATCAGAGAGTGACACAAAAGTGAAAACATTTTACACCCAAGTAGCGATGATTACTCAGCGGTCAAATCGCGTGGGTACTTATAATATACACAAACCCAGAACAAATACTTGTTTATCCCACAAAATGTTTATTCTGGATGGAATCGAACCGACGTCTTACAGCTCTTAAAGCCGATATACCTACTACCAATGAGCTAATATTGTCATTTAAAAAGTAGGTAGGTATGCCAAGGGAATGATTATAAATAGGTAACCTAATAAGGTTACAAGAAAATCAAATGAAAGTTCAATTTAAACATTTCCTTTAATCAACTACTTACTACATATTCTCTTTTATTCATCATCATCATCATCATCATGATGATTCTTGTAGCGATGATAGCTTAGGGTTTAGTGGGGTAGGTTCACACGCAGAACGGCGTGGGTTTTAATCTGGTGGGTGACGAAATATCGTGAGGAAACGGTAATGGTAACTAGTGGCAGTTCAACGGTCTGTGCCGGCAGCATCGTTTAGGAGACAGTGACATTCCAGGCTAGGTATGTTTACCATCTTCGACTACATCATCACTTAACATTAGGAGTGCTGTAGTGAAACACTTAGCCCGTCGACTATAAAATCAAGGATGATCTTTTGGACGGACCCTTGACATAACCGCCTAGCGATAGTTTCGTAAAAACCTATTTATTGTTACGTTAATTTCAGGTGGTGAAAAATGGAGACGCCGCTTCTCCTTTACGAGTGACCATTGACTGTGGATCTCATGAAAATGCAAGTTATATCTCAATTATTTTACAAAAAAATCATGAACCAGTATTTCAGAAGAAAATCAGAAATGTCTGTCAGTTTCTCCGAGATATAGAGTAGCTTTTTCTAAAAGTACCTAATAGTTGTTGTAAAGTAATAAAATGTTCTCTTGATGGTAAGAGATAACCTGTCCATTATCTATTATTGCAACGGTACACGGTAAAATAATGAGACGAACGCTTGTCCATGACCATTGCATCGATGCACAGAACTTTGATTAGTAAAACAAAGTTTAAGGCATCGCTGCTTTGGCACTCATTACTTTGAGATCCAAGTCTCAATAGCTCCATAATTTCGCTATCTGCTGTAGGTACCGACGTCTGGTCAAATCGTGTTTATATAATAAGTATTTTGGTAGATAGATAGAAACTCTTTATTTTATTTAGACTTAATGTTTTAGCGTAAAATCAAATTTATGAACGATTCATGAATTTACGATTTTTGAATAAAACAGTAGATTATGCTAATAATTTACTATTTTACTCAAGCATTTGTGATTTACCGTAAATAAAGACCAAAATAAATGCCAGTAGCTGTGATTTCACTATAACATTATGCTCCATTTGTCCATAAATGGAAAAAAAATTGTTTGTATGGAAATCGAACCACCTTAAAAGTGTAATTTGTATTTTTTCAGGATTACAATGGAAGATCAAGCTATCGATCGAATGGGCCTTTAAACTCTAATTTTAATGTTAATTCGTTTTGCAACCTCATACATGGCGCCATTCCTAAAGCAGTCAAAGATGGCAGATTTGTCCTCAGAAAACCAGATCTGGATCAAACTGGTTTCAGCGATACCATAATACCCATGTCTGCTGCGCCGCCAGAACAATTCATTCCAAAGTTTGCATTACCGAAATTTAAAGTCCCGAAATTGAAAGTTCCAAAAATTAATGTGCCCAGACTTAAAGCCCAAGAGGATAGTCCCTTTTCTCCACCAAAGGTGGGGTCGTCGATTTACATTCCCTCATTAAGGAGTTCAGCGGAAGAAGTGACTAGTGCTGAAAGGATGGAGAAATTCAAGAAAGGAGTACAGAAGATGTTACATGTGGTGAAAGTACTCGGACAAATAGACCAATACATATCCGAAAGGACAAGAATTTTGATTGATAAGCTCGCGAAAACGTTTGCGGATTAATATAAATACTACCTTGTAGATTAATTTACATATTTGTTACGTTTTCAAGTATCTTTTATTTAAATTACGAACACGTTTGCGACCCTGAAATTCTTTTTCAACTGTAGAAAGCCCAAGTGATATGGTGCAACAATTTGTCTATGACACGAAACAAGTAATTAGCTGTTGTTTTTTTCTTTGGTTTTGGTGTCGCATTTTGAGCATTTGCCAGTGACAAGTGTTTTATATTTTCAAGTTTCAAAAGTTAAATTAGTTGCCGCGTAGCTATAGTTATAGTCAAAGTCCAGTCTTGGTCAAGTACAGTCCGTGTCGTTAGTGGCGACTTTACTATAAAGCTTCAATGGAGTTTTGGAAGCCACACGAAAAGTCATGTTTCACCACATCATTTTCCCATACCTGTGCTTGTAATTCGGCACTTATTAAATAAAACACCACCATTTTTATGCTAAAAAAACATACTAGTTTTGGAAAAAAATACAACGGAGCGACACGACTCCTTCCGCGTTCCCGCCAAAACTCAATAAAATTAGCTCTATGGATCCAAGCTGTAAGAGCTGGCACAAATAAAACAATTGAGTAAAACAGTCAAATTTATTATCAAAGTCATATAATTATAGGTATCTGCTAGAAAAGTGACGTGCCTTAAAGCCCTTACAAAAACATCAAAGTTATAATTCTATACATACCAGGTTATTTAATTACTATAAAAAGGCTTGCGTTTGACTGCAATGTCACCTGATGATATAAAGCACGCTCGCCTAGAAGAAACCGATTCACTCGCGACTTGAAGGCACTCAGACTGTAATACATGATATCATTTGCTTCTTACATTGAAAGAAAATTAGGTACAAATTATGGCAATGTACTCTATAGTTCAGAGACTATTGAACTTAAAATAAAATCACAAACTATAGTTTTTCTAATGGTCTTTATAATTATATCCGACAAACGGCCCACACTGACTTTGCACTGCCAATTATTAACTTTTCGGATTTATTTGTACATACTATAATTATAACTGAGGTAGTCAGTAGGCACCTAGTAAAGTGTATGTTTCACATATCTCGTGAATTAAGTATGAAAATTACAACTTGTGATGACGTGTACACGATTACATATTAGACCGAAAAAACAAAACTATAGAAATATATTGTATAGAAACTAATAAGTACCTTCAAGGGCTTTTAGACGATACGTCGAATCGTCGTTTTGCGCCAACCTCAAAAAATTGGAACTGATATTTATGGCTGTTCAGTAATTTGGTAGCCAGTATAGTAGTCATTCAATCAGGCAATTTGGATTCCTTTTTACACCCTAAGTCCGTAAAGGTATTTATATTTTATAATAAATAGTACCCTTAACAAACAACATAAAATCCATGCGGGTATGTATGAAACTTATTGGACTGTTTTTCGGATAACTATTGTAGAAAATTGGCTAAAATATATATTTTTAATCATGCTTTAGTGTGGTGGTAGCATTTAGTCTATTAATGCCATAAAAGCGTCGGCATTTATAAGATAAGTGTCGCATAGATTTTTCTTCTCAAATGCCTGTAATATGTCATCATCAAGACAAGAATTGATGTAGGTGGGCACTCTCGGGTCGGCGGCGGCGTGTGCCATGGGTGTGGTGAGCTCCCTTACGTGCAGCGGTTGGTGTGAGTAGCGCTGCAGCGAGCACGTGTCTGCGCGGCCGTGCTCGGGCCGTGCGCGCAGCAGCACGAGCCGCGAGCGAAGCGCACGCGGCTCCACCACGACGCGTCGGGCCGCATCAATGCGCGTGTACGCCGCATTCAGGAGCGCGCGCGCGTACTGCGCCGAGTGCGGCACGTGACCGAGCAGCGAGCGCACGCACGCGTCCACGCGCGCGTTCCACGTGGAACAGCCGTGCAGCGCGCGTTCCCCGTCCGCGTCCGAGCCGCGCGCCATCAGCGCGAACATGTGCCGCGCTATGGCTTCTTGCAGCTCCGTCTCGCCAGGGAACGGACTCAGGGTCCGCTCCACCAGGGCCGCCGTCTCCGCCGGACCATCGCCCAAACAGAACACCGTCCCCGTTAAACCTTAAATTGAACATTAGATAACACATCAATTATTATCGTATTCAATTTATAGAGTTTAATGTCTGAGGCTATATCTATATCCAGGATTACAAAACTAGAACAGAATACAATTATGAACCCGTTACTCCTAACTCAGTTGCGAATATGTGGTTTTGGTCTTGACATGTAACTACTCACCGTGTTCTTCTAATATCGCCGCCAATTCCAGTACAACCGTCACTCCGGTTTCGTAGCCTAAAATGTAAAATGTTTTCTTGGGGGCTGTCTTCTTTAACAAAACCTGGCAGAGGACAAATAAATTTTGAGTTACATTTTAATTATACGTGAGTTTGTGTAAATAGAGTTAATTATTCATTAGCTACATTAAGAATAGACGCGTGTCACCTCGGAGTATCGGAGCGCGAGCTGGCGCGGCGTGTCCCCCGGGCGGTCGAGCCCCGGCTGCAGCACAAAGGCGGGCAGCTTGAGCCGCTCGCACAGCGCGCGGAACCGCTCGTGGTGCCCCTCCAGCCCCGGTACAATGCACAGGAATGTCTCATTCACGTCGAACTCGTCGTCCCTCTGAAATGACCCAGTTCACTTCTCAAATCTGTTAATCTTCTTAATATAATATTATAATAAATCTGACTACGGCGAAGTAAAAGGTATGATCATTGGATCCCTCATAACTTCTAAACTACCAATCATAACTTGACAAATGAGATGTCGTTGGAAGCGTCTTGCACGTCCGCTAGTTATAAGTTATGGTAGGTGGAGCAGCTTCATTTGGGGATTTTAAACGAACAGTGAATAGTAAGCATGTATCTCCTGGGCAATAATGTTCTACATTAAGCCCTGCCTACGCTTTTGTGAAGCAAGATCAAACGCGAACCCATTCTACTTAAAGGCATACCATAGAGTACTTGTGGGTGAGAGTTGGCAGCAGAACCATTTCAGTCGTTGCAAGTAATTCATCAAGATCCACGAATGAGAAGAACATCCCCAGCCCTGTTACTTCTTGTAAAGGTTTCGTTATCGCCATGTTCTCTATTTCATTGATTCTAAAAAAAATATGAAGTAAATAAAATATCTCGTTTATAATTGTGAAGGTGACATGAAAGAAGTTGTGTAATATACCTTTGAATTGTTAGCTGAGGGATTTCATCATCGTCGAGTGAGTAATGATACACATCACTAAGAAAAATAGCAACGATCGATGATTTTTCCAATGGCATACCCAGTTGTTCGAGTGATGTATTGCATGCTATTTTGTCGCAAATAATTAAATCTGAAACATTTTAAGAGACTATGAACATCAACGTCTTTTCGGGATTTCGTGGTTGGTGCGTAATTTAGTTTAAAAAAGCTTTTTTTATTATTTGAAAGTAATTAGACGAACGAGACGCTCTTGGTGGTAAGAGATAACCTCTGTCGAAAGTATTGAGCGCCAAAGTGGACTTTGATTTATTAGTCAAAGTTCTGTGTATCGCTGCAATGCATGACCATTGCAGCGATACACAAAACTTTGACTAACTTAATGGTTAGTCTCAATAGCCCTGTAATTTCGCTAGCAGTAGTACCTACCCAGTAAATCGGACCACAGTAATGTTTACATACTACTGTTTGGTGGCAGAACATGTGATACTGTGGTGGTACCTACCTAGACGACTTCCTGCAAAGGAGATCTACCATCAAGTAAGATTAATTTCAATCAGGAACAACTAGGTGTATCCAATACCTGTCAACCCAGCGATCTGTTGAACCAAAGACTTGCGTGGAGTGCGTTCGGGTAAAGCGAGCAGGACCGGCTCTGTAGTCTGTAGCGCTCGCTCAAACGCGACAGTGGCGCTATCATGCCACGTGCCGCCGTCCGCGTCCAGTATCTGATTTTTTTTTATATAAACCAAATGTTTACATTTTTATATTCATTTAACTTAACTATCTATCTATCTATCAACAACACCTAAAGCGTAGTGACTATATAAATTGCAATATCGTATAAAATTAACGTCTATAGATTGTATAGTAACAAATATACTTGCAAGTAGTATTAGTATAGAAGGAATACCAGCTGCTATGGATCGTATTGACCATGATGCACAGTTGGCTAGAGTAAAGACAAAACCCCTTGCTATAAAATCGTCGAACAGTATAGAAAAACGCTCATTTCACTCAGAAAATATTATAGATGCTGTGATGCTATGTTGTCATATGATTGGGACAATATATTTGCCAAATATGATCACTGCACTTTTGATAATTTCATGTCCAAGATAAAATGGAATATCAATTTATTTTTTCCAATGACTAAAAGCAAACGAAAATTGCACAACAGGGTGCCATGGATATCGGATGACTACATTAAGGTACAGAGAGAAATTAATGACTTATACGAATTTAAGAGACAATATCCTAATATTGTAAATCAGAATATAATTAATATAAAAATTAAACAAAGAGACAAATGTTTGACAGAAGGAAAAAAGACATACGTAGAACACCGCATCAAGACTGCTAAAAATAATAAAAAAGAAGTATGGAAAGTGATTAAAGAAGATACTAACAATGATATAAAAGAATGGAGTTGGGAGTTATTAAATAATAAATCGCGAATAACAGATGACAAAATGCCTGATTATATTAATAACTATTTCATTTCGATTGGTAATGATTTAGAATTAAATTATGCTCCTGATAGATTTAAAGCTTTAAATTTTTTGAAACAAACTGTAATGGAACTATGTGTTTAAGGAGTTTTCCCATGGTGAATTATTAAAACTAGCTAAAGAGAAAATCAATAATTCTGATACAAAAGATATTTTTGATATATCAGGAAACTTCTTTTACCAAATCATGCAACCTTTATCGAATCACATAGCCTATCTAGTTAATAATATTTTATTATCAGAATCGTATCCGAATGATTTGAAAATGTGTCGCCTCACGCCCCTATACAAGGAAAAAGGAGATAAAACAAATGTACAGAATTACAGACCCATAATTATTGTCCCCACTGTTTCGAAATTAATAGAGTCCTTAATTTCAAGGGAAATAATGACACATTTAGAAAAACATAAAATTCTATCGGAAAGCCAATGCGCCTATAGAAAAGGACGATCTACTACAACGGCAGCACGTGATTTTGTAGACAAAGTTATTACCTGTATGGATAAGAAGCTAAAGGTTGCTGCTATACTCATTGATTTATCAAAGGCGTTCGACTCTGTAGATCATGAATTACTAGTCGATAAGCTTCAAGTATATGGAATCAGGGGTAAAAGTGAGAAGTTAGTAAAATCATTTTTGACTGATCGACAACAAGTAGTTGAGATAAAAATAGACGGAAAATTACATCGATCTAATCCACAGAAACTTAATATCGGTATACCCCAAGGATCTTCACTAGGAAACACAATGTTTATCGTGTTTTTAAATGACATGGCACATTTAAAATTAAAAGGAGACCTCATTCAATATGCCGATGACACTACAGTTATTGTCTCCGGTAAAAATTTCGATGAATTGAAACAAAATATAGCTCTTGACATGGAAACTCTACGTGAATGGTTTGAGATGAATGGTCTGAAATTGAATTCGACCAAAACCAATGTCATTATTTTTAATGCAGTCTCCCCAAAACAACCAGCTATTGTAGTTCCTACAATCCAAGATACAAATTATATAGAAACTACAAACTTAGTGAAATTACTTGGATTTGAGATTGATCCTGCTCTTACTTGGAAGGCTCACATAAATACCACCTGTGATAAAATGTCTAGAGAAATATACGCATTAATACAATTGCGACCAATTGCTACAGAATGCTATCTCAAAGAGGTTTATTACGCCTATATCCACTCAATAATGTCATATGGTATTATTCTGTGGGGCAATTCCACAGACAATGGCCGTATATTGAAAATGCAGAAACGTGCTATTAGGGTCTTAGTAAGTGCCAAACACAGAGAATCGTGCAAAGATCTTTTTAAGAATCTAGGTATTCTTACATCAATATCAGAATACATTTTTGAAATTGTAAAATTTGTAAGAACAAATCTCCATATGTATCAATGTCGCGGAGAACGTAGTGACTTCAATTTTCGAGACAAAAATAGTCTTCTATCTGTAAAGTATAGGTTACAAGTCTACAAAAAATCCGTTAGTAATTGGCCAGCAACATTACAACAAACTGCCCAAATGCATTAAAGCTTCTACAAAGTACAGTATATTTTGTTCCAATGTAAAAAATCTGTTGCTGTCTAAGACTTTATACAAAGTAGACGAGTATATTAAAAATGATTATCGTGACTATAAATTAAAATCTTGACTAAACTAATGTATTACACGTACAAATAAACATTATTTATTAATATTTTGATGAGTATATAATTTATTACAATTATTTTGCTAATTATTATTTCTTATATTATTTTATTTTTTGGAATAACTTTTGACGAAGCCCATTTACAGCTGAAATTTTTTTTGTTTAGCCTCTATACAGCTCTTATCTTTTCAAATTCTATGAAATAATCTAATCAACACTGCATTTCTGCGTCAAGAAATACCCATGTAAAACCTGGACGAGTACATGAAGAAAATCATTATTATACCCATTCCATAATAATAGATTTATTTTTGTGTAAATAAAGAATATCTATCTATCTATCTATTAATATATCTATTGTATAAATAAATATAGTAGGACATTACAGACAGCGCCATCTGACCCCAAACTAAGCAAAGCTTGTACTATGAAAGTCAGATAACTGATAGAATACATACTTAAATATATTTTTTGTAAATACATACTTATAATAAATATAGAACACCCAGACACAGAACAAACGTCTGTTTATACCACAAAATGCTTATCCTGGGTGGGAATCGAACCCACACCCTTCAGAACTTGCAGCAGACATACTACCAATCACTTGAGAGCCAGTTCCATTCCAGGTTAGGTGTGCTATACCATCTTCGACCACACCGTCACTTAACATCAGGTGAGCTGTGGTCAAAACACCTAGCCTATGAACGAAAAAAAAAAACCAACACTGTCTGTCTGTGTCATGACGGGCTGTCGAATGTAGCTGCAGTACCCTTCTAACCGGAACACACTAATGTTTAAACACGTTTTTGTTGTTGTTTGTTTGTTTTGTTGTTTGTGTGTTTGTTTGTTTGTTTGATGTGGTAATGTGTGTTTGCTTGGCAGCAAAATATCTGGCACTGTGGTTAGTACCTACAATCTACATAGACGACCTCTTGTTAAGGAAATCTACCACGAAGTAAACCATTACCACTATAATTATAATAGATATTTTAAAATCACTCACTGTGTCCAGCATAGACAAATCCAATAGTGTTGCAGGTAATCCATTCTTCGCCCTCTGAACACAGGTTTCATGTCCGCAATTAATCTCTTTGCTCAAAACCACAAAGCGTCTGCAAACGTTATAAGCAACAATAGTAGTAGTTTTTTGGCGGGAACGCGGAAAGAGTCGTGTCGCTCCGTTGTATTGTTTTCCAAAACTAGTGTTTTGTCGAGTGTGTATGCATAAAAATGGTGGTGTTTTATTCATAAAGTGCCGAATCACAAGCGCGAGTGTGGGAAAATGATATAATGTGGTGAAACATGACTTTTCGTGTTGTTTCCAAAACTCCGTCGAAGCTTTATAATAAAGTCACCACTACTTTACTAAAGCATGACTGGACTTGACTGACACGGACTGTACTTGACCTAGACTGGATTTTGACTATAACTTTAGCTACTAGGACACTTATTTAACTTGTGGAACTTGAAAATATATAAATACTTGACACTGGCAAATGCTAAAACGCGACGCCAAAACCAAAGAAAAAAAAACAATAGTAGAAATTTTGTTCTTTCTACTTTGCGCAGGACGGCGACAGAATACTGATAATAATTTTACTTAAAGACAGTAGCTTTGACAAACATAATATAAATAAAGAACTTCATTGTAGACAAATAATTTAATCGCGAATTCGAATCAGATTTCTTGAGGAAAGGCAACCAACAATTATTGACGATACAAGTATTTCTTTACGTATTTATTCTCGTTGTTTTCGATATCAAAAAAAATTATTAAGACTAACCATCGAAAGTCTCAAAGTAATGAGCGCCAAAGCAGTGATGCCCTGGATTTTGTTTTGTTACTCAAAGTTCTGTGTACCGCTGCAATGGTCATGGACAGGCTTTATCTCTTACCATCAGAAGAGCGTCTCCTTTGTCTCATTGCTTTTTACATAAAAATAAACGCATTTGAATAAATTAAGTTTTACTAAATATCTTTGCTTCTATCATTGCTAGTCAATGTTTTTTTTTAAATGGATTTTTTTTTTGACAACAATGTATTTCTTTAGATCTTTCTTTTAAAGAACTTTCCTTACGGTTTTGGATACTAAATTTGAGATTTTAATCAAAATAATTTACGCTGTGTACAATATGCTCATTATGCACAATATGGCACAGTTTAGTTAGTAAGTGGTTAGGAGATGAAACAACATATTTATTGATTCATTTTTTGAAGAACTGTTTAGGGAACTCCCTATGGATCCCTTCAGAATGTTTTCATGACGATGACTTTAATGCCATTACAGAACATGCTAGATTTAACCATAGTCGAGTATTTATTTATTTAGCAGAATAATAGTAAGCATTTACTTTAAATTTAATGCTAAGAACAGACGACAAAGAATTTGGAACTTACTTTAAAGAAGGACAAGCAGTTCGCGTAGCTAAATCTACTTTTTTTACGATAGCTTCATCCATAGAATTGTTCAAAATTACATATAAGCCTTCCACAGTCCTTAAATTCTTAGCACTGTGCAATAATTTAGAAACGTCAGTCATTGCATTTAAAGTTCCACAAGTAACCGCTACTTCGATTTTCTGCTTCTTCCAAAAACTGAAACAGAAAGGAATCACAGCGTGTTAAATGGTCTTTCTGTTTTTAAGTAGGTCTTGTGTTAAATGGTCTTTCTGTTTTAAAGTAGGTCTTGTGTTAAATGGTCTTTCTGTTTTTAAGCAGGTCTTGTGTTAAATGGTCTTTCTGTTTTTAAATAGGTCTTGTGTTAAATGGTCTTTCTGTTTTTAAGTAGGTCTTGTGTTAAATGGTCTTTCTGTTTTTAAGCAGGTCTTGCGTTAAATGGTATTTCTGTTTTTAAGTAGGTCTTGTTTTAAATGGTCTTTCTGTTTTTAAGTAGGTCTTGTGTTAAATGGTCTTTCTGTTTTTAAGCAGGTCTTGTGTTAAATGGTCTTTCTGTTTTTAAGTAGGTCTTGTGTTAAATGGTCTTTCTGTTTTTAAGCAGGTCTTGTGTTAAATGGTCTTTCTGTTTTTAAATAGGTCTTAACTATTTATTACAATGGGGAAACCCATACATAGATTCTAAATAATTATGTTTATCACCGGGTCTTAATTGCGTACAATATACTCTAAAAATAGTTTTATTTATTTACCTCGATTTTTCTTTTTGAGTCTACTTAAACCACGGTTATTATGTCCCGAAATAAACAAAACTATTTCCATAGTATTTTGTGCGCGATTAAAAGACCCGGTTATTAATATAATTATGTGTTCAAATAATGAAAGTTTAAAAATTAGACACAAAATGTTTAATGCAGTGTCGCTAGGAAAAGGTATTTTATAATAATGCAGTAGCATATAGTATACATCTGAGATGTGGAATAATATTAAATCAAAAAAATAATGACAGAATATAGGAACATTATTGTATAATAATAACTAAACATTTACCGTAGTTTGTAGTCGTGATGTGGGCTAGTAAGCGCATTAAAATGGATATGCATCTTTTTTACCCCCGAAGCAATAATTTTATCGGCTGCTTGAAATCCAAGAGAGGTAGAGTCACAGATGAGAATGTGACATGGACCTATTTCCGAAACATCACTGCAATTTAAAATATAATTTATTAAGTAACATTATGTTCTTTTTAGATTTTATGTATTTTCCAGGCTAGATGTGCTTAACCATCTTCGACCACACCGTCACCAACCTCACTCACTTTCAAACCCACCTCACTTCCTCACGATGTTTTCCTTCACCGGCGGCAGCTCAAGCTCATTGTTGGGGTTTGAACCCACGCGCTTTGTGTAAACCGACCTCACAAACTGAGCTATCATCGCTGTAACCTATATCTATACTAATTATAAAGAGGCAAGATTTATGTATTTTTGTATGTTTGTAACGAATAAACTCAAAAACTAATAGACCGATTTCAGAAAGTCTTTCACCATTAGAATGCTACATTTTTTTTTTAATGGTTGACAGGCTAGGTGTTTGACCACAGCTCACCTGATGTTAAGTGAAGGTGTGGTCGAAGATGGTAAAGCACACCTAGTCTGGAATGGAACTGGCTCTTAAGTGAGGCTGCCGGAACACACATTATCCCTGAGTAACATTGGCTATATTTATTACTAAAATATAATTAAAAAACAAATGACCACTCGTGCGAAGCTGGGACGGACCGCTAGTCATTTATTATATGCGCTAGTACCTGGGAGGCGGAAACGGTGCTCTGTGGTCTGAGAGCCGCAGCAGCGCGCGGCCGCGGTGGCGGCTCGCGGCCAGCAGCCGGAAGGCGCGCGCAGCCTCGTCCGGCGCGAACGTGACACGCGTCAGCGGCCGCACCTCTCCGCTAGCTATGCCTTCACTCACTAGCGAGTGCAATATCTACAAATACGACAAAAAAATATAATTGATTGATTCAGGCGTTAATTTGCGGAAGTTCATTCAAGCAACTCCAAGCGACCAAGCACTCGAAGAGTCAACACCTCTAGAGGATGTCTCGTGTAGAGACGAAACACGTGTCGGCATGTGGTCACTGCAGCGAGAAGAGGATATTAGGACTTGTGGTTATTTTAATTAGATTTTTGTTTAATTATTATTTTTTATATAGTAATAATGATTTTTTTTTGTTATCTTATTATTTTGACAACATTTTTTGGATTGACATATTTTATATTGACAGTATTTTTATATTGACATAATTTATTTTCACATTTTGTTTTTTATTAATTGACATGAAATCAGTATTTTAAAACTCTTTTATAACCGATTCAAAAAAAACTCAGCGTCAATTAACATCAGGTGAGCTGTGGTCAAATACCTAGCTTGTCAACCATAATAAAGAAAGTTTACTTACCTGCATTTCCTTTGATCTTGGATTGTTAAAAATGCTTTTTATATTCACTGTAACGTATGATTTATCGTTTTTCAAGTTATTCATTCCAAACGTATAATGTTCATTATTAAGTATTTGTTCCGTGTCAATTAATGTACTACATGCACTACTACATTTCAATGACGCCTGTGAACGAAATGTTATGCTATGTTAGGAAACAATGGTTTGTTTGTAGTATTAGAGATATAAAACATTTAATTAAAATTTAAGGCTTTTTACATTTTTAAGATCTCCTTTGAGACTGCACATTACCAAATTGCACCCCATACCGTCGGTCGCATTTGATACCATGTCTGCAAAACCGATGTCACGTGAGTAGCCGATATCTTGTTCTGAAATATTGTTTAATCAGACAAATAAATCGGGAGTGATCAAAGGTACGTCGATTTTGGGAGTGGATTCAATTCTCAAAAATGAGAAATAAAGGAAATTATTGAAAAAAAAGCTTGCATTAAATTAAAATAAATATTTATTGATTATATGGACAGTGGATCGTATGACAGTTTTTTCCGCGAAGTACGAGATTAAGTGACATTTTGGATAACATTTTACTAATTTTTGCTAACACACGTTAGGGGCCTCTGTAGCCCGGGGGCCCCGTATCATTGATACGGCTGATATGGCGATAGCTACGCCCCTGACGTCAACGAAAATTTACTACGTCTAAACTCTAACATGTAAACGGGATCTGGAAACGTTTTGTGCGTTTGAAGGGAATTCCCACTGTAATTAATCTACTATACTTGTAACATACCGTTGAGCTGAGGGAAGAGCTTTATGAGAAAACGCTTCTTGGCGCAGTCTCCGACGGTGGTGAATACGCGCCAGCCGCGAGCGAGCGCGATGGTGATAGCGGCCTGCCCCAGGGCGCCCGCGCCGCCGTGCACAAGCACGCTAAACTGCTTCACGGCATTTATCGCCCAAACGATCTGAAATTGTAATTGTTTTTTTAAAACTGTGTTTCCTATCTGCATATAAGTCTTATTCTGACGTGATTACGGCTTTACGTTGGTTGGCTAGTAGGAGGTAATTTAAAAAAAACGGATGATTACAAAATTGGGGGATACAGTGTGGTGTTGCAGCTTAATATCTATCATTTACATATAAAATGTAATTACACCTTCGATAACTAAAGGATCGAAGGGTTCGTTACGTTGAATGAGAACTTGAAACATGAAAATGTATTCGTAACAATTATATCCGTACATGCAGCCGTTAATAACACAGCCATACCCAATATTTTTTTACATTTGATATTGCACTTTGTGCATCTAGCTTATATTAAGCTCATGTAAGTATTACAAGTGTATCATAATAAAATCGAGTCATACACAGCAGTGGGAAGTTATCTAGTGGGATGTCAAAGTTTGGATGGATGTATGGACGTTTGTTACACTTTCATACAAAAACTACCGTACGAATTTGGATGAAATTTGGTATGGAGGTAGCTGAGACTCTGGATTAACACATAGGCTACTTTTGATTTCGAAAACATGTAGCGGGTAACACCGCGGGGCGTAGCTAGTTTATAATATTAGTGAGATGTGTTATTACAAAAAATTAGTAAAATTATGTACACGCTCACGGTACTTGAGCCACAAATTAATACTGATATATATCTTCCCACCTACCGGTTTCATGACTAAACAGTAGTACGCAAATACGTAGGCAAACGGCACGGTCGCCGCATCTTCCAGACTCCAGTACGCTGGCACGGGCCACATCAGCTCTGGCTGCACCATTACGTAGCTTCTGGCTGTACCACTCGGCACTAGGCCCATCACTCTCTCGCCTCTATAAAGTTAAAAAATTTAGTTACTAAAATGTAAACCAATTTTTTTAACGTGAAACAATCTAACAAATACATGCCTTTGTGTTATGCCGCTGAAATCCAATCCATGACCATTATTTTCACATTTGCTGTTATTATAAGAAGTTAATCCAAAGACCCGTTTAACGTCGCCGATATTGACACCCACGTACTGAACCTGAATAAAAAAATTAAAATTTCCAAGATCTTTAAAGAAAACACAATATTCAGTCAATATTAAAACCCATACCCCTACTAAAACGCCTGGTCCCGTTAGCTTCGGCGCTGATACCCATTTCAATGAGTTGAAATCTCCAATAACTTCATTTCGCAGTATCAAATTCTCGTTAGTAATTGTTAAAATTTCTTTTGTAGGAAAGTAATATTCACCTCCCCATAGTCCCTACAAAACAATACAGTATGATCATTTATTAACTGATAGGGTTGTGTTCAGCAACATGTTTATGAAAAGCTTGTTTGTATCTTTAGAAACTGTTCTTATAACCGTGAAAAATATAAAACATACTAATATAATTATGTAGGTACTTACGTTATCAAATACATTATAAGCGAGTAAAGCATCAAAAGTCTCGTCAAAGTTATCCTCTTTACATTCTTCACTAAACATAATGACGTGGATATGATTGCGAGTTTCTTCAGTTCTCCACTTTTTGACTAGCTTAATAAGTCCCGAAACAGGGGGGTTTGATGTAAGTATTAAAAGATCGCTTGAAGAAGGTAAATTGTCACGAGTATATTTTAGAAAAGGTAGTTCAGATTCTAAACGAACAGCACACGTTGACGTCGTGAGCATCGACAGGGTCGGTTTCCAATAAGCCAGTTCAAGTTGCGCGCCTGAATTTTTTGAAACCGATAATACTCTGTACAGTTCTGGTGAGAAATTTTGAGTTTTAGTGATGTCTTCTTCATTCATGATGAAAGTGTTTGGTTGAAGCGTACGATGGAAATTTTGGAATATCTAAAATCACAGTAAAAAGTAATTGCATGCGGTGATAATTTCTATTTCACGTTGTATTATTATATTTATCTAATATCCTTACTTTTTCATTTTTAGATAAATTTTCTACTAACACAACATCAGTAACTTGCTGCTGAGATTCATTTTCCTTCATGGTATTGTCGAAACATATTTGGCGATATTTAATTTTAATGTTAGGAATGCCTTCTTCAATGATATTTTTCATGTTTTCAAATAGTTGACTTGAGCAATGATTATGAGTCAATCCCAAGATGTTCAAAGTGTCTTTATTTGTGTTTTCTGCTGCTATTTGAAGTAAGACGTACAAAGCTGTAGACATCTGTAAATTAAAATCGCCAGTTTAATGCATGTTTATTACCATTAGGTACTTTGCATCGGGACTAGGTATGAATTTCGATTTGATATTTTTATTGAGTAAGACTAAATTTGCTTTATTTATGTAGTTTAAAAACTTTAATACAACCTTACTGTTTAATATTTTCAACTTAGTAGACAAAAACAAATTGATTTAATGTAAACGGCGAAAACGTGCACAGGTATGCTGGCTAATTGATCGAAAAAATCCTGATCTAAAACTTCTCAATGTATAATAATAGGACCTGAATACTAGCAGTAAAGTTTTTGGTTATTTTTAAATACATTACATAAGTTCGGTGCTCTTCAAAATACTTACACCTAAATCGGAATTAAATCTTGGAACAAATTTTAAGGGTTGTAGAGTAGTTCCATTTTTATTCATTTGAAGCACGTCACGCAAACTTAAGTTTTCGATTACTACACCACCACTCCTGAAATATTACAATTGTTATTTATCAGATTGCTAATAGTTTATTTTAGACCTTTAAACTGCACTAACTTTTAGCCACGTTACGTCGATGACTGTTACAATTAAAAAATAGATTCTAAAATCATCCCACATTTATATTTTTATAATGTAGATACTATTTAACCATTATTTGAATCAACAGCTGAATTTCTAAGCTAAAAAAAATATACTTATATAATAATTATAATTCTAGGTTCAAAGTTACCTAGTTCTGCATTGCACCTCCGATATATCAGCACGCACGAATGATTGGGTGAGAGCGAGGTGCCTCTCAACGTCGATAGTCATTTTTGTAATGTGATTAGGTTGTGTGACACCTCTGTGTGTGTACTTCAGTATGTTCAATTGAAACAGACCATCGATGAATGTTACCCAGTTATTATTCCACAAAATTTCGGCTTCTGACATATATTTATCCATACTATAGATACTGCGAAAAGCTTCACTAAAATCAAAATTATTAATGTCACAATACATGTTACATTTATATTATAATAATATCTCATTTTTATATGATCACGGGGCTAGTGCTGATGCGTCTGAAGTCGAAAATTTCGGAACAAATGCAGTTATTTAGATAAAATGTGCTTGTTTGGGACTTTTCGGGTTGATACTTTAGGTCAGTGGAGGCTGGCCGCTCATGAGCTATACAGGAACCTGGTCAAATATTTAGAGGAGACATCAGGTGACCAGAATGCTAGCATCAATTTCAATTAAAAACTTAGCATCGCTATCCACAGCATGGCGATGTTTCATTTTAGCTACATTTTCCTCTTCTTGTAGACTTTTAGATTAGATTTTGTTTCGTTTTTATAAATTTATAATAATAGGTACGTAGATGGCAGTGTTTATTTTGAGTATTGTATAATCATTATTTATTTACTTTTATTTAAAATAAATCTTACCTATACGCATATCCTCTTTCATACAAAATTTGGTATACTTCTTGAGATTTCAATTCGTTATCTTTAAGTGTGTTAGTATTTGAAGTAATCTCAATTTTTTTAGATCTTGTAGTGGTCATAAATCCCGTAGCAACTTTAGAGTGCTCATTCATAACCTAAAATAATAATAGATAATGTACAGCTATACCACGCTCTTTTACATAATTACGATGTGAAAATGTGTAGTTTTATAGTTTTAGTAATATCATAATTTTTTTATGTTGTTACACATAATAAAGAGTTTGCTGTCAAAGTAGTCGCCTATTATTGTTTTTAAGCATGTTTTCATAGCCAATTCGAGTCTGATTGTACCTCGAATCGTCCATTTCCTCTTTGCAGCCCTACAGTGAGCCTGACAATCTTCTGTTCGTGCAGTATTGGCTGCGTGTATAGCTTCACGTCGCCAAATTCTACATTAAAGGACTTCTTCGGGACATTTAATGACATGGCGAGCGTGTCCCATGCGGCCACCAGCACGTACGAGAAAGGCAGTAACATTTCATCTGTAGATGTGGATATTACCAAACATTGTTAATTATTATAAATTAACAATGATTAGGATTATGACATAAATTAGTTATTTTCTAAAAATAATGTGTCTTGATCGGTTCTATTCATCATTTCTAGTACGAGTACCTACGCATATTTGCAGGAAATATCGTTTTTAACATAGAGTGGTTATAAATTAATACTAAAAACACAATTCTGTATGAGCTTTGCTCTGTCAAAAGTATTAGAATAGCTAGACTGTGAAAGAATTTTGTGTCAATTTTTCTTAAGCTTTTGACACAGTTTCAACGTCAATTATATTGATACGACTAGATAGAAAACATTGAAATCAGAAGGTTACCCATAAAACATTTCATCGATTATTTACCAAAACATCGATGTGTTCTTATATATTAAAATGCTTGGAAGTGGTAACATACGCCAGCTACACATTTAGCGTACCGCAAGGAAGTAAGTAATTACCAGCCCTGTTGGTAATTTTTTTAAGTTGGCTAAAAGTACTCCTGCTACACAGATAAGACTATAGTTAAGATTTGTACTTACTCCCGATCATGTTTCCTGCCAGGTAATTAAATTCGCTATCGTGAATTGATATCACAAAAGTGCACGACGCCGCCAGTGTTCTGTGTGCTGTTTGGTACAGTGGCAAGGACCTTTAAAATATTTTTAGCAGATGTAATTAATTTATCATTATCTCTTTACTTATATTTTATACAAAAATTTCATGCAATCACAACAATCATAAAAAAAATCGATTAAAAGTAATTTGAGAAAACTGTGTTTTATGGTTGACAGACAATGTGTTTGACTACATCTCACCCGATGTTAAGTGACAGTGTAGTCGAAGATTGCACACCTATCTGGACTGGAACTTTCTTTCAAGTGAGGCTGCCGGAACTTTTTCAACATGAGAGGTAGCTAGCCATCCGAGTACTTGAATGTACCCTACCACCATGCTATGGTTTTCTCACGATGTTTTCCTTCACTGGCAGCTCAAGCACATTGTTGGACTTTAATTGTTGTTCTCGAACTTACGCTCTTCGGCGTGCGAATCGATCGCGCTAACCACTAAACTATCATTGCTAAAAACGGTTAGATACGCGTATAATATCAGATAATTGTTAATTGTGTATAATACATTGTTATAAGTGATATTACGAAATGAATTTTGTTCGCAATATTTTGAATAATCATTTACCACTTTTGTTGATGCGCCCACTCTACGAAATGAGACAGGAATGGTGTGCCGGTTGACACGGGAAATTCAACTTGCGGATACAGGACGCGTACTTTGGGATTATAGCCATGTATGTACAACCTGAAACGTAATTGATAGGACATCAGTTAGCTATATAAGTCTTGACGTGGGTGACGTTGCATCAGCGAGATCCTTTTTTTCTTTGTCTATAAATATCTGGGTTAGACTATTCAAAAGTAGGCACTACTACTAGTTTTTACATAATGAGAACCTTCGTATATGATTGAAAGAATGTGTAAAATACTTACTTGCCGATAGCGTCAAGTAGCATGACAACATTATCGGAATGTGCGCGGCGCGTGAGCGGGATGTTGGTGGCGGAGGCGGGCAGCGCGCGCTTGAGGATGGCCTGCAGCAGGCCATGCGGAGCCACCTCCACCAGCACCGCGTCTGGGGGGATCAGCGCGCTCGTCTCCTCGAACAGCACAGGGCTCTGTGAGCACACGGACACCACATTATAGGTATGTACAATACCACAAGACATGAACTCGCCAGGGACCGACCACTCACCAGGAGATTGTTGGTGTGGTACTCCGCCGAGGAGTACTTGGCCGCTGGCTCCTCCCATCTGGCTTGCGGCACCGATGTAGACACCCAGCGTTCGCTCCTGACTCTCGGCGTTTTGATCACCTCTTTTAGATACGTCAGTAAACCAGGACCTGAGATAATAATTCTACATAATTTTAATTCCATAAGGTGTAAAGTATGATCAATGTTTTAAATCAAGTTAAACATGTAATAAAAATAAGGTGTTTAAACTAACCAGCTTCCGCGATATACCGCGAGTGGTAAGCGATGTTCGAGCACGGCACTTCCTTAGCGAAGATGCCTCGAGCGGTGAGCTCGGCGACGAAGGAACGCATCGCCTCCGCGGGGCCCGAGATCGTGCACGACTCGGCGCTGTTGTGGCACGCGATCTCGATCTCAGGAAGACACATCGTCGACATCTGGTGAGAGAAATACTCGATTAGATCGCAACAGTAACTACCGAAATTAATAGTAAAGTAAGTGAAGTAGGTGTTTATTGTGTGAGTTACCTGTTGTGCGCCGAGACCAACGGCGGCCATGGAGCCGCGGATGAAGGGGGTCTCGAGCGAGACGCGGCCGCGGCTGTACGCGGAGAGGATCATCTCCTCCGCCGTGAGGCAGCCGTCCGCGTACGCGCACCCGAGCTCGCCCACACTGTGACCTGACCACCACGAGCGTTATGAATGTTAGGAAGATAAATCACACACCAAAATCTATTCTATTTCATTAAAATGTTAATACCTATTATCTTATCAGGCACTAGCCCCAGCTGTAGGAGAATGTCGGTGAGGCCGATCTGCACAGCAGCGATGCCGACGAACGAGTGCAGGATGTTGTTGAATATTGTCTTGTCGGGAGAAGTTAATATATGAACGATATCAAGTCCTCTCGGTTGCAACACTTTATGGCAGCTGAAAGCAGTATTTAAAACAGGTAAATGATAATAATCCCGCTCAGATTTGGTAAAGGAAGTCTTGATATTGTTGTTTGTTTACCGTTCGATGGCGGCGGAGAAGATGGGTATGCGCATGAGGTGCGCGCCCATGCCGGCCCACTGCGAGCCCATCCCGCTGTACACAAACCACAGCGGCTGCTGCGCGCTATCAAAGTATTCCGCGTGCTGCGCTAAGCTACAGGTTTTGCCATCGGGGTTTGAATCTGCACAAGTTAAGCCAACCGGATACATGCCAAGAAATTCATCAGCAAAGACTCCATAGTTTAGAATAAGCCCCAAAGCCTTGAACATCGGTGCATAGTTGCTGGTCTATCGTTTTACTGTTGAGAGTGTGTTTCGGAGCAAATTCTAATAGAGTTAGGTCATTCTAATTATACCTGGACCATTCTAACCACCAAGAGCTCTAAACCTGCACTTGTTTGATTCTCTAAAAACTCGAACAAAACGGTGTGATTCCACTTTCATCGAACGAACCGTTAAACAGTGGAATTTACAGCACAAGTGGATGTTCCCAGATAGATACGATAGATCCCAGTAAATCGGTTTCTTCTAGATAAGTCTAACTATTACTAAAAAAGTAAATAAAAATAATTGATTATGTATTTCCTTACCGAGGATTATGTAGCCTTTCCCTAAGTGTCCCATTATGTCAGTTTCGTGTATATTGTGCAGTAAGGCTAGTTCCTCAGGGTCGACGGGATGAGTCTTTAAATAATCCAGGACCCTTGCCACTGAGGAATCCTGCCTGCCAGACACAGTCACGAGTCGTGGAATGTCAGTTTTATAGCGAGCTAGATCCTGAAAACGGATGAAAATAAATCGTCAAGTGTGCGTCGCCCTGACACGATCTAGGGCAGCTGAATAAAGAAAATCGTGCGATAGGAAATATTAAAATAATGTATAGTACCTTGGGCTTGTAGTGTCCATGGAGCAGCACGTGCGCGTTAACTCCGGTGACGGACATGCTGTTGATGGCGGCGTACGTGCGTCGGAAGTGCTGGTGGTCGGTGAGCACGCGCATGCGGCCCTCGCGCAGCGCCGCCACGTCGCGCCGCGGCGTCTCGCAGTGCATGTTGCCCGCCAGCAAGCCCTTGTGGTACCCCAGCACCACCTGTGCCATCACCGCACTGTTAGCGAGCATTACACATACACCCACTATTGCGATACAGCTGATGTACTAGATAATACTGGCCTTTGTCACGGCGGATATACCCGAAGCGGCTTCTCCGTACCCGATGTTGGACATGACACTGCCGACAAGCAGCGGTTCTTCTCGCTCGTCGCAGAATACTTTGTCAATGGCGTCCAATTCAGACTTGTCTGCCTCTGGTACAGCTACAACAAATTATAAATACTTTTACTATTATAGATTCTTGTCCAGTCAAGATAACGAAATCTGTAGGCACTACAATTATAAATCATAATTAATTTTTAACACAATATATTAGAATTAAAATTAGTACTTAACACTTTTAATATAAGTAACTATGGGGTTAAAAATAATTACACTAAGAACTGCTAAATGTACCAGAATGTAAGGTTCGCAGCCATCGAATATTATAATTACTAGCATTTACTTGACCGCTACATATTTAAGTATGATGATGGATATGATTATAATTTTTTTTTTATTTAGGCTAGATCTATTTATGTTAGATTACCTGAGCCAAATGCCTCGACATATTCGACCACCGCAGGCGGCACGCCCGCTTCTTCGTAAAATGCCTTCAAGAACTTGGCTGTGTCAGCTGGGTCGCGGTAGAACCCATACCTTGGACCGGTTTCTTCCTTTATTAGAGATAAAAACTCACATTTCACATGCACCACATCAGCGTAAATCCTGAAAAGTTAGAAGTATGTAGTTTAACTATAAATATGTTTATGTAGTAATAATATGAACGAAACGCGTTTCTAATGGTACGAGATAACATCTGTGTATGACCATTACAGCTGCAAAGCTGCAGTGCAAGGTCCTCAAAATAATTTCCTAGTCATTTTTTGACAAAAATGGAACATTTTAGAGTAGCAAAACAAATCTTGTTGTTCGTTCTCAAAATTACAGTGGATGACAAATATCAAAAAATCTAAATGTATTTATTTGCTAAGTAGTACAGGTGTCAAAATGTTGGTACATAGATCAAAAAGTCGCTTTGACCATACTTAACCTAGAATTGGGTGTTGCAAAAAACACAAAGTGCACGTGCAACGCCAAAGGCATCGTTTATTACTGTGAGACATTCTATGGTAAGTCCCAAATAGTCTCAATAACCCTGTAATTTGACTAGCTGCAGCACTACATTTTAAATTGGAACCAATACTATGCTTTGCAGCAAAATATTTTGATGCTGTGGTGGTGGTATCTACCTAAACCTTCTACTATGCACATTTACAAATATATAGTCAAGTAGGCAAGTAGGAAGTTCCGTAACTTTACTGAATATTTGAAATATTTGTACATGAAATTTTTCACTCACCGTTTCGCGTCTTTGGCTTTCTGTAGAAACAGGACATTGATAGCTTCAGACTTAGCACAACCTGCAGCGTCTTCAGCGAATGATTTCGTCTTACCGTCCATACTAATAGTCATCATTCTGCAACCAAAAATATACCAACATGAGACTAATTAACGACGAAATTAATATGATACATTACTCAAGCCATGTTATACGGAAATTTAGAACCTGAGACGTTTTAAGATTATTTTTTTATGGTTGCTGTGCTAGTTGCTTTGGCCACAGGTCAATTTGCGTCAGATTTTCAACTTCAGATCGGTAGCTAGCCGAGTACGTACTAGAAAATACCCTACCACCAACTATGGTTTCCTCACGGTGTTTTTCTTCATCGGCAGCTCGAGCTCATTGTTGGGGTTTGCACCCACACCCTTCGGCGTGCGAACCATGTGAAGTTCATGGGCAGCCCGTACACGTTCAATTTGGATCGCGATCATTGATCGCGAATCGCGATCACGGATCGCAGGATCTCGTCACAACATTACACGGTCAATCATGATTTCATGTATCGGAACTGCCGCGTCAACACGTGTCGTCATGGATTTACCTAAAGTTAAAGCCCTTCTTGTCCCTTGTATTGGCCTTAAAATTTATGAAAAGGATTCGGAAAAGGCTCTGGGTTAAACAGTGGTTACTCAAAAGAGAATTGTACACTCATTTAATTTGACAAACTATGTTTTTGATCACAGCTCACCTGATGTTCAGTGACGGTGTGGTCGAAGATGGTAAAACACACCTAGCCTGGAATGGAACTGGCTTACAAGTGAGACTGCCAGAACACACCGTTAGATTTTCAACTTGAGGGTGGTAGCTAGCCAGCCGAGTACACAGCCCTGTTGGCTCATTGGTAGCATATCTGCCTTATGAGCTGAAGGGCGCGGGTTCGATTCCCGCTCAGGACAAACATTTTATGTATCAACAAATGTTTGTTCTGTGTCTGGGTGTTCTGTATGTATTATAAGTATGCATTTATAAAAAAAAAGTATAGATGTATTTTATCAGTTATCTGACTTCCATCACATAAGCTTTGCTTAGTTTAGGGTCAGGTGGCGCTGTGTGTAATGTCCTACGATATTTATTTTATTTTAACTAACTACTAACTACTGAAAGGTGAATTGGCCCGTTCGATCGGCGGCAACGAGGAGCGCGTCATTGTCGTCCATTTTCAAAGAGCGCACAGCGTGGACTTAATCGTGTGTAACTCAGATCAGAACCGGTTCAAATATTCAGATCGTGTAGGTTTGAACCGTTGAGCTGCAGCTCAACTGCAGATCAAGCAGCTCAAATCGTGGCTTGCGGCTCATCGAGTCATCGTTGTCGCGCACCCGACCGCAGCTAATCGAACTGAATTGCGAACCGAACCGAAATTGAAAAGTGAACCGAACGGAGCCGATGCGACGCGATCTGTTTTTTGAAGCAGTGTGACCTGAACAGAATGATGAACGAAACAGAATGACTCAGAAAGGGAAGGAGAGCATATTGACCACGAATCTTACAATTCCCGGGATAAACAAGATAATAATTATGTTAATCCAGATAATAAACTATTTATATACAATTTATTTTGGAAATCCTTTCATTTGTTTTAGCATGATTGATTAACAAATATCCATACATACAAACTTTGGCAATTATAATATTAATCGGTAACAAAAAAAAAATTTAATTTTAACAAAATATTTTTTATCAGTAGATTTCCCGATAAATTGAGAACATTTCCAACGTTGTTGAGCTGAAACTATAAACCAACTATATGAGCTGCATATTCTAGCGCTGCATAAGGTCTAGTTTACTTCGCTATTGACTAAATGACTCCCTCGAGTTAGTACGTGAACTGATCTGAAATGACCTGTTGAGCCGGTTCAAGTTTTCAGCTCAAGGGTTGAGCTGCGAGCCGCGGCGTGACTCAAGTAAATCTGTTGAGTTACCCATGGCTACGTGGACTGACGCGATCTTGCGCTTCAGTGTGACCAGATTAAATTTTACGAAAATACCGAGGCACCTCAAAAAAATACTGAAATATACCGACTTACATAGGACAGATATACCAATAAAAATACTGATTTTCTTAACAAGTTTTATTTATTCATTCTCACAATAAATGTTAGAGTTATATTTTAACATCCTTTTCGAAGGATTAAAATTTACACAACCTCCCTCATCCTTAACACCTTGCTTTGTTTTTAAAATAGCTGACACATTTTTGTTTATAAATCTGTTTCTTTGGTCCGTTTTTATTAAATTTATCTGTGAAAATATGCGCTCGCATGCAGCATTCGACACCGGTATACATAGAAGAGATTTACTAAAACTAGTTATATTTTTGTATTTTAACATGCCATCACTGTTAGAAATTTTCCCAACTTCCACCCAAAATTGTTCACACGAGATAGGTGAGCCAGTGCTGGAAGATTGTAAGGGCCGCCTTACACGTTCAATCATAATCACGATCCGCGATCCGCGATCCGCGATCATGATTTCAAAACTTCTAGATATTTTGCGATCCGGAGCATCAGTCCGTCAATCCGCTTCGTACACGATCAGTCTGGATCGCGATCATTGATCGCGGATCGCGGATCGCGCGCTACGTGTACGGGCTGCCTATCAAATTACTTACTTCGCAATCAAACTTTAAACAACGAAAATCGCGTTCTATTTATATAATGACAAAAACATCTCCTATTTTGGGGAAATTCCCGAATTATCGAAAGAAAGTCCTCAAAGAGTAAGTCGAATGCAGAAGAGACAATCATTTCACTTGAACCGTATTAGATGATTTGATACTAGTAATAAAGTATCTTTTAAGTTTAACTACTACCTATTCATGCAACTGAAAACTTAAAAACTAGACGTTGTTTTGAAAATTATAGATAAACTAGCGGTCCGTCCCGAATTCGTCCGGGTAGACTGATATTCATGAAACACAACTAATTTGAATGTATGCAATCTGGAAATTACGCTCTATCTAATAGTGCAAACCGCATTAAAATCGGTCCAGCAGTAGTAAAGTTTAAGGCGAACATACATTCTGCAAGCCTGATTAATACTATGTATTGATTGATAATTGTATATGTAGTATTACAATACTACAACGCCGGCAACGGCCATCTTTCTTGTCATATCTGTAACTTACTCATCTTTGCTCATAGATAACATGTATAAGCACAGATGCATAAGCATGTGTATGTATGTGTATGTGTGTTGTATGTACAAACTAAATCCGGGAAAGTCCCAATGTTCGTGTTCCGGGGAATTCCGCAAACATTGTCGCAAAGACGACACTCACTACGGTATTGCCATAACTTCAACCAAAATATACCCAAAAATACTGACTGCCAGCAATATACCTGAAAATATACTGATGTTCGGGAAAATCGATAAAATATACTGAAAAAGTATTAAAATACTGAATCTGGTCACACTGTTGCGCTTACACGCTCAATCATGATCACGATCCGCGATCCGCGATCTTGATTTCAAAATTTCTAGATATTTTGCGATCCGGAGCATCAGTCCGTCAATCCGCTTCGTACACGATCAATCTGGATCGCGATCATTGATCGCGGATCG
Source organism: Biston betularia (assembly GCA_905404145.2). Classification (NCBI taxonomy): domain Eukaryota; kingdom Metazoa; phylum Arthropoda; class Insecta; order Lepidoptera; family Geometridae; genus Biston; species Biston betularia. The sequence goes on from FR989883.1 coordinate 2,904,944, forward strand.
CGGATCGCAATCCAAATTGAACGTGTACGGGCCGCCTTAGACTTATTATTATTTATACTTACATATGTTTAACTGAGATAGTTGTTTTTAAATACAATATGTTACCTTCCGTAATGCACCGAGGACTGCGGGTGGAGGCACAGGTTGGCGCCGGCAACGACGGCGGCCTCACACTCTCCGTGAGAGATGGCCTTGTAGGCGGCCTCGAGCGCGGCCGTGGAGCTGCAGCAGGCCTCGTCGATGGACACGGACGGACCCTTGGCGTTCAGCCAGTACGATATGCGGTTCGCGAACATGGCCTTGCTGCATCTGTAGGCAGATTACCCATGTAGTTAGATACGAAATAAATGTAAGTCAACGTTTAAGAAAAATGCACGTTGAGTTTCATGTAAAATTAGCATGTTCATACAGGCAGAGTAGCCAGTCTTAGTGTCAGAGATAATATGCCGCGCGGAGGCCTCAAACAAGACAAAATTATGTCATTGTATACTTTCTCAAAGTGTAAAAACACGGCAAAAACAAAATTAACAGGATTAACATTTCACACGTGAGTAGTTTTCATTCTCAAAATTAATATGCGAAACAAAAGATAATCTCGAAAATGCCTTTCTATGTTCGCGAAACATGCCTGGTAGTAATCCACCACGAACTTTAGTATAGGTACTTACCCTGCAATGCCAAGGCCTGTTCTATTTATCGAAGTGTAGAAAATTGTCTTTTCTGATTCTGAAAAACAAGTCCCGACGAAAACGCCGACTTTCTTTCCCGATAGATGTACGGGACTCGTACCTAAAAAGAAAATGATTTCATAGGAGGCACGAAAAAGTTCTGGTTTTATCAGTTTACTCTATCTTTAAATCAAAAATAAATTGATAGTTTCCTTTAAAATACGAATTAAAATGCACATTTTTAAATCTGTGAGTGTGACTGCAAACGCTCTATCCCTTTAAGGCTCTATCATAGTTCGAGCATTGGTTGAATGCTTTTGATGACCTAACAAGACAATAAACAAATTCTCAAATTGGGTTCTGTACTTAGTTATTTTATAACGGTTTCTTAGTACACTGTTATTTATTTAAAAAAATGGAAAAATTTGTTCATTTTTTAAATTGATTGTGGATATTTTCCAAATTTCGTTTCTGCGAAGTTTTGATGGAAGTATTGACACAATGTGGCACAAAATACTATTTGTAGACAATTGTTACACACGAAAAACGATATAAACTATAAGAATCGCTTGTATTGGAAACAAAACTGGCTTTCAGTGCTTGCGCATACTGCCTTGTGACGTCACAAGGGTCACGTGACGCGCTTAAACAAAATGAGGTTTTACTTATTTAAATTAGCTTTATATTTTTTACATTAAATAGATAGATAGATAGATATAACTCTTTATTGTGCATACCGTAAATAGAAAAGAGTACCTACAGAGAACAAAGAACCTTATGAAATAGTGCCACAAGTAAAAAAAAAAAAACTAAAAAGCATAAACTTAAAATTAGAAGGAGTTTTGGCGGGAACGCGGAAAGAGTCGTGTCGCCACGTTGTATTTTTTTCCAAAACTTGTGTTTTGTCGCGTGTTTATGCATAAAAATGGTGGTGTTTTATTCATAAAGTGTCGAATAACAAGCGCGAGTGTGGGAAAATGATATAATGTGGTGAAACATGACTTTACGTGCTCTTTCCAAAACTCCATCGAAGCTTTATAGTAAAGTCACCTCTACTTTACTAAAGCATGACTGGACGTGACTGACATGAACTGTACCTACTTGATCAAGACTGGACTTTGACTATAACTATAGCTACAAGGACACTTATTTAACATTTGAATTTTGAAACTATAAAATACTTGACACTGGCAAATGCTTAAAACGCGACGCCAAAACCAAAGAAAGAAAAAAAATAATTAGAAGATTGTTTTATTGTAACATTATTATTGACGAAAATAGATAATTTCTAGAAGTCAAACATCCTATTACACTAATTTGAAAAGGTCAAATAGATTTTGCTTACCAGAGTCATAAATTGCTTCGTATGCTTGTTCTAACATTTTGCGCGACATAGAATCCATAGAATTTCCGAGCTTATAGTGGACCTTGAAGAACTGTGCGTCAAAGCGGCCCAAGTCGGGTACACTGCCTGAGAACTGGGCCACTTCAGGGTGGCTGTACTTCCAGCGTAGTTTGTCCGCAGATATAGGGTTTAGCTACAAACAATAGTGCGTTCTATTAGGCTGAGTTTTTTTTTTTTTTTTTTTAATGTAAAAGTAATGAGACGATCGAGGCGCTCTCCTGATGTTAAGAGATAACGCCTGTCCATGACCATTGCAGCGATACACAGAACTTTGAGTAACAAAACAACGTCCAGGGCACCGCTGTTTTGGCACTCATTACTTTGAGACTAGATGGTTAGTCTCAACAGCCCAGTAATTTTGCTAGCTGCAGTACCCTTCAAACCGGAGCACAGTCATGTTTGCACACTACTGCTTGGCGGCAGAAGTACCAACACACACGGTAACATGATTTTCTCAATCCTAAAATGGTCTCTATACTACTCGCGAAATTAACCGTTGGGCGAAATACTCTTGGCTTCACCTCGAACAATCTCGCTTCGTGTCAGCCTACTTCCGATCTTTGTTGGTATTTGCGTCCTGAAGTTGAACACAAAGTACCTACCTACCTACTCACTATGCTACTCGGCGTAATTTAATTTAAGGGGTAGAAAACCGATCAAAGAATTTTAATTTGTTCTGTTTACATAATTTTATGGCAATGTTTTTACTAGTCTGTACGTTTAGATCTTTGAAACTACGCGACAGATTTTAATGCGGTTTCCATCAATAGACGGAGTATTTCAAGAAAAAGGTTTATATTTATAGTACTATATGCATATATTACAATAGAGAAAATTCGAGAATTTCAAATATTTGTAATGTGATTTCGGTATATATAGGTATAGCCAGCGTTTGCAATCTTACATTGCAAACGCTGGCTATACCTTACAAGATAGATCAACATAATGTAATACGTTGGTATCTACATTGCTCCCGTGCAAAGGCGGGGTGGGTCGCTGGTCAGATATAAATTGACTCATATAAAACATAGAAACCATCTTCCATGCCGCCAAGCCGCCAGAGCCGCCATAATAATTTCTTCTGGTTTCGTTTTCGTATCAGCACGGTTACCTTATTGTAAAGAATGTTCTCGAGATCCTTGACGTACCGCGCCTGCGGGTAGAGGCCGGCCATGCCGGAAATGACGACCCTGTCTCCAGATGCAGCCGGCCGCGCGCCCGCCTCCGTCTGCCGCGCTGCGCCCGACTGCTCTTGCGGTCTCGGAGTCATAGTTTAATCTATTGAAAATCACACAGTCACAACATATAGTTAGTGGTTTTAGTATGAAATTGCCGTTTTAACACACTGATCACTTTCACCAAAAATTTACACAGTACAATATGCCTCCACAGTTTATGAAGATTAGCCCGCGCACTCCGAAGATCTTATAGCGATAAGCTACACAATTACGAACTTTCCTGCACGGGTAGGTATACGATATACGGTCGCGTGGCTTTTTTGTGAAGGGCAAACGAGAATTGCAATGAGATGTTCAGACCACGGGGGCAGGCCTTCAGAGTCCTAACGCAAAAGATTAAAATGATCTTCCGATTTGATGGCAGAGATGTATAGGCAACGAAAGCAAATACTTTGATTACCTACATTTATTTATTTATAAAGTCCGCCAACACAGTGTACACCAACCAATGCATTAAAAATAAAATTACTAAATTACAAATGTCAAGATAAGTTTCACAGCAATTATAGGCGAAGACGGCATGCGTTACAATTAAATATTCAGTCAAAATTCAATAATAGTCAAAAAAATTGTTAATACTAATTAAGTCAAAAGCTACAAATACGAATTCATCATTAGGTGCATGGTCAGAAATAAAATAGATAATTATACAAATCAACAATACAATAATTTAAATGTCATCAGCCAAGTTAATATTGCGGATAGCCCGCTTGAAGCTGCGCTAGTAAAGATGTCCAAGGAATGTTTGCTATGTAGACTATTCAGCAGCGTTATAAGTCTATTTAGAGGCGCATTACATGAATATTATTTTATTTTTATGTAAATGTAGCGAGACGAACGATCTTTCACTCTCTTGATGGTAAGAAATAACGCCTGTCCATTACCATTTCAGCGATGCATAGAACTTTGAGTAGCAATACAAAGTCCATGGCATCGCTGCTGTGGCGCTCATTACCTTGAAGCTTGCGATGGGTAGACTCAACACATCCACAACACCGGCACACAATAATGTGTACATATGTAATGTTTTTAGACAGCCCCGTTAGCTCATTGGTAGTATATCTGCCTTGAGAGCTGTAGGGCGTGGGTTCGATTCCCACTCAGGGCAAACATTTAGTGAATTAACAAATGTTTGTTCTGTGTCTGGGTGTACTGTATGTATTATAAGTATGTATTTACAAAAAAAAGTATGTATGTATTCTATCAGTTATCTGACTTCCATCGCACAAGCTCTGCTTAGTTTGGGGCCAGATGGCGCTGTGTGTATAGTCCTACGATTTTTTTTTTTTTTATTTATATTACTTCTTGGCGGCAGAATGTCTGGTACTGCCGCGGTACCTACCTAGACGACCTGTTAAAGAGATCTAAGAAACCAAGTGAAACGAACAACAAATGAATATGTTTTATCCAACAAAAAATATAAAGACTTACACAAACAACAGCTGAGAACAAAAACTTGTAGCCTTATAAGATTACTTAAGTTCACAATAAGAATTAACGGCAACAATTGCCAAAAGATACCAAAAGTAGGTACGCGGCTACTCGCAACTAGTGTTCCCAAAAGAGTGGAAGTAAAGTCTCTGCATTTCCTAATATATGATACCTATCCACTGCGTCACATCCAGCCCAGAATAGTTTTATAAAAACTTTTGCAACTCTGTTTGTTTGTGACCATTTCAAGCCTCATTATATATATTTCAAGCCTCATTATATATACGACAGCCCTGTTGGCTCATTGGTAGCATGTCTGCTTCAAGAGCTGTAGGGCGTGGGTTCGATTCCCACCCAGGACAAGCATTTTGTGATATAAAACAAATGTTTGTTCTGTGTCTGGGTGTACTGTATGTATTATAAGTATGTATTTACAAAAAAAAAGTATTTAAGTATTTTATCAGTTATCTGATTCCCATAGTACAAGCTTTGCTTAGTTTGGGGTCAGATGGCGCTGTGTGTAATGTTCTACGATATTTATTTATTTATTTATATAATAATATAATGACGATTATCATAGGCTACTCTTTAGGGTTCCGTACCCAAAGGGCAAAACGGGGCCCTATTACTAAGACTCCGCTGTGCATCCGTCTGTATGTCTTTCCGTCTGTCACCGGGCTGTATCCCATGAACCGTGATAGTTAGACAGCTGAAATTTTCAGATGATTTATTTCTATTGTCGCTATAACAACGAATACTTACTAAAAAACAGAATAAAAATAAATATTCTCCCATACAACAAACGTGATTTTTTTGCCGTTTTAATGGTACGGAACCCTTCGTGCCCGAGTCTAACTTGCACTTGGCCGGTTTTTTCTTGTAATTCTACATACATAAATCATGTCCAGGCGAGTGAAGCCGCGGGCAACAGCTAGTTGAATGTAAATTTGACATTTGCAGTTTTATAAAATGTCTACCTACAAATAAATGCATGACATTTGTTTAAAAGGCATTAGGTATTTAATTAAAAAGGGTTGTGTTAATTAAATACCACGGCTTGTGTTGTAAAGTACGTGAGAGTTCCGTACAAAACTGTACGGCCATTGCCCTAAGGAAAAAATAAATTCGGTATGTAAAGAAAAAAAATACTTTGCTGATTCCAAAACCATTTCGAAATATTACATTCCTGTACATGATTTTTCCGTTTAAAACTCTTTAAACTATGAGACGGGGTTTATTTTAATAAAATACATAAAATAAATTTGACTTTCAATTAACTTCTAATGACGTCATGTCCTTGGCTGTATAAGGATTCTTTCAGTGCCTAAAAAAAGGTACATATTTTACATATTCAGCCAATGTTATGACGTCATAACTATAAAAAGTTTGAAAATGTATTAGAATTAAACTACCGCATAGAAAGCCAAAATATTCAAATTAGTTTCATAAAATAAAGTTTACTATCAGTAAATAATATAAAATAAATACAAAAAAAAAACTTTACATACCGAATTGGATTGGAGGATAGACTTAACTTTATCGTTGGAAAATTGTTACCCTAATACTTAATACCAACTGCAAACAAAATTACGTACGCACAAAATGTTTGTGACGTATCCAACTACAAATTAACGGTTTACTTGTGCTAAAAGCTTTGCTTCTTGCCAAATTTCATAATTCAAGGTCAACAGGAAATACTTCAATACGTTTCTGAGAAAATTGGTCTAAGCAGACAGATGGACAATAAAGTAATCCTATAAGGATTCCTTTTGAAGAACGAAACCCTATAAATCAGCTTTAAGCTGCGTACCTAATGCATTTTAATGCCGTTTTCATTATCACTCCCAAAATCGATGTTTCGTCAGTGTTCAAATTAGGTAGGTACACATTGTCTTTAGGTTGAAGTAGTTATTAGGTTTGTATGTTCCGCCGCCGAATCAATTAATTTTGAATTGACAACGCTTTTATGCAGTGGTGGCCTTAGTGGATGGCAAGCAGGGCAACCAGGGGCGCCCGGAGCCTCGCTCTGGCACCATAGGCTTTAGGTACCATAATATGTACGTACGTGTATCTCGAGCCTTGCACTTCACAAACCCCCACCTGAACGCACGGTTTCATAATTAGTGCAAGCATGTAACGGCCACTCACGCACTTGAACAATTTTTAAAAGGGCCTCACAATGATCTGTTGCCCCGGGGCGGCCGGGGGCCTCGCAACAGCTAAGGCCGCCGTTGCCTTTATGAGCTAACCTACCTACCTATGTACCTACCTAACGCCGGAACAGTTGCTCACTTTATACCAAGCACAAGTTCGATCATGCATGAAGTAGGTACTGTTCTTCCCTTTGGGACGGATCGCCTAAATACTAGCTATAAGCGTTGGGAGACCGTTGAGAAACGTAATACGAAACTTATCACCGATGACTCGCTTGTTCGGAAAAGGCTCCAAAGCATTGAACATCTCCGCAAAATTTCTTGTTTGTCGATTTTCTTTTGGATACACATTGCAAAATGCGGTTCAGATCTGCACGACCTAATCCCACCCTGCATATTCTACTATCAGAAACCCAGCTTTAAAACGCGGCACCACATCATAAAAAATATTCCAAGCACTCGCGACTAAGCGGTTCGATTCCTACTCGATTAATTGATAACGCTAAACAAGGGAATTTGCTGCCTGTGGATGTTCCCCGATGGATACAATAAAGTCGCGAGTAAATCGATTTCTTCTAGGCGAGCGTGCTCCATCATAGACCGCATCTTTGCGGGCTTTCTTTCTTTTATTTGCTTTCATCGGGCAAGCTGGGGATTAAACGGAAATCTATTTACAACAAAAAAACATTTTGGTAAAAATGTGTTGTAATTTATATTGTATTCATTCTTTATTTTTTGGAACTCATTGCCGGTTTATTTGTTTCCTGTGAAGTACAATTTGGGTATTTTTAAGGCTAGAGTGAATAGATGCTTCATCTTCGGCCCAATTTACCAGGCGAGTTGATGGTTAAACGAAAACTATTTCAAATAAATAAAAATATGTAGGCATCTTATAAAAGGTCTGTGGTAAGTCAATGTTTTTTTTTCAATTAACTTTTTTATTTTTGATGGACCCTGCCTTGCTTTCACCTAAGCGGCATTTATTGACTAAATATGTATTTCGTGAATCACAGTCAAATATCGGAACAGTTTTGCATGTTTATTTGGTGGTAGATTTCCTTAGCAAGAAGTAGTCTAGGTACCACCGCAGCACCAGATATTCTGCCGCTAAGCAGTAATCGTGTGTAACTCAGATCAGAACCGGTTCAAATATTCAGATCGCGTAGGTTTGAACCGTTGAGCTGCAGCTCAACTGCAGATCAAGCAGCTCAAATCGTGGCTTGCGGCTCATCGAGTCATCGTTGTCGCGCACCCGACCGCAGCTAATCGAACTGAATTGCGAACCGAACCGAAATTGAAAAGTGAACCGAACGGAGCCGATGCGACGCGATCTGTTTTTTGAAGCAGTGTGACCTGAACAGAATGATGAACGAAACAGAATGACTTAGAAAGGGAAGGAGAGCATATTTACCACGAATCTTACAATTCCCGGGATAAACAAGATAATAATTATGTTAATCCAGATAATAAACTATTTATATGCAATTTATTTTGCAAATCCTTTCATTTGTTTTAGCATGATTGATTAACAAATATCCATACATACAAACTTAGGGAATTATAATATTAATCGGAAACAAAAAAAAAAAATTAATTTTAATCTCAAAATATTTTTTATCAGTAATTTCCCGATAAATTGAGAACATTTCTAACGTTGTTGAGCTGAAACTATAAACCAACTATATGAGCTGTATATTCTAGCGCTGCATAAGGTCTAGTTTACTTCGCTATTGACTAAATGACTCCCTCGAGTTAGTACGTGAACTGATCTGAAATGACCTGTTGAGCCGGTTCAAGTTTTCAGCTCAAGGGTTGAGCTGCGAGCCGCGGCGTGACTCAAGTAAATCTGTTGAGTTACCCATGGCTACTAAGCAGTAGTGCGTAAACATTACTGTGTTCCGGTTTGAAGGTACTGCAGCTAGCGAAATTACTGGGCTGTTGAGACACCATCGAAAGTCTCAAAGTAATGAGCGCCAAAGCAGCGATGCCCTGGACTTTGTTTTGCAACTGAAGGTTCTGTATATTGATGCAATGGTCATGGAGATGCGTTCTCTTACCATCAGGAGAGAGTATCGTTCGTCTCGTTACATTTACATTTAAAAAAAGTACATCGGTACTTTCGTGCCAATTTGCGTACTGTGTTAATCAGCAATGTGATCCATCTTAGATTGCTGACCAGAATGCTGGTATCTACTTTGGTCAAAAGCTAAGCATTGCCAGCATTCTGGCCACATATCCCTCCTCTGACGGTTTTTTGTATACATTTTGTAAATAGTATAATTTAAGGTATTTTTTATTTTGTTTAATAAATAATTATTTCTTAGATTTGTTTAGCATTATGTTCCTGGCAAACTCACTTAGATACTTACCTTGAACCTTTTTTACGCAAAATTATTATTCTATTGTACTAAAATAAAACAGTATGTACAGAAATAATCAAATTATACTTTAATTAAAATCAATTTATTTAAGATTACTTAAATATTAACTAAAACTAAATCGAATTAATTATACAATCATTAAAAATTGAAATAAAATCGTAATCAAATGGCTCAAAGGTTTTTTACAGACGAAACCTTCAATTTGCGCTATCTACTCGAATGAACAGACACCATATTACATTACTTTCTAGTGTTTGGCACGATTGATTTTATACACGACGTTGGTGTGCAATCACTGTACAAAATTGCCTAAAACTTTCACATTAGACGTCAATTTTCTTATATAAAAGTAGAAAAATACCACAAATACACACTATTCAATTAATAAGAACGAAGGGTAGAACGTCAAGCGACAATCACTGTTTGTTTAAGTTCTAGATTGTATGCGCTACTCGCGTAATTATATATTATATCAACGTTACTGGAGATTAGAGAAAAAATACGGGGCCCAAAAGATTAAGGTCGTTCGATTTCCATACAAATATTTTTTTCCATTTATGGGCAAATAGAGCATAACTTTACAGTGAAATCACAGGTGCTGGCATTTATTTTGGTTTTTATTTGCGATAAATCACAATTTCATTTATGCAATAAGCGTCATCTTTGTTCTTCTAAATACAAAGACCACGCAGTCTTCACTTGAAAAAGTGAAATATTTAAAATTGTGAGTCCTTTCACTAAAAATACAATTCCACTAATCCTACTTATATTATAAATATGACAGTTTGTACGTTTGAATGTTTGTTACACGATTACTCAAAAATGGCTAAACGGATTTTGACGAAATTTGGCACACATAAAACACATAGTTTAGATGGATAGTATAGTTTTTATCTCGGGAAAATTTTATATTCCTGTGGGATTATCAAAAAACTAACTACAGGATGTATCCACTTGAAATTTTGTAGTCTTATGGAACATTATTCTAGTCTTATTATTTATATATATTTAAATAGCGCAGTAGCATAAAACTATTGTTCTTTCATTACTTACATACTTTAATTTCTCTCTGAACCCAATTCTTAAGTCAACGCGGACGAAGCCGCGAGCGTTAGCTAGTGGAGTTTATGTGTATGGGTAGGAGTAGTTTGGACTTAGAATACATCTTTAGATACATACAGTCATACACTGCCTGCAGCATATGGCCATGTCATTATAAAAGTGACACAATATCACCGATGATCATGTTAATAAAAAATTGTTGACAATTCTTGAGTCAGGCATCACCTTGGATAACAATATAGAGGGCATAATTTTTATTTTAAACTGAGTTTTGACGAGAACATGACCAAAGTAGGTACATCAACTATGTATATGTAAGCAGCGATACCCCGGACTTTTGTTTTGCTAATCAAAGTTCTGTGTATCGCTGCAATGGTCATGGACACGCGTTATCTCTTACCATCAGGAGAAGGCATTCGTCTCAATACTTTTACGTAAAAAAAAAAAACATATCATCCTTCCGAAGTTGAAAACTATAGAAACAAGCAGACACGCACCGCATCCGCAGCGCCATCTACTGGGCGCAATTGTAAATTTGAAACATCAACAAAAAAAAATTTACGACTTTTTTTTTTATGCTTGACAGGCTAGCTGTTTGAACACAGCTCACCTGATGTTAAGTGACGGCGTGGTCGAAGATGGTAAAGCACACCTAGCCTGGAATGGAACTGGCTCTCAAGTGAGGCTGCCGGAACACACCGTTAGATGCTTGGCGACAGATTTCCAACTTGAGGGTGGTAGCTAGCCAGCCGAGTACTAGAAAGTACCCTACCACCATGCTATGGTTTCCACACGATGTTTTCCTTCACCGGCTTCACGACTCTTTGTTTTGGCAACTAATATACACTGTGTATTGTATACATACGTATTTTAGTTAAAATGCGGAATTATACGAAACAAATATTATTATATTCGTGTTATATAATTCTATAGTATTTGACCGACTAATATTCATCTATTTAACTTGATTTCATCATGAAAATATATTTGACACTGGCAGAATGAACAATGTGTGACGCAAACATGGTAGGCACGCCTTACCAATCCTTAACAGGAAGATCACTAACAATCTATTGAAGCTGCAACGACAGGACCTTCGTCTCTTAGTAGGCCTCATAACCGGTCATTGCAACTTGAATAGTCACCTCTTTAAACTAGGAGCCACGGATAGTCAACAGCCGTGGCTGCCAGCAAGAGAATGAAACTGTAGAGCATATGCTTTTGCATTGCAAAGCAACAGAAGGTACTAGAATTGCTACCAAGCTGCATGAAGCTGCTTTGCTATCATCATCATCATTGAACTTTCCACCCAACTCACTGGAGCTGCTATGCCAGCGGCCCAGAGCCTCGCTCCGGTACTTCAAAGAGCTGGGTTGCCTTGGGTAGACGCTGGTAGGGGAAAATGCACAATACACACCAAGCGGGACGTCTTATCGCCCCCACTTTGAATAAGAATAAGAAAAGTGTGATTCCAAAAAATAAAAGTAGTTTGAAGGGCTATCTTATGCCATCTATGTTTCTCGTTAAACCAATGGTGAGCCATACGCATTTGTGACTGGAGACGCTGTATCGCTTGAAGCTCGTTCACTATATGTCATGCCCGTTGGTGTGTTCGTCAGGCACCTGCTTGATGTAAGCGTTGTGGACTGTGAGGCCGGGGGGAAGCTTCATGCTGCGGAAGTAGCGATGGCGACGCGCCTCCTTCGCGCTGATCCGCTTCACCGGGTCGTAGATCAGAAGCTTCTGGAGCAAGTCCATGCCCACTTCGTCTAAGTTTTGTACCTGAAATTGTACCTTATTGTTGAAAGACTAATTGCAAAACTACAAAACGTCAAACAAACGTTAAACTACAAGTTATCATATCTGTCGCTCTGTTCTGTCCTGTCTGTGTCTAGCTGTCATTGTTTTTAGATATAAAAATATTAAAGGTTATTTGTTACAAAACTCTGTAAACTGTACCATATACAAAAATAATAGTCGATTCATAGTCCAATCTCTTTGTGTGGCAGTCTATCATTCTACGTGACATTGGCGGAATTCGGTATGTAAAGTTTTTTTTTTGTATTTATTTTATATTTTTTACTGATAGTAAACTTTATTTTATGAAACTAATTTGAATATTTTGGCTTTCTATGCGGTAGTTTAATTCTAATACATTTTCAAACTTTTTATAGTTATGACGTCATAACATTGGCTGAATATGTAAAATATGTACTTTTTTAGGCACTGAAAGAATCCTTATACAGCCAAGGACATGACGTCATTAGAAGTTAATTGAAAGACAAATTTATTTTATGTATTTTATTAAAATAAACCCCGTCTCATAGTTTAAAGAGTTTTAAACGGAAAAATCATGTACAGGAATGTAATATTTCGAAATGGTTTTGGAATCAGCAAAGTATTTTTTTTCTTTACATACCGAATTGTGGAGAGCCTCCGCAAAGACCATTGATCAAGAATTGAATTGAATTGAAAAGGTTATTTGCTCTGTTCGCGTATTTAATTTCCTAGTTCTGGAATTACATAAATTCTTTCACATAATATAACTTATTAATATAATTCTTTTTTATAACCGATATATGACAATTCATATACGAGTAAAATTCTTTTGTACATCTGATATATGATAATTATTATATAAGTTTTAATATCGTCAATAGCCATCATCAGCCACTAAAGCAGGTGCGACGTGCGACGTTTCTTGCCACACTGCAAGTCTGGGACCTACTCGAAACCATCTGTCGACCCCTCATTCACATAACTACTTTCAGTATAAGTTTAGAACTAATACTCATGTTCTTCTGAGCAGACCTGAAATCCCTGAAATACATATCGAACATTCCAGAAATCTTGTCCAAGTACATAGTCTGTGTAGGTTAGCGTAAACTCTTACGTACATGATTGTGTAGGTTGAATGTGTTCCAGTTGGGGAACGTGGGCTTGTAGTCGGGTAAAGCGGACACGCCGGGCCAGATCTCCTCAGTGGGCGTGCGGAGTATTCTGAAATTTGTTATTAAGAAATAATATATGATCTTTAGTAGCTAGTGTTGAAGTCAGCATCAGTTCTGGGGCTGTGCCGTAAGCTCCAATCGCCATAGAAAGGCGATCACGAAAAAGTGACGTGTCAGTATGCCCACGGAATAAGGTTACTTTTCGTGATCGTCTAACTCGCAATCGCAATTTGAGCTAAAGGAAAAACCAACCAAAGCAACTCTAGAGAGAGTTGGTTTGGTGGCGTCCTGTTATCTCAATATTTATTGCTCTAAAAGTTTTTTTTTTATCTATTGCAATCAGCCCGAAAGCCATAATCAAATTTTATTTAAAAGATCACACTAATATTATAACGGTGAAAGTTTGTGAGTGTGTTTGTGTTTGTTACTTCTTAGCGTTCAAACGGCTGAACCAATTTTGATGAAATTCCGTATTTATGTAGCTGACGCCCTACTATAACACATAGTCTACTTTTTATCCCGAACAAATGTAGTGTTCACCGCGGGATGCAGCTAGTAATTTAAATAAAGAAGACATTAAATACTATTTTTACAACAAAACTTCCTGAATTGTCACTATTTTTAGTGTTGTCAAAAGTTAAATAAGCAAAAAAGGTGGAACAGTGTATGCACCTGAAGATGCGGAAGAGCTGGTCGATCTCCGAGTCTCCCTGGAACAGTGGTTTCTTGGACGACATCTCGGAGAATATGCAGCCCATCGCCCACAGGTCGATGGGACACGAGTACCTGCCATGCAAAAGAGATATCAGCTCACTTAGCAAGATCTCAAGAAAGAAGACACGAAATTCACCCAACAAACGCCATCTGTCGAACTGACACTTCACTACTATGAAGTGTCTAACATAATATAACCAAAAATTGCTGAAACACCAACAGAGAGTGGCGCCATCTATACTTTCAGTAGTATAATGCATAATAAATCTACTTAAAAACAAATTTAATTTATTTAGGTAGCTAACGCAATATCAGATATTTGACCCTAAAAAGTAATTTAGTAAGTAAGTAGTGCACATCCCGGTGATTAACATAACAACGTATTCAATTTTTTTTTAATGCAAATTTAAAAATTACATAGTATGCCTACTTGACATTCAAGTAAAAGTAGCGATGACAGTCAATGGTTAGCACGGCCAGTTTGCACACATAAGGGTGTGGGTTCAAATCCTAACATTGATCTTAAGCTGCAAGTGAAGGAAAGCATTGTGGTCCAACATCTCCAGTCAAGTACCTCATAGGTTTTTCCTGCAGTCTCACTCAAGAACTAGTTTCTCCTCCAGGCTTAGTACATTTACCAACTGCAGCAACATCAAGTGAGCTGTGGTCAAATACCTAGCCAATTATGATGAGACAAGCAGTGAAGTAGCTTACTCTAGACGGGCCCTGTATCAGAATTTGTCAGGGGCCCTTCTACCTGACTTTCATTTCATAGCTCCACAGCGGTCATGTTGTCTATTATTCTTCCACAAACTTATTAACAACATAATATAATCATACCAAATCTAACCCTGGGCGTACATTGTTGCCGCGGCCTAAGAGGCTTACGAATTTTTGCTGAAAAATGTTGGGGCCCTTGACGCCCGGGGGCCCCGTATCATTGATACGGGGGCCCTTGTAGCCCGGGGCCCCGTACCATTAATACGGAGGTAGCTACGCCCCCAGGAGACGAGTGAAACTATGCTGTGGTACACATGACTACTATCCATTTGGTCACCTCTGACTGCCGAGCAGAACCTCTGGCGCTCTGTACCAGAGAGTGACCACTTCATGGGTGTAGATTCGAACTGGCACGCCGAAAGCGCGCCCCAGGCCGAAGTCGGCTACCTGGAAGGCACAAATATCTTTGAAACAAAATTGATTTTAAAAACCAAAACGTAATGCTAGTAGACTTCGAAAACAAAGATAAGACTCGATGGAGTGACGATATACGTAGGACAGCTGGCGGTGGTTGGAAGCGAAAAGCCGAAGATCGGGCTGAGTGGCGAGTCTCGGGAGAGGCCTATGTCCAGCAGTGGACTTTGATAGGTTGATGTTGATAAATATCTTGACAACGTTTTCCTATAACAAGCTACCAGCAATTTACATAAATAAGTCCATAGTGAGATTTACACATAGAACCTCTAAAAGCAGTAATTTGTAGTGATGACGAAACACCAACAATGAGCTTGAATTGCCGGTGAAGGATAACATCGTGAGGAAACCATAGTGTGGTGGTAGGGTACTTTCTAGTACTCGGCTGGCTAGCTACAACCCTCAAGATGAAAATCTACCATCAAGCATCTAACAGTGTGTTTAGGCAGCCTCACTTGAGAGCCTTGGTGTGTTTTAAAATTGTAGACCACATCATCACTTAACATCAGGTAAGCTGTGGTCAACCTAGCCTGTCAACAATATTAAAAAAACAGAATGGAAGCCAGATAGCTTGTAACGAAGTTGCCAAAATGTACAAAAAGCATACATATATTTAATTACTTTGATAATGCCAGTTTTATCGATGAGCAGGTTCTGTGGCTTGAGGTCCCGATGCAGGATGCGGCGCTGATGGCAGTACAGGATCGCACTGTTGATCTGGTAGAGGTAGCTCTTCACCACATTGGGGTCCATGAACTACAGAAGAAATGGTTGGTTATCAGTGTAAGAGTTGGAAAATGGTTCCATTTATTATTGGCTAAAGTAAATTTAATCAAAATACACGGTAATTTTGTGATAATATTAATGCACACATAAGGAAGTTTTCTATTTTTATTAGCAAATCGGTTGATAACCATACCAGAAATAGAAAAATGAATTAATGAACTAGCTGTGCCCCGTGGTGTCACCCGCTACATGTTTTCAGAATAAAAAGTAGCCTATGTGTTAATACAGGGTGTCAGCTGCCTCCATACCAAATTTCATCAAAATCCATTTGGTAGTTTTTGTGTGAAAGAGTAAGAAACATCCATCCATACTCATAAGCTTTCGCATTTATAATATTAGTACCTAGTATTTGTAATGGACATTTTTGTCAACAATACTATAAATATCAGTTGACATTCTTGGACTAATATATCTACTAGGAAACTCATTCTACGCTTTTCTTCATTGTCTATATTGTTTTATATTGTGTAACAACTGTTGACATTTAGTCCTATTTAGTTTAGGTGAGACATTTAGCATTTTTAACAAAAAAAATATACTTTTCCTGATCCGAGTGAGTCCATGTATTTCTTGAGATCCATGGAAAGGAACTCGAAGATAAGATAGAGACGTGACTCTTCCATGAGCACATCTTCTAGTTTCACAATATTTGGGTGGTTCAGCTCCTTCAAGAGCGAGATCTCTCTGCAAAAATAGCAAACATACAATAATAAACTAAATGACACAATAATCTTTCAAATCTACTATCATATTATTACCAACAGCATCAGTAGCAAATTATAAATATCTTTTTAGTTTCTTTGTAGTTATATACTCTTCAGAGCTTACTGCCATTCTTTTTATACATGCTGTCTGTGGGCCAACTTCAACTATGAAGACAATTAACCACCTCTCATGTCCAAAACAATAACATATAGTGTTATTGAGGTTGCCTCAATACTGCAGTGCAGCAGGCATGAAGTCCGATAACTGATAAAATACAATACATATATTTTTTATATACATACAGTACACCCACACTGAACCTGCATGTATTTATATCACAAAATGCTTGTTCTGGGTGGGAATCGGACCCACACCCTACCCCCTTGAAGCAGACATACTACCAATGCCAATCAGTGGACAGCCAACAGGGCTGTCGACTTTTCTCAAGGACTAATGACTAATTTCAAGTGTTTCAGTGCTGTTCATAGTAGTGTGCGCATGTACATTGTACATACATGTTTGAACACTAACTTGCATCATGGAAAGTGATTGTGTGGCCAATGAGTATATTGATGTAGAAGATAACATCTATTCACACTAGCCTTAAAAATATCTAGATGGTAGGTCCAGGAAACAAAGAAACCGGTATTAAAGCTTCCTCTAACATCACACACTTCAAAAGGAAATGAAAAACTTTTTCAATACTTTTGCTAGCTATATCAAAGGCTTAGAGAGTTGCAAAGGCAAATCGCGTATCAAATTTGTCTAATATAGGATAATTATGATCCTATAATAATCATGAAAAGTTCATAATATATAAAATCAGTGTAAAATTCTGTCAATACAAAAAAACAGTGCATCAGTTAATAAATGGTTATAAAATGAATTAAGGTCTTTAAAATCACCGTTTCAAAATAATATGCTGACAATTAATATAACTATATTAAGTTTTATATAGCATTTGTGGTAAAATTATGAAACTAGATTCAGCTTATGAGGTTATGTTGTGGTCATGTGTAACACAAGGTTTTATCGATGTCTTGCAATCTTTATAGAAATAATGGACTTGCACGTTATATGCTTGAATTGCAATAGAAGCATGCTTTACCTGATAGCAGTTGACGGTATGCCTTCATCCTCAGATTCCAAACGAATTTTTTTCATAGCCACAAACTGGCCTGTGATTTTATTTTTTCCTTTGTACACCACACCGTAAGTACCTTCACCAATTTTCTCAATTTTGAGAAAATCATCCATTTTGTACGGAGGAATTTTGAACGGTTTATAAGGAAACCTTGCGCTGCCTTTCTGTTTGCCCTAAACCGTTATTATAATTTCACAATACTTCCACATTAAACAATTGTAAATTAAAGATGCATACGGGTATTAATATTAATTAAGTTACCGAGACCATGTACATAAACTATCGATACTTTTTCAGAAAAATCACTTTTTAGTTTTTATCGGTAACGATTACCATCGCAACGTAAACTAACGAAAATTTTAAAATTTTCAAACATCGAGCGAGGGAGATGACACCAATTTTTTTTTTATACAGGCTGACGCTGTCAAAAGCACTTTTTTTTTTTTTGTTTGACCATGGCACGTTCGTGTACTCTGCCAAGACTTCATTCAATATAAAAGTAGTTTAAGTTTGCAGGGAAAACGTAAAAGTCGGTTTGTTTATACAATAAAACAAAGATGTTTTATTTATAGAATGCCGAATTACGTGCGTAAATGTGAAAAAGTGACATAATGTGGTGAGTCATGTTATTTTTTTGTACCTATCGTTTCAGGACCAGTCCCGGAATGGAAAGAATGAATGGAGAGTCTTGGGTTTTTTAATGTTGTTTCTAAAACGGGTTACGGTATTACAGGGTAAGTTTGTTTGAATCATAATAACTAAAATCATAATCATAAAGGCAAAAAAAATTATTCTGCTAGGCAATCCAAAATGTGTCTTGACCTGTGTCAGAAAAAATAGGCACAGTGATGCGAATCCAAAAGTTTTGCCCATATCAAAATTACCTTAATGCGGCTAAAGTAGTGTTAACTACAAAAAAATAATGACCAACCAATGAACGAACCCCGTGTCTTGTCCTAGGAATATTATTAGATAGAGGCGTCAGCTGGGTAGTTATCAAAATCTGGCCACCAGAGTGACTGCCACTTCATACACACAATAATGAAGCGTTTCTGCCTGGCGCCTAACGAATTAATGGTTCTGATTTAACGTTTGTATTGCAGGTCTAGTAAAACAATGTTCGCAAATCGTATATCATACATACTGGTTGAATACTAAGGGACCATCGATGACACTGGATGATGCCTGTTGTGGCTCCATTGTCGCTCTGGAAGAGGTTTTCCTAGCTATTAATAGCGGGACAATGAAAGCAGCCATTGTTGCGGGCACCAACTTATGTCTCAGCCCGCAAATCCTAGTACACTATAAAGCTTCAACTCCAGTTTCCGGTCCTGGACTCCAGAGTCCAGGACCGGAAACTGGAGTCGAAGCATTTTTTTTAATACAGATAAGTCCGCGTTTGACTGACAAATCGCCTGATGGTAAGCGACGATGTGTGATAAGGTCGAAGATGAAGCAATTGAAGCACGCAGATGTAGAAGATATCTATTCACTCTGATCTTGAAAATATCTAGATTATATCTCTCAGGAAACAAGGAAGCCAGTAGCTTGTTCCATTCCTTGGCTGTACGGATGGAAGAGACGTAGAGTCAAAACGTTTGATACGTCCCCAAGGAAATTTCGCTACGTACCTAATGGGTGGTAGTAGCTTGTAGTAAAATCACCATTATGGCGTGATCGGATTTTGTCAATACCTACTTACCTACTTGAAGTGCGATGTGACGCCAAAAACAAAAAAGAAGACGCCAGCGATTTGGGAACTACATATTCCTATCTTAGTTTTTATTAAAGATTTACAGTAGGTACCTAGTATTCTAAGATTCCTACCGATAGTGGCCAACACATTGCCTTCTTATATTTTTATGTAGTTGTTTCCTGCTCTTGGTTTTGTTCAGATAGATAAAGGTTTTATTACGATAGATATACCTACTTCTGCGATTTTACTTGGTGGTAGATTTCCTTAGCAGGAAGTCGTCTAGGTAGGTACCACCGCAGTACCAGACATTCTGCCGCCAAGCAGTAGTGTGTAAACATTACTGTGTTCCGGTTTGAAGGGTACTGCAGCTAGCGAAATTACTGGGCTGTTGAGACTAACCATCGAAAGTCTCAAGGTAATGAGCGCCAAAACAGCGATGCCTGTTTTGCTACTCAAAGTTCTGTGTATCGCTGCAATGGCCATGGACACGCGTTGTCTCTTACGATATAGGGAGCGTCTCATTACTTTTTAAATAAAAAAAGGTAAAAGAAACCTACTTACTTACCTTTACTACCTACTTTGAGACACAAAACAACTAAAAAACCTCGAAATTTACGCTGTTATTTTATTTTATACTTGTCGCCAAAATACCTAATGCGAAAAAATTGACACTCACTGCGTTTAGGTACGTAAAACCTACCATGCACATGAATCCAATTTTTTTTTTAAATAACCCTGTGTACTAAAATCTGAGTACGTCCCTGTTCATGTAAAACTTATGTTTCTATATGAGTTCAATAAAGGTGTTAACTTATTATCATAAAGTGATTGTGAATAATTTCGCCTACTTGAACTGTATTATTCGGGGTCGCGTAAGTTACTGGTTATGGAATACTACGGTACCTACTTTTTGATTCATATTTCATCGGGTTCGTTCAGTTTTTATTTCTTTAACACTCTTTTTCAGGCGAAGATTAAAACTGTTTTACATATGCCCAGGTTGCATGGAGGTAGAAGAAACGGCCACGCATTTGCTGCTAGAAAGTGACAGCGTGGCGCAGCAACGTACGAACATCTACAGGTCACCAAGGACGCTTTGAGAAGTCTGAGCCGGCGTCAGCGAGCTGATGGATTTTTCCAACATACCTACTGGGTGGCGGGACGAGCACAGTTAATTTAAATACTTTACCAATAACTAAATTTAAATTACACGACTTGAAGCGATAAAGCATTTAAGTAAGCAAGTATTTAAAAGTTATAACTTATGTTTTATTCACAAGTGTGTTTATGTGTTTATGTGATGTTATTGGTCGTCTTAGTTATATTCTATTCTTAAATGCTAAATTAATGCTAATAGTAATTAGTTAGTCTATAGTTAGATAATTACGTGTGTAATATGATTAAGTGCATCATTTATAATTCAACAATTATAAATGATGTACTTATTTATTAATGTCAAAGCATCAAAATACTACGTACTTAATTCTCAAATAAGCGAATTAAATTGTAATTCTTTTGAGAAAATAAATGTCTTTAAACTAACCCTTGTTAGTTTAAAGACAACCCCCAACGCGAAAAGAGGGGCTTTAATAGCCCTTGCTATTAAAGCCCCTCTTTTTGCGTTGGGGGTTAAAAAGAAACAAATGACGCCTTTATAAGCGTATTCGCAATAAATGAAATTAATTATTTATGTTAATAATACTAATTATGTTGCACTATCAATATTCATTAATTTAAATTATTACAAAATTCTGGTGATTATATAAATCCACGTGAATGTCCTTAAAACCGTTACTTCAACATAAATCAATTCGCAGGAAATACGTTTTTCAAAGCGACTTGCCTTCATTGCCAGAAATAATGTAAGTTTTTTATTTCATTGTGTGATATTCTTTTATTTCAATTTCAGATTTTTTGTTATTTATTTATCTTTTTTTTTTTTATTGTAGATAGGCTTGCGTTTGACCGCCATCTCGCCTGATGTTAAGCGAAGATGCGATCTACGGTGGAGCACGCTCGCCTAGAAGAAACCGATTCACTCGCGACTTGAAGGTACCCAGACTATATTCATTGGGGAACACCCACTCGGCAGCTGATTCCAATGTCTAGCGGTACGCATGAAAAAGGTGGAATCAAACCGCTTAGTTCGAGCTTTTGGAACATCAACCATGAAGCGGTGACGCTTTTTAAAGCTCCTGGTTGTCCGATAGTAGAATGGGCAAGGTGGAATTAGGTCATGCAGATCTGAAGCAAGAAGCAATCTGAAGAATCTATTTTAATTGTATTGAAGTGGACAACTATAAACTTATTTTTCACAGTATTTCTCACAGTAAATGTTTGTAATTATCACTAAAGTATTGTGTTTTTTTTAGTTATGTTTATATTTATTACAGTAGGAAATAATTGTAATAAATGTATCAGTATCTATAGTAACGTAAAAGTTACGCAAGTACGAAGATTTATATTTTTTTTTTCTTCTCATGTACTGACGTGTGCTATGGAATGAATATCCTAGGTCATTTCACACGGCGCTATCTAGCGCCAAACTAAGCAAAGCTTGCACATTGGGAATAATATGGGATATTAATACGTTGACACTTTTTACTTACAGTTTTTAAAACATACATTCCGTCCGTCCACATAAAATATGTAAGGTTTGGTCACGATTTTTAGACTAATTGGTACAGAACTACTGACCCAGACTTAATTTAACTTGTGATTTATAAACGAGTGTTAACATTAGCTTAACTATATGATCAACTGTTTTAGATGATGACTCCAACACCGCAAGAGCACCGGCCGTGCTTGGCTTCCGTGGACCAGGAGACTGCTCCGGAGTTCAATGGCGAAAGCGTCGTCATCTCCGGCATGTCAGGCCTCTTTCCATCGTCGGAGAACGTTAATGAGTTTTCAGAGATATTGTACTCTAAGGTACGCAGTTTTCTACTGTGTGCTTTGCAGTGATATTAAGAGGGTTAAATTAAATAAATAAATATCGTAGGACTATACACACAGCGCCATCTGGCCCTAAACTAATCAGAGCTTATGTGATGGAAATCAGATAACTGATAGAATACATAAATACTTTTTTACTTTTTTTCTTTTCTACTTATACATACTTATAATACATACAGAACACCCACAACATTTGTTTATTCACAAAATGTTTGTCCTGAGTGGGAATCGAACCCACGCCCTACAGCTCTCAAGGCAGATATACTACCAATGAGCCAACGGGGCTGTCAAATTGTTTTACCAAGGTGTTCTTGGTGATTCCTCGCTTGCTTCTGTTTCTATTTTAGATTGACATAAGATCGATGGAAACGAAATCAATTGCATAAGAATAAGGCCACGAACAAGGTATAAGAAAACCAATCACACAGCATAGCTGTTTTGCTATTTAATTGCAGATTAATCCAGTGAACTTTGATCATGTGCGTTGGACGATGAAACATCCTCAAGTCTCAGACTATCTTGGCAAAGCGCCACAACTCGATCGTTTCGATGCTCAATTCTTCATGGTGCATAAACGTCTTGGAAAATGTATGGATCCGATGGCAAGAAAAGTTCTCGAGCAGTCATACCAAGCCATTTATGATGCTGGGTTAAGCCCCAAACACCTAAATGGAAAGAAAGTTGGGGTTTATGTTGCCGCTGCTTTCTCAGATACGGAGAGTCTTGGTTTTTTTAATATTGTTTCTAAAACGGGTTACGGTATTACAGGGTAAGTTTGTTTGAATCATAATAACTAAAATCATAATCATAAAGGCAAAAAAAAATTATTCTACTAGGCAACCCAAAATGTGTCTTGACCTGTGTCAGAAAAAATAGGCACAGTGATGCGAATCCAAAAGTTTTGCCCATGTCAAAATTACCTTAATGCGGCTAAAGTAGTGTTCACTACAAAAAAATAATGACCAACCTATGAACGAAACCAGTGTCTTGCTCATGGAATATTATTAGATAGAGGCGTCAGCAGGGTAGTTATCAAAATCTGACCACCACATATAAGCGTTTCTGCCTGGTGCCTAACGAATTAATGGTTCTGATTTAACGTTTGTATTGCAGGTCTAGTAAAACAATGTTCGCAAACCGTATATCGTACTGGTTGAATACTAAGGGACCATCGATGACACTGGATGATGCCTGTTGTGGCTCCATTGTCGCTCTGGAAGAGGCTTTCAAAGCTATTAATAGCGGGACAATTGAAGCAGCCATTGTTGCGGGCACCAACTTATGTCTCAGTCCGCAAATCCTTGTACACTTTAACAGGTAATTATATAGATAGCTCTTTATTGTCGCACACCAAAATAGTTTTTTTATAGAAAACAAAAGAATCAAGAAGGAGAATGATACATCCCACTAATATTATTAATGTGAAAGTTTAGATAGATGGATGTTTGTTACTCTTTCACGCAATAACTACTGAACGAACGAACTTGAACTACTAAACGTATTTGGATGAAATTTGGTATGGAGGTAGCTGACCTGGATATACACATAGGCTAGACCCTGACCTAGTCCAGACCCTGGATTAACACATAGTCTACTTTTAATCCCGATGCTGATACTAGCTGATATCCGCACATGTTGTGCGGATAGCAGCTAGTAGAAATATACATATATTAAGTCGACGTTAGGGGCTCTTCGTCATTCAACGGGCGTCTATCCACATCGGGTTCTATCACAGTTATCAATTCGAACAATGGCAACTCAGTTGTACAATCAATTGAGTTTAATGCAATATGATATCAACTCAGATTCCACGAACAGATACGTACGTATAGTTATAAAACTACAACTCATCTGTATGATGCAGTAAAACGATATTAATAAACACAACCTATGTTACACAGTTATAGAAAATATATCGTTTTCTTTTAGATGCATAAAGATTTCACCGGATGGAAAAACGAGGTCATTTGATCAGAATGCGGATGGTTGTACCAAAGCTGAAGCTATAAGTGTTATTTTTCTTCAAAAAGCCAAGCATGCCTTACGGTAAGTACAAATGTTTTTTTTTTCTAAAATTATAATTAGTTCTGACCTCTTTTCCTTAGTAGTGTCAGCAGGGGGACGTTGAGAATTTAGGACATCCTGACTTTTTATCTTTTTCCCCTCCGTTGACTTTTTAGCTTTAATGGCACGCATGGGACCTTCTTGATTTTAAAGACAATTTTCCGGTTACGTTCCAAAAATCTACCTTGGAAATTTTCAGAAACGAGTGTGTTCTGCCCATAGATTTTTTAATGCTTTTTTGAAATAAAACTACAAACCACGAGTGTGTTTTTGCAGTACGGTGCGCTATTTTTTTTTTTGTTCTTTATAGGCCATAAATTTAAGTCTTATGGCAAGGGGGGTCCAACTTAACATTAGAGCCTCTCTCTCGAGGCCGATAAAGTTTGACACCGTCTAAAAAATCTTGGAACGAGTCACAAGTTTCATAGCATCACATGTAGAAACTGATAATTTAACTGAATAATTATTTCACAAATATAAATAAATACAAGTGTTTTATTGATAACACCAATTACATCAACACCATTTACAAATCATGTGACAAGGACGGGGAGATGTTTCACAATTTATGCAATTCTTGTGAGATTTATGGATATCGTTATAGTTAGAGAATTGTTATGTCTATAATTTTATATTTTACATTTAAGGGCCTATGCTGAGGTGATTCATGTTAAGAACGAATTTGTATCAAAACTTCATGGAGAAACTGGACAGAAGTTTGGATACGTACGCAATCCTACTGCCAGCGCAGACTTTTTAAAGAAGTTCTATTCGGAAGCGCGCGTTCCAGCAAACAATGTGGAATATATCGAAGCTTGTGGCTCAGGTAGGGCTTAAACATATATTTTATTCATAGCGTAATCTTAAATTCGAAACAATTAATCATCTTAAGAAATTTCCTTTTTTTTTTATAGCTACACCAGAAGCAGATAAGGCTGAACTACAATCGATCGAGCGAATATTTTGTGATGATAGATCTGAGCCGCTTCTCGTTGGTAGTGTCATATCGAATATTGGATTCAGTGATGCTGCATCTGGAGCCACGGCTATAACGAAGGTAGTAATCATTGTGGTTTAACTTTTACTGTTCGTATCACATATCATTCAGAACCATACAAGTGCCAAGTTAGGTGCAATGCAAATATTTTACATAGAAGTTCAACTAGAAAATATAAATATCATCAAAATTAAAAAAAAAATTGACATTAATGTGATGTTTTTAATAGTAGGTAGAGTATAATAATTTTTAATAGATTAGCGTACCGTAATGGGTGAAGAATCCACCCAAAAGAAAGGCACCCAAAAGATTCTGATACGGTTTAATTTAATAATAGTGTTAAACCATCACGTATTCAATCGAAATAAGGTATACCCCAAATTTGCAGGTTCTGCTAGGATACCATCACGGGTTGATAGCAGGCAACTTGCACTGCGAGACACCGAGACAGGATATCCCAGCGATCCAAGATGGACGTATGTGTGTCTTGACCGACCACCATCAGTTCCGTGGAACGTACGCAGCCGTTAACTGCTTGTCTTTTACCGGAGTCAACTCACATGTTCTGTTACGTGGATGCTCTAAGCCCAAGGTACATAACAAAATAATTAAACGAATTCAAACTTAAATTCAATATTTTGATCTTTTATTCTTTCTTATAAGGACATGGCTAAGTACAAAACGTCAATGCCTAGATTATTGACGATATCAGCAAGGCAAGATGCATATTTAAAGGATATATTTGAAGACTTACAGTCACGACCAATAGATGCTGAAGAATTGGCTCTATTACAAAATATACACTCTACTACTGTTTCTGGCCATTTAGGGAGAGGATACATTATTTTGGGTGAGTTGGCTTTGATGAGTAACAACAACATTGAAATAAAAAATGCTAACAATAATTCAAATGTTTGTGGTAACAGATACAGACGAAGCAGGGAAAACCGTGAGCTTGTCGCAAGGAATTGAGTATTTCAATGAAATGAGCCGCCCACTCTGGTTCGTGTACAGCGGGATGGGCTCGCAGTGGGCCGGCATGGGCACGCAACTCATGCGTATACCCATCTTTGCCGCCGCCATCGAACGGTAAAGATAAAACAACAACACATTTAGTATTGGACTTGTTGCATGGCTTTGATCTCCTTCATTTAAAGACGCAAATTTTTATCGCAGTCGAGTCAAATAATGAAGTTTCGGAAGCCTTGTTAGGAAACCGTCTGGCCTCCTGGATTCGAATCCCACGGCACGCGCTTTTGTCTTTTCTTATTTATGTGTGTATTGTCGATAACTCTAATGATGAAGGTCATGTTTTCATCGTAAAGAAACCTACATATCTGAGGGTCCTTAAAAAATAAGTTCTCGAAGATGATTGAAGTCTGCCAATCCACACTTGGCCAGAATGGTGGACTATGTCCTTAGCCTTCTCACAATGAGAAGAGGCTCGCGCCCAGTAGTGGGTCCGTTTATAAAAACAAAACTGACTCGAACTCGGAGATCAAAATCATCAAATATCAAAGACAACATTACTCTATTACTCATTCTTCTGGGTGTTCTGTATGTATTATAAGTATGTATTTACAAAAAAAAAGTATTTGTTTATTCTATTAGTTATCTGACTTCCATCACACAAGCTCTGCTTAGTTTGGGGGCAGATGGCGCTGTGTGTATTGTCCTACGATATTTATTTATTTTTTTATTTTGTTAGTGCAATCTTATCATTACCTAAGGGCCTTATAAACGTTGCTCAAACTTAATAAATATATGAAAGCAACTTCTTCTTTGTCAACTTCTTAGTGACTTTCGAATGTCACAAGCCGAGCTTGATAACTTTAAGCACTGTTTATAATCCTAAATGATACAGCATACCACAGAACAGATCAACTAGTAAAAAGTAAAGAAAAAAATCTGAAATAAGACGATTAAAAAATCACGTTGATTGAATTGATACGGTTGTAGTAGATATAGTAAGTATTTTTGTGTGTCACTAAAGTTATATTATTTTCTACTTTAAAAGAAAATACTTTCTGGATGCCAATATACCTAGTTAAAACCCATAAATAGTATTTTACTGACATTTGCAGCTGTCGTGCTATTTTAGAACCAAGAGGAATTGATATAGTGCACATCATTACAACGCCAGATAAAACTATATTTGATGATATGATCAACTCATTTGTTGGAATTGCTGCTATCCAAATAGGCATTACCGATATATTAACGGCACTGGAATTGAAGCCTGACAAGATTATTGGTAATTATATAGTACTTACTGTTTTAACTCAGTGCAGTTATTAGAAAATTATTAAAGAAGTTGTTATTACACTTGGCCAGTTGTTCATTTTTTTAATTAACTGTAAATTGTGTTTTCATCAATAAACCACCGCTGATGATTCTTAATTTCTTACATAATTATGTTTTCATGATGCGAGTTGGTAAATCAGCTTATTCTTCGAGGTACAATCGCGGTATCAGACATTCTGCCGCCAAGAAGTAGTGTGTAAACTTTGGCTATACTGTGTTCCGGTTTAAAAAATAGTCAAATTATAGGGCTGATAACTAACCATCGAATGTCTCAAATGTTCAAATTAATGAGCGCCAAAACTGCGATGCCCTAGACTTTGTTTTGTTACTCAAAGTTCTGGGTTCAATCAATCAATCAATCAATCATTATTTTTGGTTGTTAGGTCATAGCGTAGGTGAACTGGGATGTGCCTACGCTGACGGATGTCTGACAGCAGAAGAAATGATACTCTCTGCATGTAGCCGTGGCAGGGCTTTTACAAACGTTACTTTAATACCAGGGGCCATGGCAGCCGTCGGTATAGGATTTAAAGAGGTATACTTACTATTGTTTGTTTGTTTTGTCATTGCATTTTTGCCGTGTCAAGTATATCCAGAATTATCCTATCCTATCCTATTTCCAGAATTGAAGTTTTTGAGGTTTTTTCTATTAAATTGTTATGATAGCTTGCTTTATGTGCAATAAAAAAAGAATTTAGTTGCAAATTACGGAAGACTTGGGTAGTTAACCATTTTTGAAAATTTTCTCTGTTAATTTCATTATGGTAGTCATCGGTTGTTAGGCGAGTTCTAAAATGAAAAAACTAAAATTTATTGAAGCGCTAAAATTAATCTATTTGCTCCACTAGTATGGCTTCTTTATGTAGTTCAGTATGTAGTTTTAAGTATGGTTTCTTTAATCCTTTGCCACTTTTTTGTCCATTAATTGTGTAAAACTGTAAGGTTAATTTACTCTTATCTTTATTATAAGTTACAGCTTTAAACAAATAAAATAAATTAACATAGTACTATGTTCTAATTACAGCTTTCAAAATTATGTCATCCATCAATTGATATTGCATGTCATAACAGCTCCACATCTTGCACTATATCTGGGCCTGTGAATAGTATCTGTGAGTTCGTGGCTATGCTCACATCTAAAGGAATATTCGCTAAGGAGGTGTCTAGTGCTCACGTTGCATATCATTCACGTTATATAGCCGAAGCTGGTAAGTATTCCATCAACAAGATGAAATTTCATAACATTGAATGGTATTGTCGTGCAGATACCGGGTCAATCTCGTTGCAGAGACTAGAACCCGTATAGCGTCCAGTATTTACGACTGAGGTGTGGGTTTCAGGGACCTTTATGATATCATTACGTTCATTTCCACTGTCCATATTCCTAGCCCTGCCAAATTTCATAGGTTGCTATCAATTCTGCTTGTAGAATTTCTTTTAGCAATAAACTTATTGGTGTTCTTATTGGTGGTGTTTGATTAGATTGCAGAGAGATTCTACTGATATTCTTTTCGCTTCCACGTCTACTGTATATAAATATATCAAAAAGCTAATTATGGTCAATTTATGTTAGGTTATGTCAGTTTAATTTTATCTTCTTTTAGCAATAAACTTACTGGTGTTCTTATTGGTGGTGTTTGAATGAGTGAGATTTTACTGATATTCTTCTCGCTTCCACTTGTACTGTACGTAAATAAATCAAAAAACTTTCCATAGTCAATTTATGTTATGTCAGCTAAGTTTATCGTGTGGGATGTTTGTTTCCCATTGTATATTAGGCTTTACAAGTATTACATATGTTTGAGATTCTCAAGTCTGCAAAAATGACGAGTGTATTGTAAGTTTTTGTCATTTCTGCAAGAAAAGGAAAACCGATATCTTATCTTGTTTTAATTTTCAGGCCCTTACTTGTTTCAACTGTTAACTGATATAATAAAGAAACCGAGAGCTCGCAGCGAGCGTTGGCTCTCGACTTCAATGCCGCAGAACAGATGGGACGAATCTCTCAGCAAAGATTGTTCGGCGGAGTATCTCACTAATAACCTTTTGGTACTTACTCAAATTGTATTATAGCAAATCTGTTTAGTATTTAATTTTAATTTAATGTGGGGGTGATAAGCCATGATCTGACAACTTGGGGTGTGTTGTACTAGCCTAACTAACAACTCTTTGAACAAGCAGAATACAACTTTGGGCACTAACTAGTCTAAGGGCCGCGTCCTCTCGTAGTCATCAATGGAGCTACTGCAACATTTACGACGCAGAGTCTTTGCCTGCCGTCACACCGATGCCTCATCACGGCTATTTGATCTATGAGTCCTTCTATTGTTGCCCTTATCGCGTTTCAGATGAGAACGTGACTTTCTTTATTCATCGCTATCGTTCGATCCATAAGACAGCCCCGTTGGCTCATTGGTAGTATATCTGCCTTGAGAGCTGTAGGGCGTGGGTTCGATTCCCACTCAGGGCAAACATTTTGTGAATAAACACAATCTTGTTTGTTCTGTGTCTGGGTGTTCTGTATGCATTATAAGTATGTATTTACAAAAAAAAAAAGTATTTATGTATTCTATCAGTTATCTGACTTCCATCTAACAAGCTTTGCTTAGTTTGGGGTCAGGTGGCGCTGTGTGTATAGTCCCACGATATTTATTTATTTATTTATAACCATAATCTTTTCAACTTTGTTGTTGTCTCCTTGCTCTTCTGCGATGGCCTTAAAACTTAAATCATTACCCACAAATTAAAATTGTAATTTGAGCGTTTATGAACATGCCTGTGGCGCAGACTCCTTCCACTCCCTCGGTCCAATCATCAGCTAGCAGTGAAGTATCATTTCTACGAGCGCTGACTGGCTCTCCACGCCACTACTATCAACGCTGCCTGCTCGACTTCAATTCAGCTTTGGCTTACACATAGCATAATCAATTTTCGTTATTCACAAAGCACAAGGGCTAGGAGGTTTGAGCTACATGATAACCGGTATCTATACTCGTATACGCGGATACATCCTGTACTGTTCGACGGTATTCAACGATAAATAACCCAGTGGTTTACTGTAAGAAATATCTAAAATTCTTTGCAAATAATTATAAATGCGAATGTGAGTTTGTTTGTTTGTTTGTTACACTTTCACGCGTAAACTATTCAGCGGATCTGGGTGATATTTTGCATGTAGGTACTTTAGGCCCTATAATAAGACATAGGATACTTTTCATCACCATCATCATCATCATCATCCATCACGACGCAGGTAAAACCGCGGGGCACAGCTTGTGGTTGATAAAAAAAATGTTAATTTGAAATTCTGGTGTTCAGAATCCGGTGCTTTTTGAAGAGACTATCAGCCTGATGCCAAGCAACGCTGTGCTCATCGAGATAGCCCCGCACGGCCTGCTGCAGGCGATTCTCAAGCGAGCAGTGCCGGAGTCCTGTAAAAACATACCGCTAACACAAGGAGGGCATTCAGATAATGCACAGTTCCTTCTTAACGCAATTGGAAAGTAAGTGGTGTATATTTAAGAAACAAGCTTAGTTACCGCTTAGTCCTGCCTTTACCGTGTGAGTTCATTTACCAAGTAGCCCTGTACACGCTTAAAAACATAGATAAATTCCAACGCCGGGGCGTCTGTAGCACGTTAGATCTTTACAGTGATAAAAAAAAATACCAACTAGTAACGCCGTCGCACCGGCTCGTCATGTCGGAGAGGTCGGTATACATTCTGGGGCCCGCGGTCTACAATCGCGTACCCGCTTCCATTCGGGATGCACCTTCCATCGCGTGCTTCAGAAGCAAACTAAGACCTTGGCTTCAAGAGACCTTGTTTTATGACTTTGACAATTATTTTAAAATAAGAGATTGTTAAATTACTAGTAAGTAATCATAACATTTTTGTTTTTATTGACATTGAATTATATTGACATAATTATTTTACTTGTGCCATATTATTTCATTGTATTGACATATGTTATGATTTTGATATTTTTTAAATGTGAATGGAAAAATAACTTTGGTGTTATTAATTGTATTTGAAAAAAAACGCATACCCACTTATGTATGATTTTATTTAAAATTTATAGCCAGTGTCACTCATGATGATTTAAGGATTCTATCGATACTTTCAAATCTGTGCAGGCATTTAAAAGTTATGGTAGATTAAAGTAACTCACATCTGTATATTATTGTATATATATTTTTAACGTCAACAACTTTCTTACTATAGATTATACGTTGAAGGCTACAATCCTCAAGTGCAAAATATTTATCCAAAAGTTGAATACCCAGTCTCTACGGGAACGCCCCATCTGGGACATTTCGTAAAATGGAATCACTCTGAATCTTGGTAAGTTAAATGTTTTTTATAAAGTATTCTTATGTACGTATGTACCTACATACTACAGTAACATAATTATGGTATAAAATTGTTCTATAAAACACAATAAGTATTCTATCAGTTATCTATTTCACAGTACACGCTTTAGTTTAGGTATTGATAGCGCTATGCACAATGTCCTAGGATATTTATTAGTTGTATAAACATTGTTCACTACTCTATAAATAAAATATCAATCCATTTAAGAAACTAATTTAAAACACAACTTGAAATTGACTCTGTTGTTTTTTTTTATTCGATAATGATTTACGAAACGTTTTTTTATTCGATTGACAACATAACAACAACGTAACAATACGGACACTAGCGCGCGATGCCGAGCGTTACCAGAGAACTACTACTCGAACAGTCACGATCGCACGCTGCTGCCTGTATTGCTACAATGGGCGCCCAACGTGGGACACCATTGTAAGCGCGATGCGCCCATATTGTTGCAATGGCGCCCAACGTGTGACGCCATTGCAGCAATACGGGCAGTAGCGTGCGATCTGGATCGTTCGAGTAGTGGTTCTCTGGCAACGGTCAGCATCGCGCGCTTGTGCCCGTATTGTTACGTTGTTGTTATGTTGTCAAACGAATAAAAAAATCGTTTTGTAAATCATAATCGAATAAAAAAAAATAACAGAACCAATTTCGAACTGTGTTACCTACCGTTGCCAGAGAGCCACTACTCGAACGATAGGGATCGCGTACGACGCGACTTGAAGGGGTGAGGCGTGCGGATATGGGATGCCGGCAGCGATGCACGCGCGAATCTGTTGCTAACTCATCGTACTTGCGCGCGCGCTGTTACATCTATCAATAATAACAAATCTAAATTGAAAATCTTTTATATTACAGGGCAGTCGCACCAAAATGTGATGTCAACACAAAGGTAGCTGCATCTTGTAAGTTCCTTATTAGTATTCATGACGAGGAACACTCTTACTTAACCGGGAATATCTTACAAGGTTAGTTTGCTAGCTTAATATTACATTTTTTACTGAAATATCCATCAAAATGTTTGGACCAACAATACCTTCGGATGTTGTTGTTGTTCACTAAAACATCTATACTTGCATTAAAGTAATATTATACGTCACGGGACATTGGTTCGCTCAGTCTGTTACTTGCAGAACAGATTATTATGGGAAATGTTCTGATTAACTGTTTGAATTTATCCCATCGCGAAAATTGCCATCCGCATACATATAATAGATGCGTGGAAGTGTCGTAGTTACTGCTAGTTTCTTCCACGCACCTGTCTTATGTGGAATGTCTTACCATATTCGGTTTTTCACCGAATTTTAATCTACCTGGCTCCAAACAAAGGGTGAATAGGGCCCTTCAAGGTAGGCAACGCACTAACAATGCCCCAGGTATTGTACGTGTCCATAGGCGCCGATGACCACCTACAGACCATCAGGTGGCCCATCGCTTGTTTGCAAAAAGAAAGAGCGAGATTTTAATAAGTTCGAAAAAATTACAATGTAACAACAAAAGTCCCTTTTTGCTATAGGTAAATATAAAACATGAACTGCATGGAGGCATTAGTAACTTTACGATTTGATTTAGGTACGTTTGTTTAAGCTGCGACGGGTGCCACCGGAGGATTTGCAAAGCACTTCAATGTTCTGAAGTTCTCTACTATGTACATAAAATTAGTTGTTTTTAGGTAAAAATTTATTCCCGTTTGCTGGCGCGCTAGTAACCGTATGGGATACTCTGGCGATGACTCTAGGATCCCCCAAGAAGAAGAAAATATCGGTGCGATTCCGTGATGTGCATTTTTACACTCAACCAGTACTGCACAACCAGAAGCAACTTAACCTGAACGTGTCCCTTCATCGAGGTAGTGGCCAATTCGAGGTAAGAAAATCCCACTAATATTGTAAATGTGAAAGTTTGGATGGATAAATAAATAAAATAAAATAAATATATAAATATCGTAGGACTATACACACAGCGCCATCTGGCCCCAAACTAAGCAGAGCTTGTGTGATGGAAGTCAGATAACTGATAATAAATAATAATAAATAAATAATAAATATCATAGGACATTACACACAGCGCCATCTGACCCCAAACTAAGCAGAGCTTGTGCTATGGAAGTCAGATAACTGATAGAATACTTAAATACTTTTTTTTTGTATTTACATACTTATAATACATACTGACAGAACACCCACAACATTTGTTTATTAACAAAATGTTTGCCCTGAGTGGGAATCGAACCCACGCCCTACAGCTCTCAAGACAGATATACCAACTATCAATGAACCAACGGGGCTGTCGTGGATGGATGGATGAATGTTTGTTTTTGTTTGATGTTGTTTGTTTTTTTTTCACTCTTTTACGCAAAAACTACTGAACGGATTTGGATGACGTTTGGTATGGAGGTAGCTGAGACCCTGGATTAACACATAGGCTACTTTTTACTCGAAAATAAAAAACGTTATTTACCCTTATTTGATTACAAGATTTTTAATTCATAAATAACTAGCGGACGCCACGTAGTTGCACCCGCGTAGTTCCCGTTCCCATGGGAATATAGGGATAAAAAGTAGTCTATGTCACTCGGGGATAGTGTAGCTTCCAAACGGTTTTTGTTATCGGTATTAAAACCCAAAGAATTTTTGTTATCGGTCCAATAGTTTTGGAGCCTATTCAATACAAAGAAACAAACAATCAAAACTTTCCTCTTTATAATAGAATAGATAGATAAAATTATATATTTAAAATAGTTTCCATAGTATAACTTTGGCACTAGATGGCGCTGTGTGCATCCTAAGATATACATAATAATAGTTATGATATGATATTTATTTTATTTAAATAATTAGGTTTTAGATGGAGACTCCAAAGTAACAACAGGATATATTATGATGATCTCGAACCAAAGCATTAGAAATATGAATGACCCTGAAGAATCAAGTGAGAAATTTAACATTAATTCGAATGATGTCTACAATCATCTCAGGAGTCGAGGCTACGCGTACAAGTAAATATCATATACGTCTATAGTATATAACTATATATATGTCGGTGCTTAGCTTTTATGTTGATTTAGTTTAGCGCCATCTTACGTAATTTTGGTGGACTAGAGGTGGAATGGCGCCACCTGTCATGTAACACTGGTTCCGTGCGCTGCTTGTTAGTCGTGTGACGTATTTTGACTTCAACCAATGAGAGCGCGGTAGAAGTTGCGGATGTCGGCCGGTAGAGGTTGTGGGAAGCGAGCTGGCCGTGCGTTTAATGTTGAGGAGGAGGAAAGATTGAGTTGGACGGTTGCAGAGTGCGGAGCTAAGCGGAACGTCTTGGACCCAAGCTAAGTAATAGTGACTATTATGTTTCTAATAATTCTTAAACTAATATCGTTGTGAAGTGCTGATTAAACTTTGTATAAGAGAACTGAATTGTATGGTTTGTCTCCTCGCCCGCTACACCCTCGCCCAGTAACCATGTATGATGCGAATATCGGCCAGCCACCCGACACTCTGACGTTCTTCGACATATACATGTCGGCGTGTAGCTTTAATGTTGATTTAGTTTAGCGCCATTTTGCGTAATTTTGGTGGACTAGAGGTGGAGTGGCGACACCTTTGACGTAACACTGGTTCCGTGCTCTGCTTGTCGTTATTCGTGTAAAGTATTTTGACTTCAACCAATGAGAGAAGATGAAGTTGCGGATGTTGGCCGGTAGGGGCGCTGTGTGAAGCGAGCCGGCCGTGCGTTGAATGTTGGGGTGGAGAGATCATTCTTGCTTTGGTTGTGAAGAGATGAACATTGATTCTTGCTTTGAGAGGAGATTGAGTTGGTCGGTTGCAGAGTGCGAAGCTAAGCGGAACGTTTTGTCCCCAAGCAATGTAATAGTGTCTATAATGTTCTAATCGTTCTTAACCTAAAGTCGTTGTGAATTGCTGATTAAACTTTGTACAAGATAACTGAATTGTGTGGTTTGTCTCCTCGCCCGCTACACCCTCGCCCAGTAACCCAGTAACCATACATGATGTTGATCGGCCATTCCACTTGATGTCGTTGTTCTTCTTCTATCTCCGACATACATTATATGTATATATATGAAATCTAAATAGTTTAGATAGAGCTCGCATTCTTATTGCAGCGTGGCCTTTGCATACCTTGTTTTGCCACTGACCCATGAATTAAGTTTTTACTGCCTTTTTATGATATGACAGCCCTATTGGAAGTATGTCTTACTTGGATATTAATGACACAATTTTCGTGTCATAGAAGTTTTTATAATTCGCGATTTTTCGCTAGATTTAAATGTTAAATTAACAATGTCAAATTTATTTACAGAGATAATTTCCGAAGCGTAGACAGCGTAGATGAAAAAATGACTACCGCTCAGATTGTTTGGAACGAAAATTGGGTTACATTTATCGATGGAATGCTTCAATTGAATGATCTGAGATGTACACACGACGGAGTTTCACAGCCTGCACATATTAGAGATCTTACTATTGATGTAAACAATCATGTTAAAGCTGTTCTGCAAAGCCCAAGTAAAACTATTTTAAGGGCTGAAGTAAGCGATGTTTTCGAATACACGAGGTAAGAGATAACGCTTGTCCATGACCATTGCAGCGATACACAGAACTTTGAGTAGCAAAACAAAGTCCAGGGCTGCTTTGGCGCTCATTACTTTGAGACTTTCGATGGTTAGTCTCAACAGCCCCGTAATTTCGCTAGCTGCAGTACACTTCAAACCAGAACACAGTAATATTTACACACTACTGCTTAGCGGCAGAATAACTGGTACTGCGGTGGTATCTACCTAGACGACCTCCTGCTAAGGAGATCTACCACCAAGTAATTTATTACTGTCATGCACATAGAGTTATATGAATATTTTTATTGTTAGATTTATGGCTGGTAATAAAAAATATAACTGGTAGGTACTGGTGTTTTCAGATGCGGAGGCGTGTTATTACAGAATCTCAAATTTCGTAATTTACCATTTATGAATCAAGATATTTTTAAACTAAAGCCTCCAACTTCAGTTGGAATTTTCGTAAGTAGTTCATGGCCACTTACTGTTACATTACGTTGTATGTTTGGTAAAAAGCTGCAATTGAAATATTATGTTTACAGGCTGACTTCGTTCCTAAGGAAAAATTGACAGCGGATAAAAACTTTGTTCTGCAAATAGGCAACGTTGGTGAATTGAATACTTTACACTGGGAAGAAGCGCTAGTTGTCAACGAAGACGGTGTTAAAGTTTTGGTGAAGATTCTTTTATACATTTTTTTTTTAAATTTATTTTCAGCTTGTAGTGTAAAGGCCTCCTTTTCCTCCTATTAGACTGCCCGGTCTTTGGTTTTGGTGGTCCGGTGACTTGTGACAATTTAGTTCGTCACACCACCGACGTCTGGAAAGCTTAAATTATGGCGTTCGAGTGGTGGTTGATGGTTTCAGTGTCCTTATACATATCATATTATGGCATACTTAACAGTCCTGTTGGTTCATTGGTAGTATGTCTGCTTCAAGAGCTGAAGGGCGTGGGTTCGATTCCCACCCAGGACAAACTTTGTGGTATAAACAAATGTATTTACAAAAAAAAAAGTATTTTTAAGTATTCTATCAGTTATCTGACTTCCATAGCACAAGTTTTGCTTAGTTTGGGGTTAGTTGGCGCTGTGTGTAATGTCCTACGATATTTATTTATTTTATATTTTACTTTCATTTACACATTATTTACTAGTAGGTAAGTAATTATGTTTTTTTTTTGTCATGTCATTTTATTATATTGACATGTTTGTATATAAGGTTTGTTTTGACATGTAATCAGTGTTTAAAACTCATTTAATGACGTAAGTATTTAAAATTTTGAATTGACTTATAACATTATTGGTGTTATCAATAAAATATTTGTATTTGTATAATATATTTCAAATTTATATTTGTATATATCCATCTGAAAAGGAGTAACACAAGCACAAAAAGATAAAATAAAAAATCTTAAATTAATACCTACTATTTACAAAATTTATACAAAAAGTTTATTTTAAAAGTCCGTCAGAGGAGGGATATGTGGCCAGAATGCTGGCAGCATTGCCACGCATCTGGAAATGTAAATAATAATGTTTATTTACATGAACTTTTTCAGGTCGAATACGCTGGAATCAATACATCAGACGTTAACAAAGCTACGGGTGCAATATCATTTGAAGAAACCAATAAGTACTATGGAATGGATTTCAGTGGAGTGACTAAGTGGTAAGTTCAGAGAAGTAATGAGCGCTAAAGCAGCGACGCACCGGACTTTGTTTTGCTAATCAAAGTTCTGTGTATTGCTGCAATGGTCATGGACATGCGTTATCTCTCACCATTAGGGGAGCGGTATCATTCGTCTCATTACTTTTACATTTAAAAAAAAGTAATCATTTCATGGTTATGGGTTTGCGCAAGTTATTTATGCCAGTTGTTACTAAATAGTAAAATTACAGAGATGTATTATATTTTTTGTTTGAAAAGCTATTTGACGGTTGACACGCCGAAAGGCTTTTTTATTGTTGTTTCATAGCTATTACTTACAAATTTTCATAGCGATGGAAAATAGTGTGGTGGTTAGCGCGGTCGTTTCATATGTTGAAGAGCGTGGGTTCAACCCCTAACAATGAGCTTGAGCTGCCGGTGATGGAAAATATCGTGAGGAAACCATAGCATGGCAATCTTTACTTTCTGGTGCTCGGTTGGCTAGCTACCACCCTCAATTTAAAAATCTGCCACCAAGCATCTAACGATGTGTTCTAGCAGCCTCATTTGAGAGCCAGTTTTATTCCAAGCTAGGTGTGCTTTACCATTTTCGACCACACCGTCACTTAACATCAGGTGAGCTGTGGTCAAAGCTTAGCTTGTCAACTTTAAAAAAACTTTATAAGGAGATCGTTAAAGTAGGTATCAGCAGAACAAATATACTGCTGCCAAGCATTAGTGTATTTTGTTCTGGTTTGAAGAGTTCTACGGTTAGAAAAATTACATAGCTTTTAGAAGGAAAGAAAGAAAGAAAGAAAACATTAAGATACACGCATTACAGACATTATTATTTATTTTTAATGGGATGGGGAAACGTTGCGCTGAAGTCAATGTTTTTCAGTGGAGAGCGGGTAATGGGTCTTGTGAGGAATGGTGCAGCAAGCACAATGGTGACCGCGCGACCTGAGCTGCTGTGGCCGGTTCCGGCGCTGTGGACACTAGAAGAAGCCGCCACTGTACCTCTCGCATACGCCCAAGCCTTTTATTACCTTGTAAGTAATTAAAACTTTGTATTGATGATAGCTCAGTGGTTAGATTCAAACCCCAACAATGAGCTGGAGCTGCCGGCGAAGGATAACCTCGTGAGGAAACCATAGCATAGCGATAAGGTACGTTATAGTACTCGGTTGGCTAACTGCGATACTCAAGTTGAAAACCTGTCGCCAAGCACGTAACGCTGTGATACGGCAGCCTCACTTGAGAGTTAGTTCCCATCCCAGGCTAAGTGTGTTTACCATCGACCACACCGTCACTTAAGATAAGAGAGCTTAGACAAACTGACATTCAATATTCAATAACGCTAATAGAAAAATCCAAAAATGTACGTGATTAATATAAATAAATAAATAATAATTAAATATCGTAGGACTATACACACAGCGCCATCTGGCCCCAAACTAAGCAGAGCTTGTGTGATGGAAGTCAGATAACTGATAGAATACATAAATACTTTTTTTCATACTTATAAAAAACATACTTATAATACATACAGAACACCCAGACACAGAACAAACATTTGTTTATTCACAAAATGCCACGCCCTACAGCTCTCAAGGCAAACATACTACCAATGAGCCAACGGGGCTGTCAACATTAATCAATTTGTCAATTTAGAATCGATCAGTGGTAAATCCTCACATACGAGCTGTTTATCTTAAAACAGCTGAACAGACTTTATTGAATCATAGTTAAAATCGCTTTCAATCAAGTCACATAAAAAAAATATTTATTATTTATTTATTTCATGACATCATTTCACACAAAAAAAATATGTAATTCGCCATTTTGTGATGGCGGCCATCTTGGATTTGAAATTTATCATACTGTATAGTATTCTACTAGTCAAGCCCTTTCATAATATGTATTTAAACAAATAAATTAAATTAAATTACCGTTTAAATTTGGTATTATGTGGATTACTGGTGTCGGGGGTTTTTTAAATTTTAAATTTATATTTTAGTGTATTAAAAATCAACTTCAACGCGGTTGGAAGGTGCTGATACATGGCGCCACTGGTGCCTTGGGACAAGCCGCGATATCGATAGCACTGGCTCATGGCTGCACAATATTCGCGACAGTTTCAGACAGCGCCAAAAAAAGATTCTTGCTCAAACTCTTCCCGGAGCTGAATGGTAATAAGAAACTAATATTTCTTGTCTTGTCTTTATATTTGCTTACACACCACAATTTTTTTCGTACCTACTAAAAGAAAAAAATGGCGTTATCTAATATAACTGCTATACAACTGAACACATTAATGAAAAAAAAACTTAAAAAAAGGTGATTCCTGGATTTTACTCTACCCGTAGGTAACCTAAATCCGTCGCAACTTTTTTATAAATTACGTGGCAGGCTCGTGCGACTGGATCGGGAGGCCTCGGTTGCGATAGTGCTATCATCATCATCATCATTTCAGCCGTAGGACGTCCACTGCTGGACATAGGCCTCCCCCATTGACTTCCATAAAGACCGGTTGGAAGCGGCTCGCATCCAGCGCGTTCCTGCGGTCTTTACTAGGTCGTCTGTCCACCTTGTGGGTGGACGTCCTACGCTGCGTTTGCCGGTCCGTGGTCTCCACTCCAGAACTTTGCAGCCCCATCGGCCATCAGTGCTATGTGCCCTGCCCACTGCCACTTCAACTGGCTAATCCGTTGGGCTATGTCGGTAACTTTGGTTCGTCTACGGATCTCCTCATTCCTGATTCGATCTCGTAGGGAAACTCCGAGCATAGCCCTCTCCATAGCGCGTTGTGCTACTTTGAGCTTACCAAGAAGGCACACAGAGTGCTATAGAGAAAGAAAATGTTTTTGCAATATTTCAATGAAAGCCGCCATTGGTTACCACCAGTTGGTCCGGTGATAGTATTCTTTTGTAGTAAATGAGTGCTATGTCCATAATTTTAGGCCGGATTTCCGAAAATTTTGACTAGTAATTAACTTTAGCATTATAAATTAAACAAAAATTCTGATTGCACATTTATGATGTCTTTCTCGGTCTGTATTACCCATTCAAAATTTACTAGTAAATAAAAACTCGTGGTGTATACGTATAAACACATACAATAGCACTAGTAATAACATTATAGTATGTATTTTTATTCCACCATAACTTTTTAATGCCTTAACATATTTGTATGTCGTTGGGGTATTGTTAGAACATCAGGACACTGGCTATAAAAAAAAATATGCATTTAAATTAATTTTATTAATTAAGCTTGTAACATTATTGAAATAAAAATCTTAATTTTTTTTTTTAATGTTAGAAGTAATGAGACGAACGAGACGCTCTCCTGATGGTAAGAGATAACACCTATCCATGACCATTACAGTGATACACAGAACTTTGAGTAACAAAACAAAGTCCAGGGCATCACTGCTTTGGCGCTCATTACTTTGAGACTTTCGATGGTTAGTCTTAACAGCCCAGTAATTTCGCTAGCTGCAGTACCCTTCGAACCGGAACACAGTAATGTTTACACACTACTGTTTAGCGGCAGAATAACTGGTACTGCGGTGGTACCTACCTAGACGACCTCCTGCTAAGGAGTTCTACCACCAACATACATCAACATGTAACATACATCATGTTTGAAAATTATAATGTTACAGAGGACGCCATAGGAAATTCTCGTGATGGTTCTTTTGGAGATATGGTGCTGAACGCTACTAACGGAGAAGGATGTAAAATAATAATAAGTTGCGTACGCGACGAGATCAAAAATGTAAGAACTTGCATTTGTATTCGTAACATTTTTATTTTTACGTAAATAATAAATATCAGAATTGACGATAACGGGATCACCGAACTTAAGACCTTTTGTATTCATTCTTCGCTTTCAGATATCCCTGAAATGCGCTTCGTTCTCCGGCGTCACTATAGACACGGTTCAGATAAGGAACAGGGAGAAATTTGAGTACGGCATGTACAATATGACCAAGCAAAGATCGTATATTGCGGCTGATTTTTATTCCGTACTAGATTCAGGAAGGACTGCAATATTCAAGGTACTAGAACTTTTTCGTCTTCATTTATAGCGTCGCACTTTATGCATTTACTAGTGTCAAGTGTTTCAACATTTCATTTTAGTATATTTTAATTATTTTTTTCAAAAAAAATCTTTAATTCGAAGTCACTTGGTGGCAGATTTACCTACTTAGTAAGAGTTTTTTAATTGCACTGCAGCCAGCGAAATGACGGGGCTGTTCTAATCTAATACTTCATCTAAATTCTTTGTTTTTTGGTTACAAGAAAATGTTTATACAGGCATGAACCAGTATAATATAATAACAAGTTAAGGCCACCAGCTGTAAACCATAGAAAGTCTCAAAGTAATGAACGCTAAAGCAGCAATGCCCTGGCTTTGTCTTGTTACTCAAGGTTCGGTGTATCACTGCGATGGTCTCTCATTACCTTTACATAAAAAAATTGAGACCATGATTCTGAGTCTATGGTTTCCACAGGAATTGCAGATGCTGGTTAGTGCTGGCATCGCGCGGGGCTACGTACGGCCCCTGTCGCGCGTGGTGTTTTTGCCAGCGGAAGCCGCGCGCGCCTTCCGTCTGCTGGCGGCCAGCCGCCACCGCGGCCGCGTCCTGCTGCGTCTTAAGGACCCAAAGGCGCCCATCACACCCAGGTAAAATCGTAATTTTTGCACCATCAATTTACTGAGAGGAGAGGTTTGTCTCGACAGCCCAGTAATTTTGCTAGCTGCAGTACACTTCGAACCGGAACACAGTAATGTTTACACACTACTACTTAGCGGCAGAATAACTGGTACTGCGGTGGTACCTACCTAGACGACCTCCTGCTAAGGAGATCTACCACCAAGTAAACCGCTACCGCAATTACTGTGAAGGTGTTTGTATACGCGTGGAAAAAATCGTGAGGAAACCATAGCATGGTGGTAGGGTACTTTCTAGTACTCGGCTCGCTAGCTGCCACCCTCAATTTGAAACTGCTACCAAACATCTAACGGTGTTCCGGCAGTCTCATTTGAGAGTCAGTTCCATTACAGGCTAGGTGTGCTTTATCATCTTCGAACACAACGTCACTTAACCATCAGATGAGTTGTAGTCAAACACCTAGCCTGTCAACTATTAAAA
Organism: Biston betularia; assembly: GCA_905404145.2. Taxonomy (NCBI): domain Eukaryota; kingdom Metazoa; phylum Arthropoda; class Insecta; order Lepidoptera; family Geometridae; genus Biston; species Biston betularia. The sequence goes on from FR989883.1 coordinate 2,948,546, forward strand.
AAAACTATGTTGGATATAGTACATTACTGCAGCGGCCAGGAACAGAGGCATTGATGGACAAACGTGTAAATGTATACAAAAATACAATTGATCTCAAATTTTAAATGTTTCAGAATCGTTTGTTCATCTGAAGGTATTCAACTGATTGTGTGGGATGGCGATGCTTTTGGACTCCTATTAGCTGACAGACTTATATCTCGTGGCGCTAAAAAGTTGCGGATTTACTGTTATAATCCAACCCCACAACCTCTTCTAAAATTACGGTAAGCGTAATATTATTTATAAAAACCGATCAAGTGCGAGTCAGACTCGCGCACGAAGGGTTCCGTACCATTATCTATAAAAACGGCAAAAAAATCACGTTTGTTGTATGGGGGAGCCCTCTTGAATATTTATTTTATTCTGTTTTTATATTGTATATATTTGTTGCGATAGCGGCAACAGAAATAGGCATATCATCTGTGAAAACTTCAACTGTCTAACTATCACGGTTCATGAGATCCGGCCTGGTGACAGACAGACAGACAGACGGACGGACAGCAGAGTCCCGTTTGGGTACGGAACCCTAAAAAGGTAAACTAAACGATTATACTTAATTTGTTTGTTGGCAGATTGTGGAAAAAAATTGGCGTTGATGTGGAAATACTATCCATCCAAACTACTGATAGTAAAGCTTTGATCAAACAATTGAACGAGGCAGTCTTGCAAGACTCCGTTGAAGGAATCTACGTATCGGTTACAGAATTAGTAGACGATAAACGAGAAGATGTAGTGACAAATCTTATTAATGATTTAGATATTGCTTCAAGAAAATGGGTACCGCTTCTTAAGTAAGTATCTATATCTAAATAGGAGTTTAACAAAAATAAACGTATTATCACATTGACATTTTCATTGTATTGAGATATGTTATGATTTTGACAAATAATTTAAATATTCAAAACAAAATCATAAATAAACTATAAACTGAACACGCCGTCGAGATCGCTGCCGCGAGGTAGAGTTCCCAGTACGCTGGCGGCATTGCCCCGTTGTATTGCTAAGCTTAGCCTTTGACGTAGGTAGGTGCCACCTCTGAGATTCAATTCGATTCGTTTTTTTAGTTACTTTATTAAATAATGCTTTGAAAGAAAAAAACGTTTATAAATATTTAAAATGAACTATATGTCTGAAAAATAGTAGAGGTATGTTTAAAATAGTGCTTGTACATTTATGAGTTTTTTTTAGATATTTTGCTGTAATTAATAGCAAATCTGATGATAGCAGTGTGGCGCAACAAATATGTATTTCTCGATTCAAAGAGGGTTTATCGGCTTTGGCATTGAGTTTGCCAGCATACACAAAGGTAAGTACTTAATTATAATTAGTCTAGCTCTAGTAAATACTTTTACAAAAAAATTATTCACAGAATTTGTTTTTTATTCATATAATAATTGTGTACGTAAGTTGTCGCTTAATTGCTTCTGTTAAAATGTTCCATTGAAAATGCAATTTCCTGCGTTTTATATTACGTAACTATTTGTTATTTTTAACTTTTATTTATCTGCACTATTATAAAGAGGAAAAATTGTTTGTTTGTATTGAATAGGCTCCAAAACTACTGCAGCGATATGAATAATTCTTTCATCATTAGAATCATTATCACTGTGTGACATAGGCTATATTTATATTGTTAATCGAGTTTTGTTTTCCCGTGCGAAGCCGGGGCGAGCTGCTAGTAATTTATAAAGAAAAACATATAAATTAAGAACTTTCTGATTATTAGTAGGTAGATAAAAACGCAGGGAATTACGTTCTTGCATTTTCAATTGCAAGAACTCCGTAATTTATAAAACAATATGAAAAATATTTTTTTTATTTAATTAACCAAAAATAGCTCAAAGGAATGAGCACCAAAGCAGTCCTGGACTTTGTTTTGCTACTTGCTCAAAGTTCTGTGTATATATTTCTGTAGCTGCAATACTCATGGACATTAGACATGCGTTATCTCTACCACTAGGAGAGCGTCTCGTTCGTCACAACATGTTTAAATGTTAATCTATAAATTTACAATTAAAAAAACCGACTCCATGACCTCAACTAAACACGCTCCAATAAAACAGCGACGTTTGAGAGCAAACGAAAATATCATCGATGTAGACAGTTTTTAGATATTTGTTGATTTTTTTAAAACTAGTTAATCGATTTCGATAGAATTCATATGGAATTACCTCTGAAGTATGATCTACCAAGCAAAAGAAGAATCATCAAAATCTATTCATAATTGGCGGAATGATCGCGTAGAATACATACAAAAAAAACTTACAATTGAGAACCTTTTTTGAGTGTGATGTAACCCAAAGCTTGGCACCGGCATTCCATAATGAAACAATGTAAACTAGCCGTGTTTTGGCTTAGTGGAATGAAGTCGGTTTTTTTTTGTAACATTTTATATAATTATGTTTTAGGAAAACAATAGTTTTGGTGATTTGATAGAAGAATCTGCTTGGTATAGATCCGCAATTGATGTACTAGAACTTGGCTTGCGCTGCAAATACCCTGTGCTGTTTGCACAAATACAATCGATGGAAAAACTATCACTCCTCAAAATGATTTCTGCTCTTGCCGGTATACAATTCATTTTTTTAATTGCTTCTATCTTAAACTTTACGCTCATATTAGATTACATTCGAGTACAATTTAAATTGTCCTTCATTATGAATATGCACAGACCTTTATTTATGTAAAATATTTTTTTTTTTTACATTTATTATCATCAGGCTAACGTAGTATACTGACATAGGCCTCTCCCAAGACACGCCGCTCAGCCCGATTTTCGGCTGGTCGCTTCCATCCACCGCCAGCTGTTCTATATATATCGTCACTATATCGAGCCTTAGGGCGTCCTAGAATACGTCTACCCAGAGGACGTCACTGTCGACTGTCTACGTCAGAGGTTACATATTCTGCGACAGATCGTAATCCAACCACCAATTACAATCCATATGTAAAACTGTGCTCATACGCTGAGCTATGTCTACGACTTTATAGTTCTCTGGAGAATGTTATAAAATCTAACTATTAACTTCATGTTTCAGAAAACATCGATGAAAACACTTCTATAAAAGATCTGGGCTTGGGAGATTTTTTGCCGTCCATCCAATTTTTCTTGAAGGATATATATCACGTCTCATTGGATGACAAACAAGTTATGTTGTTGACTAAAAAGAAGTAAGCAATGTTTTTTTAAGTTATACTACCTTAAAATGCTACTTGTTTTTCTTTATAGCTTACCGGCTAGGTGTTTGACCACAGCTTACCTGATGTTAAGTGACGGTGTGGACGAAGAAGGTCAACACACCTAACCTGGAATGGAACATATGCTTGGCGGCAGATTTTCAACTTGAGGGTACGCCATGGTTGCCTTCACCAGAAGCACAAGCTCATTGTTGTTCAACCGACCATGCTAACCACTGAGCTATCACTGCTATACAATGATTGACGATATGTATTTTTCAGGATAATGGAAATTGAGCTGAACGCAAAGGAACGCAAGTTTGAAGAAGTGAAAGGACTTCGTACATTCTTTGATATTGACAACCTTGATGAGCTTCGAGCAACATGCGATTGGATACCAATGAATACATTGGTACATAATGTAGAATTGGTAAGAACTCACAAGTTCATAGATAACTTTTATTTTGTAAACGTAATTTAATGATCTGATGGTAAGCGAAAACACCTTACCATGACACCTAAGTGTCTAGTTGAAAGATGCTGTACCGCAGTCATGATAGATAATATTTTCATTTCTTTTCATGCTAATAAATTTATTTACAACAAGCAGACGCCTCGCGGTTTCACCCGCGTAGTTCCTGTTCCCGTGGGAATACAGGGATAAAAAGTAGTTTATGTCACCCGGGAATAGTGTAGGTTCCCAACGGTGAAAGAATATTTGAAATCAGACCAGTAGTTTCGGAGTCTATTCAATACAAACAAACAAATCTTTCCTCTTTATAATAGTATAGAATAGATAGATTATCTGAAACCAACATAAAAACAGCTCAAGAAATTCACAACAATGTCATCAATGTATGTCACTACAAACAAAAACATACAATCATAAATTATAAGTTATGACTTATAATAAAATGTAATAAAAAACAATTCTAATTTTTATTTCACTATAAGTTCTGCGTCTTTTTCTTCTTTTAATCCTTTCAGTACTTACTCAGTTTGCCTGGTAGATATTAGTTTTAGCGGTAAGGCCGCCAGCGTTTACTTTTTTCTGTCAACGATTATTTATTACTATTTTACATTGTCATTAATATTTCTAATCGTACACTTCAATTTTATTTTTGACAATAAAAATGTCAAAGTGTATTTGGTGTTATGCGTAAAAAAAATTGACACCCATTTAGGATTTAGTTTTAAAAAAATATCATAGGACATTTCACACAGTGCCAAACTAAACAAAGATTGTACTATGGAAGCTAGATAACTGAATACTTATATACTCTTTTGTAAATAGGTACACAGGTACTTACTTATAATAGGTACATACAGAACACTCAGACACAGAACAAACAGTAGCGATGATAGCTCAGTGGTTAACGCGGTAGGTTCACATGCCGAAAGGCGTGGGTTCAAACCCCAACAATGAGCTTGAGCTGCCGGTGAAGGAAAACATCGTGAGGAAACCATAGCATAGTGGTAGGGTGCTTTCTAGTACTCGGCTGGCTACCACCCTCAAGTTGAAAATTTGCCGCCAAGCATCTAACGGTGTGTTCCGGCAGCCTCACTTGAGAGCCAGTTCCATTCCAGGCTAGGTGTGCTTTACCATCTTCGACCACACCTTCACTTAACATCAGGTGAGCTGTGGTCAAAAACCTAGCCTGTCAAACATTAAAAAAAAACATTTATCGTCACACAAATGTTTGTCCTGGTGGGAATCGAACACACGCCCTACAGCTCTTGAAGCAGATATTCTAGCAGGTATCGTGCAGCGATTCTTATTTAATATCTGTTTATAATATCAGGCGGAAGGAGAGATCGACGCAAGTAGAACGCACTTGTTTGTAGTGCCGGGCATGGAGGGCCTCTACAAACGGTTCCGCGCGCTGTGCGAGCGGCTCAAACTGCCCGCCGTGGTGCTGCAACCGGGATTCGACCGCACGGAAGAGACGCCTCCGGAACTCGCGCTAAAATACTCGAAGGTAAATTCATCTTGCATTTACAAGATATTCATTCTCAAGTAAAACGTAGATGCGTACAAAAGCTGTGGAATAATTAATTAATTTAATTATTCACACAAAGTCGTAGATAAACTATACTACTATAAAATGAACACGCCGTCGAGATCGCTACCGCTCGGTAGCGTATGATATGAATGGTAGGGTAGGGTATGAATGGTATTGATATTAAAATACAATAAGCTTTAAAAAAGCATGCTTGTTTATAAATAAAATAGACGCAATCTTTACCTGATGAAAAATAATTAATGAAATGTATCCTCAACAGATTCTACTAGAAGACTTTAAAATAAAGACAAACTTTTATCTAGTTGGCTACGAGTTTGGAAACATCGTTGCTTTAGAGCTAGCAGCCATTTTAGAAGATCATGGTGAGATATTTTAACTAATTAAATTTTAACATTTCATAATAAATACTTTCATTTAACAAACTGTGTCTTTTGTAGGTCTAACCGGGACGGTGTACTGTATCGGCGATGGCCCGGACGAAATGAAGCAGCTTCTAGAGTCTAAATTGAACTCCTTTGATACGGAAACTAGTCTCCAAGATGGTGTCTGCAAACATACATACTCAATGATGACACGTGATTCTATGGCATCTTTAGAAAGTGCTCTACGAGATTGTTCATCGTGGCACGAACGTGTCGAAACATGTATGCGCTTACTGCGCGGGCGTGTGCCGCAAACTGCGAATTTTATATGCTCGTTTATGAAGGCGGCGTACGCGCGCATCGGTGCGGCTCGAAGCGCGGTGGTGGAGCCGCGTGCGCTGCGCTCGCGGCTCGTGCTGCTGCGCGCACGGCCCGAGCACGGCCGCGTGCCAGACACGTGCTCGCTGCAGCGCTACTCGCGCCAACTGCTCCATATAATGGATCTTGCTGCGCCCATGGCGCATGCTACTGCCGACCAGCAGGTGCCGTCTATCATCAACCAATACCTTGATCACGACCTTCTTTAAAATATGACAAAACCAATTTGTGTTATCCTTTGTGTATTTCTTAATCAACAATAAATGGAACGCAACATGTTAAAACATATCATCTGCTTTTCTTACCATGCAATAATTTGTTTATTTTTGTTACCCCATTCCACTTTATAGCCATGTACTTATTTATTTACTTATAGATGAATAGTAGATATAAGTTAAGGTTCTATTTATTCTGTATGCAGCCGTAAGCAGGCGTGCTGATGAAATATCACATTATATTAGACTACCAATATGTTTTTTTTCGAAAACCAGGCAAAGCAAAAAAATAATAAAACACGATAGAATTACAAAATTTGAGTTCTTTTTTATTTAAGATAAGAAAAAAAACGATTACATAGAACGTGTCCGCAGTAGGAACATTAAAAGTGCGCTACTTAGAATTTTACAAAAATTAGGGCATGTGCATTGTGCACGTGATAGGGTAGTGGCTATCAAATTACGTCACGATAGCTATGTTAGACTTATGCAATTATTAATTACCATGATCGTAAAGCGAAAACCTAACTATGCATATAATATATATACTTTATAGTAGTCGCTATATTTTATACCGCGAAATGGCCACGATGCCACTTCCCCTAGAATTAGTTCCACTGAACTTTAAAATTGTTTTAGCTACAAATACATATTCAAATGTTGTTGTTTAATTTAGAAACTGTAAAGTTTACTTATTAGTTGAATCAATAACTCTGCTACATATTTTAAACACACATGTACCTATGCCTATAAATGGAAACTTAGAGCTAATTAAAAATTATCTTAAGTAACAATAAAATACATATTAATATAGAAGTGGGCAAATAGGAAGCAAATAGAGAAAGAATAAAAATTATAAAAATAAATAAACCAAGAATTTATTGCCTACCAACTAGCCTAGCCGATATCACGTTCGTAAAGAATAGATTCAAGCGGCTTAGAAGAAATAAATTGTCATCTTCGTCAAGTTAGTTACCTACACTACATCAAAGCAATCATTTACACAACACAATTTCAATTGCATTAGTCAATACGTAAAGTTTGGTAGATATGCTGGGATAACGTATATTATTTTTTAAACTTTGGCAAGGTTAACTCCAAGTATAAAATTAAGCATGTCAAATGGACAATTTCTGTACACTTAGTTTAATACAAACAAATAATTGATAAATGATGATATTGTAGCTACCTGTACCTTCTTAGTAAATACTAAATCTACCCATCAGGTAAGTATGCGCGAAACAAATACTAATAGTACTTTGTAAGGGTTGTGTAAAATGTTTTACAATTCTTATCACTGCATAGGCTTTTAGTCATGTTACATTTTTTTTGTCGATGTCATAAATGCGTCGGCATTCATAAGATAAGTGTCACATAAGTTTTTCGTCTCGAAGGCCTTTAATATATTGTCATCGAAATAAGAGTTAATAAAGGCGGGCGCTCTAGGGTCGGCGGCAGAGTGCGCCATGGGCGCGGCTAGCTCTCTTATGTGCAGCGCTCGGCGTGAGTAACGCTGCAGCGAGCACGTGTCTGGCACGCGGCCGTGCTCAGGGCGTGCGCGCAGCAGCACGAGCCGCGAGCGCAGCGCACGCGGCTCCACCACCGCGCTTCGAGCTGCACCGATGCGCGCATACGCCGCCTCCAAGAGCGCGCGCGCGTACTGCGCCGAGTGCGGCACGTGACCGAGCAGCGAGCGCACGCACCGGTCTACGCGCGCGTTCCACGTGGAGCAGCCGTGCAGCGCGCGTTCCACGTCCGCGTCCGAGCCGCGCGCCATCAGCGCGAACATGTGCCGCGCCACGGCTTCTTGCAGCTCCGTCTCGCCAGGGAACGGGCTCAGCGTGCGCTCCATCAGGGCCGACGTCTCCGCCGGACCGTCGCCCAAACAGAACACCGTCCCCGTTAAACCTTTAAATAAGTTATACATTATAAATGAATTTGAAAAACAGAAATATTCCAATGAATTTCATTATTGTTATTTCTAAATTAATTTTCTTGCTTAATGTTAAACACTTAAATAAAGACGCATTTTTGTAAGAGACGAAATCTAAAAATACAAAACATTAACGGAACATAATAAATAACAATTGCACTCGTTACCGCTCTACTCGTATTCATCCGTGCCTACACAAACCAGTTTATATTACTAGTGCGATTATGCTGTTTAGATATTGCCATGGAAAGTAGATACTCACCATTATCTTCCAAAATCGCCGCCAATTCCAGGGCAACCATCACTCCGGTTTCATAGCCCAAAATGTAAAATGTTTTCTTGGCGCCTGTCTTCTTCAACAAAACCTGGCAGAGGACATGTAAGATTATGAGTTACATTTTAACTTAAATGTACTATGCATAAATGAAGTTAATTATTTGATAGCAGTATGATCAACGTGCGTGTCACCTCGGAGTATCGGAGCGCGAGCTGGCGCGGCGTGTCCCCCGGGCTGTCGAGCCCCGGCTGCAGCACGAAGGCGGGCAGCTTGAGCCGCTCGCACAGCGTGCGGAACCGCTCGTAATGCCCCTCCAGCCCCGGCACGATGCACAGGAATGTCTCGTTCACGTCGAACTCGTCGTCCCTCTGAAATCACCACCACTCACTTCTTAAATCTGTTGATTTTGCTGAATAGAATCTTGTCATCTTGTTCCTATTAACATGCAATAATTCATACCTACTTACGAGCGGAATACCACTAATAACAAAATTTTGAAAGCTATAAAGCAGATTTATAAGCCCCAGAAAGGATTTTATAAAAAGAGAGAATGACGCTGTAGAAAGTTTTAAAATTTATTTCAAATTACATATACCTACCTATTTGATTTTAGTTTGGTTTCGCTTATTTGATCAAATAAAGAATTACACAAATGTTATAGATTATAAATAATAATAATTGTTTTAGATGTAGTTCATTCTTGTTGTAACTAAAATGACTCATAAGAGGAAATATACCTACTAGAAATCTAACGCTTGATTACTAACAAAAGCATACCATATTGTAGTTGTTGGTGAGTGTTGGCAGGAGCACCATATCAGTCGTGGCTAGCAACTCATCCGGATCCACGTGCGAGAAGAACGTTCCCAGTCCTGTAACTTCTTCGATAGGTTGCGGTGTAGTCATGACCTCTATTCCTTTGATCCTAGAAACAAATAATTACAGCATAGTTATTTCTTTCACCGTTATGTAATATAAAATTCAGTAAACTAACGAAATATTGAGCATTAGGCTACTCACCTCTCAATCGTTAACTGAGGAATATCTTCTTCATCGAGAGAGTAATTATACACATCTTTAAGGAAAGCACCAACGACTATTGATTTTGCCGATAGCATGCCTAATTGTTCAAGTGATGCGTTGTTTGCTTCATTATCGGAAATATTTAAACCTGAAACGTTTTAAATTGTTATAAATATTGTTTCAAATCTCAAAACATGTATTTATTATGTTTATAAAATATAAGGAGGTTTTAGTTTAGGGCCTTAATAAAATGCCTTGTCAATATCAACATGAAATGCGTGAAAATGGAATAAAGTTACTAGTAGCAGGTATAAGTGCAGATTAAGCAATAAATTTAACTAACGTTTATAAAAAAGGCTGTTGTAGTTTTGGCGGAAACACGGAAAGACTCGTGTCGTCCCGTTGTATTTTTATCCAAAACTAGTGTTTTGTCGAGTGTTTATGCATTAAAATGGTGGTGTTTTATTCATAAAGAATCACAAGCGCGAGTGTGGGAAAATGATATAATGTGGTGAAACATGACTTTTTGTGTTGCTTCCAAAACTCCATCGAAGTTTTATAGTAAAGTCACCACTACTTTACTAAAGCATAAATAGACTTGACTGGCGCGGACTGTACTTGACTAAGACTGGACTCTGACTATAACTTTAGCTACGAGGCAACTTATTTAACTTTTGAAACTTGAAAATAAAAATCACTTGACACTAACTTGGTAAATGCTCAAAATGCAACGCCAAAACAAAAAAAAAATTAACCAAATAAAATACAAGAATTAGGTTGTACAAACAAGGAGAAAACGTACTTTAATAATTACAGTCATGTATATGTGCACAATGCCGTCTAAAGCATATTGAGCTTTAGCTCTTGCCATCAGGAGAACGTCTCGTTCGTCGAATTACTTTTACATGGAAAAAGGTCGATAATATTTTTTTTATTTACAATGGCCATCTTATAATGGTTATTCTTGTAACCTAATCGTCAGTGGAGACGTATACAGACCAACTATTAGTTTTTATTGAATTAATGAACTCTTCTATATATTATATATATATTATAAAATCTTTATAAAATTTGGCAATCCAATTGTTAGGTGTAAAGATAAACATATTAGGATGTTGGTAGTTAACAGTACCTGCTAGCGCAGCAATCTGTTGAACCAAAGGCTGGCGTGGAGTGCGTTCGGGTAAAGCGAGAAGGATCGGTTCTGCACTCTGTAATGCTCGCTCGAACGCGACAGCGGCGCCATCATACCACCTGCCGCCGTCCGCGTCCTGGAATTAGACGAATCATCGACAATCACGACATGAACCAAGCAACTGATATTTATTGAGTGACGAGACAAACAATGCATTTGCTCGCATTACAGATGTCCATAACATAAAGCATTCCTCTAAGCACAAAGCCTATAAATTGAACAGTTTATGAAACTTTTTATGTTAAAGTTTAAAAATAGATACAATAAATGATAATTACGTGTTTAATATGTAACGTACTTAAGGGTTATTGTTATTTATATTACTAAAGAGAAAAGTGTCATAGCTCACCGTGGCGATAACCACAATCGTGAGAGTTGACTCGCTGAGATGTCAACGCGAGATTGCATAATATGAATATGTGTGTGTGAAGGAGGGGGCTATGAGTATATGTGTATATATGTGTGATGGTCTTTGAAGAAGAATATGTATGTTTCTACCAAATAATATGTAGTTTGTGTTTAATACCTATATACCTAAGAATAATTTAATTTGTATTCCTGTGTGCGTTTTTACAAAAGTTTTATTTGATTTTCAAGTATTTACAAACTTCACTGTTTGCTTGATTACTATCTAAGAATCGTACGGTTTCGTTCTCCAAACAAACTACCAGAGTCCTGTTACAAATACACTTGAACACGTAGTGATTTTGAAGGAAATAACTCACTGTTTTCAACATAGACAGATCCAAATGAGTTGCGGGGAATCCATTGTTTACTCTCTGCACGCAAGTGTCATATCCACCATGGACATCTTCGCTTAAGACTACAAAACGCCTGCAAACATTGGTAATTAATTTAGTATCCTATATATCAAATCTAAGGGAAACTTAGAAAAGAGGAAAGAGACTTACTTCAAGGAAGGACACGCAGTTCTCGTTGCAAGATCTAATTTTTCAACAAGGGATTCTTGCGATGCATTCTCCAGTACTACATGCAGTCCTTGCAGGGACCCCAAGTTCATAGCACTGTGCAATAACTTAGAGATGTCAGCCATTTCATTTAGTTTCCCACAAGACACCGCTACTTCAATTTTCTGCTTCTTCCACGCACTGAAAAGGAAGAATTATTATTATTTTGCTTTAATGATTTTCAAATTACGTTAGGCAAAAGAGATTTTTGTAAATACAACTTGTTCAAGGAATTTGTGCCCATTTAGTCTTAATTTTAAAGTCAACTCATTGCCATATGAACCTTACAAAATAAATATTTACATACCGTAGCTTGTAATAGAGATGTGGGCTAGTAGGCGTTTTGAAATGGAGATGCAATTTCTTTATTCCAGAAGCTATTATATTTTCTGCCGCTTGAAGTCCAAGAGAGTTAGAGCCACATATAATAATGTGACAAGGAACTGCTTCAGAAGTAACTCTGAAAATGAAAAAAAAAATATGCAAAAAATACCTGGATCTCAAAATGGTAAACGACTAAGTAACGTTACATTGATGGTTAATTTAATGGTTTAATGAGTGGTCAGTACCTGTGTGGCTGCGGCAGTACTCGGTGGTCTGAGAGCCGCAGCAGCGCGCGGCCGCGGTGGCGGCTCGCGGCCAGCAGCCGGAAGGCGCGCGCGGCCTCATCCGGCGCGAACGTTACACGCGTCAGCGGCCGCACCTCCCCGCTAGCTATGCCTTCACTCACCAAAGAGTGCAATTTCTACAATCGAAGCAATGGTCAAAATTATCTGTTACTAGCCGCTCACCCCGGCTTCACGGGAAGACAAAACTCGATTAACAATATAAATATAGCCTATGTCACTCAGTGATAATGTAGCATTCTAATAATGAAAGAATTATTAAAATCGGCCTAGTAGTTTCGGAGCCTATTCAATACAAACAAACAAATCTTTCCTCTTTATAATAGTATAGACTAGCGGACGCCTCGCGGTTTCACACGTAAAAAGTTGCCTATGTCACCTGGAGATAGTGTAACTTCCCAACGGAGAAAGAAATTTTGAAAACGGTCCTGTAGTTTCGGAGCCTATTCAATACAAACAAACTAACAATGAAATCTTTCCTTTTTATAATAGTATAGATTTCATAATATGTTCTCTATCCCCCGCAGTACGAGCTTGGCTTAGTTTGGGGCTAGATGACGCTGTAGATATTTCTTGCGATATTATTTTTAAATGTTTACGTGCGCTGAAGTCGCCGCAAAACGAGTGTTCATGTTTATTTTTAATAATAAAATTTTTAGAATAAATTATTTTGAAGTCGCCATCAATATTATCGATGTAGGTACCACTGACGACCACACTTTAGCCAATGTAGTATAGAATATCTTACCTGCATTTCCTCAGATCTGGTATTGCTAAAAATACTTGATATATCAACTGTAATGTAGGATTTGTCATTAGTCAAGTGATACAATCCAAACGAGTAATGTTCATTGTTAAGTATTTGTACTGTGTCCATCAGTGTACAAGTCGGTGCGCAACATTTGAAAGACATCTGTGAATCAAATTTTGACATTGTCATAAAACGATAATGTTCTCTTTGTAAAAAGTATAAGATGATTAGGTAAAATTAGATACATACGTCTTTGAGCTTCCCTTTGAGGCAGCATATTACCACATCGCACCCAATTCCGTTAGTCGCACACAAAATCAGATCTGCGAAACCAGCGTCGCGTGAACTGGCGATATCTTGCTCTGAAATCAATAAATAAAATAAATAAATATGGTAGGATATTACACAGCGCCATCTGGTCCAAAACTAAGCAGAGCTTGTGTGATGGAAATCAAATAACTGATAGAATACATAAATAATTTTCATTTTTTTGTAAATGTTGATAGGTATTTGATAATAAATCTAGATCTGATATTGTATTACATTATATTAATCTCCAAAACACAATAAAGTATTTCACCGATCTTTTGAGAAAGCTATAAATATTTTTTTATGTAAGTATTGAAACGAATTTCTCTTCATGGTAAGCGATGCAATGGTACTCACAACTTTGAGTAGTAAAGAGTGCAGGGCATCGCTGCTTTAGCGCTTATTACTTAGAGACTGGATGGTTAGTCTCAACTGCCCTGTTATTTCGCTAGCTGCAGTATCTTTCACACCGAAACACAGTAATGTTTACACACTACTGCTTGGCGGCAGAATATCTGTTACTGCGGTGTTACCTAAATGCCTAGACGATATATTGCAGCGATACCAAGACTTAATCTTCTAAATGTTCTGAAAGGCACAGACTGTTTTTTTGTAAACGTGGGGTTTTAAAAGCTTGCTAGAAATTAGGAGTGTTACGGAGGTGGGGTATACCGGACCCAGAGTCGGAGGTGTAGGTTTTAAATCTAGATTTATCGGAGGCGGAGGCGGCGCGGATTTAAAGATGAATGTGTTAACTTAAGTACAGGCTTGACGAAATAATAAATAGAAACATTAATTCAGAAATAAGTCTCTTTAGTCAGTCAAATTTACATGATATCATTATCATCATGTTGAAAAATACACGTCATAATTTTTAATCAACTTAAGGGACTCTAAGAGCATTAAAGTACTTAATAAACAGAAGTTAAACAGTTTTATCTCCGTCTAGTCTATATTTAAAAAAAGATGATCACTTGCCACTGAGCCTAGCCTGAATTTTTGTTTTCAAGATTTCAATGTTTTGATGACCTTCGTTGCAAAATTATCGGAAGTTATAATTGGAGGTGTTAAACCAATCGGAAGCTCCGAAATATCGGAGGCGAAGCTCCGTAATATCCTTAATAGAATTTACAAACGAATTTTAAAAGACTGTACGAAACGAACAAATGTTCATAATTATTATGTTCATAATTCCATTTCCAAATATTAATGTTCATAATTCCAACAAATGTCATACCGTTGATCTGTGGGAAGAGATTCATGAGGAAGCGCTTCTTGGCGTAGTCGCCGACGGTGGTGAACACGCGCCAGCCGCGCGCGAGCGCGACGCTGATCACGGCCTGGCCCAGCGCGCCCGCGCCTCCGTGCACCAACACGCTGTACTGCTTTACAGTCCTTGTCATTCTAAAGGTCTGAGAATAAATCCTAGTTATTATTATGAGCCTTAGGCACAGAATTCTCTCTTCTGAAAACTTCTTAAGGGTTATCTTTGACAATCCCAAAACATAGTCATAAATAGTCACCAATAATATAATTATTAAGCCCAATTAAATTTAACACTGGTATTTTCAGTAGATACACAAATCAGTATAACAATGAGTGATGTTTTCGACTAAATACTAGTGCCTGCACATGTGACGTGAAAGCGTTTTGCTCGTAAAACAAAATAAATCTTTCACGAATTCATAACTTTCGGGCACCATGTTTGATTCAAAAGCAACACCTTCTCCTGAGGCATCAGTTTCGAGAAATTGTTTGGTGCACATGTTCTAGTTCCCGATCATTGTGACTTATTAATCTATGAATTCGACCGGCTCATAGCCAGCACCACGTTTTTGAAACATCAGATATGCTACATGTTTCGTTTATACAGACACCTTTTTCTTCTTTTTATAGTGCCTCTCCGACTAGTGAAGTGAGCTGTGCATTACCTCTTGTCCTTGGCAAGGCTAAAGGGTTCGATGGCAATCGAAATCCTTGTCAATTCTTGGAGTTGGTAACCATGACTTCCTTGACTAACATTTTTTAAGGCTTACAGGTTAGTGTTTGACTGCAGCCCAACGATTAATTGATTGTGTGTGTGGCTTAAAATGGAACCAGCTGTTACGTGAGGCTGGCTAAACACACCGTTACATTCTTGGTGGCAGATTTTCAACTTTTATTCACCTGTTCCAGTAGTAAAAAAGGTTACAAATTTTTACTACTCACCGTTTTTATGAATAGGCAGTAGTATGCATACACGTAGGCAAACGGCACGGTCGCCGCATCTTCCAGACTCCAGTACGCTGGCACGGGCCACATCAGCTCCGGCTGCGCCATTACATAGCTGCTGGCTGTACCACTCGGCACCAGGCCCATCACTCTCTCGCCTCTGGAAGGTCATAAAAATCAGCCCCGAAAATACAAACAACGCAATTCATACACACATACAATTCAAAATCATATTAAAAATTGGACACGTTTTTTTCAAACATGCACTATATAAGCATGCACTAATAAATCATTGCCATTTCCGTAAAATTATA
The DNA here is from genome assembly GCA_905404145.2 of Biston betularia. Taxonomy (NCBI): domain Eukaryota; kingdom Metazoa; phylum Arthropoda; class Insecta; order Lepidoptera; family Geometridae; genus Biston; species Biston betularia. Next base: position 2,964,348 of record FR989883.1, read on the forward strand.
ATCTGCCGTAATTGTAATAGTTACTGTAGCTTTGAGAATTTAACTGATATTCTGATTGGTCAGTGTTGACGATCAACAATGTCAGCGAGAGGCAAGATGAAAAATAAGTTATTCATTCAACTATTCCGAGAGTGTTTATCGAAACGATATCTTGCGGAATATTTAAAAGATTTAAGCGGAATAATTTTTCACGATAACATAAATAATCAAAAAATTATGCGATAAATTGAATGACTTCGCAAGAACTAGCAACAGTTATGAATTTACGGCGACTTATGCGTGTCTTGATTATTTAAGTAACTTACACCCCATTAAAAAATATATAATTAATACTTAAATATTCTATAATACCTTTCTGTAATTCCACTGAAATCCATTCCATAGCCGTTATTTATAAATAATCTGTTTGTGTTAGAAATTAATCCAAGGGCCCGTTTTACGTCTCCAATGTTTACGCCCGCGTACTTAACCTGGAAATTAAGCACAAATGAATATCATAATTCAACGATTCAACAAATAATCACAATCACAATATTAAAGAACATCCATACCGCCACTAGAGTGCCAGGTCCCGTCAGCTCTGGTGCTTTCGCCCATTTTAAAGTGTTCAAATCGCCGATCACTTCATTTCGCAGTGTTACATTATCATTAACTGAAGTTTCTTTCAACGGCAAATAATATTCGCCTCCCCATAATCCCTACAAGACAATAAATATCATGATTATGATTAAACACATCTTTTTACAGAGTTGTATTATGTTCATTAGGTGAGTCAATTGAACTTACATTATCAAACACACTATAAGCCAGAATAACATCAGGAAACTCGTCAGAGTCATGATTCTCTTTGGATTTTTCATTAACCATAATGACGTGGATATGATTGCGAGTTTCTTCTCCCCTCCATTTTTTGACTAGTTTGGTAAGTCCCGCAACAGGTGGGTAAGATGTAAGAACTAAAAGACCACTTTTAGAAGTTAAGTTGTCACGCGCATGTTTTAAGAGAGGCAAATCTGCATCTGAGCGAACAGTGAATGTCGACGCCGTGGCCATTGGAAGGGCTGGTTTCCAATATGCCAATTCAAGCTGCGTGTTTGTTGTTTTTAAAACTGATATAATACTATACAATTCAGATGAGGAACTTCGAGTTTTGGTAATATCTTCTGCATTTACTATGAAAGTATTGGGTTGTAGTGAGTGATGGAAACTTTGGAATATCTGAAAAATGTAATCAAAAAATTAGGCCATGACCGCTGTATTTTCATATTGTACGATTGAATTAATTTTAATTCTTACTTTTTCATTCTTAGATAAGTTTTCTGCTAAAACAACATCAACGTTTTCATATTGACGTTCATTTTCTGATGTAGCATTATCAATAAGTATTTCCCGATATTGAATTTTAATGTTAGGTATGGCTTCTGCAATGATTTTTTTAATGTTTTCAAATAATTCACTTGAACAACGATTTCGAGTCAGGCCCAAGATTTCCAATGTTTCTTTGTTCTTATTTTCTGCGACTATTTGAAGTAAAACATACAAAGCTGTAGAAACCTGTAAGTTAAAATTATCGTTACCCACGAATATGATGTTTTCTAATTTAAAATATATTTCATGAACTTAGTATACACTAATTTTACTTTCCACATTACTTACATCAAAACTAGAACTGAATCTGGGAACAAACTTTAGCGTTTGTAAGGTAACTCCAGCTTCATTCATTTGCAGCACATCACGCAAACTTAAGTTTTCTATCAATACACCACCACTCCTGCAAATAATAATATTAGTGTTAATTATACCAGATTTCTATACGAAAGATCATCGCCCGCGTGGTGGACCAAATAAATCTTGAAGATTTTCCAAAATCTATGCTGCAATAATAGATAATTATAATTTTGCTGATAGCTTCCTGCATATACCTGCTAATTCCTCTCAGTTATATGAAATTAAAATATTAGAAGTATAGACAAAAGTGAATATAAAATGTCAATAAGGCTCTCGGAATCATTTTTATGTAACGCAAAAACGGACTGTAAATAGAATTATATTCGTTGTTGTCGAACTTAATGATGAATTATTATACATATATTATTATGTAGCTTCATTTATTCAAGTAATACAGAGTGTAATAGTAAGTATCTTTTTGTAACAAGTGACTTGCCTATAACATTTTTTTTTTTATGGTTGACAGGCTAGTTTTTTGACCACAGCTCACCTGATGTTAAGTGAAGGTGTGGTCGAAGATGGTAAAGCACACCTAGCCTGGAATGGAACTGGCTCTCAAGTGAGGCTGCCGGAACACACCGTTAGATGCTTGGCGGCAGATTTTCAACTTGAGGGTGGTAGCTAGCCAGCCGAGTACTAGAAAGTACCCTACCACCATGTTATGGTTTTCTCACGATGTTTTCCTTCACCGGCAGCTCAAGCTCATTGTTGGGGTTTGAACCCACGCCCTTCGGCATGCGAACCTACCGCGCTAACCACTGAGCTATCATCGCTACAATTGTTATTTACAGCCAATAAATATTACTGATTAGTAAAGGTTAAATAAAGCATATCGTCGCGGTGAATTTGTCCGCATCGCATACAAAACATATAATAGGTATGTCACATATTTATAAGGTATACTACACTAATTTACCTAGTTCTGTTATGAACCTCAGATAACTGAGCACCAACTAATAATGATGTGATATTATTTTCACAGTCTTTGGTTTCTTGTATGCTGTCGAGGTGCTTTTTGGCGTCAATAACCATCCTCCCGATGCGATCAGGTTGTGAGACACCTCTGTGCGTGTACTTCAACATGTTTAGTTGAAACAGACCATCGATGAATGTTACCCAGTTGTTGTTCCACGAAATGTTGGCTTCAGACATACATTCGTCTGTATTGTTAATACTGCGGAATGCTCCACTAAAATCAAAACATTTATGTGAGTTTTATCATATCAATATCATGAAATACTGTCAATCTGTTTTGACAAACTTTTTTTTTTTTTTATGTAAGAATTAATGAGACGAACGAGACGCTCTCTTGGTGGTAAAAGATAACGCCTGTCCATGACCATTACAGCGATACACAGAACTTTGAGTAACAAAACAAAGTCCAGGGCATCGCTGCTTTGGCGCTCATTACTTTGAGACTTTCGATAGAGTTAGTCTCAACAGCCCAGTATTTTTCTTATCTCTTCGTAGTTCGATTTTTCGTTACAATAGTGTAAATATATTTATTATTTTTATGTTACATATACTATAAACTCTAAAGTAGTTTATTAATAATGATGTTTTATTACCTATAAGCATATCCCCTGTCATATAAAATTTTATATATTTCGGGACCATCCAACTCATTATCTTTATATGTGCTCGTGTTCGTCGTAGTCTCGATTTTTGGAGTTTCATTACTGATAATAAATCCTGTGGCAACTTTTGAAGATTCGTTCATGACCTAAAATAATAATTACAAAAAAAAATCAGTCAGTCAATCAGACAAACGCGACCGAGGCGACACCCGTACCTACATGACGGATGTTCCCCATGTGCGCACTGAGCGCTTTGAGTCCACATTCTCTATTCGCACAGCGAGGATGTGGAACTCTTTGCTGGAGTCTGTGTTTCCCGAAAAGTATAATACGAGTGTCTTCAAATGAAGAGTATAGTAAACAGGTTCCTTCTAGGTAAGCGTGTTCCATCTTACACCGCATCGTTGCTTCACATCAGGCAGGATGTGGTCAAACGCGAACCTATTCAATATAAAAAAAGTCTAATCTTGCGATGAATAACGTGAAGCTTATGTTAATATTATTATGAAGCATCCAAACTGAGAAGAAAATCTTTAGTTGATTCGAAATTCAATTTAGACGATACGCGTGATGGTTGTATTTGTAGCCAAGTGTTAGATTTCATGCATATTTTCAAGCGTCATAAGACGTGATACCTCAAATCGTCCTTGTCCTCTATGCAGCGCGACGCTAAGCCTGATCGTCTTCTCTTTGTGCAGTATTGGCTGCGTGTACAGCTTCACGTCACTAAACTCTACATTCAAGGACTTTTTCGGGACATCTAACGACATGGCGAGTGTATCCCACACGGCTACCAGCGCGTAAGAGAAAGGCAACAAGATTTTATCTGCAGATAAAAGGAATTTATAATTAACGATTGCCATATTTTGATCACATAACATCACTTAATTCAGAATACGTTTTTAGGGTTTATAGTTGTCTGGCTGTTGTCGAATAAATCTTTTTTATTTCTTTCGTATTGGATTTTGGTCATAGATAGACCAAATATAGGTGATATGGTGTATAGATACATTGTTATGGGCGTTTTGTTTGCTTTTAGGTAGATTGGTACGTATTACTTGTTCTATAATGGATAAGAAGACCAAGAAACTTTTTAATGCAACGACGTCCTAGACCTGTCGCATTAGGGTTATCAACTTGGGGCATTCTAAGGAGAAAAGAGGTAATTGTACTAAACAGTTTTAGCGGTTTTAGAACACGATTTGTTTACAATTTCAGAATTGTGTCTATAGTAAAAGTTGTTGATAATGATTAACATACAATAACTTCCTTTCGGTTAATTAGATATAATCAAGAGCTTATAATAATAAACTCGTATAAAATTTATAAATACGGGTAATATACGGGTACTTACAGCAAAAAAATATAGCAAAATTTTAATATACGCGTTGAATTTTTTTCCCAGTGCTTAAATGTATATGATGTAATGACATATTTCATTCATAAAAAATATATGTTTTTTTTGCATATTAACCACAGAATTTAGGAAAATATTTCCACTTTACTTATGTAGTAACTAAGTAGGCACAGATTACTAAATAGTAGGCATATCCGTAGGCATTGTGACTCTGCTTTTTGCGTGTGCGGTGAATATATTCAAATCAAATTTCTTCGATATTTTTGTACTGACGTGGATAAAAAAAATGCGTGTCTATTTATTTGTAATTAGGTTGACGTGTACGAAATATGCGCACTCTCAATAAAATCTTCCTGTATGTTAATTATGAACAAATACTTTACGAGATTTTTGAAAATTATAATATTAATGTGTGAATATAGAATTAATCTCAAATAATTTTAATTAATTAAAAATGTAAGTTTTTAACTTACTTCTGATCATATGGCCTGCCATGTAACTGTTCTCGTTGTCGTGAATTGATATTAGAAATGTGCACGACGCAGCGATTGTTCTGCTAGCTGTCTGGTAAAGCGGCAGGGACCTTCAAAATAAAATACTATTTAACTGAAGCTATTTTGATATAGGCTTATTTTATTGTTAGGTACTTGTTAAACAATAATTTCGTTTTGGAAACTTTCTTGGGTACTTACCACTGTTCTTGATGAGCCCACTCCACCAAATTAGACAGGTATGGTGTGCCAGTTGATACAGGGAATTCTACTTCCGGATACAGGACTCGCACTTTGGGATTGTATCCGAGTAAATACAATCTGAAATATAAATGATGAAATATTGGCTAACCAAACCACAAATAAGTAACTAAGCGTGTATTTTCTCTAACTTCAAGTCACACCATGATCCAATGCACAACAATACTCACTTGCCGATAGCGTCAAGCAGCATGACGACATTATCGGAATGTGCGCGGCGCGTGAGCGGGATGTTGGCGACGGAGGCGGGCAGCGAGCGCTTGAGGATGGCCTGCAGCAGGCCATGCGGAGCCACCTCCACCAGCACCGCGTCTGGGGGGATCAGCGCGCTCGTCTCCTCGAACAGCACAGGGCTCTGTGAGCACACGGACACCACATTATAGTTATGTACAATACCACAAGACATGAGCTCGCCAGGGACCGACCACTCACCAGGAGATTGTTGGTGTGGTACTCCGCCGAGGAGTACTTGGCCGCCGGCTCCTCCCATCTGGCTTGCGGCACTGACGAAGACACCCAGCGCTCGCTCCTGAGTCTCGGCGTTTTGATCACCTCTTTTAGATACTTCAGTAAACCAGGACCTAACACAATTTCATACAATTTTGAGTTCTAGAAGGTGTACAGTATTATTGATTTTGTAAAACAAATTCAACATGTAGTGAAAATAAGGAATCTTAACTAACCAGCTTCCGCGATATACCGCGAGTGGTAAGCGATGTTCGAGCACGGCACTTCTTTGGCGAAGATGCCTCGAGCGGTGAGCTCGGCGACGAAGGAACGCATCGGCTCCGCGGGGCCCGAGATCGTGCACGACTCGGCGCTGTTGTGGCACGCGATCTCGATCTCAGGAGGACACATCGTCGACATCTGGTGAGAGAAATACTCGATTAGATTGCAACAGTAACTACCGAAATTAATAGTAAAGTAAATGAAGTAGGTGTTTATTGTGTGAGTTACCTGTTGTGCGCCGAGACCGACGGCGGCCATGGAGCCGCGGATGAAGGGGGTCTCGAGCGAGACGCGGCCGCGGCTGTACGCGGAGAGGATCATCTCCTCCGCCGTGAGGCAGCCGTCCGCGTACGCGCACCCGAGCTCACCCACACTGTGACCTGACCACCACGAGCGTTATGAATGTTAGGAAGATAAATCACACACCAAAATCTATTCTATTTCATTAAAATGTTAATACCTATTATCTTATCAGGCACTAGCCCCAGCTGTAGCAGAATGTCGGTGAGGCCGATCTGCACAGCAGCGATGCCGACGAACGAGTGCAGGATGTTGTTGAATATTGTCTTGTCGGGAGAAGTTAATATATGAACGATGTCAAGTCCTCTCGGTTGCAACACTTTATGGCAGCTGAAAGTAACATTTAATATGTGTAAATAAAAATAATCTTGCTCAGATTTAGTAAAGGAAGTTTGGATATTGTTGTTTATTTACCGTTCGATGGCGGCGGCGAAGATGGGTATGCGCATTAGTTGCGCGCCCATGCCGGCCCACTGCGATCCCATGCCGCTGTACACGAACCACAGCGGCCGCTGCGCATCGTCACAGTACTCCACGTGCTGTGATAAGCTTATCGTCGCACCCTCAGAGTCCATATCTGAATAATTATGAAATGTTATTTTACTGGCTATTGGCCTATAATCTTCCTATACCTTCACAACTTCTGATTTTGGTTGAAATTCGATCTTAAAAAATGTATCATCATGATCATGAACCTCTTGCCTACAAGCTATCAAGCAGTCTTGATCTCAAGACAATTGTTAATATAAGTTCGTACAACTATTACAGCTGAACGTACGCATATAAATTCATGTTGATTACTATACAGTCTAAGACCAACGCTTACTCAAGCCAATCACTACACCAACAACAACTACCGTCGACTACTATCGTTGGTACTGCTTTAGCAACTATCTCCAAGATGAGGGCTGGGCTAGCAGCGTCTATATTGTTTTGTTGTAACAAACAGAAAATATGTCTTCGTTTCCTTCCTTACCCAGAATAGCGTAGCCTTTTCCTAAGTGTCCCGCTATGTTTGTTTCATGTATATTATGCAGCAACGCTAGCTGCTCAGGGTCGATCGGGAGAGACTTCAAATGATCGATAATCTTCTCTACGGTTGACTCTTGTCTACTGGATACAGTCAGGAGCCGCGGAATGTTAGCCTTATAACGATTCAGATCCTGAAATCATTTTTGGTATTTTTCGTTTGTGAATGTATGTTATTTCGCTTAATTATTTTGTGTTTTGCTGGAGAACCATGCATTGAGAAGTTCAGGAGGTGAACGTCAATGGATAAGGACTACAAAAAAACTCTGCTTCTCATGAGGTAAGCATCAAAAACTGCTTATCGCCTAACTTTTTATCTGAGCCAGTTAACTATTTACCATTGGATGGTTGTCAAAAGTGGATAAACACGTTAAATACGACGAAACCATAATATGACTCGCATTGTCAAAAAGTTACCAGATCTCATGTAGAGCCAAGTTTCTAACTCTACAAGCCCTAACTTCACAAACTCTACAACATAGTCAAAATATGTGGCTTGGCCGTCAGTGACGATATCGGGGGTTTTTTAGTTATCAATAAAATCTAAATAAGAGTTATGAAATCGAAAGTTTCATAAGTCATATTCCGAGAATTTTGTTTATCTGGTATAATACAGCCCCAAGTTATGAGGGTTCAAAAAAATCGACGAAGCTCTTCAAGAAAAGGTAGGTAATGACCTTGTGCTTCGCTTGATTCGTCTGGGCATCCAGGTGCAAAGTGACTGTGACTGGCTTACATATCCCCGCTCAACACCGCACTCTTCTAGTCATGAGCTTCCGAAACCTTTTTATTAATCCATAATGTATATTCAAATGCATGCAATAGTCTGTCATCACTAGCCTACATGAAAATATCTTATTATGTAAGTACCTTGGGCTTGTAGTGTCCGTGGAGTAGCACGTGTGCATTGACGCCAGTGACGGACATGCTGTTGACGGCGGCGTACGTACGCTGGAAGTGCTGGTGGTCGGTGAGCACACGCATGCGGCCCTCCCGCAGCGCCGCCACGTCGCGCCGTGGCGTCTCGCAGTGCAGATTGGCCGCCAGCAAGCCCTTGTGATACCCCAGCACCACCTGCGCAGCCATCACCGCACTGTTAGCGAGTACTACACATACATCCACTATTGATATACAGCTGCTGTACTAGATAATACTGGCCTTTGTCACGGCGGATATACCCGAAGCGGCTTCTCCGTAACCGATGTTGGACATGACACTGCCAACTAGCAGCGGTTCTTCTCGGTTATCGCAGAATACTTTGTCAATGGCGTCCAATTCAGACTTGTCTACCTCTGGCACAGCTACAACAAATCAAAAATATTTTTACCATACTTCGTTATTGACAGGCACCTACTCTATGTAATCTATGTATAGATCCGTTCTCCACTCAAACCGAAAATGTTGGCAAAATTTGTTGATTTGGTCTGAATTACTTTTTTTTTCAGATATAATTAAAAATGAACAACACTGAAAGCTTCTGCGAAATCATGTAAACAGGTTTCTCAGCCTTCGACCAAGAGTAGTTACATAATGATGAAATAAATAAATATAAATATTTGAATGACATAATATATTTATTGCATTCGTAGAATATTACCTGAACCAAACGCCTCGACATACTCGACCACCGTAGGCGGCACGCCCGCTTCATCATAGAATGCCTTCAGAAACTTGGCTGTGTCAGCTGGGTCACGGTAGAACCCAAACTTCGGACCGGTTTCTCCCTTCATCAGGGATAAAAACTCAGTTTTGACATGCACCACATCAGCGTAAATCCTGAAATGTTAGAAGTAGTTAGCTTGAGGTAGTTTAACAAAACAAAGTGTAGGTTTGTGGTGGGTAACTTGATCGCGAATTCTTCAATAACATGACTCATGAAACTGCAGTTGAAATTCTTTACTCACCGTTTGGCATCTTTGGCTTTCTGTAGAAATAAGACGTTGATTGCTTCAGACTTAACACAACCTGCAGCGTCTTCAGCGAATGATTTCGTCTTACCATCCATGCTAATATTCATTATTCTGTAATTAAAAACATACTAACGTCACATTAAATAACGACACGTTTGATATGATAAGTTAGCCACGATTAGTACATATTCACAGGAGTTCAGGACCGAAGACATTTTGAATTGGGCTTAGTGCCTTGAAGTATTTGAGATTTTTTAGATTAGTGTTTGAAAATTATATGTTCATCTAAAATTATAATAACACGCTCTAAGACTTATTTCTACATTTCACTGAGATAATTGTTAACAGATGCAGATTTAATGCAATATATCTTACCTTCCATAATGCACCGAAGACTGCGGGTGGAGGCACAAGTTAGCGCCGCCGACGATGGCGGCCTCACATTCTCCGTGAGAGATGGCCTTGTAGGCGGCCTCGAGCGCGGCCGTGGAGCTGCAGCAGGCCTCGTCGATGGACACGGACGGGCCCTTGGCGTTCAGCCAGTACGATATGCGGTTCGCGAACATTGCCTTGCTGCATCTGTTGCCAGAAGCAAATTAGTCAAGTCCAGTCATTATGTAGGATATCTTCATCTTTGACGACGTCGTCGCTAACAATTGATGACGAGTTGGTGGTAGACGGACGTTTATGCGATAAAAAGAGGTCGGTTATTGTGTAAACGTACATAATTACTATATCTTGTTCATCCAATATTTAGAATGACCGAAGGAGACAGCATAGTTAGTGAGACATATACATCCCACAGTAGGATAAATTTTTTTTTTTTTTAATCACTCTTAAAATTAAAAAAAATGCAAGAACCAGTTTCTAAAAAATAATAATTAGGCGATTGAAAAGCGAGTGCAATTATAATTTGGAGACAAAATAATTTTACGAACGTAAACTTGTATGAGATAGTGATATAACTACTTACCCAGCGATACCAAATCCTGTCCTGCTAGTGGCGACATAAAAACATGCCTTCTCTGTTTCAGAAAAACAAGTCCCGATGTAAACGCCGACTTTCTTTCCAGACAGATGTTCGGGACTCATTCCTTCAAAGATAAATAGAATAGAATTTAACATTATACTAAGTATACCTAATTCAAAATACAAACAAATATACATTGATCAGCAGGATAGACAAAACTCATTAGTATAAAAGCATAAAAAACCCCACGACGGATAAAAAGTACTTAATTGAAAAAGGATAAAATAATATAAAAACCCCCGACTTAAAAAATAAATATAACTCGAGATAATAAACGTTACTTTGATTTGTTTTATCCTTTTTCAATAAATTTTTAAACGTCGAGGTTTTTCAAAATGTTTAATTTTGCTTTTTATTTTAAACTTTATAGAGAGCATCCCACTAATATTTTAAATTTAATGTAAAAGTTTGGATGGATGTTTGTTACTCTTTTACGCAAAAACTACTCAACGGATTTCAATGAAATTTGGTATGGAATTAGCTGAGACTCTGTAGACATAGGCTACTATTTATACCGAAAACATGAAGAGGGTAACACTGCGGGGCGCAGCTAGTGATGTATAAGAATTCATACAAGTCTGAAATCCCGTCATTAAAATCAGCTACTCCACACAATCAAAGGTCAACGAAGTTTTTTCTGGAACAGTGAATTTGTTTCACGATTTCAGTGCTTTACATAATAATGAGTACAATGACCCTCCATAAACTGCAAAGTCAGGATAATTTTAAACTTTACCAGCATCATAAATGGCTTCAAATGTCTGTTCTAAAATCTTGCGTGACATAGAGTCCATGCTGGTTCCGAGGCGATAGTGGACCTTAAAGAACTGTGCGTCGAATCGGTCCAAGTCAGGTACATTGCCCGTGTGCTGAGCCACTTCGGGGTGACTGTACTTCCAGCGTAGGTCTTCCGAACATACCGGGTTCAGCTGCAACCAAAAATGATGTGAGAACATACTCGTCTGTTCAGTGTTTGTTCTTGAATAAATAACTACTTATTTTATTATTAATATTTTGGCTAGAATAAGTTTTTCAATAAAATTTAAACAGGTTTTTCGCTAAAGCGAATATACTGCTCTAGGGAAGTTACTGCCATAAAATATTTAAGATAATATAAATTATGCATTATTTAAATTCTATAAATTATATTCTCAGATTATAAAGCATTTTGGCTGCGTCCGAGAGAGGAGAGCTACTACAATGACACTACTGGTTTTTTTATTTTAAAGTAATAAGGTAAAAGAAAAACTCTCTTGATGACCATCACAGCGGTACCCAGAACTTTGAGTAACATTGCAACGTCGCAGTGTGGGGCGCGCATTGGCCGCAATCAAAACAAAGCCGCGCGTCGCCGTACTATGCTTACACTCCTTAAAAAAGGGCATAAGATATGACCTAAACCATAGATAGAGTATTGGACATAATCAAATGAAAGTTATTCCATATAAGTACTAACATATCTATAGATACGTGTTACAATAGTTCAGATAAAAAAAATAGTAACAAACTTTTTTATTTTTCTTTCAGGACTCTTAGTAAAACATGAGGACTCTTTAAATTATTTTTAATATAGTTAGTAGGGGCGTACCTTATTGTAGAGAATGTTCTCGAGGTCCTTGACGTACCGCGCCTGCGGGTAGAGGCCGGCCATGCCGGAGATGACGACCCTGTCTCCAGATGCAGCCGGCCGCGCGCCCGTCTCCGTCTGCTGCGCCGCACCCGACTGCTCTTGCGGTCTCGGAGTCATTCTTACACTGCAAGAAATGATAGTAGTTTGTGAGAATAGTAAGCATAGGTGATATGCGAGTTTTCAAAGCCGCTTTCACAGTTACTAATGCAAGCGTGTTTCGGAACCTCAGTGACTTATGTAGGTACCTTCACATGAGTCATAAGGTAGAGGATTATTTACTTTATGTAATGTCCATATTCTCGAACTTAGACCTGCGACTATACTCTGTAGACTTTCATATACCTACCATTATTAGAGCTCCAACTTGTCATATTTTATCTACAATAACAATTTCTTTTTCATAGCCATTCTGCTAAATGGTATAATGTTCTGTGCGTCGCAATAGCGTGGTCCCGCGTACTTTTACGAGTTAAATATTCAGTGAACTTTGAAATGCGAAAATAGCTAAATGACGCGTTTAAAAGTATATAAAAAAATAGGAATAAAATCCCTACCTAGGGTGTATCACAGCACATACATAGGGTTCAGTAGATGTTAATAAATAATACATTTAAAATTTTATTAAGACAGCACTATAATTATATTAGCTATTATAATTTAATTACGCGTAAAATAAAAAATGGCTACTTTGGATTTTAATATTTATTTAAAAAACAGTATGTCTAATTTGAATTCACTTATAATTAAACTCCCAATTCATTAATTGAGGCAATTTCATTCCCAGTTTTTTTATAGGTGTCGCGCGCAGTGGTCTTAAATCTACCGATATTTACGTATATTTAGGTATTTCTACCGAATTGAGGTCTGCTCTACTGAAATGGATTTTTTTTTGTCATTTTCAAGAATACCTACAATGAAAATTTCTCGAATTTTTTCAATCATTTTTTATAAAATGCGCCTATCTACCGATTTCATATTTATCATTAATTTCGTTTCGTTTTTTCTTACTTACAGTATTTATGTATTCTATCAGTTATCTGACTTCTATCACACAAGCTCTGCTCAGTTTGGGGCCAGATGGCGCTGTGTGTATAGTCCTACGATATTTATTTACTTTATTCCGAATCAGCCCTGCTTTTATAAACTGCCCTACTACTGGACGCGACCCTCTTCTTATTATGAGAAGGATAAGACCATAGTCCACCCTGCTGGCCAAGTGCACGTTGGCAGTTGGAACTTTTTTATGAACTCAACGACTTTTAGGTTTTCTCACGAGGTTTTCCTTCACAGCTTGAAGTCAGTGGCAATATGCACATAATTTACAAAAGACAAAAGGCGTGCCGTGGAATTCGAACCCATGACTGCCACACTGAAAGCCAGACGGTTTCCCAACTAAGCTACCGAAACTTCTAATACTTTTATTATTGTAGATAGATAGATAAATACTTTATTTGTAATTACGAATTACATGTCAGGTTCTTATATATCTAGGTATACATATAGGTATGTATTGCATACATTTTTCGAAACTGTCCATCTTTAAAGTGATCATTGTATTAAGAAATAATAAAAATAAACATTAATAATGATTATTTAGATTATGAATTATAATAATGTAGGTACCGAATTTGGTACGAATCTAACGAATTTTCTAAACAAATCTACCGATTTCACATTATGCGTTTCGTGCCACTAGCGCGGTGGACGTAGTATATTATAGCATACCAATTACACCGTATCTATTTTACTCTTAGAGTACAGACTCCCGAATTACCAAATATATTCATAACTAGCGACCCGCCCCAGCTTCGCTCGGGTGCAATGTAGATACTAATGCGGTGCATATGCAATTATGCATCTATTATGCATGTGAACCTTCCTCTTGAATCACTCTGTCTATTGATGGAAACCGCATTAAAATCCGTTGCGTAGTTTAAAAGATCTAAGCGTACAGACGGCGGGAAGCGACTTTGTTTTATACTTTATAGAGATTGAGAAAACAAGAAGTTACTTACGGTATGTCTTCTGAAACAACTGAGAGGACACTACGTGTACTTTAGTATAGAACAGCTTTATAATATGTATCTGTCACGTCTCTTCACGGTACACGACTATTCCAGCTATTTAACTATTTAGTTGGTTTAAATAAAAAATCTTGTAATAATTTAAATTAAAAGTCATAGGTTGTGATCATTACTAAAACATTCTTCATTGTTATTGTCGGTAAAAGTATAGGCGTTTACATATACAGGATGTAAACAAACTCATTTAAACTTTTTTTACTGAAATAAAATATATCCAATAATACAGTTATGTACTATTATTATCGGATAGGTTAGTATTTTAAGAAGAGGTATGAATATCTAAGATACTTTATGCTTATGGCATTCCAACGTTTTGAGGACGCCTGTTACTGCAGTTAATGCATTTTGGGGTAAGGTCTCATTCCACTGAGCAAATGTATGATTGTTCCAGTTACAGTTACGCCCCATTCATTCGTGTCAAACTTCAATTTTTATGTTTTTCTTTTGGAAAGGAAAAAATACTAAACGCAACGTCTCACGTTTTAAAAATGAAATAACTTATTTATGGTTATTTACATGTTTGTAGAGCAGAAATGTAATTGAGGTTCATCGACTTGATAGTTTTGTTTTGTAGCGATGATAGCTCAGTGGTTAGCGCGGTCGTTTTGCATGCCGAAGGGCTTGGGCTGCCGGTGAAGGAAAACGTCGTTGGAAAACCATAGCATGGTGGTAAGGTATTTTCTAGTAGGTACCTACTCGGCTAGCTAGCTCTTGTTGAAAATATGCTCTTGTTGAATTATGCTCTCTGATTCGACCAAACGCCACTTAACATCAGATGAGCTATGGTCAAACACTAAGCTAGGTGCTTATGTCAATCATAAAAAAAGTAATTATGATGAGTTTCAAAAAGTTTCTAAATGACCAAAAAATACTCTAACATTAATTTGGCTTAAGGCTTGAGCACTCACTCAATTCAGATTATAGTAGGTAGATAATTATAATATTTTAATATACTTGACCTGGACTAGGTTCTATTACTCAAAGTTCTGTGCATCGCTGCAATGGTCATAGACAGGCGTTATCTTTTATCATCAGGAGAGGGTATCGTTCGTCTCATTATTTTTTTATGTAAAAAAAAAGTTCAATACACAAAAAATGTGGTTTTTGTTAACACCATGTAAATATGTAAATGTTTTGTACCCTTACTTAATGTTGGTTTTAGAGTTCCATCGGGAAAACTGTGCAATGTAATATTTGTGTTTATTTTTAATTAGAAAATAAAACATCCTGTTGTATTGGCTATAAGCCTCACAATAAAAACAAACTTCTAAGTGCGTGTCATTAGACACTCAGGAAAAGTTCCGTAGCTGTATAAAAATGCAACTGAGGAACCATCTATAATTTACCCCACAAATTCCAATGTCACAAGTCAAATTTTGTAATATCATTTCAAGTACCTACCTATATAAATATTTTCATTAAAAAAAAGTTTTAAAACACTGATTACACGTCAATAAATAAAAAACACTAACATGCGAATTGGCACAATGCATGAACGAGCAATGGCCAAAGAAAAACAAAATTACAATGTCAATATGAAAATAGTATTGGAGTTTTGGCGGGAACGCGGGAAGAGTCGTATTTTTTACAAAACTAGTATTTTGTCGAGTGTTTATGCATAAAAATGGTGGTGTTTTATTCATAAAGTGCCGAATTACAAGCGTGAGTGTGGGAAAATTATATAATGTGGTGAAACATGACTTTTCGTGTTGCTTCCAAAACTACATCGAAGCTTCATAGTAAAGTCGCCACTACTTTACTAAAGCATGACTGGACTTTGACTATAACTGTAGCTACGAGGACACTTATTTAACTTTTGAAACTTGATAATATATAAATACCTGAAACTGGCAAATGCTAAAATGCGACGCCAAAACCAAAGAAAAAAAAAATATGTCAATGTAATAAAATTAAAAAAACACATATTTAAGGGAGGAGGGGAGAGTGGCATGAATTGCTGAGCGGCTATAGGATTTATCGCCTTTCAGGGACGGGAACCCGCATAGTGCCTAGGACTCGCGAGTCAGGTGTAGATTTGATAATTTTACAAAACATGACTGTGTATGATTTTGAAAGTACCTACCTATATAGTTTCATATAAGTAATTGACGCCTTTACGAAATATTTTCAACGGGCTCAATTATTAATAAACACGATTAAAAGAAAAACGTACGAAAAATACTTTATTGTTTCAATCCACAAACATTAAGTATATTAAGATGTGAATTTAAATAATCCACTTTACATGTTAACTTTTCGAACATTTCCCATTGCAGCGGTAACATCGTACTAACCAGGGTATATTTGTAGCACGTTATCTTTATGGTGGAGCGAATTATGGGGGCAGTTTTTAGGTGCCAAAAAAAAACACGAAAAGCGTCTTTGAAGCAATGTTGACCTTCACCACGATACCACGTCTGCACTTTCCGCTATGTATCTAACGAAGGCGCACCTACTTGAAGACTGCCAATGTAGAATTGACGACGCAACCGCCATACAATCCAGACCTTAAAACTTGTGACTTCTGATACCCAAAAATATCACCCTCGGAACGAAATCCTAAATCTGAATCTGAAAAAAAACACACAAACAGACAAACAGACATCAGACGTAGATTCGATAGATTCGCGCGATCCAGATATCGATGTAGGTATTTTGTTCGGACCGTCGTCGGCGTCGCATGATACTGCGTAGGTACATAACTGTTTAGCGCACCTGCCAGATTTGTGTTGTTTTTATTCCTAAGTATTTGTTTGTATATTAATTTATGTATATAGTAATATTTAAGTAGGTATTTTTATAAATATTTGTTGTTTGTATTAATATTGTTTACATAATGTAGATACATAATGTATTATATATTATTTACCCCACAATGTATTAGTTATTATTTTTTTGTAATGTGTATATTTGTTAACGTTAATTTTAAGTTTTGCATGCCGCAAGGCAGAATATGGCGCTCATAATCTTTTTTAAATATCTATTATACCCATATATGCAATACATGAATTATGAATTATCATAATGGACTCTGAAACGTTTTGGTGCAAAACTGTGAGTCTTGAATCTGAATGAAAAAAATATATTAAATAAAATTACTGGTAAAAGGGGTAGATACTTAATTTACTGCGAAACCCTGAAATCATTTATGCGTTATTTATATGCACTTTTAAAAGTTTAATTAAATTATAATTACCCTAGGTTGCACGTTATTAGGCATTTACCGTACGTAGTAGGTATAGATCAATGTATCTATATTACTATTACAATTATTCGTAAAGTAATAGTATTAAGTTATAGCAGCCTAGTTGGGAGACCGTATGGCTGCGTTGAAACCCCATGGAACGCACGTCTGTGTTTTCTTAGTTATTGTTTCTATGTTGTGTATCATTAATAGGTACCTATTTATCTAAAATATCGAGAGTAAGTAGAGGATTTTTAATTAAGTTTGAAAGTAAAAGTATCCTAGCGATTGGTTAAATTGGCACGAAACGTACCTACCTATATATATATTGGATTGTAGCCGAGTGGAACAAACTTTTTAGTGAAATTAATGTTCTAGAATAGGTACTTAGGGCATAATAAAAGTTTCTGGAACTGGCCATGTAATATGATATAAATCTCAAATATAGATCATAATACTCTTTGTAGGTAGGTATATCTATGCGAGATTGACACTTATTTTTTAATTGTTGTGTAGTTTTGAAAATTATTTATCGGCACTACGATGAAATTAAGGTGGTTCGATTTCCATACAAAGAAATGTTTGCCATTTCTGGACAAATGGAGCATAATTTTACAGTGAAATTACAGCTACTGACATTTATATTGGTCTATATTTGCGGTAAATTACAATTGCTTGAATAAAACAATAGATTATTAGCATAATTAACTGTTTTATTCAAAAATCATGCATATATATTTGATTTTCTGCTAATAAACTACTGTTTTATTCAAGCAATTGTGATTTACCGCAAATAAGGACCAAAATAAATGCCGGTAGCTGTGATTTCGCTGTAAAATTATGCTCCACTTATCCATAAATAGCAAACATTTCATTGTATGGAAATCGAACCACCTTAACTCGTGAAAATTTTCAGTCGTATGATGTTCAAAATTTTCGTTCTGCTAAAACAAGTTAAATTTCCAGAGACTTCAATTGGCGTTTGGTGATGAAGCCCCATCATGGTTGTAACTCTAAGGATGCATGATTTAGTGATTTTAGAGGTGGAAGGATTCATCTCCCTGGCGATGTAGGAACATGAAGGTTGACTAAACACAAGGGTTATACCAAATTAATATTGATTCTGTGTGGCAATTAAATTCAGACTGACAAAAAAAATATTTGTGTGCAAAGATAGACCGGAGTGGTCCGTGAAATGATAGCAAAGTTTGACGGAGGACAATCAATCATTGACTGTACCTAAGTAAATAACATTGCGACAGGCGATAAAACCTGGGTGTATAGAATCTAGAAACTTTCTGTATGCCTCACATATAAACTAAAAATTCCAATGTTTCTTGTGAAAATGAAATGTTGCACGCGGACCACGCCACGGGTACAAACGTACGAACGGATGTTTTCTATACCTATTCATAAATAAAATAAGCAGTCATAGGAATTGCCGACAGAAATACATTAAAACACAGATTATTATTTGTCCGAGTTAAAACACGTCACATTATTTAAACTGTCTGTAGGAGTTATGGCGGGAACGCGAAAATAGTGTGTTACAAACGCGATGCCAAAACCAAAAAAAAAAAATGTCAGTAACGCGAACCCAGAAGTTTTGACCCTAAAAAAAATCGCTCAACGAAACTAAAGAAGTTTTTACTTAAAAAAACAATTTCTTGGTATTTCATTGTTCAGACATTTCACCTATTTAGACATCGTGGCTTAGACGATTTGGTAATTAGAATTTCTGACGTAGAGTCGAATAACGGATAATTTAATTAGATAGGTACCTACGTAAATAATTAATTCTGTACCACTGTAGTTTACCTATTTATATCTTCAGTCAATGAACACCAATACGGAGGTCATTGTTTAGCTTGTTTTTTTAATAAGGTCAACGGAACTGTCAAACTGAGCGTGAGCATTAAATAAAATGAACAAACAAACGCCACCATTGCCTAAGCGTTGAGGTGAGATTGAAACGAGGTTGTACCCAAACGCGGGAAGGTGATTTTGATCAAAATGATAGGTACAAATCACAACGTCGACTGCTAATTACCACTAAATGTGACAGTGCATTTAGCAATCAACTTATATTGTATCTACTAAAGTAAGTTCGCATGGGCTACTGCGAGTTACTGAGCCCATAATAAACATAAGAAAGATAGCAAAAGGCGTAGATACAATAGCGTACCCTGATAATGTGATGAGCAATATAATGGCTTATTACTAGCTGCGTCCTGCGGTGTTACCCGATACATGTTTTCGGGATAACAAGTAGCCTATGTGTTAATCCAGGGTGTCAGCTACCACCATACCAAATTTTATCCAAACCCGTTCAGAAGTTTTTGTGTGAAAGAATAACAGACATCCATCCATCTAAACTTTCACGTTTATAATATTAGTGGGATTTTATTTTTGAATTGTAGGTACCTATGCAAGCTTTTAACAAAGTTACAATTCAACGAAGTTTTTTCCAGTAGCCAGTTCCGTAAATAGGCCTGTGCCAGCGGTACCCAAGTACAGGGCCCGGAAATAACCATGCATACACACAATTTTTTTTCTCATAAATCAAGGGTAGGTAATTATATATTATAGTAATTTCTATAGGATATTTTCGCAAAATAGGTACTTACCTTCTAACGTGTTTTGCTCACGATTTAATGTAGGCGTTCTTGTTCGAAAAGCACAGAAACATGGTTTGCTATCAGCTATGTTTTTATAAACGCTCTCACTGCTAGAGGTGAAAAATGTAAGGCCATAGTCTATCACGCTGTCTATGTGCAATTTGACAGACTTCACACATCTCTCATTGACTAACGAACTAGAACATAAAATAAAAAATATGTAACGCACCGCGTTTTCGATTTTATGTATAAAAATAGTCGTGTTATATTCAAAGTGCCAAATGCGTGTTAGTGTGAGAAAATGATACAATATGGTGATTACTTTGTGTGACTTAAACTTATTTAACTTGATTTTTTAAACGTAAAATTTTGATTTTTTTTTATGTAATACTTGAAAATATTAAAACACTCGACTCTGGCAAACATATAAAGTGCAATGCCAAAAACAAAGAAAGAAAAATCTAAGCTTCAATGTGGTGTTGACACTTGGCATTGACACTTAGCGTGACAGTGGCATACCGCATACCCAGTGTAGCCACTTTACAGCTTAAGTTGTAGATCTACAGATTTTAGTTATCTTTGTCTGAAAAATAATGATTTACGTCTCTCTTCTTATTCGGATACTCTTGGCAGAGTGGTCGTGGCCGTAGACAGACAGTGAATTTTGAAATTTTGAAGTAACTTGTAACATGGTATTATCAATCAAATATTTGTATATTGTTGCGTCTTGTCGTCATCACTGGTTCCCAGGGCTGCAGCACCTTTCACCCTCAATGAACAGTTTTTTGGCTTAGTTTTGTTTGGTTTTTTTTAAATCAAAAACCTAATTTCAGCGAAAATTGGTAGGTTGCACAGTTTTCTAACTAATTTTTAGTCTTTCTTTAATTATAGGTTTGCAGTACTGGGCACACCGCACATCGAACAATCTATATTTATTATTTACGAGTTTTGGCGGGAACGCGGAAAGAATCGTGGCGCCCCGTTGTATTTTTTTCCAAAACTAGTATTTTTTCGAATGTTTAAGCGTTAAAATGTTGGTGTTTAATTCATAAAGTACTGAATTAGAAGCGCGAGTGTGGGAAAATGATATAATGTGGTGAAACATGATTTTTCGTGTTGCTTCCAAAACTCCATCGAAGCTTAAGTAAAGTCGCCACTAATTTACTAAAGCATGACTGAACTTGACTGACACGTACTGAACTTAATCAAGACTGGACGTCGACTATAACTATAGCAAGGCAAAGTTATGAAACTTGAAAATATAAAACACTTGACACTGGCAAATGCTCAAAATACGACGCCAAAATCAAAGAAGAAAACGCTATACGACTACGATACGGTCGTGCTCGGTAGTAATGCAAGTTTATAAAATTATTTTACTAAGCATTATTTAGATCGCATAATACGACTAGTTTAATAAATAGATATTTCTTTGGATTGCTTCAAAATCAGTATGGAAAACTTATCAATCGGTAAGCTATATTATAACCATAACCTCTTAATCAACACGTATGCAGCTGAATAACCATATTGATCACATTTTAGTTGAGATTTACACGTCTGACAAACGTGGAAACGATGAAACTGGTGACGGTACAGATGGGAAGCCTTTCAAGACCATTTTACGTGCCATGCGACATGCGGGAAAGGAACCATTTCCAACAATTTATGTAGACTCCAAGGAAGAAGGAAAACTATTCGATGTAGCGGCAAAATCTCAGCTGAAGAAAATTCAAAAACTGTGGGTGAGAGAACAACACAAAGCTGCAGACAAAGCTAAAGCAGAAGAAGAATCCAACGACAAGCGGCAACAGAACTTGGAAGAGGCCAAAAAGATTGTAATAAAAGAAGATTCTAGTCTACCGAAAGCTAAAATTGTCAAAATATGTGAAAGTAAGTTATTACATATATTTAAATCTGATACTTCTATTACTGTTTGGTTATGCAGATTATCTTCTTTACCTACTTATTAGCTGTGCCCTGTGTTTTGCATGTAATTTTTTCTACAGATAAAAAACAATCGCTCTGGTATACTATGAAAGTATACTTTGAAACATTGATAATTTTCACCCTTGTAGGGCTAAAGATTTTAATTTCGACCAAAGACACATGATTTCATATCTACACACAATTGCACCCTATTTAAAAGTTTGTCTTAGTAATTTGCACACATTTTGCTGGCAATCAACTGTTGTTCCAATAGTGAAAATCAATTACTTATTATTTTAGCTTTGATCTGTTACTTGTTTAAAAAAGTAGAAAATACATAATTTGCTTTCATATTCCATGAATAGTATGTGGTAAAATAAATTTTCAGTGATATTAACCTAGTTCAGTTTTATAAAAAAAAAACATTATACGTTTTTAACGTATTTTTCAAATTCAAATTCAAATTCTTTATTTTGCAGAGACATGGGTTACAGAGATAAAAGTCACAGGTTTTATAGAATCACCATGCTCTAGCACCATGGCATGCAAATATTTATGAAAACTTAGGTCTAATTAATTAATTATGTCAATATCATTATAAAAAAAAATAATTTATTAATTATACCTTCCTGTTGTTCCTTTCCTGTATTTTTTTTTTTAATTTTTTTTTTCTTTTCTTGGTTGCCTGGAAGAGATCGCTGCTAGCGATAAGGCCGCCACTTGTGGCATTAGTTAATAAGGTTTTTGTTTTCTGTACTCTTTTCTATTTATGATGTGCACAATAAAGAGTTATATCTATCTATTATAAGCCATTTAAAATGTAAAATAATAATATTATGTAATTGTTATTGTGAGAGTTGCATAAGATTGTATTGAACCCAAGATGCAACATTGTGCAAACATAAGATGATGCAATACTTGCAAGTTATTCTATGGATTATAGAAATGACTTGTGGAATTGTAATCTTAATGGATTTAAGTTATGATTTTTGTTAACTCAGCTCGCCCGGGCTTTGCACGGAAAACAAAATTCGATTAACAATATAAACATAGTCATTCAGTAATAATGAGAGTTGTGTGAATGGATAAAGAGTTATTCAGATCGGTCCAGTAGTTTTGGCTGATTTAGCTGATTCAATACAAACAAAAATCAAATCTTTCATCTTTATAAATAGTGTAGATGACAACTGTAGTAGTTAGACATATGGATATTGCTTATTTGTAGTTGTCAATCACTAATATAAATTTGATCTTTAAAATCCAAAAACATGTAGCTAGCTAGTAAATAAATAAAATGCTTGTTTTTTAATACAACATTTCTAAGTTTTTGTATCAAATAGACAAATAGAGAGGAATAAGAAAAAGGAAGAGAGACCAGTGGGACGACATTGGCTAAAATATGGCTAATTATATTTTACAATTATTTTTGTAGCGATGATAGCTCAGTGGTTAGCGCGGTAGGTTCGCATGCCGAAGGGCGTGGGTTCAAACTCCAACAATGAGCTTGAGCTGCCGGTGAAGGAAAACATCTTGAGGAAACCATAGCATGGTGGTAGGGTACTTTCTAGTACTCGGCTGGCTAGCTACCACCCTCAAGTTGAAAATCTGCCGCCAAGCATCTAACGGTGTGTTCCGGCAGCCTCACTTGAGAGCCAGTTCCATTCCAGGCTAGGTGTGCTTTACCATCTTTGACCACATCTTCACTTAACATCAGGTGAGCTGTGGACAACTAGCCTGTCAACCATAAAAAAAAAAAAGTACCTATTGGATAAATCATATTTACATATAATCTTGTGATTATACATAATATAGAGTCTAAAAATTAACACATTAAAAATAAATAGTAGTTTTAAAATTGTGTTGTATGGTTAGCAAGTGGCATAATTTAACCTGTAACACAAATTTGATGTTTTATTTAATTTTTCAGCGGAAGCACATCGTGGTGAGCGTATATGCGTGCGAGGCTGGGTACACAGGCTGCGTAGACAAGGTCGTGCTCTAACGTTCCTCACATTGAGAGATGGCACAGGCTTCCTTCAGTGTGTTCTGCACGGAGCCCTATGTCAGACATACAATGCACATGTATTGTCTACAGAGTCGTCTGTCGCATTGTATGGACAACTGGAGATTGTGCCTGAAGGAAAAACGGTAAATTTACCAAAATTAAAAGAATACATTTAAAAAAAAAAATTAAAATTATTTTAATGTAAATTAATTATTAATTATAAATATTAAAACATTATGGTTAGAATGTTTATGTATGTCCATTAAGTGAGGTGATGTTGGTGATTTTTCGTATTTTATTGAATGGTAATGGTTTAAAAATTCATTATAAAGATTTTCTTTAAAAAGTTTGAGGATACTTGCGTCATGTCTGTATAAGAAATTTAATGGCTTATTTAATAGTATGGCTTTTCTTTTTTTAAATGTAAAAGTAATGAGACAAACTATGCGCTCTCGTGGTAAGAGATAACGCATGTCCATGACCATTGCAGCAATACACAGAACTTTGAGTAGCAAAACAAAGTCCGGGGCATCACTGCTTTGGCGCTCATTACTTTGAGACTTTCGCTAGCTGCAGTACCCTTCAAACCGGAACACAGTTATGTTTATACACTACTGCTTGGCGGCAGAATCTCTAGTAATATCTAGTACTGTGGTAGTACCTACCTACATGACTTCCTGCTAAGGAAATCTACCACCAAGTAAAAGTCTATCATAAAGGTTCTAACATTGTTATGTGGTGGCTTGGCAGGCGCCAGGCGGGCACGAGCTGACTGCGGACTACTGGGAACTGATCGGGCTGGCGCCTCCTGGCGGAGCCGACGCCATCCTCAACGAGGAAGCGCTGCCTGACGTGCAACTAGACCACAGGTCCGCTTCTTCAGAGTTTCTCTTCTAACCATTATGAACAACTTTTATTTTCGAATTCAACATTGAAATCATGGAAGAAATCAACTTTTCATTGATATCTTTTCAAGGTTAGAGTGAATAGGTATCTTATTCTGCGTGCTTCATCTTCGACCACATCGTCGCTTACCATCAGGTGAGGTGGGGGTCAAACCTGGATATCCATATTGAAAAAAAACTACGTAAATACATAATGATGTCTAACTAGCGGACGCCTCGCGGTTTCACCCGCTTAGTTCCCGTTCCCGTGGGAATACAGGGATAAAAAGTTTCCTTTGTTACCCGGGGATAGTATAGCTTCCCAATGGTGAAAGGATTTTTGAAATCGGTGTAATAGTTTTTGTAGCGATGATAGCTCAGTGGTTAGCGCGGTCGGTTCGCATGCCGAAGGGCGTGGGTTCAAACCCCAACAATGAGCTTGAGCTGCCGATGAAGGAAAACATCGTGAGGAAACCATAGCATGGTAGTAGGGTACTTTCTAGTACTCGGCTGCCTAGCTACCACCCTCAAGTTGAAAATCTGCCGCCAAGCATCTAACGGTGTGTTCCGGCAGCCTCACTTGAGAGCCAGTTCCATTCCAGGCTAGGTGTGCTTTACCATCATCGACCACACCGTCGCTTAACATCAGGTGAGCTGTGGTCAAACACCTAGCCTGTCAGCTATAAAAAAAAAAAAAAATTGTTTCGGGGCCTATTCAATACAAACAAATCTTTCCTCTTTATAATAGTAGAGATACATAGATTATAAACGTTCTCACTAATTAAAATCGTTCTTGCATTAATTAGATGTGGTGACTATGTTGCAGGCATATTATGATCCGCGGCGAAAACACGTCGAAGGTGCTCCGTGCGCGCGCCGCCGTCACGCGGGCCTTCCGCGAGCACTTTGCCTCGCGCCGCTACACCGAGGTGTGCCCGCCCACGCTCGTGCAAACGCAGTGCGAGGGCGGCTCCACGCTCTTCAAGTTCCAATACTTCGGGTTGGTAAACATTATTCCCCCCATACAGCTGACTCGTACTCGAAGGTCACAACATTGAACAAGAATGTTAAACTAATATTAATATTTTTTTACTTTTCACTAAAGTGATTTGATTTCCATTTATGAACAAATGGAGCATAATTTTACAGTGAAATCACAGCTATTGGCATTTATTTTGGTCTTTATTTGTGGTAACTCACAATTGCTTGAATGTAACAGTAGATTATTAGCATACAATCAAATTTATGACTTTATGATTTTTGAATAAAACAGTAGATTATGATAATTTTTTTTTGCAAAATCGCCAAGACATCCCTATACATTCCAATTCTAATATACCTATAACCTTTGTGCAAGTGTAATCAATAGGTTGTCCAAGTTTCATCGGATGAATGGTACAGCAGAGAAAAAATACAAACACAATTTTTTTTACATGTATATTAGGAAATGCGTAATTATTGTTATTATCTGCTGACATTCATATAATATCTGTGTATGATGATTATGATTATGATTATAATGTATGTCACTTGCGGTATGTACAAAGTGCGATGCCAAAAATAAAGAATAAAAATATGATTTTTTTATTTTAAATTGACTGACACTAGGTCCATGACCTTTGTCAACTTAAATTACATTTTTTTTACAATTATAAATAAATGAATATCGCTGGACATTACACACAGCGCCATCTGACCTCAAACTAAGCTAAGCTTGTATGGAAGTCAGATAACTGATAGAATACTTAAATAGATTATTTTTTTGTAAATACATACAGTACACCCAGACACAAAACAAACATCAATGTTATTCACACAAATGTTAGTCCCGAGTGGGAATCGAACCCACGCCCTTCAGCTCTCGAAGCAGACATACTACGCTCTTGGTGGTAGAACTCCTTAGCAGGAGGTCGTCTAGGTAGGTACCACCGCAGTACCAGTTATTCTGCCGCCAAGCAGTAGTGTGTAAGCATTACTGTGTTCCGGTTTGAAGGATACTGCAGCTAGCGAAATTACTGGGCTATTGAGACTAACTCTATCAAAAGTCTCAAAGTAATGAGCGCCAAAGCAATGATGCCCTTGACTTTGATTTGTTACTTAACGTTCTGTGTATCGCTGCAATGGTCACGGACAGGCGTTATCTCTTACCATCAGGAGAGCGTCTCGTTGGTCTCATTCCTTTTTTTGTTAAAAAAAAAAACTACCAATGAACCAACAGGGCTGTCATATAGGAAGTGGAAAGTTAGTTAAATGAATTGATGAATATTTGTTTTGCAGCGAGGAAGCGTACCTGACTCAGAGTTCGCAGCTGTACCTGGAGACGTGCCTCGCGGCGCTCGGCGACGTGTACTGCATTTCGCAGTCGTACCGCGCCGAGCAGTCGCGTACGCGGCGCCACCTCGCGGAGTGAGTACGCAATCTCATACGAATACGTCATGCACACATCTACACCTACATATACAAACCCAAACAATGAGCTTGAGCTGCCGGTGAAGGAAAACATCGTGAGGAAACCATAGCGTGGTGGTAGCGTACTCCTTAGTACTCGGCTGCCTGGCTGCTACTGGGTGGTGGTTGAAAATTGAAAATCTGCCCCGAGCATCTATTTTATTATTTATTTATTTCAGGCTAGGTGTGCTTTACCATCTTCGACCACACCGTCACTTAACAATTGGTGAGCTGTAGTCAAACACCTAACCAGTCAAGCATTAAAAAGAATACTATTACTACTAGTATATTACTATACTACAAAGTACCAACACAACAGGAGATAAACACAAATTGGTTGTGTAATTGGTTTGGTTCCATTCCAGGCTAGGTGTGCTTTACCATCTTCGACCACCATAAAAACCATTAAAAAAAAATTAAAAAAAAATTTACCTGTTGCTATTCCAGATACAGCCACGTGGAGGCGGAATGTCCTTTCATATCGTTCGAGGAGCTCCTCGGAAGGCTCGAAGACCTTGTGGTGGATGTGACCGAGAGGGTTCTCGCCTCGCCCGAGGGTCAGCTCGTCTACGAGCTCAACCCCAACTTCAAGGTATCATCTAACCATAGACAAATGAATACAAGACAAATTTTGGTTCGCATTTTATTGAGAATAATAAAAAAACACTAAGTTAAGTAAAACATATACGGCTATGGTCAAACACCTACCCTGTTATGTATTTGGAGTTTTGGCGGGAACGCGGGAAGAGTCGTGTCGCTCCGTTGTATTTTTTTCCAAAACTAGGGTTTTGTCGAGTGTTTATACATAAAAATGTTGGTGTTTTATTCATAAAGTGCCGAATTACAAGCGCGAGTGTAGGAAAATGATATAACGTGGTGAAACATGAGTTTTCGTGTTGCTTCCATAACTCCATCAAAGCATATAGTAAAGTCGCCACTACTTTACTAAAGCATGACTGGACTTAACTGACACGGACTGGACTTGACTAAGACTACTTTGACGATAACTATAGCTGAGAGACAGCAGAAATAACACTTAAGACAAGGCAGTATGGCTTTACAGCTTTAGCATGCCCGAAGGGGCAAATTAATAAAAAAAAAACTTATGTAATTTTTTTTTGTACATTTTTTGCAATCTGTCCTTATTGACATTTAGCATTATTATTTAGCAATATTTAGCATAGTTTGTGTTATATTGTAAGGTTTAGGCATGCTTGGTATAAGCCCATTGGCGTATCCACGTCAATGTTGCTATTTTAGCAGGTCTTGCGGAGCTACTCTTTTGAGCCTCCTGAAAGTTTTTGCTTTCATCAGGTTTGATGCCAATTTATTGATATGCATTAGAATCCTTTTCTTGTAGGCTCTGATTTGCTGTATAATTTCGTCTTTAACTTGCTGTATCTTTAAGTCCCGATGAAAAAATAATCATTTTATTACATGCATAGCAGTATAAACAAGTTAATCTATGATTTATAGATATTATAGTAATATTTAATTTATTGAATGATCTGTTTAATAATAACTTACCGTGATGTTTGTGACCAATTAGTAAAGTAAATGAAATGTTTATAAAATTGATTACAGAAACCTCAGAAACCCTTCAAGCGGATGCGGTACACTGAAGCCATTGAATACTTGAAAGAAAACAACATCACCAAGGAGGATGGATCTTTCTATGAATTTGGAGAGGTAAGAAAAATTATAAATAAAAAAAAACTTAATGAAAAAATACAAAGTCAAATTCAAATAAAATACGAAATAATATATTTTTTTTTTGTATGGGAAAATTAAATAACGATTTTAATATTTATTCTTCGCGTTAATGATTCGAAACCGGACATAAATGGACCCCTTAAAATATTGTTGGCCCTTTCAGTCGCACACTGTATAAATAATTATTATGAGCCTGAACCCTGGGAGCGATATGAAAAGAATTTAAAAAAAAAATTCTAATTTTTACCAAATTATCCAAATACAAAATAATTGATAATCTATATTCGCGTATTATGTTTTTTAACAATAAAAAAATTATTTACTTCGATTTTTTTCCTGAAAACATACATTAAATTTAAATTAATTGGTGTGCACAATAAAGAGTTATATCTATCTATCTATCTATATCTATTAAACCAACATATACAGCTGTGTCTAGTTTCACAGATAAATAAATAATTTATTCGTTCAATAAAAAAGTTAAATATCCAAGACATTCCAGTTGGTAGACTCAAAGGTTCCAAATACTTACATACACTCACATCAAACCTACATACATACGCACACACACAAACACTCTCTCACGTATGTGACAGAGTGTTTGTGTGTATACGCCGCAATTAATGTGCGTGTGTATGTATACACACGCACATTAATTATATCCCTTTTTCTTTTCTTCGAGATTAAGCTTCTATTGTAGTTTTTTGGCGGGAACGCGGGAAGAGTCGTGTCGCTCCGTTGTATTTTTTTCTAAAACTAGTGTTTTGTCAAGTGTTTATGCATAAAAATGGTGGTGTTTTATTCATAAAGTGCCGAATTACAAGCGCGAGTGTGGGAAAATGATATAATGTGGTGAAACATGAGTTTTCGTGTTGCTTCCAAAACTCCATCGAAGCTTTATAGTAAAGTTGCCACTACTTTACTAAAGCATGACTGGAATTAACTGACACGAACTGGACTTGACAAAGACGACTTTGACTAAAACTAGCTACGATGGCACTTATTTAACTTGAAAATATATAATTACTTGACACTGGCAAATGCTAAAACGCGACGCCAAAACCAAAGAAAAAAAAAAGGTTCTATTGTTTATGACATGCATAATTATATTGATTTTCATGCCCGGCTGAGGGTATTCATGTGCTATGACAAAGGTTTATTCCTCACATTGGTAACAATGCTGCTCTATGAATGTTGTCTTTCGAATAACACTTTTGTGTAGCTATTGATAGACGATGTATGTAATTGCCAAATTAATTTAATTTAATTTCAAAATTTTTGGTCAGGATATCCCGGAGATGCCGGAGCGTAAGATGACGGACGCGATCGGCGTGCCGATCCTGCTGACCAACTTCCCCGCGGAGATCAAGTCGTTCTATATGCAGCGGTCGGCGGGCGACCGCAGGCTCACGGACTCCGTCGACCTGCTGATGCCGGGTGTCGGCGAGATCGTCGGCGGATCTATGAGGACCTGGGACTATGACGAGCTTTTGGAAGGTATGTTATTACAAGACAAAACAAAAAAAACTGTACAGAGTTATATGCTTGGGCCGTACTAAGCCGAAAAAGGCCATTTTACAGGATTTTATTTAGTAAGCTTGGTGTAGGGTTAGGGGGTTGTACAAGGTTAAAGGCTTAGAGTGTACTAAGCCGAAAAGTAATAATTGTACAGGCTTAGAGGCTTAGTGTGTACTAAGCCGAAAAGGAATTATGTACAGGGTTAAAGGCTTAGAGTGTACTAAGCCGAAAAGATACCCTTGTACAGGGTTAAATGCTTAGAGTGTACTGACCCGAAAAGGAACCCTTGTACAGAGTTAAAAGCTTAGTATGTACTAAGCTGAAAAGGAATAATCGTACAGGGTTTGAGGCTTAGTGTGCACTAAGCCGAAAAGGAATAATTTTACAGGTTTAGATAGGATAGGATTAGATTAGGCTTAGAGTGTTTTAAGCCGAAAAGGAACCATTGTAGAGGCTTAAAGTGTACTAAGCCGAAAATAAAAAATAAAAAAAACATTTTCATAATATCATAAATAACATTGACGGACAAGGGTATCTTTTCGGCCTATCATAATAATATCATTTAATATGTTTTTTTTTATATGTAGCCCCAAACTAAGTAAGCTTTGCTTATTATGTACTTTTTATAATATATTTTGAATAGAAAATTCTGTACTCATCTTTGACATACCCTAATGGAGATATATGTAGGTCCTAATAAAATGTCATGTTATATAAATATCTGCAAGCATCTGTACATATATTGAAATAAAGTTTTGATTATATTATTCCGTTAGAAATATCACTTATTGTTTGTATAATTGAAATCCGTGTCGCAGGTTATGCGCGCGAGGGCATCGACCCGGCCCCTTACTACTGGTACACGGACCAGCGCAAGTTTGGCGCGGTGCCGCACGGCGGTTACGGGCTCGGACTCGAACGCTTCCTGTGCTGGATACTCGACCGGCACCACATCCGCGACGTCTGCCTCTACCCGCGCTTCCTCGAACGCTGCACGCCTTAGATGCAGTCTTACTCGTGGTAGGGCATTCTATACTATCTCGCTTATGTATCTCAATGACCAACGCGCTATAATGTATCATCGTAGGCCTTTATTTATAAGTATTACTTAGCTTACTTAGTACTCGGGTGGCTATCTATCATTCTCAAGTAGAAAATTAGTCGTAAAGTACTGAAATGTTAAACACCAACATCCGTACATGGTGGATGTTCCCCATGTACGCACAAAGCGTTTTGATTCCACATTTTTCATTCGCACAGCGGGGATGTGGAACTCTCTGCCGGAGTCTGTGTTCCCTGTTAGGTACAATATTGGCGTCTTCAAATCTAGAGTAAATAGGTTTCTTCTAGGTAAGCGTGCTCCATCTTAGACCACACTACTGTTTAACATCAGGCAGAGTGTGGCCAAACGCGAACCTATTTTGAATAAAAAAAAACCAAGCTCTCTTACCATCTTCGATCACACCGTCACATAACATTAGGTGAGTTGAGGTCAAACACCTAGCCTGTCAGTACAAAAAGGATCTATATGTATCACATTTCACGTCGGTAAAAACTTTAAGTAACATTTATAAGTAAGGCCAATTGTCATAGCGAGTTTAAGCGTTCAATCGTTTCCATTGTTATTGCTTTGATAAATTTTGAACACCATTTTACACCGTATTGTGCCCCATTAGCAATGTACTAAAGTATACTTGAAGTTATATACCAAGATCGGATGATATAGGAAATATATATATTATTATATACAGTGGTATCCGGTTATAACGACTGCCACTGGACCGGTGATATTATGTCGTACTAACCGGAAGTCATACTGAACGAACTGACAAATTTAGTTTGTTTTTTGTCAAAATACATACATATGTAATGTTTATGTAATCATTAGAGAGAAAAAACATTGAAATCAAAATATTTAAAACTTGAGCTGCTGGTGACGGAAAACATCGTGAGGAAATCATAGCGTGGTGGTACTTTTTAGTAGATCAACCCGCGATTTGATAATCTTTAGCCAAGCACCTAAAGGTGTGTTCCGGCAGCCTCATTGGAGAGCCAGTTCTATTCCAGGCTAGGTGTGCTTTACCATTTTTGACCACACCGTCACTTAACATTAGGAGAGCTGTGGTCAAACACCTAGAATGTCAAAAAAAACGAGTTGCTAGCCTTAATGTAATTGTTGAGTCAGTAGGCCTATGTTATTATTAATATTGTTATATATATATCCTAATAAAGAACGCAGGAACGCGCTGGATGCGAGCCGCTTCCAACACGTCTGTGTGGAAGTCAGTGGGGGAGGCCTATGTCCAGCAGTGGACGTCCTACGGTTGAAATGATGATGATGATGTCCTCTGGTATCCCACTGCTGGGCAAAGTCCTCTCAAACATTAAAAAAAATCATAATTATGTATTTCTCATGCTTTGACGATGTGTATAACTTTTCATTTGTAAATTTTAAGCCTAAAATCGATTCTATATTGTGATCTAATTTACTGTAAATTATTTTCGACTCTATTGCTGTAATATTTATCTGCCGTTCATTGTTATTGTTTAAAACTTCCTCAAAAGCGAGGAAACTCGGCCCATTTTTTTTTTTTACTTTTTCTATTAAGAATAAATTAGTTTTATTTATATCATTATAACTTATTTAATTGTTTATGGTAATACAGTTATAAATGTTTTGGTTTCGATTGAAAATTTTAACATATTGTTTCAACATTCATTTGAATACAATTGGCGGAACATTTATGCTAAGTGTTTCCAGTTCAGAGAATAAATAATTCAAATAGGTCCAGTTGAATTTAATTTCAAAGAAAATAATACCTTTACACAAATACCTTTGTTAGCCTAACTTGTATATTTACTTGGTGGTAGTTGTCTTGAGCAGAAGGTCTACGTAGGTAACTGCCGCCAAGCAGTAGTGTGTAAACATTACTGTGTTTCGGTTTGAAGGGTACTGCAGCTAGTGAAATTACAGGGCTGTTGAGACTAACCGATCGAAAGTCTCAAAGTAATGAGCGCCAAATCAACGATGCCCTGGACTTTACTCAGAGTTCTGTGTATTGCTGCAATGGTTATAGACAGGCGTTATCTCTTACCATCTGGGAAGCGTCTCGTCTTATTATTACATTTCAAAAATCTTACACGCTTTATATTAATTTGCTATTTTTTAATTCGTTTTGATACTACTAGATCATGTTTCCTTAAGGCATAAGTCTATCTTAATCTAAATCTAATCTGCTTTAGGTATTTAAATAAAACAATCTATTTACAAAGTACATGTCCCGACAAAACTAAGTCACTTCTTGTTTTGTAGAAGTACTTTTTGTCGAGATTTTTTTCTTGAGTATTTTAATTTCTTACACGCTAGTTTAAAAATACTTAATAAATGACAGAACTTTGGCGAACATTTCGTGATTAAAATTTCACACGCATTATCATAGTCAGGTTTTATTACTTTACCACTTTTTTGGTTATGTGTAGAACTATGGCTTGGTTAATCCCGTTTAAGGGATGAAATGTAAGAAAACCTATATGTTATCTGCGTAATATAGGTGTACTAAGTCGAAAGTGGCACAATAACTTTTACGAAGTGTACCTACAGAAGTCATAAAAAATACCAGTCATAATTAAGTGTATCGTTACAGGTCGCGTCATTTAAAAAGAACGCCGGCGGTCAAACATGTTTTTAATTTTATTATATGATAATCTATCTAATATATTTTTCAATGTACTTACCAATAACAAATATACGAAGCCGCTAGCGAAATGCTGGTTCAAAAATAAAACAATAGGCGTTGTACTTTGGTTCGCGAGTGTACCAGCGTTCTTTTTAAATGACACGGGATTGCTCAATCTAGTTGGCGCCTAATCCATCATAACTTGTTTCCAGACTCAAGAGCTATTTTTCCAGGGGGAACGTAATTCAACGTATAATGTGGCAAAACTTTAAATCGGAACGTTTTGAGATTGGTATTGGTAATTGACTAGAGATTCAAGGCAGCCATTCTGCGTCGGCGTCGAGAGAGCGCGCGGAGCCGGCGGGCGCTTCCGTGAGGTCCTCTTTACTGCTCGCCACCTTGTTATAAACCTTCTTGCCGGCCTCCACTACGTACTCCACGCCGTCCGCTGAAATAGGTTAAAGTAATGAGACTAACTCTCTCTCTCGTGTTGGTAAGAGATAACGCTCGTCTATGACCGTTGCAGTGGTTACCAAAATTTGAGTATCATTATATTATACATATAGTATACAACAGGGAGTTATACCATAACCGACTCCATACCCGTAAACCCAAACAAAGCTAAGTTGGTTAAAATATTAAATTAAGTACGTACTTACTACAAAAAAAAGTCAATCTATGAACAGATTTTCATGAAATGTCTATAGGACATATCTGAAGGTATATCCTTTCAAATAAAAATGAAATCTTCAAATAGACCTAACTAACGAACATAAAAAAAATATCTACTATATAGTTGAGGACCTTATTTTTTGAAGTCCTTTAACAAAGTCGGTCATCGCTAATTTGGCGCTCATTACTTTTTTAAATTCAAAATAGGTTCGCATTTGACCACGTCGTGTCTGATGTTAAGCAACGATGAGGCTTAGGATGGAATACGCTCTTCTAGAAGGAACCTGTTTGCTCTTGATTTGAAGACACCCATATTATACTTTTCGGGAAACAGACAATGTATGTTGTAGCGATGATAGCTGAGTGGTTAGTGCGGTCGGTTCGCATGCCGAAGAGCGTGGGTTCAAATCCCAACAATGAGCTTGAGCTACAAGGAAAACATCGTGAGGTAACCATAGCATGGTGATAGGATACTTTCTAGTACTCTGCTGGCTAGCTACCAAGCCAAAAAATTTACCGCCTAACGCTTACAAAAGGTTTCCGGCAGCCTGCATTGAGAGCCAATTCTATTCCAGGTGTGTTTTACCATCTTCGACCACACCGTCACTTAACATCAGGTGAGCTGTGATCTAAACACCTAGCCATAAAAAATGTGCAGTCAAACAATAATATATGGACTCTTAAATTAAACCAGTCAAGTGCGAGTCGGACTCGCACACGGAGGGTTCCGTACCATTATCTATAATAAACGGCGAAAACCTCTTTTATTGTATGGGAGCCCCCTTAATTATTTATTTTATTTTAACTAATTATATTTAAAGAGAACATGAAACTAAATATTCTGTGAATAGTTAAAGCGTCTACCTGTCACCGTTATTAGTATCGAGCAAGAAACGGTAAAAAAATCAAGTTTGTTTGACCCTTAAATATTTAGTTTTTAGTATTTGTTGTTATAGCGGCAATAGAAATACATCATCTGTGAAAATTTCAACTGTCTAGCTATCACCGTTCTTGAGATATAGCCTGGTGACAGACGGACGGACGGACAGCGAAGTCTCAGTAATAGGGTCCCGTTTTTACCCTTTGTGTACGGAACCCTAAAAAGCTATCTGGTTTGAATATTTGGTCCACGTCTGCTATAGAACATACCGATAGCACCGCCAGTCTTCCGCACCGCCTCGCCGATGTTGTGCGAGGAGAAAGTCTCTGGGTCGATGTTGATGTTAACTCCGTCAGCATGCTCATGCACGGGACACTCGCGCTGCGATATGATGGACAGGTCGTACGGGTCCACGCCGTATGATGACAGCTTGTTGCGCATCTGCACGACAATTTAATACACGTCACACGCTAAACAGAATAGTAGAGAAGATAGACATCTTCAGATGTAACCTGCCAAAATGCACAGAGGTGACACATGGTTTGTGAAAGGAAATAAATAAATAGATATAGCAGGACCAACAAGCAACGCTTGTGCTATAATAAGTATGTATCATAAGTATGTATTTACAAAAAAAAAGTATTAAGTATTCTATCAGTTATCTGACTTCCATAGTACAAGCTTTGCTTAGTTTGGGGTCAGATGGCGCTGTGTGTAATGTCCTGCGACATTTATTTATTTATTTATTAATACAGAACACCCAGACACAGAACAAACATTTGTTTATATCACAAAATGATTGTCCTGGGTGGGATTGGAACCCACACCCATCGGCTCTTGGAGCAGACATACCTACTACCAATGAACCAACAGGGCTGTGACGGATTAATTGGTATCGCTTTGATTTAAATGCTCTCACCTTGTCCACGAACATCTTGTCCAAGTCCTTGTCCCGGGAAAGGATGGTCGCGGAGCGGCGGTGCGCGAACGCCAGCTTCTGGCACGTGAAGATGGCCGCGTATGTGGTGTAGTCGGTCGCCACGACCGTGTAGCTCGCGGTGCCAGCTACGCCTGCGAAGAACGTACCCACGCCTGATTACACGCTGACGCTGGGCATGTAATCTCATACTCAGAATATGATGTTAAGGAGCGGTCAACAGTCTTTGCGTATTTGAGGAGGTGAAACAGATACAAAATACAAAATACAAAAACAACAACATTCGACAACATGTAAAGAAATCCCACAATCCGCTCGTCTGTGTCCCACCGATAACTTTCAAAATACAACAGTGCTTACGTAAGTACTACGTAATCTAGTTTTTAAAGTTGTCATTTGTTTGAATATATAAAACATACTAGCTGCGCCCCGCGGTATTTTCTACTACATGTTTACGGGATAAAAAGTAGGTAGCCTATGTGTTTAACCAGGGTGTCAGCTACCACCATACCAAATTTCATCCAAATCCGTTTCGTAGTTTTTGCGTGAAAGAGTAACCAGCATCCATCCATCCATCCATCCATCCAAGTTTTCACATTTATAATATTAGTGGGATTATATGCCACGTGTTCGCATTATATACACGTGCGATATTCTCCGTTTCTTTGATCGATGTATGTGCTTTGGACTTCGCTTTACTCTGTCATCAGTAAAACAATGACAGAAAAAAAAAACGGTACAAGTTCAATGTAACATTAAAACAACAATGTGTATAAATTGTGTCATGGAACATGACGATCAGAATATAATTTGCCTGACTGCAATAAATTTTGATAAACATTTTTATTTTGTAAACTAAACAACACCGAGCAATCGTATATAACAACTCGGCTCTGAATAAAGTTCATCATCATCAGCCTATATTAGTCCACTGCTGGACATAGGTCTCTCCCAAGACACGCCACTCAGCCCGATCTTCGGCTTTTCGCTTCCATCCACCGCCAGCTGTCCTACGTATATCGTCATTCCATCGAGTCTCAGGGCGTCCTACGCTACGCTTGCCAATACGCGGTCTCCACTCTAGAACACGTCTACCCCAGCGGTTATCGGTTCTGCGACAGATATGTCCAGCCCATTGCCACTTCACTTGCTAATACGCTGAGCTATGTCAATGACTTTAGTTCTGCGGCAAATTACTTCGTTTCGGATCCGATCCCTCAGAGAAATGCCAAGCATAGCTCTTTCCATAGCTCGCTGAGCGACTTTGAACTTACGGACCATTCCCGCTGTGAGTGTCCACGTTTCGGCTCCGTAGGTCATGACAGGTAGGACGCACTGATTGAAGACTTTTGTCTTCAATATAGATAGAATAAAGTTAGATTCACATTATTATATCGAAGTGTTAGTTAAAGTTACTTACTTAGAGGAAACTTAACCGTCATCTTTGCTTGGACGGACCAGTCCGGGACAGAGAGTATTCCAGTGTACCTGCAAAAACCAAGACTAACTAAGCAACTCGATTCGAAATTATCAAGAAGTCGTCATTTTATTAGCACTTGAATTTTTAAATACTTATGTGATCTGATTCAAGTATAAGTTCTTGATGTAAGAATCTGAATCGTCTAAAACGGAATCACTTTCCGCGTCTCTTTTTACGGAAGGTTTGTATACAATACATCCTAATTCAACTTTCAAAATTCAATGTTTTGTTATCAAGTACTTATAATAAATCGCAGCTGTGCGAAGCTGGGGTGGGTCGCTAGTTTATTATGAAGAAAGATGCCGGTGGCGCTCCTCTTCAATCGCTAGCTCATTGGTAAGTATCGTGCTGTTCTCGCTCGACCTTTCAGTAGATGACTTGACTGTGCCTTAGACTTTTTGACTTGAATCTTCATGAAATATCGAAACACTTGAAACTGGCAAATGTACAAGGTGCGACGCCAACAACAAAGTAAAAAAAGATTGTTTGGGTCAGTGATTTTTAAATTCCTTTTTAACCGACTACAAAAAAAGAGGTTCTCAATTCGTCCAAATCTTTTTTTTATGTATGTTCACCCATTACTTTTGAAATTTTACGTTAATTTTGAAATTTATATTGATTTTATTTGTTTACTAATTTTTAATGTTGCTCCTATGAGCATTGTCTGAAATAAATATATAAAGTATTAATTCTTTTTTGTTTCAAAGGGTACTTTAAAACATCGATATTTTATATATATTTTCGTTAGCTCCGAGACCTTGCTGAAGTTTTTTTTTATTATAAATTTATACTTGAACATTTAGTCAATCATGTTGGTCTGTACACCATTATAGGTCTCTAATCTCATACGATTAGTAAGTTTAAAATATAGTTGTAGATACTAACTTGTACTCATGTTTGAGAGGCGTTAGGCCCAGTATGAAGTGCTGTGAGATCTGCTCGAGTTGGTACTTGCCCGGCTCCACGGTCTTCGTGAAGTTGTATGTGATACAGTGCGAGGCCGTCGACGTCTTCTGTACTACGTACCATATGCCTAGCAGCTGGAATGTTCCCCAAAAACATTTTATTAACTGACTCAAAAAAGGAAGAGGTTCTCAATGCGACTGTATGATTTTTTTTATATGTTAGTATGTTACGTGATCATTCCGCTATAAAATTCATCGAAATCGATCGAGCGGTTTTAAAAAAATCTAAAAATTGTATGCATTGCTGATATTTTCGTTTACTCCGAAACCTCGCTGTTTCATTGGAGCATTGCGTTTAGTTGGCTTAAGGGTCATGGAGTCGTTTTTTTTAATTGTAAATTTGTACATTATGTCTGCTTTGAGAGCTGAAGGGCGTGGGTTCGATTCCCACTCAGGACTAACATTTGTGTGACTAAGATCGATATTTGTTCTGTGCCTGGGTGTACTGTATGAAGTTGCAAAAAAAAAAATTAAGTATTCTGTCAGCTGGTTCCCATAGTAGGTACAAGCTTTGCTTAGTTAGGGGCTAGATAGCGCTGTGTTAAAAAATATCCTCCAATATTTATTATAATATATAAATAAACATTTTCCATGGTCGCGAACGTAAATAACAGATACCAATCGCACGGCTGTTTTTATTGTACTATAGGTACAAAGATATACTCAAAACAGACGTTGATCTGTCTTAATTATACAAGGAAAGTTGACTTTTGTGTCATTATTGAGGGAACAATGGCCTTTGTGTTGGCGCACTTTGTTCGGGTTTTGTTACACTTAAAACATGAGTAGCTAAATAGATTGAATATCGGATACTGAATGTGTCATTCATAATTATGCATTACTATGGAATGCTTTCTATACCTTCCGATGATCATCAATCGATAAAATTAATCCAAACGGAAATGAGGTATAGTCATGACAGTGTTACACGAGTAAAAGTGGGTAAAATACTTTTTTTTTTAATGGTGGACAGGCTTTGTGTTTGACCACAGCTCACCTGATGTTAAGTGACGGTGTGGTCGAAGATGTTAAAGCACACCTAGCCTGGAATGGAAAGTGAGGCCGGAACACACCGTTAGATGCCTGGCGGCAGATTTTCAACGTGAGGGTGGTAGCTAGCCAGCCGAGTACCTACTAGAAAGTACCCTACCACCATGCTATGGTTATTTTATCATTATCTTGTTATAATTATTCCTAAACTAAAATAAAATATACTTTGATTTACACGCAATTTCTACACTAGGTACTTGTATATAGGTAGCTGAGACCCTGAATTAATACATAGGCTATTTTTCATCCCGAAAAATTTTCATGTAGCGTGTAACACCGTGGGGCGCAGCTAGTAAAAAAATAAAATTATCAGCTCAATTAATTAATTATTTATCAGCCCTGTTGCCCTGTAAATCAAAATGTGTGTTCTGTGTCTGGGTGTTCTGTATTTATTCTAAGAATGTATTTACAAAAAAAAAAGTATTTAAGTAACCTATCAGTTATCTGATTTCCATAGCACAAGCTTTGCTTAGTTTAAGGTAAGATGGCGCTGTATGTCCTACGATATTTATTTATTTATTCAATGTGATTGGTACCAAGATAAAGTAGTTTTTGGTACCAAATTATTGTAACCTAAATAAACCTAAACCAACCTAAGGTAGAACCTAAATAAATAAAAAAAATGGATAAGTATCTAGTAAACATTGTGAGTTTTGCTGGAACGCGGGAAGAGCCGTGTCACTCCGTTGTATTTTTTTCCAAAACTAGTGTTTTGTCGAGTGTTTATGCATAAAAATGGTGGTGTTTTATTCATAAAGTGCCGAATTACAAGCGCGAGTGTGGGAAAATGATATAATGTGGTGAAACATGAGTTTTCGTGTTGCTTCCAAAACTCCATCGAAGCTTTATAGTAAAGTCGCCACTACTTTACTAAAGCATGAGTGGACTTAACTGACACGAACTGGACTTGACTAAGACGACTTTGACGATAACTATAGCTAAGATACAGCAGAAATAACACTTAAGACAAGGCAGTATGGCTTTATAGCTTTAGTCTGCCCGAAGGGGCAAATTTAAAAAAAAAAAAAAAATAGTAAACATTGTCTGTAGAGCGTACTATTTTAAATGTATAAAAAAAAGTGTGTTGTAGGTAAATATTTACAAAAACACTATGTAAGCATTGTACCAGTTATCTGGTTCTGATTAATTTGACGCTGTTTAACGTATTCTACGATATTTATAAACCTTCATGTTACAATATAATAGAGTCATCTATAACTTTGTTGATTTTATGTTAAAGGTACTTGTGTTTTGTATGCCTCACATAACTGCGTACTTATAATTTAATCATGCGAAGTCGATAAGTCATGTCTTATCAATGTCGGGACTCATAGGTCGAGTAATTTTGCTTTTGTTTGTGTTGTGTGCCGGTTACGGATAGGAACGTACGTTTTAAGACAAAGGAGTACCTATCTTATAGACTTATAATATACTATCCTATATTTAATCCCGGTAAAAAACTATCTTTGTACCAAAATTCAGCCGAATAAGTTAAGTATTTGCGTGATTGACTAATAACCATTCAAACATCTGAACATCCAAACATTCAACTACTTGGTGGTAGAACTCCTTAGCAGGAGGTCGTCTAGGTAGGTACCACCGCAGTACCAGTAATTCTGCCGCTAAGCAGTAGTGTGCAAACATTATTGTGTTCCGGTTCGAAGGGTACTGCAGCTAGCGAAATTACTGGGCTGTTAAGACTAACCATTGAAAGTCTCAAAGTAATGAGCGCCAAAGCAGTGATGTTTTGTTACTCAAAATTCTGTGTATCGCTGTACCATTAGGTCATGGATAGGCGTTATCTCTTACCAACATGAGAGCGTCTCGTTCGTCTCATTACTTCTTACATAAAAAAAATAAAAATACAAATTGTAAAATTTATTATATTAGTTGGGATTGTAAACTAGTTTTTTTAATGATGTAGATTATGCCACTAATATTATAAGTGTGAAAGTTTGGATGAATGGGTGGATGGATGGATGGATGTTTGTTACTCTTTCACGCAAAAATCAAATCTTTCCTCTGTAAAATTAGTGTAGATGTAGTTTTTATTTATATGTTCATCATGGAATTATCAATATTTCAATTTAGAAAACCTTGAGTAGAGGATCTGTAGAACAATTCATAACAAAACTACTTCATGAACCGGTTACCTATTCTATTGTACCGTATAATATACATATACTTATCTAAAAGTAAATCGTTAATGTGCCTACCTTGTTCATTTCGAATCCTGGCATAGGTTCGACGACCGGACACGCTCCCAGGTGGTACGTGTGACTCAGCACGCCACCGCACGCCCCCAACAACACCCCCAGAATTAATATTTTATTCATTTTGTGGAACACACGTACGTCCGCTGTGAAACTGAGAGGTACACTGACACTGAGGTGATTCCGTCCGCGGTCCGTCTGACTTGCGGAGAGGAAGCTGCGGGTTCATATAGATGGGCGATCTTATGAGCTGTTCGCTTCTAAGAATTGTTTATGGAATAATGGAACATTCAGTTGGTTTTAAGCAAGATATGGACGGAAAAGTTAGTTTGTTATTTTTGCGTACTTATTCAGTAATGTTTACACACTACTGCTTAATGGCTGCTTCGATTGCTTGTTCTAGATGGTAACTTAAGTTACATAGCAACCATATCCGAAGTTCTTAAATGATAATGACAATTAAATAATATGTGTAGGTAGGATTAATTATATTCTGAAAGACATATTACATAGCTATAAAAAACTATTCGTTTTCCTGTAGGTATGAAAAGCTGCTAGTTATCCCGTAGGTATGAAAAGCTGCTAGCTTTCCCGTAGGTATGAAAAACTGCTAGTTTTCCAGGAGGTATGAAAAGCTGCTAGTTTTCCCGTAGGTATGAAAAGCTGCTAGTTTTCACTTAGGTATGAAAAGCTGCTAGTTTTCCCGTAGGTATGAAAAGATGCTAGGTTTGCTGCTTTTCTTTTGCGGGTTCCTTTATTTCGGGTGGCAGTACCTACCTAATCTACTAGATGCTTTGCCATTTCCGATGCTGTCTTTAGTCATGGAAAATTAGCAGCATAGGGTGTCATTGTATTGTACCTACCTACAATAAAACTTGATGATGAATTCAATGACCTCCTTTTTGGCTTGGTACTTACACTAAGTTCATAACCCTGAATACTAAGCTTATTAAAGCCTGTAGTTTAAAACAAGTGCGAGTCGGACTCGTGCTCGAAGGGTCCCGTACCATCCATCTATGAAAACGGCAAAAAATCACGTTTGTTGTATGGGAGCCCCCTTAAATATTTATTTTATTCTGTTTTTTAGTTTTTGTTGTTATGGCAGCAACAAAAATACAACATCTGTGAAAATTTCAACTGTCTAACTATCACGGTTCATGAGGTACAGCCTGTTGACGGACAGACAGACAGACCGACGGACGGACAGCGGAGTCTTAGTAATTGGGACCCGTTTTACCCTTTGCGTACGGACCCCTACAAACATAAGACGCACTTAATGTTTAAAATAAATTAATGACATACAACTAGTTCAGTGGTTTACAGTTTTTAATAAAATTACTGTTATGAGTAATTTGTTATTCTATTGCTTTTATTAATTGAAGGTAAATATTATTACATTTTGCTACTTGAAACTTGAGGAAATAATAAAACAATTACACAGTAATAATTATTTATGTGTATAAAATCTTTTTGAGACCTTTACTAGATCCCTTTTGGAGTTCTACGTAGATACCGCAGTGTCAGATATTCTATCGCCAAGCAGTAGTGTGTAAACATTGATGTGTTCCAGTTTGAAGGGAAAACGAAATTACAGGGTTAATTAAAATTTGAGACTAACCATCGAATGTTTTAAAGTATTGAGCACAAAACTATGCAAAAAGTATACCCACGGACTTTGTTTTGTTACCCAGTTCTGAGTATCGCTCCAAGGCGTACTTCTTTAAGAGCTGTAGGGCGAGGGTTTGATTCCCGTCATGTGTCAGTGTGTTTGCTAGTTAGTTTGTGTGGGCACGTTTGGGCAGGGTCCGTGTGACCGGGGAGAGACAGATTAGTGTTAAGGTCTTTGTGTTCCTTTTTTTGTGACATGTTTTATTTATGTAATTTCAATTATTAATTTTCCTTGACATTGTATAAATTTAAATTTTGTGACTTATAAAAAATACTAGTACTATTATAAATATGTAAATATATATTACTACTGTGTGTAATGTCCTGCGACATTACACACAGTGCCATCTGATCCCAAACTAAGCAAAGCTTGTACTGGAAGTCAGGTAACTGATAGAATACATGAATAGTATTTTTTTGTAAATACACACAGTACACCCAGACACAGAACAAACATTTGTTTATATCACAAAATGATTGTTCTGGGTGGGAATCGAACCCACTCCCTTCAGCTCTTGGAGCAGGCATACTACCAATGAACCAACAGGGCTGTCAGGCTATCTGTATAAAGAGAAAAGATTTCATTTACCTAATTATATTTTTTTAATAAACCATAATAATATGGTTCGTGACGTAAATATGCCAGTAGTTAGTCACATCGTTATACCTACTTAGAACATAAGTAAGTAAAACTGTCGTATTTTGTTCTCTGAACTGGCATTATTATT
Source organism: Biston betularia (assembly GCA_905404145.2). Lineage (NCBI taxonomy): Eukaryota > Metazoa > Arthropoda > Insecta > Lepidoptera > Geometridae > Biston > Biston betularia. The sequence goes on from FR989883.1 coordinate 3,009,043, forward strand.
CCGAGATAAGCTACTTAGAACGTGAGTCATAGAAGCCATAGTTTGTATTGTAGGGCAACCACCAATCGAGTACGAGTATATCGGTCGACACGGCAAGATGTGATGATTCATTCGAATGCTAACTTTACTACTAATTTAATGTGTAAAGTTCATTTGAACATTGACAAAATTACTGTTTAGTAGTAAAGAGAAAAAATGAAAATAACGGATTCATGCGCGCCATTTGCAATATGTATAAAAAGCACCGAAAGAAAAGGACCGAGGCAGATGGCATGGAAAGAGAGAGGCCTGTACCCACCAGTGGGATAAAGAAGGCTGTGGATGATGGTGATGATGATAAAAAGCAATTTTTTTTTTAACCTTACAACGGGCAAAAATTAATTGTCACCATAAGGTAATGCGCCAATCAAACCCGAACCATAACTGAAAACATCAAAATCGGACTAGTAGTTTTGGAGAAAAATGGCAACATGGATTTGCACAAACAACGTTTTCTGCAGCGCCCCAGGTAATAAACTATATATGTGACAAATTTCGTCCAAATCCGTTCAGCCGTATTTGAGTGTTAGAGTAAGAAACATCTAAACATACAAACTTTCAGATTTTTATAATAAGTATCAGTACGTTGATTAACTATTTAGTAGGTAAGATAAATACCACTTATCTATGTAATTTATTTAAGTTTATTTTGAATTTTAGTCTTAAATTTATTCGGATTACTTAAAATTGTTTTAAGGTACATTATTAGATAGATAGAAACTTTTTGTTGTGCGCACCAAAAATAGAAAAAATTACAGAAAAGTTTCCTTTCTTTTTCATTCTGTAGATTTCAAGAAAGCGTGCTGCGTAATGTGCTGGCTCAAGCCTTGGAGATGAAAGAGCCAAGCCCTCTTTCGTTGATCGATTAAGTACAGCTTGTTCTGAACTGAGTTATTTTTTATAAAGTTAATTTATGAAGTAAGTACCTAGTAGATAAGTGTGAATTTCTGGTCTAATCTCATGCAGTGATATTGCTTCCTCAATTAACGAATACAGGAAATGTTTTAGGAAGCCTTAGTCAAACCTTCACAAGACATAAAACAATAATTACTACTTAGATACACGTAAATTATTTGTGCTTATAATGTAACGGTAAAGTAGTTTTGATGGTGGTTACAATAGGTATGATGAAAGATTTTGAAAGACTATCCAATTTGTTTGTATTGAATAGGCTCCGAAACTACTGGACCGATTTCAAAAATTACGGGAACGGGAACTACGCGGGTGAAACCGCGAGGCGTCCGCTAGTTTATTATAAATAACTTATTTCTGCAGATAATAAAGGTTTAGTAGGAAAAAAGTTTAAGATTCTAGATTTAAAATTCGCACCAAAACGCTTCTAGTGTCATGGCGCCGCTAGTGACGTCACGTATAAATAATTTTTTTTTTTTTTTTAATAATTTGCCCCTTCGGGCAGGCTAAAGCTATAGAGCCATACTGCCTTGTCTTAAGTGTTATTTCTGCTGTATCTTAGCTATAGTTATCGTCAAAGTCGTCTTTGTCAAGTCCAGTTCGTGTCAGTTAGTTCCAGTCATGCTTTAGTAAAGTAGTGGCAACTTTACTATAAAGCTTCGATGGAGTTTTGGAAGCAACACGAAAACTCATGTTTCACCACATTATATCATTTTCCCACACTCGCGCTTGTAATTCGGCACTTTATGAATAAAGCACCACCATTTTTATGCATAAACACTCGACAAAACACTAGTTTTGGAAAAAAATACAACGGAGCGACATGACTCTTCCCGCGTTCCCGCCAAAACTCGTATAAATAAACAAAACGTAAACACTAGACGTTTGTTAGACCGTTAGACGCTCATTGATGTTAGAGTTTTTTTTTCTTTGGTTTTGGCGTCGCGTTTTGAGCATTTGCCAGTGTCAAGTATTTATATATTTACAAGTTTCAAAAGGTAAATACATAAGTGTCCTCGTAGCTAAAGTTATAGTCAAAGTCCAGTCTTTTTCAAGAATAGTTCGTGTCAGTCAAGTCCAGACATACTTTAGTAAAGTAGTGACGACTTTACTATGAAGCTTCGATGGAGTTTTGGAAGCGACACGAAAAGTCATGTTTCACCACATTATATTTTTACCACACTCGCGCTTGCGATTCGGCACTTTATATATAAAACACCACCATTTTTATGCATAAACACTCGACAAAACACTAGTTTTGGAAAAACACGACTCTTCCTGCGTTCCCGCCAAAACTCTTATGGAATTGAGGAAGCAGTGAGCTTCGTAGATGGATTTGAAGATGAAGTGACTCGGGATTGGTCGACACAAATTATTTAAAGGTTCAACAGGATATGGTGTGGGGTTGACGATAAGGGTCGATGGGAACAATATTTATTGACTATCTAATGAGCTTATTTATTTACACTAACAGAGTTGTTTTGGAGAAATATACTTAACAAATTACTTATATTCTGTTCTTCTTTGTGTTCTACGACGGTCAAATACATAGATCATAAATATTTAGCAATAAATCCTCCGCCTTTTTAATAAGTATTTGCTGATTACGATGTAAAATAGTCCTTTCCATTGTACATATTTATTATGTACAATGTATGTATCTATCTATATATCTATGTACAAAGTATGTATCTAAAATATCTTTCCAACTCTAGTACTGTTAAATATGGCGTGTCCCAAGGGAGTATATTGGGTCATTTCTTATTGCAAACAATTTACTGAATGTTATAATTTACATCGGGTGGTCCTAACATAACTAACTAACAAAGCCCTTTGAAGTTTGAGATGGCCTGGTTACCCCAGCCCGGGCAGCGTAGGTCGCTTTATCAAAATGTACCCACAGAGACGTGTTGTGTTGGTATCGTGACGCAGATGAGCTAACAACAGCTTCCGGCGTTTATTGTGTTGTGTGAGCATAGCTCTGATGGAGAGTACTTATGAGATAGTACAAGCGTTTTAGATCATCATCATTGCATCGCTAGTAGTACTTTTTGTGGTTACTAATTATGCCAAATTGTCATCCGTACATGGTGGATATTTTTACTTATGTACTTAAATGTAATGAGACGAACGATGCGCTCTCCTGATGGTAAGAGATAACGCATGCCCATGACCATTGCAACAATACACAGAACTTTGAGTAGCAAAACAAAGTGCTCCAACTCGATTGGTTTACGTAACGCTATTTAAGTGTGTTTAACTATCCTCCATCTGATTCCTTCACCAGATTAGGTCATGGTACCAAATTATTGTATTTCAATGCAACCATAAAATGCATCATAATAAGCGCGAAAACAGCGATGCTTTGTTATTCAATTTTCTGTGTATCGCTGCAATGGTCATGTGTATGCGTTATCTCTTACCACCAGGAGAGCATCTCGTTCTTCCCATTACTTTTACATAAAAAAAATATTATACTAAATTGCATGAAACATTGTAAATTGGTGTCGATAAAAATGTTTCTCAGTTTCAACAAGTTTTGGTACCTAATGGGGAGTATTAGGTGCTAAGACCAGAGAACGAAATTTAATAAATAATAATAATGAATATCATAGGACATTACACACAGCGCCATCTAACCCCAAACTAATTATAGCTTGTGCTATGGAAGACAGATAACTGATAGAATACTTAATTATTTTTTATAAATACATACTTATATTACATACAGGACACCCAAACATAAAACATTTGTTTATATCACAAAATGCTTGTCGTGGGTGGGAATCGAACCCAAGCCCTTCAGCTGTTGGAGCAGACATACTACCAATGAACCAACAGGGCAGTCATTTATTTTTGCATCACTAAACAGCCCCAACTTGTTTGGGTTTCAAGTGATATGGTTTTCACTGAAGCCGTCAGAACCCATTCAGGAAAGGGATAACATTTTTGAAATCTTAAAGCTCGTAAACATTTAAATTAAGTTCCAGCTACTTCTCACAAGATGCCACCATGAATCCTATAAGAATGTTCACAAGATTTAGTAGCTAACACTATACCAACAATAAATACCATGGTATAAGTTTATAAGTTATTTTTGCACCATAGCAAACACTAATAAAGTAAGATTGAAGTTCAACCACCAATAGTTCACCATGAGGTGAGGTTTCCGTCAATAGCTAGCGAAACCAGTTGAGAAATGGTAAGTAGGTACTGTTTTTGTTTTTTTCCAGTATAGAGATAAAGTTGATGACAAGATGTTTAAGAACTTGAAGAGAAGATAAAAAAGCTTTTCATTTTCTTAAGCTAAATTAAAATACGTTTTTTTTACAGCCTATATATTAAAAATAACATTAGCGAACTTATGAAGCAATATTTGTTTTACATTAATCAAATTAAGCATCTGTCTCCGGTATTTCGACTGTAGTAACGGAGTTTGCTTCAGATTTGACCACAGCTACCTTATCCCCTAGTTTTATATAGACTGTCTTTGAAGATCCCCTGAAAAAGAAATCATTACATTAGGATTGATTGGCTTTTATTTATTCTGTCTGCTTATCTTTACATCGTTACTAATTTTTTCAATAATATTATTACAAATACCATTATCTAAGACGTTCTAAGCAGGTAAATTTTTTGGTGCAGGCTAGGTAGTTGACCAAAGCTCACCTGATGTTACGTGACTGTGTGGTCAAAGATGGTAAAGCACACTTAGCCTGGAATGAAACTGGCTTTCAAGTGAGGACTACTGGAACACACTGTTAGATACTTGGCGGCAGATTTTTAGCTTGAAGGGTAGCTAGCCAGCCGAGTTGGTATAAGAAAGTACCCTACCAACCATCAAGCTATAGACAGCTCATGCTCATTGTTGCGGTTTGAACCCACGGCGTGTGAACCAACCGCGCTAACCACTGAGCTATAATCGCTAACAAAACATGAAGTGTCCTCAAATATAAATAACCCCTCACTTGTTATAAAACACGATGACAGTCGTTCCTCTGGGTGTGGTGAACGCCACGTGCTCGAGTCCTGACGTGAAGATGGAGTGGTGCTCCAGCACGCGGATCCGTCTCGAGCCGCGCGGGATGAACTTCGAGAAGTGACCCAGGGCGTAGAACATCGGTTCCTAAGCAGAAAACAATAATTAGTTTAGCGCCTGCCCCATAAAATGCGGCTAGACCTGTTGAATCCACTGCGACCTGACGTGGAGGGCACGGTAATACACAAAGAAGCCTATTCTATAACAAACGTTTGACAGTAGTGGCAAAATCCATGGGCGATACACATGGTCACGCCACGCCGCGCCGCGCCGCCCTAATGTAGCAGACAGACTGCTGGGCTGTGTTGCTTGCCTACAGGGTTAGTGTCCACTAGGCTGGCTTCCAAAACTCTGTTGTTCTTTTATATTGTAAAATATGCAAAGCATGATGAAAAGTAATATTAAATGTATCACCTGGTGATAGAAATCGATGGTTTGCTCTTATGCTTCTAGTGATAAATACTATCGTCACTTGGTGGTAGATCTCCTTAACAGGAGGTCGTCTAGGTAGGTACTACTGCAGTACCAGATACTGCAGTAAACATTACCTACTGTGTTCCGATTTGAAGGGTACTGTAGCTAACGAAATTACAGGGTTGTTGAGAGTAACCATCGAAAGTCTTAAAGTAATGAACACCAAAGCAGCGATGCACTTGACTTTATTTTGTTACTCAAAATTCTGTGTATCGCTGCTATGGTCATAGACAGGCGTTATCTCTTACCATCAGGAGAACGTATCGTACGTTAATTACTTTCACATAAAAAATCTTCTTGCACTACGTGTACTGTTCAGCCACCTTGAGGAAGAGGTCTCGCTCCGGCACCACTATGATAGGCGAGTCGACGTAGTTGTGGGCCCAGTTGGGTCCTCCAGTCAAGTTCAGGCACAGGTTCCAGTCCAGCCAGCCCACGGCGTTATGGTTAAGATCCTGGAATACAGACACAAGACAGACTGAAAACAACAACAAGATAAAGAAACATACGCGATTTTTGATTAATTTTTTTTTTTAAACGAACACGACCGCGAACTCGCTTGATGGTAAACGACGATGATCGAAGATGATGCCAGAATTAGAATATACTTATTCATTCTGACCTTGTAAAGATTCAGATTATATCTCTCAGGAAACAAGTAAGCCGGCAGCTTGTTCCATTCCTTGGCCGTACGAATATAACAATAGAACAAAGAATAGTAGAATAAAGAAATTATAAATATACACATAACTACTGAACAAATGCGCGAAAAGAAAATTTATCTAAGTACATACATAAATAAATCTAAAAAGACAAGGTTAAAATAGTAGGAGCTGGCGTGAACATAAATAATACTGGAAAGAGTAAGAAAGAAAAACCGGCCAAGTGCGAGTCGGACTCGCACACGTAGGGTTCCGTACCATTATCAATAATAAAACTAAATATTCTGTGAATAATTAAAGCGTCTACCTGTCGCCGTTATTAGTATCGAGCAAGAAACGGTAAAAAAATCAACTTTGTTGTATGGGAGCCTCCCTTAAATATTTATGTTATTTTATTTTTAGTATTTGTTGTTATAGCGGCAATAGAAATACATCATCTGTGAAAATTTCAACTGTCTAGTTATCACCGTTCTTGAGATACAGCCTGGTGACAGTCGGACGTACGGGCGAACAGCGAAGTCTCAGTAATAGGGTCCCGTTTTTATCCTTTGGGTACGGAACCCTAAAAAAAGAAGTAATATAATAGGAGTATGATCAAAAATAATTAAACGATGGCCGTAATGCAAGTAGTACTCACAGTCATAATATCACTGATGTAGTCGTACGCCCTGTCCCATGATCCTAGGTGCACTTTCTTACGCTGCCACGGGAAGCTTCCTGAAAAATGTATTTATTTGTCGCCAAAGCAGCGATGCTCTGGACTTCGTTTTGTTACTCAAAGTTCTGTGTATCGCTGCAATGGTCATGGACAGGCGTTATCTCTTACCATCAGGAGAGCGTCTCGTTTGTCTCATTACTTTTTACATAAAAAAAAAAAATTACCTACATTGTGTATGTTGATACATTATTGGAAAAAAACATTGCATTATATGAAGAAGAATACATGACGAAGGCAAACGTAATAATTAGAGCGAAAACTGTCGCACATGAACGAAGCGAGCTTGCCAAGAAGAAATCTATTCATTCGCGATTTGAAGGCACCCAGGTTGTTCCTATCAGGCAGCAAATTCCATTCTTTAGCGGTTCGTACAATGAAGGGGAAATCGAACCGTTTAGTTCAAGTTTTTAGAATATTATCGGCCATGAAGCGGTGTTACTTCACACACACACACACACAACGCCATCTGACCCCTAACTAAGCTTGTAGGTACTTTGAAGATCAGATAACTGATAGAATACTTATTTTTTTTTTGTAAATACATACTTATAATAAATACACAGAACAAACATTTTTTTATACTACTAAATGTTTATCCTGAATGGGAATCGAACCCACGCTCTTCAGCTCTTGGAGCAGACATACTAAATGTTCAAGGTATATATCTAATTTATTTCCGCTTAACAGTCGTTCCAGCTCCAGCAGTAATGAGACCTTGAGGCTGGTAGCTAGCTAATCAAGTACTCGAAAGTAGCCTAAACTAAAATAACATAGTGTACCTTCGCAGGCCTCGGTGGCAAGTAGGAACTTGCCCGGGATGCGCTCCATGACCTGCGTGAGCACGGCGGCGGGTGTGATGAAGTCCATGTAGAAGTGCACCCCCACGCCGTCGATGTACTCCAACGCTTTCGGTTCGTCGGCTAGCATCTGCACCGGCCCGGCACGATTTTAGAACAAACAATGGACATAAACCTGATGTTTTATTGAAGACTTCTTTTATGAATAAAAATCAATTGCCACATTTATAACGAGAACGGCTCGACAGATTTGGCAGAATTTTTCCTTGTTTTAGTAAACGTCAGGACAAGGTTTGTATGAAAGAATTTTTGTTTAAAATTATTTAACACTAGCTACGCCCCGCAGTATTATCCGCTACATGTTTTCGGGTTAAAAAGTAGCCCATATGTTAGTCCAGGGTATCAGCTACCTCCATACCACATTTCATCCAAATCCGTTCTGTAGATTTTGTGTGAAAGAGTAACAAACATCAATCCATCCAAACTTTAACATTTATAATATTAGTGGGATAAAAAATACAGACTCGCTAAATCTATAACCATTATAATAGAACGAAGGTCTGAGTAAAAAATGATAAGTATTTTAAATTCATAGATTTTTTTACCCGTGTTATCCAGTAAGGCAGCATGGCTCTCTGGTCATCTCCAGCAATGATCTTAACGTTGCTGTACGTTGAATTACGAATTTTTGGACCCAAATGGTTTGCTATCCATTTTCCCTGAAACACATCTTTCTTTTTAATAAATAGTAAATACAAAACAAATTTACTATCCGCGTCTGTCTATTTCTCCGTTTTCGTCTTTCCGATTTTCTTTATGTATATTCTGGACTGAGTAACGACAAGCAAGTCGCACGACTGATAAAATGTTGGCTTATAAAGTTAGCCTCCAGTCGGCAAACCCGTTTTGTAGCGATGATAACTCAGTGGTTAGCACGCCAAAGCGCATGGAATCAAACCCCAACAATGAGCTGCCATTAAAGGAAAACATCGCGAGGAAACCATAACGTAGTAATAGAATATTAGCTAGTACTCGGCTGGCAATTTTGCTACCACATTCAAGTTGAAAATCTGTCACCAAGCACCTAACAGTGGGTTCCGACAGCCTCACTTGAGAACTATTCCAGGATAGATTAACCATCTTCGACCACACTATGTGGTGAAACACTGCCAATTATAAAAAAGCCAAGTGGACAATAAATTAGTTCGAATTTATTTATTTAGGAGAGTGGGGCAACCATCAAATTTCTGAATGGGTGCATGTTCGTACCAAAGTGTCGGCTGTCCATCCGAGGCTGTTGAAATAGTTAGCGGGCACGACGCCGTTGGTGGGCTCGTTGGTCGTGGTGATGCCCCAAATCGGGACTCCTTCGGCTGCATATTTCTCGATAAACCTGCAACACTACTGCGCTCACACAACTACATCGGCCTAGGGCAAAGGGCGGGAACGCACGGCTCGCGAGCCGCATGCGGCTCTATCCATGTAAAGTTGCGGCTCTCCAGTTCCGTCCACAAAAATTGAAATAGTATTTAAAGTTTTTTATACTAAATAAAAAAAAACAAGTATAGGTATATCAACAAATAGTATAATTCAGTTATGTAAAATTAGTTCTCGGTTACGTATTTTGTGACGGGTGGGTATTTTCAATAAATATCACACGTATAAATAAACATACAATAAAAAAGTGATGATGATACATTAAGATAAATCTCGTGGATCTAATTCAACTTACTTATAGTAATATTCAGCATAAGTATCGTAGTATTCTGGTTTGAGTCGACTGGAGCCGGAGAAGTCGTCGTTGGTCTTCATCCAAGGCGGCGGTGACCACACCGTAGCCACCACTTGTAGCGGAGCTCCACCGTGTGCATTCGCCGCTGCTTGCCCCGCCTTGATCAGCGGCAACTGCACAATTAAAACATACCATTTTTAACCGACTCAAAAAAAGAGGAGGCTCTCCATTCGACTGTATGTTTTATTTGTGTATGTATGTTACGCGATCATTCTGCCAATTATGAGTCGATGTTGATAATTCTTTTTTGCTTTGTATATCATACTTCAGAGCTGGTCCCATATAAATTTTATCGAAATCGATCCAGTGATTTTTAAAAAATCAACAATAGTCTAAAAGTTGTATACATCGACAATATTTTCGTTTTCTCCGTAACCTCTCGTAGTAGTGCGTTTAGTTGGCCTAAGGGTCATGGAGTCGGTTTTTTTTCAATTGTAATTTTTTTAAATTATTGCATACAAAATTACAAAAATTAAGTTGAAAATTATTTAAATTCTGCAAAATAACTGTGCTTTTGAGACTAACTGTGCCATCGAATGTCTCAAAGTAATGAGCGCCAAAGCAGCGATGCCCTGCACTTCGTTATGCTACTTAAAGTTCTGTGTATCGCTGCAATGGCCATTATCAGTATGTATTTAAAAAATAATGTTTATAAGTGTTTTATCAACTATCTTGTTCCCATAGTAGAAGCATGCGTTTGGGGTGAGAGGACGTTTGTTTGTGCAAATACATGTTGCCATTTTTCTCCTAAACTTCTAGTCCGATTTTGACGCAGTTTTCAGTTATGGGTTCGGGTTTCATTGGTGCATTATCTTAGATAGGTGACAATTACTTTTTAACTGTTGTGGGTTTTTTCGAAATTCTTAATTCTGCTTTTTATAAATAATTTAGTTTATAAACATAATTTATCGGTGTGCTATGTACATATTTATTTTATGGTCTTGTTTCCGTAGTAGAAGCTTTACTTGGGCTACATAGCGCAGTGTGAAAGTCCTTCAGTATTTTTTGTGTTTAACCACAGTGACAGAATAAACAAAAGAAGCCTCAGCCGCTGAAATACGCGCTAGAATACCTTGTAGTGGTAGTCCTCGTATGAGAGGGAATAGTTAGAGAGCTGCGCGTCGTGCCGCGGCAGCTCGTTGTAGGCGTAAGCGCGGAGAGAGAAGTCGCTGCCGCCCACCGGCACGCGCGCCATGCTGTACTCCAAGCCGCCGCCGCTGAAGTAGGCGCTACCACACAAACCACGGCTTACTCATGTCATCTAATCACTTTACATAATTAAAAGCTAGACAATTCATGTGAACCTGCCATCTCATGTTGTATGTATTTACAAAAAAAAAGTATTTAAGTAATCTATCAGTTATCTGACTTCCATAGTACAAGCTCAGCTTAGTTTGGGGTCAGATGGCGCTGTGTGTAATGTCCTGCGATTTTTTTTTTTTTTTTTATTATTATTATCTCGCTATCCATGATGGAGCACGCGTGCTTCATCTACAGCCTTCTTTACCCCACTGCTGGGTATAGGCCTCTGTCTTTTCATGCCCTCTGCCTCGGTCCTGTGCAAATCTGGTCCAGGTTCGACCCGCGACGGTGACAATATTGTCGACCCATCTTGCGACAGGACGACCAACGCTCCGCTTACCTTGCTTTGGCCACCACTCTGTTGCAACCTTACTTCACCTGTCATCACTTCGCCTAGCAACGTGTCCTGCCCAACGCTTGCTTAAAAGAAACATATTCACTCGCGATTTAACCGACAATATTTACCCGTTGTCTGGTTTAGGAGAAGTTAGCGAAGAAACAGACGGACGAAAATACCGAGTTTGCTTTTTTTTGTTTTTTTAGTTTGAAGGTGTTTACTCGATTAGCTGCTTCCTCGCCGGCACTGATAGCGAGCGCCAGTTGATACCGGCGGCGTCGGTTACCGCGCCTCCGAACCCTTCGACGGTCTGGTATTGAGTGCTGGGGTCCAATGTTAGCGACACTTGGGAGCAATCTGCAAATGCAACGAGTTTTGATTTCTTACACGTATTCTTTGACAATCGAGCAAAGGTCCACACTCGCGGTTTGTCAACGAGCGATGGAGCGCAGCATACTGGGCGTAAGGTTATTAGACCGCATAAAAAACTCAGTACTGCGCTCCAAAACTCAGATCATTGACGTAACTCAAAAAGCTGCCATGCTAAAGTGGGACTGGGCTGGACACATCTGCCGAATGCCAGCGGAGCTATGGGCGAAAACCACCACCGACTGGGTCCCGGAGGTAAAACGGCCACCAGGCTGGCCTAGAAGACGGTGGGAAGATGAGCTCGATGCTCACGACAGGGAGTGGACCTCAATAGCACCAAACAGAGAGGTGTGAGTGGAAGGGAAAGAGGCCTTTGCCCAGCAGTGGGACAAAGTGGGTTAATAATAATTGTACACTAGCTTTCGCTCGCGACTTCGTCCGCGTTGACTTAAGAAATGGGTTCAAAGAGAAATGAAACATGTGTAGGTAAGTAATCATTAGTATAGTGCGTTTCACTAAAGAGTTCCCTTCGTCGTCATGTTGGCAGCCCTGTTCGTCGAAACGTCAAACAGATAGTTTCATTGTTCATTGCTCTAATTGTTTTCAAGTTTTTAATTAGTAAAAAATTTCTAAACATGCCCAAAACACTAAAAAGTGGTGAAAGACAGATGGTGTTAAAAGTCAAATGTTTTTGTGAACGTGAAAAACGGAACAAAGCGCCAATAATCCCTTTGGAATGTGTTCGTAGCCGTGTCGCCGCCATGACAGGTTAGTAAAATAGGGATACCAGGCAGGTCAAATCACTATTCCTCGTTTTTCTTAATGTATATAATAATTATAATTTTATATAGTAACTACATAAACTTTTAGATATGTAGAAAGAATTCAAATATAAAACTAGCAATTGTACTTATTTATTTATATTGTTTTTGAATTTAAAATGTGTCTCCAACAATTGTGTTACAAAATAAATAAAACAATGTGGATTTGTTATTAAGTTAATTTTAACATTTATGGAGTTTTTTTATAAAAACTATTTTTTCAGGTATATCAGAAAAAACAGTCACACAAATTTATAAAGAAGGTGAAGCAGCTGCTAGTACTTCAACAAGAATTTCGACGCCTGGTAAGAGTCGGCCGCGCGATAAACAAATTAAGCTGGATGATTTTGAAATTTGTGCATTACGACATAAAATACATGAATTCTATGCTGTGAGAAAAGAATTACCTACGCTGACCAAATTACTGCATGAAATGCGAAATGATATCGATTTCAAGGGAAGTCGCACTACTTTATGGCGAATAATGAAGAAGATAGGATTTTATTTCCAAAAATGTAAATCAAAAAGAAAAGTTATGATGGAAAGGTACGATATTGTGGCTTGGCGTAGTCGATATTTGAAGCAGTTACGAGAAAATCGTGAAGGAGACCAGCGTCCAGTCATTTATTTAGATGAAACTTACGTTCATTCAACTTACTGTGCAGGTAAATGTTGGCAGAGTGACACAGAAGCAGGCGTTTTATCTTCGGACTCAAAAGGACCACGATGGATTATAGTCCATGCAGGGAGTGAAACCGGTTTTGTACCCAACGCTCAGCTGATTTTTAAATCACAGTCTAAATCCGGAGACTATCACGATGATATGAATCGAGAAAATTTTATGAAATGGATTCAAGAAAAGCTTTTACCGAATCTACCTCCTCAGTCGCTTGTGATTATGGATAATGCTCCCTACCATACAGTGGCACTCAACAAAGCACCAACAATGAACAGTACGAAGTCTCAGATGCAAAACTGGATTGTTAGTAAAGGTCTCGCTTATTTACCAACGATGGTAAAAGCTGAGCTTTATGAAATAATTAAAGACCATAAAGAACCGCCTGTTTACGAAGCAGACACGTTACTGGAGAAACATGGTCATAAAGTGGTAAGGCCTTATCACTGTGATTTAAACCCAATTGAGCTCATATGGAGTCTTTTGAAAAGAAGAATTGCAGAAAAAAATGTTGGACAGGAAGCAAGTCAAATTGTTAAAATAACAGAAGAAGCATTTTTAAGCATATCTGCAGAAGATTGGAAAAAATAATGTGATCATGTCAAGAATATTGAAGACAAATACTACAATGATGGAGTACGTGCAGACGCAGAAATTGACCGATTCATAATTGAAGTAGGAAACGATAGTGACGTTACTTCTTCTGATGATGATACAGGTGGTAGCGACATCTCGGGTGTTGACCCATTAGTTGAACACAATTATTATAAAAAATAACCATAAACATTTGTTTTATTTTTCAACCTTGTCAATTATATCAATATAGGTAAAATACATAGTTGTATTAAAACTATAGGACTAGGGACCGCAATCTGGTCTGGTGTCATTTTCAATCCGGCTGGATTCCCGCCGATACTTCGGACCAGATGTTAAAAAATAGTATCTACGTTAGTGACATTAAAATTTCCTTAATTTCGAGTAAACATCTTTCTGAAAAAGTAGCAACACTGGTTTCGTGACTACCAACATGACGACGAAGGGAACTCTTTCGTGAAACGATCTATAGGGTCAGTAATTTCATCCATCATGAAATTTGCACTACGTCATTACGTAGGTTATTATAAAGGATACCGTTTATTCCGGAATAATGTTCCATAAAACACATCTGTACCAAATTTCAAGTGGATACGTCCTGTAGTTAGTTTTTTGGTAATCCCACAGGAACCTAACATTTTTCGGGGATAAAAAGTTTCCTATATTTAGATAGTATCCAGGTAGGTAATAAACTATGTGTGCCAAATTTCATCTTAATCAGTTCGACCGTTATTGCGTGGCTGAGTAAATCAAAACATTTAAACTTACACATTTATCAGCGTTATTGTGTCTTGTTATTGTATTTGTAATTTGAGAAGTATAAACGACATAAGAAGATGAATAACAGATAAGAATAATTTGTAAATAACGTGTACAACTTACTATATGTTTTGCCGCATGTAAGTAAAGGTCCACTAGTTTTTTTGAAACGTAGACCTTTCTGAAAAATACAATTATCTTGTGAAAAACTTATAAGTAAAGCGAAGTAGGTACAAGGTGTTTGACGTCAGATTTATTTGACGCTGATTGACGGTGTGTTTGACGGTCTGGAACTGGCTCTCAAGTGAGGCTGCCGAAACACACCGTTCGGTGTTTGGCGGCTGATTTTCATCTTGGGTATGGTAGCTAACAGTAGGTACGTTTTTTGGTTTTAGTCTTAATAGCTCTGTAACAGAAACCCTTCAAACTGGAACACATGAATGTTGACCAGCTTTCTGTTTCGCGCCAGAATATCTGACACTGCGGTGCTACCAACTTACACAATCTCCTGCTAAGGAAATCCACTATTATCACCACATTAATCTTATGTGATGGTAATGTGAATCTATACCAAGACACAGCTAAATGGATGTAATAATTTTAATAACAAATTCAACCTATTAATTATAGATAACAATTACAATTTTAACTAAAGCTATTTGCCACTAACCAAAAATAATAATTTAGGTAGGCACGTTAGTTAAAAAAATGCTTCAGATATAACAATATAGATAACAGCGATGAAAAATTATGCTATTTTTAGTGAATGCCTCTGTCACTAGATGGCAGCTGCAATTTTAGTTAAGCCTACTTGCCACGAGATGGCAGTAACAAATTTAGTTAACGTAACTTATCAATAGATGGCAGTAATAGTTTTAATTATAGTTAGATACTTGCCAATAGATGGCAGTGATAATTTTAGTAAGAATTGTTATCGCCAGATGGCGTTGAAAACTTTTAACTTACCTAACTAAAAAAATATTTATTACGTACCACTTGGGAAAGTAATAATTGAGGTTTTCTCACAGATTAATAATAATAATTAGTTCTTGGTATTAGTAGTGTGCCTTGTTCGTCCTATTACCTTCTACGCACTCGAGAATTGGAGATTATTTTTTAGCAAGAAGCTTTGTTGCACAATTACCTGAGAACTCGTGTAGGACATGAAGGTGTCCCGCCGCGGAGCTCGCCAGGTCAGCGAGTCGCAGTACGTAGCATTGCACACGCACACCACAGACTCTCCGGGAATTTGTTTCGCTGCACATGGTTTGTCTAATAAAAGAAAATAACAATAACTATGTTTTTTCCGGAGAGATAAAATACTACTAATATTATAAATGCGAAAGTTTCTGAGTATAGATGTGTGTTTGTTACTCTTCGCGCAAAAACTACCGAACGGATTTGAATGAAATTTGGTATAGAGGTAGCTTAGACCCTGAATTAACACATAAAATACTTTTTATCCCGAAACATGTAGCGGGTAACACCGCGGAGCTTAGCTAGAAACAAGTTATTTTGTACATTTTTTCACTTTTAGATGAGATAATTCGTCATGTATATTATAATATAGTATATTACCTGAATAAATTAATTACTTAATAAAACAAATTACAAATTGGTCAGTCAATAAACTGATTAACCGCCCGTTGCTGTATTCGGTGCAAAAGCTCCACGCTGGCTGCACCATCACTCTGGATGGCTATGGACAACCAGGAATGTCACCGCCGTTACCAATAGACAATAGATAGATAGAAACTCTTTATTGCGCTGTGTGCACACCAAAAATAGAAAAAAAATACAAAAACTAAAATAATGTTATGAGCTAGTGCCACAAGTAGCGGCCTGAACTACCGCCTTCACACGAATCAATCGAGCCCAAACTCGGTAGGATTATGTTGTTTTATCACAGAGATGGCCTGGCCACATTTTAGCTTCATTATCAGACCCTCGACATCGTCTAGGCATAAAGTGCTCAAAACAAATCAATCGAACCCAAACTCGATTGGTCTATCTTGTTTAATTCAGAAGTTCCTATGACCATTTACCGTCTCCATCATCGGATCATCTCCATGGTACCAATTGTATTATCACATACAGAACTCAAATTTGGTGTACATAAGTACACCAAATTTGAGTTCAATCAGACATCGAGAAGTGGGTCAAATGCAATTTGCAAGATCAATTTGATTTGCAAGTCTTTCATACATACATTGCAAGTTAAATAAAAACGTAAAAAACGATATAAGAAGAGATTGAACCTACTTACCAGCAACACTTTCTTTAAAGATGATAAAAACTAACACGGTAAGAGAAATTAAAACTTTAGAAGATTTCATTTTAAGTAAAACACTGATCACTTTTTATTAATTACATATTTATCATTATGATAATTATAAACGTTAAGAAAACATCGTAAACTAAATTTTATCTAGAAATAACAAATGTTTCAATGTTTACTAATCTCTAAAATATGAGCACAAAAGAAAATAAAGTCACTGCAGGTCTGTTCGAATAAACACTCGAAGGGGCACTGGAAGTGAAGTGGGCTGAGGGTTTGATTACCTTTTAGATTACTGAGAATCCATACGTCGGTCGTATAGAGATGTAAGTATAAATAGGAAGAGAGTCGTATGTCATTCCATCCGCAATCATTGTCTGAGACTATTCGTTGAACGCGATCAGTTTTTTTACAAGAATCACTTGGAAACTAATACCGTAAACATTACATAGGACTTAGGAGAATACCTAACAATATTACAACTAGTATAATCGGTAGGTTTTGCAAAAAGAAATAAAAATTGATGCTCTAAGTCAGAGGTTGCCAACACGCGGCCAGCGGTAAACAAAATGTTTGTATACTGTTTCTGGGTGTATTGTATTTACAATAAAAAAAGGACTTAAGTATTCTATCAGTCATCTGTCTTCCATAGTACAAGCTTTGCTTAGTTTGGGGTCAGGTGGCGCTGTGTGTAATGTCCTACGATATTTATTTATTTACACCACAACTCCATTGCTGGACTTTCCATTCCATTCCCACGACACGTCACTCAGCACGATCTCCAACTTTTCGGTGTCAGCTACTGCCCACTGCCTTACCTTTACCTTATCTTCAATCCACCTAGTCTAGTCTAGTAGTCTCAAGGCGTCGTCACTACATTTACCTATTCGAGGTTTCCACACTAGAAAACGACTGACTCAATTGTTGTTTGGTAAATATAGCCAACCCACTAATAATAAATCTATAAGTTAACTGATTGTTATTAGTCCTTCCGGAACTACAGGTCATACTGTAATGCAAACACCTTATTGAGAATAGTAGCTAGCTCTCCCACCTTTTAATAAAGAATCGTGTAGGTAATTGACAAATAAGCGTACATTTAGGTTCAAGCGGTCGCGAAATGTGATAAACTTAAAGAGATAAAAAATATTGTAGATAGCTAAGTAAACACACAAGTATAACAAAATATTTTAAATAACAATTAAATCTATGAGTAACAAAAAAAATGTTAACCGAATTTTCATAGAATACTAGCAGACGCCTCGCGGTTTCGCCCGCGTAGTTCCCGTTCCCGTGGGAATACAAAGATAAAAAGTAGCCTATGTCACCCGATGATATTGTATCTTCCCAACGGTGAAAGAATTTTTGGATACGGTTCAGTGGTTTTTAAGTTTATTCGTTACAAACATACAAAAAATCAAAATCCAAAAATACAAATCTTTCCGCTATAAAATATTAGTGTAGACAAAGTTTTTCTTTTGTGTCACCGGTTATTACTCATGTGCCTAATGCAGTTGGATTTCATACTTTTTAAATATTTTGCGATACTTCGAAAGAGCTACTAAATATTATAAGACCTAGGGGCCGAGCTCTACCGCACCGGGTACGAAGTTTTTTTAAAGTAATGACACAAACGAGACTTTCTCCTGATGGCAAGAGATAACGCATGTCTAAATCTATTCATAGGTACTGATGTAAAATCACTAACAGCTGTGTTCAACTTATAGTTCTAGTTCTATTAGTTACGAGTTGGCGCCATTAGCAAAGTTAGTTAACATAGATGATATATGTTTTTATGTTTGTAAATATGTAAACGGTATGTAAAGTTTTATTTTGTATGTATTTTATATTTTTTGCTGATAGTAAACTTTATTTTATGAAACTAATTTGAATATAGTGCTGACGTCATGACGTAGGCTAAATATGTATAATATGCCTTTGCCATGTAAAACAAAAAAATATACAAATGCATTTGATTAACTTTGACAATTGACATGAAGTTTTTTTTTCATTGGCCCCATCGGGCCGCCTGCAGCTGTAAAGCCGTTTCGTCACATCTTCGGTTTTTACAATTCATGGCATGAAGTAAACAAATATTATGTCATAAAAGCGATATTGGAATCCAAATAACGTTTAAAGTAAAATAATCCAGATATTTGTATCAATAAAGCGAAAAATAACTCGACGTACGGATTGGACCTATGGAAGAGATTATTATGGCTGCCGTTGACTTGACATTGACAGCTTTTGTTTTGGTTTGTCATTGCTTTTTGAGCCTATGAACTATGAAATGAAAGTAGCCCTATTATATGCCGTCACTAGACATCAATTGAAAGTCAAGTTTATTTTATGTATTTTATTCTAATAAACCCCATAATTATCATAGTTTACAGAATTTTAAACGTAAAAATATTATACGATTTCGAAATGGTATGGAATCAGTAAAGTTTTTTTATACACAAAACTTTGAATAGCGAAACTGGACTTAAGTTTCGCTATTCATCGGTAGGGCATCGCTGCTTTGGCGTTCATTATACATTAAGACTAGATGGTTAGTCTCTACAGCCCTGTTATTTCGCAAGCTGTAGTACACTTCAAACCGGAACACAGTAATGATGTAGAGGACCTTCTGCTATCTTTAGCAAAAGGTGGCAGATATCTTCATCTGCCACCAAGTAAGATCTGCAAGAGAACTGGCATTCCGCTACTTTCTAACAATTTCCCATTTAGTTTTTAAGGCATATAATTTTTGTGATTTTAGGTTACGCAAAGACGATAAAAATGCACAAGGATAAAGTTTCGGTCTAAGTCTAAGTGTGAATAGCATCACACGGTCAGCTGTATACCTACTACAGCTATTAACAGTAGGTACTATAGGAAATAGCTCGTGTCTATTTTCTATACTATTCAATTAATTTATAATGCAAGCATTCCTGAATATTCGACTACTTAATAATTTAGTATACAGAGAATCGCTGTTGTTGATTATATGCTACTTGATTAGCATTCGTTTCGACTTCACTTCCGTAGGTCACACTATCCAATCAAATCCATGAACTACCTAATAACCGAATATCAAAATAATCATGTGACTGGCTTAATCACATTAAAAATAAAACGACGGACAGAGTTACGTTGCGTTTCATAACAGGCTATGAAAAGTATACCTAAGTCCATGTGGACGATGTCGCAGGCAATGCATATTAACATTATGCTACTTATATCTCATCATCATAAGCCTTTTGTAGTTCACTGCTGGACATAGGTCTATCCCAAGACTCGCCACTCGGCCCGATCTTTGGCTTTTCGCTTTCATCCACCGCCAGCTGTCCTACGTCTCAGGGCGTCCTACGCTACGTTTGCCAAATCGCGGTCTCTGTTACACGTCTACCTCAGCGGTTATCGGTTCTGCGACAGATAAATGGGGTTGAAATATGAAATTACCATTTAACGCACTGGCCACTTTGAATAAACATTAAACCTACATGATGCAAGATTATAGAGTAAAACTTTTTAGATAAAAACTATAACATGCTAAATAAATAAAAAAATGGCGTGCAATTGTTCTACTTTCAATTGTTTTACATCCAGCTTTTAAAATGAACATCATGACAAATCATGGACGCGAAAATCAGAGTAATTTTCTTCTATTTTCGAACACAAGTTCTGACATGAAGCTAACGCGGCAAAAACTGATTGCTATAATAATACTACATAGGTACACAGCTTGGAGGAATTACATATAATTTATCAAAGGTACACAGCATTGAAGAGGTTATGCGTTTTTGTTCAAACCCTGAGGAAGACCGATAAGGTAAATAACGCTGAATTAAAAGTAATTATAGAAGACGATTCGTATCAAGCTTCCAAGGAGTTAGCGGCAGTTTTTTGTATTTTTTCAGTATGGAGACCGTGTGGTTTTCAATGTGGTGGTCCTGGGTTCGAATCCCACGGCACGCAGATCAGTATTTTCTAAGTTATGTGCATACTGCTGATTAAAAAAAACAAAAAACGAAGTTATGTAAAGACTGTCCCTACAATTGGCCAGCGTGGTGGACAATAGCCTTACCCTTCCCACAATTATGATAAGAGAACTAACAATTTTATTTAAATTTTAAGGATTAAATGTTCTTCCGTTTAAATGTTTATTAACCGACTACTTAATTCAGTGCCTCTAATCAATATTCATACATGTTCACTATGGTTTACAAAGTTCATAGGTACGTAAATTTTTGCAAAATGATGCATCAGATAGTACGGTGGTAAGGTACTCTGTAGTACCTACTTACTGAAATCTGCCGCCATGCACCACACGGGGTGTTCCAACAGCCTTAATTGAAAATTCCATAGGCAGCCCGTACACGTTCCGCGCGATCCGCGATCCGCGATCCGCGATCAATGATCGCGATCCAAATTGAACGTGTACGGGCTGCCTACACGATCAGTCTGGATCGCGATCATTGATCGCGGATCGCGGATCGCGGATCGCGCGGAACGTGTACGGGCTGCCATAGTCTCTAGCTATCATTCTAGCGAGGTGTATGTGTCATCTTCGACCACTTGTCACTTAACATCCGGTGAACTGTGGTTAACCTAGTATGCCAACCATAAAAAAAATTTAAAAAAAAGAGAGAAAGTATTAACAACATACCCACACATAATTATGATTGTTTTACTTATCCTGTTTTCCTACCTACGTTTTATTTTATTTAACTGCCATCTTATAATTTGAGTTTAACATTAATTCACCAGTTTCTTTTTAACCGACTGCAAAAGAGGAGGAGGTTCTCAATTCGACGGAATCTTTTATTTTATTTTTGATTCTATACTGATTGTTACAGAAATTAATTTTTTACCTAACGAAGGAGCAGAGACGGTGTATGCGTTTGTGGGCGAGAGGATATTTCTTTGTGCAAATCCATGTTGACATTTTTCTCCAAAACTACCAGTCCGATTTTGATGCAGTTTTCAGTTATGGGTTCAGGTTTGATTGGTGCATGTTCATAGATAGGTGTTACGGTGACAAATCCCCAGGGAGCGCTGCAATAAATATTTGTTTGTGCTAAACCAAAACTAGCAAATACTTAGCTTATGTACATACTACTGTGGCAAAGGCGTATCTTCCATAGGGTAATTCGGGCGAACGCCCGAGGTGGCGCGTTATGTACATAATGTCTATGTATTCTAAAAAGTTTAAAATAAAAAGCAAAATTAAAAATTTTGAAAAACCTACGACGGTTAAAATTAATTGAAATTTCAAAAATTGAAATTTCAAAAACCCCCGACATAAAACTACCAATAAACTTAATAAAAACCCCAAGAATATCTGGGTAATTAAACGTAATATAGAATGATAGACTTTATTTGTTAATAAAGTCTTTAAAAAATAGACTTTATTTGTTAATAAAGTTAGTAAAGTCATTCTATATTACGTTTCTACTGTTACAAAGTTCTTGAGTAAAAATTATGATGAATTATAATCAAATGAGATTCCTATTTTTAACGAAATTATATTTTAGTAGATAAAAATCGCTGATCATTTACTTTTACTCAGTGGTCACGCGGAATGAATTTCGCCACACGCCTTATGAGAATTGAACAAGTATTAAAAATCCCTTCCGGTTTCACGCATTGCGCACGGGTATATTTTACATACCTACACATTATCGCCATATTATTAACATTTTTAAATTAATTCATAAGATTGCAAATTTTTTATTTATATTCAATTAATGTGACACGGTAGACACCTCTATACATATTTACGTTTATATTAGGAAGTGCGGAGTGACTATTTTTCCAAATTATCGGGAACAATAGTTGCAGGTAGCCGCGTCCTTTTGGTATTATTTTTCCCCTTTTACTTTTTTTTCTTGCTTGATTTTTTATTTTTTTATTTATTGTTAGTGTAAATTTTAAGTATTCTTACGTTACGAGTTGTTAATCTCAGTTGTTGTTTGTTTTAAGTGTGTAAGTGTGAATCGTTCACGTTTGCACTCCGAGGACTGCGTTGCCATTCCCAAGGGCGTGTAGAATTTCTAAAGCATACTCGGGTTTTAATATGAAATTGCCGTTTTAACACACTGGCCACTTTGACTAAAAATTGAATTAAGAAGGTGAAGGGAGAAAATGCGTGATTCCCGCTCTGGCTAGTACTTGGTGCAGAGGTCTCCATTGCTATCCGGCGTCGAAATGCGACCATAGTTATGGGGCTTAAATAAGTTACTTAATTAACGATATATTTCTGTTGTTATTTTTAACATTGAATCTTAGTTTATTTTTTTTTTAAACTTGTATGGTGTCAAATTTTAGAGTGAAACTCTTTTCATACGAAAACTAGTAGATACATTCCAAATTTTAAAAAATAACATGACATTTGGTTATTCGGTTTTCAGTTGTTTTTACATTCAGCTTTTAACGTAAATATGGATGCAGCTTAGATATGTAGTGATTACATTCTCTTGGTTAGATATATTATATGTCTAATTCCTCTAAGGGATGCAGCTATCTAGTGCCAACGTGGGGCTAACGCGGCAGAAACTACTCGTAATGTCAATGCTGTGTTTGGAGAGGGTACGGCTGACCAATGCACTGTGTGTATTTCATTTTAATAATTGTGAGCGTAAATTATCAGGACAGTACTTTTAATAAAAAATTACATTGAAATAAAACAAGCAAGGAGCCCCGAGCCAGAACGAAAAAGAAACTGTGAACATAAGCCATAACCCCTAGTTGTTGTGACTGTCAACAGATTTAAATATGACTCCGAGACCGCAAGAGCAGTCGGGTGCGGCGCAGCAGACGGAGGCGGGTGCGCAGCCGGCTGCATCTGGAGACAGGGTCGTCATCTCCGGCATGGCCGGCCTCTACCCGCAGGCGCGGTACGTCAAGGATCTCGAGAACATTCTCTACAATAAGGTAACCGTGCTGATACAAAAACAAAACTGTATTATTATAGCGGCTCCACACTGCTCGCGAAGTCCGTGACTACACATTCATGTAACTTCGCGAGGAGTTCAGTCACGGTTACACGGTATATGTCGTGGATGACATTCCATATTAAGTAATTAAATTTTATCATAATTGTAAAACACTAGCAGCTCGCCCCGGCTTCGCACGGGAAAACAAAACTCGATTAAGATGGTTTGATTTCCATTCAAACAAATTTTTGCCATTTATGGACAAATGGAGCATAATTTTACAGTGAAATCACACTACTGGCATTAATTTTGGTCTTTATTTGCGGTAAATCAACGCACTTGGGTGACAACGAGTGCAAGTTTGCCGATACGAAAACAAGATTGTTCGAGGCAAAGCTAAGTGTTTTTCTACAGAGTCTCTCTGCTCAATTTTGGTTAAGTTCACGGGCAGTGTGGAGCCCATTTTAGACCTGAGAAATCATTTGTTATCTTATGTGTACTCATCATAACAGAACACACCGCAGTACCAGTTATTCTGCCGCTAAGCAGTAGTGTGTAAGCATTACTGTGTTCCGGTTTGAAGGGTACTGCAGCTAGCGAAATTACTGGGCTGTTGAGACTAACTCTATCAAAAGTCTCAAAGTAATGAGCGCCAAAGCAGTGATGCCCAGGACTTTGTTTTGTTACTCAAAGTTCTGTGTATCGCTGTAATGGTCATGGACAGGCGTTATCTCTTACCATCAGGAGAGCGTCTCGTTCGTCTCATTACTTCTTACATAAAAAAAAACTATTGTTTATAGCTTAACCCTATATCTGCGGACAACCTCCGCTGGCAGTACAGCCACCCCGAAGTGGCTCAGTTCTCGGGCAGCGTGCCCGACTTGGACCGCTTTGACGCACAGTTCTTCAAGGTCCACTATAAGCTCAGCAACTGTATGGACTCCATGTCGCGCAAAATGTTAGAGCAAGCATACGAAGCGATTTATGACTCTGGTAAACAATATTTTATCTTATGCTCTTATTTTACTAAATTATTATTATTATTCTTTTATTGAGTAATATAATCGGGCATTTGTCTGTTTTGTAGAAAATATCTCACATCGGCAATAATGTCATAATAAAGCAACACTTTAATTTTGATTTCATACTTTTCAGTATTTTACGTTTATGTCAAAAATAAATTCAAATAAACAAAAATCCCGCGTAATCCTTCTGTTTTTGACGTGTGTCACGTGACCTCTGTGGCATCACAAGGTAAGCGCAAGCACTGAAAGCATAATATAGATCTACTACTTTTGCACCCAACTGTTTTTTTTAGTTTATTCAACTTTTCGCGAATAAATTTAATTAATAAATGCACAGTGCACAGTGTAACATTTCTTTCAAGAATCCGAAAAAACGCAATTTTAAAGAATTTTTTTAAAAAGCCGCCAGGATAAAATGATGAAAAATATTCTTAACACAAAGCAAATAATACCATTGTTCTGACAAGGCTGTGTATGTATGGTGTATCACACAGGGTATACGTATATTCAGTGTATGCCGTATTACCCTCACGACTACTCAGCCCCTCCTCCCGCCTCAAGGCGGGAATCCACGGGGGGTGATCGTATGCCACCTACCGTACATTCTGCAAAGTAGGATACGACCACGGTTATCCTCTGAACAGTACGAACTATGAATATATATATACCAGCGCACCATTTCAAAAGAGATCAATACTGCGATATATACCAGATTTTTTCGTGTCTCTTATTTATGTTTAGTTTTTATATAAATGTTTTTTTTAGGTACAAGTCCCACTAATCTATCAGGAAAGAAGGTTGGCGTTTTCATCGGGACTTGTCTTTCTGAGTCAGAAAAGGCAAATTTCTACACTTCGGTCAATATTACAGGCTTTGGTATTGCAGGGTAAATATATGGAAATTCATTTACATACAGTAGGGAACGCTGACGTAGTATGTTGCCACTAATCCGTGGAGCGCTTAGAAAATTTTGCGAAACTAATAAAATAAGTTCCAAGAGTAAAGATTTTTTAATTTGCGTCTAAGCCAATTTTCGAAACACTTTTTCCAGTCTGCCTCAGACACCTCTTCTACAGCCTTCCCCAACGCTGTTAGCGCATCTTCCGGTGTATCCCTTTGAGTTGATTTTTGGTTTTAGGAAATAAAAGAAGTCAAATGGGGCTAAATCAGGGTTGTAAAGTTTTAAAAAGTTTAATCGGCGTGTTGCCTAGAAAGTTTCTCACTTTGAACGCAGAGTGCGCAGCCGCGTTGTCGTGGTGAAGCAGTAGCCCACGGAGCTCCGTGCTCGAACTAGCGATCAAAATCTGTCCTACGCTTCTCCATCGCTTCACTTTGGTATACATTGGCTCTTTTTAAAACAGCCAAACCGCCGACTGGCGCTTCGTTTCTGGATCGTTTTAATAAATCCAAGATTCATCACTTGTAATAATGTCGCAAACACGCCGATGCGAGCCTGCTTCTAATTTAGCAATCATGTCACGACAATATTCCACAGCAGCCTGCTGTCTGAGCATCGATGAGGTTGTGCGGCACCCAGCGCGACTCTTTCACGCAAAGATGCTCGTGTAGAATCTCGTTAACGCTTCCCGATCCAATCTGCAGTATGTGCTAAATCTCTTCATAATTATGTACTTCGCCTATTATCTTGAATAATTATTTTACGGCTAGCACGTTTCCTTCCATAACAGCCGTCAAAAGCCGACCGCATTCTTCCTTCATCCCGCAAAGTTATACCTACAACCGTGCTTAAAATCGTTATACCAGCGGTACACGGTTGCTTTAGACGGGTCTTCCTCCCTAAATGCGATTTGAAATCTATCACAAGATTCATCCGGTTTTAGGCGACATTTGAAATCGTAAAAAAAATCGTTAAATAAATTGGAACTAGCTAAACTTATACCTACGTATAGTAAAATACCTTTATTTTTTCGCAAAACTTTCTGCGTGGCCTGGTATTCAGTCAGGAAAATAGCAAATCTTGAATTCCTAACGGATACCCGTTACATGTTTATAACTCAGGCGACACTAAGTTTCTTCCAAACCTTCACAAGAAGAACCAGTTTCGAGAAATATCGAAAAAATCTAGGCCCATAGGTTCTGTAGAGGTTTTTTTTTTATTTGACATAATTGATTATAATTGACATTAACTGAATAATTAATTAATTGATAATATACATGTATAACAAAAATATAATTTACTGTACTTACACTATTGAATTAGGATAAAACCTGTAACGATAATTGTAAATGGTTTTGAATAAATGAAATGAAATTGAAATTCACTTGGTGGTAGATTTCCTTAGCAGGAGATCGTCTAGGTAGGTACCACCGCAGTACCAGATATTCTGCCGCCAAGCAGTAGTGTGTAAACATTACTGTGTTTGGGTTTGAAGGGTACTGCAGCTAGCGAAGTTACTGGGCTGTTGAGACTAATGATCAAAGTCTCTAAGTAATGAGCACCAAAGCTGCGATGCCCTAGACTTTATGTTGCTACTCAAAGTTCTGTGTATCGCTGTAATGGTTATGGACAGGCGTTGTCTCTTACCATCAGGAGAGCGACTCGTTCGTCTCATTAGATTCACATTTAAAAAAAATGTCAATTGCTGACAAACCCAGTGTTGTTGCCTCAGACGAATTATCAGGTTGTTGCTCATTAATCTATGTATTCCTTCGACTCATAGCCGGTATCATATTTTTGTTCAGCTCATCATAATTTATACGCTACGTCTTGTAACTTGAAACTCAATGTAGATTTTTCTTATTATCGACCTCTTTCCCTACTACAGATCGTTTATAGCTATATAAGTATACTGCCTACAGGTGCAGCAAAGCCATGTTCGCAAACCGTATATCGTACTGGCTAAACGCCAAGGGTCCGTCCGTGTCCATCGACGAGGCCTGCTCAAGCTCCACGGCCGCGCTCGAGGCCGCCTACAAGGCCATCTCTCACGGAGAGTGTGAGGCCGCCGTCGTCGGCGGCGCCAACTTGTGCCTCCACCCGCAGTCCTCGGTGCATTACGGAAGGTAATATTTTGCATTATATCGTCCTCTATCGGCCTCTTAAACAACTATCTTAGTCAGATGTGTAAATAAATAATAAATAATGATAGGTTATAAAACGTTGTCCACTGATTAAAAAAATTTAAAATCTTTCATTCCGTCCCTAGTACAAACTAATTCACAGTCCATACCTACATTAAAATAATATTTATAAGTTTAAAACCAATGAAAATTCGATTTATGATCACTAAAGATAAAAACAGACAAATAGTATTCTAACTTGTTTATCACTGCCTAAATTTAGATGTAGATTCAGGGTGCTCCACATGCTGCCTGCTGCCTGCTGCCATTATTGTACACTTCAAATCCGTCGTCGAGGCGAGCTGTAGGTAGCCGTTGGGGCTGTTCCTCATGCGGCGCGTGCAAGACGCAACTGGCTTGTGCACAATCGCTGCGGAGCCAATAGCCATCAATATGCGCTTCCACAATCATCACTGGCGCACTACAATACGGTGGCAGCGCCCTGTAGACGTTGCTGTTTTGTTTGCGTAGGTCATTGTACGACTTTCGTGTGCTATTCAACATAATTATCATTTTCAAACATTAATCGGCATAAATGCATGAAGGCGCTGCTAAGTCCAACTCAAAACTTCTCGGGCCCTGAATTATCGTTAGGTAATACTGCCAAAAGTAGTTAGTTATATATTTTGACCCATGTCGACTACTAAATAAAAAGAACATTTTCTAAATTCCCGAGCACCATAGCTTGGCTAACGTTTCATATTAATCTCATCGTTATTCAGGCTATCGTTGGTATATTTTTGATTGCAGAATAATGAATATTAGTATGGATGGTAAGACGAAATCTTACGCTGAAGACGCTGCAGGTTGTGCCAGGTCTGAAGCAATCAATGTCCTATTTCTTCAGAAAGCCAAAGACGCCAAACGGTGAGTGACAAATTACAATAGTAGCGTTTGAAAAAGTCACGGTAGAATTATATGTTCACGATAACGAGTTACGGAACCTTACTTACGGACTTTACTGGGTGGTAGATCTCCTTAGCAGGAGGTCGTCTGGGTAGGACACCACCGCAATATGAAAAAAATCAGGGGAGTAGCTGTGTCGTAGACATGACCGTATGTACGTTCAAAAATGTGCACGCAGTCAGCACATTTTTGAACACGAGAATGAGTCCTTTAGATTTTCATGTTGCTAGTCTTCTCTCAACATAAATAATTTCTTGATTCTTTAAATATCGAGTGGTGTATTTAAATTTTGTACATGTGTAGCTGCAACAGCAAACTGTATCTCCCGATTTTGTTATCATCAGTTTTCTGAGTTGCCTCCCACTATGCAATAAAATTTAAAGAAGTATTCACGTCAATATTCTGCTGCCAAGCAGTAGTGTGTAAATATTACTGTGTTCCCGTTTGAAGGATCGAGTATCCTTCAAGTAGCAAAATTAGAGTACTATTGGAGACTAACCATCGAATGTCTCAAAGTTAGTAATGTATGGCATGTTTGCCATTACGGAAAGCAAACTGTACGAGGAGTCATCCGACTTGAGTATCGCCTGATATCAAAAATATTAAATCGCTCCTATTTAACATCATCATTTCAGCCGTAGGATGTCCACTGCTGGACATAGGCCTCCTCCATTGACTTCTATAAAGACCGGTTCGAAACGGCTCGCATCCAGCGCGTTCCTGCGGTCTTTAGGTACTAGGTCGTCTGTCCACCTTGTGGTCCTACACTGCGCTTACCGGTCCGTGGTTTCCACTCCAGAACTTTCATACATTCATACTCTCCATAGCCCGTTGTGCTACTTAGAGCTTACAAGAAGGCACATAGAGGCCACGTTTCAGCGCCATAAGTACTGGTAACTCACACTGGTCGAAGACTTTCGGCTTGAGGCACTGAGGTAGTTCGGCCAAAGGAAACGCTACGTAGTTTTCCGAACACTGCTCAACCGAGAAGGATTCAACGACTGGCCTCTTTCTCAAAATTGGACATACTTAGTTGGACTGCTTGTCCTAGGTAAATGTATGTGTCATCAACTTCAAGAACCGAGCTTCCATCTATCCAGTGATACTGAGCTGGGCACAACATGAGTATTCAACATTACCTTCATCTTGTCCATGTTCATTTGTTTATTTATTATCATGGAAATAAAAAAATCTGATTATTTAATTATATTACGTGACAAAAACATGATAATCTATTAAAAATACAAAATCATAATTATTATGCAAATTACAACCACGTCAGTTTCCACATTAAAATCATGACATCAATCTTGACAGATGGTATCTCTGTGTTTCCTTGGTGTCATTTCTTTTACACTAAAAAAACTTACGGTTAACTTCACCCAACTTTTCAGAATTTACGGCGATGTAGTGCATGTCAAATGTGAGTTTGTATCTCTGATGACGGAAGAAACCGGTCCGAAGTATGGGTTTTACCGCAACCCAGCTGACACAGCCAAGTTCCTCAAATCATTTTACGAAGAAGCGGGTGTGCCGCCTTCTATGGTCGAGTATGTCGAAGCATTTGGCTCAGGTAATCTATCTATCTATTCTATTGTAAAGAGGAAAGATTTGATTATTTGTTTGTATTGATAAGGCTCCAAAACTACTGAACCGATCTGAATAATTATTTCATCATTAGAATTCTACATTATCCGTGATGGGCATAGCCTATATTTTATTTAGGATCCGCATGGAATCTTTAATAATGTAAACCAAGCTATGATTTTTTTTCCTGAAAAACCCCTTACTTAGAATGCGCAGCGAAAACTATTGACAATAGAATAAAGTGACGTTTTATAGAGCAAATTGACAGCTGCAAATAAGCCCGCAATATCATATGTCTAACTATTACAGTTGTCATCTACACACTAATTAAGAGGACAGATTTGATTTTTTGTTTGTTTGTATTGAATAGACTCCGGACTCTACTACTACTACTACTGCACCGATCTGAATAATTCTTTCATCATTAAAATGCTACATTATCACTGAGTGACATAGACTATGTTCACAGCCCTGTTGGTTCATTGGTAGTATGTCTGCTCCAAGAGCTGAAGGGCGTCGGTTTGATTCCCACCCAGGACAGGCATTTTGTGATATAAACAAATGTTTGTTCTGTGTCTGGGTTTACTGTATGTATTATAAGTATGTATTTACAAAAAAAAAAGTTTTTAAGTATTCTATCAGTTATCTGACTTCCATAGTAGGTACAAGCGTTGCTTAGTTTGGGGTCAGGTGGCGCTCTGTGTTATGTCCTAAGATATTTATTTATTGTTATTATATTTATATTGTTAATCGAGTTTTGTTTTCCCGTACGAAGCCGAGGCGAGCTGCTAATATCCTAATAATGTTTGTGAGTGTATGTATGTTTGTTACTCTTTCACGAAAAAACTAATGAGCGGATTTGCATGAAATTTGTCTAGATTTACGCCCATATTTTGCCTTTGAGACTAAGTATTATACCTTTACCTTACCTACATGTTATATTTTTTTTTAATTATTTTGAAGATAACCTCAATATCAATATATTTTTCTACTTTAATGAAAAATTATGTAACAGCGGGTATCACTCATCGCTCCTGTATACGTACAATAAGCGACGTGACGTTTAGTAGTGTGGTGCGTTATATGTAGGTACACAAGCGTTTCAAATCTGGCTTGTTATTTTTGCTGCAATCGCATCGCCATACTCCATCTAGACAGTTAAAATATGATCTACACTAATTATAAAGAGAAAAGATTTGATATTTTGTTTGTTTGTATTGTGTAAGTTGATTGTGTGATTATACTTGAACACATTTTTATTATTTCGCTCAATTCTTGTATACCTAGATCAAATTAGGACAGAAACCGGAGGTTGAATCGTGGCAGCTGTAACACAGGATCACCAAGTACCTACAGCTGTCAACGAAAACCCAAACTGACATTATAGGTAATAATATTATGATATAGATATTATTCAAACTCATTAGCTTACATACAGCTTAGTGTTTATATTATACATTATATAATATCTATACCTATCTAATACATAAATAGATTATTGTAGTAACTATATATAAAGATACTAATTTTGCAATGTAACAGACTTTTTTACTTTAACTACAAATTTACGATACCTAAAAATGTGTTAAATTCAATATTAATAGTAATTATAGTCCAACATATTTCTTTAAAATACAGTAGAATCGGTTTAGTAAGTACAACTTTGCACCAACCGTTTTAAGCGACGTAAGTTTAGGCATATGTTTGGTTTTAATATAAGCCACTATGAACGTACATACGTTTATTACGACTCCGCTTACAACGACCGACCGCATTTAACGAAGGAATTTCACATAAAATTGACAAGTTACGATGACAAGCGTTGACGTGTTTACAAATAAATCGTAGGTAATAAGCTATCTCCGCCCCGCGCAGCCCCCGCCTCTGTACCTATGCCTTGCATAATGCACTCCGTACTTCTTGCTACAGAAATAAAAACCAAAAACTAAAAAAATTATAGACTACTAAACATTTATAGGTATATAATAATATTACATAATATACCATTTCTGTACGTGCACATCAGTGCACGTAAATAAATGTTTAGTGACTGCCATAAATATTTTGATTTAAATGTTTTTTTGCTCTGATGATCACATAAATATTAATTTGTAAATATGTACGTTGTGTCTGTGATTATTTTACTAAAAAACAAAAAACGACGTTATATCAACGGTCCCTTAGACGACGTTATAACCGGATTATACTGTATATACAAAGTATTATAGTAATTTACAAAGTAATGCTAATAATGAGCTAAGTATCAATGAAACTATTACAACGGTAGTAGTTTTGTTAAAAAAAATAGTTTAAGAGGTTAACATCGATAAAACGAAATTCATGCAATTCCACAATATCAAATCCTCAAAACCCTCAAATATAGAACACATAAAAGAAACCAATATACATTTCTTGGAATCTTTATTGATAGCCATTGCAACTGGAAGTCTCTACCGTGTTCCAAACTTGGCAGATTTGTATTTGCGCTTCGTAGGCTGTCCTTAGTAGCATCAAGAAAAACATCACTCAGACATTCATGGCTTGTCATGGATATGTGACCTCAGTTCAAGACATCGTCTTGTAACTAATAGAAATGCAGTAGAAATATAGAGAGCATTCATAGTACAGAAGCGATGCCTTCGGGCAATATGTGTGGCAACACATAGTCAAGAGTCGAAAATGTAACCACATCTTGAGTGAACTTGAACTTTAGTTTTCGGTTTGAATGAGCAAGAATTAATAGTAAAAATGCCTATGATTTGTTGTAGCTGTGCCAGAGGCAGACAAGTCTGAATTGGACGCCTTTGACAAAGTATTCTGCGACGAGCGAGAAGAACCGCTGCTTGTCGGCAGTGTCATGTCCAACATCGGGTACGGAGAAGCCGCTTCGGGTATATCCGCCGTGACAAAGGCCTGTATTATACTATTAGGCTTCGCCCGAAGAGATCAGCAAATAGATTAACACTTGTAGTAACGCGTAGCGATCACCATTTCGCACTTTCTTTGGAGTTTTTTATTTTTTACCCTCATATTTTATTTATTTTCTATTTTGATCGCTCGTGTGACACCTACTTTCTTCATTCGCGTTTTAGTGTTCGACCATACCGCACGCGTCTGTATTGCTCGATTTACAGTCATCATCATCATCATCATCATTTCAGCCGTAGGACGTCCACTGCTGGACATAGGCCTCCCCCATTGACTTCCATAAAGACCGGTTGGAAGCGGCTCGCATCCAGCGCGTTCCTGCGGTCTTTACTAGGTCGTCTGTCCACCTTGTGGGTGGACGTCCTACGCTGCGCTTGCCGGTCCGTGGTCTCCACTCCAGAACTTTGCAGCCCCATCGGCCATCAGTTCTGCGTGCTATGTGCCCTGCCCACTGCCACTTCAACTTGCTAATCCGTTGGGCTATGTCGGTAACTTTGGTTCGTCTACGGATCTCCTCATTCCTGATTCGATCTCGTAGGGAAACTCCGAGCATAGCCCTCTCCATAGCGCGTTGTGCTACTTTGAGCTTACCAAGAAGGCACACAGTCAGAGACCACGTTTCAGCGCCATAAGTCATCACTGGTAACACACACTGGTCGAAGACTTTCGACTTGAGGCACTGAGGTAATTCGGACGAGAAGACGTCGCGCAGTTTTCCGAACGCTGCCCAGCCGAGTTGGATTCGACGACTGACCTCTTTCTCAAAGTTGGACCTACCTAATTGGACTGCTTGTCCTAGGTAAATGTATGTGTCAACAACTTCGAGAACCGAGTTCCCAACTGATACTGGGGTGGGCACAACACGGGCATTCAACATTACCTTCGTCTTGTCCATGTTCATTTTAAGACCCACCCGTTGGGAAACTCGATTGAGGTCTTCGAGCATTGTGCTGAGATCTTCCAACGATTCTGCCATGACCACTATATCGTCGGCAAACCGAAGGTGAGTGATGTATTCGCCATTAATATTGATGCCGAATCCTTTCCATTCCAGGAGCTTGAAGGCGTCTTCCACTGTGGCAGTAAACAGTTTCGGAGATATAACGTCTCCCTGTCTTACGCCTCTTTTTAATGGAATCGCCTTCGAAGTCTGCTCCTGTACTTGGACCGACATAGTGGCGTTATTATACAAACACTTCAACACTTCGATATACCGATAGTCAATATGGCATCGCTGGAGAGACTCAACCACCGCCCATGTCTCGATCGAATCAAAGGCTTTCTCATAGTCCACAAACGCTAAACATAGAGGCAAATTATACTCTTCGGTCTTCTGTATAATTTGCCTTAGCGTGTGGATGTGGTCTATGGTACTGTAACCTTTTCGGAAACCGGCTTGTTCGGAAGGCTGGAAGTCATCGAACCTGCGACTGAGACGGTTCGTAATGACCCTCGAAAACAGCTTATAAACATGGCTCAGAAGCGAGATGGGTCTGTAATTCTTCAATAAAGTGTTGTCACCTTTCTTGAAGAACAGCACCACCACGCCTCTGTTCCATGCTTCTGGCGTTACACCTTCGAGTAATACGGAATTGAAGAGCTTCTGAAGGATTTTAAGTACCGGTGTACCACCCGCTTTCAGAAGCTCCGATGTGATTCCGTCATCACCCGGCGCCTTGTTGTTCTTAAGCTGTTTCAGGGCCATTCTAATCTCGTACAGGCTGATGTCCGGGATATCTTCGGTATAGTGCCGGGTCAGCTTGGCTCTTGGGTCTTTGGCCGCGCTGCTAACAGGCTCGGCAACCGAGGCGTATAACCGTCCATAGAACCTTTCGACCTCCTCTAAAACCTCTGCTTTGGTCGACGCTATACTACCATCTTCTCTCTTCAGCTTCGTCAGCCGGCTTTGCCCAATAGACATGTCTCTTGCGAACACTTTGGAGCCTTTGTTCCGCTCTATCGTCTCTTTAATATGATTAGTATTAAAGATACGTATGTCGTGCCGCAAGGATTTCGAAATCTGTCTATTGAGCAGCCCATATGACTTTGCATCATAGGAAGACTGTAGTCGTAGAGAACGTCGTTCAGCCATGAGGTCTAAAGTATGGTCGGACAGTTTTTGAGGTCTATTTGTACGGCGGGGTCTAAAAAACTTAGAGCCTACCGTATGGACAGTTTCTACAAGCCTGTTATTGATCTCGTCCACTGTAGCAAGATTCTCTAGGCAATCGAAGCGATTGGAGAGTTCGAGTTGAAAGCTTTCGGGGTTTTGTAAATGGGCACGAGTAGGTCGGAGTGTGGACTTCATCAGGCGTGACCTTTCAAGTTTGACATTAATATTCAATGACCCTCTTAACAGTCGATGATCACTACCGGTTTTCACCCTGTGGATCACGGAGACGTCATTGAATATTCGTCTCTTGTTGGTCATGATGAAGTCTATCTCATTTCTCGTAGAACCATCGGGACTCATCCAGGTCCATTTCCTGTGAGGCGGCTTCTGAAAGAAAGAGTTCATCATAAAGAGGCCCTCTTTCTCCAGGAAGTCAGCCAGCCTCTGTCCTCGAGGGTTCCGTTGCCCATATCCAAATTGCCCCACTCTCAGCTCGTCATCGCTCTTCATGCCCAGCTTTGCATTGAAGTCCCCCATAACAACAGTGAAGTGGGTCTCGGAGGTATGTATGGCCCTACTTACGTCCTCATACATACTCTCCACTTCATCATCTGGGTGTGACGAGGTAGGTGCATACACCTGAATGACCTTCAGCGAATATCTTTTAGATATTCTGAGTATTAGGTATACGACCCTGCTCGAAACACTTCCGATGGTAATAATGTTGTTAGTGAGGGACTTGTGGACGAGAAAGCCGACACCACCTTGGGACTGTTGGTCACCCTCCCGGTAGTAGAATAGGTTACCCGACTTTAGGGTTATTGTGTCCTCGCCCTCTCTCCGGACTTCAGATAACCCCAAAATATCCCAGTGTAACCTACTCATTTCCTCTTCCAACTCAATAATCCTCTCGTCCGTCCTCAATGTGCGTATGTTGTGTGTTACCAGGGCCAGTCGTCGTTGGGGGTGGTAGCCGGGCGTCTGCCGGGGATTCTTAGCACCCCCTGCTCCACCGTTACCGTGGCCGCTACCATAGCCAGGACTAGTGGAGCTGCCGGGGACTGGGGGCCTGGTCCTTTTTGTAAAATTCATTTGGGGGGGATTTTGCCAATACTCGCCACGCTTGGCAGGCGGGTTGGCGAGCGCAGTTGGGTGTAATTGTTCAAGGAAGACGCTGCTGCCCATCTTCCAGATTGCATCCCTTAGCCGGCTCTTACGGCAACCACGGGTAAAGAGGGTGGGGTGCAATTCTTACGCCGGCACCGCCACGGCGATTTACAGTAGTTAAATAATAATATCTAGTTTTGCATAAGAAGTCAAAAGAAACCGGGAGCCTCAACGTGGGTTAAAAACAATATGCCGACGATCTCATCGCTGTGTCTGGGTGTTGTCTAGTTCATCGTAGGACATCGTAATCATGCAGAATCATATAAAAGTGAATAATTTTCATAATTTAAAATATATCAAAAGTTACCTTATGAAATTTGCAATTTGGTATTGTGGGCAGCTACAAGGGCTGTCTCGTGCCGTTTATATAGCGTTGTGGGTAGTTTGAAGGGCTATCTCTTCGCTATCTATGCTTACTCTTAAGAGTATGCTTGCTATTTCATAATAGGTAAACTAACCTCTGGCATTGCGGGCAGCTTCTGGGGCTGTCTCGTGCCACTTATATAACGTTGCGGGTAGCTTTTGGGGCTATCTCTTCGCTATCTATGCAGACTCTTGGAGTATGCTTACTATTCCGTAATAGTTAACCAGCTTCGACCACACCTTCACTTTAATTATTATGAAATTTGCAATCGGTATTGTGGGCAGCTTCTAGGGCTGTCTCGTGCCATTTATATAGCGTTGCGGGTAGTTTGAAGGGCTATCTCTTCGCTATCTATGCATACTCTTAAGAGTATGCTTGCTATTTCATAATAGGTAAACTAACCTCTGGCATTGCGGGCAGCTTCTGGGGCTGTCTCGTGCCACTTATATAACGTTGCAGGTAGCTTTCAGGGCTACCTCTTCGCTATCTGTGCTTACTATTAGAGTATGCTCGCTTTTTCATAAAAAGTAAACTAACTCCTGACAATGCAAGGCAGCTTCTAGGGCTGTCTCGTGCCACTTATATAGCATTGCGGGTAGTTTTTGGGACAATCTCTTCGCTATCTATAATTACTCTAAGGTTGCCTGGAAGAAATCGCTCTTAGCGATAAGGCCGCCAATTGT
Organism: Biston betularia; assembly: GCA_905404145.2. Taxonomy (NCBI): domain Eukaryota; kingdom Metazoa; phylum Arthropoda; class Insecta; order Lepidoptera; family Geometridae; genus Biston; species Biston betularia. The sequence goes on from FR989883.1 coordinate 3,046,386, forward strand.
TCCACTAGTGTTATGGTTATATTGTTATATTTGTTTGTAATTGGGTGAACAATAAAGAAGTATATAATTATTATTACTCTTAGAGTAGTCTCGCTTTTTCACTATAGGTAAACTAACCTCGGGCAATGTGGGCAGCTTTTTGGGCTGTCTCGTGCCACTTATACTTGTATAGCGTTGCGGATAGTTGTAAAGATTACCTCTTCGCTATCTATGCTTGCTCTTCAACCAAGCTGACTTAATTCTAGTATCGCGTACTATTCAGTATTTTAGCGGTTCAGTAAATAATATTACGGGTAGTTTCAAAGACTGTAGCATCATTTTGCTAAACTGGTAAATTGACTTATCTGATATAACTATTTTTCAATGGCTCATTGCTACGGCATGCCGAACTTGATTTGGTTCCTGTAGTTTCTCTAGATCAAATTTGTCGAGTCTATCGGCAGAAATGTCACAACAAAATGCTTTTGCACTAATACCTGGCGCCTATATGCCTCTAACAGTAAAATTTTTGGCTTACAAAACACTTCAAAGTCTTGGAATTGATCCGACAAAGACCTTAATGCATACTGAACGTGCATTATGTGATTATTAATTGCTCAATAATAGCGTTATTCTAACATTTGTCAAAAAAGATTTGAAGAAGTCGCTTCAAAAAACAATTATGGACGAGATGTTGACACTGAAGATAGCTAAAGCTATTAACAAATCTGAAACGAAGTTAAAGTTTCCCACATCAAAAACTAATACAAGCATACAAAATTCGACAACAAGAAACTGGAAAAGATCCACAACCCGGAAGCAGTCTCGGAGGACGACGAGTACGACACCTTCAACAGGTGTAGTGTAAATAACAAATCGGGACGTAAGTTCCTTCAGGCAGTAGCACTGTCGTCGACAAGCGCACAGCAGAGCAAACAGCTGCCGCTAGCTCTTATGCAGGCGACATCCCCACCGGTAAAATCTGTTGGCTCATTATGTGATCAAGGGTTATGCCTAACTAAAGACCTAATCATCTTGTCGTGTATTGAAGGTTATAAGTAATACCCCTTTTCTATCCTGTATTCCAAAATTATATTCCAACAGTAAGAGAATGTTTATTGCCATTCTTTTTTGTTGAAACTAAATGGTTTAGTAAAATATAACGTTGCAATTTCAAAATATCAAACATGTCAAGGGCAGTTCATATCGAGCGTATTTTTAGTACTAAAACCAAACGTCAATAGGAAATTTATATCGAATCCATAGAAATTAACTAAATTAAATGATACAAAACATACGAAACTTGAAGATTTTCGGATTGCAATAAAAATTATTTCTAAAGATAATTTTATAGCAAAAATAGACTTAAGGTCTTATTTTTGTTAGGGCCATTTTTGAGCTAATATATTATATTCTCACATAGAAAAATATCTACGGTTTCAATGGGGCCAAGATCTTTATAAAATCAACGTTTTGCAGTTCAGTCTTGCACTTAGTACTGCAAGGTATGTTGTTACAAAAACTATGAAGCTCGTAATTAAACTCATTCGTACTGTTGGTTAATAAATAAAGTCTCACGACCTCTACGACTTTAGGATTCATAATATAGGAATACTGTTTGCAAATAACTAATGCTTATTCTCTAAGTAAAGTATAGTAAAAATAAATTAAAAAAAAAAAAAAAAAAAGTCGACAACCAAGTACTAAAAGTACTTGGTTGTCGACTTTCAAAAAAGTTAAGCTGATTTGAAATGAAATTAACAAGATGTTTCCTTTGGAAAGATGCAACATCAGAGATTTAAGGCAAATTGTTGGATTACTTGTCTCAGCATAATATCCAGCTGTTGATTATAGTTGGTTGTGCACAGAACTATTAAAAAAGTTTTAAATTTCTTGATTTATATGAAAATAATGATAATAACTAAGATGTATTTATGAACATCATAATCATACCTAATTCTATCATGATAGATTAATATTGGTAGAAACGTGCAATCGGAAAAGCCGTCAGTGAAATTAAACATAATAAATAAATATTAAACACAGAATTATTTTTCCGACGTCTCAACTACGGGGTGGGGCACTGTATAGAGTTAGCGAAATGTGGAGTAACATTACAGAATTACAGTAGCATACTTAGAAAACTATGCAGCGTTTAATAGACTTGATCTTTTTGCAAACGAATTAACTAATTGGCAAGTTTTATCAAAGATATATAACACTACCGTCACCGTTAACCGTATGGAAGGCATCACACCTTACATAATTATGTGACCAGAAGCCTCTGGCAGTGGTAGATTTGTCTGAAATGAATGGTAGAAATATATGTTTACGCTTCTTTTATAAGTTCATCTGATAATTCAATGGCGGATGCTGACTTGTCGAATCCACATAGATATTTAGTGGAAACTGTTATCTAATGCGTTCCAGCAGATTGTAACACATCAGCACCCGCAACATGCACAATCGATTTATCATGGTTGCAGCAATGTTATCAGGACAGCGTTCTTGAAAAAATCTACTCATCCATCTGTCTTTAGACTGCATGGTCTCTCTATCATAAAACTCACTTAAGTGATACGACGTTTACTTGAAAAAGTGGTACTTTTATTGCATTCTAATTGAGGTTTAACTTGTACAAAGTTACAATACCAGAGATACAAAGTTTCTTAACGAAGTTGTACAATAAGGAAGCTCAATATCAAAGTCTACACACTTCTTGTGTCGCGCTGTCTTTAGATATAGAACATATAGTATTAGATAATAGTATCAAACTATGTTTTAAATGTATTTTTCGGTCTCGTCTTTAAATGCCTGTACACGTGATAGTTTATCACTTAAATAATAAGAAATAATCATAAGAAAACATGCAACCCTTTAATAACGGCACACAGGGTACACACCTATATGTAGTTATAATGAATATGTGGTAGCCAAAATGAATATTGAAAATATCGCGTCAACAAAATCAAAAGTACGATAATTACAGAAATGAACACTTCACAAGTAGGTTGATCTCAACCACTCCTAATGTTCTTTTCTACTTCTCCTTTTACACAAGGACATCAAAGATCTATTTATTTGCCTTAAAAATCACTCATAGTGGAGTATCCAGCCAAATACAAAGTTGCTAGATCAGGAGTACGCTGGGCATGGTTGGCGTGTTAGTGTCAATTTTTGGCGCAAGCAACATGAATTTTGCCACCGCTTCATGGGCACATCGTCCTGGTGTGTTTTTTCTTTGTCAGAAAGACAGCTGGCCGCTCAATACGAATCATTTGCTCGTGCAATGATTGATAATTAAGAGGCTAATGATTAGAATGTATACATAATTCAACGTTAATAATTATTGTCATGATTACTTGTATCGTAGTCAAATGTTAGGGTTGTTGTTAGGGTTAGATAAACCATGTTTATTTAATTAAACGGGGTTTTAAAGTACTTAAAGACCTACTATATGGACAAATAATTATGATTCTTGAATAATATTTCACATAATCTCTAAAAGTCTACAAGTGTTAATCTATTTGCTGATCTCTTCGGGCGAAGCCTAATAGTATAATTAGTGATTAAATGAACTTACGTGTAAGTGAAGTTCTATCATAATTATACGAAGGCTTCGCCCGAAGAGATCAGCATCCCGCCCTTTACTTCAACAATATTGTTCAGTACGAGGTTGACCCCTCCCTGATTGTGAAATATTATTGTCATCTCTAAACTAAATGAAGAAAGTAGGTGTCACACGAGCGATCAAAATAGAAAATAAATAAAATATGAGGGTAAAAAATAAAAAACTCCAAAGAAAGTGCGAAATGGTGATCGCTACGCGTTACTACAAGTGTTAATCTATTTGCTGATCTCTTCGGGCGAAGCCTTCGTATAATTATGATAGAACTTCACTTACACGTAAGTTCATTTAATCACTAATTATATAGTATAGCAGTTGTATAGCAATAGTGGGGGTATGCATAGTACTCGCTAACAGTGCGGTGATGGCGGTGCAGGTGATGTTGGGGTACCACAAGGGCTTGCTGGCGGGCAACCTGCACTGCGAGACGCCGCGGCGCGACGTGGCGGCGCTGCGCGAGGGCCGCATGCGCGTGCTCACCGACCACCAGCACTTCCGACGCACGTACGCCGCCGTCAACAGCATGTCCGTCACGGGCGTCAACGCACACGTGCTGCTCCACGGACACTACAAGCCCAAGGTAGGTACTATACACAATAATAACATTTCCAGTTCTCTGATTTCAACAATATGAGAGCCTCTTCAGCATGGTAATTTACGAAAAGCTATGATCAAATTAAAATAATAAATTGTTTTTATTGAGATTAAACACGGTCAAGCCATTTTAATTACCTATTCATTTTATCAATTATTGTTTTTAATTATTATAATCTTTTCAATTTTATTATTGTATTGCATTAACCAATTTCAAAAAATAGGAGGTTCTATGTTTGCTTGTATGTATATATTTTTTTATGTATGTTCACCTATTTTTCCCCTATTTGTGGACCGATTCTCAAAATTATTTTTTTGACAGTATACTTCTGATGTGTAATTTTTAAGTTGCACATTTGTACATTACGGCATTTGTAGTCTTAGGACTTTATTTTATTTATTTCATAACACATAAAACAGAATGCAATAATATTAATTTCAATAGATACAAAACACATTTTTCTGATCTGTATCACATCCCAAAACTATGGTATGACTATGACTAGGTGTATTATAATTAGATAAATTTTTTTAAAGTCGCTAGTGTTTAATTAGGATTTGAGGATTATAATTATAAAGTGTAGTGATTTCATTAGAATAATTTTTTGTTGAAATTATTTAAATATTAAATAAATATTAAGTTATTTAATGTAAGTTATTTTAAAGGAAATTGGAAATCTTTAAAAGAGTTGTTACACATTTCTATCCTTTGAATTAAATGTTTCAAATCACCGAGCTGGTACGACGCGATCTCCGATTATTTAATACGTTCTTGATTAAAGCATCAATTGAGCAAAATCGGGGGTCAAATTTGTTCGTCCAGCTACTTGGTAGAAGCCATCTGGTGAAGTTAACTAACTCGATGGGGAAAGTCGTCCAATCTAGGCCAGAGATTCTCTCGAAAGTGGAAGAGTTCTACGGTCGCCTATACGCATCGCTTGCTCCCCATCCCCCACCTGACAATGAGAACGAAAGAGTCACTTCTGTCCGATATCAGCCCGGGTGAGACCGTACTGGCCCTTAGACAGCTTTAAAAATGGAAAAGCGTTGGGTGAGGACGGAATTACAACAAAGCTCTTGAAGGCCGGTGGAATCCCGTTAATTAAAGATCTCCAAGAACTTTTTGATACCGCCCTTATTAACGGGAGTACTCCACAGGCATGGCAGAGAAGCGTAGTCATTTTATTTTCGCGAAAAAAGTGTGCTAAAACCCTTCTCAAAAACTATTGACCCATTTCACTTCTGAGTCATGTCTATAGGCTATTTTCTAGAATTATTATTATCAGACGCGAAGACTCGACGAGTTTCAACCTCCGGAACAGGCCGGATTTCGAAGCGGGCCCACATTCATACCATGCGGCAGATTGTACAGAAGACCAAGGTAAAAAATAATTTTGAAAGTGAAGCCGAAGGGAACAGAATAATACAGTTGAGCTGGGCAGCATTCGAAAAACTACGTTGTATCTTCTAGTCATCCATCCCACAAAGTTTAAAGACAAAACTCATCAGCACCAGTGTGTTTTACCTGTCATGGCCTACGGAGCCGAAACGTGGACACTCAGAGCGGGAATGGTCTGAAGTTCAAAATCAATAAAAATAATAAAAAAATGGCTTATTTATTAGAAATTATTTTTAGTTAGTACATATAATCCACATGTTGTTAATCCATACTTTGGAATGCCCTTCCTACCATTATTAGACAGGCTAAGTCAATTTATATTTTTAATAATTTAGTATATAAACATTATTTATCAGCCTGCTAATCTATATATTTAGTTTATTTAGTATCTCATAATTATGTATATACGTTTATTGTATTGTTATTTTATTTATTTATTTCTTTTGTACACCAACCTTATATTTATTTACTCTTCTTTCCATCCAAAGGTTGTCTGGAAGAAATCGCTCTAGGCGATAAGACCGCCCTTATACATCATTTATTCTATTGTTTTGTTATATTATTATATCTTCTTTTTTTTTGTTTGTTGTTTGTTTCCTATTTGTATTAGTTGTGATCTGTGTTTTTGGTGTATAATAAAGTTATATTCTATTCTATTCTATTCTATTCTATGTTGTAACTTATTGTCCTCTCATGATAAATCACACTGTAGTAAAATAAAAAAATCGTTTTCAGGATCTAGCTCGCTATAAAGCTAACATTCCGCGACTCGTGACTGTGTCTGGCAGGCAGGATTCTTTCGTGACGAGGGTTTTGGATTATTTAAAGACTCACCCCATTGACCCTGAGGAACTAGCCTTACTGCACAATATACACGAAACAGATATAATGGGACACTTAGGGAAAGGCTATACTATCATCGGTAAGGAAATACATTTCATGAATAATATAAACACATTTTTTTTCTGTTGCTAACAACAATTAACTGTTTTTTTATTTTTTTTGTAATATGACTGCGTTTGACCGTCATTTTGCCTGATATTAGACGAAGATGCTGTCGACGCTGGAGCATGCTGGCCTAGAAGAAAACGATTTATACGATCATAGTGAACGAAAAAATCCACAAAAGTGGATTCGATCTGGGTCGTTCGAATTTTTGGAACATTAAACAAAACGCTAGCGGTCTGACAATAGAATGGTAAAGGTAGAATACGAATGACCTAATTCCACTAGAATGTACTCCGTAACACACTCTCAATAGAAAATCGATAGACTAGGACTATACGCTGATGTTCAAAGCTTAGGGGCTTATTCCGAACTAGGGAGTTTTTGCTGATGAGCTTCTTGGCATGTATTCGGTTGGTTTAACTTGTGCAGATACAAACCCCGATGGCAACACCTATAGCTTGGCGCAGCACGCGGAATATTTTGATAGCGCGCAGCGGCCGCTGTGGTTCGTGTACAGCGGGATGGGCTCGCAGTGGGCCGGCATGGGCGCGCAACTCATGCGCATACCAATCTTCTCCGCCGCCATCGAACGGTAAACAAACAACAATATCCAGACTTACTTTACTAAATCAGAGCAAGATTATTTTTATTTACATATATTAAATATTACTTTCAGCTGCCATAAAGTGTTGCAACCGAGAGGACTTGACATCGTTCATATATTAACTTCTCGCGATAAGACAATATTCAACAACATCCTGCACTCGTTCGTCGGCATCGCTGCTGTGCAGATCGGCCTCACCGACATTCTCCTACAGCTGGGGCTAGTGCCTGACAAGATCATAGGTATTAAAGTTTCGATGGTTAATTAAAATTTTAATTAAATAGAATAAAGATTGTGTGTGATTTATCTTCCTAACATTCATAACGATCGTGGTGGGCAGGTCACAGTGTGGGCGAGCTCGGGTGCGCGTACGCGGACGGCTGCCTCACGGCGGAGGAGGTGATCCTCTCAGCGTACAGCCGCGGCCGCGTCTCGCTCGAGACCCCCTTCATCCGCGGCTCCATGGCCGCCGTCGGTCTCGGCGCACAACAGGTAACACACACAATACACACCTACTTCACTTACTTTACTATTCATTTCATTAGTTACTGTTGCGATCTAATCGAGTGTATCTCTCGCCAGATGTCGACGATGTGTCCTCCAGAGATCGAGATCGCGTGCCACAACAGCGCCGAGTCTTGCACGATCTCGGGCCCCGCGGAGGCGATGCGTTCCTTCGTGGCCGAGCTCACCGCTCGAGGCATCTTCGCCAAGGAAGTGCCGTGCTCGAACATCGCTTACCACTCGCGGTATATCGCGGAAGCTGGTTAGTTTAAACTCTTTTTTTATAGTATAGTTGACAGACTAGGTGTTTGACCACAGCTCACCTGATGTTAAGTGACGCTATTCCACGTTTAGCATTGAATAGAATCTGTATTACATCATCAGTCATGGTGGTAAATCTCCTGAGTAGAAGGTCGTTTAGGTAGGTACAACTAACATTCTGCCGCCAAGCAGTAGTGTGTAAACATTACTGTGTTCCGGTTTAAAAGATATTGTAGCTAGCAAAATTACAAGGCTATTGAGACTAACCGTCGAATATCTCGAAAGTTACGAACGTCAAAGCAATTGCCGATACCTTGGGACTGTTTTCTAACTTAAAGTGCAGGGATAGTACCGCTGCAATGATCATAGACAGGCGTTATCGCTTATCACCAGGATTGCGTTTCGTTCGTGTACTTTGACAGTTAAAAACCCATATTTTACGCCTTATGGAATTCTAAATTGTATGGAATTGTGCTAGGTCCTGGTTTACTGAAGTATCTAAAAGAGGTGATCATAACGCCGAGACTCAGGAGCGAGCGCTGGGTATCTTCGTCGGTGCCGCAAGCTAGATGGGAGGAGCCAGCGGCCAAGTACTCTTCGGCGGAGTACCACACCAACAATCTCCTGGTGAGAGGTCGGACCCTGGCGAGCTCATGTCTTGTGGTATTATACATACCTATAATGTGGTGTCCATTCACAGAGCCCTGTGCTGTTCGAGGAGACGAGCGCGCTGATCCCCCCAGACGCGGTGCTGGTGGAGGTGGCTCCGCATGGCCTGCTGCAGGCCATCCTCAAGCGCGCGCTGCCCGCCTCCGCCGCCAACATCCCGCTCACGCGCCGCGGACATTCCGATAATGTCGTCATGCTGCTTGACGCTATCGGCAAGTGAGTATTGTTGTGCATTGGATCATGGTGTGACTTGAAGTTAGAGAAAATAAACGCTTAGTTACTTATTTATGATTTGGTTAGCCAATATTTCATCACTTATATTTCAGATTGTATTTACTTGGATACAATCCCAAAGTGCGAGTCCTGTATCCGGAAGTAAAATTCCCTGTATCAACTGGCACACCATACCTGTCTAATTTGGTGGAGTGGGCTCATGAGGAACAGTGGTAAGTACGGAAAAAAGTTTCCGAAACTAAATTCGTTTTTAAAAAAGTACTTACAATGCTCTAGTAAAAGAGCCTCCGTTAAATAGTATTTTATTTTGAAGGACCCTGCCGCTTTACCAGACAGCTCTCAGAACAGAATCTGCGTCGTGCACTTTTCTAATGTCAATTCACGATAAAGAGAACAGTTACATGGCAGGCCATATGATCAGAAGTAAGTACACTTACATTTATCTCAATTTACTATTATTAACCGACTCAAAAAAGAAGGAGGTTCTCAATTCGACTGTATGTTTTTTTTGTATGTACGCTACGCGATCATTCCGCCAATTGTGAATCGATTTTGATGATTTTATCGTAGGTCAATTTACCAATACCGGCAGTCACCTATGTAACTGTTCGGACCTACTGATTTTAGGGGGTAATATTCACCAATTAAATGTGTAGTGAAAATATATTGTCACAACTTAATTACAACTGGCGGCTCGGGCCATGGTGGGGAGACGACTGTCGCTGGAGGCGCGCTTTCCTAGTCGTCTGCCTACATATTATACGTATAAGCTGCTTTACTCACTCCTTTTTTTTAAAAAAAAACAAAAAGAAATGAGTAAAATACTAGTATACAACAACATAATACCACTCTCCACTCATTCTTATTCTTATTCGGAATGGGGGCGATAAGTCCTGCATTGACATCCCGCTTGGGGTGTATTGTGCATTTCCCCCTACCAGTGTCCACACGAGCCAACCCAGTTCCTTGAAGTATCGGAGCGAGGCTCTGGGGCGCTGGCAAAGTAGCTCCAGTGGGTGAGATGGAGTTAAGCATGATAGCGAAAAGTAGTCTGTCTGTTGCGGTGATTTAGATGTTGTTTGTGAGGAAGCTGTTTCATGCAATGTAGTGAAGATCCTAGTTGTTTCTGTGGCTTTGCAATGCCACAGCACATGCTCTACAGTTTCTGTTTCCACCAAACAGCCACGACAAAGCGAACTATCTGTGGCTCCTAGCTTGTACAGATGACTATTCAGAGTGCAATGACCGGTTATAAGGCCTACTAAAAGACGAAGGTCCTGTCGTTGCAATCACAATAGATTGTTAGTGATCTTCCTGTTAAGGATTGGAAAAGCGGTCAGACCATGTTTGCAGTCGTCTTTCTTATCCCATAGGTTTTGTTGTTCTCTTTCGATGTGGCGACGCAGCAACTCACATACTTCCATCGCTGATGGTTTGCATAAAGCTGCTACGTCGTCGTTTAGCTGTTTCTTTGCACCTTTCTTAGTGAGAGTAACCGCCACGTTATTACCTGAACATGTTCCGTGGCTCTTTGTCTTCATCTTAGTATGGTTTTGTACCTATTTGAGAGTGTTTGTAGTACCATATGACACTTGGCAATAACTCTAGACCTTGTTACTCGTCTTCTTAGCGCGTAGAAGGTGGCCGCACTGTCGATAGTAAATATGAGGACATCTTTATCACCTTTGTTTCGATCGCTAACATCGGGGAATATCAAATCAGCGAGAAACTCTACAAAAGGCACAACTGCCTTTGCAGCAAGCAGTAGGCCCATGCCCTCTGCTTGCAGTGCTGTCGTGGTCTTATTTAGAGCCATAGCTTCCTTGAATAAAAGCTCTGGCGAGTAATAGCCGCAACCAGCTCTAGCCTCGTTCTTAGCGCCATCTATATAGATGTTCCATGAACCCTCATGTAACACTCATGGAACACCTTCTATGACGTTGTCTTCTGTTATCAGCTCGTGTTTTTGCTGTCCAGATGCGTAGATGCCATTTTATAGTACCCGTACTTGCTTCGGGGATTTTTCTCATCGCCCGTTCTCCCACTCTTCACTTATATTTCACTTGGTAGTAGATTTCCTTAGCAGGAGGCCGTCTAGGTAGATGTGTAAACATTACTGTGTTCCGGTTTAAAGGGCACTGCAGCTAGCGAAATTACTGGGCTGTTGAGACTAACCATCGAAAGTCTCGAAAGTAATCAGCGCCAAAACAGTGATACCCTGGACTTTGTTTTTCTACACAAAGTTCGGTGTATCGCTGCAATGGTCATGGACAGGCGTTATCTCTTACCATTAGGAAATTGTCTTGCTAGTCTTAAAAAAAATAAAAAATAGTTGATGTTCTATTCTGCGTGATAATTATTTCTTCTTTCGCCGACTTGTCATCTGTAGGTTATATGAGGTTCGATACGAAATAAAACTATTATTTAAGGATTTCAAATAACATGGTAGCAGTATATTATCCTTATTATTCTATTTGGAAGCAATGCGACTGATTCCTAGCACAGAGGCGAAACAAGTGTATGAGAGAAAATCTAAGATGGCGGTTGACAGTTCAAATCAATTCACTTTTAAGAGTAATTTTTCAAACTTTTAAGAGTAATTTTTGTACAAATGAACTAATAAATTCAACACGCCCCCTCAAAAATTAATCGGTAAACAAACTTAAAATCAATTTCAATTGACTAACTAAATAGCACACATATACTTCCAAATATCTGCTGGGGTAATACAATATGGTCCAACATTTGTTGATAGGATTAGGGAAACCCAGTAAAACCTAATCAGACCATTTCATTTATCAATGAACTTAAATATCTTGAAATGTTTTACAATTATACATGTTTTAATCATATTTATACACAGTTAAATTTTACATATATTTTATGTACGTTTTATAATAGTTATAAACCCATTTTACTTCTCAGTCTTTGAAAAGTTATTCCTGGTAATGGTTTCGTCAGGGTGTCTGCCAGATCACCTGTGGGAATGTATTTTAATTTAATTACATTTTTCTCTACTTGTTCTCGAGAGAAATGATATTTGATATCAATATGCTTTGATCGCTTGTGACTAGTCGGATTGTTAGCGATACTTATACAGCCATTGTTGTCCTCATATAGGGTAATAGGATCATTAATGCTGATCTTCACACTGGCTGCTAAAGATTTTAGCCATAATGCTTCCCTTACTGCCTCAAACAATGCCATATATTCACTTTCAGTGGAGGAGGCTGCGACTGACGCCTGCTTTCGCGTACTTCAAGTTATAGTACATTAGTCAAAGAGTTTAAATAAATACCCAGTTGTACTTTTTCTATCCCTTGTATCCATTACCTCCCCAATCTGAGTCTACGTACCCACACAAAATCTCATTGTATTTACACTGCTGCACAATAGTGCCTTTTAAGTACCTGAGTACCCGTTTAAGACATTGCCATAATTCTGTATTATTTTTGTGTGTGTACCTACTCAGTATACTTATACTGACGCTTAGATCGGGTCGAGTACATAACATAATATACATCAGGCACCCTATAACGTTTCGGCACGGAGCGTTATATTTCTCTTCAGAGTTCAATGCGTCATAGTTTAATTTATTTTCTAAGGGGGTAGATACAGGTTTACAGTCATGCATATTAAATTTTGTCAAGATTGTTTTGATGTATGCACTTTGATCTAAAGTCATTTGATCACCTTCCCTAGTGATTTTAATACCGAGAAACAATTTAATTTCTTTTAAATCGGTCATTTCAAATTTACTCATCAAATACTTTTTGAAATTATTCATCATATCAGCGCACACTACTACCAAATCATCGACATATAGCACGTATATATATTTTTACGTACGTCCCCATTATCTAGTATGTAAATACATCTATCTACTGAAGAATTTTGAAATCCTTCTTCTTTCAAAGATTGTTCAAATAGTTCGAACCAGCACCTAGCTGCCTGTTTTAGTCCGTACAATGCCTTTTGCAATCTACAAACATAGCCTTCTTTACTTAATATACCTTCAGGAATTCTCATGTAAATTTCTTCCTTCAGATTTCCATTTAAAAAGGCCGTCTTAACGTCCAAATGATGAACCAACAAATTAAATTGATTCGCGAAACTAATTATAAATCTAAAACTAGCTATTCTTGCTACAGGTGCGAACGTTTCATTGTAATCCATAAGATACTCTTGGCTAAACCCTCTGGCAACTAATCGCGCCTTAAATCGTTGAGGATTTCCAAATTCGTCGTTTTTAAATGTAAAAATCCATTTACAAACCACAATATTTTTATTGGGGGGTCGTGGTACTAGCGTCCATGTTTTGTTCTTACGTAATGAATTTAGCTCATCCCTAATCGCGCATTCCCATTGACTTCGATCATGGCGATGTTTGACTTCATCAAATGACTTTGATACATCATTTAAAATTGACCGAATACGCATCAAACAATCATCATCATCATCATCAATTTCTTTATATGACACAGGGGGATGATTTTTGAACCTATCACTCCTTCTAAATTCAGTCTTTTGTTTTGTGTTTTTATTTTCCCGTAATGACTTATCAAAACGAACTTTTTCAATTTTAGATTGCATTTGACCTTATATCATGTTTCACTTTGCGAATTTTAGTCGGACTTTCACTAAGTCCATCAGATTTAGAGCTATCTGATTTACTGCCAGTACTGCCAGAGTTCCGAGACTTGGTTGACACTGATTTCAAACTATTGTTATTATCAGTTTTGTCATGAGAATTTTGAATATTCTCTTCAGACCTCCATGAAGGCCTGGACTCAAGGATATTAGTCTCGTCCACAATAACATCTCTGACTACCATGTACTTTTCGCAATCAGGGTTCCAAACTTTATAACCGTTCGGTTCATAACCCATCAAAATACCTTTCCATGATTTATCGTCAAATTTAGCTTTAGTAGTTTTGTTATGTATAAAAACCGTAGAACCAAAAACCTTTAAATATTATACTCGAGGCTTTTTACCGTGCCACCGTTATCGCAATATAAATTAACTACCTTCAGATTGAATTTTCCTTCACCTTTTGCAACAAAATCTTTAAACGTAGCTAATACGTCAGATTTGTACGTTAGTAAGTATGTAACACAATAAAGAGTATATTGATCAATAAAAATCACGAAATAATTTTTATTATCTGTAGTCGTTGGAGTGATAGGGCCACAAACATCAGAATGTACAACAAATAATGGTCTGTTTATATGACTTTTGTCTTTAGCCTGACTAAACGGTAGTCGACTCTATTTCCCTTTTATGCAAGCTTCACATAAATCATTATCTGGCACTACTGAATAAATTTGATTCATATCCTCGAATAATTTATTCTGTTTTATTTCTAAGAATTTCATTTTACTCAAGTGCCCTAAACGTTGATGCCACAATTTGTAGCTTTTCTTGTCACTAGCACATGCTTGGGAAACAGGGTGACACACGTTTACAGACGTAACAAAATCTATAATAATCAATTGTTAGTTGACTTACCTCGCATAACGGTTTTACCATTTTTACTTATTTGGGATCCGTCCTGGTCAAAAATAACCGCATACCCAGCTCGCTGCATCTTTGAAACCGATAGAAGGTTGTATGGAACCTCACGGCAAAATAACACATCCTTCAGAATACCTGTAACTCCCATATTGCTTGTAACCTGCAAAATACCTTTTTTAGTAGCTGAAATAAATTCATTATTTTTAGCAACTGAGATTTTTAGTGGGGTAGATAAATTTTCATAATTTAGAAACAAATCTTCTCTGTTTATGATGTGGTCTGATGCACCCGAGTCCAATAGAAATGTAATTTTATTTCCTTGGTTATCTTCTTGGTAATCGCCGGTCATAAAAGCAAAACCTGAAAAATCATTCGATGTTGAAGGTTGATTTTCATTTATCTCAACTGCTTGTACTGTCCTTGTTCTTTCTTTGTTATCAAAATGCCTCTAATTGATTCTCTTGAATAGTAACAATCATTTTTCTTATGTCCTTTTCGTCCACAATGGTAACATTTCATGAACTATGAATTATTTTTCTTCTGCTTATTATTTTTATCTGACTGCTGAAAACTATCAAATTTTCTTTTCTTCCACATATTATTCTTCGCTTCTACTTGTAACACTTTCGCGCTTGTATCACTAGATTCATTTTTCAACTTCACTTCATGATCTAATAATCGTGTTTTTACGAATGTTAATGTCAAATTATCTTCCGATAATGTTTCAATTGCAGTAATGACTCCATCGTAAATTGAGGGTAGTGTGAGCAACAAATGTGCCACTTTGTCAGTTTCCTCTAACTTTGCACCAGCAGCAATCAGCTCAGTTATGAGGTCATCAAAAGTAGCAAAATATTTTATAAGCGGTACATCACCTGGTAGTTTTAACGCCAACAACTTTTTACGTAACGCCAACTGCGTAGCAATACTTTTTCGTTCGTACAGCGTATCTAAACTTCTTAAAATATCTTTTGCCGAACTACCGTCTTTCGCGAAACTGAGGTACGAATCGGATAGATATTCAATGATCACATTCTTGGCCATCCGATTGTTTTTCTCCCATGATTCGTCGCGAAATAACGGATCATCGTCGATCACCTTAATAATGTCCAATTCACTCAACAAAGCACTTATTCGAAATTTCCAGACACTGTACCTTTCGCCATCGAAGGGTTTGATATTTCGTTTTATCTTCGTATTTTCCATAACGAAAAATCACACGTAACTAATCTATTTTTAGATCGTCGAACCACGGTCACTAATTTTCACTCGCGTAATCTGGGCTCCATAACCTGTAGGTTATATGAGGTTCGATACGAAATAAAACTATTATTTAAGGATTTCAAATAACATGGTATCACTATATTATCCTTATTATTCTATTTGGAAGCAATGCGACTGATTCCTAGCACAGAGGCGAAACGAGTGTATGAGAGAAAATCTAAGATGGCGGTTGACAGTTCGAATCAATTCATTTACTTTTAAGAGTATTTTTTGTACAAATGAACTAATAAATTCAACATCATCTTTACTATATATTTATTCCTATTATCAAAAATTAAAAAAAAAATACAATGTACACGTGAACAAAGATATAAGTATGCGAAATGACAAAATAACTGCGACCTATGTTTCATATTAACAATCGAGTACTTAAATGTAAAATGTACACGAACATAAGTACATAAGTTTCACCCAGTTCATAGTACGTTAGATCTTCGCAGCAATAAAAAGAAAGACAAGCTTGTAAGACCGTCACACCGGCTCGTCAAGTCGGAGAGGTCGGTATACATTTTGGGGCCCGCGATCTACAACCGCGTACCCGCCTCCATACGAGATGCACCTTTCACGTGCCATTGACGAGTATTTCAAACTTTAAGATTATTGAATTACTAGTAAGTGATTATGATTTTTTTGTCATGTCATTTTATTATATTGACAATATTTTTTGTATTGGCATATTTTTATGTTGACAATTTTTTTTATATTGACATATTTGTGTATTGACATACATTATTTTGACATGTAATCAGTGTTTTAAAACTCATTTAATGACATATTTAAAATTTTAAAGTGACTTGTTTTGAATTGGTGTTATCAATAAAATATTTGCATTTGTATTTGTGAATCCTATTCACTGTTAGCAATAAGCTGCTTCTTACAAATAAATTCAGGTAGGTATGTGGTGGATCAAACGACACCAACAATACCAAGTAGGGGAGAATAGGGCAATGGCGGTCACCGATCAAAATATGACAAGCTGTCACAGTAAACATTGTGCTTTGATTTGAAACTAGATGTCGCTACGGCCAATGATACAATTGTTGTAACGCGGTAGCGTTACATTCGGCGACTAACATGAAGTGCGACAGTTATCAAGAATAAATCTGGTGGTGAAAATTACCTACGTGGTTGCGGGGAAAATTGTCGAGCTATCGATGGAAGACAAGCGTTGATTATTAAGTCCGTTTATTCGCAGATAAAATGTTATTGCCTTTCTCCTACGCGCTGGTAGCCGTGTGGGACACACTCGCCATGTCGTTACATGTTCCGAAGAAGTCATTGGATGTGGAATTTAGTGACGTGAAGCTGTACACGCAGCCAATACTGCATGAAGAGAAGACTGTCAAGCTCACCGTCTCGCTGCATAGAGGACAAGGACGATTTGAGGTACATAACGCTCTAACGTTCAGAAGTGCTACAGTGGATGAAACATAATGGGTTAAAAATCAATATTAATAAAACAAAGCTAATGCAATTTAACTTTTACAATTCTAATCTTTTACAACTTGACATCAAATAAATAAATTTTTAAGACAAAAGAATAAATGTTTTGATCATTGTTAGACAGGAATAATTTTAAATAAATTGAACGTAAAAAAATATTTTTAAAATCAAGCTTTTATCTGGGACAAAGAACTAAAAATTTAATACCTATACATATAACCTATATTCTTAAAAGCTTAAGGCACAGGAGTACAGTAAGTACCTAACCTGTAACCTGTAACGGGTAGTGCCTCAAGCTTTTAAGGATATAGGTAAGTACCTACACTACACGCCAAATACTTACTAAAATTTATTTTTAAATTTTTAGTTTATTGTCCCAGAAAAACATTTTTTACTTTTAAATTTATTCCTGTCCAACAATGATATCAAAACATTTATTTTTCAATGCCAAAAATTTGTTTAATTAATTTTTTTAAATATCTATAAGCCATGAAGCCTTGCAAAAACAGTGATGATTCTGGGTTCAGGAGCGTGCGGAGGCCTTCTTCTCTTTATTCTATCATCTGCAAGCCTGGACTGTTTTCGTATTCTGCCACGGTAACCTTTAGGATGCAAAGTTGGTGAACGCTCAGTAATCCAATTTTAGCGTACAAGTCCACTGTTGGGTAGCGGTACGCGAGCTTGTACATGACTTTGAACTCAGCGCGCTGTGCCCTCTCTACTTCAAGCAATAAAAAAGTGTAAAACAATATATTAATGCTACCAATGACAAGACATATTAGAATAAGTTAACAAAACATTTGCAGGTCTTTTTGCAGACTGATTACACTATGTTACCATTGATAAACGAAATAACTAGATTGTAATGTACTCGTATTCTAATAAATGATTTGATTTGATTGGTTGCCAACATAAGCTTTACATTTTTGGGCACAAAATTTAATTTACTTAAACATACATTTTAATGTTATTATTATAGATCATGGATGGACATTCGAAAGTTGCCACAGGATTTATTGTCAGTAATGAAACGCCAGAAATCGAGACTACGTCGAACATGAACATATATAAAGATAATAGATTGGAAGCTCCCGAAGTATACCAAATTTTATATGAAAGGGGGTATGCTTATAGGTAAACGAATATTATGATTCATAAACTATTTTACAGATTGTAATTAAGGAAAATGTAAAACAATTACTTTCTTTACAATTAATTTACTTACTTTAACATTGTTACGAAAAATCTGTTTTTAAAACTACGAACTATGAACAGATTGTCAAAATCGATTGAATAATAATATGATAAAACACAAAATGTTCTGATTTTAGTGGAGCATTCCGTAGTATCAACAGTACAGACGAATCTATGTCTGGAGCCAAAATTTCGTGGAACAACAACTGGGTAACTTTCATCGATGGTCTGTTTCAACTAAACATGTTGAAGTACACGCACAGAGGTGTCTCACAACCTGATCGCATCGGGAGGATGGTTATTGACGTCAAAAAGCACCTCGATAGCATAAAAGAAAACAAGGGCTTGGAAAATAATATCACATCATTATTCGTTAGTGCTCAGTTATCTGAGGTTCATAACAGAACTAGGTAATATTCTATTAAGTTAGTTTTAGTGTAGGTACTTCACTAATTTTGATTTTATGCACATTTTCTAGCGTTTGTACATAAAATGTATTACTTATTTTGTAGTTCTTTGACCAAATATAATATTCAAAATTTTCTGTGACATACTTATCATATTATTATTATGTTTTGTATGCAATAAAGGCACATCCGCCGTGGCCAAATGCTTTCCTCCCCTTTTACTAATATGCTATCTAAACATACATCTATTATTTTAATTTTATAGACAAGAGGTATGTGCAAATATGTCCAATTGTCCATGTTTAAAAGGAGGTTATTACTTTAGTACTTTACTTTATTAACCTACTTTTTTGGTTTACCATTATTATTTGCTACTGCAGTAGGTATAGATTTTGAAAATCTCCTACATTAATTTGGTTCACCACGTGGGCGATGACCCTTGTTATAGTAATCTAGTATAATAATTAACATTAACATTATAATTTATAGGAGTGGTGGTGTATTGATAGAAAACTTAAGTTTGCGTGATACGTTGCAAATGAATGAAGCTGGAGTTACCTTACAAACGCTAAAGTTTGTTCCCAGATTCAGTTCTAGTTTTGATGTAAGTAATGTGGAAAGTAAAATTAGCGTATATTTTTTAAATTAGAAACCATCATATTCGTAGGACTATCAAATATGTCACTATAATTTTAACTTACAGGTTTCTACAGCTTTGTGTGTTTTACTTCAAATAGCCGCAGAAAATAAGAACAAAGAAACATTGGAAATCTTGGGCCTGACTCGAAATCGTTGTTCAAGTCAATTATTTGAAAACATTAAAAAAATCATTGCAGAAGGCATACCTTACATTGAAATTCAATATCGGGAAATACTTATTGACAATGCTACATCAGAAAATGAATTTCAATATGAAAACGTTGATGTTGTTTTAGCAGAAAACTTATCTAAAAATGAAAAAGTAAGCATTAAAATTAACACAACCGTATACATTTAAAGCGGTCATACCCTAATTTTTTGATTCCATTTTTCAGATATTCCAGAGTTTCCATCACACACTACAACCCAATACTTTCATCGTGAATGCAGAAGATATCACCAAAACTGGAAGTTCCTCATCTGAATTGTATAGTATTATATCAGTTTTAAAAACAACAAACACGCAGCTTGAATTGGCATATTGGAAGCCAGCCCTTCCAATGCCCACGGCATCGACATTCACTGTTCGTTCAGAAGCAGATTTGCCTCTCTTAAAATATGCGCGTGACAACTTAACTTCTAAAAGTGGTCTTTTAGTTCTTACATCTTACCCACCTGTTGCGGGACTTATCAAACTAGTCAAAAAATGGAGGGGAGAAGAAACTCGCAATCATATCCACGTCATTATGGGTACTGAAAAATCCAAAGAGAATCATGACTCTGACGAGTTTCCTGATGTTATTCTGGCTTATAGTGTGTTTGATAATGTAAGTTCAATTGACTCACCTAATAAACATTTTACAATTCTGCAAAAAGATGTGGTTAATCATAATCATGATATATTTATTGTCTTGTAGGGATTATGGGGAGGCGAATATTATTTGCCGTTGAAAGAAACTTCAGTTAATGATAATATAACACTGCGAAATGAAGTGATCGGCGATTTGAATACTTTAAAATGGGCGAAAGCACCAGAGCTGACGGGACCTGGCACTCTAGTGGCGGTATGGATGTTCTTTAATATTGTGATTGTGATTATTTGTTGAATCGTTGAATTATGATATTTATTTGTGCTTAATTTCCAGGTTAAGTACGCGGGCGTAAACATTGGAGACGTAAAACGGGCCCTTGGATTAATTTCTAACACAAACAGCTTATTTATAAATAACGGATATGGAATGGATTTCAGTGGAATTACAGAAAGGTATTATACAATATATAGATTTTTTAATGCGGTGTATATCACGTAAATAAACAAGACACGTATAAGTCGCCGTAAATTAATAACCGTTGCTAGTTCTTGCGAAAACATTAAATTTATCGCATAATTTTTTGATTATTTATATTATAGCGAAAAATTATTCCGCTAAAATCTTTTAAATATTCCGCAAGATATCGTAGCGATAAACGCTCTCTAATTGGTTGAATGAATAACTTATTTTTCATCTTGCCTCTCGCTGACATTGTTGATCGTCAACACTGACCAATCATATTCATATTCATATATTTCATAAAAAGTATTTACATGTCACGGTTAAATTAAATCAGATTACAATAATAATAATAAAAATAAAAGGAATATATTGTACAATTGTACCTACATTCCTAAGCTTTATGGTCAAGAAAATCTTTGTAACTGTAAAACGTCTGATCGACAAGCCAGCGCTTCAAGCGGGACTTGAAGCAAGCCACACTCGGAGCGGCGCCTATTTCACTCGGTAGTTTATTATACACTGTCGGGCCCATGACATGAGTGAGCTTGTCAGACTTCGCCAGGTTCCTAGGAATCTGTTTGAGCTGCCCTGCTCGTCTCGTGGGGACTGTCGAAAGGTCTCCAAAGGCCGTGTTTGTGTGCAAGTTGTTCCTTACATACAGCGCCACTTGTAAGATTACTGCAGGGCAGCGTGAGGATTCTCAATTTCTTAAAGTGAGGGGCAACGGATTGGTCACTTCTAATGCCTACTATGGCTCGTACAGCCCTTTTTTGCATGCGGAACGCGCGCTCCCAGTCGGCGGCACGGCCGTACAGCTCAGCGCCATTCTGCAGCAGCGATTGCACCGTAGCGAAGTAGCAAGCGCGCGCCTCGTGCGCCGGCACTACTCGCGACACACGCCTCAGCGCATAGCAAGCACTCCCGATTTTACCAGATATTTTGTGTATGTGGTTTTCCCACGTCAAAGCGGTATCAACTTCAAACCCGAGAAAATTTGTGACATCTGTTTGTTGTATTTCGATATCATTTATCAAGATTTTTAGACGTCTTTGCCTTCGACCTGATAGGTTGAAGTGAGCGTAGTGGGTTTTCTTCAAATTTAGCGCCAGACCGTTGACTCTAAACCAACTATCAAATTGGACACTGACATGCCATTCAATTTTGCTACTGTGGGAGCGGTGACTAGCGCCGCCACATCATCAGCATACAATAGGATTTCAGCTGATGTTATTGCATTGGGCAGATTGTTTAGCAGTAGCGAGAACAGGATATTCGAGACTGAGGATCCCTGCGCGACGCCCATATATGAGCGCAACGGGTCCGACCTCACTTTGCCTCCGTTACCAACTACGATTTGAGATCTATCTTGCAGTATGCTTGTTGTCAGCGCCAGCGTTGCGCCTCCCAGCCCATAATGGTGCAGCTTGCCGGCGAGCACGTCGTGATCAGCGACGTCGAACGCTTTTAACAAGTCGCAGCAGATCACGGCGACTTGTTGCTTTTTCTCACGAGCGTCGACGTTGCGGCGAACCCGGTCTCGAGTCAAGGTAGTCGTGGACCGTTTCGCCCGATATGCGTGCTGCCTATGCGTGAAAGTTGGTCGGTGTCCTCGAGAAATGTCATGAGCCGTGAGCTAAGGCCATTTTCAAAAATCTTCGCTACTGCGGGTATAATCGACATGGGCCTGTAGCCGTCCACATCCTCCATTTTACCTTTTCCCTTAAATATTGGTGTCACTTTTGCAGCTTTCAGTACCTCGGGATAGGTACCTTGCCGTATGCAAATGTTAAATAGTTCGGCTAGTACTGGAGCGAGTGGAATCGCCGCCACCATAAACATTTTCATGTTCAAACCGTAGATATCCTTAGAATTTTTGGGAGGGATCCGCGTAGTGATGAGTCGGTAGACTTCTTCCACAGTGAATAGGCGGATCCGCAGCGAGCGGTCGGAGGGCGCGCGCGCCGCGCGCAGCGCGTCAAGAGCGCGCGTGACGTCGGCGCGCTCAGGAATCTTGCATTCACAGCATCCACGGCAGCTTTTTTGCTAGGGAATAGAGTGCCGTCACTACTCTTAATGACATCAGTAAAATCCAGGTCGGTGAAGTTGTATTTCCCTCTTTCTAAATCGACCACGTTCCACATGGCTTTGCAGGAGTTTCCACCTTTGTTAATTATATTAGCATAATAATTTGATTTTGTAGATTTTAATAAATTATCATATTTTTCTCTCATGTCACACATAATAGAATTAATGCGTTCATTGTCAGGATTCAATTTTTTTACTTCCATGATGTCAAATAGAAGCGATTTAAAATTTTTGTTGTCAGGCGATACCCAAGTCGGACAACTCCTACAGTTTGTTTTCCGTAATGGGAAACATGCCTCAAATTTATTTTGAATTATAGTAATTACTGAGCTAGCTATCTCCGCAGCACTCTTATAGCGTAGTAATAATTCACTCCAATCAATACTATGCAGTGACGACAGGAAGCTATCGTTGTTTTCCTTAGAGGACGTTCTCGTATAAGACGTATTCTGCCTAGGTACTACCCATTCACATGTCAGCTCGACTCTAACCCCAAGGTGGTCACTCAGATTAGTGGAGACAGCTGATGTGCGGACGGATCCGGCTGGGAAGTTACTATACGCCTGATCTAGGCACGTAGATGTGGTCTCAGTCACTCTAATTGGAAAGTCAACCTCAGCTACCATACCATGAGCCGACAGCACGTCGCACAGTTTGAGCCACTCAGAGCTCACTTTGCCTAAACTGTTTACGTTTGTATCACCTACTATCAAACAATCCAAACCCAAATCACTAATCTCGTCGATCAGACGTTCAAAGTACTCCAAAAAGCTTTTAATATTAATTAGCTTGGTCCTATAAATACAAACAACAGTCAACTGATAATCAATCAAGTCAATAGCGGATACCTCGCAGTACCTCTCGACACTCAAATTAACTAAATCTAGATTTTCAGCACATCGTACATCGTCCCTAATAAAAATACACGAGCCGCCGTGTTCTACCTGCGTTCTACAGAAATGCGAAGCTAGTTTGTAGCCACTTAAATAAACGCATTTTAACTTGTCGGTTGACAGCCAATGCTCTGTTAAAGCTAAGGCAGTGCACTTAAATTCACTCTGCAGTAGTACCTCGAGTCGTTGTGATTTACTCACTCCTAGCGACGCGATATTTTGGTGACATACAATTACGTTGCGTGAACCGTTGTTTACATTCGGCGATGCCTCATTCTTCACTAAATCAGACGTGTGCGCGCCGCGGCAGGTCGGCACGAATGGCGCAGGTGCGGGGGCGCTCCGTGCGCGCGACTGCCTGCTCGCCCCGCTCACCGCGGGGCTTCCTCGGAAACCACTACTCTGCCAGCTTTTCACGCGGCGGCCACACAAATGGATCTCACAGTTTATCATAATATAGACTTTCGAGGACGCTTATCACAAATGCGGCGTGTAGGTCTGTTTTGATGTCTCTTTTCACTACAGTGTAATATATAATTTTTTTAACAAACCTGTTGATGCAGTCTACAGTCGTTTCGGGCTTGAACGACCAAGCTTGAATGTGCTTCCGTTTTTCAACGGCGTGTAGCATCTCATCCTCTATCTCATCAGAATATCAGTTAAATTCTCAAAGCTACAGTAACTATTACAATTACGGCAGATTACAATTTTACGGAAACGGCAATGATTTACTAGTTATAGTGCATGTTTGAAAAAAACGTGTGCAATTTTTGATGCGATTTTGAATTTTATGTGTGTATGAAGATTGTGTTGTTTTTATTTTCGGGGCTGATTTTTATGACCTTCCAGAGGCGAGAGAGTGATGGGCCTGGTGCCGAGTGGTACAGCCAGCAGCTACGTAATGGCGCAGCCGGAGCTGATGTGGCCCGTGCCAGCGTACTGGAGTCTGGAAGATGCGGCGACCGTGCCGTTTGCCTACATGTATGCATACTACTGCCTATTCATAAAAACGGTGAGTAGTAACAATTTGTATCCTTTTTTACTACTGGAACAGGTAAATAAAGTTTGAAAATCTGCCACCAAGAATGTAACGGTGTCTTTAGCCATCTTTACGTAACAGCTGGTTCCATTTAAATCCACACCATCACTTAATCGTTGGGCTGCAGTCAAACACTAACTTGTAAGCCTTAAAAAATTTCAGTTGAGGAAGTCATGGTTACCAACGGCCAAGAATTGACGAGGAATTCGACTGCCATCGAACCCTTTAGCCTTGCCAAGGACAAGAGAATGCAGAGCTCACTTCACTTGTTAGAGAGGCACCATAAAAAGAAGAAAAAAAAAATAAACGACATCGAAACATGTAGCATATCTGATGTCTCAAAAACGTGGTGCTGGCTATGAGCCGGTCGAATTCATAGATTATTAAGTCACAATAATCAAGAACTAGAACCTGTGCACCAAACAATTTCTCGAAACTGATGCCTCAGGAGAAGGGGTTGCTTTTAAATCAAACTTGGTGCCCGATAACTTATGAGTTTGTGAAAGATTTATTTTGTTCTACGAGCAAAACGCTTTCACGTCACATGTGCCTGCTAGTATTTAGTCGAAAACTTCATTCATTGTTATACTGATTTGTGTATCTACTGAAAATACCTGTGTTAAATTGAATTGAGCTTAATAATTATATTGTTGGTGACTATGTTTTGGGATTGTCAAAGATAACCCTCAAGAAGTTTTCAGAAGAGAGAATTCTGTGCCTGAGGCTCATAATAATAACTAGGACTTATTCTCAGACCTTTATGATGACAAGGACTGTAAAGCAGCACAGCGTGTTGGTGCACGGCGGCGCGGGCGCGCTGGGCCAGGCAGTGATCAGCGTCGCGCTCGCGCGCGGCTGTCGCGTGTTCACCACCGTCGGCGACTACGCCAAGAAGCGCTTCCTCTTGAATCTCTTCCCACAAATCAACGGTATGACATTCTTTGGAATTATGAACGTTACGTTTGTTCGTTTCGTACAGTCTTTTCAAATTCGTTTGTAAATTCTATAAAGGATATTACGGAGCTTCCGATTGGTTTTACACCTCCAACTATATCTTCCGATAATTTTGAAACGAAGGTCATCAAATATTGAAATCTTGAAAACAAAATTTCAGGCTAGGCTGGCTCAGTGGCAAATGATCATCTTTTTGAAATATAGACTAAACGGAGATAAAACTGTTTAACTTCTGTTTATTAAGTACTTTACTGCTCTTAGAGTCTCTTAAATTGATTTAAAATTATGACGTGTATTTTTCAACATGATGATAATGTTATCATGTAAATTTGACTGACTAAAGAGACTTATTTGTGAATTAATGTTTCTATTTATTATTTCGTCAGGCCTGTACTTAAGTTAACACATTCATCTTTAAATTCGCCTCCGCCTCCGATAAATCAGATTTAAAACCTACAGCTCCGACTCTGGTTCCAGTATACCCACGTCCGTAACACTCCTAATTTCTAGCAAGCTTTTAAAGCCCCGCGTTTACAAAAACAGTCTGTGCCTTTCAGAAGGTTTAGAAGATTAAGTTTGAGTATCGCTGCAATATTTTGGAAGATATAGCGTCTAGGCATTTACCACCGCAGTACCAGATATTCTGCCGTGTTTCGGTGTGAAAGATATTGCAGCTAGCGAAATAACAGGGCAGTTGAGACTAACCATCCAATCTCTAAGTAATAAGCGCTAAAGCAGCGATGTCCTGCACTTTGTTTTACTACTCAAAGTTCTGAGTACCATTGCATCGCTTACCATGAAGAGAAATTCGTCTCATTACTTTTACATAAAAAAAGATTTATAGCTTTCTCAAAAGATCGGTGAAATACTTTATTGTGTGTTGAAGATTAATATAATGTAATACATTTTTATTTTACAATTTAGGTATTAACTACTACATGTAATGAAACATTTAATCAAAATAAAAAAGACCTTAAATTATACTATTTACAAAAAAAACAAAATCATAAATAAACTATACTACTATAAAATAAACACGCCGTCGAGATCGCTGCCGCGCGGTGGGGTTCCCAGTACGCTGGCGGCATTGCCCCGTTGTATGGCTAAGCTTAGTCTTTGACGTAGGTAGGCGCCAGCTCTGGGATTCCCCAAAGCGAGGACCAGCCGCTTCGAAATGTCTTTAATAAATTTTTTTGTGTCGGACGACCACGGACCCATTGTTTCCACAGCCAGCCCAACAAACTCATAATGCATACTCAGCATGGAGTATTTTCTTTGTTTGTTGAGCTGGGCTTGTGCTGCTGCGGTTCCTACACTGCGAGCGGAAATACCGACATGTGACGGTGCCAGAGTATCCACGCAAGTAGCGTCCCAGACCAAGGCTCGGCCAAGGGACCATGGAACTAACGTGGCACCGTCTGGTCGCTTACCATCTGTTGACATTCCGCTCGGTTCCAGTGTAGAAGACACAGATGCTGTGCAGAGTGCCCGTCTAACTAAGTCATTGATAGCACCATGACGAAAAAGACGACCGGCACTTTTAATGCACGAGAGCCCGTGACGTCCGAATTGGTCCACGGTTCGCCCGCACTGACAGCGGTGAGGCTCACACAACTTAGCCCCCAGACGTAGACCCGCTGATATGCGTAAACAGCTGGGATCGAGGACAGTACCTAAATTGTCAGAAGGCAGAGCGTGAAGCCAGTGGCCTGACTCCGCCTCCGAAACGGCAAGAAGACGTGCTCAGTCAATGTCATCAGTAGCTTGGTCTAGTAAGGCTGTGAATGTAATTTTGGTGAGCGGAAGGTCCCACATTTTCTGTACGTTTAATTCGGTGGGAGTGCTGACACCTGGGCACGAAGCACACCAGGCTGCCAAAGCCTCCGCCTGGCAAGCAACCCGAACATCAGCTATTGAGTTAATAAGAATCATGCCGATGAAGGTTTGTGAACCGTGGCTAGAGGCCAGGAAAGCCGGAAGAGCAACGCTGGAGGTCCGGCGAATGCCCAACCCGCCGAAAGAAATGGGTAATGTAGCTTGCGCCCAAGAGTTATCATCAACCTGTAGATTTAGAATTTTTGTTACAGTCACTTTTATAATCGAATCAATCAAATTAATAATCGACAAAAAATACCATAAAGGTGAACAACGCTGTAAATACATGATTTTAGGAGCAAAAAGACAAAGCCGAAGTATATTGTCATGTGCGGTTTAATTTGGTATAGGCGATGTGAATTGTTATTAAAATTTTCAATTTTAGACATCATCAAAGGTGGGATACCTTCTATAAAAATTGGACCACCTAAGTTAAAGACGATTTGGTTTGCATACAAATGTTTGGGCATAACGAATTAAATTTTTGATAAATGGATGTTCGAATATTATCTTGTATATGTTCCGGAATGAAAATTTCACATTTATTGAAATTAAGCAACAAACCAACGGAATCGAAGTTGGTGAGGGGAGTGCCACCGACCTTGTGTGATCCGTGGCAGCGCTCCTGTTGTGGTCACGGGGTGGTTTTTCCTCCTCGGGGTTTTATATCAATCCATAGGCACAAAACTCAAAGACCCCGACGGCACTGGTCTCCCACGCGGTACCGCGGCGGTCGCTCCAGAAGGATGGAGGAATAGAAAAAGGCAATGTCTGCGCTCGCGCACCTCGAGTGTCGAGGATGCACTCTCAGCTCCGGGAGACGTGCGTCGTATCCGGAAGCTTGTCTCACACTCTCGTCGCGTCGGTTTATGCACCAACACAACGAAGTCTCAATAGGCGCGTAGCAAGTCCACCAACACCAATACTCGAAAACTAATGTTTGTCTATGTGTGGTCACATGATAGTAGAAATGCATTTTACGCGCGAACTCAAATTTGTATATAGAACAAAAGGGAAATTAACCGAACTCTGGTTCGGTGTACGAACCAGAAGTGTTGGATGATGTGATTAAGATCATCTAACACTTCTGATGTGCGTCCGCCTAATGACCCATCATCAATATACCACACATTGAATTTGGAATTTAAGTTCGAAATTATAGAGTGAATTCCTAAACTAAAGATCGCAGTACCGAGCGGGTTTGTTGGCATCCGACGCATGATCCTATTTCTTTGTCACGAAACAATAATTTTGTTGGGGCTCCATAACATTGCCATAAATATTTGTAAATTTCGGGTGCGTGTTTTTGAATTTCTGTTAAGAAGACACCCCTATCCAAACTGTTAAATGCATTTTTAACATCAATTTTAATAAGTACGTCGTAATCCACCGATCTCAAAAAAGTACGAGCAGCATGAATAGCCGCCTCGCACCCAGATTTTATTCCAAAACCGAGCTGTCGAGGTTTAAATTTTGCGGTAAGTCGTTCCCGGATTGCTCGACAGGCTAACTTAGATGTAAGGCGTCTTATTGTGCTACCAACCGCAATAGAACGAACTCCGCCGTCTTTTTTTGTCAACGCAATCAAATTAGCGCCATATAAAATTGGAACTATTTCGGAAGGAACCTGTGCATTTAGCATCAAATTTACTACCTTCGTTAATTCTCTTAAAATACACTTACCTGCATCACCAACGAAAGGCTCGGTAAGGTCTTTTAAATGTTGTGGAGTTAGTCCGTCCAGTCCACCGGCAGAGCCGTTCGGGAATGAACTAATGGCCTGCAGTGTGGTTTCCTCATTAATGCAAAGAGGCGTATCAGGTGAGGGAGAGATCGGGATCTGGGTGGAAGGCGACTGAACCGGGTGCTTGTCACATAGGGTAGTGTAAGTCTCGGCGGAGTCCGTGGCGAAAGAGTCGCTAGAAAATAAAAGTTTGGCTGCACCTCTCACGTTGCCGTCCGAGATTTTATTTTCAACTAATTTAAACAAAAGTGGGCTTTGTGAAGATAATTTTGTGAAAGTTGTGTCCAGGGGGTATGGAATGGTGTGACGAACAGTATTGAACTTTATAGTCGTGGTCAGTGAGCGGTGATTAGAATCGGATGAAATGTGAAAAGTGTAATATGCAAACGTTAAAAGACTTTCCCAGTCTTGGACAGTATTATTAGTTACCACCTTTGCCATGCACTCCAACAGACTTTGAGCAACGGTTATACGGGCTCCTTTTGGTATCCTTTTCACGATTTTAACTGACCGTTGTTGTTTGAGCCTCTCGGTCAAAGAAGTGTTGCTCTGTGCGCTATCTACGGAACTCAATATGTGCAAAAAAAATAAAAGCTTATATCAGGCGGTGGTGGTCCCAGCACCACCACCGCCTGATATAAGCAGGTCAGATCTCGGTACATGACGACGACTGCAGTGAGGCCCTCTTTGACCTTTGTAAAGTTTTCGGTCGTTGCAGATTGCGCACTCAAGCAACACATCTTGAATTGACAACGGCGTGTTAGACGCGTTTCTTACACTTACATTATTCATCAGTTAGTTATATACACGAAGTAGATCGTCTTTTAAAAACATAAATATATAGAAAAAACGAAAAGACAAATTGGCGTGTCAGCACACGTCAGCACGATGTGTCTTCTGCTGTCTTCCTCGTGTGCACAGGCGCACCAATATTGCGCAGTGCGCAGGACTCCAAGAGGTTGCGCCCCAAGCCACGGCGCCGCGGTCGCCATTGGAAACGCGCCGCGTCTTGAATGTGACAATTTTCCGTTCAACAATATTTATAGTAGATGACTGTAAACTCCAAATGAATCTCCGTTGCACGGTTTAGACAGCGTCTTTGTTATACTCTTTTTAGGAATTACATCCACATCGGCATCACGCCGAGATATTTATAATAAAACATCAATATTTTCAATTTATATGTAATACAATATCAGATCTAGATTTATTACCAAATAGATACCTATCAACATTTACAAAAAAAAAGTTTTTATGTATTCTATCAGTTATCTGACTTCCATCACACAAGCTCTGCTTAGTTTGGGGCCAGATGGCGCTGTGTATATAGTCCTACGATATTTATTTATTTCAGAGCAAGATATCGCCAGTTCACGCGACGCTGGTTTCGCAGATCTGATTTTGTGCGCGACTAACGGAATTGGGTGCGATGTGGTAATATGCTGCCTCAAAGGGAAGCTCAAAGACGTATGTATCTTATTTTACCTAATAGTCCGGGTGGCAGCGTTGCATTTTAGGTAGTGATTTTACGCCGATCCATTGCTATCTTGTTCGATAGATCTCGAATAACTGATAAGTAAACCGAGCGTCAGCTGGCGCACCCGCGGTGGGTTTGGGAATGGGAGGTCGGGGAAGTTGTAAAAAAAATTTAAAAAAAAAGTAATAGTACGCCGGCTGAAACCCATTTTCATGTATAGTTGACATCATACTGAGTTGAAAAATAGTCGTCAGCTGCATGGAGGAGGGTGGGTTATGCGTCAGCCGATCGCATGAACTTGTAAAAAATCGCGTATAAAAAAGTCATAGTACGCCGGATGAAACTTAAACTAGCTGATTGTTTATATAATTTAAAGTACGAAAACAACAATCAGCTGCGTGGGTAGCGGTGGAAAGACCGTCAGCCGATGCAGTAAAGGTTGAAAATATTGGAGCATTGCTACTAAAAAAGTTATAGTAAGCCGGCTGATGTTGATACCGATAGTAGATCTTATATGACTAATAAGTAAACCGAACATCAGCTGCCCAAATAGCGGTGGGTTTGGGAGTGGGAGGTCGTGGAAGTTGTAAAAAAAAATTGAAAAAAAGTGATAGTACGCCGGCTGAAACCCATTTTCATGAATAGTTGACATCATACTGAGTTGAAAAATAGTCGTCAGCTGCATGGAGGAGGGTGGATTATGCGTCAGCCGATCGCATGAACTTGTAAAAAATCGCGTAAAAAAAAGTCATAGTACGCCGGATGAAACTTAAACTAGCTGATAGTTTATATAATTTAAAGTACGAAAACAGCAATCAGCTGCGTGGGTAGCGGTGGAAAGACCGTCAGCCGATGCAGTAAAGGTTGGAAATATTGGAGCATTGCTACTATGCGGTTTCCTTTTAAACACGAATTTTGAGGTAGATTCTGGCCTTGCTTGAGCCCATAACACGACCTTCGGGCTACCTAAACTTCTGCCCTTAAAATTTTAAAGCAGCATCTGCGTGCATCTGTGGATTACTGGAGAAAAGTCGTGAATCACTCTGAACAATATTATGAAAAAAGACTGGGAGCGAAATGTTCACTTCGACAATATTTGTGAACAAGAATTAATAATAAACTTAAGGAACAGTTCTAGTAGTACCTCCCACTCCCAAACCCACGGCTACCTGGGCAGCTGACGTTCGGTTTACTTATTAGCCATATGAGATCTACTATCAGTATCAATATCAGCCGGCTTACTATGACTTTTGTATTTGCAACGCTGCCACCCGGACTATAATCATCTTATACTTTTTACGAAGAGAACATATAGTTTTATGACAATGTCAAAATTTGATTCACAGATGTCTTTCAAATGTTGCGGGCGGACTTGTATTCTGATGGACACAGTACAAATACTTAATAATGAACATTACTCATTTGGAATGTATCACTTGACTAATGACAAATCCTACATTACAGTTGATATGTCAAGTATTTTTAGCAATACTAGATCGGAGGAAATGCAGGTAAGATATACTACATCGGCTAAAGTGTGGTTCTCTACTCTTTCTCTTAAAGTACCTGTTACTTAAGTTTCTTTGTCAGTGGTACCTACATCGATAATATTGATGTCAACTTCAAACTATTTTTTTATAATTAAAAATAAACAAGAACACTTGTTTTGCGGCGACTTCAGCGCACGTAAACATTTAAAAAATAATATCGCAAGAAATATCTACAGCGTTATCTAGCCCCAAACTAAGCCAAGCTCGTACTGCGGGGGATAGATAACATATTATGTATTATGAAATCTATACTTTTTTTTCTTTTTTTTTTATGGTTGATAAGCTAGGTGTTTGACCACAGCTCACCTGATGTTAAGTGAAGGCGTGGTCGAAGATGGTAAAGCACACCTAGCCTGGAATGGACATACTATTATAAAGAGGAAAGATTTGATTGTTAGTTTGTTTGTATTGAATAGGATCCGAAACTACTGGACCGTTTTCCAAAATTCTTTTACCGTTGGGAAGCTACACTATCTCCGGGAGACGTAGGCAACTTTTTACGGGGGAAACCGCGAGGCGTCCGCTAGTCTATACTATTTAAAGAGGAAAGATTTGATTGTTTGTATTGAATAGGCTCTGAAACTACTGGACCGATTTCAAAAATCCTTTCACCGCGAACGGAAACTACGCGGGTGAAACCGCGAGGCGTCCGCTAGTTATTCACTTATATCACTGAGTGACATAGGCTATATTTATATTGTTAATCGAGTTTTGTCTTCCCGTGAAGCCGGGGCGAGCTGCTAGTAACAGATAATTTTGACCATTGCTTTGATTGTAGAAATTGCACTCTTTGGTGAGTGAAGGCATAGCTAGCGGGGAGGTGCGGCCGCTGACGCGTGTCACGTTCGCGCCGGATGAGGCCGCGCGCGCCTTCCGGCTGCTGGCTGCGAGCCGCCACCGCGGCCGCGCGCTGCTGCGGCTCTCAGACCACCGAGTACTGCCGCAGCCACACAGGTACTGACCACTTATTAAACCATTAAATTAACCATCAATATAACGTAACTTCGTCGTTTACCATTTTGACATATATTTTAGGTATTTTTTTGTATATTTTTTATTTATTTCAGTCTTACTTCTGAAGCAGTTCCTTGTCACATTATTATATGTGGCTCTAACTCTCTTGGACTTCAAGCGGCAGAAAATATAATCGCTTTTGGAATAAAGAAATTGCATCTCCATTTCAAAACGCCTACTAACCCACATCTCTATTATAAGCTACGGTATGTAAATATTTATTTTGTAACGTTCATATGGCAATGAGTTGATTTTAAAGTTAAGACTAAATGGGCACACAATTCCTTGAACAAGTTATAGGTATTTACAAAAATCTCTTTTGCCTAACGTAATTTGAAAACCATTAAAGCAAAAATAATAATAATTCTTCTTTTTCAGTGCATGGAAGAAGCAGAAAATCGAAGTAGCGGTATCTTGTGGGAAATTAAATGAAATGGCTGACATTTCTAAGTTGTTGCACAGTGCTATGAACTTGGGGTCCCTGCAAGGACTGCATGTAGTACTGGAGAAAGCATCGCAAGAATCCCTTGTTGAAAAATTAGATCTTGCAACGAGAACTGCGTGTCCTTCCTTGAAGTAAGTCTCTTTTCTCTTTTCTAAGTTTCCCTTAGATTTGATATACAGGATACTAAATTAATTTTTTAATTACCAATGTTTGCAGATGCTTTGTAGTCTTGAGCAAAGATGTCCGTGGTGGGTATGATACTTGCGTGCAGAGAGTAAACAATGGATTCCCCGCAACCCATTTGGATCTATCTATGCTGAAAACAGTGAGTTATTTCCTTAAAAATCACTACGTGTACAAGTGTATTTGTAACAGGACTCTGGTAGTTTGTTTGGAGAAGTATACCGTACGATTCTTAGATAGTAAAAAAGCAAACAGTGAAGTAGTAAATACTTTAAAATCAAATAAAAGTTCTGTAAAAACGCACACAGGAATACAAATTAAATTATCCTTAGGTATATTAGGTATTAAACACAAACTACATATTTGGTAGAAACATACATGTTCTTCCTCAAACACCATCACACATATATACACATATACTCATACCCCCTCCTTCACACACA
Organism: Biston betularia; assembly: GCA_905404145.2. Classification (NCBI taxonomy): domain Eukaryota; kingdom Metazoa; phylum Arthropoda; class Insecta; order Lepidoptera; family Geometridae; genus Biston; species Biston betularia. The sequence goes on from FR989883.1 coordinate 3,080,664, forward strand.
CATATTCATTCCTTCATTAATATTATGCAATCTCGCGTTGACATCTCATCGAGTCAACTCTCATGAATGTGGTTATCGCCACGATGAGCTATGACATTTTACTCTTTAGAAATATACATAACAATAACCCTTAAGTACGTTACATATTGAACACGTTTTTATCATTTATTGTATCTACTTATAAACTTTAACGTAAAAAGTTTCATAAACTGTTAAATTTATAGGTTTTATGCTTAGAGCAATGCTTTATGTTATGGACATCTGTAATGCGAGCAAATGCATTGTTTGTCTCGTCACTCAATAAATATCAGTTGCTTGGTTCATGTCGTGATTGTCGATGATTCGTCTAATTCCAGGACGCGGACGGCGGCAGGTGGTATGATGGTGCCGCTGTCGCGTTCGAGCGAGCATTACAGAGTGCAGAGCCGATCCTTTTCGCTTTACCCGAACGCGCTCCACGCCAGCCTTTGGTTCAACAGATTGCTGCGCTAGCAGGTACTGTTAACTACCAACATCCTAATAATATGTTTATCTTTACACCTAGCCATAGGATTGCCAAATTTTATTAAGATATCTGTTCAAAACTAATAGTTGGTCTGTATACGTCTCCACTGACGATTAGGTTACAAGAGATAAGTACTAGTACAAGGGACTAGTATAAGATGGCCATTATAAATTAAAAAAATATTATCGACCTTTTTTTCATGTAAAAGTAATTCGACGAACGAGACGTTCTCCTGGTGGCAAGAGCTAAGGCTCAATATGGTTTAGACGGCATTGTGCACATATAGTAGGTACATGACTGTAATTATTAAAGTACGTTTTCTCCTTGTTTGTACAACCTAATTCGCGTATTTTATTTGGTTAATTTTTTTTTTGTTTTGGCGTTGCATTTTGAGTATTTACCAAGTTAGTGTCAAGTGATTTTTATTTTCAAATTTCAAAAGTTAAATAAGTTGCCTCGTAGCTAAAGTTATAGTCAGAGTCCAGTCTTAGTGAAGTACAGTCCGTGCCAGTCAAGTCTAGTTATGTTTTAGTAAAGTAGTGGTGACTTTAGTATAAAGTTTCGATGGAGTTATGGAAGCAACACAAAAAGTCATGTTTCACCACATTATATCATTTTCCCACACTCGCGCTTGTGATTCTTTATGAATAAAACACCACCATTTTAATGCATAAACACTCGACAAAACACTAGTTTTGGATAAAAATACAATGGGGCGACACGACTCTTTCCGCGTTCCCGCCAAAACTCCAACACAGTCTTTCTTATAAACGTTAGTTAAATTTATTGTTTAATCTGCACTTATACCTGCTACTAGTAACTTTATTCCATTTTCACGCATTTGATGTTGATGTTCACAAGGCATTTTATTAAGGCACTAAACTAAAACCTCCGTATATTTTATAAACATAATAAATACATGTATGTTTTGAGATTTGAAAACAATATTTAGGTATAACAATTTAAAACGTTTCAGGTTTAAATATTTCCGATAATGAAGCAAACAACGCATCACTTGAACAATTAGGCATGCTATCGGCAAAATCAATAGTCGTTGGTGCTTTCCTTAAAGATGTGTATAATTACTCTCTCGATGAAGAAGATATTCCTCAGTTAACGATTGAGAGGTGAGTAGCCTAATGTTCAATATTTCGTTCGTTCACTGAATTTAAATAAATAAATAAATTTTACATTACATAACGGTGAAAGAAATATCTATGCTGTAATTATTTGTTTCTAGGATCAAAGGAATAGAGGCCATGACTACACTGCAACCTCTTGAAGGAGTTACAGGACTGGGAACGTTCTTCTCGCGCGTGGATCCGGATGAGTTGCTAGCCACGACTGATATGGTGCTCCTGCCAACACTCATCAACAACTACAATATGGTATGCTTTTGTCAGTAATCGAGCGTTAGATTTCTAGTATATTTCCTCTTATGAGTCATTTTAGTTACAACAAGAATAAACTACATCTAAAACAATTATTATTATCATTTATAATCTGTAACATTTTTGTAATTATTTATTAGAACAAATAAGCAAAACCAAACTAAAATCAAATAGGTAGGTACCTATATGTAATTTTAAATAAATTTTAAAACTTTCTACACCGTCATTCTCTTTTTTAAAAAAATCCTTTCTGCGGCTTAGAAGTCTGCTTTATAGCTTTCAAAATTTTGTTATTAGTGGTATTCCGCTCGTAAGTAGGTATAAATGATTGCATACATTAATAGCAACAAGATGATAAGATTCGATTCAGCAAGATCAACAGATTTAAGAACTGAGTGGTGGTAATTTCAGAGGGACGACGAGTTCGACGTGAACGAGACATTCCTGTGCATCGTGCCGGGGCTGGAGGGGCACTACGAGCGGTTCCGCGCGCTGTGCGAACGGCTCAAGCTGCCCGCCTTCGTGCTGCAGCCGGGGCTCGACAGCCCGGGGGACACGCCGCGCCAGCTCGCGCTCCGATACTCCGAGGTGACACGCGCGTTGATCATACTGCTATCAAATAATTAACTTCATTTATAAATAGTGCATTTAAGTTAAAATATAACTCATAAAAAATAATCTCTCTATATCTCTCTCTCTCTATAATCTTACATGTTCTCTGCCAGGTTTTGTTGAAGAAGACAGGCGCCAAGAAAACATTTTACATTTTAGGCTACGAAACTGGAGTTATGGTTGTCTTGGAATTGGCGGCGATTTTGGAAGATCACGGTGAGTACCTACTTTCCATGACAATATCTAAACTGCATAATCGCACTAATCTATCTACACTAATTATAGAAAAATTTGATTTTTTGTTTGTTTGTATTAAATAGGCTTCGAAACTACTGGACCAATCTTAATATTTCTTATCTTAATCTTTAGATTATTCTTTTCTTCTGTATTGTTATTTTTAGTGTATGCAATAAAAAGTTAATCAATCAATAATAAATAAATAATAAATAAATATCGTAAGACATTACACACAGCGCCATCTGACCCCAAACTAAGCAAAGCTTGTACTATGGGAATCAGATAACTGATAAAATACTTAAATACTTTTTTTTTGTAAATACATACTTATAATACATACAGTACACCCAGACACAGAACAAACATTTGTTTTATATCACAAAATGCTTGTCCTGGGTGGGAATCGAACCCACGCCCTACAGCTCTTGAAGCAGACATGCTACCAATGAGCCAACAGGGCTGTCAATCAAAATCAAATCAATCAATATTTAAAAGGACGGATGATAGACGGGTAACGAGTGCAAATGTATTACGTTCCATTCCAGGCTAGGTGTGCTATACCATCTTCGACCTTCACTTAACATCAGGTAAGCTGTGGTCAAACACCTAGCCTGTCAATCATAAAAAAAAACGTTCCGTTAATCGGTTTTGTATTTTTGGATTTCGTCTTTGACATAAAATTCTAACAAATGTGGCGTCTGTAAATGTTTTATATTAGATAAGTGGCAAGAATAATAATTTATAAATAACAATATAGAAATTCATTGGAATAATTGAATTGGAATATAAGCAGAAAACGTATCATAGTATAAGGGTGCAGTACAATGATGCGTTCCGTATCCTTATGAAACAAGCACGTTACTGCAGCGCGTCGGGCATGTTCGCCGATGCGCGGGTTCCCGACTTTTATGCCGTCATTAGATCCAGAGTGGCTTCCTTCTGGAATGGGTTGATACATTCGAGAAATAGCATCTTGCGAGGCCTGAGTGACTGCTACAGAAGTCCAATTTTTAAAATGTGGAGGAAAGTGCACCAGAGTGCGAATCATAGGTAGCTAGTCTATCTGTGATTTTAGATTGGGTAACTTAACTCAACTTAACTAACCTAAAATGTAAATTTTAATTTTTATATGGGATTATTTTTATGCCTGAAATAAAGAATATTCTTATTATTATTATAATTCTGTACTTTTAAAAGTTATAATTACAATGTATTTATAACTTATTTAAAGGTTTAACGGGAACGGTGTTCTGTTTGGGCGATGGTCCGGCGGAGACGGCGGCCCTGGTGGAGCGTACCCTGAGTCCGTTCCCTGGCGAGACGGAGCTGCAAGAAGCCGTGGCGCGGCACATGTTCGCGCTGATGGCGCGCGTCTCGGACGCGGACGTGGAACGCGTGCTGCACGGCTGCTCCACGTGGAACGCGCGCGTGGACGCGTGCGTGCGCGCGCTGCTCAGTCATGTGCCGCACTCTGCTCAATACGCGCGCGCGCTGCTGGAGGCTGCATACGCACGCATCGGTGCGGCACGGTGTGCGGTGGTGGAGCCACGTGCGCTGCGCTCGCGGCTCGTGCTGCTGCGCGCACGCCCTGAGCACGGCCGCGTGCCAGACACGTGCTCGCTGCAGCGCTACTCGTGCCAAGCGCTTCACGTGAGAGAGATTGTCGCGCCCATGGCGCACGCCGCCGCCGACCCGAGAGCGCCCGCCTTCATCAACTCCTATCTCGATGATAACATTTTAAAGTCCTTCGAGACGAAAAACTTGTGCGACTCTTATCTTATGAATGCCAACGTATTTATAAAAAAAATGTAATTGAAACAAGACGAGGTTGTGCAATAATTTGGAGTGTTTTAGCTTGTTTTGTAAATGCCTAGGTAACGTAGGTATTCTTATGTTATTTACACGTTCACTGCAATTCTTTATCTTTAATAAAAATTGGTTTTCTTTCATATGCATTGTTTTATTGTTTGCAAGTTTTCTCCTAGTGCTTTGATTAGACGAATTTTATTTGAAGAAGTATGCCGCGGAACAGACTGGCGTGAACAGGATGCTCCTATCTGTTTATACAAACTGCCTTGTTAACTCATTAGGTAGAGTATCTGCTTCAAAAGACAGCTTTTGAATTGCTTTTAAATAGTTATTTGACGACAGCTCACGTGGTGTTAAGTAACGGTGTGGTCGAAGATGGCAAAGCACACGTAGCCTGGAATGGAACAGGATTTCAAGTGAGGCTACCGGAACACAGCGTTAGATGCTTGGCGGCAGATTTTTAACTTGAGGGTGGTAGCTACTAGCAGATTACTAGAAAGTAGATACCTACCCAACTACCATGCTATGGTTTCCTCACGATGTGTTTATTCACCGGCAGCTCAAACACATTGTTGGGGGTCATTATAACAAGTTCGGCTTGCTCGTTGGTCAGAATTCGAGGAGCCCCGTGGGCTTGAAGACCCCTGTACACGACACCGCCTAGCCCCTTTGTAGCTTCGCCATTTGTAGTGTGTAGGTACTATAGTGCGTTTCACTAAAGAGTTCCCTTCGTCGTCATGTTGGCAGCCCTGTTCGTCGAAACGTCAAACAGATAGTTTCATTGTTCATTGCTCTAATTGTTTTCAAGTTTTTAATTAGTAAAAAATTTCTAAACATGCCCAAAACACTAAAAAGTGGTGAAAGACAGATGGTGTTAAAAGTCAAAAGTTTTTGTGAACGTGAAAAACGGAACAAAGCGCCAATAATCCCTTTGGAATGTGTTCGTAGCCGTGTCGCCGCCATGACAGGTTAGTAAAATAGGGATACCAGGCAGGTCAAATCACTATTCCTCGTTTTTCTTAATGTATATAATAATTATAATTTTATATAGTAACTACATAAACTTTTAGATATGTAGAAAGAATTCAAATATAAAACTAGCAATTGTACTTATTTATTTATATTGTTTTTGAATTTAAAATGTGTCTCCAACAATTGTGTTACAAAATAAATAAAACAATGTGGATTTGTTATTAAGTTAATTTTAACATTTATGGAGTTTTTTTATAAAAACTATTTTTTCAGGTATATCAGAAAAAACAGTCACACAAATTTATAAAGAAGGTGAAGCAGCTGCTAGTACTTCAACAAGAATTTCGACGCCTGGTAAGAGTCGGCCGCGCGATAAACAAATTAAGCTGGATGATTTTGAAATTTGTGCATTACGACATAAAATACATGAATTCTATGCTGTGAGAAAAGAATTACCTACGCTGACCAAATTACTGCATGAAATGCGAAATGATATCGATTTCAAGGGAAGTCGCACTACTTTATGGCGAATAATGAAGAAGATAGGATTTTATTTCCAAAAATGTAAATCAAAAAGAAAAGTTATGATGGAAAGGTACGATATTGTGGCTTGGCGTAGTCGATATTTGAAGCAGTTACGAGAAAATCGTGAAGGAGACCAGCGTCCAGTCATTTAGTTAGATGAAACTTACGTTCATTCAACTTACTGTGCAGGTAAATGTTGGCAGAGTGACACAGAAGCAGGCGTTTTATCTTCGGACTCAAAAGGACCACGATGGATTATAGTCCATGCAGGGAGTGAAACCGGTTTTGTACCCAACGCTCAGCTGATTTTTAAATCACAGTCTAAATCCGGAGACTATCACGATGATATGAATCGAGAAAATTTTATGAAATGGATTCAAGAAAAGCTTTTACCGAATCTACCTCCTCAGTCGCTTGTGATTATGGATAATGCTCCCTACCATACAGTGGCACTCAACAAAGCACCAACAATGAACAGTACGAAGTCTCAGATGCAAAACTGGATTGTTAGTAAAGGTCTCGCTTATTTACCAACGATGGTAAAAGCTGAGCTTTATGAAATAATTAAAGACCATAAAGAACCGCCTGTTTACGAAGCAGACACGTTACTGGAGAAACATGGTCATAAAGTGGTAAGGCTCCCGCCTTATCACTGTGATTTAAACCCAATTGAGCTCATATGGAGTCTTTTGAAAAGAAGAATTGCAGAAAAAAATGTTGGACAGGAAGCAAGTCAAATTGTTAAAATAACAGAAGAAGCATTTTTAAGCATATCTGCAGAAGATTGGAAAAAATAATGTGATCATGTCAAGAATATTGAAGACAAATACTACAATGATGGAGTACGTGCAGACGCAGAAATTGACCGATTCATAATTGAAGTAGGAAACGATAGTGACGTTACTTCTTCTGATGATGATACAGGTGGTAGCGACATCTCGGGTGTTGGCCCATTAGTTGAACACAATTATTATAAAAAATAACCATAAACATTTGTTTTATTTTTCAACCTTGTCAATTATATCAATATAGGTAAAATACATAGTTGTATTAAAACTATAGGACTAGGGACCGCAATCTGGTCTGGTGTCATTTTCAATCCGGCTGGATTCCCGCCGATACTTCGGACCAGATGTTAAAAAATAGTATCTACGTTAGTGACATTAAAATTTCCTTAATTTCGAGTAAACATCTTTCTGAAAAAGTAGCAACACTGGTTTCGTAACTACCAACATGACGACGAAGGGAACTCTTTCGTGAAACGATCTATACGTACTAGATGACTCGTTTTAAACACTCGCTCTAAATAATCATGCATCTGGAGTTTTGGCGGGAACGCGGGAAGAGTCGTGTCGCTCCGTTGTATTTTTTTTCCAAAACTTGTGTTTTGTCGAGTGTTTATGCTTAAAAATGGTGGTGTTTTATTGTGCCGAATTACAAGCGTGAGTGTGGAAAAATGATATAATGTGGTGAAACATGACTTTTCGTGGTGCTTCCAAAACTCCATCGAAGCTTTATAGTAAAGTCGCCACTACTTTACTAAAGCATGACTGGACTTGACTGACACAGACTGGACTTGACTAAGACTGGACTTTGACTATAACTAGCTACGAGGACACTTATTTAACTTTTGAAACTTGAAAATATATAAATACTTGACACTGGCAAATGCTAAAACGCGACGCCAAAACCAAAGAAAAAAAAAATCATGCATCTGGTTTTTGGGAACGCGGAAAGAGTCGTGTCGATCCATTGTATCTTTTTTAAAACTTGTATTTTTTTATTGTTTACGTATAAAAAACGTGGTGTTTTATTCATAAAGTACCGAATTACAAGCGCCAGTGTGGGAAAGTGATGAAAGATGTTTTTTGTGTTGCTTCTAAAACTCCATCGAAGCTTATAGTAAAGTCTCCACTACTTTACTAAAGCATGACTAGATTTGACTGACATAAACTGGACTTTAACTACTTTTTAACTAATGAAACTTTAAATAATCAAAATACTTAACACTGGTAAATGCAACGCCATACGCGATTTTACTTGGTGGTAGATTTCCTTAGCAGGAGATCGTCTAGGTAGGTACCACCGCAGTACCAGATATTCTACCGCCAAGCAGTAGTGTGTCAACATTACTGTGTTTCGGTTTGAAGGGTGTTGCAGCTAGCTAAATTACTGGGTTGTTGAGACTAATGATCAAAGTCTCTAAGTAATGAGCACCAAAGCAGCGATGCCCTAGACTTTATGTTGCTACTCAAAGTTCTGTGTATCGCTGCAATGGTCATGGACAGGCGTTGTCTCTTACCATCAGGAGAGTGCCTGGTTTGTCTCATTACATTCATATAAAAAAATGAAATCAAATCCATTATGCCGTTATTATCAACTTATAACACACACACGCCCATGTAACAATAATAGGTTCAACTAACAAGCCCAGGAATGAACCACTGTGAACTCAGAACACAGGTAGTCTGAGGAACAGAGCTTCCACCCAGATACACAATAGGTACTAGATATTGAGTTGGATTGTAGTATTTGGATACCTATTAATTGTAATACAATTAAATGTACTTACTTATGTTTATTGTAATTGTAAATTGTACCTAATACTGTGTTGTTTAAGAAATAAAAAGTATGTTATATGATAATATGATTATTACATATATGGTAAAAAAAACAAAGAAGAAAAAGAATCATGCATCTATTCTCAGTCAACTCAATGTCAAGACAAGGTTATCCACGACCTGCTACCAAAGAGTTCTTAGCTACTTTGCCTTTTATTAAATTGCCCAGATACAATCGGATAATCTAGACAAACTGGCTTAATGGGAAAGATTGACTTCGGGTTGGATCACCTACTCGTTACTCGTTTGCGGAACTCTCCGTTATCACTGCCCTGAGACAAACCAAAGACAGAGTCGCGTGGAAGCAGCTAGTGAACGCTTCAGTGAAGGCATTTTAAGACGGACACGACCTTCAGTAATGAAGAGCACGAAGAAGAAGATAAATGAAAGTAAGCCCTTGGGATATGGAATCACAAAAGCGACCAGTTAACATTATTGTTTTATTTATTACAAATAAATAAAGTCAAGTTGACATTAATAAATAGTCTTATACAAATTAAATTATATTTACATCTGTGCATAAAATTGTATAGAATTCTACAAGTATCCATACTTATAGTATCTACAAATACAATTGCTTTAAATTTATGTTTTTGTGATCAGTCTATTTGAAAAGTTTCGTGTTACGTTATCATTTTATTTCCTTGGTACAAACCATTCTGCACTTATATGACACGTTTTCTTTCAACGGTTCATTTATAACTACACCTGTATTTTCTGTCGGTGATCTTAACATGTCTAATTGCTCTGTTCTTACATTTTTTAGAGACTTAGGAACATTGCTCGGATTTCTAATATTAGCAGAATCTTTTATCTTAGTCAAGAATACATTGTCAGTAATTTTTGGCCAATGCGATGTTTCAGTAGATTTACTTCTATGATCTAAATTATTTTCAAAAATATTTGGTTCAAGCCTGTTAGAATTACTGTGTTGTGTGTTTGGCATAAACTTTCGTCTGAGAATCGGTGATTTAACTTTAGTATCTGTTGAAGGAAGTCTTTCATTTGAATAAATGGTTGATTTACCTTCAAAATCTTCATCGATAGACGAAGGGAATGGAACTGAAGTTCTTAAAGGTGTAAATTTAGCTGATGAAACTGCAGAATTAAAGTATGGAGTGTGTTTGGAAATTGTTTCAATAAATCCAGAAGAAACACTACTTGGGTTTTGTTCTTCTAATTGTAATGTTGATATATTTGGAACTCGAACCACGGGCCGTGATGGTAGAATAGGCCGAGCAGTTGTACCAAAAGATATTGTTACTTTATTTGACTCTCGTAGGCTTTTAAACGGACTCAATGTTTTTCTAAAAAGATCTTTCGTGTCTTTAGTATTTGTTATCTCTCTATTTAGATATGATGTTGATGTTTTGTCTCTCAGTGATTCTGGCATAGTTGGACTTTGTCTAAAAGGTTGTGATATCTTGTTCAAATTGGACAATAGTGGACTTGCTGACTCGCGCATCTTGGCACTATCAACGGCGGGAGCACTTTCAGCCACATTTTGTGTTTTTTGTGATCTATTCCAACCTGGACGAATATGATTTTGAGGTTCCAACCCAAGCGAATGGAGATCAATTTCCTTATTCTTCGCTGTGCTAGCTGATGTTTGAAGACGTGGTATAACCGGTTTATTCTTGGATTTTCTGAGGTTTGTCATTACGTTTCTATTACTTGCTTTTGGAGTCTGCTCAATCAAACTTTTTATCCTGGATGAATCTAAAATATTTTCACGAATAGAAGAAAGCCGATCATTCAAGTCATAATGTATCCCATTCAACTTATCGTTAAAGTCGTCAAACAGGTCTTGTGGTCTTGCTAATGAATCTCCAAAAGTATTATGTAATGTTGGTTTTTTTAAAGACGATTTCATTTTCCGTTGTATTCCTCTGAAAGTTTTTTCAGTATTTAGTCGAATATTTTTAGCTGCATGTTCTATATTTTGAGGAAGTAAATTGTTTAAACGTGTATTTAATTCTGCATCAACAGGGTTATTAAATAAATTGATTGTGCTTGACCGTAAAGTGTCCTGAATTTCTTCTAATGTAGGTAAACTATCTAAAGGATTAGCCAGCGCACTACTGGCTTTAAGGGGCACTGCATTGTGAGATCCTAATTTAAACGATGTTGTTATGTCATCTCCAAGCTTGGGTTCATTTTTAAGCATTTTTAAGTCTAGGGAGTGTGGTGATTGTAGATGAGCTCGGTAAGAATTTAAGTCATGCAATCGTGATTTTGTCAAAGTATGACTAGGCCTGATTATTTTTGGCTTATTTTTAAATATATCGTTATTGAACTCTTCTAACTTTTTGAGCAACGGCAATTTTTTCTTAGAGTTTCTCATACTTGCTTCTGTAGCCATACTTTCAAGTGGAGTATTATTAGTACAATCTGTTTCTAAAGATGATGAATCGTTTTCTACGCTTTTATAATCAGCGTCGAAAATATTAACCAACCGCTCTCTGAGGTCTTCAAAAGTAGGCAAATTGGTGTTTAAACTCAAAACATCTTCGAAAGGTTTCTCTAACAATTTCAATTCATTATTTGGGGGTGGTAAAACGATATCACTTAGCAATGGTGAACGAAATTTTAAACTGGGATTAATTGAATCTAATAAATTGGGCAAAGTGCTGATAACTGTATCACTAGCTCCGATGTCCATTTCTTGAGTTCCCAACTCGGAGACCTTTTTTTCGCTTATGTTAGAAACTTTGGTTTTAAAATTTGTCAAGCATGCATTTTCTTCAACATGGTTGGCATTGGCACTTTTGCCTTGTTCATCAGCGTAATTATTGTCTTTTTCAATAATGACATAATTCAATTTAGTTTCTGATGGTTCATTATCAATATTATCATTTACTTCGCTAGACCTGAAATTATTTTTATCTGCATTACTCTGTGTCTGTATATTTTCGGTTGATTTTACAAGGCTCATATTATCTTCATTATTTGATATATTGGAATCTAACAATTGATCAGACATGTTTTGTAAATCTTTCATCGAAATTTTAGTTAGATTATCGCTAGCTCCAACACCAAAAGTATTGTCTAAGTTTGTTTTCCTTTGGGTCTCATTATTTAATTTTTCGTCATTATTTGTGCTTAAATTATCTTTTTCATTGAATGACTTAAATAAATTCGATTTTGTAGGCGGTTTTTGTGAGTTTTTTAACTGTTTTACGACATTTTCTCTTAAAATCGACAAAGATTCCCTTAATTGGGTATTTTCTTTAACACATGGTTTAGTACTCTCTTCCAGTGTATCACTAAAACTTTCTCGTGTTACTTTGCTGTCTTCAGGCTTGTCAGTAAATTTTGTTTTAAAATCAGGGTTTTCTTGAGTTTTTACTAAACTTTTAAAAGTATTTTCATTTCTTTCTATTGGCGCTGTTGTGGTTAATATTAAATTACTGCTACCAGTGTTTGAATCAGTATTTGTGTTGTGATCGTACAAAAAGTCACTTGCATTTTTGTCATATTCATGACTAATATCTTCTAATGCAAAATTATCGTATTGGTTACGGTATTCAGAATTAATTTCGTGCAATTTATCAGTGTTTTCATTGACCATATTATTTTCATTCGTATTTTTCAAATCTGAATTATCACAGTTAGCTACATTTTTAGGTGATATGACAATCTCTGAATACATTCTATCGTCGGTTCTCGTAAGCGATGGTTGTAGCTGAGATGGGCTAAACAAGGTGTCCAAATAAATTGCTTTACCATCCATGACATCACCTTCATCTTCATCGCTAATATTGTCATTGTTGTTATTGTCATTTGATACAGCTTTCATTTTATCAAGTGGTTTGTTCATTACTTTTGCTTGAGCACCTTGAAATTCCTTAAAATCTTTGATTGAATTAATGTCACCTATAATATTATCGTTAGCATCCTCTATTTCTTTTTGTACTGAGTCTCTATTTACTGAACTAATATTATCTGTATATTTATTATCACAATATTTGTCTTGATTGAATTTAAACAGGTTTGGTATAGCAAATTTTGATATATCAGGTTTAGGCATAGACCAAGATTTGTTACGAAGTGATTTTGGAATTAATTCTACATCTCTAAGTTTTAATAAATTTCTTAAGTTCAGAGAGAGCTTATCGTCTCTAAGTAACTGACTGGTGTTTTCTATTGTGGATTCTATATGATGTTGTACTTTACTTGGAGCAGTATTGAGGTCATCTTTAATTATATCTCTATGTTGATTTAACTTTGGCACCAATGAAAATTGGAAGCTTTCGTTCGATTCGTTGTCGTTAAAGTTATTATTTTTTGTATTAGACCAAATCTCACTATTTTGATTGTCTTTTAATTTTTTTATAGGTATTGTTTTTTTTAATTCCGATGGTTTTGAGAAAAAATTAAGTGCATTTTCTTTTCTATTGTCGATACTTTCTTCTACATTACTAGCGCCTGTATTACTGTCAAAATTTAGTAAGTTCCTGTGTGAAAGCTCAGGATCTTTTAGATTCGGTAATTTGAATGTCTTGGGTAAGATGTTAATGCCGTTTGTAGAAGATCTCATTCTGTTTAATGTTGTGCTTCCTAATGGGTGAATACATCGAGACTCTTTAACTTGAGATGCTTCTGAAATAAAATCGTCAGAGTCCTTAGGGTTCACAAAAATGATCACATCTCTTGCGCTTTCTTCTGGAAGGGCATCTAATTCAGCGACATTTTTAGCAGCTTCTCTTTCGAGGGCATCCCGATATTCTTCTTCAGTTACTTTACGCAACGTGTCAAGCACTGACGTCGCCAAAACTACCTCAGGTTGTAGTAGATTTTTCGAATCTTCTTTGGGATCGGATGCTCTGAAAATCATCAAATAATTTGTAATTGTTTCATATAAAAACAGTAATCAAATATTTTGGTTATGATTATACAAGGTTATAAACTAAGGGTCAACCCGTAGTTGTTTTTTTTATGGTGGACAAGCTAGATTTTTGACCACAGCTCACCTGATAAAAGTTTTTTTTCAGAAATCGTGAAAGAAAATCTGCTGCTTAATACATTTGATCAAGTTTTACTACAGAAAAGTTGAAACTGTTCGTCACGATTTCAAAGTTGCGCCTTTTGTAAAATATATTTAAAACGACCTTATTTCAGCTCACCCATAACCTTATAACCAAGTTAACTACATAAGACATTATATTCCTTGTACCTAGTAGGTAACCAAACAAAATTTAATGTAATTTATTTCTTTCTCAAGATCTTTGTTAATCTAACTCCAAATTATAAAATAGCCAATTTATGGGCAAGCGTTATTAAAAAAATTATAAATAGGCCTTCGTACAAAATTCAATTAACATAAAAAAATTGCGTCTAACAATGGGTAGATAGGTAGGTACCTACGTTAAAGAAGACATGACTGAAAAATCTGATTGATTTCAATATGAGAATCAGGATTTATCATGGAAATTTACCAAAAACCTTACGTTAAGTGAACGCCGCCGAAGAGAAGCAAGTTAGCAAGGGAGAATGCGCCACTGAGCTGTATGACCTTGTACTTCCATCCCTTTTTTACTACATGACAAGTACTTAGTAAGACTGTCGACTAGTGGAATTCTCTAACGTTTTGACTCTCTCGTTTCTCTACGTCCTAGGAATGGAACGAGCTGTCGGCTTGCTTATTTTCTGGGATATATAATCTGGACCTTTGCAAGATTAGAGGTATCTTCTAAGTCGAGCTTCAAACATATAATCGTTTACCATCAGGCGAAATGGTGGTCAAACACGGGCTTATTCTTGTTAAAAAATTAATATATGAAAAATAGTTCAGCGTAGCCCTGGTCGTAATCGCAAAATAGAAATTAATTTAAAGTGCTGTAATTTAAAACAACATTTCAGCGTTAAACCCTCAAATTCTTACTTTAAGTGAGCCCCATCAGGATGGAGTGCAGAAGGAAAGAAGACCGATGAAGCTCCCTCGGAGTCAGAGCCTCGAGCCCTGCACGGGCAGTCATCAGTCATCAGACCCAGCTGAGCGTCATCATCGCCAACCAACCAATCCTGACCATCTCGGGATCCACCGCCGCCCCCAGGACACGGACAGCACTCGATCAAATCGCGTGAGTGCCGCGTGGACGCCTCGTTTGCCACTGGTTGAGATGACGCCTGTGAAACATTTTACATAAAAGTAATAAGATGAACAAAACGCTCTTCTGATGGGAAATAATGTACAAGTTTACAAAAAAAATAACACCAACTAGATATATATTATTATTATAATGCTAGCGGACACCTTGCGGTTTCACCCGCGCCGTTTCCGTTCCTGTGGGAATAGATACAGGAATAAAAAGTAGCCTTTGTCACTCGGGGATAGTTTAGCTTCCCAACCAACGGTGAAATATTTTCTGAAATCGGTCCAGTATTTTCAGAGCCTATTCAATACAAATAAACAAACAAGCAATCAAATATTTCCTCTTTATAATAGTATAGATAGATATAGATATATATATGTATACTAGCTGACCCGGCGAACTGCGTATCGTCAACAGTCAAAGTCAACAGACAGCGCGGGTCCAATTGTGTTTTCAAACCATCTAGGAACTTATTGACAATACACAGAAAGTTACATCCAAATCGGTCTAGCCGTTTAGGAGTTAGGTAACAAACACACGTACAGAAGACTTATATATATTAAGATACATACCTACATAGATGACAAAACACTTACTTGATAACACAACACAAGCACCACTATTCTATACATGTTTCTCTTGTCTTCACATAAGGCCTTGTAACAATGACCACCCTCTCAGAATGCACCCATTAATATCATCTCCCTCATTTTGGTCACTGCCCTATCACCTACATCTCTAAAGAGATAGCGCTCAAAATCTTAATCAAAAAACAGAGATACGAGTAGCTGTTTTTTTTTAAGATAGGCACGCGTCGAAATATGCGAAGAAACGAACGTGACCGAACGGAGATTGGAACCATAGAGATAACTACGAGGGGACATGTTATGTACATTCTAACGCTTGAGGCAAATCCACGTCCCAGTCTACGAGATACGTTACATACATAACCAAAAGGGGTTATGCTACTGTGGTACAGTACACTATCACATCTCTGTAATTGTACATAACTAATACCTAATAAACCTATGAAATTGCCGTTTCATGTGAAAAACTAACGATTTTTTTTCAATTTTTTTATTTCTGTTAATCAAAATAATCTGAAATGAAATCGATGCATCTTTGCCAACGCAGTGGTAGTCTATCGATGCCTTTATTGAAGAAATCAGCTGTAAGGCAACAAATTCTTCGCGGGCATTTTTTACTAGATATCTTTTGGGTATTGATTTTTCCCCCCGCTAAGACGTTATCCAAATTCTGAAAAAAGTAGTCTGTAGGCGCAAGGTCTGATGTTTTTTTTCTCATGGTAAGAGATAACGCCTGTCCATGGCCATTGCAGTGACAGAATTTTTAGTAACAAAAAGTCCATGGCATCGCTGTTTTGGCGCTCATTACTTCGAGACTTTCGATGGTTAGTCTCAACAGCCCAGTAATTTCGCTAGCTGCAGTAAGCCTTCAAACCGGAACACAGTAATGTTTACACACTACTGCTTAGCGGCAGAATAACTTGTACCTACTGCAGCGGTACCTACCTAGACGACCTCCCGCTAAGGAGATCTACCACCAAGTAAAGAGTGTGGCGAATGACGGAGAGCTTCCAACCCCAGCTCTGGCAACTTGGAGACCGTCTGCTGTGCAGTATGAGGTCGCGCGTTGTCGTGCAGGAGCAGCCTGATGTTAAGTGAAGATGTGGTCTACGATGGAGCACCCTCGCCTAGAAGATACCGATTCACTCTCGACTTGAAGACACCCAGATTGCATCTATCAGGGAACAACCACTCGGGTAACGTATTCGACGCTTTAGCTGTTACTTACCTACTTAACGTAGATACATGTATTTCGTATACTATATGTATCAAATTTTTATCATTAAAAGTATTGCATTTTTCTTAAAATCGATAATTTAAAAAAAAATGTTGTTCCGATTTGCAAGGTAGGTAGGTACTGAAAGGCGAAATTACAGGGCTGTTGAGACTAACCACCAAAAGTCTCAAAGTAATAAGCGCCAAAACAGCGATGCCCTGGACTTTGTTTAGCTACTCAAATAATAATAATAATAAATAAATAATAATAAATATCGTAGGACTATACACACAGCGCCATCTGACCCCAAACTAAGCAGAGCTTGTGTGATGGAAGTCAGATAACTGATAGAATACATAAATACTGTTTTTTTTTTGTAAATACATACTTATAATACATACAGAACACCCAGACACAGAACAAACATTTGTTTATTCACAAAATGTTTGCCCTGAGTGGGAATCGAACCCACGCCCTACAGCTCTCAAGGCAGATATACTACCAATGAGCCAACGGGGCTGTCAAAGTTCTGTGAATCGCTGCAATGTTCATGGACAGACGTTTTCGCTTACCATCAGGAGAGCTTCTCGTTCGTCTCATTACATTTACATAAAAAATTAAGATAAAAAAATGTGGAATCAAAACGCTTGGTGCGTACATGGGGAATATCCACCATGTACAGATGACGTTTTGGGCGCGTTTGTCTGGTCGTCCGGTAGTAGAATTGTGCAGTTCAAGTGCACTCTCTGAAATGTAGGTATTCAGTAGGAAACTGTAATCTATAAGAATATTAATCTAATACTTAGTTTATTATTCTTATAGATACTAATTTATTTTAGGACAAAAAAACAAAAACTTTACGGTAAAATTATATTCAAGGTAAGTACCTATACATATAAAATAGTACAATACAGGTACACCGCCCTAATAACAAATTTGCAAATTGACTGTAAAATTATTGTTATCTTAATATTAATAGCAGTAGATTACTGTATGTATTCTAAATCAATTCTATCGGATAAATAGTGCCCATAATTATTATATAATAGTTAAATAAAATATCGTTTAAATAAATATCGTAGGACTACACACACAGCGCCATCTGGCCCCAAACTAAGCAGAGCTTGTGTGATGGAAGTCATAACTGATAGAATACATAAATACTTTCTTTTTTTTTGTAAATACACATACAGAACACCCAGACACAGAACAAACGTTTGTTTATTCACAAAATGTTTGCCCTGAGTGGCAATCGAACCCACGCCCTACAGCTCTCAAGGCAGATATACTACCAATGAGCCAACGGGGCTGTCACGTTATACGTATATATACAAAGAAATACACAGAAATAACGTGTAACATACAGCCATTGATAAAAATCATGATTTCGGATTATTTCGTATTTCAATTTTTTATAGAGTCCCTGCCTCATGCAAGTTCACAGTTTTAAGCTGTTTCTATTACATACATTATTCTATTTTACTTTGCAACGTTTATTATAAACGTCAAGTTTAACAATTTGTTTTTTTACAGCGCTGTTAAAATTTAATTAAATAGAAATAAAGTTATTACAATGTTTATTAAATATTTTGTAACAGGGTGATCTAATGGGATTTAATTAAAGTTACGTGATCAGTACGGACGACCGCACCCGGGCGCAAATGTCTTTCTACCGAGTTCTGGCCCGCGCGCCCGCGCACACTCCCAATCGCGCGGTAACCCAACGAGCCAATAATATAAAATATATTTCAACCTTTTGTTTAATTTTTATTTATATATACTGTACACCTACCTATAAGTTTTTTTTTCTTTGTCTTATGTTTATTGTTTATTTTATTTTGTATGTATGTATTGTTAATTATGTTGAAATGTGTTTTATGTCTCAAATAAAGTGTTGTCTATTGTCAAAGAACGAGCGCGCTGTCGCTTGGCGATCGCAGCGCGCGTGCTTTTTTGGTTTCTTTTAATTTTTGCGCGCGTCATTCATTGTCTTGTACACGGTATGTTTGATTGTCTTGTACACGGTATGTTTGATTGCCGTGCTTTGGAATGATAAACCGTAAAGCTTTGTAGAATACGGTGTTTTTTAAACACGATTATCTTAGTGTGAGTATAGGTTAAGCAAACCGGACCGACTAGCGCAGCATAGCACGTCCACCCACAAGGTGGGCAGACGACCTAGTAAAGACCGCAGGAACGCGCTGGAACGAGCCGCTTCCAACCGGTCTTTATGTAAGTCAATGGGGGAGGCCTATGTCCAGCAGTGGACGTCCTACGGCTGAAATTATGATGATGATTATGAAGTAAAGGTTAAAAGCAAAATTTATTTAGGTACAGAACAGATCAAAAGAAAACGATTGAGCCATGTTAAGCCGAAACATTGTAAGTTGAGTTACAGTGGTTTTACACAGTAGAGCAGCTGGTGTGATTTCTGTGTCAATGGTGTATGGTGTAGACGGCCTGGTGCTGCGGCTGGTGCTGCGGCTGGAGGATGATGCGGTGCGCCACGCCGCCCATGTCCTGCTGGCCCAGCCCCGACACCACCGTCGCGGGCTGCAGCTGCAAGCAACACTCGCATCACTCAGAATGCAACCAATATTAGGACTATAAACCAATGTTTGAACCATACAGATCGAGAATCGATATACAGTGTAAACTCTTTATAACATCATTCTTTATAACGATAAACTCTCTATAACATACAAAAGATCACAATTTGGTTGGTTTACCTTAAAACCCACACATTGATACACTCTTTATAACACAGCAGCCATTCTCTATTACGAAGAAATGTGTTCATATTTAGACACAGAAAATCGTCACGGTGTTATTGTTTATGTTATCTTATCAGGTTACAGAAGATGCCGACTAAACCTTTGAGGCCCCGAAACTTCTGAGGTCGTAAACAGCCGTCTTGCTTTTGTTATTGTTAATTGCCTTGAACACGTGCTTGGTTTGCTTGAAAGGATGATCTCGAACTAAACTCCTACCTATCGTATTATCAGTCGTGAACCAACTTTGAAACTGTTAACATGGCCAGTAAAAGAAAAGCGTTAATTTAAGCGTTAAAAAGAAAATAAATGTTAATTTGGTTGTTTTTCTTTCTTCACTCCATATAACGGTAACTCTCTATAACGATAAAAAATGCTCGGTCCCTTGAGTTTCGTTATAAAGAGTTTACACTGTAGTTCCATAATGTTCCTAGATGGAGTAACTGTCGGGTTAGCTCGCGGTAACGTTTCGTTTTGTTGTTAAAATGAGTTTTTTTTTAATACTGGACTGCCTAGGTGTTTGACCACAGCTCACCTGATGTTAAGTGACGGTGTGGTCGAAGATGGTAAAGCACACCTAGCCTGGAATGGAACTGGCTCTCAAGTGAGGCTGCCGGTACACACCGTTAGGTGCTTGGCGGCAGATTTTCAACTTGAGGTTGGTACAGCTAGCCAGCCGAGTACTAGAAAGTACCCTACCACACGATGTCTTTCTTCACCGGCAGCTCAAGCTCATTGTTGGGGTTTGAACCCACGCCCTTCGGCATGCGAGTCGACCGCGCTAACCACTGAGCCATCATCGCTACATTAGAGTATGTTTAAGTTTTGCATTAAAATTGTGTGAAGTCAATGTTTTGAATTAAAAATAAGAAAATGTTACAAATCTTAAATATATACGTCAGTCTCGTGTTCGCTAATTTTAAAAAATTAGTAAAATTCCTTCCCTACAATCAATGCTTATCCTATGCTATTTGGAGAAAAAAATTGCATTGTTCATTTTCATTGTAAAACTGCGAAAAGCTAAGTCAAATTACCTGCAGGATGTTGGGCAGCATAGTCTGACAGGTAGAAGTGGCGACGTGCAATTGCTGCTGCTGTACTTGTTGAACTCCGACCGCCTGTCATGATAACAACGAAATGTTATCAACGTTTCATAGCTCAGCAATAAGCTTGAGCTGCCGGTGAAGGAAAGCATCGTGAGGAGACCATAGCATGGTGGTAGCGTACTTTCTAGTATTCAGCTAACTAGCTACCACCCTCAAGTTGAAAATCTACCGCTAAGCATCCAACGGTGTGTTCCGGCAGAATAGGCTTCCAGGCTAGGTGTGCTTTACCATCTTCAACCACACTATCACAAAACATCAGGTGAGCTGTGGTCAAACACCTAGTCTGTAAGACATTAAAAAAAATGGGCATTTGACATACGAACGTTACCACAGAAAAATACATTATTATCCCATACAATCGATGGGCGTGGGTTCGATTCCCACTCAGGACTAACATTTGTGTGACTAACATCGATGTTTGTTCTGTGTCTGGGTGTACTGTATGTATTATAAGTATGTATTTACAAAAAAAAAAAAAGTATTTAAGTATTCTATCAGTTATCTGTCTTCCATAGCACAAGCTTTGCTTAGTTTGGGGGCAGATGGCGCTGTGTGTAATGTCCTGTGATATTTATTTAATCTTTTAAGAAAAATTAATTTCAATGTTTTGTTTATAGAAAGTACGTACCTACCACCATGCTATGGTTTCCTCACGATGTTTTCCTTCACCGTCAGCTGAAGCTCATTGTTGGGGTTTGAACCCACGCCCTTCGGCATGCGAACCTACCGCGCTAACCACTGAGCTATCATCGCTACATAACAATAACGAGAATAGAGTACCGAGTACTCTCTTTCAGTATCTTAGGTGTCTCACCAGTCATGCTGAATATACCTTGAACATTTTTAATTATAATGTTAAATATCACCAGGAAATATATTAAAATAAACATACATGTATTTGTATTGGCTGGTGTTGTTGCTGCGGGTGTATCTGTATAGTTTGCACGTGGAGCTGTTGCGGTTGCTGAAATAAAATAAATCTTGTTAAGGCGCTGTAGCTAGTTATGCTTAAGTATTAGAAAACTCAGCATTAATGTAAAGCAATTGAAAGTTACAAGAAAATACTAACTTTATTTTATGAAACATTTTTAATACGATTTAAAACTTTTTATAGCGATGACGTCATAAAGTAGGCGGAACATATTTATGCCATTGCCATGTAAAACAAAAAAATATGCATAGATATTTTGATAAATTTGATTTGCTTTGACAACTGACATGAAGTAAACAAATCTTATATCACAACCTCATAAAGGCGATATTAGAGTCAGAGTTACGTGTAAAGTGAAATAAGCCAGACATTTGTATTAATAAAGCGAAAACAACTCAACGTACGTATGTGTAATTATGGAAGAGGTCGTTGACTTGACATTGACTGATTTTGTTTTGGTTGGCCATCGATTTTTTTAATTACTGAACGTAGCCCTATACAGCCTACTATGTGACGTCATTAGCGGTCAATTGTAAGTCAAGTTTATTTTATGTTTTTTTTTTTTAATTAACCCCTCTTATAAAGAATTTTAACCCTAAAAATAATGTACAAGAATGTAATATTTTGAAATAGTTTAGGAATTAGTAAAATTTTTTTTTTACGTACCTAACCTACCTAACTTACTTACATTATACGGCTCAAGAAACGGGAAAGGGGCAATAAACATGATCAAGAACAAAGTACCGTGTTAACCTGTTGTGTCTGCTGCAGCTGCAGGGATTGGACAGACGAGATCACCGGGTACGCATGCTGGGCCGCTTGCTGCTAAAAGAAACATAAATAATTAATCAAGTGACTTAATACAAGTATAAACTTACAATTATAACAAGATAAATTAAAAATTCAAATCACCCCCGACAGTACTCTACTAGCTAAGCCTTTTCATTTGAAACCCATATTGAAAGAGGAGGAAGGGAGATTCTCACAAATGTCACTAACAGTGAAAAGAACGGAGGAGGGGCAAAAAATCATGAAATTCATGTGACGTAATTTGTGGATATCCCCTTATAAACTACGCTTTCCACTTTAAGGTTGCTTGGAAGATATCGCTTTTTACATTAATTTATCAAAATGATTTGTTATTTAGAAAGCACGATATAAAGAGCATTTATAAACTGCTAAAATCACAACCCTATCCGTTTTGCGTAAACAGTTTCATAGTGATGTCAAAACAACAGCAATAGGAGAAACAACAACAAGAGCAGCAGTGTTATTGTTTTTGCTGATGATGAAGTACCTGCACGCCCGAGACGGTGATGCTCTGCGGCACGTGTTGCGCATGTATTGGCACAGCGAGTTGCTGCACACCGCTTACTTGCAGCACCTGTTGCTGCAGCTGCTGCTGCTGCAACTGTTGCTGGTGTTGCTGCAGTTGATGATGATGCTGCGTTTGAATGTGATGCGTCTGTTGCTGATGCGAAATCTTTAAAATTAATAGGAATTTTATTCGTTTTATCACACAATTGATAATTTTACGTAACAAAATAAAAAATATTAATTTTTAAAAAGTCTATAATAGCTTTACTCTACTTAGGTAGTGTGAAACGTATTCATTTAATTTCCATACATGATTTTACATAATTATTCATAAATGAAAGACAAATTACTAATACTTTTTGTTTTGTGAAATTTACAAAGAATTATAATTATTATAATCCTAATCAATTTTTTTTGTGCAAATTAAAGAATTATACGGCCACATGTGAAATTTATTGAGTGTGAGTCGCCTCAACCTTTATTATAATTAATGTGTATGCGAGAGAGTGCATGTGTGTATAATCAAGTGTTGTGTGTAGGTACAAACTATTCTATTTTATTTTAAAAAACATTACAGAAAATACGATGGGACTGCCACAAGTCACTGCCACTGTGCTTGGTTGCCATAACTCTTTTAATTAAATTGAAATAAAAAAATGGCGAGATTTAAGTGTTGATTTGCACAAAATACATACAACTAAAATAATATAGGTACCTACCCAAACCAACACAAAATACAAATCCGGATTGCACTTACACAAAAAAGTTTCGTTGTGCAACAACATAGACAGAAGTTGTTGAGTACGGAAATATAGGGAAATTGCCTGCAATTGTGTTTCGCATATAATAGTCAAACATTCATCCTATGTGATGAGTCTCAACATGTTCATGTCTTCATCATGATTAGTGCAGATAATACACCACTAAATACAGATAAATCAACCTATACAAAAAATGGTAAGTCTTACAATAGATCGGGATATTTTCTGATTTCCTAGATGTCTTACCTGTTGCTGTTGTTGCACTACTTGCTGTTGCACTTGTTGCTGTTGCACTTGTTGCTGTGAAACTTGTTGCTGTGAAACTTGTTGTTGTGAAACTTGTTGGTGCTGATGTTGCTGCTGTTGCGACTGATGCTGTTGCTGTGATATGTTTGTAATGTAATCATTATTGTTGAAACGATGATTTTTTACAGTAAGAATTAAGGCTGCATGTATAGTTACTTTCAATACAGAACTGTAAACAACGTCATATGCCTAGTTTTAATTTATATTAACATGTACCTATATTATAGCACCGTCTGTGACTGGCTTAAATTTTAATAAGCGCACCTAGCCTATAAATTACGTTATTAACAAAACACCTTTTTCATTTATGACAATAAAGAACTATAAAAATTTAATGAAATAATTACTCTCCTTATTAGATGCTCAATCGAACGCCCTGTTGGCTCATTGGTAGAATATGTGCTATAAGAGCTATAAGGTGTGGGTTCGATTCCCATCCAGGACAAACATTTCGCGGTACGCAGAAACATTACTGTGTTTCGGTTTGAAGGGTACTACAGCTAGCGAAATTACTGAGCTGTTGAGTCTGACCATCGAAAGTCTCGAATTAATGAGAGCAGCGATGCCCAGGACTATGTTTTGCTAGTCTAAGTTTAAGTTCTGTATTGCTGCAATGGCCATGGGCATGCGTTATTTCTTACCATCAGGAGAGCGTGTCGTTCGCCTCATTACTTTTACATTTAAAAAAAAAGGTGAGATCGTGGCCAAACGCATACCTAATCCGATGTAAAAAAAAGAGATTAGGTACAGATGGCGTTGTGTGTAATGTCCTGCGATATTTATATGTAATTAAGATTTAATTGTTACCTGTATATGCGTCATCATATGTTTTTTCAAACTATGTAGATACATATAAGTCTTAACGCAGACTCCGCACTTGTAGCGGCGCTGCTGCGGCTGCGCGGACTGCTCCGGCAGCGACTCAAGGCCATCCAGAGAATCTTGTAAATCTGAGATTTGAGACGGGACTTGTGACTGGACTTGCATTTGACTTTGAGCTTGCAATTGGACTTGATTTTGACCTGGAAAGACTTTAGTTAAACTTATACAGTTTATCTGTAACTAGCTGCGCCCCGCGGTGTGACCTGCTACATGTTTTCGTAATAAAAAGTAGCCTATGTGTTAATCCAGGGTATCAGCTACCTCCATACAAAATTTCATCAAAATCTATTTAGTAGTTTTTGCGTGAAAGAGTAACACACATCCATCCATCCATCCAAACTTTCACATTTATAATATTAAGTGGAATTAGTAGAATTTACAAATTTCGATTCGAAGCTATTATGTGTATTACTGGTGAAGGGTTTTTTTTTAAATTTTAAATTTATACATGTGATAAGAAATATAATAGGTATATAATCTCGTTGATGAATAAATTGTGAACTTCTAAAACAATCCCTTGTCAATTTCATGTCGATAATGAAAGTCACCACCCTCAAGTTGAAAATCTGCCGCCAAGCATCTAACGGTGTGTTCCGGCAGCCTCACTTGGGAGCCAGTTCCATTCCAGGCTAGGTGTGCTTTACCATCTTCGACCACACCGTCACTTAACATCAGGTGAGCTGTGGTCAAACAACTAGCCTGTCAACCATAAAAAAAAAAAAAAAAAAGTAAAGCTTAATAACATTTATAATTTTAAAAATGTCCCGTTTTGAACAAAAAACAAAATGGCCACATTACGTATACACCACACGGATATCCGATAGAAAAAAAAACAATTACCCTGGTTCTGAATCTCAACCTGATCATCGCTCCCACTGTTAACAGCAGAGTCGCCGTTGGGATCGTCTACTTTAGAGACTATATGCTCTTGACTGTTCTCAGAGATGGTACTGTCCGTGTCTTTTGATTCGTGAGTCTTCATATGTTTCTTGTATGAGCTGGACTCTATGTATCCTGGGGAATAAAACTAAAGTTAAGTGTTAGTTTTAAAGCGATAGAGTCTGTGGTGACTTTTATAGATAGGCTAATGTTGTAGCGCCGTCTCTCCTGTAGGTAAGATATAATGCAATAGCGATGATAAAGCTAAGAGGTTAAATTTTTGTAGCGATGATAGCTCAGTGGTTAGCGCGGTAGGTTCGCATGCCGAAGGGCGTGGGTTCAAACCCCAACAATGAGCTTGAGCTGCCGGTGAAGGAAAACATCGTGAGGAAACCATAGCATGGTGGTAGGGTACTTTCTAGTACTCGGCTGGCTAGCTACCACCCTCAAGTTGAAAATCTGCCGCCAAGCATCTAACGGTGTGTTCCGGCAGCCTCACTTGAGAGCCAGTTCCATTCCAGGCTAGGTGTGCTTTACCATCTTCGACCACACCTTCACTTAACATCAGGTGAGCTGTGGTCAAAACAACTAGCCTGTCAAACATAAAAAAAAAAAAAATGTTTTTTAATTTTATATTCAAAAAATAGGTCCGCATTCGATTCGATTAAATTTAATATCAAAAGATGTGTCGTAAAATAAATGTCACAAAAATAATAATAATAGAATGAAGACTTATGGTTATTTTTATTACATTTTTTTGTTATTTTAATTAAATTTTTGTCAAATTATATTTTTAGGTTTATGTCAAATTAGTTCTAGATTTTAAATAAGATTAGGTGGTTAATTAATAAGCTGTGTCAAATTAGTTTAATATATGTCCTCAGCACTGTTGGAACTGGAACGACTGTTAAGCGGAAATAAACTAGAAATTTAATAATAGAATGTCAAATAATTATAAAACTATTTACAGAGTAATAATAATAATAGTAGTTGGCGTGGTCGATTCGCACACCGAAGGGTGTGGGTTCAAACCCCAACAATGAGCATGAGCTGCCGCTGAAAGAAAACATCATGAGAAACATAGCATAGCATGGTGATAGGGTACTTTCTAGTATTCGGCTAGCTAGCTACCACGCTCAAGAAAATCTGCCGCCAAGCATCTTTCGGTGTGTTCCGGTAGCCAGATCAATTCAAGGCTAGGTGTGTTTCCCATCTTTGTTTACACCGTCACTTTACATCAGGTGAGCTGTGGTCAAACAAGAAGCCTGTCAATCATAAAAAAATGTAAACGTGATGAATAAAACGATTTCCTGATGAAAGATAACTTCCAGAGCATCGTTGCTATGGCGTTCATTACTATAAGACATTCAATACAGGGACGTAGGGTGGGTATCACCTTCCAGGTGGGGAAGAAAATTTTGCCGCCTTAGGTATTTCAATTTCAAATCACAAAATAAAACACGGAGGATCCCTGACCAGATCAATGAGTAAGATGTCATTCATTTATAGAAAGGAGGATTCACCGACTTCGTCACAGAAAAAAAAAATGAAAATGAATTTTCATGGAAAATTCCGTGCTCATTACAATCGGAATCGTAGGTGCGACAAAAATATGAAATGGTACATAAAGATATTATTATTATTTATAATTAAATTTTGCCGCCCCCTAAAGGTGCCGCCCCCACTACTACGGCACTGACTCAACATTATTGTTGTGCTGAATACAATGACACCCTTACGGCTTGCTACAACTTAAGACAGAGAGAGAGAGAGAGAGAGTGAGTGTAAGTGGTGAGAGTACGTACCCTTCCCGCAGACGGCGCACTGGTACTTGCGCTCGCCGGTATGGTACCGCCGGTGCACGGCCAGGTAGGACGCGGAGCTGAAGCGCTGGGAGCAGATCCCGCACTCGAACAGCTTCTCGCCGGTGTGCCGCGACGCGTGCACGCGCAGCTCCGACCGCGACGTGCACCCCTTCAGGCAGATCTGGCACACGAACCTGACGACACACATTTTCGATTCATTTCAAAGAGTGTGCTTCAGAACTACATGGTCTAATTCCCCCATGCCCATTTTTCTTTTGGGCAGCTAGAAGCTCAAAAAAGCGACATCGTTTCATGGTCGACGTTCCAAAAACTCGTACAAGACGATTTTATTCTTCGTTCATTGCGCGAACTGCTAGTCAGTGGAATGCGCTGCCTGAGTGGATGTTCCCCGACGGATATAATCTGGGTGATGATTGAATGATTTTTTATTTTGTAACACCACAGAACACACAAAAACAACAAACAGAGACAAACAGTTACAAAATAGGGGCTCACCTCAGCACAATACTGGTTATACTAAGTGGTATGACCAGCGCTGGTCTTCCGGTGAGCCCTTGTCGGTCAAACAAAATAAACATAACAAATTACCAACAACAAAAACAAATACAACAAAACGCAAACAAACAACTGATTATAACTTCTCAAAAAATCAACCTACAAATGTAATGTTAGGGTTTGAACCCTTCATCATCACCATCATCGCTACAAAAGAGGCAAGATGTCAGGCAGCCACGGACTTACCTCTTGTTTCCAGTGTGTGTAACCATGTGGTTGTTCCTTGCGGAGGAGGTGGTGAACCTGGCGGAGCACAGCTTGCACGAGAAGGGCTTCTCGCCTGTGTGCGTGCGCTTATGGTAGATCAGCGCAGATTGCTGCGCGAACCGACGCGTGCAGAACTGGCACTCGAATGGACGCTCGCCTGATAGCAAACCATTTCTCATTGTCAAACGTGAAATTGCACATTTTGGATTAGTCAGGCGTTATAGAACAGAAAACACATTTGCATATTACTCGTATCTCAATCGCGATACAACTTCCCGAGAAGAGCTGGACACCCCTACCGAAGGAAGGAAAGGGTAAAAAATTGAAACATTTTAAACAACATTATTTAAATACTAACAAAGGTCCCTGATAATGTCAGGGGTAATAGCGGAGGAGGACGGTTTTAAAAAAACGTGAAATTGCATTAAAAAACGTTAATTCAAATTTAATATCTATTTTTATTTCTGTAAGACTCCTTGGTTCTAGAATATTTTCTTATTCATATCGTAGGACAATACACACAGCACCATCTGACCCCAAACTAAGCAAAGCTTGTACTATGGAAGTCTGATAACTGATAGAATGCTTAAATACTTTTTTTTTTGTAACACAGAACAAGCATTTGTTTATGCCACAAAGTTTGTCCTGAGTGGGGATCGAACCCACGTCCTTCAGCTCTTGAAGCAGACATTCTACCAATGAAACAACAGGTCTGTCATTAACACACGCACGTCAAGAGCTTACACATTCTCTCCACCCATTTTCAGATCCATGGAGACTTCACCCATTGTCTACGCAGTCATGTATATGTGTATGCATAATATACAATTATACATAGAGAATAATTGTTCGTGTGTAAAACGTGTACTATATTAGTAAATACATATTATTAAACTATAGTAAAATAATATCATTTATTCCTCTCCATTTAACGACCAATCTTTATAACGTTGATAAATGATCAGTCAGTTACACTGACACTGTTTACACTGAATATATTTTTTTTATGGTTGACAAGCCAGGTGTTTGACCACAGCTCACCTGATTTTAAATGACGGTGTGGTCAAAGATGGTAAACCACACCTAACCTGGAATGGAAGGCTCTCATATCAGAACACACCGTTAGGTGCTTGGCGACAGATTTCGAACATGATGGACGATGGATGGTAGCTAGCCAGCCGTGAAATAGAATACCTTACCAATCATTCTATGGTTTCTTCAGGATGTTTTCCTTCACCGGTAGCTCAAGCTCATTGTTGGGGTTTGATCCAACACCCTTCGGCGTACGAACTGAGCCACTAATCACTGAGCTATCATCGCTACTTCTCAGAATACATACTTACCAGTATGGACTCTCATGTGGGCATTTAGCTTGGAGATCTCATAGAATCCCTTGTTGCAAACGGTGCAGACGTGGTTCCGAATGCCCTTGTGTTTCTTCATGTGCTGGCAGAGCGTGGAGTGACGCCGGAATGTCTTATTACACTCGTTGCATTTCAATGGTTTCTCGCCAGTGTGCAGACGGAAATGGACCTTTAAATTAATTAAACATTGTTGTTAATGAAACGTTTATTTTATTTTTGTTCAAGAAAAATCAACAGTCCCTATTCTATTGCAAATTATTCTATCCCTATTTAATCCAAAACCGCCAAATTAGTAAACAACTTCAGAAAGACTCTCGAACATATTCCTCAAGATGTACTCCTTATAGACTTAACAAGGAAACATACTCAATAAGTAGTACTCATATTGACTTAACAAGGAAACATATTCAATACTTCAATGATTTTAATGAGTAAAACTTGTAGTGTATCAAGGCTTATAGGTACTGTTTACCACCTGTTTAATGCATTGCCCTCTCAAGTAAGAAAACCTATTTTCAAAATATTGACATAAGTAAATTAATGATTGCCAAAATGTCAAAAATCAATTAAAAGCAACAGCTTGATTTTTACAGGATTTTTGTAAACCAAAGAACTAGACTTGAACAATTTTACTAATAATTTACACAAAATGGGTTTCGATTATTATGGTATACTGGGTGTGAAGCGATCGTGCAACCAGCACGAAATCAAACGGGCTTATCGCCGCCTAGCGCTCAAATACAACCCAGAAAAACACGATAACGACGAAAATATGAAGCGGATTTTTGCTCTCATCGGAGAGGCTTACGAAGTATTAGTAGACCATAAGCATAGAGCTGTTTACGATCAGTATGGAGAAGAGGGGTTGAAAAAAGGAATACCGGGACCAACAGATTACATCCATCCTTATTCGTACCACGGAGAGCCCTTGAGAACTTTCCATGAGTTTTTCGGCACGAGTAATCCATACGCAGACCTTCTAGATTACTATGAAAATCCACCCCCAATGTTCGATTCCCTTTTAGGAAAGGGGTATAAAGAAAAAGACACGACCATCACACGTCCTCTGGCGCTGTCTCTCGAAGAAATTTACAAGGGAGGGTTGAAAAAAATGAAGATACAGAGGCTGGTATTCACCGATGAAACGAATTCAGAGTTGAAACTGCGGGAGAAAGTGCTATCGATTCCAATCAAACCAGGAATTTATCCTAACACAGAGGTGAGGTTTAAGGAAGAGGGCGACCAAGGTCCTACGAGGATTCCCGCAGATGTGATCTTCGTAACTGAGGACAGACCTCACGAATCATTCGTTC
This sequence comes from Biston betularia, assembly GCA_905404145.2. Lineage (NCBI taxonomy): Eukaryota > Metazoa > Arthropoda > Insecta > Lepidoptera > Geometridae > Biston > Biston betularia. The sequence continues at coordinate 3,111,452 of FR989883.1, forward strand.
GGTCCGGTTTGAGCGACCTCGTTATGGTTCATCAGGTTACGTTAGAGGAAGCTTTATGCGGGCTAACTATAACAGTCAATACGCTTGATGATAGAATTTTAAGAATCAAAATCGACGACGTTATTACACCCACATACGAAAAGATTATTGAAGACGAAGGTCTCCCTATTCCAGCGTGTCCTGCGAAAGTTAAAGGCAATCTAATCCTGCGCTTTCAAATCGAGTTTCCCGAGTACTTGTCACAGAGGAGCAAAAGGTCCTTCCGTGAAGCATTCCGAGTAAGGGATGATGAGGATGAGAAGTTTGAAAAATTGAAATGCGGTACACTGTCGTTGACGTCAATTTTTAAGTAGCTTAATAGGCGTGATTGTGTGAAACTATTTTAAAAGAATCCATTAAATTTTTACTTTATAAAAAACATATCTTTGTGCAATAAAAATAACGACACTCACCTTCAAGTCCGTGGGATTATAGAAGCTCTTGTTGCAATTGGAGCACGTAAAAGGTCTCTCTCCCCTATGGCGCGCCATATGGGATCGAAGCGCATATCCACTGAAGAAACGCTTTTCGCAAACGGTGCATTGATGGGTCTTCTGCTCGAAATGGGTCTGTCGGTGCCGGTACAACAGTGTCTTTGTCGGAAACTGACGTTGGCAGACCGAGCAAGTCGGCTGCTTTGGAGGACGTTGCTCGTGGGTACGCATATGCATTTTTAGCATCCCTGGACCCTGTACAAATGAAAAAGAATATAAGACACTCATCTTTCTGCATTCTACAGTGGAGAAGATACATTATTTTCAATTAACGTTGTAGTTTCTGTATTTTTTTTACATTTAAAAGAAGACAACACCAGCCCGATAATCAAATAATTTATTCATTGTCTCAATAATTGAGATAATGAATAAATTATTTGATCAAATTCAAATCAAATCAAATAATTTATTCATTGTCTCAATAATTGAGAATGAATAAATTATTTGATTATTATTATTTAACAGTTTTGATTTAAAACAAAAAACAAAACTGTACGCTGTGAGTACCTCAGAAAAGACAGGTATCTGTAACTTAGTGTAACTTAGAAAAGACAGGTATCTGTGCCAAGGGATTTGAAGCCAGAAATTTTCCCAACTAGGCTACGAAACTTCTACGGAACGGACATGTATTATAGTATTTATTAATTTCAAACCTCCACATAATATATAACATTAGACAAAGTAATGACAAAAACACATCGATTGTCTTATTTCAACAGACTAGTCTCTTATTCTATGGACAGATGAAAGTCAAGAGACAATTTAAATGCACACTACCAGTCGGCAGCGTACGCAGCATGCTGGCGGCATTGCCACGTTAAATGGCGTCGGACCAAGTCTAGATTGGGTCGGTGTTCCGACACATCGCCATCGTTGCGGAGCAAGCTTGGGCTCCCCGAAGTCCGTCCGTCCAGAAGACTGCAAAAGCATGGTTTTTAGGGGGTAGGCCGTCATTATAACGGAGTCCCACATAACCAGTCTACCCTCCCCAGGGCTAGTGGTATCCGTAATGGATTTTCCCTGGACAAAAAAGTATATATTGGGTCAGGACATACCTTAAAAGTCCTCTCGCAAATGGGGCACATTGGTGGCTTCTTACAATTGGCCTTGATCCAGTTAGTGTGCGACCGCATGTGCTGCTTTAGCCAGCGCGCGTGTTTGAACTCCTTGTGGCAGAGATTACACACGTGTCGACCGGGGCACACAGTGGATGTCGCTTGGAACACCACCAACTGGAGGTAGTTCTCTTCATCGGAGTTGAGAGCTTCGTCGTCTTTTGATGTAGAGGGAACCACAGCAGACTGTAATTCGTTTTTTTTAATGTAAAAGTAATGAGACCATCGAGGCGCTCTCCTGATGTTAAGAGATAACGCCTGTCCATGACCATTACAGCGATACACAGAACTTTGAGTAACAAAATAACGTCCAGGGCATCGCTGCTTTGGCAGGGCATTACTTTGACACTAGATGGTTAGTCTCAACAGCCCAGTAATTTCGCTAGCTGCAAACCGGAACACAGTAATGTTTGCACACTATTGCTTGGCGGCAGAATATCTGGTAGGTACTGCGGTGTTACCTACCTAGACGACCTCTTGCTAAGGAAATCTACCACCAAGTGTTTACTGACTTACTGGTACAATTATTGTTACCATATTTTTTTTATAATATGAAACGAACGAAATGCTGTCTTGATGGTGAGAGATAGCGCCTGAACTATGTAAGTGCACGGTATAAATTCGATGGTTAGTCTCAAAAGCCCTGCAATTAGCCTTTTAAACCGGAACAAAGTAATTAATATACACTACTGCTTGTCGGCAGTATACCTGATGCTGCATTGGTACCTAGTTAGACCACCAGGAGGCCGTCTAGGTAGTAACAAAGTGGGAGTAATCTAGTACCATCCTCATTATCAAACTATCGATGCCTATAGGACTCCTCTCTCTTTTGTCATAGTTATTGTCTTAGGCTAAGAAAAGTATACCTACCTTTTTTTATATAAGTAGGTACTTTGTAGGTGCTACTATATTTGCTGTACTATTTTTTTATATAATAGCTGCGGAGCGCGGGAACAGCCGCGATTTTCGATATATAGATTAACATGTTAATTAAGAAGAAGTAACAGACATGCATGCATACAAATACACAAACTTTCGCATTTATAATCCATCTTTGCCGTGTATTGCTCTGCTCGTGAAGTTTTGATTCTGACCTTATTTTCAAAAGTGTCCTTCAGGTCGGTGTCCTTGGGCGGGTCGAGATCAGATGGCACGGGCACGAAGAACCCGTCGAGGATCTGCGCTGGAGTCGTCAGTGGCACGTCAATGTATGGGATGTAATTATCCGAGCAGTTGAGCTGTATCAATTTCTCTTTCTGTAAATAAAACAAGATTTATACCTACCCGTAGCCAGAACAAATACGTAATTACATTCTCACGCCAGACCACATTTTCAACTTCGAAACGCACTCTGTACTAATGTTAGTAAAACTTTTCTTTTGAAAGAAAAAACGCAAAATGCTAGTCTTAAAAAAAATTGAGTTGAGTTTATCCGCCCTACTAGACTTTTTTATGACGTCACGGCGCGTCGATTAACTCCTTCGTTGAAAATATGATTAGTAAGAGTTGTGATTTGAGAGTGTAAGAGATGCGAACACATAGGTAACTTTAACATACATAAGATAAAATTAGGTTAAAATGTATTTATTCGTACCGATAACCACTATAAGCTTCACTTATAAACATTGCTTAAAGTTAATTTGAGCTTAAAACAGCCTGTCTCGTTTCAGGTCAACCAGAAGTTGATAAAGAATTTAGATCATTGATTAATTTTCAGTAACGTTTATCTATAAGTACCTACCTATGGCCCTACCTATGTATATTGTATAGCCCGTATATAGGTACATACTAGCTGCGCCCCGGAGTATTACTGATAGCTTACACTTACAGCGCCCCGCGGTGTTACCCGCTACATGTTTTCGGTATAAAAAGTAGCTTATGTATCCAGAGTGTCTATACTTTACCTCTTCTTGCTCCTTCTTGAGCGCTTGTTCCGTGAGGTATACGGCGTGTTCCCGTAGCGCCAAGTCGTTCCGCTCCACGAGGTCCTTGAACGCATGGCAGCGAGAGATCTGGTGAACGCACTGGAGGCACAGCTGCGGAGGCAAGCCGTCGCCTACCGCTACCTGGTGGGCAATAAGACCAATTGACAACCCTGTTGGTTCATTGGTGGTATGTCTGCTTCGAGAGCTGAAGGGCGTGTGTTCGATTCTCACCCAGGACTAACATTTGTGTGGCTAACATGTTTGTTCTGTGTCTGGGTGTACTGTGTGTATTATAAGTATGTATTTACAAAAAAAAAGTATTTAAATATTCTGTCAGCTGTCTGGTTCCCACAGTACAAGCTTTGCTTAGTTTGGGGCTAGATGGCGCTGTGTTAAATGACCTCCAATATTCATTTATTTAATTGTAAAGACTTTAGTTGAGCGATCCTATCCTATGCCTATTCGCGGTCTCACCTCTAGAGCAGCGGTTATAGGTTCTGCATCAGAAAGAAAGAAAGAAAACATTTATTTTGATACACACAACACTACAACAAGAACACACTACAAATTCCACTAATACTTATTATAAATGTGAAAGTTTGTATGGATGGATGGATAGAAGAGTTGTTACTCTTTCATGCAAAAACTACTGAACGGATTTGGGTGAAATTTGTTGTGGAGGTAGCTGACACCCTGGATTAACACATAGGCTACTTTTTATCCCGAAATGTATGAAAAGAATGTAGCGGGTAACACCGCGGGGCGCTACTGTGACGAGTGGGTTTCGTGACTTCTCTAAACACAACTCTACGTCGTCGTACTAACTATCGTAAAAACTAATTTTTTATTCGTACACTAATCAATTTTAATTACAACTATTCAAAGGACGTCTACATATTTACGACGAGCCAAAACACTTTGAATGTTATTTCAAAGACACCTTTTTTTTTTAAATGATTGACAAGCTAGATATTTGACCACAGCTCATCTGATGTTAATTGAAGGTGTGGTCGAAGATGGTAAAGCACACCTAGCCTGGAATGCAACTGGCTCTCAAGTGAGGCTGCCGGAACACACCGTTAGATGCTTGGCGGCAGATTTTCAACTTGAGGGTGGTAATTAGCCAGCCGAGTACTAGAAAGTACCCTGCCACCATGATATGGTTTCCTCACGATGTTTTCCTTCACCGCCAACTTAGGCACATTATTGGGGTTTGAACCCACGCCCTTCGGCATGCGAACCTACCGCGCTAACCACTAAGCTATCATCGCTACACCACTGAGCTATCATCGCTTTGATGCGAAAATGTAAAAAAAAGATTAGCATAGAAACTTTTATGAGGCTTATGTTGTTTATTTATTTAACAGCTTTTAATTTAATATATTGTTAAATTTTTATTTTACATGTGTACCTATATACCTAATATGGTATTCTTATCTCTTTCCCGCGCCGATGTGCGCTCGGGGCGCAATAACCACAAACAAAAACTTTTTTGGCCTTATTTTTAAAAACTGTCCAACTACTTGGATAGTTGAGCACGCGAGGCCCCTGCAAGAGCGAGGCCCCGGGCGGTTGCCCTGCTTGCCACCTCCTCAGGCCGCCACTGCCTACCTATTCTACATAGTTACGAGAAATAAGCCACTTAGTTTAATCTATGTATACCTATGTACCTATTAGGGCTACGCGTATCGCACGCGTACCTACTACAAAGCCGAATGGAGTTCATTGTACCTACACATATAAACAACTACCTACATATTACTATGGGAATAAGTCTAAAATATAGATACGTTCCGTCAAAACTGGATGATATTTGTCAGCATCCGCCCCATAAGAAATGTTGTTTAGAATTATGAATATTGAATACGTGTTCTCTACAACGAAAAAGTAAAATAGTTTTTTGAAATAGTTTTTGGCGCTGAAAATCTCCTTAGCTGAATGAACGTTGCAACAGTTGAAATCTATGTTACCATACCTATCTCAGTCCTCCATGCATACGCATTTTATATCTCAACCTTCATGCGTGCCCATGCGTGCATCCGACAGAGACAGAAGCACATTTCTCAACCGAATTTTGAGAATCCCGCTGGTGCCTACCTGAGACAGCTCGAAAATGTTCAATATCAACTCGATAACTTTTAAACAAAGATGACGCGATGAGACGACTGCTGTGCTGACGCAAGCGGTGCATCGCGAACCTCGCGAGTGCGACTGAGACAAAAATACATTCCAAAAATATCTCAACAATTTGTCATCTCACCTGCACTTTCGAAATACCCATCAGCATCGTCGCTGTAAGCTGCTCGAATAGCGGTCTCATGTCTCTCTTTATTTCCAGGCACGCTCTACATATCTTCTCAAAGTTCAAATTCTTCAATTTATTATTGAGCGCTGTTCCAGCCATTTTGTGCTACACAAATACTGAGCTGCTTTTCGTCCTTGTTATTCAATATTTTGCTCTACAATGACTCTACGCTATTCTCACAAAGTAAAACTAATACTTTTAGCGTCGGTACCACCTTATTATACAAATTAAACTATTTTAAACCTTTAAATCTACATAAAACACCAAATATTTCATTAAATATGTGAAATAAACCGATTGAACTGCGCTCTCGCTTGCGAAACCAAATTCCGAAGAAAGGAAGACAGCTGCAATGGGAGGGGTGATATAAAACGTGCGAGCGGAGTAGGAAGTATAATATCGTCGTAGTGCAAAAGAGATAGCCAATGGTCCGAAGTGTTCTATAGAACACGTCAGGTCAACTTTTGCTATAACAAAAAAGTAATGTTTTGCTACATGGAGTTACAGTCCATTTTAACTTGACATTTTTTTATTATTGATAAGATTAGATTGTACTGCATTGTACTAAGTTAACAGAGAACGTTTTCTGTGTAGAACCTTTCTATTAGCATCCATAATTATTATGATGATGAATTAATCTCTGTAGAGAATTATTATAAACTTAGTTCAAATTCAAGACTATGATATTATGATAATAAGATACTTTAGGAGTCAACACTAGTTTTTATTTAGGTTTTATATACTAGGATTATTCATTATCTCTAATTTTTTTACGTTCATTTCACTATTGTATCTTCGCATTTTTTTCTTAGGAAATTACTGTTTTTTTTTTTCTTCTTATTCCTCCGAGGAGGACTTGGCGTCGCACTTTCTGTGCATTTGCCAGTGTCAAAATTACTGTTTTCATTTAGGTTGTAGGTACCTAATTATTTCATCCTGCTGATGCTGAGTAGGTAACGGCTTGCCACGTTGTTCATTTGCCAATGTTCAATGTAAAATATATCTACATACTCAAAAAATTGTTATCATGTAAATGACTAGATACCTACTCCAATAAAACGATAGATGACTTTTTAATACATAGAGCTTCTAGGAAAATTGGGAAATATAATGCAAAATAATACCGTAACCCAGCACACACCGAAATACCGTTCGATAGAGAATATAAAACCAGCTAAAACGCTAAAACTAGCTGGTCGTCGCTTATACGTAAATAAAAGCTTCATATATTATATGTCTGTCCTGTTCACATTCGCAATATTATTTAGTGAAGTCTATGCGGGTTCATCGTTATGTATTATGTATCGTACACCCACGACCTGCTTAAAGTGTTAAAGTCGGCAAATATAGGATGTGCTATGCCATGACAATCTTTTCTGATTGTCTGAATCGGATTCTAAAGTCCGTAGGAAAAAAAAAGAAATGTTGTTGGATGTAATGGACTTAATTTGTTTTTCTTTACTTTTGTTGTGAATTGTGATTGGGGATGCGTATGCATATTGCCGATATTTAAAGATATATCCTGTGTCGATACAATGTCTACCATGACCGGATCTTCTTGGGAAGGTAAGTTAAGTGCACTAATGTCGCCGGCTTTGTGAGACTTGTGACGTAGCAAGAATTCTGATCTTGAGGTGGCCAAAATACTGTTATCTGAAGTGGTTTCTACTGAGAATTATTACTACTACCTGTACTCCTTGACTTCACTTAATATGAATACTACCACTATTACAAATATGAATTATCGTCCTCATGGTTTAGGTATCGGTATAGTTCCACTTCCAACTAGTTTCTCGCACTAACACCTCGTCACTCGTTAGATATAGATATTTAAAACAAAATAGAATGTGTTCATAATGAATATAAAGTATTATAAACTTAAAACTGATATAAATATTTTATGTTCAAACTATTCCAAACTATACCCATTTAAAATTATTTTCCCACAAACGTCTAATATTCTGGTTCAGGCAAATTAGTTTGAATAACACCATGTTAATTACTTTTTGCCAATGTATTGAGTATTTTCCTTTATGTACTTAGTTGGTATTTAAAAATAATAAATATCGAACAAATGCAGATTGATTCTACATAAATAACTTTTGGAATTTTAGATTTGCGAAAACAATCTCGCCTTCTGGAAAACGACATAGATGTGAAGTTGGTGGCATTCAGTAAGCTCGGCATAAGCCCCAGCACATCGGGCCTTAGTTCTGAGGCTGTTCCACTAATTAACAGTGATGACATGTTCGACACAATGTCGATGGAGCTCCAACAGCTTCTTAATAAGGTGAGGAAGCAGTTCTTATCATTATTGTAAATGTAAAAGTGCATTGCTCATTTGTTTGTTCCTCTTTCATGCAGAAACAAATTAACATAATATTTGACATCTTTCAACAAGATTAAAGGTGAAAGAGTGACATAAGTTACTTTCAATGCTCAGAAATGAAAGTTTCAATCAATTCAAATGGGATTTTCACTAAGGCTGAAAATGTGTGTTAGCAACACATAAATATAAAGTGTTTTAAATGAGGCTTTTTTTATATTAATTAATTAGTTTACTACATTCAAAAAAGCCTTAAAAAGTTACAAATACAATGCTAAATGGAAAAAATTACTATAATTAAAGAAAACACAGATCAAAACAATAATTAATTGACTGTCATAATCGAAAGAGTTGTTTAGGTGCAATGGTGGTACATAAATAAATAGAAACATGAAGCATTTAAAAACAAAACCCTTTACATTGGCATTGCTGTAGTTGGTGAAAAAACCTATTAATCTAAACTCTTTAACTAATCAAAATAAAAAAGAAATTGTTGATCAGGCTTGGTAGCAGATATCCAACTTGAAGGTGACAAGTTAGCTAGCCAGCCAGCTAAATATTAAAAACTACTCTAAAATCATGTTTTACTTTCCTCACAATGTTTTCCTTCAACAGCAGCTCAAGCTTTTAAAAATATACCTAAAGTACTTCTACTTCTGGTTTCAAAATAAAGCCTTGCAGAGATCTATTGGACAATTAAGTTGCAATTTTGTCGGAAGTTTTCCAGTTTATATATTTCATGACTGATTTATAAATGTCCTTTAATGTAATTTTTTTCTCATGGTTGATTTTTAATTAAGATGATGTCCATTTCAGTTATCATCAATCAATGATAAGATGGGAGACTTAGCACCAAGTGGTGCAGCTACAATGCATACCATAAAAAGACACAGAGAAATATTAATGGTTTGTATGCTTATGTTACAAAGTGTGACATATGTTGTATGACTAAAGCAAAGACAGTGTTAATGAGCAAGTGTACTTTGCATGTGTCCTTAATAAGGTACCGCGGCAGATAAGGCATTAGAAATCGAATATGTTTAAGAGTGCACTGAAAAAAAATGTGATTGAAGAATGCTATTATAAAATGAAATTATTTTAGTTTTTGACATATTTGATTGACAGTTTTTTTCTTGACAACCACAACAATTATATTGATCATTAATTTTTTTCACATTATTTAAATTGCTGTTTGACTTTAATATTATTGTTAATTAATATGAATTTTAAGTTTATTATTTCGAATGTGCATTTTAATTTGATTAATTGATTTATTGGCATACCATTGCTCATATTTGTTCGCTTATGAAATTTGAGGTTTTTTTTTAAATGTTTGACAGGCTAGGAGTTTGACCACAGCTCACCTGATGTTAGTCAACAAACATTTGTTAGATTAAATTGTATTTTCAAATCTGAATCAATCATCACAAAACATGATACATAAATACTCACTTGAGAGCCAGTTCCATTCCAGGCTAGGTGTGCTTTACCATCTCCGACCACACCGTCACTTAACATCAGGTGAGCTGTGTACAAACACCTAGCCTGTCAGCTATAAAAAAAACTAAATGTTTCAGGACTACCAGCAAGAGTTTTCGAAGACGTCAGCACGCGTGAGTGCACGGCGCGAACGCGAGGAGTTACTGCGAGGTGGCAGCCCCCCGCCGGGCGCCGGCTCCGGCCTCAGTCGCCGTGACCAGTATACCAAAGAAGCCAACCATTTGCACAGGTTTTTATTCTGCATCAATCTTGCACATCCCAGTTCTGGCCAAATTCATGGGGTTTTGTAGCGATAAAACACAAATGTACTAAAAAAAAGCGACAATTAACACGTTTTTTTTTCAAAATGGCTTGGCAAACATATTTAAAATAAATAAATAAATATCGTGGGACTATACACACAGCGCCATCTGACCCCAAACTAAGCAGAGCTTGTGTGATGGAAGTTAGATAACTGATAGAATACATAAATACTTTTTTTTTGTAAATACATACTTATAATACATACAGAACACCCAGACACAGAACAAACATGATTGTGTTTATTCACAAAATGTTTGCCCTGAGTGGGAATCGAACCCACGCCCTACAGCTCTCAAGGCAGATACACTACCAATGAGCCAACGGGGCTATCATCAATAATTAATTTGAAACAATAATCACTAAAGCTATATTACAAATGTTTCAGCTCTCACATATTAGTGGACGAACAGATAAACATAGCGATGGAAGCGCGCGACCACCTCGCATCGCAGCGGCAAGCCTTCAAACGAATGCAGACCACATTCAATAATATCGCCAATAGGTAACTGAAGAATTAAGAAAACATTTATTTTTATATAAGACACTAGATACTACAATACTACTAAACTGTGATTACAGGTTCCCGATGCTAAACAGTCTGATGTACCGGATAAACGCGCGCAAGCGGCGCGACTCGCTGATCGTCGGTCTTGTAGTCGCCGTGTGCACATTCCTGCTTCTTCTTTACGCATTCCATTGAACTCTGTCTACGAACTTAGGCAACTTGTGTGGTTTGTAAGAGCTACTCGAGTGAGGACTTTTACTGTATTACTTCCAAAAAAGTGACACAGTCGACTGTATTGGCCGACTTTTCGAAAATATTACCTAATATAAATCTATGTTAATATATTACCTATATCATTGTCCTGTATATGTACAACATAATAGATGATAAAATATAGTTTTAAACACATGTTATGGGCAACTTAATTGCAGGTTTATCTTGCAACATGTCAAGTAAAGATCGATTTTAGGAAGATGTACTGAATTTTGTTGTTTCCCAATGTTTCTATTTAGCGGCCCAATCTCCTGATTTTTAACCGACTCAAAAAAGGAGGAGGTTCTCAATTCGGCTGTATGTTTTGTATGTATACACAATAATTCCGCCAATTTTTATGTATCAATTTTGAGGATTCTTTTTTTGCTTGGTAAATCATACTTCAGAGGTCGTCCTATATAAAATTTATCGAAATCGATCGAGTGGTTTTTAAAAAATCAACAAAAATCTATAAATTGTATACATTGGTGATATTATTTTTGTTTACTCCGAAACCTCGCTGTTTCATTGCAGCAGCGCGTTTAGTTGGCCTAAGGGGTCATGGAGTCGGTTTTTTTAAGTTGTAAATTTGTACATTATTTTAAACTACACTTGACGTTAAAAACTATGTCATAAGTACTGCAACACAAAAAAAAATATGATAACAACCAAAATAATGAACGGGGACTACAAATTCTTTGCTCTGTCTTTCAAAGGTTCAGTATGTGTTAGCAAATTGAATTGAAACAATAACAGAGTACATTATTGTTAAGTATATGGGAGAAAGTACATAAAGTAAGTGTAACTTGTACTAAGTAATCTGAAGCCAATATGATTTGGTACCAATTTTTTAATGGTGAGAACAGTGATTACCCTTGGGAACACAATCTTTGAATTTCCTGTTAATTTTATGAGAGGTGGTCAAACAACTCGAACCATAGAATATAAAGTTTGTTGGATATTAACGTTGATACAATTAGAATGTAGGTAATAATTATTAAAACAATAATACTAATAAAAATATTGAGACTAACTATCGGAAGTCTCAAAGTAATGGGCGCCAAAGCAGTGATGCCCTGGACTTCGTTTTGTTACTTAAAGTTCTATGTATCTCTGCAATGGTCATGGACAGGCGTTATCTCTTACCATCAGGAGACAGTCTCGATCGTCTTAATACTTTTTACATTAAAAAAAACACTTTAAAATCAGCTAAAAATGTTCTACTTTTTGTATAAATTGTGGTGTTATTATATATGACTATGACAGTTTTGTAAAATGTATTCTGGTCAACCTGCGATGGTCAGCACCAGCCGAATTACTACACATTTCAATGTTCTTAAATTTTGTTCTAGGTACATAGAATTCAATGCCTACTACAAACCCATCACAACTAAACCACATATTTAACTGTAGCTAAAACAATGTTGTAACCTATCTTATTGTGGTGATTTTCTTCTCAGTGATGGATTGATGGTAACCAATTGATACTGGACAGGAAATTTTCAGCAAGGGGACGTTGCGTTATGACTTACAATGAAGGAAAACATTGTGAGGAAACCTACATGTATGAGAGTTCTTAAAATAAAGTTCTCATAGACTGATGTGTGAAGTTTGGCAACCTGCACTGGCCAGCATGGTGGACAGCCGGCAGTTAATATGAAAACGGCTGATTCGGCGGCAGGATATAACTAAGATAATTTTCATTTCACTATACATACATTTGTTAGTGATATCAATCATGATGTTTTTCCATTATTTCCGAAGAAAGTTTAAACTAGCCCATATCTGTGATGAACTTAACCACATCTTTTTAATTTAGTCATGAAAAGATTTAACTGTATGCTTTGTATAGAAACAGTTAATTTTGCATTTCTAACTTTATTTACTAATAAATAAATCTTATTGTTATAAATGTGGAAGTTTGGATATTTGTTAATCAAGCGTGCAGAAACAGCTAAATGGATTTGGACGAAATATGGCACAAATGTAGTTTATTAACGTATAGGATACTGTTTATATCTGAAAAATCTTAGGTTCCAGTAGGATTGTAAAAAAAAAAGAAACCACTTGAAATCTGGTATAGATGCATCATATGAAATATTATTCAGGGATAAAAGGTATCCTATATCTTAATCAAATAATAAGATAGGGCAAGTTTATATGGCTATTGATTATCTGTTACTTACACATTTCTAAAGTTAATGAAAATGAAGTCTAGGGTAGGCTAGTAAGTAAATAATAAAACACTAATTTATTAAAATCAAAACCTTTTTTTTTTCATCTGTTTAATGTGAATTATATGATAGTCATCAAGGTCGCTTGTAGAGGTACTCTTGTCCTTCATTTTGACATGACATTGAATAGCAACATCAATCTAAAAGAAAAAGAAGCATTTGTGAAAAACCCCAAAAAAATTCATGCAATGGTACTGGAATTATTATTATGTACAAATAAATCTTACTTTCACGGGATGTGTCGATGCAGATACAACTGTAGGTCTAAATGGTCTAATATTGAGAGAACAATAATTTTCTTTAGTTATTGTTTTGTGATTTGGTTTAGTGTGATGTATTGGTACGTTCTTAGTAGGCTGCAGCAGGAGTGATCTTAAGCATGGTGATTCATGAGTGGGAGATGTCTCCTAAAACATAAGTTAAAATTGATATCTAATTTTCTGTTCCATCATTTGAACTTTTAATAGAGAAATATTATTTTTTAGGACATTTACATCTTTACTACATGATGGCAAACTTTTTGTTATGCGCAGCTTAGCAGTTGACTTTAAAATTGGTCTTGACTGTATTAACTTCCAACACTGATAATTTTCCAGGTCTTCTTCCAACTGGAAAATAAATTAATTGTTATTCAAATTATTTATTGCCATAAAAATAGTTAGTCAATTACATTTATGTCATAGAATTATACAATAATTAATGAGAAAACATTGACTGGCACCGACTGAACTTTGACTTTAACTATAGCTATGAAGCAACTTATTTAACTTAGAAACTTGAAAATATCAAAAAACTTGATGCTGGCAAATACACAAAATGTGATGCCAAAATCAAAGAAGAAGAGAAAACAGAATAACATGGCAAGTTCAAAATAAAAAAAGTGTTTTAATTTACCATAAAATTAAGAATGATGGTATTGTAGGTACTTGACACTTACGTTTAAATGATCTTCACAGCATAATAAGCGCCGATTAGGCTTGTACTCTACATTCACTTCCGAACACCACTTCTTTTTTAAAACGTCTCTTACGAGAACAAATAATTTGTGTCGGCTGTTGGTAGTGGTATTTTTACATGACGGCACAAAGCACCTAGCACAATGTGACAACGATCTATTCATTTTAAGCTCAATGCAGTATAAGAGTTCTGGTTTAATTAATAATTTGGTAATCGTAGCGAAAACATTGAAATGGTTACGATTACGTTAGGAGATTGTTTACTTCATGTCAAAGTCAATCAAATGTGTCAAAATAGCTATGTATACTTTTTTGTTTTACATGGCAAGGGTATATTCAGCCTACTTATTGACGTCATCGGTATAAAAAGTTTGTAAACTTATTAAAAATTGACAACCGCATAGAAAGCCAAAATATTCAAATGAGTTTCATAAAATAAGGTTTACTACTATCATTAAAAATATATAACAAAACTTTACATACCGAACTTAATTAGTAATTTAATGCTCACGTTTTCGTTTTCCTTGCACTGAAACTTATTATAATTATGAAAGTTTAGATAAATTTCAATTTAGCGTGCGGGTTCATATTATACTACTACTATTATAAATGTGAAAGTTTAGATGTTTTTCACTTAAACACGCAAAAACGGCTGAACGGATTCGGATAAAATTTGACAGTGTATGTCAAATTTTATCCGAATCCGTTCAGCCGTTTTTGCGTCCAGTTTATTGCCTGGATTAACATATAGAATACTTTTTACATCAGATTTATTTCATTTAAAAACTTATTTATTCATTGACGGATGGACATAATTATATCAAAATGATAAGAGTCAGATTGACAGTTTCATAGTTTGACAGATTCGACACTGACAGATGCTAGTTTGATAGTTTTATATGTTGACTGATGGTCTGTTGGATTGGACTGATTGAATTCATTCAATGCGGAGTTTTGGCGGGAACGCGGGAAGAGTCGTGTCGCTTCGTTGTATTTTTTTCCAAAACTAGTGTTTTGTCGAGTGCTTATGCATAAAAATGGTGGTGTTTTATTCATAAAGTGCCGAATTACAAGCGCGAGTGTGGGAAAATGATATAATGTGGTGAAACATGAGTTTTCGTGTTGCTTCCAAAACTCCATCGAAGCTTTATAGTAAAGTTGCCACTACTTTACTAAAGCATGACTGGCACGAACTGGACTTGACTAAGACGACTTTGACGATAACCATAGTTAAGATACAGCAGAAATAACACTGAAGACGAGGCAGTATGGCTTTATAGCTTTAGCCTGCCCGAAAGGACAAATTAACGAAAAAAAAAAAAAACATTCAATGCGCTTTGTCGCCCAGTGATAACGCCGGTCTGTAATCCTACTATAATAATTATTATCATGATTATATTATAACTGTGCCAGTTTGTATGTTTGGTATTCAATCACGCAAAAACGACTCAACGGATTGCGATGAAACTTAACAAACGTATTATTATATTATAAATGCGAGTTTGTATGTTTGTTACTCAATTACGCAAAAAAGGCCGAACGGATTTAGATGAAATTTTACATACAAATAGTTTATTAATTGTATTCACATATCGAATACTTTTGATGTCAGGTTCCTGTTGGGTTTTCAAAAAACTAACTGGACTACTGGACGTATCCACATGAAATATGGTTTTTATGTGTCTTATGGAACATTATGCAGGGATAAAAGGTATCCTTCATCTTAATCTAATAATAAAATAGTGCAAGTTTCAAGACTTGCGTATTTGTTACTTACACGTTTAATTTCTCTCTGAACCTAATTCTAAAATTAACGCGAAATCGCGAGCGTAAAGATAATATACCTACATATAATTAAACACTAATGATATTAAAATCAACGCCTTTATTTTTCCATCTGTTAAATGTGAATCATACAATGGTAATTTTCCTACTCAAAATTTGGTAACTTGATGGTTTATAAAAAGTTGTTCTAACGAGATTTAATTCTCACATTTATGAAAAACTTTTTATAATTATGAAAGTTTAAAAAAAAATTAAACTGTGCCGTGTCCATATTATTATGTAATAAATGTGTAAACATTAATTATGGACACGAACATGAAAAATTTAAAAAAAAAAACTCATAAAATAGCTGATTTGAACAGAATAATCATCATTTATGTGCTACATGTAACTAATATTATGTATACATAATAATATGTGTAAAATAACAACTTTTACTTTTCTTATCGTCTATCTTAAATCGTTCTATATTGTACATATTCACATTGTAAAAAAATACTATTATAAGTTAATAAATTATTTTTACGTAAAAATACACTTCCCTTATTACATAAATCATTCAGGTCGATGCATACATACATAATAAAAATCATGAACTCAATTTACACATAAATGATTACTTCCCTCGTACTTATGATCTGGAAAGATGGAACCCAGATATTTTGTATTAACAGTCGTTTTGAAAGACTCAAGAACAATGTCTTTAAATTAAAATACACAAAAATGTAATTTCCTTTGCAGTTTTTTAAATCGCATCTGAATTCATCAACACTTATATTTTGAATCGTCGACACGTCATAGGCACATTTGAGAGCTATTTATAAGGTATTCCATAATACCTAAAGTTTATTACTTTAGGTTAAAAAAGTCAAATACAATTCCTTTTCTATATACAGACCAGTCAGCAAAGCGGATGCCAGTATTGTTCGCGGTGGACAATGCAAACCAGTTTGAAATGCTCACTGAAATGTTGTATGTTTGACATAAATAAATAAAATACATTCGTGGCATACGGATACAGACTTTTTTTAAAATGATTGGCAGGCTAGGTATTTTACCACAGCTCACCTGATGTTAAGGGTCAAAGATGGTAAAATAAAACACACCTAGTCTGGAATGGAACTCTCAAGTGAGGTTGCCAGAATACACCATTAGGTGCTTGGCAGCAGATTCCTGAACTTGAGGGTGGTAAATAGCAAGCCGAGTACGAGAAAGTACCCTACCATGTATAGCATGTATGCTATGATATCTTCACGATGTTTTCCTTCAGCTCAAGCTCATTGTTGGGGTTTGAACCCACGCCCTTCGGCGTGTAAACCTCGGTTTATACTCTAAAGCGCCGTAAAGTACAGACAGCAGAATATGAGGCCCGCTGCTAACATTTCATTCATATAAGTATTTGAAGGCTGCGAATAATTTAAAATTCTTCATAACAGGATGAAACACATTATGTTCCTGGTTTACGTTTTCTCTAAATGAACAACTTCCTTATGAGATTTGAGCGTTACATTTTGCGTAAAACTCTTGTCGCACAAGTCACATTCGTAAGGTTTTTCCCCGGTGTGCGATCTTATGTGCTTCTGCAGATCTCCTTTGGTGGCGAATTTTTTCCCGCAAGCGTCTAACGGGCAGTAAAGTTTCTTAGAATGCGATCTCCGGTGCAGGTACAATTTCTTCGACGTTGAATAGATTTTTTGACAAATCTGGAAAATAAATGTATGTTGGTATTTGGCTGGCAAAATGGGGTTATTATTTTTTATCTTTACCCACAGCGGAACGGAGACGGTATATGCGTTTGGGGTGGGAGGATGTTTGTTTTTTTGTGCAAATACATGTTGCCATTTTTCTCCAAAACTACAAGTCCGATTTTGATGCAGTTTTCAATTATGGGTTTGTTAACTCCCAATACAAACAAGAGGGTTTGACAAGTTAGGTTTGACTAATCTGTTAGCTTATTTGGTATGTGCTTAGAGAACTGTAGGGCGTGAGTTTGATTACCGACTAGGATAAACATTTATGTGACGATATAAATTTGTTGTTAACGGAACGGGGATATTACGAAACGGAACGGCGTTCTGGTCCATTTTAAGCACTGCCTATTTGTGCCTATAATACATTAAGAACACCCACACATAGAACAAACGTTTGTTTATGTCACAAAATGCTTGTCCTGGGTGGGAATCGCACCCACGCCCTTCAGCTCTTGGAGCAGACATACTACCGATGAAGTAACAGGGCTGTCTAATAATATGTATATACGGTTGCCTAGAAGTGATCGCTCTTAGCGATAAGGCCGCCAATTGCTCCACTGTGTTAAGTTTATATTGTTATAATTGTTTGTAATTGGTGTGGACAATAAACAGTTATATTATTACCATCGTTATATTATTATTCCAGTTATTTATTTCTTTTCTTAATTTTTAAATTTTTTTACATTACATATATATAAAAAACACATAAATAATATAAAAAAACTTAAAAACTAGGGTGCCGCCGGCAGCGGGGCAGGGCTCAAGCTGCCGGTGGTTAGGGCTGCAGAGTGAGGAACCTCCTCACAATGCGCGCCGTGTCAAGGATCACTGCCTTTTGAAGCTGACCCTTGACCCAACCGTCTAGCGAGAGTCTCTTGAGATGTTGGTCGAGACTCTTCGCTATAAGACCGTTTACCGTGACAACTATCGGGACAATGATCGTCGAATCAACATCCCACATGGCGGTTATCTCGTGAGCCAAGTCAAGGTACTTGCTGAGCTTGTCCTTCTCGGCCTTCACGAGATTCTCGTCATGTGGGATGGTGATGTCAACGAGCACTGCCCGGCGTTGGGCTCGGTCGACCACCACGATATCAGGCTTATTGGCGACAATAGTCCTGTCCGTGATGATAGACCGGTCCCAATAGAGCAAAGCACGACCATTTTCGAGAACTGGCGCTGGTGCGTACTTATAGTACGGCACCTCAGACTCGACAAGGCCGTATTGAAGAGCAAGCTGCTGATGGATGATCCTGGCTACTTGGTTGTGCCTGTGCAAATACTCGCCGTTAGCAAGATGCGAACAACCGGAAATAATATGTCGGAGCGATTCTCCGGGACGGTGGCATGCCCGACAGATGTCGACCGTACCGTCCTTCATGATATATTTCCGATAATTGTTCGTCTTGATAACTTCGTCCGCAATCGCACAGGCAAAACCCTCAGTTTCCCCAAAGAGGTCTCCGAAACGTAGCCAGTTCACCGACGCGAGCATGTCCACATCGGGGCCCGTTAGGACCCGATAGAACCGCCCGTGCAGCTGCTTGCTCTTCCATACTTCCTTGCGGTCTTCGGTGCTGAGCACCGATGGTTTGCGCCAGTTCTCGTTCGCTAAGGAGAGCGGCGTGAGGCCCTTGTCAACTGCCACAACATCTCGATGCATCCCGCACTCGTTGTCGCGGAAATAATCCCTGAGACTGCACACTTCACGATTATGGAGGTTCTTGGTGCTTAAGAAGCCACGACCCCCCAATTTTCGTGGAATGTACAGTCTCATAACAGACGAGCGTGGGTGTAGCATGCGATGAGTTGTGAGCTGTTGACGGACTCTTCTATCCAGGGCGTCCAGCTCAGTCTGAGTCCACCTCAGTATGCCAAAGGAGTATATCAGTAGAGGCATCACCCAACCGTTGAAGGCACGCACCTTATTGCCACCAGACAAAAAACTATTAAGTACTTTTGTCAGGCGACAAAAGAAGCGTTCCTTCACCGATCGCTTGATGTCCACTACCGCTATACCCAACGACTCTGACATACCGAGGTACTTGTAAGTCTCGGCCTCGGAGAGAGATCTGAAAGTCATTGTCTCGGAAAGCTGTAAATCTGGACAATTTACAACTTCCCCTCGCTGTACGTGCATGACCGCACACTTGTCTACCCCAAACTCCATCTTGATGGCATTGCTAAAAACCTGTGTAGTTTTTAACAATTCCATCAAGTCTGGACGTTTTGGTGCAAACAGCTTGAGGTCATCCATATACAGCAGATGAGAAATGACTTCACCACCTCTCCGAAGCCGATGGCCTAGCCCTGACTCCTTCAGCAAAGTGCTGAGAGGATTCAGTGCTAGACAAAACCACAATGGACTCAGACTGTCACCCTGGAAAATGCCTCGCTCGATCCTAATCAAGTCCTGCGGCTCAGAAGAGCCATCTCCACTACCTGGTTGACGAAGGACTGTGGTCCATTGCCTCATACATGCGCCTAAGAAAGATTTTAGAGTTGTATCAATTTTATATAACTCTAAAACTCTCTCTAGCCATGAATGAGGCACTGAGTCATAGGCCCTCTTATAGTCAATCCAGGCAGTGGAAAGGGCTCCCTTGTTCCGCCGAACTTGCTGGCTAATGGTCATGTCGATGAGGAGAAGCTCCTTAGTACCACGGGACCCTACCCTACATCCATTTTGAGCAGGAGCCAAAACGTTATTTGCGACAACATGCGCGTTAATTTTTGTTCTCAAAATGGACGTAAGGAGCTTGTAGATGGTAGGCAAGCACGTGATGGGTCTATAATTTTTTGCTTCTGTGGTACTACCGGTCTTATGGAGCAGGAAGGTGACACCAGTGGTCATAAAACAGGGAAGGGAACCAAGCTCGAGGGCTTCTTGGAATTGTGTCGCTAAGCGGTCATGTGAGCAACGAATCCACTTAATCCAAAAGTTGTGCAATCCGTCCGGCCCAGGACTTTTCCAGTTCTGTGCCGTACGAATCGCACAACTAACGTCTACGGGGTCTATTAAAACAGACCCCATGGATTCGATAGACTCACATTCCCGCTCGACAACACGCATCCAATCACCCTCGGTGTGCTCGACAGGCAGCGACCAGATACCACGCCAGAATTCAGTCATGACGCTAGTATCCGGTAGCTGCCTGTCACTCACACGTTGGCCGGTTCCTTCCCAATCTCGATACACCTTCCTTTGGTCACTTTGAAAGACGCGATTTTGCCAATATCTATCCGCACGCTCTCTATAGCGGCGAATACGGTTTGCCCACGCATAGACTTTCTGCTTCAGATAGTCAATGCGTTCCGTGACACTGGCTAGATAGTGCTGGGGCCTAATACCCGTTCCAGCAAAAGCCTGTGTCACAAAACGCATGACTCGGGGGCGATTATTCCCCCGGCTGAAACAGATCAGCTTTGCAATGAGAGTCCTGAACGTGCTGATACGCCGCTCGATCCGCAATTGCCATGCGGGCACACCCCCGGCGGGTCGCGGTGCACGGTTAGTGTCCGGAAACTTAACACGTGCAACGCGACACGCCGCGATGGCACCGCAGTATAATATCGAGTGGGTATCAGTCAAATCTTCGCTAGCCCGTAAATACGGGGCTAGCAAAGCGTTCAAGGCTCCCATCAACGCTAAATTTCGTCTATGGGTGGGCAAACGTGGTAGTCGCGGCCTAGAATCGGGTGCGAATCTATATTGACAAATCGCGTCTTCCAAAGTTATTTAATTAAGTTATTTATTTATATATTATTATTATTATTATATGTTATAATCAGTTTGAATAAAACTTTCTTAAACTTTGCACGTGACTAATGTCACAGAGGACTACGTAGGAAGTTTTTACTGAATAGCATTGTGTTGAGGTTTTTCACTTACATCACATTTATGTTCCCCACAGTCTCCAGTTGAAATCGTTGTTTTCATTTTTTTTTCAGACGTACCACTTGAACACTGCAACACCAAAAACATTTATTCTAATCCCATTTCTAAAAATATATAAATACTAGCAGACGCTTCGCGATTTCACCCGCGTAGTTCCCGTGGGAATACAGGGATAATAAGTAGCCTATGCCACCCGGGGATAGTGTATCTTCTCACCGGTGAAGAATTTAAGAAAATGGTTCAGTAGTTTTTGAGTTTATTCGTTACAAACATACAAATGTTCAAAAATACAAATCTTTCCTCTTTATAATATTAGTGTAGCGATGATAGCTCAGTGGCTAGCGCGGTAGGTTCGCATGCCGAAGGGCGTGGGTTCAAACCCCAACAATGAGCTTGAGCTGCCGGTGAAGGAAAACATCGTGAGGAAACCATAGCATGGTGGTAGGGTACTTTCTAGTACTCGGCTGGCTAGCTACCACCCTCAAGTTGAAAATCTGCCGCCAAGCATCTAACGGTGTGTTCCGGCAGCCTCACTTGAGAGCCAGTTCCATTCCAGGCTAGGTGTGCTTTACCATCTTCGACCACACCTTCACTTAACATCAGGTGAGCTGTGGTCAAACAACTAGCCTGTCAACCATAAAAAAAAAAAAAAGTGTAGATGTATTAAACGTAACAGAAGCATGTGAAAGTTTATTTCAAACTATCTCTTAAGCAGTTGAGCCTAGGTAAGGTAACAAAGGATACAATACCTATGGAAAGTAAAAAAAAAAGGAATAAGGAATAGTAATAAGCGCCAAAGCAGTGATGCCCTGGACTTCGTTTTGTTACTCAAAGTTCCGTGTATAGCTGCAATGGTCTTGGACAGGTCTCTTACCAGCAGAAGAGCGTTTCGTTCGTCTCATTACTTTTTACATTAAAAAAAAAGTACTTATTTTTAAACATGACGGATTTTGGTCCCAATCAAACTTAAAAATATATTTTTTTATGTCTGAGTAATGAGACGAACTTGACGCTATCCTGATGGTAAGAGATAACGCCTGTCCATGGCAATTGCAGCGATACAGAGCACTTTGAGTCCACTGCATCGCTGCTTTGGCACTCACTACTTTGACTTTCGTTGGTTAGTCACAACAGCCCTGTTATTCCGCTAACTGCAGTAACTTTTAAACCGGTACATAGTAATGTTTACAAACTACTCTATACTACTAAATCTACGTATATTTCAAACCCAGTTTCAACCGTAATTCGGTATGTAAAGTTTTTTTTTTTGTATTTATTTTATATTTTTTACTGATAGTAAACTTTATTTTATGAAACTAATTTGAATATTTTGGCTTTCTATGCGGTAGTTTAATTCTAATACATTTTCAAACTTTTTATAGTTATGACGTCATAACATTGGCTGAATATGTAAAATATGTACCTTTTTTAGGCACTGAAAGAATCCTTATACAGCCAAGGACATGACGTCATTAGAAGTTAATTGAAAGTCAAATTTATTTTATGTATTTTATTAAAATAAACCCCGTCTCATAGTTTAAAGAGTTTTAAACGGAAAAATCATGTACAGGAATGTAATATTTCGAAATGGTTTTGGAATCAGCAAAGTATTTTTTTTCTTTACATACCGAATTGAGAAATACCGTGCCGGGAATAAAACAATCAATTTGTAGTAAAGTTTTATTCTGATCCACTTTGCATAGGCATTTTTCTATTATGTTATTTCTGTAGACTGAGACTGGATATGGTCAAGCAGTAATGTGAATGATACTTGGTATTTCGATATTTTCAACTCTAGTTTAATTACAGTGTAAACTGTTTATAACATTATTCTTTATAACGATAAACTCTCTATAACATAGAAAAGATCACATTTGGTTGGTTTACCTTAAAACCCACACATTGATACACTCTTTATAGCGCAGCAGCCATTCTCTATTACGAAGAAATGTGTTCATATTTAGACACAGAAAATCATCACGGTGTTATTGTTTATGTTATCTTATCAGGTTACAAAAGATGCCGACTAAACCTTTGAGGCCCCGAAACTTCTGAGGTCGTAAACAGCCGTCTTGCTTTTGTTATTGTTAATTGCCTTGAACACGTGCTTGGTTTGCTTGAAAGGATGATCTCGAACTAAACACCTACCTATCGTATTATCAGTCGTGAACCAACTTTGAAACTGTTAACATGGCCAGTAAAAGAAAAGCGTTATGTGTTGACGAAAAAGTTTGTGTGATACGTGCGATTGAAAAGGGAGAACATACATTAAACATACATTGAAGATTATTGTTAATTTGGTTGTTTTTCTTTCTTCACTCCATATAACGGTAACTCTCTATAACGATAAAAAATTATCGGTCCCTTGAGTTTCGTTATAAAGAGTTTACACTGTATATTAAAAAGATAACTTACGTGACATTTCATTTCAGGTTTATTATTAGATTCTCTTTTTATATCTTCTGGTGAAGAACTTTCTGATAGTTTCTTTTTACGTGAAATCCCATCCTTATCTGACGAACTCTGTAAAATAAATAATCTACACGTTCAAAAAGGCCCAAACAATATAATACTTATTTATCAATACAATAAAAGAAAGAAAGAGTAACAAACATCCATCCATCCTCACAAACTTTCACGTTTATGTTTTAATGAATTGCTTGCTAGCTGAATCGAAAGGAACTTTATATAAGTAGAGAATTTCAATCGAATGTTCAAGGTATATATCTAGTTTATTTCCGCTTAATAGTCGTTCCAGTTCCAACAGTGATGAGGACTTAAATTAAATACTTACTTAGAATTTCAATTGTTTGTACTTAAGTTGCCAAAATGTATTGTACCCGTGCAAAGCCGGGGCGGAGCGCTAGTGAGTAGTCATATCACAATGTATAAATAATAAATAAAATAGTCATAACATATTTTATGTAACGTAATAACGCAGTTCTTTATTCGAAAATCACTTGTATATGTTGTAGCTGAATTGTAGAATTATCCGTAGGTACATATTTATACAAAACAATTTAAAACCATCAAACGTGCGAACTTTAGTTTTTATAATATTGGTGACTCGGTTTTGTTTTTTCACCAAGCATTGTTTAATTTGTTCGTATCGATGCAATACTTTGCAATACTCGATTGCACTGAACTGAACTGCCCCTGTACCCTGAGCTTCTTATTTCGATATCTGTTAGGCGCTCACGAAAAAGCTACGCGCTAGCTATATACGATTTATGGTCGCGTAGTCACTTCTTGAGTGTCTAACAGGTATCGCTATAAGTAACTCAGAGTACGGGGGCTGGGGCCGCTGTAATAGAACGTAGTTATGACAATCCGCCTACACGCTGACCAGCCGAAATACAAAATAGGTCAGTTTTTCTTGAAGCGGCTAGTCTTTATGTAATACGGTGAATTCTACAATTTGCCGACGACATTTACACAGAGGACTACGTAGGTAGTTTTTAGTGGATAGCATTGTGTTGAGGTTTTTCACTTACATCGCATTTCTGTTTCCCACAGTCTCCAGTTGTAATCGTTGTATGTGAAAATGTTTTTGCCGACGTACCGGTGTTTTCACTTAAAGTCTGCCAAACATATTTTTTCCAATCTCATTTCTAAAAATATTAAATACTAGCAGACGCCTCGCGGTTTCACCCGGGAATTAATAAATGATAACTTACGAAACATTGCATTTCAGGTTTATTATTAGATTCTGTTTTCGTATCTTCTGGTGAAGAACTTTCTGATAGTTTATTTTCACGTGAAGTCTCATCCTTATCTGTCGAACTCTGTAAAATAATCTATATTATTAATCAATACAATAAAACTCTATCTGTGCCATCATGTGTGATCTATGTGTGCCAGCCTACTAACACAATTATAATGGTTATATTATGAGTTTTTTAATAGTTAACTGGCTAGATGTTTTTTTTTATGTAAAAAGTAATGAGACGAACGAGACGCTCTCCTGATGGTAAGAGATAACAACACTGTACAGTACGCGGGCGCGGGGCCGTGTCCGACCTAATCAAACGTGTGTAGATAATTCCAGATAATTAGAAAAATTGTAAACCATTGACGATAATTATACTTAGGTTACTGTTAACGATTGTAACAAAAAGTTTGTTCAGTTAGCAGTATTATAAACTAGCTGCGCCCCGCGGTGTTACCAGCTACATGTTTTCGGGATAAAAAGTAGCCTATGTGCTAATCCAGGGTGTCAGCTACCTCCATACCAAATTTCATCCACATCTGTTCAGTAGTTTTTGCGTGAAAGAGTAACAAACATCCGTCCATCCATTAACTTTCACATTTACAATATTAGTGGGAAGTAGGATAGGATATTAAATAATAAATAAATAAATAAATATCATAGGACATTACACACAGCGCCATCTGACCCCAAACTAAGCAGAGCTTGTGCTATGGAAGTCAGATAACTGATAGAATACTTAAATACTTTTCTTTTTTTTTTGTAAATACATACTTATAATACATACATACATACTTATAATGTCCTGCGATATTTATTTATTATTATTTATTATACAGTAAGTTAAGTTTCGATGTTTTGCTTACCAGCTCTGAAAACTGTGTAGCGTTGATAGCTGCCAAGGACCTCACGGATATTGTAGGCTTTCTTACCTGTACATAGAAAAAAAAAATTATGATCGACAAGCTGTGTGTTTGACCACAGCTCACCTGATGTTAAACGACGATATGGTCTAAGATGGTAAAGCACACCTAGCCCGGAATAGAGCTGGCTTTTATGTGAGGCTGCCGGAACACTGAGAAGTGTTTGGGGGCAGATTTTCAACTTGAGTATGATAGCTAGCCGAGTACTAGAAAATATCCTACCACCGTGCTGTGGTCGCCTCACATTGTCTTTCTTCGCCGGCAGCTCAAGCTTTTTGTTGGGGTTTGAACCCGCATCCTTCGGCGTGTAAAACGACCGCACTAACCAATGATTAACTTAAAATCGCAAAAAAAAAAAGGTTCATAGATTTGGTCAAGGGTTAAAGAACTTTTTACACATTTAACCCTTGACGAAATTTTCTACTGAACACGAAAATTTTTTTTATTTCAACTTAGGTCCATAGTATACCCTTTCGGCTTACTACACCCAAAGTTGGTAATCCTGTGGTACAGAAATCGGTGTGTAAGTCTATCACACTTGACCGGTTTTGTTCACTAATACAAGCAATGTCAGAAAATATATTTTTTTTACGTAAATGTAATGGGGCGAACGACTCTCTCCTGATAGTAAGAGATAACGCCTGTCCATGATCATTGCAGCGATACACAGAGCTTTGAGTAACAAAACAAAGTCCAGAACATCGCTGCTTTGGCGCTCATTACTTTGAGACTTTCGATGGTTAGTCTCAACAGCCCTGTAATTTCGCTAGCAGCAGTACCCTTCAAACCGGAGCACAGTAATGTTTACACACTGCTGCTTGGCGGCTATATATCTGGTACTTCTGTGGTTTTCCTGCTGCTAAGGAGATCAACCACCAAGTAACATGTATCAAATATTGCAGGTTTAATTATTATTTAATGTTTTGTTTTACCACAGCTTCTTCCAAAGGTGTCACCATTCCAGCATTTTCCAACGGTGTAATTTGTCCTAGAGGTATCCTTGGTCGAGCAATCTAAAATGGTATCAGCTTCATACAATTTCTGGCGTATAATATACTTTTTATGGTTGATAGGCTATTGGTTTTCAAAGCCAAACTAAGAATAACTATGGGAACTAGATAACTGATAGAATACTTATTTACTTTTTTTTTGTAAATACATACTTATAATACATGTGACAGCCCTGTTGGCTCATTGGTAGCATATCTGCCTTAAGAGCTGAAGGGCGTGGGTTCGATTTCCGCTTAGGACAAACATTTTATGTATCAACAAATGTTTGTTCTGTGTCTTCTTCTGTATGTATTGTATGCATTTACAAAAAAAAAAGTATTTACATATTCTATCAGTTATCTGATTTCCATCACACAAGCTCTGCTTAGTTTCGGGTCAGATGGCGCTGTGTGTAATGTCTTACAATATTTATTGATATATTTATGTATCTAGACAGACTTTAAAAAAAAAATTGTTACCCACTTAGAGTCTGAGGAACTCCTACAAAGGGATTTAGCAGGCATAATCTCTTACCATCAAAAGAGCATACCTTTCATGTCAATCCATATAAAAATCTTTAGAAATCTATACCATCAATCATCATCATTGAAGTCTATACCAATTACAAAGACGATTAAGATTATCTTAGATTTTAATTTAATTTAGTTATGATATTTTATGTATTTTTGACAGTACAGTTGATCAATTAATTATTATTATTTAATTTAAATTAAATTATCTGGCGACTTTTAAAAAATGTAGTTGTGATGCACCTAGACATGCATAGTTTTGGAATGTGATACAGATCTAAAAATGTATATATTATTGCATTCTGTTTTGTATGTTATGAAATAAAGAAAATGGTATAACAAAATTGTTGTATACATACCTTATGGGCAAAATTAGAATTGCCGTCTAATAAAGATTTCATATATAAATCATTTTTTATGGAATATTGTCGCAAGTCTTTAGCAGCTTTTATTTTACACATACAAGTGGAACATATTTTTGGCGGTAGATTGTCCATGGAGATGATCTGTAATTTATTTTAAAAAAACATTATAGTAAGCTCGAACAAAATTCAGTGGATCTCCTTAGCAGGAAGTCATCTAGGTAAGTACCATCACAGTACCAGACATTTTGCCGCCAAGCAGTAGTGTATAAACATTGTTGTGTTCTGGTTTGAAGAGTACTGCAGCTAGCAAAATTACAGGGCTGTTGAGACTAACCATCTAATGTCTCCAAGTTCTGTGTATCGCTGCAATAATCATGGGCAGGTGTTATCACTTATCAGGAGAGTGTGTTGTTCATCTCCTCACTTTTACATTTAAAATAAGACAAACAAATTATTATCAAGTGATTAGAAGTATATGTACATAAATATGTATGTATTATACATGTATGTACCTATATGCCAGTTTTATTTATAAGAAAACAAATTATTCATTAGACCTCTTTTTAGTGTCTCAATCATAATTATGATGACTGCATATACCTACGTACTTTTTTTCTATATAATAAATCCACATTTTTATTGTCACAGAAATTATTGTGTATTTAATTCAAATTAATAACATAAGTGTTATTCCCATTCCAACGAATTTTGTTTGGCAAATGTAAATAGTTTAATATATACCTACTAAAGAATAGAAAGTTTAAGTTGTTAAGCCCTGCCTTGAAGTACCCTATAAACAGGTACCTTCTTGGCAAATGTTTCCCACAATATCAGTGTTTAAAAATCACATGTTGAGTACTTACTTCTGGTATACCTGTACACAGGAGTATATCGTGAATCATAATATGGTCTTCAAAGATATCGTATGCTCCAGGTTCATCAAGACATAGTCTACACATATCAAACAATAGGCAGATTGCATTTGCCATTATCATTACTTATTTGTAACGACCAATCCATGAAGACTAAATTAAATAGGCATAAACTTTAAAAGTGCCGCGTGGTAGAAGGTATCGCATTATTTTAAATGCACACTGAATTAACTGGAGTCAATGATCTACATAATCCAGTTTTTATAACCAGCAGGGTTGGATTCGGGTATACGTTGAAAAATATAGTACAAGACCATCAAAATAGTAGTACGCCGATAGTACACTTTTTTTTTAAATCTTACATTGTTTAAAAAAAAGCTATTAATCAATAAACAAAATTTACTCCTATTCTAAATTATGTAAGTTCTTGGCTATTATTTTCTTCGGCCTTAGCAAGTAATCATAAAAACATCTCTTCTAAACTGCGAGTATACGAAATAATAAAATCAGTACTGTTGTTTTTTTTTTTTTTTTTAATGACTAGTGCTGTTGGCCGCAGATGGCCTCTACAGCGTCACCGGACTGTGAACCGGTACTGTTGCCACTTTTGCTGCATTTTATTTTCTTAAATTTTGGCGTCGCACTCCAAGCATTTGCCAGTGTCAAGTTACAACTTTAAGTTTTATAATTTAAATTTATATTATAGTAATACACAAAATGCGAAGCCAAAATCAAAAAAGATGAAGAAGAAGTATTGTTTGACAGCTTACCACAACACATTTTTTTTTTTTTTTCTTTGGTTTTGGCGTCACGTTTTAGCATTTGCCAGTGTCAAGTATTGATATATTTTCAAGTTACAAAAGTTAAATAAGTGTCCTCGTAGCTAGTTATAGTCAAAGTCCAGTCTTAGTCAAGTCCAGTCCTGAGTCAGTCAAGTCCAGTCATGCTTTAGTAAAGTAGTGGCAACTTTACTATAAAGCTTCGATGGAGTTTTGGAAGCCCCACGAAAAGTCATGTTTCACCACATTATATCATTTTCCCACACTCACGCATATAATTCAGCACTTTATGAATAAAACACCACCATTTTTATGCATAAACACTCGACAAAACACAAGTTTTGGAAAAAAATACAACGGAGCGACACGACTCTTCCCGCGTTCCCGCCAAAACTTACACCACAACACATTGTGGTCAAACAAAACTTAATGTTTTTTTTTTTACAGATGGTTTGGCTATAAACGTGTGTCATATTAACCTATTTTGGTCTTTTCTAAGTGAAGTAACGAAATTGTAGTATTTTTCCGTACTATCCTTAGGTATGGATATCATATAGTACGGAGCATGAAATAGTAGTACAAATACTATAATTATAGTACGAAATCCAACGCTGATAACCAGGTAAAATAAATGTTTTTTTTTTCTTTCTTCTTGGCATCGCACCCTGTGTATTCTGCCAGTTTCAATGTTTCTTAATGTTGTGTACAATCTTCAGCCTTCAACTTCTTTATCTTTTTTTTTTTTGCTTTGGTTTTGGCGTCGCGTTATAGCATTTGCCAGTGTCAAGTAATTATATATTTTCAAGTTTCAAAAGTTAAATAAGTGCCATCGTAGCTAGTTTTAGTTAAAGTCGTCTTTGTCAAGTCCAGTTCATGTCAGTTAATTCCAGTCATGCTTTAGTAAAGTAGTGGCAACTTTACTACAAAGCTTCGATGGAGTTTTGGAAGCAACACGAGAACTCATGTTTCACCACATTATATCATTTTCCCACACTTGCGCTTGTAATTCGGCACTTTATGAATAAAACACCACCATTTTTATGCATAAACACTCGACAAAACACTAGTTTTGGAAAAAAATACAACGAAGCGACACGACTCTTCCCGCGTTCCCGCCAAAAACTCCTTCTTTATCTTAACATCCATGTATTTCAAGACTTTGATTTCATGTAGTGAGAAAACGGGGAAACCATAGGACGCGTAAAAAATAAATGTTGTAAACAAAGAATGTAATTTTTTTTTTTTTTTCGTTAATTTGCCCTTTCGGGTAGGCTAAAGCTATAAAGCCATACTGCCTCGTCTTCAGTGATATTTCTGCTGTATCTTAACTATGGTTATCGTCAAAGTCGTCTTAGTCAAGTCCAGTTCGTGTCAGTTCGTGCCAGTCATGCTTTAGTAAAGTAGTGGCAACTTTACTATAAAGCTTCGATGGAGTTTTGGAAGCAACACGAAAACTCATGTTTCACCACATTATATCATTTTCCCACACTCGCGCTTGTAATTCGGCACTTTATGAATAAAACACCACCATTTTTATGCATAAACACTCGACAAAACACTAGTTTTGGAAAAAAATACAACGAAGCGACACGACTCTTCCCGCGTTCCCGCCAAAACTCCACAAAGAATGTAAGGTAATTTGATATAAATGTCAAAAAGACAGTTTGAGTTTTTTTCTTCTTTGACCATAGCACGTTAGTGTATTATGCCATTATGCCAGTTCTCAAAAGTTCAGATAAAATAATTGTTTTTTTTTTTAATGCAAGGAGAAATATTACTGTACTTCGTTCCGATACCTAGTAGACCACTATGTAGACAAAGTTTATATACATAATTTGCTAGCAATACGTAACCGAAAATGAAATAAAACTTAACGACAACAACATCAAACGGAAACTTGTAACAAATTTACAAAAACAAGTCATGGCAGCATATAGTCGCTACTACTTTAATAAGGCAAGAAGGAGGCGGCGGTGACCACTTACCATCAGGTTAGTCATCAGTTGCAGTTTGCCACTTTTTCACATTAAAAAAACCTATATTATATTATCTACAGTAGCTCTTTTAATCTCTTCCGATAGAGATTTAAAAAATGTTGCAAAATCATACCTTCATTATTTGTATAACTGTGAATACAGGCGCACACTCTCGCAAAGTGCTGCATATACTACCTACAACGGAACAGAAAACAAATATTCCGTGGCATATACAGATCTTTAGCTTTACATAGTCTAAAACAAAGTCGCTTGCCACTACCGTCTATACGCACAGATCTTTTAAACTACGCAAGGGATTTTAATACGGTTTCTATCAATAGACAGAGTGATTTAAGAGGAATGTTTATATGTATAATACATGCGTATCTACTATAGTAGAGACACTGGCTAAACCTTACGAGATAGATCATAATAATGTACCTACTACACTAGTAACTACATTGCACCCGTACGAAGCCTGGGCGGGTCGCTAGTATTAGATATACACAACACATATACCTAGGTATTGTATGGTGTACATGTTCAAACAAAGCTTATGCACGCTTGTAAATTGAAAAATACTTGCATTTATTATGATAGATGTCAGTGATAGACATATTATTTTTGTTTCCTGTCATTTTACTAATCACGTAGGTACGTCATAATGATGATAAATAAATATTATTTTCATTTTAAAAATCGACTTGATTTGCATTGATTTGTATACCAAATAATGAATGTAATTATTGATTTCCCTCGCTTTATATCTGCTTAAAAAGAGGTAAGTGTCGTTTTATATAGACGTATATACTTAAGAGCAAATAGGTTTTAGAGTGGTGTTATTAAAGAGCTGTACCACGCTTTTTTCATATTAAACTATAAATAGCTACAATTTACGTACAGGGCGACCATCAAAAGTCTCAAAATAATGAGCGCCAAAGCAGCGATGCTCTGAACTTTGTTTTACTACTCAAAGTTCTGTGTATCGCTGCAATGATCATGGGCAGGCGTTATCTCTTACCATCGAGCATCTTGTTCGTCTTATTACTTTTACATTTAAAAAAATTAAATGAATACCTACCAAAGTAAATTTGCAGTAAGACAATTTGTTTATATTGTCGTAGGTCGTCAATGCCTCGTATCATATTATTTAATATATAACTAGTGAGAAATGTTTGTTCTGTGTCTAGGTGTACTGTATGTATTCTAAGTAGGTATGTGTTTACAAAAGAAAACTATTTAAGTAGGTATTCTATCAGTTATCTGTCTTCCATAGGACAAGCTTTGCTTAGTTTGGGGTCAGATGGCGTTGGTCGATTTTACACAATAGAAATAAACGTGTCATTGAAATCAAGTAAAAATATAAAATAAGAAAAAAAAACATTAAAAAATATGACAATAATTCAAAATGTTAATTACAATAATAAAAATAAAAACATTTTAGCGCAGTCTATATTTAGGTTTGAATCCAGAGAAAGTGGAAACTGAAAGTCCACAGTCTGTGGTTCTGAAAGTGAGAACTTTCTATAAGTACCCACCTACGTAAAAACGGAACCAATATAGATACAAAAGTATCTATATATATATATCTGCAGTATTACACACTAGCCAATTTCATTCCAGGCTAGGTGTGTTTACCATCTTTGCCCACACCGTCGCGACATCAGGTGAGCTGTAGTCAAACACATAGGCAATAAAAAAATAATTGTAAAATATGTTTGTACGTAGTTTTTAATCTGAGGTTAGTACAGTATTCACATAGACTTTCAACGATTTCTCTTTTCTTGTTTTGTGGTCGGTCGCCTAGACGACACGCTGGTGTGAAGTGGCGTGTGAAGCCGACGTGTCTCACTAAACTGCCACCGATCGATTAACTGCGAGTACAACTGCTATTTATCTGTAAAAACTAAGTAAGTACTGAATATATGCAAATTCAGCTTTGACTAATACGTAGGTACGATCACAACTTTTGTCGAAAAGAGCAAAAGGCGGATTTTTTTGGAAATTTATCACGAATCCATGAACTGGATCACAGTCGACTATAACAAGGTTTTACATTAGAATAAACACGGACAAATGCGAGTCAGACTCGCCCACTGAGAGTTCCGTACAAACTATGTAGTGGGTATGATAGATTCTTGTTCTCATTACTTGCATAAAGACTTTTATTTTTTTGTGTTTTGTCTTGACAGACAGACAGACGGACAGCAAAGTGATCCTATAAGGGTTCCGTTTTTCTCCTCTTGAGGTACGGAACCCTAAAAACATTTTTTTTTAATCACTAGACACTACAACATACAACGCACACAATTAAGTAAAAGACTAAAACTATACGAAATATTTACAGTTTCAAATTTAAGTTATCAATGTGGGTAAATAAGAAAGAGATACTAGTATGTAAACGTTGCCTAAGCTTCTCGTAGCAAAATTATTATTAAAATATAAAATAGTTTGTAAGTACAGTAGGTAGGTACCCAAAAATAATACATTATTAACTGTACCCACCGTTACTTACGATTAGCATGTTTTCACAATTTTCCAGAAAAATAACTTTAATCTATCCGGTTTCATCACATCTGCTTATAGCCAACAGGACTGATTGCAAGATAAAATTAAAAAAGATATCTTTTTTTTTTTATGTAAAAGTAATGAGACGGTCGAGGCGCTCTCCTGATGTTAAGAGATAACGCCTGTCCATGACCATTGCAGCGATGCACAGAACTTTGAGTAACAAAA
This sequence comes from Biston betularia, assembly GCA_905404145.2. Lineage (NCBI taxonomy): Eukaryota > Metazoa > Arthropoda > Insecta > Lepidoptera > Geometridae > Biston > Biston betularia. The sequence continues at coordinate 3,145,720 of FR989883.1, forward strand.
CAACGTCCAGGGCATCGCTGGTTTGGCACTCATTACTTTGAGACTAGATGGTTAGACTCAACAGCCCAGTAATTAAAAAAATAAAAAAATAAAAAAATCTATCCGGTGAACGTTTTTATTTCCTTTCCTTTGTATTCATTAAAATATGTTTAACTTAAATATGATTTGTACTAACAGACGGTAAATTATATTGTAATTATATAGTGGGACTAGCATAAATACATGTATGTGTTATAACTATCGAGTGTTCAATTCTATTATCTTTCACGATCTTTTGAAACATCAAAAACCGCATGTTTCCTATGCGCTACGCGCCTACGTTCTAATGTGCGCGTAGCTGTAGCCTCTACGAAGCGTAGCAGTACCGCGTAGAGCGTGCATCAAACCTCCCGCCCGCCTCACGAAACGCGCTACAAACTTTTAATTTATAAAAAAATCTGTACTCGATTTTTAATAATAGAGGTTTATTTTACTTTTGGCTCAAAAAAAATATTTGTGTGTTTAGTGCAAAAGAGAAGCAGCATACATAATTATCTGGGAAATAAACAAGTAAGTACCTACATTACATTTTTTGTTGTGAATTTAACAAGAAGGTATAGTTTGGTATATGTCAAAATAGTTACTCATAAATTTGTCATGTTTACTCTAAATGAAAAATTTAAATTTCCTTAGCTCATCTATTTGCTACATTTTAAACGGCTTCAAAAAAGGAGGTTCTCAATTCGCCGGAATCTTTTTTTTAACGTATGTTCACCGATTACTCGAAAAAGCCTGAACCGATTTGGAAAATTCTTTTTTTGTTTCAAAGGGTATATCTACTTACCAGATGGTCCTAAGGTACTAAACACACAAATACTAATACATCGATGATATTTTCGTTTACTCTGACCTCGCTGTTTCATTAGAGCAGTGCGTTTAGTTGGCCAAAAATGGAGTCGGCTTTTTTAATAATTTTTTTTTAAATTGTAAATTTGTACCTGTATTTTTTATTTTTTTTTAAATATGTTGCCCTGGGGTCGTACGTGAAGCAACATATTCTTAGTACAATTCTAAACCACCGACTTCTCGACTTCGTTAAAGTCAATTATTTCGATAGCTTTCCCCGAAAACATAAACAACCTTGGAAAAGTGTTAGTTTGATTTTTACATAATTGTTACAAGTATGTGACTATAGTTTTAATTTAAGCGCATAGAGAACGTAAAGGCTCTAAGCATACAAATTTGAAAGTTACGTAGTATGTAAAATATACAAAAGTGAAAACACACCATATTTAGTGTAGTATGGAAATGGATACTGGTATTTCCATATTTTTGTTTATCTATAAACACTACAAAACCTCTTTTTAGAGCTTCTGGCAAACGAGAAAACAGCTTTAATGATTTCGATAAAATTTGCTGTAGGTACAAGGGTAAAAAATTTTTGGGGGTAAAAAATCGATCTAGCTGGCTCTCAACTCTGGGAAAACGCTCAGATGTCCAGAAACTATTAATAACAGGTAATCATTATTAATAATATAGCAATCAATTGCATTAAAGGGCATAGCGTGATAGTCCACTAATTCGAGGTCTTCGAAACTAGGTCGACTTACATCAGAAACGATAGTTCCATCTATCGGAAAAGTACAAACAAAGAAAAAGGCGATTGGCGTGCGCGATCGGACGCCCTACCAATAGAATGTGATTTCGTAACTTAACAAAGAACATTCGGTAAATGAAGACATTGCGACGAAACTATAGAAAAGCAACAAAAGTTTTCTGTAAAGCCCGTTTGCCCGTAAAGTTGTCTTAAATTCTACATATATTCTACAATATACAGACGATAAATATAAAGACTTTTATAAATGTACAAATGATTATTTAAAAAAGTTGTACCTACCTAGAATATTAACTTAGCTTTTATTTATTTCTATTTTAATTTTTATCTACACTAATATTATAAAGTAGAAAGATTTGTATTTTTAGATTTTTGTATGTTTGTAACGAATAAACTCAAAAACTATTAGACCGATTTCAAAAATTCTTTCACCGTTGGGAAGCTACACTATCTCCTAGTGCCATAGGCTATTTTTTATCTCTGTATGCCCACGGAAACGGGAACTATGCGGGTGAAACCACGAGGAGGCGAATTGTATGTTGAAAAATTGTTCCTTTTAGTTAGTATATTGCATATTGCTAGGCTAAACTGTTGTAAACTAAAAATCTTATGCCTAAGTATATAAGACCATCGTGTAGACAGTTTGAAACAACAAATCTGATCATATCAAATCATAAATTAGTCTACGAGCACTTTGGTATTTTCCATAAACAATCAATTTATTAAAAGAAATTTCCTATTTAGGATCAAGTTACCTGTGACCCAAAGTTATTGGAACCAGTTATTTGACACCTGGTGTCATCCAACTCCAATTTTTCCAAAAGCCTCGCTTATCAAGCATAATCGATAACAAAATAATGTTATTGCTCTTAGACATCAACATCAAGAATTCATTATTAATTTCTTGACCCACTTATCAAACAATGTTATCGAACGATGAAATGACGATGGGTCACTGGACACATTTTGACTTTAATTTATACAACCTAAATAAATTTCGACTTTTAGTTCATTTTGTAAAATATCTGCTTCCGGGGCGAAGTGCCTCGTCTACCTCGTTTTCAATAATTTATAATATTTTTTATTACGCAAAAAATCTGTTCTTATTGTTTTCATCTAAACTGTTTCAGGAATATAATAACTGGTTAATTTAAATTATATTTTAAACCGGGTACAGGTAAAAGCTATTTATTCAAATTTCAGTTATAGAATTTGAGTTAATTGCTAACTCTTCTAATGATTATATTATTGTTATTGTTGAACAGGCTAAAGGATGAGCGAGAGGGGCTCGCGTCGCGGCGCTGGCGCACCGTTCTATGCGCCCCCGCGGCGTAAAACCTCAGCAGAGATCATCAGCGAAGCGAGGGCTGCTGTGTACGGCGGTAAGACTGCTATCACTTAACTATTCTGGTTATTCCTAAATTTTGTATATTAGTTGTCTAATATACAAAATTCAGATTTGATTCGATTTTATGATGTTACTTTTTTTTATGTAAAAGTAATAAGATGACTTAGTGGTATATCTTTTTTTTTTAATGTAAATGTAATGAGACGAATGATACGCTCTCCTAATGGTAAGAGATAACGCATGTCCATGATCATTGCAGCAATACACAGAACTTGAGTAGTAAAACAAAGTCCGGGGCATCGCTGATTTAGCGCTCAAAAAAAACGTAAGGTATTTTTTTTAAATTATAATTGACTTAGTTTATTAATGCCTAGTACAATAGTAAACTCTACGTCATAATACTTACATACATATAATATCTCGATGTACTCATCCTATCTAAAGTGGTAGGAGTTATCTTCACGGTTTCATTAGTTTCGATTAAAAAGTAAATATAGTATTTCGATGGATCTACTATCTACTAATTAATTATTTATTTACCCCGAGTTTGGTATAAATTTATCAATAAGTTTGGGTACATTATGGTACTAAAAATAAGTAAAATTGTAGCTACCTATTGTACATACCCGCCAAGATTTCGTTAATCGTAGCAACTTCTACTTCTTCTACTTAAAAGTAATAAACTTTTATAACATTCTAGTAGTTTCCACCAGACTCCTTGAAGCAATTTCGCCTTCATATACACCGCAACAGCTTTTATTAATGTGAGTGTAATGAGACGAAAGAGACGTTTTTCTGATGATAAAAGATACCGCCTACCCATGACCATTGCAGCGATACACAGAACTTTGAGTAGTAGAACAAAGGCCAGGGCATCGCTGCTTTGGCGCTCACTACTTTGAGAATCTCACTGACATTGATCTAAATGTCTGTGGATCTCGATGGTTAGTCTCAACAGCCCTGTAATTTCGCAAGCTGCAGTACCCAGTAGGTGCAGTAGTGCTTGACTGCTTTATGTCAATCATACACTGAAGCCAGTGGCCCACAGCTTCGGACGGATACATCAAGGAGCTGGGTTAGCTCGGGTAGATGCTGGTAGGGGGATGTGCACAAAACACTCCAAGCGTGACATTTAATTTATACCAAGCCTAGCCAAATCTGTGCATGAACCGCATCTTCCTTCGCTTAATATAAGCCCAATGACGGGCAAACATAAGCCCATTCGTTAACAATAATAAAAAAATGCAGGAATGATCGCCTTCACAATGAATAAAAACCGGCCAAGTGCGAGTCGGTCTCGCGCACGAAAGGTTCCGTAACATTGTCTATAAAAACGGCAAAAAAATCATGTCTATTGTATGGGAGCTCCTTTAAATATTTATTTTATTCTGGTTTTTAGTATTTGTTGTTATAGCGGCAACAGAAATACATCATCGGTGTAAATTTCAAGTGTCTTACTATCACGGTTCATGAGATACAGTCTGGTGGCAGACGGATAGACAGACAGACAGACAGACAGACAGACCTTAGTAATAGAGTCCTGTTTTACACTTTGGGTACGGAACCCTAGAAATTAGAAACCTTCTTGATGTTATTGTTGGATGTAGAATAGATATTACGTAATAAACATGACGCGCTGTAATCGCCACCGATTTCTCGTGAAATTAGATTAATAATAAGACTTGATGGCGTCATTTCGTCCGTTAGAAAAGTTAATTTGCACGGCATAACATTGCGTCGTCCGCGCCGCGGTATTGTCGGCAAAATGTCGCCCAGTCACGCGAACTTGAAGCGTATGTGCTTACCTTATATGACTCACAACGATAACACAAAATAAATCCTACCCTTCATAATATGGGTAACTACTTCAGTTGCGCTCCGCGGATTTTTTAACCTCCAACGCAGAGAGGCATAATTTTTTTTACGGTTGACAAGCTAGTTGTTTTACCACAGCTCACCTGATGTTAAGTGGCGGTGTGATCGAAGATGGTAAAGCACGCCTAGCCTGGAATGGAATTGTACTGGCTTTCAAGTGAGGCTGCCGGAATACACCGTTAGGTGCTTGGTGGTAGATTTTCAACTTGAAGGTGGTAGCTAGCCAGCCGAGTACTAGAAAATACCCTATCACTATGATGATGGTATGGTTTGCTCACGATGTTTTCCTTCACCGGTAGTTCAAGCATATTGTTGGGGTTTGAACCCATACCACCATTAGATAAATAGATAAATTTCATCGCCGGGGCGTCCACAGCACGTTGGATCTTCGCAGTAATAAAAAGAAAGACCAACTAGTAACGCCGTCACATCGGCTCGTCAAGTCGGAGAGGTCGGTATACATTCTGGGGCCCGCGGTCTACAATCGCGTACCCGCTTCCATTCGGGATGCACCTTCCATCGCGTGCTTCAGAAGCAAACTAAGATCTTGGCTTCAAGAGACCTTATTCTATGACTTTGACGATTATTTAAAACTAAGAGATTATTGAATTACTAGTAAGTAATTATAATATTTTTGTTTTTTATGGACATTTAATTATATTGACATAATTATTTTATATGTGACATATTACTTTATTGACATGTTCATTGTTTTGACATATGTAATGATTTTCATAATAGTTTTTAAATATGAATGGAAAAATGACCTGTAACTTTGGTGTTATTAATAAATGATTTGTATTTGTATTTGTATTAGATGTAATAGATATCTAAAAAGGAACTGCAAATCACGTATCGTTATATCGCCAGCTACTCGTATTCATGTTTCAAATGTGGATTATTTATAGCTCTGTGCCTTAGTGTACACTTGGCATATAGAGCAAATCAGTTCATCTACATTCTACCGATACTAGGGTGGTTTTCTCAAGGTGGTTCAACCCTCGCCGAGGTCGCGCGGTCAAGCCGTGTATTTACCTCGTTGCCACGGAGAAATCCTGTAAGAACACGCGATACTTATTTAAATGTGTATTTTAATGTTATCACAAAAACTGAACTGAGTTAACTGGATTTTAAACCTAATCTATCAATCAATTATCTATTAGATAGATTGATATCTATCTCTACTATTATAAAGAGGAAAGATTTGACTGTTTGTATTGAATTCGCTCCTGAAACTACTGGACCGATTTCAAAAATTATTTCACCGTTGGAAAGCTTCACTATCCCCGGGTGACATAAGCTAATTTTTATCCCTGTATTTCTACGGGAACGGGAACTACGCGGATGTAACCGCGAGGCATCCGCTAGTACCTACTAATCTAAAGAGGAAAGATTTTTTGTTTGTTTGTATTGAATAGGCTCCGAAACCACTGGACCGATCTTAATAATTCTTTCATTATTAGAATGCTACATTATCACTGAGTAGCATAGGCTATAATTTTTATATTGTTAATCGAGTTTTGTTTACCCGTGCAAAGCCGGGGCGAGCTGCTAGTTTAATAGTAAATCTATTTGCCAATAGAGGAAGTCCACGGTCGATTAACTAATTTATGAGTTAATTGACCGTGGATTAAATCAGATTAAATAGTACTTTTTTTCTGCAAACAAATAGACGAGCTCAAAGTTATTCATTTAATTTGGTTCTACTAGGAACTGGAGGAATATTCCCGGGGCACGCGATAGAAACGTTAATGATTGCTTGTACTGCGAGTGCCAGTCGCCCTGGCGAACTGACGTCACTGTCTTTGTTCTCAGTGCTTTATTGTTTTGCAATGATCGGAAAAATTGTATCTATTTTTTCTTTTCATTTTGGTTTGTCGCACGGTATCACTTTTCAAGTTAAATCTAATTTTACGGTTAAAAACAAGTCTCAGTTGTGTACTGCTAAACTCCACGTACACTCGATCTGTATTATTTGTAGACATTTTTAAGGCATGGACAAGCTAATGTTTGTAATAATTCAAAATTATGTTTATTTAACTCACTTAAACAAAAATTTAAATTACCGGAATCTAATTTATTTCATCTAAAACACCTTTCTCAATAGAGATGAGCGGAGCATCGAGCGCGACGAGCGGCGCGGGCGGCGCGCTGCGACCGCTGCGCACGCGCCGCCCGTTCACGCCGCGCGAACCGCAACGCACGCTGTTCGAGCGCAGGGACCGCAAGAAAGACAAGGACACAAGGCCCCCCAGCGCTTTCGAGTAAGTTCTTTACTCTTCCCCTGAGAGGATTATGACGTCACTCATAATCACACAAATTTACTTTCGTTCATCTTTTTTCGTCAGCTACATAAACTTACAAACTTTTGCGATTGCGAAATTAGCGAGAAGTGCCTATATAGCAGTTGAGAAAAAACAAAAAATGGCTACCATTTTTATGTGTACAAGTATTGTGGCAAACGGAATGATCTGCTAATGGTAAGATATAACGGCTGCCCATGGCCATTGCAACGGAACACAAAACTTTGAGATTGGTTTAATCTCAATAGCCCAGTACCTATACATTCTCTAGCTGCTCCCTGTAAAATTTACTCACGACTCCTTGGCGACAAAAGTATCTACTGCGGTGGTACCTACCTAGACGATTATTCTGGGTAGGTACTATTTTCGATTTACACTAGGCCTCTACATATTTTAGACCTTGTGTTTCTACCGTAATTAAGAAATACCGTGCCGGGAATTAAACAGTCAATTCGTAGCACAGCTTTATTCTGACCCACGTTAGCTACATGGGTCTTTAACATTTGATGCGAATCAAGCTGATAAATAATACAATAATTGTGATTTGCAATTCTTTCTGGCAGCCTTAAGTATCTCAGCCTATCAGAGAGTAGCGAGGAAGCGCTGATAACCATGGGCGCTCGAGTGGCAGGCCTGGACGACGACGCGCTAAACGGCGTGCTGGCTGACACTACAACACAAAACATCAATCGGAAGAAGCCAGCAGTAAGGGAGCCATTCATTTTTGTTTTGTTTTTAATGAAAAAATAATTATACGATTGAGACGCTATCCTGATGGTAAGAGATAACGCATGTCAATGGCTACTGCAGCGGTACACAGAACTTTGAATAACTAAAAAAGTCCAGGGCATCGCTGCTTTGGCGTTCATTACTTTGAGACTTTGGATGTTTAGTCTTACAGCCCTGTAATTTCGCTAGCTGCAGTAGGTACCCTTGAAGCCGGAACACAGTAATGTTTACGCACTAGTGCTTGGCGGCAGAATGTCTGGTACCTACTGCGGTGATACCTACCTACTTAGTCGACCTCCTGCTAAGGAGATCTAACACCAAAGTGCAACACGTGACATGCTTTATCTGCTTAACGATTACATTTTCTAATCCTTCCGTGCCCATTTTTTCGCAAAAATACGCTAATTGATTTATGTACCTACAGCGAAACTACAAAAAAATTTTTTCTTAATTTTGAGCAAATGATTTTTTTCGCAATTTTGTAGTTCTTTGCTTTCATAGTAAAAGTAGTATTCATAGTGGTAATTACAATGACCCTTCTTTGTAATGTACCTGCCTACTCAGCGATATGATATTCCTCCATTCAATATCCGAAAATTGTTAAATGGTGTTAAGATAGTATTATAGTTTAGTAATTAAGATACTTTTCACTATATGTTTTCCAAATAAAATAAAATAGATATTAGTTTTAGAGATCTGTGTATTCCTCATTTAGTTGCGGAACAAATCACGTTCGGTGCAAGAGTGCTCCGGCGACGGGTGGGGCGGCTTCCCTAAACTGCCGCATCTCAGCGGTCGAGCGAAGCCACTTCACAGACGTAACGCTTCGCAGGTCACTCCTGAAGGTAAAGAAAAAGTTAAAATAATCTAATCATCTCGTATTTATCATTATGTTATATCTACCCAGTGAAGCTGAAATCTTGGATACTAGAGACCTTATTTTATGACTGTAATGGTTCTAACAGCGTGTTTGAAATAAAACCATTCTTCACTGGACTGTATTTCTTATTATTATTTCTTGCCTGCTGTGCTCCGACGAGATGTGTAACAATGAATGTGTCTACAAGCAAACAGCGCCGTTTTAACAACAAAAGCCCGCTCGCTCGCCTAGCAGCAGGTAGAGCGAGCGCGCTATTTACAATTTATACAAAATTTCTTAGAACTAAAAGGAAAGGAGACGAGGGGCAGGATGTTATAATTGTTTCGTCCGTAACAATTCTCCCCCCGGCGCAGAAGTTACGAAGCCTCATTTCTTCTCGGGAGGACGATGAGCCTTCTCGCAGGTCTTCGGAAAACTCCTCCTCGCGTCTTCACTTCCACGCTACGCACAACTCCATCTTTCCCTGGATACACCTTATGTACTTGTCCCAAAGGCCATAAGTTCCTCGGTAATAGTCCATCCACGATCACGACTAAATCGCCGACTTGTACGTTCGCTGATGTCGGTGACCCCGATTCTCCTCTGGGCGTTAAAGTTGGCAAATATTCCTTGAGCCATCTTGACCAAAACATATTTGCGAGTGCTTGTGCCGCCTTCCAAGACCTTCGGTCGGCTACCTCGCATTCGCCGACGTATGGTACTCCGCCGTTCCGAGTAACAGATGATTTGGTGTAAGCGCTTCTAGGTCGTCCGGGTGTACTGGTACATGTAGTCGTGGTGGTCGTGAATTCACCGTATATTCAATTTCCGCCATCACCGTGTTCAGGACCTCTTCTTTAGGCGCTCGCTCTTGTAGTACGCTGTGTAGAGCCGTCTTCACCGTACGAATCATTCGCTCCCATACGCCGCTTTGATTCGGAGCTCCCGGGTCTATGAATCGCCAATCGGCGCGCTTTAACATGACGTAATCTTTAAGCGCGGGAAGCCACTCTTTATAGGCTTTCTTTAATTCGGCGTCCGATCCGCGGAAATTAGTCCCGTTGTCTGAGTAGTATATCTCCGCCCAGCCTCTTCGTGCGGCCATTCTTCTCATTGCCATAATAGCGCTATCTGTGCTCAGGCTAGCTAAAATTTCCACATGTATTGCTCGTGTGACTAGACAGGTGAAAATCATTCCCCATCGCTTTTCACGTCTTCTCCCGATAGTGATATTCATCGGTCCGAAACAGTCAACTCCGCACCGTGAATACGGTCAAGTATATGCGCTGAGACGTGCTTCCGGTAGATTTCCTTTTACTGGAATCGCTGGTTTCGCTCTTCGGGCCCGACAGCTGGTACAGTCGTTCAGGAGACTCCGTACTGCCGGCCTGAGTCGTAGAATCCAACATCTCTGTCTCACGTTGTTGACTATTGTTTCTCGTCCCACGTGACTGCTTTGTTCGTGTTCTCTGCGGATTATTAACTTCGTAATATGATGCGTTCCGTCCAAGATAGCTGGAAATTTTCGTTCTTCGGGCACTACAGCCGCGCCTATCCTTCCGTTCAGGCGTAGAATTCCATCTGAGCTAATTATCGGGTCTAATTTTCGTAGCCGACTGCTCCTTTCTACGGCTTTGCCCTTTTTCAAGCATTCTATCTCGTTCGGAAAGCTTTCCCGTTGCGCTTGTTTTATTAGTAAGCGCTCAGCTTCCTTTAAGTGCGTCGCAGTTAGTTCGGTCGCACGACGTCGGCACTTTTCTACGAACAATAAGACGTATCCGACTGTTCGTACAAGTCTTTCGTACTTTGAAAATCGCGTCATGGTAATCCAGGGTGTTTCCTCTCCTGCGTGATTGACGATGACTTCATCGTATTCTTGAGTCGTTGCTGTTTCTCGAGGCCAGTCCTCCTTTTGTTCGTAGAGGAACGCGGGTCCGACGAACCATCTATCCGTGGTTTTTAGTCGCGTTTGTCCGGGTCGAGTGGCGTCATCTGCGACGTTCTGTGTGGTAGGTACCCATCGCCATTGTTTTGCTTCTGTTAACTCTGCGATTTCACTAAGCCGATGAGCTACGAAGGGTGTATATCGCACTGAGTCGTTCTTTATCCAATGCAAAACTGTTTTCGAATCGCTCCAGAATGTTACTAGAGTGTCGTGGGTGATTCCGAGTTCGTTCCGGACTTCTGTCGCGAGTCTCGATCCGGTTAATGCAGCTTGTAGCTCCATCCTGGGTATGCTTTGTGACCTGATTGGTGCTACTTTCGCTTTCCCGGCGATTAGGACAACTTTTATCGCGGCGTCCTCTGTTATATATCGCCAATATACGGCGCATGCGTATGCTTGGTCGCTTGCGTCGCAGAACACGTGCAGCTCCTGTTCGACGATATTTTCCTTTTTGTAACATCTCGGTAGGCGAAGTTTTTCGATGTAGCTTAAATCCGTTAACCAATCAGCGAATTCCATGGCTTCTTCCTCGGGTATTACGTCGTCCCATCCCAGTTGCTTTTTCCATAATCCTTGCAACATGATTTTTGCCGATACGGAATATGGGCTGAGTAAGCCTAGCGGATCGTACAATGACATCACGGCTCCTAAGACTTCTCGCTTGGTAGGTGTCCGTTGCCCAGTTTTAACAGGTTCTGGTATTCTGTGCATGTTGGTGTTGAATGCTAGTTCATCCTTTTCCGGTATCCATATTAGTCCCAGCGTTTTTCCTTGAGTGTTATTTCCCAATTCTTTCGGTGCTGATGCTTTGTCATCTTTTGGGATCGCAGCTAAGGGTCCTGGAACGTTCGCCATCCATCCTGCCATCTGGAAACCGGCCTCGCTGTGAACTTTTCGGACTTCATTTATAGCGCGAGTTGCCGTCTCTTCTGTGTCAAAGCTATCTACCCAATCATCCATGTAATGGCTTTGTAGTATAGCGCGATACGCGAGCGGGTGAGTTTCTTTGAATTCCGTCGCATTCTTATCTCTCACACTATGTGCCATGAATGGAGAGCTTCTGGCTCCAAAAATCATTGAAGTCATCATATATTTCTGCGGTGATGCTGTTCGGTCATTGCCTCGCCATAAGAAGTGCTGAGCCACGCAGTCTTCACTTCGTATTTTTACACGCAGAAACATTTCTCTGATATCCGCGACCACAGCTATCGGCTTTAGTCGGAACCGAAGTAGTATCCCGTGTAGTGCTCTTAACAAGTCAGGTCCGTCCAGGAGTGCGTCGTTGAGACTCATTCCGTTTACTTTGGCGGCTGCGTCGAATACTATTCGGATTTTTCCCGGTTTATTCGGGTTCGTCACTGCGAAATGTGGTAGATACCACATACGTGCGTTGTCGGAGTGATTTTCGTCGCATCGAACGGCGTACCCTTTTTCCAGCAGCTTATTTATCTCAACTGTGTATGCGTCTCTGAGCTGCGGGCACTTATCCAATTTTCTTTCTATTCCGCGCAGTCGACTGACAGCCATATCGTAACTGGGTGGCAACGTCACGTCTTCTGCCTTCCAAGGTAGGCCTACCTCGAAGCGGCCATTCACTCGTTTCGCCGTACGCTCGAAAATCTCTACGGCGCGTTGTTCTTTTTCAATGGGCTTCCGCTTGTTGGATATACCCAACGCGTCGAGTTCGAAGTGAGATTTCACCAGTTCGCTTAGTTCGTTATCCTTGCTGCTTAATGGTGCAATGTCGCTCTGCGTTGTTTCTTGTATCGTTCGCACGTGTAATACGCTTTCTTCTTGCGTTACGACACCTTCTAGGCGTAGATCCGTGAATAATCCATCCTAGTTGCGTAAGCGATGCTGCAGGTTGATTTCTTTTCCCAGTCAGCAGTTTTCGGGATACGATGAGATGCCAGTTATCGGCACCTATTAATATGCGCGGCTTTCCATGCGCATAACAAACATTTTCCGGTCTTAGTTTTCTCAGATGCGCTTGTTTCAGGAGGTCTTCGTCGACTGACTGGCTTCCTAGCACGAGATTTTTCACTGTCCGTGCTTTGATCGTGCGATAACTGTCCTGAGTTCGGCCTCGTACTTTCAGTTGAATAACTCGGCTTTCAGGTTGCTGCTGACTCGATGTGACTCCGCGAATGTGTAGTGACCGTACCAGGCCTCTAACACCAATCATTCCGGCGATCTCTTCATCGACCAGTGTTATTGTTGATCCTTCATCCAGCAATGCAAATGTGTCGACTTCCTTTCCATTGCATCCTTTAATCGTGATTGGGCACACCTTTAATAACACCTGAGTTTGTATTTCCGAGGTGTGTGTAGCTGCCGCTATTATTACTTCTTCGGGTTCTGAAACACCTTCCTTGGGCGAGTGTAGAAGTGCGTGGTGCGGTTGTCGGCACTCGTCGATTCCACACTTCTTGCCTTTACATTTAAATCGCCGGTGTTTACTATTGAGGCACTGGAAACATATACGTATTTTCTTTGCCCATTCCCATCTCTTGGGCACTGACATCGCAGCAATTTTATTGCATTTTGCAGTATCGTGGTTATTACCGCAGGCAAAACATTCTCTTTTCTTCGGTTGCGACTCGGTCGTCGCGTATACGCTCACTCCTTTACGATGATTCACACTTATCGTTCCTCCTTTGTTTCCTTGACCAGATGTGGTACTCGCGGCCGTGTAGGTATATCGCATCGCTCGCTCGGCTTCGCGCATTAAAAACTTAGACAGCGTAAGTATTTCAGATTCTGAGCGACTGCCTTTGTCTTCTATGTAGTCACACCACCGTGAGCGGATGTGTGGTGTTAGTTTTTCGGTAACGTTCCGCGTTAACATTGGATTCTGTAGGTATCCACGTTCGTCGATGCTCTCGATGATAGTGATGATATTTTGCAATTTGATTGCGAAGGCATTCAGTTCACCAGCGGTCGTATTCTGACTGAGCTTCGGTAATTTCTTCATGTCTTCCAATGCTTGATCAATTATCATCTCTGGACGTCCGTAGCATTGTTCCAATGTACTCATAATCTGGGCTGGGTCGGTAGCAGTGTATAACAGGGCTAGCACTGTCTGTCGCGCTTCGCCTTTCAGGCATGTCCGCATTCGTGCTAGGTTCTCGGCCGGCGAAAATTCGTGAAGTCTCGTAGAGTCTCTCATCGCGGCTTTGAACGGTAGCCATTCTCCGTGAGCGCCGCTGAATACCGGCAAGTCTTGAGTCTGTCTCGGCGGTGCTCGATGGCGAACCATGCGTTCCATAACGTCGGCTAAACGGTCGATTCCTCTATCTTTCGGCTTTGTTGGCGTAGGCGATCTCTGACGGGGCATTTGTTCAAACGTAACTTGCGCGTTTCTTCCTCGCTCACTTGTTTGCTCTCTACGCATCGGTGAGTGATATCTCTCGCGATTATCTGTCTCTTTCCTTCGTAGCGGCGAGACGTATCTATCGCGGTTTCCCGTATCACCGTGGGAGTACTCTCGCGGCTCCCCCCGTGACGGCTGCTGCTGATGAAGCCAATTGTCGATACGTTGCGAAGTCTCTAATTCATCGCCGGCCAAACTTTCTCTGTCACTTTCTTCTCGAATCAATGCGACATCGGCGGCTAATCTTCGCTTAATAAGCATAGCCTGTAGCTCGAGTTGTTCCCGACGAATATTGGCCAGGCTCTCCTCGGCTTCCAGCTGTTTTATCCTGATGCGTGCTTCGGTGCTTCTTGTGGAACGTATCGATGCAGCTTTTGTAACTGCTTGTTCCCGCGTAGGTGGTACCGAGTCCCGATGAGCATTGTGCGCAGTAGATAGGGTTTCCACAGGTGCGTGAGATGCGGATGTCTCTACGTCGGTTGGGGACGCGGGGGAGTCTTCCATCACCCGCAGTGTAGGCTTTTCTCGTTCGGCTTGAGATCTTGTCTTGACCGGGCTTCTGTCGATCGGCATCTTTGGCACTTAAGATGTGCGCAGATCTCTCGATGTTCTACGCGAAGTCTTGCTCGTCGGTCTTGCACGTCGAGCTTGCACGTCGAGCTTCGGACGGTGATCTTGCGCGAAGAGATTCCACGTCGATCTTGCACGTAGGTCTTGTACGACAAGCTTTCTGCGTCGGTCTTGCACGGCGTAGTTATACGGCTATGCTATATGATGTGTATATATAGCACAGCTCTCACGACGATACTGAGCCGTATAGCTTTGCTATATGATGTGGATGTATAGCGTAGCTAATACGGAGTACTTGTACAGTGTAGCTATATGATGTGGATGTATAGCGTAACTGCCATCACTCACTAAGCCAACGCGATACGTAATAGAATCTCCTGTTTTGTTATTATTGCTAATAGCCTAACTCACTAGGTCACTACGGTGACAACAAATTTTCTGCCTACCCGCCACTGTTTGTTTCGTCTCGCTTGTATGTTTGCAATTCGTAAGAACCTACCCTAATTAAGGAAAAACATGTATTTTTCTCATATTTAAGTGAATATTATATTCTTTTTGAGAAAAATAAATATCTTAAACCACAACTGTACGTTGAAATCTTCTACAGTTGTCTTCCACGGCGGTCTTGCACGTCGTAGTCACACCGTAGGTTGGACTACGGTAGTAGCCCTTTGCCGATCTTGCAACTTGATTCTTCCCGGCGAGAGATGTGAGCGAACTCTCTCGCCTAGTAATCCTTGCTGGCAGCACGTATCCGGCACTCGAAGGACCAAAACTTGTAATGGTTCTAACAGCGTGTTTGAAATAAAACCATTCTTCACTGGACTGTATTTCTTATTATTATTTCTTGCCTGCTGTGCTCCGACGAGATGTGTAACAATGAATGTGTCTACAAGCAAACAGCGCCGTTTTAACAACAAAAGCCCGCTCGCTCGCTTAGCAGCAGGTAGAGCGAGCGCGCTATTTACAATTTATACAAAATTTCTTAGAACTAAAAGGAAAGGAGACGAGGGGCAGGATGTTATAATTGTTTCGTCCGTAACAATGACTTTGAAAACGAAGAAATTATTATATGTACCTATATAGTCATTATTTAGTACTAATTGTCTTAATATTATTAGTAATTTAACATGTTTTATATTATTTTTGACTGGTTGATGGTTGACAAGCTAACTGCTTTGACCACTGCTCGCCTGATGTTAAGCGACGGTGTGTTTGAATATGGTAAAGCATGCCTAGCCTGGAATAGAGCTGGCTGACTAGGCTGCCAGAACACACTGTGAGGTGCTTGGGGGCAGATTTTCAACTTAAGTATCTACCAGCATGCTATGGTTTCTTCACGATGTTTTTCTTCACCGGCAGCTCAAGCTTTTTGTTGGGGTTTGAACCCAAACCCGGCGTTCGGCGTGTAAACCGTCCGCGCTAACCACTGAACTATCATCGCTACAAAAATATCAATAAAATTTTGTTGCATTGTATAAGATATTAAGAAATTGTTGTTTACTTTTCAGAAACGGAATCTGAATTGGCCCAATCAATATCAATATCGCCGCTAGGGGAAACAATGGGCGATGTTATCAGACCAGATAATTTGCAACTCAGTAAATGTAAGTGTTATAAGCATCCGTACTATAGTTTATTTACCACTAATTTAATAGAATAGCTGTCTACTTTTACCAGACAATTGAAAAATTTCAAGGTTATGAATTTAGCAATGTTTATTTGCATCTTCATTTGTTTTCGTGTATCTTCTGTTCTGACAAATGAAGTGTTTATGGATGCTTCTTAGGTCTATGCGTGGGTACTAACTATTATAAAGTTAATGACGTCACAGAAGAACCAACATAGCGAATATTATAACATAAAAAATGAAATACACATACCATGTTTAATGCCAAATCAATTCTCCTTTTTGGATCTTAATTTTTTTCATCATATCCGTGCGCGTCCTGAATTGCCTTTATTAGCTTTCATACCACTTTCAGCTAGCCTTTTTTTGGATAGACCATCGTGTAGACGATTCCGCAGTCTCTTACTCTCAATATTTCCCGCTATAACCAGTTTGTACTTACAAAATTTTGCTTAGTTTGACTCGATGGCATTGTGTGAAATGTCCACTTATATAATTTATTTAAAAAAAGTGGAATACTAAAAGTTACCTATTTAATATTTCTTGGATTACACTTTACATTTTAGCTTTGAGTCCTGATACTGCATCCAAAAGGAAACAATTTGCTGCCTTGAAATATCACTCATACGATGCAAACGCAAACCGGAATCCGGTCGGGGACATAGGAGTAAAACATCTGGCTGTCCAGCTTCCGAACACGTCATCGTATCACCTAGACAGGTAAGATAATATAGGTCATCCTTGTTTGAATAAGTATGAGTACTGAATAAAGTTTATCCACAGTTGAACTGTGCAGTGAGTGTTTGAACCACGTTATCTAGTATGTAGTACATATATCTACATATACATACGTATATCATCAACTAGTTTAGAATCTTTCGATTTGCGAATCGCTTATTTAATTTTCTTACTGACAGTATGAGTATCCTCGAGCTATGCGACGTCCTGTCGCAGCGGAATCGCGACGTCGAACGCACCATCCTCTTGATGGCAACGTTGCAGGACCGACTGGAGAGCGCCACGCCGGCTGCCAGCCTGCGAGACTTGGTGCTGCGGTCACTATACGCTCACATCGATAGCGAGGATGAACGAGTGCTCGTAGCTATCGCTAGAGCTATGCTCACGGTAAGCCATCGATATGTATACAGGATGGTATCATCCCACTAATATTATAAATGTGAAAGTTTGGATGGATGAATGTCTGCTTCAAGAGCTGAACGGCGTGGGTTCAATTCCCACACAGGACAAACTTTGTGGTATAAACAAATGTTTGTTCTGTGTCTGGGTGTTCTTTATTTATTATAAACATGTATTTACAAAAAAAAAGCATTTAAGTATTCTATTAGTTATCTGACTTCCATAGTACAGCTGTTTTAGCTTTGCTTAGTTTGTAGTCAGATGGCGTTGTGTGTAATGTCCTGCGATATTTAATTTAAATTTATCTATTTAAAGCTTGTGCTATTGGGAACCAGACAACTAGTAGAAGCTTACAAACTTTTATTGTATATAAAAGTTTATATGTATGTATATGTATAATGTCAAACAACCGGATACGGAACAAACTTCTACTAGCTACGTACTCCTCAAATAATTGTTAGTTCCTAGGCGAGAAACGAATTCACGCACTCAGCTCATGAAGCAAACTTCTACCAAGGTAACTGACAGGACAGTCAACGGCTGTTCATCGTTCTACGTTCTCCCTCTTTCGCCAATACTTCCTGTTCAGTGTCAATATTTCCAAGGTGCGTTGAGTTGATTTCAAACTTACAGATATCATTGCGCTACCGTTGGACTGAAGTCTTGAATCGCGTCTACCATCCATTGCTTGTTTACCAATGTAACACTTTACCTATCACCACGTCTTGCCAAGTGTCCAGTCTATTTTACACCCTAATGAGTATCAGAACCGCAATTTGTGTAAAGTCAGTGTTGTTTACAGATGCGCGTGACAGGCACCCATTTGGCAGCCGCCTGCAAGTTAGTCTTCAAAATTGCCAGAAACGATAAAAACGACCATTTCTTCAGGGACACCAATCTAATCGGTAATTAGAAAGAAAGAAAGAAAGAAAGAAAGAAATTAATTTTATTTTGCAACAATACAAAAAAAAACAAAAATAACAAATAGAGACAAACAGTTACAAAATAGGGGCTCACCTCAGCATAATACTGGTCACACTAAATAGTATGACCAGCGCTGGTCTTCCGGTGAGCCCTAATAATATTTAGTCGCTTCACTTCAAAGCGATTGTAAAGTTTCACATCTTAGTAGAGTAAAACTAGAACTTCCCTTCACCAAGTGTTTATAGATAGGTGAGAATTAAACCTAGTTGATTTTTTTTGTAAGTCTTTTATAGTACTACTAGCAGACGCTTCGCGGTTTCACCCGCGTATTTCCCGTTCCCATGGGAATACAAGAGTAAAAAGTAACCTATGAAACCCGGGGATAGTGTAGCTTCCCAACGGTGAAAGAATTTTTTAAATCGGTCCAGTAGTTTCAGACCCTATTCAATACAAACAATCAAATCTTTCCTCTTTATAATAGTATAGATAGATATAACACTTTATTGTGCACACCATAAATAGAAAAAAGTACAGAGAACAAAGAACTTTATGAACTAGTGCCACAAGTGGCGGCCTTATTGCTAACAGCGATAAGGGTATAGATAGATGGGTAGTCGTGGGAGATTCCGTAGAAGGCAACTGAAGAGCTTGAGCACATTGCTTAATCAGTATTCTATAGAAATTCTAGACTTTCATCCATCATCGAGATAGCTTTAATAAATGTACCTAGTTCATTACCACTGCTTTTTGTAATGCCCGAAGTCATACGTATGTGTTATCTGTGGCGATGTAGAGCTGGTGGTGGAAGGGTGCGGGCGTGCTGAGCCGGTGTCGGAGAGCGAGTGCTGCGTGTACGGCGCGGGCGCACTGCGCGTGCTGGCGTTGGAACCCCGGCTGTGCGCGCGTGCACTCGACCATGGCGCCGTGCACCTCGCCGCGCTGCATCTCAAGCTGCTCAACTCCGCAGTAACCACAACTTCACCACCCTTTTTAATCCCCGACAAACAGAAGTCTGTCTCTGAAATTTGCTTTGGTCGGCTCTGATTTCTCTTGCCTTGTTTCTGAATCAGCTCTGTTTTTATAAACTGTCCTACTGCGCCCTCTTCTCATTGCGAGAAGGGTAAGGCCGTAGCCACACTACCCTGGCTAAGTGCGGGTTGGTGGACTTCATATATCTTCGAGAAGTTTTTTTAAAGAAATTGACATGCTTAGATTTTCTCATGATGTTTTTTGAAGTTTGAAGTCATATAGACAATACGCACATTACTTATAAAAGATGCATGTCATGGGATTCGAATCTAAGACCTCCGGATTGGAAACCAGACGGTCTCCCAAGTAGGTACTTGCTATTATTACTTTACATGGTAAAACGTAATGAGTCGAACGGGACACTTTCCTTATGGCAAGCGATGATTACTGCTTAACTATAAGATACGAGTACATAATTATACTACACTATATCTAATATAGTTGAAACGGTACTCAAAATTTTATGTATCAAAAAGTCTAGGTTATCCCTGCATTGACTTTACTTTGAGACATTCGTTTGCTACAAACAACCATTCCAATCAAAGCTCAGTCTTTATATGCCCTGCTAACACAGTTTCAAAAATTATATTTATTTCTCAAAAGAATATTAACATTCACTTATAAAAGAAACACACACATTTAACTAGGGTACTTATAATCTACGCCATCTCTTCATTCATTCACACTTTCTTGTTCTCGCAGAAAGCAGAGAACCCGCGATCAGTATCGGAGCAGTGCACGCATGCGCTTTACCAGCTGACGGGGGCGCTCCGCAACCTGGCGAGTGACCCCCGAGCCGGTGGTGAATTCCTCGCCAGCGGGGCTCTTGCCGAACTCGTCACTGCACTAATGCACCACACCGACCGAGACGTCCTCACTAATGTAGCTCGCTGTCTCAGGTACGAATCAAAAAGTATTTTTAGGGGCCATTTTACACTGCGCCGTCTCGCCCCAAATTACGCAAGCTATGGTTACTTAATATGGGAATCAGATAACTTGTAGAATACATTATTATTACAGGCAACCAACAAAAACAAACGCATTAACTTAAACCAAACTCAACTTAATTGATTTTTATGAATATGCTAATTTATAAAATTAAAAGAAAAAAAGTTTCTTTTATACCTGCTAGACACATAACAAAACAAAACACGTAAACAAATACAAATGTAGACAACTAAAAACATATTTTTTTTATAGTAGGTAGTTGAGAAAAGAGCTCTGAGCTTCTCATTGCGATATCTGCTAGGCTCTCACGAAAAAACTATGCGACTGCGAACCTTATTACGATACATATGATATAAAGTCACGTAGCTATTTTTTGATTGCCAAACAGTAATAGCAATAAGTAGCTCAGAGTACCTATGGGGGCAGTGTTCACTTATGTGCTGAGATTTCTCCGTTTAACTGCATTGACTTCAATGTAGCTATAATCTGTGTTTTTTCCAGCGTGCTGTCAGTCGAAGAGTGCTGCTGCTTGTGGCTGTGCGGGTCTGGCAGTGCTGCGCGTGCATTGCTCCGCGCGCTGGCTGCGTGCGCCGCGCGCGCACCGCTCGCCGTGCGCCTCGCATACACGCTCGGCAACATGGCCGCCGCCGACGAACGCGCGAGAAATAGTGTGAGTAGAGTAGTTCTGCAGCCTTGATTGTGTCGGTCCCTATATCCAGTGGCGGCCTTAGGGGGTGGCAAGCAGAGCAACCGCCCGGGGACTCGCTTTTGCAGGGGCATCGCGTCCTCAACTAACTACCCAAGTAGAAAAAAGTATTTACCATATGTATACATATGTACGTGTATCTCGCGCCTCGCACTTCACAAAACCCCACGAGTCCCTTTACACGAACACGCCGTCACAATATAAGTAACAAAAAATTAAAAAATACGATGAAAATTAGAATGCTTTTGAGATTGTGGTTGAAAGAGCTGAAAAAATTAAACCAGTTTACACGTTCTTTCATTTTTCCGCACAACAAAATAAATAGACCTATTTAGATAACGTGACTAAGAGTAAATTATTTAAAGTATAGACTTGTATATTGTATAACTCTTCAGATTTACAACGAGGAAGGCGGTATTGATGTCCTGCTGACCATACTGGAATTGTACACCAAACGCAACGACCACGACGCCAAGGACGCAGACGTGGACCCTGATCTTCATCTTGTAGGTAAATGAAATGCTGATACTTCGCTGTAAAATACAAAGTACATCAACGTAAAATTTAATTTATATCAAACTAAACAAAAGAATGGCTCGATGCCAACGATATTTGTACCTATCAAAGAGGATTCCTATTTTTCAGGTACAGATCTAGGAGGTTCTGATGGCTCGAATGAAGATGTGCTGATAAAGGTAAAAAGCAGTACAATATTCATTAGTGAAATACTTAACACGTTAATCATTAGATCGTAACATATTTTGCAGACAGTTCGAGTAGTAGCGAACCTGTGTCTGGCCGAGAGAGCTGGCCGAGGGCTGGCCGCTGTTCACGCTGAAAGAGCTATGAAGACTCTACTGGCTTGTCTGGAGCTGGCTGAAAAATCTATAAGTATGGTAAGTGGTAAACGAATCTGAGCGGTACGTTTACATAAGCCGCATGAGTACGAACCAGAAAACAGTTTCATAAAAATTGCGTGTTGTATAAATTTTGCAATGCCTAGATGTAAGAAACACGGCAGCAGTTAATTTTGTTTTACGTAAAAGGCGCCGATCCATTTGACATTTCACATTTTAGTTTCAAAAACTTGACGAAAGTTCTTTCGCTAATTGAGTTTGTTAATTAATTTTACGTCAATGTGCAAATAGCAAAGGAATTTACCTGAAACGCAATCTTTTTGTTGGTCCTTCGAGCCTTTTTACTATACATACGTATTAGGTATAAGCGTTGGTATAGTATAAGTGTGATAACTTGCACGTTTCCTATCTGTGACTGTCATTTCAAACATGATTTTGTAATTATCGAAATGATTCGAGCGTACTCGATAAGAACTCTCGTTTTTTTCCTAGAAGTAGGGTGTAGTGAGTTCTATTTATTGTCATTAGAATTTCCAATCAGAGTTATAAAGAAAACTATAGCATAAGCACTGTGCCGTGAAGACTTTCATCCGCATCTGGCAAAATCTCAAATTATTTTATTTCTTAATGGTGTAAATATTATAGGATATCCCGGACGAAGAGTACGAGAGTATCTCGGAGCGGCGGGAAGAGCTGGCGATAGCCGCGTTTGCGACTCTCAACAACGTCACTTTCTACCGCGAGCCCCCCGATCCGCCTGACCCCCTCGACGAAACTCTTGATAAGATATGTAAAGGTACATAATTGGATGTAATATATGTATATTATTGTATATGTATAAACTTTATAATTCAACTATTATTTTTTATTTAGTTGTATTCTTTTTTACTTAGTTGTAGCGATGATAGCTCAGTGGTTAACGCGGTAGGTTCGCATGCCGAAGGGCGTGGGTTCAAACCCCAACAATGAGCTTGAGCTGCCGGTGAAGGAAAACATCGTGAGGAAACCAAAGCATGGTGGTAGGGTACTTTAGTACTCGGCTGGCTAGCTACCACCCTCAAGTTGAAAATCTGCGGCCAAGCATCTAACGGTGTGTTCCGGCAGCCTCAGTTGAGAGCCAGTTGCATTCCAGGCTAGGTGTGCTTTACCATCTTCGGCCACACCTTCACTTGACGTCAGGTGAGCTGTGGTCAAACACCTAGCCTGTCAAACATTAAAAAAAAAAAAATTTTTGTTTTTCTCTATTTCTGGTTTTTTTCTTCATAAGTCTGCAACAAGAAAATGATAAAACGTATATTTCAATTTTTAAGCCTCTTAGCATGAAGCTAACAGGCTTATAAATGTTGTTATCGTTATCTCGCGTGTAGTAATGATTCAAGCTTCTTTATGCTTAAAAAAGCTATGCTTTTAAGTAAAGGTAAAGTAAAGTATTAATGTGTATAATGACTTATTTTAATTTATTTTAACTAGAGATACTTTAAAATATGAAATGACTTTGACTGCGACTCTGATTTATTTGTCTTAATTTATCATACTTTAGTTTATGGTAATACATTGACAACATGGTATAGACAAAAATCGTAATTTGTTTTCTGAATTTTCGTTGGTGATGTTGCAGTGACTGAATGTTGATCAGTGATGTTGCAGTGACGTGTCGCTGGCTGGTGCGCGAGGGCCCGGCGGCGTGCGAGGCGGCGCGCGCCCTCGGAAACCTCACCCGCTCGCCGCGCACCGCGCAGCTGTTTGTTCTAGAAGGATCCCTGGACTTACTTGCACCTTTTCTCGAACATGGTAAGGCTCGTTGCTTCATAAAGCAAGTGATGTGTAGGTTCCGATTGTGGCCAAAATCAAAGCAACGGATAGTCCTTAATTGGTTTGAAAAAAATCATTTACCGCGCATGTGCGTTCGATTAATTAAAAGGGGGTTTTCTTCTTTATTTTTGACATCGCGCTTTGTGCATTGTACCAATGTTAAGTATTTTATATTATGTTATAGCGCCTTAAGTAAAATAAGCTTTAGTCATATTCAAATACATACCTATAATAAGTCATAGTACAGCCCATGCCCTTGTAAAATAGTGATGACTTTACGACTACAGAGTTTTAGAAACAACAGGAAAAGACTCTTCTCAGCGTCAGCATATTATGGCACTAGTCCACACTTGTTCGTATGATTCGGCACTCACGGTCTTATTAGTAACGCCTGATTAAATTTAATCAATACTTTAATTTAAAGCAACCAATCTTGTTTTTACGTGTGATATTTCTCGTCAGAAATTAACCAAGAATTTAATAATTAACCGGCTCAAAAAAGGAGGAAGTTCCCTGTAATTTGAAATTCGACTGTATTTGATTTGTTTTTTACGCGATAATTCCGCCAATTATAATCAATTTTGATGATTCTTTTTTGCTTGGTAGATCATACTTCAGAGGTAGTCACATACAAATTTTAACGAAATCGATCGAGCGGTTTTTAAAAAATCGATAAAAATCTAAAAAAGTTTCAATGGAGCAGTGCGTTTAATTTGCCTAAGGGTCAGGGAATCGGTTTTTTTAATTGTAAATTTTGTATTATTTTTATAAGTTGTGTAATGTAATGTTATAAGTAATGTCAAAGTTTGGATGGATGGATGGATGTTTGTTAACTGAACAACTGAACGGATTTGGACGAAATTTGGTATAGAGGTAGCTGAGACCCTGGATAACATAGGCTACCCGAATTTTTTTATCCCGAAAACATGTAGTGGCTAACACCGCAGAGCGCAACTAGTGTTTAATAAAACACCACTAATTTAAATTACAAACACTAAATAACGACATGATTTTGTCACCTTCTCGTCAAGTCTTCAATAATTTTCTATTGCAACAGAGGATGCAAGCGTGCGGTGCGCAGCGGCGGGCGTGCTAGTGAACGTGTGTGGCGGCGGCGCGGAGAGCGCCCGCGCAGGCGGCGCGGCGGCGCGCGCTCTGGCGGCTGCGTGCACTCGCGGCGACGCGCCCGCCGCCGCGCTGCTGGCGCGCGCGCTCTGGAACGCGCACGCGCACGAACCTCTGCACAGCGACCGCGCGCTCAGCGCCGCGCGGGCGCTCGCCGCCTTCATAGGTCAGTACTGTCACCTCAACTCCTTTTTCGTATTTGGCATCGCACTTTGTACATTCTGCTAATGCCCTTCAAACCGGAACACAATAATGATTACACACTGCTTGGCGGCAGAATATCTGGAACTGCGGTGGTACCTACCAAGATGACACCCTGGTAAGGAAATCTACCATCAAGTACAAGTTTGTAGCGATGATAGCTCAGTGGATAGTGAGATCGGTTCGCATGCCGAAGAGCGTGGGTTCAACCCCAAACAATGAGCTTAAGCTGCCGGTAAAGGAAAACATCGTGAGGGAACCATAGAATGCTAGTAGGGTATCTACTTTCTAGTACTCGGCTGGCTAGCTTCCACCCTCAAGTTGTAAATCTGCCGCCAAATATCTAACGGTGTGTTTGGGCAGCCTCGCTTGAGACCCAGTTCCATTCCAGGCTAGGTGTGCTTTACCATCTTCGACCACACCGTCACTTAACATCAGATGAGCTGTGGACAAACAACTAGCCTGTCAACAGTAAAAAAAAGTCAGAAATTTCATTATTTTCAAATGTTTTTATAATGACACAGATGCTCTTTTTTGTCCGCGTCTGACCACCAACTCGCCTGTTGGAAAGAGATGATGCGGTAACATCAACCAATCCTAATGGTAAGAGACAACTACTGTCCATGACCATTAGGTACAGCAATACACAAAACCTTGAGTAGTAAAACAAAGTCTAGGACATCGCTCCTTTGCCGCTCATTACTTTGAGACATTCGATGTTTAGTCTCAACAGCCCTGTAATTTTGCTAGCTGTAGTACCCTTCAAACCGGAACATGCTAATGTTTACACACTACTGCTTGGCGGCAGAATATTTGGTAGTACGCGGTGGTAGGTACCGGCAGAATATTTGGTAGGTATGCGGTGGTAGGTAGACGACCTCTTGTTAAGGAGATCTACCACCAAGTAAAAGATCAAGAGACCACCATAGACCATCACAATCTATTGAGAGCAATAAACCTTCTAACTAGAAAGTACGCTAGCTGCAGTAGGTTAATGCTTGCACACTACTGCTTGGCGGCAGAATATCTAGCACTACTGTGGTGTTTATTTAGACGACTTCCTGCTAGAATTATAATAATAATTGTAATACACATACGTACAGATATTTAAAGCGCCTTATGATATCCACTGAGCAATAGAATTTAGTAAGAAAAGATACAATTTCAAATCAAAACAGGAAACGTCCCAATACCAGACTTTCCAGTATGTTTGTAGAGTGAAAAGGTACTAGGTTTGTTGAGTCTGGGTGTTCTATATAGGTATATATGTATTATAAGTAGTTATGTATTAACAACAACAAAAAAGTATCTGATTCCCATACTAAAAGCTTTGCTTAGTCTGTAGCTAGATGTCACTGTAAAATGTCCAATTATATTTATTATTATTTATTTATTACCTATAATACATTTAACTCCTTTATGTTCTAATTCTCGCAAATTTATATGCTAGAGCCACCGTAATGATATAATTATGTTAATTAAAAGTGCGTATTTATAATATTGATAAAGTATGCCTATATTCTTTGATTATGTACGTGACAAGTACATAATCAAAACATATAATATTACATTCTATTTCATAATTCTATAATAGAATCTAGCCTGCACTCTGCGATAGAAATGGAATTGTACAATATAAATAGTAATAAATTGGTAAAAAGCTGATTTTTTTGCATTGTTAAATCTACATAATTATGGTTATCTGGATAATGTGGATTATCTTCCTTATCATTTCTTTGATATAATCGTTTTCAGTATGTTGTAATATTTCAATCGGTTCCCTCATCGACTCCGTGGCGCAACGGTAGCGCGTCTGACTCCAGATCAGAAGGTTGCGTGTTCAAATCACGTCGGGGTCAATTTCATTTTGCGCGTGTACTTTTATTTTTATTTTAATATTATTCGTTCTTTTATTGTTATTTAGACGACGACTCGGTGTTCAAAGCCTGCGAGATATCGAGAAGCGACCACCGACGCGCGAGTGACCCATCTATTCTAAAACATCAAGTAAGTTTATGGATCGATTGGTGATAATATCACGTATCTGTATCTGCTATTTTCAACTTTATAATAAGCATACAAATATTTGCGCTAATATACCTTGTATGTATTTACATAAGAAATGTCAGTAAGTTTTGGTATAAACTTCAATCATCTTTTGTCATCTATAGTATAGTCTAAGGGTGTGGAACAGTGAACAAAAAATAAAAATTATTACTCTAACAATACTTTCGGATTTGGTCATCATCATTATCCCTAATAAATCATACAGGGTTACGTGTATTATTAGTGTATTACGTGTAGTATTCAACCAAAAGTAGCTTTTACTAGTGAAATATACCGGAAATCGGAAAAATGTGCCTGACCAACAAATTGTATGAAAAAACTGTTTTTTTTTATTATGGAAACTGACGTGGTTTTGAGACATTTTTGTTATTAGTCACGTCTAATTATATCGTATACACCGACTATAGTTTTGGTCACATGTGGCGTGGTCTTCGTCATGGTTTTTTTCGTAATTGCAGAGTAAAAGTTGATCATAATGTTAAGTACAGTGACCTTCTTTAGCTTAACATCCGATACACCTACTCTTTTTTTATTTGTAAAAGTAATATACGAGACGCTCTCCTTATGGTAAAAGATAACGCCTCTCCATGACCATTGCATCGATACATTGAACTTTTAGTAGCAAAATAAAAGCTTGGGTATTTGAGACTTTGGATGGTTAGTCTCAACAACCCTGTAATTTCGCTAGCTGCAGTACCCTTCAAACCGGAACATAGTAATGATTACACACTACTGCTTGGCGGCAGAATATCTGGTACTGCGGCGGTACCTACCTAAACGACCCCCTGCTAAGGAGATTTACCACAAAGTACAAGTTTGTAGCGATGATAGCTCAGTGGATAGTGCGGACAGTTCGCATGGTAGGCTTGGTTTCAAACCCCAACATGAGCTGAGCTTGAGCTTGAGCTGCCAGTGAAGGAACATCGTGAACATCGTGAGGAAACCATAGCATCATGGTCGTAGGGTACTTTCTAGTACTCTGCTAGCTACCACCCTCAAGTTGAAAATCTGCCGCCAAGCATCTAACGGTGTGTTCCGACAGTCTCAATTGAGAGCCAGTGCTATTTCAAGCTAGGTCTGCTTTACCATCTTCGACCACACCGGCACTTAACATCATAACACATTCAACCATAAAAAACCTGGATTTTCCTGGATAAGATTAGCCGTAACGATTACATTTTATAGGTAAAATTCGAAACTGACAACGGACCGAAACAGCACAGGTTCGGGCGAACACTGAGCGTTGATCAGGATTTGCATCTGGAACATATATCGGAAGACGAGGCGCTCTCGGGGGAAGACCTGGGCTTCGAGGAGGGGGACCTGGGAGGGGAGAGCTGCGAGTGTGAGCCTTGTGTCAGGCTGGCCGCGTGGGAGGAACTAGTCGGAGTCGCCATTCCCTTGCTAGAGAAGCTAAGGCCACCTAAAGCTGATGCGTCAGTTGGCACCGATTAAGAAATACGTAGTTAGTGTTGGTAGTTCTCCGGGTCCCTATTCTTCTTTTTTTATGTAATAAAATAATAAATAAATATCGTAGGACTATATACACAGCGCCATCTGGCCCCAAACTAGGCAGAGCTTGTGTGATGGAAGTCAGATAACTGCGCAAGCCTATTAAATTTAAAATTTAAAGGTTAACAATGTTGATTAACCCTTAAGTTTTGCTGTACTCTTCTCTTAGAAACACCCCTTATGCAATGTTGGAGTTGATGGACTTCAAAATTATATCCAATGGTTTTCGCAGACAGTTGACCGTATACTTATGTCGTATAAGTATGACTCGAAAGTTGTAAATACCCTCAGCTTAGATAGTTGATTTGATTCAGGCATTACTTTGCGGAAGTTCATTTTGAGTGTTCAAGGTATATATTTAGTTTATTTCCGCTTAACAGTCGTTTCAGTTACAACACTGATGAGGATTTAAATTTAACTAACTTGATAATAATTTTAAAAACTTATCCGAAACTTTTCTTAATTATCTAAAACTAAAATTTGACATAAACTTAAAAGCTAGAACCAATTAAAATAAAATAACCACAAGTCTTTCTGGTCGTTACGTGTCTTTATATAAGTTAGTTAAATTTAAATCCTCAATTTTTTTTTTTTATTTATTACTGTTGTAACTGAAACAAATAAATAAACTAAATCAATAGCTAGAACGCCCTTGGCTTAGAAAACACACGTTTCCCAATGAGGATTCCAAAAATTGCCCCAATACTTGCACTAGATAATAATTATAAACCTAGTTAATATTTTATCGGAAGGTATCTTTTTAATTTCTATTTTCTAATTGTTAGGTTATAAATTATTTTCGCCGAGTGGCGTACGGGCCATTAGTATGGCATTTTATTATAATATGTAAAAGGTCTAAAAAAACACCTTTATGTATATACATAATATAAGTATTTGTAGATTATATATTATAAATATAACATTGTTAAGTAGTTGTTACTTAATATGTTAAAATCAGTACGATAATATAATTTATATCAAAATTATAAATATATATAGTACTGTCTTACTTACTTTCTATTTCATAATTTTAATTTTGTGTACTTTAGTGTTGTGTTAATTCTGTAGCCTTTAGAGTTCCCGCTAGGCCGATTTTCACATGTTATAATATTGTCTTTAATTTAAAATAACTTTGTCTTATCTTTAAAAAAAATACTTTGGTTGTAATCAATAAATAATAATTATGTGGTACTTTAGTTCATTTGTATTCCAAGTTAAATAATTAATTATGTGAGTAGTGTGATGTCGCCTACTTTATCACAGCAAAATTATTCAAGTAGTTAGTCATCAAACGAGTAGTAATGCAGAACGTGCATAACGGAAAAAATACTTAACTAATGTAAAACTCATTATCGATTTAGTTAGCGATGATAACTCTATGGTTAGCACGGTCGGTTCGCTCGCCTAATGGCGTGAGTTCAAACCCCAACAATGAGGCTAAGCTTCCGATGAAGGAAAACATCGTGAGGAAACCATAGCGTGGTGGTACAAGTAGGGTACTTTCTAGTACTCCGCTGGCTAGCTACCACCCTCAAATTGAAAATCTGTCGCCAAGCACCTAACTGTGTGTTCCGGCAGCCTCACTTAAGAGCCAATTGTCAACTATAAAGACGCGTAGACAATTTCGCATGTATTTATTGCCAACAGTAAACTTACCATCAGGCGAACCGCCTGTTTGTATGCCGCTCTTTCAACAAGAACTCAGGCAGATCACATGGGTACCAGTCAGGATGAATAAAAAGGTAAGTACATACCTACACAGTCTGCAAAAGTGTCGCAATAATTTAAATGTCATGTGACGATAAAAGGCTCCTACAGCATAGAACGTAGGGTCCGTCGCGTCACCATGGGAAGTGGGATCGGAACTCTGCAGGAAGCAGTGACCATCAACACCGTCGCCATTACCACGAGCGGTCGGAAGCGTCGGTTTGGCAACTCGAGTGCCGCAACCGGTAAGTGGTAACCACGCCCCTACATACAGAATGTTCACAACAGTGACGTACCCCTAAAACTGAAACTATCTAAATAAAAGAAAAATGTAAGAACAATAGGAAATACATGAACAACGCAATGAGTGCTTTGTATTTTTGTACTGTGTATTTCTCTATAATTTTTGAGCTAGGCGTACCTTCTGTTGATTCAACGGACTTCGGTTGGTGTATTTAATTCTACTAAAGATTTCTTTGTTTCAATACTTTATTACAAATATTTTATTAAGTATCAATTTTAATTTATTTATGAGATTATAACAATTTTACGTTAACAAATATAATATACATTTTTCGCTTCTTTTAGGTACTTTTACATTACAGTTTTCATACGTGCTCGTTGGTACTGGGTAATTTCGACCTGGCCTTTCATAAAACTTTTTCAATTTGATTATGATACCTATAATGGCTTCTTCACTTATATTCGTCTCATAAATCTGTGTTTCTTTACAATACAATATTTATTTAATTTACTGGTCTTAAAACATATTCAGTTACACCGGGCAAGTCACAACTACATAATTACAAAAAAGTACATATACCTACAACAAGATAACACGTCAATATAATAGATAAAATAATTCTAAAACAATAAATTCCTAATAAAAAATATTTAAAAAAAAAACATTTTTTTATATTGAAAATACCACCACCCCTTATATAAGATAGGACCTTATGATGTTATAAGATATTTTGTGTCAAGCCGTGGCTCAATCAACGAGTGCTTTTTGATACAACAACATCTAGTCATACAGGTATGTCAACTATAAATATTATGGGTATAACCCTACAGGGAAGGGCATTCTACGATAGCCAGCGAATAAGAGCCAAGTTTAGTCAAATGATTTAATCGGCATTACGTTACTAGTTTGATTAGGATTAAGAACCTTGAATCAATTTAAACAGGTTTAGAGCTTAGATTGTAGATAAATAAGTGGTTGATTCCTTCGCAAATTTACATTCATATTTATTTAGGTACCTACTAGCAGACGCCTCGCGTGTTCGTTACAACCGCGTAGTTGCCGTTCCCGTGAGAATACAGAGATAAAAAGTAGCCTATGGATAGGTACCTAGGAATAGTGTACCTTCCCAACGGTGAAAGAATTTTTGAAATCGGTTCAGTAATTTTTGAGTTTATTCGTTACAAACATACAAAAATCCAAAAATACAAATCTTTTCTCTTTACAATATGAGTGTGGATTAAGTTGTAGTTTAGTAGGTATAGTAGACGGCTTTAGTGCCGATGCGCTATTAACAGAACTTGACATTGTAGGCGATTATTTATAACCTTTATAAAAAAACTAAATTCCAAGATAAATGATTTTTTTAATATTTGACAAGGTAGGTGTTTGACTACAGCTCACCTGGCGTTAAGTAACGGTGTGGTCGAAAATGGTAAAGTACCTACGCCTAGCCTGGAATGGAACTACAAATGTTATGTATTGTTTGTATGTACATTAAAATTTCTATGAAATTTGCTATACGTTTTGGATGGGAAAAACGATTTAGTTAGATTTCATCTATAAGAAAACGCGTTTTCCCGAGTTTTAACTTTTGCATACAACGAGTTATTTGGTCACTCGAGTACTATATGAAAATAACAATTTAATTATTTTCGTCTCGCTAGCACTGTTCCAATACGCTTATAAGGGCTTCTCTATTTTCATAAGTACAAACATAGTACAACATTTTCTTTCCATACCTTTCCATTCAAGTATTTCAATCACAATGATTTCTTTCTTAATAGTTAGTGACATTAGAAAATGGCTCAATTAAACTTAAATTAATTACACTACTGTACTAATGAATGAATTACTAAACGCAATCTCTAATTAAATAATTATCATAAGGGCTGCATTCCCGATGTTTGCTAATTGAGAGTAGTTTACAATTACCGTGTTAAGCTTTACCATGTTCAGTTGTGTTGTGGCCTCGATGTGATGTGTACAGTCTGAATTAAAAGTGATTTAATTTTAGCGAAATGGCTCGTGAGTTCAGAAGTATGTGTGTGGTGTTGGTGGTCAGTTTGCTGGCGAATGCGTTATGTGCGCCATCGCCGGCGTCTCTACCAAGTCGGAACCAGCAGTACCGGCCTTACAGAGATACCTTCGACGAGGATTCGGTAAGCAACATTTTAGTAAGTTATTATATATATTACTTAGGTATATAAATTGGTAACGAGGTTTATTCCCATAAGACTATTCGGAAGCTATCTGTTTTAAAATATAATTGAAAGCGGAAGTTTGCCTTTTTCTATAATAAATAAATATCGGAGGGCATTTCACTCAGCGCCATCTGACCCAAAACCAAGCAAAGCTTGTGTGATGCAAGTGAAATAACTGACAGAATACATAAATACTTTTTTTTGTAAATACATACAGTACACCAAGACACAGAACAAACATATTTGTTTATACCATAAAAATCTTTGTTCTGGGCGGGAATCGAACCCACGCCCTACAGCTCTTAAGGTATACTACCAATAAGCCAAAAGGGCTGTCAAATGTTTGCTACTTTTTCACACTGCAACGGCTTAACAAAATTGGATGAAATTTTGAACGCAGATGGACTTATAACCTGGAATACTAGTGGGTTACTAACTCCAACGCTAAATGTTGGCTCTTACTTTGAATCCAAGGCCCAAAAAGCTAGGGTGTCTTCTCGAAGGTGCATCTTGCTGGAAACAGATGCTTAATTTCTACTAAACTCAAGTACAATCTTGCATGGAGTAGGAACTGTTCTCACCATTGGGACGGATCAGCCAAGTACCAGCTTGAGGCGTTGGAGTCCATGGAGAAACGTGCTAAGAAACTCATTGATAATGACACCCTTGTTCGAAGTAGGCCTTGAACATCAAAGCAAAGTTGTAAAAGCAAATTTATTTATTTAAACAATTCGATTCCACCTTTATTGTAAGAACCGCTAAACAATAGAATTTGATGATCGAGTGGGTGTTGCCTGATAAACACAATCTGGGTGCCGTCAAGTCACGCCGTTTCTTCTAGGCGATCGTGTTCCATCGTAACCGCATCTTCGCTTAACATCAGGCGAGATGACGATCAAACAAAGTCTTCTATTTTACGAGTAAACCTGTATGTTGAAGATATTTATTTATACTTCATTCCCAGTGGCCCTCTTGATTTTATTCAGGTTGGTAACAGTGTGCTAGATCCGTTATTTAATTTTTTATTACCTTTCACTACCACATTTTTCAGAAAACATGCCTAAGTCACTTAAAGATTAAATATTTCGTTCATTCATGAAATTTATTTCCTGTCGTTTCCATTTCTAATTCAGCAACACGAATAGCATTTAATTTATGTCTACTTTGTTGGAACACCAACTCTACTCTAACTCCAAAGTAATGGATCGCAGAAACGTCGTCTTAAAGAAATCTCTTTTTAGCATCTAGTTCGTATATATGATAGGTTTATATTCAAACGTGTTTTTAGTTTTAACTATCTTATTACAGAACGATATAGTGGGAAGCAGCTCTCAGATTAGCTCGACGTCTGATCCTTTCGACGACGATGATGATGACGACTTCGGGACAATGCAGCCTTCTTCCGGCGGCGGCAGCAGCATTTTCAGCCTCCTCAACCTGGCCTCCGCGCTCTTCCCGAGCTCCAGCAGCAGCGGAACTAAGGTAAGAGCATATGACACTTGCCCTATTTGATACAAATGATAAATAAAAGTTTTATGATTAGGCCACGTTCGTATATGTTAAATTCTTTGCTTTTAAAAATTTAAATAGACTGAGTATACCTACTTGACATGAAATAGTTCAGTTAATTACAAAGTTTTAAAAACATCAAAAAATAACATGTTTCACTTCGTCATATGTATCTATCACCTACATGCTACTTTATAATTAAAACTTCACTATTTTTAAACACAATCACTTAAAAAACCAATCACAAGAAAAAAAATAAAAAAAGAATAGGTAAAGAGTCAGCGTCTACAGTCCGCGGAGCCCCGTGTTCGATCACTTGTTGCTCACAGTAATGAACACTTCGGTAGTACGTACACCAGCGGTACCTACTCGGTTGCCTTAGAAGGCCCTTTATCCATAAATGCCAATTGAAGTCTATGATATGATTTGTCTGGTTTTATAAGACATTTAAAATAGTAAAAAAACATTACGCGAAAATGTTTCCTACACAATTAATTTTTCAACATAACAAGATAATGCAAATTATATAGCTCGTAAAAATGTAGAAGGAAATTAAAAAATTAGAATGTTCATATTTTTACTTATAAATAAATTACAACTGGCCAGTGTGTCATTCATAAAAACTTTTTTTCACTAAACTTTCTACGTGGCCTGCTATTTCCGCGTTCCCGTGGAAATTTTCAAGTAGACAGGTCCTTACTTTAAGAGAATGGTATATCTGCGTATATATATATTATATATATATGTATTTAGATTGTCATGGTACAGAAAACTGGCTAACCTATTATTATTTATTCTGTTACCGTACTTCAATCCTGTTCGGGCAGCATGAAAAAATAGTCTGTATTGTCTTATTTCGTAATGTACATTTGCTTTTAACGTCATTACCGCAGTTTTGAAGCATTTAACGCCCTTGAGGCATAGACTACTGTTTTCCCGTTCGACCAGTTACATACTTGGTACTTCCGACAGTGTAACGCCATGGTCACCGCTCACCACGCGTCACAGTTTTACTTATTTGTTTTTGCACTTCACTTATTTTCTAAAAGGGCAAGATGTTGTTGACCTGCACTTTTTGTGTGAACAAAGGTAAGTTTTTCTTTGCAAAACTAATTAACAATCAGCATAATGTATATGCAACTATCTAGTCTCAATCGCCCTTGTGCTTACGGAACGGTAAGTTACACTGGAATCAGCTTCAATACTAAAATTATGACCCCTTCTTGGAATTAAAATGGTGCTGGGTACATTGCTTTTTCTATTTCATATTTGTATAAGTACCTAAGTATTATGTATGTATTTTTATGGAACTCAATTTCAGAGAGTCTTAAGAAATATTATCAAGCAATATTTTCATCGACACAAGCAACAAGTAAATATGCCTAAAAAGGATATCGAGGACAATGTTATAGAAG
This sequence comes from Biston betularia, assembly GCA_905404145.2. Lineage (NCBI taxonomy): Eukaryota > Metazoa > Arthropoda > Insecta > Lepidoptera > Geometridae > Biston > Biston betularia. Next base: position 3,181,340 of record FR989883.1, read on the forward strand.
TTGACAATGTTAAATCATTAACTCTGCCATTCGAACGCCAAGAGGATGAAGATGATGATAGTGACAGCAACAGTGATGAAGATGATCATGACGAAGATAGTGATGATTCTAATTCTAAAGAGAGCAATCACGCAGCAGAAGAAAGCATTGAAAGCCATAATGAGGAAGATACTGATAAAGCGTCGCAGCAAGACTCTAATGGTGATAACGGTACTGAAGAAGATAATAGCTCTGATTACGACGAGCCTGAAGGGGATGGCCAAGGAGGTGGCATTTTAGGTCTCCTGGCTGGACTAAGTGGTGGGGTATGTATTAAATATTGGAGGTTATTTACCTCATATTATGGATAATATGGATCCGTAACATAAATGAAATTTAGAAAAATCTTAAAACTTATTTAATATTTTAGGACGAAGGATCTGATTTGGGTACTTTGCTGGCCACAGTGAGTCAAATTGTTGGTAATCTCAGCGTAAGTAAAGACTTCTACAATCTGTACATAAAAAACTAAGTAATACTTTGAAATTGAAAACACGATAATCGTATTTGACCATTGTTTTAGGGAGATGGATTTGATTTGAACGCTCTCATTACATCCGCGTTTGGACTCTTCGTCGGAATACTGGTTAGTAATCACTTACTTTCAGCCTATAACTAAGAATTTAAAAAATAGATGTAATACTTACCTCCCTAATGTAAAACGATAATAAATTTGAGCTTTTAAATTCTCTTTTTCAAGTCCCAAGGTGAAGAGAATCCTGGAGAAGTAATTTCCAGTTACTTGCTGACGTCTTTGGATACCATCACTGGCGGGGGAGCGGTACGTTTATCTTTGTACATAATAAACCACATATGAACAAAGTAAATGTTATGAATTATGCATACTTGATGTTATTTTTCATGTGATTTCGTTTTCTTTTAGCAAAACAACGGAGCTTTCTTTGGAAGATTTCTATCGTCATTACTAAAAGGTGTTAGCGCGGTATGTACCAAGATTTTTTCCGTTGGCATCAATTTATTTACCTTCGTCGGTAACTGGTTCGTCTCATCACTCAGTTGCTAAAAAATAGTTAACATTATTACAAGTTGTGCAACTTGCAATAATGTTTAGTTACAAAATAATTATTAGATACACCTAGATAGGTATATGCTACAGATGAGATTAAACAGAGACCAAATCATCGTTTCTAAAACGATAAAATTTTACACGGTGATTGTGTGTTTGCGAATGTTAGCGCGGTATCGTATGGTACTATAAATATATGAGAGATCTATGGGCCAAGCTTTAACTGAAGAATTTCCACAGGCGGAAGGCGAATCTGGCGAGAGCTCTGAAGAAGGTAACGGCAACGTGAAGATGGCGGATTCCGCCGGGTTCTTCGCTAGTTTGCTGATGTCCCTGTCAGGAGACATGTCCAAGGGCAGCTCCGGAGGAAGCTCACATCCTTGGTCAAGAACAGGGACCACATAAGTGTAATTTTAGAAAATAGTGAAATTAATAAAAGCGATGTATTAATATTAATTATTAACACACTAACCTCTTTTAAAGCTCGTTTTAAGTTTAGTAGATACTTTATATTTGTAATCTTAATTACACAAGACTGTAATATAATAACGAACATTTCTATTGAAATATTTAAATTGTGATTTGATTTTTAATAAACTAGGCTTGTTGGCATCGTATTTTATTTATATAAAATATGATTTTGAATATTTATTTTCGTCAGACTTCAGCAACATCGGTATTTTATGAAATGTAAGTCATTTGCTATTTTACTGTCTAGCACCTTATGAAAACATAATAAACACTTTACTTCAGCAATCTATACTAAATTACAGCACCATTTCAGTACCAATCTACTTTTGTAGTTTTTGCTTCGTCTTTTATTTTCCTTTCCTTGACTCTATTCGTTCCTTGCTACATTTTCCTCTATTTGAAATGTTAATCTCTCTGTTCTTTACATTAGCGCTTATGAGACCTGTTCAAAATAAAAAAACCTTTAAATTTGAGTTTTATGTTGTGTGCAGTATAAAACAAATTTAAACGAACTATAGAGTTTACGATGCGTTGACAAAATTTCAGCACGCAACGCAACGTACACTCGATGTGTGTAAATAAAACTTCTTTTTTAAAGTTTTGCCTTACATCAGCGATGTCGCCTGTCGTTCTCGCTATCCAGGATCTTTTTTGGTCCGTGACCGTTGCACCACTTTAGTTTGCTTAGCTGAATTATTTGAATTGGTTTTGGAAGGGTCTGAGTGACAGCCTTTCTCCGACTCCGACTCCGACTAACGATAGTCTCCCATCCCCAGGAGTCATCATCATCGAACCAGAGTTCCGATCATCCGGTGTCTCCGATATGGACCCTCAAAATGGATCTACTACGAGCCTTCCTACAGTTCGGGACCAGCGTCCTGGGCCTCTCCTCGTCTTCTTCCACACACGCCTCTACTCTCTAGTCGTCTTCTATCGTTGTGCCATAAATTATAATAATATATTCTGTAAGCCTATATGTTTTTTATATTTTTTTTACCTGGCTACTACCTTTTTCGTCACTGTTTTTTACTGATTACTACCATTATTTACTGGCAGGACAGACGGAAGGAAAAATAAGTAGTACATTTCCAAAGGTTGTTCTAAATAATTTAAAAAAAAATTACCACTGTATGACTCAAATAACTTATTCCAATAGTGGATAGCAAGTAAAAAAATGCAAGTTCAAGTGTATTGATTTTCCTGCAGTATTATTTACGTTGGTCTTTTAAAACATTATTTTGTGTTCAACCGTTGTGGATTAGTAAAGTTAGGTTCTCAGTGCACGCACCGGAATGATTGTCAGTATCGATCTGGAACGGAAACTTTTGGTTCCAATAGAAAAAAAGAAAATTGAATCTGTGGCATATTCGGATGAATTTGCAAGCGTACTTTTTTTTATTTTTCGCGCACGTTTAATTTACAAACAAAATGTTGCCTAAAGTACGTCACGTTCCGTAAAGAAACTGCCACTAACCATCAAGCAGTGTAAAGCAGCCACACTTGGGCCAGTTCTCATTTTAGGATCCGTCACTTAATATCCCCTGATATTAAGTGACGGATCCTAAAATCATCGTGCATCATGATCAAACACTTAGCCAGTAAAAAATCCTATCACAATCAGTTACATATTTTAATAGAATAAAGCGATCAAACAGACACGTTCACACGAAATGCAAATTCATTATATTTATTCATATTGATAACATGAATTAAATTTTAAAATTTCGTAGGTTTATTTTTTTTAAAGTTTCGTAGGTGTGAAATATTTTTTGCACAAAAAAAAACAGATATCAGGTGAATTTGCTTATATTTAAGTATATAATTTATTTTAACATTTCACTAAAATCATTCAAAAAGTACACTGAAATGTAAATTAAAAAAACTTATAAAACATAATAGCATTTTCTGAAACAGCAAACAGCGAGCTATCTTGTAGTCCGCCGTCCATTCGTACGCTAAAGATCTTATAATCTTAGTCCCGCAACCGGAGTGATGGTAAGTTCATCAATCTGAAACGAGAAAATTTTATAAGAAGCAGTGCTCGAAATGGACCGGAATGCATTAGAAACGCCGGTCCGTTTGGTGAAATCACCGTTCCGTTTCGTAAAAGTTTTCCTTACATAGTTATAGTTTGACAAAAAAGCGATATTGTGGAGAATTTTATAATAAAAAAAAATCATAAAATAAAAGTTATTACGTATAAAAATTATTACGTTACGTTAATACTTCGAGTCTTCGACCGATAAGACGTATAATTTTTAGAAAAAAAAAACCGTCTTCATTCTACTAACACGACCCAAACATAGCTGGGTTTGGTCATTGGTTTATTACCGAATTCCGGTGCCTACCTACTAGTTTCATATTTCATAATCTGATGATGGAACCGGAAGGTAGGTAGTTAATTGAATGAATCTAATGACCATACACACTACTGAAAAGTAACAGGCAAGCAAAACACACAATTTTATTTACTTGGGTGACATTTTTTTTCTAATTTATTTTGATTTAAAAAACAAACTACGTAACATATTTTGATGAAATATCTATGAAACCAATCTGACAACATTATATCCTAAAAAAATAATTTTCCAAATCTAAACATTTAGAAACAACAAAAAAAACAAACAGGTAAAAAACATTTTTAAAAATCTGAAAAAAAACAACCAAATTAAGAACCTCCTCTTAACACTTCAATAAGAAGTCGTTTAAATAATTTCTACCTACGCCTTGGTGATAAATAAACGCGAAAACTAAGTAAAAAAATTGAAAATGTGCTACTATTTTGCGTCTAGAGTTGCGTTCAAATAACTTACGTTAACAGTGGGTGGAGTAGAGAGCGCGTAGAGCACGGCATCAGCAATGTCCATTGGGCTCAGCATCGGCATCCGCGATCCGTCTGCCTCGATCACGTCTCCCGCCATCGCAGTGTCAACGAGCCCCGGGGATATGCTCTGGAGATATAGACAATACACCAAAAAACTCTTGCAACCACCAACAGAGTAACATTCGATTAGCGATTACGCTAACTGAAAAGCCAAAAATGTACTAGCATATCGAGAGCTTATGGCAATATCATTTTTATATATTTTATTGTTATTGAAACTTACGCCGCGTTACGTTTTCAACAAACAAGTTTTGTTTCTTTCAAATATAGGGTACTTTTATGAAACACCAAACATAACTAGGTATTTGTTTAAAAAAATTGCAATTTGAATTTAAGTTAATACAAAATTGTTATGCCATAATGATCGATACAAACCTCATTTGTCAAAATGTGATTAGTTCCGTTTCGTTTCGTTTCTTTCTAACAATATTATTATTAGTTACTACGACAATCGTTCCTGCTGCTCTGCGGATCGCCTAGCGCGGTTCGCTGGCTTATTACGTCCTACCCTACATTACTAGGCAAATACAACAATTAAAAAAAAACACAATGCTGCTTCCTAAAGCTTGTTGTAATTGTTAAATTATTTATTTCAGTGTAACTCAATTTTCGAAATTTCAATGTATAAGAAAAAAATTTAAAATTCATTTCATTCGTTTTTAATATAAGCGTATATTATACAGCCTGTAAAACGAAACCTAATTGTAAGAATGTTATTTCTAGGCTAAATGTACACTAGAAACGAACAAATGTAATAAATGCAAATAAAGAATTTTTTAAATTGAATTGATTAGTTCAGGACATACTGGGAAAAAGATACATAGGTACATTCAGCACCGCTTGTCTGGGTCGATTGGCAGCCATGCTGACGTAGACGTGCCGATTCGGTATAAACATGTATTTGTATATCTATATCATGTCTAATAAATGTTTTTCTTCTACATACATGCTGGAAGGCGGTCAAATTTATAGCCTTTTTGCATAGACGGGTGAAAATTGAGCTATAATAATAAATGTAAAAACTGACCGTGATCTTGACCAACGACTTGAACTGCGCTAACTCGTTAGTGAGCGAAACTAAGAAGGCAGTGACGGCGTGCTTAGTGCTGGAGTACACGTTGAAATGCGGCGACAATGGCACGTAGTGGCCAGCGATACTGTGCAACACAAACAAACAAAATAACATAAATATCGTAGGACTATACACACAGTCATGGAAGTCAGATAACTGATAGAATACTTAAATACTTTTTTTTTTTTTTAAACTTACTTTTTTTTGTAAATACTTATAATAAATACAGAATACACAGAAGAAACATTTGTTTATACTACAAAATGTTTATCCTGAATGGGATTCGAAGTCACGCCCTTCAGCTCTTGGAGCATACATGCTACCAATGAACCAACAGGGCTGTCCAAAACCATATCATACCTGAACCAAAAGTATAAAAGTATTCTATCAGTTATCTGATTCTCATGAAAAAGTGAGATTTGCTTAGTTTAGGGCTAGATGGCGAATAAATAAATTAATTATCTTACGACATTTATTTATGAATAAGTAGGACGTGTTTAATAGGTTGGTACGTTTACCTGTTGATGGTAATGATGTGTCCGTGAAAACCGTGACGTTTCATGGAAGCGACGGCATGCCTTGAGCAAAGCACGGGCCCTTTGAAGTTCACGTTGATGACTTCCAGGAGCGCAGCCTCGCTCAGGGGTTTATCACCCACGTCTAGAACAGTATAGCTTGTTCAGTAGTTGTCCAAAACACACATTTAGCTACCTATTCAATCCAGGCGCGGTCCGAAGGAGAAGGTCACAAGGGACATGAAACCAAAAATTAAAAAATCTAAAAATTTACAAAATAAAAAAGGAACTTTCTGTCCCTAGCCGCGATGCATTTTGTTTCCTTGCTTTTCAAACATGTTAGAAGAGAAGCTGACAAGTTTAGCTCTCCTAAATAGAGAGAGATAGAGATTCGCCAATAAAAATAGAGAGAGAAAGACTTACATTTATTTTATAATGTGTGCAATAAAATTGTGTATTATGCAATAAACTCTAATTTACTCGTCATTTTTTATTATTGAATTGACCTTTCCAAAATGTCAGGCTGCGACCGCGCCTGATTTGATCACTCTAATTTGTGTAATAATTCAGATGATAAACAGTGGCTAGCCACTGTTCACCAAGGTATAGCATAATAAATTAAAAGATTTACGAAGTAAGTATGATAGTCGAATGCAAAAAAAGCTTCTCGCAGAATGTAAGAATGTGCTCCCGCCACGGACGCTGTCCATACATGTATATACATTTTTCTATCATTTACGCAGTACGTAAATCGCGCAAATTAAATACTCGCCCCTCTGTTCGTATGTAATCGCAGACAAGCAAGTCCTTAGCCTACCGGGAAGCAGAAACCACCCGTAAAACCAAAACACCATTGGTGCCGCAAGGGATCGGGATCTTCGATACAGCAGCATGTGGCCACGACCACAGACACAGTGCAGCCGCGTTATCAACCTCTTTGACTAACCCAAATCTAGGAGAAGAGGTAAATCGGGACGCATATATATATACAAACAGGAAAATTCCTGTTCCTATCTTTCTCCAATTTCCTGTTTGTGCTAATTTCTGGAATGTATTCCAGAAGCCAATTTCCTGTTTGTGCCATGTTCCAAATATATTCCATCAATTTTGTGTGGAACTCAGACAGGTTTCAAAGAACATAATTATTTCATGATTTTTATTCTCCCCGTAATGTGTATTTTAATTAAAACAACGCAGAGAATTGCATCAAACCATTTATTTGACAAACCGACGTCCGCCAAACAGCAGACCTTCGGCCTCAGATCCTTCGGCGAACCGCACGACACAAAACGTAACAGGCCACTTATAACAAAGTATAAAAACTCCTTGGTGTGCATACACCCAACCCCGACATAACAATTTCCAACCAGTATAAATCCGTGGTTCAGGCCGAGACGTGAAAGCAAGTTACCAGTGGTTTGTCCATAATGGAAAATCCCGGCGTTATTGACCAAGACGTGTACGCAGCCGACGGTGTCCTCGATCCAGCGGAAGGCCGTGGCCACCGACTCTGAGTCACCCACATCGCACTGCCGCGACACAATGCGACCAGAACCTTTCACCTTCGACTGCAATTCCTGAAACATAAATAACTTTTATTGAAGATTTATTGTCTTGCGATCTACACTCCACACCCACAGTGTACGCACAGTATCCCTTAACTTCAGTCACGTTCGGATACATATCGAATTGACCAACCCCCTGATAAGAGATGAGAAAAAAAATAAAAGAAATGTTTTTTTGTAAGTATCAAATTCACTATACACGCGGACTTGCTTGGTGGTAAGTTTACTGCCACCTAGGGACACCTGTAACTATGTTGTTGATGCCGTAAAGTTGAAGCGATTTCGTTGAAGGCATATTTAAAGCGTAGCTTAAATAAACTAACGCCGCGCTGTCACTATGCCCACCTTGCCTTGCCATCGTTCCTTGCTCCAACGCACAATAAAAATAAAAATAAAAATTACAACTCACGTCAATGAGGTGCGTCCTCCTGGCGAGGCCGACCACCGAGAGTCCCGCGCTTGCCATGGCAACACACACCGCACTGCCAATGCCAGCGCTGGCGCCCGTCACCACGCACACCTTCCCTTGCCATCGCTCCATGCTGCAACACGGATGACGTCGTAATGACTATCTGAAGACTATGTTTTTAATATTTTTCTACTATATTTTTACGTGCGACTGGCAACAGATAACAACTAAGCAGCCTAGTACAAAACAACTTACTGAACTTACTAAAAATATAATGAATGAGTATTTTTTTACCAATGATTGCATCACAAATAAAATATGCAACAATTTCAAGTTTCATATCATAAAAACTGTCTATGGCAAAATATAGGATAACAAAACCAATCGCTACAGCGAATATTATAGGTAGGTACGTACAATATGTACAATAATAATTGTACATACGTATATCAGTGAGAAAACTACCTTAAACCCAGAAGTCTTTAAAAAAGAACGAATTAACACAAAGAATATATTAACTTTATTATTTTGATAATAATAAACATAGATAATATTAATCATCAAAAATCTAATAGCAAAATAGATATTTATTTCTATCTGTAACTCAATCTAAACCAGTTTATCATTGGGGATTGTATTTTTGAAGTGAAACATTCTTTAGCCGCTATTTCGTTTGTTTTAAATTTTCACTTCTGTCGGCAATCCCCATGGCAGCCAATTTTTTTTCTATAATACTATTATTATTAATAAGATCTCACCTTGTTAAAAATAAGAACGATTGTCACAGCTACGCCAACACACAGTTGAATGTAGTATATGACAGGAGCAACGAATTATTTATGTAAGTACAATAAGCGTCTTAAATCCAAGCAGGCTCACCAAGCAATACTACCAAAGCAAATTTCAGTTATAACCTTCTAGATATTCTGCACTCTTTCATCGTGAACCAATCAGAAAGAGCGCGGTGATCTATAATTTTTTTTTTCTTTGGTTTTGGCGTCGCGTTTTAGCATTTGCCAGTGTCAAGTAATTATATATTTTCAAGTTTCAAAAGTTAAATAAGTGCCATCGTAGCTAGTTTTAGTCAAAGTCGTCTTTGTCAAGTCCAGTTCGTGTCAGTTAATTCCAGTCATGCTTTAGTAAAGTAGTGGCAACTTTACTACAAAGCTTCGATGAAGTTTTGGAAGCAACACGAAAACTCATGTTTCACCACATTATATCATTTTCCCACACTCGCGCTTGTAATTCGGCACTTTATGAATAAAACACCACCATTTTTATGCATAAACACTCGACAAAACACTAGTTTTGGAAAAAAATACAACGGAGCGACACGACTCTTCCCGCGTTCCCGCCAAAAACCCCTTGATCTATAATTACATACTGCTACGACCTTATTATAGATATATAGTTTTTAATTTTGAAAGAAAAAGTTAACAGAGGTCACGGTCTGTGGAGAAAAAATCTTATCTTGTCTTACTCTCACTGTAATATTATAAACTAGAAAGTTTGTATGTTTGGATGTTTGTTACTCTTTTACGCGAAAACTACTGAATGGATTTTGATGAAATTTGGTATGGAGGTAGCTGACACCCTGGATTAATACATAGGCTACTTTTTATCCAGAAAACATGTAACGGATAACACCGTGGGGCGCAGCTAGTATTTTAAGCGCGAAAGTTTGTATGTATGTATGGATGTTTGTTACTCTTTTACGCTAAAGCTACTAAATGGATTTTGATGAAATTTGGTATGGAGGTAGCTGACACCCTGGATTAACACATAGGCTACTTTTTATCCAGAAAACATGTAGCGCATAACACCGCGGGGCGCAGCTAGTATTATAAGTGCGTAAATTTGTATGTATGGGTGTCTGTTACTCTTTTACGCTAAAGCTACTGAATGGATTTTGATGAAATTTGGTATGGGGGTAGCTGACACCCTGAATTAACATATAGGCTACTTTTATCCCGAAAACATGTAGCGGATAACACCGCGGGGCGCAGCTAGTTCATAATATATAGATAAATTCTTTATTGTTCACACCGAAAATAAATTTCAAATATATAAAAATATAAGTGAAAAAAAACTTATAAACTATATAGTATAACACTTGGCGGCCTGATCGCTTTTAGCGATAAGCTTCCAGGTAACCTTAGGATGAAAAGGATTCAGAAACCAGTAAAAAAAGGAGTTGTGCCAATAATTATATTATATAATTATTATTATTTACGGCGCAAGTTTTATGACTACTTATTGCTTATTATTTACTTACATATGTTTCCTTTCTCTCTGGACCTAATTCTAAAGTTAACGCGGACGAAGTCGTGTGCGTAAGCTAGCATGTATGTATACAATTAGATTAGAATTTGTAATAAATTAGGAGCACGTACGTATCATTTTAATATGCAAAAAATAATTGACCAAACGTTTACTTACTGGTAGATCATCTGGGTAGGTATCACTGCAATACTGGATTTTCTGCCGCCAAGCAGTACCTACCTAGTATGTAAATATTACTGTGTCCCGGTTTGAAGGGTATTGCAGCTAGGGCTGTTGAGACTAACCATCGGTAGTCTCAAAGTAATGAGCACCAAAGCAGTGATGCCCTGGACATTGTTTTGTTACTCAAAGTTCTGTGTATCGCTGCAATGGTCATGGGCAGGCGTTATCTCTTACCATCAGGAGAGCGTCTTGTTCGTCTCATTATTTTTCACATAAAAAATAAATAAAAAAAGAGAGTTCCACAACCTCGCTGCGCGAATGAAAAATGTGGAATCAAAACGCTTTGTGCGTACATGGGGAACATCCACCATGGTGTTCACATGGTGTTCACACCTATCTTAAATCAGAACGATAATTTCAGAAGCATCAATTCACAAGGAATAAATGAAAAATGTGTAGAGTCATATAGTATGAAGTTTATTGATCTTATTTTAGTAAATCACAAAGAGATCTGCTCCACAGCGTTGATAGTTAATTCGGTGATCTGAAAGTCAAAACATGCGCATGAGTGATGATGAGTGTGGCAAAGCTGTCAATTTTTGTAATGTTACAATTTAAAATTGGCATTGCTCGGAGTTTGGCACTATTCGTTGCTATACCGTGTGTTGTAAACATTATTAAATTACTAGCAGATAAGTAATCATGATTTTTTCGACATTTTATTATATAGACAATTAGACATACTTTATTTTGACATTTTGTTTTTTTATTAATTCATATGGAATCAGTGTTTTAAAACTCTTTTAATGATATATTTGAAATTATATTTCGGAATTTGACATGTGACATTCGACTGGCTAGCTACCACCCTCGAGTAGAAAATTTTCTGCCAAGCACCTAAGGGTGTGTTCCGGCCGGCTCACTTGAGAGTCAGTTCCAGGCTAGGTGTGCTTTCCGTCTCCTACCATACTGGTGAGCTGTGGTCAAACATCTAGCCTGTCACCTATCAAAAAATACAATGCAACGAAATCAAAACTCCTTATCATTTAACCATTTGCAAAAAAGAAGAGGTTCTTAATTCAATTGTATATAAATACAAATGAATTAAGAACCTCTTCTTTTAAGAAAAATAATTTTCTTTGAATACATACGTTGACGTGTGGTGGGGTGGAGAGCGCCCACAGCACGCCGGCGGCGATGTCGCGCGGCTGCAGTACGGGTAGTGCGAGCTGGTCTATCAGCCCCGCCGCCAGCGCCGTGCTCACCAGTCCAGGGGATATACTCTGCCGAAAAACATGCACCTTAACGCAGTTCGCTACTAGGTACCGTCATATAATTCGTCAATTTGAAATAAATTATTGTTATTTTGTAGCGAACTAGCCGAATACCCGGTACTTCGTACGATTGCAGCGGCTACCAGATTCAATTTTAATTCTAAACCATCTAGAGACCAGCCGTTTAGAAGTTTACTAAAAAAAGCACACGTACTCAAGAATCATACATATATTGAGATTAGATAAGGTCCCGTTGGCCTATAGGTCTTACACACGGAAGATAAAATAAATCAGCCAAGTGTGAGTCGGACTCGCGCACGAAGGGATCCGTACCATTATCTATAAAAATGGCAAAAAAAATCACGTTTGTTGTATGGGAGCCCCCTTAAATATATTTTTTATTCTGTTTTCTAGTCCCTATTTGTTGTTATAGCGGCAACAGAAATACGTCATCTGTAAAAATTTCAACTGTCTAACTATCACGGTTCATGAGATACAGCCTAGACGGATAGCGGAGTCTTAGTAATAGGGGCCCTATTACAAAGACTCCGCTATATTACCCTTTGGTTTACGGAACCTAAACGTTCCCTAAAAATATCTCTTTTTTGGTAAAAAATAAATAAATAAACATCGGCGGATAATTCATACACACATCAACCATCATCATCGCATCATCTATCAGCGACATCTATCTATCCATTATACGAAGCAAATATCTTAGATCAATCTACATGATATGTGGAGTCACTGACCGTAGTTTTGATCTTGCTCTGGAACTGCGCCAGCTCGTTATTGAGCGAGCCTCCGAAGGCGGTGACGGCATGTTTCGTGCTCGGATACACGTTGAACGACTTTGTCAACGGCACGTAGTGGCCCACCACACTACATGAAAAACAAGAAATAAATTCTGTAATTTAAAATTATTATTTTAAAATTAGTAACTTTTTTTATGTTCGACAAGCTAGGTGTTTGAACATAGCTCACTTGATGTTAAGTGATGTTAAGTAACGCATGTCCATGACCATTGCAACGATACACATAACTTTCAATAACAAAACAAATTTCAGGGCATCGCCGCTTTGGCGCTCATTACATTAAGACATTCGATGGTTAGTCTGTAAGTCTCAACAGGCCTGTAATTTTGCTAGCTGCTGTACCCTTCAAACCGAACACAGTAATATTCACACACTACTGCTTAGCGGTAGAATGTCGTGTAGGTACAAATCAGTAGTGTGTAAATAATAAAGTGTAAGTGTGTAAAGATATTTTGAAGAGTAGTGCAGCAAGTGAAATTACGGTGCTATGGAGACTGTTTAATCGAATGTCAATGAGCGTTATTAGTAGCACTGGCGATTGATTGAGATTATCTTACGTCTTATTACAATAATATGTAATTAATTTACCTGCTAATATTAAAAATATGTCCGTCAAAGCGCCTCCTTTTCATAGAAGCAACGGCGTGACGAGTACAGAACACGAGGCCTTTGAGGTTTGTGTCAATCGTAGCTGATATCTCTTCCTCAGACAGCGTCTTGTCACCAACATCTGAAATTAGACAAGTATACATTTAAAGCAAATTAAAACCCCCGAAAATAGTAACGGAATACCAATTTTTCACTCTATCCGACCTATGGAAGATGCTTGCATCCATTAATCATCTAGAAAAAGCTGAATTTCTCCTAAAGAATCATAACCCTGATAGATAGGGATAGTCACCTATTAACAAGAAAAATATATAACCCGACTGCGAATAAAATAGCTATAATTAAACGAAAAAAACTTTTTAAGTCAATTTATTATTCCTAATTAAATTCAAACGTATTTCAATATATTTTTGTAATCCCCTTTTAATTTCCTTTTTTTAGATATCCTACTACTATTTCGCGCCAAAAATCTACCATCTTGTTTTTTTTTAACCATTCACAAATCCATTCGGCCGTTTGGAAGATGCGAGGTAGGTAGGTACTAAAGAAATTTACATATACAGGAAGACTTTATTGAGAGTGCGCATATTTCGTACACATTACAAATAAATAGACAAGTATTTTTTTTTATCCACGTCAGTACAATAATATTGAAAAAACTTGACCTGAATATATCCACCGCACACGCAAAAATCAGAGTCACAATGCGAGTATCACAGACCCGTGTCTACTATTTAGTAATCTTTGCCTACTTAGTTACTAAATAGTTACAAACTACGTAAGTAAAGTTGCAATATTTTCATAAATTCTCTGGTCAATATGAGAAAAAAAAACATGTGTTTTTTACTAGTGAAATATGTTTTATTAACGATTCTTATTGCGTGATATAAATTTACGCACTGGGAAAAAATTCAATCCGTACACATACAAGATACGCGCGAAAAAGAAAAAAAAGAGTCCTTCCTTGGCAAATAAAAGTCGGGTAAAAAATCTGAAATAAAATCGCTTCACAGCCGTTTGGAAGCTACAATGACACAGACAGAAGACACACACGTTAAACGTGCGCTACCGCACGTAGCTACGTAACGTGTGAGGTATCTTCCATGCATGCATGCATGCATGTGTGTATGTGTGTAAGTATGTGTGTTAAGTTTCTTTATTCCACCAGCATAACTTTTAAATACCTCAACAGATTTGGATATGTACGGATGTCATTAGAATCCTTACATCATCACAAATGCCACTGGCTATTTTGTAACACAGTCGTGTTTTTGTTCCATTCAATAAATAAATCATTCTTGATTTATGTAGGTTCTTGTATGAAAAACTTCACTCACTAACCAGTAATCTGTCCGTCGAACAATGCACCAGCGTTGTTCACCAGCACATCAACACCGCCGAAATGTTTCTCGACCCAGGTGAAAGCGGCCGCAACGTCTTCTGCCTTGGACACGTCGCAGTGTCTCGAGCAGATCGTCCCCTTTCCTTTCACTTCAACTTTTAATTCCTGAAGGTACAATGTAATTTACAATCGTGTTAAGCAGCACTACCTCACGATTTAGCTGCTATGCTGTTATCGTTATGCTATTCAATATTATTATTTATATACGTAGGTACCTATATTTTATATAATTATACATATATATAGGTACAGGGTCTCCAGGAATGGAACTACATATATCCCTGTACTTGCGAATTGCTCACATCAGGCCCTTAATCTGCTAAAATTCACTGAAAAACAAATTGCACTGAAAGTCTCGCTATTTTGGATGTATCATTTTTTTATTTTAGGTTTTCTTAGCATTTTAAGAAAGAAAATTACCTTCATCCATAAGTAAATAAAAAAAAAAGGCTTCAAAAAGTCAACATTTGTAGAAATGGCATAAAGTAAAGTGGACAAAGTCAATTTTTTCAACAAAAAAAAAATGATAAATTAAAATCTCCAAAATGGTGGACATTTTACTAAAACGAAATTTTGACATACAGTTAGTTAGGCATGATGTAAGCAATCCGCAACTACAGGGACATCGTTTCACTCCTGGACACCCTGTGTATATATATTATTTAAGTATTGATATATATTATTACCACAAATAATTTCCATACTAAGGTTGCCCGGAAAAAACCGCTTTAAGCGATAAGGCCGCGATTTGTTGCACTATTTTTAAGCTGTTTATTTTTTTACACTATTTTTACCAGTGCGTTGGCACCGTGCCATGGCTGGCCCACGATGCCTACGTAGTAGGTACAACTCACATCGACGAGGTGCGTCCTCCTGGCGAGGCCGACGACGGCGAGCCCCGCGCCAGCGAGCGCGACACACACCGCACTGCCGATGCCAGAGCTGGCGCCCGTCACCACGCACACCTTGCCTTGCCATCGCTCCATAGCTGCAACAAAAACAAGACAGACGAAGACAGCTTAACGAGCATAACAGCACTTTTTATCAAGCTCAAGCGAATTCGTTCATGTATGGAGTAGGTACTGCTGCCATCTTTGGCATGGTTCTGCCTTGCACCAGCTTTGGATTCCATTGAAAGGAAGGCTAAGAGACTTATAAATGACGATTCAATGGTGAATTTGAAGCTTCAGGCACTAACACACCGACGTGAAGTGGCTAGGCTGTCGGTTTTTTATCATAGGTATACATACACTACGGAGAGTGTGCCTAAGAACTACATGACCTAATCTTGCCATTGTCGTTTTACAACAACACGACGAGACGCTCAAACAAGACACCCTCTTACAGTGGAAATTCCCTTCAAACGCACAAAACGTTTCCCGACACTGAATAACACCGCGGAACGCAGCTAGTTATTTACTTCATACTAGCTGCACCCTGCGGTGTTACCCGCTACACGTTTTCAGGATAAAAAGTATCTGTTACCCGCTACATGTTTTCGGAATAAAAAGGATGTGTTAATCTCAGCTACGTCCGTACCAAATTTCATCCAAATCCGTTCAGTAGTTTTTGCATGAAACAGTAACAATCATCCATCCATCCAAACTTTCACATTTATAATATTAGTGGGATTATTTCTTGTAGTTAACCATCGAGGAGTTCCTTCATCTGGAGCCAATTCTAAGTGGAGTCAGGTCATGGCTACCATAAAAATGCAGCGTAATCAGTTCTGAACCAACGTGGCAAATTTCAACGCCGTAGGACCGTAGAAGTGGTTCATAACTCAGCTCGTAAGATTGGACTTAGTTTAAGTCTACCTTGTTTTCTGAAGAATTATCATCTGGATCTTTTCAAGGACAGTGAATAGTTATCTCCGTAATCTGAGTGCTACATCTTCGACCACATCATCGTTTACCATCAAGTGAGATGGTGGCCAAACACGGACTTACAAACGTCAAAAAAATAACTAACAAACGCACAAAATTGTAAAAAAAAAAGTAAAATCGCTCGCAACTGGTAATTTACAAGGCGACTTGGCTCGTAAACCTGATGGCAAGCAATCTACCTACAAGTAGGTAGTTGCTCGATTGCAGCCTCTGATGTTATAAGGAAAATGTATACATTACTTATTTAAAAAAATATAAGTTTCGTAAGCACTGTAAAAAATACTTACCTCCTTCGTGGTTTTTGTACCCGTTTAAGCTGCAATATGGAAGATTGGTTTATCAACGCTTGCAATATATAGTACTGGGGATCGCATTAGTATGCGACGATAGTGTAGGGATAAATCGAGTACCTAGTATAAGTTATATCATTGTTGATTGTTATAATTTACCGTAGAATGACAGATAGAGATTACGTGGTTTGAATTTATTTTTATAATAATAGAGTTTTACTGGTAAATAAGTTCTGCACGTATTTGATAGTTTATTTATTGTAAATTGTCTAACTAAGCACTTGTATAGACACGGGCTGTTGTGTTGCGCTACAATAACAGCAAAAACAATAGGCCAGATTTAAAACGCTCGTGTGCGGTGTTACACACACACCCAAACGTCACTTATCATTCTACAAGAGCGATAAGTTACAGCGGTACCTACTTATAAAAATAGGGAAATGTATATTTTGGTTTTGAGGTCGATCTTTAAAATATTATTTAACTTAAAACTTTAGTAAGTTAAAAATCAATGTCTTAAATACATTTAAATTTCCCTTGACCTTTATATGAAGGTTGCCTGGAAGAGATCGCTTTTAGCGATAAGGTCACCAGTTGTTACACCTATATTTAGGTTTATTTCTTCTGTTTTTCTGTATTTTAGTGTGTAGGTATAATAAAGAGTTATCAATCAATAATAAATATAAAACAAATTGTGGCTCAGCACAGTCACTATGTGCCTAGATCAAACACATCAAACATCTGATCTGATTTTCCTTGTGTATCTTCGGAAAAATAGTGCTGATAGAATAGCTATTACTATATAACATTTTATAGGGAGATTGGTAATAAATCTAGGCTGCAGCGCTCAATTCTGGAAGACGAAGGTTTGCCACCAAGTTCATGTCTAGTGCCAGACGTAGTTTTGTAGCGCTGATAGCTCAATGGTTTTTCAACTTCAAACGTAAGCCAATTATTTAAAAAAAAAACCACGGCGGCAGCTCGCACCGGACTGACGAGATGGTATGATTGCAAGATTAGGGCAAATTAATGCGATAAAAAATAGTAATTTATGGCATCGTTCAGTTAACACAAAAAACATTAGCCAACATTTAGTCACCTTACTCTACCTTTTTTTTAGAAGAGCAGTCACGTTGCACACACACAACAAAATGATAAGCAGCCCAAAACCGATCAGATTTTATATTTTCTGCATCATTGCGAAACTGATTAAATCGTCGCGCTTTACTCGTGACCCGTCGTGTTTTTGCCGGTAAGAGTTGCAAACACGCTAGTAGACGTCCGTTTATGAACTTCTTGTCTACGAGATAAGGCTCAAATTTATTATTTCTACTGGAGTTGACCGGTGACAAAAACCAAAATGTTGAATACATGTTTTTATTACTCAAGACGTGTTTGTGTTTTGCTGCATGATGATGAGCAAGTTTAACTTGGAGTAGGTACCTACATACGCTTAGCAACATACCTATTTACTCCAAATTTCTAAATACTATCTATTAGTACCTACCTACCTACTTTTCGGGAAATAGATTCCAGTAAATAATTCCGCCATAAAAACTACACTTTTTTTTAATGTAAAATTAGTGAAACGAACTAAACACTCATCTTTTAGTAAGAGAAAACGCCTGTCCATGAAGTGGTGGTAACTGGTAAGGTGGTAGATCTCTTTAGCAGGTCGGCTAGTTAGGTACCACCGCAGTAGTACCAGATATTCTGCCGCCAAGCAGTAGTGTATATGCATTACTGTGTTCCGGTTTGAAGGGTAGGTACTGCAGCTAGCGAAATTGCGGGGCTGTTGAGACTATCTGTCTTAAATTGAGCGCCAAAGCAGCGATGCCGTTTTTACAACTTTTGTGTATCGCTGTACAAGTCATGGACAGGCGTTATCTCTTACCATCAAGAGAGCGTCTAGTTCGTCTCATTAACATTAAAAAAAAATTAAACTAAAATAAACAAATATCGTAGGACTATACACACAGCGCCATCTGACCCCAAATTAAGCAGAGCTTGTGTGATGGAATTCAGACAACTGATAGAATACATAAATACTTTTTTTTTTTTTGTAAATACATACTTATAAATAAAACAAAAGTTTATCATACAGCGTAATTTATTAATTTCACGTAATAGAAAATTTACTGATAAACTGACAATAATGAATATTTATTTATAAACTACACATATCCAACCATTTCATGTACTCGAACCGATATTTTTACATTCATAGGAACATTTGCACCTTACTCTATTTCTAAATACATATTAACTGTAATATTAGGTACAATTATGAGTTATACAATTATACATCATATAATGGAAAGCATAAATTACACCAATGCGACATCGTTACGTGTTGTAGCATGCTACAAATGAGATAATCTTAACTAAAGTTGTTGATTAAAAAAATATTCCTTCCTGCTATTGGAATAAGGACAAACTTTTTACATTTGACTTGACCTCTTTGATCATCATCATCTATGATCATCTTAGATTTTAAAAAGGTAGAACACAACACATCTACAAAAAATACAACTACAATAGCAGTAATAAAAAATATACCAGCAAGATAGTATTGTTTTTTTATTTCTGCTAAAACAACTGAAGAGTAAGGTAAAAAATACATACTTGTAATAAATACAGAACAAACATTTGTTTATACCACAAAATGTTTTATCCTGGTGGGAACCGAACCAACGTCCTTCAGCTCTTGGAGCAGACATACTACCAATGAACCAACAGGGTTGTTTGAAATATCCGTAAAAAATAAATTATCTCTATTTTCAGACAATGCGAACATTCTGGATTATGAATAAGTTATGTTTACGCTCCATTTTGTAGCATGCCACATCGCAGCACTTAATTTCCAACTGTGATTCTGTGCTCTATTTAAAAAAAAATGTGTAAATGTAAATGAGACTTAAAAAATACTATATTTGTAGTCTTATTGTAAACATCGAGATTAATGTAACTGATTATTGAAAAAAAAAAGTGTCAATATGAAAAAAAGAAGCTAATTGTCTTTTACCAGTGATCTTTTCTACAATAAAATACCTAATAATTATATTACAGTTAATTTCAGCAAACATTATAAACATGCAGGTTTATTGCAATTAGTTGACCTTTGTAACTAAAAGAAGTTTGTACATAAATAAAAATTTGGCTATACAACTAATTAAAATTTCCTTGCCCATGACAATTTATAACGATCATTTATAATTGTGTTCTGATTTTAAATATTGGCTTTTTTTATATTTAAAGATAATTATATTCTATTTATAATAAAACCAAAAACTAAGCCGCCAAAAAGGAGGTTTTTGAACTAAATAAACTGTAACTCTTATACACACAATAGCCCTTACTTATAAAAATTCTAATAAACGTCTAAGTAAAATAGTGCTTTCCTCGGTGACAATGTCATACTTGATTGAAGAATACTAAATATTTGATTACTAAAAAAATTATTTATATGTAAGGGGTGTGTGGTGGGTCTTATAATATATTGTGAAATATGTTCTATTGTATTCTTTTTTACTGTAATAAGTATTAAAACTTCAAACTCATATTCAAACGATAGAACGAGAAAGCGCTATATTTTCTTTATAAAAAAAATTAGTAATAAGGTATTTTATGGGCATTTATATCGTTTGTAAACAAAAAAGGCAAGCGCTTACAAACCTACATACACGCTAACTTATTCGTACATATATGTTATATACAGTGATGGATACTTACAAACTGATTTATTTAATCATATTATGTAGTTTAATATGATATTGATCAAAATAATTACTAATTTTTATACTTTGTGTAATTCTAAATTATCTTATTCCTTCACTTTAGATTTCGAGAACCAATTTCAGAGATCAATTTTCTAATACTTTTAAACGTGCTTTTATAATTTAACATCTAGCATGTATTAATTATAATGCATTTTTTTTCCTAAGTAATACCACAGATATCTGTTTTTATTTCATAAAGGTTGGGCCACACTGCGACTTTTCACCTACGAGTATTTATTTACCTACTTGTGAATGAAACCTTGATACAGAAAGCGAAATGGCCAATTATTTTTCCATTGCCTCATAATAAAGCCGATGAAAGGATCTGTTCTTTAATCGAGTAGTCATAAGCATTTTAATTGCACGGTAAGTACTGATGACTTTATAAACGCTATACATAATTGTATACAAATTGAAAAAGGTCAAACCGTACTAAAAACTCGTAAATGCTGTAAGTATTTATCAGAACTTTGTAAGTCGATTAGCTGTGTCGGCGTTTTGCAGGTCACAAATTATAAGCTAATCCAGACTATAAGCTATATCCAAAATTGAATTCGTCCAACCGCTACAGCGTGAAAAATATACATACAAACTATTGCATTTATAATATAAAGTGTGTTTTAAAGTATTACTGTGGTTTACACATTATTATTTAGATTTTTCACTAAGCTAATTATATTTATTAATAAATCAAACCTTTGAGTATATATAATACTTAGTTATAATATACGGGGTTACGCGTATCGGTGGCATAAATCGAAACGAGGTCATGGCTATTCGCTATTTTGAATAACTTTTACGAGGGGTAACCAAACAACCAACCTGGAAGTCGAAAAATTCGGCTTAATATAAGAAAAAATCTACGACAAAACATATGGACCAACTGGTCTTTTCGCGATTTCAGGTTTAGTTTCATAGTAAGTTTTTCAAAATCGCTTGTAGAATGAACTCTTTACGGCTTTGTACTACCGCTCCACGTAAGGCCGAGTGACAGAAAAGAAGGGTGGGGTTCCCAACGAGTCACACCCGATCCGGTTATAGTATAACTTGTCGAGATTATTCCAGCCATCGAGTCACACTGTTAGTGGTCTTTATTATCTGAGCTTACCTATATTTCAGATAAACATTTTATTGTTTCACCCGCGTAGTTCCCGTTTCCAAGGGAATACATGGATAAAAAATAGCCTATGTCACCCGGATATAGTGTAGCTTCCCAACGGTGGAAAAAATTTTGAAATCGGTCCAGTAGTTTCGGAGCCTATTCAATACAAACAATCAAATTATTTCTAATATATTAAATGTTATTAAATAATATTTGCCCCTATTTTGTAACTTTTGTCTGTCTGTTTGTTTGTTTTTGTTTTTATGCTTGTCACAAAATTAAACGTTATTCTTTCTTTCAAATCTTTCCTCTTTATAATAGTATAGATAGATCAACTTTTAACAAAATTCAAATATTCTTCGTTTTTTTTGTAAGTAGTTATGAGTATGAGTCAAGCGCTTTCACGGCCTAAAATTCTCCGGTCCGTTTTGAATATCCACCTCAAGATATCTCAGTCTCAGCCTACGGTGACATTATAAATTTAACATTGTCATTATACTGCAAAATATCTTGTTAATAAACCTTGTAAACAATGTCTCCGCTTGTGATTTCGATCCCCACTCGATGGCACGTGAATGCCATAACAAAGCACCAGGCGTTATTTATACAAAGCTAATGTTAAAACTATGTGAAAGTCTTAAAACATAATATTATGTACTATTTTATTAACTTATACAATTGGCCCTATTTTATTTTATGATTCGAAACGCTTTGAATTAACTCAATAATATACATTACACTTAGTACTACGTGAAACGTCAATTTTCGTGCGAGATACGTCCATCGATGATAAAGAAACACAATATAAATGAATACGAACATTTTCAAAGAAACAAAAAATACTCGTAATTATTACAAACATTAAACAAAGTAACGGAATATAATGATTGCGAACATTCTGGAAGCTGATCTCTTTATAACTTTTTAGCCGTCACAAATATTATTTATCTCTTTCTAGTTTACGAAAATTGCGGAAGAGAGCAAAAGTTCGTGTATGTACAGGTACACCGCTATAACTAACGATATGACTGGCAGCCGACGACTTCACCTTCTATCTATAACGGACAGTTATCAAATTGTGTCGTTTTATCCACTTCAACTTTATTTGTGGTTCCGTAGACTTCCATGGATTTAGAAATAACATCGCCCCAATATACATTGCAAAATTTAGATAATTGGTAGATATGCCTCAACTTTAAAAAAAATAACCTTACGATTGCAAGCCAACTGCATAGTAAAATTAATTGAATTAGCTAACAAGAGTAAGTGAAAAAACATAATAACTACATTGCGCGTAAAACAGCTACATATATTATGTATAATAAATAAAATAATTCAGACAAAATATTTAAAAAAACGCGTTATCATCAAAACTAATCCTTCTAAACTAGAGTTGCCAACCGTCCTGTTTTCCCAGGACATATCCTAGTTTTTGTAGTGTCCTGGGATGTCCTGGATAGTTTTTAAGCAGCTTTTTTATAGCGCCCTGATAAGGTAACGTATATTAAAATTCGCGCGCCAGTTTGCAACTCTATTACTGCGTCCTATTTTTAAACTGAATTGTCCTGGTTTTTCCAACTTCAAATCTTCGTTTTTAAAATTTGGGGTTGGCAACCCTACTCTAAATTAATAGCAAGCTCACTTCTATATATCTGGTTATATTAAATTAGCAGTCAAAATCTCTAGTCGCGACACCAAAGCAATGGAGATAATCGTTTTTAATCAAAGGAGAACGCTACACTCGTGTTATTAATTTAATAACACGAGTGTAGCGTTCTCCTGATGGTAAAAGAGAACGCTTGCCTACGATCATTGCTGCGGTACCCTGAATTTTAACAAAACAAACTCCAGGGCATCGCTGCTATAGTGCTTATAACTTTAAGACATTCGACGGTTAGTCTCATTAGTCCTAAATTGATCGAGTTTCATTTACGATGTGCGTATCTTGTACGACCTTGACGAATATAATATTTCAATGTTTGCTTTAATGCATCACTTTAACGCATTCACTGGAATAAATTCTGGACTTTGAGTTTCGGCAAGTATTGCGGCTGCTTCAGAATTTTTACCTGAAAATGACACATAAAATATTTTATAACGTAAACATGTTGATAATGCTAAACTACCCAAAGATGTACCCAAAGTGGGTATTGGCTTCGAACAGTAAAGGGCGCCAAAATTATCGCGACATGCCTTTCAGGCCGCTGGAACTGCTGCCGCAAAAATACATTCATCACCACGGTGTCAGAATACCGGTACTTTTGACTACCTACCGAATGACGTCCTGTCAGCCCGTCCCAAGTACGCAAAAAGACAAGAAAACAAAAAACTTACACGAGGATTACGCACAGCTAGAATTCATCATCATCAGCAGCTTATTCAGCCCTGAGGCCTTATTCTCTAACCAACATGACAATACTCCTTGCCGAAAACGCGTATAGCTTTTTCACAATGTTATGATAGTTCAAAACGAATGTATCATTACATTTTTATATTTGACATCGACTTAAAGAATATCGTTCCAAACAAACACAACTTGAATTCCACCGTATTAAGTACATAAACATATACAAATTACGTGTTATGTGAAAGAGAATAAGACCCCAGCAGAGCATATTAAGGGCCTATGTCTAGCAGTGGACGTCCTACGGCTGAAATGATGATGATGATGAGAGTATAATCTGTAAGGGGGAAGCTTCCAGCAAGGTTACCCCAACTAGAAAATGAAACAGCTCTGACAATAAGCTTGCTTGACACATGTTGTTGATGTTGTTGTTGTTGTTGTTGTTGTTGTTGACAGCGTTAGAACCGGTTTCACAGCTGTCGTAGTCAGCAAGAGAACCGATAAGGATCCAAAGTGAAAACACTTTTTGGGACTTCACTTTGGATTTGATGTAGAATGTTGAGTTGAAAATTAAAATTTCATTTATAATGCACTAGCGACCCTCCCCGGCTTCGCACGAATGTGGTGCATATGCATGTATTATGTTAGATACATTAATACTTCCTCTTGAATCACTCTGTCTATTGATAGAAACCACATCCGTTGCGTAGTTTTAAAGATCTAAGCGTACCGACTGTGTATACTTACTATGTAGTGATGTATTAATATATAATATTTTTTTGTTAGCGCAATGTTTTTGTATTGAGACAAATGGTTTTTCGGTACTAAACATTGTAATTTTTTTTAAATAAAAATACAGTGGATTTCGGGTATAACGACAATGAAGGGACCACTCTATTTTCGTCGTTATATCCGGAAGTCGTTACAGGCAAAGGTAAAAACCAAAAAAAGCTCCGAAACGTACACGCTTCCCTACCTACTTAGTTGATATCTATAAACAAAAGGTAAAGGTCTCCCACACTTGCTGACCATCTGTGTGCAATGGATGTAAACAAAAGATAAGAAATGTTTGTGAAAGAAAAAAATCTTTGTGTCTTTGGCGGCCGACTCCGGTCGCAATATCTGCATGGGATTTCTAGGAATTTGTTACAAATGATTCATTAAAAACAGTCGCTACACCCGAACTCGGCGTTACATCCAAAGTCGCTATAGCCACATGAATTTTGTACTAAAGTATGCTTTAAATTCAAGGGACTTAGATTTAACGTCGCTATAGGTAAATGGTCGCTACAACCAAGGTCGTAATAAATGAAATCCACTGTAAATTAAAAAAAAAAAATTAAAAAATCCGAACTAATTAATTTATCAGACAAAAGAAAAGTAAAAAACGAATAATAATTATTTTATCAGAAAAAAGAAAAATATTTTCCAAAGTAAGAAATCCAAACGGTTGTCCAATGTCCAACCCTACTCAACGGTTCAAATATTTAAAAGATATTATTTACATTTAGTGTGTAATCTTGCCGCCCCCACTCATCGCCACTCACATACACCCACACACCGCCGCCGCGCTCACGAAAACGCTATGCGACTGCGAACCTTATTCCGCAGGTATATGATATATAGTTGCGTAGCTTTTTTTTTCTTTTTTTTTTTTATAGTAGATAGGCTTGCGTTTGACCGCCATCCCGCCTGACGTTAAGCGAAGATGCGGTCTACGGTGGAGCACGCTCGCCTAGAAGAAACCGATTCACTCGCGACTTGAAGGTACGCAGACTATTTCCTGATTACCTAACCCTATAAGCAATAAGTAGTTCAGAGTATGGGGCAGAACCTAAAAGAGTGTAAAAGTCTATGTGTCGAGGTATAGGTTAAAGTTCGATGTCCAGCAGCAAATCTATATCTTAATGAGCATAATAGTTCGGTACGTACGGGTTAACATACCTCATGGTAGTCTTCCTCCTTTATCTCTAGCGGGTCTTTCAATATCTGGGAACAAAATTAAAAAGATGGTGAGGCCTCTGTCAGTTAGTCAGTAATTTCATTAATTAATCATTTCGTAAGTTGACCACGGTACGGCAAGCGCAGCGAAGCACGTCCACCCACAAGGTGGACAGACGACCTAGTAAAGACCGCAGGAACGCGCTGGATGCGAGCCGCTTCCAACCGGTCTTTATGTAAGTCAATGGGGGAGGGCTATGTCCAGCAGTGGACGTCCTACGGCTGAAATGATGATGATGATGATGAATCATTTCGATTCAATAAATCTCTCTGATGCCAAGATTTCGTCAATTACATGGTTATCTGAATTAAATTATACCGAAACTGAAGCAATACTACAAATTATGGGATGAGATTGTATTTATTCTGTGTAAAATCTTATAACTCATATTACATTTTACTAGCTGCACCCCGCGGTGTTACACGCTACATGTTTTCGGGATAAAAAGTAGCGAGGGTGTCAGCTACCTCTATACCAAATTTCATCCAAATCTATTCATTAGTTTTTGCTTGAAAGTTTTATTTTCATGGTAGACAGGCTGGGTGTTTGACCACAGCGCACCTGATGTTAAGTGACGGTGTGGTCGAAGATGGTAAAGCACACCTAGCCTGGATTGAAACTGGCTTTCAAGTGAGGCTGCCGGAACACACCATTCGATGCTTGGCGGCAGATTTTCAGCTTGCTTGAGTGGTAGCTTGCCAGCCGAGTACTAGAAAGTACCCTCCCACCATGCAAGAGTAACAACCATCCATCCATCCAAACTTTCACATTTATAATTTTTTTTTTCACAAATAATATTAGTGGGATTTTAGTTATATTACTTGGAAATATCGAAACACTTGCAAATGCACAAAGTACTATGCCAAAAACAAAGTAAAAGAAGGTGGCATGTTGTGTGAGTGTATTACCTCAACCGAGTGTCGCTGCTTGGGAGGTCTGCCGCGGCGCGGCTGCGGCGCCGGCGTGGCGGCCGCGGCCGCGGGCGCCGCCAGCACGCGCAGCTGGTGCGCGCGCAGCAGGTGCTCCGTGTGCTCGCGCGGGGACTCGAACCGCGACCGGCACGTGCTGAACACGCACGAGAAACCGCGCTCCTCTTCTACCTCTACTGATTATATTATTACTAATTAATTTTTATTTTCCGTTCAGACTCAAAACTCACAGTTGCATAACTTATTTATGTACCAAAAAGTTTTAGAGTCTCAAATACAATAGGTACACAGTTACAGAACAATAATTACATACGTAAATTAATTACACAACAAATACTTAGGAATAAAAACAACACAAATCTGGTAGGTGCGCTTTTATGTAATGCATGCCTGATGCATCCCAATAAATTGGTATCAAACCTGATGAAAGCTAAAACTTTCAGGAGACTCAAAAGACTCCGCAAGACCTGCTAAAATAGCAACATTGACGTGGATACGCCAATGGGCGTATACCAAGCATGCCTAAACCTTACAATATGACACAAACAATGAGAGCAGAACGTAATAAAAATAAAACCGGCCAAGTGCGAGTGGGACTCGCGCACGAAGGGTTCCGTCCGTTTCGCACGAAGGGGACCGTTGTATGGGAACCCTTAAATATTTATTTTATTTTTAGTATTTGTTGTTATAGCGGCAATAGAAATACATCATCTGTGAAAATTTCAACTGTCTAGCTATCGCCGTTCTTGAGATACAGCCTGGTGACAGACGGACGGACGGACAGCGAAGTCTCAGTAATAGGGTTCCGTTTTTACCCTTTAGGTACGGAATCCTAAAAACGAATTATTTTTTATGTAATAGTAATTAAGACGAACGAGACGCTCTCCTGATATTAGAAGATGACGTATGACCATTGCAGCGATACACAGAACAGTTTAGCAAATATAAATAATATATTTATTCACTTACAATAGCTATAATATAATGTCGAAGCATGCAAGCAACTCCATTATACTTCTTTTTAATTTATCAAATAAGCGAATTTTGTAATTCTTTTGAGGAATAAATGTCTTTAAACTGAGAACTTTGAGTAACAAAACAAAGTCCAGGGCATCGCTGCTTTGGCGCTCACTACTTTGGAACTCGATGGTTAGTCTCAACAGCCCTGTAATTTCGCTAGCTACAGATTACAATATTGTTTACACACTACTGCTTGGCGGCATATTATCTGATAATGGCTTGAACTGCTTCGAGAAAAGGATGGTACGACCGTGCAGCTTCTTTATTCGACATGGCGATTAAATTTTGACAGATCTTAAAAAAAAGAGTCCGAAAAAAACGATATTCAAGTAAGAGATTTCTATCATTTTTTTCTTCTTAAATTTGAAAACGTTTTCTTACTTTCAGCACTGGTGGGTTCAATTTCCACTTCGATTTGCAAAACTCTTTCTTTATGTCGCGCCGGACTCTTGATCTCGCCGTGCGCCTCACGTCTGGAGTAAATAAATAAAAATAAATAAATAAATATCGTAGGACATTACACACAGCGCCACAAAGTGATATAATGTGGTGAAACATAATTTTTCGTATTGCTTCCAAAACTCCATCGAAGCTTATAGTAAAGTCGCCACTACTTTACTAAAGCTTGACTGGATTTGACTGACACGGACTGGACTTGACCAAGACTGGACTTTGACTTCTATTTATCTTATAAAACTTGATAATATCAAAACACTAGATACTGGCAAATGCACAAAATGCGACGCCAAAATCAAAGAAGAAGAACACAGATTCCGGCCGAGTTCCACAACCTCGCTGTGCAAATAAAAAATGTAGAATCAAAACGCTTTCAACTTCAACTTTTGATGAGTGGCCTTTGCGGAGGTATTCCACACAATTCTGACAATGTCACATGGAATAATAGACTGCCATAGAAAGAGATTGGGTTAAGTATTGACTATTATATTTTATACATGTTAAAAAATAATAATACTAACCTAACCAATAACAAAATAATAATTAAAAAAAAAGTAACTGCAAACACGGTCAACACCGGACAATATGCGCCAGATGAAAAATATACTGCTACCAGACACTGGCAAAATTGTGGCAACACCGCAGAAGCCAAGAAGAAAAAGTTGAAGTTGAAGTTGACGGTCATTGGTTTGGGCGTGAAACGAAACGCGGCACGAGTTCCGAGGGATGGCAGCACCGTCGCGATGACGTCGATTGTCGGCGAACTTCGTGCTACAACAGAGCCTAGCTGGTGGAGGAGCGCTAGTTGAACAGCACTTACCATTTGGCCGTCGTTAAGCTGGTCCCTCCACAATAGGAACTGTTACTCATTTCGTTTGCCCAGTGAGATTTTAAATCATGTAAAGTTTTTTTTTTTTTTACTTTTAATAGATCTACGTTTGGCCACCAACTCGCCTAATGCAAAGCGACGGTGTGGCCGAAGATGGAGCAAAGTTAATTGTTAAAAGTAATAAAACGTGTTTTTTTTTTTATTTTTTTTTTTTATGTAAAAGTAATGAGACGATCGAGGCGCTCTCCTGATGTTAAGAGATAACGCCTGTCCATGATCATTGCAGCGATACACAGAACTTGGAGTAACAAAACAACGTCCAGGGCATTGCTGCTTTAGCACTCATTACTTTTAGACTAGATGGTTAGTCTCAACAGCCCAGCTCATCATTATTTTGTATTCGCCCACACTATGTTGGACGATGGCGTTCAAAATACTGACGATCCGATATATATGTAATCAAAACGCTTTGTGCGACATGGCATGGTGGTAGACATGGTGTGTGGTGGCGTCACCTGTGCGTGTACATGTGGTTCCGCTGCTGGAACTGATCGCCGCAGACGGTGCAGTCGTAGGTGACGTCGACGGGCCGCCCGGTGAGGTGCCGCTTGCGGTGCTGGTTGAGGTTGGTGACCTGAGCGTACGCCTTGCCGCAGCCCGGCTCGGGGCACGCGAACGGACGCTCGCCCGTGTGCAGCCGCACGTGATTGTTCAGGTTCGTCACCTTTACGTAAATATAACATTTAAAACGCGGTAACATTCGAACTTATGTGCAATTAAGGCAATTACTTCGGTAGTTTCGATTGGATGATGTTTGCCATGACCCGTATAGGAGGCGCTACCACCGAAAAGGTAATTTGGGCTGCTTCGAATTTCATTCAAAAGAGCAATAGTTCAACCAATTGGATTCTGATGAAGCATCGATAACATCTTGACATAAATTAAGATGAAAATCAAATAGAATTTAAATACATATAGATACTAATTGATCCTAATCGAGGGTGATTTTAACCGACTATGCAAATATAAGGGTTAAGACTTAGTATATAGTCGATGTATATTTCTGTATGTTGACGTGTTCTTATATTTCCTAAGCGCTAGATTATATCTTAACGAATAATGTTTCAATCGACGCGTCTTAGTAATACGCGTGTTGAGTTACAGTAAATATAACATGGCGGGATTAATAACCCAAATTCTGAAACTTAATTTTTTTTATAAGCCTATTGTGTCTGGTATCAAATAAAACAGGCCTAATGGGTACATTCTAAATATATAAACTCTGTCAAACGAAAAGAAAAAAACAATGTACTTAATTTACCTGAGTAAAAGCTTTCCCACATTCAGTGCACTTGAAAGGCCTTTCGTTGGTGTGGATGCGAAGGTGCGCCCTCAGATTGTTAGACTGGGAAAATGCTGAAACAATAGTAACAAAAGGTATTATTCTACAACATGCGCTTCAAAAGATTATTTTTTTATTTAGACAGCCCCGTTGGCTCATTGATAGTATATCTGCCTTGAGAGCTTTAGGGTGTGGGTTTGATTCCCACTTAGGGCAAACATTCTATGAGTAAACGAATGTTTGTTAAGTATGCATTTACAAAAAAAAAAGTATTTATGTATTCTATCAGTTATCTGACTTCCATCACACAAGCTCTGCTTAGTTTGGGGCCAGATGGCACTGTACGCATGTATAGTTCTACGATATTTATTATTATTATTATTATAAAAGATTAAAAGCCTAAGCAGCTATTCAAACTGAATCAAACCCGCCGAATCCCACAAGGCTCTTCAGACTAACCATCTAAAGTATCAAAATAATGAGGGCTAAATCAGCAATACCTTGACCTTTAGTTTGTCACTCAAAGCTTATTGCTGCAATTGTCATGGGCATGTTAACTCTTACCAGGAGAGCGCTTCGTAGGTCTCATTACTTTTACATTTAAAAAGAAATGGTACACTGTAATACATTGCAAGGCTCAATTTGATATTTGGGTGCTGCAAGGTGCATATCTACTTTACATGAATTGACATTTGCTACGAAGCTGGCACACATTCTTCGCTTCTACTTACATTAGCGTTTTCATTCATGCTCGCTGGTTGTTGGTACTTTTGACCAGACTTTTTGATATTACCAGTGGCGACCTTAGAGGGTGGCAAGCAGGGCAACCGCCCGGAGCCTCGCTCTTGCAGAGATCTCGCGTCCTCGTAGAAAAAAGTCTTTACCATATATGTATGTGAATCTCGCGCCTCGCACTTCACAAAACAACAAGCATGTTACGGCCACTCGAGCATTCGAACAAATTTTTTAGTAAAACGGACTCAAAGAAAAAGTGCCTCATAATGATCTGTCGCTCCGGGCCTCGCAACAGCTAAGGCCGCCGCTGGGTATTACAAATATTTATTATTATATAAATGGTGGTATTTCTTACCAGACAGCCATCTGCTTGTTTAGGTGTAGACACAAAGGTGTAGTTACCTTTATTGCAGTAGGTGCAGACGAAGCGTCGCTCGGCGCGATGGTTGCGCACGTGGTTCTGCAACTGGACGTTTTTCTGGAATGATTTGTGGCAAATGCTGCAGTAGTAGCCAGACTCTCCCACCGACCCGTCCTGGACCACAAAACAACTCCTGTACTCCAACAATACAGACTAAAGTGCAGCCACTTATCTTGCAAAGTTGGATGGGGGAGCTGAGTTCTCTGTATACAACTAACGCCGCGGCGGTTTTACATTCTTGTCGAGACGATCAATTTACAGAGGCCGGGCCAATAAAATGTAAAAAAGGATCGTGCGCCTTCTTAAATTGACGGGCTTAGAGAGACTGGACTACAGCTGCGAAGCCAGCCGAAACCACCGGCAAGATCCCGCATATCACTTACATCCCTTGATAAAGATCGCCAAATTTTATGGAAATTATTGTTGGAATACTCCAACAATAATTTCCATAAAATGGCTCAGTAAGGTATTTGACTGTTTTCTAGAAACTTTCTTAAATCCATAATAAGTATGTTTTTTAATCGCACACACAATACTTTTGTTTATTTACGTCGATGTTTCTGGCATGTTGCAATAGCCGTGGTCACAAGCAGGCTCAATCGTCAATAATGTCACAATAAGACAATCCCGTCTTTAATTTCCATTTTGTTTTAATGGATAATAACTGTAGGTACTATGCAGCAGATAAATAAATAATTAACGAAAATCTGTATACAATCGGAATATCGTAGATATTCTCAACAAAGTTCATCAAACACAGAAAAACCTTTTAAGAATTTGTTTGTTTCTTAAAAATAATTCTTAGTAAATTCTATATACCTGACTAGATGAAGTTTGCGCTTCCTGTTCAGGATTACTATCATCAATGGTAACTTCAGGCACCAGGGGCTGACACTTGACACATGCATAGACTCCTGCTGTGCCCGTCTCAAACAACTGCTGCAATAAAAAATATTTTTTACTCCAATGTTGACCGACAGGAAATATAGAATTAAGAGCTATGATTGTTTCTTTTTATAATAAGTAAGTAACATTTCACAAAGACATATTAAGGGACATTTTATAGTTTAAGTAATATGCAAACATTATATTTTGATGAAAGGCATTGCTTTCAACAAAATCACAGATAAGATTTACAAAAAAGTGGAGAAATGCAAGTCTGACTTGCACACTGACTGACACTTCCACACAAACTTGTAAATGTAGCTTTTTGTTTTTTGTATTTGTGTCGAGAATCGAGTCTCACAGATTTTTTCTATGAGGGCCCTCTGACCATTGCTAATAAAAATATTATGTCATATTGTAGAACTAACATCACACTTGAAAAGAAATATTTTATTACACATTATCATTAGTCACTATTATTTATCAAAGTACATGTAGTTGGTAATCACAAAAAAGTTTCAAATGTGATTATACATACATACAAGTAAAGATTTTAGAGACTGTTTTCCTATGCTGTAAGTCTTTGTTTCTTAATTTTAAGACTAATAGAAAATCTATATTTTTGTTTTTGATCATGAATTAATTAGTTCCTATAAGTTTTGAACATATTTCGTCTTAACAAAGACTTTTGAATGTAATATGGAAAGATGGACAGGATTCATATTTTCTTTTTGAGATTATTATGAACCCTTGGAAATGTGACTGTGTTACTGAACTGATTTATTAAGATGCGAGTGAAGGTAAACTTAGTATGCTACTTTGTATAGTAACTTATCAATACAAGGGTATCATTGATGAGGACAAGATTTAGTAGGTATAGCTGTTGTAAAACAAGTAAGATACAGTGCTATGTAAATACAGAGTTTGGCTTGTTTCTGAAAGGTCGGATATAAGCTTACTGTTATCTGAACTATGTGCTTGTCTAGTCATTCAATTGCATTTCTAATGTGAATATACCTAGAAGCCTTCGTTATATGTTAAAAATCCAGAATAGACTGTTTCATTAAAAAATTGAAATCATAAAAATACTTAGTCTCAAAGTCTCCAATTTATCAGTGACCTCTTGACGCCCAAGACTGTCCTTGACTTTGGAAGAATATTATTAATATACAATCTGATGATGTGATAAACATGTGTTCATAGTTGAACTACACACTTATCTTGTAATTTTGTAGATAAACATTCTTACTGAAATCTAAACTTTTTATTTATTCCATGAAATTTATTAGGTATAAAAGTCATAAAACTCATGCAAGTAAAACAAGTAGATAGAAAATATCTACCCAGTGACTGTGTAGTATGCCAAGGTTCACTATTGAAATAAAAAAAAGGAATTCACTCGTTTTTTTATACGGCTCTGAGCCAGACGTAAAAAAACAAGTACCGCGACCGCCCGACCGAATGAGAATAAAAAAAATACGCGGGCAGGTTTTGAATGTTTTTTATCAATATTTTCGGTTGCTACAATACTACCTTATAACAGTAACAAAGTGAAACTGAAGATATCATTTAATGTGGAGGTGATATGGGCCTAAAACAATTCTAGAGATGTTATTTTTGTAACATTCTCGTAAAGAAAACAAAAAATAATGATTTGAGCATGATGAAAGGACGCCAATAAAACGCAGTTAAATACTCACAGTTGCTTGTTTCATACATATACCACAACTATCCATATTGATCACACGATAAACTACGTAAATTAAAACAGAAAACACATTAAAAACTCCAAAACAATAAAATTTTCCGCAATTATGTACTCCAGCTCCGAGAAAAAATAACAGGGCGGAGGCGGGGAAGTGAGGGGAGGCGGAGGGTGGAGCCTTTCTTCCATAGACAATGGTACTGGCTGTAGCTTTTTTGTAACAAAAAAACAGCCTTCCGTGCTCTCTGGGCGCGGTCTATGGTGGCGCAAGAATAAGCCTGCTTCATACACGTTCGGCAGGCGGTAACGGCTAAATTTCTGGCCGCCAGACCCGGTACCATGACCGCAGCTTGCCAACTGACGTTTTCGTGTAGTTTTAACCATTGCGTAAAAGCTTGTCGTATATATTACTTACAGGACAGGTAGGGTTTAACTTTGACTTGGCTCATTGCTTAAACCAAATTGATAATATAGCGTACGGTAATGAATATTTAGCACGGCAGTGGTCCATTTTTTTTTTCATATGATTGACACTGACAATTAATTGACAATTCTACTATTTTCCGACATGCACATGAGACAATGACATCAACATTCAAGGAGTTTTGGCGGGAACGCGGGAAGAGTCGTGTCGCTTCGTTGTATTTTTTTCCAAAACTAGTGTTTTGTCGAGTGTTTATGCATAAAAATGGTGGTGTTTTATTCATAAAGTGCCGAATCACAAGCGCGAGTGTGGGAAAATGATATAATGTGGTGAAACATGAGTTTTCGTGTTGCTTCCAAAACTCCATCGAAGCTTTATAGTAAAGTTGCCACTACTTTACTAAAGCATGACTGGCACGAACTGACACGAACTGGACTTGACTAAGACGACTTTGACGATAACCATAGTTAAGATACAGCAGAAATAACACTGAAGACGAGGCAGTATGGCTTTATAGCTTTAGCCTGCCCGAAAGGGCAAATTAACGAAAAAAAAAAAAAATCAACATTCAACTTAGTCGGGAGTTTTGGCGGGAACGCGGGAAGTGTCGTGTCGCTCCGTTGTATTTTTTTCCAAAACTAGTGTTTTGTCAAGTGTTTATGCATAAAAATGGTGGTGTTTTATTCATAAAGTGCCGAATTACAAGCGCGAGTGTGGGAAAATGATATAATGTGGTGAAACATGAGTTTTCGTGTTGCTTCCAAAACTCCATCGAAGCTTTGTAGTAAAGTTGCCACTACTTTACTAAAGCATGACTGGAATTAACTGACACGAACTGGACTTGACAAAGACGACTTTGACGATAACTATAGCTAAGATACAGCAGAAATAACACTTAAGACAAGGCAGTATGGCTCTATAGCTTTAGCCTGCCCGAAAGGGCAAATTATTAAAAAAAAAAAAAAATCAACTTAGTCGTAGAATTGTCGATTTTTGAGATAGGTATTTTAGATTTGTGTTTTTGCGCATTTCTTCATCATAAATAAACTATAAAAATTGTTCGAATTGGCTATACCATGTGATTCTACTTTGTGAATAAAAAAACGGTTAAAGTTCTATATTACTGAGAAAGTTTGAAGTGCACCAAGCAAATGTGAAGTGATTGATCTTCGTTACACTTCGCACCGAAGTTCTTTTGGTCCTGAAAAATGTCAGAGAAGCCAGTGGCAGCAAGCGGCACTCAGCCGATTGTAAAGATCGGACACTACACTCTGGGTGCGACCTTAGGAGTCGGTACATTCGGCAAAGTCAAGATAGGAGAGCATCAGCTGACGAAGCACAAGGTTGCAGTAAAAATTCTTAACAGACAGAAGATCAAGTCGCTCGATGTTGTCGGCAAGATTAGACGTGAGATCCAAAATCTCAAACTGTTTAGACATCCTCACATTATCAAGTTGTATCAGGTAACCTCTTTGCTTTGGCCTTGAAGATTAGCATAATAATATTAAGTTTGAATCATCACCATAGATAGATTCATGATAAAGCTCCTGATGTAGCCTCGTATAGCATTTGAATATAATAACCTAAGGAATAGTCAATACTTAACATGTATCGCTATTTATAAAGTCTTGTAGTTCTTCACCTTGGGTATTGTGAAACATTTATCTCTTTTTTGGTTCATTTTAAATATAATCTAGAACAAATTAATTGTTTGTGCACATGGTGTAGCTTGATTAGGGGCTCCCAATCACAAGTATAAAAAAAATTAAGTCTACTATTTTTCTAATTAATTATTTTTACAACTGAGTCTTACTATAAGTTGTAATGCCAGTGAATGATTAAATTATTGTTTGATCTATATTATCATAATAACAATTTTATCAAGCAGTATCTGATGGTTTGGACACTGCATCAACTCTCACTACTGATAGCCAATTAGTCTATATATATACTTACTTTCTTATGCTAAACTTTTACAGGTGATATCTACACCAACAGACATATTTATGATCATGGAATATGTATCAGGGGGAGAACTATTTGACTATATTGTGAAGCGAGGTAAACTCCAAGAGCATGAAGCTCGTAGGTTTTTCCAGCAGATCATATCCGGTGTAGACTACTGTCACCGACATATGATTGTGCACCGAGACTTAAAGCCAGAGAATCTGCTACTGGATCATAATATGCACGTGAAGATAGCTGACTTTGGCCTCTCCAACATGATGATGGATGGAGAGTTTTTGAGGACATCCTGCGGTTCACCTAATTATGCTGCTCCAGAAGTATGTGCTTACTTTTACTAAACCATAGAATTTAACTGTAAACAAAGCAATGTCATGTTTATCTCTGCTATATGATGTATGTTTATAATTCATTAGAGTACTTGAGATTAAAACAATCTTAAATAAAAAATTTATTCAATAATTAGACTAATGCAATTAGATATAGATCTCTTTGTCATAGGACATTGCCGACCGAGGCAGATACACCAGTTTGTACACAGGTAGATCCCAGACTTATAAATTGCTTTATAAGCTTAAGTATGGTTTTATTTCGTTCTATTTATAACCATTGTTTTGTAGGCAATAATAGATACTAACTTAACCTAATTGTTTCACAGGTAATATCTGGCAAACTATATGCGGGCCCTGAAGTCGATGTCTGGTCATGTGGTGTCATCCTATATGCCTTGCTGTGTGGTACCTTACCATTTGACGATGAACATGTGCCAACCCTGTTCCGTAAAATAAAATCTGGTATCTTTCCCATACCAGAGTACCTGAATAAAAGTGTAGTTAGTTTGTTATGTATGACTCTCCAAGTGGATCCAATGAAAAGAGCTACAATAGAAGATGTTAAGAAACATGAATGGTTCCATAAAGATTTGCCTGGATATCTGTTCCCTTCGCCAGTAGAGCAGGTAGTTGTAAATATTCATGTGTTTAGCCACTTTGCATGTTCAACTTACAAAAAAAAAAAATATTGTCTTGAAATATGAAGTGAAGTCATGCTAGTAAGTGCACTATGAATAGATAAGATGTTTTATCCTATTTCACTTCTTATAAATTCTATGTTAACATTCAATTGGACAGTCTGTCATACTTCCCCATGAGGTGATACTCTGTCCCTTTTCATCTAATCATAGTACTCCTTCACACCCCTGAAAATATACAATTTATATGGAGTGCATAAGGCCAGACGTCATAACTATCTATAGTTTTAATGTGTCAGTTACACAAGTCAATGAATCTGATATTTTCCATTAATTTAACTTAAAGTATACAATCACATTCAAGTCCAAAGACACCTGAGGTAACCATAATTCCTCCAACTTCCAGGACAGCAGTGTCATAGATACGGAGGCGATCGCTGAAGTGTGTGACAAATTCGGAGTCAAAGAACACGAGGTTTGTAAATTATAATAAAACTCATACTTCTTGCACAGATTACCAAAAAATAAAATAAAAAGTAGTTTGCATTTATCTATAACTGCTATTATTTACTTAATTTACTACTATAAGTTACTTTTAAGTGTTCCATATATTTAAAAAGTATAAATGAATATTTTATCATTTATCTGGTCCTATAGTACAAACTTTGCTTAGTTTGAGGATAGATGGTGCTGTGTTTTTAGGTGCATAACGCGTTGCTGAGCGGTGATCCTCACGACCAACTTGCGATAGCGTACCACCTCATCATAGACAACAAGAGGATAGCCGACGAGGCCGCCAAAGCTGAGATAAAGGACTTCTATGTTGCCAGTAAGTATTTCAAAATTATTCCCAGACAAAACAGGTAGTCTTAAAATAAGCAAACGTTTGTAGAGTAGAGTATGGATTCACCAGCAGGCTAAGCAGGCGGCAGATTTTAGGAGCGGCAAATTTAGGGGTCTAATATATTTGGAAAATATATGTCACACTCATGAAGTGAAGGCAGACTATTTGTTGGCGACCGCAAACTGAGGAGTGGCGTGCCTAAAAAATAAAAAAATATTACAAAGAAAAAAATGATTCAAATGTTCTTCATTTTGAAGGGGGAGAGAGTTTTGGCGGGAACGCGGGAAGAGTCGTGTCGCTCCGTTGTATTTTTTTCCAAAACTAGTGTTTTGTCGAGTGTTTATGCATAAAAATGGTGGTGTTTTATTCATAAAGTGCCGAATTACAAGCGCGAGTGTGGGAAAATGATATAATGTGGTGAAACATGAGTTTTCGTGTTGCTTCCAAAACTCCATCGAAGCTTTATAGTAAAGTTGCCACTACTTTACTAAAGCATGACTGGAATTAACTGACACGAACTGGACTTGACAAAGACGACTTTGACGATAGCTATAGTTAAGATACAGCAGAAATAACACTTAAGACAAGGCAGTATGGCTCTATAGCTTTAGCCTGCCCGAAGGGGCAAATTAATAAATAAAATTGAACGGGAGTTTTGGCGGGAACGCGGGAAGAGTCGTGTCGCTCCGTTGTATTTTTTTCCAAAACTAGTGTTTTGTCGAGTGCTTATGCATAAAAATGGTTGTGTTTTATTCATAAAGTGCCGAATTACAAGCGCGAGTGTGGGAAAATGATATAATGTGGTGAAACATGAGTTTTCGTGTTGCTTCCAAAACTCCATCGAAGCTTTATAGTAAAGTCGCCACTACTTTACTAAAGCATGACTGAACTTAACTGACACGAACTGGACTTGACTAAGACGACTTTGACGATAGCTATAGCTAAGATACAGCAGAAATAACACTTAAGACAAGGCAGTATTGCTTTATAGCTTTAGCCTTTTAGCGTGAGTGTGGGAAAATGATATAATGTGGTGAAACATGACTTTTCGTGGTGCTTCCAAAACTCCATCGAAGCTTTATAGTAAAGTGGGAGTTTTGGCGGGAACGCGGGAAGAGTCGTGTCGCTCCGTTGTATTTTTTTCCAAAACTAGTGTTTTGTCGAGTGTTTATGCATAAAAATGGTGGTGTTTTATTCATAAAGTGCCGAATTACAAGCGCGAGTGTGGGAAAATGATATAATGTGGTGAAACATGAGTTTTCGTATTGCTTCCAAAACTCCATCGAAGCTTTGTAGTAAAGTTGTCACTACTTTACTGAAGCATGACTGGAATTAACTGACACGAACTGGACTTGACAAAGACGACTTCGACTATAATTATAGCTAAGATACAGCAGAAATAACACTTAAGACAAGGCAGTATGGCTTTATAGCTTTAGCCTGCCCGAAGGGGCAAATTATCAAAAAAAAAAAAAATTATAGTAAAGTTGCCACTACTTTACTAAAGCATGACTGGACTTGACTGACACAGACTGGACTTGACTAAGACTGGACTTTGACTATAACTAGCTACGAGGACACTTATTTAACTTTTGTAACTTAAAAATATATAAATACTTGACACTGGCAAATGCTAAAACGCGACGCCAAAACCAAAGAAAAAAAGAAAAAATAATAATAATCGAATAATTTTATCGATTTTAATTTTATGTGCTGACATTTTTTATTGAACATGTGTTTATTTGTCGAAGTTAATAGTTTTTATTTGTTGTGGAATTTTTAACTGTTGGACTGTAAAAATAATCTTGGAACTGAGAATTGACGAAGGCGGCAACAATTTAACGGCCTGTACCTACTTGTGAAATATGTCAATATGCCTCTGAGTAGAGTTACGTATTGTAAACCTATAATCTGTGCGTACCTACGAAAGGAACAGCGTGTGAAGAAAAGCCAAAGTTTATTCCGAACTCATTTTATTCCAACTTTTTAAAAATCACCAAAAAATATATCATCTGTTCTATACATTTTGACGACGATTTTCTCTGTGAAGCAGAAAATTTTGTCGCGATTTCATAGTACAAAAACCACCTATCTAAGGATACTACTGATACACGTAATCCCGTAGAAGATATCCGGTTCCCATTGTTATTATTTCCATAGTTAGAGACTAGAACTAGACTAGCGCTTGGGGAAAAATGTCTAACAAAATGTATTACCTTATAAGCTAGAAAAGTAAATTATGTAGGCTTAAATTTCATAGGGCGTTCGTGTTGTTTGCAGACAACTCCCCACCGACGATTAACGATACGCACCGGCCGCACCCGGAGCGCATTGCGCCGCTGCGGGACTCGTCCGTGCCGCCCGCGCCGCACCCGCCTGCCGACAAGGCGCGCGGCACACCAGTCAAACGGTATTCGAACACATGCACTCACACACATACACTGAAAGAGAGAGCGAGAAACAATGTATACACTGTCTCTATAAATCCTTACTAAACCTCTATTCTCACTGACGCAATATCGTAGCGTATCACTGCGCAGGGCATTAACAATTTCGAAATGTCGATATCTATTGGTACCTACTAATATTATAAAGAGGAAAGATCTGTATTTTTGTATGTAACGAATAAACTTAGAAACTACTGGACCGATTTCAAAAATGTTTTCACCGTTGGGAAGCTATACTATCTCCGGGTGACATAGGCTACTTTTTATCTCTGTATTCCCATGGGAACAAGAACTACGCGGGTGAAACCGCGAGGCGTCCGCTAGTTTATGATATCTATTTAAAATTACCTCTATTTCTACAAAATAAGACTTTTTTTTTATTAAAAAAAGTGTTTATTCGCGCAAATACTCCCCCGTCTTATTTTTACCCACAACGGAACGGAAACGGTATATGCGTTTGGTGTGAAAGGATGTTTGTTTGTGCAAATCCATATTGCCATTTTTCTCCAAAACTACTGTTTTGTAGCGATGATAGCTCAGTGGTTAGCGCGGTAGATTCGCATGCTCAAGGGCGTGGGTTCAAACCCCAACATTGAGCTTGAGCTGCCGGTGAAGGAAAACATCGTGAGGAAACCATAGCATTCTAGTACTCGGCTGGTTTGATGCAGTTTTCAGTTATGGGTTCGGGTTTGATTGGTGCATTCTTAGATAGGTAACAATTAATTTTTAACCGTTGTATGGTTTTTTCAAAAAAAAATATTTTGCTTTGTATTATTACTTATGTTTACATTATACCTACGGATATATATACGAAAAGCTATTTTTTTATCCTAGAAATTAAGGACGCCCGCGAACTGTCGATTTCAACGTTTTCAAGATTTTTTTCAAGATTGGAAGTATATACTTTTATATTGTCTGAAATTGTTGAGTCTCGCACTTTGTATTGCGCTAAGCCGTAATTGCTGTTCTATCTTTAATTCCAGGGCCAAGTGGCATCTGGGTATCAGGTCCCAGAGCAAGCCAAACGACATTATGCTGGAAGTGTTCCGAGCGATGAAGGCGCTGGACTATGAGTGGAAAGTCATCAATCCCTACCATGTCAGGTACTAAATGTTACATTACGTAAAATCCGTATCAGATAATGGCCATAACACCTTGAATATTATATGAAACCCAACCTCGGGTCTAGAGGGGGGCGAACGGGGGCACTCGCCCCGAGCGGCAGCTTCACTGGGGCGTGAAAATCATAATATAGGCTAGATATCCTAAGATGCTAACATGAATAAGACAGTAATATTTAAGGACCTATGTTTGTATAGTGCTATCTAGCCCCAAATTATCCAAAGCTTTATACTATTATATTCTGCGGCCAAGCAGTAGTGTGTAAACATTGCTGTGTTCCGGTTTGAAGAGTTTGAAGCAGCTAGCGAAATTACAGGGCTTTTTAAAACTAACCATTCAAGGTCTCAAAGTGATGAGCACCAAAGCAGTGATGCCCTGGACTTTGTTTTGTTACTCAAAGTTCTGTGTACCGCTGCAATGGTCATGGACATGCGTTATCTCTTACCATCAGGAGAGCGTCTCGTTCGTCTCATTATTTTTTACATTAAATATATTCATATTGTCTAAATAGAGTACGCACCTTGAACAAAATGACGGAGAAATATGTGAAGATGTCGCTGCAGCTGTATCAGGTGGACTACAAGTCTTACCTGCTTGACTTCAAGTCGTTATCTGGCGAGAGAGAAGATACGGACGACGAATCCCCTTCTCCGATAGCGCCACCTCTAGTGATACCCACGCAACCTCAGGGCCATCACACCATGGAGTTCTTCGAAATGTGTGCCGCTTTAATTATACAGCTGGCTAGGTAATCCATGGTTGGATGTTTCAGATGTATGGCTTTGCGAGATGTTTGTGTCAGTGACTAATCACCACATATTTGTAGGTGACGTAGAGCGCATATAGTGACGAGTATACGTTTAAAATTGAAACCCCCCGACGTCAGTAATACACATAATACCAAATTTCGAATTGATCAGTTGTAAATACTGATACATAAGAGCTGTTTATTTTCAAACAGCTGAACAGATTTTCTTGAATCATAGTTAAGATCACTTTCGATCAAGCCATATGAAAAAAATGTAGTAATTCGCCATTTTGTTGTGGCGGCCATTTTGGATTCGAAATGTATCATAGTGTATACTAGTCGAGCCTTTTCATTTGATACCCATATTGTAGTCGAGCCTTTTCATTTGATACCCATATTGAGGGAGTTGTGAAAAAATATGTAATCCGCCATTATGTGGCGGCGGCCATCTTGGACCGAGTTTCATCAAACATAGCTAAGAACACTCCCGACTAGTTTACCTTTCAATCAAAATCGGTTCATCCGTTCGGGAGCTACGATGCCACAGACACACATTCTCACAGACACGTCAAACTTATAACACCCCGTCGTTTTTGCGTCGGGAGTTAAAAAAAGATAAGTATCCTATATCAATAATAAGAACTTTAGAAGCTACATGTTGGGAAACTAAATCCTAGTTACTAGTTTCTAATGCCACTCTAGTTTTTTTTACACATTTTGGACTTTACATGTAAACGTTGCTTTTGGAAATTAGCGGACGCCTCGTGGTTTCACCTTCGTAGTTCCCGTGGGAATACAGGGATAGAAAGTATGTCACCCGGAGATAGAGTAGATTCTCAACGGTGAAAGAGTTTCGGTCCAGTAGTTTCGGAGCCTATTCAATACAAACAATCAAATCTTTCCTCTTTATTATGGCACTAGCGACCCGCCCCAGTTTCACACGGGTGCAATGTAGATACTAATGTGGTGCATATGTGGTTTACTTGGTGGTAGATTTCCTTAGCTGGAGGTCGTCTAGGTAGCTACCACCGCAGTACCAGATATTTTGCCGCCAAGCAGTAGTGTGCAAACATTACTGTGTTCCGGTTTGAAGGGTACTGCAGCTAGCGAAATTACTGGGCTATTGAGACTAACCATCTAGTCTCAAAGTAGTGAGTGCCAAAGCAGCGATGCCCTGGACGTTGTTTTGCTACTCAAAGTTCTGTATATCGCTGCGATGGTCATGGACAGGCGTTATCTCTTAACATCCGGAGAGCGCCTCGATCGTCTCATTACTTTTACATTAAAAAAAAAAAAATGCAAGTATTATACATATAAACCTTACTCTTGAATCACTCTATTTATTAAAAAAACCGCATCGAAATCCGTTGCGTAGTTTTAAATATCTAAGCATACATAGGGACAGAGGGGAGCGACTTT
Source organism: Biston betularia (assembly GCA_905404145.2). Classification (NCBI taxonomy): domain Eukaryota; kingdom Metazoa; phylum Arthropoda; class Insecta; order Lepidoptera; family Geometridae; genus Biston; species Biston betularia. The sequence continues at coordinate 3,225,531 of FR989883.1, forward strand.
GTTTTATACTATGTAGTGATAGATATATAAGCCACTGACACAAATGGCTCCCGGGGTTTAGCATTATGTATAAATTGGGGGAGGAATTAACTTGTAACAACTGTTTCAACTATTTATCTTGACCATTGTTAAAATTTAGTTTTAGTAAACGTCGACAATACTCGCGGTTATTTTACAATTGTCGAAATGTTTTGACCCTGTATATTGTTATGAAAATGTATTATTGTGTTTAGCTAAGTATTTAACCTTGTACAGTAGTTTTTGAATTTGGTTTTGCCTTTGTCTTGGGTTTATTGTAGAAATTTTATTTATAAACGAAAAGTACTTATGAATATCGTAATTAAATAATTTAAGAGATACAATGCTATGGATGAATAAAGTTATTTATATTACGTACAATTTGTAATGAAATGTATGGATAGTCTTGGAAGCTTGCGGTGTGAAATTGAAAATCTATTTATTGTAAAACTATCTGCGCCGCGGTGTTACCCGTACATTGTTTCGGGATAAAAAGTACCGTATGTGTTAATCCAGGTTGCCGGCTACCTCCATACTAAATTTCACCAAAATTGGTTTGAGCTGCCGTTTGCGCGTTAAGAAGTAACAAACATAAAAACACACTCACAAACATTCACCTTTTTAATATTAGTGTGAAAATCCTGCATGTTTCTAGTAAAATTTTAAACGTAATACATAATTATGTATGTATAATACAGTATACACTACCAAAGAAATGTTTAAGGTATTAATTATATTATAACTTTGAGATACCATATTCTGTACAAATAATTAATCTTATAAATTATCCTCATTTCTATTCAATTGAATGCTAGAAATTGTACTTTCTAAAGTTATCAGGCTTACCCTCTTATTCATAAGAGCTCGTCTAGTAAATCTATTCTATACAATTTCTGTTTGCTTCTGGTACAAGAGTTGTGAAATATAGAACCTAAGGTGGTTCGATTTTCATACAAATAAGTTTTTGCCATTTATGGAAAAATGGGGCATAATTTTACAATAAAATCACAGATACTGGCATTTATTTTGGTCGTTATTTGCGGTAAATCACAATTGCCTGAATAAAACAGCAGATTAGTAGCATAAAATCAAATTTATGAATGATTTTTGAATAAATCAGTAGATTATGCTATTACTCTACTGTTTTATTGAAGCAATTGTGATTTACCGCAAATAAAGACCAAAATAAATGCCAGTATCTGTGATTTCACAGTAAAATTATGCTCCATTTGTCTATAGTTGGAAAAAAATTGTTTGTATGGAATTTGAACCACCTTAACAAATCAAGGTTGCTTATAAATTCTTTGTAGATAAAAGGGTTAGATTAGATTTTTAGAAAATAGTACATGTGACCTAGCACCATAAAGTGCCTTGCGTGGTTTAAAGTACTCCTATTGGCGTATTAGAAGGGGTTAGTTTATCAGTGTCAGTGATACTATGCCCTAAGTTGGTTAGTGAAATATGTTTCAGTGGTGTGAGGCCGCTTTTAGATTAAAGCGATATTATACGGTTTGCCTTTCAATGTCGAAGCAACCGTAATTCATGTTAAAAACAAACGTTTCAATGTCAACACACATTTCCGCACCTTTCAGCTAATGTTAAACGAATCGGCTGATTCGTGTAATATCTCTTTGTGTCTGTACTTTGCGACAACTTTTGGGTATGTGCAAGAGACTGCAGGACGTAAAGACAGTGTATCCAGTTGCCAATAAATTAAAAAAATAAACAAGTGACTATGAAAATAAAAGCGAAGTTTTGGCGGGAACGTGGAAAAGTCATGACGCTGCATTGTGTTCCAAAACTTGTTTTTTTTTTCGGAAGTGTATGTATAGAAATAATTGTTTATGGTTAATGTATTTTTGTGTTGCTTCCAAATGTCACTTCATGATTCTAGAAAAGGTGCTAGCACTTACAGAACACGACTGGACGTGACCCTAAATCACTTCACTCACTTGTGACAATAACGTTTCTCTCGACTTTCCATCAAACACATCAAAATACTTGACGACACTGACAAAATGCACAAAGTACGATGCCAAAAACTAAGATAAAAAGTTATGAATGTAAACTTTCCGCACGGCAAGATGTGAACTCGTGCCAGTAGGTGGTAGAACCACTTGCGTGCACGTGCCCAGATAACAGGAACGGCTGAAGCACTAGTCTCCATGGCAAAGAATAAATTAAAAAATACGCGAGACAGCGCTAATAAAAGTGTATGCTGTGCAGCGTTGCCAGGTTACTTTTGTAACATTTTAGGTAACGCTGTCAGGTTACACAACTCAAAAGGTAACTTATAGGTGATTTTCTGGAATTGGTAGAATTAACAATTTTTTTCTTACGAAACTAACGTACAACATACGTATATTTCTGTGAGTTAATTTTAGCCATTTTTAAGGGCCAAACAGTGCGTCATATGTGCAAATCATATTTTCTTGCGTTTTTGCCATTTTTTTTATTTCATGAACTCGAGTGATTTCGTTGTAAACATAAGAAGAGTTTAATTCCGCGCGCTGTCGTCGAGTTATAGGCATTTACGAACTTGATGTTATAAAAAAAGAGGATGGTTACATTTGACATCAAAAGGTTACTTTTTTATCTATTTTAGGTGACTTTTGACTTAACCCGGTAGCACTGATACTGTGTGAAATTATTAGTTTTTGTGCTACTGTTTGGTGGCAAAACCTCCGTTGTACACATTCAAATGAATTAAATCTCATTGTACCGTGTATTATTATCTATTATCGCTTTTGTTGGCCAACTGGTGCCACTGGTGGTAGCTGCTCTCGCTAACCATCATTATGAACGCGGCCTCAGTATTTAAACAAATAAAAGCCATTAATTCAAAAACAAATATTCATGATTACCTGTTTTTTGTGAAAGTATTAATTCTTTGATAATATATGCGAAAGATTATGGAATATATTGTTTAAAACGAAATTGGGTTAGAAAATGATTGCTGTAAGCTTTTATTTATAAATTTTAAAAAATGTACAAAATGGTTTAGCGCTTAATCTGATACATGTTGTATGTTATTATTTAATGGAGATATTTGTGAAATTTTACTTCTATTAAACTTGAAATCTCGTAGAGAAATCACCTCGATTATTTACATGTTTCATTTAACACATCTAATGGGAAAATAAATACTAGCATATATTGCATTAGTAATACAATATTACCTAATTATAGTATTAGGGGGGTAATAGCTACAAATTGCTATAAACCCTAGGAGGGGTAATTTGTAGCTATGATAGCGCTTTCACATGCCGAAGGGCGTGTTTTAGTACTCGGCTGGCTAGCTGCCACCCTCAAGTTGAAAATCTGCCGCCAAGTATGTAACTGTGTGTTCCGGGAGCCTCACTAGAGAAGAGATTCAATTCCAGGCTAGGTATGCTTTACCATCTTCGACCACACCTTCACTTAACATCAGTTGAGCTGTGACACCTAGCCTGTCAACCGTTAAAAAAAAATATCACCGCAAAGTACTTCATGTCACTGCAAAGTACTTCATGTCACTACAAAGTACTTCATGTCACCGCAAAATACTTTGTCACCACAAAGTACTTAAGTCTTCATCTCACCGCAAAGTACCTACTGACTGTCTTTCATCATTATTGAACCCACGCCCTTGGGCATGCGAACCTACCGCGCTAACCACTGAGCTATCATCACTACAAACACACTACTTTGCGGTGACATGGTATTGTATTGGTCACATCCACGATATTTGTATTTATAATCTGCGAGAGTACAGAAATGGGGTCAATATAAAACACATTAGGAACAGAATACTGTAATTTATTACAGATTAGAAATTGTTTTACAAACGACTAAGGAATTTACAAACGAGTAAACAAACGGATGCAATGAATACTAGATCTATTCATAATTAACAGTAATAAATAAATTAAAATGTCTATTTTTTTTTTAAATAAAAAATGATAAAATGACTGTTCTAAATGAACCACACGAATAGGCTATATTCATCACATCCTAAGTTATCGGACTAATCATATAGTTAACGTCATGTATCGTCGAAATTGTTTTAGGTTTAAACTCGCAGCTTTTAATATTATTTGAAACCGCCGATAATCTCACTAGAACACGTTTATACGAAAACTTCTAACATTTATTTACTACAGAAATTTCAATTAACAAGATAGCTTGCTGGTTTCCTTTCCGCAAATTAGATTTCAAAGAAGCCAGATTATTTCTTTATATCAGGAGTTTTCTTACATAATTCCTTGCAGATGGAGTTAACCTGACATTTAGATACAGTAACTACAGATTCCTTCCGAGCGTTGAGACGAATAATTCTAAAAATATTTTATCTTATTAATGATCATTGCTAATTTTTTTTTTTTACAATTTAGAATAATTTCCTGCAACTGGTTAAGAAAGAAAAGCCGAACGTTTCATAGAACCATTGCCCGTGAGTTCTGCTCGTGGCTATAATGGTCGTGTATTGAGGTAGCGAAGACAGGGGCGTCACGAGGCGGGTGTGGGGGCGACCGGCGCGCCCTCGTCCGGCTTGCTTTCCAGTGAGAACGGTGGGATGCGGCAATCGAACGTGTAGCCGTCTTCACGCTCCATCCTGAATGTGCCCCTGGAATGCATAAATATACCTACATTAAACGGTTAATTGTTTTGGTTTAATTGAATCGCTTATCTTTGTTTTAACCAAAATGACTTGTAAGCAGAATTACTCAACTCGACACTTACTTAATTCTACAAGGTCAATGTCAAAACCTGGCCTGAATTAAAAAAAAAATGGGTAGAAGACCCGGTCGAAATATCTACATTCCCAGACTCCTAGCAATTTCCTGAGTTTAAGTTCAAATAGGTTAATAAGACCTCTTTTTTTAAAGCTTTTAACAAATGATGAAATGAGATCAACGGTGTGATGCAAAATGCAAAGTGATGACATACCACATGTGCCCGCTGGGCGCCTGCAGGCTGACGTGGCTGCTGTACTGGAAGGCGGGCGAGTGGCGCGCCAGCACGGGCTCCTGGCCCACGACCCCGCGACCGCGCACCGTCTCCAGCGTGCCCGACAACGAAAAGATGCGCCAGTGCCGTTCGCGAAGCTGTACCGCTTGCGGACCCATGTTCTCTAGCCGGATGCAGTAGCGCCACTAGTGTCAAGAATGCCAACGATTAATCCGCTTGCTACTCGATACAATAATCGATTACCCTACCCAATGCTGAGGTGACCCCCTATTTTGTAACTGTCTGTCTGTTTGTGCTTGTGTTCGGTTGTGATATATACGAAATAAAAAAAGGTACTATATGTACCTAATATAAATCGGGCCACTTTTAGTGTCTTGCGGCGATCACAGTGACGTCACTCTAAAATTGCGGCTTAGGATGAAATAATTGTACCCCAAAAACTCCCCCTTTAAAGGTCGAGACGAGTGTAGATGTAAATTCGTTTAGGTAGAGTAGCTAGCCCCTGTGTCAGTTTTAGTGTGCCGTCCGAAGGTTTCTTACACGGCTTGATAATCAGTAAGTTAAGTTATATATCTGGTCTAGATGGTCAAAGAGCAATCCGTCAGAGATTTTATAGTTTTTTTTTATATATGTATCCATCATAAGACTCCAGTAGGTACTTTGCATTAAGCAGGCTTTTTTTCTTGGGTATTGAAGCACATTCTGTCCATGTAGATTTTCTTTTGAAAGAAATTTCCAAAAGATATGTAGAAACTAACTAACTTACCCAATAAACGGACGAGTTCTGCGACTCGCGGCTACCCATGTAGAAGGGTATGACCGTGACGCGCACGCCTTCCGTCGTCTCGCGATGCACGTCGCTCAGTTCCAGCCACGGGTGGTTTTTCTTCTGCCACGCTCGAAGCGTCTCTTGCGCTATGAATGGGGGGTCTGGAAATTATTATTTAGAAATTGGTGCAACGTCAAATGTGCTACGGAATCTCAAAATGTGTGTTGTGCTACTTCTATAGCCATCAATTTATCCTGCTTATCGGTCAAAGGGTTTCAAACAACGCGAACACAGGCGGGACAAACACTACGCCTACACAAATACCTTCATAAAAGTCAACTACAAGAGCGCCTTAAAACAAGGCGAAATTTACTGTTTCCATGTTCGAGAAGTGAAGGCTGACTTGGACACCGCTTGTCGAGTGTAGCGCAAGAATGTGCTTTTTATTTGTGCAGAAAAACATCCGAAGTTGTCCAAAGTAAGATGAATCGTAGCGAGCGATCTCTTGTTTCTATTGATTTTATTGAGCAAGAAATGTAATGTTTCAATGCTCACCTTTATCCGGGTTGTGGATAAGGAATTTGTCGAAGAGTTCATGCTGCAAGGGTACCCTCTCCACGGACGTGTAAGGTATTATATCATCGTGAGCCACATAGTCCAGTCCAGGTATAGCGTATAGACTCCGACTCGACTCTTGGTTGCCGAGGAAAGTCACAGCTTCTGTTTGAGCTCGCTGAAAGGGATCGTGCGTAACAATGTTGTGTGATGATGTAATGAAACCTATCACCATGTTCCGAATGGAAATGGTAGTGGTAAGAAATGGGTGATGTTATAGCGCTTTTGCATTTGAAAAACTGTTACTGACAATGATACACAGAGACTAGTCTAAAAAGCCTTATTTAAAACAATGATATGGCAAAATCAAAATCTTTGTAGATTTCTAGATTCATCTGTAAATTTTCAATGAAATATTTCAATCTAAATGAAACTTTAGGTCAAGATGAATATTATATTAGACTAAGACCTACAACGCACTAGGGACTAGCCACCAAGCGGCACGCCCGGACCGTTGCATCTGGCCGCATCTGTATTTTTATGTGAAATCGCATAATTCTAACGCATTAATTTCTGGTCTGAAGTCACCCGCTCCGGTTGGTTTGAAAAGTGCGGTAGCCGCGTCCGGTAGAATATAGCGGCGCGACGCTATCCCTGTAAGTACTCGCTGTGCGGTGGGCCGCGCGGGACGGCGCAGCGGCACTGTCTAGGCGGACAGTAGGTACTCACTGCTAAGTGCGATGCCGATTGCCACCGCGGAAAGGTGCGCACGCCTCGACATGGATTTTAGTCTCCAGTTGTATGTTTCGAGGGTGTATGTTTTTCGCGATAATAATAAATAAATAATTACAATAATACAGCCACTTCTATGACGTCCATCTTGTGTAATACTTTAGATGCACTACTATTGCAGAACGAACCGAGACGAATAGACGATACGGCTAAGTACGGCATGCCGTAGCGACAGCCTACTGTAAAGCCGCCGCCGCGCCGCGCCGCGTACTCTGGCTATCGACTAGTGTGTTATAGGTCTATAACTATTTGTAAAATTGTTTGCGATTTATGCTGCCATATATTTTGTTGATATTGATGACATGTATGCATTGGGTTTATTTCTCAGATGTGATGGTAGCTGTTTGAATGATGAAATATAAATTTAATATATTCAAATTCATCAACCAAGTTAGAAGCGTAGAATTAATAAGTCAATATCTTTGCATGTTTAATGAGATTTCAGAGTTGGAGAATCTTTGTCTGGAATGATGTGTTACTGATTTAGTTTAGCAAATCCAAGAAGAGATCTGACAACAACTGCAAATTGAATGAAAACAATAAGCCCTGATCTTTTATCAATAACCAGACAGTGTGGCTTTGCTCGAGTGGACACTAGATTATTTTGTTTTCATACACAAAACTACAAGAAAGTAGCCATCATGATCATGTGGATGTTTCATCACGATGTTTTCCTTTCATCATCATGATGATCGAATGAAAGGAAAACATCGTGAGGAAACCATAGCATGGTGGTAGAGTACTTTCTAGTACTCGGCTGGCTAGCTACCACCCTCAAGTTGAAAATCTGCCGCCAAGCATCTAACAGTGTGTTCCGGCAGCCTCACTTGAGAGCCAGTTCCATTCCAGGCTAGGTGTGCTTTACCATCTTCGACCACACCTTCACTTAACATCAGGTGAGCTGTGGTCAAATAACTAGCCTGTCAACCATAAAAAAAAAAAAAAAAAAAAAAAAATGATATGAATTTTCTCCTTGTTAAATTATAGTAAGATCAGATCAGCCGTATCGGAGCGCAAAGGTACCAACAGTGACGGACTTATAAATGTGTTTGTAATATTAGTCAAGATAGACGCTTGTATACTACAATAAAACATTTAAAATAATGTTTCCATTTACCTTTATGTATAGTATAGTTTGAAAATCCATTCAAAAAGTTGCTTTCATTAAACAATCATGGGTACTAAAATAAACTTTATTTTGACTTTTCATTCTCAAGTATTAAACATCTCTTATCAAGTAATAGACATCAAGTAAATCTAAGTAAGAAACTATTTGCAACTTTTTACAAAGTTACAAAGTTACTTTATCATTTATTATTATTATTTAGCCCATTTTGTCCCACTGCTGGGCAAAGGCCTCTCTCCCCCCCTTCCACCCCTCTGTTTTGTGCTGTTGTGGTCCACTCCTTATTGTGGGCATCAAGCTCATCTTTCCACCGCCTTTTAGGCCGGCCTGGTGGCCGTTTATCATACATTTGAATACAATATGCATATAGGGATGAATATCCTATTGTTTCAAAGCAAAGCAAGAAATAGGCTTATATTTCTAAAATTTCAAGTAAACGAAAAACATTAGTTGAAATATTTCAGTTTTATACTGTCAGTGAGTCACAAACATAGTGTGTGAGCCTGGATTGTAAAACACAGATTTACACCGGAAACAGATTTTAGTACAAGTACATGCCAAGATATTTTAGACACAAATGAACATAAAATAAATGACAAAAGTTACACAAGCATTATTAGAATTATTTATGTTTTTTATATAATATTTATAAAGTTATTGAACTTGATTGTAAGATTAGTGTTTTTATACCTTTTTCTTCCATTCTGGTCTCATGTCGATGTTTGTTTGCACAGTCAAAAATAAAAGTTTATTAAATAAGAATATAACACATGCAATAGTAATGTAATGTGTAAGTAGAATGTTCACTTTCATTAGATAAGATGAAATAATATTTACATTGTAAACAATAAATAATATGATATTATGTAGTGTGCAAATAATTGTGAGAATTTTAGTGTCTTTCTTATTTGCAACTAGCTAATGCATTTGTATTTCTTTGTATTATTGTCTTGCCATTTAGTATAACAAATAGAACACAATTAATAAGGAACTTCACTTAAAAGTTACAAAGATTAATTAGTGTGCTACGCTTAAAGAGGTTGAATTTTTTTTTTTTGCTCACAAATAATGAATTTAAAAAAAAATATCTGGAGTGGCACTCTGAATCTTATATACAGCCCTGTTGGTTCATTGGTAGTATGTCTGCTTCGAGAGCTGAAGGGCGTGGGTTCGATTCCCACTCAGGACCAACATTTGTGTGACTAACATCGATGTTTGTTCTGTGTCTGGGTGTACTGTATGTATTATAAGTATGTATTTACAAAAAAAAAAAGAAAGTATTTAAGTATTCTATCAGTTATCTGTCTTCCATAGCACAAGCTCTGCTTAGTTTGGGGTCAGATGGCGCTGTGTGTAATGTCCTGTGATATTTATTTATTATTATTTATTTATATAACTGAACAAGTATCACCGGTATCTGGTACTTTCTTGTATATTCTTCAGTAGTTATGGATTCAACAGAAAATGTTAAGTGGCACTCAAATGATAATATATGTTAAATAATTTAGCATGTGCATTGATTCTCTTCTTTGTATCGATATAGTAAAATATTAAGCTTTATTAATACTATAAAATAGTGCACCTACATGCCATAGATGGAAGTTCACTTCAATGTCAAGGTTAATACTTACTATATATGGTGCATCCCTTGTGTCAATGAGAACTTGGTAGAAGGTATGTGTTCTGCCCTTCACCTCCTTCCCAACGTTAGACAGAGAATCACCAGAAACGTCAGTCGGGCTTGTGGATTCAGGATTGTCTTTTTTATTAGAGGCATCGCGATCATAAACTCTTGCCAGCCAAGGGAACAGAATCACACCCCTATACCCGAACACTTTATGCAAAATAAGCTGCCCCGTGTCATATTTGCCAGTAGATTTAGGTAGTTCTAACTTTCCTACTTCTGCCAATCTGCAAAACACAAAATATTATAAATTGAAGGTTAAGTCCTACGTAACATCAATTTAATAACTCATTTTTCGAAGGATACCTAGTGTAGTGAGCTAATTGAGTTGTAAATATCTTAGACGCGGTTACTTTAAGCGGATTTTTAGGCACTAATCGCAATAATATCTCCATTTTAACATTTTATTTATTTTTCGTATTTTTTGTTTGGCGACAGCTGACAGGAATTTTAATTTCTGAGTTACTGACACTAACATAAATTGAAACTGCTGACAGTGACAGACATGTAGCATAAACTCCTCTTGAGATTTGATTTTTCCACGTTCACGCCGGTAGTTTTGGGAGAATCGCAAAATAAATCTTTTCCCCACATTGTATTATTTTCTATAACTTGTGTTTTTTTGACTGTACATGCATAAAAATAGTTTAGTTTTATTAATAACATTTCTAATTACGTGCGTGAGTAAGAGAAAATTATTTGATGTGGTGAAAAACTCTTGACTTGGTTGCCATTGTAAATTCATAGATAGATCTTTTTGGAAGTAGTTTGCGTCGCTTATAATTTTACTGAATATCAGTATTTCAGAGACTTGAAATGAGTTTTTCCTTACGTCATATTATACATGAAATGCACGCACAAAAGTGCGTTAAAAATGTTAAACTGGCGCTGGCAGAATATACAAATATGTGATGACAAAAAATGAAGAAAAATTTAAATAGTTTTTGTTCGAGTTTTGGAGGGAACGCGGAAGGCGCCGTTCTATTTTTTCCAAAACTAGTGTTTGATCGAGTGTCTACACATAAAAAAAATGCCAAATCACCACATTTTATCATTTTCCCACACCGCGAGTGTGGGAAAATGTGGTGAAACATGACTTTTCATGTTGCTTCCAAAACTCCATCGAAGCTTTATAGTAAAATTGCCACTACTTTACTAAAGTAAGACTGGACTTTGACTATAACTATACCTACGAGGCATTTTATTTAACTTTTGAAACTTGACACTGGCAAATGCTCAAATGGCAACGCCAAAACCAAAGAAAAAAAATAAAAAGTTTTATTCGGATTTCGGGGGTTCAAAGTTCTTTTAATTTATTATTTTTGTTCCACTTATTTATTCATTTGTTTGTATTAAACTTAACGACTTATGAAGTAATGATGTTCACAGTTTCAAAAGCGTTACAGGTGGCTGGTAAGTATGTAGAATACCTGTTAATAATAAAGTTACAGAAGTTTACGTTCAGGAAATACGGGTTTACAACGCGATGGAGCCACCACCCGCTCATTGATACCATTGAATGCTAAATTTTCTAGGTACTGCGAGTGCTCGACAATCAAGATGCATAGCCTCACTTTCTGCTCTACCAGAAACTTATCAAATGCTTCAAAAGACTTGCCGAGACTTCGCTGAAGGAGAATTGAAGCCAAACGCTGCCAAATATGACCGGGACCACTTGTATCCTGGGGATGCTATTAAAAAGATGGGTGACTTGGGATTGATGGCTATTGCCACGCCCGAGGAGCTCGGTGGTGCTGGCCTGGACTATCTGGCGTATGCTATCGCGTTAGAGGAGATCTCGAGAGGCTGCGCGTCAGCTGGAGTTATAATGTCAGTAAATAACTCGTTATATCTGGGCCCTCTTCTTCACTGGGGCTCTGATAAACAAAAGGCAGAGTTTGTAACTCCCTATTGTACTGGTGACATTGTAGGTTGCTTCGCTTTGTCTGAACCAGGAAATGGATCAGATGCTGGTGCAGCATCCACCACAGCGAAAGATGCTGGTGATAAGTGGATTCTTAATGGCACTAAATGTTGGATTACAAATGGCTATGAAAGCAAAGCATCAGTCGTCTTTGCTACAACAGACAAAAGTTTAAAACACAAAGGAATCTCTGCAGTTATTGTACCAAAACCTATCAAAGGGTTAGAGTTAGGAAAGAAGGAAGATAAGTTAGGTATCAGAGGTTCATCAACTTGTTCACTAATGTTTGAAGACTGTGAGGTGCCCAAAGAGAATATTTTGGGTCAGCCAGGATTTGGATTTAAAATCGCTATGATGACTTTGGATGCAGGCAGGATCGGAATTGCTTCACAAGCTTTAGGTATTGCACAGGTATGATTTAGCTATGGTAAAGACATGGATAGCTTAGATATACTATAAAACTTGAGTGTATGCTAGTTTACATGTTATGATGCTTTACGAGATCTAGAGAAACAGGTGTAGATTACACCCTGAATATATAACATGCATAGCATACATCTTGAAAGATGGTTTGTCTGTAGTAAGCCATACTGCAAGGCGCGATGTAACAATATAGCTTCGAATAGGTCTAAATTCTACTGCCAATTTTTTATGTAGTTATTTTGATTGTTATATAACCTATTTTTAGGCTTCACTGGATGTGGCCATTGAGTATGCATCTAAACGCCTAGCATTTGGCAAGCCTATAATGAAGCTGCAGGCTATTCAGCACAAACTGTCAGACATGGCTTTAAAGCTGGAGTCAGCTCGACTGCTAACTTGGCGTGCTGCTTGGCTGAAAGACAATAAGCATCCATATACTAAGGAAGCTGCTATGGCTAAATTAGCAGCATCAGAAGCAGCAACATTCCTGTCACATCAATGCATACAGGTGATCCAAGATGATTTTACGGTTTTGCACTATCATGTCTGCACAATTAATATTTTTTTATTTTCATTAAAATTAACTACAACTGTAATAACTTGGAATTGAAAAAAACTGAAATTGAGCATGAGAAAACCCTGCTATTTTGGTTCTAAATACCATATTCATACCTAATAAATAACGATTTGACTTCATAAAGACATCCATATTAACAAAGTTTTTATTTGTAAAAAACTATAATTTTATTTGTAATAAAATGATAATATAATTTCAGATTTTGGGTGGTATGGGTTATGTGTCTGACATGCCTGCTGAACGTCACTACCGGGACGCCAGGATAACGGAGATATATGAAGGAACTTCCGAGATTCAAAGATTAGTCATCGCTGGACAGCTTATCAAAGAATATGGTCTTAATTAATATAAAGACAAATGATGTTACTAATGATTTCTACACAACAAACAGGCCAACCCTGCCTGTGTGGCAGGTTGGGCTGTCATGCATCAACTTGTACACAGGTGTCTTGCCACCAATAAAGTTATTCCTGCCGACTGCTCCGTAAGCTCAATTGGTAACAGTATTCGGAACTGTGCTGTAATTATCGTACACATACGATAATTTCATGACCATACGATTTACGATAGAACACTAGTACACAGATAGTATGATAATTTCCATCATGCATTGCATGAGAATTACACTGACAGCCAATAACAGCCCAATAAATACGATTGTTTTTTACTGTCAGCGCCATCTGTTAGCTCATTTCTTTTTTAGGAACATTTTACGATTACATACTTTCTTTTTTAATTTAAAAAACAGAAGTTTACATATTGTTTTAAGCTAAAACATTTGCAACATATATTGTTGGTACGTTTCATATGATTAGGTACAATCATTTTACGGCCGGGTAAGATATCTGCCTGGTTGTGAGCACTAGTAGTTCTTGAGCTGAAGAATATAAGGGTAGGTTTAATTCTTACTGCCGGGGACAAACTTAACGGTAAATGCTGTTAATTATTGCGATGATAGACGTTTAACATAGGTGTAGCCACGACTTATCGCAATAATTTGACAACGGCATATACAGAATGGAGTAACGAGAAAGTAATTGCGTTTCTCTAGATTCTGCTAACAGCCATGTTTGTGGGATCCGAGACTTAAATTCAAGAATCGAGCTTCGAATACAGAGTAATAGCGTCAATGTTTGTCTTGCGCCAATTTGGATTGAATGGGCGATGACGTTTCCCGTAGTATGACCCCAGTATACCAAGAACAGACATCTTTGTTGAGCATCTACCTGGATATATTAAATGTATCTCTAAACTAAATAGTACAAAATAAAGTAGCTTAGTACTTCTACGCCATGCAATGGATTTTGGTATGGTTTTCACTCCCATTTAAATATTTTTTTATAGAAGGTTCATATATATGCCTACAAAAAATCCTAATTGTACTCTTTTTATAAGTGTAAAAAACTCAATGTATTGTAATCAAGGCACCAAAATAAATTGCAATTGTGTGAAGCTGGGGAAATGAGCTAAATGCAGCTATTAGCAATAAAAATCGGCCAAGTGCGAGTCGGATTCGCACACGAAGGGTTCCTTACCATTATCTATAAAAATCAAGTTTGTCGTATGGGAGTCCCTTAAATATTTATTTTATTTTTAGTATTTGTTGTTATAGCGGCAATAGAAATACATCATCTGTGAAAATTTCAACTGTCTAGCTATCACCGTTCTTGAGATACAGCCTGGTGACAGACAGCGTAGTCTCAGTAATAGGGTCCCGTTTTTACCCTTTAGGTACAGATTATATATATTATATTTCAAATATTCAAAACTTTATCTGGTTGAAATTATGTAAAATGAAATGCCTTCTAATATTTGGTACTAGCTTGAAACATTCTGAAGCGCTAGCTTGCCGGTAATAACCGGCCATCACCGGCACAATGCTGGCAAGCATTTTTATTGTGTAAGGGCTTTATCAATTTCCTATCTCTCTTAGCTTTTAAAAGCTGAAATTTAATATATATATTATGCATCATGACAGGATACTTAGAAAATCAGAGGTTAAACACGCACACAAGCCACAGTTTAGATTTATTTCTGAATAGGATAAAAAGTAGCTTATGTGTAATCCAGAGTGTCAGCTACATTCATACCAAATTTCATCAAAATTGGTCCAGCCGTTTGAGCGTTAAGAAGTAACAAACACATTTACGACACTCACAAATTTTCGCCTTTATAAATATCAGTATGATGTGATGAAGTATGAATGAAAAATGTATTCTAGTACTTATTTATTATATTATTTAGGTTTTCTTTATGTTCAATATGACGAAATAATACTGAAAATTATTGATAATTATGTAATGTTAATTAATATAAAAAATAATTCAAAAGTCTGATTGATATTTGATGGTGTAATTTCGGACAACACATTTATATCATAGTACCTATTATGGTTAGGGATATGATATTTTGGCAAAATCTAAGAAAAATCCATATAATCAAGTTTATGAAGATTTTAATTAATAATAATAAAAATCATGTAATATTTTTTACATTAAATGCATGTTGAGCCTAAAATACATACCATAGAACAAAATCATATAAGGAATAAAATGTGTGATAAAATAAACTATAATACTTGTGACTATGAATTTTCTTTACTGGCCAGGTCCGGAGAGTGACTTGTCCATGAATTTCCTTTTGGCGAAGCAGAGCCACCACTTGCTTGGTTTGCCATCCTCAGTAGCAAACACCTGTACACAAAAATCAGTTAAGAATATACAATCAATAAAACATTCTAGTGCAACCAAGATATAGATAGTCTCTTCCAGGATGTACTATGATGTCAGAAATTGTTGTTACTTTACAAAAAAAATTGGCTATAAAACTAATAGCTTAAAGAAGCTTAACTTACACAGGCATACAAGACAAGAAGGCAAATTAAAATATCAAGTAAAAAGTCAATAATTATAATATACATAGTTCCTTATATTCAGACTTTCTTGTTCGGGCTGTAATGTAAAATTTTTCTTGGTGTGTCAAATAAAGAATTATTATTTTAGTACAAATAAAAGTTAATACAGTCCCATCATCATACTGGATTATTGTCTAGGCATAAAGTGCTTCTCGAAGACAATTCAACCTAGCTCTTTTCAACAATCAACAATTTAAATCTTTTCAGAAGTTCCTTCCAGCTCTTTGGTACCACACTACAATGCTCCTTGGTACCAGACTAAAGATACATAATTTCACCAAATTTGAGTTTACTCGGACATCAGGACATATACATTATACACACATTGCAAGTTAAATAAAAGCTTGTAAAAACAATTGCTACACCCGGATGGGGTGTTACATCCACACTCTATAGCCATATGAATCTAGAACTAAAGTATGATTTAAATTCACCTTAGATTTAATGTCACTATAGCTAAATGGTTGCTACAACCAAGGGTAATAAATGAAATCCACTATAAATAATTTGTTTGCATTCACACCTTTTCACATACTCTGTTTCCAGTCTCATGTCTTAACTGCTGTAAATACTGCCGCATCAAATCTGAAACATAAAATTTCCTTTATAACCTTTCTTGAAGTTTTGACATGATCATTGTAAGAAAATGAGGTCCAATATGTTTTTTAAATTCTAAGTACCTACAATTCAATTCACAATTTATATTTTAGTGAACTTCTATACAAATGTGTTTGACTACATGGATACACAAGTTATGCTTTTCATTACAGATATTACATTAATTATTAGTTTTTATAACAAAAAAGAAATGAAACCACAGTGGTTAGCTACCTTAATTACTATTTTTATTATTCTTACCGGATTCTTGAGTGCTGGAAGGTTTAGCATATACAGAATTTAGCGGGAACCCATATTCTCCTGGAATATCAAATTTGGATATGGCCAACATGTACATTTCCTGCTGCCCTTGATTCTTATTTGAACATTTCTGCAGTTTTTTGAGACATTCAGAAACATATAATGTTAAATATATAAGAACTCGATCAGCATCAGACTGAAATTAAGGAAATAATTTATTATATTTCTGTCCCAAATGCCTACAAAATACAGGAAAATGCAAACTCGCACACAGATGCCAAAACATGTCTTTTAAAATTTAAAACTGTGTTGAGAATAGTTGCTAACTGTTTTGTAACCACTTTTCATGCCTATCTTTGCAGGTTTATATTATAATAAAGAAGTACTTACCTTAATTTCGTAAAATCTAAAGAATACGTTTGCTTTAAAGTAGTTAAGGGCTTCGTCGATAATATCGAGCTCTATCTTGGGACTCGTAGGCGCTGGGCCTCTGTATGTAGTTCGAACTGGCAAAAGCGCTAAGTTGCCGACTGACTGCGTATAGTCCGTTAATGTTGAGTGATACGCCTAAAACAAGGAATTAGACATGCATACAACACCTTACTACCAGGACTTTATAACAATATTGAATGATATTATGATCACATAAACGTTCTCTAAGTTGTGCTAGTATTAACTTACAGGCATTTTACGTTCTCTGTACAATGATAACACACGAAACCGCAAAATAAAGAGGCTTATTTAATTCTTCGCAGATTTCGTAAACAGGTACTTAGATAGTTATTACAGCAAAGTAAATTATTTATCGCGTCCGTGAATCACCGCACACAGTTTTCACATAATTTATGGTATCACTAGCATATAGCATAGATTATAAATACCACAGAAAGAAAAGAATAATAAAATTATAATTGTCAATTCTTCTTTATCAATTTTGGCGTTGCATTTTTTGTATCTGCCATTGTAAAGTGTTTTGATATTTTCAAGTTAAATAAGAAGTCAAAGTCCAGTACGTGCCAGTCATATACAGTCATGTTTTATCAGTTTTATTAAATTAGTGGCGGCTTTACTTTATGCTCTGATGAAGTTAAAATAACATCAATTGCACGAAAAATCATGTTTCACCACATTATATCACTTTTCCACACTCGTGCTTATAATTCGGTACTTTATTAATAAAACCCCACAATTTTTATACGTAAACAGAAACACTCGAAAAAACTAGTTTTGGAAATACAATAGGGCGACGGCGACACGACTCTTTCCGCGTTTCCGCCAAAACTGAAAAACTCCATATCAATTTTTCTTCTTTGTTGAATGTTTATGGAATCGCACTTTGTGTATTTGCCAGCATCAAGTATTTTAAGATAATTCTCAAAATAATTCCAGTAAAACTCACATAAAGTCTAGATTAAGTCTGGTCATGTCGCTCTCAAACAGTGGCAATTTTAATGTAAAGTTTGTTGGAAAATCACCACTATTTTACTAGAACATGACCAAACTCGACCTTGACAATAGAAAAGTCTATCCAAAATTCAGACGAATAATCAAAAAGAAAGGTCCTAGGTCTAAAATTTTCACATAATTATGATGTTGACTTATTTTGAAAAGATCGAAACACTTAACACTGGCAAATGCATAAAGTGCGACGCCAATAATCTAGAAGCAGAAGCAATGAAAACAAGATGTGGGCGGGAACCACGAAAAAGAAAAGGCGCGTTTTTCAATTGGTGATCAAATAAATTTCAATTTTATTGAGGTTTTCTTCATATTTTCTTGGAAAAAGCGATGGCCCGCAAGAAAAGAAAAAGAAAGGAAGATTCCCTGCTGGCGGATCTTCCGACTTCGCGTTCTGAGGAGTCTTCGGACACGGATTCAATAGCGTCGGTTTCGGCAAGACCTCAAAAGAACAAATATGAGATATTTAAGGTACCGGGGTATTCACGTAAGTACCCAGAAGGATCAAAACGAGCAGAATTCATTGTATTTTTACAAAATACAACTGAAAATGTCATATTTAACGATCGTGACCGCATGAGTCTCTCTAAAGGACTTCGGGAGCATGGCGTCTCTGGTGTTATGCACCTAAAAACGATTAATAAATATAAAGTGGGTATAACATTTGATCTTCCCAATAACGCCAACATGTTCTTAAAGAATAAAAAGCTACTAGATCAGTTGTGCCTCAGGGCAACCATTCCTGCACGTGACACAGAGATTACAGGCGTTCTCTCGTCTGTGCCCACGGATATGTCAAACAAACAAATCTTCTCCTTGATAGGGAGCTCCAAGCACGTCATTCAAGTAAGAAGATTCATGCGTAAAGTGAGAAGTGATGATGGTGTAAGTTTTGTTCCCACGCAAACGGTTGCTGTTACATTTGCAGCAACCACTTTACCCGACTATGTCTACTTGGACTCTTGGCGCCATGAAGTTCGCATGTACACACCTGCAATAAAACAATGTTTGAAATGTATGCGCTTCGGTCACATTGCCAAATTTTGTCGCAATGCAGAAACATGTTCAGTGTGTTCAGGCAATCACAATTTTAAAAGCTGCACTGTTGACTCCAATAACGCCAAATGTGCAAACTGCAAAGGGAATCATATAGCAATCTCATTGTCATGTCCTATTAAAAAACAAAAAACTGAAGAAAATAAGTTAAAGTCTCATACAGCCTCCTATTCAGACTTGTTTGATGCTAAAGCTTTCCCAGCTCTGTCTGCACGGACACTAGATATTCAGGTCAATAATTTGATGAAGTCTGATACATTTATTAACATATTGATTGAAACTATCACAAAAATTATCAGCAATAAAGATGTACCCATCAATTCGGGGTCTATTAAAGAGGCACTCAAAAATACTTTGAGTCTTAAGCTACCTGGTACATAATGGATCACTTGAATATAATTCAATGGAATGCACAAAGTTTAAACAGTAATAAGCATATATTTACTAACTTCCTCTACACCCATAATATTCATATTGCAATAATATCTGAAACTTGGTTTAAAAGTCATCAAAATTTCACAATAAAACATTACAATATTGAACGTAATGATTGTGGAAATAATCACAATGGTGTGGCTATTATAATCCACAAAAGCATTATTTATTCTAATATAAACACATACTTTGATGATTCCTTACAAAATATTTGCATTAAAATTACAGTGAATAACAGAGATATCAATATTTGCAGTTTTTACTGTCCCAAAAATTCAGATCCTGTATTTTGTAAAGTCAAACTTGATACTTTGGTAAAGTCTCTTTCCCATCCATGTCTTTTGGCTGGGGATTTTAACGCTCATCATACTTCTTGGGGTTGTGGCAATGATTCACCTCGAGGAAGAGATATATTGGAAGTCATTGATAACAACAATCTAGTTCTTCTTAATGATGGTCAACCAACAACATTGGGGACACTAACCTGGCGTCCAAATGGTCTAGATTTATCTTTCGCTTCACCGTCTTTAGCATTGCAATGTGAATGGTCAGTTCTTGATTTTCCTCTTGGTACCAGTTATCATCTTCCAGTAATCATTAAAGTATTGCTTGGGAATGATAGCAACAATTTAATCGGCAGTTGTAATGGTCAACATTTGCCTGTCCACATCAACTACAGATGTGTGGATTGGAAAATGTATGGTGACCATGTAGATACTTTGTTGAAGGGCTTCAAGCCGAACCGCTCTGACCCTTTGGTCTCTTATCTGAATTTTTGCAATATTTTAAAAAAAGCAGCTTCCAATTCCATTCCGAGTCACTCTGCTTCTAGTAGCTCTGCAAATAACAATCAGTTGTGTCATCATTTGAAACATCGCAAACATCAACTGCCTTGGTGGAATTCCAAGTGCTCTGAAGCAGTTTCAAATTTTAAAAATGCATATTTGAATTTTAAACATGATCCAACAGAAGAAAATTTTTTAAAGTTTAAAAAAATTCGAGCTATTAAAAAGCTCACTTTAAGGATAGAGAGGCAAAATAGTTGGATATCTCTTTGTGAAACATTTAACAGATGTACACCCATGTCTTTAATTTGGAAACACATGCGCAAATTCAACAAAACTTATAGCGCTCATACTTATGAAAATGATTACTGGGTTTCACAGTTTTTAAGTAATTTTACACCAGACTATGTGTCAAATAATGTCAATAGTGTTTGTAATGAAAGTTTCAATAGTAATTCTACTAATAACTATCTACTTGGTTCCTTCTCATTAAATGAATTATCATCAGCAATTTCTAGCAGAAGAGATACAGCATTTGGTCTCGATGGTATGCCATACAAACTTTTTAAAAATCTAAATAGGAAATTCTTGGAAATATTCTTAGAGATCTTAAATTTACTCTGGAAATCTAATGAAATTCCACAAGACTGGAAGATAGACTGTTTAGTACCTGTTCTTAAACCCAACAAAGCAAAGTTGGACCCCGATTCCTATCGTCCTATCGCGCTAACTTCTTGTGTAGGTAAGATATTTGAACAATTGTTAAAACAGCGGTTGGAGTTTTACATCGAGCAAAATGGTATTTTACCCTCAAATCAATTCGGTTTTCGTAGAAATCGCTCAGCTCGGGAATCAATTTGTCAGCTGAATCTTGATATTCATAATGCTATTGTCGCTAATCAACATTTAGTGGCGGTTTTTTTCGATATTTCTGGTGCATTTAACAACGTAAATATTGATATTCTCTGTCATGAACTGATGTTGATTGGAATTCCTGGCAAAATTATATTATGGGTTATAAACTTCTTGAGCAATAGATCTGTCAATGTCAAGTTTAACGGTCATGTCTATGGTCCGAGACGTTCGTCTAGAGGAGTATGCCAGGGCGGAATTTTATCCCCCCTGCTTTTTGTACTGTATATACGACGACTGAATATGATTTTAGGTACAAAAGTTAAAAATTTACAGTTCGCTGATGACTTAGTTGTCTACGCATCGGGGAAAAATATCTATCAAGTAGAGACCATTATTAACGATGCGTTAACAAAGTTAAATAATTACTACTCTTATCTTGATCTCGATGTTAATCCCTCAAAGTCTAAAGTTATTGTATTTGGAAAAAGGCATCTTAGCACATTCCATATACACTACAATAATATATCTATTGATGTTGTTCAAGAAGTAAAGTTTTTGGGTGTATTATTCTCGCACAACTTGTCCTGGAATAATTATGTGAAACAAATTACTAACAAAGCTAATAAAGCTTTTAACGTCTTAAAATCTTTATCTGGAACCTATTGGGGTGCAGATCCTAAAATTTTGTTAATACTGTATAAATCTTTAGTACGTAGTCATTTCGAATATGGTTTTTATTGTTACGCTGCCGATGTTAAATTTGTAAATAGAGTAAATGTATTCCAAAACAAATGTTTACGACTAATTACAGGGGCGTTCATGAGCACTCCTATTGTTGCAATGCAAATCGAATGTAATCTACCGCCTATCAGTATCAGATTTCAGTACCTAAAAGAAAGATTTCTTCTAAAGCTCTTCAGCGTCTCTAAGAATAATCTTTTAGCAAACTTATCCAGTGTTCAATATATATCAGCATCCAAGCCATTTTACATGCTTCAAGGAATACAAGAGTTTAAGAGTTATCTTGAAAAATTAAACATTTTTCAATCAGATGATGTTCTTCCTTGTTATGAAGGTTCTTTCATTAGCAAATTTCCACCAATGAATATAGTTATTGACAAAACTTTATCTAGTAAAGAAGACGCTTATATTATGTTGGCGGAGTGGACAGATCACAAATTTGTTTACACGGATGGATCCAAAAATGATAGCGCTGTTTCTTTTGCTATATATGAACCATCTTTGAACATAGGGGTTGGTTACAAAATTAATAAACAAGCTAGCATTTTTACGGCTGAAGCTGCTGCAATACTGTATGCTTTAAAACACATTCAAAATCAAAACAGAGGTTACCCCAATTGGGTCATAGTTAGTGATAGTATGAGTGTTTTAGAAAATCTTGCGAATCATAAACTGCGCGCAAACACTAACTATCTAATCTATCATATTAAACAGCTGTGGGAGAAATTAAAAATGGCAAACATAAACGTTGTTTTTACATGGGTACCCTCTCATAAAGGTGTGGAAAGTAATGAAAAAGTAGATTATCTGGCCAATGCTATTGTCAAGTTCGGAGATGTTATTCCTAGTCATGGTATTGGTGCCAGTATATTGATACCTTACTCTGACGTTGGCTCCATGCTTAAGAAACGTTTATGTCATGCATGGGGAAGGCATACATATGATCAAACAGAGGTGTTTATTAAAGGTTCTTGGTATGCTACACTTGATGTTCAAATTAACTCCAAACCCTGGTTTTGCAAAAATAAATTCTTTTTCAACAGAAAGTTCTATTCTATGATTTGCCGTATGCGTTTTGGTCATTGTCGATTAAATTACCATCTTTTCCGCCTCAGGATGTCTAACTCTCCTCATTGTAAATATTGTTTAGCGCAAGAGGTCGAATCTCTTGATCATATCTTTTTTGATTGTCCGTCGTTTGGCATTCAGCGCCTTATGCTCATAGACGGACTACTTGAAATATTTAAAAACTCTGAATCGGTCCCGCATTGCATCAAGGAGTTGCTTATAAATACCTCAACGTATAAACATTTATATACTTATATAAATAATACTGTTGGTGAAATATAGTGTAATAATGTGTGTAGTATAGCATGTATGTAATGTACCTAATATAAATAACGTATGACATTGTTTAGAAATTTCCATTGATGAATGTTAATAACACTTAAGACAAGGCAGTATGGCTTTACAGCTTTAGCCTGCCCGATGGGGCAAAAAAAAAAAAAAAAAAAAAAAAAAAGCAATGAAAACAAACAAAACACGTGTTTTTTCACTTTTTTCTGAATTACTTGTTTTGCAGTTTAATTGTGCGAATACGAATTTTCAAATCTAAATATTTCTCATTTTCACCAAAAAATAAACAGACATGGCAGACGAAACTCAAAGCAAAGTGCTCTCACTAGTAGCAGATATTGCTGGTAAAAAAGTTGTAGCTTCTCCAAAAAACACTGTGCAAGAGAACGTAGACGTTGAAAACACGAACACGTCGAAAGACAAAATAATCACTGCCATCAGAGGAAAACCCAAGTCTGGGCGCTTTTGGAAATCCCAAAAAGAAAAGTAAGTACAAACACGTATATTAACTATAAAAAAAACATAGATACATCACGAAATTACCTAACAAAGCACCATTTCTCTAGCTCAGTGTCATGGTTCTTCTTTTTCTGTTTCTGTAGTTGACTTGGACATCTTACTAGTTCTGTGATTATATTTTAACTATGTATTAATTTTAGGTTTTCATCAATTAACAAAACCAAGGGACTACGTCAGGACTTTGCAAAGAAAACTGCTTTACGAATAGAACTAAAAAGAACCAAGGAACTGTCCAAACAAGTCCTAGAAGAGTACAAGCAAAAGGAATTGCTCAAAAAAGAGAGACGAAAGGAAAATCTGAAAAGAACAGAAGAGAACAAGCGTAAAGCTGAAGTTGTTCAGATCATAACAAACACTAAAAAGTTGAAGCGCATGCGCAAAAAACAACTTAGGTTTATAGAAAAGAGGGACACTACTATTCAAGCAAATAAATAAATTTGATAACTATTCTTGTGTATGACTGATATTTCTAACAGATCTTAAATGAAGTAAAAGTTGTCAAGCCTTGTAGAACATAGGCACTCACAATTTTCTCCTTGTTATAATGTGTGTTGATCTAGTATATAAGGTATCACACTCTTAATTTTATCAATACCTTTTAGCTGTTATGTAAGAAATAAAATACTTATACTTTTGTTAGAGAAACAAATGGATATTATTAAAATTAAGCCAAATTAACTATACAAAACAGACTTGTAATATAAATTAGGAAGTCTGTGATTCATAACCTCAAGCACATAAACCAAGGGCTTGAATATTGGGGTTTTTAATGAGTTACATAGATTATGTATTTTGCTTGACGGTTCACAGTACTGTAACCAGAACCATTCAATTGAAAACTTGATATTTAAATATCAACAATGTTATGTTATAAATAATACAATACAAATTGTCTCATCTAATATTTTTATTAAGTATTTATAGTCGCAAAAATCCCACAGATACATTATATAAAAATATTAAATGCATTTTCCCAGTTTTAAAACAAGTTGGATGAAATTGTGTGTTGTTCGCATATTTACATTAATTATTCTGGAGTATGTGATGAACAGTGAGAAGGATGATACATCAATCTTTACATTTTTATCACTTATGTATGTAGTATGTACAGAGAATGAATGAATAAAATTCAGTGACTATATAAACATCTATAAAATACATTGGAAACTATTTTCTTGAATATACTTTTACCAAAAATCTTGAGAAAACATTGTTCATGGAAACTTTAATCAGGTATCATACCATAAGTGGATGTAGTGTGCATTTATTCAGATCCCAGCCTCAATAACAATCATATCACTTTCGTCACATTAAATACTGCTCCAGTTTTAATAGGAATCTTAATTACATTCACACTTTAAATGTATCAATTACGTCTTAGCAAAACTAATAAACTATATATTTAAATTAAAACTGAAATCCAAAAATTATAGTGTTACAAAAAGTTTAAAATAAAATCACACTTACAATATTTTAAATCTCTTATTAAGTAGTATCTTAACATTCATCATTTAATTCAATGAAATAATTTACAACAACAGTACAGTTGTTATAATAATAACAACAATAGTTAGTAGCTTAAATACTATTCATTATAGACTAACATTTTGTCCATAATACTTCTTTCAACACATGTAATTGAAAACATCAGTCTAAGGCAGTGACAACTAAGTGAATTAAATCAGCTGATCATGTTTACAAAAAATAGTTTTGAGCTGAGTAGTATGAGGTAAGTATAAAAATGAGATTCTTTTAATCCATAGGCTTGGTATATATCCATACCAGATCATAATCAGTGGCTTCTTTATTTAGACTTTGCTTTATAATTTTAAATTAAATCCTACAAAATTAGATGCTTTCATGTTCAATTTTATTCAACACTTTTGTTAATTTTATATTATTATTTCTTGGGAAATTGAACATTATTATGTTATAAGAAGAAGAAACTAGTCTGTACAAAAAAGATTGAACAACTGCTATGTGAGGGATGGCCAATGCAGCAGTAGAATGAAAACTTTTACATTAATATTGCATATTCTGTTTCAACACAAGACCTCATTCTTCCTCTCTGAAACAGTTTGTGAGAATGGCCATCAGTTCGAGATGAGTTGTCTTGTGTATGGTTGGTATGTGAAAGCTAGTCAGATCCATTAGGTCAAGCTCTAACTTTTATTAAAGGTGGTATCAGAGGGTTGTATTGGGTAATAACTATGTTAGTGGCTAAATAACCGACTTATTTGCAAAAATATATATTTTTTTATATTAATTTGCTTTTATAACATGCAGTTTTTGGTTTTATGGCTTCTGCGATTACATGTTACAATTCTGCTTATAAAAATTTCAAAGTAAGAATCATTGAATTTTAAATACGTGTTTCAGGTAATAAATGTACACATAATAATTGAAAAGTTACATTGTTTTTTTTTTTGGATTTGTTGTTGGATGCAATTTTATTTTTTAGATATCAAGGAGAGGTTCTTGTAAAGTAAAATCCAAGTTTGGGGGTTGCAATCACAGCCTCTATCTTGAAAAAAGGGATACAAAAAAGGTTTATTATACAACATTTTTCGTTGTAAATAAAATTCTCTACAACTTTGGTCAAGTAAGAATTGAGTTCAGCCGTTACCGCCGTCTGATGCTGAATGAAAAAAACGAACCGTCTGATACTACCTTTAAGGTAACATTACCTTGAACATTAACTAATCACAGATAGTCTTAACATAAAGCAGAAATGTTATAAAATAGTCTGTATGAGAAAAATATTATAGCAGTAACATAGAAGTCAACTGTAGTAAAAAAAAAATACAAAAAGCCGTAAAAATATCGATGAGTATTTCGGAAAATATCGTAAAAAAAGGAGAACCCAGCAAAATATACTTTTTTTTTCATTCTCTGACCAGAAGCTGAACCAAACTAGCGACTGAACAAAAAAGGGGGAAAACAAGTTTTTTTTTAATAATGAACAGATGCGGTCTGTTTGGATATATTAAATTAATCAGGTCTGGGGTACTCGTTACATATTTAATGAGCTACTAGAGAAAATTTGTAACGGGGATTAACTTATAGCTGGTTCTTCGTGTCTTTTCAATAAAACCTTTCCCATAACAGAATCTACTTAGTCTGACTGAATAGTAGGTTAATTTTATTTTAAATACCTGGAATTAACATGAATGTAATGACATAAAATGGTATTGGCAGAAGTCTCAAAAAAAAATTATTGCGCCGCCTGATGTAAGGTGGTTCGATTTCCATACAAATACATTTTTGCCATTTATGGACAAATAGAGCATAATTTTATAGTTTAATAATCTACTGTTTCATTCAAGCAATTGTGATTTACCGCAAATAAAGACCAAAATACATGTCAGTAGCTGTAATTTAAGTTAAAATTATGCTCCGTTTGTCCATAAATGGCAAAAATGTATTTGTACCTTACCTTAAGACTTTCATTATAGTAACACTTGTTTTTTTAATTTATTTAATATATTCGCTCCGCAGACACGGAGGTCTGTAAAATATTGTTCGTGTGGTTAGAAATACACAACATTTAATTGATATTTGCTAACGAAACAAAATATGTACTAAACGTTTTGTTAGCACTGTTTTAAAGTAGAGCTAAAATTTGAGGTCCTCCTATATAATTCGAGTTAAAAGGGACATTTCACAATCTCTGTACACTGTAACCTTACCATAATCATTACAATAACACACCGAGACCGACACGTACATGCTACTATCTTTTTATAGTTTACAACCTAGGTGTTTGACCACTGGTTTGCCATAGGTGTTTTACTCGATATTAACTAATTTAAAAAAAGGTTTTTTTAAACGTAAAAGTAATGTGACAAACGTAACGCTCTCCTAATAGTAAGAGAATGCATGTCCATGACCATTGCAGCGATACACAGAACTTTGAGTAACAAAATAAAGTCTAGGGCATCACTGCTTTGGCCCTCATTACTTTCGAGACTTTCGATGGTTAGTCTCAACAGTCCTGCAATTTCGCTAACTGCAGTACCCTTCAAATAGTAATGTTTACACACTACTGCTTGGCGGCAGAATGGTGTATAGCTAGATCTGTATGATGCAAATAGCACGTTTTAAATAGTAACACGTCATATCACGTGTCTCAGCAATTAGAGTCGAAGTTACCCTGCGTTTTGTAACTTTCTCTTAACATCTTTAAACAGAAAAAGCGTAATTACTAACCTAGAACATACATCTTATGTCTTTATAATAATTATCATCTTTAACATCAATTCACACTGCGAACGTATGTATTACAGTTATCTCTACAAAATAAACATACCAATACGTATGATGTTTGATCAAATTACTGTACTTAACTGTAAATTGTTATTTTGGTATCGAATTACTGGGCTCGAGAAAATATTTGTTACTTCAAACTTAAGGATAAGTTGAGCGTCCAATAAAGAGAAAGAAAATAATTTTAAACTGCTATTTTAGCCCCAACAGTCGACAGTGAGGAAATTTTCGAATACAATATTTTATTAATTGTATTGGATTGCCCTTTTAGCTTATGTGGTAGTAGATCTGCTTCATGAGCTTGTAGGGCGTGGGTTCGATTCCCACCCAGGACAAAAAATTTTCTGTAACTGTTTCGTGTGTATTTACAACAACAAAAAAGTATTCTATCTGGTTTCCATAGTACAAGTTTTACATAATTTGGGGCTAGATGACGCTGTGTGAAATGTCCTCCAATATTTATTTATTTAGAAAAAACATTCTAACAGTCGATTGTTTTGGCATATAAGGTCAAGACAAAATAATCCTTATACTAAAGTAGGTTTTTCTTCAAGTTTGTCTTTTTTTTCAAGCAACGATCAAGTTATTGATAACTTTCCCACAGAAAATATAGACCCGACAATGGTAAAAAAAAATAATAAAAAAAAATATTTAGAGCAGTTCGCATTGATTTTGAATATAAATCACCAAACTGGTATAATTTCTTGTTTTAACTGTCAAAATAACTTTTCTCACTTTTCTCGATCAACGATTTTATAGTCAGAAAGTACAGTATACATTTCATAGCGTAAATTAACTTATTTTACAAGAAAGTAAATAGAAAAGTGGAGTATCACTTTCTACAGGGTTTTAAGCTTGAGTTATACTAAGAGAGGGTTATTCTACTCATAATTGCGAACAACGTTAACGCCATTGACTCGACAACAAAATTAGCTTAGCTAATATTTTTTTGCCCATACAATGACCCCTTATCGGCTAAATACACTTCAAGCTTATAACCTTGTATACAGATTCAAAAGTCTGCAAAAATGGGCAGTTACATATAAAGATTATTACATCGTTAGACTTAACTTGAACCAGGGGGCGTGAAAAGGAATCCAGTACGTGAAGAAATGCCCGCAATCACCCTGAATACCGTGCCCCGATTCAGTTTAGTTTAATAAACTTTGAAGATCACAAAACATATTTCTCCCATGCCGGACGCTCAACACATAAGAGCTTGATTTAAAACGCTGCTTAAAATAACAATCGTCATTTAACTTCAGCGCGTAACAAAGATTAACGACCTCACTTATAAATGCTGACAACATTTAATCTATACTAAAAGTATAGCCTGTCTCGTTTTACACGTGAGATTTCACAGAGTAAATTAAGTGTTGCTTAACTTTAAGTAACATTTTTAAATAAGGCCCAATACGCACGATGCTAACTGACGTTCATTTAACTTTAAGGTTGATTGTCTCAATCAGGGCAACATTTTTATTTCGCCAATTACATTTCAATTACTAAACGCAAGCTCATGAAATCAGATTTTGCTATATTAAATAGGTTTCATTAATTAATTATAAACATTAAAGACCTAAGATGATTGAGAGAAATCAACGACGAAAACTTCTTACGAGGGGACAGTCCGAAAGGTGCATCGATTTACGGGCTTTTTAGTGTGAGTAAATACCAACCAACCCCCAAAATTGTAGGTGCCAATGCGGCTTCGTTTTCGAGAAATCGGCGGTCAAATTCAGGAGTCTGCTTACTCGCCTCGTTGCGTTCATAGACCAAACCTTCCAATACTTAAGCAGACTCAACTTTAACCGGCAATTCCTCAAAAGCGAAGCCGTATTGGCATCTACAATTTTGGGGTTTGGTTGGTACACTATAATAAGCACACGGAGTGGAAACCCGTAAATCGATGCCCCTTTCGGACCGTCCCCATGTTAGCATTCAACGGTCTCACCATGCGGGTGGCAGGTCCATCACATTGCAGGGGCAGGACCTCGCACAGTGCTCAAGACTTGAGACCCAGTTGTAGCCTGGGTTCCAACCTTGCCCTACCAATTTTGTTATGATCCTACCAACCCTGCTTGGGATACTTTTATAAATGCTATGGGGGATAATTTTGACCGTAAGCTTTAATACAACCCAATATCAAACCCGGATCTACTATTTTGCCAACCGTGGCAGAAATTTGATAACGCCCAGCGTTTAAAAAAGTCACAATATGTATAATAGGTGGCATTTTTGTAATAGGGAGAATCGCACCCTTTAAAGATTTTGCACTCTGTAGTTAAGTCTGTATTACTTAGTATCTGAGCTTTGCTCGGTGTATGTACAATTTAAAACTCGGAAAAACACGTTTTCCTAAAGATGAGACTTATCTAGATCGATTTTTCAGCTTCAAAAACCCCCGCGGTTATTCAGCTCGCTCGTAGACCCCCCAGTTATAGATGTCACGGTGATTCCCCCAGCAAATACATCATGCCTATGCAAGAATTCAAAAATCGACTTGGGATACTTTCATAAAGTAGGATATTATGTTCCAAAACCAGCTGGGCGTATTAAAATCAAATGAATAAATAATCGATAGAACAATGTGCATTGTATACTAGGCGTTTTGTGAAACAAGTTTTCTTTTTAAACATATTAGTATGATTTTGATGCCGCTTGAAACTGCCGCCAGGGGCAGGTGCGCCAGTTTGCCAAGATCCCGGGCTACACAATATTTAAACCAGAACTGTTTTCATAAATATATACATATAAATGGATACTCTATGTTGGTAACACAAAAGATTGTATACCTATTGTGAATTTATGATGAGAAATTGGCAAAAAATACAAGAAATTTAGAATTGGGCGCCGTGCGCGAGTCAATCAACCTTTTGCAACGTTTTTGAGGCCCGTAGTGTATGCAGAAGTTAGGGTTCGAAGGAGGGTCTCCTCGATCTGTACAGTGAGTGCCGAGCGTGCGCGGGCGCCGATCACACGTCGAAATCCGCGCCGCCTTTATTCGGCGGAGCTATGAACGGTTCACTCCACATTCTTCTGAGATCGCCCTGAGAGAAAAAATAACGCAAATTAATTGATTGATTCAGGCGTTACCTTGAGGATATTTATCACAAGCGGGCCGTCCCGGCTTCGCATGGGAAAAACACCCCCGATTAGCAGTATAAATATAGCCTATGTCACTCAGTCTTCTTCAACCTTAACCTAGTTACTCACACCGGGACCTTCGTCTACTACGCCGACAATAGTGAAGACGATGCTATCTGTCGGTTCGTGCGTCGTGCGTCGGCTGCGTCACCGAAGACCATCAAAGAATATAATTTGCAGATGGCCATCAAAGATCGAAACACGGCGGTGATGGAGGCCTTGAGTCGGGAGGAGGCGATTTCAAACGAAAACTCATGTAATTGTAGTTCTATAAACCAGCGCTGCTGAGAAATCAGCAGCACTAATGCTGAGAACTAACCTTTTTTGTCGCACTGGACACTACAGCGACAACTTTCCACTCATTATTATTGTTATTTTTATTTTTCTAATCTTTTATTTGTAGTGTGTTTTTTTGTTGTTGTAGTGTTGTGTATGGCAAAATAAATGTTTTCTTTCTTTCTTTCTTTCTTTAAATAGAAATAAGGATTGTGTGTATGCCTCGAGCATTCATGCTCACCATCGAAGGCTCCTTCTTGCGGCGGCGTCGTGTGTCGGGTCGCTCTCTTCCCTCAGATATGGTTGAGGAGGGCGATGGCTGGCACATGCGTCATACTCGTGATCGGGTGCTGCTTGCGGGTCGCTGGTCTGCTCGCGGTATACACACAATCTAGTACCTACTTTAACCTTAGATTAAGATCCTACTAACCTCTCCTCTTTTTGTAACGTAAAATTGTAACTAAAGTTGACAAAGGTCACGGACCCCAGCGTCTGTGGAGCGTATAATAAAAAAAAAAAAATCGAGAGATCGCGAGGCCTCGGTCGCGATAGTGCGATAGAGTAAGAAAATGTGTTTGCAATATTTCAATCAAAGCCGCCATTGATTACCGCCAGCTGGTCCGGTGATAGTAAATGAGTCCGGTCTTTTGTAGTAAATGAGTGCCCATAATTTTAGGCAGGATTTCCGAAATAATAACTTTGGCATCGTCCAAACCAAACGAACCGATGTCTCATGTTAAGTTTAGCGGCTGTATCTTGTCGGTTAGTTCCGGCTTGTCGACCAGCCTCAACGTTTGTTCATCGCAACGTCAGTAATCAGCCGCCGCCTGAAGACAAGCGTTGTTACCTTGACGTAGGCCATGGTGAGCAGCGGCAGCAGCGTGAAGGGCACGAGGTAGAGCAGCGCGGGCTGCGCCGCCTTGAATACCTCCGCGGACACCGTCGCCGTCAGCAGGCCCAGGAAGTAACCCAGCAGCGAGCAGTGGAAGTACGTCAGCCGGGACCCCTGACACAAACAGAGCTATTAAAACACAAGTATACATTTACTGTTAGTTCATTGGTAGAATGTCTGCTTCGAGAGCTGAAGGGCGTGGGTTCGATTCCCACCCAGGACAAACTTTGTGGTATAAACAAATGTTTGTTCTGTGTCTGGGTGTACAGTATGTATTATAAGTATGTATTTACAAAAAAAAAAAAAATTAAGTATTCTATCAGTTATCTGACTTCCATAGTACAAGCTTTGCTTAGTTTGGGGTCAGATGGCGCTGTGTGTAATGTCCTGTGATATTTATTTATTTATTTAAAATAGCCCCGAAACCATTAATACACATAATATCAAATTTCCAATCGATCAGTGGTAATACATAAGAGCTTTTTATCTTCAAACAGCTGAACGTACTTTTTTGAATCATAGTTAATCACTTTCGATCAAGTCACATAAAAAAATATGTAATCCGCCATTTTGTAGTGGCGGCCATCTTGGACCGATTTTCATCAAACATAGCTAAGAACACTCACTACTAGTTCACCTTTCAAACAAAAAATAAATAAAATCAAAATTGTTCATCTGTTCGGGAGCTGACGTTCGGGAGATGCCACAGACAGACAGACACGTCAAACTTATACCACACCGTAGTTTTTGCGTCGGGAGTTAAAACCCCGTTTACCCGCTGTTCCCACGTGAACACAACATGTTTTCGGAAAAAAAGCCTCCCAGCTTAAAGTGTGGTTCAAAATATGGGACCAGTAGTAGTTAGTAGTTACCATAGACCTGGGGCCGGGCACTTGACCCATTTGGCACACGAGAGTCGCCTTCTTGTACGCGTCGTACCGCAACACGAAACACAGCAGCAAGCCCGGCATCACGATATCACCCAGACCTGATAACATAAATACATATTGTGTACTTTGTCAAAAGGTGACAGTTTAGGTGTTTTAGGAAGATTCAGCGCGTTCCTGCGGTCTTTATTAAGTCGTCTGTTTACCTTGTGGGTGGACGTCTGCCTTCTGAGTGCAACTTGCTGATTCGATGAGCTATATCGGTCGGTATGTATGAAGTTAACCACTGCTTGCTACAAAATATTAACAAAAATAATACACGGATAGTGGGTATGTAAGTACTGACCCAGCATAGAGAAGTGTCCCTGGTGGTGCATGGAAGGGAACACGAGCTTAGCGGGTAACGAGAGTTTGGGCGCGTCGCGCATGGCGCCGCCAAGCTGCAGCCGCCGCGCCACCACGTTCATCGGGTTCTCCGCGGGCCTAGAAAACCATTAGGACGTGAATTAAAATGTAAAGAAAGAAAGACAAAGATTTTATTTTGTAACAAATACAAACACAAAAACAAACAAACAAGAGACAAACAGTTACAAAATAGGTGCTCACCTCAGCATAATCTGGTCATACTACGCGGTATGACCGCTAGTCTTCCGGTGAGCCCTTTTTGGTGTGCTCAATAAAGAGTTTTTATCTACCTATCTAACAAACGTATTTTTTTAATATAGCCAGCGTCACTCGGGAATTGGAAATTCGATTCGAATGGAGAAACTAACGATACCATCCAAAACTGTTTAAGCGTTTAAAAGTTATGGTGGAATCGAGAAACATACATACACCCCTGAAACATTTAACTTTTCTGAGCAGTCGTGAAAAATCCACTTTTAGTATGGTCATAGGTCTGATTGTGGAACATTTTGTCAAAGGTCAACGTACTTTTTCTATGTAACACCTTTTTTTTCACTCGATTCAACTGTACTGTTTTTAGGAAACTTTTTTTTAAATTACTTCTTTTCGGCTTAGTAGTTAGCCGTGCGTAACATGAGTTATGCTGCATAACTAGCAAGACAATTTGCGTAAAATCTTTCGTCATATTTTCGACATCAGAGTACCGATTTCATACACTTTGGTATTGTATTCTCGACGAAAGTTTTTTCGCAAACCCAACTCAAACATGACCTTGGCGACCGCAAACGGAAACTTGAAATACCGTAAAACGCTACTTTTACAGTTTTCTATAATAGCACAACTGCCTAAAACAAGAGTAACATTTTCAGGGTATCCGAGTTTCTTTACTCCACCATAACTTTTAAATGCCTAAACAGATTTTTATGTATAAAGTTTGTTTAGAATTCTTACATCATACAAAGTGACACTGGCTATAATTTTATGAAAAAAAAATAATTGATTACATATTATGTGTATTCGCTTTTCATAATTTAGCTTTTTTTTTTAATGTAAAAGGAGTAAAACGGACGAGACACTCTCCTGTTGGTAAGATTAACACCCGTCTTTGATAATAATTGAATCGCTGCTTTGGCGCGGTTTAATTACCTACTTTGAGATATTCGATGGTTACTCGCAATAGTCCTATAATTTCGTTAGTTAGTTACACACTACTGCTTGGCGGTAGAACAGCTGGTGCTACGGTGGCGGCAGCAGACCTCAATTTAACATTACCTTAAGATTATTTATTTAATTGTAAGATATTATGTCACACAAAGAAATACTTTGTATAGAATCCAATAATCCGACATCCCCTGGAACAGTGCCAAATTAGTGAGACTCTACTGTATTGATAGGAATCACTATCAGAACAACAGTAAATCAGTAAATCAGTAATATTTATTGGCCACAAATAACAATAATGTTAAAGGCAAGTCACATGTACAAAAAAAAAACCTTACGATTACACTTTCATGAATGAAGCTATACCTATACGAGTAATTAACAACGAACATACTACAGCGGAGGCTCCGTTTATGTACTACACATAAATGAGGATTCTGAGAACCTCATTGACATAAATATTCACCTAATTTGTAAAATGGATTGTTTTCCAAAAAAAATTTAAATTTTTTTAAACAACAATGATGATGGCAATAAATGATATTGTATTAATCCTATGAGGTTTCCCTGCTGCTGCCTTATCAGTAATCGATTTTGGTGATCCTGTGTTCTCGAGCAACAAATAATAATTTGATGATTCGTTTAAGAAAATTGACTGACCTGGTAGCGACTTTGACCATGACGTTCGTGGTGAAGATGTAGGACGAGAAGAAAACCCAAAACACGTCGTACAGCAGCAGCCCCGTCAGCAGCAGAGTGGAGACCTTCAGCGAAGGCAGCCGAATCAGTGCGATGAACGTCACGCACAGGCCCATGCCCATCGCTGGGAAGGCACAAAACATTTTTTTTTTTACTCTATTACTTGACTTTCTTGTGATGCTAACACCCCCTTAATGTAACGTATTTTTCAGTGTCAAATAAAGTATAATTATTACCTACTAACTAAATACATACATAATATAAACTTTCCAGAAGAAATTTTGTACATGATCATAAAAGCCGTTTCAAAAACAGTTGTGTAGTTGAGCGAGAAAAAAGGTTAATTCGAAATGGGACATTAATTTATGTACCTACGACTAGTAGGTACGCCTACGGCCCGCGGTTTCGCCTGCGTGTTTTTAAAGATAACACGTATACTACGTATTAATCTAGGGTATAAGCTATTTCCATTCCTAATTTCATCTATATCTATATTCCAATAAGTAGCTTCTATCTTTTCTAATGTTTTTGGTGAAAACTTTGGCGTTTTAAACTTAACTTTCAAACTTTAGCGATTAGAACACATTCATGTTTATGTCTTTCAGGCCAATTAATACACCAGTAATACCAGAAGGTAGGTAGGTATTCTGCCGCTAAGCAGTAGTGTGCTAACATTACTGTGTTCCGGTTCGAAGGGTACTCTGCAGCTAGCGAAATTACTGGGCTGTTAAGACTAACCATCGAAAGTCTCAAAGTAATGAGCGCCAAAGCAGTGATGCCCTGGACTTTGTTTTGTTACTCAAAGTACTGTGTATCGCTGTAATGGTCATGGATAGGCGTTATCTCTTACCATCAGGAGAGCGTCTCGTTCGTCTCATTACCTCTTACATAAAAAAAAAAGTAAATAAATCGTGCGGGCAAATAATATGATGTGGTAAAAACTTCATTGAAGCTAGTAAAGTCGCCACTGCTTTACTAGGGCATGACTGAACCTGACTTCGTATGAAAAGACGGCTCCACTGGCAAATATAATAGAAATACTTGAAAGGGAAAATAAACAAAGCTCGATATTAAGAACAAATCTCTTTTTCCTTTTTAATCTATGTTAAAATTAAACTGTATCTAAAGACTTTTAAAACCTTACCGCACCTATATTCAAACTTAGAAAAGTTTTTAAAAATTCTGGCCCCTGCGACACAACTTCTTACTTACAGGGTACATAAGTAATGCTATAGAATCATTTATGTTAATTATAAGGTTTAATTTATTAGTAATTTAATACGAACGAGACGCTCTTCTGATGGTAAGAGATAACGCCTGTCCATGACCATTGCAGCGATACACAGAACTTCGAGTAGCTAAACAAAGCATCACTGCTTTGGCGATCATTACTTTGAGACTTTCGATGGTTAGTCTCAACAGCCCAGTAATTTTGCTAGCTGCGCCTTCAAACCGGAACACAGTAATGTTTACACACTACTGCTCGGCAGCAGAATAACTGGTACTGCGGTGGTACCTACCTAGACGACCTCCTGCTAAGGAGATCTACCACCAAGTGAATTAATTAAAGTTAAATAAAAAAATTGGACTGACCGTCCATGAGTAGCCAGTGTCCGGTGAGCACCCAGACGGCGACGATGGCGGTGGAGAGCAGCGCGGCCGCAAGCTCGGGCGCCGAGTACCGGCCGCACACGGCGCCGCGCCCGCCGCCGCCCGCCACGTACTGGCACAGCGGCGTAAGCAGGAACGCCAGCGCCGCACACGCTATTACTGCACACACATTTATAAGTCAAACAATACTTATATATAGTAAAACATAATATCTTTTTGTGTTATTTTTCAAAACTCCGTGGAAGCTTCTAGTACAGTCACAGTTGATTTACTAAAATGTACTGGTAAGTATCAGCAAAACACATAAAGTGCGATTGAAAAATAAGGGGAAAAAGGTAAACAAGCCAAAACGTTTAAAAACTATAATCCGACTACGGAGACAATCATCATCATCATCATCATTTCAGCCGTAGGACGTCCACTGCTGGACATAGGCCTCCCCCATTGACTTCCATAAAGACCGGTTGGAAGCGGCCCGCATCCAGCGCGTTCCTGCGGTCTTTACTAGGTCGTCTGTCCACCTTGTGGGTGGACGTCCTACGCTGCGCTTGCCGGTCCGTGGTCTCCACTCCAGAACTTTGCAGCCCCATCGGCCATCAGTTCTGCGTGCTATGTGCCCTGCCCACTGCCATTTCAACTTGCTAATCCGTTGGGCTATGTCGGTAACTTTGGTTCGTCTACGGATCTCCTCATTCCTGATTCGATCTCGTAGGGAAACTCCGAGCATAGCCCTCTCCATAGCGCGTTGTGCTACTTTGAGCTTACCAAGAAGGCACACAGTCAGAGACCACGTTTCAGCGCCATAAGTCATCACTGGTAACACACACTGGTCGAAGACTTTCGACTTGAGGCACTGAGGTAATTCGGACGAGAAGACGTCGCGCAGTTTTCCGAATGCTGCCCAGCCGAGTTGGATTCGACGACTGACCTCTTTCTCAAAGTTGGACCTACCTAATTGGACTGCTTGCCCTAGGTAAATGTATGTGTCAACAACTTCGAGAACCGAGTTCCCAACTGATACTGGGGTGGGTACAACACGGGCATTCAACATTACCTTCGTCTTGTCCATGTTCATTTTAAGACCCACCCGTTGGGAAACTCGATTGAGGTCTTCGAGCATTGTGCTGAGATCTTCCAACGATTCTGCCATGACCACTATATCCTTCGGTTTGCCGACGATATATGTACCTACTATGTAATTTATTATTTCCAGAAATCACAGTTACTGTAGCTATCGACATCTAATTTGCGCGATTTAATTGATATTGGGCCTCCAAAAAGGTGACTGAACAAACGCGAACGCGAAAATATGTGTATGTTTAAGGAAAAGCGTTAATTACATTCGGTAAATAGGTTTTATTGTCGTTTCTATATACACAGATTGTTTATACAGCTTTGTTTAGTTGGGGGTACCGCTACAATGATCATAAGTAGGCGTAAACTTTTACTTTGTCGGGAGCGTGTTTTTTATTTCTTTATTGTATTTAATTTTGATTTAACCCCGACGTACCGACGACGCGGTATTATACATTTGACTTGTCTCTGTGTGTATATATGTCTCTCTCTCTCTCTCTGTATGTGTGTCTGTGGCATCGTAGCTCCCGAACGGATGAACCGATTTTGATTTTGTTTTTTTTTTTTTGTTTGAAAGGTGAATTAGTCGAGTGTTCTCAGCTATATTTGAGAGATATATGGAGATCGGTGTTATATCAATATGGGTATCAAATGAAAGAGCTTGACTAGTAAAATACTATACAACTGTCGGGGTTTTTAAAATTTTTAATTTGTCTTGTTCTATTTCCAGTTGTCAGAGGGCAGGGCTTACGTTTCGTCGAGCCCGAATCAACAAAATTCATAGAACAGATGATTTATTATAAATTACTGACCACTAGATGTGCCTGACAATAAATACCGCGATAAGGTCCCTACCCTGTGCAGTTTCTAAAACATTTTAAATTACTTAGTGACGTCACAATCAAATGTATACATGAACAAAAAAATTCTATCTTTGTCCAAAGTCAAACATTGTTACCGTGTGGCGCCAAGACAATAAAAACACGTGCAAGTTTTCGAAACCTTCGTTATGAGCCATCAATGTTTACTAACATTTTCTGTGCTTAGACAATACACATGTACGCACCGTAGAAAACATAATATCCATAGAAAATTCACCAAAAGATTCTATTTCTTGGCATCATCTTTTTTTTGTATGAATATTTATAAAACTTTTTCGTTAAATCATTGTAATAAAATCATATTTTGTGCTTGAAAACATTAAATTAAAACTACCAAATGTGGTACTAAGTACCTTATAGTAAAATACACTGGGACTCTAAACATACTTCCATACAGTAAAAAAAAAAATACTTTTCAATTTCTGTGTCGCATTTTTTTTATGTAAGGCTAATGAGACAAACGGTACGCTCTCCTGATGGTAAGAGATAACTCCTTTCCATGACCATTGCAGTGATACACAGAAGTTTGAGTTGAACAAAGTCCAGGGCATCGCTGCTTTGACGCCCATCACTTCGAGATTTTCGACTACCTGCTTGGCGACAGAATATCTGATCCTATTGTTTGTAATTATTATTCTATAAACATGATAATCACTCAATTAGAAGAAGATACTATTTCACTCTCGACTTGAAGAACTCTCTTTCATATTACACATAATACGCAAAGTTTGATCAAAATACAGAATATACACTCACTGGCCGTACAAATCGCGACAAGCGTCTGCATGGAGTCGAAGAAAAAGAACATGATAAGTAGCGCAGCCGAAGAGCCGAGCGGGAAGCACAGCGCCTGCATCGTGTTCAGAGTCTGGATATCTGAAACAGACCATACTTTATTACGCGTGATGGAATTCTTACCCGTTGGTATGACATCTATTTTAACTAATATTAAAAAAAAAAGAAAAGAAAATATCTTGGTTTGTTCTCCGTTCACGTGGCGATGGAACCAAGCGATATGATTTTTAAATGTCTCCCGGAAACCTAAATTATATTAATTTATTTTTGAAACGTTACCAGGTTATTAAAATAAAATATGTCTTGTGGCATTATCGCTCTGGGGGGAAAGAACAGGGCGTTCTTAGTAATGTCGAGATTGTATAATAATTCACACAAAAAAAAACTAATATGATTATTATTTTCTATATAAACTTTCAACTAGTTAAAACGTTTTTTTTAATAAACTTTTTGCCTTTTTTTATCGTTTGCTTTATGTACCGAATAGCTCGTCAAATACTTATTTTAATGGAAAATATTATAGCAAAATATTATTGAATCATCAAAACGCCTCTGATCCCTAATTCTCCAACTTATATGTTATGAGATTTCGTGCCGTGATTTATAACATTCTGCGCTTTCAAATTGTATTTTGATTGTTCAAATCGTATCATAGCTCCTAACAGACCTCGTCGTGTTTTTTATTTGACATTGGCTTAGAATACCATTCCGCGCGAATTTCACACGTATTCCGCTGCGTTACGTAAACGCGGCAAATTACGTGGTGTTAGCGAATAAGGACCCTGATGTTCAACGAAATGCTTGCGACGTTTGAGCACTCAAAAGACATCGCTAGTTCAAATATCGATGAGGTTAAACGAAATCACAATAGAAAAAATACAGTTGCTCAATCACTAGTTATTTCGCTCTAAGCGTTTTATAACGGAATTTGAGCGGTCACGGTGTTTAGCTAGTTTATATCTTGGCAATTGTAAAAGGCGACAATTTGTCTTTCACGGAAACTAAAGCAATTGAGATACAAATTCAGAATAGCTGCATTGGCCTCTAGCATCCTAAATACAACACATAGAACTTTCGAAACGTAGACCAAATATCACAGTGCTGTTTCGGATCGGGCTGCCTGGCTCACATACGTAACTGAATTTCTACTCCGGTCTTATTTACAATCTTTCCATTCGCCATGATATGATTTTTAAAATCCATAAGCAACTCAATAATTGGCGTTTGTCTGTGGCAATCTGCATCCATACTGAGATAGACCCATTCAGCAAGTTTTGTTTGTTTCGTTTTTATGTCATTCGTATTGTGTCTCATACGTTTATCTTTCTTTCTTTTCATTCACCTCGTGCTTGTTCCAGCTGAGCTAGCGCTACTAGATCGCAAAGATCCCATAATGAGCGTTGAAAGTCATTCAGCTTGCAAGATTTGTCTGTCTTCTATCGGATATATTTCGGAGCGTATGCCTTGGAATTGCATAATTTGGTCCCACCTGCCTCTTTTACTACCGAACGGTTAGGCAGACACGACCAAAGCGCCATCCACACATGGCGGATATTCCCCACGTACGGACTAAACGATTCGATTCCACATTCTTCATACGTGCAACGAGGATGTGGAACTCTATGGCGTCTGTCTTTCCCGCGAAGTAGGTACAACTTGGGTGTCTTCAAATCCAGAGCAAACAGGTATTTTCTAGGTAAGCGTGCATCTTATACTACATCCTGTTTTACATCAGGGCGTGGTCAAACGTAAACCTAATTGGAATTTTAAAAAAAAAATTGTCCTTAACCAACTAACAAACAGACATACATTGCAAGACAATATCAGGCAGGATTCATACAATTTTGATTTTGATTTTTAATTTATTTTACATTGTCTTCTTTTTCTAACTCTAATTCCAAAATCAAATTCGTAATAATCACACCAATTTAATTAAATAAGTAACTTATTTTTTAGTAAGGATTATTGAACTATCTCTAACCAAAGTTTTTCTGTTTCTGTCAGCACCATACGGAGAGCACGGATTTACGAAACACAAGCTACTCTTAACTTAGT
This sequence comes from Biston betularia, assembly GCA_905404145.2. Taxonomy (NCBI): domain Eukaryota; kingdom Metazoa; phylum Arthropoda; class Insecta; order Lepidoptera; family Geometridae; genus Biston; species Biston betularia. The sequence continues at coordinate 3,267,475 of FR989883.1, forward strand.
TCGTAAATCCGAAGCTCAATTGAATATATTTTATGCATACATGTATTATGTAAACACTGTCTTTGCCAAAAATTGTGGAACTATTTTAATTAGAATACGTGTATATTTAACGAAAAATAAATGATTTGATTTGAAATTTGATTTGATACAAAATGATGAGGATTAGTATTATAGTCGCGTTCAGAACACTACCAAGTGAACTGCGCTATTTACAGCATTGTAATGCGTTATGTATGAGTACATAGAAACTCACATCGCCGGTATTATTCGATAAGTACATTTAGCTCAAACTGACTCAAGGCAGTCTCTATCTGGCCTTATACGGTCCGGTCACGGCAAATCGAGAAAATCAGTGAATATGTTTCTTTTTACCAGGTATTTATCATGTCGACCTTGGATATTTTCATTTGTTTCAAGTAACAACCATGACGGCGGCGTTCGAGCCATTGATCATTTTTGCAATGCCTTACATATTACCTGTATACAAGTTCAGGATGTACTAAGCCAAGAGATAATTGTACTCACGATAATTAATCTTAGCGGCTAGAGAACTTGTTTTACGTCATTGACGAGTATTTTAACCAGCTTCAAAAAAAGAGGGTCTCAATTTGTCGGAAAAACGGGACCCTATTACTAAGACTCCGCTGTCTGTACGTCTGGCACTAGGCTGTATCTCACAAACCGTGATAGTTAAAAAGTGAAATTTTCACAGATGATGTATTTTATGTTGCCGATATAACAACAAATACTAAAAAACATAATAAAATAAATATTTAAGGGGGCTCCCATACAACAAACGTGATTTTTTTGCCGTTTTTATAGATGGTACGGAACCCATCGTGCGCAAGTTCGACTCACACTTGGCCGGTTTTTTATTTAATGTATGTTCACCGATTACTCAAAGAAGCCTGGACCGATTCGAGCAATTATTTGGTATACATACTTTCCAGGTGGTCCAGAAATTTCACGAAAATCGTTTCATTAGTTTGATATTTAAACCAAAATATCTAAACCCTTTAAATCCGTGTTTGGGCTTAGATGCATGGGGGGTTGGGTATGGGTAATTGTTTTCTTTTTAAATTGTAAGTTTATACTTGTTTAATTATATAAACTAAAAGATTTATCAAATTACTAGTAAATAATTTTGTTTTTTTGTCATTATAATACATTGACAATATATTTTTATATTAACATATTTTTATATTAACATATTTTTATATTAACATATTTTTATATTAACATATTTTTATATTAACATATTTTTATATTAACATACGTTATGTTGGCATTTTTGTTTTTCATTCAAAAACGATAATGCCTCCTGCTAAGGAGATCTACCACAAAGTAAAAAGAAGAAAGGTGATTCAAGAGGAAGGTTTATATGTATACCTAGCGGACGCCTCACGGTTTCACCCGCGTAGTTCCCGTTCCCGTGGGAATACAGGGATAAAAAGTAACGTATGTCACCCGGAGATAGTATAGCTTCCCAACGGTGAAAAAATCTTTGAAATCGGTCCAGTAGTTTCGGAGCCTATTCAATACAATCAAATCTTTCCTCTTTATAATAGTATAGATAGATACATGCATATGCACCACATTTGTATATACTATATTTTTTTATTTTTTTTATTGATTTAGTTGCGAATTGAATTTTATTTTTTTTGATTATCTTAATTGTCTTATTTAATGGTTGTGACTTGTAACTTTTCGTTATTAATAAATGAGTATGAGTATAATAAACCCGTGCGAAGCCGGGGCGGGTAGCTAGTACTATCTAAACGAAGCTAAGAGGTGTGTATAGGTTAGGTAAGGATCGGCCTATATTACTTTACGCGAAATCAGCTCGAGCCGGTCATAGGCGGCTTTGTGTCACTGGCATTCATAACATGGGTCGACACCGGCTGAGCTCGGTTCGGATGCCAGATTCGAAGGTGCAAAAACTTTTTGACTGAGACATTGAACATTGAAAGATTATAAGACCGAGATAAGGGGAATCAAAGGCTCAAAATTCTAAAGCTATGTGTAAAGCTAATGTTCACTACTTACTACATCCCGCGGCTTCATCCACGATTTCGCGATTTTTGTAGTCTCTTGTTTTTTGGACTTTTAAATTTGCTACATTCGACCACAAACTAAGCAAAACTTGTACTATGTAAGTTAGATAACTGATAGAATACTTACATACTTTTTTTTTGTAAATACCTACAGAACATCCAGACACAGAACAAACATTTGTCTATAGCACAAAATGTTTGTCTTAGGTGGGATTCGAACCCACGCCCCACAGCTCTTGAAGCAGATATACTACCAATTAGCCAAAAGGGCTGTCGATTTGTTCTTTACTATCCTTTTTTTAACACTCGACGCAAAAACGACGGCGACGGTTTGTTATAAGTTTGACGCGTGTGTATGTGTGTGTTTCTCTCTCTCTCTCTCTCTCTCTGTATGTGTGAGTGTGTGTGTATCTGTGGCCGATTACATATTTTTTCTCCTCCTTCAATATGGGTATCAAATGAAAAAGCTTGACTCGTAGAATAATATACACCTGGAGAGGGTTTTTCAAGTTTTTAATTTATACCTGTTTACTACAGGACAAGTAGAGCGACGTATTACCACTCACAAAATCTCAACCCGTTTCAAATGGAATGGAACAAGCTAGCGGCTTTCTGAGGGATATAATAGACATATCTTCGTTACCAGTATAAATTAGGCTAGTTAAAGTCAAACGCCAATTTATAAACGTCAAAAAAAGTAGACAGGTGAACAGTAAACCAATTCGTGATAGTGTTATGATGGGTAAATATTAAATAATGTACTATCGTAGCTGAAATCTGTATCATTAGTCAAGTCAATGTTATTTAATAACATTTACGTTGCGTTACAACTCTACGGAAACAGAAATGAGAAATTAATTAGCCGGACGAGAAACTGTTCGACGGCCGTGTATACTGTGCTAGCAGCTCGCCCCGGCTTCGCACGGGAAAACAAAAATCGATTAACAATATACATTTTTCGATCCAGCAGTTTCGGAGCCTATTCAATACAAACAAACAAATAAATTAATCTTTCCGCTTTATACGATGTAGATGACAACTGTAATAGTATAGTATGATATTGCGGACTTATTTGCAGCTGTCAATATGCTCTATAAAACGTCACTTTATTCTATTGTCAATAGTTTTCACTGCGCATGCTAAGGGTTTTTTCAAATTTATCACAGCTTGGGTTACATTATTCAATTTTCAATCAAGGATAATGTAGCATTCTAATAATGAAAGAATTATTAAGATCGGTTCAGTAGTTTCGGAGCCTATTCAATACAAACAAACAATCAAATCTTTCCTCTTTATAATAGTATAGATGGATAGATAAGGTATAACAGACGAACACTGCGGCTGTAAAGAAAACGCTCCGACAAACGAAGACAGGCGATAGCGATACGATATTATACGATAAATAATAATAATATAATTAGAGACGCTAGAGGTTAATAAACTGGGGTCATCTGTTAACCTCTATTCGTCAGTTGATAATATTTTTTTGTACAATTTATACAACACTACACCACAGAACTAACATCTATATTATTATGTTAGTCCTGAGTGAGAATCGAAACCACGCCCTTCAGCTCTCAAAGCAGAACTTTACCAAATGAGCTAACAGGGCAGTTGCAAATTAGAAAGAACTCCGCTAAATTACTGCGAAATACGAATCGAGTTGAGTTGCAGTTAAAAATCGTTTACTCTTCCAAGGGTATCTATACAATTATACAAATCCTAGCGGTATTGTATGAAGTACATACTGTTGCCGGAGGTGGAAGGCACCGGTTTCCCCCCGAGTAAAGTGGCTTCTCGCTCCCGTTCAGCGCGCTCCCGCGCCTCTCGCTCCATGTTCAGTGAACGGAAGCTGCCGTATACGATGAGCAGCATTGAGATAAGACACGCTGACACTCTGCAAAAAACGGAGTTTATCATTTTAATGCAAGTCGGAATCGCCCATTTAAGGTTCTGTACACAATAATTATGTTCACTAAAAAAGTTTTTATTATTTTATGTTTGACCACAGCTCACCTGTTGCTTAGCAACAACTGATGTTAATAGACAATATAGTCGAAGATGGTAAGCACACCTAGCCTGGAATTGAACTGGCTCTTGAATGAGGCTGTCGGTACACACTGTTAGGTGCTTGGAGACAGATGTGTGGTAGCCAGCCAGCAGAGTACTAGAGAGAACCATATCACTGTTATATGGTTTCCTTACGTTTTCCTTCACCGGCAGCTCAAGCTCATTGTTGGTGTTAAAAAATGTTGATAGATTCGGGCCAAAATACAAGTGTTTCCATGTTAAAAACTGTTTTAGTTAGTAAACAATGTAGCTCCGCAAGACTTTCAGATGTGTCTGAAACTATAGCGATAATAACAACTAAACATATAAAATTAAATTGTCACATATTCAATTCATAAGTTATATCGATAAAATTCAATAAATTTGAACTTTGTTTTAAATATGTACTCGTATCAACTGTATTAGTAGCTGCTTCGTTGGTATAACTATAAAAAAAATTCAATGCGATAATTTGACAGCCCTGTTGGTTCATTGGTAGTATGTCTGCTTCAAGAGCTGAAGGGCGCGGGTTCGATTCCCACCCAGGACAAACATTGTGTGGCATAAACAAATGTTTGTTCTGTGTCTGGGTTTACTGTATATATTTACCAAAAAAAAAGTATTCTATCAGTTATCTGACTTCCATAGTACAAGCTTTGCTTAGTTTGGAGTCAGATGGCGCTGTGTGTAATGTCCTACGATATTTATTTATTTATAATGCGAGATATTATGTTCCTAGTCTTAGTAGGATAAATATCAGACATATGAACATGGCCCAAACAATTAATTCCATTACGTAAATATCTCCTCCATAGATCCCCTTCTTCATTCTGATAAGGTGTGGATAAACAAAACTCAAGCCTGTGTATTACATTAAGGAAAACACGATCCCGGTCCAGAAAACAAACAACACAAAGCTAATATTTGTCGTCTGATTTTCCTTGGATCGGTAACACAGTGCCTAACCTTAGTAAGCTTTAAGTTATTGCAAGTTGAAAGCTTAATTTCAGTATTGTTATCTTTTTTTGATGATAAGTGACGGTGTGGTCGAATATGGTCGATACATCTGCCTACCTAGAATGGAACTGGCTCTTAAATGAGGCTTAAATGAACACACCGTTAGATGCCTGGCTGCAGATTTCCAACTTGAAGGTGGTAGCTAGCCAGCCGAGTATTAGAAAGTACCCTACCACCATGCTATGGTTCCCTAACAATGTTTTCCTCCACGGGCAGCTCAAGCTCTTTGTTGGGGTTTGAATCCCGCCCTTCGGCATACGAACCGACCGCGCTCACCGAGCTATCATGGCTACAAATACTATGTATTTCTATCGACAGTAACAATATTAAGAATGAATTTATGTAAAGATAAACTATATAAGATATATTATTATGTATAAACGATCTTTAATTTCAGACAACGTATAACGTGGCCGCAATGCTGACTGCTTCGCCCCTTTGGATTGCAAGGCAACACCTTGTAAACATTCTAAGCAATTGACACCCACGGTCTATTTAGGGTGTTACCACCCCAAACGGTACAAACATACATGAACAGCCGCACCACCATTCACTTGTTTTGACTTTTCTGGATGATGATATGGCACCAGTATGACAACACATGTAGGCTAGTGTCCTACACTCACACTAAGTGCCGTTCCATTTTCCAAGTAATACGAGGTATCCCGTGGAGCCGTTTACCAACGTTATTGGGTTCAAAGATAACTGCGATATTGGCCAAAGGCTCTACGGATTATATTATTAAAAGCGACATGCACAATACAATATTGTATTGATACAAGTTTCAAGTCGGCTGCAAGAGAGAGAGCTTCTTATTCTTATTCAAAGTGGGGGCGATAGGTCCTGCACTGACGTCCCGCTTGGGGTGTATTGTGCATTTCCCCCTGCCAGCGTCTACCCGAGCCAACCCACCTCCTTGAAGTATCTGTGTAAGAGAGCTGATTGCATAGGCCATCGACTCTTTCTCCACTTGTACATCGGTGGGGAACGACGCAAGACCTTCAGATGCACAAAAAATGGCTACCCGCAATGTGTTGTGATCCAAAAAATCTTAAATGAACTGAAGAAAAGACTAGATATTTTCAAAAATTCTTAGGCAAATGTTTCCGAACAATTAGAATAATAATATGGATATCTACCACAAAATTGTGGAGGCTTTCCATATTATGTAGAGTTCCCTAAGGACCCTACGGGTTTATTACCGTCTATTCTTACATTTTAGGCATTTTCCCTAACTAAAAGAATCCCGTGTCAGTCCCCAAGTTTTATTGTACACTAGCTGCACCCCGCGGTGTTACCCGCTACATGTTTTCGGGATAAAAAGTTGCGTAAGTGTTAATCCAGGATCTCAACCACCATACCAAATTTCATCCAAATCCGTTCAGTAGATTTTGCGTTTTTTTTTATGTAATAATCCGAACGAGACGCTCTCCTGATGGTAAGAGATAACGCCTGTCCATGACCATTGCAGCGATACACAGAACTTTGTGTAATAAAACAAAGTTCAAGGCATCGCTGCTTTGGCGCTCATTACTTTGAGAATAGTTAGTCTCAATAGCCCAGTAATTTCGCTAGCTGCAGTATCCTTCAAACCGGAACACAGTAATGTTAGCACACTACTGCTTGGCGGCAGAATATCTGGTACTGCGGTGGTACCTACCTAGACGACCTCCTGCTAAGGAGATCTATCACCATAAGTAAAAGAGTGAAAGAGTAAGTAATAAATATCCATCCATCCATACAAACATTCGCATTTATTATATTAGTGGGATAATAATAATCTATTGATAAACTTGTGGCAAATACACAACTATATATATTTTCATATTAACTTTGGTGGTAAGTTATCTATAAGTTTGACTGTTTGATTATTATTTTAATGCAGTAAACACAGTCATGGCATGTTATTCAAATGTATGTAAGTAAGTATAGCCATTGTTTCATTGGCCGACTCAATCGGCTTTGATTTCGTTTGGTCATTTGAATTAATTGTTTATTCTACACATGCAGCGTGCAACTTTCACATTGATCATGGCTACAGTTTGCTAATCTACTTTTTTTTAATTTAGGTTGACACCTAAAAACACGTTCAATAAGCCATTTTCTAGACGGCACATGCGACTGCGTATAGTACAATGCCAATATCTTCCCACAATTTTTTTTTGCGAGTAGCTACGAGTATACATGTGTGCATAAATGTCAGTTTTTTACAAAACGAGTATTGACTTGCATATTAAGCTCATTTAACTGACTGCTCCGAAAACTTGTTAAGTTATTTAAATAAAAATCGTATGACGATAGCCCAGTGGTTGGCGTGGTCAGTTCACACGGAGCCTATTCAATACAAACAAACAATCAAATCTCTCCTCTTTATAATAGTATAGATAGATAGATAGATATAGATTTCCTATAGGAAATCTATATCTATCTATCTATACTATTTTCAAAGTATTATACTATTTCTATAAGCAAAGGATTTCATATATGAAATCCTTTGCTTATAGAAACCTAATGACAGATAAGTCACGTAAAATATATTTTTTAAATTAAATAAGGCATGAGGAATCCTATACTTGATAGCTCGCGTGTCTCTATCACGGACAAGAAATCCATCTTGTTACGGAACATTAAGCGTAATCAACGGCCATAAAATGATTATCTAATCATTATTAATCATCATCGGGTTAAATAAAAACTTTAAAGATAATATTTCCTTCGCATACTTTGAGCCATTGTTAAAATACAATACTTATTGAAGCTGAAAGTGAGTTTTTTATTCTTATTGGTACCTAACGACTTGTATATTACTAACTGTGCGTCATGGTTACATCGGAACAGTTATTTTTCCAGAACAAAATTCACAGATAAGTGAGATGAGAGATTCAAGAATGTTATTTCTTTTTAGTGATTATACGTAGCGATAATAGGTCAGTAGTTGGCACTGTTGGTTTACACGCCGAAGGGCGTGGGCCCAAATGATCTTAAGCTGCCGATGAAGGAAAACATCATGAGGAAACCATAGAATGTAGGTAGGGTATTTTCTAGCACTAGGCTGGCTAGCAACGGCCCACAGGTTGAAAACCTGCCGTCAAGCACCTAACGGGGTGTTCCAGCAGCCTCACTTAAAAACTAATTCCATTCAGGCTAGACGTGTTTACCGTCTTCGACCTAAACTTCTACGTCGACCTTTTTTAACCCCCGACGCAAAAACGACGGGGTGTTATAAGTTTGACGTGTCCATCTGTGGGATCGTAGCTCCCGAACGGATGAACTGATTTTGAGTTTGTTTTTTTGTTTGAAAGGTGGTATAGTCGGGAGTATTCTAAGCTATGTTTGATGAAAATCGGTCCATAATGGCGAATTGCATATTTTTTTACAACTCCCTCAATATGGGTATCAGATGAAAGAATTCTATACACTATGATAAATTTCAAATCCAAGATGGCCGCCACCACAAAATGGCGAATAATATTTTTTTTACTTGATTTGATCGAAAGTGATTCAAGAAATAATTAAACAGCTCTTATGTATGTGAGTATTTACCACTGATCGAAATTTGGTATTATGTGTAGTACTGGTGTTTTTTTAATTATAAATTTATACTTGTTAGTTAATATAATTATGTCACAGTTATAGTCATACCCATAGGTACAGGGAGAGACAGTACCCATAAATAACCGTGGAAGGAACTGATAAAGCACATAAAACAAACGACGATAGTGAGCCGGGTAATTAAATGTAGCGCCGTCCAATGTCTCACCGACGCTAATGAAACCTAATAGGCCCGGACACCGTCAATTAATGACCAACGTCTATGTTGGGCCGATGCACGAATATTTAGGTCGTACTTAGGTATGCATTTATTAAGAAGTTATTGCGCCCCGCAGTGTTACCCGCTACAAAAAAGTAGCCTATGCGTTAATTCAGGGTATCAGCTCCATACCAAATTTCATCAAAATTTGGTCCAGCCGTTTAGCATACAAACACACTCAGAAACTTTCACGTTGATAATATTAATATGATATTCATAAAAACATACTTTTGAAAACTTTGTTATACCAATGCCTTTCAAGCGACTAAAAAAACATATTTAAACATCCATCCTTAGGGGTGGAATTTAAAAAAATCCTTTCTTAGAGCACATCTACGTCACCTAAGTAAGATTAATTTGTGCAAAATTACACGCTTCAAGACCCAGCGGTTTCAGCTGTGCGTTGATCGATAAGTCATTCTTGCACCGTGGGGAAGCTACACTATCCCCGAGTGACATAGGCTACTTTTTATCCCTGTATTTCCACGGGAACGGGAACGGGAACTAAGCGGGTGAAACCGCGAGTCATCCGCTAGTAGATAATACAATAATCATTAAAGTAACAAAACATGACACGCCGATGTTAAAGGGCATGCGGGTGAACTAACTCTTACTAGTTTAACGGACTTTCAGAAACATCAGATTAAGATCCGGACAAGTCACATAGTTTAATGATAAGGGCGTGTCACGTTTGACTACAATTATTACACATAAATTTTATTATTAATAGTTTATTTTATGTTTGTTGGTAAATAAGTATGTTCGGTAGTTTTTTATTTTATTTAAATTTTGTACAATAACAATCCTACGATATTTATTTATCCCACAAATATTATAAATGTGAAAGTTTGGATGGATGGTTCGATGGATGTTTGTTACTCTTACACGCAAAAACTACTGAACGGATTTGGATGAAATTTGGTATGGAGGTACCTGAGACCCTTTTTTTTTGTCCAGGGAAAATACTTTCAGTATACCACCGGCCCTGGGGCGGGCACGGTGGTTATGTGGGACTCTCCGTCCTAATGACGGCCTACCCACTAAAAACCCTGGAGTGTTCCACCTCGGCGCTTTGTGTCGAGGCTGCGGGCACGCTTTCGCACTCTACCGGATTAACACATAGGCTACTTTTTATCCCGAAAACATGTAGTACATGGTAACACCACGGGTCGCAGCTAGTAATAACATATATTTCAAAAAATGAAGTTGTCATGTAAATTTTCAATTAAGTATTAACATAAGTAGATAAACAAATAAATATGATAGGACATTACACACAGCGCCATCTGACCCCAAACTAAGCAAAGCTTGTGCTGTGGAAGTCAGATAACTGATAGAATATTTACTAAGATACATATAATAAGTTATTCACATTTGAGGTGACATTATCGAGAAACATACAGAAGCAATCGCTGTATCTCTTAAGCTTCCATATGATGATGATGTGGTCATCACTTCTCATATAGCTTGTCTACCAATTTGGATATAGGACCTGCTGTTAAAATTTCATGCAATCAGGACAATAGTACTGTTGTAAAAAGCAACATAATTCATGAACTGACCATCATGCAATCCAGTCTCTGGGAAAAGCCATGGTAGAACGCATGAACTTGTTCATCGTGGTAGTATCTAGTCGGGGTGATGCCAACAAACAGCTAAAACTCACGACATATACCTGATCTATACCAAATATCTAAACCTTCTGACAATGCATATTATTTTTAATTTTTATAATAATAACTATGACTTTTCCTTATATGAGTTCTATTTCTCTAAGTGAGTGGTTATTTAGCTTTATATTAATTATATAGTGAAGATGTATATATGTTGACTAGCACCATTGCATTAGGGAAACCCTGTAAGGATGGTGTGAAATATAATGTAAATAAATAAAAACAAAATAAACAAACAAATAAATATTTGAAAAAAAAAACATTGTATAACTATAATAATATAACTCACTTAGATGAATCCATGATTGAGTATGCCCACTTGTATTCCTGGTATTCCATGTTGGCTCCGACTTGCGCCATAGTGATGTCTGCTCAGCAGCCGGTGCGATGTGGGAACACCCTGTGGGTTGTCACAAGTGCCTGAACAAACAAACACACTTTACCAAAAATGATGGATTTAGTACTTACATTATTTGTCACGGGCCGTGACTATAATGCTCGAGTGAAAGTGACACACTTAATGTTTTTTGACTGAAGGTGAATGCATATTAGCTGATAAAAGCTTTGATAAAAGTTTTTTCTACATAAATAATATCTTAAATAAGATTTAAAAGTAAATGTTATGAGACGAATGAGACTCTGTCCTAATGGTAAAAGATAACACCTGTCCATGACCATTGCAGTGATACAAAGAATGTTGTGCAGTAAAATAAAGTTCAGGGCATCACTGCTTTGGCGCTCATTACTTTTGAGACTTTCATGGTTAGTATCAACAGCCCTGTAATTTAAGATACCTTAATATAATAATATTTACAAACTCATATCAGATAACTCGAGAATCCTGAATGGGTTAAGTGTAATCTATCAGTAATAATCTAATAAAAAAAATTTACACATTTTGTGTTTTGTGAAGCATGTGTAATTATTTAAAATAAATATTCATCTGTATAATACATGTAGGTAACTGGTTTTCTTATCAATGTACACAGCATCTCGATGAGTCACTCCAATAACCAGCGGCAATGCAGTGATTAGTTGACCACTGCACCCGACGAAGATAGATATGCATAATCAACCAAACTTTCTCATAACATAATCATGACAGGAGCACCGCCTCTGCTTTGTTTTACAACTAATATGCACTTAGTTTTAAAACTCAGTGAATGTCACATTACAGTTTTTGTGGGAAATGTAAATATTATATCTACCTATAAAAACTGAGCAAGCCATCTCGAACATAATCTAAAATAAGTAAATTTGAACACTTCTATGCCTACACATATTAATGTTTTTGAGCAGTTTGAACCAGTACCAAAACAGGATATCATATCATGTTAATGTTCAAGAATGTTTGTTTTAATTATCTCTATTGCTGAATAATAACAATTGCTTAGAATCCTTAGATACATACAACAGCAGAACTTGGGTAATTAGGTAAAAAAGTGTGATGTTATGATTAACTACATAACACATTCTAAGCTACATAAGCTTGAAACAATTATTTATTATTCTTTTTATATGCTTATCTCACTCAATTTCATAAGAAAATAATTAATGCATAAGGTTGTGTGTATTTTGACTTGTTTGTGGATTAGAGTTCACTTGGATTAAATCATTTCATTTATTGAAAACAATTTACAATTATTGTTACAGGTATTAATTGAATATATTGGGTACTTTATATCCCACAATGCAGGTTAAACCATGGGGTAATCAAATTATAATTGGTTGAAAACCATTCCAATACTGTTAGTCATTTCAAAAATTATGTTATACTTGTAACACTAATACACAGTTTGTTAATAAGTTATTCTTATATACACATCTGTACAAAAACAACAGCATAAACTATGAAATGGTAATTTTGAGAGTATTATTAACACTTCATTTATGCATACAAAGGAATGCTAAGTCAAAGCTTAAATTTAGTGAAGATTGTCAAGATTCCATGATGTTTGGGATTTAAATTTAAAGCAGTTTGTATTTCTGCTCAGAATGACTAAAGCTTACTTTAAAAATTTCCCTAGGGATTCCTAGGTAAATTAGAACTGTTGAGGAACTCCGCTTAAGTACTTTTCTGCCTTAAGCTCTGGATGAACATTGTGTATGTCTCACACATATCTCTATTTGGTCTGGTAACAACAACAAAATTGTTAAAATAGAAATGTATCACTATCACAATAACTGTTATTTTTTCATAGCTGAAATCCATTGTTGTATACTGCATACTTCTTAACAGGAGTAGTATTTTAAAGATAAAAAAGGTGTGTAAGATACTCTGACATTAAATTTCATTATTCATAGAATCATATCAGTGATAAAAAAAACATGTTATGGCTAGTTAATAAATAAATATTGTAGGACATTACACACAGCACCATCTGACCCCAAACAGTTAATAGTTTAATGGTTAAATTGTAGTTGCAAATAATTAACAGCTGAAACTCACTTTAAGTGTGTTTTACAGTTATGTTGATTAGCAATAAAATACTCTTTAAATATCCTCTATTTCGAAGATTCTTCTACAAATTGTAGTGCTAAATGTCTAAAAAATTTTTTACAGTAAAATAATAAAAAAAACTATGAAACAGGGTTTTAAAATAATGACAATATGTATAAATATAACGAGTAAAATAGATTGCACAAGTCAGTTATTTGATGTTCTACCAGGAAATCAAATCCTAAAGACTAAAAATAGCTAAATATTTGGGTTATATATCTTTTATTGTACATAAATGAATAAAAGTAATTTAAAATCGGGCTCTTCTTCTACGCAAATAGATTATTTAACACGTAAAGTAGCCCGAAAAAAAATGCCAGAAAAGGAACAATGAAATAAAAAAGTAAGCTCACAGTAAGTAGAGCACGAAAATATTGTACACAATAAAGTGAAAGGGTAGGTACCGAAATGTAATTACGTTAGTTGTACAAATACATTTAAGTTTATGATATTGATGTAATCATTAAGAGATAGCATTCAATCTGTTCGCCAGATTTAATTGTTGTTAAATCAACGAAAACCTTTTTGACAAATTATTTACGAGAGCGTAAGTATGTGAACAACAGAACACTCACCTATGTTTTAGCTGCTCTGAAATGCACACAAATTATCAGTCTCGTGATTCCATGTTTTTATTATGAACTGTGATCTGTTATTAATTAAAGTAACATTATTTTTCTAAAATATTTACGAAATTCAGGTACGACACCTATACGCCCGATCGACAGCCATTCAACCATAGACTATACATTTAGGTTTTTTTTTCGTCGAAGCAAATTTTTAGGGTTTCAACGGTATATCGATACGAGAAAATAAGTAATTGTAAGTTTTCTCGGTATGAGATATCGTGGAAAAATTACTATTTGAATTTAAAAATGGTGGATTTTAGTCATAAACCGGCATCCAAACGACAGAAGTTTTTTATTAGGTATCACCCTAAAATTAAAAATCTGCTATCAAATACCTAACGGTGTATTCCAGCAGCCTCGTTTAAAAGCCAATCCTAAAACTATGCTAAGAATTTTTATCAAATTCGACCCCACCGTCACCATCTAGAGAGCTTTGGTTTCTATGATACCTAGTTTTTTCACTCATGAAAAAAACGATATAAAGAAAATGTAATTACTCAAGCGTATCAACAGTGCACCCAATATGATGGCGTCATATTTATTATGTGAAATATTATACATTGATAAAACATTCATCTTTTATATTATAATAAACTTATGTACGGAATCCCAAATAGGTTGAATGAGGTTCACATTAAATGTTTACCCCATTGTGCTTTTTTTTAAATGACTACTTCTAGTTACTTTGTCTATGGATGCACAATGCGGACTGAAATTTACAGATAGTGTCTTTGATGCCAGCAGCTTAAACGACAAAGCAGCGCAGGTAGATATCAATTATATTTATTATCTTTGTAGAATTGAATTTTTATACTAGAATATTCGAAAATTATGTACAAGCTCTCATAATAAGCTTTAATGATTCCGCTTCATTCGTATGCAACGACAGATATTTTTAGGAATATTTTATGATTTTGCTGAACTCCAAAATTCAGGTGGTCTGAAATAAAATTGGCCACTACATGATGTGCACGAAGTTATAGAAAGTATAATAAAACATTTTTAGCGAGAAAGCGGAAAATGATGTCTCTTTATATTAATCAATTTCACTCTAACTTTTTTTCGTGTGTATATGTTTTAAAAAAAGTAACGCTATATAGTGCCATACTATACGCAAGAGCTCAGACGAATAATCAGGGAAGGGAAGAGTTCAAGCGCAAAAGTGTCAATAAGACTGAAACATGTCATTTCGTGTTGTTTCCACAACTCCACAGAAGTTTCTACCAAAGAAGACAGGCAAGTGTTGTGTTGTGCCTGCAGTAGAAACCTCGGTATCAATATATACCGAGGTTTCTACTGCAGGCACAACACAACACTTGCCTGTGACCTACTTTTTGAGCCTGAGTGTTACAATGATATTTTACTTGATTTTGTCATGACTGATACGTTTTAAAAAAAAAGAAACATTTGACACTGGCTGGCATAATACACAAAAGTACGATGCCTAAAACAAAAAAAAAGGTTCATTTAGAAATTGATAATCTTCATACTTGCTTTTTGGAGTTTTGGCGGGAACGCGGGAAGAGTCGTGTCGCTTCGTTGTATTTTTTTCCAAAACTAGTGTTTTGTCGAGTGTTTATGCATAAAAATGGTGGTGTTTTATTCATAAAGTGCCGAATTACAAGCGCGAGTGTGGGAAAATGATAGAATGTGGTGAAACATGAGTTTTCGTGTTGCTTCCAAAACTCCATCGAAGCTTTATAGTAAAGTTGCCACTACTTTACTAAAGCATGACTGGCACGAACCACGAACTGACACGAACTGGACTTGACAAAGACGACTTTGACGATAACCATAGTTAAGATACAGCAGAAATAACACTGAAGACGAGGCAGTATGGCTTTATAGCTTTAGCCTGCCCGAAAGGGCTAATTAACGAAAAAAAAAAAAAATCATACTTGCTTTTATTTATTGCTAAACGTAGTGATTACATTCTCTTGGTTATTGCAAAAGAAAGTTTGAAAACAAAAGATGAGGCTATCTTTGGTATTATTTAGACGAAACCGGTTACCTAATGGCCATATATTTAGAGGAAAAGACCGATTAGTGAAGAAAGTAGAACCAAAACATCTAAGAAGACTCGAGCAAGACTTCGCTATCGAAGAACAAAATATGCTCTTTTTACGTTATCCATATCTCACAGAGGTTTGATGATCTTATAATTTCTATTTATTACCTACGTAACGTGAAGAGATACAAACTAACCCACGACACATAAACAAAATATGAATTAAGCTAAAATTTAATCAAGCTCACTACATCCGTATTATCTCGTAAATTTGCATGTTATAATGAACAAATTATTGTACTTGAAAGTTTAGATAGCATTAATGAAAGAAATGTATATAATATAAACAGTACAACAGTAACATATAGTCAGTTTAGACATTGATAACACAAAATTGACTTCGAATATAACCTCACCTTTATTACTTAAAATTAAAATAAAATAATCCTGAATGTTAGGTTCATTTTTAGTTACCGCTCATACCATAATCACCTACTGCTATGGGGTTCTCTTGTACGCCACTCATCCTGGTCTTGTGCCAATCTTGTCTAGGATTTTTATCATATCTTCGACCCTACATGCTGTTGGACGATAAATGCTTCGCCTACCAATTTGTGGCCGCATCCATCAATTCAGTTGACCACCTAGCATCACGTCCTGACAACTACTTATACATTATAGTAGTAGCATTCATTAAAAAGCTAACTTTTCATGGTTTCAGGAAGAAAGTGCAGGTCATGCGAAAGCTCTAGGCAAACAAGACTTAAGAAAAGAAAAACTACTTGACAAACAGAGGAAAGTCTTCAAAGAAGATGTCACTTTGTATGAGAGATTGAAACACTTACGTGTTACTGAAAGTTGGGATTAGTACAATCTTACTCACTACTCCACTCTTAGCATAGTATATTATTTTAGGTGGTAGAAAATAAATGTTAATATAAAAGGTGAATTTTTAATTAACAACCAGATGACATCAGATATACATACCTACATTTAATGTAAGATTTTATTGAGACATGATGAGACAAGCATTACGCTTCTGAAGATAAGAGCTAATACCTACCCATGACTCTAGCAGCGGTATCCAGAACTTTGCATAACAATAATGAAATAACTAAGGAGTTAAATATTTTATTCACAGAAGATAAGTATTACATTGCATCATTTTTAGGCACTCCCAGTAGCTAATGTGTCTTGGTAGCTTATATTTAACAACAAAAATATGGCAGTTACATATTGACATTGTAATTCGAAGGATTAACCTAATATTAAAACTGTAAATGAACAGTACCAGTCTATGACCTATCCTAGTTTTCTTTGAGATGTATCTGATTATTTAGCTTTTTCCAAAGGAAAAGCCCTATTATTTAATAGTTTAATACAGAATTCGATTTTATTTTTCTTTCAGTAAATTTGGTGTTTAACAGTAATTTGTTACCAAGAAATCTTATTAATTTGCTATGTCGCAACATCTCTAGACTGTTTTTGATTTGTTAGAACTGAATTTTCAATTCTTGGTAGCCTGGAAGATATTGCTCTTAGCGAAGAGGCCGCTACTTGTGGCATTAGCTCATAAGACCCTTTTGTTTTCGGTATTTTTTTTCTATTTTTGGTGTGCACAGTAAAAAGTATATAATATCTAAGTTCTGATGTTCATTTAGAACCTTTTTTTTTACACTTATAATAAAGTCAATAAATGGCAGCTACTACAATAATTGTTCACATCAAAATAAGAATAATATCAACATCGCTTTTATTAATTTACTGATGGCAATTAGAATATAAATTTACAAATATTTTTGTTTTTCTAATTTTCAATTTAATGAAAATTGAGTTGAGAATTTTAAATTTCTCATTAAATTCTATGCATTTGTGTTGTGGAAACAATATTTCTCATCCAATAAATATATACAGATAAAATAAATAAATATCATAGGACATTTCACACAGTACCATCTAGCCTCAAACTAAGCAAAGCTTGTATTATGGGATCCAGATAATAGAATACTTTTTGTTTTTTTTTTCTTCTGAATACATACTTATTATACATACAGAATACACAATTAACATCACATAAATGTTTGTTATAGTGCGAATCGAATCCAGACCCTACAGCTCTTGAAGCATATATTCTACCAAATGAGCTAACAGGGCAGTCAAATGTGGGGTTTGTGTAAGGAAAAAAACTATGATAAATACACATAGAGGTATATTTGATCCATTTAACAACAATCACATGCATCCTTCAATCAGGAATAAAGCACAAGTACATTACTTTATCACACAATACTATCACTGAACATTTTGTGATGCAATAAATAAAAGTAAATGCAGTAATGCTAATAATTATGCAAGATTCGTCTTGTGATAAATCTGGCCCTGACATGTACTGGTTACAATGTTCTTCACTGCGGCTTCGGATCTACCATTATTTCCAACTGACGCAGAAATTTGAGAGTGGGGAGCACTCCATATTGTTAGGTGGCATTTTTTGTAACCAGACAAATAGTGCTATTTAATGAATTTACACTTTGTGGTTAAGTCTGTCATCACTTAGTATCTGGGTGACAGAGCTCTGATCGGTGTTTTAAATTGTATATATTTGATATACAATTTAAAACTCGGGAAAACATATTTTCCTTGAGATGAGACTCGGCTACATCGATTTCAGCTCGCTCGTAGAGCCCCCAGTTCCATATGCGATGGTGATTCCCCCGGCAGATACATCAAGTACACTATGCAAGCATTCCAAAATCAACTTAGGATATTTTCCAAAACCAGCCGGGTGTTTTAAAATCAAATGAATAATAATTGATAGAACAACATTCTTCAACTGGATACTAGGCGCTTTGTGAAACAAGCTTTCTTTTCAAGCATATTAGGACCTATATTATGATTTTGGCGCCCCCTGAAGCTACCGCCAGGGGCAGGGGCCCTTTGCTCCCCGCTAAATCCGAAGCTGCTTCACTGCATGCCCTGATAAGTGGCAATGCAATATATGAGCAATCTAGCTTAGAAGAAATAATAAAAAAAGCAACAACAATTTAAGTAATTGTACTTTATAAATTAAATAATAATATGGTAAAATATCATGTAATGTAACATTTTACGTTCATAAATCTCAAGAACAATATCACAAAGCATAAAAACAACTGTTAAAAAGTTGTTTATCTTATACATTAATTATTATTTATCATTATGGATTCTAGTAATCCATATAAATAAACAGTTAAAACTGTGTCTAACCGAGACAGTTGCTCTAACAGCAAAGATGTAGAAGTTAAACACATCACAAGTATGATTATTTTATCAACAGACAAAAGCATTTATAGGCACTATATAAACGAGTATGTGACTATAAAATATGTATATAAAACATGACATTTGACATTAATAAAAGTGATTTTGTCAATCGAGTAAAATGCCATATTCACAACACTGTTACTAAATATGCATGTTTAATATACAACATGCATTTTTTTTTAATAATTAATTTGCTTACGTTTGACCGCCATCTCACTAGATGTCAAGTGATGATACGATCTAAGATGGAGCACGCCTAGAAGATACGAATTCACTCTCGACTTGACGACACCCAGATTATATCTAACGGGGAACACCCACTCAGGCAGCGCATTCCACTGTCTAGCAGTCCGCACAACGTCGAATCATGTATATACAATTATACACCCTTGCCTAACACATAAAAAAAAAACTAAATAATTTTGCTCATAACAATACCTACCTATCACTTGTAGGTACTTTCAACTATTGTACTAATCAATAACTTGGAATTTTTCTTGGAAAATTAATACCTACATCACTTCACTTGCTTATAGGTTATCATCATTTTATGGTGACACCATCGACATAAATAAAATCAAATCACTCAAAATATCTTATCAGGAAACACCTTAATATTGGACCGTCTCAGCTATACCTATAGACATCTATAAAGATAGTAAATCATGAGTACTTACATTTTTTTAAATAAGGCAAATATAATATACGCGCGTTATCAAAATGATGGACTAAGTCACCATTTCACACCTATGTTCGAGATATATTGATAATACTGTGATAATTCGTTTCAAAGTTAGTTAATAGTAATATTCTTTACCCACGCGAATGGGTCATCTTTCAAGTCTTTCCTGTACAGACTCTTTCCTTGATGCAAGAACTCTGCGAACTGCGAGACGACCGGGTCTCGCATGCAAGATGCAACCGCGATCACTTTGTCAGATTCGTCGAAGAAAAAGATGACAAACTTGAGAGCTTCTACGTCGCCTTCGACGTGAGCGCTGGCCGGGCGGCCGCAGCCCGTGTACCTGATCGTCTTACCGAACAGCATCGTCCAGAAGTATGGAACGGTTTGCAGAGGAGCCTCTTTCTTCAGAATGTTCAAGGCTGCGACGCGGCCGTGGTACTGCGACAGACCCACGTGGCCAATGCACATCTGCTTGTTCCCGAATGCGGCCACGGGCGCGTTGGCGATGTCGCCGCCCGCGTACACATGCTTCACATTAGTCTCCAGCTTATCGTTAACGTTAACCGCACCGTTGGGCTCCAGCGCGATACCGCTATCTCTCAGGAATTCGGTGTAAAAAGTGGTGCCCACACCCAGTATCAGCATATCGGCAGGAAGTGTGGTCCCGTTCTCTAACTCCACAGAAGTTATCGCGCCATTCTCACCGTTGCATTTTTTTATCGTAGTTTCGAACTGGAATCTTACTCCTTTCTCTTCGAATAGCTTCTGCAGGCTGCGCCCGATCTCAGCGCCGAATATTTGGCCGAGAGGTGCGGTGTCCTTGCCGACGACTGTCATGGATTTTGCTTTTTCGTTGCACGACGCAGCAGTTTCCAAGCCAATAAAACTCAAACCGAGGACGACGACGTTCTTATCTTTCTCTGATCCCAGGGTCGTGAGAATATTAACTGAATCTTCAAAGTCTCTTACGGTGTAAATATTTTTTAGGTTGATACCAGGAATGTCGGGGACGCGCGGTTTGGAGCCGGTCGCGATGTAGAGAGAGCTGAATCGCAGTTTGTTGCCATCGTTAAGATGAACAACCCTTTCTTCGGGCTCCACTTTAGTGGCTAAGACACCCTTCAAGATTTCTATATTAGCATTATTGTAATATTCCTGCGATCGGACTTGAAGTTTCTCTATATCTGTGACGGCGCCAATCTTGGATACTTTGATTCTGTCGTAGGGGAGGTAGTTCTCTCTAGAGACAATGGTGATGCGTCCCTTAAAGCCCTCGCTGCGCAGCGTCTCCGCGCAGGTGGCGCCCGACGGACCTCCGCCAATGATCACCACAACGGAACTCTCACAAGGTGACGCATACCCCATATCTTTTATGCGTTTGTTTGTTTTCAAATCACTGATTTTAGCACGAACCTGAAATAAAAAAAAAAGCAATTAATTTGCGCATTGAATGCTAATATAATTATGTATAGATACATATTAGTTGTTTAATTTGTATGTTGAACATCGCGTTAAACGTGGGTACAGCTAAAAAAATATGACAAGTCTTCAATGCATCTGAAAGTCATCATAGAGTCGATATTTACGTAAAAACTAAAAATAGAACCCAGATAGACTCAAAAATAGCACGGATACTCCCCAAAATCTTTTTAAATAGCCATCTGCCTTGATTCAGTGCAAAGCTATTTTTACAATACACAAATTGCAGATCTTAAAACTCAATCGCCACAAACGTGGAGTTACACTAATCTCTTCGACAATTTCAAAATGCTATAGATTAATAACATTTTCATTAAATTTTATTTCCCTATGCGAATTCGCGCGTCTGCTTGCGTCTCTTTTTGTTCAGTTGATGTGTGCATTATTTGTGCGCAAATAGATGTCAATGAAACATTTCGAAATTATCAATGCGTTGCGCTATGATTCGACTCTGCTTCAGTGGGGATTGTGCCTATATAGCATATCTACGACATAAGATAAAGTGAGTAATCTGTATGCACCTAGTCATGGTAGGATTAGCTTAGCGGCGAACTCTGCGGATCGGGACGACGGCGTCAGACCAATTAGAAAGTAACTGAGAGAAAATATTTCGCTCTCGTTGGTCAAATCCACAGATCGAGGTTTTAGATACGGCAGGTCGTGCTTGTTCAAGTCCATCTGAACTAAATGTGCGAGTTGGTCAAGGTGACACAAGGCCAGCGAGTTGTTTTACTACCTACTTGTTTCGCCAAGGTGATGACTGAACGAATACCTTTAGATTTATTTTTCCTATCATGTGGAGTAGAACTTTGTAATTAGAGTCAGAGGGACCTTGTGTGACGGAATTTATTCACTTCCGTTTACTTGACAAAGGCGACACTAAAGTAGGGGGTTTTTTTTTTTTTTTATAGTAGATAGGCTTGCGTTTGACCGCCATCCCGCCTGATGTTAAGCGAAGATGCGGTCTACGGTGGAGCACGCTTGCCTAGAAGAAACCGATTCATAGGTAAGGGTAAGGTGTATTCAATTGGTTCATATCATATCATTCAGTTATGAGTGTTTTTGTTATTTTAGGCTGATGCAGATAGATACTTTCTTAATTTTATCGCATTTTCGGTGATATAGAATCAAATTTCCGTCAACATGACATCATCCAGCCGTCTAGTCGTGAAATGGCAACAAACGAACAATGAAAGGATTACCTAAATACAATATTAATTTAAGACATTCACTAATCACGTTTGTTGTATGCGTTAAATATTTATTTTATTGTTTTTTAATATTTGTTGATTATAGCGGCAATACATAAACACAGTAATACATCATCTGTGAAAATTTCAACTGTCTAACTGTCACGGTTCATGAGATACAGCCACGTGGCAGACGGACGGACAGCGGAGTCTTAGTAATAGGGCACCGTTTTACTCTTTGGGTACGGAACCCTAAAAATGTCGCGCGGCATACGTAAAAGGAAAAGGGCGAGTTTTAGTTTTCCAACCTAGGTATAGCTCGTTAATATTACAAGATAATTTCAATAAAGTTAAAAGCAGGAAATAAACGATAGCTAATAACCATGACATCAAACCGATATCCATAAATACCTACACAATGGAAATAGTGACATGGTAGGTACCAAAAAGATTAGGTGTTTTTTACGACTAGGTACATACTTAGATAGATAATAGGTTTCGGTCTCGAAGAAAGTACATTGTACTAGGCAAGGGTCCCAATTTCTTTCACTTGTCAATTTGTTATTTATATATTTTTGTGTTAAGTGATGCAACGTGATATATTGACATATTTATGTACATAAAATATGGATAGGCATGTATAGACTAGCTGCGCCCCGCGATGATACCCGCTACATTTTTTATTTTTTTTATTAAAAAGTAGCCTATGTTTTATCCACGGTGTCAGCTACCTCCATGCCAAATTTCATAATAATTGGCCCAGCCGTTTGAGCATGCAGAAGTAACATTTTTTGACAAGTTTTTTATTTTATATCTTAATTGACATTTTATTAATTAACTTTGACATTTTGAATATTATAATTAATTGATTTGATTGTCATTTTTTTTTAATCCTAATTTTATTATGTAAATGTAATCAATCATTTTTGTTCAAAGTGTCATTACTTATTGATAGTTAGTAGTAGGTTTTTTTTGTATGCCGTAAAGTCAAATATTCTTCTATACCTATCTATTTATTTGTATACCTATATTTATGCAATAAATGAATTATGAACAAATACACTACTACTGGACGTATTGTACGGGTGTACTGTATGTATTTACAAAAAAAATCTACATATTTAAGTATTCTATCAGTTATCTGACTTCCATAGTACAAGGTTTGCTTAGTTTGGGGTTCAGATTTTTTTTTTTATGGTTACAGGTGTGGTCGAAGATGGTAAAGCACACCTAGCCTGGAATGGAACTGGCTCTCAAGCGAGGCTGCTGGAACACACCGTTAGATGCTTCGCGACAGATTTTCAACTTGAGGGTGGTAGCTAGCCAGCCGAATATTAGAAAGTACCCTACCACCATGCAAAATTGCGCTTTGTGTCTACCCCACGATATTTATTTTTATTTTATTTTTTATATACTAACACACTTACAACTTTCGCCTTTTTAATAATAGTGTGATATAAACGTGCCAAAAAAAAAACTTGTTTGTCAATGTGCTAAAAATTTTAGGTGTCTATAGACTGAACTAATCGTACTCAAGCAAAATGATGTAATCGGCTTAGTCACTATATCAAAGTTATCTATTTGTTAGTCAGATCTCATTTTATAGCTGCTTACTGCTTACCTAATATTTAGTTATTGCTAGGGAGTTGTGCCGTGAGCGCATTACATCTTGTTTATAGCAGCAACATGACAATGCAGAACTTCATAGTAAACATCTTTTTCGTGAATGCCTTGTCATCAAATTTGCAACAGACCGTTACAAATTGTAACTTTTTAAATACATACAGTACACCCGTACAATACGTCCAGTAGTAGTGTATTTGTTTAAAAAAACTTACGTAATTGTAACTTACAATTACGTAAGTTTTTTTTATGGTCTGACAAGTTAGGTGTTTGACCACAGCTCACCTGATGTTAAAAAGCGGTAAAGCACATCTAGCTTAAAAAGGAACGATCGTAGCTAGCCAGCCGAGTACTAGAAAATGCTATGCCATGCTATAGTTTCCTCACGATGTTTCCTTCACCGGTAGCTCAAGCTCATTGTTGGGTTTGTACTCACGCCCTTAGGCGTGTGGATAGACCGCGTTAACCACTAAGCTATCATCCTTACAAAAGTAGGTAAATGCCTTAATAATTATGAGAATGCAATGCCAGATTTTATCAGGGCTCGAGCGGTCATAACTATGGTCTGAGACGTAGTTATATTATATACTTAAATACATACGTATATAGGGTATATTTGTTTTTTCTAAGCTTGATAGTAGGTACATGATTTCGAACCACTTTGCGATTTATTCAGGGCCGCCTCTACGCTATCTGAAACGAAGGTGCACGCTCAGGTCGTGTCCCTGGGCACTTCGATAGCCCCTACACCAGTATTTCTCAAAGCGAGTGATAACACCCCTCGTGGACACTGAAGGCCTACAGGGGGGCGTTAAAGGGCCCAGAAAAAAATTACGTATGTTGAAGTGGTTTAGGGGGGCGATGGCTAATTTGTAATTTGTACTTAATATTTTATAAAATACTCTTAATACTATAAAGTTGCGTTTTAATACTCTCACTGGCAAAAAAAGTCTCTTTTAGAATATAAGTTTCCAGACCAGACTAATATAGTAATACACACTATAATTAAATTAATTGAAGTATCCAATGAATATCATCGTGGTTTTTAAGATGTGGTAAAGTAAACCAAAATTGAGGGACGCTGAAAAATAAATGTTTTTCAATGTAGGTACATAAAATAAGTTTGGGAACCTCTGCCCTGCACTAAGATTAGTAATGACAATTAATGTCGCAATGCATCGTCATCGTAACAACACAGCTATGAATTTTAGGTATAGACTGGGTAATCAGTCCTAATGTCAGAGTTAACGCCCGAAAATTTCTGACATGGCTTATAAAAGCTGATAAAAACTTAAGACATAATACATCACAGATTGATCGCTGAGATATTGTTTTTAATTATTAATTTGATGATCGATTGCGTCGCGCCCTTCGTTACATTCGATCGAATCAGCATCTATGATTGTGGCTGATGTGGATCCGCGCTCCTTAAGAGGGAATGCGGCGGAATTTGAATAATAGGCATTTGAAGAAACTATTGCCATCGCGCTGCGCCCGAGCAGACAAGCTATGTGTGTGTAAATAGTCTGTGTTTGTGGGTATTTTTCGATAACAGTCATTATCGAAAAATACTATTCCCTTAATTATATACCACTGTATAGGCCTTAGGGGGTGGCAAGCAGGGCAACCGCCCGGGCCCTCGCGTCGTCGTAGAAAAAAGTCTTTACCATATAATGCATGTGTATCTCGCGCCTCGCACTTAACAAAACCCCCCCTAAACGCACGGTTTCATTATTACTGCAGCATGGTACTGCCAGTCGAGCACTCGAACAAATTTTTTAGTAAAACGGACTCAAAGAAAAAGGGTCTAACAATGATCTGTCGCCCGGGCCTCGCAACAGCTAAGGCCGCCGCTGGTTATATATGTATGAGTCTGAAACCACCTTACCTCCAGCCTTTCCCCGTAGTGCGATAGGGACAAAGACAACTCAGACCGATTATACCTACTAAATTTTAGACTAAATTGAGGTTTCGTATACTTTCGTGTACTCCAATAAGATTGATCAGTAGCTCAGAATAAAAGAATATTGCTAA
This sequence comes from Biston betularia, assembly GCA_905404145.2. Lineage (NCBI taxonomy): Eukaryota > Metazoa > Arthropoda > Insecta > Lepidoptera > Geometridae > Biston > Biston betularia. The sequence goes on from FR989883.1 coordinate 3,293,530, forward strand.
GAATTAGAACTTGTAAAGACTAAAAATCAATTTAACTTGCCTTAACTTCTCCTTTCTCTGTTACTGTGACTTGGTAGCATGGCAGGGAATCAAAGCCAGGGAAATCTTCAATATCTCCAGTTTTAATGTTGAAGCAAGCTCCATGCCATTGGCACCTCAGTCGTCCATCACTCAAAGCTCCATTGACTAGTGGTGCTCCATAATGTGTGCATTTTGTGCCTAATGCACTAAACTCTCCTTTCTGTTTGACTAGAAGTACTTTGCCTTCTTCTCCAATGTCAAAAACTTTCATTTCATTTTCTTTGAGGTCAGATTCATTGCAGACAACCGACTCTATGTAGTTATTGCTCGATTCCATTCTTGAAATGGTACCACCTGCGAGATTTGCTATTTTGAAGAGGCATAAAATATTTTTGTTAGTTGTTAATAAATGAGTAAACATGCAAACATCTCGTAAATACTATATATTTATTGTACAAAATAAAACATCTTAAATTAATACTATTTATAAATTTATTACAAAAACTTAATCTAGAAGTCTGTCAGTGGAAGGATATGTGGCAGCCTGGATGGCAATGTTAAGCTTAAATAAATAAATATCATAGTAAGCAAGTTACTCTGTTATTGATTATTATTTTATAAATTAGAATTATTAGTATTAATATCAATTCTCTTTGTTCTGTTTAATGTTCTTTTGTAAATAAAAATGTAGATTAGATGTAGATGTAGACACCTTAGATATTATCTGTAATGTTTTACTCGTCATGGATAAATAAATAATTTGAATTTGAATTATAAGGAACATGAGTACTTAAAGAAATCTTGAAGAAAAGAAAAGTAATAAATAGCCTTTGCTTTGATTAGTTAAATAATTCGTAGATATATTTTATGTTGACTCAAATATTCTGAAGGCGTAAAACTTTGTGTAACAGGTAAAATAATAAATATTATCAAATACTTACGTTTCTCATTGCTGCTGGCACACGTTTGGCCACTATTTGGAGAATATGATTTAGTAAAGGAGCTACCCATCTTTTTACTAGTTACGGAAGCTGTAATGAAGGGAAATTAGTTGTAAGTAACAAAGTAACTTAAAAATCCCGCACTTAAATCGCACGATTTGATTGGGTAGAGATAACGTATCCAGAAACACTTTTTATGATAAATCGTTGATAGAAGATTAATTATCGAATTGGATTCATAGAAGAAACGTTTAACTACCTTGGGAAATAATTCGAGCGACCTTGTTCACGAAAGCTCCACTTCTGAAGTAAAATTGAGCGACCATTGTTTTTTTATTTATTAACCACAGCACAGATAAAAAACCAGACGTACTAACTTAGGAGTTAGGTTTTTTGTGAGCTTCAACTGACATAGGCGGCCCGTACACGGTCAATTTGGATCGCGATCATTGATCGCGGATCGTGATCACGGATCGTAGGATCTCGTCACAACATTACACGGTCAATCAAGATTTCATCAGTCCATGTATCGGAACTGCCGCGTTAACACGTGTCGTCATGGATTTACCTAAAGTTAAAGCCCTTCCTGTCCCTTGTATTGGCCTTAAAATTCATAAGGATTCGGAAAAGGCTCTGGGTTAAACAGTGGGTACTCAAAAGAGAATTGTACACTCATTTAATTTTTTTTTTGACAAACTATGTCTTTGATTCACAGCTCACCTGATGTTCAGTGACGGTGTGGTCGAAGATGGTAAAACACACCTAGCCTGGAATGGAACTGGCTCACAAGTGAGATTGCCAGAACACACCGTTAGATTTTCAACTTGAGGGTGGTAGCTAGCCAGCTGAGTACTAGAAAGTACCCTACCACCATGATGTGGTTTCCTCACGATGTTTTCCTTCACCGGCAGCTCAAGCTCATTGTTGGGGTTTGAACCCACGCCCTTCGGTACGCGAACCAACCGTGCTAACCATTGAGCTATCATCGCTACAAAATGAAGATGATGAGAATAAATAAATAAATAAATATCGTAGGACTATACACACAGCGCCATCAGGCCCCAAACTAAGCAAAGCTTATGTGATGGAAGTCAGATAACTGATAAAATACATAAATACTTTTTTTTATAAATACATACAGAACACCCAGACACAGAACAAATATTTGTTTATTCCCAAAATGTTTGCCCTGAGTGCGAATCGAACCCACGCCCTACAGCTCTCAAGGCAGATATACTACCAATGAGCCAACGGGGCTGTCAAATGATGAATCTACTATCTGAAATCCAACTAACTACTGAATCTACTGAACAGTTAACTAACTACTGAACTATGACAGCCCTGTTGGCTCATTGGTAGCATATCTGCCTTATGAGCTGAAGGGCGCGGGTTCGATTCCCGCTCAGGAAAAACATTTTATGTATCAACAAATGTTTGTTCTGTGTCTGAGTGTTCTGTATGTATTATAAGTATGCATTTATAAAAAAAAAAGTATTTATGTATTTTATCAGTTATCTGATGTCCATCACATAAGCTTTGCTTAGTTTAGGGTCAGGTGGCGCTGTGTGTAATGTCCTAGGATATTTATTTTATTTATTATTATTATCTTTTATGCTTGCCTACTAACTACTGAAAGGTGAATTGGCCCGCTCGATCGGCGGCAACGAGGAGCGCGTGTCATTGTCGTCCATTTTCAACGAGCGCACAGCGTGGACTGACGCGATCCTGCGCTTACACGTTCAATCATGATCACGATCCGCGATCTTCATTTCAAAATTTCTAGTAGTTTTGCGATCCGGAGCATCAGTCCGTCAATCCGCTTCGTACACGATCAATCTGGATCGCGATCATTGATCGCGGATCGCGAATCGCGATCCAAATTGAACGTGTACGGGCTGCCATACACTTTTTCCTCAACTTTTTCTCTGCTTTTCGGCAACACGAACATTTTTAAGTGTGTAGCTCTTTTAAATTTATGATACCTTTGTATTTACATTTGGGCAATGTTTTTTTAGTAATAATTTTAGACATGGGTTAAAATATTCAAATCGCACTCACTTTCTAAACTTCTTGATTTTATAGGCAAAGTGATTGTAATAACCTGGCTGTTTTTAAGTGTAAGTACAGAACTTGCGATTTGACGTAATACATAAACGTGCTATGGCTAAAGAAATAAAAACATAACTGTCAACTGTGATACAACTGTCAAAATACAATTCAATTAGGGTTCCTTGTTCAGATTTTTATTAAATTGATAAACTGAATTATAAGTTACAAATTAGGCAAATTAAAAGTTAAATTTACAGTATGAGCTTAGCGCAATTCTCGGAAAGACATAAATACTTTTTCATACATTGTAGTTGATAATTATGTCATAGTTTTATTTTCTTTTACAAGTTTACAAATTTAGAATTTTGTGACAAATGTTGATAAAACCTTCTATTAACACTATGTGTCAAAATTGTGTATGTATGTTCCTTAGGGACTCCAAAATGACGTGACTTATTTTAATGAATTTTTTTAGGCAACCTTCAGAGTAGTCCTTGTGGACTACTCTGAAGGTGGCCTGTGAAATTTGGTAGTGATTAGATTTTTTTTTTGGTATTTCTAAGGTGCACTTGTGTGAAGCTGGTGCGAGTGAATTGTCAAATATTGTGAAATTTGTGGGTGGTTCCTAAAACACCCACGGGTAGTTTTCACTTTTATAAGTTATTTCTAGGCTTATAAATTGAAATTTAGCTGTTTTAAAAATTATTATAATAATTAAATTGAGCTAGTATAGCATAAGCACTTCGTTTCACTTTCTTTCTTGTTTTCTCGCATAATGGCAACCATTCCTTTTACAAATTTCAATAACGCGCTCACTGACACTTTTTTCATTTTCATACTCAAATAACATTTATGATACCGTTTTTTAATCCATCCTATAATACATAATTATGTATAATTTTTAACAAACATAAAAACTATTTACAAAATGCAGACTGATTTCATAGACAATAATTAATAATGATAGTTTTGAACAAAAAAATTATGAGATAAAGTTAGACAAATTGCGCAACAGTTGGAACTGTAGTGTATATACAGAACCGTAGCATTACTCAACTATATTCAGGCTTCGCCAAAAATACAAGATTGATTTTTAATTTTTTTAATCTGTATCATTTCATTTTGATGGTCGATGGACGTGGCTCGTAAAGGATTTTGTAACATGTTTTTGTATTAAATAAATTGATTATATTGGGTGAAATGTCGGAAGCGATCGTCCCCAAAGGTCAGCCGACTCCCGGCGACCCCGAGAAAAAAGGGTGGCTGTTCAAATGGACGAATTACCTCAAGGGCTATCAGCGGAGATGGTTCGTGTTGTCCAACGGACTGTTGTCCTATTACAGGTACTTGTACCTTATTTATTAGTCTTGTTTTTATACTTCTCGCACCAAGAATTCTACTTTTTCTTTTTGGTATACTTTAGTACCAATTACGAGTGTTTTTGCTGTAGTATTACGCAGTGTTATTACATAGTCAAACATACTAATGTTCCTAAAAAAACTAAGAAACTATATTTACTAACTATGTAGAGGTAGTATTTGTACCTAATAACAGAAAATTTGATTTATTTTGTGTAGTTTTCCTGTTTTTATATTTTGAAAAAGTTATAATTGTGTGACAATGACAGCTGATTTCAAGGACATAGCCTGGGTTTTTTTTTAAATAGAATTAAATCCTGTTCTTAGATATAAAATACTGAGTTTATTTTTGTCATATATTTACTGACAGTGTAATAATTTGTTTAGATTTTATAACAATACTACATAACACAGAGAAGATGTAATTTGGAAACTCTGAAAACTCTGTAACCGAGACAGAAATCTGTATATGTACAGTGCTTAAGACATACAACACAGGTGTAGGTTTAATGGGCCACTTTAAATATGTATTAATACTCACCTTCACTGCCAGTGTCTATCTATTATATACTATCCCTGCCCAACCAAAATTAATATGATCCTACGCTGCTTTGGATACTCTTTCCAACAATGAATTTATAAATGGTTTTGGTAGGTTGAGATATTTTAGTAGATTTTAGAAAGATTTTACTAGAATTCTTCTCACTTCCACTTCTGTTGCGTACATGTAGTTTGACCATGTAACCATTTATGGTAAACTCATTTGTAAGATCATAATATCTATTTAGTTTTATCTTGTGGTCTTTGGAGATATTTGCGTCTTAAGGTACAGTAAGTTCTGCAAGTAAGGTACAGTAACTTCTGAGTTTTCTTAAGAAAACTAACTTGTCTCGTTTGGATAACAAAAGAGCTTGGCTCTTTTGTTATCCAAACTTCTCAAGGATTTTATAATATTTAGTGAAAAGTGTACAACTTTTACCCTTTTGACTTAGAAATAATGTATTATACGTTACTTTTTACAATAAATAAAATAAGTATCATAGGACATTACTCAAAGCACCATCTGACCACAAACTAAACAAAGCTTGTACTATAGAAGTCAAGTAACTGATAGAATTCATAGATACTATTTTTTGTAAATATGTATTTATAATACATACAGAACACCCAGACACAGAACAAACATTTGTATTATACCACAAAATGTTTGTCCTGAGTGGAAATCGAACTCACACCCTACAGTTCTTCAAGCAGATATACTACCAATGAGCCAACAGGGCTGTCTGGAAAACTAGAGGCTCTTATGTACATGGATTAAGTGCAGCTAATAATTAAAAACTTAAGATGAAGTTGTATTTTAAATGTCTGTTTGTTAGCTTAGTTCTAAAATACACAGTGGATTTTGGCTATTTTTAAAATTAAATTTGAAGAGCTTTTTTGCTGAGGCTAAAATATTTAATAAAATATTTTGTTCTATCTGAGTCTGAGATAGGCTCAGCCAGAATGCTGTTATGGTATCAACTTAGAGTCCTGTTGATCGTTTGTTTAGGACAGTTGTTCTAATTGATTCCGAGCACATTTTACGATAATGTGGTATACATCATGCATAGTGTTACAGACTAGCTAGTTTGAAGTAATGAATTTACCCATTAAATAGGAAAACTACTTTGAATTTGAAACATAAATGAATTAGACAACTTTATCAACAAAATTAATTTAATATCATATAGTTGTACTGTAGATAACAAACCAAATGACATAGTGTACTCAATGTAGTCAGATTTAGTGTATGTGATAACTATGTATAAATAATTTTAGTATGTATTCTTTAAAGTTTAGACATATTGTATGGAGATACCCTACATAAACATCCTTTTTGTTTGTAAAAAAATCCAGTCCATTGGTAACATACAAAGAAATAATTAAAATAAATAGAAGAAATAAAGAATAGTTCAAAATTTTCAAGACGATGAGATAAGTATGATATCACATCGCAAGATTAAGTCATCGCAAGTCGCGAGTGAATCGGTTTCTTCTAGGCAAGCGTGCTCCACCGTAGACTGCATCTTCGCTTAACATCAGGCGGGATGGTGGTCTAACGCAAGTTATATAAAAAAAAAAAAAACTAACTTTATACTAACTAACAAACTAGCTAAACCAAATTATTTCAAATAGCTTGATCTGACTTGCTCAAATTGAGTTAAGAAAATATTATTAATCGAAACATGTATATTGATGATACGAAACCCTGGGTTTCGACAACTTGACTGCTTCTATTCATACTATATATTAATTATCCAACATTATTGTTTTAGAAATCAAGCAGAGATGGCACACACATGCCGTGGTACAATCTCTCTGCTCGGTGCGTTGATCCACACAGCTGATTCATGTACATTCGTAATCAGCAATGGAGGTACACAGACTTTCCACATCCGGGCTCACGATGAGGTGGAGCGACAGAGCTGGGTCACTGCATTGGAGCTTGCTAAAGCAAAGGCTATGTTAGTATATACATGTATAACAGTCATAATAGATAGCGACATAGGGATACAGCAATATGATCAATTAAAATGAGGCTAGCATTGTTGATCTCCCGAGTGTACTTCAACAGATTTATCTTTAGAGCTTTTATGTGCTAATAATAAGCATTGAAGGCATATAACTTAATGACACCAGGTCTACGGCTTTGGTAAGCCAGTAAAACATAAATAATATGAACAATCACACTGAGGTTAGTCTGGTGGGTCATCAAGTGTCTCTTTTGGATCTGACTGGACACTGGCACCATCTGTAGAGGTAAATAAACAATACAACTAAAATTTTCTAATGATGGCATATTTGTTTAAAGTTGTGGCTTCCCCATTCTAAATATAAATTTATTGCATTGATTGTGTAATCTATGGCTCTATTTATGATATTATGAACTGGCGGGCACCTCGCGGTTTCACCTGTGTAGTTTCCGCTCCCGTGGGAATACAGGGATAAAAAGTGGCTTATGTCACCCGGGGATAGAGTAGCTTCCCAACGGTGAAAGAGTTTTTGTAATCGGTCCAGTAGTTTCGGAGCCTATTCAATACAAACAAATAATCAAATCTTTCCTCTTTATGATAGTAAAGATGGTTAATATGAACTTAATGAAACAAATCTTTGTTGGAACAGTAGAGCACAGGAGTCAGATGATGATGAGGACCAAATGGACGGGCGAGTGGAGGCTGGTGGTGGTGAAGGTGAAGGGGAAGACGCTGGGGGGATCGCGAGAGAGCTAGCCGCAAGGTTCCACGACCTGCGGACATGTTCCGAGCTCGTGGCGAGACACGGGACAGCGCTACAGAGGTCGCTAGTGGACCTTGAAGTACCCCCTACAGACACTACTAAACAAGTGTCCGAGCGAGCCACGCTTTTTAGAATATCCTGCAATGCTATGATGAACGTGAGTCGAATGTCATGCTATAGTTAAGGTGCAGATAGATTATGTTTTTTACGCGATAATTCCGCCAATTATGAAACGAGTTTGATGATTCTTTTTTGCTTGGTAGAGTATACTTCTAAGGTGGTCCCATATAAATTTTATCGAAATCGATTGAATGGTTTTTAAATAAATCAACAAAAATCTAAAAACTGTGTGATATTTTCGTTTACTCCGAAACCTCGCTGTTTCATTGGAGCAGTGCGTTTAGCAGTGGCCTAAGGGTCATGGAGACTGTTTTGGAGAAAACAGACTCCATAACTCCCTGTACCTATATTATTTACGAACTGAATCGCTGTACAATAAAATGCTAACATTTTGTCAACTGCCTTGTTCGACTAAAGGCAGACGAAAACGAAGACTTCTTGTCATTCAATGGTATCACCATGCGAGTCAATCGCTTTGCAGGGATAGAAAGCCGAACAGTGTCTAGGGCTTAGATTGAAAGAAGAAGAAGAGAAGAGGGTCTCGCAAAATTTACGTTACCCACATCAAATTAAGGTCTTACCCCGCTACTGCTCATTACATGTGAATGTATCTATCAAGTCTATCTGCACCTTAATTTCGACATGTTAAGTTTCACTTAATAGATACTAACAGGACTGCTTTGTTGTTAGGCGTGCTCCGAGTTTATGAGCGCCGCGGCGGCATCGAGTTCGCGAATGGGGCGCGCTTTACAACACGAAAGAGAACAGAAGATGCGCCTACAAGAAGTTGTCGAGCAGCTGGCGCGCCAGCACGATAACTTGGAGAAAACTGTTACCGCGCGAAGCACCCAACCAGGTTAGTAGGTTGAAGGGGATTTTTTTTAGTGGCGAAATAAAAAAACGGAACTTGTTATAAGCAATTGATATCGCTCGCCTACTTACATCCAAATCTATATGTACAGGGTGTTTTAGAAGAGTGTAGATAGAGGACGGGTGTTACATACCAAATGGTGCTTTAGGTACTCTAGTACATTAGTAGTAGTAGCAGCAAAAAAATGACTCACAATAATGATCATTATTATGAGTCATTTAATTTGGTATTAAAATCTCAAATAGTTGTTCTTTATATATTTTTTTATATCAGCATCCTAAAGTATTACTACACATATCCGAAACAGCTTGTATAATGAGTGTGTGAGTGTGTGACATATAATGTGGCATATTTTTGTTACTTAAATCCCTTTTTAACACATCACTAAGTTATTTAGCTATCGAAAAAACATAACTGTGTAAGCTACATTGTTGCTTTATAATTTAGCAAACATATGTCATGGTCATGTGTTGTATCTCGTCTCGTTCGTCTCATTACTATTACAATTCAAAAAAAGTGCAGAATACAACAGTAATATAGTGTAAATTGTACTAGAGTAATCTCAGTAATCAAAGAAGAAATAGAAGTCGTATTATATACTTATGTCATGCACCTAACAGTACCTATTACTTATCACTTTTTAATTTCCATATTGTCAGATGCTTGCTCTGTGGTAATATGCTCATACAAATCGGTGAGTCAGTGTTCCGAGTTCATTTAGTTTCAATAACTTACAGACGAAGACATACAAAAAAAACTGCTAAAATTTAAATCCTTCTTTTTGTGCAGTTGGGTAAAAAAAAACAACCACGAATTTGTTTTATTCATTGAACGGTTTCGGTTCTTTGTAAAACGGAACGTGACAAACGTTCCGTTTTCGTTGTAATGACAAATCGTTGGCATCGTATAATCCGCAACGCGCAACGAAAAATATATTTTCAACAAAACGGAACGCTTCTATTCTGTCATGTCAAACGAAAAAAAAATCGAAAAACTGAAATTGCGAATGCGAAATGTCAAAATAAATTCTCCGAAAATTCAGTTTTTCTCAAAGATAAATTTTTAAAACAGTGCAATAAATCTATGAATAGTGATTATTATCGATTTGTAACTTAATACTCGTTTTTTGGTACGTAAACAGTGATTGCGGGACGTTTATTTTGTCCTGTAAGTCGTTGTCTGATGTTTTGGCGATTTCAAGGCTGTTTTAGTTTTCTCAGTAATTTTTACAGTGATTGTTCGTGTTCGTTTATTTAATTAACGTCTGCCGCGTATGATATGTTCGCAACCGCCGGCGAGCGTTTAGTCGTCATCAGAATCGTATCCAGTTGTAATTCATCGTAAATTTTGCGCGTCTATTTGTGATCTTGGCCTTGTGTAGTGCTAGCTTCCAATTATTATGTATTTTGTCTATTTAAAGTTGTTTCCGATACTAATTTGAGTGTTCCGTCAGCATAATGGGCGGTAAGTCGTGGCATAAGGTGTGAGCCATCATTGAATCCTTCACCAAGCTTTGAAAATTGTTAAATGATTTGATTTTATAGATTCAAAGCCACCCATCTGTCACTATGCAGCAATTAGCGCGTGATTCATCAATAACTTGTCACTGCATTTACAAGTTACATATTCAAAAGGCATAATATTCCTGTAAACATTTATTTTTGAAAATAAAAACCTTTTTGAGTTATTGTATATAATCATAATTACAAACTCAAATATATCATGCATGAAATACCTGAGCATATACATGGCATATATGTTTATTTTCTCATTGTAGGTTCAAATTTATAAACATTGTTACAAGTGAGCAATGAGTGGTGTTTACAATGGATTACATTGGTACTACAATAGTATAGTAAATTTCTTTTATCCCACGGTTCCAGAGCCAGCACAGGTTCCATATCAAAGTGATGTAAATTTTTCTGACAACTAAGTACATAATATTGTTATTGTTTATGTAGATATCACTTGTACATAAATGGATATCATTCTAGAAACACAATTAGGTACTTATCTTGTAGAATGATTAGTCAAGCAAAGAACACAGTAAAGTTCAAGTCTGAGTTTCTAATTTGAGGCTCAAACTTGTAACCTATGTATATGTGTAAAATAGTATATTTCAAAGGGCATCCTGCCTCACAATTACACTAAACCTATTTTTTTATTACTATAAAGACAAGTAAATATGTTATAGAGTAATTAGTTCAGTATTGATAAAGTTTGAAAGTGAAAAGCTATTCAAATGTCATCATTCCATTTGAATAGCTAATTCCACTAATTACTAGTAGTCCATACACAACTACATCTGCCATAGACACTGGTATGTTTTAGAGTTGTCCATGTACTGTGAAGTTAGTATTGTAAATATAATGTTCTAGCATTAAATAAGCACTATGGTGATGGTTTTTGATGATTGATTTAAACATTGTAAAAATATTGTAGTCTATGAACAATAGATTGTAATAAAAAAGAAAAGAAGAACTTTATTGACAAACAATACTAAAATAAAATAATAAAATAAACAATAATAAAATACATAATATTATATCTCATGAATATAAATAAAACAAGTATTACTTGTCAATAGGGATAAAATTAGCTTCATGCTGATAATTTAAGATATTTTATTTTGTAGATAATTTATTAATAAATTCTATTTGTTGTCCAATGTGTCCAATCGATCTTATGGTTCATGCTTTAGTAAAATTGAATATTTTTTTACTCACTTGTAAAAAAAAGAGCAAAATTTTTTGTTAATACTTTGAAAATTGAGATTAATAAATAGGTCTTTGTACTTATTGAAACTTAAATGAAATAAAAATTTTGTTTGACTGAGTGGTGAAAAACAAGATAAGTAATGTTATTAATAGTTGAGATTTGTTGCAATGGAATGACTGACCACAAACAATAAAAACCCTTAAAAGTGTATAATAATTATGTGCAAGTGAAAAAATAGTGTATTATGTAATGTAGTGTATTCTTTATCTCTATGGTCAAAATATTATGTAATGAAGTAGGTTTCCACCACAGTGTTTTATATTACCGATTTGGTAACATATTTTTTTTATCTTACACATCTTACCATATACATCTTTGCCATAGCTACATAGTTTGAAATAAAAAGTCTTAGTTGCACAATATAATAATATTAAAATGTAAATAAATTATGAAATAACTGTATATATACATGATTTCTCATCACAGGAAAAACTTGACCACAGATTATAATTGACAATGTTTGACATTGTTGAAACAGGTGGGAACGGCACAGGCACAGGTAACGAAACCGAGGATGAAGATCATGAGTTCTTTGATGCCATGGAAGAGGGAGTGTCTACGACGATGGATGACAAGATGTCATTTGTAATGAAAGTGCCTGTAAGTACCATTGTATTGTAGTACTGGTGCTAGAAAACCTATGTGTGCTGTATCTACTAATAAACTTAGCATATCTTTCTAGACATTTCAGTTCTTTCTTATTATTACCGAACAAATCTTTTGATAGGTTATGAAGTGTTGTCGAAATCTTGTCACCATTTGAAATTAAATTAATTTTAATCTTTTTATGTAATTTTTTATATACCAAAATCAACGACTACTGTGCCATAGTTTGTTCACTGCCTATTTAAAATATATATATTAACATTAATGACTCAAAATAAATTTTTACCTATTTTTATGTTATGTCCCAGACAGATAGTTATATTGACAAATTACATATTATATTAATGTAAAGACATTTAAATTAATGTATACTGAAAATAATGGTGCTGTATTCATATGTATTTATGTATACTGTACAAATCTATTTAAACATCAATGGCCTTATTTATATTGAATTTTAAATAAACTTAAGTCCAGATAAAAATAAAAAGGTTTCTATAAAAAAATAATTGTAACAAATGAAATTGTAACAACTAAAGAGTCTTTGTTTTGATTACTATATCTGTTTTAATTCTATTAGTAGTGATTTTTTGTGTCAGTAATAAAATTATGACTTTCACTGTATTGACCTACAAAACACAGGAAGTCATCCACTGGTCAATACTACACGAAAGTTGACACACATCATTTTTATAGATGTGGTATCGTTTCGCATACATAATTGACTGTTGTTTGTTATTCTCAAATAACATATTGACATTTAACATGTACGTATATAATATTTTAACAGGTGATATTTCGACAAATAAAATTATTCATTGTATACTGTCTGAGCATATACTAACACTAAAATATGAATTTACTGCTGACCGAAGTTCTTACTTAATTGTGTGAAGTCTTGATAAATTTTATCAAGAGAGATCAAGCTCATAAGAGAGAAGAATAGAAAATAGAATAAGATAAGAGAGATTTATATGTGCAGTTGGAAACTGACAGACATAAAGTTACTTTAAGAATTTGTGAGTGTGATGTACAACTATATTTATCAATCACTATTATGCACCTAGCGTTTGTATTTTTTACTTTAACATTTCAAGCCTGGATATTGGCAGAATGTGGTGTAGTAAATAAACAATTTCCACAACAAGGGAAAGACAATCTAGAATTATACATCCAACCAACGATATGATAGACTTAAAGTTACTATGATCCGAAAAACCCAATTCAACCCAGTGTCACAATCATTTGTAAATAATCTACCATTGTGTTTATGTAATTAATTGATACATTGACATAATTACTATATGTTTCGCAGCATACATATCGCGTGTGTCCCTTTACAGGTGAATAGGAAAGCCAAAGTGAAAAGCGGCGAGAGTTCGGATGACTCCGAAGGCGAAACCGTCACTGAGACTCAGCAGGTCAGTGGGATGTGAACAGGATCGAAAAGAAGCAGCGATGCCCTGGACCTTGTTTTACTACTCAAAGTTCTGTGTATTGCGTTACTTCTTACTATCAGGAGAGCGTCTCGTTCGATTCTTTACTTTTACTTAAAAAAGAAAATAGCTCTATTTTTTATTTTTTTTATAGTTGACAGGCTAGGTTTTTGACCACAGCTCACCTGACGTCAAGTGAAGGTGTGGTCGAAGATGGTAAAGCACCTTCGACCACACGACCTAGCCTGGAATGCAACTGGCTCTCAAGTGAGGCTGCCGGAACACATCGTTAGATGCTTGGCGGTAGATTTTTCAACTTAAGGGTGGTAGCTAGCCAGCCGGGTACTAAAGTACCCTACCACCATGCTATGGTGGTAGGGTAGGGTGGTATCTATTTGATCAATATACGGCATAATCGTGTAAATAAACGTGTTACTTTCGGTACATATACAGACTGATTATTTATTTATTTGAAATGTTACAAAAATTTATTAATTTTTACTTTGTAGTCATTTAAACCATCTATCATATAAATAGGTATTTTTGTTGTTTGATGGTGAACTGAATAAAATTTAAAGGATAATAAAATTATTTTATGTATTCCTTTCCCCTTAACAAGCGAAACAAAATATTCGCAGGAATACATGTATCTATAATATGAGCGTATGTATAAGAGGCTTAATATTCAATGTCACAATGTCAAAATTCAGTCTGCAAGCGGGTATGCAAATGTTACATGTTACATTAATTTAATTAGTCTAAAAATTTATTATAAAAAACACCTTAAAACTAGAAATATTTGTTACGTAGCCAATCAGTCAAAGATCCGCAATTATATTGATTTGCAAGCCGCGCTGGCTTCGAATTCGAACGGAAATATAATCTTTCCGGGAGACATTCTTTAAACGACAAACAAAAAGGTTGTGATAAAATGAGCAAACACACACGAAATGTGTCTTATTTTATACTATTTATAAAAGTTTCAACATTTCTTATTAACATTTTTGCAACAACGTATCAGGAAAAATTTAAATCTCATTTAAATGTCAAATATCTACTCTCGTATCTCAGTAATAAGGTTCACAAACTTCAATATAAATAAATATAATTATGCCCAGCAAAGCATAACTTCGACCTTGCTGTTCGTCCGGTGACAATGAAATAAAATTCAAAAGGTTGTTTAGTATTAAATAGGAATTGTTAGAAGCTGACGCAACAATGTTCTTGTTGGACTAACATGTTTGTTATGCGTTCGTTATCTACATAAAACGATAGATATACATATAAAAAAATTATATAATGACTATGTAATTTTTACCTCAAAAACCGCTATCAATACTGGTAAATTTACAATTCTTAATTCTAAAGATAGACTAATGCTCTGAGAGAAAGTAAAATTAAGCCTGTAAAAAATGGAGCTGGTTAGTTTTTTTATTTGTTTTTACATTTCGGCAACACCACTTCGATTTCAGTTCAGAACGCCACGATTTTGGTCGAAAGTATAAAGTTTGTTGTCGTGGCTAGTATACATTTTGTTAGCTTAGTTTTGAAAAGATTAAGATAAATTATTAGATTCAGTGAGCGTTGATTGATTGTTAACAAAAAATGTGAGGTTACGGAATCTGGAGATTTACAAGCTTCATTGGTGGTAGTAAATACGTTTCATGTTCACGGATCGGGATGAAATTGAAATAAAAATGTGATTAAGGATTGTAAAACAGTTTATGAGTCAACAAAACAAGGTTTCTTCGCCGGGCCCCGTGAGTTCATCCGCGTTTTCCGGAATATTAAATAGCCTACGTAAATCTAGAGTGTAAGCTATTTGTATTCTAAATTTCATGTAAATCCGTTACAGCACGATGTTTGGTGTACTAACAAACATACATATAGACAGACAAACTTTTGTATTTATAAAATATTAGTGTGAAGTAAGGTGTTCGACCATGACACCGAAGTGGTCTTAAGTCGGAGCAAGCTCGCCCAGAAGTTATTCTCTCTTCGTTTAAAGATCCCCCAAATTAATAAGAGTTCGGAAGTAATCCTGCTGGTTGGTTTGATTTGAAATTGTTGTTGTTAAAGGTAATATTCGTAGAGGACAAGGAGCGAGCTGATTGCACGATGGGAGGCGCCGAGCCGGCCACGGAGGCCCGCGCGGACTCCACCGCGGCGCTCTCTGAGAAAGAAATTGTTGTATGGGTGAGTTTAACTCCATCTATGCATTTATTAATGCAAACAATTGATTTGAAATAGAACGATGCACCATCATCTACTGCGTTCCACAACTTGCCTTACTTGCTTGTACTAAAAGTATTGCCACTCGAGAAATCAACACCTACTTTCTACTCACGGGAAATAACATGTTTGCCCTCGGCGCATGTTAAAGAGGAGTAAGGTTACACAGGACGATTGGGCTATATTACATTAGGTACACGGCCAGTGCCAATGCGGATTCAATAAATCCTTTTCAATCAAAAATGACAGTTTCCTGACGATCTTTACCTTGATCGAATAGTTTCAAGAAAATAAATTTTATTTGTAAAACAAAGTCGCTTCCCTCCGTCTGTACGCTTACGGATGTAAGGATGTACGGATTTTAATGCGGTTTCTATCAATAGACAAGAGTGATTCAAGAGGAAGGTTTATATGTATAATACATGCATATGCACCAGTTTATCTACATTGCACACGTGCGAAGCCGGGGCGGGTCGCTAGTAAATGATAAAAGTACCTATACGTGTTCTAGGATAGAGACCATGAATTGGCAAACCTTGTGTTGGACGCTTTGAAGACTGCTGGCAGTGGCTAGAAACAAAAAGCCAAAGATAGGGCTGAGTGTCGTGAGCGAGGCTTATTTCTGGCAGTGGACTATGATAGACTGATTATCATGATGATAATAAATAATAAATAAATATCGTAGGACTATACACACAGCGCCATCTGGCCCCAAACTAAGCAGAGCTTGTGTGATGAAAGCCAGATAACTGATAGAATACATAAATACTTTTTTTTTGTAAATACATACAGAACACCCAGACACAGAACAAACATTTGTTTATTCACAAAATGTTTGCCCTGTGTGGGAATCGAACCCACGCCCTACAGCTCTCAAGGCAGATATACTACCAATGAGCCAACGGGGCTGCTGTGTGGCTGTCTGGCTGTGATGCATAAAGTGATTGTTCATGATAGATTGAGAATACGAAATATATATTTCTCAGTTCATCACTTTTACTATAGATTTGCTGAATTGATTTTGATTTAAACAAGGAAGTATATATAAAAAGGGAGGTATCATAAGGATGCGAAGAGAATGACAAATATTTCTACAAAATAAATGTTTTCTTTTTAAAACTTTGATATTGTGAACAATGAAGTGACGATGAGCGAGTGAAATTATACATGGTCAGTTGTTGAAGCATATCCGTACCTAACGTAGTGAAACACCGAGGGAACCGAGTCGTTATCGATATCAATGTTTTCATAATGGAACTTTATGATTACCCTAAATATTTAAAACTGGTTTAACGACATTCTATTCTCATTAATTAATCACTTTACAAGCAAAGACATTCATTTGTTACATACAAATAAGATACTGGTGTACCTACTAGTAAAGACTTCTAAACATTACACTTTGTCATAAAACAAAGCGTATCATACAATATTGGTAAAAATGTGTATATAATATACAAATTTTACAATTTAAAAAACAGACTCCATGACCCTTAGGCCAACTAAACGATTTTGTAACGATGATAGCTCAGTGGTTAGCGCAGTCGGTTCGCATGCCGAAGGGCGTGGGTTCAAACCCCAAGAATGAGCTTGAGCTGCCGATGAAAGAAAACATCGTGAGGAAACCATATCATGGTGGTAGGGTACTTTCTAGTACTCGGCTGGCTAGCTGCCACCCTCAAGTTGAAAATCTGCCGCCAAGCATCTAACGGTGTGTTCCGGCAGCCTCACTTGAGAGCCAGTTCCATTCCAAGCTAGGTGTGCTTTACCATCATCGACCACACCGTCGCTTAACATCAGGTGAGCTGTGGTCAAACACCTAGCCTGTCAGCTATAAAAAAAAAACGCACTGCTCCAATGAAACGGCGAGGTTTCGGAGTAAACGAAAATATCATCAATGTAAACAGTTTTTAGAACTTTGTTGATTTTTTTTATAACCGCTCAATCGATTTCGATAAAATTTATATGGGACCACTTCTGAACTATGATCTACCAAGCAAACAAAAGATCATCAAACTCGTTTCGTTATTGATGGAATTATCGCGTAACATACATAAAAAACACAGTCGAATTGAGAACCTCCTCCTTTTTTGATTCTGTTAAAAATACTGAACTGCAAACACAGCATTTCTTCAATGTAACAAACAATACGCTCTCCTGCTGGTAAGAGATAACGCATTTCCAAGACTATTGCATACACAGAACTTTGAGTACCAAAACAAAGTCCAGAGCATCGCTGCTTTGGTGCTCATTACTTTGAAACTTTCGGTGGTTAGTCTCAACATAGCATATTGCAGGACAATTTGGGGAATACTGTTCTATCTCTTATATCCCTTATGTATTTGATAGCTTGACAAATTACGCAAAATAACTGGATCAACATTGGCTTATTAAAATAAAACACTTCAATTCACTTTCAACAAACTTTCTTTTTTTTGTATATTGCAAAGACATATTACATAATACTAGCAGACGCCCCTGCGTTTCCCTCACGTAGTTCCCGTTCCCGTGGGAATACAGGGATAAAAAGTAGCCTGTGCCACCCGGAGATACTGTAGGTTCACAACGGTGAAAGAATTTTGAAATCGGTCCAGTATTTTCGGAGTCTATTTCAATACAAACAAACACTCAAATTGTTCCTCTTTATAATAGTATAGATAATCAGCCTAGTTAGTTATGGGTAGTTAGTATAGGTTGGTTCCTATTGCAGTCGAACAAATATAAACACATATGTATATAATTTAAAATAGATTGATTGATACTCTTAAACAGTTTATGTGATACGAGAAAATTCTGCGTTTCAGCCTCACGTGTCGCAAGTGACGAGCATGGTCGACGGCCAGCCTCGGCGGATGCGAGTGCCCGACAAACCCAACTACCCCCTCAGTCTCTGGTCCATTATGAAGAATTGTATAGGTATGGTATAGGTATTCAATGCACTGCTAAAATAACTTTGCTGTACACTAGCAAAAAGGGTATAGCGCTCGTCACGATTTATTACATCACAGATAATAAAATAATAGCACAGACAAAAAATTATAATAAGGCTATTCACTAGTGTCGTAGTCACATACCTAGTCTTGCCATAAATATTGTAACAAAGAAAATTTATTTTTTTCTTTTGCAAATAACATTTATTACTTTTACAGTGTGTTAGTTTAATACATAAATATAAAACAATTTAAAATATAAAAAGCTTATTCGAAGTGGTCTCCATTGGCTACAATACAGTCCTTTAAACGTTGAAGCCAGTTATCAATAGAAGTACGCACTCTTTCTATGGGCAAATTCTTCACTGCCAATCGTATGGATTGTTTTAGGGACTCCAAATTATCATGGCGTTTAGAGCAAGCCGTAGTCTCTAAAACTGACCATAAATCATAATCCAGCGGATTAAGATCGGGACTAGACGACGGCCAGTCTTTAGCTCTGATGAAGTCCGAAACGTTCGCTTCCAAACAAGACTGCGTGGACCGAGCATTACCTATGACCGGCGCCGAGTCTTGCTGGAAGGACCATACTTGGTTATTGAACATGGTGTTGTTAACTACTTAACTACCTTCTCAAGAATGGTATCTTGATACACTTGTGCCGATGTTTTGATACCTTTTGAGACCTTTTTCACAAAAATATGGCTCAGTCACTCCTTCATAGCCAACACCCCACCAAACCATCACTGAAGTCGGATAATGCCCACGTTGCACTCTGTCGACTAATTGGGAAGCTTCCTTAGAGCTTTGAGCATAAATACGGTCATTTTGTTTGTTGAAATGTTGCTCAATTGTAAAATTTTTTTCATCCGTAAACAAAAATTTTCTGTGACCTCCTTTTGCGTACCGCTTCAGTAGTTGTTTCGATTTTACCACCCTATTCTTTTTTAAATTATCTGTTAAGAAGTGACCAGTGCGTCTCTTATAGGCTGCAAGTCCTAAGTCATCTTTTAAAATACGCGACATGGTTCTAGGTGCCATCTTCATCTCCCAAAATAAAATCTTTTGCTTTCGGACAGGATTTCTTCGAATTCTACCCCTTACTGCTTTGACCACCTTTTTCGTACGAACACTACGTGGACGGCCAGATCTTTTTCTGTTACAAACAGAGGAGGTCTCATTGTACCTATTAATAGCCCGGTACACAAACATTTGACTAATACCAAGCGTATAGAGAGTTTTAAAAATTGCATTTGGCTCCATACCTACTTTGCGTAGTGCAATCACAGCGATTCGGTTCCCTTTGTCACCCCACTCCATTTTAATATCGCAAAATATTGTACAATTTATTGGCGCCAAAATGAAAAAACACAATGAACAATCATATAAAAATTACAGATTCCAAATTCAAATGTAATATTTTGTTTATTTTTAGTTTTAACAGTATTTATGGCCAGACTAAGTATATAGTTTGTAACGACCATAGCCCAGTGTTTAACGCGGTCAGTTCATACGCCGCAGAGCGTGGCTTCAAACTCCAACAATAAGCTTGAGCTGCCGGTGAAGGAAAAAAGTGTGGTGGTAGGTTACTTTTTACTACTCTACTGGCTAGCTACCACCCTCAATTCTGTCACGAAACACCTAACGGTAGCCTCACTTGAGAGCCAGCTCCGTTCCAGCTTTCCTAATGAGCCAACAGGCTGCTCTATATCTATGTGTGAAATAAGTATCGAATGTATTTCTTGTCGGGGTAAACATGACGTTATTAATGTGCATATTTTGTTAACAGGCAAAGAGTTATCTAAGATCCCGATCCCAGTAAACTTCAGCGAGCCGCTGTCGATGCTGCAGCGGCTAACGGAGGACTACGAGTACTCGGGCATCCTCGACCAGGCGGCCAAGTTCAGCGATCCTGCGCAGCAGCTCGCCTACGTCGCCGCCTTCACCGTCTCCTCGTACGCCACCACGGCTTGCAGGTACCTGTCGACAATTATATTATATAATTAATAAATCTAACACTAAGAGGAAACATTTGTATTTCTGGATTTTTGTGTTTGTAACAAATAAACACAACTACTGAACCTGTTTTAAAAATTCTTTCACCGTCAGAATGCTAAAAAAAAAATAGCTACACGGTGCTAAATCAGAGCTTTAAGAAGGCTGAACCAAAAGTTTAACTGGTGTCTTGTCCATGAAGTCCCTCGTTTTGAGGCGACATTTGAAATCCTAAAAAAAAAAAAAAAACCGACACGGATCAATTTTTCAATGAAGCAAAATAATGTAAATTAGTTCGTAAAAAATGTAAAGGGAAATTTGAATATTCATGTTTTTAAAATTGGAATGTTCATATTTTAACTTGGGAATAATTGAATTTTTTTAAATAAGTTGTAACTGGCCAGTGTCACATCACATTAAAACTTTTTTTTGCAAAACTTTCGGCGTGGCGCATAGGCAGCCCGTACACGTAGCGCGCGATCCGCGATCCGCGATCAATGATCGCGATCCAGACTGATCGTGTACGAAGCGGATTGACGGACTGATGCTCCGGATCGCATAATATCTAGAAATTTTGAAATCATGATCGCGGATCGCGGATCGCGAATCGTGATCATGATTAAACGTGTAAGGCGGCCCATAGACATCTTAAAATATATGTCGTTTATTAAAATGAATGTTTAGCAGTTTTCATCAGTGGTTTTATTTGTGTTATTCCAGAACGAACAAACCGTTCAACCCTTTACTCGGAGAGACGTACGAGTGCGATAGAATGTCCGACCTCGGCTGGCGATCGATATCGGAACAGGCATGTATCTTTCATAATCTTTCCTTACTTCCGTAGTAATAGTCTTATCCTAATTCAAAGTAGATAATTTATTAATTAACTATTATTTTTAATTAAATAATTATAATTTTTTGTCAAATTAGTTAAATTTAAGTCCTCATCACTGTTAGCGGAAATAAACTAAATATACGTACCTATACCTTGAATGTTCAAAATGAACTTCCGCAAAATAACGCCTGAATCAATCAAATTTCAATTACATAAACAATATATACAAAAAGAAATTACAAACATTTTCTTCTCTGAATTGGTTAGTAATGTAATCTGTATACTTTATGGAAATGTTTTGGCAAAAATGTTTCGGCGATGTCCTAAATTCAAAATTGTTTAGGTGTCGCACCACCCACCTATGGTGGCGCAGTGGACGGAGGGCACGGCCGGCTGGCAGTGCTGGCAGGAGTTCACGATGACAACCAAGTTCCGCGGAAAGTATCTGCAGATCGTGCCGCTAGGTGGCGCCACCGCCTCGTTTGTATCTTCGGGGAACAAATATGCGTGGAGGAAGGTACGTCACGTCCGTAATGTGCCACACGCACGGCGCAGATTGTATCATACGTTTTCGAGCTTACGGGGCATAGACATAGAGTCGTTTTTTCTTAGTGATGCGGGATCCGTAGGTGCAGCACCACCCGCCGACGGCTGCGCTCCACTGCGAGGGCGCGTCCGGGTGGGTCTCGCGGATGAACATCACTATGACGAGCCATTTCCGCGGACAGTACATCACTGTACAGCCCAAGATTGATAATGATGTTGTCTTCACTGCGACGGGGAACTTATACTCCTACGGCAGAGGCGTCAACGGGGTTAGAAGTTCAGAACTCGGATCTTGTAGTGCGTTGTTAGTAGGTAGCTAGTGTATGTCGTTAAACGAGGAGAGGAAAGCATACGAGTAGACACTTCATAGCATGGCATAGCATGGTGGTAGGGTACTTTCTAGTACTCGGCTGGCTAGCTACCACCCTCAAGTTGAAAATCTGTCGCCAAGCATCTAACGGTGTGTTCCGGCACTTGAGAGCCAGTTCCATTCCAGGCTAGGTGTGCTTTACCATCTTCGACCACACCGTCACTTAACATCAGGTGGGTTGTGGTCAAACACCTAGCCTGTCAAGCATAAAAAAAAAAAACTTCTACGTATATGATTTGTATAGTCGTACATTTTTCTGTCAATATTTTGATGCAGGGTTATCCAAAGCACGGTCCCCGTGTTTTTAATCTAGTAACACGAAAATATTCACTTGACATAACTTATTTTTTAACATTGTTTTATTTTTTGCGGCATCCAAAGTAAATAAATAAAATGTTGATTACTAGCTGCGCCCCGCGGTGTTACCCGCTACATGTTTTCGCGATAAAAAGTAGCCTATGTGTTAATCCAGGGTGTCAGCTACCACCATACCAAATTTCGTCCAAATCCGTTTAGTAGTTTTTGCGTGAAAGAGTAACAATACAAACAATATGTACTCACAAACTTTGAGTAGGCATATTATAATACGTGCTATTTATAGTTTTATTACAAAAATAACAGCTAAAGATTTCTTTAAATTAATACTCATATACCTAAATATACCTAATTATTTAAAAATTTGGAAAACTAAATATAGTTTAAAAGCCCTCAAGACGCGGGAACCAACCATATTTACAGAACAAGTTAAACGGTCTTAAAAGAGTTTTGGCGGGAACGCAGAAAGTATCACCCCGTGTTTTATGCATAACAATGGCGGTGTTTTAATCATAAAGTGCCGAATTACCCAAGCTCGAGTTTGGGAAAATAATATAATGTGGTGAAACATAATTTTTCGTGTTGCTTCCAAAACTCCTTGGAAGCTTATATTAAATTCGCCACTACTTTACTAAAGCTTGACTGAACTCTACTGACACGGACTGGACTACAACCATAGCTACAAGGCAACTTATTTAACTGATGAAACTTGAAGATTTAAAACACTTGACGCTATCAAATGCTCAAAATGCGACGCCAAAATCAAAGAAGAACGATCTTAAAGTAGGGCGCGTCCATTAATTTTAGTCGAAGTTCCTAAATGTCTTGTGGGTTTCCATAAGTATTGCACCGAGTTTGTCGGCAGGTGACGACTACCGTCCACAATATAATAGTGGGCAAGCTGTGGGTGGACAACCACGGCGACATGGAGATCGCGGGCGAGGCGGGCCCGGCCGCCGGGTACGTCGCACATCTCAAGTACCTGCCCTACGGGTACTTTAGTAAAGACACGCAGCGGAAGGTCACCGGCGTCGTGAAGGATCCCAATGGCGTGGTCAGTATTTCTACACTAATATTCTGTTCTCACAAAAACGTTGCTTAAAGTTATCACGTGTCACATTTCAGGTGAGCGCGAAGTTGAAGTCACAGTGATAATCATACAATATTTTTAAGTTGGCTAAGAAAATTTTGTAAAACTTTTATGAGGCTTACACATACTGTGAATTAATTAATTAATTTAATTGGTTTTTATTTATTATTATTTTGTCTAATTTTTAAATTATATTTATAGTAGGTATGCATTATAATTCTTGCATCTGCCCCCGGCCGGTGTGGGCTCGGGCACTTTAACTTAGATTAGATAACATAAGTGTAAACTGTAGGCTTTTGTATGTTAATGTATCTCCTATTTATTCTCAAGCTGTTTGTTTTCCATGTAAAATGAGTTAAATGCAAACGTGTTTTGTCTTGAAAACGTTGTGTAAGTAAAGGTAGTAATGTTGTTTGCGCGCGTGTTCCAGCCGCGGTACGTGCTGCAGGGGCACTGGGACTCGCGCGTGGAGGTGGCGCCCGTGACAAGCACCTCGCCCGACAACACGGTCTGCAAGACGGGCAAGTTCGTGTGCGCGTGGGAGCGCGTGCCCGCGCCGCCCGACTCGGACCGCTTCTACAACTTCACCGTGCTCGCGGCGCAACTCAACGAGCCCGAGGAGGGCGTCGCGCCCACCGACAGCCGCCGCCGCCCCGACCAGCGGCTCATGGAGGAGGGGCTCTGGGACGAGGCCAACGCGGAGAAGCTACGGCTCGAGGAGAAGCAGCGCGCGGTGCGGCGCGCGCTCGAGGCCAGCGCCGAGGAGGCGGCGGCGCGCGGCCTGCCCGCGCCCGCGCCGCCGCGGCCCGCGTGGTTCACGCGCGAGGCGCAGGCCGGCCCCGCCGCGGGCCCGCAGCTGCGGCACATGTACACGCACCGCTACTGGGAGGCCAAGCGCCGCCAGGACTGGTCCGCGTCCCCGGACATCTTCTAGCGCCGCACGCCGCACGCCGCGCGCCTCGCGCCTCGGTCGCTCTCCGTGTCCAATTTTTGCGTTTGAAATTTACTCATTCCATGATTAACTGTGGTCCTTCTATTTATCGAAATTAATTTTTGTAACGATCGTGTACATATTATTGACTCGTGATCGACGGGCCGTGGCGGCTCGGCTGCGGCTCGGCTGCGACTCGGCTGCGACTCGGCTGCGACGGCCCACGCGCGGCTTTAGAACGCACTGAACTAACAACGAATTCGTTTTCATTAACAAAACTCAACATTGTGAGCATCGCTTCGGCTCGCTATTTTATTAATAAAAAAATCTTAAGTGCTTTTGTAGTGACTAATAGACTATAAGTAAAATTGGTGGGTTGAGGTTTGCTAAGACTGGGGAGAAATGGAGTTTGTGCCGATATCCATCAAACTGGTGAAGTCGCGGACGGCGCCGCGAAGCCTCCCAGCTTGCTGGATACCGAGCTCGAGTCCCGCCCGGCCGAGCGGCCGGCGCTCCGGCGCTCTGGCGCTCCGGCGACCGCTAGCGCCGGGCGGGCAGCCTACGAGAACTCCAATTTCGGTCGGGTGCTTCAATGAAAGTTTTCAAATGTGGATAAATCTCATGCTATTGTTATAGGAAATAATGACATGTCTGTAGCGGGCATTTAAAGTAGCTACGTCCTATAGAAAATGACAGTCGTAAATGTATCATTTAATGCCTTAACGTAGGAGCAATAGTGTAAACTAAATAAGTGTTATAACAGCACAAGTTGATACCTCAGTGTTGCCATGTGACTCTCACTAACATTATTTCCCGATTTTAAAGCTAGCAGCTGGTATCGACTTGTGATACTGTAAGAGTATTTTGTAAGGTCTATTACAAATAAAAAAAATTGTACATTTTCAAGTGGATGTAAGATAATTTTGTTAATATTTTTATTATAAATAGATATTTGAATACAAAGCCATAACATCTGTATCATGTTGTTTATATAAAATAAAATATTATTTCACTGAACATAGGTTTTTATTTCGCTCAGAGGACCTAATATTGAAAGAAGACTACAAAATTATGTTTAGGCTCTTTCCAGAGCGACGCGACGCCTTGTTTTGGACGCCTAGAAGGTAACTTGATGTTCTTAGCTGATTCAAGAAAATCAACCGTTTGGAGATTAGCTTTTCTAATTGATGACTGGCTCATCTTCTGCAGGTCAGATCGTTGTTGATACACACTCCTATGTATGCCAGTGATGGGAAACATCGTGAGGAAACCATTGCTAAGGTTGATACTTCCTGCTGGCTAACTATCACCCTCAAAATGAAAATCTGTTGCCAAGCACATAACAGCTTATGTATTTATTTATTGTTTCTAAACTAAAACGGCACAGTATGCCAATAATTACAATAGTCCTTAAAATAATATAGCTTGTTTCGTCAGCCTCACAGTTCAGGCTTGGTGCGTTTACTATTTTTGGCTACACTGTCACACACACATCAGGTGAGCTGTGGTCAAGCACCTAACCTTTCAACCATAAAAAAATATATATTTTTTATATGTAATTACTTTCCACTGGGCCAACACGTTTGTTAACATTCCTACAATAATAATAAAAAGAAAACCAAGATCATGTATTTTCAACATTTTTATTAAGAAAACGGAAACAGTGAAAAAGTACATAACTGTAAATTGCAGTTGGTTACAATATATTGTTTGTATAAACAAATGTTTTACAGTTAAAGTTATCCAAATTTTTACTCTATTCTTAGTGTAACCCGAAAGTACAGAAACAAAAAAATGAGATGATTTAATGATAAAACTTGAGAGCACAAACATTGCGTTCATTTGTGAAAGTTAGGAACAGTCGATGACTAGCCAGCTAGTTTTACATAATTACGATACATTTTCAGAGATAATACTCTGATCTTTTTCGGTTAAACCTCTACATAGACTTGTGCAATGCTAACCTTACACAATATACCTAAGTGAAAAATAAAACAATTTCCAATCAAGTTTTTAAATGTTTATATACCTAAGTGAAAAATAAAACAATTTCCAATCAAGTTTTTAAATGTTTATAACTCGAAATAATGAGAAGAGCGCGTATATTTCATTGCCTGAGAATATAACACGTTGACATTTGTAAGCGACTACGATTATTTTAATATATACGAAATACATTTAATTAACGCATATGTGCAAGATAAAAGCAAATATGAAAGGAAACTCACATAACATTTAAACAATCACATCAATTAATTTTTATGAAATTTTCGGGCCAGTCGTTAACGGCGGCGGCCCGAGCACATGCAAACCGACGCGATGTGCGAGTATGCGAAAGTGTTGGCTAACTGCACGAATCACACGTCTTATCACAAGTCACTGAACGCGCGCTTATTGTGAATGTTTGATTCCTACAGTGGCAGACAGACCATCGGACCTACAGCACGGTCAAAGTACTCCCAAAGACTGGCATACATTGCAACGGAAGCTGAACCAGCGCTGCGAGGCCGGCGTCGTCGATGCTACCGAAATCTCAACTTTACCTGTATTGAAATAAAATCAAACTATCAAACGATTTTTGATGTCAACAATATTCTGTGTGCCCGCCGTGTTCAGATCCGCATCTCAAAACTAGCAATGTGTATGTATTTTTGGTTCTCTGCTAGTAATTTATAAATACAGCTATCTTATAAATAGAAAAATATGAGCAAACTATTATGAAAATGACACAAAGTTCGATGAACGAAATCTAAAACTAAATGTGTTGCTTAAAATAAATGATTTCTGTCAAACATGCATTCGCAGAACAGAGTAAAAATTTAGAATAATATTAAACAGTTAGATGAAAAGCAGATAAATAATTTTTTATTGAATACATATAATTTTATACATAGCAATTGTCTCACTCGTTAAGCTAATAAACAGATGAAGCATTTAAGTAGGTTATAGATAGTTATTCCGGTTATAAACATGACATGTATTGTAAATGACTTTTCCTCACAATAATAAATACACATTCAGCGAGTGAGACAACAGCTTTTACTCACATATCCAGCATTAATTTATTTATACATGTACATAGCTTTCCTAAGCATTATCACTCCATTACCTAAACAAAATAATTACATTTATCTTTTAGCTCAAGAAATTATTTTACTTTGCCCATCCATACTTTTATACTCTCGCAGGTAAATATTTAGAAGATCTCAAGGCGACGTTGTAGAGGTGTTTTATACAATTATCAAATAATGATGATTATGTTTTATAAAAAATTTCAGGAACATTGTTTTAACAAATGCCAAATCATGATGAGATTCGCGCATATTGCAAGCAAATCAAAGTCTTACAAAATGAAACGATTTAAGCAATTTGTTATTTTTTAGATTGAATTTTGATGAATCACCTATTGTATGATCTTCTACGATAATATAAGACACATGTCAGTTGTACATTTAATACAAAAAACGAACAGTCCAATAACAAGTGAAACATTAGCCATAGAATAGCCACAAATGTATGCCCTGAGACCTGTCAGCTACGATGACATTTATATGCACTAAGACCGATAAAATCCAATATTTTCTTCATATCTATTTACATATTTTACAAGGGCAAGAAATAATAAATAATTTCTATACCTTTGATATGAGCGTCCTTTCAGTACGAATAGGATGTATGCAACTGTGACATTATAAATATATGTCTTGTATTTATTACTGAAACACTTTTTCTACACATATTTTCATATATCTCTTTACAATTTCTTAACCAGTTACATATCTACAGCCAAATATTTTAATATGAATTTCAAAAATATTACCTGTAGTAAAAGTTCTTCAGTAATATAAACAGAAGACCGCCAGAAAGAAATTTAGGATCGACAATCTATTTATCCCACTTTACTCGACCATTGTTTCGCTTGCTGTGGCTCTATTAGTATTTATAATGTCTTTCGAGTTACAACCTAAAGATAAAACAATCTCAACAACGCAATATGTAATAAGTTTTTCATCTTTTTTTAATTAAAAAAATCATATACATTATATTTACAATACATATAGGATGGTCTTACATTAGCAATGTACTATTTACCAAAAGCAAAAGCATTTTATCTAAAATAAGGGTACTCTAGGTAAAATGCATCAAGAGCTATGTCAAATATGAAGTGATTCCAAAACTAGTAAAAATAGGAAAAATATATGTTTTTTGCGCTCAGGAGTTTGAGACACATAATCCTGAGGCATTTCATTTTTTGTTCAAAATTAATTGTTTATTTATCTTCAGCAGGTTTGACTTTCATTTCAATATTAAATTTAATAAAAAATATATTACACATCACATCACTCTTGTTGCATAAACCCAAAGTAGCAAGCATTCTTAAATTACTTTTGCAAAATTCACAACAACTTTCAAGGACCACAGCCAAAACTGATTTTAACTTCAATTTAAACATTTGACTGGACTTACTTTCCAATTTTGTCATAACACATGTATAGCTAATTACATATTTATACAGTATTTTTTTTTAGCATTTAACGCATGTATTGACATTTTTTTCTAATAGTTTTATCTCGACTAGCTTTATTAATTAAAAATGACGATCTCAGCGTAGATTCATGTTTGTGGTTTGATAATTGTTTAACCGATTTCTTATTTACAATACAATAATTCTGACAACATTTACCACAACTTCTCAGTACCTATGAAATGGATGCTATTTAATCACATATCAAATAGACCCGTTTATTACACAAAATGTCTTAGCCAAACGCTAACTGCACATGAGATTAAGTGACCGAGGCTAAAGGTTGAATTAAAAAAATATATAAAGAATACAGTCATATAACCCATATGGACATGGGATACGGGCAATTAATTTCATTTGTATATTATACACATTTTGTGTAATTAAACTGCATGTCTTAGTCTACACATGTCAAAGCGTTGCGGTATCTCAACACTATCATGTGTTTCGGCCCTAGCAGTCAGATTTACAATAGGCTACTATTATAGGCTACTAGATAAATGCAATCAGCTCATAAATCATAAATCTCAGACATTTCAATTTTCATTTAAACTTTTTTTTTGGAAACACATTTTTTTTTAAATATCGTGATATTAAAATTTGATCTTACGGGGTTACGCACATTGCCGATTAGAATTTAAAAAATGTTATGACTAGTCTTTAACATGTCACTGTTAGAAAAAAAAAACACTTAAATTCATTTATGTAACTGATTCGTCAAACACACAGTGAGGTCAGTAACCATATTTTTTAAAATCATATTCATACTCACCATACCTAATGGGTATACAAAACTGATGCTCCGAAAATTCGTCTTTAATTATAAACATCGAAACATTTCTCATACAAAAACTGAATATCAATCAACAGTTACAATTAAGCCGCAGCCATCATGATCAATTAAGTCTTTATACCCGAATAGAGTAACATTCTGACAATTGCAGCAACACTAAAAAGCTATATGACCACTTTTGTATATTTTCTGAACATAAGAGTGGTAGTGACATTGCAGTAGCATTGCCCTGGCGCGGCTCGGGCGCAGGGTTACAAATACAAAACACGAATGAAGTTTGGTCAAGGCTTGAAATTACATTCATTTCAGTCTGCAGTTATATTCAGGGGAATCTCTCCCCGCACGCCCCTCCGCGCATACCGACAAGCTCGTAATATTATTAATATATAACACAATTATCATGCATAAGATTTATTAGGATTGTTAATCATTTCACATATCAAATCCGCACATTCTGCGCCGCTTGTTCATGATCTTAGTCAGTTTCCGAATGCACGAAACACAATTTGGTATAATTGTTTTATGTTTATTAATCTAGATAGAAACATATTCTAATCGGTAGTAATCAGATATAAAATAGTAGTATTTGCAGGGGTAATATGAATTCCTTTTGATTTTATACATATCGTTACATTTAAGTTAAATAAGTTCGTGAACAAGCGGAACGGCACCGATCCATAGCATGACCAGTTACACATCAAAAGATCTTTTCATTTTATTTACACATTAAAATGGTAAAACTTAAAAATACATAACAAAGTAGACTTGAGTGGCTAGTTAGAGGAAATCTATCAAATATTTGTGATTAAATAACAAAACTCAAGCGCAATAAAGAACAACAGAAACAAAATATTACATGCCTCCACTTAGAACCGAAAACATTCATTCGGCCGTCTGGCGCTTCGCCCGGCGAATAAATGTAGCGTTCGAGTCGCCGCGCTCCGCACCGGGCGACCACTTGGTGCTCGCCCCGCGACAACTCACCATCACGGCTCAGAGATCTTGCGACGCGCCAGACCGCAAACTTCAACGATTTTTTTTTATTACTAATAATTTTTGTGGTTTTATGTTTTTAAAGTGCAATTTTTAAATATTAAATGCTCATTAGAACTCATCGTGTCGCATTTCGGAGTGTTAATCTGTTTATACGCGATTTAATCACAGCGACCACAAAACCGATCGGGGATCTCGTCTCGCTGGGCCCGTCCGGGGGTCACTTCACTGCACTAACACGTCACCGGCCGCCGACAGCCGTGTCGGCGGGCCCACTGTTCCCGCGGGGAGGAGGGCACCGCGCCGCCGCACCGGCCCGGCGCGGTCTCGGTCCGGGCACGCCGCCTACTCGCTGAAGTACCGCACCTTGCCGCCGCCGCATCTCACCACATCCTCCCACGCTGCAACAAAACAACAACTGTCTATCATGACACATACAATATCTAGCCCTACTCACCGGCTCGGACAGTGACTTAGTTATCATCCTATGGTTTAACATTCCTTCTGAGGTGTTATTGCCATCGACAACATCATACGTGATTCTCCATGCATGTCAGAAAATAATGGTGATGCAAATAATACAGAGTAAGCTAGAGCAGTTACTCACCGCCTCCGACGAAATCAACGATCTGATGCAACTGCGTGTGGTCGGGCGGCGGCGGCGGCGGCACGTAGCGCAGCGCGCGCTTGGCAGCACGCACGGGCACAGCGGGCGTGGGTCCGGGCGCGGCGGGCGAAGACGCAGGCGTAGCCGGCGCCGCCTCCACCGCGTCGCGCACCAAGTCACAGCGCGGCCGCCTCGCGCCGCTGCCCAGCAGCTGTTCATTGATGTCGAAACCAAACGTGACGCCGTCCATGTCGCGCGGGCGCGACGCCGAATCGAGCAGAATGACGGGCGGGCGGCGGTCCGCGACCACGTCCGGCGCCGGGCAGTCGGCGGGCGGCACTGGCGCGGCGGCCGGCGGCGGGCGCTCTTTACGGCGCACGGTCGGTGGCGAGGGTTTGTCGCGGGACGCGCGGCGCGGCGTCGGCGCAGCGGCCGGAGGTTCGGTGCGCCCGTCCAGCGCTGGGTAACCGTCCGCATCAGGCGGTGGCTCGGGTGGTCGCGCCGGCGGAGGCTCTGCGCGCCGCCGCTCGCCCTCCGCGTAGAAGTTGCATGACTCGATGAGATCGGGGATGTTGTGCCGCGTGCGTGCGATGTCTGCGTAGGAGGCATGTGGTACGGGCGGGTGCGCCCCGGGCGCCGGCGGCGCGCGCTCCGGCAGCGAGTGCACGGAGTCCATATCGTCGTTAGAGTCGTTGCTGCGGTCGGAGGGCGGCGCCGAGTCGGCGACGCGCGGAGAGGGCGCGCGCGTGCGTCGCGGCGCCGCTTCCTCGGTGCGCCGGCGCGGCTTGCGTTTCTTGGTGACTGTCTGGAAATCGGCCTGCTCGGCGGGCGGCGGCGGATCGGCTGCGGCCGCCGGCGCGGCGTCGCCCCACGACCGGCGTTCCGGTTTGGCGGCCGGCGCGCGCGCCGTCAGCTCCTCGAGCGTGGTGCGCGACACCTCCTCGAGCGAAGAGGCGCGCGCCGGCTTGTGCTCGTGGTGCTTACGCCGGTCAGTGCTGCGCTTCTTGCCCTTGTCGTCCGAGTCGTCTTTGTGCTTGCGCAGTTTGGGCGCGCGGTCCGATTCTATGAAACGCAGCAGTTCGTTCACGTCCTTGTGTCCTTGGTAGCCGTCGATCTGTCGGCAGTCGATCACGGTCTCGTTCTTGGACGACTTTTTCCGGCGGGGTTTTTTATGTTGACTAGACCCCGAGAGCGGCGAGCCGTATCCTTGGACTGAGTTTCCGTTTTCGTCGAGAGATTTCTGAAAAAAAAATTGGAGCGTAAATCGGAAAGTCGCGGTTCGGAATAACAAATCAGGATATAAATATTGAGCTCTTTCTTACTACAAACGAAGGCAAAAGCGGAACAATGGTGTGTGTAGGCACCTTGTAGTCATCGCCGGAGGTGGTGGACGCGGCGCCGTACCCGGGCCGCGCCAGTGGCAGCCCGGTGAAGGAGCTCGCGATCGCGCTGCGCGGCTGCCGCGGGAAACATGCGTCAGTACACTCACACTACACTACGCTACTCGGAACACCGCCTCTCGCCCACACCCGCGCACTCATACTAACCAGCCACCAAGCAAACCCCCACTTTCACACCTCTACGAATTATGAATAGATATAATAGAAAAGTTTAATTGACTAGAAATTTACCGATAGGTAGTAGAAATTTACATCCCCATCATAATGTGAAAACTAATAAAAATTACATTTTAAGAATAAAAATTAACCAGTTAACCAAAGTTGGCATGTCTTATTTCTTTTTAATTTCCACTTTAGACAATATCTAAGGATATCATAGCTTGTATACAGGCCAATTCACCAAAATCCTGTTTTAGTAGCAGCTACCTACAGAGATACTTGAAGATTGGTAAATTTCAGCCTAGCATATCAATAATAGTGCTGATGTGCTATTTCCTAGGACAAATACTAAACAATTTTTTAAATAAATACAAACCAAAATCCCGAACAAACCCTTCACACAACCACAAGGCATGTGCCCACTATTTAGGTACATCCTTTTAGATTTCAAATGCACATTTATTCAACAGTGAGAGACGAGAGAGACGATTATGTCATTGTCCAATGTAAAGAAAAAATAGTACTTTAAAAATAAACTAGAGGGCGCGCGCGTCGATATAGCTGGCGGTGATGTTTTGTTTTTGAAATTAACTACCATTTAGAACAATTAGAAATATACAAGCTTCTCACTGATCACTCGATTGTCTTTCAATTACCTTCCCGAACCTAAAAAATATTTGGAAGTTTTTCCAGTCATTGATTTGAAATCTCCAAGTGTGTGTTGTCTGTGTGCAACAAACATTAAAGCGGAACAAGGATTAGCTAAGCACAAAACACACCACAACAAGATATCAAACAGTTTAGCTAGAAAATAGAAGCAAAATAAGTTTTTAAATAAGCAATTACAATGAAAACGTAAAACAAACACAATTACTCTGAAGACACAAGGCACATAATTCATTTAATAAAATTGATTAACTATACAGCAGAAGTTTGGCAGTTATCAAGCGACGAACGCGTTTAGAATCAATAAAAAGAACACGAAAAGTAACACATGTCCCACATGGTTTCATTGCTAGCGTCCTTTGCAAACTGTGCAATGTCTTACTTGCGCGTTACTTCATCTTAACCACTGCATCCACGTTAAAACGTTACCAGCTCGACTACGACGCCACGAGAACAGGCTCAAAGAAACGACCCAATAGGAAATTCCATCGAGAATCATATAGCATTAAATTATTTTGTCTTTGCAAGGGAGTTTGTGTATTTCAAACATGTATATCGATAACTACCAACTTAAGATGCTGTTAAGAGTATACAAATTATCATCAATAGTATATCAATCATCATCATCATTTCAGCCGTAGGACGTCCACTGCTGGACATAGGCCTCCCCCATTGACTTCCATAAAGCGTAGTATATCAATAGTATGATCATACTAACGTATTTTTTTTGTCTCACCCAAGTCACGATTCCTTGACGGCACTTCATGGCCATGTAATCATTATTTATTATATCATTATTATTGTTATAATTATTTTTTTAATATGTTTTATGTCACAAATAAAGTGATGTCTATTGTCTATTTTATGAAACATTCTATAGTAAAGGATCGCCATCCCTGGTACTAATGAGTGGTGTCGTGTGCCTTCGTTGGTGATGTGGGTACCTGTTCGTCGGGCGCGTCGGCGCGGGGCACGGGCGGCGGGGGCGGCGCGGGCGCCAGACTCGCGGCACCCCCGGCCTCTGCCTGCGGCTGCACCACACACACACACTCACTATCCGCCCCTCTCACACATCCCTACTTACGAGACTTACAAACTCCCCACCCCTAGATATATGCTGTAAGTCTGATCGAGTGTCCAATCGTTGCATATTCGCAACTATTATTTTTTCACTTTTGAATTGCCAATGGGAAGATTTATGGCTACTGAGATTTGAGCTCTACACTGCAAGTAGGTACAAATTTTTGAATAATTCACGCAAATAAGAGTCCATCCGTACGATTAGATCAATCTACCATATCATATCATGTAGTATTGAGTCCAGTTTTTAATAAAATTATAGCATTATACTTCACCTCCACGCCTCTGTTTGATTACGCCGTCACAGCGTCGATTCAAAAACAAATGAATAATTGTATAAAATAATAATAATCCTTTGGATAAATGGATGAGTAAAATAAGAATGGACAACCTGTGCTCAGTATACACGATTACAGTACCCAGACACGAATGAGAATGCAAAATCTATCTCAGTGTTTCTGACGACCACTATACGTATATTCATAATGCAAAACTCGGCTTATTTACAAGCATGCCGGTTACTCTCTTTGCGAAACAAAAGAAAACAAAGCGTAGGTCTTATCAAAAATTACTATAAAAGTGTGCAATCGTTGAAAAGAGTCGAATACATGGGGCAGGGGTAAGGCTGTATTGTAGAGTCACCTTGGGGTCGGCGGGCTGTGCGGCGGCGACGGAGGCGGCGTGCGCGGCGGACGGCGTCGTGTTGCAACTAGCCACAACCTCCGGTGTTGTGATGCAACTAAACGGTATAGCGGAATCGACCTGCGGAAACACAACGCATTAGGAGGGTGCGAGTGACGCCGCGGCCGACGCTCGACTGGCTACGGGGGCCTACCTCTGTGTCGGCTCCGGGCGGCGCCCGCGTCGGCGACCCTCTATCGCTTTTTAAAAGATTCTCAAACAGAAGCGCTCGAAGCGCATTTTTATCAATCGTATCCTTCCTCTTCACGCTACTACTAGTTCCTACCGGAGGCTTGTCCTTCTTCCTTTTGCCCTTGTCGGGAGACAGCGCGAGCGCTGGCGGCGCACGCTGTTCCTCGAGCTGCGCGAGCTCGGCGCAGCGCGCGCCGTTTAGGGGCGTGACCATGCGTTTGGGGAGTGTTAGAAAGACATAAGCGTTATTGGGAAGCTCGGCCAGGATGTATCTATCGCCGGGCGCCCTCTCCTCGGGCCGCCGGCTCCCGCGCGCCACCAGCTCGTCCGAGCCCCCGCGGCCCTCCGGCGTCGTCTTCTCGTACTCCACAGCAGTACTCATATTTGTAACGCTGTCACTACTTACGTCTCGGGCAGACTTTCGCGCCGGCTCTGTTTCGTGGGATCGTTCTCTCGGCTCCTTGTTTTCACTTTTGAGTGCGTTTCCGGTATACTCATCCTCGGCGGTAGCTTCTAACACTCGGAATAGCTTTTCCTGGTCGGCTAGGTAGTTCAAGAAAGAGCCGGTATCACGATTGTCTTTGGTAGCGCGGTGGCATACGATTTCCTCGAGCTCTATATCATCGTTATCCGTTATCGGATCGGGCGCATTCCCATCGGTCGCACCGGGTGCGCGCTCCGCCGGTCGGCTCGAGACGTCGCTCATCTGAAAACATTTCGACGTTTGGTCTTCCATTGACTCCGAAATTTCACTTTCGATGTGTATGCGGGTATCGTTCGTTTTAATATCGATAGTGGGGACTTCCTTCGCGCTCGATTTTATCGTGGGATCGGAAGTTACTTCGTTGGCGGCCTTCCAACCTTTGCGATTGATTTTAGTGCGCGTGGCGCCCTCGCTTACGATTTTACTATCTACATTTTTAAAGAGGGTCGAGGGCTCGCTTATGGACATATTTCTAATATTTTTCGGGTTTATTGGCGGCATTTTCGGGATGACTCTCGGCACTATTTCCTGGCTATAAGTTTTCCTTAGACTAATATCACTTTTCTTGCTATCACAAATTTTCTGACGTTCTACTACCCTGTACGTATTTTCATCACTGTGCCTTCGGCCAGAGTCTTTTAAATCAGTATAGACAGTTTTTTTCTTATGTTTTTCACTATATTGTCCTTTGGGAGTTCTACGGCCTAGTGATGATGATTGCGAAGGCGCGATGTAGTGTTCACGCGAGCCGCTCCTCGAGCGAACCTCTCTGACAGCAGCGTGCGAGCTGAGTGCAGGCGCAGGACGAAGCGCCAGGTGGCGCGGGGAGCACGCTCCCAGGCTCTCATACCACGCGTCTACGCTGTGGACGAACGCCCGCGAGCCCAGCTCTTGGTCGCGTGACGGCGGGGGCGGAGCGCCGTGCCTCGGGCCGCGCGGTGCCTTACCTCGCGGCGCGGCCTCCACACAACCACCACCGGCGTCGCACGTCTCGGGGCATATGGCGCTCATGAGCCTTGCCTGGGCGAGGAGCGGGGGGCGGGTGACGGGCGCGGGGGTCGTTGCTGCGGGGGGGTGAGGCGACGTACGCACCTGGTTGGAAGCGGTGGTGGTGGTGACCGCGCGGCCCGAGCACACGCTGCCGCTGCCGATCTCCAGTGTCGCGCGCGCCGTGTACGTCATCGGGAACATCGGCTTACTCCGTCTGCGAACAATGTCGCATATTATTCGCTGCAATACGCGGCCGCAACGACTCGTATAGGATTTTGACTCGATATTCCCGCGATAGACAACCAGACATATTCACGTATTAATTAATAATACAATACTTTTAAATACGGCCAGCACGCGCGTATAACTGTTAGTTACAAACCACAGATCAGAAAAAATTTACGTAGATACAAAATGGAGTATTGCGTAGAAAATTACCAATCCTTTGGGCAAATTCTATTATTTTTGCTTATTTCACACGAACTACAAGCACACAAATACGCCAAATCTTTACATAACAGAAGTGGATTCTACAAAATCTTTTGTTTCACTTTATACGAAACTAAGTGGTTTTTTTTTAAATCTGTGTTACAAACTATCCTTATTTTTTATATTTTGACAGGCTAGGTGTTGAACCACATCTCACCTGATGGCAAGTGACGGTGTGGTCGAAGATGGTAAACACACCCAGCCTGGAATGGAGCCATATAATTTAACTTGCACGTTATATTGATTTATTTAATCTGAAATTCGGAATGTGGCGAAGAATATTTTCCGTAAGCAGAATGTGTCGTGCATTTTTCAAGAATTCGCCAAGTTTTTTTATTGCGCCGATATTATCGTTTAACCTATTTATAACAACGTAGATACAACTCTTTATTTTCATTGATAGAGAGGCAACAAATAAAATACACTGAAACCTGGTTAAGTGAGACCTCAAGGGACCTGCAAATTTGTCTCCCTTATAGAGGTATTCCACTTACCCTGTGTCTCAGATATCCAGGTATAAATAAATATCTGTCTCATTTACAGAGGGTTCCATTAATAGAGGTCAGAATACAGGTTATTGCAGTTATAGAGGTGCCATTATTATTAAATAAAATAACGTACATACGTAATTTTTAATCTTTATTGGGAATCAAAAAAAGATAATTTGTGCATAGTACAAAACGTTATTAATAGAGGTAACTAGGACGATATAATCGAAAGAACGAATATATAGAGGATATAGAGGTTTGCTTTGCCCCACTAACAGAGGTAATTCAGTGCCAAAGTGGCGGGACCTCAGCATCAGTTCCTGTTATGGAGGTTTCTTACTTATCCAGGTCCCACTTAACCAAGTTTCACTGTATATAATCAAAGTTGACCATATCTTCCTTATAATTGTTCCGCCCTTGACATCGACACTCAAAACGAGACTTATCTATTAAGATTAGAAAATTATTTGCGGGAACATTCAAAGAGGTTAAATCTAATCTAACTCTAAATACGTAAAATATCGTAACCTTGTAAGTAGTTTCTAATTTAAAACATATTCGGGTGTTCTGACATCGTTACCCAGACATGGCAGTTATAGCGCCGACGAGACAGAGTTATTGGTTATGTGATACACGAATGAGGCCACAAACGGGGACATATGGGTTTGTAAACTCGATATATTCTATTTTTTTAGTAACCAATAGAACATTTTCTTTGTAATGTTTAATCAGTGGTAATCTAGCTTTTTTCGCTTTGGAAGATCGTAGACAGCTACAAATTGTAATTAATTGTGCATAGGTATATGAATTTTCAAAAAATCATTTAAAAGTTGTAGTGCGAGTTCGATTCCCATTTTTTTTTTTTATACAGACACCGGCGCCCGTGACCTTTGTCAACTTGAATTAAAAGTAATAAATATTTAAAAAATATATCATAAATTGAATTTCATTTTACTGAAATGTTAATTTAATTTCATAGATTTCGTTTCACTGAAATGTCATCGCTACATAACTAACGGACAAGACATAAATAACGGTGAAATAATAGGCATTTTAATTTTTTTAATTTTTCAGGTAAGCATGTAAGGTGATACAATGTCATCATCATCATCATCATCATCAGCCTATACTAGTCCACTGCTGGACATAGGCCTCTCCCAAGACACGCCACTCAGCCCGATCTTCGGCTTTTCGCTTCCATGCACCGCCAGCTGTCCTACGTATATCGTCACTCCATCGAGTCTCAGGGCGTCCTACGCTACGTGATACAATGTAGTAAATATAAATTTAAAAAAATCACGAAAGTTTCGTGACGAAACGTCCGACACTTGCGGATAGCACCTCGTGGAATACGTATATTATTGTATAACTATAAACTGCAAAACTGTTGTACCTTTATATAATTAGGTACGTACTTTAAGATCTTCATTTACACAGTTTACAAAAAATGTTTCTGATTTCGGAATATCTACGAGTATATAAATTATTAAGTTAATATTACTAC
The DNA here is from genome assembly GCA_905404145.2 of Biston betularia. Classification (NCBI taxonomy): domain Eukaryota; kingdom Metazoa; phylum Arthropoda; class Insecta; order Lepidoptera; family Geometridae; genus Biston; species Biston betularia. The sequence goes on from FR989883.1 coordinate 3,333,281, forward strand.
GTATCCACATCATTCCAAAGAAATATATTTTAACACTGAAAAAAAAGAATTGTCTCGAAAAGTTCGCCATTTATCAGCAAGCAAATATTGGCTAGCTTGTGACAATATATGGCAATGAATAAATTAAAGTTTTGATTACAATATTATTGTTTGAAGGCGTCACTTCGCGGTTGAAAAAAAAATCAAATTACATCGATTTGGCTATACTGTGTAGGCATTACCATTTCAAGAACAAAATGTACAAATAAAATTAATTTCGCTCAAATTGTTTGCCGTTACAGCGTGAAGTTGTAACAAATATAGTAAGTGAGCAGATATTCTCACAAACTTTCACATTTATAACGTGAGTGTGAAGTTTGGCGGCGTAGTAATAATAGTTATATTTCTTTTATGGTTGTCTTACTTGTGATGATATCGCCAGTGTGATAAAATCAAAGCCGAGGTGAGTCTTCCACACACACCCACCCACCCACCACACCTGTGTGTGGAAGACTCACCTCGGTCTGCGGCATCAGTGGCCCGAAAATATATAATAATAGAAATATAATAAGAGAAACAAGGCCTACTAAACCAGCCGCTGTTTCCTTCTGAATACGTCTAAAATAACGGCGAAAGATAGCGGCTTTCACTACGTCTACACCGCAGCCACCGTCAGTATGATGCAAGCTGAAAGCGTGTTAGTGTCAACCGACCTGTTAAGCAGCTCGAGATCGACAGGCGCGTTCGCATCCGAAGCGGAAACACGGCGTTCGGCCAGCGGTGGCGGATTCACGCAGCGCACCGTCGCCAGGTAGCCCGCGCCCGAGCCCACGCGCCCGCTGCCGCTCGCCTCCTCGTTCGACATCGATGCTGCAACAACAAACGCATGCAGATAAATACAATGACGGATGAACAGCGCCCGTTATCTCGCTAGACAAATACGCTGCGTACATAACATGTCTCTATCCCGTGGGGAAGAGTAGGTACGGGCGAAGACATCTTTCCATGTAATAAGGCGCACGAATTGATCTCCATATGGTAAGAAATGACGCATTGTCCATGACTATTGTAACGGTGCCCAACACTGTCCTGTGTAAGTCCAGGACAACGCTGTTTTGAAGCTAATTATTTTGAGTCATTCGATGGTTAGTCTCCATAGTTCTGTAATTTCATAAGCCCTTTAAACCGGAACACATATTGACATATTATATATATCACGAAAACTATCGAGAAATACAGAGCAGTAGTAGATGGCTTTTTGTCGTAAGCCAGCAAACACTGTTCAGTATAGTGATATGACGTCTCGGCGCGGGGTATACTCACAGGTATCGACGCCAGAGGGCAGACTGCCGCCGTGCAGCGCGCGCGCAGCCACGGTGGAAGGGTTGTGGCTGGTGGCCGGCGTGGCGTGATGCCGGTGGCGGCGCGGCACGGGTTCAGCCGCCAGCGCTGCCACCAGGTCCTGCAGCGAGTTGGAGTGTGGCAGCGCGGGCCGACCGCCGCCGCGCGCGCCGCGGCGCGACCCACGGCACCCTGTCAGCGTTCGCGCCGCCGCCTCGCACGCCTCCTGATCGTCCTGCTCCACCTCCTCCAGGAGCTCCTGCGACAACGACGCTATGTTACATCACAAGCCTCGATTTTTCAATCGTTTTCATAATAAACCATTGAAGAGACGAGAAAGCAATTCCATTTCTATACTTAATGTCCCCTAGCCATAGAGCTCTTAGCACTTTGCTAATATACCTACTTACTTTGAGTTATTCTACTCGCTAGAAAAACCTTGTGCACTAATGTATAACATTTGCACGACTAAACGCTTAACGAAATTTGTTCGCAATAGACAGAACTGTGCATTACGACGTTTACGATACCCATCCTTTCGAGTAATCACAAAGATTAAAAAAAACCGAGGAAAGCAGTTAGAACTTTATTTAATGTAGACTGTTATAAACCTAACGTAAATTGATACACACACATACATGAGACATAAATGGTGCTGTAATCACAATGGTCTCTGTGCAAACTTCAAAACAACGCGAAGTCTTTAATTTGTATGTTCTGCCTGTCAAGTCACTGTTTCGCAAAATAGACACAGTATTGGTTCTTAAGTTCAAAGTGGTAGTATATAAAGAGCTCAAGTTTTCTCATAGAGATCGTATTCTTGTGAGTGAACGTAAATAGGGTAATTCCTAAGCAATTCGCCAGAAAACTAATCACTCAGCGTATTAGAAAACGAAATGGCAGAGGGTTAGACAACTATCGCAAAGCCGAAAACCGTTGGCGTTGGTTCTAGATTGGAGATCACGAGTCCGGGAACGTATAGAAAGTCCCCTAAGACTCGATTGATAGAGTGACGATATACATAAGGCACTGGGCAGTGACTGGCTTGGGTTAAGTAGCGTGTATTGGATGAGGCCTATGTCTACATCTAGCCAGTAGTGATGTAACCAGACTTTTGTTACAGACCAGATGTAATAGACTGTACCCTGTATCATACATAATACTGTTAATCACATCCACTGAAAGCTTGTCACACTGTAAGGTGATCTCGCCAGCACCTACATCGCTCACCTTGAAGAGGCTGCTTTTCCCCTCACGGTCTTTGGGACATTTGTATGTGAGAGCCTCATTTAACAGTGCCCGAAGTTTATCGTCGTCCAACGTCTCCACGTGTTTGTTGTTCTGAAATTATAGAGAACAGGAATTTCATATATGTTTGCACAAATTCGACACACAGTTTAGGTACCTATTGTCGTCAATGGACCGATATCTTTGGAGACTTTAAATGTCATAATTCCTTTTATTGGCTAAAAGCAGAATATATGGTTAGAAACTAGAAAACTAGACAGTATAACGTCATCCATGATATATATTTAGTTTATTTCCGCTTAACAGTCGTTTCAGTTACAACAGTGATGAGGACTTAAATTTAGCTAATTCAACAACAATTCAGTCTCGACCAAGCTCTCGAAGAGTCAACACGTCCTGAGGATGCCTCGTGTAGAGGCGAAACACGTGTCGACAAGTGGTTACTGTAGCGAGAAGAGGACATTAAGACTTGTAGTTATTTTAATTAGATTTTTGTTTTATTATTTTTTAAGTTTATGTCAAATTAGTTCTAGATATTAAGTAAAATTACGATTAAGTTTTTAATTAATAAATTGTTGTCAAATTAGTTAAATTTAAGTCTTCATCACTATTGTAACTAAAACTACTGTTAAGCGGAAATAAACTAAATATTATACCTTGAATAATCAAAACGAACTTCCGCAAAGTAACGCCTGAATCAATCAATTAGTATAACGTTATCATCATAATTATGAAATCGGCTGTATCCCATTACTGGATATAGTAGGCTCTCTCTCTCTATTATTACGACATAATATCACATCATTATAATTATTTTTCTAAAGCTGGCAAGAATTTCCATTACTCTTTACAACCTTTCAGACATGACATGACATCTAAGCGACCTTGACATAAGGGCTGACAACTAGGATTACGCGACGAGAACTCACACAAATGATTCCGACTGAACGAGAGCTAATTTCATGCAACACATTGAGTTAGAGCATTACTACAATTCATCATGATTCCGTTATCAAAACCACATGTTGCGGAATATTGTGAAATCACGGCTTTGTCAAATCATTATAAAATGTCTTAAAACAAGTTCGCTCGATAGGTACTCTTAGATCTTTTAAACTACGCAACAGATTTTAATGCGGTTTCCATCAATAGACGTAGTGATAAGAGATTGGAATTGATTTCGCATACGCGGCGTATAACAATTACCATAAAAAAAATCATAGAACTGTTTCTTTTTGTCGAGTCACCACATTTAACATAAATATTACGATATAACATTATCACTGTATAATGTTGTTGGTGTTAGGTATCTAGACTTATTACATCATTGATTAAGGGCGCGGTATCATCAGTACGGTTACGCTAAATTGAAACTTATATGCATTACACTCCAAATCAAACACCAAAAGTGCAGCTAGGGAAATGCAACGGAGTTTGTTTTGTTACTTAAAGTTCTGTGTATCGCTGCAATGGTCATGAGTTATCCCTTACCATCAGGAGAACGTATCGTAACGTTCGTCTTATTACTTTTTCATAACAAAACATTACAGGGATGTTGAGACTAACCATCGAAAGTCTTAATAGAAAGCAGCGATGCCCGTGACTTTGTTTTGCTACTCAAACTTCTGTGTATCGCAGCAATGGTAATGGACATGCGTTATCTCTTACCATCAAGAAAGTTTAAATAGTCTCTTTACTTTTACATTAAAAAAAACAACTATCCTTAATTACACAAGGAACTGAATGCGTATAAATTCGTCAGCTTTTAGTTCAAGACAAATCTCAACTTATAATCTAATGATATTGCTGTCTTAATTTCAGCCCATTAGACAAAGACTGCAATATTTTTAATAAGTTTAGATCTATCAACTGCCTTCAAAATTGGTCTTATACTAGAGTTGCTGGGCAACAATTGGTTCGGGAAAATCGTAGATTGGAGCCTATTCATGATAAGATTTTTTTTACAAGTGTACGTGTGAAATCGCGCTTACAAAATGTACCCACAGCAGAGGTATCAATAACTGTCTGTCTACATAGCAGTAATGTCAAGGTTAGAAAGTAAAATATGGCCTCCCTTATCACAAACTCGTGTGTCCGAGTGAGGGAGTGGAGCGGGCCGCTAGTCGCGCTGCGGACGGTGCATGTCGCAGACTATGGTGTAAAAACAATTAGGGTCTAACTACACCGGGCAGGTGATCTTTTAAAGCCAATCGCAAAAACTAAAATCGGTTGTCGTAACACAAAACAACTAATTCATCCCCGAAGTAACCTCACGACCTCTTTATCTACACAAATGTTTGAACGCTTTAGTTCACGCTTGAACTTGAAAACTGTGTTTGCTCTACTCTACTTGCTTACAGAATATCATAATATTTGTATCAACGGTTCGCAAGTTATCGCTGTACAAATATAATAAACAGTAGAATTTGGATTGGCCCGCCTAATGAATCCTCCTAAGGGAAAGGCGAAATTAAGTTACAACTTTATTTTGAGTACCTAATGGTATGTTTTAAATGAGTTATGATAAGGGGAAACTAACCGAGACGGTCACGTGGGTAAATAAATTGGCACTCCACAAATATAAATAAATATCGTAGGACTTCTCAAATAGCACCATCCTACCCAAACTAAGCATAGCTTATACTGATAGAATAGTTATATATATATGTATATATATACATATATATGAATAAACTGTTATATTCATTACAGATGCTGAGATACCAAATGAGCTAATGAGGCAATATATTTAGAAAAAGTGACGAATCTGAAGAGGAGCTTACGCCCTGTAATAGACAGCTGGGGGCTAATAAGCAGACAGATTGCCTGATGGTAAGCAATCATCTTCGGATATCTGAAATAGGTACCACACAACAGATACATTGCCGACTTTTTATAAGATTCTATTAAGACGACTTTCAAATTTCAATAAGTACCTACCTACACGATATATGTTATATTTCAATACTTGGTGGTAGATCCTCTTAACAGGAGATAGATACCACCGCTGTGTTCCAATTTGTTGGTAAAAGCAGCGATGTCCTGGACGCTGCAATGATCATGAACAGGTGATACCTCTTACCATCAGGAGAGCATCTTGTTCGGCCCATTAATTCTACATTAAAAAAAAACTATAAAAAATTGATTCTGATGCAAAAAGTTATGCAAATCGGTAACAAGCAATCTATTCGTCCAAGATATTGGCAATGTTATAGCTGAGTAAGCATTGAATCATCCAAGGTTTTATGGAATGGCACTGCTGAAACTACGTCATGCTGCGCCATCATCCGTGCCTGTGACGCTGTCGTCTGAATTTATATTTTGCTCGCCAGGTCGGCTATTTTATCAGAGTAAAATCATACTGATATTATAAAGGCCAAAGTTTGTGAAGTGTGTTTGTATGTTTGTTACTTAAAAACATACACACTTCACGCTCAAACTGATGAAAATTGGTATAGAGGTAGCTGACACCCTGGATTGACACATAGGCTACTTTTTATCCCGATATAGCGTGTAACACCGCAAGGTGTAGCTAGTTTAAAATGACATTTTCAAATGTAGACTTAAAACTTAATCGATAAGGTATATTTTTCTGTAAGTAGTATGGAGGTAGCGGACTGGATTAACACATTTTATCCCGAAAAAATGTAGTGTTCACGTGGGAACAGCGTGTAACACCGCAGGTCGCAGCTAGTTAGATGACAAAACCAAAGAGCGGGCATAAAGTCACGCAGGCAGTTCATCAGGTTATTGATAGTTGTAATGATGCTGTCACTTTTATATTTCGTTAACATAAAAGAAATAGACGGAAACATGCAGAGAGCTAGAATAATAACATTAAATGTTTATTTATCTCTCTTTGCCACTAGTTATGGAAGTCCTATAAAAGCAAAAGACCCGTCTAAGTTATACATTTATTTCATGTCAACAAAGTATAACAATAATCAAAAAGCTGACGATAAATTCTTACATTTATGCTCACTCTTTATATAGGTACAAACTCTTGGGAAACGTAAAAAATTTAGGAATCATGTAGGACGTAGGTATATGACACAGGGTCATTTCATAATTTAAAGAGCACGGTGGCCTATAATAGGCATGGCATAATATAATAGCCATGCATGGTTATGACAATAATTGTCATAACCATGCATAGGAAAAGGCATTTCTATTATTATCCTACAGTTTCGGATTAAACTTAAAAAAAAAAGTTTCATTCGGTCGTTATGTCAAAAAATATTCCGTATCATCCTTTTATAAGCTGTCATATGGCTGGGCGCAGAGTTCTTGTTATCATGAGATGGGTAAGGCCATAGCCCAACATGTTAGCCAAATGCAGGTTGGTAGACTTCAGACATATTTGAGAACTTTTTTAAGAACTCTCGGACATGTAGGTTCCCTCACGATGCATTCCTTCACCGTTCCTAGTCGGCGAAAATACGTATTAAAAACTAGAAAATACAAAGGTACGTGCCGTAGGGATTTGAACCCAGGACCTCTAGATTGGAAGCTGCGAAAACTCTGTCTAAACTACGCTACCAAAACTTAAAAAAAATATTAAGTATCGTCATTTTTACATCAAACTTTTTTACGTGTCTATTGACGTCAAAGGCAAGACAATGAAGCATGATTTATAATGTGAAGTTAGAACTGTTTATTTACAAAGGCTTCATAATTTCCTCTGCTATGACATCTGCCCATCGGGATACTACAAGGGTACTGCAAGGGTATTGTAGCCCTAGTTCTTCTAAGCTCTGTTCTTGCTTAGTTTGAATCGCCCTTGCGATAAGGCAAGGCACTTGTGGCACTAGTTCATAAGTTTCTCTGTACTTTTTTTCTGATTATGGTGTGCACAACAAAGAGTTCTATCTATCTATCTATTTCATTACATAGGTAGGTACTTATTTACAAAGATGTGAGCTTGTCTAGCAGTCGCTCGCGCTATGACAACATTTGAAAAGGTTTTCTCGGCAACGTACACAAATTGAAAAAGAAACGTAAGATTTCTGAAGCCTTTATTTCCATGCGTTGGATCACCGATTGTAACCGAGACGGCGCCGTCAGTCGTCCTTGTCGTCGTGTATCCGAAAGATTCAGGTCAGATTACCTAAATGTGTAATTTTTTTCTCTTTCGAATAGCATAAAAATATTCGTAGACAAAAGTTATCAATCCGAAATCGAACTATTAAAAATGAAGAAGCTGGAATGGACTCGCTAGTTGTCGTGACTTTGAGCGGTATTCTTTCTTTGCCTCAGTATCTATTTCGCTCTAAAAAATTGATCATTTGACGTTACTGAAAAAAGTGTCACGTTGAAGAGTGAAAGGGTTGGATGGATACGTTTCAGCTAGAAGAGCTATGAGCTTAAACTATCACAGGCAAAGTCCTGGAAGTAAAATCGAGAAATACCAGACTTATTTGGCCGGTAGGTAGAAAGATGAGCTCAGTTCTAATAGAGAAACTCACAATAGTGGCTAATACAATATATAAAAAAAAAAAAATTGGGGACGTTTTAACACAGGGCCATCTAGCCCCAAACTAAGCAAAGCTTGTACTATGGGAACCAGACAGCTGACAGAATACTTAAATACTTTTTTTTTCTTGTAAATACATACAGTACACCCATACACAACAAACATCGATCTTAGTCACACAAATGTTAGTCCTGAGTGGGAATCGAACCCACGCCCTTCAGCTCTCGAAGCAGACATCCTGTTTACTTCGCTACAGGCAGCCGAGTAACAAAATAACATGGCGATCTTAATATTTGCTCTAATCGATGTTAATCCTTAACAAAGTACTTTAGAAAGGCACAAGGTTCATCTGCTGAATGAATAATTAAATATAGCTCGACGTTATATATTGTTAAAGATAACTGTATAAAGGTGATTCATACTTTCAATACGGTATACAAATTAACGAAACATTTTATCAGTAAAATGACAGAAATAAGTGTGTCATCAAAATAAAGTTACTTGACAGAGCTTTGTCAAAGGGCAGCGAAACACGCCACTTTCATTTCGAAGTAACTTGATACAATGTGTAGGCGTGCGTATATTTACGCTCGGTACACACGGCGGAATGGGCGCATAACCAGCAAAATCAAAATGCCTAGGTCTGGGATACGATCAAAAACAAATTACCCAAAGCAATTCCAAAGTAAACTGAATCACGGCGATGCCCAACGAAGTTAAATAAGAGTGCCTACGTGTACGCTATGAGGGTAAGAAAATAATACAATATTACAATGAAAATTGAGAACACTAAACGAATTATATAAGAAACGATTAACGAAAGCGCGAATCACTGTAGAAAACTATTTGCGAATGTGTTTTAGCTTTTATAGCTGCATCGTTCTAATGGCAGCGATCCATCCATCCAGATGAAAACACAATAGATTACTATTATTACCCATAACTACAAATTAGAACACACATGAAGGTAAAGATGCAATGTGCTCTGTTTATCTGTGAGCTGTTTGAACGATACAATGTAATCAGTATTAGATAATGAGTGAAACGTTGCTATAACAAAACATGCCGATAAGCGTGGACGGATGCCAATATACTGACGAAACGCACAGACAAACTGTCTCGGAGCGTTACAACGTTACACAAAATCTAATCATAAATACGTACGTTAGAAAAAGAGAGCAATCTTAATTACTCACTTACTATATTTACAACTCTGATGACTGACATGTTGTTAGTCATAAACATACAAGACATTTTGTATCAAAATCAAACTGTTTTTAAAAATGACGTGGACACTAAAGCTGCAAAGAACGATTATAATAGTAAACTGTAACATCACGGTACTTCAATTTTAGGCAGTATCGTGTGCATTAAACACGTTTCGTAATCTGTTTGATACCTTTATCGTTAGTAATAATATTTTACTAAGCAACTATGTGCAATAGGGCAGATCTTTAAAAAAATAATGGCTGTTCAAAGCTGTTTGAGGACTCGATTATTTAATACTAGCTGCGTCCCGCGGTGTTACCCGCTACTTTACATGTTTGAATCCAGGTTGTCAGCTACCTCCATACCAAATTTCGTCAAAATTGGTCCAGCCGTTTGAGCGTGAAGAAGTAACAAACACACACAGTCACAAATTTTCGCCTTTATAATATTAGTGAGATTATGTTCTATAAAAACACTTCGACAATCTAATAAATAGGTATAGTACTTAACTATGAGAATAAAACGATATGAAAGTTGAATCTAGACCGATATTCCTTTCATATGAAACAATTTAAGATCGCTTCAGATAGGAGCCCAATCAAAATCAATTTCGCGCTTTCGAACAATCGTTGAAGATAATGCATTTGGTATGCAAGTTAGTTGTTCCTACTCGTATGTTGCATGTTGTGCCAGACAGTCTCACTAAACTGTGATTACAACAAAACATAAATGATGGACATAGGTAAAGATGTATTAAAGCGTCGCAAAAGACGCAAATCTTTACGTTCGTATGTCTCTTAAAAAATCTCACATCAAAAACAATATCCACATTTTCTAATATCTCCATTAATTTATAACCGAATCATTTCCACCCCACAAACTATACCTTTTCTAACGCTTTTAGTGGTAGGGATATTTTGACTCCGATAGCAGACAGCGAGACTCCAGACTCCGCATTTCCAGTTGGAACCTATCTTATAGCCATTCTCGTGATACACACTACAGCCATGTCAAATTTCGACTTGTTTATAAGTGTTATACCTACTCTATTGAGATCATAATGAAAAATTATCAGAGCATAAATGATTGCGTTAGTCATGGCAAGTTTCAGGATGCAACAGTCTTTGAAACAAAATGACGGGCCGTTACAATACAAGGCTTAATAAATAACTGTACCGGTATGCGAAGCGAGCACAGTAAAGTAAATGTAAAAATAAATCTTTCAGCTGATCACCTTTCCGATTGATTTTAAGCAAGAATTGGAGTATGTATAAGGATGGACATAAACAATTTTATACAAATTCCCGTTTTAATACTCTATTGGATCAATATTTTGACAGCCCTGTTGGCTTATTGGTAGTATAACTGCTTCAAACGCTGTAGGGGTTCGATTCCCACCCAGGACAAACATTTGTGGTATAAACAAAACGTTGTTCTGTGTCTGGGTGTTTTGTAAATGTTATAACATTTACAAAAAATAATCTATGTATTGTATCAGTTATCTGCCTTCCACAGTACAGGCTTTGCTTAATTTGGGGTCAGATGGCGCTGTGTGTATTGTCCTATGATATTTTCTTTTATAGGTATATTAAAAAAAAACGGAAACTTAAATCTATGTATACTTTAATCTATTTAATGACATTTCTCGCAGACGATTTCAACGCCTATCAATGTCTCCCCACCATCGCCTGCACAAGATGTCCAATTAGAAGAGATAACGGGTTCTTATCTAGTTTTTAAGATGATGTTGCTACTACTCCGCAGTCTACTCACTAATGGCGCTACCTTAATTAAGTAGGATCAATATATTTTACGAAAAAACGAGAACTATATAGGATAACGAGCAATTTCCGAATGTCACACAAGTTAGCTGAAACTTTCACGAAGAAAGTTTCACTACACACGAAAGCCTGTAACAGCGGTACATAATTTTTGCGTTGGATTGGAGACAATGGATTTTTTTTTTTTTTATGGTTGACAGGCTAGTTGTTTGACCACAGCTCACCTGATGTTAAGTGAAGGTGTGGTCGAAGATGGTAAAGCACACCTAGTCTGGAATGGAACTGGCTCTCAAGTGAGGCTGCCGGAACACACTGTTAGATGCTTGGCGGCAGATTTTCAACTTGAGGGTGGTAGCTAGCCAGCCGAGTAGGTACTAGAAAGTACCCTACCACCATGCTATGGTTTCCTCACGATGTTTTCCTTCACCGGCAGCTCAAGCTCATTGTTGGGGTTTGAACCCACGCCCTTCGGCATGCGAACCTACCGCGCTAACCACTGAGCTATCATCGCTACAAACATACATACACTGAGTTGTCGTGTCCTTCGACACAGCAATTTGTATAGCTGCTTACAAATACGTTGACGTAATCTACTCCCCGCGTGCAACGCACCGGGGTGGCTGGGGCTCTTCGGACTCCCGGGTCCGGAGGTCAGGGTCGGGCCGGGAGCGCGAAGCGACGTCTATCGATCACATGCTCTTATCCCAAACAGCCCGAATCCGCACTTCATTCTTCCCAACTCAGTTTTACGCGCTTCTATTAGCATACTCGGTCACGTGTTGATTCCAACGCTTTGTATCATACAATAGGTTTGCTGGAATGGATGTTATGGGTACGTCGCGTCGTTTAAAACTCGAGTATCTTTAGTGCAGCGTCTTTAAGTTATTACACAAATTTTGGAACATTCCAAGACTAACCTGCAGCATTGGAAGTTTGCCAGCCGTCGTTCCCAAGCTGCCCGTCCGCGTATCATTGATCTCTCCACTAAACTTGGAGGCAGACTCCCGAATCGACAAACCTCAATATGAAACGTGAGTTGTCGAGTAAACTCAATAGTTTGCGGTTCCGTTCGAATCCAAGTAAGCCACGATAACTTAAGAACTTTACGTAACATTATATGGTTAGTGTTCGGTGGCTTCACTACATACACAAGTTAATAATGTAAATACTAGGTTGTCACTGGTCGTCTAGGTAAGTACCACCGCAGTACCAGATATTCTAGCACCAAGCAGTAGTGTGTAAACATTACCGATTTGAAGGCTACAAATCTAACGAGATTAACTATCACATGTACCTAACTGAGCGCCAAAGCAGTGATATTTTATGACTTTGTTTTGTCGCATTACTTTTACACATAAGGGGGTAACAAAGTAGTGTTTTACAATCGAACAAATATGACTAAAGAGTACAATTTTATTGTCTATAGGAGTAGCAACCCCCTGGTCTGTGTTCTCTAGCAAAAGTGATACGTGTCTACGAATCGTATCCTGGCGGAATATAGTTGGCAAAAGGCGGGCGACGTATGGTGCTGTACCGTATGTAACGTTGCTTTGCGGCTTGCACTATTACGTATTCTGTGTGCGGTGAGAGTGCGCGAATGTGATCTCGCGAACGGCTGCGGCAGCCGGCCGGCGCGGCGTGACGGCGACAATGCCCACACTAACCTGCCTTCCGTTATTCGGCACGAGGCAGTAAGCCTACACCGTCTGCCGTCCGACTTCTATTCTCCATTGTCATGGAAGCTGAATAGAATCGTGAACGTTGGTAACCACTGAACATTGCTCAACATTATATTAACAAATTATGTATATAATTATAGTGATTGTAAGTTTTAAAAAAAAGGTAATTTTTTTAAACAGTCTTTTATCTGGGACAGTGAACTAATAAATTCTTGTAAGTATTTGGCATGTAGGTACGTACCTATGTTCTAGAAAGCTTGACGCACAGAAGTATAGTAAGTACCTAATCTGTAAAGGGTAGTGCCTGGTAGTGGGTGTTTTTAACTTTTTAGTAGATAAGTATTTTAGAGATGATATCAAGGCGAATCAATCGAGCCCAAACTCAGTGGAGTCATGTTGTTTTATCACAGAGATTCCGTGGCCACCTTCTAGTTTCATCATCAGACCCTGGATATCGTCTAGGGATAAAGTGCTCCTCAAGACGAATCAATCGAGCTCAAACTCGATGGGTTAATCTTGTTTTGTTCAGAAGTTCCTACGGTCATCTTACGTCTCCAACATCAGACCAGCTCCATGGTACCATATCATATCATTGTATTGCCACCAAATATACATGTATAAGTACACCAAATTTGAGTCCAATCGGACGTCGGCAAATGGGTCAAATGTAATTTGTAAGATTCCATCCGAACAAACATAGTTACATAGACACAAACATAAAAACTTGTATAATATGTTATTATCGAATAGCAAACTGTGATTCGGCTAAGAAGAGTTATTAATATAACATTAAAAGTAAAAAAAACGGGATAAAAGACGGATGGCTGAATTTTTTTGCTGGAAAAGTTTTACTTACAGTTGTAGGTAAATCTTGCTTGTATTTTATGAAGTAGGTAATTATTTTCTGTCACGAATTACGTTAGTAACTTAGTGCTAGTGCCTACTTGCAAAATCTTAAAAAAAAAACAATAAAATCCTTGTGACAAAGTAGCATTTACAAATTCAAGCGTTTTTTACCCTACCTACATAAATTCTAGGTATTACGGCTGGTGAGAACTGGGTTGTTGGCATCTAATGAACATTATTATGGACGAATTCGGCTTGCGTGTGACCGGAACGATGTCTTGCTATTAAAAAAAATATATTCTACATATTTTGCTTATGGTTAGGTACACAAGTTATATTAATTAAGTATTTTAGACAAAACGGCGGGCAAATTAAAAGAAACATGATTTATAAAATTATCAAAGATTAATAGAAATAGGTGAAATAAAGTTTATGCATATTCGTTTTTTTTTTATTACAAATAGGTTTGCGTTTGACCACCATCTCGTCTGATAGTAAGCTATGATGCAGTCTACGGCGGCGAAGCACGATGGTTTAATGAGATAAATGCGATTTATCCGGTTTTTATACATTTGTATAGGGCTGAGACGAGAAATATAAACACTAAATTCACATGAGAAAGTGATACCCAAATTTATTATTCAAAATTTATTTTTTAACTTAAATCTGTATAGCATTTTAATCTCGAATAAGATAGTGGAAGAATTGGCTTTCGAAATACAGCAATTTTATTAGTTTGGTGTCAATGGATTTGCGCCAAATAAATTGATTCAATTTTTGGTCCATTCAATACAACATTATAAACGCGATTTTATTGTATACCAAAGTAGGATCACACATGTCATAGTATGCTTAGTTTACACCATTTGGATAGACTTGGTATCTACCTATATATGTATATACTTTCTTTTAATCAATAATGAGCCCTATTCAGCGTCCATATCTTTTGTGGCCGGATTAGCGCAAAAAGGTCATATTTCGGTCATGCCTTAGTGAGTCATCTGACAACTGAACAATAGAAGCCTTCAGATAGATACAAAGGTACTGAGAATATGGTCCCTTTTACAGGATACTGATGAACATCTGGCGTCTTCTCTTCGGATAAATAGGAGTTGGAAAAAATATTCTAGCTAAAAGTGTTTTTCATGAAGAATATGATTAATGAACCAGACCTATTATTATCAATACCTTTTCAGGATTTAAGCAGCAACAAATCTATGGCCTAGTATACAATACCAGGCCACGCATTAAGTTTTGTGAAAAAAGTTTGTGTTACTAGCCAGTCAAGACTTAAAAGTCTGAGTTAATCTATCTACATCTATGCTATTATAAAGAGGAAAGATTTGATTGTTTATAATGTAAATAGGCTCCGAAACTACTAGACCGATTTCAAAAATTCTTTCATCGTGGGGAATTTAAACTATCTCCGGGTGACATAGGCTACTTTTTATCCCTATATTCCCATGGGAACGGGAACTACGCGACTGAAACCGCGAGGCGTCCGCTAGTTGTTTATATGAAACACAATTATTTACGAGTAAAAATATAAACATTTCAATTTTAAAATTTCCCTCCACATTTTTTACATGGTAATTCACTATCTTGTTTCAGTGAAAATTGATCTGTGTCGATTTCAAATGTCGCCTGAAACCAAACGATTCGTATGATAAGACTACAAATGGAATTTATGGATTACCCTTCTAATATAAAAAATACAAATATTTTATCGATAACACCAATGTTATAAGTGAAATTCCGTAATAGGCAACCGTGTACCGCTGGTAAAGAACTAAATTGTGACCGACTAATTTTGATGGATGAAGAAAGATGTGGTCCCCCTTTGACGGCTGTTACGGAAGAAAACATGTTAGCAGTAAAAAAAATTGTTTATAAGAATAGGCGAATTACAAAACTATGAAGAGATTCAGCATCAGGTGAGCTGTGGTTAAAATCTAAGCTTGTCAACGATTTAAAAAAATCTGCTAATTGGATCGGGTTCACGAGATTCTACACGACCTCATCGATGCTCAGAAGCAAGCCCGCGTGGAAAGGTGTCGTGACATGATTGCTAAATTAGAAGCAGGCAGGCAGCAGGCCGTATTTACGACATTATTACTGGTGATGAATCTTGGATTTATCAATACGATCCAGAAACGAAGCGCAAGTCGACTGTTTCGATGTTTCAGAACGAACCAACGCCTACCAAAGTGAAGCGATCGAGAAGCAGGGAAGATTTTGATCGGTAGTTTCTTCTCTTTGACCGGGTATTTGGTGTCAATTTCTTTACGAAACTAAAGTAGCGTCAATGCCGAATGGTATACTATCAAACACTTACTAGAAGTATTAATTGCTGTGAGCAACGAGCGTCCGAACACGGGGCTTCGCGGGCTACAACTTCACCACGACAAAGCGCCTCGCTCGGCGCCCAAAACGAGGGACTTCATGGACAACACATCAGTTAAATCAGGGCTGTACAGCCCTGATTTAGCATCATGTGACTTCTTTTTATTCCCTTAAATGAATCAATCCAAAGGGGTACTGTTTTCGTCGCTGTAACATGCACTAACAGCGCTCGAAAAGGCTGTAGAATCGGTGTCTGAGGCAGACTGGAAAAGTATTTCGAAAATTAGTTTAGACGCATGAAACTTTCTATAGATGCTGTCGGTGAATTTTTTTAAAAGATTTAATAAAAAAGTTAAAACTTATTTTTTTCATTACGCAAGACTTTCAGAGTGCCCCACATATTATAACAGAATTTTGATATATGTAGTTTCCTAGTAAATTAGTTTTCGAGGTCAGATAGATAGTTATATAATAAATATCAAATTTAAAACAAATAATCAACAAAAATAATGATATTATAGAAACAAAAAAACATGACTGTTAAATGACGTATACCACATTATCATGGAGTGCGCTCCGAATGAATCAATTAGATCAACTGTCCTAAACAAACTACTATTAGGACTGCATGTTGGTTACTGTAATAGCATTCTGGCCGAGCCTCTCTCGGACGCGGCCAGAATGCTTTATAATCTAAACCTTAGCATTTAAATTGTATGTACCTATAAGCTATGTTTACAGAGCGACATATTCGCCTCAGCGAAAAAGCTCTTCAAAATTTAACAAAAAAAAAGACAAAAAAATTACATCCAGTATCACTCAGGATGATGTAAGGATTCAAAAGATAATCCATACATCTATATTGTACTAAACCAGATAACTGATAGAATGTTTTATATACTAAGATAAAACATTATACAGAACATCCAGACATAGAATAAACATTTATTTTTTGGTCATATAAATATTTGTCCTATATGGAGATTGAAACCCACACCCTATTGATTGGAATTTCAATGTATTTTCTATTCTTATTGGTTTTTGAAGTGAATTATATATTTTTTCTTCACATTGCAGTATAGTGTGTGAAGATCACACTCAGTGCCCAAGTCTACATTTATAGTTCATTTTAATATTAGCAAGCTATAAATATTTTAGGCAAATTAAATACTTACCTATTTGTGTGGAAAGAATAATATACATATCACTAATGCTCTAATATCACTTTAGTGACATGCAAGATATTACATGATAACAGATTCGATATGAATTTTATCTTCTCTTATCTCTTACGATGACACTGCAATTTTATAATATTCACTAAAAATTTGGCTTTCCTGGGGGTCTCACTTGAAGTACAAAGAGTATTTAGCACATAAACATGGCAGGTTATAATCTCAATTGTAAATCGATAATACTTATATCAAAAAAAGCTCCAGGTTGCAACAATACTGAAAATAAATTCTGCACCCATGCTAAGATCAATTTTAGGTAGTTAAATAGCATATGCTTCATTGCATGCTGAAATTTGCTTTTGTAAATATGTGTAAACCTTTAATACTAATTTTGTATATTCTCAGTGATGCAGTGATAGATCTGGTCTAACATTGAGATATTATGTGCATTCCCCTCATCAATGAACCTAAACGAGTTAAACTCTTTTAAAAAACAAAGCATAAACAAAGAAATCTGACATAGGTAATTGTTAATTTTGCCAAATGTGTGTGGCAATTTTTACTAATTTAAATATTTAGTACAATCATTTGTTTCACAAGAGCTTAGGACTCTATTCTTGTATGCTCAATATAATCTACAGTCAATCGGTATCATTTATTGAAAATATTATGATAAGGAGAGAGTCTATATTGAATGCCAAAGAATAAAGACCCAATATTAAGTTCTCTTAGTACACTGAGCTATCAGCTCTAAAGTACATCTTTTTAACATCCATATAATATAAAAATGAGCTTTTTGTTGTAGGCCCAGCTTTCCCTACAAATTCAGTTTAGCAAATATATGACGATCACGTCAATTCCTTAGAAATTACAAGAGCTCAAGATGATGGCTTACAAAGTGTGCTGTAAGTGAAAACCCCTGTTAAACATTTAGCAGGTCATCTAGGTAGGTTACTGCCATACAAGATATTCTGCTGCCAAGGAGTGGTGTGTAATCCTTACTATGTTCGGATTTAAGGGATACGGCATCTAGCAAAATTACAGGGTCATCGAGACTAACCATTTAATGTGTCAAAGTCATGACTGTCAAAGCAGTGATGCCCTGGACTTTCTTTTTCTACTCAAAGTCTTCTGAATCGCTGCAATTTTCATAGACATGCATTATCTTTTACCATTATGAGAGTGACTCATTCATCTCATTACTTTTACATAAAAAACTGACATCTCTATCACATAAGTTTTTGAATAGTGTTATTTTCAACAAATCACAACAATTGTTATCTTGTTGAGAGGGTCGTGACAAAAGTTCTTTTTTACACATAATTATGAATGTCTGTATGTTGGTCAAACTAGTTTATAAATATGTAAATAAAGGTTAAAATCTGATTGTATAAATATTATGGTTCAATAATCCTTTGAAACAGAAAAACGCCAAAATTTCATGAAACAAATTTCACAATCAATTTTTATATATAAATTTGCATTAGGAAAAAAATTGAGCAATCACAGTATTTTAGCTTCCTTTAAGAGTGATTCTCAGGAAGAAATATCTTGCAAAAGTTTTGATGTGAATACAAATTAGCATAAAACTCTCCCATGTGTTATTTTACAATAAGCAATGATATTATGTACATTTTCAAAGCAATGTGGATATAGTCACTACAAATTAATAATACAATTAAATTTATTCCGTATCAAGTTGATATACCTACCAAGTTTCTAGTATTCGGGGGTTTTTACTAGACATATTTTTGACAACATACTTGCCTACTTCGCCATTTACATTTACGCACAAAGATCTCAACCACGACGCGCATGAACCGGAAAAACAATATTTTTCCGGCTAATATACGCTACATAACTACTTAGTTTTTGAAGAAAACTACAGGTCCTATTATAATGATATTGTAGGTATTACCAAGTGAACGGATCGACAATCACACAGCCTTTCAAACTCAAAAATGGCAGCAGAGATCGACTTACCTCTACATCAGAGTTCGTAGCAGTGTTGGTAGTTTTATGGTCAGAACTGTGGTTCTGGTCGTTTACCAAATTGTGTAACAGTTTCGAATCTTCACTGGAAATGTTTGTTGCACTTTTATCCGGGGCTTTCGGTTCCTTATCATACTCCGGCGAAGGAGCCATCTTGAAGGAAGAACAGTCAGATGACACAAGTCTTATGACTTTCGCACACCGAAATCACTACCTACCCCGTTAAAATGTCTTTTCCACTAACTAGCTACTTAATCGAATCATAATGGATAATTTAACTACAGCATAATTATAGTTCTAACCATTTGCAAAATTGGATTCATCTTTTTCGACAGATTCTGACCAACATTTTAATATTGACTACACTAGCGCCCTCTAATCGCATTAAATCGAAAACTAGTAGAAATGCGTACAGATAATAGATACCTTGCAGAAATTATTAAAGGTTGTGCCTCCGGTGCTTGTGTAATGATGAGTGTCAAACTGCAGTCCGTACACGTTCAATCACGGTCACGTTCCACGATCCGTTGTTGCGGATTGCGATTGAGCCGATTGATCATAGAAAAAGTTTAGTGAAATATTTTGGTTAGATACGCAGATAGCAAAACTTTATCAAATATCCTTCTTTGAAATAAAAATACCACGATCTACTGATTTTGATCTGGATCTAGATTGAATGAGTGGACGTAAAACAGATCGGCAGTCACTGAAACGCAATAGCGTGCGTGCGTTGCTTTTTTATTGGGAAATTGGAAATATGAAATTCCAACTTCAGCGAAAAATTTACAGCTCAACGAATTTTAAGGATTTTTTCGAAATTATGTTTCAAAAGCGACGCCAAAACCAAAGAAAAAAAAGACACTCCATAGTTTTTGTAAATTGTAAACTGTTATCTGGAAGTTTTGGCGGGAACGCGGGAAGAGTCGTGTCGCTCCGTTGTATTTTTTTCCAAAACTAGTGTTTTGTCGAGTGTTTATGCATAAAAATGGTGGTGTTTTATTTATAAAGTACCGAATTACAAGCGTGAGTGTGGGAAAATGATATAATGTGGTGAAACATGACATTTCGTGTTGCTTCCAAAACGCTATCGAAGCTTTATAGTAAAGTCGCCACTACTTTACTAAAGCATGACTGGACTTGACTGACACGAACTGGACTTGACTAAGACTGGACTTTGACTGAAACTAGCTACGATGACACTTATTTAACTTTTGAAACTTGAAAATATATAATTACTTGACACTGGCAAATGCTAAAACGCGACGCCAAAACCAAAGGAAAAAAAAACTGTTATCTGTGACATTGTCACTACGTTTTGTGACTTATTCGATATTTGTGCAGTACTGTCTTTCTGCGCTTAAATAAAAATTTTATTTCGGCTCAAAAAATAATTAAAGTATCATTAAAATGGCTGAAACGAAAGAAAACATATTTCTTTTCGTACCTAATATAATTGGTTTGTAAATAACATAAAATACTTGTTTCATCTATACGCGGATCTATGTTTTCATTAAACGTTGTTTATATTTCAGGTTTTGGGAGGGTCGTTTTAGCAATAATATCCTTTTATTACATGCCTACCCACTGTGTACTGGCGTGTACCTGCTATATTACATCTGCTTTATTAGATGCCGTTGATGGACATGCTGCAAGATATTTTAATCAAAGTAAGTGATATTTGTAAGGCATCACACTTAGACCTAATTGAATTACATACATTATAATTAAAGTATGTATACGAACAGTAAGTGGACCTGTGTGACCTTTTTCTCATTCTTAATGGATAACACAAGTAGATTATTGATCATTATTTATAGTTGAGGGTTCATATACCCAAGTCCTGCAGGTCTTATTGTTCAACTAATTAATTATTTGTGTAGTTATTTTAAACAGAACACTCATATCGCCTTGTTTATTATGTTTGGGTAATTTTTATATTAAATAAATATGTGGACAAACAATTGGACAATTTTTGTTAATAATGGATAAGTGTTGGAAGTTACAATTTGTAATTCGGTGTATACACTGGTTATCAAAATGCCAGAAAATGCCAGATTATATTTTCACACAGCACCATCTAACCCTTAACCAAGAAAAGCTTGTACTAAGAGTACCAGATATACATAATAAATGTATTTGTTTACTTGTATACTTATTTTTTAAGTATGTACTTTTAAAATACTAGCTGCGCCCCGTGATGTTATCGGCTAAATATTTTCGGGATAAAAAGTAGACTATGTGTTAATCCAGGGTCTCTGCTACCTCCATACCAAATTTCATCTAAGTCCATTTTTGCATTAAAGAGTAACCAAACAAACAAACATCCATCCATCCAAACTTTCACGTTTATAAAATTAGTGGTATTTAGCATAATAATTTATAGTTCAGTGTGTCTTTATGCATTGTATTCTCTCTTTAAATGTAATGGGCATACTTAAAATACATAATTATAATTAATACTCAAATTAAAACTCCCAGACAGATCTAACATCTAAGCAAGAAGTAATCTAAACCCTACTAGAGCTATTATTAACTGAGCTTCAAAGCATGCAATAATAGACAGTTTTTCTCCTCCTCCCTCAGTTTTTTAAAGTTTTCACTTCAGTAATGGATTGATTTGTATTTTAAGGCACCAAGTTTGGTGGAATGTTGGACCAGCTGACTGACCGTGCTGGCACTGCTTGTCTGATGATGACACTGGCTACATTCTACCCCGAGTACACATTCTGGCTGCAACTCTCCATGGCCATTGACATAACTTGTCACTGGCTATATCTGCACACGGTGATCCTGCAGGGAAAGACCTCGCACAAATTCATTGACATGTCAGAAAATCCAATCATGCATGTATACTATACGAATAAGACGGTCCTGTTTTTCATGTGCGCTGGCAATGAAGCCTTCTATGCAGCTGTCTATGTTATGCACTTTTATACTGGACCAATTGGTAAGCCAATACAAGACACAAGTCTTACAAATTTTTAAAATTATGCCATATGAAGACTGTCAAAATTTTACTTACAGAAAAAAAAATTAAAAAATAATAAAAAAAACGTTACGTTAATGAAAAATTATGATGATGACTAAATGAAGTCATAGTAGTTACTAGTTTCAGAATTACTTTTGTTCATACAAAATTACTTGACTATTTAATTGTCGAAAAGTAACTGACAAAAAGATACAGTTAAAATTTACAGGTTTGTGTTGTGGTCTTTGTAAGTAATCTAATTTTACTGTCCTTCATTTACAGCTAACAAGATAACATGAATAAAACTACAAATTACCTGATTATAAATGACTTTATGGCATGATAATGACAACAAAATAAAAGTGTAAAATTCTTATTTATTTAATAGTATAACTGTGCAAAACTGCTTCAGGTTTTCAACTTCTGTTTGAAACTACATTTCATGTGACACTGAATTGATAAAAGGCAAAGCTGGAGATAAAAATCAGCACAGCCAAGACAATGGTTGCATCACTCATAATAATGATAAGTCAGTGTTATAACTTGTCTTTCTAACACATGTGTTGTCTGCTTTTAGTGATGGGCGTGGGTCTGTTCAAGCTGATAGCACTGATCTCTCTGCCAGTGGCGGTGGTGAAAGCCGGTATATCCGTTATCCACGGCATCGTCGCCTCTGTGAATCTCGCTACGATCGATGTCAACGAACGCGCTAAAATCGCCGCCGAAAAAGCTGACAAGCAAAACTAAATATTCACTAGCACATAATTTATGAAACTAGGAAAACGATGTCTGCATTGAAATTAAAGTAATCACATCTGTACTTATAAGTATAGTAACCTACGTACAGATTAACTATATATGGTATGTATTTTATGTTTTCAGTATAGAGATTTATACTGTCTATGTAAGGTATTGTAATAATAATTGTAATCATCATCATCCCGTAATCGCCCTATGCTGAAAATAGGCCTCTTCTTTTACGCCACTCGTCCCCGTCCTGTGCCAACCTTAACCAGGTTCGACCCGCGATTTTTATTATGTCTACCCAACGAGCTGGTGGACGACCCACGCTCCGTTTACCAGTTCGCGGCCACCAATTCGTCAACGCCTTAGTCCACCTGCCGTCATGCCTGGCGACATGTCCTGCCCAACTCCATTTAAGTTTCGTAATTGCCGATCCGATATCGCGCACTTTAGTTCGGCGTCATATCTCGACATTTCTTACTCAGTCTTGTAGTTTGATGCCGAGCATGACGCGCTCCATGGCTCTCAGTGCCACTTGCATTTTATGTACAGCCTCATCTGTAAGCGTCCATGTGTCGGTACCATTTGTCATGGTAGGCAGGCAGAAGTATTGTAATATTTTCTCTAAATTCAACAGATCAAAAAGATCTTTTTGTCACATCATAAGTATATATATTAAAATAAAAATAGATTCAAATAATTTTATTGATCAACTAAACCGAAATCAGTCTGTTCGTGTTCTGTGAACCATACATTCCGTTTATTTGCGTTTGCTTTTACGGTATGCATTTGAAAATCCAAAATTCTATCAGATTATTTTTTTGCAATACTTTATAAGTTTGAGAAAAGTTGTTTGTTATTCAGAATCGTCCATGTCATCTACGAGATTGCTTGTCTTGTCTTCTTTGACTTCACTATTTATTCTAAAAACTCATTACACGCATTAAACCCCCAAAAGCAAATAATAGTATTTGCTTTTGGGGGTTTATCACTGAATTTGTTACCCAAAATTCTTATAAGCCTATGTAGTTATATTAAATAGGTAGGTACTTATTTCTTCTACACATCTTCTAAAGAAAAGTTTGTTACGAAACATCACAAAGCAAGCTCGAAAAAGCGACATCGTTTCATGGTTAACGTTCCAAAACCCCGTATGAAACGATTTGAATCTACTTTTATTATTCGAACGGCTAAAGCGTGGAATACGTTACCCGAGTGGATGTTGATAGATACAATCTGGGTATCTTCCAGTCGAGAGTGAATCGGTATCTTCTAGGCAAGCGTGCTGCATCGTAGATCGCATCGCATGGCGATCAAACGTAAGTCTATAATTCTTAATCTGATTTGTAGTAGCGTTGTATAAAATGCTCTCAAGAGCCATAATTT
Organism: Biston betularia; assembly: GCA_905404145.2. Lineage (NCBI taxonomy): Eukaryota > Metazoa > Arthropoda > Insecta > Lepidoptera > Geometridae > Biston > Biston betularia. The sequence continues at coordinate 3,357,445 of FR989883.1, forward strand.
ATTTTTGATTTGTCCTAAAATGTCTTGCTAGATTTCATAGATTGTAATTGTGCTAGAACGTTGATGTTGTGTTGTGGCCAAAGCTTATTTTATTAATTTTGTCTGTTGTAAAATTTTTAAAAGCTTATATTTATTGCGAAATCTCCAAAGTTGTCAGGGTCCCAATTATGTAGGTGTTATTGTAATTTTATATTATAAGTCCTAATTAACAAAGTGAGAAGATCAATGTTACAAAGATTATTTTTTATGCATTTTATTACGTATTTCCGTAATGTTTATATTTTTTGGTAAGTGTACTGTTTTATTTAAAAAAAGTGTGATATAATTTTCATATAATTTTATTTGCGATATGTAATAATGTTAATAAGATTTTTTTGTTTAAGTACCTACATTAGATAAATAATTGGTTGGTCTTTGGTAGTGTGTTAACATTAGTTTTAGTCATTATACTCATAATAATTGTCACTCGTAATAAACTCGTTTACTCGTAATAAATTTATTGTATGTAATATTATGAGATACTTTAGTGTGGGAATGCAAACTGCTTATGATTTCCTAAATGATAAAATATAGGTACGAGGTTGAGAAGGTGGTTGTCATCGCCATTATGAACAACTTTCGATGTAGACATAACTCGGAAATCGTGAAAAAAACCGCTGTTTCATAGACAAAGTGTGACCAAATCTATGGAAATGGTATTTTCCCCTGCGATTTCATAGTTGTGCCCATAGTAACATTGTTGCCTTTCGGCTGAATATACCATAAGCTTAAAACCCTAAATGCATAATTTTTTTTTTTTACTCTAGATTTTGCAAAAGAAATTGCAGAAAGTATTTTTGGCTTGATCCCCAGAAGTCCTAACGTCAAGTGATTAATTATTACTTTATTAGTGTTTCGTTGTATTTAGATTTTTTTACTAACTCGAGCTCTTAATCTGCACACGAAAAATATTCCCTTTTCCGAAATGTATGTACGTTGATAGCTGGAGCAAAGAATTAAATTTTTTTTTTTATTGTGGTACAAGGTACAAAGATCGCGCACTAAAGTGTCTTAGTGTCAGGTTAATGAACTAATTTCACTACAAAATAATCTGTTGTTTTACATTAATATAATGAATGTTTAATGTAGAGAAGTTAATGTCTGTATGTGATTACTGATTAATAACTGTTTACTAGTGAGTAAGAGCGATATTCGTAGCGACGTTAGCTGTGGTTAGCGCGGTCGGTTCGCATGCCGAAGGGTGTGGGTTCAAACCTCAACAATGAGCTTGAGCTGCCGGTGAAGGAAAACATCGTGAGGAAACCATAGCATGGTGGTAGGGTACTCTCTAGTACCTACTCGGCTGGCTAGCTACCACCCTCAAGTTGAAAATCTGCCGCCAAGCACCTAACGGTGTGTTCCGGCAGCCTCACTTGAGAGCCAGTTTCATTCCAGGCTAGGTGTGCTTTACCATCTTCGACCACACCGTCACTTAACATCAGGTGAGCTGTGGTCAAACACCTAGCCTGTCAAGCATAAAAAAAAAAATGTTTAACTAAATAAATTAATCAGTAAGTTTGCTGCGCAGATATTGAATTCAGCTATAGAATATTCGAATAAGCTTCACAGATTATTTATTTAATCGATCTTGAGAATATACTTCTTTGGGACCATTACTGGTTAATTTAATTAGTTTTGTAGTTGTAAATGTATAGAATATTATGAATGTGTTAAGGTACGATGCCTGAACTGGAGTCTTGACGGTGTGCGGTGGAGACAAAACAAAAGAGTTTGCGTACAGCTAAATTAATGACGCTTCGTGAACATTTAAGTTCACAACCTTTCTCGAAGTATGTAAACAAGTCGTAAAGATAAAGATAAAGATAATTTATTTGTTTCGTGGTTTTGTAAAATGGATAAACTCTGTTCCAACGAGTTTTTTTCAATGACACTGCAGCAAAAAATGTATTTCGCAGTCCGTCGTGTATGGCGGCCCTAAATAATAACCAGCGAGGAAACTGCACAATGTTGTTCGCCAAAAGATTGGCTTCGCTCGCATTCAGTAACGTTAGCATATTTAATTATTCGCAGACAAATACATAGTACCTACATAAAGGATCGTCAAATGTATGAAGAAAAGCAGTTTCTATGCACTATGTACGCGCCATAGAACGAAATAATATGCTAGCTTATACCTAACAGCTTTTTTTCGCTCCGCCGCCGCCTCGACTTCTTTATCATGGTTATAATCGGGCTGGACCTAGGAATGTGCAATCAGATAAAGTATTTTAAGCATTTATGTTGTCCTCAATAAAGAAATCAAACTAATGGGTGTTTAATTAAAATACATTTTTTTTAAATTTTAGTAATTTTTATTGTTATTAATTAATTATGAAACAAACTTGAAACTAAAGCACGATTACAATGTAAATTAATAGATGTAATAAACTTTCCTGAAAGTTATTTAAATGCAAAAATAAAATTGTATTATGAGTATAATATTTATTATAATACTTGTAAGAGATAAGTTTTAAAAAGCAAAATTGAAGGCCCCAAAGAACTGTTTAATGAACTCAATTCCTTATCCCTTGAGGCTGCTCATACCAGCTCTCATGATTTCATCGACTAGAAGGAGGTTGCTAGCAATCACGGAGCAAGAGTTGAGGATTTGCTTCTTCACAATGTAATTGTCATATATACCAACATCTGTGGGTTTGATGGCTTCACCGGTGCTCAGATCCAAGCCCACAAGATCAGGGCTCAAGCGGGATTCTTCTTGCAGCTTCACAATCGTATCCTGAGCGTCATAGCCGGAATTGACAGCGAGGACCTTCGGGATGACTAGCAGAGCCTCCGCGTAGGCCTGGATGCCAAGGCGAGACTTGCCCTTTACAGTGTCCTTGAACTTGAGGAGCTCATTGTTGGCTTTGATCTCGAAGGCGCCTGCGCCGGGGATCACGCACTTGTCTTCGATCGCGTTGTTGATGGCGCGTAGACCATCTCGGACGGCGTCCTTGATCTGAGTCAAGGTGTGCTTGTTGGGGCCTTTGATGAGAATGGTCACAGACAGTGGGTTTTTGCATTGCTCTACGAACGTGTACTTGTCTTCGCCCAAGATGTGTTCGTAGACGAGGCCGGCGTACCCGAGGCACTCGGCCGTGAGCTCCTCGACGGAATTCATGGCGATTCCGCCGCAAGCTAGCGCGAGGCGTTCCATGTTGCGGCGCTTGGCGCGCCGGAGGGCCATAATGCCTTCTTTAGCGAACGCGTCCAGAGACATGGGGTCGATGCCCTTCTGGTTGATGACTACAAACTTCTTGTCGGTTCCGTCGCACAACTTTTTCTTTAGCGCAATAATCTGTGAACAAGTATTGAGAAATTTAATGAATTCATTAATAAATTATCTTTTAATTAATTAATTTAATTTGGCGTGCTGCATCGTAGATCGCACCTGTTCTTAACATCAGGTGAGATGGCGATCAAACGCAAGCCTATAATTCATAAAAAAAATTAACAAATACTTTGGGTAACATTTACAACATAGGCTCTTTCTTAGACTTGATCTGTCCATTAAAATCATCTTGAATCAAATTTTTTTAATATTGTGGTTAGCTAAAAACAATACTAATTTTGGAGGCGTTAGTTTACTTTAAACCTGATAAGAAAGTTAGTCTTCGTCACTAGTCCGTTATAAAAGAACTGCATCACTTTCAATAAGTTTTAATCTGTCAGCTAGAGCATTCAAAAGGGACCTTATTATAAAGCTATTTGTGTAATCTTGAGATAAGTATTATATTGGTAACAGCAAATTATGCTATGAACAACTTACCTTTTTGACCCTTTGGTCAATGAATTCCCTCTCAGCAGCGACTAGCTTCTCCCTGTCCTCAGCAGACTTGTAAAAGAAGCCAGAGTTGACTTCGGTCTTTTCATACTCAAGGGAGACATTGCAGGTCAGAATGTATGCGTTCTCGACGCGCTTTGGCATGTCCGGGTGTCGCGGCCCATGATCCATCACAATGCCTGCAAGAAACAAGTGTGGTCATTTTCTGCAAGTCTGTGATATGGCTAGACAGAGATGTTTGTTCTATAGCTAACAAATTTCAATTAGTAAAAATGCTAAAGTGTTCACATTTTTGTTAATTCTTATGCTGTATTGACTTAATTAATAATATTTGGAATGCAAAGAAGCACATGGATACTCTATATCAAACCAAAAACAACTCCCAATGAGTATACCATCGTTTTTCGAGGCTTGAACACAAAATTATGTCTATGAACGGGAACTTAATCATGCACAAAATATATTGAAATCCCACTAATATTATAAATGTGAAGGTTTGGATGGATAGATAGATAGATGGATGTTTGTTACTCTTTCATGCAAAAACTACTAAACGGATTTAGATGAAATTTGGTATGGAGGTAGCTGAGACATGGATTAGAACATAGGCTACAAAAAATGTTAATAAAAAAAAATTGGAGGACATTTAACACAGCGCCATCTAACCCCAAACTAAGCAAAGCTAGTACTATGTAGTGGGTAACACCGCGGGGCGCAGCTAGTAATTAATAAATTTATGAAATATTATAATTTTTTGTGAGTTTTTAATACCTTTAATGAGTGTGGTCTCAGTGGCAGTCTTGTGCTGCATCTCCATGATTTCCACCATGTGCAAATCCACCGGCTTCTCATCTGTGCGGATGGCCAGTACGGCGTCAACACACGCATCTGTGAGGACTTCTGCAAGATTCTTATGCACCTGGAATATCAAGTTCAGTTTTGAATTTCTTTATGCTATAATAATCACAAAATAAAATGTGTGATAACATAATATACATTAATGTGCTCCAATATGAGTAGGATTGTAGGTCTTTAGGTTGGAAAAACTAAATAACGCCTAATGCCATATTTTGTAAATAAGTTACTGTTACTTGAAATGTCCTTTCATATGCAAACAAACATCTCCGTCTTTAAAAAAAAAGGTAAAAGCCTCTTTGTGAGATTTACTGTTCTTCTTAAAAAAATTGTTTAGTTTGATAAGTACAATAAACTGGCTTAATACCATTTCATATAACTGTGTATTTTTAACCCCCGATGCAAAAACGACGGGGTGTTCTAAGTTTGACGTGTCTGTGGCATCGTAGCTCCCGAATGGATGAAATGATTTCGATTTTGTTTTTTTTTTATTTGCATGGTGAATTAGTAGTGTGTTTCTTAGCTATTTTTGATGAATTTCGTTCTAAGATGGCCGCCGCCACAAAATGGCGGATTACATATTTTTTCACAACTCCCTCAATATGGGTATCAAATGAAAGGGCTTGGCTAGTAGAATACTATACACCTGTCAGGGGTTTTTTAAATTTATCTTGTTACCTTAGTCTTGAGGGAGGTCCTGGCGACATCAAGAAGATTCTCCCGCTTGATCTCAATGGGGATCTTCATTGATTCTAGGATCTCTAATGCTTTACTGCGAGCTACATCATAACCCTCTGTAAGAATCCTTGGATGTAAACCTGAAATTATTATAAGATTTTCGATTGATCCAAGAGTTGTAGGGTATTGATTTTTATTGTATTCACAAATTTATGTCTTTGTTGGGTACTATAAAAAAAGGTAAAGGTATGTTCAATTGCCAATATATTTCAGCAGATTTTTAGATCTAGTAATTTTCATTTTATCCTTAATGAAACAACATAATATTTGTTTGTTTGATTTATTATACATATATTATATGCATTACTGCACTTATGCATTTTGTAGACATAACTACATATTATTGGAATAAATTTATTATAACATCTTCAAATAAGACAATCGCAGACCAAACCTTCTCGGTAGAATTTATCATGTAAAGTGACCACACTTTGTCTTTTCTGTATCCATGATGATACTAAGACCATGATAAAAATAACAATTCTATCGACAGTAGGTACTTATACCTAGATCAAACTATTGCAGCAACAGCTCTGACACCAAAGGAGATTGAAAGAAGAACAACAAAAGGCTAGAAGTACTTCTGTCAGGGACGAAAATATAAGACAAAAAGAAACTCGGAAAAACTACATTAAGAAAAAAAACAAAAGTAAAAGATATTATATGCATTAAAACACTAAAATGGAAATAGGCTGGATACATGGATTGGATACATCTAAGATGGGAAGACTACTTAATGGCAAAAGCAGGATCTCAATAGATAAGTGGAACAAGGTAGGGATGCATGGAAATTTGTAGCAAAGGCCTATGTTGCTAAAGCACGCTGGAAGATATAGAAATAATATAAAAATACCAATGACAAATTACTAACACTTATATTTACTCTATTTGTAACAGTAAATTACATCATAACACATGCAATAATGTCTACTTAAAATAAGACAGTCAAATCTTTCAATTAATTTCCTTAAAATTATATGTGGAAAAATGTTGTCAAAGGCAATTAAGATACTTCTATCAGGTTATAAGATTTATTTGATTTTGACGAAAATTAATCTAGTCATACTAAAAGTTATCTTTTGAGCCCACCATGAACTTAGATTGTAAAACTAATAGATTAAATGAAAGTTTAATACCTTCACTAATGTAGATATCAGCTTGTTTGAGCAGTTCTCCAATGAGTAAAACAGTAGATGTGGTGCCATCACCAGTGGCATCATCCTGGGCAGTAGAAGCACGGGCAATGAGGGATGCTGTTGGGTGCTGAATCTGCATCTCATGGAGAAGTACATTGCCATCCTTAGTAATTTTGATGTCGCCAGCTCCTGACACTAACCTATAAAAAAATATAGGAAGAAAGATATAAAATGTTAGTTCTGAATTTGGGTAATAAATATGATGCCAAGTGCGAATAACACTAATTTTAATTTTTTAGTAATTATAAGTATATCTGCCCTATAAATTATGAAAAATAGTATAGGTCCGTAATGAAAAGTCGGGGGCGTGATTACTGCCCGCCGGTCATATGACATTTTCATCGGTCATATTTCATTATTAAAACAAAATAGCTAAAAACCTTGACACATAATGAATACAATACTGATGAAATTTTCAGTTTCTGGGTTTTTTTTAAGAAAACCCTCAAAATAGAGATTGTACATACATTTTCATTGTTCCTTTTGGTCCGAGGTTAGTTTTCATTACATCTTGAATACCTTTTGCAGCTGATATATTGACTGCCAAAGCTTGTGCGGCTCTGGCGAATTCAGCTTTAGGATTTAATAAGCTAATTGCAGACATTTCGATATATTTTATTCACTTTTTCAACAAAACTGCACGAGGATTCGAGGAACAAATGATTTAGCGATCACGATCAGCGGAATGAATTTTTTTTTTTTTTTCGTTAATTTGCCCTTTCGGGCAGGCTAAAGCTATAAAGCCATACTGCCTCGTCTTCAGTGATATTTCTGCTGTATCTTAACTATGGTTATCGTCAAAGTCGTCTTAGTCAAGTCCAGTTTGTGTCAGTTCGTGCCAGTCATGCTTTAGTAAAGTAGTGGCAACTTTACTATAAAGCTTCGATGGAGTTTTGGAAGCAACACGAAAACGCATGTTTCACCACATTATATCATTTTCCCACACTCGCGCTTGTAATTCGGCACTTTATGAATAAAACACCACCATTTTTATGCATAAACACTCGACAAAACACTAGTTTTGGAAAAAAATACAACGAAGCGACACGACTCTTCCCGCGTTCCCGCCAAAAACTCGCGGAATGAATGAATGAATGATATTAGGATGTGATTTTTTTTTCGTTAATTTGCCCTTTCGGGCAGGCTAAAGCTATAAAGCCATACTGCCTCGTCTTCAGTGTTATTTCTGCTGTATCTTAACTATGGTTATCGTCAAAGTCGTCTTAGTCAAGTCCAGTTCGTGCCAGTCATGCTTTAGTAAAGTAGTGGCAACTTTACTATAAGGCTTCGATGGAGTTTTGGAAGCAACACGAAAACTCATGTTTCACCACATTATATCATTTTCCCACACTCGCGCTTGTGATTCGGCACTTTATGAATAAAACACCACCATTTTTATGCATAAACACTCGACAAAACACTAGTTTTGGAAAAAAATACAACGAAGCGACACGACTCTTCCCGCGTTCCCGCCAAAACTCCTATTAGGATGTGAATAATTTGTTTTTTTTTTTTTCGTTAATTAGCCCTTTCGGGCAGGCTAAAGCTATAAAGCCATACTGCCTCGTCTTCAGTGTTATTTCTGCTGTATCTTAACTATGGTTATCGTCAAAGTCGTCTTAGTCAAGTCCAGTTCGTGTCAGTTCGTGCCAGTCATGCTTTAGTAAAGTAGTGGCAACTTTACTATAAAGCTTCGATGGAGTTTTGGAAGCAACACGAAAACTCATGTTTCACCACATTATATCATTTTCCCACACTCGCGCTTGTAATTCGGCACTTTATGAATAAAACACCACCATTTTTATGCATAAACACTCGACAAAACACTAGTTTTGGAAAAAAATACAATGAAGCGACACGACTCTTCCCGCGTTCCCGCCAAAACCTGAATAATTTGAAATTTGGATAAAATTACTAAGGCTATCTCAGACGAATAATCAGAAGGAAGAGTCCAAGAAGTCTATGGATTTCAGTGTTTTTTATGCTTTTGTTCTCTCTGCTATCCTTCGTACAAAAAGAGTTTGGTTGGAATTTTAGCGGGAACGCGTAAAGAGTGAGAGAGATTATGTAAAAAAATCGTGGTGTTTTATTCATAAAGTGCTAAATCACACGCGCGAGTTTGTAAAAATGATACATTGTGGTGAAACATGACTTTGGGTTGCTTCCAAAAATCCATCAAAGCATATAGTACATAAAGTCGCTCCTACTTTATAAAGGCATGACTAGATTTGACTAGACTTGACCAATGTTATGTTAGGGATCGATTAAAACCCAGGTTGCTTCAAAATAAAGATATTATTTATAATAATGAAAAACGTAAAACAATTTAAAACATTTTCTTACAGACGATATTTTTCAGACACACGAAACGAATGACGATCGTTGTCTCATTTCTGTACGAAGGTTAGATAGTTGAGGTGTGCATACAGTATAGGTTGTATACCTATTACCAACAACCAAGACTAAGTTTATTTCCTTAAAACTGCAAGCAATATGTTTATTAAGTTGTGTGTGCCTGTAACTGGCGCATGTGTCGAAACATAACTTTTTGTAATGTGTTTGTAAATTTAGCAATATGTGTGCTGTTACCTACCTTAACAAATAAAAATAAGACTGAATTTTGACTGTAACTATCACGCAACAGAAAACATAGCAACTTGTTCCCTATTCCGTGGTAACTACGGATATTAGACATGAATTACAAAAACCGAAGACGAGGCAGTATGGCTTTATAGCTTTAGCATGCCCGAGGGGGCAAATTAATTTCAAAAAAATCAAATAGAGTTTTGGCGGGAATATGGAAAAATCGTGTCGCGATGTATTAAATTATTTTCAAGTAATTTTGTCACTATCCAAAACTAGAGAAATAGGGCACTGTTTTCACCATTAAGTCATATACATATTAATGGAGAAATGTTAAAAAATAGAGGACAGCTTTTTTTAAATGATATAAAATGATAATGATAATTATGATATTTTCTTAATCGAAGCCTCTAGTAAAATCATCAATACTTTACTATGACATGACCTTGACTGAAACCATGATTTAATTTAAGGGCTAAACTAAATATATACCTTGAACATTCAAAATAAACTTCCACTAAGTAACGTCTGAAGCAATAAATTATTTAAGTGACTAAGTTTTTTTAATGTAATAGTAAAGAGACCAACAAAAAGATCTTACATGATACTCAACAATGATATTTACACACTATTCCTTGGCCACATACTATATATTTACTGCGATATATTTTATACTAGATTTATCAAGATATTTCTGAAAATCTGCATTGGTAGAATACTCGAAGTGCTATGCTAAAAAAAAAAAAAAAAAACGAAAAACATTCGATCAACGTCAAAGTCAAACTTATGTAGCTATCAGTGTCAGTGTTAATGCGTTCTGAAACTAACAAAAAACCTAAATTAAAATAAATCGTTTACAAAAAAATAATATGAATTTCGTACAAGACGTATATGTTATCTAAAATAACGACTATTGTAAATATATTTCATTGTATAATATTCCTCTTAGAGCAAAGCATTCATTTATTACACGAACTTCATTTTCTATGTAAAAAAGTTAAATTCCGCACACCATAGTTTTTGAACACTTGTCGTACATATCGTTTTCCGCTTTGGGTGATCAAAAATAAATTTCTATTTTGGTGCCTTTTTTAATTTGAGGGATAGAATGTAGAGTACACGAGATTTTACCAGAACAATCGTTGAATTCTCAGAGAGCATTATAAAGGCGTTGAAAGTTATTGTAACTCAAGTATTATCTACAAATCTACATAATGGTTGTTCATAATGAAGAAGCAGAGAACTACAAAAACAAGGGAAATGAGGCTTTTAAAAGCGAGAATTACGAAGAAGCGATATCTTTCTACACGAAGGCAGCCAGCCATGCTGAGAAAGATAGCCGGGATCTTTCAACTTACTTAAAAAATCGTGCTGCTTGTTATCTAAAGATCAAAGATTACGAAAAAGTAATAACAGACTGCGATGAAGCCTTACGAATTATTCCCGAAGACCCAAAAGCCTTGTTCAGACGATCACAAGCCTTAGAACATCTAGAACGATTTGAAGAAGCTTACAGGGATGCTAAAGCTATATTTACTGTTGAACCATCAAACAAAGCAGTGCAACCAGTTTTAGCGAGACTACACGCAGTCGTACAGGAGAGGGCCAGACAAAACGCACAAACAAGTAATAAAGTTGAACAAATGTTCAAATTAGCATTTGGTCTTAGTGAAGAGATAGAAAAACGAGAAAAAGCTATGGGAAATCTTATTGTGCTGGCTAAAGAAACTGTAGGTGCTGATATTATGATAAAAAATGGTGTTGTACAAAAAATTCAGCAGTTATTGAAAGTTGAAAAGAACCCTGATATTTTTGTAAATGCAGTGCGTGTCATCAGCCAGCTTTGCAAGCGAAATGTTCAAAGAACCAAAGATGTTATTAAAGTGGTGGGTATACCTTGGGTGTTGGAAATCATTGATAGTGACAATACAGAGAGAGTTAATGCTGCTCAATACTGTCTACAAGTTATACTGAATACCTTTTCAGGCATGGATAACAAGAAAGATACAAAACCTGATCCCAAACTATGTGAAGAATATAAGGTTGAGCTGGACACACTTCTAACTTGCCTCACCTACTCAATTACTAATAGAGTGATCACAGGCCATGCTAGAGATGCTATCATTGAGCTGGTTATGAGGAACTGTCATTATAACACTCTCAACTGGGCAGACAGATTTGTGGAAATCAAAGGTTTGCAGCGTTTACTTGATGTATGCAGTGAGCTTGAGGAGTACAAATATGAATCTGCAATGAGCATCACTCCATCTTCAAGTACTATTGCAGCAGCTTGTCTTGCGAGAATTTATGAAAATATGTACTATGATGAAGCTAGAGAAAAATTCAATCAACAAGTAGATGAGTTCATTAAAGACAAGTTGATGACTCCAGATCTTGAATCGAAAGTAAGAGTCACTGTTGCTATTACATCACTACTCAGAGGGCCACTTGATGTAGGCAACTATGTGATATCCAAAGAAGGTATCATTGAAATGATTCTTGTCATGGCACAGACTGAAGATGTTCTGCAACAGAAAGTGGCATGTGAATGTATAGTTGCTGCTGCTTCTAAAAAAGATAAAGCTAGAACAATCATTAGTAAGGGAGTTGATATTCTAAAGAATTTATACTCAAGCAAAAATGATAGTGTTCGTGTGCGAGCCTTGGTGGGCCTGTGCAAGTTGGGCAGTTTTGGTGGTGATGATGCATCAATTCGTCCATTTGCAGATGGATCCACTACTAAGTTAGCTGAAGCCTGTAGAAAGTTTTTGGTGAATCCAGCCAAAGACAATGATGTAAGGAAATGGGCTGCTGAAGGTCTTTCTTATCTTACATTAGATGCAGATGTAAAAGAAAAGTTGGTTGATGATAAACCAGCTCTGCAAGCTCTAATTGAGCTGGCAAAGAGTGGTGATCAGTCTTGCTTGTATGGTGTTGTAACTACATTTACCAATATCTGTAATGCCTATGATAAGCAAGAAGTAATGCCTGAGATGTTGGAATTGGCAAAATTTGCCAAACATCATATTCCTGAACAACATGAGTTAGATGATCCTGATTTCATCAACAAGAGAATCACTGTACTTGCAAAAGTTGGAGTAACAACCGGCTTAGTTGCTTTGTCCAAAACGGAAAGTCACAACTCACGGGAACTAATAGCGAGAGTTTTTAATTCCATTTGCAGTCTTCAGGAACTAAGAGGAATTGTTGTACAGCAAGGAGGAGCTAAGGTATTAATACCAATGGCCTTAGAAGGAACTGACAAAGGGAAAAAGCAAGCTGCGCAAGCCTTAGCCAGAATAGGCATAACCATAAACCCTGAAGTTGCATTTCCTGGGCAGAGAAATTTAGAAGTAGTGAGACCATTATTGGCCCTATTGCATCCAGATTGCACAGCATTGGAAAACTTTGAAGCCCTCATGGCACTGTGCAACTTGGCTGGCATGAATGAAACTACAAGGAATAGAATTTTAAAAGAAGGTGGTCTAGCCAAAATTGAGCATTATTTATATGAAGATCATCAAATGCTTTTGAGAGCAGCAACACAGTGTGTCTGCAATTTGGTTCAGTCAGAAGAAGTTATCAAAACTTATGAAGGAAATAATGATAAAACCAAGTTCTTATATCTACTTTGCCAAGAAGAAGATGTGGATACAGTAATGGCCGGAGCAGGTGCACTCTGTATCCTGACTTCAGTAAGCAAAATTTGTTGCCGAAAGCTTTTAGACTGTCAACCATGGCTAGAGACATTGCGGTGCTTACTCGCTAACCCTGATAGGGAAATTCAGTTCAGGGGCTCTTATATGCTGTATAATATTGTGAAAGGAGATAAAGACATTGCTGCAAAAATATTTGAAACTGATGTTATGGAAATTTTGATGGCTTTAACAAAATTGGAAGAGCCAGAGTTTGTCAGGACTAAAGATTATGCTCAAAAATGCTTAGATGCAGCAGAAAAGATGGGTGTTATAAGAAAACCTGAGGGTGGCCCAGTAATTGATCCATTTGATGATGCTGAAATTGTTGAAGAAGATGATGAGTAAAATAGTTCTTAGACCTTACCTGTCATTCTAAATTGAAATACTATTTATTTCTTTATTTATTATACTTATATGACTTCTTAGGTACATACAGTAGTGTCCCTGAAAACATAGCCATAATCCATAACATTGTATTGTGTAGTTTTATATGAAACTTGTAATAATATTATTTGTGTGATAGATGTATAGTGCTGTTTATCTAAGTTATATCTTTTACTATGTTTTTAAACCATTTAGAGTGTGTATAATTAGGCAATCATATATGTACCTACGTACTTAATGTTTTTTGTAAGTTTCTAATAAATTTTGTATTTCTGTTAAAAATGTGTGCTTATTTACTCCAGCTATTAAACAATACCAAGTTATTTAGTACCTAAATAATAAATAAAAATATTGTTAATTATGTATGAGTACTTAGATTATGTATCTTGCTTACATTTTTAAATCGATTAACAGAGATCCCGCGATTTTTTTGAATTTCCCGCTTCTTTTATTCCATTTTTTCCAAATGGAATATCGCGTCCTTCCCCCTCCGCTATCCCTCTCTTTCCCACCATTTTTATATGAAAAGGTTTTTTATATGCACGTTCGCCGCCATTTTATTTGCTTAAATTTTTATGAGTGATATAAGCGCGTAGAATATTTATTCGGGACCAAATTAGTACCCATTTAATATTAAATAAATGTGGTTAGACTGTAGAAATAGCATTATGTCATTTTAATCAGAAACTGGTGATTATTACTATCTTTTTTCTATGTAAATCGGAACGTGACAAACTAAGAACCTTTCGAAATGACAGCTTGATTTGGTTTGGTTTCCGCTACTGTACTATTGTGCTATTTTCTAGTTTTCGGTTGGAAAATCTAAAGAAAATGTCGATTTCTACAGCTACTGGTATGTATCTACTCTTAATACACGTTTGTATGCATAAATGTATTACAATAGTCCATTGTTGACTATCAAACCTGATGAAGTAGTGTTTTCGGAGAAATGCCATGGAATCCCATATGGCGGTCCTCACTCCACATGATCTAATGACGCTACCTGATCGTTGCTAATATTATTTTTTACCGACCGTTTCATAAATAAAGTGTATACTGTAGTTAAACTCTGGTAAAATGAATCAAAATGAAGCGTCTAGGTTACGATGATTATCTGGTTTTCGCTGGAGTTCCAAGCGTTTTCGCGACTTACGGATGCTTGAACTAACTACCTAAAGCAATCTTCTGTCAGGATTTTACCAGCAAACTAATCAGTCTTGTGTATTTCAATATTTATTAGAGCTCATCAGCTGATTGATAAGTTATTGTAAAGTATTTAGTATTCACTTTTAAAATGACCTGTCCTTGCTTAAGTAGGTAGATCACAAAGTGACATGACCTATGTCTAAATTAAATGGACTTATAAACAAATTTTATGAATTATAATTAGTTCTAGAAAGTCAGTAGTATTTGTTGTGATTATCATGTAAATTTTATTGTTAGTTTACTATATTTTCTCAAAATTGTTACTTTACTGGCTCCGCAGATGAACGCACAGAAGGGGATGATGAGTCATCACAGGGAAGCCATCCAAAAGATGACAGTAGTGACTCAGAAATTGAAATCAATGAACCACCAAACCAAAACGGAGCACCTCTCAGTCCTGAAGTGCATGAAATCACAAGTGATGATGATGAAGAAGAAGGTGAAATAGTGACTAATGATGATGAATCATCAAGTTCAAGTTCCAGTAGTAATGGGAGTTCAGAAGCATCACAGCATAGCAATAAAAATACAGAAGAGAAGAAACCGCCAGAGCTTGAAAATGGAGGCTTGATGGAGGTCAACGATGAATCTGATGTAGAAGAAGTTACCATGGAAGACCCACTGAACCAAAATCAGAATAAAATCAAACCAATAATAGTTAGTGACACAAGAAGTTTAGCAGATCTAGCTACAAAACAAAGTAGCACAAATGGTGAACAAAAGGAACCAACAGTAGTGATCATTGATACAAATTCTATATTATCAGGGAAGGCACAACAAGCTATGACAAGTAAGTCATCTACTACCAGTTCATTGGATGCCCAAAACTTGTGTCAAAGTATTGCGGCTCGAGGGACAACCATTACACCAGTTTCTTGCAAATCAACTGCCTCTCAAAGTACACCAGCACCCCAACCTAACATATTACCATCTTTAACAGATGATATGTTTGTTGTTGAAGCACCCTCTTTCATAGTCCCTTATGTCTATGAAAAGCCTTCAGTAAAACCTTTTAGAGAATTTGTGGATAAATTAGGCAAAGAGTTGGAAGATATTAAATTGAAAGAAGAGCAAGACAAATTAGAGAAAGAAAAATCAGAAAAAGCTAAAAAAGAGAAGGATCGCCAACAGAGAATTGAAAATGGTGAACCAGTTGAGGAGGAAGAAGAAGAAGAACGCAAAGCTGCTGAGGTTGCGAAGGAGAAAAAAGCTGAGAAACGAGAGCGCCGAAAACAAAAAACAGAAGAAGATGATGATTCCTGGGAAGGTGAATCTATTGACTCCGATGAAGCCATGAGTGATGAAGGAGAAGTTATAATCAAGGACAAAGTGGATGAGTATCAAGACCCTATTGGTATGATAGCCAAAAGCCTCAGTGGAGGCAAATCGGATAGTTATTTTGATTGCTCACTGGGTCAGTTTTTTATTAACATTGGTTTAAATTTGGTACAGGAATTTGTACAAACTGATTTATTGAAACAACAAAATCGAAAGTTATACAAAGAAAAGAAATCTGGACGGAGCACAAAAGCTACTGAATCTGCTATTGCATCACTTACTCAAAACTTAGAATTCAGTAAGAAAACCAATGCACCTTTAGCCCTTCCACAAAAGAGATGTGAATTTTGTAGTTTTAAGACAGAGTCCATGTTAGTTATGGCTCATCACTTAGAAGCACCACATATGCGTAACAATATTTACAAGTGCAACACTTGCGCTTTTGAGATTCGAAGCCCTCATGACATCCTGTTTCACATGGAAGCAGAACATAACATTAGAGGAAGGTTGGAAAGAGCTCCTGCTTATCAACAGTGTGCGAATTGCCACTTTGAAGACAATAGTAAGACGAAACTGGCACGGCATCTGATTGCTTGTGCTAAGAAATTTAAACCTGACCTCAATTTAGCTCCTCCACTGGAATGGGAACCTCCAGCGAAAATACCAAAGTTAACGCGTGCACGTAATAACATGCCCGGCAGCTATCCACAGAATCTGAACAGGCCTCAACTGAATATAAACAGCTTGGGTCGGCCACCATTACATATGTCTAATGTTAGCATACCAAACATGCCAGTGCTGGGCAGACCGCGCGGCCGCCCGCCCATGTCGGCGCAGCCGCGAGCCATGCCCGTCTCAGGCGTACCCATTATACGCAGCGGTCTTATGATCATGCACAATACTCCTCCTGGAACCACAATCTCTAATTACCCAATATCACAACACAACCAAGGCCCGAATAATACTTCAGCCACTCCTAAGATTTCCATAACGCCTCTACCTCGTGCGCCACAACCGTCGTCCTCACAGGCCATGCAAAATTCGAAAGCAACATTCGTCATTTGCGAAATTTGCGATGGCTATATCAAAGATTTGGAACAGCTGAGAAACCACATGCAATGGATTCACAAAGTTAAAATTCATCCTAAGATGATTTACAACAGGCCTCCGTTGAATTGCCAAAAGTGTCAGTTCAGGTTCTTCACAGACCAAGGGCTGGAGCGACATTTGCTGGGCTCGCATGGACTGGTGACGAGCTCGATGCAAGAGGCGGCGAACAAGGGCAAGGACGCGGGGCGATGCCCCGTGTGTGGCCGCGTCTACCAGTGGAAGCTGCTTAACCACGTGGCTCGCGACCATAGTATGACACTGAAGCCGGCGCACCTCTCCTACAAGTGCACCGTGTGCACCGCCACATTCGGCATGTACAAACAGTTCGAGAATCACGTCTATTCGGCGCATAGCGTCGTCGCTAAGCGCGTCATGGACAAGACCAAGCCCGGCAACTCTGTGGCACCCAAGCCTGAATCGGAATCACTGCTCAAGCCTCTCAAAATCAGTGATGAGATCACCATCATACCACAGCCTGCCAAGTCCTCCCTTACTATCACTGCCAAGGGTAAATAACAATATCAAAGGAGAGTGTGGTCATGGTGCCTCTGTCTTGCTTTATGATGAACATTAGCAATATTGAGCAGTATTTTGTAAATAAATTGGAGCTGTACCATTTACATTATTAATTCATATTATTGTTGGAAATGTGAAGATATAGCCGATGACTAGATAATGGAATAAGTGTGAATGATATTTTATTAATCAAGTTAGCAGAAGCATAATTATGTAAATTCATTGTATAAAGGTCTATCCCAGAGACAGGTTAAGTTATATAGCATCTTCGACTATTTTGTGATTTGAGCGCTGTGTGATAACTACAAGTAATGACTGTCACAAATTCACAAAGAAAGATCTGTGTGTGTAATTAAATGACAAATGTGTCTGTTAATTTGATATTGAATGTGTGCGTCTGTTAGCAGTTCTGATGTTCATAACCTTAATTTATTTGCTGATATTTTTTGTATGTGAAAATAAGTAATTTCTGCTATTTTTATTTAAATCTTATAGTTGATCATGATGTGTAAAAAGATGATAGGTAGTACCTTCCATTTAATTATGATTGTATAATAAATCATCTTTCTTTTGATTGATAGCATAGGTGATAAGTTTAATTTTAATGATTAAAAGTAGAGATTAATTCATAAGTAAATAGCATTGAATTGAGTTGTATTCTTTCCAAAAAGCCCTGCCATAGAACAGTGTCCCTGCCGGCTGGCCCTAAGTCCAGTTACGGTCTTGAAATATTTATTTCTGATCTCAGATCAACCACAGGTGTTGATTTGGTAAAAGTTTACTAAATTAATTGTTATTGTACTTATAGAACTGAGAATGATGTATTTTTTTTATTTAATAAAAAAGACCATTGTAATTGCCTGTTGTGTTTTTTTTGTGTTACCCATTTACCAAATAACATAAGAAGGCTAGACTGCTACAAAATATGTAGATAAATGATAACTAATTTATTAATTGACAAACAGCTTGAAAATAGTTTTTTATGCACTAATTCCATTTTCATGTAAGCCACCTACAATAACCTTACAGGTAGTTAATTTGTCTTAGGCTTAATATAAGGTTACCGGTAACGGAACCATGCAGAGTAGGTATATAAACAGGCTTATACATGGGTGAGGTCGAGAGGCATTATATACCTAGTTAAGTACATAGGTACCCACCGACTTGGCGGGGCCATCTAGCCACGTCAAGTATCGATCGTCGACCTCTCGACGTCAGCACATCACCAAGAAAAAAACTGACGCTTAGTACATGTTGTATTTATAACTTTTTCATTTTCGACTTTATACTTTAGCAGTTAAGATTCAAAATAGTAAAATAAATATACCCTATGTACTTAATTTTGTGGGTCGGGTTATACTTTTATTTATTCTGTGGTTGCGTCTACATCTACGCAGTAAAGTTAACTATCTAAACTAGCAATATTTGTAATCATAAATATATATAATATTTTGTGATCTCTGAAACGGCTCTAATGATTTTGATGAAATTTGGTATACGGTGGTTTTTGGGAACGAAAAATCTATCTAGGTAGATAGATAACCTAGATAATTTAAAAAAAACGCGTTTATCGGAGATTTAAATTTTGCATAAATCGAGCAAATAAAGCTAAATATTTATGGTGAATACCGATTTAAAATGTGTATTTCGAATCAGTCCACTTTTTAAAACTGTTTCCACAGATGAGCGTTATTCTTATTTGACTAATACCTATTGATTTACTATTATGTCTGTTATTTAGTAGTCCAGGCCCGGTTGGCTACCAAGACATCAGGCATATTGGTGCGACAATCGTCCAATGCTATCCCGGTCATAGTAGAGCAAAGCACGACCATTTTCGAGCGCTGGTCCTTACCTACCTTATAGTATGGCATTTTGGATTCGACGAGGCCGGAATGAAAAGCAAGCTGCTTAAAGCATTTATGTCCGAGCTATATTTTATGAGTTGGTAAATGTAGGGAACCGTAAGCAAGCATGGAATTGAACGGGATACCTATACAAATTTTATAGTCTAATGACATGTGACTTAGGTCCATTTCTTCTATGTAGGTAAATAAAAATAAAACTTTCATCAATAATTAAGTGCTGTACCTACGACACATTTTTTATATGTATCAATCAATATGTAGGTATGTTCTAGGTGACGGTACTTCGCTCAGTTCAACTGCAGAACAGTAGGTAATAATAAAGAAGGTATGTTACCTTCATTACTCCACAAATTTTAATATTAATTTATTTGGTTAATTAATTAAGTAATAAGTTTTCGCATTGTTATACGTTAAAAAATGCGGCTTTAATTTTATCATATTATTTTTATCATGAAAAATTTCCCCTAAAGAACAATCACACAAATTTTGAAGAAGGGCCGTTTGTGCAAAACGATACATTTATCTAATTGTACCAAAATATTTCGTTTTGAAGTTCTCTTTTATGTACACATAGGATTCGTTGTGTTGATCTTGATATCATGTTTGATCACCAGGTGGTAAGCGATGATGTGGTCGAAGATTAAGCATGTACCTAAAATTAGAAGATTCACTTTGACTTCCAAAAATCCACGGTTTCATAATATAAAATTAATAGAAGTACAGGATTGCAGAGCCCAGTAGCACATTCTTTGAAAATAATTTTGTAGAAAATTGTCAGACTTGCTACATTTGTTCGGCGGAAAACTGTTTTAGCTACATGCTTATAATCACATACAATAAGTAAAGAAATGTTAAGAAAGTTTATGTCAAACATTACGTAATATCCGCTTTGCCGTGTCAAGTGCTGCGAGTTGATATTTGGCAGAGAGTGACAGCAGTATGAAACAGTAGGTACCTATTCCTATTACACACAGGATCGGACTTTTGCTACATACCTACGATAATTATAATCATCTACTTCGATGGGAAATTTTGTCTAAAGTTACTCAGTTTCCCCCGATTTAATTTAGCTTTTGGCTAAATCACATAATTATTATGTCTCATTTTCCGATATGTATACAGACGACATAAAACAGCAGTAGAAGTTTATAAGACAGTCCTAAGTTGTGCTAGAATTTAGTTTGACGATATTCTAGCTATCTCATTTCTAAACGGTAGCGAGATTCTGATTCATACGTTTGACCATGGTCTTTTCTAAATACCTTTCTTTTTTTTATTTGGATTACTTTTGGATTACATTCTGCTGGCCCTGGGATTGGAAGGAAAAGACAGCTGTGCTGTCGTCTAAGCACTTAGATGCCGGGTATGTGCAGAAGCTCTAGCATGTAAAGTTGCAAGAATTACTTATCTACTAAATACCTACCTATTTAGAGGAACTTTACGACAAAAGATACATTTTAGATGAAAAAAATAATCTATTTACATACTTTCGCCATGCGCTGTCTCAGTTTTCATCGTTTATGTTCTATGAAAATCTTGCAAATTGTTAGAAAGGGAGAAAGATATGTTGAACAGAAAGAGAGTAGCGATATTTGATGTACCCAGTATTAATTTTCCATTTGTTCGTAACCGTCGTAACCGTCAATAAAGGAGTAACCGTCAACCGACTACTACTCAAATCATTCGGTAGATATAAAAGCTTAGTAGTGAATATAAATATAAAAGCTTAGATATATTATATAACTCCTCTAAGCATAAAGGTAGCTACGTGCTTACGTTTCCTAATGTATCCGGCTCGAGTGCATCAATAGATGTTTTCTGGAATAACGTTTATTTTTACTGAATTACAGGATTTTGGAGGTACCTTTACATTTATACACGCACAGCTTACTTAGGGTCTTATTTACATGTAAATTCATCACTCATGTACAATGCAACGACTTGCAACGCACAGTTTAGTTTTGCTATAAAAAATGAGTAGGCGCTAGGATGATAATATTTTATGCGACCATTTGGAAAGACAAACGCGTAAAGTTTGGCACCCAAACTTGTGAGTAAAATTTGGCAGTTTATAATTAAAACACCGCTATATTTAAAATAAATGTAAAGTTACACAAAAAAATAATAATTAAAAATAATTCTTTACACGGTCCCGCCTATACCCCATTCGCTTTTTTTTTTAAATTGTGAAGATGGATGTTTGCATGGGAATGCGGAAAAATCATATCATTGTAGTTTTCCTTGGTTGTGTTGTTTATCTAGATAAATGTGGTGAAAGCGTGAAACATGATTTTTCGTGTTGCTTCGAAAACTCGAAGCTTGTAGTAAAATAACTATTACCTAATTAAGGCATGACTGGATTCAATCATGACTTATTTAGTGAGATAATGTTTATGATTTAGATAGATAAACCTAGACTTTTTAGAGTATGCTTGAAAATATAGAAATATTTGACACTGGCTACAAAAGTACGTGCAACGCCAAAAACAAAGAAGAAGAATCCAGTTTTTTTGTCCTGCCTCCAGCCAAGATGGTGTTGATACTTTATGAGACCGTTTTTGTAAAATAAACGTAGTATTTTTCTCTTGGCTTCATCGAATTCGTTCTGATTATTCGTCTGTGTTTATTCTCAACTTTACGTACCTACTTTTTTTAAATACTCAATAGGTTAGCGTTGACCACGCCCTGCCTGATGTTAAGCAGGATGTAGTCTAAGATGAAGCACAACTGATGGCTTACCTACTTGATCAAAATTAAAATAATAATACGATTACTTATTTCCTGGGTCTTAATGCGCTTTTCAATTTGAAAGTAGTATACTGGAATTTTACGGTGAACGTGGAAAAGATCGTGTCGCACCAGTGTATTTTTTCCCAAAACTCGTATTTTTTTTTGGGTTTATGTAAGTATAAAAATTGTGACTTTATTTATAAATTGCCATATTACAAGCGTGAGGTTGGGAAAATGATATAATGTGGTGGACCATAACTTTTCGTGTTGCTTCCAAAACTCCATCAAAGTTTATAGTAAAGTCGTTACTGCTGTACTAAGACATTGCTGGACTCGACTATTAATTACTTTATGTGGCTAACCGTGACTTAGACTCATTTAACTTGATTTTTCATGTTATACGTGAAAATATCTACTTAATACAGGCAAATGTACAAATTGCGATGCCAAAAACGAAGAAGAAGAAGATGTTTTTCTTTAAATGTTGGCTTTATAAAATGTTTATAATCCCTATACCAGCATCATTTCTCAAGGTACCGCTACCGACCCATGTGCCAGCGTTGCCAGATCGCTTTTTTCGTGAAATACAGGGAAATTTGGTTAAAATTAATTTAAATAAATAAATAAGAATTGCCAAATACCAAAACTGCGAGTGACAATACTTGTGTCAGGAATAAATACTCTTTGATAAGATCCAAATAACACTAAGAATCTCGTGGTTGCTTTAGTAACTGAGTTATTAATAGTTTTTGGCACTCGAATATTTTAAGATGTAAAAACTTATCTCTAATTATACATTGCTCTAGTAAGCTTCCACGTCACCTCCCTTAGGTACTTTGATACTATGTAATTAATAATTTATATAAATTTATTGACTGGAGATTTGTATGTATACCTACATTTTTTTGGCCTCAGCTTTGGTCAATTATTCATACATTCGTTTATTATAATTTTTTATTATGTGTTTGTAATAGTGCGCAGTAATTAATTTACCCATACAAAATAAGATATTGAAAAAAAATACTAAAAATGAAATTCGTAATAGTGTTTTTATTTAACACTAAATAAGAAATATAGGTTATGTATTACTCTAGATAAGTATATCCTTACCATAATTTACTTTGATAAAATTATTTTACATAGTTTCTTAGTTAACCTACTTCATTAGGTCTAATTACAATTTAAATCATTTTTTTTTAAATCATTTATTTCGTATTAACATAAATACGTATTCTTATTAATTAATAGTTTGCCCCACAGTGTATTTACTGTAATCAGTTGAGGTTCGAATTAACGAACTAAGCTAAAATTTATAGATGACATAAAATGTACTTGATCATTAAGTCCAGACCTCTCCTCTCCTCTCCTCCTTGTGTGCTATTTGTTGAAAAATCAGATTGACGTGTGTCGAGAACTACTTTTGAGCACATTACATGAAAACTTTGTATAATTATGATGTATTACGCTGTAAAAAAATCCTGAAATAATTAAACGCAAATTTGACATGAATTTGCGTTTAATTATTTCAGGATTTCAAATTTTCAAATTCAAAATCTAATTTAAATTATTTATGAACTGAAATATGTAACTGAATGTGTACTCGGAGGTTACTGAGGAGGTATGATAAAGATTTTGCTTGTAGATATTCATCATCATCATCATCATCATCCACAGCCTTCTTTACCCCACAGCTGGGTATAGGCTCTCTCTTTACCTGCCATCTGCCTCGGTTTTTTTCTAGCATTATTTAAGAGGGGATTTAAATTAGGTCTGGCAACTCTACCGACTCCAACCAACGTCTGTTGGGCTTGGACCAGTGTGGTCAACGTAGGCTATTTGTCGCCATTTAGGCTACACAGTACGAGAATCGGCGATGAAAAAATCTAAAAGGCGACCGGGCGCCTATTAGGCTACTTCAGAGGCAAGGTTTTTAAATTTGCCAAACTACAAATGAACATAAGCTTTTAACAATCTTGGACATGCTGGGACTCGAACATAACTCGAACCCACGACGTTCGAGTTATGCATGGGATAACACGTTTTTAGACTCATATTAATATTAAAATACATATAAAATTATAAATTCGAGTGTAAACGTTTAGGCTACAGAAGCTGAAATTCAAATACGGCTACATAAGGCTACTCATGCTGACAAAAATGGCGATGTCAGGCCCGGCGTTGTTGGCAACACTAGCTTGTACTTGGAATGGAAATTTTATAGACAGCTGCGGATTGCGACGACTAATTCTTTTTCGTACTTCGTTTGGTTTGGGTAAGTTTCATTTAACTGTTTGTACGAAATATTACTGAAGTGTTTGCCAATTTGGCTCTAATTTGCCTGTTACCTATGATTAAGGGATACCAAAGAAATTAATTTTATTAATCTTAACTAATTGATGGACCACGTGTAAGTTCATACTCGAAGAAAAACTATTTAATTACGTAGTCTAAAAGTTTATTCTAATCCTATCTTTGATTTGATTTAAAATGCCTTCTAAAGCAATTACGATAAGCTATTCTTCGCGTGTTTGCTTAAGATAAGGTTAGGTAGGAGGTCCCACCTTCAGTATGCGTTTTTTATCTACTTTGTATCCAACCAATATGTTATAGCTGATTTCTTTTATTTGGATTCGATTGGCATCTTACTGATAAGATAAACATGATGACAGAAACACGAGCCGAAATGTGTTACTATGATTAACACGTGATATTAAATGATAGGGCTGATTCTTACCAACAATTGGAGTTGGTATCGATCCCCTATTAACATAAATATGAAACTAATTATGCTCCTTCTTTCTAGGTACCTAATCATCGAGTTTGCTTGTTTGTTTTTGTGGGTAAGAATGTTTTAATATTAGTTGTAACCCCATTGAGAAGATGCCTTCCTTCTATCTTTTTTGTGCAATTTCATTGTCTGAAAGGTTAACAAAATTTAAAAAGCCTTGCTAAACTGGCTTTTCTGAATAAAAATATTCAGAAAACTATGAACTAAATAATGTTAATATAGATGACCTCACTATGAAATAAATATAGTGTTCTTTCTATGATTTAAACTGCTATGATTTAAGTTATCTAGTTTGTAATAATTTATCTAGCATCAACTAAATTGGACCAAAAGTAACTTCTAAATTAAAATGATGAGAAAAAACACGAGCCAATGTGTTACTTGATAACTACATGATAATGAATGATAGGCCTGATTCAGTGACACCTAAATCATATAATTATGATAATCATACCTTTTGTAATATATGATTTGTATGCTTACAGGTTCATCTTCGGAAATATAACATTAGTTTGAGGTAAGATTAAATAAATAATTTATTTATTTAGCTTGTATTGTATGTTAGAAATATGTAATCCTTTTTGTAATAAAAATACTTGGTTGCAATAAAACATAATATCAAAGGATGCTTTTGTTTATTTAATTTTCCTTAAATACCTTACATGTGTAACGGGTCTTATACAGATTTATAACTCTAGTATTTGTACATATTTACAAATTACAACTTATTCATTAGACTAATCTATCAGCCTTTCATTTTTACAATGCTCTATTCAATAATAATATAATGTAATAAACAAAACCAATTAAACAAATTACAAGGTCATGTTTGATCTCACTTTGATTTTACTCCAAATACCTATGAAATATATTTTTGAATTATAAGTACTTTACTTCTTGTACATAGATAGATGTAGACAGTAGTATATTTTGGTTATGAAAATGTCTTGACACTAAATAATGGTTACTAAAGATTTTAGTGTATAAAACCATATTAGAATAGAACCACTTTTACAGAAGTGACTATTATATTCAAATCATAAATTAAGGGGGGATTTAATTAAGTACAACATGAATACCCGAGTGATACAAAAGCTTAGTTCTGCGGGTTCCTTGGATTGGCCTCGGTTGTGTTCTGCAACTTGATGGTGATGTCAGCGAGAGCCATATTAGGCAGGATGAAATCTTCAATGCTGGTGGCAGTGTCTGAAGGCCGATCGAATGGGTAGCCCATCGCTCGCTTGTCCGGGTACAGTCTATCTTTGAGGCCACAGAAGCTGGAAGCTTCCTTACATGTCAGCTCTTTACCTTCAGGCTGGTCAATCTGTTCAACAACACCACATTGATTATAGTTCTAAGATAAGACAGTAATAAGGGTTTAGAAACATTGTCAACACAAAGATATATTAAAATGAGATTTAAAAGAGAATGTGGAACACCACACAAATATATAGCCTATACTAACCACTAGGTTCATTACATTCTAGGTACATCAGGTTCTTTTTTCTTATTTGTAATGGCGGCGATGAGTTGATCGATTTTTCCAAACCAATGCAGTGCAAGAATATGATTTTTACCAAATTGTTGGACTGGTTTGGAAAAATCTTACATCCAGTGTTGTGGACTCGGGGCAACGGGTGCAATTGCCACCAGCGACATTCCTGGTGGCGCAGATGTTTGTAGAAGGCGATGATCTCTACCAGATGGACTGCTTGTTTGTCACTATTGTAAGAATCGAAAATTTTTGACATCAATGAAGCACCTACAAAGTTAGTCTCCAGAATAAAATTCTGGGTCGCAGTTAGTTTTACTTCATCAAGTAGGTACAACTTACTCTGTCTAGGTCGTAGTTGGAGAGCATGACGAAGAGCTGGTAAGGCGCGCCCGCCTCGTTTCCCTTGGGCACCAGCATGTGCTGGGGCCAGCCGCAGCCGCAGAAGGTGAAGGAGGCGAGGTCGGTGCGGCGCGGGTCGCTTCCCACAGACGACAGGTCACGGAACGTCTGTTCGAACGGGATCGTAAACGTTGAGTCCGTGGACGCGCGGTTGATCACGTTCTGACCA
Organism: Biston betularia; assembly: GCA_905404145.2. Lineage (NCBI taxonomy): Eukaryota > Metazoa > Arthropoda > Insecta > Lepidoptera > Geometridae > Biston > Biston betularia. The sequence continues at coordinate 3,384,281 of FR989883.1, forward strand.
GCGTTCACTGTTGGATAAATATTTTACTAAGATTAATCCTGCATTGTAGGCGAAAACGGGCGCAGTGAGCCGTTCTTACTTATTTCCTAGGGAAAAATAAATCCAAATTTCCATAATTTAGATAGCTCACATTTCACAGTTTCGTTGACAGTTTTTATCTTTTGTAAGATTCTTATTTGGTAGGTAGCTTATTATTTTTATTTTTTTAAATTTATATAGGTACCTAATTCGTATCATAAATAGTGGTAGATACATACTTAGGCATTTTGACAAGAAGCCAAAGGCTGATATGCATGTAGTCTGCTTATCTCTACAAGAAAATAGCGTATATTGTATATGTATGTATTTTGATAAGGATTAACTTTAAAATTATTTACTGTAAACACACATGTACATTGTAGAGTACACATCAACAAGTACTTACAGTAAATGTGTTTTTTATTATAACACATATTGATGGAATTTGGGATGTAGATATTATAGTTTATAGTCAAGATTAACACAAACAACTTTATGTCCGGAAAACGCAGGTAAATTTACGGGTACAGTTCTATATTATAATAATTATACTTGTACTATATCTACATAAATAAAGTACCTATACTATAAAGTGTATTGAAATAGTTTGGGAAACCCTGGGCTAGTAAATGATACATAAGGGTTGGATGACGTCGTTGAACACAAGATTAAAGCTAATACTATCATCGATATGACTACTATTGTAGGTACCTACGGGTATCTTATCAAGAAATATTAATCAATTCAAATTCAAGTAAATTTTCGAGACGTCTCGTTGCGAGTCTGACGTCGTAAAATATCAACTTATCAGATGATAAGCCAAATGCCAAATTAGATCAATGATTCAATATTAAAAAAAAAGGTTATGGAAGATAAGAACCTTCTTTCTTTAATTTATCTGAGGATAAATTAGAAAAAGAACCAAAATATATGGAAAATGGAACACCGTTTTTGGCGAGCGAACGTAAACGGCGTACTGTTTTTGACGCAAGTTTTTACTCATGGTAGACCCTCAATTTATGTTCCTTACATGGTGTGACGAAGCGGTCCATCTCAATGAACATCTTGCGTTGTTCGGTGAGCGCCCAGGCGAGGTTGCGTTCGTCGAACTTGGGCGCGATGAAGATGCGGACGGTTGTGCGCCGCGCATTACCCGTGTTGTTAACGTTGATGCTGCGGATGAGAAACTATTATTAGACGGCTTTTTCCAGCGTCTACGCTATCCATAAATTAAAAAAAAAATTGTCATCATTTTCATACAGCGTCTTTAAGCCCTCAACGGGATCTTATCACGAAGAATAGGAATTCACTCAAAAAGCGGTACCTACCTACCTATCTTTTAATCTCACGCTAGCAGCGTAGTAGGTACCTACCTACTACGCAGGAACAAAACACACAGGAAGCGGTTACAAGCTTGGGGGTGTATAAATACGAAAGAGGATCGTTGTACTCATCACAATGAATAAGTTGTATTACAGGCATAAATTTAAATACGCTAAAAAAGCAGTGGGGAAAGTTTGTAGTCCCTAGATCAAATGTAGGTACCTACATATAGAGCAGTCGATTGTTTTTTCGCGATTTCAGAGTTGTAACCATTAGTAAAAGTCGTTCACAATGATGAGTAAGTACCTACAAGACCCCCTTTCGGCTTGGTATACCCCAAGCATATTGTTAAAGAGGTTTATATAACCTACTAGTTAGGAACTCTTTCATATATATAGTGTTCTAACTTTAAGATATTTTACACGATAGTATGTTGTTTTTGCACTTCATGTTGAAGGCTGTCGCTAATAACCCGATATAGAAAATAAATAACTTTATTCTCATCTTTTACTATTTAATCTTAATATCCAGTCGTCGATAAGGTCTACGATGAATTTAGGGTCTTCACTGACCACTGTGCATTACTGCCAACACATATAACCTTGTAGAACCTCCCTTTACGCGCATGTGAAATTAATGTTGCTAAATGAAATCTCCGCCCTCTACATTTTTTTGTAAATAAAGCTGAAATGCATATTACACTTAGAGTAGGTAGGTACCTACTTACTTACAGAACAATCATCTACCTACGTCTGTCACATGAATATTTTGTCATGTTATGTTATACATATATAACCTGAAATAATTAAAGTACGTACACTAAAATTGAATATAACCTACACGTATCTGAAGGGTCGGTGATTGAGGTGCGTGAAGCGCGCGTACACGGGCCCGCGGTCGGAGAAGTCCAGCCCGCGCGACAGGTCCACGTCGCTCTGCATCCAGAACGTGTTCAGCTGGTTGGCCTGCCCGTTGGCGGACTCTATAGAAGCGCTAGTCACTTGCACTCCGGGGTTCTCAAGCTGACAATGGAAGAGAATATTGTAAATACTGTCTGACTGGAAGTGACAAACCGAAGATTGAGATAAGTGGCCTATGTTCAGCAGTTTACTAGCATAGGGATGCTTAGCGATAGATTTTCAATATGAGGGTGGTAGGTAGCCAGCAGCCACTATGCTATATGCTATATATGCTATGCTATAGGTAGTTTGCTTGAGCTGCCGGTGAAGGAAAACATTGTGAGGAAACCATAGCATAGTGGTAGGGTATTTTATAGTACCTACCTACCTACTCAGTATTGGTTACCATCCTCATGTTGATAATCTGCCGTCAGCAGCAGCAGCAGCAGCTTCACTTGAGATCCAGTTCCATTCCAGGTTAGGTGTGCTTTACCATCTTCGGCCATACCGTCACTTAACAACAAGTGAGCTATGGTTAAACACCTAGATTATCAACTACAAAAAAAAACAATTTCAAATGGCTGAAAGCAGACACCACAAAAAAGGTGATAGATTTGGTAAAATCAGGTTTGGTGAACAGAACAAACCTTATTTGATGTCAGATAGGGTTTGTTTTGATCACTAAACTGTAAAGACACTATAATTACCTATATTATAATGTGTAATTTAAGAGTTAGAATTTAAACATAATAAATTAAGATAACAAGTGCGACGTTTTCGCTGTGCGAAAAAGCACTCTAAAATAAAGATTAAAAAAAAAAAGCTCTTAAAATTGGTTTAATAATGCCACTAGCTGCCCTTCGTGGTGTTACCCGCTTTTTGGGATAAGAAGTAGCGTATGTGTTAATCCATGGTGTCACCTACCTCTATACCAATCTTCATAAAAAATTGGTCTATCCGTTTGAGCGTGAAGGAGTTACAAATACACAACTTTCGCCTTTATAGTATTTATTTATTTATTTATTAAGGTACGCCAACAGCACACATATTGCTAAATTTACAATCACATTCCAAAAAGTTATGTTCCGATACATGTGTGATGTGTTACGTACCTCTGAGCGTGTGTAGCGACGCACGTGCGTGCTCTCCTTGTGCTTCTGGCAGGTGTCGTCAATCCATGCGTGCCAGCGGTAGAAGAACGGGTCCCGCATAGTCGTCGCCTCGTCCGCGATCACACCGAACGTCTCCTACAACATTGTATTTTACTAGCTGCGCCCCAAAGTGTTACCCGCTACATGTTTTCGGGATAAAAAGTAGTCTATGTTCTAATCCAGAGTCTCAGCTACCTCCATACAAAATTTCAACGAAATCCGTTCAGTAGTTTTTGCGTGAAAGAGTAACAAACATCCTTCCGTCCATCCAAACTCTCACATTTATAATATTAGTGAGATGATAATACATAATTTGTACAACTGTTTTTTTTTATCTGTGTTACTGTTACTTACCAAGTATCTGTCCTCGGGGTCGTGCATGTAAGCGGACAAACTGTGACCGTTCTTGTGTATGCTACCGTACAGTTCGCGATTCGGAGACAAAATGCTCGCCTCGAGCATGTTGCCGAGCATGTCGATGGTTAGTTGCTGCGTGGACCCATCCGCCTGGGGAATAACACCTTATTAGTAGCGAAATAAAAAATATTTTCATCCCCCCATCTCGGAAAGAGTATTTTTACTCTTCGATATCCGAGTGCAAAATCGTTTTTATCCGCTAGAGGATAAAGTAAATTTCAATTTAGAACATCGTGTGCACTAAGTTTGTGAATTCTAAACATTATTTAGAATTATTTAGAAATTTTTATTAAGCAGGGCAGAAAAGATATTGGGGAGCTAGGGTCCTGCCGTGGGATTCAAACCCAGAACCATCAAATTGGAAGCCGGACGGACATCCAAATACGTTGCCAAAACATAATAAAACATGATACTACATAAATACTTACTTCCTATTTAATTTCTGAAACAAGCGAATTTTGTAATTTTTTTGAGGCAATAAATGTCTTTAAACTGATAAAAATTATTCAAATCTTTTCATAATACCTAATTTCCACCATCTCATTAGCGACCGTGGGAAGTTATGATTACATAGGTAGGTACGAGTAGTGTACCTTAACAATTATTCATGTGCATGCAATGTTCATTTCTAGGAGGTCGTGCATAACAATCTTTGCTTTTCACGAATGTTCACCGATAGGTACCAACTTTATGTAACGGCAGTTTAGTGAACTAAAAAACAAATAAGATTTAATTTTGAAGTAATATCTTCCTCACCAAGCGAACCATGCCAGTAGAGATGGCTTCATCGATGTTTCGGCGCCAGCGCTCCATATCGGCCACGGTGATATCCAGGCCGTCGACGGGGCGTTTAAGGTCGCGCCAAGTCATGCCAGCCTGCCGCGGTGGCCTGCCACGCGACGACGTGAGGCTGTCCAGCTTGGGGAAATAAGCCTCGACAATCGGCTCGCGCCAGTTGGAAAACTTCTTCACTCGCTTTAGTGCGTTGTTCAGGCGTTCACAGTTGTACCTGCAATAGATAGTAGAGTAAATTAATATTAAATTTGGCCTGGATAGCAGTAACGGCTAAAATTGTGTCTAGGCCTCCCTACAATGCAGCGATTCATGGTAGCGGGCGCGGTAGCAAATAATAACACCGGAGGGGCTAGTATATCAATTCATTAAAATTGTACTACGGAAACAATACAAAAATGTATGAAAAGTGAGACAGTGCTCCTGACGAAAAAAAAAGGAAATTGCTTTTTTCATTCTTATTGACTTTTTTTTGTTAACTAAAAATTTTAGTTAGACATCGAAGTTTACCGGGCAATAATCTGCTGATGCATGTAGAAAAACAGTTCTCCACGGCGATCCTTAGCTACGATGCGGCGGTCGGTGGCCGTGATGGGGTATACGAGATGCCAATGCCAGTTGTGCAGGTTGATGCCTACATCTTCTCTCCAGTAGGCCAGTCGGTGCTCTTCTTCCAAATCAGTAGCAGTATAGTCTCTCGGAACAATGATGGGTGTGCGCTAGAAAAAGTTGTAAAGATATGTTGCTGCGTAAATCTAAACACAAAACGTAAAATCATGATAAGCTAAAGCCAAATGTATGAAGCCATAATTTAAAAAAATGGCCTTCACGACTGTCACTTTCAATAATTCTCGTGCACGTTCCATTCTACGTGAAAAGTAGGAAATAAATGTAGATCAAATAATTATGTTAATATAATACAAAGTACTGCATTTGTTATATCTATCACGATATATTGTATTTATTCAGCATATTTAGTAAACAATACACCTAAAATTTGAAGAAAAAAAAAATCGATCGCAAGAAATAATACTTGATTTGAACTTAAATCTGTTTGTATTCTGATTGCTTGAAGAACAAAAGCAGAACCGTAATTAGTTGCGAAAAGTCACGTAGGCCAGCTGCGCGTGTTTTTATTTTGATAAAAATTAACCTGCGGAAAACTAAGTTTTTTCTTGTGAAAAAAATAGTTTAATGGTGATTTCACTATAGTGGAGAATGGAAGATTTTACTAACAAACCCGGGGTGGTGGTAGTTCGTGCGAAACCCGAAGGCCAAAGGAAGACTTTTAAACCAAACATCCGCGCACTGAATAAAATTCCGGACGAATTACTGAATGATCCGCTGTTAAACAGAGCCTGCGAATCATTACCCCAGAATTATAATTTCGAAATACACAAAACGATATGGAGGATACGCTCCTTGAACTCGAAACGAGTGGCTCTACAATTGCCTGAAGGTAACTTTGAAACAAGTTTGTTTTCACGGTGGAGTTCTTGACCTTTTCCAAATTTAATAACACTGTTACATACTATTGTTCAATATTTCAGGTCTCACATTATTTGCGACAACTTTATGTGATATAATTGAAACATTTACTGAAGCAGACACGGTAATAATGGGAGATGTGACATATGGAGCTTGCTGTATAGACGATTTCACTGCAGTCGCACTTGGAGTGGACTTGCTTGTGCACTATGGACACTCATGCCTTATCCCCATCGACCAAACCAGCAGCATCAAGGTTTTATACATATTTGTAGATATAAAAATAGACCCATCACACTTTATAGAAACAATTAATCTAAACTTCCCCAAGAAGACTCATCTAGCGTTAGTTAGCACAATACAATTCGTTACCACTTTACATTCTGTGGCGAAGGATCTACGAATTCATGACTACATAGTCACAATACCACAAAGTAAGCCGTTATCACCAGGAGAAATTCTCGGCTGCACAGCACCTAAACTAACTGCTGATGTAGTTGTATATTTGGGTGACGGCCGATTCCATTTAGAAGCAATCATGATAGCAAATCCTACCATACCAGCCTACAAATATGATCCTTATGAAAAAAAATTTACTTCAGAAGTATATGAACACAAATTAATGCAGAACAACAGACAAAATCAAGTGAGAACAGCTGAAAGTGCTAGTAGTTTTGGACTGATTTTGGGTACACTAGGAAGACAAGGCAGTACAAAAGTTTTAGGGAATTTAGAGAAACAAATTCAAAATGCACAAAAGAAATATGTAAAGATATTATTATCAGAGATATTCCCTAGTAAATTAGCCTTATTCAATTTAGATGCATTCATCCAAGTGGCTTGCCCTAGATTGTCTATTGATTGGGGCACTGCATTCCCAAAACCATTACTGACTCCATATGAGTTTTCTGTATCATTAGGTAACAGTAAGTGGTTGAAAGATGATGGGTCATACCCTATGGACTTTTATTCCAATGATAGCTTAGGGCCCTGGACACCAAATTACAAGCCCTTGATTTGTTCAGAGAGTGGTAAGGAGTGTGACAATTGTTGTGGGGGTAAAGACAAGAAATAAGTACTTACTGGGACACCTTGCGGGACCACAGCTGCTGCCTCACGTGCTTGCGAGAACACTTGAGAGTCCAAAAACTTAGATGGGAAAGTCTCAGCAAAGTTTTGGATTTCTACGTTCCTGGTGTCTCTCCTGTGAAATTTTGCCAAACTTAGCTGATTCTTCGACATGCTCAGTGAGCACTCTTATTGGAAATACTGTTGTCCAACTATATTTACAATGAAACCCAGTTATAATATTTTTTGATTTAGTGGATGAAAACCCTTCTATTTAATTCACTTAAAAGTCATGCGTGTGAATCTAATTATTATGGAATATTTACTACACTAATTACATTAATTATAAAACAGATACTAGTAGCAATATTGAATGCAAGGAAAAATACACAAACTCAATACTGGACACACATATTATACATGTCAGGGGCGTATTATGAACTTATATAAAACCAGGCAAGTTCTAGGCAGTTCACTTTACGGCCGTAAACTGGCTTGTTCTATTTCGTATTATGACCTAGTTTAATTGGATCAACTTCTGCCTGGATAGTTTGTCTATGAATGGTTTTTAGGTTCCCAAGCATCGTTCGGAAATGTTATCAGTTTTTTTAGCGGTAAGTTACGGTTTTATTTTTACACATGACTTAGACTCAATAATTATCATTTATTAATTTACTTCGACAAATATCACTGTTTATAATGTGTTTCTATTACATACGCTATTTTTTGCTGAAGTATTGCACAAAAAATATTAATTTGTAGTCATGTTTTCGAACGAAATCCTGTCAACAACTTAAAATTCCTCCGGCCGGCCGGGCCCGGGAACCCACTTGAGTTTTAAAGTGTATAATTTATTGAATGTTGAAAACTTTGTTTCAGCGTTTTTTTATCATTTACAAATATTAGTTGATTGGTAGGGAATGTGTTTTAAAATTGTGCTAGTATTCTGCGGTCGTGCATACAAAACTATCATGTCGTAAGTGTTGTCAAAGTTTATTTAATATTGTACTGTTTTAAACTAAATTATATGGTATAGATACTCAATGAAGTTTATATCTTTTAGTTCAGTGGATTAAAGTTCTCGTCATCGTCGCCGCGTAACCTTCAGGCAGTAGGAAACATTGTGGGAATTTTTAGATTCCCACAGAGATGTGGCGACTGGCTACAATAAGTCAGCCCATGCCCGGGAGTACTCGAAGCGAATGTGGCTGTCTGTCGCAGAAGCATTGAACTCCCAAGGAGAAGGTACTTTTAAGGATTGGAAGGGTTGGTCAAGTGTAAGTATTATAACATGAATATACACATGATTCCATGATTATGCTTACATTATAATATAGTACCTTAAATAATTTTTCAGTATTGGGTTGACTATAAGGCCAAACTTAAAAGAAGAGTTGCAGCAGTACGCCTATCCCAGGCTCGTACTGGAGGTGGACCATCAGATGTACAACCACTAGGCGAGCTAGATAGAAAATTTCTGTCTCTACTCGGGGATAACTTTGGAGCAGGTTTACCAAATGTACAAGTTAATCCATTTCCAAATGTAAGTATTTTCTATTTACAATAAATTAAAAACAGTTAAACTTTTCTGTATTATGTATAGTAAATATTTGTAGGTTTAATGTATTTTGCATCTTTTATTCTATGAAGTCTAAATACAACTTATGATGAAATCTCAATTTCAAAATATGTTTGGGGTAAGGCCAAGCTTTCAAGTATTGTATAAAATGATAAATGTATATTTATTTCAGTTACCACAGAGCTCCTCTAACACCACTGTGGGATCCGAGACATTTGCATTGCTTCCTCCTGATAGTGCGCCTCTTAGCATAGAACTTCAACTACAAGAAGAACCACTTGTTGTTGTTGAAGAACTACAGCCGTCAGAGGAATTCCTGGTAGAAGCACCGTCTGTTCAGGCCCAAGGAGTGGCACAAACTTCTCGACCTGAACGACGGCGACGGTGTCAACCTCGACAGGGACACATTACTCAGGAGGAAGCCCGGCGTACACTAGTCGACATTGCAAAATCGAGACTCACAGTGGAAGAAAAGCAAACGGAGGTAATGCAGGAGCAAAATCAAATAATGCAACAGATGTTACACTCATTAAATAAAATAACAGATAGAATTGACAAGTAAGTACTTACTTATTTATTATACATAACAAGGTATGTTTATTTCACAGTTATTTGTACATTTTACTTATTTTACTACCCAAATAATTGTATTTATATAACTAAGTATGAAATAAATTTATGAAGGATATCTATAGGTCTCAATGGACAAAAAGAAAAAAAAAGGCCAAAAGGATTAAAATACAACACTGATAAGTTAGAACAAAATAATGTAGTAATAGTAATTTATAAAGTATTATTTATTTAAAATTTTCAAGGTAATTTCACAATTTTCATAATTTGATTTTTAGTATCAAGTTGCTTGAATATAGGGGCTATTTATTGTTATTGTGTTATTATACTATGCACAACACAAATTAATGCATATTCACTGCATTAACTATAATACTAACACATGATCACGCCACATGAAGTCAATTGTAGACAAATATAACTAATTAAAAGCTTTATAGAAATCTGTACTTTAGTACCATACTTTACAATAAAAATGTCTATAATACAAAAATCTGTTAAAAAAACTTAAATTGTAGGATTGCACAAGGCCCAGAGGCAGGAAATGATGGTGCGCCTGGCAGCTAGGCCTTAATTCAATTCCCTGTTACTGCTTGAAGGTTGTGACTGGTTGTCAAGGCGAACAGTAGGCTGGAGCTGCATGGAAGCTTCTCGCATAGCCTCTTCTTCAGATCCTCATCAATAGTAAATTTGGGTTTCCTAGGGATGTACTTTACTAAAATTCATTAAAAAGTTTTATTGATGAATTTCTCATTTATTTGATGATAGGTGTGCACTGTGTAGCATGTCTCTATCATGAATTAAGGGTCTTACTTACAAATGTTGCTTAAAGTTAATCAATATTTAAAAGACTTAAGACTTTGTCTAGGGAAAAGTAGCCTAGGAAGGTAACTTTAAGTAAAGATTAAATTTAACTAATTTTTATATAAGGCTGAATGCTGATAGTGTTAATATCCAGTGTTTGTTTACATGTTCAATTTAATATTATTTGATTCATTCTTCTTTCTTGTCTATCATCTAATTTATAATAGAATCTAATACAATTCATTGACAGATTAGGAAAAGTAAAGAGGTTGCATACAAAATGAAGATACTCCATAATCCTACCATTTTTGCTTGGTACCGCCTTATGCCTTATACACATGAGTTTATGCAAGACTAGCAAATTTTTAGCTAAATAAATAACTATGACTAGCAAAATTGTAGGCTTAAAGAATCTTAATTTATTTTCTATGCAAAATTTTGTCTGTATCCTGTATACATAAATTGTGTATTTAAAAATAATCTGTAACTCGCATCTAATTGTTTTCCTTGTGCAACCTGTTTGCCTTTCATCAAATAAATAGATAAATTGATACATGCCTGTGCATCAGAGCTACTGAGTAGCAATAGTTGAAGAGCTGAGGGTTGAGGTTGGAGCGCGCGTAGACACACGTTGACAGCAGCTGTTGTAATTCATTCTCGGGAACATCTGTACATTTGACATTATGCATTTTAAGTTATTTCTAATTTAAATGGTCATGTAACTTAAATTATTGCAATAAATATTTTATTAATTTGTACCTGTGGTATTTGTTACCTTTGTATTTATAGGATTTTTTTATTGGTTAACTGAATGCTTAGTTTCGAGGTATTATAAACACTTTAAAATGAGAATTAGCAAATCGGTTCAGCCGTTGCTAAGTCGTTCTAGTTATATGCCAACCTACGAACATCATTTACTTTTTCTTAACATTGAAATTTACTGAAATCGCAAGTTGGGTACGATTGGCGTGTGAATCTGAAAGGCTTCGCATAATGACTGATAATTCCTAAAACCTGTTTTAGGTAGGTATGTAAATGGTGGATACTTTTATAAAATTACATGTTCATTTTTGCAGAAATAAGTACATATCAATTTTTTCAGACAAATAAAATGCAACATAGCTTATAACGACATAACAGTTAATAGAATTAGTGACAGTGGTGTAAGGTCTCATTGGGATGCATTTAGTAGTTTCATTTAGAATAAATAAGAACGGTTAAGAAGAAAATAGGCGACACGCGACGCTAACTCTAAGAATGTGAAACTACCCACCTTTTACTGAGAATTAATCATAATTATTAAGTGATAATTAAATATTATAAGAAATAATTCTACCTGGAGAATAAATAGGTAATTAGTTACAAAATCTGCAAAAATTTGCTTAAGAAAAAATATCTTTATTACAGCTCCCAAAAATACGAATTTTAGCAATACAATAATATATGGATACTGCATTTAGAGGATTCCAATTTGTTGTGATTCTACTTTGTCAAAAGTGTAACCAGCTGTGCCCCGTGATTTCTAGTGCTTTCCGCAATAAAAAGTAGCAGGTGTTGATACGGGGTATAAGCTACCTGTGATCCGTTACATTATAGTGTGAAGAAATAACAAATAAATATGTGCATACATACTAAGTTTTCACATCACTTCACTCTAATATAAAGCTAAATTTATAATTTTTTTTTTTTTTTTTTTTTATTGTAGATAGGCTTGCGTTTGACCGCCATCCCGCCTGATGATGCGGTCTACGGTGGAGCACGCTCGCCTAAAAGAAACCGATTCACTCGCAACTTGAAGGTACCCAGACTATATTCATTGGGGAACACCCACTCGGGCAGCTGATTCCAATGTCTAGCGGATATTAGTTATTGATTCCAATATTAGTGTGTCACATCGTGGAATACTGAATACTGGTATAGGATTTGTGATACTGCCTGCGTTTTCCGTCTTAGTTAGATCCGCTAGATCTTAGACATTTTTTTTGAATGTAAATATTAATGAGACGAACGAGACGCTCTCCTGATGGTAAGAGATAACGCCTGTTCATGACCATTGCAGCGATACACAGAACTTTGAGCACCAAAAAAGTCCAGAGCATCGCTGCTTTGGCGCTCATTACTTTAAGACTCGGTGGTTAGTCTCAACAGCCCAGTAATTTCGCTAGCTGCAGAACCCTTCAAACCGGAACACAGTAATGTTTACACAGTAGGTACCTACTGCTTAGCGGCAGAATTACTAAGGAGATCTACCACCAAGTAAGTTGTCCCATTTGTGCAATCTATCCGATCTAGTCTATATAGGGGCTATCCGATCTCTTCATCCTAAAAAGAGTAGTAGAATGGAGTTACTAACCCATGAATATGTCAATGAGTTCCGTAGCCATCTCTTGATGGAGCGGCAGGAAGAGCGAGAAGTCAGCGTCGGTGGGCAGCTGCGATGACTTCTGGAACTGCGGCAGGTTTGGCAGGTTCGCCAGTGGGATCCTCTCGTTAGCATCGTCACCGAAACGGTTGTTTAACTCGATGCCGTTGTTGGCGTAGTCTGGAGGCTGCACATATAATTCTTGATTTATTTGACATACTGAGAGATACGATACTGCTAGGGATATAGTTAGCGTGTTGATAAGCACCGAAAACACAAAAATCATATTCAAAATTAATAGGTACGTACAGAGCAACAAAATTTTGTCAAAGAATAGGTATTATATAATATCAGTGATTAAATTTGTGTTTAGGTAAAATGGTGTCTGTCATAATTATATTTTTTTTACATTAAATATAAGCTATAAAGTGGCTTAATTGTTAAATTAGTCATTTTTGGGCTCATTTATTAATATTAATGTACCTAATGTATATAAAAAAAATTTGCTTCTTATTTAACTTTGTAGGTACTTATACATCAATAGATTAAATATTTCTTATGTACCTACCTACCTACAGTAGGTACATACAATAGCTGACAAAAAGCGTTATGTCGGTGCCCTTTCATTTATTAATTGAAATGTTCGGTAATTGTAGGGAAATAAAATCCTACTCGCTGGCTTTATAATGAAATGTTAATTAAATCAGCTTTTGGTATATAGTATAGGTAATAAAAATAATGCCATCGTTTATAAGGCAAAGAGCACTTATTACTTGATAGCTATCAAAACTATTTTTATTTTATTTTTTATACGAAACAGGGTCGTGTTTGTTCACGCCCTGCCTGATGTTGAGTAGGATGCAGTCTACCTATATCGTTTTATTGGTGATGGGCCTAACGAACATTTTAAGACTATTTTCAGGAATTCTTGATGTTCTCATCTATCTATAGAAGAAAACATATCGCAATCGCGAAAGCTTAAACTTGGTATACCTATACATATACATACACGTACGTCTTAAATTTTTTTAATAGCTCGGCAACTTTTTATATCGCTTGATCGTTTCAGTTGTCGTCAATACATGTCGTATGTTCATATTATATAAGGAGAGTTACTTATTTTATCGTCGTTACTCAGTTACTCTAGTAAGTTCATTGTCAGATGTTTATCAATAAAATATGGAAAACTGAAGACCGTATCTTATTTTTATTATGTATATGAAATAGATCTATGTTTGGCCACAAATTCACCTGATGGACTTTGTTGACCTAGAATAAATCTATTCACTTTAGCCCACTGAATTGAATTCAAAATGAAAATGGAGACAGGAACCTCATCACTCATAATTTTGAATTTAATTAAATATTAATAACCAAAGAAATATTTTTTACTTTATAACTACTACAATACCTATCTAGATGACTTATAGGTATTCGCGAGAAAATTGTTAATACCTAACGTAGTGTATTTATGTAAGTATTATTGTATGATTTCTTGTAAGACAAATAAATAATATGCAGTTTTCTTCCTGTTTGTGTAAGCTAATTAATTAATATAATATAGGCTGATTTAAACAAAACAGTTTTCCTGTTTTATTCGAGTTGAAAATAAAGTCCTATCTCAAGAATGTAATTAGGTATGTTATTTTCAAAGGTATTTTGTGCCTACTTATTACAAAAATAGGGATCCTATTTGGTTTGCACCAAAAAAAAAGAATATTATATTATTTTTTTTCGGCAGACACTGCTTTTATTTTCGAACAAATTATTTCCTTTTCTATATATTATAATGCCTGAATTTAAATAAACCATCAACACGCCTGTTAGCAGTTCATTATCAAACCTATTATTGTTTTCACTTGGCCTATTTCCATGAATGCCTTACTTTTATTTATGGTCGCCCAGTTATCCTGATTTCGTTTTAAAAGTAATTATTATCGCCAATACAGTTAGTGGCGGCCTTAGGAGGTGGCAAGCAGGGTAACCGCCCGGGGCCTCGCGTCCTCGTAGAAAATAGTCATTACCATATATGTATGACTGTATCTACATGTATTTCGCGCCTCGTACTCAACAAAACCCCCCTGCACTAATAATGAAACCGTGGTTTCATTATTAGTGCAAGCATGTTACGGCCACTCGAACTATTTTTTTAGTAAAACGGACTAGAAAAATGGTCTCACAATGAACTGGCGCCCCAGGCCTCGCAACAGCTAAGGCCGCCGCTGAATACAGCGATACCCTGATTTTGTTACTCGAAGTTACCATCACAAGAGCGTCATGTTCGTGTCAGTACTTGTTATTATAAACTTACTGATTTTTGAACGAGCCTACCTAAACCGCAAGAGCAAACATTTTACAGTCATATCACTTACCACAAACTGTTCGGTGAGCTGGAACACAGCCTTGTTATCGCCTTTTGGAGTGATAAGCGGCTCACTCGGACGATCAAACAAGAGCTCGAAACTCTTCTTCACCGACTCCATCGTACCAACCAAACTATAGATATATAAAACTTAAATATAAGATATAAGTTGCTCACACACTTCACAGACTGTGAAGTGGAATGAAACGAACCCTTGTTGCTTGATGTTTTATACCAGCTTGTTTACTAAGAGTGCAGTCGACACGGTGTGCAAAACCACATGGCAACTGATAAATGCGTGAGAAACAATAAGGATAGTGGCGTTGTGGTGTATGTATGTACACCAAGGAGTTTTTATACTTTTTGTAAGTGGCCTGTTACTTGGTGTCGTATCGCTTGGCCGATAGTCTTCTGTCTTTTGTTTTGTAAAATAAATGGTTTAAATAGAAAAGCATTTCGCTGTGTTATTTTAATTAAAATACACATTAGGCGTGTAAATGGTACGCCCTCAAAATATCCCTTCGCTCTGGCAGGATACTGTGGTTGTTGACTATTGATAAGTTAGTTTACTCGTGATTGATTTTGATCACAGTTCATTCTATTACATTTTAAAGTTAAGTTAGGGTGGAAAGCGGTGCGTGTTATAAGCCTGTCATAGTCCACTGGACATAGGTCTTTCTGAAGCCACGTGAGTGCATCTCGATCTTTGGCTTTTCGTTGCTTACTGCCCTAAGTATTACATCACTCCGTCTTAGGCGTCCCACACTAAGTTTGCCGATCCTTGAAGTCACGTCTACCCCAGCGGTTATCGGTTCTGCGACAAACATATTTTCAATCATCTCTCGTATTTTTACTGTATTTCCGATTAAAAGTAGTTTTGGTTTACAACAGGGGCAAGAATTTAATTTAAATATTTATTTAACTTGACGACAATTTTAAAACCGAAATACTAAAATTCGACGAATTTAAATTCTACCTATGTGGATAAATTTTAAATATCTCTCATTTGATGATCGGAATACAGTGGATGGAAAATGGTGTTGATGGTGTTTATGATGGTGCTATTTAAAGTTACGAATTTAATTGTTCTTTATTTAACATAATAACATACTAATATAATTATGTACATATTAATTTATTACTCAAGACAGAAGTTTAAAGCTATAGCAATAGAGCGTATTTTTATCATTTAAAAAGGTAAAGTATTTTTTTTTTTTTTTTAAATATTATATTCAAGAAAATCCGAGAATTTCAAAGATTTGTAATGTGATGTCGTAAAAACATGTTTTTGTGCGCTTACATTGCAAACGCTGGCTAAACCTTACGAGACAGATCAAACTAATGTACAATGTTAGTAACTGTATTGCACCCGTGCGAAGCCAAGGGCGGGTCGCTAGTAAATTCATAATTATAATCATTGTGCATTGTGAAGATTCATGATGTGAGTACCTACAGACTAAAATAAACTGAATATAAAATACCTTCTAAACTGACAGCGTCAGTAAGTAAATATGTAGGTAGTTTTCCTAAAAACATTAATGATTTGAAATGGAACTGGTTAAACATTTTAATGCAAGGTCAATGTGGCAAAAAAATCAACAATACCAACACAGTAACAACATTATATTATAATAAAATGTAACTGACAATAAGTTAACAATATTGATTATTCTAAAATCACCCCAACTAAAAATAGTTGAATTTAAATCACAAATTGTTTATCCTAATTGTATTACTTGTAAACTACCAAGTGTTAGATTCCGTGTTACTTCTCTTTTAAGAATTTGCAGACGGTTTCAAGGAACTTCTCGGGCTTCTGACTGTGAACCCAGTGGCCAGCTCCTTCAATAAATGTCACTTCTGCCAGGGGGAAGTACTCTTGGATTTCTTTCATATCATTCTTCCTAAAAGTGAATGACAATTACTGTATATTACTATTTTTAACTGAAGATCAAATTTCTGTACAGATTCTTTTTCTGCTATTTTCCTCTTGGAAAGTTTTTAAGTTCTATGTAAATTAGTCATAGCTAGCAGTAGGCATTTGGAGTCTGTGGAGTTATAATATTTATACAAATGCGAGATGTTGACTGGATGATCATTATCACGAGGGGAACTGCTGTATAGCAAGATTTTATATATGTACTTTCTTCTGGTTTTCTGGCCAGATTTAACTGTGTTTATTTATTTACATACTACTAAAAATCTAATTAATAATAGAGTAACATTTACCCAATATAATCTGAAAGAGATCCTCCAATAAACAAGGTAGGTCCACAATACTGCAATCCCCTGAGATTCGAAGGGAAGTTTGCTATCTGAGACTGGAAATTTTCCTTCAGAGCTGGAATATTCACCCTCCAGGTATATGATCCTGTATTAGTTTGTACTAAATTTGTAATTAAGAAGTTCCTGAGATTAACATCAGGAGTAATTGATTTTAGCTGTTCATCTGCCAGTTTTCTGGCTTTAGACATAGCTATTCCAGGTCTTATGGTTACCGCAGACATGGCATCAAATAGGTTTGCCATCGAAAATATATGTGGGCTGGTCTTCACCGGGGATATGTCCACTACAAGGAGACTAGATACCAGGTCAGACTGTAAGAGATAATTATTATAGGTAATTAAAGTGAAGTATTACTATGGAAACTGATGAGATTTTGACACATTTTAGTTTTGAAGTACACAACCTAATCATATGATGTTTCTTAAGTGGGCAGGCTAGGATTTTGACTACAGTTCACCTGATGCTAAATGACAGTTTGAGTAGTTGAAGGTAAATACACAATCTTCTGTAAAATAAGAGTGAAATATCATATAGAAAATTGAGGTTGAGAAAATAATATAATATAAATAATAAATATCGTAGGACTATACACACAGCACCATCTGGCCCCACACTAAGCAGAGCTAGTGTGATGGAAGTCAGATAACTGATAGAATACATAAATACTTTTTTTGTTGTAAATACACACTTATAATACATACAGAACACCCAGACACAGAACAAACATTTTGTTTATTCACAAAATGTTTGCCCTGAGTGGGAATCGAACCCACACCCTACAGCTCTTAAAGCAGATATACTACCAATAAGCTAACGGGGCTGTCTGCTGCTTTTAAACTGATTTTTTTCTCATAGAAAGGAAACAGTCACCATGTAGACAGATAATTTTATGAAGAATCGCTACAGATTTTAGTTAAGTAAAAAATTACGTACAACTTACACATAGTAGTGCGAGCACCATAGCGGTGCGGCCACCCATACTGTGGCCTAAGACCGACACTTTAGACAACTCCAGCTTCTTCAGAAGTTTCATAACGTCGTGAGCCATATGTATGTAGGAATGCTGAGCAGCGTGTCGACTATCCCCATGGTTTCGTGCGTCTACGCTGATTACCTTCCTCCCTGTCGTCCTGTGGATGGCTTTACTCATGCTGTTCCAGTTATTTTTAGATCCTAATAAACCGTGCAATATCACGAGTGGTGGTGATGTACTATTCTCGCTATCGGATGTGCTCTCGTAAGATGCGTAAGCCAAATCCACCGTCTCTGCATTGTCTGACGTTGCAGCATGTCTACACACAAAATAAGGGAGCAGTTTACAAGTATTCAGTGTTTGATAAGCGGTTTTGTAAGCTAATCTGTTAGACAACATTTTCAATTCGATTTTAAAGAATTTGTGCTAAAAAAATATTTGAATTTTTTGGTTATTTGTTGACTTTGAATGACATATTATTTTGACAGTGACATCACACTTAGGGTCGTCCGTCCGCGGGTTTAATCTGAGTCCGCGGGCCACACGCTAGTCTTCATAGTTTTTTTTGTATTAGCTTGATTTTTTTTTTTTTTTTTCGTTAATTTGCCCTTTCGGGCAGGCTAAAGCTATAAAGCCATACTGCCTCGTCTTCAGTGATATTTCTGCTGTATCTTAACTATGGTTATCGTCAAAGTCGTCTTAGTCAAGTCCAGTTCGTGTCAGTTCGTGCCAGTCATGCTTTAGTAAAGTAGTGGCAACTTTACTATAAAGCTTCGATGGAGTTTTGGAAGCAACACGAAAACTCATGTTTCACCACATTATATCATTTTCCCACACTCGCGCTTGTAATTCGGCACTTTATGAATAAAACACCACCATTTTTATGCATAAACACTCGACAAAACACTAGTTTTGGAAAAAAATACAACGAAGCGACACGACTCTTCCCGCGTTCCCGCCAAAACTCCTGTATTAGCTTGAGGTGGCGAGTGCTACCTATACCTTCTAAATTTTATAGGCGTATTCACGTCACGACAGCTACAATAAAAAATGCGTTGTAAGCTAAGCTACATCTATATTCCAGAGTATATTTACGGCTGTATGTAATCAACGAATGTACTGTGCACATAAATGGCTGTAATATATAGATATATTATTATTTATATAATTTTGCTGATAGTAATAGTTACTTATATTTTAGTACACCACAAGCTTATAACCCTGAATATTAGGTATTTAATTATATTTGTGGGTGTAAACAATTACTTAGTTCGATTCAGTAATCATTCAATAAGAGAGTTTCACCGTATTTATTACCCAACCACGGCGAAGCAAAAGGGAGGGTTATGTTTTTGACCAGTATTTGTGTATGTATTTTTTTTTTTGGTTTTGGCGTCGCGTTTTAGCATTTGCCAGTGTCAAGTATTTATATATTTTCAAGTTACAAAAGTTAAATAAGTGTCCTCGTAGCTAGTTATAGTCAAAGTCCTGTCTTAGTCAAGTCCAGTCTGTGTCAGTCAAGTCCAGTCATGCTTTAGTAAAGTAGTGGCGACTTTACTATACAGCTTCGATGGAGTTTTGGAAGCACCACGAAAAGTCATGTTTCACCACATTATATCATTTTCCGACACTCACGCATGTAATTCGGCACTTTATGAATAAAACACCACCATTTTTATAAACACTCGACAAAACACAAGTTTTGGAAAAAAATACAACAGAGCGACACGACTCTTCCCGCATTCCCGCCAAAACTCCTGTGTATGTATGAATAAACATTATGTTTTTTTTTAAAATACGGATAAGTCCGCGTTTAACCACCAACTCGCCCGATGGTAAGCGATGATACATGTTTACCTGTTACCTCATAACTTCTAAACGAGATATAATTTTTTGACCAATGAGGTGTCGTTGGAATCGTCATATCGAACCTATTTTTTATATAAAGTATTTTGGGGTTCTTGCCTAACCACATCACATTTTTTTTCTGGATTTATTATTTTACATTACCTATCCAGATAATAAATACATACATACTTACATACAATAAACAACGTACATGTAATCAATATTTTATTCTACCTACTTCATACATATTCATAGTGGTGTTCAGAGGATAACCGTGGTCGTATGCCACCTACCGTAACGAAATAATACATTCTGCAGAGTAGCATACGACCACGGTTATCCTCTGAACACCACTATGAATATGTATGAAATACAATAAAATATTTATAACTTACATGTAAGTTGTTAATACTACTATTTTATATGTATCGAACATATAAAATAGTTGGATCTAAGTAATAATTTCAGATGAGAATATTTTCTTGTTTCATATTTTTTAGTGCGTGATTTTTCAGTCGGGTTTTAGTTTTTGAACTTATTTTTTATATCTGTATGTTACGATACGCACTTGATGGGGTTTTATACCTTTACCAACTACCGAAAACATTTGAAAGTAATAAGCGCCAAAGCAGCGATGTCCTGAAATTAGTGGTGTTACCTAAGATCCGGATACCGCTGCAGTGGTAATGGACAGGCGACAGACTCTTAGGTCCTATCACGAGAGCGTTTCGTTTGTTTCAAAACATAAAAAAATATCTTACATTAATCTGTACCTACCTAACTTACTCGTGATAGGAATCGTTCGCCGACTAGGCTTCAAGCTATATTTACTCGACTGCCATGAGCGCCGGCAGTAGGGTGCAAGGAGACCCCTGTCGAGAAAGAAAATAATAAGGTTTTTTATTGGGACCTGTAATTTTTACACAGACAAACGTGATCAAAGAAAAAAGCGCGGGAAACCTTCGTATTGTTAGGGTGAAAATTTTTGGTTTAATTAATTAAAATTGCAATTTATAAGTTTAATTGATCAGTTAAGTAGTAATTTTTGTTTATATTTAGTGTACATAGCTTGTTTATATTGGTAAGTCTTTATTTTAATTGATTTCTTCATGGATCCTCCGATCGACCTCGGGGGCACCACGGTGCCCTCGGTTGGTTTAAATGTTACGATAACATCTTGCGATTCTGATATAGATTTTGAACCAGTTATCATTGATAAAGCAAATATCCCTCCGAAACGTAAACGGTCTAGTAAACCAATGGAAGATACGTTTGAAATTCCATCGGTTTCTACTTCGTTAATTGATAATCCATCTCCTCTACGTCCTTCCCCAATCGCGAGGGCTCAGTACGAAGCAACTGACATGGCAGCATACATTGTCCACGTTCAGAGAGAACAATCATTAACAAATGATGGTACCACTTTTCATCCGGTTGCGTTCGGTAAATTTCTTTTGAAGAACAATGTCCTTAACATTGTAAATGGCAGCATAAAACGAATTGGTAGAAATAGAATTTCCCTATCGTTCACAACTTACAAAGACGCCAACTCTTTCAACCAAAATAGTAATCTATCAGCTCATAAGCTCAAAGCATTCATTCCCACATACCACATTACCCGTATGGGATTAGTTCGCGGAGTTCCCGCAGAGTGGTCTCCTGAGGAAGTTATTGAAAATATTGACGTGCCAGAGGGATGTGGAAAAATAATAAAAATAAGACGTTTGAATTACAAATCCATGGTTGATGGGTCACCAGTATGGAAACCGTCCCAAACTATAGTAGTTACATTTGACGGTCAGATTTTGCCAAAACGAATTTTTATGTGTTTCAACGCTTTACCTGTAGAATTGTACACATATCCGACAATTCAATGTTATTCGTGCTGTTTATTTGGCCATACTAAATTGCAATGTAGGTCTAAGCCACGCTGCTTCAAGTGTGGTCAGGGACACACGGGCGACTCATGTTCAGCTCAGGAAGGGAGTGCTAAATGCTGCTTATGTTCTGGTAATCATTTTGCCACCCGGAAGTCATGTCCAGAATTCACTAGACAAACAAATATAAAACAGTCAATGGCAGAGAACTACATTTCATACGCAGAAGCATCGAAACTTTACCCACCGTTCACAAAATCTTACGCCAGCGTAGTAAGCTCTAATAACACAAAACTTGCCCATGAGAAAATCAGTACTACAAACAACAATATTCCATCTCCTAAGATTTCATATAGAAAAACAGTACGTTTTTACGTCCATCGTCCCCTCCCAAGCCGACGTCAGGGTACGATCAGGTTGCTCACAGAGAGCTTATAAAAGATTTTAATATGCTTACCCCAGCAAATGGATGTGCTCTCTTGCATAACTCTAACGAATCACGAAGGACTTACGATGATTCCTTAAAAGAACTGATGATTACCTTTGTTAATATTATTTCACAATGCAATCTAATACCGCCCAACGCTGCTCCAGTGATTCAATCACTATTACAAACTCTTATATATTATGGATCTTCTAACAACAGTAATTCAGTGGAACTGCCGCAGTGCGCGCAGTAAGAAACACGAAATTATTTATTTAGTTAATAAATACAATCCTATTCTAGTTGCGCTAGCAGAGTCATGGCTAAAACCTGTCTCTGTTTTCAATTTTAGTCATTATACTTGTCTTCGTGATGACAGAATTGATGGGTGTGGTGGTTCTGCCATGCTTATCAAAAATTCCGTCTCTTATATTCCTATTAATATTCCTCCTCATAGTGACAATCTGTCAGTGGTGGCCGCTATGATTAATTCTATTTGTTTCGTTTCCATTTATATTCCCCACCCTTCGTCACATATATTCCATGAATTGAGTAATATTATTCGTAATCTTCCCAGACCATTTTTACTGCTAGGCGACTTTAACTCCCACCATCAATCGTGGGGTAGTTCAACCACAGATTATTATGGAAAATACCTTCTTGATATATTTAATGATCAGAATCTTTTTGTATTAAATGTTGGCATACCTACTCGTAGGACTAAACCAAACGAAGGGAAAAGTGCAATTGATCTTTCAGTTTGCACTTTGAATTTAGCCACCAAAATAAAATGGCAAATTCTTTCTTCATCTTTCGACAGTGATCATTTTCCGATTTTGTTGACATTTTTAAACAGTGATATTAAGAATCCGCCGCCTAGAGAACCTCGCTTAAAATTTAGAATTATTGAGAGGGAATGGGATAATTATCGTTCAAGAGCTGAATCTAAAATTAAAACACTTCCTCCTGTGTCGTCACTCGGGGTAATTGCAAGTGCAAATAGCTTAATTACTTCCCTCTCGGAAGCAGCTAAAGAAACTTTTCCTCTGAAAAATGTCGGTTCGCGTAAAATTTCATCTCCCCCTTGGTGGGATAATGAATGCTCATTAGCTGTAAAAAAAAGAAAAGACGCTGAGAAAGTTTATAATAGTAATATGAGTAACGAAAACTTTCTGATTTTGATTGAAATAATGGAGAATACACGAACACTTTTAAAAGATAAGAAATTTAATAGTTGGAGAGGATTTTGTTCCTCTATTTCTCCTCAAACCCGTCTCTCTTCTGTATGGCAAAACATCCGAAGATTTAAGAATGCCATGTCTATCTCTAACTTTTCTTTACTCCCTCAATCTATGTCACAAGAATATTTGAATAATTTAGCTCCACCATTTGTACCTCAGCAAGAATTGATAGAAAAACCGCTTTCTAATCTATCTTTCATTCAAAACCCGGTTGGCTTCAATTCGCCATTTTCTTTGGAGGAATTAAAAGGAGTACTCTCCTGTGTATCAGATTCATCCCCTGGAGAGGATGGGCTCTCTTATTCATTTTTCTGCAATTTGTCTGAACACTCATTGACATATTTTTTAAGTCTTATTAATTTAGTAATGATGTCAGGCACAGGTCTTTCCACTTGGAAAACTCAAATTATTCTTCCGATGTTAAAACCTTTAAAAGTCCCTTCCCAAACTTCGTCTTATCGTCCTATTGCTTTATCTCCAGTAGTCGCTAAAATTGCTGAACATTTAGTTAAAAATAGATTAGAGTGGTTCCTTGAAAATAAGGGAATTTTATCCTCCTCACAATTTGGCTTTCGCAAAGGTAAAAGCACAATGGACGGTATTAGTATTTTAATCACCGATATCCGTACTGCTTTGTCTCAAGATGAGTCAGTAGTTGCAGTATGTCTGGATATTAAAGCGGCCTATGATAATGTTCTTTTACCAATTCTTCGTAATAAGTTTGAAAAATTAAACGTGCCTCATATGTTGTCTAATTTCATAATTAATTTATTGTCTGGTAGAATAATAAAATTAGATAATACTGACTCTGACTATAGACTTCTCTGGAAAGGCCTACCTCAAGGCTCTGTAATAAGCCCTATTTGCTATAATATTTACACATACGATCTTGAAACGTCTCTTCAAGGTGCTGCCAATGTACTACAATATGCTGACGATTTGCTAATTTACGCGTCCAATAAATGTATTAGCACAGCGTCTTCACGTGTTACTCAAGCTCTTTTTAATTTAGGAGGTTGGTTAGACAATAGTGGCTTAGATTTATCAACACAAAAAAGTAATGTAATCTTATTCACTAGAAAACGTTCTCATGAACCCTTAAATATTACATTTAAAGGAGAAATTATACCTGAAAAAGAAAACATTAAATTTTTGGGTGTTATATTGGACAGTAAACTCACAGGTCTCCCACACTGTGATTATGTGGTATCTAAATGTGAACGAGTCTACAATATGCTAAAATGTTTATCAGGCGTTTGGTGGGGGGCTCATCCGTCTTCCCTAAAGCTGATCTATAACGCTCTGATAAGAAGCGTCCTTGATTATGGTACGTTCCTTTTAGAGCCCTGTAGTTCAGCGGGTCTGGGAAGGATGGACGACATCCAAGCAAAAGTTTTGCGATTGATTTCAGGTGCTATGAAATCGAGCCCTATCAACGCCCTTCAAGTTGAGTGTAGTGATCCTCCACTACGTTTGCGTCGACAGTTTCTTTGTGATAGGTATTTATTCCGTGCTTTACAGTTTGCTGATCACCTGCTTGTACAGAAACTTTACCAACTCTCAGATTTAGTAGGGTCATCTTCTTACTGGCGTCATAAACCCCCTCCATGTTTAGTTAACAGTTTCAGAAAATTCTTGTCTCTAGATGCTCCTGTTTACAGATCTCTTAAACTTCCAATATTCTCGTGTAATTATAATGCATTAATATATTGCCCGAGCGTAATTCTAAACTTAGGGATTGAAATACACAACCCTAATGCGAACTCCAAGTTTAATGTTAAAGTTGATGAAATATGGCGTGGATGGCATCAAATTTATCGTGATGCCTCTAAACACTCCGAGACAGGTACGGTAGGTGTCGGCATTTACCACTCACAATACAAGATCGTTCAGAAAATTAAATTACCACCAGAAACTTCTGTTTTCACTGGTGAGTGCTATGGTATCTATAAGGCTATTGAATACGTTCGCATAATGAAACTTCCTCAGGCGGCCATATTTTCGGATTCTTTGAGCGCCCTATATTCTCTATCTAAATTTCCCTTTAAATCTCAATGTTACTATCCGAATAAAAATATTCAGAAAACTATGAACTAGGTAAATAATGTTAATATAGATGACCTCACTATGAAATAAATATAGTGTTCTTTCTATGATTTAAACTGCTATGATTTAAGTTATCTAGTTTGTAATAATTTATCTAGCATCAACTAAATTGGACCAAAAGTAACTTCTAAATTAAAATGATGAGAAAAAACACGAGCCAATGTGTTACTTGATAACTACATGATAATGAATGATAGGCCTGATTCAGTGACACCTAAATCATATAATTATGATAATACCTTTTGTAATAGGTATATGATTTGTATGCTTACAGGTTCATCTTCGGAAATATAACATTAGTTTGAGGTAAGATTAAATAAATAATTTATTTATTTAGCTTGTATTGTATGTTAGAAATATGTAATTCTTTTTGTAATAAAAATACTTGGTTGCAATAAAACATAATATCAAAGGATGCTTTTGTTTATTTAATTTTCCTTAAATACCTTACATGTGTAACGGGTCTTATACAGATTTATAACTCTAGTATTTGTACATATTTACAAATTACAACTTATTCATTAGACTAATCTATCAGCCTTTCATTTTTACAATGCTCTATTCAATAATAATATAATGTAATAAACAAAACCAATTAAACAAATTACAAGGTCATGTTTGATCTCACTTTGATTTTACTCCAAATACCTATGAAATATATTTTTGAATTATAAGTACTTTACTTCTTGTATATAGATGATGTAGACAGTAGTATATTTTGGTTATGAAAATGTCTTGTCACTAAATAATGGTTACTAAAGATTTTAGTGTATAAAACCATATTAGATTAGAACCACTTTTACAGAAGTGACTATTATAATAAAATCATAAATTAAGGGGGGATTTAATTAAGTACAACATGAATACCCGAGTGATACAAAAACTGTTAAAAGTAGGAGTAAAATCGAATATCAATAGCTTAGTTCTGCGGGTTCCTTGGATTGGCCTCGGTTGTGTTCTGCAACTTGATGGTGATGTCAGCGAGAGCCATATTAGGCAGGATGAAATCTTCAATGCTGGTGGCAGTGTCTGAAGGCCGATCGAATGGGTAGCCCATCGCTCGCTTGTCCGGGTACAGTCTATCTTTGAGGCCACAGAAGCTGGAAGCTTCCTTACATGTCAGCTCTTTACCTTCAGGCTGGTCAATCTGTTCAACAACACCACATTGATTATAGTTCTAAGATAAGACAGTAATAAGGGTTTAAAAACATTGTCAACACAAAGATATATTAAAATGAGATTTAAAAGAGAATGTGGAACACCACCCAAATATATAGCCTATACTAACCACTAGGTTCATTACATTCTAGGTACATCAGGTTCTTTTTTCTTATTTGTAATGGCGGCGATGAGTTGATCGATTTTTCCAAACCAGTGCAGCAATTTATCAAATGATGATTTTTATTAAATTGTTGCACTGGTTTGGAAAAATCTTACATCCAGTGTTGTGGACTCGGGGCAACGGGTGCAATTGCCACCAGCGACATTCCTGGTGGCGCAGATGTTTGTAGAAGGCGATGATCTCTACCAGATGGACTGCTTGTTTGTCACTATTGTAAGAATCGAAAATTTTTGACATCAATGAAGCACCTACAAAGTTAGTCTCCAGAATAAAATTCTGGGTCGCAGTTAGTTTTACTTCATCAAGTAGGTACAACTTACTCTGTCTAGGTCGTAGTTGGAGAGCATGACGAAGAGCTGGTAAGGCGCGCCCGCCTCGTTTCCCTTGGGCACCAGCATGTGCTGGGGCCAGCCGCAGCCGCAGAAGGTGAAGGAGGCGAGGTCGGTGCGGCGCGGGTCGCTTCCCACAGACGACAGGTCACGGAACGTCTGTTCGAACGGGATCGTAAACGTTGAGTCCGTGGACGCGCGGTTGATCACGTTCTGACCAGCGTTCACTGTTGGATAAATATTTTACTAAGATTAATCCTGCATTGTAGGCGAAAACGGGCGCAGTGAGCCGTTCTTACTTATTTCCTAGGGAAAAATAAATCCAAATTTCCATAATTTAGATAGCTCACATTTCAGTTTCGTTGACAGTTTTTATCTTTTGTAAGATTCTTATTTGGTAGGTAGCTTATTATTTTTATTTTTTTAAATTTATATAGGTACCTAATTCGTATCATAAATAGTGGTAGATACATAGGCATTTTGACAAGAAGCCTAAAGGCTGATATGCATGTAGTCTGCTTATCTCTACAAGAAAATAGCGTATATTGTATATGTATGTATTTTGATAAGGATTAACTTTAAAATTATTTACTGTAAACACACATGTACATTGTAGAGTACACATCAACAAGTACTTACAGTAAATGTGTTTTTTATTATAACACATATTGATGGAATTTGGGATGTAGATATAGTCAAGATTAACACAAACAACTTTATGTCCGGAAAACGCAGGTAAATTTACGGGTGCAGTTCGATATTATAATAATTATACTTGTACTATATCTACATAAATAAAGTATACTATAAAGTGTATTGAAATAGTTTGGGAAATCCTGGGCTAGTAAATGATACATAAGGGTTGGATGACGTCGTTGAACACAAGATTAAAGCTAATACTATCATCGATATGACTACTATTGTAGGTACCTACGCGTATCTTATCAAGAAATATTAATCAATTCAAATTCAAGTAAATTTTCGAGACGTCTCGTTGCGAGTCTGACGTCGTAAAATATCAACTTATCAGATGATAAGCCAAATGCCAAATTAGATCAATGATTCAATATTAAAAAAAAAGGTTATGGAAGATAAGAACCTTCTTTCTTTAATTTATCTGAGGATAAATTTAGAAAAATAACCAAAATATATGGAAAATGGCCGTTTTTGGCGAGCGAGCGTAAACGGCGTACTGTTTTAGAGACGCAAGTTTTTACTCATGGTAGACCCTCAATTTATGTTCCTTACATGGTGTGACGAAGCGGTCCATCTCAATGAACATCTTGCGTTGTTCGGTGAGCGCCCAGGCGAGGTTGCGTTCGTCGAACTTGGGCGCGATGAAGATGCGGACGGTTGTGCGCCGCGCATTACCCGTGTTGTTAACGTTGATGCTGCGGATGAGAAACTAGGTATTATTACACAGCTTTTCCAGCGTCTACGCTATCCATAAATTTAAAAAATTGTCATCATTTTCATACAGCGTCTTTTAGCCCTCAACGGGATCTTATCACGAAGAATAGGAATTCACTCAAAAAGCGGTACCTACCTACCTACCTATCTTTTAATCTCACGCTAACAGCGTAGTCGGTACTACGCAGGAACAAAACACACAGGGAGCGTCGCTATCACACATTCATGTTGATTCGCATTTGACAAAATGTATACAGGGTTACAAGCTTGGGGGTGTATAAATACGAAAGAGGATCGTTGTACTCATCACAATGAATAAGTTTTATTACAGGCATAACTTTAAATACGCTAAAAAAGCAGTGGGGAAAGTTTGTAGTCCCTAGATCAAATGTAGGTACCTACATATAGAGCAGTCGATTGTTTTTTCGCGATTTTAGAGTTGTAACCATTAGTAAAAGTCGTTCACAATGATGAGTAAGTACCTACAATACCCCCTTTCGGCTTGGTATACCCCAAGCATATAACCTTGTAGAACCTCCCTTTACGCGCATGTGAAATTAATGTTGCTAAATGAAATCTCCGCCCTCTATATTTTTTTGTAAATAAAGCTGAAATGCATTTTACACTTAGAGTAGGTAGGTATCTACTTACTTACAGAACAATCATCTACGTCTGTCACATGAATATTTTGTCATGTTGTGTTATAAATAACACGAAATAATTAAAAATCAATTTTGACTTAGTGCCTACACTAAAGTTGGATATAACCTACACGTATCTGAAGGGTCGGTGATTGAGGTGCGTGAAGCGCGC
This sequence comes from Biston betularia, assembly GCA_905404145.2. Classification (NCBI taxonomy): domain Eukaryota; kingdom Metazoa; phylum Arthropoda; class Insecta; order Lepidoptera; family Geometridae; genus Biston; species Biston betularia. The sequence continues at coordinate 3,413,763 of FR989883.1, forward strand.
GTACACGGGCCCGCGGTCGGAGAAGTCCAGCCCGCGCGACAGGTCCACGTCGCTCTGCATCCAGAACGTGTTCAGCTGGTTGGCCTGCCCGTTGGCGGACTCTATAGAAGCGCTAGTCACTTGCACTCCGGGGTTCTCGAGCTGACAATGGAAGAGAATATTGTAAATACTGTCTGACTGGAAGTGACAAACCGAAGATTGGGATAAGTGGCCTATGTTCAGCAGTTTACTAGCATAGGGATGCTTAGCGATAGATTTTCAATATGAGGGTGGTAGGTAGCCAGCAGCCACTATGCTATAGTTTGCTTGAGCTGCCGGTGAAGGAAAACATTGTGAGGAAACCATAGCATAGTGGTAGGGTATTTTATAGTACCTACCTACCTACTCAGTATTGGTTACCATCCTCATGTTGATAATCTGCCGTCAGCAGCAGCAGCAGCAGCTTCACTTGAGATCCAGTTCCATTCCAGGTTAGGTGTGCTTTACTATCTTCGGCCATACCGTCACTTAACAACAAGTGAGCTATGGTTAAACACCTAGATTATCAACTACAAAAAAAAAAGCAATTTCAAATGGCTGAAAGTTGGAAAATAATAATTTAAAAGGTGTCGATAGAATTAAACTTCTAAGCTCTTAAAATTGGTTTAATAATGCCACTAGCTGCCCTTCGTGGTGTTACCCGCTTTTTGGGATAAGAAGTAGCGTATGTGTTAATCCATGGTGTCACCTACCTCTATACCAATCTTCATAAAAAATTGGTCTATCCGTTTGAGCGTGAAGGAGTTACAAATACACAACTTTCGCCTTTATAGTATTTATTTATTAAGGTACGCCAACAGCACACATATTGCTAAATTTACAATCACATTCCAAAAAGTTATGTTCCGATACATGCGCCAGTTATAGGCATACACAGTTTGGTATCTTGGTGATATTGCTTCCAATTTTAAGGAAAAATACTTACTTTTTTTAAATTGGTATGATGTGTAACGTACCTCTGAGCGTGTGTAGCGACGCACGTGCGTGCTCTCCTTGTGCTTCTGGCAGGTGTCGTCAATCCATGCGTGCCAGCGGTAGAAGAACGGGTCCCGCATAGTCGTCGCCTCGTCCGCGATCACACCGAACGACTCCTACAACATTGTATTTTACTAGCTGCGCCCCAAAGTGTTACCCGCTACATGTTTTCGGGATAAAAAGTAGTCTATGTTCTAATCCAGAGTCTCAGCTACCTCCATACAAAATTTCAACGAAATCCGTTCAGTAGTTTTTGCGTGAAAGAGTAACAAACATCCTTCCGTCCATCCAAACTCTCACATTTATAATATTAGTGAGATGATAATACATAATTTGTACAACTGTTTTTTTTATCTGTGTTACTGTTACTTACCAAGTATCTGTGCTCGGGGTCGTGCATGTAAGCGGAGAAACTGTGACCGTTGTTGTGTATGCTACCGTACAGTTCGCGATTCGGGGACAAAATGCTCGCCTCGAGCATGTTGCCGAGCATGTCGATGGTTAGTTGCTGCGTGGACCCATCCGCCTGGGGAATAACACCTTATTAGTAGCGAAATAAAAAATATTTTCATCCCCCCATCTCGGAAAGAGTATTTTTACTCTTCGATATCCGAGTGCAAAATCGTTTTTATCCGCTAGAGGATAAAGTAAATTTCAATTTAGAACATCGTGTGCACTAAGTTTGTGAATTCTAAACATTATTTAGAATTATTTAGAAATTTTTATTAAGCAGGGCAGTAAAGATATTGGGGAGCTAGTGTCCTGCCGTGGGATTCAAACCCAGAACCATCAAATTGGAAGCCGGACGGACATCCAAATACGTTGCCAAAACATAATAAAACATGATACTACATAAATACTTACTTCCTATTTAATTTCTGAAATAAGCGAATTTTGTAATTTTTTTTGAGGCAATAAATGTCTTTAAACTGATAAAAATTATTCAAATCTTTTCATAATACCTAATTTCCACCATCTCATTAGCGACCGTGGGAAGTTATGATTACATAGGTAGGTACGAGTAGTGTACCTTAACAATTATTCATGTGCATGCAATGTTCATTTCTAGGAGGTCGTGCATAACAATGTTTACTTTTCACGAATATTCACCGATAGGTACCAATTTTATGTAACGGCTGTTTAGTGAACTAAAAAACAAATAAGATTTAATTTTGAAATAATATCTTCCTCACCAAGCGAACCATGCCAGTAGAGATGGCTTCATCGATGTTTCGGCGCCAGCGCTCCATATCGGCCACGGTGATATCCAGGCCGTCGACGGGGCGTTTAAGGTCGCGCCAAGTCATGCCAGCCTGCCGCGGTGGCCAGCCACGCGACGACGTGAGGCTGTCCAGCTTGGGGAAATAAGCCTCGGCGATCGGCTCGCGCCAGTTGGAAAACTTCTTCACTCGCTTTAGTGCGTTGTTCAGGCGTTCACAGTTGTACCTGCAATAGATAGTAGAGTAAATTAATATTAAATTTGGCCTGGATAGCAGTAACGGCTAAAATTGTGTCTAGGCCTCCCTACAATGCAGCGATTCATGGTAGCGGGCGCGGTAGCAAATAATAACACCGGAGGGGCTAGTATATCAATTAATTAAAATTGTACTACGGAAACAATACAAAAATGTATGAAAAGTGAGACAGTGCTCCTGACGAAAAAAAAAGGAAATTGCTTTTTTCATTCTTATTGACTTTTTTTTGTTAACTAAAAATTTTAGTTAGACATCGAAGTTTACCGGGCAATAATCTGCTGATGCATGTAGAAAAACAGTTCTCCACGGCGATCCTTAGCTACGATGCGGCGGTCGGTGGCCGTGAAGGGGTATACGAGATGCCAATGCCAGTGGTGCAGGTTGATGCCTACATCTTCTCTCCAGTAGGCCAGTCGGTGCTCTTCTTCCAAATCAGTGGCAGTGTAGTCTCTCGGAATAATGATGGGCGTGCGCTAGAAAAAGTTGTAAAGATATGTTGCTGCGTAAATCTAAACACAAAACGTAAAATCATGATAAGCTAAAGCCAAATGTATGAAGCCATAATTTAAAAAAAATGGCCTTCACGACTGTCACTTTCAATAATTCTCGTGCACGTTCCATTCTACGTGAAAAGTAGGAAATAAATGTAGATCAAATAATTATGTTAATATAATACAAAGTACTGCATTTGTTATATCTATCACGATATATTGTATTTATTCAGCATATTTAGTAAACAATACACCTAAAATTTGAAGAAAAAAAAAAATCGATCGCAAGAAATAATACTTGATTTGAACTTAAATCTGTTTGTATTCTGATTGCTTGAAGAACAAAAGCAGAACCGTAATTAGTTGCGAAAAGTCACGTAGGCCAGCTGCGCGTGTTTTTATTTTGATAAAAATTAACCTGCGGAAAACTAAGTTTTTTCTTGTGAAAAAAATAGTTTAATGGTGATTTCACTATAGTGAAGAATGGAAGATTTTACTAACAAACCCGGGGTGGTGGTAGTTCGTGCGAAACCCGAAGGCCAAAGGAAGACTTTTAAACCAAACATCCGCGCACTGAATAAAATTCCGGACGAATTACTGAATGATCCGCTGTTAAACAGAGCCTGCGAATCATTACCCCAGAATTATAATTTCGAAATACACAAAACGATATGGAGGATACGCTCCTTGAACTCGAAACGAGTGGCTCTACAATTGCCTGAAGGTAACTTTGAAACAAGTTTGTTTTCACGGTGGAGTTCTTGACCTTTTCCAAATTTAATAACACTGTTACATACTATTGTTCAATATTTCAGGTCTCACATTATTTGCGACAACTTTATGTGATATAATTGAAACATTTACTGAAGCAGACACGGTAATAATGGGAGATGTGACATATGGAGCTTGCTGTATAGACGATTTCACTGCAGTCGCACTTGGAGTGGACTTGCTTGTGCACTATGGACACTCATGCCTTATCCCCATCGACCAAACCAGCAGCATCAAGGTTTTATACATATTTGTAGATATAAAAATAGACCCATCACACTTTATAGAAACAATTAATCTAAACTTCCCCAAGAAGACTCATCTAGCGTTAGTTAGCACAATACAATTCGTTACCACTTTACATTCTGTGGCGAAGGATCTACGAATTCATGACTACATAGTCACAATACCACAAAGTAAGCCGTTATCACCAGGAGAAATTCTCGGCTGCACAGCACCTAAACTAACTGCTGATGTAGTTGTATATTTGGGTGACGGCCGATTCCATTTAGAAGCAATCATGATAGCAAATCCTACCATACCAGCCTACAAATATGATCCTTATGAAAAAAAATTTACTTCAGAAGTATATGAACACAAATTAATGCAGAGCAACAGACAAAATCAAGTGAGAACAGCTGAAAGTGCTAGTAGTTTTGGACTGATTTTGGGTACACTAGGAAGACAAGGCAGTACAAAAGTTTTAGGGAATTTAGAGAAACAAATTCAAAATGCACAAAAGAAATATGTAAAGATATTATTATCAGAGATATTCCCAAGTAAATTAGCCTTATTCAATTTAGATGCATTCATCCAAGTGGCTTGCCCTAGATTGTCTATTGATTGGGGCACTGCATTCCCAAAACCATTACTGACTCCATATGAGTTTTCTGTATCATTAGGTAACAGTAAGTGGTTGAAAGATGATGGGTCATACCCTATGGACTTTTATTCCAATGATAGCTTAGGGCCCTGGACACCAAATTACAAGCCCTTGATTTGTTCAGAGAGTGGTAAGGAGTGTGACAATTGTTGTGGGGGTAAAGACAAGAAATAAGTACTTACTGGGACACCTTGCGGGACCACAGCTGCTGCCTCACGTGCTTGCGAGAACACTTGAGAGTCCAAAAACTTAGATGGGAAAGTCTCAGCAAAGTTTTGGATTTCTACGTTCCTGGTGTCTCTCCTGTGAAATTTTGCCAAACTTAGCTGATTCTTCGACATGCTCAGTGAGCACTCTTATTGGAAATACTGTTGTCCAACTATATTTACAATGAAACCCAGATATAATATTTTTTGATTTAGTGGATGAAAACCCTTCTATTTAATTCACTTAAAAGTCATGCGTGTGAATCTTATTATTATGGAATATTTACTACACTAATTACATTAATTATAAAACAGATACTAGTAGCAATATTGAATGCAAGAAAAAATACACAAACTCAATACTGGACACACATATTATACATGTCAGATCCTCATCAATAGTAAATTTGGGTTTCCTAGGGATGTACTTTACTAAAATTAATTAAAAAGTTTTATTGATGAATTTCTCATTTATTTGATGATAGGTGTGCACTGTGCAGCATGTCTCTATCATGAATTAAGGGCCTTACTTACAAATGTTGCTTAAAGTTAATCAATATTTAAAAGACTTAAGACTTTGTCTAGGGAAAAGTAGCCTAGGAAGGTAACTTTAAGTAAAGATTAAATTTAACTAATTTTTATATAAGGCTGATAGTGTTAATACCTAGTGTTTGTCTACATGTTCAATTTAATATTATTTGATTCATTCTTCTTTCTTGTCTATCATCTAATTTATAATAGAATCTAATACAATTCATTGACAGATTAGGAAAAGTAAAGAGGTTGCATACAAAATGAAGATACTCCATAATCCTACCATTTTTGCTTGGTACCGCCTTATGCCTTATACACATGAGTTTATGCAAGACTAGCAAATTTTTAGCTAAATAAATAACTATGACTAGCAAAATTGTAGGCTTAAAGAATCTTAATTTATTTTCTATGCAAAATTTTGTCTGTATCCTGTATACATAAATTGTGTATTTAAAAATAATCTGTAACTCGCATCTAATTGTTTTCCTTGTGCAACCTGTTTGCCTTTCATCAAATAAATAGATAAATTGATACATGCCTGTGCATCAGAGCTACTGAGTAGCAATAGTTGAAGAGCTGAGGGTTGAGGTTGGAGCGCGCGTAGGCACACGTTGACAGCAGCTGTTGTAATTCATTCTCGGGAACATCTGTACATTTGACATTATGCATTTTAAGTTATTTCTAATTTAAATGGTCATGTAACTTAAATTATTGCAATAAATATTTTATTAATTTGTACCTGTGGTATTTGTTACCTTTGTATTTGTAGGATTTTTTTTATTGGTTGACTGAATGCTTGGTTTCGAGGTTTTACAAACACTTTAAAATGAGAATTAGCAAATCGGTTCAGCCGTTGCTAAGATGCAGATCTACCACCAAGTAAGTTGTCCCATTTGTGCAATCTATCCGATCTAGTCTATATAGGGGCTATCCGATCTCTTCATCCTAAAAAGAGTAGTAGAATGGAATAGTTACTAATAGTTACTAACCCATGAATATGTCAATGAGTTCCGTAGCCATCTCTTGATGGAGCGGCAGGAAGAGCGAGAAGTCAGCGTCGGTGGGCAGCTGCGATGACTTCTGGAACTGCGGCAGGTTTGGCAGGTTCGCCAGTGGGATCCTCTCGTTAGCATCGTCACCGAAACGGTTGTTTAACTCGATGCCGTTGTTGGCGTAGTCTGGAGGCTGCACATATAATTCTTGATTTATTTGACATACTGAGAGATACGATACTGCTAGGGATATAGTTAGCGTGTTGATAAGCACCGAAAACACAAAAATCATATTCAAAATTAATAGGTACGTACAGAGCAACAAAATTTTGTCAAAGAATAGGTATTATATAATATCAGTGATTAAATTTGTGTTTAGGTAAAATGGTGTCTGTCATAATTATATTTTTTTTACATTAAATATAAGCTATAAAGTGGCTTAATTGTTAAATTAGTCATTTTTGGGCTCATTTATTAATATTAATGTACCTAATGTATATAAAAAAAATTTGCTTCTTATTTAACTTTGTAGGTACTTATACATCAATAGATTAAATATTTCTTATGTACCTACCTACCTACAGTAGGTACATACAATAGCTGACAAAAAGCGTTATGTCGGTGCCCTTTCATTTTCTAATTGAGATGTTCGGTAATTGTAGGGAAATAAAAACCTACTCGCTGGCTTTATAATTAAATTTATATTATAGTAATTTTATTAGGTACATCAGCTTTTGGTATATAGTATAGGTAATAAAAATAATGCCATCGTTTATAAGGCAAGGAGCACTTATTACTTGATAGCTATCAAAACTATTTTTATTTTATTTTTTATACGAAACAGGGTCGTGTTTGTTCACGCCCTGCCTGATGTTGAGTAGGATGCAGTCTACCTATATCGTTTTATTGGTGATGGTCCTAACGAACATTTTAAGGAATTCTTGATGTTCTCATCTATCTATAGAAGAAAACATATCGCAATCGCGAAAGCTAAAACTTGGTATACCTATACATATACATATAGGTATTTATTTTGTTTTTAAAAAATACGAACGTACGTCTTAAATTTTTTTAATAGCTAAATCGGCAACTTTTTATATCGCTTGATCGTTTCAGTTGTCGTCAATACATGTCGTATGTTCATATTATATGGATATATATATGATAATATATTATGTTCATATTATATACCTAACGTAGTGTATTTATATAAGTATTATTGTATGATTTCTTGTAAGACAAATAAATAATATGCAGTTTTCTTCCTGTTTGTGTAAGCTAATTAATTAGTACCTATAGGTTAAAGCTGATTTAAACAAAACCGTTTTCCTGTTTTATTCGAGTTGATAATAAAGTTCTGTCTCAGGAATGTAATTATGTTATTTTCAAAGGTGTTTTGTACCTACTTATTTAAAAAAAGTGATCTCATTTGGTTTGCAACAGATATAATATTCTTTTTTCGGCAGACACTGCTTTTATTTTCGAACAAATTATTTCCTTTTCTGTATAATGATTTCACTTGTCTAACTGAAAACAGGACAATTTATCGTCCCAATTTTTTTTGGGGGACATCGAGGCAGAGCATTGGAAAAAGGGACAGTCCCGATTGAATTGAAATGATTGATTGAATTTAAATGAATCATCAACACACCGGTTAGCAGTTCATCATCAAACTTATTATTGTTTTCAGTTGGCCTATTTTCATGAATGCCTTACTTTTACTTGATTTCTTTTTGAAAGTAATTATCGCCAATACAGTTAGTGGCAACCGCCCGGGGCCTCGCGTCCTCGTAGAAAATAGTCATTACCATAATTATATGTGCGTGTATCTCGCGTCTCGCACTCAACAAAACTCCCCTGAACGCACGGTTACATTATTAGTGCAAGCATGTTACGGCCACTCGAGCACTCGAACTAATTTTTTAGTAAAACGGACTAGAAGAAAAAGGGCCTCACAATTATCTGTCGCCCCAGGCCTCGCAACAGCTAAGGCCGCCGCTGAATACAGCGATACCCTGATTTTGTTACTCGAAGTTACCATCACAAGAGCGTCATGTTCGTGTGAGTACTTGTTATTATAAACTTACTGATTTTTGAACGAGCCTACCTAAACCGCAAGAGCAAACATTTTACAGTCATATCACTTACCACAAACTGTTCGGTGAGCTGGAACACAGCCTTGTTATCGCCTTTTGGAGTGATAAGCGGCTCACTCGGACGATCAAACAAGAGCTCGAAACTCTTCTTCACCGACTCCATCGTACCAACCAAACTATAGATATATAAAACTTAAATATAAGCTAGAAGTTGCTCACACACTTCACAGACTGTGAAGTGGGAATGAAACGAACCCTTGTTGCTTGTTATTTTATACCAGCTTCTGTTTACTAGAAGTGCAGTTGACACGGTGTGCAAAACCACATGGCAACTGATAAATGCGTGAGAAACAATGAGGATAGTGGCGTGTAAATGGTACGCCCTCTAAATATCCCTTCGCTCTGGCAGGATACTGTGGTTGTTGACTATTGATAAGTTAGTTTAACTCTTGATTGATTTTGATCACAGTTCATTCTATTACATTTTAAAATATTAGCTAACAAGGTATTTGATTTCAGTTAGGGTGGTAAGCGGTGCGTGTTATAAGCCTGTCATAGTCCACTGGACATAGGTCTTTCTGAAGCCACGTGAGTGCATCTCGATCTTTGGCTTTTCGTTGCTTACTGCCCTAAGTATTACATCACTCTGTCTTAGGCGTCCTACACTAAGTTTGCCGATCCTTGAAGTCACGTCTACCCATCTCTACGTCTATCTATCTCGTATTTTTACTGTATTTCCGCTTAAAAGTAGTTTTGGTTTACAACAGGGGCAAGAATTTAATTTAAACATTTATTTAACTTGACAATTTTAAAACCGAAATACTAAAATTCGACGAATTTAAATTCTAAAATTAAAATTCGTAGAATTTAAATGTCATTTGATGATCGGAATACAGTGGATGGAAAATGGTGTTGATGGTGCTAATTAAAGTTACGAATTTAATTGTTCTTTATTTAACATAATAATATACTAATATAATTATGTGCATAATAATTTATTACTCAAGACAGAAGTTTGAAGCTATAGCAATAGAGCGTATTTTTATCATTTAAAAAGGTAGATAAAGTATTTAAAAAAAAGTAGGTACCTACATTTATTATGTTCTGCGGCTTCATCATTTGATTTCATCAGTCTGTAATCATAACGTTTTTTTGTGTAATTATGAATAATAGTTATACGTGTTTGGTGTAGATAAGTTATTTTTATCTATAAAGTTTATATTAGATACAAATCAATGTTTTCGTTTGACGGTCATCTCTCATCTGATGGTAGGTAAGCATAAATGCAATCTACGACGGAGCGTGCTAGGAAAAACTAATTACTCGCAAAAGACATTCAGATCGGTATCCTATAAATTAATCTCAATTATCTGTGTGAGATTCGAGAAGGCCAAATAAGACTGGCCAAGTATATGAATGATCATATTATACATGTATCTCGTGGCGGATTCGCAAGCAATCTCTGCATAGTATGAAACAAAGTCGCTTCCTGCCCTCGCATTTTAATGCGGTCCATCAATAGACTGAGTGAATCAAGAGGAAGGTTTATATGTTTATTACATGTGCATATTATATTCAATTCTAGAATTTCAAAGATTTGTAATGTGATGTCGTAGAAACATGTTTTTGTGCGCTTACATTGCAAACGCTGGCTAAACCTAACGAGACAGATCAAACTAATGTACAATGTTAGTATCTATATTGCACCCGTGCGAAGCCAAGGGCGGGTCGCTAGTAAATTCATAATTATAATCATTGTGCATTGTGAAGATTCATGATGTGAGTACCTACAGACTAAAATAAACTGAATATAAAATACCTTCTAAACTGACAGCGTCAGTAAGTAAATATGTAGGTAGTTTTCCTAAAAACATTAATGATTTGAAATGGAACTGGTTAAACATTTTAATGCAAGGTCAATGTGGCAAAAAAATCAACAATACCAACACAGTAACAACATTATATTATAATAAAATGTAACTGACAATAAGTTAACAATATTGATTATTCTAAAATCACCCCAACTAAAAATAGTTGAATTTAAATCACAAATTGTTTATCCTAATTGTATTACTTGTAAACTACCAACAGTGTTAGATTCCGTGTTACTTCTCTTTTAAGAATTTGCAGACGGTTTCAAGGAACTTCTCGGGCTTCTGACTGTGAACCCAGTGGCCAGCTCCTTCAATAAATGTCACTTCTGCCAGGGGGAAGTACTCTTGGATTTCTTTCATATCATTCTTCCTAAAAGTGAATGACAATTACTGTATATTACTATTTTTAACTGAAGATCAAATTTCTGTACAGATTCTTTTTCTGCTATTTTCCTCTTGGAAAGTTTTAAAGTTCTATTGTAAATTAGTCATAGCTAGCAGTAGGCATTTGGAGTCTGTGGAGTTATAATATTTATACAAATGCGAGATGTTGACTGGATGATCATTATCACAAGGGAACTACTGTATAGCAAGATTTTATATAATATATAAAATCTTGCTATACAGCAGTTCCCCTAAGAAAGTTCCAGAAGAAAGTACATATTATGTACTTTCTTCTGGTTTTCTGGCCAGATTTAACTGTGTTTATTTATTTACATACTACTAAAAATCTAATTAATAATAGAGTAACATTTACCCAATATAATCTGAAAGAGATCCTCCAATAAACAAGGTAGGTCCACAATACTGCAATCCCCTGAGATTCGAAGGGAAGTTTGCTATCTGAGACTGGAAATTTTCCTTCAGAGCTGGAATATTCACCCTCCAGGTATATGATCCTGTGTATCCTGTACTAAATTTGTAATTAAGAAGTTCCTGAGATTAACATCAGGAGTAATTGATTTTAGCTGTTCATCTGCCAGTTTTCTGGCTTTAGACATAGCTATTCCAGGTCTTATGGTTACCGCAGACATGGCATCAAATAGGTTTGCCATCGAAAATATATGTGGGCTGGTCTTCACCGGGGATATGTCCACTACAAGGAGACTAGATACCAGGTCAGACTGTAAGAGATAATTATTATAGGTAATTAAAGTGAAGTATTACTATGGAAACTGATGAGATTTTGACACATTTTAGTTTTGAAGTACACAACCTAATCATATGATGTTTTTTAAGTGGGCAGGCTAGGATTTTGACTACAGTTCACCTGATGCTAAATGACAGTTTGAGTAGTTGAAGGTAAATACACAATCTTCTGTAAAATAAGAGTGAAATATCATATAGAAAATTGAGGTTGACAAAATAATAAAATATAAATAATAAATATCGTAGGACTATACACACAGCGCCATCTGGCCCCACACTAAGCAGAGCTAGTGTGATGGAAGTCAGATAACTGATAGAATACATAAATACTTTTTTTGTTGTAAATACATACTTATAATACATACAGAACACCCAGACACAGAACAAACTTTTTGTTTATTCACAAAATGTTTGCCCTGAGTGGGAATCGAACCCACACCCTACAGCTCTTAAGGCAGATATACTACCAATAAGCTAACGGGGCTGTCTGCTGCTTTTAAACTGATTTTTTTCTCATAGCAAGGAAACAGTCACCATGTAGACAGATAATTTTATGAAGAATCGCTACAGATTTTAGTTAAGTAAAAAATTACGTACAACTTACACATAGTAGTGCGAGCACCATAGCGGTGCGGCCACCCATACTGTGGCCTAAGACCGACACTTTAGACAACTCCAGCTTCTTCAGAAGTTTCATAACGTCGTGAGCCATATGTATGTAGGAATGCTGAGCAGCGTGTCGACTATCCCCATGGTTTCGTGCGTCTACGCTGATTACCTTCCTCCCTGTCGTCCTGTGGATGGCTTTACTCATGCTGTTCCAGTTATTTTTAGATCCTAATAAACCGTGCAATATCACGAGTGGTGGTGATGTACTATTCTCGCTATCGGATGTGCTCTCGTAAGATGCGTAAGCCAAATCCACCGTCTCTGCATTGTCTGACGTTGCAGCATGTCTACACACAAAATAAGGGAGCAGTTTACAAGTATTCAGTGTTTGATAAGCGGTTTTGTAAGCTAATCTGTTAGACAACATTTTTAATTCGATTTTGAAGAATTTGTGCTCAAAAAATATTTGAATTTTTTGGTTATTTGTTGACTTTGAATGACATATTATTTTGACAGTGACATCACACTTAGGGTCGTCCGTCCGCGGGTGTAATCTGAGTTCGCGGGCCACACGCTAGTCTTCATAGTTTTTTTGTATTAGCTTGAGGTGGCGAGTGCTACCTATACCTTCTAAATTTTATAGGCGTATTCACGTCACGACAGCTACAATAAAAAATGCGTTGTAAGCTAAGCTACATCTATATTCCAGAGTATATTTACGGCTGTATGTAATCAACGAATGTACTGTGCACATAAATGGCTGTAATATATAGATATATTATTATTTATATAATTTTGCTGATAGTAATAGTTACTTATATTTTAGTACACCACAAGCTTATAACCCTGAATATTAGGTATTTAATTATATTTGTGGGTGTAAACAATTACTTAGTTCGATTCAGCAATCATTCAATAAGATAGTTTCACCGTATTTATTACCCAACCACGGCGAAGCAAAAACATAACCCTCCCTGGGTTATGTTTTTGACCAGTATTTGTGTATGTATTTTTTTTTTTTTGTTTTGGCGTCGCGTTTTAGCATTTGCCAGTGTCAAGTATTTATATATTTTCAAGTTACAAAAGTTAAATAAGTGTCCTCGTAGCTAGTTATAGTCAAAGTCCTGTCTTAGTCAAGTCCAGTCTGTGTCAGTCAAGTCCAGTCATGCTTTAGTAAAGTAGTGGCGACTTTACTATACAGCTTCGATGGAGTTTTGGAAGCACCACGAAAAGTCATGTTTCACCACATTATATCATTTTCCGACACTCACGCATGTAATTCGGCACGGCATGTAATTGTATGAATAATATTCGGCATGTAATTGTATGAATAAACATTGTTTTTTTTTTAAATACGGATAAGTCCGCGTTTAACCACCAACTCGCCCGATGGTAAGCGATGATACATGTTTACCTGTTACCTCATAACTTCTAAACGAGATATAATTTTTTGACCAATGAGGTGTCGTTGGAATCGTCATATTGAACCTATTTTTTATTTAAAGTATTTTGGGGTTCTTGCCGAGCCACATCACATTTTTTTTTCTGGATTTATTATTTTACATTACCTATCCAGATAATAAATACATACATACTTACATACAATAAACAACTTACATGTAATAAATATTTTATTCTACCTACTTCATACATATTCATAGTGGTGTTCAGAGGATAACCGTGGTCGTATGCCACCTACCGTAACGAAATAATACATTCTGCAGAGTAGCATACGACTGATACGACCACGGTTATCCTCTGAACACCACTATGAATATGTATGAAATACAATAAAATATTTATAACTTACATGTAAGTTGTTCATTTAATACTACTATTTTATATGTATCGAACATATAAAATAGTTGGATCTACGTAATAATTTCAGATGAGAATATTTTCTTGTTTCATATTTTTTAGTGCGTGATTTGGGTTTTAGTTTTTGAACATTTATTTCTTATATCTGTATGTTACGATACACACTTGATGGGTTTTTATATCTTTACCAACTACCGAAAATATTTGAAAGTAATAAGCGCCAAAGCAGCGATGTCCTGAAATTAGTGGTGTTACCTAAGATCCGGATACCGCTGCAGTGGTAATGGACAGGCGACAGACTCTTAGGTCCTATCACGAGAGCGTTTCGTTTGTTTCAAAACATAAAAAAATATCTTACATTAATCTGTACCTACCTAACTTACTCGTGATAGGAATCGTTCGCCGACTAGGCTTCAAGCTATATTTACTCGACTGCCATGAGCGCCGGCAGTAGGGTGCAAGGAGGTGCACCCCTGTCGAGAAAGAAAATAATAAGGTTTTTTTATTGGGACCTGTAATTTTTACACAGACAAACGTGATCAAAACGTCATCCGTTGGCGCATTGTGGATATTCCCCATAGTATATCGAAACAAAGCGTTGATTTCACATTTTTTATTCACACAGCGAGGTTGTGGAGTCTGTGCTCCTTTTAAAGTGGTTGGTGTCTTCAATTCTAGACGAAATAGGTTTCTTTTAAGTAAGCGTACTTCATTTTAGACAGTACTACTGTTTAATATCAGGCGGAGTGAGGTCAAACGCGAACCCCACAGCTTAGAAAAAAAAATTAAGTTACTGTTTGAATAAAAACTAAATACCAGCGTGATTTGAATTTACCGTAAACTTGATTCACATAATTAACGCACACGTATTTATAAATAATATAATATTTTATTGGTTAATAATATAGCCACTATACTATACTATAGTGTGTAGATATTTATGCACCTTCCTAAAAGTAATCCTGGCGGCACCCATGCAGACTGCCGCAGGAAAAAGTATTGTTTTTATCTCGTTTCTAACTTAGCTCATAATAGTTAATTCTAATGTTTCATTAAAAATTCTGTTGCGAATTTGAGTAAAGTGGAAGGATTTTCGTCTTGTATATTGTGTGGCACACCAGGGACAACCTTCAGTTGTGCTTGCGGAAAGTAGCCCTTAATGCCTTTCAAGTCTTCCAGTCTGAAACAAGAATGACGGTGAGAAAAGTTTGTTCGCCTTATTCTTATGACTCTTGTTTCATTTACGCAACGTACTGTAGTGCAAGTGTCTGTGATTTTGAATTTTTATTTCAAAGTGATAAAATCTCTCTACACTAATATTATAAAGAGGAAAGATTTGTATTTTTGGATTTTCGTATGTTTGTAACGAATAAACTCAAAAACTAGTGACCCGATTTTAAAAATTATTTCACCATTAGAATGCTACATTCTCACTGAGTAACATAGGCTATATTCGTTACTAGAATTTAACTGAAAAATAAATGTCCACTCGTGCGAAGCGGGGACAGGCCGCTAGTAATTGATAAAATTATATAATTTGTTTACAGTTTCCAAAAAAGTAGGAGGGTCTCAATTCGTCTGTACCTACATATTTTTTTGTACTTTCAATAGGTTATTAGATATCTTTTTATTAAGGGTAATATTTAGGCTTTGACACGTATACTTAAAAGCAAACATGGGCATGTTTTCTAAATATCATTAACAATCATGTTCAGCCTATCCTTGTAGACCCCTGGATATGGTCCTCTGTAAAGCTATTCTAAAATTATTCTCAGTAGTCAAGTGTATCGAGGCAGTGAGCGATTTTCTGGATTACTTCGTGAGTAATGAATAAAGTACTGAACGTGAGATGTTCGACATTGGATCCTGGGATCGTACCGTGAACTTTTATTGATCACGAAAACGTTATATTATATAACGAAAGACAATAAAAGCTAACAGTACGGTGCTCGAAGTACTTTTTTTTTTAAATTAAGTAATTTTTTTTAACTTACGGTAAAAAATCCGAATGTTCAGCTTTGATGAACAAAGTAGGTCCTGGGAACATCTTATCAGGAACGTAAGGGAACCTCAGAAGTGTTGGGAAGTCTTCTCTCAAAACTCCCACGTTAGGTATCCACCCGATTGTATTATCTGGCTTGACGCCAATATTTTTTAAAATGTTATTAACGAGTTCTGTGTGCGTGATGCCTGATGAATGCAGCTGTTCTCTTGCGTATCTGATGGCTTCGTCCACAGACATAAACCCTTTAAAATGTATGCTACAGATGGCGTCCAAAACGTGAGGAAAGTTATTGATCATCTGTGGCGACATTGATATTGGAGATATGTCCACAAATATCACGCTGGATATCAATTCTGGCTGAAAATAACACGAATATTTGCTTTTATAACTTTAGAACTAATTGTAAACTTTAAAGTCCCTACATCCTTATTTTCTGAGGGATGTAATGATCTTTCAATGTCACTGTGAATTAGTGTGAATAGGTATCTCCTAAATCTGTGTGCGCCATCTTTGTCTATATACATAGTTTACTATCAGGCGAGTTGGTCATAAAATGTATGTAATATAAGTCAAAAAAACTTACGTAAAGCAGCGATAGTATTATTGCAGTCCTGCCTCCCATACTGTGCCCTAGCAAAGTGACTTTCGGCAACTCCAACTTCTTTATCAGCTCCACAGTATCGTTGGCCATGTCGATGTACGTATTTTGTGGATAGTGCGGGCTTTCGCCGTGGTTCCGGGCGTCCACATTTATTACCATTCTCCCGGTATCTCGGTTTATCGCCTCACTCATCCACGTCCAGCTTCTCTTCGAAGAAAGAAGTCCATGTAATATTATAACAGGGGCAACAGAATGTCTATGATTTTTAACATGACAAGTGTAGTTTAAGTCCACCACGTTTGCCGTAAAGTTAGATAACTTTTGCAAACTTAGATACACATTTGCAATTTTTGTAATTTTTAAAATTGGTTTATTGTAAAACATGGCTGATTCAATTGTTTCAACAAGAATACGCGAACGTATTTTAAGCGAGGTACTTTTATTTAATTTTTATGCAAAAATTAATTCATTATTTTTATCAATGACGACTGGTTTGTTTCATATTGTGTGACATGTTTGAACTTGAGTTTTCTTAAGAGCGTAAACATGAGTTCCGTACAAAAATCGTAAGAAATGCTTTGCAGATGCATTGTTATGAAAAGTTACCGAATAAATAGACAGAAGAATAGACAGACGCTTTTGTATAGGGTGATAAAAAAACTTGTTTCAATGTTTGCTTGTTGTGTTGCAATTTTTTGATTATCAATCTTTGTGGTAAATGGCATTATTCCATATGCGCATATATGTCTTTAGTTATGGAAATAACATTTACGAAAATATTGATTTGTTATACTTAAGTATTGTTTTTTGTACAAAAAAGATTTTGAGTCAAGAAAATTACTAAGCCGATTATGCCGTAATTCAAACACTTTTGACAGTGTAGGGTATACATAAAATATATAGGTCTATGGTTGCCTGGGTCCATTCTATTACCAGCCCTGAAAATGGGACTAACTTTAGCTATCTTTAAATAGTCTGGAAAGTATCCTTCTTTATAATGTTTGTACAGTTTGTTAAATTTTCAATTATCATATTAAATCTCTTACACATTTGATCATTTTCTTTGTAATACAGTAAATGTCCTCTGTGGTTTATAGCAGCGCTCATGTTAGAGTCTAAATTAGCGATTAATTATTCTTGATATTTCGTCACAAGTAGTTGGATTCAGATAAGTGAGAATTTGTTCATTAAATTGGTGATTGTTAGATACTGGTATTGGCGGAGTAACATCATATATTTTTGTTTTTTAGTTATTTTGCTGGCCAGTTCTCCACCTATGCTTGAGAAAAACATTCACATAATTATCTGTTTTATATCTGTGACTGTACCAGTAGACGTAATTGAAGGTAGTTAAGCAATTTTTAGTTTTGTTAGTACCCAAACTATGTATATAAATTGCCACATTCTTAAAGGATTTTTCTCACAGTCTTTAAACGCATTGTAATAATAATGATTTTTAGTTTATTTGAATAGATTTAAATACAATATTCTTTTGTTTGACGAACTTCTGTTTTGATTCTTCATCTCCGGGTGTTTGTTTTAGGTTATTTTACCACATATTATTTCTTTTATTTATTAATTCAAGTAAGTCCTTATTGATCCAGTCTTTAGTAGGTGGATTGTGCTTCTAAAAGAGTTTCTTCTGGTTTTTATATTCATTATCCCATTCAGTCATAGTAGTAGTCTTGTATCGTTCTTGTATGCTGGACATTAAATACCAGTTGGATGTGGCTTACAGCCTGCGCGTTCTTGCAGTCTTTATTAGGTCGTCTGTCCACCTTGTAGGTGTTTGCCCACTGCCACTTTAAACTTGCTATATCAAGTAGGGCTATATTGGTAACTTAAGTTTATCTACAGATCTCCTTATGATTCAATTTTATATAGAATTCTTGAGCATAGCTCTCTCCATAGATTTGATCTGATCTTGAGCTTACTAATGAGGCCCATAGTCAGACACCACCTTTCAGAGCCTTAAACATTACTGGTAACACACACTAATCGAAGACTTTTGACTTGAGGCACTGAGATAATTCAAACGAGAAAACGTTGCGCAGTTTTCTAAACGCTGCTCAACCGAGTTGGATCGTCTATTCGAAGTTACTTCTTGTCCCAGGTAGATTTACGTGTCAACAACTTGTACTTATGTTAGCAAATTACGAACTGTTGTGAAACATTGTCTGTAGGTAATACTTTTTACACGATTGCAAAAAACATTACACTCCTGAGTGTAATGTTTTCAGGGTTCATACCTACTATAAAAAATATACATGTATGTGAATTTATTTTATCCTCAATCATTTTTAAATACAGATTTGGATGTATGGGGTATCGTTAGAATCCTTACATCGCCCAGTGGCACAGGCTATAAATAAAAAAAAATATTAGTTGGCATTCGTGTTTTTTTTAATCTAAGCGTGATTAATCTTTGGTAAGTAATACGTAACACTTTTATGAAAGTGAATATCAATTTATGAATAGTTTCATTTTAAGAACTGTGTAACCATGTTGAGGAAGGTAGCGGGATCTTCTGCGTGCACGTTGTGTCCAACTCCCTTGACATACTCCAGTTCTGCTTTAGGGAAAAGCACTCGTATCTCAGTGATATCTGTAGGCCTGAAAATAAATTGGTAACTGATAATTATTTGGCGATTCCTATGAACCTAGAGGGCGCTCCATAATGCCCTTGTTTCTCTGATCTGAGTCAAAATCTCTAAAGTTTTCCTATTGGCTTGTAAGTTTTTTAACTGACCTGTTTTTTTTTAAACAGGCTTGTGTTTGACCGCCATCTCGCCTCATGTTAAGCGAAGATGAGGTCTACGATGGAGCACGCTTGCCTAGAAGAAACCGATTCACTCGCGACTTGAAGGTAACCAGACTGTATTCATCGGGGAACACCCACTCGGGCAGCAGATTCTAATGTCTAGCGGCTCATATGAAGAAGGTGAAATCAAGCCGCTTAGTTCGAGCTTTTGGAACATCAACCATAAACCGGTGTCGCTTTTTAGTGCTCCTGGCTGCCTGATACTAGAATGAGCAGGGTGGAATTAGGTCGTGCAGATCTGAAGCAGACTTCCCAAAATGCTAAGTGTTTTAGCTTAACATCAGTCCAAATAGTCTCCAATATCCCATAATCATTAATCAGGTTGTTGGTACTTTAGTTGAGCCGCATCACCCGGGTGTTCGAGGTACGGAGCAATGATACTACGAGCATACAGACGCCTTCAAGCGGAATAATAATGGTAATGATTCTGGCTACTCAGCGCGTCCGAGGTTACCCAACTAAATCAATATTGACAAAAAAACAAGTACTCAGTAGTTTCACTGGAAACATACTTCAGACTATAAAAATAGGTGTTCAAGTGACTTATTCAATGCAATACTGTAGGAATTTAAGTTTTGCGTCCGTAGAAATTTATAAATAAATATCGTAGGACATTTCACACAGCGGCATCAAGCCCCAAACAACGCAAAGCTTGTACTATGGGAACCAGATAACTTATAGAATACTGATATACTTACTTTTGTGAATACATACCTACATAACACCCAGACACAGACTAAACATTTATTGTTCATCATATAAATAGTGGTTCTGGGTGGGAATCGAATCCACGCCAACACTTGAAGCAGGTATACTACCAAATGAGCTAACATGGCAGTCGTATTAAACATACAGTGAAATAAAACATACTCCTCTGATACGCTATAGGTAAGTTGGTATTCTATGTCAATTTATTACTTACGGAATGTAATTCGACTGTTCACCGCCAATAAACAAAACTGGTCCTTCGTATGTCTTTCCTTTCATTACCGGAAAGGTAGCGATATCCTTAAAATGCTTCTGTAAAATATCCGGGTTGCATTGCCAGCCTATTGTGTTGTCAAATTTCTTCCCCACATTCATAATAATGAAACCCATCATGCTATCGTGCTCTATCAGTCCAGAAGCTTTTATTTTCTCTTTAGCCAATGCTCTGGCCTTGCTGAGATCTAAGCCGGTAAAGTCGATGGTTCTCATGACATCGATAAGTCGGGGGAAGAAGTTGTTCTGAATGCCAGCAGTAGCGAAGGGAGAGACATCAACCACCACGAGTTTTAATACCTTGGTGGGCTAAAAAGAAAAAGAAGTACCTACTTAGACAACAGAAAATAATCATAATTATTATTATTTATCTGCGATAAATTAAATGCGTATAGAGTTTTGTTTGTACGTAAAAGTAATGAGACGGTCGATGCGCTCTCCTGATAGTAAGAGATAAAGCTTAAAATCCATGACCATTGCAGGAATACATAAAACCTTGAGTAGCAAAACAAAGTCCGGGGTATCGCTGCTTTGGCACTTATTACCTACTTTGAGACTTTCGATGGTTAGTCTCAACAGCCCAGTAATTTCGCTAGCTAAAGTTTTAAAAATAGATATTTTAGGGAATGAACCTGTGGGAATTATTTCCTACATTGGTTTTAAATTTAATTTATTAATAAAAACAACTATTCCGTTGCTCAATTATAGGGGTAAAATTGAATTATATAATTAATTATAATATATCTAAAAACAAATTGGCCTAGATAACATTATGGTGGATGGAAACGCTGTCTTAGTTGTAGAAGAGCAAGAGTATAATGGGATGGAATTATGTAGTTTTTATGACATTTTTAAATTACCTCGGTCAATGCCAACATCATGGCAGTCCGACCTCCCATGCTGTGACCGATTATATTAGCACTAATGATGGACAGTTTCGTCATTAGCTGTGAGACATCGGAGGCTAGTTCTGGATACAAGTGTGAGTTATCATGTGGACTTTCCCCGTGATTCCGAAGGTCAGCCGCCACCACTGCTTTCGAAGTGTTTGCGGATATCTTTTTACACATGCTGTCCCAATTCCTCTTAGACCCTAGCAGTCCGTGGAGAACTACTACAGGAGGAGAGTTTCCGAGATTCCCGTGAATGTTATGAGCTAAATCGAGGGCATTTCTTGCAGTAACATGGTTAATTTTACACACAGTCTTTAGGAGATGATACTTGGTGAATCTAAGCATACATAAAATCTCCATTCCATGTCTACACTTGTGAATTTGAAGGTAAAAAAATCAAAAGTTTGCTTTTTTGACCGTGAATGTTTTATGGCACAATTTACATTTTATTGATGTAATATGACAAAATAAATAATCAAACATATGTATCTATCATTGTCATTTCAATCGATTAATTGAACTATTTTGGAGTTTTTAAGGAGATTTTATGCTTAAAAAAGCAAGGAACACGGTGGCTTATACTTAGTACTAACTTTATAATCCTTGAGTACCGCTTTTTTGTACCGTTGAGTTCATTCAATGTACATTGAATAAATGAAACTTTTTAAAGTAGTAGCTTTGCTAAAATTTGTAACTTCGCCCACATAATGGCAAAAAAACAGGGTTTTCGCGTTAGGTTAGACAAACCGCAGGGCGACGTTCCTAACTCCAGCAGTAAGTGTATGCTGTCGATGAAGGATAATATCGTGGAAAAGGTGTAGCATGGTGGTGGCTTACGTAGAAAGTCGCCAAGCACCTATACCTTAGATTTTGTTGTTTTGCTAAGTACTAGAACTTTCGTAATAAAAATCTTTATTTGTCATATATTGCTATGATTAGTTATTGGTATTAAGAAAAGTAATAAGCAGCTCGACAAACGATCTAGGATCCTCTGTGTTAAGGTTGTGGGTTGCTTTCGCAAGGTACCTGATCATTGCTTGCGGGAATAACTCCCTGATCTTAGTTAAGTCATCGGCTCTGAAAGTAAATGAAGATAATATTAATCCTAGAGCGCATATTGCAGTTTTGCTGACTCACGTCAGTCAACAGCTTTGTTACTGGAGTTTAGGGGACGACACACAGTAACATGGTCATGTTACAATCGGGGTATTCCTTCCAATCTTGTGCTAAAACGCATTATAATTATCAATAATTAATCATTTATTAATCGCTCTTAGCGATAAGGCCGCCACTTGTGGCAATAGTTCATAAGGTAGGTACTTTTGTTCTCTGTAATTTTTTTCTGTTTATGGTGTGCACAAAAAAGAGTTTTATCTATCTATCTGTAATCCTGTATGGATACCGAGAAAGATGTACCAACGACGTTATTCTCAAAACCCCATACAATAGTTTGTACTAATATGTTATGTTAATATGCCACTTATAGAGGTAGAGTATCCATATGCTGAGAGCCGTACGATTTCAAAACGCCAAGACATATCAAAGATCTTTGCAAGACGCGAGATTGCGAAATGGCATTAATATTAAATCACCCCTTTACATTGAATTTATGGTATCCGTCATTGGTCAAATCAAAGGTCGTACAAGAGTAGACGTAGACGCGCGAAATAAATACGAAATAAATATCTTTGTTTGGGTTTGTCAATCGATTCGCTCTTGAGCGCTTCATACAGCAGAATGCCGAATATAACCCAACAATGTGACGAAATAGCTTCAAAGTAGGTACGGATATTATCGATTGTTAACTGTTTTTATTTTCTACCCTACTAAACAAAAAGAAGGTTACGATTTGAGATGACTGTGGTGTTGCTACTAAGAGTTTTTACTAACTGTGCCTGCGGTTTCACCCGCGTTATCCAATAAAAGTGCCCTAGGTATTTATTCAGGGTATAAATTTAAGCTATCCGGGTTTCTTATTTCATTCAAATTCGTTACGTCATGACAGCGTGAAGAAATATTAAATATACATACAAACAGACAAACTTTCGCATTTATAATATTAGTGTGGTAGATGTGAAAGTGTGTTTGTTTGTCAGTCTTTCTTACAGCATTAGAGTACTGTTAAATGTATTGAAAATTTGTTTTATGTCATAAATAAAGTGTTGTTGTCTAACAAAACGACACGATTTTTGTAGGCGGAAAGTGTTAAAGGATATTCACTTGGTGGTAGACCTCCTTAGCAGGAGGTTGTCTGGGTAGGTTTTTCTGCAGTACTAGATATTCTGCTGCCAAGCAGTAGTGTGTAAACAGTGTTCCGGTTTAAAGGGTAGGTGCTGCAGCTAACGAAATTACAGAGCTGTTAAAATTAACCATCGAAAGTCTCAAAGTAATGAGTGCCAAAGCAGCTATGCCCTGGACTTTATTATGCTACTCAAAGTTGTATGTATCGCTGCAATAGCCATGGACATGCGTTATCTCTTACCATCAGGAGAGCGTATCCTTCGTCTCAACATTTTTCATTGAAAAACACTTTTAATTCCGGAAAATCTATGAATCCCGTAG
Source organism: Biston betularia (assembly GCA_905404145.2). Taxonomy (NCBI): domain Eukaryota; kingdom Metazoa; phylum Arthropoda; class Insecta; order Lepidoptera; family Geometridae; genus Biston; species Biston betularia. The sequence continues at coordinate 3,437,538 of FR989883.1, forward strand.
AATCTGGACCCTTTAGTTTTAGAGATCTGTGATGTGGACATTCTACGGGATGGATGTCCCTGGATGCAGCTATTAAATTTTTCTAGTAACTTAGTTTCAGAGTACCGTAGTTTTGCGCCTGATACCAACAATAACACAATTCAGTTGGTAAGACCGTTAATTTCAAATTCTACCTATACCTAATCGTTACATTGGTTACAAGAACGGGCACTAGTCACAAAAAATGTTTCCTACTAATTGCTTCCGTATTTACTAACTTACTCGTATGTACCTATAACTAAGTACTTACTACTTAAACATGGAGCTTATATTTTAAAACTGACGACACTGGCTTCGCACGGGTGCAATGTAGATAAGTAGGTACTAACGTATTTATCTACCTCGTAAGGTTTAGCCAGCGTTTGCAATAAAAGCGGATAAAAACATGTTTTTACGACCTCGCATTCTTTGAAATTTTCGGATTTTCTTTATGTATATATACATATAATAATAATAATAATAATAAGCTTTATTTCAGACCTTTCTATACCTATAAACCTTTCTCTTGAATCACTCTGTATATTGATAGAAACAGCATTAAAATCCGTCGCGTAGTTTAAAAGATCTAAGCGTACAGATGGCGCGAAGCGACTTTATTTTATACTAAGTGACAGCCCCGTTGGCTCATTGGTAGTACATCTGCCTTGAGAGCTGTAGGGCGTGGGTTCGATTCCCACTCAGGCCAAACATTTTGTGAATAAACAAATGTTTGTTCTGTGTCTGGGTGTTCTGTATGTATTATAAGTATGTATTTACAAAAAAAAAAGTATTTATGTATTTTATCAGTTATCTGACTTCCATCGCACAAGCTCTGCTTAGTTTGGAGCCAGATGGCGCTGTGTGTATAGTCCTACGATATTTATTTATTTATTTATTTAAGTAGAGATAGACATGATGCATCTTTGAATTGTATTTTCCATTAATTTAAATTGCGGTAAATTCCACTTTCAATATACGTACTCACGGTAGATAGTCCGACAGTTGGCCTCCTATAAACAAACACGGCCCATTGTACTTCTTCCCTTTCATACTTTTCGGGAATATTAGAAACTGTTTGAAATGCTTAATGATAGCGTCCAGGTTACAACTCCAACCTATTATACCATCGTGTTTGATCTGAACGTTTTTTAATATTTTGTGCATTATTACTTCATCGTGGACCAATTCCTTCATCTGTTTTCTCACCTCGCACCTCGCAATGTCAACCTTTTTGGCGTTCTTAAAGTCAAACGCTTTCATGGCTTTCAGTATCTTGATCATATTTCTCATGTGCTCGCAGGTAGAGACTGGGGATATCTCTATCGCTACCAGCCCTGCTACCCTTTGCGGCTAAATTAGGAAGAAAAATAAATTTAAAAGTGCTGCCGCAATAACGCCATATTGTGTTTTAACGTTCTGCTTTAAAATGCAATACACATTTTGAGCATAATCTAAACATATACAATTCTTAAACTATGAAAAATTTTAAATATAGAACTTGATTAAACTTTTTTTTTTTTTTTCGTTAATTTGTCCTTTCGGGCAGGCTAAAGCTATAAAGCCATACTGCCTCGTCTTCAGTGTTATTTCTGCTGTATCTTAACTATGGTTATCGTCAAAGTCGTCTTAATCAAGTCCAGTTCGTGTCAGTTCGTGCCAGTCATGCTTTAGTAAAGTAGTGGCAACTTTACTATAAAGCTTCGATGGAGTTTTGGAAGCAACACGAAAACTCATGTTTCACCACATTATATCATTTTCCCACACTCGCGCTTGTAATTCGGCACTTTATGAATAAAACACCACCATTTTTATGCATAAACACTCGACAAAACACTAGTTTTGGAAAAAAATACAACGGAGCGACACGACTCTTCCCGCGTTCCCGCCAAAAAAACCTGATTAAACTTAAACGCGCACGGAAAACAAAAAAAAAAACAACATCGCAATTTCAACCGGGAAGATGGGCTTAGGTTGTCGGCGAAGTGGAATCCGGTCATAGGCAAGTGGCATTTTGTGCGCAAATAAGACCTGGCGATAAACATAATTATGTGTTCAAGTCGCGAAAGTTTAAAATGTATATTTCTGAAGTACGTCTGATACGGGCTCATACACAAAATAGGATTCTAAAAAAATCGATAGAAAAAAATATCTTACGTCAACTTTTTTTTTTTTAATTTCTTTTTAATGGTTGACAGGCTAGTTCTTTGACCACAGCTCACCTGATGTTAAGTGAAGGTGTGGTCGAAGATGGTAAAGTACACCTAGCCTGGAATGGAACTGGCTCTCAAGTGAGGCTGCCGGAACACACCGTTACATGCTTGGCGGCAGATTTCAACTACGACGAACGTCAAATAAAATAAGTAAGTAGGTGACGAGGTACGTTTTCTGTGTTAATTGTACTTACATAGTTACTATCTGTAGGTATGTCCGTTACTTCGGGGCGGTAGCGCTCGGCCTTTGCCCTCACATATCCTACTATTTTTTTTTTAGTCAAAATGTTTACAAGAAACCCGCTGTACTTAGTTACTCGACTAACACCCGAGTTCGAGAGTAGGGGCAAAATGTAAACCAGCGCTGTAAGAACTTCATTCTTAAAGCATAAAGCTGATTTTGTCCTTTTGACAATAAATAATACAAATTAATTGTATAGAGCTTAATATTTTGGTCAATAAGCGATTTATTGTTTTTTTACTATTATTAATATTAGAAATATGAAAGTTTATTAATAAGACAGGTGTAATAATTGAGCTCGATTTACTCACAGCCATCAACGAAGCACACATAGCCATCCTTCCACCTATCTCATAGCCTACGAGACTAGCCTTGTCAACGTGCAACTTTTCGAAGAGCTGGAACAAGTCTGCTGCCATTTCATCATATCTGTTCGAGTTGATGTGAGGGCTTGCTCCGTGGTTTCTAATGTCTACCACGATTACTGATCGCTTAGTCAGGGGCGTGATGGTTTTTCCTATTCCTCTCCAAAGTTTTTTACTACCCAACAAGCCGTGCAGAAGGAATATTGGAGGTGCTTCAGGGTCAGTGGTACCTAAACCGACTATCTTGAATGATAGGTTCACAGGCGTCTTCGTGGCTAGGATATTTGACGCGTGTGAAAGCAGTGTACGGTACTGTACCAAAGGATTCAACCGCAACTTTACTTTCATACTCGCCATAACACAATCACATCAGTATTATCGATGTTATAAGATGCTTATTACAGCAAGAAAAACGGTACTTTCTAATGAGTACAGAGCTATCCGAGAAACAAAAATTGATTTGTTCTTACAAATCAGTTTTATGCGCACTTCTGGTCAAGAACAACTTTGGTAAATTATTTCCTAGCGTGCGTAAGTGGTGCAAAAACACATCGTCGCGATTGTACCAAACGATCGACACTTAGAACAACGAGAATTGAGCATTATGAATCTACTTTGTACCAACATTCAGACAAAAAACATATTAGGAGTTAAGTTGGCAATTGCTGTTACGTACAAATTGGTATATTTGATCGGATAATAAATGCACATTTATTTAATTAAACTTGGTTGACTACACATTTATGTTATTTGATCGTAAGATAATATAATTTAATCTTTTGTAAAATAACTCTGGTACTTGGACTCCATAAACAGTGTAAAAATAGTTAGTGTTTTTGTTCTTGAGAAGTAAAGTTTTTTCCGTGTAAAATATTGTTGAAACCGCGGAAAAAATGGTAGTTGGTTGGTGCGAGGTCTGGTGAGTATACAAGTACTTTTATACGAGGAGAACGGATGGTATTTAACTGCAGTTCTTCTGGAGTTAAAACTGTTTTTCGAGCAGTATGAGGTCTCTGCAAATTAGTCAAAACATGAGGCTTCCATTTATCAAGTTTATTAATTTAACCCATTTGCTGCTAATGGGTCAATTTTGCGGGTATACTAACGTCAAAACATACCGCTAATTTCTTGATATTTATATACGGATGGTACGCTATAAGTGTAATGAATTTTATTTTGGTATATAGTAGGTTTTCGTCTAAATGTTGACACAAAATACATTCATGATGATAAAATCTCCTTGTTTGAAGTGTCGACCGTCTACACGTTTACATTTTTCGCTGTAGTTTTATTGCTATCCTAAACTTTACTTGAGTGTCAAATTCAATGTCATTTTTGACAATTTATGTACCTACTTCAATTATTAAATTTAAGATAAGATCTGAGAGAAAAAGTCATCGTAGAGCATGACATGACACTCATGACAGACACCTCCCTCGGTGACGTGCCTCTTTACGGATGCTCACGCAGAGATTTGCCATGTTTAACTAATGTGAGGCGAAGGATAAGGATCTAGGTTGTTTTTTTCTTTCTTTCATCATTGATGTTGATCCAATTAGTCTCAGAAAAACGGCGATGGAATCTATTTACAGCACATTTGATGGTGATACAAAGATTAATTCAATAGCAATCTGAACTGCAGTACCTACCTACCAACTTAATCCAATTATATTTGCAGAAATGTTATCTGTGTCTGTTATTATCACTAGCAACGTCAGTCAGGAGTTTTGGCGGGAACGCGGGAAGAGTCGTGTCGCTTCGTTGTATTTTTTTCCAAACCTAGTGTTTTGTCGAGTGTTTATGCATAAAAATGGTGGTGTTTTATTCATAAAGTGCCGAATCACAAGCGCGAGTGTGGGAAAATGATATAATGTGGTGAAACATGACTTTTCGTGTTGCTTCCAAAACTCCATCGAAGCTTTATAGTAAAGTTGCCACTACTTTACTAAAGTATGACTGGCACGAACTGACACGAACTGGACTTGACTAAGACGACTTTGACGATAACCATAGTTAAGATACAGCAGAAATAACACTGAAGACGAGGCAGTATGGCTTTATAGCTTTAGCCTGCCCGAAAGGGCAAATTAACGAAAAAAAAAAAAAAAAAAAGCAACGTCAGTCAGTTTTCTGCGGTTTTGTATTTTTTGGAATAAAAAAATTACAAATGTTTATTAGTTTAGCGTATGAAGCGTATGAAGTAACTACCACCTTAGTTTCAGTTAATCTACCGCTAAGCAGTGAGCAACAGGCAAACACCTTGCTTGAAAAAAAATCTTAACCGCCCTGTCAGAGCATAGCAATCGCTTGGAGCAGTGCGATTAATTACATAGACAATTATTCTGAAATTATTCCTGGAGTCTGTAACAACTTTTTTATACAAGAATATTGAAAGTTTTTACAAATTCACGTCACATGCATCTGATATTGGGTAGGAAATAGAGTTTGTCAACAAAAGAATAAGGACGCACACGTATTTTTAGTGAAATCCGTCATTCCAGTCATCATGATAAGTTGACCTGCCCTGCCCTGAGTACCACTTACCGGCCTGAATAGTAGAATACATTACATTCATTTCGAAGTTCAATGCACTACCGTTACATTAAATTATAATATAGAATACTTTTAGCTGCGTCAGTCGTTACATTTTTACTAGACTACGGCAAAGTCAAAAGGAAGAGATTACAAATACAAATACAAATACAAATCATTTATTAATAACACCAAAGTTACAGGTCATATTTCCATTCATATTTAAAAATTATTATCAAAATCATTACATATGTTAAAACAATTAAAATGAAAATGTCAATAAAGTAATATGTCACGTATAAAATGTCAATAAAATTATGTCAATATAATTAAATGTCCATAAAAACAAAAATATTATAATTACTTACTAGTAATTCAATAATCTCTTATTTTTAAATAATCGTCAAAGTCATAGAACAAGGTCTCTTGAAGCCAAGATCTTAGTTTGCTTCTGAAGCACGCGATGGAAGGTGCATCCCGGACGGAAGCGGGTACGCGATTGTAGACCGCGGGCCCCAGAATGTATACCGACCTCTCCGACTTGACGAGCCGATGCGACGGCGTTACTAGTTGGTCTTTCTTTTTATTACTGCGAAGATTCAACGAACGATTTTTATCAGTCTAGCTATGCATGTTTGTATTTATATATTTCATAGCTTCTTCCCGTGACTAGGATTAGTATTCGAATTATTTATTGACCTCATAACTCTTTCAGTTACACTAAACAAGTCATATATAAGTATATAAACGATTGTTATCGTAATTAAAGTTGTGATTATAGAAGGAATTTATAGTTAAATATGAAATAAATTTTAAGATTTACTTGAACTTACTCTTGTAAGATGATTTCGTCCACGTTGCCAAGAATTCAGAGAGAAATTAAACATTTGTGTGAGTAACAAAAAAGCAATACTTTTATCCGTCAAATAGCTGTTAGTAGCGTCTAAGTGATTAGGTAGGTAGTATGTAGGTATGTAGCGTGTGTAGGTATAGGTATTTTTGATATTAGTAGCAGTATATCTGCTTTAAAAAAAAGCTAACTAAGTACTTACATGTTTGTCATTGATAGATAGATAGATAGATATAACTCTTTATTGTGCACATCATTACAATATTATTATATTATTATTATTATTTATTTATTTATTTTATTATTATTATTCATCGTTATTTATTTTTCATCTTATTTTTTAAATTTTTTACATTAAATATTTAAAAAACATATATAATATAATAAACTTAAAAACTAGGGTGCCGCCGGCAGCGGGGCAGGGCTCAAGCTGCCGGTGGTTAGGGCTGCAGAGTGAGGAACCTCCTCACAATGCGCGCCGTGTCAAGGATCACTGCCTTTTGAAGCTGACCCTTGACCCAACCGTCTAGCGAGAGTCTCTTATTATTATTATTATTATTTTTTATTTATTTCTTTTTCATTCATTGACAAGACAAAAAGTAAATGCAACGTTATATTTTTTATAATTAGTATGGAAAATATCTGACAAAGTTGAACCAAATTCATCGGTATTTACAAATCAGTCTTTTACATAAACCTCACTTATTTTAATTGTAACGGCTTTAGAGGTTTCGCTCCATTAAACTGTCATTACTTATAAATAGATGCGTGACCCAAAAAACAGTAACTATACCTACTACGGGGAAACCGATTTTCAAATTAAAATTAAAATAATTTATTTAATTTTCAGACTCTTTCATCAGCCTACAGCAAAACAGATTAATAGTCAAAGAAAGAAAAAAAAATAATTACCTAACAGTAATATTATTTTTGAAGTTTTTTTTAAATGTAAAAGTTATTGAGACGAACGATACGCTCTCCTGATGGTAAGATATAACGCATGCCCATGACCTTTGCATCAATACACGGAATTTTGAGTTGCAAAACAAAGTCCGGGGCATCGCTGTTTTGGCGCTCCTTACTTTGAGACTTTCCATGGTTAATCTCAACAGCCATGTAATTTCGCTTGCTGCAATACCTTTCAAACCTGAGTAGTTCGGAGAACTTCAAGTTCCAATCTGAAGGAGATCGCTAAGAAGCTCGACAAGATCTCCAAAAACCGTAAATTTATAAGGTAGGTATAAATTTAAGGTAGGTACATCACAAAATATTGTATTTTTTCCCCAAGTAGGTAGTAGTTTTACAAACTTACTTGCATTTGGTAAACTAACCGCGACCTATGTCAATGACTACATAATATGTCAATTTTCCAACGGTAAAGTTATGCCCCTCAATTTATATTAGTGTATCTTTTCGTCTATACTTTAATAGGTCTCGTGATGGACGAACTATGTACCTATAAGTTTGTACGGAACTTTCCGTGCGTGAGTCCGACTCGAACTTGACCGGTTTTTTTATCAATTGTTTGACCGTCACAAGACACGCATGGAAAGTACTATAAAAGCACTATAAAATTCAGTGTAGTACCTACTCGTAATTGGGGCACCTATTATATTATTTAAAATTGATAAACTTGTACTTAGTCGTTATTGTAAGATTCGTTGGCTGATCCAACGTGAATTCACATAATTCTTCACTTTGCAACAAGAATGTAATTAGTAGATAGTTAAATTTTAATGCTATTTTTGAGATGAATAGATAGATAAAAACTCTTTACTGCCCACACCAAAAATAGAAAAAAAGTAAAGAAAATAATAAAATGTTGAGCTTGTTGCTTGTTGAGCTAGCCAAAGGTGGCGGCCTTATCACTAAAAGAGATCTCTTCCAGGCAATAATGTATGGAAAAACATGTCACGACAGGAGATTTTGTAACACTATTAAGTAATAATGTAATTTAATTAATATAAGGACAGTAGGTATGTACCTATACCAGTGTTTTTGTTAGCGCAGTGTGATAGGTACCGAGATAAACCAAGATAGTTTTTGATACTATATTATTAAAAACCTAAAATGAAGATAAAATGCTGTTACATCCTCTATTACGAATATATTTCCTGCAAATGGTTCGTAAATTGTGCCGACCGCTAGGCAGTGCTATGCGCTGTCTGAGTGGGTGTTCCCCGTTGGATATAATCTGGGACTCTGGGTGTCTTCAAGTCGAGTGTGAATCGGTATCTTCTAGGCAAGCGTGCTCCATCTTAGACCGCGTCATCACTAACAAATAAAACGAGCTGTGCCGCCAATGAAACCATGGCGCATGCCTAGTATCAAATAAAAGTTAAAATGCTATTTTTACTCTGCTAAGGACGGAATGAAGATTAGTGTAGAAATAGTAGTCAAGGTACAAATTCAACCTCGAATAGTAAACACAATATTACTGCTGAGTGCCCTAGGCATTTTATTGACCCAACAAAACTACCTTGAAAGTTATGTTAACACAGGAAAGAGATCTTTATTGCTATAAAAATAACTAACTTATATTGATTTAGGCTGCCTTGGGTTTACATTTACTTAGTTTATTTTACATAATGTATCTAACTGAAAATATTCTCTGAATAATGTATATGAACCAAAATAAATTTATGAAAATTATTTTTTGAGAAATCTATATCTATAAAAATCAAAGTACTAACTCACTGACTGACAGACATCGCACAGCCTAAACCGCTGGTTGCAGATTCTCGAAATTTGGAGGGTGTATTTGTCTTGATGCGTAGGGGTGTGTTAAGAAAAGATTCTTTGCAATTCAACCTCTATTCAGGGGGTTCAGTGAGAAAGGGCGTGCCCCTTCTCCCTAAACCGCCTGAAGATTCGCGCCTCAGAGCACCACGGTCCCGCCGTCTCAACGGCAAGTTGTACGAAGTCAGAACATATATATATAATACATACAGAACACCCAGACACGCAACAAACACATGTTCGTTACAAAAAAGTTAATCCTGAGTGGGAATCGAATCCACGCTTTTGAGCTCTTGAAGCAGACCTTCACCAGAGCAATTAGAAGAAGTTAGCGAAGAAATGTAACAGACACGGACTGATTCACACTATTACTAGTTTCACACTATTACTTAGAGAAGATCGTTTAAAACTTTTGTTTAAGTAGAGAAACTGTGTATAAATTGCTCCCATGCGAAGTCTGGATTGATCGCTAGTATGGTATAAGACACGTTGCGCAATCGGACAGCGGGCAGTAGGTTAAAATTGATTTGCAAGATTTGTGACACTCTTACCTACCTACCACAGTGTAAATAATTATTACCAATGTTTGTTAAATTTACAAACACTAGCATTCAATTACATAATGGTTGATAAGCTCAACGCTATATTAACGGTATAATAGCTATATGTATCTAATCAAGGATTTAATTTGCTATTTGAGAGTTTAAAACTATTAGTGTCACTAATTTCATCGTTGAATTGTTGATTTTTTCGTGATATAAACTATACTAGTCTACGTTATTCTTTACTCGGGCTTATTAAAATCAAGAGCAGTATAACATTGACACACATAACCTTTAAGACATTCTAGAGCAAGATTCATTAGCACTTTTTTGTCCTGGGAAAATACTTTGTGTATACCACCGGCCCTGGGGCGGGCACGGTGGTTATGTGGGACTCTCCGTCCTAATGACGGCCCATCCACCAAAAACCCTGGAGTGTTCCACCTCTGCGCTTTGTGTCGAGACTGCGGGCACGCTTTCGCACTCTACCGCGGCCTCGGCAGCGCTTGTCCTCGCGGACCCGCCTCGGGGAGCCTAGGCTCACCCCGCAACGATGACGATGTGTCAGAACACTGGACACATCGTGATCCACCTCGGAGACCTAACCAGCAAATGGGCGTCGGTCGGAGACTCATTAGTGTACTAACTACAGTATTTAGGTACTTATATCTACATAGGTATACCTAAAATGAAAAATTGCTTCGGCGACTGTGGGTGTGGAGCTGTTGGAGCGAGGAGGGTTGAAGTAATGGCCGACCAGTTCGGCAACCTGTTAACCTCAGCAGCGGACACCAACTACAGGAGTAACACGTTGCAACAATATGTAGAGCAATCTGTAGTTTTAGTCTGGCAGCCTTCCTAAATTATTTAAACATATTCAATACATCTAATATGAAGGTTAAGATGTTGTAACCGTGAAAGATTTTTTTTTTTAAATTCGCTGTGATTTGGTTTTAGAGTCCTCGACTTAATATTTTTTTATGTTTTTTTTGTATCTATACTTTTATATTTAGCTTGTTGCCCTATTTATAAATAAAATAATAAAGATTTTTTTGTAGCGATGATCACACGCCGAAGAGTGTGGTTTCAACCCCTAACAATGAGCTTGAGCTGAGACCTAAAGAGTTAATATCCTTATTCTTAGCTTAGACCTAAAAGTCTATGGTCAAGCATCATGTCAAGGTGTCAATAATGTCAAATAGAATGGAAAGAAACTTTTAAGTCATTGAAAATACTTTGTAGAGTAAGTTTTAGCTAAAGCAACAATATTCTTGTTTGTATCAACGCGCACTTCATTCACTTGAAGTTTGTTAGCTTATAACATCAACCGTCCACCCACATTACCTTTCTTCGCTAAGGCGTGCTCCATCCTTCTTCCAACTTCGTCTTACCGTTTTTAGTTCTTACCAATTTTAATACATGTGTATACGTATTAAGTAATATTATTCTATTACATTATTGTCCTATCGCACAACAGCAAAAGTATGTCACCTCTTATCATCTGCCCAGAAACGTGGACAAACACAGTTGGAGCGGTTCACAAGCTCCAAGTCGCTCAACGAATTAAGAAAGAGTGCTGTGCTTCGCCTTAAGAGATCATCGTTTATTTATTTTATCGTATCCAGCACGAAGTAATTTACTAGAGTATTCAAGTTACTGATATAGCATACATTAATTAGCTGAAGTGCAAGGAGACACGTTCTAAAGTGGAGACTGTGAATCGACAAACAAATAAATAAATACATAAATAACATAGGTCTATGAACACAGCGCCATCTGGCCCCAAACTAAGCAGAGCGTGATGGAAATCAGATAACTGATAGAATACATAAATACTTTTTTTTTGTTGTAAATAGGTACATACTTATAATAGATACAGAACAGAACAAACGATTCTTAGGACACCCTAAGCCTCGAAGGCTTAAGCAATGGCTGGACGCAAAAGCCGAAGATCGGACATATAGCCCGATCTTAGGTGCTTAGAGCTTATGTGCTTTAGAAGAAGCCTATGTCCAGCAATATACTAAGTAGGCTCATTATGTCGGCGATTCAAGATTTCAGACTGTTAATCTACAGCTATGGGGGATGAGGAAGCTGCTACATTAGACGGGCAATTTTACGAATTTGCTCGCTTCTTGGAAACTAAAGAACATAAACGAGATGGTTTAACAATCACTTTATGGCGACAAGACTACTGGATGCGTCAATCGAAAGTAATAGACGATCGGAAGGTCACCATGACAGATACTGGGATACTCTTTTTTAAATTTGAGTAGGAAATCCCACTTATTTATTACACATCAAATATTACACTTAGTTAACTGAGGACAACTGTTCCTACGACATAATAAAATTATTTCTCCCATAATTTTTACTAAACATTTTATACGAACTTAGTGGTAGATCTCTTTAGGTAGGTAGGTACCCCTGCAGTAACAGATATTCAGCCGACAAGTTGTAGTGTGTAAACTTTACTGTTTACTGTATTTTGGCCCTTATCACAATATACACTTCCACAGTTGATAAAATCAGAAATTTCATCCGGTTCTCCTTTCGAGAGCTGTGGGTTCCACCGTTTTGTTAGAGGCATGCGTGCTCATTCTTTGAAAAGTACATAAATTAGGCAATATGTAAGTGAATTAATTATACGTAGGTATTTATTAAGTTCAGTGATAATTCATTAAATTAAAATATTTTATTTTACAGTAAAACTGAAATAACTTACGACGAATGGCATGAGTTTTTAACAGATCTTTGCACAGAGAAGGGGTTAGACCAGGAATTTGTGGAGACCGCCTTGACCAACTGTGGAATTCCAGGAGTGTCCCCCGTCCAGATCCCCTTATACCGGGAATACTTTGACCATTACCAACCAAAAGATAAGATGCAGTTTTAAATGAAACTTTCGAATATTTAACTAATCTTCAATCGTCAGTTATTATTTTTTATTAAATGGCTAGTTTTCGTGCATAGCTCTATGGTATATTACATTATTCTAACAAATTCACCTGCGTATTTTTTCTTAATGTAAAAGTAATAAAATAAAATAATATGTAAGTACCTACCTATATAATATTTTGATCATTGATTTGAATTAGCTAAGTAGGTACTTATTATGCAATAAATTAAAATTGTTTTCTTCCAAGAGGTTCTACAAACTTTTTATTTTACATCTTGCTTTCTCAATAAAGAACGAAACAATCATAAAAAGAACTTCAGGGCTTCATGAATATGTGTCCACCTAGAAATAGGAATCTTTTTTTATGCTTGACAGGCTAGTTGACTATAGCTCACCTGATGTTAAGTGTCAGGGTGGTTACCATCTTCGGTAAACATATCTAGCCTGGAATGGAACTTGCTCTTGAGTGAAGTGAGTTCAACTTGGGTGGTAGCTAGCCAGCTGAGTACTAGAAAGTGTTATTTACCACTATGCTATGGTTTCCTTTATGGTTTTCCTTTTTTTTTCTTTTTTTGGTTTACCGGCAGCTCAACCTCATTGTTGGGGTTCGAACCCACGCTCTTTGGCGTGTGAAGCGACCCCGCTAACCACTGAGCTATCATCGCTTGAGATCATCTTCGGATATGTTTGGTAAATAAACTGTTCCAGTGAGAAGCGAGCGGAAACGGCCTTACGATTACTGTAATAAAGCATATTTAGTACGAGTATTAGATGATCAGCGTTGCCCATTTGATGGGTCGCGACCCGGTGCCGGCCCGGCCATCAAAATAAAATACTGGGTCGCTGCCTTGTTTTAAACTAATACTATCGATCGACGCAGCGGAAACGCTGCTGCCGCTTATAGATTATAAAAAACTTAACAGCTCCAAACTTCGCACTAAATAACAATGATTGTGTATTGTGTTACTTAATCTAACCGGGGGGGTATATTTGTTAAAACTATTGAGTCACAAAGGGACAGTATGGAAATTACCGCGCCATAGCAGAACAAAGTCTGGGAAACACTGATCTATATGATTAAAATCCTTTGGAAATCTCGTAGCGATAACTATCTAGGCATTTGTTTCCGTTACGCAACGTCTTTCCAATGCGCTTACACTTGTCTCATCAAAGTTCACCGGCCAAGAGCATGTCTATTCAATTTACGTACTGTCGAATTATTCAAATCGATTCAGTATAGATTTACTTGATTAAATCGTTTTGATGGCCGTGACTACATTATCCGCAGAACAGCCAGCCACAGTCTTGTGGTGGTCAGGACAGGAGTAGCACGCCTTCTCCTTGATCAGGTATTTGGAGAATTTACCTAACATTCGAATTTAAAACGTGCGTTGATTAAGTTAACTGCGTGATTTATGAAGTGCGGAGTGGCAAGAAAAGCATATCGGAAAAAATATTAAAAAATAACATACTGGCACAGATAAATCCATAATTATTTTTAAAAAGTAACTGAAACACTTGAATATTCATAGAAATTGAGCAAATGTCGTTTTACTTGCTTTATTGAATTTAAAGAAAAACTTCGATAAAATTGTGAAAAAAAGTATGTAAGTAACTAGTACCATTATAACATAACTCTCAAGTTTCTCAACATTGCTCAAATAATAGAAGTGGTCGAAGATGGTAAAGCACACCTAGCCTAGAATGAAACTGGCTCTCATGTGAGGCTGCTGGAACACAGTATTAGGTGCTTGGCGGCAGATTTTCAACTTGGGACTTAGCCAGTTGAGTAGTAGAAAGTACCCTGCCACCATGCTATGGTTCCTTCGGTTCCTTCTAGGCAACCATGTTTTATCGTTAGCCGCATCTTCGCTTAACATCAGGCAAGATAGCGTTCAGTCAAAAATTTAATTTTGTTTAATTTATTTGTTATAAAAATAATAATAGTTTTTTACTCGGTAGCAAGTGGCTCGATAGTAAGGGCATCACTTTAACATGTAACAGTTTAGACAATTACTACGATTGTCTACTGCCCGAGTCATAAGATTGACGTTTCTAGGGATTACGGATTTTGCGATACAGCTAAAAAAAAAAAAAGAAATTAAACATTTTTTTTATAACGTCTCAGATAAATAATCCATAATCAACAACAACAAGGGAATCAGTACACACTTTCACTACTTATTAATTTGTTAGGTAGGTACAACTTATGAACTATATAGAGCGCTGCAACGGCTATGGTACACGATTTGCGTCGGACATCCGTCGGATACAAAATCCTAAAAATCAATATCGTATATTTTTCAAGGTGACAATAGCTAAATACGTATGAGTAAATGGACATTCTCTAATCATGTTTTCTTTGATTAAAAGTAATACATGCCGCAGTGATTAAGCAACAATTATTTTTTACTTCCTTACTTTTACATTGTTAACACAATTTATTCTTGAAGTTCTACCATACATTCCTGAATAATTTACGCTGTTCTGACGTTTTTCAGGCGTGGGTGCCTAGCCAATTCTTCTATTTGCTAATCAACACTTGTGTTTTTTTTGAGAAAATAATTGTGTGAATTAATCTTTTAACTATTCAAATATAAGTAAAAAGCAAACGGTGTTCGTTGCTAAGCGCATAACTTGTGAGTGATTATGTTATAGTTGACAGGCAGGTTGATTGACTACAGCGCGGCGTGGTCTGCGATGGTAAATACATCTAGCATGGAATGAGAACTTGCTAACAAGTGATGCTGCCGGAGCACACCCAAGCCAGCCGAGTACTAGAAAGTCCGTGTCACCATGCTATGGTTTCCATAGAATGTTTTCCTTCACCGGCAGCTCAAGCTCGTTGTTGGTGTTCGAATCCACGCCCTCTGGCAAGTGATTCGACCTAACCACATCATGAAGTATGTTTAGATGAAGTTATTTTTCAATTCGAATCGAACTAATGCAATATTTCGTTTTATACAATCTGTGTCAAGTAAATACAGTCAATATTGGTAATACAAAATAATAATATTTAGTATAATTTAATATATTATGTAAATGTGTATTGAGAGTAAATTAAGTAAATAACGCCAACAGATCGACGTCATTTGAAAATATCGCTTTAATCCGGCCTTTATACATTTAGAAAATAAGTGCCGAAGGGTAGAATAGATTTTTGTTTCTATTCTAGAAAAGATTCTGCAAGCCTTAAAAAGCAAGCGAACTTTGATACTACTATAATATCCGATGTATATCTCGCGAAATTAAGACAGACGTACTTATTTATAAATTTAAGTTTATTATATTTATGAACGGAAGACATTTTTATCTTCTCATCTAATTTATCCTTATGGCGCGTTGGCTACTTTATTTACTTGTAATGTTTTTTTTTGTTTGTCCTAGTCTTTCCGACCATTCATCAGTTTTCCCATATATATCAGGATAGGAAGTCACTGATAGCAAATCTCGTAACTAATTCTACCGTTTTTCCAAATTTCATTAAAATCGATACATCTGTTTGGTCACGAAATCGTAACAAAAAAATACCTAAGAATTTTTCTCCATTTATATCTTTATTACCTTTGTTGAAATGACATAAGAACATGTACGTACAATTTTTTTTCTATTTGTTTCCTGTGCCTTACCTTACTATATATAGGTACTTACATGGCGTACTAGCTGTTACCCGCGACTTCGTCCGCGTGGAATTAAATAAAAAGTTTGTTCAGTTTGCAGTATAATAATATAAAATTTACAATTTTAAAAAATCGACTCCATGACCCAACTAAACGCACTGCTCCAATAAAATAGCGAGGTTTCTGAGTAAACGAAAATATTATCGATGTATACAACATTATGTGTGCCAAATTTCATTTAATTCCGTTTTGTAGTTTAAACAAAAAATAAAATTAAAAAATGCGCAAAATATTTTTTGCGCAACATTTCTAAGAGATAATTTTTGGTTTCAGGAGAAGCAGTCAAAATGGGCACATTAATGGGAAATATAACAAACTACTACCAATACATCAACGATGATTTAGCAGGTGAGAACTGAGGATCACTTTTTGTATTATTTACATTTAAATGCATTCGTTTTGTCGACGTACACAATGCTTTTTAATCAAATGACCCGCGCTTGCGTCGCTCGGGACCAAGGGTCGCATGCAGCGCGCTGTATCTATGAATATGCTTAGAGGACGTCTTTGTTAGTGCTATTGTTAAAATGTAGAATTAAACATTATACCCGTGTTCAATGCCCCGAAGATGGCATGACTATACGTTTTAGCTCTTTTTTACTTTCCCACATCGTCATGACGAATAAAAGTACTCGGCCAAAACATTTTTGTTACTTAATCCGGGACATTCTCCGACTTCGCATGGATGCAGTTTTTTTTTAACGTAAATTTAATGAGACGAACTATACGCTGTCCAGGTGGTAAGAGATAACGCATATCCATGACCATTGCAGCGATGCACAGAACTTTGAGTAACAAACAAAGTCTAGAGCATTCTGCTTTGGCGCTCATAATTTTGTGAGATTGGAGGTAGAGTAAAGGCGGCTTTGGGTTGAATGCCACGATATTTTGTTGATGATGAATGAAACGCTCTCCTGTAAGGGATAACGCCTGCCCATGACCATTGCAGCGGTGCCCATAATATATTGAAATATAAATAAATAAAGAAAACTAATTAGAAAACTAGGTACCTACTAGTGCTTATATTTAAAAAAAGATTTTATTTTAATCTTATTATAGAAGGAAACATGTTTACTCATTTTTTAATTTAGAAATTTTGTAACGTATCTATCTGATAAGATAGTTAGTTACGTAACAAAAATTACATCTATACTGTCTATCTTTCTATATATAGACACTTTTCCCCCTTATTTGCATATAGTTTATATTGTTGGGATTTGAACCCACGCCTTTCGACGCGTGAATCGATCGCGCTAACCACTGAGCTAACATAGCTACAAAACTTTGTTGCTGCTTGACGCTGTATCGGCTAGATTTTGATAATCATAGCTGCATCTATCTATGCGCTTTCCGGAATAAAAAGTAGCCTCAGCGAGCATAAACACTAAAAACGCCAGTAATGCGGCAAAATGATGTTTCCGCTTTCCTGAAATAAACTCGATATAAATGTGAACTTAAATATCATGTCTTACTTACGTTCCAGATCCTAGAACAAAGGATTTCCCCCTTGTGAGCAGCCCAGTGCCAATCATCCTCATAATGTACCTATACCACCGATTCGTGCAGTCGTGGGGGCCCGCCATCATGGCCAACAGGAAACCCTTCCAGCTAAAGAACGCCATCATAGTCTACAATGTCGTGCAGATTGCGCTCTCTGCCTTCTTGGCCTCACAAGTGAGTACCTATTTTTAAGCCCCGACGCAAAAACGACGTGGTGTTATAAGTTTGACGTGTCTGTGTATCTGTCTGTCTGTGGCATGGTAGTTCCCGAACGGATGGACCGATTTTGGTTATGTTTTTTTTGTTTGAAAGGTGAATTAATCGAGAGTGTCCTTATCTACGTTTGATGAAAATCGGTCCAAGATGGCCGCCGCCACAAAATGGCGGATTACATATTTTTCTCACAACTCCCTTAATATGGGTATCAAATGAAAGGGTAAAATACTATACTAAACTAGTAATACTATACTATGCTAGTAGAATACTATGCACCTATCGGGGGTTTTTTAAATTTTATATTTATACGAAGCACAAAGTAATCTTTGATGCTTTTCAAAACGCAGCTAAAACCGCGTGTCCCACCTATAAAATTAAACCTCATAAATATCAGAAAGCATCACTAATGATAAATATAATTTTAAATGATAATGAGGATTTCGCAAATGAAATCATGCCAGTTGCTACTCGACTTGTGGTTATATTCTTTACCTTGGCACAAACAAATTGCAATTTCGTTTTGTTTTTTACGATTACTTAAATAATGGTTGTCTTTCGCAAACAACTTGTTGTATTCATTCGTGTCTTTCTATTGAAAACAAGCGACCTGACTAGACTTTTCGCAGATTTATAAACCGAATGCGAAAAAAAGCGCGTGCGGTATTTGTTATAAAAAAAATAATGAAAAAATTCACGGATTTAGACAACAGAGGCACAGGCAATTACATTCCAGTTTAAATTTTTTATAAAGAATAAAATTACCTATATTTTTTTCTCTTCTTCAAATTCTTACATCGTTAGCCATAAAACGCAAATATAATAGGTACGACCATAAAAATGCAAAATAAGGTGACGATTTATGTGGATTTCTTATTTATAGTAATTTTATATTCTACAGCATCAAATACTAATGCATCCAGTGGATTAATAAAACATCCATGATTGAAATAATTTATTAAATTTTATTTGTGTCCTAAAGTTCTGAAGTTAGGTACCTACTAAAAAGTCTAATGTTTATAAAGAGTTAACTACAAGCTTACGGTGTACTAAGCTAAAAGTTACTGTGAATACATCTCTGAAAATGCGTAAAAATCAGCTATTCTAAAAAATAAATTCATTGGCCTCGTAGCGATCGGTCAATCTGTCAATTGGTTATACTTACCCAAATTTTAGAAGATAAAGAAATCGCGACTTAACCTTTGCTATTAAAATATTTTTTGACTGTAATATAATTAAAGTAAAGATATACAATATACATACATAGTTATATGTAAACAAATAATTGTTATATGTATTGTCTGTTTGTATGTCTTGAAATCTAGAGTAAATATGTTTCTTCTCGGTAAGCGTGCTCCATCTTAGACCGCACTACTGCTTAACATAAGGCAGTGTGTGGTCAAACGCGAACCTATTTAGAACAAAAAAAATGCAAAGTGAAAGTTAAAAACGTAGGTACATCAAAATGGTACTGACCTATATAATAATATAATAGATACTTTTATGTTGAAAAAAAATCCTTATAAATGTTTACTCAAATTTTTGTAACTTTTTTAAAAGAAAACATTTTTTCAACTAAAAATTTAATTATCTGGGCAGCAAATCCTTTCAATCATTGATATATTTAAAATCTCTATATATATCAAAGCTTTCAATATAAAAGTCACTTTTAGCCACAAGTCGCAGTTGCAGCCACCTTGCATTTCTAACGAATCAATTTCCATACAATAGGTGCGATGCAGATATGCTCTACAGCTGATCTACTGATTTAAATTATTACAAGCTGTTGTAAGACTGGGTATTGTTTATATTGGCGACCTTGTTGGTAACTTACGGGCATCGACCGATTGATAACTAGTAGCAGGTTTTTACGTATTAATCAATGAAATCTGTAGCGCAAATAAATAATTACCTATACGGAGTTTTGGCGGGAACGCGGGAAGAGTCGTGTCGCTCCGTTGTATTTTTTTCCAAAACTAGTGTTTTGTCGAGTGTTTATGCATAAAAATGGTGGTGTTTTATTCATAAAGTGCCAAATTACAAGCGCGAGTGTGGGAAAATGATATAATGTGGTGAAACATGAGTTTTCGTGTTGCTTCCAAAACTCCATCGAAGCTTTGTAGTAAAGTTGCCACAACTTTACTAAAGCATGACTGGAATTAACTGACACGAACTGGACTTGACAAAGACGACTTTGACTAAAACTAGCTACGATGGCACTTATTTAACTTTTGAAACTTGAAAATATATAATTACTTGACACTGGCAAATGCTAAAACGCGACGCCAAAACCAAAGAAAAAAAAAAAATTACCTATACAGGATTACGCGGAACCACATATCTAAATATATCTCTATGAGCGGAACTGTAGTACTGAGACCTTACTAGTCTAGTATTCTACATGTAAATTGGTATTATCTTCAAATTATTAGAAATATTTTTTGCTGGCTTAAAGGTTCCTATTAACTTAAATTATGTAGCTAGCGATTTCGTATTAGTAAATTTTTATTCCTAATATTTTTAAACGTAGAAAGTTGTTCGGATTTCCTGAAGCTTGATTATGACTTTGAATGTGACTACGATTTATTTCACTTGATTTTATCTTGAAACATCTGACATCTTTGACACTGGTAGAATGCATGTAAAGTACGATGCCGAAAATAAAAAAAAAAGCAACCATTTTAAAATAGCAAAATTAGCATGGAGGTTTTGGCGGGAACGCGGGAAGAGTCGTGTCGCTCCGTTGTATTTTTTTCCAAAACTAGTGTTTTGTCGAGTGTTTATGGCTAAAAATGGTGGTGTTTTATTCATAAAGTGCCGAATTACAAGCGCGAGTGTGGGAAAATGATATAATGTGGTGAAACATGAGTTTTCGTGTGGCTTCCAAAACTCCATCGAAGCTTTGTAGTAAAGTTGCCACTACTTTACTAAAGCATGACTGGAATTAACTGACACGAACTGGACTTGACAAAGACGACTTTGACGATAACTATAGCTAAGATACAGCAGAAATAACACTTAAGACAAGGCAGTATGGCTTTATAGCTTTAGCCTGCCCGAAGGGGCAAATTATTAGAAAAAATATGTATATTACCGCGAGTGACAAATTTAGATTTGCGTAATAGATTGCCGATTGGCAAACGTTGTGACATATTTCTAGTAGCAATATGTTATGTAGGTACATACCCATACATATTTATTCTACTAACAAGTGGCTGCCATATTACTAAAAGCAATCTCTTCCAATCAATCACAGGATAGAGAGCATTCAGAAGATACACAGGATTATAAGCTTGGAGTGTACTAAGCCGAAAGATGGTTAATATTTTCATTAATATGCCATTGGTTAAAAGTTGGACATGATTATGAGTACAATGACCCCCTCTCGGCTTTGCACAACCTAACCTTGTAACCCTGTAAATCATACCTATCATCTATATCCAAAAGTTAACTACACAACTCGATAGCTAAAGGATCAAATCACTTGTTACGTTGAGCGAGGACTTGAAACAGAAATTCAACACCACACCGCACACCGCCGCACACTACCGTGTGATTTGGTAACAGTAAACGTTTGTGTGTTAAACAGTGTATAACCCGGTTGTACTGGCCGGGGAACTACAGCTTATGGTGCCAGAAGATCGTTTACGAAGACACGCCGCTCGAGCGAGTCGTCGTCAGCAGGGTCTGGCTCTACTACATGATTAAAGTCATCGATCTACTGGACACGGTAATTATTTTTTACCTGCTAATCTTTTCTACAAGACTATAAGCTTGGATTAAGTTTTATAAAAGGTCATTGTCTTCATCAACAAGAAAAACATTTACTATATGAACAATTTTAAATTCGTGAAAAAACATCAGCTGCTCTATTCAATGTATTCTTTGAACTTTGAGTTGATCTTGATCAAATGTATGGAGCACGTGACTTTTTCCTTAATTAATCTAACAAAAATTTTCAAATCATTAAATTAATTTAATCATTTACATATTATAACAATGGAAGCTTGACTTCTTACTCAAAGTGGGGGCAAAAGTTCAACACCGACGACATTTCATTTGCATTGTTTTTGCATTTCCTCCTTGAAGTATTGGTGCGAGGCCCTGGGCCGCTGTCATAGTAGCTCCAGTGAGTTGAGTGGGATGTTTAATGACATTGATGATGAAAAGCATTCAAGGTGTTGCGACGATATGAATGATACCCAATCGACTTCATACAGACTAATGGCAATTTTAGTACCTACCTTCTGTGGCTTTGCAATGCACATGCACATGTAGCTCGACTTATTACGAGTATATATTTTTTATTTCCCAGGCTGATGTAAATAAGTGGCCATTACATATCTCTTCGGAAAAAAACTATTAACCAGAAACTGCTTTACAAACCTTTATTGACTGTCCAGGTATTCTTCGTGCTACGAAAGAAGTACAACCAAGTCTCATTCCTTCACGTGTACCATCACCTCGGGATGTGCCTGCTGGGTTTTGTTGGCACCAAATACGTGCCAGGTGAGTATCCACGGCCCTAAGACTTCAACCGCTAAAAATCTTGTCATTTTTATTTCTTCAGTCTTTCTCGCGATGGTTTTGATCTCCATTACTACCTAATGCACACGATTACTACGTGGCATATCTCTTCAGCAGGATGTCGCCTGAGATACTACTGTGGTATCAAATTCTGCTGCTAAGCTGAATTGTGTAAATATGACTGCATTCCGGTTTGAAGTGTACAGCTGTTTACGAAATTACAGGGCTCTTCAAATGTTTCAAAGCAATGAGCGCTAAAGTCCGAGGCATCACCACCTTGGAGTTAGTATTGCTGCTCAAAGTTCAAGGTACCGCTTCTACGGTCATGGATAGACGTTAGCTCTTACCAACAGAAGAGCGTATGTTCATCGCAATATTTTACATTTTTAAAACATTGTCGTAACTAGTGAAAGAGGTTAGACGTGTCAACGATGCGAATGGGTTAATGATGAATGAATTACTGTTTAAAAGTCTGTTTTATTTTCGTTCGAAATCTCGTGCTTCCGATTTAAAAAAAAACTTGCAGAAAAATATAGCAATGCCTACGATTTTAATTAATAAATAATAACGTAAAATCTTTACTTTTAGATACTTAATAATAACATGTTTTTGCTATTTTTCAATTCTAGTCTGTAATCTAAAATTGTTGTTATTAAAACTCAATAGTCTTCCGCATTATCCTCCATAATTTTAGCATCTTCATCGCGTGTGTAATTACTAGGTCTGAGAATTTATGAAGTTTCGAATTGGTTCTTTTCGTGGAGTTCTAATAGAGTGATGTTTTTCGAATGGTACGGTATATGGTATTTACGGTATGAATTATTTATGATGATATGGTATAAGTATCCATAGATGTTTATGTAGGTAGAACTGATAATTAGTTTGTTTTCGAAATATATATTTATGGTAATAAAAATGCAATCATAACTCTAATAAATGCACAAATTACGAGTTATAATTTTAAGAGCGGTAACGTTAACGTAGTCGGTGAAGCAACCGCGTGATGTGCCGACTACAGGCGGAGAGAGCGATTGGCAGGGTTTATGGGTAACGTCCTGTTGAATGTGAAATATTCGATATGTTGGGTACAAATGGATTTAGTAGTAGCGTTGCGTAAATTCACAACATTCATGAAGACTACAGCGCGCTTTTTTTATTGTTTTAAAGTGAAGGTGTGGTCGAAGATGGTAAAGCACATCTAGCCTGGAATGAAACTGGCTCTTAAGTGAGGCTGCCGGAACACACCGTTAGGTGCTGGGCGGAAGATTTTCAACTTGATGGTAGTAGCTAGCCAGCCGAGTACTAGAACGTACCCTACCGCCATGCTGTGGTTTTCTCACGATGTTTTCCTTCACCGGCAGCTCAAGCACATTGTTGGGGTTTGAACCCACACCCGTCGGCATGCGAACCTAACCTAACCTAACCACTGAGCTATCATCGCTACAAAGCGATCTATGAGCTATCAGCGCTTACCTATAAGGAACCATTTCACTCACGACTTGAGAACACCCAGATTGTATCTATCTGGAAATACTTATTTAGTGGTTCGCAGAAAAAACTGTAATTTTTGAGTATCAACTATGTAACAAAGTCCTCAATTCGAGTTTACGACCGTCCGCGTCCAAGCACGCTCCCGATAAACACCGATAGACTAGCAACTTTACGTCAATGTTATTGTCCTGATCAAGAAAGCCGTTGCACATGAGTCTATCGGTACTGTAGTAGAGTCACTCTCTAGTTTCTGTGGGTATGGTTTAGATCATCATCATCATCTGCCTATATTAGTCCACTGCTGGACATAGGCCTCTCCCAAGACACGCCACTCACACACACGTTTAGATATGGAGAACTTATTCGATTAGTGCAATTTGTGTTTTTTTTCAGGCGGACACGGCATCATGCTCGGTTTCATCAACTCGCTGGTGCATGCCGTGATGTATTCTTACTACTTAATCTCCATCGTGCGCCCGCACTGGGTGCGCCAGTGGTGGAAAAAATACATCACCCAGCTGCAGATTGTGAGTGTCTACGTATAATGTTTTTTCCCTCTCGGATGATAGCTTGATAGCAGAAAGTTATGAGCTGCGTTTATTCAATTCCGATTGTGAGCGCTGCACATCTGTAGAATGTAGCGCTCGTGGTGTAGCTTGAAAAGGTATAATTAAAATATCATTGAAATTAAGCAACGAACGAGCTGATCAAATAAAAATACAAATATTTTATTGATAACACCAATAAGTTTTTTTTAATGGTTGACAGGCTAGGGGTTTGACCACAGCTCACAAATGAAAAAAAAATTGCTCAAAAATGTTCTAACACTAAGAGTGGCCACCTGTGTACCTTTATTTTTTCGTAGCACTCCATACACAGTTGCACACGCTCAATATACCTACATGCAAACACGAAGCGTGTGCAATATTATCATTTGATAAAAGTAAACTAATATTTTGTGGTAGTAGCAACCACAATATCTCACTATATTTATCAGTAAAATATTTAACTACTCTATGATGCATACAAACTTTTAAACATATTTTGAAAAGCAACATTTTTTTTTAAATATTTATTAATATATCTAAATTAAATCGTATCAAAATACATTGCGTGGTTTTAAAAAAAAAGATAAACAGAAAAAAAGAAAAAAGATTGATATTTTTTTTTAATAATTTCGTTAGACCAGCTAGATTTTTAACCCCAGCTCACCTAAATAATATTATGTGACAGTGTGGTCGAAGAATATATTATAGATTATTATGACCGCTCTGTTGGCTCATTGGTAGTAGGTACATCTGCTTTAAGAGCTGTAGGGTGTGGGTTCGATTCCCACCCAGGACAAAAAATTTATGGTATAAACAAATTATTGTTCTCTGACTAGGTCCTCTGTATGTATTATAAGTACCTATGTATTTACAATACAAAAAAGTATATATCTAAATATGTATTCTATGAATTAACTGACTTCCAAAGCTTTGCTTAGATTGGGGTCAGATGGCGCTGTTTGTAATGTTTCACAATATTTATTTATTACTCGCTGCGCCCCGCGGTTTTGCCCGCGTGGTGATTGATGATGATGAAAAGTATCCAATGTCTTATTCCAGGGCAAGTACCTACGCCTATCTACCTACTAAGTTTACGCGTGAAAGCGTAACAAACAAACAAACATTCGCATTTATAATATTATTCATAAGGATTTAGAGAAGAGATTCGATATATGTATATGACGTTTGTTACAGTTGCAGTTTCTGCTGCTCATCCTCCACTTTGGACACGTGCTGTTCGAGCCGTCGTGCGAATACCCCAAGTGGGTCTCTTTCATGTTCCTGCCCCATAATATATTCATACTGTTCCTTTTCTCAGACTTCTATATCAAAGAGTATATTCTAAAGAATAAAGACAAAAGCAAAGACAAAACAAGTGATAAAACTAAGTAAAGCCAAATGTTATATTAGTTGTAGATTTGTATGTTAATTATATTTTAAGTTTAATATTATGGCATGGAGTTTTATTCGAACCTTTTTTTTTTAATACTCATACGCTCATACGCGATTTGCGTGTTTCATACAGTAGGCACTCACAAGCTCAACAAAAATCAACTAGAGCTTCTATATAATACATTACACATTTAAGTCATTTACTCATATATTATGTATGCAAAATTGCAAATAATTCAATGAGAAATTTTTAGTAAAATTCAAAATTAATATTGGTAAAAAGATTAGGTATCTTTTTATAAAAAGATACCTATATTTATCACAATAATGCAATGCAGGCGGTGTAGGGAAATGATATTTATGCATTGCCGCCAAAACTCCCGTCCCGCCCTTTTAGTTTTTTTTTTCTTTGGATTTGGCGTCGCATTTTTAGCATTTGCCAGTGTCAAGTGTTTTAAATTTTCAAGTTTCATCAGTTAAATAAGTTGCTTCGTAGCTATAGTTATAGTCAAAGTCCAGTCTGTTGTGGCGACTTTGTTAAAATTATATTATTTTTTCACACACGTGCTTGTAATTCGGCACTTTATGAATAAAACACACCATTTTTATTCATAAACACTCGGCAAAACACTAGTTTATGGGAAAAATACAACGGGGTGACACTACTCTTTCCGCGTTCCCGCCAAAACTTTAGACAAGGGTATTATCCTAATTATTCAGCTGAGTTCAGCGCCGTATGTTATGCTGATAGATGGACTTTTCAAAATATTTAGCGATTCCGAATCGTCCCGTATAATGTGTATACCTCCATATATAAACATTATATATTTTTATAATACTCTGTATGTGCAATAAAAGCTTACATCAACACGTATCATACATACTAACGGACATAAATAACGTACGATATTGTCTATATATTTTCTTCGATTATTAGTATAATATCACGTATGTATCTAGGATAGATAGGACAGACAGTGTGGCGTTACAGCTTTATAGCTTTAGCCTGCCCGATGAGGCAATTTATTACAAAAAAAAATGGTAAGGTTTATGGTTGAGTTTTCGCGGGAACACGGAAAGAGTCCTGTCGCCCCATTGTATTTTTTTCAAAACTAGCGTTTTTTCGAGTGATTACGATTGTATCAAAATAGTAGTATTTGATTCATAGAGTACTGAATTACAAGCACGAGTGTGGGAAACTGATACAATGTGATGAAACATGATTTTTGGTTATGCTTCCAAAGCTCAATCGAAGCGTATAGTAAAGTTGCTACTAAATTAAAATATAGTAAATCATGACTGGATTTGACTGGCACGGGCTGGACTTATTTAACTTATGAAACGGAGTTTTTGGTGGGAACGCGGGAAGAGTCGTGTCGCTCCGTTGTATTTTCTTCCAAAACTAGTGTTTTGTCGAGTGTTTATGCATAAAAATGGTGGTGTTTTATTCATAAAGTGCCGAATTACAAGCGCGAGTGTGGGAAAATGATATAATGTGGTGAAACATGAGTTTTCGTGTTGCTTCCAAAACTCCATCGAAGCTTTGTAGTAAAGTTGCCACTACTTTACTAAAGCATGACTGGAATTAACTGACACGAACTGGACTTGACAAAGACGACTTTGACTAAAAGTAGCTACGATGGCACTTATTTAACTTGAAAATATATAATTACTTGACACTGGCAAATGCTAAAACGCGACGCCAAAACCAAAGAAAAAAAAAAAAAAAACTTATGAAACTTGAAAACATCAAACACACGACACTGGCAAATGTATAAATTTTTTTTTTTTTCGTTAATTTGCCCTTTCGGGTAGGCTAAAGCTATAAAGCCATACTACCTCGTCTTCAGTGATATTTCTGCTGTATCTTAACTATGGTTATCGTCAAAGTCGTCTTAGTCAAGTCCAGTTCGTGTCAGTTCGTGCCAGTCATGCTTTAGTAAAGTAGTGGCAACTTTACTATAAAGCTTCGATGGAGTTTTGGAAGCAACACGAAAACTCATGTTTCACCACATTATACCATTTTCCCACACTCGCGCTTGTAATTCGGCACTTTATGAATAAAACGCCACCATTTTTATGCATAAACACTCGACAAAACACTAGTTTTGGAAAAAAATACAACGAAGCGACACGACTCTTCCCGCGTTCCCGCCAAAACTCGCAAATGTATAAAACGCGGTGCCAAATTCAAAGAAGAAGAAGAAGGTAGTATCTATGGCTATTTGGCCAAGAATAAATTAAAAAAAATAAGTGTCATGAACATGATGTGATTGTGAGTTTTGGGAGTTTTAGCGGGAACGCGGGAAGAGTCGTGTCGCTTCGTTGTATTTTTTTCCAAAACTAGTGTTTTGTCGAGTGTTTATGCATAAAAATGGTGGTGTTTTATTCATAAAGTGCCGAATTACAAGCGCGAGTGTGGGAAAATGATATAATGTGGTGAAACATGAGTTTTCGTGTTGCTTCCAAAACTCCATCGAAGCTTTATAGTAAAGTTGCCACTACTTTACTAAAGCATGACTGGCACGAACTGACACGAACTGGACTTGACTAAGACGACTTTGACGATAACCATAGTTAAAATACAGCAGAAATAATACTGAAGTCGAGGCAGTATGGCTTTATAGCTTTAGCCTGCCCGAAAGGCCAAATTAACGAAAAAAAAAATTGTGAGTTTTGGCGGGAACGCGGGAAGAGTCGTGTCGCTCCGTTGTATTTTTTTCCAAAACTAGTGTTTTGTCGAGTGTTTATGCATAAAAATGGTGGTGTTTTATTCATAAAGTGCCGAATTACAAGCGCGAGTGTGGGAAAATGATATAATGTGGTGAAACATGAGTTTTCGTGTGGCTTCCAAAACTCCATCGAAGCTTTGTAGTAAAGTTGCCACTACTTTACTAAAGCATGACTGGAATTAACTGACACGAACTGGACTTGACAAAGACGACTTTGACGATAACTATAGCTAAGATACAGCTGAAATAACACTTAAGACAAGGCAGTATGGCTCTATAGCTTTAGCCTGCCCGAAAGGGCAAATTATTAAAAAAAAAAAAAAATGTTGTGATCTGCTCCCAAGAGAATGTAATCAATCACGGAGTTTTGGCGGGAACGCGGGAGGAGTCGTGTCGCTCCGTTGTATTTTTTTCCAAAACTAGTGTTTTGTCGAGTGTTTATGCATAAAAATGGTGGTGTTTTATTCATAAAGTGTCGAATAACAAGCGCGAGTGCGGGAAAATGATATAATGTGGTGAAACATGAGTTTTGGTGTTGCTTCCAAAACTCCATCGAAGCTTTGTAGTAAAGTCGCCACTACTTTACTAAAGCATGACTGGCACGAACTGACACGAAATGGACTTGACTAAGACGACTTTGACGATAACCATAGCTAAGATACAGCAGAAATAACACTGAAGACAAGGCAGTATGGCTTTATAGCTTTAGCCTGCCCGAAGGGGCAAATTATTAAAAAAAAAAAAAAAAAAAAAAAAAGTAATCAATCACTATTCACTACGTTTAATCTGCTCTTTTGGTGACGATGGTAGGTAAAGGTAAAGATTTTAAGTAATTGTTATTCTTAATACGTAAATCATTACAATAATATAAAAATAGTATAAACCACTACTCTTCTAGTTACATCATGACGGATCAACTCATAAGTCCTATTCCCAGGCCTGGGAAAACAGCTTTACAGAACATGAAACTATTAAAGAGTGAGAGCTCCCTTTTTAAAGTCCCTAAAGTGCCTAAACAGAAGAGTACAAAGAAAGCAACAGTTTTGGATGAAGAATTGTATGTAGAGGTAAGATTTTAAAGCACTACATTAGTAGTAAATGACGGTATTTGAAAGTTTCTAACAAAAATTAAAACTTTTTAGGGTGCGATTCCAATACCACAAAACTGCGAATTAAACTTTGAATTGAGTCTATATTTCTTTGTAAATATATTCTAAATTAGCATATATTTTCTTTTTCAGGGTATTGCAAAAATTATCCAAAGGGACTTCTTTCCTGATTTGGAAAAACTAAATGCTCAGAATGAGTTTTTGGAAGCAACTGAAAACAAAGATTATGTTAGATTAAGAGAACTCACAATAAAATACAGCGGCCACAGACCACCTACAGAGCCTTGTAAGTATTTATCAAGTAAATATTAACAATTTCTTTGTTTACTAGTTACAGTTATCCATAGTTTTACAGTAATCATAAATCCAGTATATGACCAATGTACTGAAAACAACCCAAACATCAAGTAATTTTGCTTGTAATCACCACTTACTCATATGAAAGGGATCTAAAATATAATGTGTGTAAGATTATGCACTTAATTCTAGACATAAAAGTTACAAAAAATCTACCAAAGTTTCAGTAATATGACCTCCAATATTCATATCAGCAGAATTTTATAAAAAATGTGACTGTTCAAAAATGTCTGAATATAAGTATTGATTATTTTTATGTTAACTTACAGATAACTCCCCAGCAACATTTGACACACCAGACATTGACCGACCAAGTACTCCATCATCAGCTCCTACAGTCCGTCAGCAGAGAAATGATAATGATATAGATTCCACTTTGAATAATAAATCCAAAGACTTCACAGAGAAACACTCTTTGGGTAAGTATATAGTACCTGATATAATCAGGCTATTGTTGGAGTTACTCATCTCATTACTTATATATAAAAAAAAACACCCAGCCTGATGTTTTTTTTTATAATAGGTAGGCTTGCGTTTGGTTGCCATCCTACCTGATGTTAAGCGAAAATGCAGTCTACGATGGAGCATGCTTGCCTAGAAGAAAGTGATTCACTCGCGACAGCAAAAAAAAGCAAAACAAAAAGCAGCAAGCATTGGTCTGTTCTAATATCATCGAAATGGTCTGATGTCTATGATCATACATTACCAATAATCTAAACTCAGTGCCAATTAAGGGCTCTTAATTCTCCTACAAGAAGCTAACATTGCTCTGTCAAGTTTTGTCTAATGATTAAAACTCCAAGCAAAGGAGACAAAACATATTTTTACAGTTTTTGAAAATAATATTCAATTACTTCCTTATCCAAATGTATGGCTGAGAAACCTCAACTGGCTAATAGGCAGAAGATCAAACATCACCATGGAAAATAAGATACTCATCTATAAAATTATAATTAAACCCATTTGGACTTATGGGGCTTACTTTGAGTTGGTGTTGTTCTGTGTCTGGGTGTTCTGTATGGATTATAAGCGTGCATTTACAAAAAAAAAGTATTTATGTATTCTATCAGTTATCTGACTTCCATCACACAAGCTCTGCTTAGTTTGGGGCCAGATGGCGCTGTGTGTATAGTCCTACGATATCTATTTATTTAAATTGATTAGTTATGGGGATCAACAAAAAATAGCAACATGGGAATGTTATGACGGTTCCAGAATAAAGCCCTCAAAACGATAACCAATGCACCGATGTTTATCAAAATCAGTGAATTGCATGAGTGCACAGGTATAAAAACAGGTGTGTTCCGGCAGCCTCACTTGAGAGCCAGTTCCATTCCAGGCTAGGTGTGCTTTACCATCTTCGACACACTCACACTGTTATTTAACATCAGGTGAACTGTGATCAAACACCTAGCCTGTTAACCATAAAAAAATAATAACACACACGACAAATCTCCTAAGAGCTTGTAGCGCCGATCGCAAGATGGCTCATAGAAAAAATTAATAAAATTCTTCCTCATGTTCCTCAGATTCCTTCCTGGCCAGCCACACAAGCGAAGACAATGCGAGCTACGACCGAGTCATCGCGTTGGAACATAAAAAGAAAGCGACAAAACTAGCATCACAGTTCCAAGCTGAAATGAAGTCAATAGAGCTTGCGGATAGAGCACTCGCTTTACCTTCCATCGAGCAGCAAGCCGACCAGACGGACAGGCCTCATGAGGTAAACAAAGTTATCTCATAAAATAGTGTATACAAGGATATATTTTAGGTCACAATGGAGACACACTGCTGGATCGGTTCACAAATTCAAAGCTCAGCGAGCTGTAGAAAGGGTTATGCAGATATAGAGATATAAAGAACTAGCGGACGCCTAGCGGTTTCACCCGCGTAGCTCCCGTTCCCGTCGGAATACAGGGATAAAAAGTAGCCTATGTCACTCGGATATAGTGTAGCTTCCCAACAGTGAAAGAATTTTTGAAATTGGTCCAGTAGTTTCGGAGCCTATTCAATACAAACAAACAGGGTTTTATTTTACTTTTCTCTTTATAATAGTATAGATAGATAAGCAGATAGTCCGCATGATGATGTGCAAACGTAACTAGTAAATAATTTGACAGCCCTGTTGGTTCATTGGTAGTCTGGTCCAAGATCCGAGGGGCGTGGGTTCGATTCCCACCCAGGATAAACATTTTGTGGTATAAACAAATGTTTGTTCTGTATCTAAATGTTCTATATTTATTATAAGTATGTATTTACAAAAGAAAAAGTATTTTATCAGTTATCTGACTTCCATAGCTTTCAGCTTTGCTTAGTTTGGGCACAGATGGCGCTGTGTGTAATGTCCTATGATATTTATTTAATTTATCTGCACCTGCTTTTGCATAAGATTTTTTCTTATTGTCTGTGTATATGTATTGTGTAGAATCTTCACTTGAGAGCCAGTTCCATTCCAGAGTAGGCTTTACCATCTTCGACCACACCGTCACTTAACATCAGGTGAGCTGTAGTCAAACACCTAGCGTGTTAAACGTAAAAAAAAATGTTTTTCATTCTGTTTCCTTTCACCCAATATTAATTTCCTTTTTCAAGCTGGACACATGGCGTTACCGAGCACGTAACCACATAATGTACGTGCCAGAGCGCGCGGCGTCGCAGCTCCCGCCGCCGAAGCCCGAGCTGGTGCACGCCAACACCCGCCTGCGAGCGGAGCCCTTCGATCACGTCAAGAGCAAGGAGGCTATATCTGCTATCGCGCGGAGTCAGGTTTGTCACGTCACACCTACGTAATAACTATAACTACATCCTGCTTAACATCAGGCAAGGCGTGGTCAAACGCAAACCTAATTTGGATTTAAAAAAAAAACTAAAATAAATATAATCATATTTGTCCTAACATACATGGTTTGCTTAGTTTGTTGTCAGATGGCGCTGTGTACAATATTTATTTAATTTCTACGTTTCCAGAGTTGTGTCTATAGTAAAAGTTACTAACAATTTTTTTTTTTTTTTTTGGTTGATAGGCTAGGTGTTTGATTACAGCTCACCTGATGTTATGTGATGGTGTGGTCGAAGATGGTAAAGCACACCTTACCTGGTATGAAACTGGCTCTCAATTCTGGCTGCCGGAACACACTGTTAGATGCTTGGCGGCAGATTTTCAACTTGAGGGTGTAGCTAGCCAGCCGAGTACTAGAGAGTACCCTACCACCTTCGCTCGAGTTCGGTTTGGAACTGACTTCTCCACAACCGTCGAGTGAGAACGTCTTGGAACTGTCTTACTGTTTTTTTTTCCTTTGGTTTTGGCGTCGCGTTTTGAGCATATGCCAGGGTCAAGTATTTATATATTTCCAAGTTTCAAAAGTTAAATAAGTGTCCTTGTATCTAAAGTTATAGTCGAAGTCCAGACTTGGTCAAGTACATTCCGTGTCAGTCACGTCCAGTCATGCTTTAGTAAAGTAGTGGTGACTTTACTATAAAGCTTCGATGGAGTTTTGGAAGCAACACAAAAAGTCATGTTTCACCACATTATATCATTTTCCCACACTCGCGCTTGTAATTCGGCACTTTATGAATAAAACACCACCATTTTTATGCATAAACACTCGACAAAACACAAGTTTTAGAAAAAAAATACAACGAGGCGACATGACCCTTTCCGCGTTCCCGCCAAAACTCTGTCTTACTGTTTCGTTCCTGCAATATCGCTGTTGCCTGCTGTATTGATATTTGATTGTAACTCGCTGTAACATTGAAATCGTCGTGCTGGACCTCAAGAGTGTTTCCTTTCGCACGATTACGTTCCACGTTTCGTTTTGTCGGACTGTCACGCCGACATACGTATTACTGTATTGTAAATTTAATAATTGCTAGGATCTCAGCACGTCGGGTAAGATCGGCGTGGACGGCACGAGCGCGAGCGGCGACAAGGAACGGGCGCAGTACCCGCTGGTGGCGACCCCCTCCCCCCGCCCCGGCGCCGGCCCCGACCAGTCCCCCCTCATGACCTGGGGCGAGATCGAAGGCACGCCCTTCAGGCTGGACGGAGGGGACACACCGTTGCCTGCGTAAGTTGTATTAACTGTTTACTTGTTAGAAAAGGTTTGTTGACCCTTGCAACAAACAGTGTGTTCCGACAGCCTCACTTAAGAGCCGGTTCCGTTGCCATCTTCGATCACACCATCACTTAACTTCATGCGAGCTGTGTGTGTAGGGGCATGACGGCATAAGATAGCGTCACGCCGTTTGCCGTCACGGCATACGAGTCGGTATTACTGCCAAGGCGCGCCAATAGATGTTTCACATCAATAACTATAATTATATTTATGAGTAAATGTAATATGTATATGGTAAATGTTTTTTATTTTAATTCTTTTGTTAACGCACTCGTCACGCTTACTAAAATACTCCATACTAAAAATTGCCTGTAAGAGATCGCTCTTAGCGATAAGGCCGCCAATTGTAACACTAGTATTAAATTTATATTGTTATAATTGGTGTGAACAATGAAGAGCTGTTATAAATTTTTCTTCTTAATTTTTGATTTTTTCACATTAAATCCTACTTCCTACTAATATTATAAATGCGATATTAATATAATATTGAGACCCTGAAACCCTGGATTAACACATAAGCTACTTTTTATCCAAATACAAATATGTACAAATATTTAATTATTATTGATAACACCAATGTTTACAAGTCGCTAAAAAATTTTAAATATGTCATTTTTGTTTTTTGAGTTTTAAAACACTGATTACATGTCAAAATAAGAAATACATGTCCTGAAAACATGTAGCGGGTAATACCGCGGGGCGCAGCTAGTATGTTATAAAATTGCGTTGTGTTGCAGCGTGGGCGCGGGCGCCGCGTACCGCATGCTGGAGGGCGGCGCGCGCGAGCGCATCGCGCTGCAGCTGGCGGAGCAGGCGGCGCGCCGCCGGCGGCCCACCACGCCGCGCGTGCACCCCGCCACGCCCAGGTAACTTCTTATTCCAAAATATAACACTTCTATTCCATCATTTCTTTATTTTAACTAACCTTCGTGTTCGATTCCCACCCAGGATAAATATTTTGTGGTATAAACAAATGTTTGTTAGGATGGACAGATGTTTGTTACTCTTTCACGCAAAAACTACTAAACGGATTTGGATGAAATTTGGTATGGCGATAGCTGTCACCCTGGATTGACACTAGGGCTTCTATTTATCCCGAAAACATGTAGCGGGTAACACCGCGGGGCGTATTTAGAAGTATTAGAATGTATTTAGAAAGAAAAAAAATTAAGTGTTCTATCAGTTGAGACTAACCATTGAAAGTCTCGAAGTAATGAGCGCCAAATCAGCGACGCCCTGGACTTTGTTTTGCTACTCAGACTTCTAGCTACAATAGTCATGGGCATGCGTTATCTCTTACCATCAGGAGAGCGTCTCGTTCGTATCATTAACAATATAGCCTTTTTTTTTAGGTGTTTGGCCACGACTCACCTCTTGGTAAATGGTGGTCGAAGATGGTAAATACACGTAGCCTAGAATGTAACTGGCAAGGCTGCCGGAGCACACCATTAGGTGCTTGGCAGTAGATTTTCAACGTACCCACGCCCTTTGGCGTAAGATCCGACCGCGCTAACCACTGAACTATCATCGCAACTAACTCTTGTATCGGTACCTTTGAAACGGCTATATTGGTTGCCTGGACGAGATTGCCCTTAGCGATAAGGCCGCTACTTGTGTCACTAGCTTATAACATTATTTTGTTCTCTGTACTTTTTTCTACTACAGTATGTCACTTTCCTAGAGACGAGATTGGGAACTATAGGCCAATTTCTTTAATATCAAACATATATAAAGTATTCGCTAAAGTGATCCTGGAAAGAATATCACTAGTACTAAACGAAAACCAACCCATAGAACA
Source organism: Biston betularia (assembly GCA_905404145.2). Lineage (NCBI taxonomy): Eukaryota > Metazoa > Arthropoda > Insecta > Lepidoptera > Geometridae > Biston > Biston betularia. The sequence goes on from FR989883.1 coordinate 3,473,396, forward strand.
GGCAGGATTCAGAAAAGGCTTCAGCACAATAGATCATATTCATACAATAAAACAGTTGCTGCAGAAATATAACGAATACAACAAACAAATCTACTTGGCGTTTATCGATTACTCAAAGGCATTCGACAGTCTCAGGCACCAACACATATGGTGGAGTCTTGAACGACAGGGGGTCCAGAGCAACTACATAGAAATACTTAAAAGTATATACAAGTCCAGCAAGGCCAGTATCAAAATTGAAACAACAGGAGAATCATTCCCAATCAAAAAGGGTGTACGCCAAGGCGATCCTCTCTCTCCTACGCTATTTAACACCGTACTCGAGCACATTTTTAGACAATTGAACTGGGACCACTTAGGTCTGAACATTAATGGAGCCCGCCTAAACCATTTAAGATTTGCCGATGATTTGGTGCTTCTTGAAGAGGACCCAGCAGCAATAGAACAAATGATGCAGAGCCTAGCAAGTAAAAGTAGAGAAGTTGGTCTGGAAATCAATGCCAGTAAAACAAAATTAATAACAAATTCAAGGGAAGCAGACATTATGGTAGATGGCAACAAGATCGAGTATGTCAAAGAATATATTTACTTAGGACAGATAATATCACCTTCAAATGAAATGACTCAGGAAATAAACAGGCGAATAGCCCAAGGTTGGAGAAAATACTGGTCACTGAAAGAAATTATGAAAAGTAAGGATTTAGGCAATCACATAAAAAAGAAAACATTTGAGACCTGTATTCTACCAGCTCTTACTTACGGCTGTGAAACTTGGTCGTTAACACTTCATCACAGGGAAAGGCTAGCAAAGTGTCAACGTGCCATGGAAAGAAGCATGCTAGGGTTAAAAATCAAAGACAGAGTCAGGAACATAGACATAAGAACAAGAACGAAACTCACAGATATCCTCACCCGGATAGATGTCCAAAAATGGAGATGGACTGGACACATGCTGCGCCACCCCATCGACAAATGGAGCAAACAAGTTACCCTCTGGCAACCAAGAGTTGGCAAAAGAAGTAGAGGTCGTCAAGTCAGGAGATGGGAAGATGGCTTGAAACAGACAGCGGGACCACTCTGGTTGAGAGTGGCAAGGGATAGGACCCATTGGAAGGAACTGGAGGAGGCCTATGCCAGAAGGCAAACCGAACTTAGGGACCTCTTGTAACCCTATGTTCAGGAATAAAAAGGCTATTATTATTATTATTATTATTATGTCACTTTCCAGCTTCAGAACGAACACGGAGCGTCTGGCCAGTATGTCTCCAGCGGCGCGGAAGCTTGCAGCGAAACATCTCCTCCTCACCCCGCGGCTGAAGCTCACGCCCAACGACGTGGGTGTCTCCCACGGCACACCCAAACGCACCCCCACGCCCGGCCGTGTCGTCACACCCAAGAACTCGCTACGGAAGACACCCTCCAGCAGTGGCAGCGTTACAGCCTTCACAGAAAACAATATCACGGATAATCTGCTTCAAATCAATGTAGCGAAACGGACCAGATTAAAGGCGCAAGACTTTTTTTGTTAATAAATGGTTGATGGATTCCTGCTGTTTTTTTGTGACAAGGTGGAACCAAGAATTTTAACTTGTGTATATAAACGAAATCACTAAATAGCTGACCTTTGTTTGTTTTAACTACCCAGATAAGTATTTTTCGAAACAGAACTTTTGGAATAGAACTGGCTCAAGTGAGGCAGCCGGATCACACCGTTAGGAGCTTTTACATTTACCTACAATTACATCAGTAAAGACGATTGATTTACCAAAAAACATGCTTCTCAACTTAATAATGACTATTAATAAAATTAAGAGTCATAAGTACCTAGGTACTATTGTCATTATTTAATTTGCTATATACAGTGAAATTACATACTTAATTATTGCTGGTATTTTAATGGGTTCGTAATAAAACCAAAATTCTGCATAAAATAGTTTATTGTCTTTTTAATAATTATTATAAAATTTAGTACATACTCTGGTAATTGTAAAATTAAAGCAATTAAAATCGTACCTACACATGACATAATAAAATTATAGTCAAACTATAAAATGATCCATGGCTCATCCATACAGGCTTACGCGTATCGGAAGTAGTTATGCGAAAGGAGCTCATTGTAATTATTAAGAACATTTTACTATGGGGCCGATGTTGATCCAATAGTGTATGATCATCTATATGAGGACAATACTTTTGACATAGTGCAACCAAAATGCGTAACCTTGTATAAATTAATATTAAGTAGACAAGTAATCCCAAAAAAACTCACAAAACCCAAGTTTTTATAATTACAATTCATAAAAGTAAAAATCTCAACCAATATATACCTACTTATAAATAAAAGCTATAGCCCAATACTTCATATTATAATACCAACAATGCCTAATTTAAAATATGCCAAAACATCCTAATATTCTAATTTGCATAGAACAGGAAGAAATGTAACATTACAAAGTAGCAACAGCGATGTTTGTTTCTATAATTAATAATACTAAAGATGTTTAAACGGGTTCAATGGATATCGGTACAAATACCACAGCACAAAAACTAATACGCATATTTAAAAATAAATATTATGCGTATTAGTAATATTTGAAAAGAAAAGCGCTCTTAATGAGCCTAAGCGGAAACTATATTTTGGATACAAATAACGCATACCTACTACCTATATTGAATACCTACGTATAACGTATTTTTATCAGAAGTTCTTGTGCTGGGAATATGTACGTAGGTACGTAGCCAACTAAAGGTAGGTATGATACAAATACTTCCGAGAATTATGAAATAAGCACTTATTCGTTTGAATGAAAATACATAATACCTAATCTTTTTTTAATGTGAGGTGAATTTGGGTTCTAATTTCCAAGGACACAGTACCAATAAAAAAAATTTCGTTCAAATATTTACAACGTAGGTCGCGGTTTTTTTTGGCGGGAACGCGGGAAGAGTCGTGTCGCTCCGTTGTATTTTTTTCCAAAACTAGTATTTTGTCGAGTGTTTATGCATAAAAATGGTGGTGTTTTATTCATAAAGTGCCGAATTACAAGCGCGAGTGTGGGAAAATGATATAATGTGGTGAAACATGAGTTTTCGTGTTGCTTCCAAAACTCCATCGAAGCTTTGTAGTAAAGTTGCCACTACTTTACTAAAGCATGACTGGAATTAACTGACACGAACTGGACTTGACAAAGACGACTTTGACTAAAACTAGCTACGATGGCACTTATTAAACTTTTGAAACTTGAAAATATATAATTACTTGACACTGGCAAATGCTAAAACGCGACGCCAAAACCAAAGAAAAAAAAAAACGTATGTCGCGAGTTTTTTTGGCGGGAACGCGGGAAGAGTCGTGTCGCTCCGTTGTATTTTTTTCCAAAACTTGTGTTTTGTCGAGTGTTTATGCATAAAAATGGTGGTGTTTTATTCATAAAGTGCCGAATTACAAGCGCGAGTGTGGGAAAATGATATAATGGGGTGAAACATGACTTTTCGTGTTGCTTCCAAAACTCCATCGAAGCTTTATAGTAAAGTCACCACTACTTTACTAAAGCATGACTGGACTTGACTGACACAGACTGGACTTGACTAAGACTGGACTTTGACTATAACTAGCTACGAGGACGCTTGTTTAATTTTTGAAACTTGAAAATATATAAATACTTGACACTGGCAAATGCTAAAACGCGACGCCAAAACTAAAGAAAAAAAAAACGTAGGTCGCGCAAATCTCATTAAAGAACTTATGCCAGTACTTCTTCATTGTTTTTGACGTCGCACTTTGTACATATGGCCAAACTTTTGCAAGTATTTTATGAAAAATCAAGTCCAAGTAGTAGTCCACATCGTGCCTAAGTCATAGTCGAGTCCAGTCATGCTCTGGTACTACATTTAGTATTGATGGAGTCTTGGAAGTAAGACCAATTCACAACGTTAGGTACCTACATAAGTTTCCCACACTCACGCAATAATTCGGCATTTTATTATCAAAACACAATTTTTGTACATAAACACTCGAAAAAACACAAGTTTTGGAAAATAATTCTACGCAGTAACATATATATTATATATACCTAGAAGTAGGTACTTAGTAGAGATAAACTCTACCTATACTTTGGGACACCTTTGGATGTGATTATTTTTAAATAGGTACAAATTGTACGAGTGATTTTACGTAACGGAAAATCGGCAATGTAACATTTTGCCATGTCATAGCACATAATTATGTGATCGTCTAACGATAAACAATGTTATGTACTACGATAACGAGTTGAATAATGATTAAATAAGCCTGTTATCAACATATTACGTACCTACATACATTTTTTCAAAACAATTTTATTAGTAAAATAAATAGACAAAAGATATAGCATTAGCAAGATAAATAGGATAACAGAAAGTTATATAATTAAAATCTACTCAACTCTTACCTATTTATTTATTTCTAAAAAAGACTAACTGCCTAATCGCACCTAAAGAAAAAGACAGTATAAATCACTATAAAGAGTTCTTATTTCTTTGGGTGGCCTGTCGCTGCCCCCTGGCTTGACAACGATCACTCTTAGTGATAAGGTTGCCAGTTTATGCACTAATTTTAAGTAGTACATCAATTTTTGTTTCTGGTGTGAACAATAAAATGTTACCATAATCTCAAAACATCCTTATTACAATATTACAACAAGTTTTATAACAATATAAAATTTTAAAACAATAGAGAACGAAACAGACTGTTTAGAGTGACTTCTGTGTTCTTCTTCTGTGGTAGATGCAAACAACTATAATAAACATTACCTACAATCGACGTTTAAAGTATCCATTGAATTGCACAACTTATCGCGTCGATTAATAGATAGGTACCTACTTATTACTATTTGATGTTGCAATGTTCCTAACAAAGCCGTAATATGATACAATTAAATAATTTACACGTGTAAAAGATAAGAATTTACTTTCTGTCTTGTAAAACACAAACTAGCTCATTACTCGTAGAATAAGTGCATTATAATGGTGATATTTAGCAGTACATTATCAATTTGCTAATCGCTCAGTATCAGAATTATCAGAATCAATAAATGCATAACTTACCTATCACAATAAAAATATTAAGTCGAGACTTAATCGATAATAACTTGCATCAAAAATAAATGAAAAAATTATAGCTCGATTGCCATTCGTTAATTCTACCAAAACAAACAAAACAACCAATCTATCCAACTTAATTCTTTCTTAATTTTATACTCTGAATTCTGTTTTGGTTTGGTCTCGTCAGTGGGATCTTCTTCAAATATGTTAACCAAAGACTGTTTGATACCGAACCTAAAGAAAGCCAAGTAGGGGAAGTACCTCATCAGATAAAGGCTGAATTTAAAGTTTAAGTTGAAGTACCACCTCCCTATGCCGCAACCGTAAAAGTACAAGTATAGATTGTTTATGTACAGCTTGTATTTGTTTTTGGTCGTGAGTAGTTTGTATGCAGGAGTAGATTCTAAGCAATGATAGTCGTTATAGTATAGGAGTCTCGGAGGTAAATCGGGCAGACCTTCCAGTTCTGGCTTTTGCATAAGCGACGACGCGTCTACACCTGAAAAAAAACATTGAAAATTATAAAATTTCATTGTACCTTATTTTGACCACATTCTGTTGGCATTTATTTCTGTACTCTAAGTGCATGAATAATCTGTCTTTTCTTTGAACATGACATGACATGAATACCAATTTTTTCAAATAAAATGGTATAATTTATGGGAACTAAAAATGGTGCTCAATGCCATTATTACTTTTAATATTACTTAGTTATACGTATATATTATATATCTATGTACGTATAATAACTATATAATCTATACTATATCTATATAATATTGCTGGCGGTGGATGGAAGCGAAAAGCCAAAGATCGGGCTGAATGGCGTGTCTTGGGAGAAGACTATGTCCAGCAGTGGACTTCGATAGGCCGATGATGATGATGATCGCTATGTACATAATTGAATATTCATTTTTGCATGGCGGAAGATTGTATACTTTCCCCTGTACCTACTTACCTACTGTACACTTGTACAATATAAAGAAAGTAATAGTGCAGTAAGAAAGTAATCCGAACTTCCCATACAAAATTCAATTACGATTTTTCGGCTGTTCCTTTGTGTTTTTTCTACTTTTATTTTTTCTTATACCATCACAGTACGTCGCGGTATTTTCAAGTTTTTGCGAGACATAGGCTGCCCGTACACGTTCCGCGCGATCCGCGATCCGCGATCCGCGATCAATGATCGCGATCCAGACTGATCGTGTACGAAGCGGATTGACGGACTGATGCTCCGGATCGCATAATATCTAGAAACTTGAAATCATGATCGCGGATCGCGGATCGCGGATCGCGGATCGCGGATCGTGATCATGATTGAACGTGTAAGGCGGCCCATACTTACGCACGGCACAAATAGTTAATGCAAAAAGAGGTTGTTTCCAATTTTTTAACTATAGGTAGGTACTAACAATATTTTTAAGGCTGTAGAGAGAACCAAAGATAAAAACGTAACTGTATAAAAAACCGGCCGAGTGCGAGTCGGACTCGCGCATGAAGGGTTCCGTACCATTATCTATAAAAAAGGCAAAAAAATTACGTTTGTTGTATAGGAGCCCCCTTAAATATTTATTTTATTCTATTTTTTAGTATTTGTTGTTATAGCGGCACAGAAATACATCATCTGTGAAAATTTCAACCGTCTAACTATCACGGTTCATGAGATACAGCCTGGTGACAGGCGGACAGACAGACAGACAGACGGACGGACAGCGGAGTCTTAGAAATAGGGTCCCGTTTTACCCTAATAAACGTACCTGTATCCAAAGGCTTTCCGTCAAGTTTCTGCCTAAGCGTTCTCTGCAGATTGATCCTGTCCTTCTCGCTGTACACATAGCCTGGCACATCGGCGAGGTAGCGGCAGAACCAAAGGTTGGAATCCACGTCCACAGTGGGGTTGACGGACCACATGCCGTCCAGCATCACCCGCGCTGAGTGCTCGAAGTATTCTGGAACGTTCTCGAGACACGGCGTGAACACTCGCTCTAGTAGCAGCTGGCACACCTGCCGCGTTTCTTCAGCCGTCTTACGGCAGATGTTGTATCTGTACAGTACAGTAAACCATTTTGTCACTTATGCATGCCTTTTCAGTCTGTAGGATTGTGCAACGTTGTAAGTATTCAGATATGAAACGAAGCGAACTCAAAAGAGAAACGCTCTCGCACGCTGTAGTATATATGTAGTAACCAAACGTTTAGAGGAGGCGTCAGATGATCAGAATGCCTTCTAGGCAAGCATGCTCCATCATAGACCGCATCTTTAGATAGCGGTCAAACGCAAGCCTATTTGTAATACAAAAACAAGCAAAAAATACTTCGTTCAAAAGTTTAGCATTGCTAACCAGCGTGGCAATGCCACTTTTCTCTCCAATGATGGACTATCTATTAAATTAGATTGTTTTTGTAAATAGTGTAGTATTTATAGCGATTATAGCTCAGTGGTTAGTGCGGTCGGTTAACACGACGAAGGGCGTGGGTTTACCTGACAAGGAGCCTGAGCTGCCGGTGGAGGAAACATTGTGAGGAAACCATGGCACGGTGGTAGAGTATTTCCTAACATTCGGCTTGTTATCTACCACCCAAGTTACCACTCAAGTTGAAAATCTGCCGCCAAGCACCTAGCGGTGTGTTCGCGCGGCTAGGTGTACTATATATACCATTTTCGACCACGCCGTCATGAGCTGTGATCAAAACACCGAGCTTGTCAAGCAATACACAAAAATAAAGTTTTACGTAAATTATACAATATTAGCGGACGCCTCGCAGTTTCACCCGTGTAGTTCCCGTTCCCGTGGGAATACAGGGATAAAAAGTAGCCTATGTTGCCCGGGCATAGCGTAGATTCCCAACGGTGAAAGAACTTTTGAAATCGGTCCAGTAATTTCGGAGCCTATTCAATACAAACAAACAATCAAACCTCTCCTCTTTACAATAGCATAGATAGATAGATAGATAGATAAAAAACTGAAATATTTAGACCTACCTGCTGACGTCTTTATATTTAGTTTATAAAACAAAAATACATATATGCAAGTATAATTTATTCTGTCTGCCACTTGGGTACATAAACAGAAAATATATTGCCAAAACGGTATGTGAACAAAGACTTGCACGCTAACTGAGAAGATTCCTGTCCATTATGACAATGAAAAGCAAAACATAGAGAGAGAATGATCTGTATTGACTGCCCTGTCGGCACATTTGGTAGGTATAACTGCTTCAAGAGCCGAAGGCTTGGGTTCGATTCCAACTCAGGACAAACATTTGAAAATTGTCCGGTAGTATATCATGAGTATGTATTTCCAAAAAAAGTACATAACTTCTATCAGTTATCTGGTTCCCATAGTATACACGCTAGTATACAAGCTTTGCTAAGTTGGGGCTAGATGGCACTGTGTGTAATGTCTTAGTTTATTAATATTTGTATTTAGTGGAAGGGAGGGATCTGCAATATTTCTGGTGAAGAAGTTCAATGGTCTTAGTATGAGAATACGGCAGATCGCATCAGCCCAGCTTGGTAAAGTATGACCCAATCGCTCTTCTAGGTAAGGCTTATTTATGCGCCTAGCCGCCTACAAAGTTAAACGTTGATTCTATGTATGCATGCATGCATGCATGCTACAATTCGTAGATATTATCTTTTCAAAACTATAGTTCTCTAAATTTGAAGCGGCTTGTTAGTAAAAAATATTTTTTGGGACTTTTTTTCTTGTTGAGTGTGTTATTCTTGATGTAGTGTATTGTTGTGAGAATCCGTCTCCCACCATATTCTTCTGTTTTACCTATGAAAACTTTTAATTTTTCCTTCCATTTAATGTCCTTCCATTCTTATTCATTGTACCTAGCCGTAAGTTTTCCCATGATAACAAAAATTTATTTTTATAATGTATTTTTAACGATAATAAAAATAAATTTTTATTATCGTTAAAAATAGATCCAAGGCTGTTTTTACCCGGGGGTTCACGGGTTGCGTTGCACTACACTATGCTACACTGAGACCACGCGAGTGGAGCCGCAAGCACGGGCGGAGGCTGACTTTCGCGTCCTGACGCCGAATATGGTTAAGTATAGAACTGTTTATTAAATTTAATTATAGATAGATAATAAAACAAAATCTCACCTATCCTCCAAGCCGATCATAAAGCCGATCGTCCTCCAGAAGTGGTTGTACGCCTCCCAGTCTCCGTCTTGCAGCTGTCTGATGGAGAAGCAGTCGGGCTTGAGGAACGAGAATCCGACGAAGCCAAACTGCGTGAGTGCGATGTCTCGCTGGGAGACGGTGCCCAAAGACTTGGCTTTCGCGGCGAGTCCTGCGCGGAGGTGCCGCGACCGCACTGTGTACAGGGACTTCCATGACCTGCAAACATGACCACCAAATGCGTAAGCTGACCCTTTTTTAATCGTCTCAAAAAAGAAAGAGGTTTTTATTTTATGTTTTTTACGTGATAATTCCGCCAATTATGAATCTACTTTGATGAATTCTTTTTGCTGGGTAGATCATACTTCGGAAGTGGTCCCATATAAATATTATTTTTCGAGCGATTTTTTTTTAATTGTAAATTTTGTATTATTTAAGGTTCGCAAGCTAGATATTTGATCACAGCTCACCCTGTGTTAAGTGACAGTGTGGTCAAAGAAAGCAAACCCTAGCCTGAAATGGAACAGGCTATCAACTCTACCAGAACACACCGTTAGGTTAGGTGCTTGGCAACAGATTTTGAACTTGATAGCTAGCCAGTCGAGTACTATTTATAAAGTAGGTACCATCCTATCACCTCGCTATGGTTTTTTCGCAATGTTTTCCTTTACCGGCAGCTCCAGCTCATTGCTGTGATTGAAACCAACAAAAAAATATTTCATGTCTAACAAATTACATGTACATACATGTACATATTGTACATACGTAGTATATTTGAAATTGATACATGTAGGGACACGGTGTCTTTGCTGACAGTGGCGCATTTTATGGCTTGGTCGTCATTCGTCAGTTGTCCCATAGCCGCACTAGAGTGCTCTCGCTTATGTACTATGTAATTTATACATAATAAAATATGTGAATTGATAGAAATGGTGGAGTTTATCTACATTACCCGACAGTCAGGAAAACACGCAGACAGTTTGGAGCTTGACGGTAAATCTAATAAATGACGTCAACAAAATAAATCCCCCCACATTACACAATAAGTAGTAAATTTTGTAGACAAATACAATTTTCAAATTGGGAAATTTAAATACACGATTAATAGCTAAATCGGTCAAGGAGTGATGAAGATATAGAAGAGGTCGCAAGTTCACAGTCGCGTGTAAACAACTAGTAGTATACGGGATAACTCATGTTAATTGCGTCGGACACCCCGATTATAATTTTGGCCACAAGGTGTCAAACAAGAGTATTAGATCCTGAGAGAGAAAATCAGAGCAAAGTTATACATATATATGTATAATAATATGTATGAAAACAAAAATGTATGAAAACGACATCAGTTTCCATAGTACTTCGGGACAAGCTGGTGCTGCCGCATCTAAAGCTGAAAACCTCAAACGGCACAAATATAGTTATTTGGATAGAATGTATCTTTTTGTGCCGTTTGGGGTTGAAACTTTAGGTCCGTGGGGGCCGGCCGCTCTCGAACTGTATCGGGACCTGGCCAAACGTCTAGAGGAGGCTTCAGGTGACCAGAATGCTGGTATCTACTTTGGTCAAAAGCTAAGCATTGCCATCCAGCGTGGCAATGCTGCCAGCATTCTGGCCACATATCCCTCCTCTGACGGTTTTTTAGACTAAGTTTTTTGTATACATTTTGTAAATAGTATAATTTAAGGTATTGTTTCCATAGTAAACTAGTAATGTTTTAGACATAACTTCGATTTACGAATAACGACAGCTGTAGCGATGATAGCGTGCGGTTAAATCCCAACAATGAGCTTGAGCTGCCGGTGAAGGAAAACATCGTGAGGAAACCATAGCATAGTGGCAAGGTTCCTACTTTTTAGTAGGTACTCGGCTGGCTAGTTACCACCCTCAAGTTGTAATTCTGGCGCTAATCACCTAACGATGTGTTCCGGCAGCTTCACTTGAGAGCTAGTCCATTGCAGCCTTGCAGGCTAGGTGTGTTTACATTGTCTCTATAATGGGTATTTTGGTCGTGGTTATTCCATTTGCTATTTTCTTCTTTATACAAAAGTATTTTATGCCCACGATGACAAAATTGTTTTGAAGTGCTTACTACAAAATATGTATTTATCAATTTAAATTGTACACAGTTTTATACAAATATATGTACATTTCGTTTTATTTCATCCTTGACCACACCGTGAGCTGTGGTCAAATACCTAGTCTGCACAATTATAAAAAATCTGAGGAAGGGACCTGTTTTTACATTTTGCAGAAGTTAAAGCCGTGATAGGTATAGAGATAAAATTTGATGATAATTATGCTACAATAAAGAACTTTTTGACTATGTATAGTTTTAATCACATAATACACGTAGTGATTTATATATTTTAAAGAACAACAGACTTACTTTACTGTAACAGAAATTCAAACATTCCTTTTGCAGTAAATAACGATTTGGAGGGACCCCAATTCCTAAACTCGAAACTGGGTCAGCACAGGTCGCTAAATGCGACGTATATAGGTAAGTACCTATACACTCGCACAATATCAAACTTTAGAGGTCATCTTCAAAGAGATGAAATATCAAAGGTAAGGTCGAATAATTTTAATACGAGTCTTCTAAATATTTTTAAATATTATGAAATCTATCCCAGACGCGACTGTTTCTGGGATGTTTTTTATGTGTTTTAAGGCATTTTCTTTTGTGAATGCAATAAGATGTATTAGACGCTATCCTGATGGTAAGAGACAGCACATGCCCATGACCATGACCATTGCAGCGATACACAGAAGTTTGAGTAGCAAAACAAAGTCCAAGGCATCGTTGCTTTGGTGCTCATTACTTGAAGACTTTCTAGAGTTAGTCTCAACAGCACTGTAATTTTGCTAGCTAGATACAGGGAATTTCAGTATCCATGGAAAAGGCAATAATGGTTTATTTTACTTATATGCATTGTACATCACTCAGCGTCAGTAAATATAGTGATACAGAAATAATGCAGGTCTATTTCTCCCCAAAGACAGCGTAAGAAAATTTCATGTGGAAAATCACAGCGCTGACATCTTTACCCGAATTCTAATGAAGGGTGTCTTTACGTCTCACAAGTATCTGCGCCCCGCGGTGGTGTCGGAATGAAAAGCCTATGCGCAAATCCAGGGTGTCAGCCACCTCCATACCCAATTTCATGAAAATTAGTCCAACCGTTTGAGCTTGAAGAAGTAACAACCATACAAACACACTTACACACTCAAAAACTTTCGCTTTTATAATATTAGTGTGATAAAAATATCAGCCACTAGCGGACGCCTCGCGGTTTCCCGCGTAGTTCCCGTTCCCGTGGGAATATAGGGATAAAAAATAACCTATATTACCCGGAAATAGTGTAGCTTCCTAATGGTGAAAGAATTTTTGAAATCGGTCTAGTAGTTTCTAAGCCTATTCAATACAAACAAAAAATCAAATCTTTCCTCTTTATAATAGTATACATATATAGATACGGTGTGTTCCGGCAGCCTCACTTGAGAGCCAGTTCCATTCCAGGCTAGGTGTGCTTTACCATCTTCGACCACACCTTCACTTAACATCAGGTGAGCTGTGGTCAAACACCTAGTCTGTCAAACCATAAAAAAAAAGATAGATTTTACTCATCGTACCTATAATATAAATTCGCGCTCAAGTGTGCTACATGAATCTGGTCATTATTTTTAATGTAAAAGTAATGAGACGAACGAGACGCGCTCTTGATTGTAAAAGATAACGTATGTTATGTTCATGACTATTGCAGCGATACACAGAACTTAGCAGCAAAGTCCAGCCCCCGTTATATAAGGTTATTATTGTGATTCCCGTTACCTGCCCACGAAAAAACTACGCGACTGCAAACCTTACTGCGCGGGTATACGGTATGCGGTCGCGTAGCTTTTTTGTGATTGCGTAGCGGGAATCGCAATAAAACGCTTAGAGTAGTTATGGGGGCAGAGCATCGCTGTTTTGGCGCTCATTAGATTAAGACTTTCGATAGTAAGTCTTAACAGCACTGTAATTTCAAGCTAGCTGTAGTAGGTACCGTTCACATCAGAACACAGTAATGTTTACACACTACTGCTTGGCAGCGGAATATCTGATACTGCGGTGGTACCTAGACCTCCTGCTAAGGAGATCTACCACCAAGTAGATATATTAATAGAAGAAAATATACAAAAATACGAAATAGCGAAAATACAAAATACAAAAATACCACCAAGTTAAATCTTTATAAATTGTATCATTACTATGTGTAGGTAATACCTACGATCACAAGGAATCCCCGTGTCGAACATAAAAAACCAGGAAATAGGTAAATTCAACCTCCAAAATAGCGATTTTTATAAATCTACCAATCGGTAGAATCGTGTGCGACTGACAGTCACTAAAATTGGAATCCATGGACAATCTTATATTTTAGGTGCCTACGTATTATTATGTACCTAAGGTATTTATAAGGTAAGGTTAGGTAGGTAATTATTTACATAATTACCTTCCTACTTACGTTTTAAAATGCTAAATCCCTAGCAAAAATAAGCATTTCTTTTTATGTAGGTATATGAAATCTTGGTCACAGTAAACTGAAACGTAATCTTTAGAAATAAGTTTAAAAAGTCGATGAAATTTAAATAAAATCAAGTTTTGAAATGTTTTTTTTTTTTAATTTGGTCGTATTAATTTTAAGATCCATATTATTTTGTATCAAGCTTGGTAAGTACCTACACGCCAAATACTAACAAAAATTAATTTTTAAATTTTAGTCATCATCCATCCATCGATCCAAACTTTCACATCCTACTAATATTATAAATGTGAAAGTTTGGATGGATGGATGTTTGTTACTCTTTCACGCAAAAACTACTGAACAGCTTTGTATGAAATTTGGTATAGAGGTAGCCGGATTAACACATAAGCTACTTTTTATTCAGAAAACATGTAGCAGGTAACACCGCGGGGCGCAGCTTGTTTATAGTATTAGTGGGATTTAAATAAGTCGTAGCCTTATTTAGCGTGTCAAATATAAAAAATACCTAGACAATGTAAAGGCAACTCACGTAGATCCCGGTTTTAATTCATGCTCGAACCAAGAGATGGTGTGCAGCAGTGTGGAGAGGTAGCGCCGGTACGCCGTGTACACCGAGTTAGAGCGCCTCGTGCTCACCAGGACGCGCAGGATCGACGGGATGGAGAACACTGCCACTAGACCCATCAGCATCGACGACGACAGCACGAAACAGTACTCCATGTAGAACTTTCGACCTCTGCGGATAAGGTGGTTAGATTTTTTTTAAACACGTCATCAGAAAGTTCTTCTTCTTTGATTTTGGCGCAGCATGCCAGTGGCAAGTGTTTTGATTATTTCAAGTTTAATTAGATAAAAAGTAGTCAAAGTCCAATCCATGTAAGTGAAATCCAATCATGCTTTAGTAAAGTAGTGGCAACTTTACTATAAGCTTCGATGGAGTTTTGGAAGCAACGCGAAAAATCATATTTCACCACATTATATCACTTTCCCACACTCGTGCAATTACAAAATTCAGTACTTTATGAATAGAACACCACTATTTTTATACATAAACATTCGAAAAAACGCTAATTTTGGAAAAATATACAATGGGGCGACACGACTCATTCCGCGTTCTCCTTCTCGCCAAAACTTTAAAATCAGCAAGTTACTAGCCAGTACAGTAGGATTGATTAGTAAAGATTCTTATTCTTGGACAATAGATTTGTGTTGCCTAATGAGAAAAATACACGTAGCCTGAGCACTTGCTCTGTTTAAAATCTACTATTATAATCTACACTACACAATAAAAAACACGAACACGACATAAAAAAATACCAAAAATATTCACGGCAAAGGTCATAGTTAGAATATGAAAGCGACAAATTGATTATATTTTATCTAATAAGTAATTAGACTTGTTATAATACACTAAGTATTCTGTATGTATTATAAGTATCTTTTCACAAAAATTCTATCAGTTATATGACTTCCATAGTACAAGCAGTCAAATATCTGTGAGAGACATGTTACGAAATTCCAACCATTTTGTATTACCTGTTGAACTGTTCCTCGTCGTACCACTCCGGGAATTCCATGACCAGCTCGCTGGGCTTCACGCTGTCCGAAGGCTGCTCGTAGGCTTCCTTCGAGAGAAGGTTGTCCACGAACTTCTCCGCTGTCAACAAAACACTAATAAGTATCTACTTGACTATGAATTGCTTTTCGGTAAAAAGAAAACGTCTTGAGGAAACCTATTAGAGCAAGAGCCCAAGACGGCCAGACCTTCGTTATTTTATAAAAGCTGAAAGTTTTTCTATACATGTATATCTCAAACTCTATAGTAGCTGGTCATTCTTACCTGTATAGGAGGCATGCACAGAAAAACTTTCAGCTTTTATAAAATGACGAAGGTCTGGCCGTCATGGGCTCTTGGACTATATAGAAACATATTTTTAAAGAAAAAATTCAATGGAGTAGGTATATGAATCCGTCAAGTCGCATAGTGTCAGCGCGGTGGAATATCTTAGTTGCGTGGGTGTCCACGACTGATGCATTACTAGTGATGATGTAGTGATGGTAGTAGTAGTACTGTAACTTTAATCTACTCTCAGTTATACATATATTCATTAGTGCAATTAGAGCATTTGTGCCATTAGTCAATAGTTTCGCATCGATTGAGTTAGTCAGGAGGACGTTGCCAGGGAATTGATTAAACATATCATACGCGGGTTATCAAAGCAGGACTCGGTCGTCGTCTTTATCGAATCTAATCAACAACCTACATGATATTAAATGGAAGAATTCGGATTTTCTCGAATGTAAAGCAAAAACTGTTAGATTTTGCCAGAAACTGAGAAGTAATATTATCAGGGGCGTAGCATGCCCTGTACCAAAATTAGTTGGGGGGCCCAAATGAAGGGTACGGATTTCTCACAAAAGAAACAAAAATTCTTGCATCAAATTAAAATAATTATTTATTGCTTATATGGACAGTTGATCGTATGACAGTTTTTTACATGGTTTTCTTTCACGGGAAGCACGATATTAAGTGACATTGTGGATAACATTTTACAAATTTTTGCTTATACACGTTGGGGGCCTCTGTAGCCCGGGGAGCTCGTATCATTGATACGGCTGATATGGCGGTAGCTACACCGCAGAATATTATGTTAATTTATGTTCTAAAATTTTGATAGGTACAAACGATTGCGCAAATTCGCACCAAGTCTCACAAGCTAAAAGTAGTAAATACATTCTTAATATTTATATACCTAAACAGGTTTTCAAATAAACTAGTAGTTTATTGAAATTGACTACGTTGTGCATTCCAGTTCTAGAACCGGTCTTTGCTAGTCGAGTCATGTTGTACTTTGCTTATTAGGCTGCAGGCAGACGACGCGAAAAATTACTTGCGGCTGCCGCTCGGCGGTCGCGTGCTTGTAATTGAACTCTATCTACTACGCCACAACATTTAAATTCCTAACAATCGCCGAATTCTGCGGCGGCGCCGTGAATTTAAATGTTGTAGCTTAGTACATAGAGTTCAAACTCGATATTAATAGACATCTACTTAGTGGTAGATCTCCTTAGCAGGAGGTCGTCTAGGTAGGTACCACCGCAGTACCAGATATTCTGCCGCCAAGCGGTAGTGTGTAAACATTACTGTGTTCTTTTGGTACTGTAGCTAGCGAAATTACTGCGCTGTAACTGTTGAGACTAACCATCCAGTCTCAAAGTAATTAGCACCATAACAGCGATTCCTTAAATGATAGCACATTTAGATATATTATATTGTAAGTTTTATAACATATGTAGTAATGTAGTTATCTATGTGAAGTCGAATATAATAAAATAAAATAAAATAAACAGCGATGCTCTGGACTTTGTTTTGCTACTTAAAGTTCTGTGTATTGCTGCAATGGTCATGGGCAGGCGTTATCTCTTACCATCAGGAGAGCGCCTCGTTCGTCTCATTACATATAACATTAAAAAACGTTACTAAAAAAAAGACACAAGTACCTACGCGGCTAGCACGCGGTCATCTCGCGCATGGTGGTAGGGTACTTTCTAGTACTCGGCTGGCTAGCTACCACCCTCAAGTTGAAAATCTGCCGCCAAGCACCTAACGGTGTGTTCCGGCAGCCTCACTTGAGAGCCAGTTCCATTCCAGGCTAGGTGTGCTTTACCATCTTCGACCACGCCTTCACTTAACATCAGGTGAGCTGTGGTCAAACACCTAGCCTGTCAAACATAAAAAAAAAAAAAAAAAATCTCACCGCGCGGCAGCCGCTATAAATCTTTCGCATCGTCTGTTTGCAACCTTACGCTGATGTACCTCGGGTTTCTTCTTACTTGGCATCAGGTGTACGATAGCCTATACTTAATAATATGGTAGAGATAAGCTGTACCTACTACTCCAACTACGTACATTCCTATACGATATTCATTGTTGTATAACAGCCTGATACATTTTTTTTTTTTTTTTTTTTTATGGTTGACAGGCTAGTTGTTTTGACCACAGCTCACCTGATGTAAAGTGAAGGTGTGGTCGAAGATGGTAAAGCACACCTAGCCTGGAATGGAACTGGCTCTCAAGTGAGGCTGCCGGAACACACCGTTAGATGCTTGGCGGCAGATTTTCAACTTGAGGGTGGTAGCTAGCCAGCCGAGTACTAGAAAGTACCCTATTTCATACGTCTCTGTTATTTTGTATCATAATAATGTAAGTAAGTATTATGTATTAATATAATTATACTGGCACCTGTGTGCCTACTTATGTTTTTAGTGGATTAGTCGACAATCTTTAGTTGTAATTTTGTTGTTGAAATATTATTTAAAGTTATCGAATTTGCTTTTGATTAGTATCAGCATATTATCTTTACAATTGCGTAGTGTTTTTATACTGATTGGAACTTAATTAGTACACGCAATGAACACGCGGAAGGTGAATAAGTAGGTAAATGGAGTTTTGGCGGGAACGCGGGAAGAGTCGTGTAGCTCCGTTGTATTTTTTTCCAAAACTAGTGTTTTGTCGAGTGCTTATGCATAAAAATGGTGGTGTTTTATTCATAAAGTGCCGAATTACAAGCGCGAGTGTGGGAAAATTATATAATGGGGTGAAACACGACTTTTCGTGTTGCTTCCAAAACTCCATCGAAGCTTTATAGTAAAGTCGCCACTACTTTACTAAAGCATGACTGGACTTGACTGACACAGACTGGACTTGACTAAGACTGGACTTTGACTATAACTAGCTACGAGGACGCTTGTTTAATTTTTGAAACTTGAAAATATATAAATACTTGACACTGGCAAATGCTAAAACGCGACGCCAAAACTAAAGAAAAAAAAAAGTAGGTAAATAAACAATTATTAAGGAGAAAAAATGTAGTCTTTATCTTGCTTGTACCTAAGATATAAAAAAAACAATGGTTGATTAGGTACTTCATAAAAATATGTAGAATAAAACACAATAAGAATAACATTAAGAGTGTATAAAAAAAAAATATTTTAATTTAAACTAAGTATGATATTTTGTTCCTAAAAACAGGGTTTTATCATGATTTGTCCATTTTATCTCGTTTGAATCAAATTCGCATTTTGTTTTTAAGAACATTTGTCATACTTATTATTATAAAGAGTTTTCGTAATAATTTTATAGTTATGAGTTCTAAATTGTAGGTAAGTATATGTTTTAAAACTGATAATAGAAAAAATATTCAGAAAAATAGCAGCGCACCATTTTCTGAACCTTAAAAATTATACTTAATCTTTGTGATATACCTATACAATCAATTTGTTTTTGTGTAGCAAATTTAGTTTGTATGTATTTCATTGTATGGAGAACAGAAATCACCAATTTCAAATAACACATACATCATCATCCACAGCCTTTTTTATCCAACTGCTGGGTATAGGCCTCTCTCTTGTCATGCCATCTGCCTCGGTCAAATAACTACCTAATCTAAAAGATCACTCATCAATGGAAATAGTTTCCAAATCGCTGGTCTCGTTGCCAATGGCAAAATTAATAAAGGCTAGCAGCTCAGTTACAAAAAAAAACATTAAGCCTTTTTTTGGTTCCTATAGCTGTCAGTTGGTACACCTGTTCAAGTTCAACCTATGGAAAAGACCATAATCTTGAACAATGGGTCGGTAAGTGAGACCACTTATCAGTAAAATTTACAAACAATTTGCAAATGCTTCTTTTATTTCACTAGTTTGTATGGTTGAGGCAAAAGTAGTCGGTCACCATGACTCGTGCAATACTGCTGGTGTTTCTATATGTTCTGCAATTTAGCACGTCTGATTGGGTAAGCTGGTCAAATAAATATACATATACTGTATTTGACATTATTCACTAGTAATGGGTATTTTTACCAAAGTAGATACTTATTTATCTAACAAAGTTCAAAATCCGAATATATTTTAGACTTTTTTAAATGGACGTGAACTTTGTCAATAAAAACTGGCCAATGCGAGTCTGACTCGCACACGAAGGGTTCCGGCAAAACAACCCCGTTTGTTGTATAGGAATATTAATTTTATTTTAATTTAACTATTCATTTTTAAAGTGAATATATAACTAAACATTTTGTGAATATTTCAAGCGTCTACCTGTTGCCGTTATCAATATCGAGCAAAAACGAGGAAAAAAATCACGTTTGTTGTGTGGGAGAGAGAGATTAAATATTTATTTTATTATTTAGTATTTGTTGTTATAGTGGCACAGATATAGTTTATTACCTGGATTAAGATAATACATACATACGATACTTTTTATATCAGGAAATTGGTAGATTCCCGTGGAAATTAAACTTCAAGTGGATACGTCCAGTAGTTCGTTTTTTGATAATCCTTCAGGAACCTAACATTTTTTTTATAAAAAGCATCCTATAAGTTTAGTCCAGTATGATAAGTATGTATTTACAAAAAAAAGTATTCAGTTATCGGACTTCGATAGTACAAGCTTTGCTTAGTTTGAAGTCAGATGTCCTACGATATTTTTATTTTTTTATCTTATTAAAATTTGTTCATATTTTCTCGCTAGGTTTCTGAATGGATGGCACCAGTGCAAGGCCAACTATTGTAAGTATTCATATGATAATTTAATTAATTTACCCAAAGTGAAGTACACTTACTTAACTTCGGAAATATCTACAAAGATTTTTTACAAAAATAATACGTAATGATATTGACAAGCTTGGAAAACTAATATTATATTTTCTTTCGCCGTGCAATGCTTTGATTTTTCGCTAAGAAAGACTTTTTACAAATTACCTATAGATATACCTATTATAAATGCACTTGTATAAATTCTTTCATTTGAAACCAAACAGCATATTTGTCCGTAAAGCTAATAAGTACACGTCGACAGATACCTCATTTGTTAACACAATACTAGCAGGTACCTAGTAATGAGCGAACAAATGAACAAACATCTACGTTGAATGCTAAAATCAACTGTTCTTTTTGCAAAGTCGGATAAAAAGGAAATCTTTAGGAATATTTACGATACTTATCGAAAAAAAATCATTGTATCTATTACATTAGTAAACATTTTTCGTATCTCTACATATTATAAAACAAATTCGCTTCCCGCCGACTGTACGCTTATATCTTTTAAACTACACATCTTTTAGACATAGTGATACAAGGGGAAGGTTTATACGTACCTATAAAGCATGCATGCACCACATTAGTATCTACGTTGCACTGATTGCACCCGTGCGAAGCCGGGTCGCTACATTAGTATCTAATAACTAAATACACTATTTTTCCTTATGGTGATTGGCAAAATCTAAATTATCTAAATAAATAAGTACCTACCAATTACCAAGCTACCATAGTAAATGCCGTAAAGGGTACAATGTAGAATCTACTATGAACATGAGCGATGATTTTTAGATTCAACACTGCTACAGGAAATGACATTTCAAATTGCTATATTTTTTTTTGTAGGTACCTATTTTGAAGTTAGAAAAAACTTTATTAAATTTGTGTGATCCTATAAGGGTTCTGTTTTTTCCTTTTTAAGGTATAGAACCCTAAAAAAATTAAATACCTTATGTTTTGTTCTATCTATAGTCAGTTTTTTTAAAAGAATACGCTGTTGACATGAAATTGTAATAGGGGTACGGTGATGCTATAATAATATGTTTGAGAGACCCTGATTTGAATGATCAGTATTCGTAACGAATCTTCATTGCAGAATGAGTTGTATCAGTATTCTGTGCTTAAAATAGATATTACTGGAAAACATTATAAAATAAAAGTGCGAGCCAAGTGCCGGCCAAGTGCGAGTCGGACTTGCGCACGAAGAGTCCCGTACCATTATCTATATAAACTGCAAAAAAAAACACGTTTGTTGTGTATTTAAATATTAAATAAATATTTATTTTATTCTATTTTTTTAGTATTTTTGTTATAGCGGCAACAAAAATACATCAACTGTGAAAATTTTAACTAACTATCACGGTTCATGAGACACAGCCTGGTGATACACGGACAGACGGACGGACAGCGGAGTCTTAGTAATAGGGTCCCGTTTTACCCTTTGGGTACGGAACCCTAATAATACATGAAATAAAATATACTTTAAATAAAATATACTTTTACAAAACAAACAAATTATTTTAAAAAATTACCTACTTGTTAAATTAAACCTACATGACTCACCAAAGAGTCGGTTTGTGCCCCAAAAAATATTGTCTTTATGACTGATATTACACGCTTTGGAATGAAATGATGAACTTCTTCCTCATTTTATACCGGATAGAATATCTACTCCCCTTGCTTGCCCATATAAGAGATAATGTGCAAATTATATGTACCTACCAAGCTAGGCATCCCAACGAAGGGTTATTCAACTAAAGAGCAAACGATTTATAGGATGTAAAAAAAATGCTGGATATTCTTTTAGTATGTACCACCGCAGTACCAGATATTTAGCCGCAAAGCAGTATTGTGTAAGCATTACTATCTTCCGTTTGGAGGGTACTGCAGCTAGCGGAATTACTTACAGGGCTGTTGAGACCTACCATCAAATGTCTCTAAAGTCATATGTACATTATACATATTATATTACCAAGTATTCAGAATTTGATTGAAAGAGATATAGGCTGGAGCGTTGTAAGGTTTGTTTTTAGGCCCGGCCTTTGACCTTACCTATAATAGGTACATATCTTTTAGAGCAAGAAAACAACAGCATTGCTGTAGCCGCATTTCTTGACTTCATATAGACCGTATTGCCAATACTTTCTTACCATGACTAATAAAATAATACCTTTACCACTGTGATAAGTAAACAAAATATAACAATTTGACTTAACACATGTGGGCTTGCACTTCTCATTTGAGAGTCGGTTCATGTTCCAATCTTACGCTATTTTTCAGAGATTTCCCTGAAAATTACCGAAGAAGCGGAAGCGGCAACAGCGCCTTCTTAAAACAATACGAAGATGAGTACGAAAAAGTGATGCCCATTCTCAACTCTAAAGAGTTTCCACTCGACACACAGTGGACGAATAACAAGCCACAGTCAGCCGGTGGTTTGAAGTTAAAGCTGCAAACTACGCTGGCAAACGCTAAATTACTGGCAGATGCATTGAAAAAAGAGATTGCGGATATAACTTCGAAGGAAACCGCGCTGAAAGAAGCTATTTCCCAAGGAAGGTAATACGACAAGCAAAATCAAGGTTATAGATAAACTAAGAACAGAAACATTGATTTTCCTAGCAAATGATAGGTATTCCTCATTTTTTCACAGCGGCTTCGACTAAAATAAAATTAATGAACCCGTTCATTAATTTAATTTGTTCTATAACATCATCATCATCATCATCATTTCAGCCGTAGGACGTCCACTGCTGGACATAGGCCTCCCCCATTGACTTCCATAAAGACCGGTTGGAAGCGGCTCGCATCCAGCGCGTTCCTGCGGTCTTTACTAGGTCGTCTGTCCACCTTGTGGGTGGACGTCCTACGCTGCGCTTGCCGGTCCGTGGTCTTCACTCCAGAACTTTGCAGCCCCATCGGCCATCAGTTCTGCGTGCTATGTGCCCTGCCCACTGCCACTTCAACTTGCTAATCCGTTGGGCTATGTCGGTAACTTTGGTTCGTCTACGGATCTCCTCATTCCTGATTCGATCTCGTAGGGAAACTCCGAGCATAGCCCTCTCCATAGCGCGTTGTGCTACTTTGAGCTTACCAAGAAGGCACACAGTCAGAGTCAGAGTCTGTTCTATAACAATGAATCGGAAATATATTTTAACTTATGTTATATATACCTACCTACAATAACAATATTCATTTACATAATTATATGTATTATGTTATCCTATTTACTATTATAATATGATAAATTTTAAAGTGTTTATGTTTATATGTTTGGTACTCAATCAAGCAAAAACGACTGAACGGATTTAGATGAAATTTGGCAGATAGAGAATTTATTATCTGGATTAACAATTAGAATACTGTTTATCCCGGAAAATATTAGGTTCTGATAGAATTATCATAAAACGAACTAAAAGAAGTATCCACTTTTATTTGATATTTCTACATGTGTTTTAGGAAACATTATTCCGGAATAAAAGGTATCCTTTATTATCACTTATATAATGAAATAGCGCAAGTATCACGACGGATGAAACTTTTTTACGCATATTTCATTTCTCTCTGAACCTAAAGTCAACGCGAACGAAGTCGCGGGCGCAAGCTAACGAATAAATAATTATGTGTATGTGTATGTGTGTATACATAAAACTCCGACGGTCTAAGAACGACTAAGACATATTGACATATCGGACCCCGGCGCTCATTGTACAGTCTTGAGTCATGCGCTCCCCTCTCGGCACGTTTATTCATTTTATTTTTCAGCAGCATGAGAGTTAATTTTACTGCCATGTGAATGCCCTAAAAACATGCTAGCTATTCAAATCGCAATTTAAAATTATTTGTTTTGTCATGCAACCAACTCGAGTCGACAACAGTCAATAGATATGTATTTATAGATAGAAACTCAAATACGAAGGAAAGCAACGTAACATATAAATACATACCTAGATCGCACTAGTATAATGAATGCGAAAGGGAAATGTGCAATGTGCATGTTATTTTTTCACGCTGTATTCACTTAAAGAATATGGATTAAATTTTTGAATACAGTTAGCTTATTACTCTGGATTAAGTCGTAAGTTACTCTATATACCAGAAAACGCGGGGGCATACGCTTTGGTTTATTGACAAAAAATTGAAAACAGTTAAATGTGTCGTGTTGATTCATTCGCCACATTTATTTCGCTAGAACAAGCCAGAAACTTAGATGTACTTAACCCTCAAAACGAAAATGTAGCATAGGACGCCCTGAGACTCGATGGAGTGGCAATATACGTAGGACAGCTGGCAGTGGATGGAAGCGAAAAGCCGAAGATCGGCGAGAGGCCTTCAATCAGAGAGCTGTGGACTTCAATAGGTTAATAATGATGAACCCTTGAGACATACTCGTTTGACATAAGACAAGGCTGTGACGATAAAAATGTATACAAATCTTTAAAACATCTGTATAACAGAATTATATCTATCCACTAGCAGACGCCTCGCGGTTTCACCCGCGTAGTTCCCGTTCCCGTGGGAATACAGTGTTAAAAAGTTGCCTATGTCATCCGGTGATAGTGTATCTTCCCAACGGTGAAAGAATTTTTGAAATCGGTTCAATAGTTTTTGAGTTTATTCGTTACAAACATACAAAAATAATCAAACTACACTAATATCATTAAATATTAGTGTAGATACAATTTCATACAGGTGTGAACAAACACACTGCCGGCGTGACGTTCAGGTGAAAGTTACTCTTCATTGGAATGAGGATACCTTCGTTTTAATTTTGCGTCATTTAAGGAAACCAGAGACGGATCCCACGGAAAATACTTGTTTATAGCACCGTTAAAGGGCCGGAGTCAAGGTCCATGGTGACCAAAAGTCAAATGGGAAAGTTCTACATTGTTACTACTCAGTTCCTCGTTCGTTGCAGAAATGGCGTGTCGACAATTACGGTGTCAATCTTAGGGCAGTTGCCCCGTAAATACTTCATCCGCGAAGGAGTATGGTCCCTATGTACCGGAATGATGCAGCCACCAACCTCATCTAGCGGATACATTAGCCCCGCACGCTGCTTTGGACAGGAGGTGAATATTTTTCACCGGCTGTTTTATGCAACGATTTACATAAAACAGCTGGTGGTAACTGTTGGAAGTGGAAAGCGATCAAAACGTGCCCGAAGAGAGAGAGAGATATTTTGAGTAGAGGTGTGTTAATAATTTAAAAAAAAATGTTTATCTGTATGAAGATAAATATATGGGAAAGTTTGTGTATAAATGAGTAGGTATGTGGGTTATTTCTTAATGCTGTAACAACTTGACAGGTTACGATAAAATGAATGCAGATAGGTAGCTAATAGTAAAGGCAATATTTTATCCCGGAAATCGTGGATACAACCGCGGGGTGCAGCTAGTATGTATGAGTGGGAATTAGTTTCGTCGTAATAAATGTTGTTTGTCAGGAATCTACCAAAGAACTAAATTACAAAAAAACATAAGCAAAAATAGACTTATCATAAAAACGATACGTGATTTTAATTAGAATAAAAAATAGGTACATAGTACCTACTTGCAAGGTACGCGCAAAAACGCTACAAGTACCTAGGTAAATGTTTTTGCAATGTGTTTGCAAAATAGAGATACAATATAGTATTTGATAGAAATAATTGTAAGTCACAAAAAAACATTAAGTACGACGTTGACATCGATTTCAAATGAACATTTCCGTCCCGGAACACTTAGCCGGCTTTAGTAAAAAAATTCTTTACGAAATCTACGTAAAAACATAGACTGATGATAAATAATTGACAATAATTAGGTCTATTTATCATACCCATCACGTCTGTAATCAGCTTAACAATAAATACCTGATATTTGTACTGCGGCTCAAGGTTCCAACTATTTTTTGCATAGTATGGTGGGAGTGACAGAACTATAGAATGTATCTCTACCTCGTAATAGCAAACAACCTATTGTTATACATAGTTTAATTTTTTTTGACAAATTTAATAGTTCGAAATTAGCCCGAAATACGTAATAATTTTCAGTAAATCGTTAAACACATTAGAAGCATTAATTAAGATCAAAGACATGTTCTGTAAATGTTTAATGACGATACCGATAAATTGTATAATAATTAAACGAATAATCGAGCCTGCATCTGCGTCTGTTGATCGTAATAAAATACTTAGGTAAAAACTTATTCAGAAATCGAAGTGTGTTCACTACTGTGAATATCCAAACAAATAATAATTATAAAAATAACAAAAAACAGTTTTTTTAAATGTTTTTGTTATTTCCATGTTTCAAAATTAAGTAGAAGAAGAAGACCACATTTAGTATACAGTAGATAATATTATTTAACGTTTTTTTTGTTTGTGGCTTGACACAAACTGGCGGCACCCTAATTTTTGAATTTTTCTTTGTTACTTACTTTTACACTAGCAGACGCCCCGCGGTTTCGCCCGCGTAGTTCCCGTTCCCGAGGGAATACAGGGATAAAAAGTAGCCTATGTTACCCGGGGATAGTGTACCTTCCCAACGGTGAAAGAATTAATACAAAAATCCAAAAATACAAATCTATCCTTTTTATAATATTAGTTTAGATTTACCTACTCTAAAATAATTATTTTAAAATACAAAAAAATATTTACGTGTGATAACATCGAAATGTTTAAGTTTCACTAATACCTGTTTCTAGGTGGATACAAGTAGGTACCTACCTACTGCATAGATGAATAAAATTATGTAACTACTCAACTATAAAACAAAAACACTGTAATAAATTATGCGGACAGCATTCAAAGTTTTTGTGGTTGTTTTGACGCGATTTCATATTTAATGTTTGGTTGAGGAACCTATGAACCCACCAATAGACCTTGCCGCAAAAAAAAATGTTAAGTAAATATATAAGAAACTTCTAATTGCTGGTATTCATGCATTTATATAATTAAATGGGCAAACTTGTTTTTATTTCCAAACTTGCGGACGCCTCGCGGTTTCACCCGCGTAGTTCCCGTTCCCGAGGGAATACAGGGATAAAAAGTAGCCTATGTCACCAGGGGATAGGGTACCTTCCCAACGGTGAAAGAATTTTTGAAATCGGCTCAGTAGTTTTTGAGTTTATTTGTTACATAAATCCAAAAATACAAATATATATTAGTGTAATTGTAATAATAGATGTAGATATAAGATTAAATATGAAACAAATTTTTTTAATGAACTCTCGGACATGTAGGTTTCCTCACGATGTTTTCCTTCACAGTTTGAAGTCTGTAGCAATGCGCACATAACTCAGAAAATACCGAGATGTGTGCCGTGGGATTCGGACCCACGACCTCTAGTTTGGAAGTCTGACGGCTTCTCAACTCCGACTCAACCGAAACTTCAACTTTAGGCATTTATTATTTAGCGGGCCGTTCCGTATTCGCACGGGGAAACAAAACACGATAAACAATATAAATATTGCCTATGTCACTCAGTGATAACGTAGCATACTAATGATGAAAGAATTATTCGAATCGGTCCAGTAGTTTCGGAGCCTATTCAATACAAACATACAAAAATCCAAAAATACAAATCCTTTTTATAATATTATTAGTGTAGATTATATTATTAATATTAACAACATGAATAAAGCTGAAGTGACCATATCTCGCATTACGTAGCGATGATAGCTCAGTGGTTAGTGCGGTCGCTTCGCATGCCGAAGGGCGTGGGTTCAAACCCCAACAAATGAGCTTGAGCTGCCGGTGAAGGAAAACATCGTGAGGAAACCATAGCATGGTGGTAGGGTACTTTCTAGTACTCGGCTGGCTAGCTACCACCCTCAAGTTGAAAATCTGTCGCCAAGCATCTAACGGTGTGTTCCGGCAGCCTCACTTGAGAGCCAGTTCCATTCCAGGCTAGGTGTGCTTTACCATCTTCGACCACACCGTCACTTAACATCAGGTGAGCTGTGGTCAAACACCTAGCCTGTCAGCAATAAAAAAAAAAAAAAAAAAAATCCGATAACCACAGGTGTCGAGGTGAAACGTGAACCTATCCTACAGATTTATATGTATTCTTCCCACCAGGTGACAGCGAAGCCTGATCCTTGCGTGTTCCACTCAGTGATCAAGTACGAGACGATCCCAACGCGTCGTCGGGTTCAGTACATAGAGGACGACTTCCTATGCCTGAAGCCTAACTTCAATAATACCCTGGAGCAGTACATGAGCGTACCAAGGCGGCTGATAAACGAGACCTGCGTCAATGGTAAGGATTTCTTATAGGGTTCTGTGCCCAAAGAAGTGTGGAATGAGTTGATATCATTATACTTTATCTGTACCTATGTATGTATGTGCCTACTGTCACACAAAGAATATTTTTACAAAAATATCTCAACCGAACGAACCTACGAACTAATGTAAGCCAGTGAAGAATTAAAATTCTTGATCAATCAACGTTGCATCGTTGAAAAGTATAAATTTTACTAAATTATTCTACAACTCGCAGATAGGTATATCATCCCATGCGTTACAATTTTAGCTTTAAGTTGCATGGCCGTTTAGTGGTAGCGTCAAAGTTTCGGCTTTTTTTTAAATTGAATTTTCTGTTACATCCTCTTGTTTTAGGAATAATACGAAGCCTCGACGACAACATGGCAGAATGCGGTATGAGGGTCCTCTCCGAGTACAGTTACTACCCCATCAGAAGTTACACTAGCCCCGATTTGCCCTTGGAGTACTGCACAGAAGAAGATGGATCCTGCAGACTCTTGGTGGCGTGGCATGTCTCCAACGCCACCATAGAAAACTTCGAGTTTCTAAAGAACGAGCCTAGCTTCAAAAAGTATTTTTTGAAAAGCACCTCATATTAGGAAACTTTTTTGAATAAACAGAGACTCTAGCGTAGAAAATTGCGAAAAATATGATGTAGTAGATACTATAACATAGCAACCAGGACAGGTAGCGCTCCTATCAAGCGTAAAATTGAAATACTTTTTTCATAACTTCATTTCAATATCGTCTAGTTACAAGTACGTGCTACTGCTACTTTACTATTTTTTGTTAGGTTCCATCTTCCATGCTAAGGGTACTCAATTTTTTTGTAGTTTTTATTTTATCTCGATTGTGTTAAAGGGTTCATAAATAATATTTTATCAGCTAATAAAATCTTATTAAAAAAATATACATATGATATTCGAATTCATATTTTACTAATATTCAAATATATAGGTACTCATTTAATATAGGTCTTTATTTAGCATTTCAGTAAATATAATAAATAATTAATGCATCTATTGCTCAAAAAACATATAATATTATTATTATCTCTATATCGCCATACCTACCTATTTAAAATTATAATTTAATATCCTCTTTACGGTCTAGACTAAACTATATAAACGTAACGATAGGCAGTTCGAAAATTGACAAATCGAAGTCAACAAAACTAGGCCTTGCCTAGCATAGAAGCAGTTATATAAATAACAAATACATAACGTTTTCATCCCACTTACCGCTCAAATCGCCCATGGTTGTAGTCTAATTGTATCGACGCAGGATTTATTATTTTCTATTTCATTTGTAAGTCACAACGTACGTATTGTATTATAAACGCTGTAAAAATAAATTAACAGTAGAAGTTGACGAACTTTCACTCGTATTTTATAACGGTGTTTTATGATACACTCGTGTATCCTTAAACGCGACCCAAACAAGACTGACATACAGACAGAATAGAAAATACAGACATTACAGAGTATAATAATATAATGAGGAGCAGTGTTGTCAACGCTCTATTACAGAAAGCGTTGACAACACTGCTTTATTACTACACTACACTGATACCTAACACTAATTTACTTTATTGGTTTATACTGAAACTTTTTTAGTGATTAATTAGAACTTTTTTGCGTAGTTCATCCGAACAAAAAAAAACATCAAAAAATTAATGTACAAAATTTCATCTTGAAGCCGTGATTTTTGTAACACCTAAATCTATTGAGATAGTTGAGGCGTTATGGGCCGCCTTACACGTTCAATCATGATCACGATCCGCGATCCGCGATCCGCGATCATGATTTCAAAATTTCTAGATATTATGCGATCCGGAGCATCAGTCCGTCAATCCGCTTCGTACACGATCAGTCTGGATCGCGATCATTGATCGCGGATCGCGGATCGCGGATCGCGCGGAACGTGTACGGGCTGCCTTAGTCATTACTTTTGTAAACATACCCTTCTTCTTCGTTCAAATTATTAATACACAACGAAAAGTCACACAGATGACGGTCGTGGCAAAAAAAAATACTATAATGCTTAGCAAAACAGTTTTAGAATTGAAGTCGAAACAAAAAGCTGTCTAAAAGCTGAGACGGTTTTAAAAAAACTGTAGATCTACAGCTAAAACTGTAAAATTAGCTACACTGCTGAGGAAGGACCTCGTAAAGTATTTTGTTTCAAGGGAAGAACTGATGGGTGCTTATATTAAACATCAGTGTTTAATCAGGATGGTTTGCCATTATTTTTTGTTTATATTATTATTATGTGATTTTATTTTTAATGTATATCTTTTGCTATTTTGTGACTTAAATGTAAATGTATGTCGTTTTTATTCCAATTAAATAATTTGAATTTGAATAAATTAAAAAAAAGTACTGATGGACAGGCCAACTGGCAAGCATTCACAAACCGGAAACAAAAATAAGGTTTTATACGATCTAATTAACGAAGCACTTATCTCTTCTTTACTGGGGCATGGTCTGGACTCAACCATGACTTTCTTTATAATATGACTTGCTCTTATTTTGTTAGCTCTACATAACATTGACTATTTGACACTGGCAGAATACACAAAGTGGGATGGCAAAAATTAAGAAAAAGTCAAACTCTGTCAATGAATATTGAATGTCAAATGTTGGTATTGGTAAACAAATGGGTGAAGGAAGTTTCCGCGGACTATTTTTATTTTCGAATTTCGTTTTTACCGAATAAACTAAAAAATAAATTAATACCATGAAATGTCATGTCCCTGGACCAAACGTAAAAGGTTTGTTTTACTGTGCTAAAATCTAATTACTTCGTCCCCCAGAATACTAATTCTCTCCGGCTCTTCCCTTACTAATTCATGTTTTCCATCTTCAGTTTTAGGAAGAACAGTACACGCTCTAGCCAGATTTGGTGATGAGTTATATCTGGAGTCACTTCCAGACTGCATAATGCTGCGGACTCTGAATGCTGCCGAATCAGCTTATGCTATGGTGAAGTTCAATAAAAAATTCTTCACCCACTTCAATTACAACTATTATTCTACAGATGACAACGAAGGATTGAAATGTAAAATATCCATGAAGTCGGCATTAAACACCTTCAAATCTCCTACACACATGGATAAACAAGTAGAGAATTTGGAAATCAAACTGGACCCAGAATCCTGTAAACTAATATTCCAGTTGAAATTCAAACATGGTATAGTGAAGACACATTTTGTTTCAATTTTAGATTGTAAAGCTATGGAAGCTGTGTACACCAAGGATTTGGTACCTAACAGGTATAAACACAAAAAATACATAATATTCATAAATTATAACTTTACCTACTTGTCTATTAAAATGTCGTCACTCTTGCAGAATAACATCACCTCAAAGGATACTATCAGAAGCTTTAGGCAACTTTCAGAGCTCAGATGATCAAGTAACATTAGAAGCCTCATCACAATTGCTAATTTTAAGAAATTATATAGATACTAGCTCCGATCTTTCTAAAATAATACGAACACAAATTAGCTTGAAGCCTTCAGAATTTGATAGTTATACAATAGGTACAGAAACAACTATAACATTTACACTAAAGGAGTTCAAAGCATTGCTTGCTTTTGCAGAAGCTTTAGCACTCCCTCTGCAGGTACATTTTGAGACAACTGGTAGACCTGTTGTATTTATAGTTCATAATGGTTGTACATTTGAAGCGCACTTTGTGCTTGCCACTTCAAAACCTGACAGTGGAACACAGGCATCATCAACACAGAACACAACAGCAGAGAGAACCAAAAAAGTAAAGAGCAATAACCAAGAGTCAGTCAAGAAAAAACTACACTTAGATGCAGAAGTTTCAAAGTGTTTAGATGAAGATTCACATTTGTTTAATTTAATTGATATACCAGATGATATACAGACTATCAATATAAATGGAAATAACAATAATCAGGAATCAATGGACTGTGATGACGATAACATACCAGCATCTCCAACATCCAAGTCTAAGATCAAATCTGTATTCAAGAAATGTTTTGAAAGTACTTATGACCCTAGGAGTTATAGAGCTGTGATTTTAGCAGAAAACTCAGACAGTGATTAATTTGCCAATGAAAAACTGATTTAAGTGATGAACTGTATATAATAAATTATTTAATTATTAGTACTATAATTATTTTTTCACTTGATGCCAACCTATAGTTCTGTTACCTATCATAAACCTAAGAACTTCACACTACTTTGACAGACTTGGTCCAAAAAGTTCAGTCTGAGGATGTAGATGAACAGGTGATTTGAAATAAAATTACATTTTTACTGCATTATTATTTTATAGCAAAAAATATACATACATGGGTAAAAGTATATTATTATATAACACATTTCACAAATCAACTTTCGATGGATATAGCAACAGGGGTTTTAGAGCATAAAAATATTTCCCTACATAATTCTAAAGCACAGTCTAATCTAAAATATGCATAAACTTTCTCGGTAACAATTATTTAGTGGCTTTTCTGGCTTTAGATTATTAAAATTCAAGCATATTATTATAATTTAATTTATATAGAAGTAGTTTACATAGGTATCTACTACCAAAAACAAAATCATTATTAGAATAAGATACTGCAATACATAAAATTCTTTAGGAAATATTACATAGGTACTTATTTTAGAAAATTAATAGATAATTATTTGATTCTGACGGGCAAGGAGATATCAATACAATAATAATAATTCATAAAAAAATGTTTTATTCAGTAAAAATTATAATTAGGTAATAAATTTACTACTAAAATTAGCACTAGAATCATATGGATCAGCAGTATTATGTTCTCCACATTTCCAGCAAGCGAAACGTCCTTACATGTTCGGTAACTAACAATTTTACATGCAGTTTGCTTTTACAATTTTTATAAAATTTTCTTGGGACTTGCATGTTTAAATATTTTACCGTCCTCTCAGTTCAGGCACATAATAAATAATTCCTGTTATAAAATTACATCAGATTTGGTTTCTACTATACAGAGATCAAACTTTAATCATACAAGAAAAAGAAAAAATGCAGATTTGTTTTTCTATCAAAAATTACCATACACATTTTCATTATTATAACAATAGCTAGCTAACGTCTTAAAAAAGATGAAAAAAGACCTTGAATTCTATTTTAATATAAAATACGGCAGCGATACCATTTTAATTACAATAAGTATTTATTTTAAATCAATTTCAATAGTGTCTCTGGGGCGGGTGTTGGGCCGCACAGAGCCTCCCCGGATGCCACACCGCTACTTCACCACCAACACACATCACTAAACAAAAGAGGGCACTGTTAATTAGGAACATTCCTCTTGGCTCTTTCTTACACACTGTGCTACTTTTCTTTTAAACTCCGAATATGATTCTCTCCACTCTTTCTGTAAAAAGAAACATAATGAGCACACGAATGCAGTGGCGTATGTGGTTGGCGCTGCAACCTAGCGTCAAACGAAATCTCTCAACGCGGTGTGGTTTTGTCCTGGTGTCGAAGTCGGTGGCCCATCTCCCACATTGCTCACACACATTCCCCCGCCACTAAAAGCAATCTTCTTGACTTTTCCTAACACATCTGGCGACTTTCTTTTTGAAATCCGAATATCGCTCTCTCCATTCCTTCTGTGAATGCAAACATGAAATGTGGGTATTAGTGAAAGTAATCAGACTAGGTAAATAAAACAGTATAATGTTATTCAGGTTTACTCTTTTAACTTTTTATGACAATATATTGATCATTATTGATTTATATTTATATTTATTTGGGACCATGACATCAGTTCTTACAGTAAAACTTCACACTTAGGGCATGGTGCAAAATAGGCCAACAGTATCAGCATCACCAACAGCCCGAATGAAGTCTTCAAGAATATTTACTTAATAATTTGCATTTAAAAAGTAACAAAAAATTCAGAAAAAAACATGAAATTCTGAAAAAAAATTTTGTCTTTATCAGGTGGCACAAAGATTAGGTATCTAAATATTTTATAATAAAATTTTCAATAGCTGTCGACAAATGTTTACTAATGGTTATAATTATAATTAACATAGATTTTTTGTGACAAGTGACATTTTTTATACTATAAAAGGACATAAATATGAGGGATCCTTAATATAGCATACTTTGATACAGACATGCAAACCATCCAAATGTATTTATTATAGTTAAAATATAGATCATCCAAATTATTATCTTTGTTCCAATTACTGTTTAGCATTTTATTTGATTACGAAAAAATTACAATAATTTTAGTGATGATAGCTCAGAGGTTAGCGCGGTCGGTTCACACGCCGAAGGACGTGGGTTCAAACCCCATTAATGAGCTTGAGCTGCTGGTGAAGAAAAACATCGTATGGAAACCATAGAATGGTGGTAGGGTATTTTTATACACTCAAGTTGAAAATCTATCGCCAAGCACCTAATGGTGTGTTCCGGCAGCCTCACCTGAGAGCCAGTTCCATCGCAGGCAAGGTGTGCTTTACCATCTTCGACCACATCGTCATTTAACATCAGGTGAGCAGTAGTCAAACACTTTGCTTGTCAAACATATTTGCCTATGTAACCCAGAGCACGACTAGTTTCGACGTCACACTGAACACACATACAAAAACAATGCTATAAACAAGGCTCCCCGTAAACAAACCTCGACGAGGTTTAATGGTGTGTTATATTGTATAAGAATGATTGTAATAATATTTAAGAAACAAAATAAAAAAGTAAAAAAAATCTGTTTTTTGGGTCTTGCGAATGAGTGATTCAATTCAAGACCTAAGGTGTAATGAGATTTCTGCTGGATGGTAGGAATGGAGAGGGAATTGTATATAGGAGAAAGGAATAGGAAATTAAAAGGCATGTATAAAACAATTTGGGAAAGCTTGCAGCTGCAATTAACTTAAGAACAATTTTCTTTTAGTTGTCAACATCATAAAGAACGCAATAGAGGACAATTAGCTGGATTGCTATAACATTTAGTAGATATGAACACATAGTTTTTGCCTACATTTTTGAAAAAATATTTAAACACAGACACACCAAATTCAACATTTATTTTTAATTTAGATATTTAGTTTAGATTGGTAAACAGTCAGCCATTGTTCAACATCCAATATTTGCAGAATCATACTGAACTTTTTTTAATAAATTGACAATTTTAATTAACTTCTACAATTTCTTACCCCAGATAATTACTTCCAAAAACACTTTAGTATGGAACTGCTAAAGTTAATACTGCTCCACTAATACCATGCCGGTGAAAATGTTGTAACCTTCAACAATGTGATTACTATTCATCTTTCCATCACCATCATCATCATGTTGTTGGCATTATAAATCAGTTTTACAATAATGCAAAATTTATAAAGTATAGTCTAGCATTAGAAGCTGGTTGCTCTTATAAATTCAATTCTAAAAAAACAAGTACTTACTGCAGCATCAACATTAGCTGGGCTCTCATCATTGGGGTCCGCAAGCATCGAGATAACACTGATGAGGATTGTCTCCACTGTGTGCACTGGCAGCCATCTTTCAGAAGCCTTCTCATAGCCCCATTTGTCGTCACCAGGCTCATGTAGTATTGATATGCAAACATCTCCATTTTTCTCAACTGAAATTACAATTGTTATTGCTATTTTTAAAATCTTAAAAAATTAACAAATGTTTAATTTCTGCACTGTGATATAGGCAACAACAGGACATATAGTTTTTGCCTGCCATAATAAATATAAACAAGTAAATCTTTGTTTCAAATATAGTTGTTAATGTATGTTTAAATCATCTCAGTTTCTATAAAAGTAGAGTAGAGAAAGTTTAATAAATTAATTCAAGATTTTTATCAATATATTTAGACCCAAAATCATCAAAACAAATGTAAAGGTAAAGAGAAAATGTATAATACCTATTAACCCCACTATACAAAACAAAATGATAGATGTTCCATCGCAAAAAAGACCTTACAATTACAAACTTCAAAATTAAATACTGCATTTATTTCTGCTATTGCAAATATAATTATTATGCAACAATTATAGTAACATAGAATAACCCACAAAAACCAGGGTTATGCATGTGCTTTTAAATCTAAAACTTAAATATTTCATATAAAACCAAAAGAAACATTACTCACTATTTGGATGCCATATTTCAGTGACAAATTTCATCCGCGGTGGCCTCAGAGGGTATTCCTTTGGAAAATGTAAGTGTGCCTTAAAGAATCCACCCTCACTGGAAAGTAACACAAGGTAATGTTAATGGTACATAATTAAATGGTTTCAATAAACATACCAGTCAACTGAATGAAAATAATTCATTTATCATACTTTGTGTTCAGGAGTTTACCTCTACCTAGGTAATCACCTGAAACACAGTATTGGATATATTGCCACTAAACCGTAATGTGCAAACACTGCTGTGTTGCGGTTTAAAGGATACTGCAGCTAGTAAAATTAGTGCTATGAGGACTAATAATTAAAAGTTAAAATCACCCTACACTTTTGTTTTGTCATAGAAATTTCCAAGTACTGCTTCAATAATCATAGACAGAAAGTGTTTTGTTAATTTTATGTAAAAGACCAAAACATTGGGTGACAATTAAAATAAAATGACAAAAAAAATAAAAAGTACTTAAAGTAAAGTGGTAGCTCTCCTTAACAGGAGGTTGTCTAAGTAGGTACCACTGCAGTACCAGATATTTTGCCATCAAGCTGTAGTGTTACAGTTAAGTGTTTTAATGACTCTTATGACCATAGTTATGGTTGAGTCAACAATAAAATATAATTAATGAATAAATATTTTAGAACACATTAGGCTCTAAACAAAGCAAAGCTGTTGGGCTGTACTCTGCTGACATGCAGCTGAAAGAATATATTTTTTATAAATACTTATAATACACAACCCACATATAGGACAAACATCTATGTTTAATGTTCCTACCATACATACTTGTTTGTATTGGGTGGAAATTGAACCCACACATACCCCACAGCTCAGAAAGCAGAGATACTACTAAATGTGCAAACAGGACAGTCGAAATATATGGCATTAAAATATTATAACATTGTAAAATATTTGTATGTCATGCCTACAATTATAATAAAAATATTACTTGGTTGATTTCTTATTTCTTTAGTATCCAAAATAATAGATATTTGTCCCTACCACACACTTAATTTGGTAATAGCTAAACAGATTTAGGTAAAGAAATAAATTATTCTTAGATAGATAGTAGATTAGCTATGCTATAAAAATACTCTACAAAATAATAGAGTAATAATAGATATAGTAGTACAAAGAAGTTTTCCATTTTCACTCGAGTTTTGTTATTTTGCTCTGTTCAATATTTTTTGCATAGGACATAGAGATGTTGAGAGTGAACCCTTACTCTGGACATCTATGTCTACAGTATAATACTTATAGTAGACAAAAGTAGTTTATTAATAGTTATTTCAAGGTTTTTTTAATTTCCACTCTGTTGAATTAATTGCAGGTTTTCTCTGGACAGCCATGTCTTCAATTTAAAACTACATTAAGCCAAACAGACTGATATTATAGAATGCCATTTAGATTATTAAGCTTGTAAAGTTGTGTAATCTATACAAATTTATTTGTAACTAAAGATCTATCTAGATCCTTTAATTAAAAGGTCAAAACCTAATACTAAACAAAATAACATTTTACTTTTCATAATAGCTACTTGCTTGAACACAAATTACTATACAAACGCTTTCTTTGGTCATTTTAAACTTGATGCAACTAATTTTAAGTAATTAGACTTTTGAATAGTAATCTTAAAATTAATCTTAAAATGGAAGAAAATTGTTTAATATTTAAAAAAAAAAAAAATGATATATTTGACAGTATTTTAATTACAACTGATCTGTATAATAAAGCAGATATTAGCTTATACTTAGTATAAAAACAATGCAATACATCGAAAATTCATTGTGGACGATTAAAATATCACACTTGTGAGGTTATGTTTAAAAATAGTTAGCTTTTCATGGTATATTCATGTAAAAGTTTAATTTTAGCTTTTATATAAAGTGGTACTTACTATAACGTGTCTGGAGGGCCGATAATGAGGACTTCCCATCTGTATATGTCATTGTCATCTATAAGTCCAGCAGAAAAACCTTCCACTGGATTCTTGTTCAATTCTGAAAGAAGGGACGATATTCACCACTTTACACAAAGATTTTTTGATATCTATTGCCACTTTCACATGTCTGCATAAGAATATTCATGAATATTTGTTTTAAACAGACGGGACAATGAACTGAGCGATTTTATTAGAACCGCGTACCTGTCACTGCGACGAATGGGTATTGATTTTATTTTATCGAGTAGTGCCGCACACTGCCGGCACTAACCAATTTACTCTTGATATAATGTAAATAAAGAACTAAGGGCATCATTTTTAACATGAAGAATAAAAATTCGACCTGCAGAGGTCAATGATTGCTCGGACAAACGAATTGTCCGATACACAGACTAAGTGACTGGCACTTATCGTTTTATAGTCCGGTGTACTTACCAGCTAGTTGCTTTTTTAACAAAAGCGAAGACTGTGGTTCTGACATTTAACTACGTTTGTGAATTTAACCCTGACGACACGAAACAAATGATTTTTCCACAAAAGATGGCTGGCTGAGTTTTGTGCAGATTGTGAAACATATGAGTTGCTGCTTACTTCCGGTGCAGAATATTGCCATAATACGTCCGCAAAAATGTTACTAATTAAAATTATCGTCCGACAACAAGCTATCGCCTCAAGCTGACCGATACTCATAGCTCCGACATTCTGGAGCTTCTTCTATTTGAAAATTTGATTTTATCTGACTATTTAGTTCGTTAAAAATAATAGTTACAGGCATTATGAAATTGCAAGAAGTTTTTCCTATTGACCTCAAAACTGAATTATATATGGCAAAGACGGCATATTATAATGATGACGAGGCATTACGAGTGAAACAAAAAATCAGCGACAAATCAACCCTAGCTAATGTAATTACGTCAGTTTAATTTTGCCTTTCTCTCGATATGGAGCACTGACAGCGTCATCGAACGACATTTTGACACGGACGGACAATTAACGTGAATGTTAATTGAGCTTTCTATGCTATGAAGATTGCAAAACGCAGCCTTTGTGGAGCCAATGTTAATAATGTCGTCATTATACCATGTTTTAAAAAATCGTAATAGTACCATTTTTTTCATAATGTATAATAGCAATATTTACCGGATGTAGCTACTGCCATCTATAGGAACGTTGCCACCAGTTTGGCAAGTGCTGTCAAATCTCATTTTGCTAATTTATGCCTTATTCCTTGAGTCATATAATTTTAAACAATTGTAACTAATTGTACTGTCATAACTTTTTTTAAATCAATTTAGATTTAGGAACTATATTATTTTGCCGCATGAAATAAATACATAAAATGCGTCTGATAAAACTATTTAAACTTTAATCCCGCGATGGTTATGGGTTTATAATATGATTAGTTGTACACCGGTAGAACACTTTCCGCAATTGATATCCACTCCGGTTTCTACATAAAATATACTCTTTCTATTTATTGCTACTCAAAGTTGTGTGTGGTGCTGCTATGGTCCTGGGCATGCATTATTTCAAACCGTTTCCCTAAGACGAGACGCTTTCCTAATTCCTTTTAGATAAAAAAAAAACTACCTGCCATAACAAGGGGGAGGACCCAGGATTGGCTTGGTGCTGAAATTTATTTAGTCATATTTTTGCCTAACATAGTTAGCACAGTAGCATACACAAGTTATATTCTATAAGCGAAAACCTGTGTTTGTTCTCACCCAACTAAATACCAGAAAATTCGTTCGTAATTTTCGTATTCATTCGTAAATTCTAATTGAAGATAGCAGACATCCTGAATTAACACCAAAAATAAATACATTAATAGTAGCCTAGCAAATAATCTTATCTTAGAGAGAGTAGGGCAGGCATTATGCCCTAAATGTAAACCACATTTACAAATAATTAAAATAGGTAGTAAAAATAAATGTCTCATAATACATTTTCCATGCTAGCTTTTGGTAGATTCTAGAGGATTAGGACTGGAGAAAAAAATGCGTACTTAGTAATTGATTGATTACTATAATAAAATGAATCAACAAAAAGATTATGAATTATTCGCTTATATTAGAATCTTTCCTTATTCTTTTCTGTTGTGTTTCTCCATGACCATTAGATAAGTCTAATTTTCTTTTCTTCTTGTTTTTCTTTCCTTTTTTTCGATTTTGTGTATTCTGCATATCTTTCACTTGAGATTGTGCTTTGTTCGTTTTAACTGTGCCCTTACATGAACCTACTACATCTTGCAAAGCCTTAAAATCTATATTAGTTTTGATTTGACAACTTTCATGGAACTGTTTCATTGTATTAATAAGTTTCTTTAGAACAACCAAGAAATTATTCTTTACAGGAAACTCTGTCTCACTTTTAAGTGTGCTTGTTAGAGTACTTTCAAATTTTGCTTCCAACTTATTTAACTTTACAACAGCAGCATCGGAGGGTTTGCTTCTCTTTAGCGCGCGGTAGAACCCAGATACCAACTCTATTCCTTCATTTCGACGGAAATGCCTCACTTCACTGTTGAAAATATTGCTCACGATGATCTGCACAAGTTCATAGTTACCATCCCATTCTGTCTGCAACACATTGTGAAAGAAAATAATAGGGAGCATACAGTTTCTGTTCTGGAAATAACTTTGTACAGCTTCTTTGAATATCTCCACTAGAGGTGTTGAAGCTTTTTTTTTGGGTGATTTTGTACTTTTAGTATCCAACTTTTGCGAGCAATGGATGACAAATGTCGCGAAGAAAGTAATAACATCACCGAGAGCTTGAAATAGAAAATGTGACCGACCGCCCTTATCTATATTCGTTTTCAAGTAATCACACAAAGTGTCCACAGTGACATCATCTGTTGACGTGAATTTACGTATTTTCGTTAGGTTTTTAATAGTTTTCCGAATCCTGTTCTCCAACTCGCTGAATTGGCTATCTTGAATACAGAATTCTAGGCATCTAATGAGAGGACTAAACATTCCTAGGCAAAGGTCCATAGCCGGGTCTTTCTCTAGATATATATCGATGAGATCTAGAACTCTGATGCGGAAGTCAGACAAAGCCTTTTTGTTCTTACGATCTTTCTTTGTTTTCTTTCCTTTACCTTGATTGAACTGCCTGAAGGCTTCTGCCAGAGCTTCGTCTAATTTTCTGCCTTCTTCTTCATCGATCATGTCAGCGTCTAGGCTTTCCGCATCAGAATCTATCGTGGTCGCACCTAAAGCTTTCTGCACAGCTAGCCTAAGCTGATCTGGAGTCTTCATGTCTG
Organism: Biston betularia; assembly: GCA_905404145.2. Lineage (NCBI taxonomy): Eukaryota > Metazoa > Arthropoda > Insecta > Lepidoptera > Geometridae > Biston > Biston betularia. The sequence goes on from FR989883.1 coordinate 3,515,356, forward strand.
CATCATCCTCAACGTCGCTGTCACTTTCACTTTCATCGTCACTTTTCTTTTCATCCCCACTTTCGTTATTATTTTTCTTTTCGTCTTCGTCTTTATCATCGTCATCTGATTCCTCATCTTCTTCGTCACTTTCTTGTGTTAATGGATTTGATTCACTATCTGGGTCCAGAACAGACACGATCTGGTATAGAGCCGATGGCGTGAGGTATTCCCATAGCAGCCTGAAAACACACTGAACTACTGACCGAAGCACACTTGAATCAGCTGACAGTATTGATAATAGAACTTCAACTAGAACCTCTATCCATTCAGGTTCTTCAGACTCATCAGCTTGTTTCAATCTCTTCTTACCTTTCCTATAGTGTTCATAGCAACTTTTTAATTCTTTAATGGAACTCCTGGCTATCTTTACATGGGCAGGTTCAGAAAACAAAAACAGACCCAGCTGGTAGAGTAATATTAGAAATACTTTGTCAACTTTCGATTTTGAATCAGTCTTCTCAATTGTCTGACAAACTTCCATAAGTGTGTCCCAACACTCTACATTCTCTTTTGGGAACTGCTTCTCCAACTTCGTGCGGACTTCTTCTTTCTCTAATATACTGCAGATGAAGTTGCAAAGTGAAGACAAGACGGTCACTAAGTTATCGACATTGGAGAACTTGGATGTGAAGCATCGGTAGAAACATGTCTTTATTGATCCTGTTGAAGAACAGAACATTATTTAATACACTTATTATAATCTGTTATGTTGTAATGAAGACCCAGAAAATAGTGCACCGCAACATTGCTCTCACATTTCAATGTTTCAAAAATTTTAAAAAACTTGCAGACCACCCGCATAGTTCCCGGTCCCGTGGGAATACAGGGATAAAAAGTAGCCTATCTCACCCGGGGATAGTGAATCTTTCCAACGGTGAAGGAATTATTGAAATCAGTTTAGTTAGAGTTCCTTTTGTTACAAAATCTTTCCTCTTTATAATATTAGTGTAGATTGATTTTTTATGTAACTGATAGTGTATCAAACTTATATTATTGATAAATCTTTGCAATATAAATATCAAAATCTTTACCAATTTTTTTTTATAACTGTTCATATCACTTAAAAAAAAATATGTTAAAATGTGCGAACAAGATCGTTAGCCGCGCTCGATTTTCGAGGCCGAAGATAATATCGCACTGAACGCGTAATAAGAATATACTCCGATTCGGAAATATCAGATTTCGATATTTTTCTTTTTTACGTTTGGCCACGATCTCACCTGATGAAAAGTCATGTTTTTCTAGAACAACCCCAATATTTTTTTATGTCAATAACTACATTATCTCTTTTTACCCGACAGTCGCTAAACAGTGGGACAGTTCATCAAAACATGGTCTACCCAGGAATGCAGATATCCTTACCTGACAGATCGTTGCTAACCGCGACATTTTCGTCACCTCCAATTTTGAAGAACCCAAAACACATCAGCAACTTCATATAAGTCAACTTGAAATCAGTATCATCTTTTACTGTTTCATGGCTCACCAAGAAAGACATTAACTCAGCAGCTTTCACCCTCTCATTGTTATACCAACTCCTTGTATTTTCTTTTATAGCCTTTGTGGATGTATTTAATAGAACAGCTTTGAATGATTTTGCAAGTTTTTTAACACCACTCTTGTCCAAATCTGCTATTATTGACTTCACTATAGTTGTGCCAGTGATTTCTGTGAAATTCATTTCACCAGGGTCAAATAAAAGCTTATTTAGCAGTTCAACTCTGATATTGCAGTCAACTTTTTCAGATTTTACAGTTTTAGCCAGTGCGTTTAAGAGGTCTTTTTGCTTTTTTGTCATCAGCTTGTTGTCATCTTCATTGTCTCTCTTGTTTCTTATTTTACTAGCTGTTTGCAGGCCTTTGAACCAGTCCATGAAAAGTTTGAAGAAGTTTTTGCTTAGTAACTCTGGTATGACCTCAAAGTTTTCCTGTATACTGCCAAGTATACTTGTTAAAATGTTGATGGCCACCAGTTCTCGGTTCCGATTGTGTTTGACGAGCTGACTGTCTATACCGGAAACCCAGAAGAGTTTCAAGTGTGGTGAGTTAGCTATTTGTGTGCCAATCTCTTTGTAAATGGGGTGGCCAACTGAGTTGAAATCTACACCAGTCTGAAAACAGAAGAAAAAAACTGTGTATCTATTTTTGTTTTTTTAACCACTTTGTTTTTGTTTTTAAATAAAAAGCTAATAGAATATTTTTTTAGTTAATATATACAGAACATCCATAACAGAACAAACATCCATGTTTATCACATACATAAACGTTTGTTCTGGGTTGGTTCCAACCCAAACCCTACGCTCAAGAAGCAAAGCTACTACTACCAAATGAACTAATAGAGCAGTCACAAATGTATGGAAAAAAGCATTTTCCATTTACTTCAGGACAAGGCCAGATCCCACTTTTCCTAATTTTTTTATGGTTGCTTTTTACTGATCTATTCTATCTGACTCACCACTCAGCTATAGAGTTTGTTTGTGTATATATATTACACTAGTATATAATCATAAGTTAGCATAGGTACATAATGTTGTTTGCTAACTTTTGATACTATGTTTTGCACATTCTACAAAAAAAAAAAGTTTTACTAAAAGTTTTTTACTTTATGCTTAGGCCCATTCGAATAGATAGTTCCTGATTACTGAAATACTGATAGATTAATTTTAGTAATGTTTACAGAATTAAATTTCATATTTATTTTTAAAACTAGCACAGGCGGCAGGAAACGCTTTTGTTTTACACTAAGTATGTTGATTTATTCTCATTCTAAGACAAACATTCATGATGTTGAATCTGCTTCAATTAAAAACCAAAGTTTCTTTAAGGTAAGGCCTGGTATTGGAGTTACACAATTTATGCAAAAAATAGGAACTTTTAAGGAACTTACGAGTAATTTCTCACAGATTGCATGTATGTTATCCTCACAGAGAATTTCACTTGTTCCTATCAGTTTCTTTGCTTTGACAGTTTCTGGAAACTTCTTGACAACTGTCATGAGGAAGTAAAGAGAATCAAGTGTGTGATCCTTGACATCCTTTTTGAACTCTTCCTTTAAGTTTGTCCATACTATAGACGTAAACTCCTCTTCATTTAGCTGTTAAAAAATATAAATAGATTAAGTTTTAATAATGTGATGTTTTTATTCCATTATAAACTAAAAGAAATTTTAAATTAAATTTAAAGCACAGCTCTAATATATATAATTCACAATGACAATGTGTTTATTAAAAACCTGATGGAATTTCAGCGTAACTCTTTATTTATTATTTTTTTTTAACCTCTAGTGCCCCACTGCTGAGAAAAGGCCACCCTTTTCTTCTTCCAGACTGCCCGGTCTTCGGTTTTGATGGTCCGGTGACTGTCATGACGATTTAATTCATCACAACACCTTCACAACATACATGGCTTGCCTCGTCCCACTTTAGTCTGGCTTTATAGCTGACATCACAGTTTGGTTTTGGAGCATAGTATTGTAAAAGATCTGTTAGTTTAACTTCCAAGATACTACATTCCATCACATGCTGACAAACTCCGATACATTAATATATATATATATATAGATTAAATGAATGTATCTGACAGCTTAAAATGATAACAGAGAGATATAGAACACTAGTTTTACTGTTTGATGACTTGGGACTGAATAAAAATAATCTTTGAAAAATGTGGAAACAGAGAAATAGGAAGGTACTTAATAACTTACTTCGTTTATGAAATCAAGGAGCATAAGATATGCAATGGTTGTCAAGTAAGATTTCTTTTTACTGGCTTTTATCAACAGCTTAATTACTTCTGCTTGTTCTTCTGCGGTGCATTTCAATAACATTTTGGAACGGAACATTGCACCACAAAGCAAAATCTGACCGAGGGCTACATCTCCCACTTCCTGTTAAAAATATACACTTTATAGATCAATATAATTTTCCTAGTTTTTCACATTTTCTGTTGCTTTTTATTTTGTAAACTTGTAATTGTCAACTTTTTAAAGAGCTAAAATAAGTGTTTAATCCTTGTCCATTGGATATTTATAAAAATAAAACTTAAAGAGCTTTTGTCCTTAAGGAAATTTGCTACTCTGGTGACATTAGTCTTCTACTACTTCAAATGGGTAAAATGGAAGTAGTCTACAATAGGATCCAATAATACACTAACACAATATTAGTCATATTTATATGTTGTAGAATTTACAGCTAATATTGTTGGTTTTTAACTAATGCCATGAGCCATGCTCCAACTTTGCTATATTAAGCTTTGATTGCAAAGCTTAATAGCTGATCGCAGTTGTAGTAGTGGCACTAATAAAGTTTTTAGTAGTTTGTCAACACATATTAAGGAAATACTAGCTAGTTACTTACACTTTTGGAAGAGCCATTAGCATGTAGCTCTTTCTTCACCAATTCGAGTAGCTGAGGTACTGTAATGCCTTCAATCTTCGACAGCAAAGTCACGAGAGTGGCAAAGTACCCCGTCCTTTGCTCTGGCACATTGGCACCCAAACTTCTCACTAACCTTTTCAATACATACTGCACATCTTTGTCATTCTATGGAATATGCATTAACAATTTAGAATTCTAATGATAGAAGTAAACATAAATACGACGGTAACAAGATTTTTAAAAAACTAACCTCAGTCCCTTGCAACTGCGAAATTATTTTGGAACCGCCAGTTAGTTTTACATCGTCTTTGGTCGCTTTTAATAAATCAAACGCATCCAGTACTGAAGAGGACACTTTGACCCTGGTTTGGGAATTGTTTGCTATATCTGGATCCTTCATTTTAATAATTACTTAATTCCATATTCGTACTACACAACAAAACTCCACATGGATGCTAAGAATAAAATCCATTCACCCACATTTTTAGCAGCTTTGTGAAGTATTGCCATATTAAATGCTGTGCCAGGTGCCAAGAATGTTTATTTATTTATTTATTTATAAAGTTCGCCAACGCAGTGTACACCAATACATTAAAAATAAAATTACTAAATTACAAATGTCAAGATAAGTGTCACAGCAATTATAGGCGAAGACGGCATGCATTACAATTAAATATTCAGTCGAAATTAAACAATAGTCAAAAAAAAATTGTCAATACTAATTAAGTCAAAAGCTACAAATACGAATTCATCATTACATGGTCAAAAATAAAATAGATAAATGTTAAGTAAAGTTTTAGGAATCTCGACTAATCTATATAGTTTATGAATCTATCTAGTGGTGACTTATAGAATACTGAAAGAAATGAAACGGCAGTTGAAGGAAAAAAAACATTTTTTGATAAAATAATATAAAAAGATATTTTTCGCAAGGTGGATAATAAAAAAACACAAGAAAACCCATACAGGATGATGGTACTGTGTCAGATAGTGGGTCAATTAATTTAGCCTCTTTAACACTTCTATGAAATGTTTATTTATTTATTTTCTTAATCACATTCATGTAGTTCAACTTTCATTCATGTAATTTCATTTTCAAATTAGCCTAATTAGCATAAATGTTCCTTATCTGGCAGCACTACTCAAAATATATGACACTGACGTTTAGCTGACGTGATTTTTTTTTTAATTCCAGAGTTTGTCAAAAGACTTCATTTTTTGCATGCGTTACTTCTATGGCAGCCCAGAGATTTTCAATCTGAATCACTATCGCGCGGCCTGCGGTGTTGATTCGCTTACTTTTCAAGACGTGGAAAAAGATAGTCTGTGGAGTGGAAAAAAAACTACCCATAGACAAAGCCTTTTTTTAACAAAGATATAAAGTCGCACGCTAATGGAAGAACGCAAATGAATTATTGGAATTCATAGCAAATCGTTTTATTATTATAACAATAGAGTTTTACATGAATACATGAATTGTGTTGTTAAAATTGGATTTAACTGAATATTTATTTATTTATTTAATAACTACATAGACAACAGTTATCATAGCGTATTGGCATTCATGAACACATCCAGAATTTGAAGCGCGCGCGTTCAGTGTTCCATGTTTCTAAACATGGCAGGTCGCAGTGGATACGACGATGTTAATCCCAGGTATTACAGCTAAAATACTGTGTAAATTGCCCTAAAATGAATTTTTAAAGTAGTATTTATTAATTCTGCAACTGAATATATTCTGGCCTTTCCAATTAGGCAGCTTCTATTTCTGAAAATTTGATGTTTTTGCTTTGCGATAACATTCAATAAAAATGGTATTTTTGCACATGTCTGTGAATTTAGAGTAATTGATGGAGCGATCACTAGCACAAAACAATATTTTTGGCTAGAGAAATACTAAGCAAAGTGTGTTATATTGAATTTAGAGGTTATGAAATGTTCATTTTTGCGGCAATGGTTTCAGGGATTTTGGCGGCGGCAGGAGGACTGCCGGCGGCCGTCCTTTACCTTCAGAGCCCCCTTACAAGGCGTACGTTGGCAATCTCCCTTCTGGCATCATCCAAGGCGATATCAACAGAATTTTCCCTGTAAGTATTGACATTTTAATGAATTTTTACCTAATTTAATAGGTATCGCCAGATAAGAATGCCCGTATATTTATAACACTAATACTATAAATGCGAAATTTTGTCTGTATATTTGTAACTTTACGGATTTTAATTAGATTTGGAATAAATATAGCTTAAACTTAGCTTTTAATTATTTTATAGCTTATACACAGGCTATTTTGAACTCTGGAAAATGCAGGTGGAACCACAGGATGCAGCCAGACTTTTTTTTAGTAAAAAATAACTATAGGTAATTAGCAAAGGCAAACATATTTTTCTAGAATTCTTACCTAGCTATTATAATTATCATCTATGATATAACTTACCAATATTTACATTACATCAGCTATTTCAAGGATAAACTGCCCTAATTATGTAGTTGTTTTACACAAGCTGCTCACAAAATTTTAAGAATAATATTGTAGCTAATTTTGAACATCTGCAATCAGTAGTATTTATTGGCTATAAATAACTATTATAGTTACAGGCAAGTCAATTTTTACAAAAAGTATGAAACTTACAATAAAAATGGTAATCTTACAAAACATTTTGAGTAAACTAAGTGAAATATTTTTTCCCTATTTAGTGCTAAACAGGTATTACTGGTGACAGATGATGGAGACTTGTTCTGTAGAGCTAAATAAGCTGCTAATGATAATTATATGTATATTAACTAAAATTTTCAACACAAAATGCTTAACTTCTTATTAGAAGTCTCATGCATGAAAGTAAAACAATAATTATTGTCTAGTACAGCTCTCCTTATATGCAAGCCATATTAAAAGTGTTTTCAGTCTCATAAATGTGAGATATATATACCTAGATAATAGATACCTAGATTCATATTCAAGCTGTGTTGTCTCGATGCTGCAAAAGACAATTATGTCAAGAAGTGATTTGTAATTACAGCTGAAATGATTTAATGGAACGCAACCAATTGTCTTATGAAAGTGCCAGTATATCTATCTCATAATCTTTGTAATCTATAAATATAATAAAACAAAAGTTATTGGCTGTGTCTGTCTGTGTCTTAAAACCATATTACACATTTTTATATGGTTTTCAGTGTATATGCAATACATTTATAATATGTGTTTATTATCTTGCAATCAGTCATTCCTAACAATAAGCAGATGAGATGTGTTTGCTTTATGACAATAATAATAATATCAACCAACACCTTAGAGACTCTTGCTAGACAGTTGGGTCAAGGGTCAGCTTCAAAAGGCAGTGATCCTTGACACAGCACGCATTGTTAGGAGGTTCCTCACTCTGCAGCCCTAACCACCGGCAGTGGCACCGGCTTAAGCCATGCCCTGCTGCCGGAGGCACCTAAATTTTTAGGTTTTTAGATAAATGTAATGAAAAAAATTCAAAAATTAAGAAAAGAAATAAATAAAAAATACATAAATATAATTGGGAATACTTACAGTACACCCAGACACAGAACAAACATTTTTGTCACATAAATGTTTGTTCTGTGTCTGTTCAACCATGCTAAGCTTGGAAATATTTCAATCTCTGTTATGCTAACACAAAATTCTTACCTACATTTCTTTCAGGACCTAGCAATTAAAAATGTGAGGTTGGTTATGGATAGAGAAACTGATAAATTCAAAGGATTCTGTTATGTAGAATTTGAATACCTCGAGGACTTGATTAAAGCAATCGAACTGAACGGAGCTCTCAATGTAGATGGAAACTTTATCAAAATTGATGTGGCAGAAGAAAAAAGAGGAGACAGGTAAAACATTTTTTTTACTCATAAGTTTTTTAGACAGATGATACATGTGATGTGACAGGTGATGAGTGTGTGGTAGGCAGGTGATGTTCTGGCCCAGTAAGTTGGCCATAATCTATGCTCTAAATTTAAGACACTTTGCTGTTTGCTTCAAAGCAACCAATGTCAGCTGTATTATTTAAGTACTGCTGTACCTAAAATAAAAAACCTTTATTAAGAGGAAGATAGAATACCAGTATGTCATATTAAATTCGAAGCAATAAGAGTAGCTGCATTTAGATATGTAAAAATTTTAGTTAGAGACGTGTATGAATGGTTGTCCTACGCTTTCATTCAAGGTACACACATGTCTCCTCTGAGAAAAATCTTTTTTTTATTTATGTTCGCATTTGACCACCATTTTGCCCGGTGTTAGCTAGAATGCAGTCTACGATGCTGGCCTAGAAGAAACTGAGTCACTCGTAGATGTCTTGAAGAAGACTTACACTCACTCGGGCAGCAAATTTCACTGTTCATTGACACTTCATTATTCTTTGTGGTAAGCACCAAGTATCACATGAGTAATGAGTTTGTTGCGAAGGGGCGGCGGATTCGACCGCGGGCGGCGGGACGGCGGCGGCGGCGGCCGCGGCGGTGGTGGCGGTGGCGGCGGCGGGTTCCGGCGCGACGGTGGCCGCGGTACGTACGACTACGACGAGCGTCGCGCGCCGCGCCAGGGTGGAGGGTTCACACACGGTAACATCGCTTTGCTAACACCACATGTAGTGGAACCAGATTGGACTCTGATTCGGTGGATTCAAAGGCTCTTTTGTGGAGACTCTGCGTGTTGTAAGTTGCTCCGTTAACTCGATTAAACTCTTATTTACTTCGTAGTGGTTTATCTAAAGATATAGTACAGATACATCATCGCTCACAGAAAATATTAGTATGGTAATTGCTCTATTTTCTTTGTTAATAAACGGGGAGTCTTGATGACGTGATCTCTTTGTTAGTGTTTTAAGCTTTCGTGCTATTTTGACCTTACGTTGGCCACTTCGTAGTACTGGAACCCCAAATTCTTAGATAATAATTTCGAGTGAATTGTAATTTTTTTGGGATGAGACTCAGTGGTAAACATTATGTTGTTATCATATTTCTCGGTGATACGTGATTCAATATTAGTCAAATATAGTAAATAGGATCGCGGTTATTTGTTGTGGTAGTTAGTCAGCCGAATACCAGAAAGTACTTGACCACTGCACAATTTGTTTTTGGTATCATCACACAACGCGTTGTATCTCCCATAGCCGAGTCCTAAAAACTTTTACAGTAGTGTCTAGTTTTCAAAAGTTAAATTTAAAAAGTTGAGAAATCAAGAAAATTGTTTTTGTTTGTGATTCAACTAGTTTTTATTACACCACAATAATATGGTAAAAGCAAAAGTTTAGTGTATTCCGCTTCTGAAACGATTTGTTATGCTAGTCCAATTTGATTTCACTATACACATATCCTAAAACAGAAATCTGCCACTTATAAATCATTAAAAAAGAAACAGTATACCTTACTTATCCATGGATACTTTGTAAACTAATCTCTATCAGCAAAACAATGATTTTACACCTTTTGACAATTCTCGGTAGCATTTTGATTGTTACGACTTATAAGGATTACCATTGTCATTATCTACTCGCCTACCTAAATAGAGCTGGAGGTCCCTGAAAACCCTGGTTTTTTTTTTGTTTTTGCAGACTGTACCTGGCTATAAAAAGTTTTCTAAGGTATAAGGGTGCAATGTCCTTTACCTTTATGAACAACATTTACTATGATTACGACTCTGAAATCGGTACTCCATTTAACCTGGGCTTAATACCTTTTTCTATGGAACAGCTAATTTTATTTACAACTTGTTGCGTCCGCTACATTTTTTTCGGGATAAAAGGTAGCATATGTGTTAGTGTGTCAGCTACCTCCATACCAATTTATATCAAAACTGGTCCAGGCGTCTGAGCGTGGAAGAGTAACAAACACTTATACAATCACAATTTTTGACTTTATAATATTAGTGTGATTTAAGACTTATTCTCATAATAAAAAAAAATCATAACTATGAGTAAGTATTTGGCTCATTTCAGCTTATATCCAATTTGATATTTAATTCAGTTTATTTGTGAAAATAACAATGAAATTATATAAATTATACATGCAATCTGTCGGACTCCAGACAAGTAATTCTCGTTTCCCGGAGCCAACCTCTAATAGTAATTATTTTATCTAATTTTTGCACACCCAATTCTGGGTTAAGTATGGATTAAGCGACCAACATTTTGACACCTGTACTAAGCTAATAAATACATTTTGATTTAGATTTCGATGTTTGATGTTATTTGTAAAGTATTTACAATGTTGTCTTGTAAGGTCTGCTATCACTTTTTAAGTAGGTATATACAAGGTCATTTGTGAAATATAGTAGAGTTGTTGTCAATGGGTTACCGAGAAGATGTGTAGTTTCATACAAGTTTATAGAGTATTCATGAATAAAAGAATGGTAATAATATGAAACTGATTTCAGGATGTGTAAACGCAACATGCAAGATTTGCAAGCAATAACATCTTAACAATATTATCTAATTTAACTTGCGAATTTTGCGATAAATTCATGTCATTGAACCATTAATCATACATGTTTTTCAAACTCATTGAATTGTAATTGAATTATGTTTCTTTTCTTTCTCTCCAAAGAAATTTGTCTATAATTATAACTAGATTTATGGAAGTCTATGTTAACTATAGGTTACACAGGAAATGGTTTAGATTTAAATCAATTATTAACATTTATAATCAATTAACACTTAGACACTAATGATATATGTTATTAATTAATTCCAGTTTATAATGAATGTGAACTTGCTTGAATTTATCATTCATTTTTACTAGATTATATATAGTATTGCTTAATTAATGTTAAGCAATTAACAATTATAATAATTCTTCTAAAAAGTGCTGCATATAATTTCGTTGTGTGCTGTTGTTGTATTACAATAACATACAGTTCGTATAACATTAATAACACAGCGGTTTTGGCACATTTCTTGTTATTATAGTTATTTATAGGTATTTATAGGTATTTATAGTTTAATTATTTTTTTTTTACATTTAGCGACCTCTACGCCTTAAGGTGGTTCGGTTTCCATACAAATAAATTTTTGCCATTTATGGACAAATGGAGCTCAATTATTTTACAGTGAAATCACAGCTACTGCCATTTATTTTGGTCTTTATTTGCGGTAAATCACAATTGCTTGAATAAAACAGTAGATTATTATTAGCATAAAATCAAATTTATGAATGATTAAAAAAAAAATTTTGAAAAATAAATGCCAGTAGTTGTGATTTCACTGTACAATTATGCTCCATTTGTCCATAAATGGGGAAATGTATTTGTATGGAAATCGAATCACCTTAAGCTTGTAACTTTGTAGTAGGCTGCACAGACAATATATCTTCTTAGTTCCGGTGATCAAAATTGCACACGAGTTAGAAAGTAACCTGATTTTGACGATTGTGTTAATTTCAGGTGTCTTCGATAGAAATATAAATAGTAAAAAAAGTTTAATTTTTGTCATATGCCTAGTAATAAAGTTAACTTTGTTCTCAGCATGTTAAATCTATTAGTAACATTTGTTTATTTGCCTTTAGATATCGTTAGTTTAAAAATGTATCGAGTTTGTTTTATGACAATCCTTATAAATATTCGATTAAAAAATAATGCGATCCCATTACACTGATTTAAAAACATCAAAGAAAAATTAATAAAATTCCGAAGTCCGAATTTCTCTCAATATTTAGATTTTGTGATGTGACCAATATTTATCGAGGACCAACATATTTTATGGAGAAAAAATATTAGATATATTTGTTGTTTTTGCTAGGTTTTGTATTTCAATTTAGAAGTAAAAAAAAAACGGTACCACGTATTAAATTTGTTTACGTGGGTGCGTAGTACGATACGTTTGAGCTTCTGTTTTTTCGTCACGTCTGTCGAGCAAACTAGTATGATATGTTGTGGGTTGATCAGAGCGCGAGCGCGAGCGAGGCGGGGGCGGCGGCGGCGGCGGCGGCGGCGGCGAGCGGTGGGCCGAGCGCGACGGGTCCCGTGGATCGCGTGGCGCGTCGGAGGAGCCCCGCGGCGGCGGCGAATGGGGCCGCATGGGCCGCGGTGGTGCACCCCGCGACGGCCCGCGTGAAGGTCCGCGCGACGCCGGTCCGCCCGGTGCGCCCGGCGCGCGTCCGCCCAGGCGCACATTCGACGACATGCCGCCCAGCCGTCCAGGTACTATCGCTTCTCTAGGTTCTCTTCATCACTAAATGTTAGCACAATAAAAATTCATAATTAATTTATGAATTTAACTATCAGTCGAAACTACTTGCGATAGTTGCAATATTGAAACTAATCGTGCTTCACAAAAGTTCATATTTGGTTGGGCACCTGATTGATACTAACAGTATAATCAAACTTAAAGATTATTCCATTACTAGTACGTATACGTCATTTTTTTTGTATTGACATATTTTATATTGACAGTATTTTTACATTGACATACTTACCTTATTTTGACATTTTTGTATTTTTTATTCATTGACATATTATGTAATCAGTGTTTTAAAACTCATAATTATTGTAATCAAACCTTTGCTCGTTTAACTGTAAAGGAGAATCTAACAAACATACGTAGAAACATTTGCTATTATAATATAAATGACTGTGATTAATATGTGCGGTTCTCTCCCAGACACGACCGGCCGGCCCAAGCTGAAGCTGGAGCCGCGCACGGTGAAGGAACCGGTGAACTCGCTGGCGTCCACCAGCCAGGCTTCCTCGATATTCGGCGGCGCACGCCCGCGGGAAGAGCGGCTCAAGGAACTCGGCAACGAGTAATGCGTTCCTCTGACCCCAGACCCGCACCCACACACGCACGCACACGATCGCGTATACGCGCTAACTGTACCCGGTTAGAGACGGGATCTTACGATGAAATAAAGTATCGATATCGAATTGACATTGTGGGGCGTAGTGGCGACTTACATAATATGCCCGAATCGATCGATACTTGATCAACATCGTAGAGCGTTTCGGCAACTGACACATTATAACCGGTTCATTCGATATTGAGTCGACATCGTGCGACGTTGTGGTAAATGACATATTCTAGTAAAATTCCAGTCTAGCTATCCAAACCAGCGCGAGATTGTAAATAAAGTAATCTAAACGAGCGCTTGTGTAGTGAATTCAGTATGATATCCAGTCCAGTAGCTGATTGACTGTCTATATATTCCAGTTTATGCACACATTTCTATGCAAGTAGAATCGTGTAGATTGCCAATCAGTGCAATGTCAGTCTGGAGTGTTACTAAAATTATGTGAACCGAACTTTATTGAATGTCTTACACTCATTTTCGTACAAAACGTACTTGGATTAGAAATTTGGAAAGTACTCGATCGATTTAATGAAACTATGTAAAAAATTAAAAAAAAGAAAAAAATTGATCTTTTTTTATATAAAGTTTTCATAATGAAACCGTTTTTGCACCTTTAAATATACATACTATGTACATAGTAAGTTTCTACAAATTCGGACGCGTCGTTTTCGTTACTTTTAACTGTAACTAATTGCCAAAAAAAAAAAGGAATAACATCTCCATTTCACGTCGATGGAGTGTCAGCCCAATATTGCCTCCTTAATGGTATCAAATGTGAAGACAGAAATTGTAAGTTCATCTTAAAAGTCCTGCTGTCAAAGGTTCGTGGTGAAAGATTCGAAATGCCAAAATGTACTTATTCATACTATCAGTTGACTGGCTCATGATGTAATGAAATTCGCCTCGCCTTTGGTCTGAATTCAAATAAGTTCAATCTTGAATCACGGATAACGACCACACAGACTGTCGGCTCTAAAGGCGCGAACTAACCCGGCGCGTTCTTTCGGTTGCGATCAAGAACATCTAATCACTGACCGTGACGTCACCGCTTTGAGAACGATGATTGGACGTCTGTTTGGATGATAGCTTTATTATTATTCATAATTCATAATTCATAATCCATTTATTTGCGCTATGGGTAAGTACAGATGTAAAAGATTTAGTAAAGAAGCACCACAGACTACCTTTCGGCATGCAAATTAATTTAAAATTCAAAATTAGACATTATTAATACAATAAAATAAAATAAAATGTCAGGAAACAAGATTAAAAAACGAATGTCAAACAAAATAATTCACAATAATAATAATGTCAAAAGCAAAAAAAATAAAATAATAAAACAATGTCAAATTCAAAAAATAATAAAAACAATACCTAGCTATAATAAATAATGTCAAGACTAAAAATTTTCATTAAGATATTCCTTAGTTGTGTAGTATGCTTTTTCCAGCAAGAAGCATTTTAATTTGTTTTTAAACATAGCTGGCTCTTTAATGTAGGCAATTTCTTTAGGTAAGTGATTGTAGATCATTGGAGCCATGCATATTACACTATTTGCAAGCAAAGATGTATTCCGCTTAGGTACATTGATTTTATGCCTATGTCGAGCAGCTTTTAAATTAACAAACAAGTTATAGTTATATTTATGAATTAATTCATACTCTTTACAATTCTTAGGTCACAAGGTGCTATCCAAGACATATTTTTTTTCTTTTTACTACTCCACTTTTGCTCTCTACACTTAAAAATTCAGAGTGCATACAATTTGTATGTGTGTGTGTGTTGTATGTAAGTGCGCATTTGTTACTATAAATTTATAAGCAAAGCCTGGAGCAGTCAAAACAACGTTATACTCCGCTATGTCTCGCACGGGCGAGTCATACAGGTTGGCCTGAAATTTTGCCAGCTCCAAGGGTCTCATTAAAAATCGGGTATGTATACCTTCGATATACGCGATCGTGTCACGTCGTGTGAGTCGGCTAAGTCTAGCCACACATTTATAGCGCTGCCGTTATTGCGACAGACGCGCTACGCACACACCGCCACGACACAGTTTGTGCCAGTGTGTGCTTGTGTGTGGTGGGTGCGCGTCCATCTTTCCCCTCTCTCCCCGCTCCCCTGTGTAATGTATCGCCCCGTACGCTCTAATCTTCACAAAATGTGCAGCCAAAATTGTATATGAACACGATCGATTTCGTTAGGTTATGAAGTTGTAAATCATTTTATGATATACTTTTGTTAGCTTTATTATTGTGTATTGTTTGAGCTTAATGTTTAGTGCGGCCCCTTTCTCTTTGCGGCTGTTGGTAGGTTGACAGATTGCACTGCAATATTCTAAACTGGCAATAATATGTTTTGCTTCTGAAATGATTTTAATAGATTTAGGCCACAGCTCCTTCGGTGGTGCAGTTTTTCAACCCAGTTGAAGAGGTGTTACGAGACGCTACTAGGCCGCCAGCCGCCTCTATTAAGTCGCAGTATTTAAAATGCTAGTGTCCCCCTCCCTCACCAAAACTGGGCTTGTGTGTGTCAGCTCGCATAATATTATTGTTTCTAAATTGAGCTCGATTCTATCTCTTGTCGTTCCTCACTCATTATATATTTAAAACATAATAATAATAGTTATTTTTATTTTGTAATATGTGTCGATAGAGCTTCATGTTTTGATTCTCTGTTGTATTTGTTTATCATTTATTGATTGCTTAGTTAGTTAGGTCACGGAAATTAATCGCTGATCAAGTAATTATGAGACATAATTTAAGAGTTGATTATAATATGGTGATGTAACTACGGTGTCATTAATAAAATTAATTTCCACGTACTTGGATTTCTACTTTATTGGAAATATTGTATAAATGTCATAGATGCGTGGCAATGAAATTATAAAAAAATCGCAAAATTGTAACAGAACATAGAAAAATGAATAAAAAGTGAAGTCTTTGTAATCTAAGGGTTTGTCTGGATCACTGATGCTCCTAACTATTAGGTCTAGTAGAATCCTGTCAGGTACTGTTTACCTATCAAATACAAATAGGCTAAAAAATAGTATGAAATAGGCTTAATAAAAATGGCGATTTCGACAAACTAGGCATTAACTTTTTTTTTTTTTTAATTGGCCAGTGATATATGTAAATGGATAAATGTAAAAAGACTTAGTTCAAAAACAAAAAAAAAACAATCTTGTGTTAATACTATAGGTAGATTGAAAAAGAATTTACGAAGGGAAAATACACTACACAAATATTTTCAGACCACCTTTCTTTATTAAAAGCTAGCCATAAAATGTTCAAAGCCTTTGACAGCCTAAAGTAGATGTTGTGCATTACTAGAAGTTTACCTGGGAGGTCAATTTTTTTGGTGATTTATAGTGGCACTGTTGACGATGGGAACTAGTTTACAACTACAACCGTTATCTGGCTTCATGTATTTATGCCTGTTCATAATTATGAGTACAATTACCCCCCTTTTGTCTTTATAAAGCAAACCATTAACCCTGTATAGAACATTTACGTAATCTGTTTGCAAGCCAGATGGTTCAAATCCAACAATGAGCTTGAACTGCCGGTGAAATAAATCATGAACCTCATATGGTGGTAGGGTTCTTTCTAGCTACCACTATTTTTAAGTTGAAAACTGCCGCCAGGCACTTGACAGTGTGTTCCGACAGCCTTATTTTAGAATCAGGCCAGTTCTAATCAAGATTACTGTTGACTACATCAACATTGAACATCAGGTGAGCTGTGGTGAAAAAAGAAAAGCAAAGGTATAGTATAATAGGTATTTATTTATAAATCTAAATCTTCATCAGGGTCTTCTTCATCCCAATCATCCACAGCATCAGGCTCATAGTACACCTTACTTTCTCCTTCATGAATCTTACTCATATAAGGGAGTTTCAATTTAGATTTTTCCATCTTCTCAATTTGGTCAACTTCAATTTTGAATGTAGTGAGGTTGCCTGGACTGGGTTTTTCTGGTTCATCCTCTTTTTCTGTATTTTTTACAACAGGTGTAGATGTTAGCGTGGATATATGTGTATTGTATGCCAACATTTCATCACTGTTGGTTACTTTTGTCCCCTTTCTAATTCTATAATGAACTTTGCAAGCATTAGAAGAGTCATATGAAACAGTAGTAGTAGCAATATGATTCAAATGTATCTGTAATTTTGACGAATGTGTTAGACAATCTTTGTGAAGAACCAGTATTAGTTGTTCTATGTTTGTATGTGAGCACAATTTCTTCAGACTCCTCAGACATTCATTCCAACCTAAACACAGAGCCATTTGATTAACTGAGCTTATGATCACGATACATTTTGAATTAGTGTACTCATTCAATAATATTGGCTTAAATTCTTCGTGGCACTGAACATTTGGGAAGATATTCCTCCATACATAGGTAGGTTGTTCGTAGCTAAATAAAGTTACATTCTTCTCTACAGGCACAAGTTCAAGAAGTAGTGGTAAAATATTTTTGTTAGCATCATCCTCTATTAATATAACTGATGCAGACTTTAGTTTTAATAAAGACATGGTGAAAACTTTAAAAAAAGAAAAATCTACAGGAAAACAACAAGAAATTCACCGTAAAATTGTATCATACACGAAAAGAAGAGAAGTAAATAAAATAATTTATGGACTCCGTATTCCATAACGTCGTGACAGGATGAAAGCTGTAGTGTCTGAAATAGTTTAACAGCACCACCGCTCTCCAACAATGCTAAAAACCTGTGTACGATTAATATATTGGTTTTGCATACGTGATGGCTTTTGTTAGCGTTAAAAGTGTAATTTATAGTACTAGCGTGTTTCGGTTCTACCGAGAACATTTTTTTTAAAGAGTTTTTTTTCTTTGGTTCTGGCGTCGCATTTTCAATATTTGCCAATGTAAAATGTTTTATCTTTTCAAGTTTCAAAGGTTAAATAAGTGGCCTCGTAGCTTTAAGCACTTGACAAAACACTGGTTTTGGAAAAAATACAATGGGGTGACACGACTCTTTCCGCGTTCCCGCCAAAAACTCTCACGGAAATTTGGCATGTAAAGTTTTTTTTTGTATTTATTTTATATTTTTTACTGATAGTAAACTTTATTTTATGAAATTAATTTGAATATTTTGGCTTTCTATGCAGTAGTTTAATTCTAATACGTTTTCCAACTTTTTATAGCTATGACGTCATGAGGTCAGCTAAGTATGTAGAATATGCATTTGCCATATAAAACAAAAAAGTATACAAAACATTTGACACATTTCATTAACTTTGACAAGAGAACTGCCAATTTATTTTTAATTTGACCCATCGGGCAGGCTAAAGTTCTAAAGCTATTCTGTCAAATATTGTACAGAAATGTACTACATATTTTGGAATCAGTAAAGTTTTTTTACTTTACATACCGAATTCTTAATCATGGCCGTATTATTAGGCAATGGATTAAGTATTTTCAAAAATAGGAATATAAAAATTAACCAACTACATAAAGTCATAAACTATTGTCGATCATCTGTAAGAGTGGACGACTGAACGAAACCGGGTTTATTATTCAGAATCAAAACTAGCAATTAAACGATCGCTGTTTATAAATGCAAATAAAATTAACTAGATTTAATTCAAAATATCGACGAGAATTCAAACGCACCCATAAAAAATAAGTTGAAACTTGCATAAAACATTGCTGTTAACGCTATAACCACTGCGCAAAGAGCAATAGAAGCCCAATATGTAGTTACAACTCAAAGGTTTGCGAAATTTAGAAATATAGCTAGTCCCAATTAAATTGAACATAAACCTTGAGGTGTTGTTGCTCATCTCAGATAAATAAATCAACATACTTTGTTGTCTACTCGAACTTGCTCATCTATATATATGTCTCCGGCTCGAAAGCCAGTACTACATTTTTGCTCATGACATCGTATAAATAATGTAAAAATATATAAGTAAATAATGTTAAAAAAATCACAAGTCATACAAAGTAAGTCAAGATTAAATCCAGTCATGTCCTAGTTAAATAAATACTGCTATACTAGAAGCATACAGTTGTGGAAGCAACATCACAGTGTACAATAATGTTAAAAAAATATAGATGTCAACGAAAACATGTTTCACCAAATTAAAATCTTTACCATACTCGTGACTCGTGCACGTAATTCGGTACGACCACTATGGACGAATTATCCATAGACGTATTACCCAACTTTCCATACCTCCATGCATTAAACTATCTAAAAAACCGATTTGTAAAATACTTAAGTAAGTTACAGGTTTGCGGCGACATTATTTTCCACATTCCCGCTAATGGTCAGCTATAACTATAGCTACAAAGCAACTTATTTAACTTATGAAACTTGATAACAAAAAGATAAAACACTTGATATTGGCAAATGCTCAAAATGCGACGCCAAAATCAAAGAAGAAGAATAGTCAGCTGATTTTTATATTTTGACGTTAACACTTGACAGCTGCTAAAATTTCATCAACAAAAAGAGGTTTGGCGGGAACGCGGGAAGAGTCGTGTCGCTTCGTTTTATTTTTTTCCAAAACTAGTGTTTTGTCGAGTGTTTATGCATAAAAATGGTGGTGTTTTATTCATAAAGTGCCGAATTACAAGCGCGAGTGTGGGAAAATGATATAATGTGGTGAAACATGAGTTTTCGTGTTGCTTCCAAAACTCCATCGAAGCTTTATAGTAAAGTTGCCACTACTTTACTAAAGCATGACTGGCACGAACTGACACGAACTGGACTTGACTAAGACGACTTTGACGATAACCATAGTTAAGATACAGCAGAAATAACACTGAAGACGAGGCAGTATGGCTTTATAGCTTTAGCCTGCCCGAAAGGGCAAATTAACGAAAAAAAAATCATCAACAAAAAATAATGTGATTACGATGAAATTCACTTTTTGTTTATTTCTAGCCTAAAATAGGTGTTTATCCTCACAAACTAGACTAAAATGTTCCGTCGTTTTAAGCTTTGTAATTTAATACCATTCACAAGACAAATAGTATATGTACCAAATCATAAACCGCCTGATCACAAAGACATTGAAATACTTCAGAATTTTATGTCTAAATACGATAAGATTCTACTTTTAACGGGTGCTGGGATCTCTACAGAATCGGGTAAGAAGTCGCTTTGTTCTTTGTCCATTATTCTACCAAATCAAAATTACCATAACATATAGTTTTGGTAAGTACGTAAAATTGGTACAGTATTCATTATTGGTACACTGTTCCTATTATTCACCAGCCAGATCTTGCTCTAATATGTACCAATGTAATACACACCTATATATATATTTTTTGCTAGGTATCCCTGATTACAGGTCAGAGGAGGTGGGTTTATATGCTCGAAGCAACCACAAGCCCATTCAGTATCAAGAATTTGTAAAGTACCCTAATGTGAGACAACGATACTGGGCTAGAAACTTTGTTGGTTGGCCAAGATTTAGCAGCATACAACCAAATGTCACTCATTTAACAATCACTGAATTCCAGAAGGTAAGGATACTTGTATAAAGCAATATTAAACCAACAGAATAAGTTTGAATATTCAAGGTATATATTCACTTTATTTTTTCAGTTACAACAGTGATGAGGATTTAAATTTAATAAAAATGAAATTTTGTATAAGTTTGTTAATTTTTACTGGATCAAAAGTTAATCCTAAATTATGGTTTTGCAGAAATGTATAAACCTATCATATTGCTATGACACATCAAAGCATAAAGCCACTATAAATTCAAATCTAAGTCTGCACCAAATATTTTTGAATAATTGTTTTAAGTAAAATCATCACAGTTATTACCAATTTGGTCAAGCAATCAAGGCCAACTCTTTGAAAATTTCAGATTGGAAAAGTGACTTCTATAGTGACACAAAATGTTGACCGTCTTCACCACAAGGCAGGCTCCAACAATGTTATAGAGCTGCATGGCACGGGGTACCTAGTGAAATGTTTACAATGTCCATATGAAATAGATAGGCATGAACTACAGGTAGAACTTATGAAGAATAATCCACATATGGAGAGCAATTTCACTATGATAAGACCTGATGGAGATGTGGAGTTGTCAAAAGTAAGGATTTTATTTTTCATTTGCTATCTGTATATACAAACAATAGAAAGAATTTCGGGAAATTTAAATTGCTAGCCATAATTATTCTTGTGTTGCAACTTGTTATATTTACATCGTAAAGTAGACAAGATGATGTGATACAGCATCAGGAGTCGAGACACTGAAAATCTCTGGCTTTCTCACCATCTAGTTAAGTGGAATGCGTTACCAAATGGCAGTTTCCTTACATACAATCTGGGTGTCTTCAAGTTGTGAGTGAATCAACATTCTTTTAGGCAAGCATGCTGTATCATATGCGTATAGAATCTTCACTTAACATCAGGCAAGTTGCAGGTTATATAGAAGCCTAATGAGTATTTACAACTCCATAGGATTATATAGGATAGGAAATGGGTCTAATTCAGCTTGCAACAAACTATTGTACAAAGATTGAAAGATAAATAAACACTTGTAATGAGTATAGTTTTTCCAGACAATAAATTAATTAAGATTAAGCTAGTATAGTTTAACTACATTAAAGTAATAAAAGTATATTTTTAAACGTTTACAGGAACAAGTGGAAAAGTTTAAAACTCCCCTTTGTCCAAAATGTGAAGGCCCGCTCAAGCCAGATATTATATTTTTTGGTGATAATGTACCGAAACATATAGTGGAGCAAGTCAGAAACGAGGTATCTTCAAACGACGCCGTTTTCGTACTAGGATCCAGCCTGACAGTATACTCGAGTTATAGAATAATACTACAAGCTAAAGAAGAAAACAAAGATGTAGCAATACTAAATATAGGACCTACTAGAGCTGACAGCATAATACAAACAAAAATATCAACAAAATGTGGTGATATCTTACCAGAAGTGTTCAATTTAATCAAAAGTACCTGAGTTTTGTGATGTTATAAACACAATGTGATAAATACATAAGTTTATGTTTGTAAGAATTACTTGTTTGTTCTGAATTGACTGTAACACCTATATATCTTTCACTATAGTTTGAAGATAGGTAAAACTATGGGACATTGTGGACTCATCTAGTAAGATGTTATGTAGATAAATAATTATTTTTATAATAAATTTAGTCCTTAGATAATAATAATAAATATTTGATCAATAAGTGATGCCTACCTCTATAGATAATGTAACATTAACAAGCCAACAATAATACTGTTATACTATTTTTGTTTCTTAGATGATTTTATATTTATAAATAAAAGGAAAATCATGATTTGGTATTTCAATTTTTAATTGTACATAATATAAAAAGAAGTAAGGATACAAAATTTGTTATTATAGTAGGGACTTGACACATGTCGCGTTACATTAAAACAGGAACACTGAGGTAAATAAATAATGAACAAAATGGGATTGCAACATCTGTTCCTAAAAGGTATACAAAAGCCTCCACCCGAATGCTTTTATTAATAAATTGAGGTTACATTTTTAACATTGTTTCATATACTAATAGATTTTTCAATGTCGAGTCAAAGAACTTCTGCATCTTACAAGTGGGAATCTAAGTAATTTCACACTGCAATGATTAAAAGATTAGATTTATTTCATGACCATATTATTTTGTAGTTTGCAAATGGCCAAGAGATTTCCTAGGTAACTAGCATTCGAGACACCAGTGCATGCCTTTCAAAAATAAGTAGGTTTTGTTGCACCCATAGTAATCAGATTCAAAATATCAAAATTATTGGTGTCTTATCTGAGATCACGAAAATAACACTGATTACAAAACATCTGTACAAAATTATCTTCCACATCTTACGAAAAAAGAAACCATGTTACAATCATACTGTAGCATGTTGGTAATATGAAAAATATTGTTTTATTCTTAGAAAGTTACAATAAATTTTTAGCAAGACAGCAAAATTTTCCAACATTTGCATTTATTTTTACTTTGCAGATTTGCCTCTACATATAAAGTTATCAAACGTAGTTACAGTGATAGATTATAAAAAAACAACATAGAATGTTGCATTGAATATGTATATAATCTTTGGCCCTACAATTTTTGCTTGTTTAATCGAACTTTCATGAATACTTTAATGTATGTGTGCCTTGGCGTATTTATGTGAAATTGCATGCGTGTGATTCGTATAAGACGAGGAAAAATTGAAGGGCTAAGGAGACTTCACTCATATTCTATGTGACACTCTTCTGAATTTTTATCTAATCTGTGGTAACGGTTTATTAAGCCAGATACAAAAACATCTAGGTTTCGTCTTACAAAACATTAGTAGCTATAAACATACCACTTATTAGATCAGGTATTTTAAATTGCACACCAAAAATGCAAATAGTGAGCAAGGCATGTGCTAAAATCTAACAAGATTATAGAATGTTTTACACAATGATTTTAGATGCTGCTAATTGAAATATCGCTACCAATTTCATTGCAAGGATATAAATAATTTCAGTTAACTCGTTTAAAATCCTTAAGGTGCGACGCCATTTAAATAGATTTTGAAAAGTGTGTCAATTTATTTTTTATTGTCCTGCCAAATTCATGAAAATACATTTAAATGAAGTTGATAAAAGGAAAAATAAATATCACCGTGTTTAATTTCAGCTTGGTTTTTATGGAATTCATGAGTTTGCTATCTACTCTATTTCGTATTAATTATATATTTAGTGCTAGGTATGCCTAAGTTAATTATTATTAACATAGTTCATGTGCAGCAATTTTTACAATATAAAAAATATTTAACGGCCAGCGCGGACGCGTCATTCAACTTTTGTCACTGCGAAAGGTATCAAATTAGAGTGCTTGCAAAAAATCGCAAGACATTAAAAACTAGAATGGAATACCTTCGCAGGTATTAAGGTCAGTCTAACAATGACGAGACACAGACGTTCTGTGGCAGCATCAAAGCAGGAAAGATTGAGATTTATTCATTTATTTCCTTCAGTGGACCAGTACACAAACAGTCGATAGTATTTTTTATGTAAACGTTATAGGACGAACAAAACGCTTCCCTAATGGTAAGTAATTACTCCTATCCATATCCACGACCATCGCAGCAATACCTATTAATTTATTAATTTTGAAAATAAATTTTGTTTGTTTGTTTGTATTGAATAGGCTCCGAAACTACTGACCTATTTCAAAAATTCTTTCACCGTTGGGAAGCTACTCTATCCCCGGGCGACATAGGCTACTTTTTATCCCTGTATTCCCACGGGAACGGGTACAACGCCGGTGAAACCGTTAAGCGTCCGCTAATATATAATAATTTAGGGTTTTCAATCAACAAAACTAAATCTAGAGCATTGCTGTGGTAAGCGACAACCCATGACCCTAGCAGAAGGGTTGGAACTCAAAACTATGATCAACAAAATTAAGTCCAGTTAAGATTTGGATGCGTCGGTGAATATCTTAATCCAACTCAGTTTGGACTTCATAACAAAAAAAATGCGTTGACTTCTTCGAAGATAATGTGGAAGGTTTAAAGATTAACGCATCATAAGGCGTAGAACATAATAATAAAATAAAGGGCTGAAAAAGTGGGTCAGAAAGAAAAGTAAAAAGTTTATAACTAAGAAGTAAACAAGGAATATCGTCACAGAGTAAACACACTAATAGCAGACAGACCACTGATGGCTTTAAAAATAAATATTGGGCTGCTTATGTTATTTTGTCCCAACGGCTGTATAATAGTGAAACCTTTACGAAACAGCGACGGTTAAGTTGCACGTGCGCGCTAGACCTAATTTACTATAAATAACCTGTGAATTACACATGGCTTATATTTTTAATTGGTACATATCGGCAGTGATCTAACGACGATGTCACACAGGAATCTGATTACATAATACACACTTTGCCAATGACAAAAATAGATGTCAGCCTAAATCCAAATTACACATGAGTTTGTTTGTATACATTTGAAATTCAACAGGTAACTTTATCTAAATTAGACCAAATCAAAGATAAAAAAGTTCCATATATCCAATGGAAAATGTATGAAAACATGGGAGACAACGCATTAGCGTAAACGAATACTATACTTTTCATTCATTTCCTATCGAGTACGTAACAAAGAACTTTTTTGATAGTGTTTGTACTATGGGTCCAATTATATTATCTATCGAAGGTTCGTGATTATGGAAGCAAACCTGCACCTATTCATGTCATTACACCCCATCTTAATTCTATTGTTCGTCACATATTCGAAATGTGTAACATTAAAATTACATTGATTTATTGAATTACATACAACTATCAATTAAAAAGCTAACTTTGAGGAGGTATCTTAGTTCTAAATATTTATAATATTACAATCAAAATCATAGAATTGAAAACACATAGATTTCAGGTAAACGTTTAAAATGTCTAGACCAAGAGTAAGTGACAATCGTGGTAACGATTTACTGTGCGAGTAAATGAACACAGCTGCAAGCTAAATGAGGCACGTGTACATTTTTTTCAAACCAGAAGTAGGTAGGTAGTAGGTAAATGAAATTTCGTGCTTCTTACTATGAAAATAGACTTTCATCACTTATTTTACTCCCTGAGGGATAAAATTTCTAAATATCCTTCCTTAGTGGATGCTCGTAGCATAAGAGGAAACTACTGCCAAAATTTCAATTTTGTAGCCACAGACGTTTACGCTCTGCGTTGATGAATCAGCACGCTTTTTTACATGAATTTTGCATTATTACCCAATATCTATGTTTTAGCAAATCTATGATCAAAATATTTTAAATACTCAATTTTCAAAGACAATTCGAAAATAAATTTCGAAATCGCTAGGTACATTTTATTGACCTTAATTGAAATTTCGTATTTATGAACATTACAATCGTCATCCCTAGTAACATGGAAATATATTATAGTAAAACACGTAAAATCAAAAGCAATTCATTATACATACTGTGGGTCTAACATACCAATTTGCAAGATTTACGTAATTCATAATATAGAAAAATGTAAATCGAAACTGTTTTTTTACATACATTTGATTACGTTTACGTAATTCTCGGAAATTTATACGCTAACCTCTGAAAATAACAAATATGCAAGTGATTTTACACCCATAAAGCACTAAGTACTTTATTACGCGACAACTACATGTTTCTTAAAAGTTTTTGAAACCGTAGCATCATTTGCGCAGTAGCCCGGCTGTACGCTGCCGCCGAAACAGCCAGAGGATTGACGGACAATTAAAGTGCATACGTAATTAAGAAACTATAGTTAATGTATATTATCTAAATAAATTTAATATCTGCTTTCCGTTAAAAAACAAGTAATTATAATATTTTTTGTTTTTATTGACATAATTATTTCATATGTGACATATTATTTCATTGCATTTTCTTTGTATTGACTTATGTTATGATTTTGATATTTTTAAATATGAATGGAAAACAGACCTGTAACTTTGGTGTTATTAATAAAAGATTTGTATTTGTATTATTAAGTTTTGTATGGCGCACGCTTACTTAAATTGTCCGGTTAGATATTGTCTCTGGCAGCTTTGGCGAAGGAAGCAGCCAGGGTAAGACATGACAGGGGAATTAGTTTGTACTGAGCCATTGATTTTATTTAGTCCATCGAGTCTTCAGAGTACCACATAGAACCATTTCTACTAAAATTAAATAAAGTCATAAAAAATGATACTATGTGGATTAAATCACAATTCTTCATACATTTTATGTAAGTATTGAGAAAAAAATCACAGAACATAAAATTTAATATAATATGTATGTTTATCGAGTCACAATTCACATTTATAAACTATTTTAAAGGTTTTACCACACGGATAGCAGTCAGATGCATAACGATTGAAATTCTGTAGAAACTATGAAGGTAACTTGTGATCAAAGAGCCATAATGAAACGGTTTACTTAATAAGTGCTGCTATAAAATTTATTCTACTATTTTGTCATAGAAAATGACACAAACAGTGGTACACATACCCTAATTTTGGGAAGTAAAAAAAATGCAGAAATATTATTAGTGCATACACTAGAGGGCTGTTCCGATACTCAGTTTCGCTTCCGTGCGCTTCCCCATTTCTGCCTCACAAACTGTGTAGTAAAGCTTTTAGGGACTTTTAGTTTTTAAGGACATTACAAAAATATACCAATAGGTGCGTATTTTCATTTGTTATGTCTTTCACTACTTTATTCTGTAACAGTTCCATTTTCAATGCTAAAAATACACAACATAGGCGTCAATCCTTCCCATAAAGCATATGAAGAACAAAACTCCTTAACCCTAAAAAACACAACTCACTTACCAGTCTTAAAATCACATTAAATTACTTTCACGTTTCAAATTGTTTTGTCACTACATTATAATTAAATCATAATACTAACATCTTGTCGACGATCAAGCTAGACCGAGTTTTGCCGTCAATCACTAACAAACAAAACAGTTTAGCCGTCAATCACTATCAGGCTTGTTTGAGTTTTGCAGTCAATCACTGACGAGCCAGTCTCGATTTTTACTGTCAATCACTGACAAGCTAGACTGAGTTTTAATGTTTGACGTCAATCACTAACGAGCTAGACCGATTTGCCGACAGTCACTGACAAGCTAGACGAAGTTTTGCCGTCAATCACTAACGAGCTAGACTGAGTTTTGCCGCCAGTCACTAACAAGCTAGACGAAGTTTTGCCGTCAATCACTATTATGCTAAACCTAGTTTTACCGTCAATCACTAACGAGTTAGACCGAGTGTGGACCATCTACACTATAAAGAACATTATAAGAAGTAGTCGGCCTGAGGTTTCTTGGAAGGAACACCACGCGACTCTTGAGGTGCCGCTTCGAATATCGTGAACTCCCGCTGAAGATTGTCGTTTAGTTCTAAAATTGCAGCTACGTTACCGCATCTGTAAAGTGATAACATGTAATGTAAATATTGCTGTCTATTATTAGGGCCCCTTTAAAAATGTTTTAACCCAGGTTTTAGTGTTGTGATAATGGCTATTCTTTGTAAAATAATATTATAAAAGCAACAATATATCTTTCTGTCTGTTTATTATCTTTTCACAGCTCAATGGATCTTAATGTAAATATAAATAGGTATAGAATGCTTCGAGGATGGACAAACTATTTTTTTTTCTCAAAAATTGTGTTGTGTGTAGATTCTAATAAGAAATTAGGCCAGTAACATAGGCAATGCGCGGTAGTTGTAAGCGCCAGAATAACACAGATTTTGTGACTAATTCTGTGACAGTTGTTGCATTGTTGTGGGCGCACGACTCGAAGCCCTGGAAGAATACTCACTCACTACAGGAGCACATAATATGGACACAAAATATTCACATAAAATATAATCAGGGCGAGTTTTAAAGCGATCCTTCAGAATTGACCACGCGAACGAAACCGCGGGCAAAAGCCAGTTTTTCTATATTCCTATAAATAAATAATTAATTATTTATCCAAATAGTATTCTTATTCTTATTCAAAGTGGGGGCGATAGGTCCTGCACTGACGTCCCGCTTGGGGTGTATTGTGCATTTCCCCCTGCCAGCGTCTACCCGAGCCAACCCAGCTCCTTGAAATATCGGAGCGAGGCTCTGGGCCGCTGACATAGTAGCTCCAGTGAATCGGAATAGTAATATAGTATAGTAGTATATAGAATAGTAGTATAGCACTCTTCAAATAATAAATTCTCTGAATGTGAAAATGAAACTTAAAAACGGTTAACGAGACCTGATCGAATCAAAATAAATATGGTCTCAAAATTCAAAAGAACACAATTTTTTTTTATTTTTTTTTAATGGTTGACAGGCTAGGTGTTTGACCACAGCTCACCTGATATTAAGTGAAGGTGTGGTCGAAGATGGTAAAGCACACCTAGCCTGGAATGGAACTGGCTCTCAAGTGAGGCTGCCGGAACACACCGTTAGATGCTTGGCGGCAGATTTTCAACTTGAGGGTGGTAGCTAGCCAGCCAAGTACTAGAAAGTACCCTACCACCATGCTATGGTTTCCTCACGATGTTTTCCTTCACCAGCAGCTCAAGCTCATTGTTGGGGTTTGAACCCACGCCCTTCGGCATGCGAACCGACCGCGCTAACCACTGGGCTATCATCGCTACAAATATAGGTTATAATACGTTTGATCACATATTGTAATAAAGTGACTTGTGGCAAGTGACCTGTAGCAATAGTTAGGCGCGGACCACACGGTGAGAACAGTTTCGTTGAAGTGCCACTTGTAGCCCTCCATGACGAGTTGGTGCGCGCGACATATCATGTCGATGTCGTTAGACACGTTGAACTGGGCCACCACGTCCGAGCCGAAGAGGTAACCGGCGCCGCGCGGTGATACCCCCCAGCCTTGTGTGTCTGGAGAACAAGTACAATGAGTTATGGCCAGGAAGCGGAAAAATTATGTAGCCACTTTGGTTTATTTTCATATACTTATGAGTGTAGAATTTATTTTTTAGTAGCTGCGCCCTGTGGTTGTAACCCGCTACATGTTTTCGGGATAAAAAGTAGAAACTAGGGTCTCGGCTACCTCCATACTAAATTTCATCCAAATCCATTCAGTAGTTTGTGCGTGAAAGAGTAACAAACATTCATACATACAAATCTATCCCACGAGAACCATACATTTTTACCGGGATAAAAAGTGCCTAAAGGTGTGTTCTGGCAGCCTCACTTGAGAGCCAGTTCTATTCCAGGCTAGTGTATTTTACCATCTTCGACCACACCATCCCTTAACATCATGTGAGCTGCAGTCAAACACTTAACTTATCAAACATTACCGTCACTTTGCATTAAGCGAGTTGGCGGCCAAACGTAGATCTATTAAAAGTAAAAAAAAAAAACATAAAAAATAAATTGAATGCATAGGTAACATCGAACAAGTATAAACTTTTTTTATTTCCTCTAATTTGCACAAGAAATCATTGTATTTTATTTGGCCAGCCTAGAGGAGCCTAGAAACATCGGGTCGCTAGTAATAAATAAATACAACATCATTTACCCTGCCCCAACTTTAAGCAGTCATTTACCTTCAGGGTCACTCCATAGCAGGTCGCACATTGGTCCGTCATGGGGCACCTCCTGCTTCCTATCAATAGTGCGGATCTGATCCAGTGTCTGTATTGAAGGACTGAGACCACCGTGCACGCAGAATATCCGCCCATCAATGATGGCTGACAGCGAAAGGTAATCAAATATCTCTGTGCAATACCTGGATATCAAACATAATTGCATATTATGAATAGATTAAAATTATATAATCATTATGCAAATTTACGTTATTTAGGTAGGAATCTATAGTTAATATTCTATACAATGACTTATGTATAGAATATTAACTATAATTATGTTAAATGAAATGTTTGTTTTGATGTGAAATATTTAGTCTATGGAATAATGAATTTCTTGAGGTTATTAAGAGCTGAGTTGATTTGAGGTTCAGGTTAATATGAGCTGTTTGCCTTAACAAAGCTTGGTCCCATTGTAATAGTCAAGTAGTCTACAAATCACACGTAAACAAATAAAAAAACAATCTAAATGCATATTCAGTAGTATTCACAGCAACAAAACAGAGAAGTTTACCTAATCATGACGTCAGTGGTGTTTCAGTCAAAATGGTAGATTGCAGTGTTTTAATTTAATGTTTTATTATATTGAAAATCTTAATAAATATAACTAAACCAGCGTTTAAAATTTTTTTAATATGTATTTTCCCTTAAAATAAAGAAAGAAAACATTTATTTTAACACACACAACACTACAACAACAAAAAAAAAAACACTACAAATAAAAGATTAGAAAATAAAAATAACAATAATAATAAGTAGAAAGTTGTAGCTGTAACTAGTGTCCAGTGCGACAAAAAAGGTTAGTTCTCAGCATTAGTGCTGCCGATTTCTCAGCAGCGCTGGTTTTCAGAACCAACCTTTTGGGACGCACGAGACGGAATAAAAATACATAAATATATACGCGAATATATAATAGAATAAATAAATTATAAATATAGAAAAAGTGTAGAAAGTTGTTTATAGAAGAAGACTAGGATATTTTAGTACATACATAAATAATAAAAATCAAATTTAAATCGTAGATTTTTTGATACTGTCGTCATGCCTATTACAATTAAATAATTTTGATTTTTGTAAGTAGGCCTAGCAAATACAGATAGTGGAGAAGTTCTGCAAAAGGGAAATGAAATATGCAATACTAATAAAGTTCAACAATTTTTTCCAGTAAATATCTCGGTAAAAATTACAGTATGATAAATGTCTGTTCTGCTATTATACTGCTCAAGCTCATTCCAAGAGTGAAATTTCAATCCAAATTTCATCCAAATCTGTTCAGTAGTTTTTGCATGAAAGATTAACACACATCCATCCATCCATCCAAACTTTCATATTTATGATATTAGTGGGATGTATTTTTTACATTAAAAAAAATCGTAATATCGTATAATCTTCTGTTTTATGCAAGCGATTGTGAGTTACCGCAAATAAAGACCAAAATAAATGCCAGTAGCAGTGATTTTACTATAAAGTTATGCTCCATTTATCCATAAATGGCAAAAATGTATTTGTATGGAAATTGAACCTCCTTAAGGTAGATATACTACCAATGAGCCAACAGGGCTGTTATGTTTCATATTTGTATCTTATATAATATTATATGTATGTTTGGTGTGCAATAAAGTTGTATTCTATTCTAAATAAACAAAATATTTCATTTACCTCCATACAGTGATTGAGCCATACTTCCTAAGGCATTCATCATAGAATCCATACACTTGTGTGATCTGTCTAGATTCATGGTTGCCTCTGATTAGTGTGATCCGATCTGGGTACCTAACCTGAAATTTGATTACATTAAGATTACTCAATTATTTTCATCAAAGCAGCTTGCAACAACGCGTTAAGGTCTTATTACTCTAGCTTTGAACTTGAAGGGCATCTAAACCCTACCCTATAGAATAGAATAGAATAGAATATAACTTTATTATACACCAGAAACACAGATCACAATTAATACAAATAGGACACAAACAACAAACAAAAAAAAGAAGATAAAATAATATAACAAAACAATAGAATAAATGATGTAGTCTATATAGTCTTACTTGAGCATTTTTTGTAAGGATAGGGGTACAATAAGTTCATATTGCCATTTAAGTTATGTGATGACAACAAGAACTCACTGTATGGCATCAGAGGCTACTTCTTCCTGCCTAGTATGTAAGTCAAAAAGTATCCCACAATGCGACAGCTATATCCTAAAGACACTATTGTTGCATCTGACCACATGCCAAGTGGTTTGTTTATTATATTACTAGCACTGTTTGTGCTGGGAGGGGTCCCAGCACAAACAAAACTCCATTAACAATACATAATTACTCAGTGATAATGTAGCATAAGTAATGATGAAAGAATTATTTAGATCGGTCCAGTACATTCAGAGCCTATTCAATGCAAACAAACAAATAATTAAATCTTTCCTCTTCATATGTAGATTAGTAAGAGTATGAGTGATATTAGATTATATCTATAACCTTTTCTCTTCGTAATATAAAATTATTGTCACATCTCACCTTCAAAGCTAATAACAATAAAAATGTTTCTACAGAATAAAATCCTCGGTCTACAAAGTCTCCCATAAATAAGTAATTGGTCTCTGGCACATCACCTCCCACTTTGAATAGTTCCTTGAGATCGTAGAACTGGCCATGGATGTCTCCACATACCTATAACATTAATGTCAAAAAAAATTAGCCTTTCATATTTTAGATATTGAAATGAATCTGAAAGGCAACAAACATGTTGAAAATCTGCCGCCAAGCATCTAACGGTGTGTTCCGGCAGCCTCACTTGAGAGCCAGTTCCATTCCAGGCTAGGTGTGCTTTACCATCATCGACCACACCGTCACTTAACATCAGGTGAGCTGTGGTCAAACACCAAGCCTGTCAGCTATAAAAAAAAAAACATTTAAAAAAAATTGAGTTTAATTAGAATACTCTAATTAAACTCAATTTTTTTTATATCATAGTTCAGTGGTTAATGTTGTAGAATCTCATGCAGAGAGGCATAGGTTCAAATCTTAACAATATGCAGTTGCAAGTTGAAGGAAACTACATTCTACTATGATAAGCTATGTATTGTGAGAATGGTAATGCCAGTCTGGCCAAGTGTGGGTTTGCAGACATCACACATATACATATAAGAACATCAAGAACTTTTTTTTTAAAGAGCTCATGGACATGTAGGTTTCTTCACAATGTTTTCCTTCAGCGTTTGATATCATCTGCAATATGCACAAAACTTATAAAGTGGTCCATTGCCATGGATTCCAAGCCAGTTCTTTGTTTTATTTGATTAACATCTGGTAAGCTGTGATACACACCAAGCCTGTCAACCATTCTAGAGCTTTTGTACATGTGACCCACATAAAAGCATAAATATTAATTATTTTTTTTATGAATTCTTCATAGTAAATTATAACCTACTAAAAGATTATGGCCTATCAAGATCGTCTATAATTTCAATGCTGGAAAGAGTATCGGAAACAGTGTTGGTAGGATCATATTAAATTCGATTAAGCAGGGCTAGGAATATGGGCAGTGAAGGTAATTGTTACGAACATAACTACACCTGCACTGTAATGTCATTCAATGCTAAGATGTTTTATTGTCTTAGATGCCACCTTACCTCATGGTATATAATAGTGTGATAAAGTATGGAAATATTATACATACATTAACCTGAAAACACATTATCCTCCTTTGGACAAAGTCAGGTATATAAATACAAAATATTGATGAGAAAAATAAGGAAGCAACATCGACATTATACCTGCATCAACATCAAAATAACATTGCAACATCTATAATCTTTTTGTTATCGGAATGCAACTTGCTACCAGGTATTAGCAATCCTATGGACTATTCACTATACACACATATTCTCTAGTAAAATTGTTACCCAGAATGGCATAAACGGAATAAATAGCTGAGACAAAATATTTTGTCTAACATGCAAGGACATAGAAGAACAAACGAAGGTTATAGTCGAATTAGAGTTTTAATATCTTTTCATTATTATTAGTGACTATAGGGTACTAGTTTAATGTTCAGTCATAAAACAGTTTCTTGATGCTTACCGTTACAGGAGAATCCACTCTTTGAACATTGCTCTCTTCTACTAATATTTCTCGGGCCTTGGCACAGAGCGCCTTAACCTCGGCTTCCATTATTATTTCGCATCTTTTTAGTTGTTCAATTTGACGATCTAAATCACTAGTATCCGACATTCTAACAACTGAAGTTATCTTGCTAAATCTGCAAAACAGTTACGAAAAGATTTGGTTGCATCAAAATTGATTGAGTAACGGGCATGACTAAAAATTGAAGTAGTTACGTTCTTTGAGTTATTTCGATAATAGTAATGTATATTAGGGTGTACTTACATTAATAGTGTGACTAATTCTACAATTATTTTGGCCTGTAAGCGTAATAATAAACCAAAAACTCTTTCAAGAAATCATCACAAAGCATCCGCCATTAAAACGTTTCAGTTCAACTCAACCATAGACACAGAATTTTATTTTTTAAATCTTAACATTTTTTCATTCAATTTCTGGGGACGCCAAAGGGGATGTACTAAAACACCGAATTAGTCTCACCGTCTACGCACTAAGGCCCAACTAAAGCCTATGCATATTGTACAATGAAGCAGTCAGCAACAGCAGTACTGAGGTATAGTCCTAGCATGCGGATGGTTAGCGCCTATTCCGTACAAGTTACTGCTATTTACAGCAAGCCGCTTCAGTGACTGACGAGGCTTAGAGTAGGGCTTCAAATATAGCCAACTAAGATCATGCCAAGATCTGCTGATACTGCCATAGTAGTGGCGTAGGTGGTGTTACCCACTGGGTAACACCTAGTGATGTCTGTTACAAACATACACCGCCTCTGCGGTATACTTGTCAATCGTAATCACTAATATAGCCGCGGCTTAACTAATTACATTTTAGGCCGTATCCGCAGCGGGGGTGATAGGCGGTTGCCGCAGCCGCAGTATCACAGTTTTAAAGTATGCCAATGATGATGTCGCTTAACGTAGATCACTTGTTATTATCTTTTTACTCTGTAGTGAATAGTAGACTAAGAGCCATAGACATTGTTTTTATCATAGATCATAGTAGTTCATTTCATTCACTCATTTTTTTAATTCAAATTTGTTTTTCTATTGATTTGATTGTGTTGTTGTGTATTTCTGGTGGAGCTGAAAATAAATAGTTAGAGTGTGAAAACAGTGCCCTGAAACCGGAGTCAAACATGGGAAACATCCACACCGTTGGACCTAATGAGGCGCTCATTGTTTCAGGTAGGCAAATAAATATTTTGGCTTAATATAACATTTACGTCGTCCTCCCCGTGTCCGGCTTTTCTTCTATCCTTGTTGCAAGTATTAAAAGTGTTATTTTGGAAGAATGCCTTTGAGTAACGCGATGTTTTTACAGCATATACTCTGCTTCATGTTTACGCATGAAGTCGTTCGCATATGATAAGTATGATATCATTGATAAGGGCGTGATCGGCGGTACATACTTGAGTTTAATTTTTTTCTTCAGTATTGACACTTTCCTATCTATGCACCGGAAAAATAAACAAAAATAATTAAAAAAAAAAAACACTTGGATATAAGTTTATTCTAAATTGATCCTCAAAATTAATAAGAATAAAATATAGTCATAGGCATACTCTGGGCACAGAGTATCAGCTACTACGTACTCGGAAACATAATAAAATTTATATAGAGATAGAGATAACCTTGTAGTAGTAAAAAAAGTGCTCTGCTTGTGTCCAAAATTAGACACCTTACTAAATATTTAGACTTCCAATGTATTATGTCAATATAGATTCCATAGTCCATACCTATTTATATCTACCTAATAGCATAGTACAGAAATATTAATATCTTTTTTATTATGCTACTCTAGGCTTACTTCCATTCTATTCTATTAATGGCTTGTGATGACACATATAATTTAGATTGTCCTCATCTACACTAATATTATAAAGAGGAAAGATTTGTGCTTTTGGATTTTTGTATGTTTGTAACGAATAAACTCAAAAATTACTGGATCGATTTTGTTCATTCTTTTACCATTAGAATGCTACATTCATCCCTGAGTAACATAGGCTCTATTTATTTCTAGAATTTGATTAAAAATCAAATGTCTATCCAAGCGAAGCAGGGATGGGCTGCTAGTTATTATTATAAATACTAAGTATTTTAGACATTCATCAATGTCTCATTGTAGGAATTTGGGTAATGATGTATTTATATGAAAATGATAAGAATGATAAAGCTATTTATGGTGGCTATCTAATATACACTAAATACCTAAATAACAAAGCCTATGCTGGAGGCCTCTATTATTTATATCTGGTGCTTAATCTGATTTTGAATAGTGTATAATGTAAAGTTTATATGTACCAACTTAGTTAAGTAATTTTAAAGGTCACAGTTTTTTGTAATGCATGCATTGCATTAGTCATGCAATATTAAGAACAGAACAATTAATTCTTTGGACTTCAAACTAAACTTACCAACCTATTTGTAAACAGGAAAAAATCATGTGGAATTGATACAGGACAAACTTTCATGAAACTTAGAATAGAAAAATGCTAAGATCCACTATCAACATAATTTACGTGAATTGTGAGTTTGAATAAACTGATGATATTTTATAGAATATATTCATATAACAAAAAGCTGGATTATGATAACAACCATTTTATTAAATACTAGCGGCACACAAAAGCACACATCCCATCTGTTTATAGTCGAAAATGACTGATTGCAAGATAATAAACAGAAAAAAAAAACTAGCGCCTTTTTCCGGCTTCGCACGGGTGGACATATATTTTTTAATTAAATTCTTGTAAGAAATATATGTTAGTCAGTGTAAATGTAGCATTCTAATGAAGCGGAAGAATTTTTGAAATCGGTCCTGTAGTTTTTTGGTTTATTCGTTACAAACATAAAAAATCCGAAAATACAAATATTTTCTCTTTATAATATTATTATTATTTTTATTGTAGATTAGGCCTGAGTTTGGCCACTATATCACCTGATGTTAGCGATGATGGATGGTGCAGCATGTTTGTCTAGAAGAATCTAATTCACTCCCAACTAGAATATACTCATATTGTATTTATCAGGGACTATTCACATAATTATGTGATACTATTCAGATTTTTAATACGGTAATGAGAATTAGAGAGAGAGAAGTCTTAGTGATATTTCGTGTTGAAATTACTATGACGACCACAAAATGACACACCTATTTATTCTTCAAGGTAATTTTGTGTAACCTTGGCTGTCCACACTTTACCATTAGTGATAGTGGCCGCACATGGCTTCAATTAGTTTATTTCATGTTTCCTATTTGGGTCAGGGATCAATGTAAATTTGCTGGATAAAAATAGTTACTCGTACCAAGTCATGCAAAATAAATGACAAGGGTCTGATGTTTGAATTGTTCGAAAATAATATATAATGTAATTATTTTTTTGTGTTAACTCATTTTAACAATTATAACATTAAAACTCATTCAAACAAAATTCAAATCGTAAAGTATGAAAGTTTGAGATTGCAAGGTCTCAGAATGAACAACTGATAAATAATTTCATTTAGTCATCCCTTTTCTCTATAAAGAGTATATCTTTATATGCAACTGACAGAAGATACCATAGTCATTTTGTAATATTCCATAGTGAACCTCGTTAATGTACTAAAAATATGAATAAAAAATATACTATTAAATATATTCGTACGTACCTACTCTTCATTCTAACAAATACAAGAACAAAAAAAAACACGCCACTAATTTTAAGGTCATCATAATTTTACATTATAATAGAAACAAAGCCTCGTAAACGCGTCTCGAGCTTACTTTTTTTATGTAAAGGTAATGAGATGAACAAGGCATTGCTACTTTGACGATCATTACTTTGAGACTTTCGATGGTTAGTCTCAACAGCCTTGTAATTTTTCTAACCACAGTACCCTTTAAACCAGAGCGTAGTAATGTTTACACACTACTGTTTGGCGGTAGAATATCTTGTACTGCAGTCGTACCTACCTAGACGACCTCCTGTTAAAAAGATCTACCACCAAGTAAAGCACATCTACGTGTTATTGTATACTAGCTGCGCCCCGCGGTGTTGCCTGCTACATGTTTTCAGGATAAATAGTAGCCTGTGTTAATCCAGGGTCGCAGCTATCTCAATACCAAATTTCATCCAAATCCATTCGGTAGTTTTTGCGTGAAAGAGTAACAAACATCCATCCATACTCACAAACTTTCGCATTTATAATTTTAGTAGGAGAAGGATATTAACCATTTATTAACAAAATAATGTTCTAATCATTTACTTATTGCAGTTAAATATTACACGACTCAAGTTTTTTAATAATGGTCAATACAGTTTCCATTTAGCCTTAATCATATCAGCAGCTTTTTCACCAATCATAATCGCGGGCGCATTGGTATGAGCCGCTATAGTTCTTGGAATGATACTGCTGTCCACAACTCGGAGATTTGTCACACCATGGACACGCAGCTCGGGGTCAACAACCGCTTCAGGATCTGTTCGTGGACCCATCTTACACGTCGATATTTGGTGGTGAAGAGTAGCAGAGATCGTCCTCACAGCACATTCCCAGTACCCATCACTACCGAAGTTATACTCCTTACAATTAGGATATTTCTTCGTGTATAACTTTGCTCCGTATTTTTGGAAAGGTTCTGTCTCTGTCATTTTTATGATGTACTTTATTGCAGCAATAGTCGTGGCTACGTCCTTTGGACTAGTCAAATAGTTTCCATACATTTTCAGATCATCGAAAGGGTTCTTAGATTGTAGACGCAGATATCCTTTAGACTCTGGATGAAGTAACATAAACATGATTGTGAACGCTTCTTGGTTCTCAAGAGGCTTATAAACGTCGTTATAAAGCCAGTCAGCCATATGGATCCCTTTAGCTACTATATTTCCATTATCAGAAGCTAGCGAAGCACAAGCTCCTAGGAGTTCTATATCGGGGTAGTCTCCTTTCTCATCAGAAACATTAGTCTTTATATATCCTATTGTTTCGACTCCTCCCAAAGAAGACATAGGCCCATCTCCATAATGATCATATTGGATTGCGTTCCGAACTGTCGCTACATGCTTTTCTAGAAAGGTGATTCTAGACGTGTTCACAGTAAAAGCGAGACCTATGAAAGCGATATGGTCGTAAAGTTTTTGCCCTACCCTCAAGTCTTGTATTACGGGGATGTTAAACGATAGCAACTGTTCACTGGGCCCTATACCGGACAACATTAGGAGATGAGGCGATTCTATCGGTCCCGCGGAGAGGATGACTTCCTTTTTTGCTAGTACTTCATATTTGCGTCCATTTCTATGGAATTGTACACCAGTTGCAGTTTTAGTTTGTGGATCAATTAATATTTTAGTTGCTCTAGTGCTGGAGAGTACGTGTAGGTTCTTTCTCTTCTTGTGATCGTGCAGGAAGGCTCTGGCGCTGCTGACTCGGCGCCCCTTGGCTATAGTAGCTTGGATGTAACTGAATCCGAAACCGTCTGGGCTGTTGTAATCCACTTTACGGTGGCCTAAAGTCTGCGCAGCGTCCAAGAATGCTTTTGCTATTTTTGATCTGAAATAGAAACAAAAAATGACTTATGTAACGTATTTATATAGAGTACAGTTTGATAAAAATAATTTATCCGTTCACAGTTCACCTTGGTTGACCCAAGAAGTGCTGGCTAGTTTTATAGTATTTGTATGTTCTGTAAAGTTTTTTTTTATAATAATGCAATAAGCTTACGTTTGACCGCCGTCTCACCGTATGTTTCTCGGTTTTCCTGCAAATTTCTGACAAGGTTTATCAGACATTCAAGGCATAAGGATGAAGTTACTTTTGCACAGAGAGGGCTAATATAATTGGAAATATAGTTGTTACTTGTTATAGTTGTTGTTGTTGTTGTTGTTATAGTTGTTTTTTGTTTTTTTTTGTATTGTTGCAAAATAAAATTATTTTCTTTCTTTCTTTCTTTTCTTTTACTTGTATCCATTAGAATTTGTATTGCATTAAAAATGGTGCTCACTTGAAGGGAACATATTCCACATTCATGTCGCCATTGCGCCCGTGGTAAGGGGATTTTTCTAAGCCGCGAAGAATGGCTCTTTCTGATTTGATGTAATATGGTAACACTTGATCGTATGACCTGAAATAAGAAAAAGAATCTCAATAAATAAATATCGTTGAACATATTGAACACAAAGCTTGTACTATGAGAACTAGATAACTGATAGAATACTTTCTTTGTAGATACATACTTATAATACATACAGTAGGTACATCCCTATTCCCTCCATACACAGGACAAACAATTTATCGTCATATAAATGTTTGTTCTAGTGGGAATCGAACCCCCGCCCTAAAATAACCCTGAAGCAGATATCCAATCAAATGAGCTAACAGGGCAGGGCATCAATACATTGTAGAAGCTAAATTTTTACTGTCGACTATTTTGCTCGCGGAACATAAAATTTTGCTCTTAGCAAATATTATTATACCTTATCACTGTCTATTGATAGAAACCACATTAAAATCCGTTGCGTAGTTTAAAAGATCTAAGCGTACTGACGGCGGGAAGCGATTTTGTTTTTTACTATGTAGCAAGGAATATTGCAGCCTAGTGCTTTTATACTGAAAGATTTTGATGGCTTGTATTATGGCTATGTACAGACAAATTCTAAAACAAGTGTAGGTAAATATCTACTATAAGAAAATGTTTGATTTTCTCAGAAAAAAATTAGAATCAGATTTTTTCTCTTATTTATGGTGACAAATGTAACAAAGTATTTAAATGTATTTGTATCTTTTCAGGTATTTAACTAAAACAATAACGTCTACAGCTAATTCGAAAGACAAACAATTTTTTACTTTTAGCAGAATATATGTAAGGTGCGTTGCTTCTTTAATTTCAACAGGCGGTCATCAGTCTTCATAGATAAATAAATATTGTAGGACATTTCAAACAACGCCATCTAGCCTCAAACTAAGCAAAGCTACTATAGGGACCAGATAACTGATAGAAAACTTATATACTTTTTTTTTTTGTAAATACATACAGAACACTCAGACATAGAACAAACAGCACATAAATATTTGTCCTGGTGAGAATAGAACCCACGCCTGACAGTTTTTGAAGCAAATATTCTGATGACCAAGACAGTCTATGGCACAAGGCAGATATTTTGAAATGAATATTTTCCTTGATAAAATCAGTGTCATATCAATTAGCAAAATTTACGTACCTACCTAGTAGGCACTTAAATGACACGAAGAAATGGACAAAGATAAATTAGTCAGTAGGGATTTAAAAAAAACTTTTGCCCTACAAAAAGTGGTGTAGTAATAATTTTGAAATATGTCGTTCAGGTTTGTACTCTGATAAAAAATCCAAGTTTGTGACCGCGTGGAATGGTCGCTCGTACCGCCATCTTGGATGAAAGCTGCTTAAATTTGATTTTTTTTTCAAGATAATACAACTTGACCGGAATTTAAATTCAAATACATTTTTTGTTTCAGAATAATTTTTTTAAGTCGCACATATATCGAGTTTTCCATATAATCTTTCTATCATTTATGTAGAACGTGAATTGCAAATTGATATGTTAGTGCCTGTTTTGTTTTAGTTTTTAGTTCTTATCTTGATCATCCGTAATTCCTGTCCACTCAGGTCCTGCTTCAGTAGCTTCTCTGAGTATCAAGCTGCCTATCGCCTCTCCTCCTTCTTCCTGCCGTATTCCGAAACACTATTACTATTTAACTCTAAGCTTCTTCCAAAAAGCTCAGGAACTGACGAATTTTAGTAGTGACGTACTCGTGAAAAGGTTGCTGTTACAATATTCTCAGGGGCCTCGAGAAAAAGATAATGTTTGACAGGCTACGTGTTTGACCACAGCTCACCTGATGTTAAGTGTCGGTGTGGTCGAAGATGGTAAAGCACACCTAGCCTGGAATGGAACTGACTCAAGTGAGGCTGCCGGAACACACCGTTAGATGCTTGGCGGCAGGTTTTCAACTTGACGGTGGTAGCTGAGTACTAGAAAGTACCTTACCATCAAGCTATGGTTTCCTCACGATGTTTTCCTTCAATGGCAGCTCAAGCTCATTGTTAGGGTTTGAACCCACGCCCTTCGACATGCGAACCGACTGTGCTAACCACTGAGCTGTCATCGCTACAAATATCGCAATATGGTACGAATGTTCTGTAATTTAATAGTTATTAATAAAAAGTTATTAATTTCAATGAACAGTATTATATATATAGTGTCGTGTTTCATTCCTTACCATCCATAATTCCCATCGTCAGCGATTCTATCCCAATCTTCTTTCTGGCCTCGTGTGTAAATCATGTAGTTGACGACGCTGGTGCCACCCACGGCCTTGCCCCGGGGCCAGAAGCATCTGCCATCCGTCATACCTGCACCCAATATTAACAGTCATTCATAATGATGAGAACATTAACCTCCGTTTGACATATCACCCTTACGCACAAATCCCTATCATAATTACCATTGACACGTTTCCATCTACAAGATGTAGCGTCTAAAGATTTTTAAATGTAAAAGTAATGAGACGAACGAAGCGCCCTCCTGAAGAAGAGATACGCAGAACTTTGAGTAGCAAAACAAAGTCCGGGGCATATCACTGCTTTGGCGCATTTTACTTTCAGACTTTCGATGGTTAGTCTCAACAGCCCTGTAATTTTGCTAGCTGCATTACTCTTCGACTACTGTTTGGCGGCAGAATGTCTGCTACTGCGGTGGTACCATCTATCTAAATACCATATAACCATCATGGGGGTTATCTAGGTAGGCCTAGACAACCCCCTGCTAAGATCTACCACCAGATAAAAAACCTAGTAAGATATGCTTTTCAATGTTATAAAAACAGCTTCTCTTTACACCTATCGAAACGCTACTGTCTCTGTTTCCATACATTTTTACAACCTTGAATGAATTCGAACTATTTTTTCCTATCCTATGGAGAAAGGAACTCCTTTATACTTCTTTATGCCGATGATATAAATAAATAAAAAATTTAAAATCTAAATTTATTTCAACCAAATCCGTTGAGACGTTACTGATTGGAAAAAGAACAAACATAAACGTACACATAAACTTTTTCCACATTTATTATAAATTATTTAGTGACAATGGATCGAACAACGTTTCCATAGAACTTCCATTCCGTGACCTTCAATACTTAAAGACAGACATTTACTTAATGATTGTCCTTGATCATACGAGTACATACAATAACAATATGGATTAATACGGATATGAAAACTGAAAGTTAAAACCGGTTGATATTTTGTATTTAAGTGTAAAAGCAAAAATACAACAATAATTCTATTCGTGTACTGACCAATAGACAACTACTATCTTTTTTCTTTCTATTAACATCTCGTAGGCGCTGTTACCGCTTGTTATAACGGGCAGTTTGTTTTTTATGCGTCCTTTCATAAATAAAAACTGTAAAATACAATGAAACCGGTTCGTTGAGTGTTCTCTCATTCAGCATCTTTATCCAGTTGATATTGCTGAGATCTGGCTTGAAATACAATCAAACGGATGACGAAATCTCTTCGTAGGTCTTATATACGTACTCGATGAGGTGATCTAAACGCTCAGCTCATTCTTCTCGGCGCGTTCGTGTAAAGCTAATGAGAGAAACGACACGCTCTCCTGATGATAGGAGATAATGCATGTTCATGACCATTGCAGCGATATACAGAACTTTGAGTAGCAATACAAAGTCCAGGGCATCGCTGCTTTGGCGCTCATTACTTTTAGACTTTCGACGGTTAGTCTGTACCAGTCCTGTAATTTCGCTAGCTGCTGTACTCTTTAATCGGATCACACTACGTTTTGGCGGCAGAATATCTGGTACCGCGGTGGTACTTATTTAGACGACACCCTGCTAAGAAGATCTACTACCAAATAAAAAGCTCCACTGCAGAGCAGTAGAAATGTGAATTTTGTGAATAAATTAAGAATTTGAATACATGACACAATACGATTTTTTTAAATCTTATAAACGTCCCGAATTGAATTTCGTGTACAGAACCATCACGCGGATTGGTTGGCCGTTGCACACTTCTTCGTT
Source organism: Biston betularia (assembly GCA_905404145.2). Classification (NCBI taxonomy): domain Eukaryota; kingdom Metazoa; phylum Arthropoda; class Insecta; order Lepidoptera; family Geometridae; genus Biston; species Biston betularia. Next base: position 3,559,847 of record FR989883.1, read on the forward strand.
TTAAAGTTCTGTTCTAGGTGTTCGTACATAAAATTCGTCACCGTAAGATTTTGCTATTGTTAAGTCTTTTTTATTACATTTTCGATCTGCTAAAAGCTGTAATCTTTTTGCCACAACGGATTATTTTCCTTGATCAAGATTAGTGTCAAATCCAGGGCCTGTCTGAATTTCAAACACTTCCCATATTTTTAGCGTTAATGTTTGCCACGTGTCACGTTAAATGAATGGCTATCGGAGTATTGCATCGTCATGAAAAGACATCGTTGTTTAGACCGGCAACGATAAAAGTAAAGACCCAAAGATAAAATCGTTTTTTTTAATGCTCACCAGTGCACACTCCGGGTTGGTATTCCATAAGGTAGGGCCAGACGTATTCTGTCTGCTGCAGTAGCGGCGCCAAGACAGGAATAGATGTGAAGGCGGATTCTCCTCGACCTGCTTCGAGCAGCAGCACTGACGCCTTGCGGCCCTCGCTGAGACGCGAGGCTAACACGCTCCCGGCCGATCCTGCGCCTATCACTATGAAATCGTATTCCGCTAACGGTCCTTTAAATTCTGAAACAAAATGTATTCCGTTTGCATTCAATGCAACCGGGGAAAAATGGAAACAATAACGTACAACGGTACAAAACCAGAAGACCGAATCTTTGTGACACAAGCCAGTCAAAATAGTCAAAAATAGTTTATAAGTTAGCAAAATTATGTTAATGCTATTGAAGAATAAAAACAGTGAGAACTGCGTATTATGTTAATGTAACTAAGTAATTTAGGTACCCCAAGAAACATTTCTGGTTATCAGTAATTAATAACTGCCGGATTATAAGCCTATGACGTAGCTACTGAGCAGAAAATCGGGTCATTGTACTCTTCATTATGAACAACTTTTACACTGTGGGCTCGTTGTACCATTTGCTCAAGGATCAACGAATGTTGTCGGTGAAAAAATTCTGGCCATAGCAAAAGTATCAAAGTAGCATTATGATGCGAACCTATCGCGCTAACCACTAAGCTATCATCGCTACTTTTTTAATGGCGGTGTGGTCGAATATGGTAAACACATCTAGCCTGGAATGGGTTTAGCTAAACCTTGAGATTAAGTGTGGAAATATTAAATAAACATTATAATGAAGTTTAAGTAGTCTTTTAAAACCATAAACAAAAAATAATGACAACCGAGTACAATGCAGTTCTATCAATATTTTTTGAGAACCTAATGAACTTGAACTCGAAATACATTATTTCGGTTACTCAATGTCAATTTTAAGTTTTACAATGCCATTTTAAATTAATAACCGCGAGCACGTCTCGCCTAAGTGAAAATGTTATAACTACCTATTTTTCATAATTTACGTGTAGCTGGGACCCGTGGTGTTACCCGCTACATTTTTTTGGGATAAATATCTAGCGGTATGAAATAAACTTTTTGACCTATTCTTATACCTACCAAATATACATAACAAATTTCATTAAAATAGGTCGAGCCATTTCAGAGGTGCGACCACAAACACCGTGATATGCTAATAATGATTTCACTGTAAAATTATGTTCCATTTGTACATAAATGGAAAAATAATTACTACAAGTGCGAGTCGGACTCGCGCACGAAGGGTTCCGTACCATTAACTATAAAAACGGCAAAAAAATCAAGTTTATTGTATGGGAGCCCCCCGTAAATTTTTTTTTAGTATTTGTTGTTTTTTTATCCTGAAAATATTCGGGCAAGCTATAATTGCTTTTTGATATTAGATAGGTCTTTGCTTCTTACTTAACGTCTTTGCATTGTCATACTAATGCAGTGGGTTCAGAATTCCCAACTTTGAATAAAATATACAAATTAAAAAAGTGGAAATGTAATTGATTGATTTAGGCGTTACTTAGCGGCACTTCATTTTGAATATTCAAGGTATAGGTGGTATATTTAGTTTATTTCCGTTTAATAGTCATTGTAACTGAAACGACTGTTAAGCGGAAATAAACTAAATATATATGTACCTTGAATATTCAAGTGGAAATGTAATATAAGCGAGCTTTTTTATCAGACTCAAAAAAGAAGGGAGGTTTTCAATTCGACTGAATGTTTTTTTTTGTATGTATGTTACGCGATCGTTCCGCCAATTATCGATTTTAATGATTCTTTTTATGCTTGGTAGATCATACTTCAGAGGTGGACCCATATAAGTTTTATCGAAATCGATCGAGCGGTTTTCAAAAAATCATCAATAATCTAAAAATTGTATACATGGATGATATTTTCGTTCACACCGACACCTCGCAGTTTCATTGGAGCAGTGTGTTTAGTTGGCCTAAGGGTCGTGGTCGTGAAGTCGGTTTTCTTTATATATTATTTATTCTAGGTATTGTTTGTTTGCGTTTCACCACACCCTGTTTGATGTTAAGCAGTAGTGCAGCCTAAGATGCAGCTTAGCAAAAAGATGTAAACAAGATAAATGTAAAATATATTTATTATTTATTATAATTTATAATTATACATTATTGTTCTTCGCTCAGAGCGCTTAATAAGGGAAAATATGCAGTAGGTATATTAATAATTCATCTTATCAGATCAAGACAAAAAGGTCTGAGGATTTTTATCAAAGCTAGCCTTGAAATGTTGTTAGCTTACGACTGCGTGTTTTAAGTAATGTGACATTATCTGGTAATTTTTTTAAAGCAGAAAACTTCTTAGGTCTTTTGAGTGATTTTTGTTACGGGGAAAAATCGACATCATCGTCGCATTACCGACATGATAGTATGACATATTTTAAGTTAGCCTTAAAATACGTCATACTAGCTGCAGTACCCTTCAAACCGGTACACAGTAATGTTTTCACACTGTTACTTGGCGGCAGAATATCTGGTACTGCGGTGGCACCTACTACCTTTTGGGTAGAACTGGACCATCAGTAGGTAGTAGGCAGGACCCTATTACTAAGACTCCGCTGTCTGTCCGTCTGTCACCAGGCTGTATGTCATGAACCGTGATAGTTATACAAATGACATTTTCACAGATGATGTATTTCTGTTGCCACTATAACAACATATACCTACTAACTAAAAAACAGAATAAAATAAATATTTAAGGGGGCTCCTATACAACAAACGTGATTTTTTTTGCCGTTTTTATAGATAACTAGCTGCGCCCCACGGTGTTACTTGCTACATGTTTTCGGGATAAAAAGTAGCCTATGTGTTAATCCAGCGTCTCAGCTACCTCCATACCAAATCCAAATCCGTTCAGTAGTTTTTGCGTGAAAGAGCAACATGCATCCATACTTATAAACTTTTTAGTAGCATGGTACAGAACTCACGTGCGCGAGTCCGACTCGCACTTGGCTGGTTTTTTTATTTTTCACCTGATCGGTACCTTTATTTATGCAAATAAAACATTTGAATTTTAATTTCAATGTGTTTACTAACCTTTTGGTAAATCATACTGGTCCCTCAGGAAGGAGAATACGTCCGGCTCCGCAGGATTTATATGGAACGTTTTTGTGGCCAACATAACATCAAGGATCTTGCTCTTCATGGTAGAACCTGAAAGTCTCTTTTCTCTAACGCCATCAGCACAAAACTCTTTACACGATAAGGGAATTGCATAGTCTTCATCTTCAATTGACGCGAATTCTTCATCTTCATGAAGGTAATCACCGTAAATAGTAACGGAATTTAAAAATATCAAAAATATAAAATTGAATGAATTCATAGTACCAAACTTGCCGGCAGTCGACCTAACTATGGTGCAAAAATCAGCTGCAAGAATAGCGGAAGGATAAAGCTTTTTGAACGAGTTTGTGTGTGAATGAGCCTACGAAGCGTGGGTTGCCAGAAAATTATTCTAAAAGCGAATAAAATAAAATTAATAAACAGCTATCTACCATAATATAATTATGGAGAATCTACAAGCGCAGTTATCTACATTGTCGATTGAGATAAAAAAAGTTCTTAAATAGGTTTCTTATTGTAGTCGACTTAACGTAGTGATATTATTAATCAGTTAATAACTATGGGGTTTTTTAATACGTAGATAATAGGTTCGCGTTTGACCACATCCTGCACGATATTAAGCAACGATGTGTCTAGGATGGAACACACTTACCTAGAAGGTTTGTTGGTACCTTCCCATTTTAGCTAAATATGTATAGGTATAAACTTAAATGGAATAGAAAAATAGAATACATCTTTATTACACACCAAACATATAGGTACCTACATACATTTTAACATAAAAGTATGAAACATAAAAAAAGAAATAAAGAACAAAACAATAAACTAATCTACGGTTAGTAGGTACCTATATAAGTATTTTATCATGTATCTGGTTTACATAGTACAAGCTTTGCTTAGTTTGGGGCTAGATGGCGCTGGGAGAAATTTCATACGATATTGAAGACTTTTTATTGTTAACACCAAGATTACAAAATTGAACAAATAATTTAACATCCAACAATAGTGTAACAACCGGCGGCCATATGGGTCAGAGCGATCTATTCCAGGTAACTTTGGTATAGATAGGGCTAAAGAGTTAGTTCAATGGAAGGGATATGGTGAATTGGCAAACGTAGCGTAGGGCGGCCTGAAACTCGATGGAGTGACGATAGATGTAGGACAAAAGGCTGATAATGATGATGTTGTTCGTTGGCTATTAAAATTTACTTTTAAAACAAATTGCAATTTCGGGCTTAGCTTTAATGTACATCTTTTATGCATAAAAAAGTCAGCGGTACTTGTGAGTATTCGTACTTACGATATGAAACGCACAAGTAACAATGCTAGAGGACATATAATGGCAACCCAAAATCGGACAGTTAGTCATCCACTTCAAATGTATTTTTTGGAACTCGTCTTTAACTTTGGCAATTATACCTGTGAGTACCTACTAACATTTATAACGATGCCAATGTCTTCAATCCTCTGGTCATTGCCCTGACATATGAAACTGGACTTCTATGACCCTTTATAATATTTATGGTATAGTTTGCATATAAGCTTAGGTATGTTTTATGACTGTGTAGTTAGATTGATGGTAAACAATATCCACTACTTAATCTGTAAAACCAGAGGTATCAAAAATACGTTGTCATCTGATTTTTTGTTCCGTAGGTAATCAGTGGCGTAGCGTGCTTTGGAGGGGCCCTTTATCAAAATTAGTTGAGGGGCCCAAATTAAGGCTAAAGATTTCTTACAAAATAAACCAAAATGCTTGTATTGAATTAAAATAAATATTTATTGATTATATTGATCGTATAACAGTATTTTTTAATATGTTTTTTCCCGGGAAGCACGAGATTAAGTGACATTGTGGATAACATTTTACTAATTTTAACTTACACACGTTTGGGGCCTCTGTAGTCCCGGGGCCCCGTATCATTGATACGGCTGATATGGCGGTAGCTACGCCCATGTCCGTAATGATAACGTACAAATGTGTTCGAGATATTCTTATGGGGTTTTCTTTGTAGGAAGGTCGATTGTACAAAAGCAGTCGTCTATATCTTCCGAGTCAAATCGAATACAAAGATCTTTTGGATTTAATTCAAAAGACCTCGTTTCAATTCGTGTCATGTTGGCCATCATCAACCTGCGCTTGTCAATTGTTGTAGAATAGAACTAGAGTAAGGTTAGGTTTTTTTGTTAATTTATTTGCAACTAGCAGTCCGTCCCGGCTTCGCATGGGAAAACAAAACTCGATTAACAATATAAATATAGCTTATGTCACTCAATGATAATGTAGCATTCTAATGGTGAAAGAATTACTTAGATCGGTCCAGTAGTTTTGGAACCTATTCAATACAAACAAACAAACAAATAAAAAATGAAATCTTCTTTTATATTTAGTGTAGATGACATTGCGAAATTTTTTCTAGCTGTCAATTTGCTCTATAAAACCACTTTATTCTATTGTCAATTAATAATTTTCGCTGCGCATGCTAAGGTTTTAAAAAAAAATAATTCACAACTTGAGTTATATATTGAATTTTCCATACAGATCCCTTATTGTTTTTTAAATTAAGTATAGTCTATGTCCATCACGGATAATGTAGCATTCTAATAATGAAAGAATTTTTAAGATCGGTCCAGTAGTTTCGGAGCCTACTCAATACAAACAAAGAAAAATGAATCAAATCTTTCCTTTTTATAATTAGTGTAGATTGGTGATACTGATTATATTATTTGGACAAGTTAGTCACTGTCTGTTAAATTTACATAAATTAATATTCATAGCAAAAAATAATAATAATGATAATGAAAAAAAAACAAATTAAATAAAAAATAAAAATAAATAATAATAAAATTGGCATACATGACGCTGGGTCAGACAGACATACTTATAATACATACATAACACCCAGACACAGAACAAACATTTTTATACCACAAAATGTTTATCCTGTGTGGGAAACGAAACGAACCCACGCCTTTTAGCTCTTGGAACAGACATACTACCAATGAACGAACAGGGCTATATCCCTTGCCTATTCGAATATTCGATATCTACTTACTTCATTGCCTGAGTTACCAAAATATGATAAGTAGTTTAGGATATAGGTAAATAGCTCTAGGTAGGTAGTGTGTAGGTATATAGCTCTCCTTTTTACGTCCATAGTCGGGTCAAAGCAAACATCTATGATCAACGGTTAATTCTAAAATCGTGAACAGTTATATAACGGGATTATTTTAATATTATGATTTATGACTAACTATGAGCATGTGTTCAAAGGAAGCCCCGGTGAGTTTCCCATATTTTTAAGTATAATTTATTGTTGCAAAATTACCTCTTCCATACAATTGTTTTAACTAATGTATTGTAAGAACTCAGCTAAAGATATTTTCTTCATTTTTGAAATCAGACTTTGTGCATTCTACTAGTATCAAGTATTTTAGACAGCCCTGTTGGTTCCTTGGTAGAATGTCTGCTTCAAGAGCTGAAGGGCGTGGGTTCGATTCTCACCCAGGACAAACTTTGAAGTACAAACAAATGTTTGTTCTGTGCCTGGGTGTACTGTATGCATTTACAAATAAAAAGTATTTAAGTATTCTATCGGTTATTTGACTTCCATAGTACAAGCTTTGCTTAGTTTGGGGTCAGATGGCGCTATGTGCAATGTTCTGCGTTATTTCTTTATATATTTATATTTTCAAGTAGGTATATCATGATAAAATCACGTGGAATTAGTCAAAATGAAAGTCACGGTCAAGCCCAATCTAAAGCTTCTACGGAGTTATGGAAGCACTACGATAAACACGTTTCACCACATTGTATTACTTGCCCTAGCGTGTGTAAAATTAAGCACTTTATAATTAACTATTTTTAAACTTAAACAATCGAAAAAATATGTATCATGAAAAATAAATCAATCCAGTGATATGGTTTTACTGCATTCAAAAACTTCTAATTATATCTATTTACTCATTATAATATATTCATTATCATCACATTTTGGAAGTAAATACCTTTAACATCTGTACCTACCTACTGTACCTACTGGAAATTAAAATCGGAAATAAATACGTCTTAATTATTTGGCACATATTGTATAATTTCTTCCATTTAGTTAAGTGCTTAAGAACCTTTTTTATAGCTGACAGGCTAGGTGTTTGACCACAGCTCATCTGATGTTGAGTGACGGTGTGGTTTAATATGGTAAACACACGTAGCCAGGAATGAAACTGGCTCTCTAGTGAATGCTTGGCGGCAGATTTACAATTTGAGGGTGGTAGCTAGCCAGCTTAGTAGCTACTACTGAAATGTACCCTACCACAATTTTTTTTTTCACCGGCAGCTCTAGCTCATTGTTGGGGGTGGAACCCAGGCCTTTGGAACGCTACAAGTCATCTATCATATTTTTAAATAATAAATTACGCTTCCAAAACTCAGTGCCTTTCAATCGGCACAGCCTTGAAACTTTTAGTTATTTAATAACTAAACACAAAATTTACAAACAATTCAGTTTTAACGTGACGTCTTACATTTTTTTGACGCTGAGCAAATGTTCTTAACTCCCATTTTTTCTCTTATTGATGTTCCAAGCTGATTTAATCATGTCTGCAGCTTTTTCTCCAACTGCCATAGCTGGGGCGTGTGTATGTGCTGATACTGTTCGAGGAATCACTCCAGAGTCCACGACACGCAAGTTGCTTACACCGTATACGCGAAGCTCAGGGTCGACGACAGCGAGAGGGTCTCCTGGCGGCCCCATGCGAGTAGTCGCGATCTGATGATGCAATGTTGCAGTGAGAGTCCGCAAACCGCACTCCCAGTACTCGTCAGAGTCAAATACATGACCGCGACACTGCGGGTAATCAACCCTAATTACTTTAGCTCCGTACTTCTGAAACGGCTCTGTTGCGGCTATCCTTTGGATATAGCGAATAGACTCTATAAAAGTTGCCACGTCCCTTGAATCTGTTAGATAATTTCCGATCATAGCCGGATTACTGAACGGGTCGCTGTTCTTTAGCTCTATCCGACCAAACGATTTCGGATGCAGTAACATTGGAAACACGCTCCAAGTTTCGACGTCGCGCGTATTATAAGATGTACTGGCAAACATTTCATGGAATGTTTTGTCTGTTATTCGCATTCCTTTGCGAATAGCTTGACTACCGCCGGGTCCACTGTCGGAAATGATAGAACCTCCGAGATTGATTAGCTCTATATCTGGTACTAGTTCAGGATCATCCGATACAGGAGTCTTAATGTACCCTATTCCCTCGACTCCTCCTAAAGAGGCTAAGAAATTATCTCCATATTGCAACCAGCCAACAACTTCGGGGATACGCAGGACTCTACTTTCCACCAAACTAATACCTGTAACGTTTAGCTCGAATATAATTCCAGGGAAACAGATGTGATCATATAGCCGCTGGCCTACAGGGAGATCCTTTATGACCGGTATTCCTATAGAGTTAAGATGTTGTAGTGGACCGATGCCCGAAAGCATGAGGAGTTGTGGGGATGCTATCGGTCCAGCTGACAGAATGACTTCTTTGCGCGCTCGTGCGGTATATTTAACTCCATTACGAACATATTCGGCACCGTAGGCGGTCTTTGAGTTTGGATCGATTAGAACTTTTGTGACTCTGCTTTCTGGTAGGATGTGTAGGTTTGGTCGTCTCTTGTTTTTGTGGAGGAAAGCTTTAGCAGCGCTATATCTTTTGCCTTTATGTATTGTTGCTTGTACTGCGCCAAATCCTAGCACGTCTGGTGCATTGTAGTCTACTGTAGGGTGACCAAGAAGAGTACCAGCTTCTAGGAATGAGCTCAAAAGTTTTGTTCTGGAAATAGAAACAGATTAAATTATAAAAAAGTAAAAAACTACGTCAGTTTCCTTAAATAAATCTATGGGATACATGTTAAGTACATACTATGAAACCTGTCAGAATAGAGTTTATTTCAGAGTTTTAGTAGAACGGTAACTTGCCTTGATCTACTACTACTAGTGAAACGGTTAAGGAAATCTGTGTCCAATGAAAAAAATTGTCGATGCGCCTATCTTGAGTCATATGTGGTAAATGTAAGACATTTCAGCACATTTTTTATTTCATATTGAAATAAATATGAGAGTCCTTGTCACCTTCTGGGTAGAAATTCAACGGGAACTTCTCCTTCTGTATTTCTGTGAGGATATTTCTCGTACCCTTTCAGTGCAGCCTTTTCTGATTTCATGAAGTACTTCAAAATCTCACCATAAGACCTGAAAGCAAGATTTTTTTTGTTATGATTTAATGTTTAATATATTCCACTTACAATTAAACACAACTTTGATGCGGTCAATAATGTTTTTTTTATACATTGAATAGGTTCGCGCTTGACCACATCCTGCCTGATGTGAAGCAACGATGCGGTCTAAGATGGAACACGCTTACCTAGAAGGAACCTGTTTACTCTTGATTTGAAGACACTCATATTGTACGAGCAACGTTCTTGCTGTTGTAGTTTTGTTGCGGCTGCGTATCATTGAGGCTGTGGTGATTACTAACCATCAAGTGGCCTACTTGTTTGTCACTCTTCTTCTATACCTGTACCTATATATGTATAGTAAATTGAAATTGAATAAACACTATTCTAGAATCGCTCTACGCTCGATTAAGCTGAAAATGTTTTAACTGGAGTTTGAGGAACCATAATTGAAAGCTTATATGAACACAAAATTAAAAAATGGTTTCACAGATATAAACAAAAAACATGCTCAATTTAAATTAAATTTCTTCTCATCGGTAAGATCGATCATATTATTAACGTACATCAACGCCGGACGGAGTCGCGGGAACAACTAGTGTATAATTAGCTACATATCATTATAAAAGATAAGTTCGTTAATGATGATTTTATTATAGTCTTCTACCGTTGTACGACATATATATATTCAGTTTGTTTAGTAATTAAGGAATTTGTTACCATCCATAGTTCCCAGCACTGGCGATTCTGTCCCAATCCTGAGGGCGGCCTCTAGTATAGATCATGTAGTTGATGACACTGGAACCACCGACGGCCTTACCGCGTGGCCAGTAGCAACGGCCGTTGGTCATGCCTGGAATGTATGATTCGGAACTCTTGTCATTGAACACTCCAAATAAGGTACAGTCGACTATTTATGGTACCTCCAAAATTGCACGTGTAACATGGTCCTGCTATTATTGTACCTACATATGACACTCAATTGTTTTTTTATCGCATTTAAGTCTGCGCTCATCGATCACATAGTCGCCATCTCACTGCAGATACCCATTCTCTCACTGTAAGATTTCGATTATTCCTAAAGTTAGTCAAACAAAATAAAGTTACAAATTATAATTGTATGCGTTTAGCGTAGAAAATATGACTAGTTATGCATCGATGTTATTATTCGTACAATGCATTTTAAGCTGAAGGGCGTGGGTTCGTTCCCAGGATAAATATTTTGTGCGATAAAAAATGTTTGTTCTGTGTCTGGGTGTACTATATGTATTTACAAAAAAAGTATTTAAGTATTTTATCAGTTATCTGTCTCCCATAGTACAAGCTTTGCTTAGTTTGGGGTCCGATAGCGCTGTGTGTAATGTCTTACGATATTTATTTTGCTAGCCTATCAACTATAGACATTGCCTACCAGTGCACACTTCGTCCTGGGGCTCCATGTAATACGGCCACGCGTAGTCTGTAGACTGGAAGTACGGTGCCATTGCCGGTACGTCAGTGAGAATCATCTCGGGCTTCCCTGCTTCCAACAGTAACACAGTGGTGTCCTTGTCCTCAGTTAGTCTGGAAGCTAGGACGCACCCCGCAGACCCGGCGCCAACGATGACGAAGTCGTATTCTTGGTAGGGTGATGATAGACCTGGAAACCATCGTAAACACAAATTAATATTTTTTTATTATTGGTCTAGCGAAGCGAAAGTCTCCTAGTTTACTGGAACAAATCTGTTTGTAATACGTATTCTATTTGATGCTGTGTAATTCTAGCAAATTAAATAGCGAAAATTACATAGTACCAAATGCCGATGTAGGAAAACATCGTGAGGGAATCATAGCGTGGTGGTCGGGTACTGTCTAGTACTTGACTCGTTAGCTACCACCCTTAAGTTTAAAATCTGTCGCTAAGCACCTGACGGTGTGTTCCGGCAGCCTCACTTGTTAGTACAAAATATGTAAATACAATTTTCGAGTTCTAATATGAGCCAAATCGATAGAGGCTATGCAGATATAGGAATCGTAGGGTCGAAGATTGTTTCGAAAACTAATATTTAAGGAAGTATGGGTATCCTGATGGCAAGGAGTCATCGCCGTCTATAGACAAATATACCTTTCATCGAAAGCATTGTAAAATCGCATTTTAATCTTGACATTATAATGAAACAGTTTTATCGTGGCTCTAATTGGCCGCGATAATGCTACGGATTTCGTAACAGGTTTCCGAAGAATTTGTTGTGGTTTTTTTTTTTTTTTTCTCTAGGTGATACAGTGCTAACGGTCTTATTTACATATTCTAGCATTATACTTAACTGTTTATAATTTTATATGGACAACCAACACAATAACGTGTTTTTAACGTGTGTATTTTAAATTCCTGAATTTAGTAGGTTAGTAGTAGGTATGTATAGTTACTTATACATAGCTAAATGATAATAAAACTTTAAAGACTACCTACGTCTATATTTTACCCGATGGCCCAAGAAAGTGAGTAACGTCTTTTAAAGCTTTCATCATAAACGTTCACTTGTACGATTTTTGTGTTTACGATAAAATTACTTAATCATTTACCTACTCATTACATTTTTACAACAATTTTTATAAGTTTGTTGATACATATAGGTAACTTAGTGTTAGTTATAAATAGTCCATTACCACAGATACTCCGATAATGAACGATTAAGTATAATTTATTAATTATATGTTTATTCAGTAAACAAAGAAGGTACTTAAAGAAAAATCATTACTTAAGCAAAAAAAAACTCACCACCAGGTAAAGGATAGGGGTCCCTCAGAAAATCGAAAAAGTCGTCAGACTTTTGCGGCACATAATGTAAAGAAACACTCTGTAGCATGAAATCTATCACGGGACTTTGAATTCTTGAAAACAATTTGGCGCTTCTCCCGACTTCAGACTGTGGATACTCCAAAGTGTACTCGGTATCACTATCAAGCACTGATTCCAGTTCATCTTCGTCACTCGACGAGCTCAGTGCCAGGATACTTATGAAAAATATCGCAGCAAGTCTACATTTAGTCATGTTCACGATTCAAAACCTGTCTGGATATTATCAATGTTGTTGTGGTCCGTTGTTAATCGGGACTAGTATTCTGGCCGGAGGTTCGCGATGCTGTGGCATAAGCATGAAAGGTTGCAGTTATTAAAGGATAAGCCACTAATGGTTGCTTTATGTTAACAGGCGGTGTTTTGTTTGAGCAAAAAACAAATGCTAAATAAATTCACATTCCCATTTATTTTTACGTATGTCAACACGCCCACGGGCTCTGTTTTAGAGTTGTATATATGTTATTGCGTTCACAGTTATATGCATACGAATATGTAAAAACGAATTCGAAAAATCATGATTTTTCGAAATACCTTTTGAAAGCGAAGCTGCGTTATTAATTTTCATAAAACATACCCAACGCTTTCGTTCCATGCGACATTGTAAGGTTATAATGATACAATGTCAATGTACGAAACTAAAAACCGATAAATTGTTATGTTAAGAATAACTAGCTCTTTGTTTTTCGCATTGTACTTTTTGCGTTGGTCAGTTTCAAATATTTCAATGTTTTCTACTATTTTATGGTAAATCAAATGAAATAAGTAATCTCACGGTCAAAGTCTTACATGATAAGTGGAAGTCGAGTCTAGTCATGACTTAAAAAAGTATAATAGTATATAACACACCACTGGCAGCGTTCCCGCGCTGAATCGCCAGAGAGATCTGTTGTGCTAGGAACCAGCCAGAACGGGGATCCTGCCCTTTCTCTTTCAGTCTGATACCTAAATCCCTCACGAATTTCCTAGCTACGGAATACCACGCATCTACAGTCTTAACGGCAAATGGGACAAATTCGTACGCTATTCCCAAACAAGAATATTTGAGGCGCTCGCTTATATATATTTAAATTATGCCTTAATTTATTACAGATGCTTTTGAACGGCCTCATTACTCACTACACACTGTACAGTACAGTATCACTACAGATACTGAACTGTTACCGTAACATCGTTCACTGGCGAAGGAAAGGGTGGGGTGACTTTGAACTTGGCAATACGTAGAGGACAAACGGCTGGTATTGAATTCTGTTTGTACCTGCTTCGCATATTTTTGCATAAAGACATTGCTTTTTGTTTTATTTAGAAACGGTTGATCATCCGAAAAACATCGACAAATATACGAGGTATTGAATGTTCAATGTTTATATTTAGTTTATTTCCGCTTAACCGTCGTTCCAGTTCCAACAGTGACGAGGAGACTTAAATTTAACTAATTTTACACTGCTTATTTATTAAAAACCCTAATCTTACTTAAAATCTAGAACTCATAAAATTAGAAATATTCTTAATTTGACAAAAAAAAAAAAAAAAAAAATTAAAACTACAAAAAATCTAATTAACGAGGTATTGAGTTTAAAAGACATTGAGTTATTTAAGGAAGTTGACATGAAGTTATTTAAGGAAGTTATCCTTAAATAACTTCATTTAGTCTATTTCTTTGTACTTGTTGACCGCAGTTCACTTGATAATAAATGACGGCGTGGTCGACAGATTTTTAACTTGTTGTAGCTAGCCAGCTCAGAACTATAAAGTACCCTACCACCAAGCTATAGTTTCTTCACGATGTTTTCCTTCACCGGCAGCTCAAGCTCATTGTTGGGGTTTGAACCCACGGCATGTGAATTGTAACATCAGGTGGTCAAACACTTCGTTTTCCAATCATAAAAACAAATTCTTGGTGGTAGATCTCCTTAGCAGGAGGTCGTCTAGGTAGGTACCACCGCAGTACCAGTTATTCTGCCGCTAAGTAGTAGTGTGTAAACATTACTGTATTCCGGTTTGAAGGGTACTGCAGCTAGCGAAATTACTGAGCTGTTGAGACTTACCATCGAAAGTCTCCAAAGTAATGAGCACCAAAGCAGCGATGTCCTGGACTTTGTTTTGTTACTCAGAGTTCTGTGTATTGCTGCAATGGGCATGGACAGACGTTATCTCTTACCATCAGGAGAGCGTCTCGTTCGTATCATTATTTTTTACATTAAAAAAAAAACAAAAAAAATAACTGACCCTGTGAGTGTCTAGTAAGAGATATCAGTAGCGGCAGACAAGAGAGCTGGTAACAGTTTTAGGTTCTTATCATCTTAGACATTGAAATCACATTAGGTGTACATCGATTTATTGTATAATTTCAGTTCTTGTTGTAAACCTTCAATAATCGTCCTTCTTGCAACTGGTCTGCATTTTTATTTACATTACCAGATTTTCTGTTGATAATTTTTCTGACCTTACAACAAAATTCTCAAATAAAGTTTTTCTAAGAAACGTGAGTAAGAACGCAGCTTCATAAACTTAAGAGTTGCTTGACCTGTCCAGATCTTATAAAAATAAATATAAAAATGGTCAGAAATACTGTTCCACAGGTAGGTACCAGTTTTTTTGTCAGTCGTCATAATACTGTAATGCTTTTAATACAGAAATCTATTCTATGAACCTAAGTAAGTATTTAAATTTGTAAAACTTGACACAATTACTATAACCAGATAATCACTCTTTAAAGTTACATCACTGTAAAAAAAATTCTATGTTTACACTCCTGCTTACAGTCATAGAAATCACACTTTCATAATTGATCATACGGCGTCATCACATAGCCTATCTCCAAGTAGATTTGATCATATCTGCAGCCTTTTCTCCAATCATAACAGCCGGAGCGTGCGTGTGCGCCGATATCGTCCGAGGTATGATGCTAGAGTCTACTACGCGTAGTCTTCGAACGCCGTGGACTCGTAGCTCAGGATCTACCACTGCGAGAGGATCTCCTTGCGGCCCCATTCTACAAGTAGCTATTTGATGGTGCAGCGTAGCTGTGAAAGTACGTACAGCACATTCCCAAAACTCGTCTGAATCGAACTGAAGTCCGCGACAGGTGGGGTAATTTGCTTTGTGTACTTTAGCACCAAACCTTTGGAAAGGCTCTGTCGCCGCTAGCGCCTGCAAGTATCGAATAGACGCGATAAACGTTGCAGTATCTTTTGGATCTGTTAAATAATTCCCGTACATTTTCGGGTGACTGAATGGATTGTTGTCTTTCAATTCTATAGAACCTACAGATTTAGGATGCAGTAACATTGGGAAAGCACTCCACGTGTCCTTGTTGTCGATGGAACCGAATATACTGTCGAAAATATTATTGTTGAGCTTCATACCTCTTCTAACCGCTTTACTTCCAGTGACACCTCCATCTGATAATAACGATCCTCCGATACATATGAATTCTATATCAGGTATACCCTCACCATCATCTGAGAGCGGAGTCTTTATATATCCTATGCCTTCCACCGCTCCTGGTGAGGACAACATATTGTCCCCGTATCGCAGATATCTGACCACATTCTCCACATTACCGTCTCTGTTTTCGTTTAAACTAACATTTGTTGCGGTCAAACTAAATATCAAAGCTGGGAATGTGATGTGGTCGTAGAGCGTACGGCCTACGGGTAAATCTTTTATCACAGGGATGCCATGTTTGCTAAGGTGATCTTTTGGCCCCACACCGGAAAGCATGAGAAGTTGCGGAGACGCGATCGGCCCTGCTGAAAGAATTACTTCCCTTCTGGCTTTCACTTTGTATTTTAATCGGTTCCGTACATATTCAACACCCGTTGCTGTTTTAGTTTTGCGATCAATGATGACTCTTGTGGCCCTTGTCATCGAGAGTATGTGTAAGTTGGGTCTTCTTCTGTTATCGTATAAAAAAGCTCTAGCAGCACTCATTCTTCTACCGCTGCGTGTGGTTGTTTGAACATATCCAAAGCCAAGAGTTTCAGGATTATTGTAGTCCACCGTCGGCGAACCCATTATTCGTCCCGCTTCTAGAAATGCGTCAATCAGCGGTGTTCTGTAAAAAAAGTAATTACTGGTAAGTACAAATCGGTTAATTAATTACTACGCGGTTGCTAGTGAAATCTTTTACAACTTACTCCTTAGTGGAAGTGATAAAAGCGACCAACTTTTAAAAGTGAGTACTGAGTAACACTAGTTTTTCTCAAACAGTTTATTTTGCCCAACATTCATCGAGCATTTTTATGTTCCGTTTTAATTGTAATTTGCCGATTTATGCGCGAGTGTTACTAGGTCATATAATGCAGAGAAACATGTCTTTTTATGTTTCGGAAGCTTCGTAGAAGCAGTTTATAAATGTCTGTTAGGGTTGGCAACAACATGTATAATGTTGCAGGTATCCATAGGCGGAGATGAGTTTAACATCAGGCGAAAAGGCTTTGCTCTTACTAGAAATGCAAAAAAGCCCGAAAACTGAAATCACCGGTTCAGCGCGGGCTGACTCGGCGGCGTTCAAAGAGTCTGAAGCAAGCGGCTATATTAAGAATCGTTTAATAGAACGGAACTCGAGACATAAGCTGGCGCGCGAGCGTGAACCTGTCAGCATGATTCAAATCTCTCTGGCAGCTCGACCTAATCGGGTTGAGTCGACCCAGAGCTGTCGGTTTTTATCTATATACATAGACACTTTAGGATTTGCATTGACCCGTTTGTGATGTATTTATCCTTTTATGCTAGACAATACGTATAACACAGCAGGGCTATATCTGGTTACTAGTTTTACTACTGACCTACGAAATGACTTGCTTCATTGTCGTTAGTAGGTATGGTATAATAGGTCAGGTCTGATTATGTCGAACTGCTGCAATAAATACTGTGAGTTTAGCATAATATAATAATTTACAAGAATTCCGTGACGAATTTGATGAGTAATCACTAATCAGGGTTGATTACTGTCTCGTTTTTTTTTTAAATTATCACACTATAATATTATAAAGGCGACGGTTTGTAAGTGTGTTTGTTACTTTTTCACGCTCAAATGGCTGGACCAATGTTTATAAAATTTTGTATTGAGGTAGCCGACACCCTGGATTCAATCTGCATTCTCTTTTTCATCCCGAAAAAGTTGCGTTCATGTGGGAACAGCGGCTGACACGCGCAGCTAGTTACGAATAAATAAAATTGTTGTTTTTAGTATTGTAATAATCCCTTTTAAAAGGAATTAAATATTTTGTATTTTGTACGAGGCCGTCCAGCAGTGGAACAGTTTATAAAAACAGGGCTGGTCCGGAGTAATTGTTATAACTTACCTGAAACTGACATGTTCCACATTCATCACGCCACTGCGACCTCTGTATTTAGAATTTTCGAATCCATACAGGTTGGCCCGTTCAGATTTTTTGTAATACTTCAGTACTTCCTCGTATGACCTGCGAATAAAGTAAGCGGCACTTTTAATACTTACACTATTTTATGGTTGACAAGCTAGGTGTTTGACCACAGCTCACCTGATGTTAAGTGACAGTGTGGTCGAAGATGGTCAAGCACACCTAGCCTGGATTGGAACTGGCACATACAATGACAATAAAATAAAGTGACGTTTTATAGAGCAAATTGACAGCCACAAGTAAGTCCGCAATATCATATTTCTAACTATTACAGTTGTCATGTACATCTTAACTAATTATAAAGTTATCTTGGTGGTAGATTTCCGTAGCAGGAGGTCGTCTAGGTAGGTACCACCGGAGTACCAGATATTCTGCCGCCAAGCAGTAGTGTGCAAACATTATTGTGTTCCGGTTTGAAGGGTACTGCAGCAAGCGAAATTACTGGGCTGTTGAGACTAACCATCTAGTCTCAAAGTAATGAGTGCCAAACCACCGATGCCCTGGACGTTGTTTTGTTACTCAAAGTTCTGTGTATCGCTGCAATGGTCATGGACAGGCGTTATCTCTTAACATCAGGAGAGCGCCTCGTTCGTCTCAATACCTTTACATAAAAAAAAAAAGTGGAAAGATTTGATTTTTTGTTTGTTTGTATTGAATAGGCTCCGAAACTACTGGACCGATCTGAATAATTGTTTCATCATTAGAATGCTATATTATTACTGAGTGACATACTCGTAGGCTATATTTATATTGTTAATCGAGTTTTGTTTTCCCGTGCGAAGCCGGGGCGAGCTGCTAGTGGTTGATAAAACTATTGCACTTTTATTAACGCGGACGAAGTTGCGAGCGCAAGCCCGTACAGGTATAAAAGTATGTTGTCTTTTTTATTTTTGAAACTAGTTGAATGCCCGGTACTTTGTACCCGATGCGGTAGGTCATATACAAATACAAATACAAATATTTTATTGATAACACCAATGTTACAAGTCACTTCAAAATTTTAAACATGCCATTAAGGTGGTTCGATTTCCATACAACTTTTTTTTCCATTTATGAACAAATGAAGCATAATTTGATGAATTTGAAATCACAGCTAGTGGCATTTATTTTGGTCTTTATTTGCGGTAAAAAACAATTGCTTGAAAAGTAGATTGTCCATAAATGGGGAAAAATTGTTTGTATGGAAATCGAACCACCTGCAACTTTTTATCTCGAAAACATGTAGCGGGTAACACCACGGGGCGCAGCTAGTATGAAATAAATTTAACAAATGTAAGATTAAATTTCACATAGAACGCTGTCAATCTATTATTATCATGTCATATATACTTAAATACTAATAAAATAAAATTAAAATAAACATTCAGTCAAAAAATCCCCCGCCCCTGACTGAACTTGGTGCAAAGGAACCCATGAGGCTGGCAGCATTATCGCGCTGCATAGCAATAACCAGCCTTTGCACCAAGTACGAGCCGGAGCGAGGGTCACCACACTGAATGAACATTAGTGAAGACAACTGAAGATTAAATTCTAATTGTGTGGTTTAAATAACAGATTATTGCGGTACCTGGTCTGGTGATTGAACCAGATAAGTGCCACTTGAACTTTCATGTAGCCAATACGTTAATCCGTCGAGTGTAAGCTTATTTATTTTGCTATCATGACAGCTTTTTATGAATGACTAGCGGACGCCTCGCGGTACAGGGATAAAAAGTAGCCTACGTCACCCGGAGATAGTGTAGCTTCCCAACGTTGAAAGTATTTTTGAAATCGCTCCAGTAGTTTCGGAACCTATTCAATACAAACAAACAAACAAAAAATCAAATCTTTCCTCTTTATAATAGTGTAGATACAATGGACAACAAATAGTATTTTAGAGTGATAACAATGTTTATATCTATCCTTTCTGTAACGTACTGCCATTATAAGTATGTCAATCCGGGGCAAAGTGAAATAAACCCGTACGTTCTTACCAGCCGTAGTTGCCAGCAGCTGCGATTTGGTCCCATTCTTGGGCTCGCCCTCTGGTGTAGATCATGTAGTTGATAACGCTGGAGCCTCCCACAGCCCGTCCTCTGGGCCAGAAGCATCTGCCATTTTCCATCCCTGAAAAAAATGTTAGCTCATTTAGAAACCAGCATTTTGAGTAGTATTTCAAGAGGACTTGTGACCATATCTTCTAGACTTCATCGATTATGAGAGAGCTGCATTTCATGTAGATAGTACCTATTGCAGAAAACATTTTCAATATATCGCTTCTTTTACGCCATTTATAACATTGCAACATTTTATTACACGAAAAAATTCGAGAGCTACCGATTTTTTTTATTGTGATGATTTTAAGAATCCCACTAATATTATTGTAAATGTGCAATGGTCATGAACAGATTGGACAGGCTTATTGTTTATAGTCAGGAGTTTGGTACTTTTATTACATTACTTTAAACAAAGCCAAAATTAAATAAAAAAAAAAAAAAAAAAATTACTTTAAAAAAATATCTAAAGGTTCGATAAAACTGAATACCTATACAAACTCCAGGCTGAGGCTCCATGTAATACTGCCAAGTGTAGTCTGTCAGTTGGAAGTAGGGTGCGATGGAAGGTATGTCTGTGAGCGCCATCTCCGGCCGCCCTACTTCAAGGAGTAGCACGGTCACGTTGGGATCCTCGCTCAGTCTGGAGGCGAGGACGCATCCTGCTGATCCAGCGCCAACAATCACATAGTCGTATTCTTTGAATGGAGACTTTAGACCTGAAATTATAGATTTTTTGGCTGATGATAGACTTATTGATCAACTAATACTAATTTGTTGGTGTGTATCTTTGTTTTATACCTACTGATAGTTAGTTTATCGAGGACGTATTATGTTGAACTTGGGTTAAACCCACTTTTACATAGGATTACTCAGGCCGGTAAGTACAAAAAAGGCAAGTTTCTATATCTTGATTAATTATCGTTTGATGTTTATAATTAGGATACAAGGCGTTGCCCTCCTAATTGCTTAAATCTCACTGTGTACACAAAAAATGTTCTCAGACTGGCAGAGCAGGCGACCACGCACTGAGATAACATTGGAACAGCTTCAACTTAGCTGATTCAACCATTTACATAAAATAGAATTTCACATTGGTAATATTTTTCGCCTCGTGATGCAAATGAAAAAAAAAAACAAAATTAAACCGTTGTTGTTTTTCTATTTTGCAAGTACCACTCTACTTTTACCAGACTGCCCAAGATGGGTAATGTTTTTCACGTGTAGGTATGTATGTAATTTTTGAGAAATTCTTTACCTCTTAGCAACGTCTAAACCAATTTTGAAATGCATATTAAGTGTCATGAGTGACATAGGATAGTAAAAAAAAAAATACGTTTTTTCGGAGACGACGATGGTGTTGTTTTTTTTTTTTCAATGATGTAGCCCAAGTAATAAATATAAATTACAGGACATTTCGCAAAGCGCCATCTAGTCCCAAACTAAGCAAAGCTGGTACCAGATAGCTGATAGAGTAGGTACTTAAAGTATAATTATATACTTTTTTTCGTATCCGAGTAAGTACGTATAATTTTTATCTCTAGGATTTGCGTACAATAAAAACTATTTTAACAACAGGTTTGTCTTAGATACCCTTCAAAAAGAGAAAATTAACATATTCAATTCAAAATCTAAAAATATCTAACTAACCTGAGCATTAGTCGACTAGCTCAGTAGGTTTCCATCATTTGTTAACTCAAGTTAAATTGTTGCGATTTCATATTATAATTATTACCTTCTCTTTTTATGTAGCTATTAATTTATAATAATGTACGTTATACATGTTACTGGAATTCGGTTTATAATATGTACCGTTATGAAAAGGCCACGAAGTTATACCCTTTGGGTACGGAACCTTAACAAGGCTGATATATACGTATGCACAATTGCACATCCCTCTTGCACTCTTGACGAATTTTTAAATGATTATAATATTTATAATGACTAAGTAATAAGTATGTAACCAATTTTATTTTGTAATTTAATTTTAAATTTATAATGTACAAATGGTTTCCCATACCCTAATGGGGTCATATGCCCTAGGTATTAGCATTGTAAAAAAAAATTATAAGTTGCAGGACCTGTACATATGTTGCAATAAAGTATTAAGTATTGAGTATATCATTAATTTATTAGGTTCGTGTATTAAAAGTATTTAAAAAAAAAACATACCATTTGGCAAAGGATATGAATCCCTCAAGATATCGAATAAGTCGCCAGGATTGTCGGGAGAGTAGTTCGGCGCAATCGACTGCATCAAAATATTCATCATGGAACTCTGGGGGAACGACCGTCCTTGCCTTCTTTGTGGTCTCAAAGGGTCCTCACTGAAACTTCCCCACGTTTCGGGAAAACTTTCCTTCGTTTTTTGATCGTCAGAGTATTGGTATCTGCGATCTCTTTCTAGTGTTCTTGGATTTCCTTTCGGAGTGAAGTACTCTTGGTCGCCTATTGTCGCCTTCATGGTCAGTAATAGTAACAACCAAGTTAAAAGCATTTTTATGGTTGTTGTCAATTGGTAGGTACTAGCCTGAAAAAAGAAACTCAAGTTTAAAAAAAAAAATTCTAAAAAATTATATTGTATGGTATTTCTTTTTTCGATCATAGCACGCTCGCGCATTGTGCCAGTTCGCAAGCTACATATTAATAAAAAAAAAGAAGAAAAAAAAAACAACGAATTTTATAAAACTAGAAGAAAACTTTAAAACAATGTACCTACATACTATTACGAGCAAAACGATTTTACAAGCGTGTTTATTTTGATAATGACATTGAAATGTTCTTGACAAAAAATCTTAACTTATTCAATACATAAATTATTATTTTTTCTGTGGTACTGTATAAACTGCTCAGCAATTAATATAATTAGTATTTACATTTATATACATTTATATTACTCGAGAAAGAAGTAGTTACCTTTGAATCATTAAGTACCTACTAGTCTAATTAAAGTTAAATCAATCTTGATATTAAATTCACTAAAAATAAACAATGAATAGAATATAATACATACAATGGATACAATGGAAGAAGTGCATACAATGGAAACCGCGTTTTGGGAACTGTTCTCATTGATAGCTTTTTAGATTAGATAGTTAGTTTTTTATAGTATGTTTTAGTTTTATAAGTATCCTATCTGAAATAAATTATACCTAGTTATGATTAAAGTTAAAAATAACATAAAATGAAATAAATAAATATATATTTTTATTGTAGAATTTGTTGGCATACTTATTTAGGTACAAATCTAAAGGTGCAATATGTTTTAAAAATAAAATTCAAATTTGCTTTTATTATGTACATGGAAATCAGTAATAAAAACTATTAGTTATTCTGCTGGTATATTGTAAAAAGGAAATACTCGATAAGTACCTACGGAGTCCTATGGAGTCTAAAAAGGTTATTGAAAATTACGTTTCAGTTTTGAAATCCAAAAAGAAGAAACTTTTTAGCACTCAATGCTATCAGCGCATGGGTGCCGGATCCATGGCGTTGAAGGAATGGTGGAAATTGTGAGCCAGATGTACGTTTAAGGGGTCCCCTTTGATACGCATCAAAGCCTACCTTCACTGCCACTGTTCCCATCGCTATCCGGTTTTCGAGGACTCAATAGATTATACAAAAAAAAATCTGGTTACCCCGCTCCCACTTCTACTACACATAAATTAAATACAAAACCATTCCAAACAAATTAAAGAAATCGTTCACAAAACAAATAACACAGATTTATTTCAATTTCCATTTCGATTTTTTTTTCACGTCATTGCCGTTAAAATTTGTAAATTCAAATACTAGCAAACAGGCTTAGATTAGACACTTAAATATTTTTAAAACTTTCACGAATTGTTGATTTCATATTCTTACGAGGCGTAGCCGACAGCTGTGTTCCGGAAAACTTGTAAAAAACAACCGCACACTAAGAATTTTTTTTGTAACAGCTAAAACCCTTGGGAAATCACGATACACTTTTGACTGGATTTTTAATAATGCAGACATTTTAAAAGATTTTTTTTATAAATAAAATATTTGCTTACCTATAGAATATTAGTATTTTATATTTGTAGTCAAGCGAGATTCATTGTTTCCGATTAGCGATCTTTTCGCTGCCTGTCTCTATAGTTTTGATTCTGCGGCGAGTATGACCGGTACACTGCCACCACAGCTGACAAATGAATCTCTACTCTGTTACGCTAGAGTATGTTATATGAAAGGTAGTTGGCAGTGGCACTATAACCACAAAGTCAACATCTAATATCTAATCCTCATGGGATCGATTTTTTACACCTGACCTCCGATTTTGACTGAGAAATCGCACAAGTTACGGCAAAAAAATGATAACAAATGAAGGAGCACGACTTTTTAACAAATTACACTCACATTTGAAAAATAAGCTCGTTCAACGCATTTAGGAAACATTTAGCTCACCATATTACCTACGAGAAGCAAGCCGATTAAATAAGTGCGTTGACCGGGCCTAGTTCATTTTAATTTTTTGCCTCAAATTTTGTAAAGTGATGTTAATTTATTTTTTTATATTGTTTTCGTATTTAAAAATTCAAATGTATAGTTAAGATTGAACATAAAAAATTTTAGTCCAACCATGTTATCACATAAGTGACAGTAATGTCTTCGATGATAATACAGTTCTTTTAAACCTTTAAACCTAAACCTAAAAAACCAAATGTTTTTGCAACTTGTTTTTAAATTGTTTTTTGTCAGCTTTGGGTGCATGAGTGGCACTGTTGGGGATGGAATTTATTTTTATGATCATTGGCAATTTGATCTATCAAGTCAATGGGATCACAAGGAAAGTCTATAGTTGGAGTTTCCGATATCATTAAATGTGATTAATCCCGCATAAGTAAAACAAAAATGTCTATCAAGTGTAACAATATTTATAATCAGTAAGCATGGTTTCATTTCAATTAGAACTTAAGTGAATTGTATTTCAATATCAAATTACATAAGGAAGGCTATTTAGTAGGTCATGTAATTTAAATACAAGGCCTGTTGTGATTGCAAGCATCTAAACAGCATTTTAAACTTAATACTACTGGCATAGAATGTGGGTAACATGTGCATTTTGCTTCAATTAATCTATAATTAATGCAGAAGGATTGTAATTATTATATTACTAGCCGCCCGCCCCGGCTTCGCACGGGTGGATGGATATACTTAGGTATTTAATAAATAATTTATTATTGTGACATAACTGTAACAGTTAGACATATGATATCGCGGTCTTTTTTTTGTAGTTATCAATTTCATCAACTGTAGAACATCACTTTGAAGCAGTTACTGTGTTTCAGTTTGAAGGGTACTGCAGCTAGAGAAATCACAGGGATATATATAATAATCATCAAATGTCTCAAAGTATTGAACGCCAAAGCAGCGATGCGCTGGATTTTGTTATTTTTAAAGTCGGTCGGAAATACGCGGTTACGCCCGCGTAGTTCCCGTTCCCGTGGGAATACAGGGATAAATGGTAGCCTATGTCACCCGGAGATAGAGTAGCTTCCCAACGGTGAAAGAGTTTTTGAAAACGGTCCTGTAGTTTCGGAGCCTATTCAATACAAACAGACAAACAAACAAACAATCAAATCTTTCCTCTTCATAATAGTATAGATAGATAGATTAGCTACGTTGTAAGATCTAATAACAAGGTTAATACAATTTTTATTCGATCTTTCATTAGTATAGTAAGTGCCTACTAGCATTTAATTTATAACTGTTTGTCTCTATTTGTTGTTATTTTTGTTTTTTTTTGTTCTGTTACAAAATAAAAATTATTTTCTTTCTTCCTTTCTTTCTATAATAGTAATAATAATTGTGTAGCTCTTCATTGTTCACACTGATTACAAACAGTTATTAACGATTAAATTTTTAACACTAGTAGAACAATTGGCGGCCTTATCGCTAATAGCGATCTCTTCCAGGCAACTTCGGTATGGAAAGGATCCTACAGTATGTTACGGATAGTGTGTGCTGACAAAAGGAAAAACATTTTGGACATAATATATGAGATTTATTGCGTGATTTGAATAATATTTCCTTCATCATAACATGAAAATAAAAAAATATCGTAGGACTGTCATACACACAGCGCCATCTGGCCCCAAACTAAGCAGAGCTTGTGTGATGGAAGTCAGATAACTGATAGAATACATGAATACTTTTTTTTTTGTAAATACATACTTATAATACATACAGAACACCCAGACGCAGAACAAACATTTGTTTATCCACAAAATGTATGCCCTGAGTGGGAATCGAACCCACGCCCTACAGCTCTCAAGGCAGATATACTACCAATGAGCCAACGGGGCTGTCATAGTAACGGAATTTGTAGTTAGGTACTTATAAGAACCTGTTAGTTGTTTTTTTTATATATCAATAAAATGTGGACAGCTGGACAGGTATAGCGAGTGTTTCTTTATTTTTTTCAAGTTCATTAAAACTTGTTTTTGCAAACTTGAACTGCGTAAGTATATCTAACGTTTATTATCTGTTACTTATTGCAATGTATATAGAGATTATAATCGTATAGTTAAACTGGCTGCCACATTGTACTGGCAATTATTCTGTGACCTCGTGTAGGGTAACTTCTGAAATTTCAGTTTTATCGCATCGATCTATATAAAAAAGTAACATTCTAAGTAATCGGGCGACATTTCGTAGAATAAGATGGGATTTTGAACAAACTTTACACCAACGTTCAGACAAAACCATACTATCCTAGCATGTAGTCATAATAAGATTTTAATATTGGTCGGTTTACTTGCTGCGCCACACTCTGTTACCCGCTGTTCCCACTTGAACACTAATTTTTTCGTGCTAAAAAGTAGCCTATGTGTTAATCCAGGGTGTCAGCCATATCCGTACTAAATTTCATCAAAATTTGTCTAGCCACATTTACAAACACCCACACACACTTACAAACTTTCGCCTCTTGATTTACTCTTTGATTTATACTTATACGAATCTCTATCCCATGAATTACATTTTTTCTCCCGACTTGGTTTTTTTGGCAATGTGCGATCAATTAATTTGTCATATTTTCCCATAGTCAATCCAAACTTTATTCTTATTACTTTACTTAAAAGTTACACTTTTAATAATAAATAAAATTAGTGTAAAGAAATAACATAATAATAAATATTTACTAATTAGTGCTACTAATAAATTCAAAAATGTGTTTATTTATTAATTTTCTAGTTCATTCCTCTTTCACATAACCGCACATCAAGGGAACGAAGAGATGCGGCTGAAGGAAAACAATAAATAATTAATAAGGAGAATAAAAAAATAAAAAAGTTTATTATTGAAGACCTAAATGAGTTTTATTACAAAAAAATAAAGAATTTCGTGGAAACCAATCGAATAGTTTGTATTAGATTTATGTTAGTAAATATTTATGATGGTACTTACGTTCAAATTACGATATATTTTCACACGTTTTTGTAAGTAATCAGTTGTAAGTTAGAAATATTTTTTCACACAATATGAACGTTTATCGTACATGATGATATTATTATAAAGCGTGTGGACACTATGATGGCGGCTACTTAATGAAACAAGCGGTAGTATAGGCTTAAATTTATATCCAATCTTGCAACTGTGTTATCTCGATTAATTTTAATATAGAACTAAGAAAAACATGCTTTCAACTGTCCTATTAGATTATTAGGTAGAAAATCTGCTTTAAAAGTTGTAGGGCGTGGATTCGATTCCCACCAGGACAAACATTTATACGACGTATTTTAATTTATTATGTTACAATTAATGTTTATTCTGTCTGTCTAATCTAGGTAAGCGTGTTCCATTCTCGACCACATTAGGCAAGATGTTGTCAAACGCAAACCTATTATGAAAAAGTATTCTATCAGTTATCTGATTTCCATAGTACAAGATTTGCTTAGTTTGGGGTCAGATGGCGCTGTGTGTAATGTCCAAAGGTATATATTTATTTATTATTCGGTATAAAAAAAAACGTATTTTAGGCCCGGTATATCCACAAAGAAATTAAGCTGAGCTTCTACGGAGTGCAAAAATATTAAAAATTTAATTTCTATTACTCTTTCAAAGAAATTTTTTACAGCATACTTACAAAAATTGTTTTCCTTAATTTTCTGGTTTTACAAGAATACATTTTTTTAATGAGCATAAGTAATCTTAACACAGAGTACCTTCACTTCCTTGGTACAAGTACAAGCA
The DNA here is from genome assembly GCA_905404145.2 of Biston betularia. Classification (NCBI taxonomy): domain Eukaryota; kingdom Metazoa; phylum Arthropoda; class Insecta; order Lepidoptera; family Geometridae; genus Biston; species Biston betularia. Next base: position 3,587,999 of record FR989883.1, read on the forward strand.
TTACAATTTCAAGGAAAAAATATTTGCTCGGTTGTCATGTGTCTTTTCCTTTTTTTTTAATGTAAAAGTAATGAGACGAGGCGGTCTCTTGATTGTAATAACTTAAGAGTAGCAAAATAAAGTCCAGGGTATCGTTGCTTTCTGGCGCTCATTACTTTGACACTTAGGTTTTTTTTTCTTTGGTTTTGGCGTCGCATTTTGAGCATTTGCCAGTGTCATGTGCTTTATATTTTCAAGTTTGATAAGTTAAATAAGTTGCCTCGTAGCTATAGTTATAGTGAAGTACAGTTATAGCAAAGTACAGCCCGTGTCAGTCAAGTCCGGTCATGCTTTAGTAAAGTAGTGGCGACTTTACTATAAAGCTTCGATGGAGTTTTTCGAAGCAACACGAAAAGTCATGTTTCACCGCATTATATCATTTTCCCACACTCGCGCTTGTGATTCGGCACTTTATGAATAAAACACCACCATTTTTATGCATAAACACTAGTTTTGGAAAAAAATACAACGGGGCGACACGACTCGTTCCGCGTTCCGCCAAAAACTCACTTCTTAGGTTTGTCGTAACAGTTCAGTAATTTCGCTAGCTACACTACCCTTCAAACCGTTACACAGTAATGTTTAAAACACTACTGCTTTGTAGTAGAATATTTAGTACTGCGGTAGTTGTGCGGTAGTAGGTACTTATCTTGGCAATCTCATGCTAAGGAGAAAACAAAGTAAACCAAGTCGCCAGTAAGTTTGAATTAGCTGAGTGCTGGCCTTAATGTCAGTCACACTCAGATATGGCTGATATTAAGCGACAGCCAATGTAATCTATACTAATACGTTTTACAGCTACAAATAATTTTATGAATTTGACATCCCACTAATATTATAAATGTGAAAGTTTGCATGGATGGATAGAAGGATGGGTGGATGTTTGGGGGCCACCAGAGACGACCGAGAAAAAAAAACAAGTACACATGAAAGTTAAAGCAATTTCAAAATCTGCGCGTTTAAAATTGTCTACGTTCGGGTTCGGTCGGGAAACAACACATCATAATTATGTTGTCTGTGTAAAATGTTCCCGAGGTAGGTTGACGTCAGGTAGGCGGTCGTAAAAATATAGACGAATCTTAGGACAACATGTGAAATCATGTTGTGCCGACCCCACCTAGCATGGGATAAGGGCAGGCAGAACAGCACATACATATTCTACCCACGGTACGTATTAACATTTTTTTAAATTAATGATATATTACCTAATTATTTTATCAGTATAATTCCGACCCAAACATCTGTTTTGACTTATAATTTTTTTTGTAGCACACATTCTGTCAAACGACTGATAGTTATGTCAGACTTCATAAGGTTGCATTAGAAAAGTTAATATGGTCGTCCACCCGGGTACAAATGATTTTTCGTTCATGTCTTTTTCTTAGTCAATTTTCCATTATTTTTATTTATTTATTCTGTTAATCGAGACGGAGATAAATCCAACAAATCAACAACCATGAAAATCGGTTCAGCAGTTCTCGAGTTATAAGTGTTGTAACAAATCCGACTTTATTTTATATACCTATAGATTATATAAGTTTACTTAAAGATAAGGGGGGGCCCTCAATCTTTAAGTATACACAGGAGAAGATTGCTTAGGGCATCAAGTTACTGCCAGCGGGATACACAATTAGACTTTCGACTAACCAGTCGAGTACTAGGAAAAACTTGCAATAGTTTCCTCGAGGAAAATCTTGAACTTCAGTCATGGTTGCCTTGACCTTGAAGTACCTATAGGGATCCAAGAGGTCAATAGCAGTGGGAAGGTTTCTGCAGTCATTGATTAGGTGGGTAGTAATTGTCGACGTGTATTTTTATACAAACCTTGTATTTCAAATCTGTTTGCGCTTATTAAAAACAGATAACCAGTTTCAGTTTTTGCATCAATTAATTTTGTATGTGGTCAGACGCGGATGCAGGATAGGATTCATGGGTGTATTAGTCCCTCCCTTCTTGGGTGGCTAGACTAAACCTTTTTAATTTTAAACTATTTGTGGCTATGATAGCCCAGTGGTTAGCGCGGGCGGTTCACACGCCGACGGGCGTGCGTTCAGATCCCAACAATGAGCTTAAGTTGCCGGTGAAGGAAAATACCGTGAGGAAACGGTTTATGGTTTCATCACGATATAATATAATTATACTTTCTAATACTCGGCTGGCTAGCTACCACTTTTTGAAAATGTGCCGCTAAGCATCTAACGGTGTGATTGACAAGCTAGGTGTATTACCACAGCTCACCTGATGTGAAGTGACGGTGTGGTTTTGGCGGCAGATATTCAACTTGTGGATGGTAACTGGCCAGTCGACTAGAAGACTAGAAAGTACCCTACCACCATGCTATGGTTTCCTCACGATATTTTCCTTCACCGGCAGCTCAAGCTCATTGTTGGGTTTTGAAACCACACTCTTCGACGCGTGAGCCGACCACGCTAACCACTGAGCTATCATCGCTACAATACCTCTTTCTTTACTACTCGTTTTACTTTTCCCAGCTACAGAAAAGAACTTTTTAACCCAGCATAACACGGTGCTGTATTATGACAAATTGAAAAATTACCCCCTGAGCAATATCCTATATCCGCGCCTGTTTTAAGTACATAGGTGACTTTTTTATTTACATCGCAGGGACAAGTTAAAACAAAAAATTGTACAAAAGGACGTTGCTCTTTCAAATACCATAACACCTGGACCTTTGCCAATATTAGGTACCTACTTAAATTTAATGTCCTACCTATTGTGCATATTTAAAATTGCATGCTAAAGGTTTGCGCATACTACTTTGCCTGTCTGTGCCTTTTTATGTCTAAATTGTTGAACGCGTTTTGATTAAGTTTTTTTGTTGACAAGCAAGATTTTTGACCACAGCTCACCTGACACTGGCAAACGTACAAAATGTTAAAAGTCTTATTTTTTCCAAGTTTTTGGCATTGCTAATTTTGCATTCTGCCCGTGTCAGGTATTTCCTATTTTCAAGAGTCTCTTGATAAAATCAAGTTAAATACTAACTAACGTGACTTTGACTGTGACTAAGACTAATCACAAGTCACGATAAAGTGCAGTCTGAAGCCCTAGTAAATGAATGCTGAGTGTATTAGAAGATTTGCCAGAGCTCCAGAAGTATCGCGAAAAAACATTTCACCTCGTCAATTATCACCTACTCACTGTGTATAATTGGGGTTTTTATCATAATAATAATTATAAACATTCATAACAACATTTGGAAAAATATTAGTCTTATAATACAATGCATCGACATGATTTTTCCCGCCAAAACTCTCTTATTTAGTCATCTAAAATTGAGTTTTTTAAAATTATGGCGGCAACGAATTAAACCCAACTCGTCTTTAACATTGTATGAGACATCTATCTAATTTACAAGAAAACACGTTCAGGCATTAATATATTATTGTTTGTCATGTAACTAAAAATCTTCCATAGACTCAAAAACGTAGCTTTGCCATCCTGAACTTTCCGCTAGGAGTAATAAGACTTTTGAAACTTCTTGGGCCATATCAAAGCGCCTATAAAATATAATTTAAAACATTTGCAAAATGCATTATGGACTGTTTGCTTAAAGTATTATCAAGGCGCTCAATTCGATTGATGTCGTCATATTACCTTACGAGTAGGTATGTTTATACGTATGAACTTACGCATTTTTGTCCGACTGCGCAAGGAGGGTTATGTTTTTCGTCTGTGTTTATGTATAATATGATTTATAAATACCAGATCCCATTTACTCTCGGCATGGGTGTGCTGTCTCATTTCCTTTATATTTTTCTTTTACTTTCGTAGTATGTTGCGAATTGATATGCAAGCTCATCTGATTCAATTTTTTTCGCGTCTGAAATGACCTAAAGGTTCACAGCTGTTCATGAAGTTATCATAGCTTTGCCCTGTTACACGTAATTCTTCTAATATTGGTTGTTGTTGATTAGGACCATCATGTTCAGCCTATATGTTTAACTTTTGATAATTTTTTTCGTATCTTCTTTTCTTCACCGAGAGACTGGGAACTGTCTTACGTATACCATCATTTTATCGAGTCTCACGGCGTCCTTGAGATGATGTACAATGACAAAGTGCCCCATCGAGTTATGGAATAAGCCATGCTTGGACAATTACCCAGATAACTGTGTTGTTTAGAGAACAAACTGAAGAAATATTAATCAACATAATATTGTAATTAAAATCAAAATAGTTTTATGAAAATTTTATCATAGGTACTTTGTAAGGAATGGTACACACAGCCCAAAGTACAACATTAATGCAAATAAGTTATGACTTACACTATTATTAAGTACTTAATAATTAATTAGATTTCGCACAAAATCGTGGCTAATATTTTTTTTACTTGATAACAAACCGGATTATAAAGTAGATAAACAAAAAATATGTTCAGAAAAATAAACAAGTTACATGATTTAGCTAGAAGTTATTAGAATACAATACAACATTATTGTACACCTAAAAAAATACAATTGGAATGGTTAATGTGTTTTATAAAGCGAATTGTTTTTAAATTACGCAGTCAACGCTACTGATTTGATTTTGGCATGGTACTTTGGCATTTGCCATTGAGAAGACAAAACTCTACTATTACCAAATATCAGTAATGAATCTAATTCAAATTTATTTATTTACGTGTCCGCAGAGTTAATTATAACTACTGATAAATTCAAAAGTTGCGCTTATTCAATACTTAGTAATATAAAAGTGTCATCAATTAGTAATAACAATGCAAATTAAAAAAAATTGTCTCTATTACTCAAATGGAGAAATAGATCGTTCGCTTTAATTGATTGACATATCATTGCCTTTTTCAATAACTACTATGTGAATTATTATGGTAAATCTAACGAGAATAGGATGGTACGGCCGTGCCGCTTTTTTGCTCGTCTTGGGAGCACTGCCAAGCCCCTAGATAATGCTATAATGCACCACATATTACTATTGAGCTGAACTAACACTGGACTACCCAACAGCTTATGGTGGACCTGTTTAAAAACTTTTTCAATTACAACGATTAAATAATTGTACAAATAAATTACTACCCGATTGTGTACTTTATTACTAGATAATATTGGAAATTTCCAAGACAATTGCTTAAACTAAACTATTTACATCACAGATTGCTTTGAATGTTACGCTAATCACCTTTAGATAATACTAAATAATAAAATAAATACTAAGTCTTGTACAAGAAACAGACAATTTAACGCCATTACAACATTATTTTTCCCTGCCCCAGTCTTGCTTGATCATGTCTGCTCCTTTTTCGGCAATCATGTATACAGGAGCGTTTGTATGTGACGATACTATTTCTGGCATTATACTGGCATCTATGACCCTGAGACTATCAATACCATGCACTCTGAGCCTTGAGTCTACTACTGAAGACGAATCTCCTTCAGGACCCATTTTGCAAGTGCCACTTTGGTGGTATATAGTGAAAGTGAACATTTGAGTCTGACAAGCAAAATACTCATCGCTTCCAAACGGCCCGTATTTCAAACAGTCCTCAATAGGAACGTCGTAAAGCTTTGCTCCTAGTTTTCGCATCGATGGCTGTCGTGCTATATTAATAGCTACTTTGATGCCCTCGACTATTTTCTCCAAATCTTCTTTGTATTCGAAATAGTTTGGTATTAATGTGGGATGTGCTTTGGGATGCCTGCTCTGCAACATGACTCTTCCTTTAGATTTAGGACGCATTAGCATAGGAAATACCATGAAAAAATCGTTTTTGCCGAGGGGCCCGTATGTGTCCATGTAAATTTGTTCGTCAAAGCCAAAGTTTCGAGAAATTAGAGGATCGGAGTTGAGACCTCCGCCTATGAAAAGCAGCTCTATATCGGGCCAGCCTGTAGAGTTAAACTTGTCTTTGAGATCCATAAATACCAAAGCTTCACATCCACCTGGTACAGATAACGGACCTTTGTGGCTTTTAAACCATTTGAATACCAACTCTAAATGGTTCAATAAGTATTCTGTACGCAAACTAAGATTTTGTTTGTTCACCATAAATTGTAGTCCACCTGTAGCAATATGGTCCATTAAATTATAGCCTACAGGCAAATCTTTCACTACTGGGATCCTCATCGATTCCAAATGGCTTCGTGGTCCGATTCCAGATAACATCAGGAGTTGCGGCGAATTTATTGCTCCAGCTGATACGATTACTTCTTTTTTGGCTAATATTTTGTACTTTCTGTTCATTTTCTCTATTTCTACACCGATCACTTTAGTATTCGTTTCGTCAAATAGTAATTTTGTCACCATACTGTTTTTAGATAGATGTAAATTAGACCTACGCTTGATGGGATGTAAATAAGCTCGGCTCGAGCTGTGACGCGTTCCATTCTTCATCGATAGTTGCAGAAACGATACGCCTGCATGATCACCTCCGTTGTAATCCACATTTTTAAAACCTAGTTCTTGAGCCCCTTTCACCCATGCCTTTGCTGGATTAGTACGGAACGGCGAGTACTCAACGTTCAGGTAACCATCGTTGCCGTGATATTGCGGATCGTACTTAGATGGTATGTTGAAATTTTCAACCTTTTTGAAGTACGGAAGTACTTCGTTCCACCCCCAGCCATCATTGCCCATCGCTTTCCAACTATCGTAATCTGGAGGGGCTCCCCTGGTGTAAATCATATAGTTGAGCACACTCGAGCCCCCGACCACTTTTCCTCTTGGCCAGAGGCATTGTTGGTTCTCAAAGCCGGCACAGTATTTGCTCGAAGGTTTCGTTTTATATGCCCAGTTGGCCGATGTAAATTGAAGATAGTTCGCCACAATAGGTATGTCCATGATGAAGTTTTCGTTGTTTCCCGCTTCGACAAGCAAGACCTTCCAGTCGGGTATTTCAGTGAGGCGATTGGCTAAGACGCAGCCAGCTGTCCCTGCGCCGACTACGATGAAGTCATACTCGGAGAGCATATTGTTCTGATCCGGAGGCTCATTGTCGAGTTGGTCGGAACCTTCGTTGAGGAAACTCATAAAAGACGAGATTGGGTTGGTAAACTGCGTGTCTGTTGGTAGCAAGAGGACGAAGAAAACCCATATCGCCGCGGCCAGGGAAGGCGCACGGTGCTGAGGCCGCATCTGGAAACGAGATACAAAGACGTCAATTTATAATACAAGAAATGACACTGACAATAATTGCGGACGGAAAAAGACGACGAATCATTTTGATAGTAATTTTATGTAACAGTCATTCAAAACATATTTAATGCATAAACGATATAGATGATAAAGCCGGTTGCTGTAGGAAGAAAACTTATGAACCGGCTCACTCAGTATCAAGATCAGGTTGTTTCTGCCAATTGCGTATGCATGGCAAGCGGTACCGATCAGGCAGGCCTAGAACAAAAGATGGTTCCAGTGTTGCTCGCGTGACTGTCATTCTAATGACTCGCTCGGAACCTTCATCAATCTCTTTAAATGGTATAAGGCTATCGGTTAGACATTTTTTTTTCCTGTTGTCACCGTTTATATTGTTGAATTTGTTGTACTTTTCTATTATTGGAGAGACAGTCCGTAGTTATAAATACATATATTTTTTATTTAATTATGTCATTAAAGGGTTTTCGATAATGCTCACTGGTACATTGTTCACAATATTATAAGGTTACAAAGTTATTTCAATGGGATATGATGTAAAGGGGTTTTTATGAACTCCGTGTAAATTAAATCAACTAATATTATAATTTTAAAAGACTACTTACGCGGAACGATGCCGATTGAAAATAATACCATAATTGATTTCGAACTGAACTAAATTTCCGAATAATTACGCATTATAAAAACCTATATTGCACACAACAATGCATTTATCAGATTGCAATACTTTCTTATCTATCACATAATTATGTCATAGTTTATTTCTCAATTAACAAAGCACCTTACTTAATACGGATTATGTAATGTCTGGCTAGTTCTAAAAATAGATTATTATTGGTGTTACATTTTTTCGACATCACACTATTTTTTAATGTAAATATTGTTTTTGTCAAAGACTTACAATGATAATGATGATGTAAGTGTAAGTACTTGTATTAACAATATTTTTATGGACTTTCTCGTGTTATTATGTTATAATCCCACTAATATTATAAATGTGAAAAAAAATTGGATGGATGGATGGATGTTTGTTACTCTTTCCCGCAAAAACTACTAAATGGATTTTGATGAAATTTGGCATGGAGGTAGCTGAGAACCTGGATTGACACAGGTTACTTTTTATCCCGAAAGCATGGAGCGGGTAACACCGCGGGGCGCAGCTAGTAATATACAAATTCACAATTTAAAAAAAAGCGACTCCATGACCCTTAGGCCAACTGAACGCACTGCTCCGAATGAATGTCTACATACTTTGTAAAGTTTTGTGAAAGTCGTCAGAGTATCTACATACATATATATAATTAGTATTACGGAAGTCGTCAAATAATGCACAAATGTTTCTGGTAAAAAAGTTTTAATAACTTCATCACTTGACCTTTTCAATCGTTTTTTTTTTTTTTTTTTATGGTTGACAGGCTAGTTGTTTGACCACAGCTCACCTGATGTTAAGTGAAGGTGTGGTCGAAGATGGTAAAGCACACCTAGCCTGGAATGGAACTGGCTCTCAAGTGAGGCTGCCGGAACACACCGTTAGATGCTTGGCGGCAGATTTTCAACTTGAGGGTGGTAGCTAGCCAGCCGAGTACTAGAAAGTACCCTACCACCATGCTATGGTTTCCTTACGATGTTTTCCTTCACCGGCAGCTCAAGCTCATTGTTGGGGTTTGAACCCACGCCCTTCGGCATGCGAACCTACCGCGCTAACCACTGAGCTATCATCGCTACAAAACTTTCATCGATTATTTATCTTGTATCACATTTTGATTTCAGACAGTAATTTGAGTAATAAAGTTAAGTCTAAGTCTACATTGGTGTTCCTTATTTTGAAACTGCAATGGTTAGTCTCAATAGCCATAATATCATTATAATCATTATACCTACTCATTTCTTTTTGAGTTTTAAAAAGTCTTTAAAATTGTAAAATGTCTGTTCGATAAATCATTTTTTAAATTTATGTTTATAGGTTTCCCTAGTATAAGAGCCTGTGATTTCGTGCGACAGCTGATTATGTACTTCTGTCGCGGTCACGTGCACTAATTTAGTTGTCTTGGAGAGTCGCCGCACCCGTACGTGTCTCGTCAAGCTTCGAGTACTGTTTGGGATGATCCCAAGCGTAAAAGAGCGAAATTTTACATTCACGTGGGTAAAGGGTTGCAAGATTTTTATCCGAAAAAATCCAACTTCGCCGGTCATCACCATCAGGACGGAAGCAGATTTGAAGAGACTTTCCAGCTAAAGTGCACCGTTGTGTCGTATTTCGTTACATTAAACTTCAATTTCTATTATCGTAGCACTTGCTGCCTGCAAAGTTTGAGAAACATTCTCGCAGAGAACCGGTCTCGTCGGTGTGCGCCGGCGGTAGCCGGCTGTCCGCTTATCGCGGTGAGGCGCTCGGTCGGTGGTTTGCTATTGTTACTTATTTATGACTGTCTTTTGTTTGATTCTTTTACTATACTGAGTGCTAGTAATTATCTTATCGCCGTATTTGCATCAATTACTACGATGTTTAATAGTAATCTTTATCTGTGCATCTTGAACTCACATTATTTTCTGCATTACAAAATTAACGTGTTATATTATCCTGTCACAATTACAACGAGTAACTGTCTATCAATAAGCTGCCATACTATACGCGCTTGGAATGCCTTCTACGCCATAAATTACATACCTATGCCTACATGCTTTATACCTACTGCTACCTTACTACTACAAATATCCACCAGACTCCAAATTCTGCAAATTCACTACTGGTGCTAAATCACGATACCAAAAAATCTATAAATAAAGTCAATGACTACTTTGTGAACATAGGACAAGAGTTAGCCAATGCTATTATCAATAACAACAGCGTAAATAATAATGTGGGGAATATATCATCAAGTGAGATAACATACTACGATACAATGGCTGTTTTTGAAACAAACTGTGCTGAAGTAGAGCGCATAATACGAGGACTACGTAGAGACTGTGCGACTGGGTGGGACAATATTCCATCTAGCCTCCTTATAGATGCTAGCGAAGTTCTGGTACCTCCTCTAACTTTCATTTTCAATATATGTCTCAACACTGGCATCTTTCCTAAGTCTTTAAAGAAAGCCCTTGTTCTTCCTGTATTCAAAAGCGGTGACAAAGACAGTGTCAAAAACTATAGACCTATTTCTATCCTAAGCTCAATCTCAAAAATTCTTGAAAAGTTGTTAAATATTAGACTTCTAAAACACTTAAATAAACATCAAATATTATCTGAAAGGCAGTTCGGATTTCGTAAAAGCTTGTCTACTGAAGATGCTGTTCTAAAACTCACTAGTACTATAATAAGCCATTTAGAAGCTAAATCTAAAACTATAGGTATCTTTCTGGACCTCTCAAAGGCCTTTGACACTGTCTCTTTACCGAAGCTTCTTCTAAAGATGGACAGGATAGGTATTCGGGGGCTTGCTCAAGAAATTTTTCACAGCTACCTTTCAGACCGAACACAATGTGTAAAGATTGGTAACCATATTAGTGACGACGGATTTCTAACATATGGGGTGCCTCAGGGTAGTATCCTAGGTCCTATCCTTTTTATAATATATATCAATGAACTTTGCCTACTTAAAATCCCTTTTTGTGAAGTATTTACATATGCAGATGACACAGCCCTAATAGTGAGTGGTAAAACATGGTATGAAGCAAGACACAATGCAGAGCTTGCTTTACATACTGTAACGCGATGGCTTTCTTCTAACCTCCTCACACTAAACACGACAAAAACTAAATACATAACCTTCTCCTCAAACCTTACATCCCAACCTGAACTCAATTCCTTTTCTATTATAGCACACATATGTCAAATGCAGTCTTCAAATGCTTGTGAATGCTTACCGTTAACAAGGGCTAACAATATCAGATACCTGGGAGTAAATATTGATTGCACTTTATGTTGGAAATCTCAAATAGATAATCTTGTTTCACGTACAAGACGACTGATTTATATTTTTAAACATCTACGTTCCTCGGCAGGCAAAGAAACGCTTAAAACTGTATATTACTCACTTGCCCAATCAGTACTTTCGTACTGTGTTACTGCTTGGGGAGGTGCCTGCACCACGAGTCTACTTTATCTTGAGCGAGCACAACGAGCTATTATACACAACGAGGTCATGCTTAAAAAGCCCATACGATATTGTACTCATACCCTTTTTAAAGATGCAGATGTTCTAACTGTGAGACAACTCTTTATACTGCATACTTTATTAAAGAAACACAAACAACTGCCGTATAACCCAGAAGATGATATCATACGTAGAAGAGCTAGAGTATGCCCCAGTGTAACTTGCCGTACGGAGTTAGCTAGGAGACACTTTGAAGCTGTTGCAAGTTTTCTGTACAATAAAATCAATAAAATAATTAATATATATCCTCTTCCTACATCCAAGGTTAAATCAGAAGTAATAAAATATCTAAAAACGCTATCTTATAAAGAAACAGAAAATCTTATGAAACGATTAGAGTAGGTTAATAAAATTAAATTAAATAAAACAAACAAAACATACATACATACTTAATTGTGAATGGGTTCCTATCATCATATAATATGCTAATAATCTATAAATAGCCCAAAGTATTAATTATATTTCTTTGAGTGTACTACTGTGGTTACATATGTTTTTTCTCCTCTTTGGGCATATATTCTTCTGTATCTATGTATTCCAAATGAGATATTGTCAGTTAGTGAATGGTTTTGTAGTGTTATTATTATTTGCATGAATTAGATTGTAATAAGTACTTAATTTTAGTTTTCTTACTTTGCATGTACTAAATTGTTGAAATAAATATTTTAGAAATAATAATATATATGTATAATAAGCTCACCATTAAATGTAATTTCATATGATTTTCTCTGGCGCCTGTAGCACAGTTTAATTACTAGTATAGGTTCCAGCCAGTTCCACTAAGCTAAACAATTTTTTTTTCTTCGAGAGACAACCACAATATGTAATTCTAACGTAGCATAATAAATTGTTATCTAATATTATTAGTCAATAAAGATTTTATTATTATTATTATTATACTTTACTACTTTACTACTTTATACCGAATGCTAGGACAATATCTTACAAAATGATTCAGATTTATTACCAAAATGTCCGGGGGTTGCGTACAAAAACTTCTGAGTTTTACAGAAATGTATGTTTTAACAGTTACGACGTTATATGCATCTCAGAATCGTGGCTAGTTGATAGTATAAGTAGCAGTGAGTTATTTGATGAGAGATACCTCGTATGGAGACGTGATTGGGACTACCGAGCGACCGGGCAGTCCCTCGGCGGGGGAGTGCTAATAGCTGTGCGCCGGGAGCTGGTAGCTGAAAGTCGCAGCGAGTGGTGCTCCGCCGCCGAGGACCTGTGGGTGACGCTCTCGCTCCAAAATCGCAAACTAAAGGTTGCCTATAAATTGCATATTTGTGTAGTTTACTTATGTCAGCAAAATTTAGGAAACTCGTTAGCTTTGCAAACGACTAATTTTTCAACTACCCTCACTAATATTATTTTAAGTCACCCATTAGATAAGTTTGTTGTGTTAGGCGATTTTAATATACCTAACTTAGTGTGGAAGCCCTCAGAAGACGGTTTGTCGCTTCAGCCTCACAACATGGAAGGTGCATATCAATTTGAATTAATCGATAATTTTGTTTTATGTAGCTTACTGCAATACAATTTCTTGTTGAACGTGAATAATAGAATTTTGGATTTGGTTTGGTCAAATAGTGACATCACTGTTGAACACTCCAGTGGTCCTTTGGTGCCAGAGGACCCCCATCATAAATCGCTTAGCGTAAGCGCAGATTTTGTTGAGTTTCACTTATTAAAGTGTAAGCCATACCTTAAGTACTTATATCGCTCGGGCGACTATGAGTCTATTTCCGCTAAACTAGATGAAGTAGACTGGCAGAGTAAGATTTGTGGTGGTAGTCTTGATGATGCCGTCACTTTCTTCTATATGACTTTAAATGAGTTGCGTGACGCTTTTGTCCCCTCGAAAATTATGAATCCTACGCGCAAATATCCTGTATGGTACAAGTCACCCCTTATTAAGCTTTTAAGGGAAAAGAATAAATTTCGTTTGAAATACAAAAAATATGGTAACTTGAGTGACCTAAATTCTTTCAATATCTTAAGGGCACGTGCTAAAATTTTGGAAAATGATATGTTTCGAGACTACATTGGAAACATTGAATCTAATATTGCTAACAACCCTAAAGCTTTTTGGTCTTTTGTGAAAACGAAGAAACAATCTAACGCGTATCCGTCAGTACTTAAATTTGGTCAACGCTCTTCTGATCAAGGTGCTGAGATCTGTAATATGTTCGGTGAGTGCTTTCATTCGAATTTTCTCGTTTCTTCTGTGGTTAATGCGGTTAATGTGGTTAACACTACACATGACTTTCATCTTTCTGAACCTACCACTGATATTGGAACTGTTGAAGTACTTGAGGCGGAGGTATTAAAACATTTTAAATCTTTGGACCTTAGTAAGTCTGCTGGGCCGGACAATGTGCCTCCAATCTTTATCAGTAGTTGTGCTAAAAGCTTAGTGTTGCCACTAACATTATTGTACAGAAAATCTTTAAATGATGGGTTAGTGCCCAAGTTGTGGAAAACTGCATTTATAACACCCATACATAAAAAAGGTCCAAAAGATTGCATTGAAAATTACAGGCCCATATCTAAACTTTGTATATTTTCCAAGGTCTTAGAAAAAATTGTTTATCGACAGCTATATTCATCTCTTAAGCATACGCTATGCGAGCACCAACACGGGTTTCTTAAGGGTAGGTCTACGACGTCAAATCTTCTATTATGTAGCGAATATCTGTCAAAATACATGTCAGAACCAGCTCAAGTAGATGTTATCTACACTGATTACATCAAAGCATTTGATAGAATAGATCACGTTATCTTGTTGCGCAAACTGCAAGCGGTCGGTATCCGAGGAAATTTATTCAGATGGTTTTCTTCCTACGTACAAAACAGATGCCAAACCGTAGTGCTCAACGGGTATACTTCTGCAACGATGAGCATCCCTTCAGGAATTCCCCAAGGATCGTTGCTCGGGCCCCTCCTTTTTATTTTATTTATATTTGACATATCTTCCTGTTTTCACTCCTCTAAGATACTTCTTTATGCCGACGATATGAAAGTGCTGCATCCTATACGTACTGCTATGGACGCTTCACGTCTCCAAGAGGACTTAGATAGGTTTCAGAACTACTGCCTTCTAAATAAATTGGACTTAAACGTATCCAAATGCTTTGTTTGTTCATTTACGCGCAAACCAAAGCCTATTTGCATCGAGTACAGTTTACAAAACTCTCCTATATCCAGGATATCTACAATCAAAGACTTGGGGGTGATTTTTGACTCTAAATTACTGTTTGATGAGCACATCAGCAGTATTGTAAAAAAAGCCTCTAAGTCTCTAGGATTTGTTTTGAGAATGTCCGCAGACTTCTCATCTCATAAGACATTTATAATATTATATTGTGCATACGTGAGGAGCCACCTTGAGTATGCTTATCAGGTGTGGAACCCACACTATGGTGTGTATATATCTCGTATTGAAGGCATTCAAAAGCGTTTTCTACGTTATCTGCAATTTCGCGCTCAACTATCTTTACCAAACTATCCTGCTCGTTGCAAAAAGTTCCACATACTGCCGTTACAGGAAAGAAGACGTGTAGCGGATATAGCTTTTCTCCTCAACATAGCAAATGGCACGATCGATTGTCCGGAGTTACTCGGTCAGCTGGGGCTGCGCACACCCACCGCTTCCCTGAGAAAACCTAGTCTTCTCTATGTTCCGTCCGTAGACAGTAGTTACAGGCGAAACAGCTACTTAATTAGGGCATGCAGATGCTACAATTCCCTTGATGGGGAACTGGATATAGATTTATTTAATACCAGTTCTATAAATTTAAAGAGGCTTATTTTTAGCAATTATTTTTAACGGCTTTACTCAACTTGTTACTTGTTATTTGTTTGTGTTACTCTTGATGTGTATTATTGTGTGAATCCGTCTATTTACATATTTCTTCTTTTCTACTTGTGGAAACTTTTAATTGGCCTTCTTTTCTTATTCATTGTAATTGTCTATGTACCTAGCTGTAAGTTTTCCTTTGATTATAAAAATAAAATAAAATAAAATAAAGTACAGTGCCTGGAGCGCTCGCCTATTGCGGTGGTATCTTTCTGACTAAAGCAGAGATGCCCTCGAATTTGTTTTGTGACAAATCTCTGAGTACTGCTGCAATGGTCTTTATAACAAAACTAGCGGACCCTCGCGTTTCACCCGCGTAGTTCCTGTTCCCGTGGGAATACAGGGATAAAAAGTAGCCTATGTCACCCGGTGAAAGTGCAGTTTCGCAAAGGTGAAACAATTTTTGAAATTGGTCCAGTAATTTCGGAGCCTATTCAATACAAACAAACAATCAAATCTTTCCTCTTTATAATAGTATAGATAGATATGCATTTTTACTGTAATATTTTACTTTTTTTAATGAAATAAATCTGTTTAGTCTCCAACTCGCTTGATGGAAAGCGACGGTGCGGCCGAAGATGAAGCACATTGTTCTGTAAGATATCTATTCATTCTAGCCCTAGGTTTTAAATAAATAGATAATATTTACTGAGTACATCAGAAGTAGAAAAATGTACAGAAAAGAATAGAACCTAATGCCTAATGCCACAAGTGGCACCCTTATCGCTAAAGCGATCTCTTCTGGGAAACTAAGAATGGAAAACACGTTAGTGAGTCAGAGTTCCTGGTCCGTTTCTTTAATCTTTTGTTCTATTTACATAATTTTTTAATCGTAAATTGTGATTGTGCATCGTTGGATATCCTTGAAAGCAAGTTTGGCTCGGAGAAACTGTTCTTATGCCTTATATAGCTGATCCTATAGAACTCAAGTGCAATGCGCTATAAATAATTTTAAATTATCTGGGCCTAGTTAAGTCTTTGTTCTATTTGTTTCTTTATGAATGATTGCATTCGTTTTAATAATTCAGGTATTTACTCTTACTGCTAAGTCTTGAAATACTTAATTATGGTTTGGTTGTGAAATATTCGAACTTTGTTTTTACCCACGACGGAACGGAGACGGTATATGCGTTTGGGGTGAGAGGATGTTTGTGCAAATCCATGTTGCTATTCATTTTTCTCCAAAACTACTAGTCCGATTTTGATGCAGTTTTCAGTTATGGATTCGAGTTTGATTGGTGCATTATCTTTGAAGGTGTTACATTATTTTATCCTTTTTTAATTACTTTTTAAACGTCGTGGGTTTTTTCAAAATTTGATTCCTTACTGGCTGGATACCACCCGCAAGTTGGGTATCTGCAGTTCTATTCCAGGCTAGGTGTTTTACCATCTTCGATCACACCATCCCTTAACATAAGGTGAGGTGTAGTCAAACATAGCTTTCTTGCTTAGCTATTTTACTTGGTGGTACATTACCTTAGCGGGAAATTGTATAGGTAGGTACCACCGCAGTATTAGATTTTCTGCCGCCAAGCAGTAGTGTGTAATCATTACTGGTACTGCAGCTTAGCGAAATTTCTGGACTATTAAGACTGTGTATTGCTGCAATATATACTGCAATGGTCATGAAAATGTGTTATCTCTTACCATCAGAAGAACGTATATAGTTCGTCTAATTATATTTTTACAAACAAAAAAAGTCAAATAAAAAAAAAAATAGAAAAATTTACTACCAAAAGTAGAGCTTAGGTCCAAATAGGTAAAATTACCTCTGAATAAATAAACACATTGTGATCCGTTTTGAAGTCATGAAAGTAATAAAAATACTTCTTTCAACACAACGTCTTCAGGGGTTAAAATGCCACCAGCAAAGTACATAAAAGGTACAAAAACCTTGTAAAAATTTAGTGTAGCACCGTTAATAAAAAAACTAGTTACACAAGAATGTAGTTTACTGCTTTAAAAGGACTACATTCAAAACTTTGCTACAACATTATGGATTCAATACAAATGATTAATTTATATACTTTTGATATGAGATTGAATAATACTGGATACATTACAATTTTATGTGAATACTTTGCCGCTGTCTGATCAACGATAAAGAGATAATCTATTTCCCTTACTCTCCAAATTACATACAAGTATTGATCACACACTGGCGACTGTGTGATCAATTTATTTTTACACGTGCCAGCGTAAAAATAAATTACTTTATGATTTTAAACACAGTAAACTTTTCGAATTTCATTCACGGTTTTTACGTAAAAATATTATTTTTTAATTACATGTTTCATTTAAATTAGTTCAGCCGTTTCTTTGTGAAGAAGCAACAAATATATGTACATGCACACACTAACTGCGCCCTGCGGGTTTACGCGGTTTCTAGCATAAAAAGTAGTCTATGTAAATTCCATAGTATAGTTGTTTTTCATCCAAATTTGTTAAGCTGTTACCTTTAAATAATTATGATACCTCCCTGATTTAGAGTAAGTCCTTCAATACCGGATCTTGTAACGTACGTTCAAATACAGTAGATACAGTACTAGCAGCTCGCCCCGGCTTCGCACGGGGAAACAAAACTCGATTAACAATATAAATATAGACTATGCCACTCAGTGATAACGTATCATTCTAATGATGAAAGAATTATTTAAACTATTTCTTTATAATTAGTGTAGATTTTTTTTTTTATCGTAGATAGGCTTGCGTTTGACCGCCATCCCGCCTGATGTTAAGCGAAGATGCGGTCTACGGTGGAGCACGCTCGCCTAGAAGAACCCGATTCACTCGCGATGTAGGTGTAGGTGACAACTGTACTATAGTAATATACTGTACTTTGTAATAGTTAGACATGATATTGCGGACTTGTTTGTAGCTGTCAATTTGCTCTATAAAATGTCACTTTGTTCTACTGTCAATAGTTTTCGCAGCACATGCCAAGTAAGGGTTTTTTCGGGAAATTTTACACAACTTTTTTTTTTATACGGATAAGTCCGCGTTTGACCACCAACTCAACTCAACTTGGCGTACATTATTAAAGTTTCCATACGGATCTCTAACTTTTTTAAATAAAATATAACCAATGTCCATCACGGATAATGTAGCATTCTAATAATGAAAGAATTATTGAGATCGGTCCAGTAGTTTCGGAGCCTTTTCAATACAAACAAACAAACAATCAAATCTTTCCTCTTTATAATAGTATAGATATATAGATATATAGATAGATAGACATATTATGAAAAAGGAAAGCTGAAAATTTTAATAATTTGAAAAATGTGAATGCCGGCTAAACCTTACGAGATATATCAAAATAAAGTTTCACAAATAGGTACATTTTAAAGACGTCTACAGAAAAGTTCGCGATGGTATATCTCATCAATCAAATTTTTGACATTTGATTTTTATTTTTGACATATTATTTGTAATGTAATTTTGATATCTGATTTATTTTTTAACTAACATGACTTAATTTTTACATTGTGGACTCTAATTAAAATAGTATTTTAATGTTTGTACATTGTACAAACATTAAAATACTAGTGACATTTGTACGCCTGACCGGCACAACATGACTCAGCCACATTAAGTACTGGAACATCTTTTATGCGTATATTGTATAAAATTTCCCATGTTGTATACAAATAAATTATCTTTATCTTATCTTTATCTTTATCAATACAGTCATTTTTATCTTTTACATTTTACTTAAACATAATGAGTTATTTATGAAGCTAATTGAAACAATAAGTATTAATCCTATACGTTATGTATTTAATGTAGATCATATTTGCTCTTTACATACATATAATCTTAGAAGATGTCACAAATTTAATCGCTCGCATCGAAACGGGCGGTCGTCCGGCACGCTCCGCACCGTATGAAAAATGACCTGAAAAACGGGCGCCCCCTTTCATTTCTTTTACTGGAACATTTGAAAAGTAAACAGTTTCTAAAGCTCTAGTAAAACTTCCAAAAGTCAAATGTACATACTACCATGATGTATGGTGGTTCGATTTCCATACAAATATTTTTTTGCCAATTTGCAAATTTTGCAAATGAAGACCAAAATAAATGCCAGTAGCTGTAATTTCATTATAAAATTATGCTCCATTTGTCCATAAACGGCAAAAATTTATTTGTATGGAAATCGAACCACCTTAACATCAGGCAAGGTGTGGTTAAACGTGAACCTATTTTGATTTAAAAAAAAAATAGCGGTGACATAGACAGACAAAAATAGCAACTTTTTTTTATACCATGTATTAGATTGAGATGCGAACTATTTATAGCTGTCTACGCAAGTTTTCTTTATATCTAAATTGTCTAAAAAAATACATTTCAATATTTAGTGAACAAAAATGTGCTGTTCGTTTTTGACGTTTCTCTGAACAGGTTATAGTTTGTCGGAGGCCCACTATCTTATAACCATCTGTTATGTTTTAATAGAACTCTCTTTTATAGATCCTTTTCCATAAATAGTTTTGCTATGGGCGGACTCTGTATTATTTATAAATGCTAATTTCTTCTTATATACCTAATCTTTAAATAACCTGCTGGGAATCTACGCATTTATCTTAATAACGACGTTTTTTTATACAGGGAATTCAATCGCATGTTCTAATTTTAACCCGATAAATATCGGAAGCTGTTTTGTGTTTTTCTTTCTTTCTTAACAAGCACATTTTGAAAGTTTTGTGAGTTTCAACGTTTGCTTTAAGTTACTAAGTTCTCAAATATCATTCCTTGTATTTATATAAAGTACTAGTTGTGCCCCGCGGTGTTACCTGCTAATTGTTTTCGGGATAAAAAGTAGCCTATGTTTTAATACAGGGTAGCAGCCACCTCCATACCAAATTTCATCCAAATCAGTTCAGTAGTTTTTGCGTGAAAGAGTAACAAACATCTATCCATCCATCCATCGATCCATTCAAAGTTTCACATTTATAATATTAGTGGGATTAAAATCTTTGGTTGCAACTGAATACTTGTTTATTTTTATTTGGACTGTTGTACATTTATATAAATATGCCCCAATTATATCCATGACAACCAAGCAGTGAATCTCGAATTTGGAATTTTTTATTTAGTGGGTCGCGATTCAGTCCTCTTAACCACTGGTCTAGATAGTTTTTGAATGAGTTTTATACTAAGTGATTGATATATACGGAAAACTTGGCATTGGCAAGTGCACAGAAAGTGCGACGTCAAGTCTTCCACAACGGAATAAAAAAAATAAAGTGACATTTTTTTGTTTGAATACGAACGCGGCTCTCCGTGCTGATAGACGTGAATAAATTAGACGATGTATAACAGACATAGATTGTTTGAGACAGGAGGACAATGATGCCAAGTTTAGATCTATTAACTAAAACCTTTAATATAAAAGAAAGAACGACCAACTAGCAACACTCGTATCCGCTCGTTAAGTCGTAGTTGGTTGGTATACGCGGAAAGAGTCGTGTCGCTCCGTTGTATTTTTTTCTAAAACTAGCGTTTTATCGAGTGTTTATGCATAAAAATGACGGTGTTTTATTCATAAAGTGTCGAATCACAAGCGCTTGTGTGGGGAAATGATATAATGTGGCGAAACATGACTTTTTGTGTTGTTTGCAAAACCCTATCGAAGCTTTATAGTAAAGTCACCACTACTTTACTAAAGTATAATTGGACTTGACTGACACGGACTGCAATTGACCAAGATTGGACTTTGACTATAACTTTAGCTACGAGGACACTTGTTTAACTTTTGAAACTTGAAAATATATAAATAAATACTTGACACTGGAAAATGCTCAAAACGCGACGCCAAAACCAATGAAAAAAAAACACTAACGTCAATGTCATATCAATAACCAATCCTGAATGAATCCAATATTCCTGTTCATTATTGTAATTGTATACTTCCTAGTACATAGGTATTTGAATTATGATTATTTATTATTGAACACTAACATACGCCCGCGACTTCGTCCGTGTTATGTTAATAATTGTCCCTAATCACTCGTGTGTGTGGTATCTACTTAGACGGCCTCTTGCTAAGTAGAGCTATCACCAAGTAATTATCATCATCTCCATCCCGTAATCTTTCACTGCTGAACCTCTTTTTGTGCGCCACTCATCCTGGTCCAGAGTCGATCTCGTTAATTTTTAACTCTCAATAAAATAAATATCGTAGGACGTTACACACAGCGCCATCTGACCTCAAACTAAGCAAAGCTTGTACTATGGGAGCCAGACAGCCAGATTAGTATTGATCCAGCGGGCTGGTGGATGACTAACGCTTCGTTCATGGCAGGCAATAATCTATATTGTTTGCTTAAAAGTCAGTTAATAAATTGACGTATTTTAATTGTGACATATCCTTTTCATTCTTAGTACATTACACTTTGCTTTTATTAGAGGAAAACAATTATCAATTTTTGAAAATGTATTCGGTTTATGTTCTTTATTATTTACTAGCGACCCGCCCCGGCTTCGCACGGGTGCAATGTAGATACAAATTTTTCAACTTTTATGTTCATATATATAGATTACAAGTCGTACATAAT
This sequence comes from Biston betularia, assembly GCA_905404145.2. Lineage (NCBI taxonomy): Eukaryota > Metazoa > Arthropoda > Insecta > Lepidoptera > Geometridae > Biston > Biston betularia. The sequence goes on from FR989883.1 coordinate 3,609,739, forward strand.
ATATACTATGATATGAAAAAAATATTATTATGTATATAAGTATGTGATAATTTTTTTATTATATGTATAATGTATTAACAACATGAAGAGACTGCTACTGTCGCGATACAGGTCTAGTTCTGCAGAAGTAACCAAATGTAAATGCACTACTATTTGTATTTTGTAGATGTAGTTACGAATTATGCATTGTAAATTTTTAATTAAATAAATAATTTATTTATTGTTTATAAACCATATTCACATTTCATTCATCGTCGTTTGATTTCTATGGAATTTAACGTCCCTTGTATTTTTTTGTTGTAAATAAATATATGTTTTTAATTGATGGAAAATATGAATGATGTGTTAATTGTTCCCAATTTAGATAAATATGAAAACTCACATTTTCACAGTTACGTCACAATCACTTCACGGAACGTCTCTTCAGCACAGATCTGCACAACACTATGCGGGAAGAGTTATATAGATCTCGTCTTGAGGATCCGGTTCGATATCTGTCATGCGTAGATGATTGTAGGCTGCAGGTCTTTACGCCACTGCCGCGCGAAGGGTTCAGGCAACTTGTTATATTGTCCAGAGGAAATCCATCGCGCTGCGGCCTCTAGCGCGTTCAAGAGCGCTGGATCCTTAGATACTGACGTGTTTTGTTTGGTGTGACGTACACTTGATAGACTTTCCGTTAATGATATCGATTGCAACTTTTCGATTTAGTGACGTACATCCCTATTCTAATCCTTAATTTTGTTTGTCGAACTTGAAACTGACGACGTGGAATTTTGGTGGGAATGCGGAAAATCATGTCACCGCACTGTATTATTTTCCAAAACTTGTGCTTTCTCGAGTATTTATTAATAAAAATAGTGGCACTTTAGGAAAGTGTAGTGGAAAAATCTAAACATGACTTTTTGTGTTACTTCCAAAACTCCGTTGAATCTTATAGTAAAGTTACCACTACTTTACTAGGGCATGATCAAGTTAATTTACTTTGTATAACTTTGACAATTCATAGTCAAATCTTATTTAACTTGATTTTTAATGATATACTGAAAATTATTGAAGTGCTTTACACTGGCAAATGCACAAAGAGCGATGCCTAAACAAAGAATAGGAAAACTTGACGACGTTGTGTCATTGGCAAGTGATCGTTAATGGTATCGTCCAATGTACATTATTAATACATTAATGGTAAGTTATATTTAATAAATTATATAATTAATAATGTACATTAGTACATGTGGCTGAATAGACATATTAGTGAGTTTTTAGACACATTGTATTAAAAAAATATCGGTGCCAGATGATTATTAACACGAAAGTGTTCTCTCTCACTATTTTACCTTTTTAACCATCATGTTGAGCGTGTTATTTAAACGTTATAAACTAAAACGTCCATAGGGATAGAATTTAGATGACATTTTATTACTGATTTTGGTTGTTAAGTATCACCGCTATAATAAAAATACATCATTAAAATCCGCTTTGATTTGAAACATATCTACGATCTCGTGTTTTTTTTAATCTCGATGTTCTCATTCAGTTACCAAGACTAAATAAAAACAACTAATTATCGTATAATTTTCGTTTTGATAAGACCGGATAATCTATCTCACTGCTGGCTTTGTGCCCCATAAAGAGAAGCATAAAGCGATAGTCTACCACGCTAGCTTAGCGCGTGTAGGCTGGCAACTTTACATATCCCCGGAAACATTAAGAACTACAAATCTGAATCCCCGCGTCCTTTATTTTTAATTTTTTTTCATATTTGACAGGCTAGGTGTTTGACTACAGCTCACCTGATGTTAAGTGACAGTGTGGTCGAAGATGGTAAACACCTAGCCTGGAATGGATTCATTTTATTCCTCTATCGGGAGCTAGAAGCTGGAAGAAGAGATAGTTTAATGGTTGACGTTCCATATTTGTTCTAAATTTGATTCTACTTTCATTGTGCGAACCACTAAACAGTGGAAAGCGCTGCTGTAAGTGTTTCCCAGTATACTGAATTTGGATATCGAATAGTTATGTTCTAGGCGAGCATGATTCGTCGTAGACCGCTGAGATGGCGGTCAAACGCAAGCTAAAACCTATTTACTGTATACTTATTTTTTATTAACAAACATAATTAATTTAAATTAGAATAAATGTATGTATGGTAAAAAAAAAATTTAATGTTTTCACAACACGCTCAAATTACGTGATTCCTCATAGGAAGTTCTCAAATCAATTCTATTGCCATTTTTAACAGCGTCCTTGCTTGCCAAATTTTGAACCTTAGTCATTTTAAGTTTTCACAGTTGTGGTTTAATTATGAAATAGTTATGTTACAAATATGTACGTACAATAGTATGCTACCCACAATATCGCTTATTATTGGCTGACGTAATTAATTAAGATTCACATATTTATTCTTTTACATTTATAAATGAATAAATTGAAATGTTTCTTGAATGGTCTTTTATAGTAGTACTAGCTTACGCCCGCGACTTCGTCCGCGTTAACTTTAGAATTAGGTTCAGAGATAATGCAACATGTGTTTACCGTCAGACTTGTGTCGCGACCGATCGCCGCTGTCAGTGTACCGGTGTACCCTAACTGTATGTTTTTAGTTTGTAGAAAGTTATTGTTTGTCTTCGTTTTCTAAAATTGAATGTGTATTAAAAAAAGAGGTCGGCTCCGGGAAACGCATGCCGAAGGGTGTGGGTTCAAACCCCAACAATGAGCTTGAGCTGCCGGTGAAGGAAAACATCGCATGGTTGTTGGGTACTTTCTAGTACTCGGTTGGTTAGCTACCACCAAAATCTGCCGCCAAGCACTTAACAGTGTGTTCCGGCAGTTTACTTAAGAGCCAGTTCCATTCTAGGCTAGGTGTGCTTTACCATCGTCGAACACACTGTCACTTACCATCAGGTGAGCTGCGGACAAACACCTAGCTTAGTATCATTAAATTTTTTAATAAATATCTGCAAAATTTTATCCAAATCCGTTCTGCCATTTTTGTATGATTGACAAACAAGCATCTAAACGTACAAATTTTCACATTTATAATATTACCAGCGGACGCCTCGCGGTTTCACCCGCGTAGTTCCCGTTCCCGTGGGAGTACAGGGATAAAAAGTAGCGTATGTCACCCGGGGATAGAGTAGCTTCCCAACGGCGAATTAATTTTTGAAATCGGTCCAGTAGTTTCGGTACCTATTCAATAGAAACAAACTATCAAATATTTGATAGTATAGATATAAATAGCAGGATTCTTTTGTTCAACAGTCACTTCCTGATCTCCATGAAACAGAGCATTGGTCATCACAGCTAGATTCATCGATCATATTGTTAAAACCGCTGCTTAATCTTGTGTGGTAAATACATACATAAGTAGTAGTACATAATTTTTGACAAGGAAAAATTAATATTGAAAAAAAAAACCCTCTGACATCAGTGTCACAATACCAAATTTCGACTAGATTAGACCTGAGGCAAATCACTCACATTCATCAACTAGAAAACAGTTAATCTTCAAAACGATGTATTTTGTAGCGATGATAACTCAGTGGTTAGGGCGGTCTGTTTGCACGCCGAAGTGCGTCGGTTCAAACCCCAATAACAACTAAATGATGTTATTTGTCGCTTATTTGTATATACAAGTATTTATTTTATTTTTAAATATGTCATAAATTTATTTTATATATACATTAGTGTATTTTTAGTTATCCTATGTATTAGGATATATTATTATTAGAATGTAGATATATTTATGTAATAGTTATGTATTCTCCTATGTGCATAATTATCCTCGTTATTGACACACCCCGTCTTTTTCTACCTCTAATCCTGTCCGTCCTAAGGTTGCCTGGAAGATTTTTTATTTTTTTTATTTATTTTTATGTGAAAAATAATGAGATGAACGAGACGCTCGCTTGATGGTAAGAGATAACGCCTGTCCATGACCAGAAGAGAAGAGATCGCTTTTAGCGATATGGTAGCTGGTAGTTGTTACACCTATTAATTAAGTTTATTTCTTCTGTATTGTATTATTTTTAGTGTGTGCAATAAAGTGTTAATCAATCAATAATGAGTTTGAGCTGCCGGTGAAGGAAAACATCGTGAGGAAACCATAGCATGGTGGTAGGGTACTTTCTAGTACTCGCCTGGCTAGCTACCACCCTCGATTTGAAAATCTGCTGCCATGCAACTTACGGTCCGATAAAGTCCTTATGAATTGCATTCGATGTTCTTAAGGTGGTACGATTTCCATACAAATCAATTTTTGCGATTTATGGACAAATGGAGCATAATTTTACAGGGAAATCACAGCTACTGGCATTTATTTTGGTCTTTATTGGCGGTAAATCACAATTGCTTGAATAAAGCAGTAGAATATGCTATAATCTATTGTTTTGTTCAAGCAATTGTGATTGCAAATAAAGACCAAAATAAATGCCAGTAGCTGTGATTTCACTGTAAAATGATGCTCAATTTGTCCATAAATGGTAAAAATTTATTTGTATGGAAATCGTACCACCTTAACAATATTAGGCAAAGCTTGTAAGGGTTCATTACCTATCTGTATTTTATGTAAGCGCTGAACGCTATATATATATATGTTTGTGCACCTACTATGTAAGTTATGAATTGTTAAACAGCGTCAAAAAAACCTTGATAGACATATAATTAGGTAGTATTATTCCGAAAGCAATAACAAACAATTACCCCGTATGACTTCCTTCACGAGTCATTTTTTGCATTAAACAACGTCTTATGCGCAAGTCATGTTAAATACATTGGCGTAGGTATATCTATCTTTTTTTATGTTAAAAGTAATGAGACGAACGTGACGCTCCTGATGGTGAGATAACGCCTGCCCATGACCATTGTAGCGACACATAGAACTTTGAGTAACAAAACAAAGTCCAGGGCATCGCTGCTTTGGCGCTCACCACTTTGAGACTTTCGATGGTTAGTCTCAACAGCCCAGTAATTTCGCTAGCTACAGTACCTTTCAAACCGGAACACAGTAATGCTTACACACTACTGCTTAGCGTCAGAATAACTGGTACTGCAGTGGTACCTACCTAGATGACCTGCTAAGGAGATCTACCACTAATATATATCTGTATTATTATAAAGAGGAAAGATTTGATTGTTTGTTTGTTGTTCAGCCCACCTATCGTAATTGCTGCGTTTCCCCTGGTATGCATTATGGAATTAAGTATTGGGGATCCTTCGACGACGCGTCTGCGGGGCCAGGCGCATCTGCTGGCTAGCATGCCCATCCAAAACCAACTTCGTTCTTTGTTATCAGAGTCAACTTTTGTTATCACTTGGGCGCTAAAAGCTTTATTTAAGTACCTAACGTAATGAATTTGTACTCGAAACAAATGTAAAGGATTGAAAAAAGTGTCTGAATTTGACTGTAAAACTGTTAATCAAATTCTCAAATTAGTCAAAATTCTGTTGAATTTTATCATGCCCACTAAAACCACAAATGAAATGGTGTCGTAAAATTTGGTTATTATATCCAAGACTCTTTTGTTCCCATGGGGATAAAATGCCAGTGATATGTATGTAACTAATTAACAACTCTTATTTAGTAGCCTAGTCATTTATTGGAAATAAAAAAAAACTGCCTACATTATTAGTTTTTTCCGTTCAAATTATTAAGATAGTATCTACAAACTTTTGTGCTTTATCACACTAATATAATAAAAAGCGATATCTTTTGTCAGACTGTCGTATTTATATTGTTTGATTCTGTTCATATTAGCATACTGAGATGGGTCCATTCGGCATAAGATTTTTTTTGCTATAGGACCGCGTCTGTCTGTCCGTCTGTCTATTCGCGATTAACTTTGTATAAAAAAGTCCGCGGTGGCATATATCTACCTTTTAAGGATAGCTTTCCACCTTGATGTTTTTTTTTAATCTTTATTTAATTTTTAAAGGAGTTGAGTCACGCAGTGACTATGTCACCCCCGTAATACACTAAACTACAATCATTTTTTTTTTAACATATACTTATACACTACTTTTATATACTTTTAACAGCATTTTGGCTTCCTCTGAAGCTGGTGAAGCCAAAATGCTGTTACAACACCCTACATCATAAACAATACTTTTAACACAACTAAATAAATCTCGCCTTTGCGCCTCGTTCCGGACACATTCCATCAGCACATGATGCACGTCTTCCACGTACACCTTGATGGTTCAAACCCAGCGAAACGTGTGGGTAACAGCTTGTCATACATATTATATAAAACTTCCGCTTGGATCACTCTGTCTATTGACGGAAACCGCATTAAAATACTTTGCTTAGTTTAAAAAATCTAAGCGTACAGACAGCGGGAAGTGACTTTGTTTTAATACTACGTAGAGATAGGGTTGCGTTTAACTGCCAACTTCGCCAATGTTTTTTTCCTTTTGAGCTACGGAACCCTAATATATATGGTTCGCTTACTCGCAACTAGGCTACAATGATCATAGTACGGTATTGTCTTAACTAAATTGATAAGAATTAAGTGATGATAAGCCTGTGACCAAGAAGAATTGTCATTGTAGAATTGGGAATACCCGACAATGAGACTTAATCGGTGCATTTAACTGTAGTGTATCTAGTAGTTTCGTATCTAATGATGTCTTATTAATCGTCCCCCAGCCTTGGTGACGCAAATGCGTCCTTTACCATGTAATCTTTTTGAAATGTACTACTATTATTTCCGTGACGATTTCTTTCTAGTACATCTCAGAAACTCGTTGAATGGTTTTTTTTTTTTTTTTTATATTACACAGCGCCATCTGGCCCCAGACTAAGCAAAGCTTGTACCCTATGTAAGTCAGATAACTGATAGAATACTTAAATACTTTTTTTTTGTAAATACATTCTTATAATACATACAGGACACCCAGACACAAAACAAACATTTGTTTACACCACTAACTCTTTGTCCTGGGTGGGAATGTGGGAATCGAACCTACGCCCTTCGGCTCTTGAAGCAAACATACTACCAATGAACCAACAGGGCTGTCAGTGAAAATTTTAATTGAAGTTTAAAATAACTTTATTGATGATTTGAGGGACTTCGCTTAGCAATCAATTTTCCGATATTGTCAAAACGATTTTTAAGGGGGTTTTTTTAAATTATACTAAAAAAGTAAAAACTAAACACAATAATATGTTATGAAGTCCTAAAAGTATGAAAATACATCTATTTTTAAATTTTACTATTTCCATAAGATTCACATTTGTTAGCAGTCTATTTTTTTTTAAATCTAAAAATGGAGTTGTCGAGTCAACCACTCTAAGTAACCACTCTAAGTTATTCTTTTATAGATAAAACGACAATCAAACATTTCTGCGAATCGGAGAATATCTTTATTCGCTCTTTTACGTAGTGTTTGTGCTGTCTAACTTAGCGGCAACATGTGGGAAGTTACCTTACAATAAATATAAAAAAAACTTCTAATTTCTAGAGTTCCGTACCTCAAAAGGGGAAAAATAGAACCTTTATAGAATCACTTTGTTGTCGTCTGTTAAGACCTTCGGTCTCTGGAACGCATGAAAGTATCGAGTTGAAATTAAAATCAGATAAACAGGTCTGTAGTACCTTGCAGCTGTGAAAAAAACCAACTTCTCAGTTATCGTAAAAAAAAGTTAATCCGAATCAAAATCCGAGAAAATATACATTTTTAATTTAATCACAAAAAAATAGAGTCTTAATGATACTATTTACCAAGACCACGGGCGTACAGACGTGGGGCCATCTGATGTTCTTTTGGCGGTGTTGGTCTCCGAGATGGATGACGATGTGTCTGGTGTTCCGACACATCGTCTTCGTGGCAAGGGAGCCTAGGCTCCGAGGTGGTGTCCGTGAGGACAAGCGCTGTCGAGGCCGCGGTAGAGTGCGAAAGCGTGCCCGCAGCCTCGCCGAGGTGGAACACTCCAGGGTTTTTAGTGGGTACGCCGTCATTAGGATGGAGAGTCCCACATAACCACCGTGCCCGCCCCAGTGTACACAAAGTGTTATCCCTGAAAAAAAAGGGTCTTAATGATACTATTTATCATACCTACTAGTTTGTACGGAACTTTCGGTGGGCGAGGCTGACTCGCACGTGTCCATTTTTTTTTTAAATGCCTGCTATGATACAGAAACACGACGTCATTAGAACAGATCGACGTCACGATATCGACCCCATCTCTGCAGTTCACGTCAGTAACATGTTTTCCATTGACCACAATGGAAAATCACCGAAATATCCTATATCACACTAATATTACAAAGGCGAAAGTTTGTGAGTGTGTTTGTATGTTTGTTACTTATTCACGCTCAGACGGCTGGACTAATTGTGATGCAATTTGTTATGGAGGTAGCTGACACCCTGGATTAACACATTAGCTTATTTTTTATCCCGAAAAAATGTAGCGGGTAATACCGCGGGACGCAGCTAGTACTTAACTTGTTTATATGTTTGTTACCCAAACACGTAAAAACGGTTAAGAACTAATTTGAATGAAATTTGGCACACATAGTTTATTACATGGATTATACACATAATACTCTTTATATAGAAAAAATGCAATGTTCCTGTAGAATTATCAAAAATGAATTACAAAACGTATCCACTTGGAGTTTGGTATAGATATTTATTTATTATAAACAAGCGGGCGTCTCGCGGTTTCACCCGCGTAGTTCCCGTTCCCGTGGGAATACATGGATAAAAAGTAGCCTATGACATCCGGGGATAGTGTAGCTTCCCAACGGTGAAAGAGTTTTTGAAATCGGTGCAGTAGTTTCGGAGCCTATTCAATACAAACAAACAAACAATCAAATCTTACCTCTTTATAATAGTATAGATAGATAGAATATAAAGACTAGCGACTCGGCCTAGCTTCGCACGGGTGCAATGTAGATACTAAGTATATTATTTTGATCTGTCTCGTAATCTTTAGCTACCGTTTGCAATGAAGCGCACAAAACATGATTTTCACGACATCACATTACAAATCTTTTAAATTCTCGGATTTTCTCTATATACTATAATATGCATTTACCTATTTATTATATATATAAACCTTCCCTTTGTATCACTATGTCTACTGATGGAAACCGCATTCAAATCCGTTGCGTAGTTTAAAAGATCTAAGCGTAAAGACGGCAGGAAACAACTTTGTTTTATAACTATGTAGAGATATACAAAAGTAGATGTGTCTTATGGAATAATGTTAACAAAAATATCCTAATTTAGGTATAATACACTATTTATTAGTTTTGTTACTTACACGTGTTTCATTTTACTCTGGACCTAATTCTAAAGTCAAAACGGACAAAGTCGCAGGCAGAGGCTAGTTTATCTAAATAGATTGCTTTGTCTTATTATTGCTACGCTTGTTTTTTTTTTGCTATGTTTAATACACGGGTTTTTCGCGAACGTGCTGCGAAAATTCTCCACATCTCGACCACAGTAACGTTTCATATTGTAATTATTGAATAATAATTAGTATCCGTTACAAGTTTTTGCTTGCGGTTAACTGGGTGAGGCTTCTTTTATTTATTGCTTAAGGTGGTTCGATTTCCATACAAATATTTTTTTGCCATTTATAGAGAAATGGAGCATAATTTTACAGTGAAATCACAGCTACTGGCGTTTATTTTGGTCTTTATTTGCGGTAAATCATAATTGCTAAAAGCCATAAATTCATAAATCATTCATAAATTTGATTTTATGCTAATAACCTACTTTGTGATTTATGATAATAATTGTGATTTACCGCAAATAAAGACCAAAATAAATGCCAGTAGCTGTGACATGATTTCATTGTAAAATTATGCTCCATTTGTCCGTAAATGAAAAAAAATATTTGTATGGAAATCGAACCACCTTAAACCTAAATGACTAATACTAAAAAGTTAAAAATAAATTAAAAGTATTTTATGAGCTTTTAAGAATATAGTTAAATATCTCCACGCCAAACACTGACCTACCAGAATTAACTTTTGAATTTTTAGTTAATTGTCCCAGATATGTGCTTGTTATCAAAAATATTTTAGTTTTAATTTGTTGTTAATATGCGGACATACTTTTATTATTCAAAATTCGTCGACTTCATAAAATGCATGTGTGATAGGCCATTTTTATTACAGCTTTATTTTGGACGAGGAAAAGAAAAAACAAATTAAAAAATCGAATTGACATTTATTCGCATGTAGGTAGTAGGTAGGTAGGTACTCCAGTTGTAATCGTGATATTTCATCTGTATACAAGTCCGCATTCCTTTATTCATTAATTCTTCGTGTCGTGTTTTAATCGTACAAAAAGAAATAACATTTCCATAAACCCGTACGAAACGATTTGAATTCACTTTCATTGTTCGAACGGCTAAACCGTGGAATACGTTACCGAGTGGGTGTTCCCTGATAGATACAATCTTAATTTCTTCAAGTCGAGAGTGAATCGGCATCTTCTAGCTTATCTTGACTTTAGTCTGACAATTTTATTTCAATGTAAATTAACATAACTAATTTTACAGAAATTTGAGCGCGATTAAGTAGGTACCGGTGGTAGTTTTAACGGGTTAAGATACTTTTTTTCCTTTGGTTTTGGCGTCGCATTTTGAGCATTTGCCAGTGTCAAGTGTTTTAGATTTTTAAGTTTCTTAAGTTAAATAAGTTACCTTGCTATAGTTATAGTCAAAGTCCAGTCTTGGTCAAGTTTAGTCATGCTTTTGTAAAGTAGTGGCGACTTTACTATACGCTTCGATGGAATTTTGGAAGCAACACGAAAAGTCATGTTTCACCACATCATATCATTTTCCCACAGAGCTTGTGATTCGGCACTTTATGAATAAAACACCATCATTTTTATGCATAAACACTCGACAAAACACTAGTTCTGGTAAAAAATACAACGGGGCGACACGACTCTTTCCGCGTTCCCGCCAAAACTTGTTAAGATACTTACTATTCAAGCTACAGCTGCTTAGAATATTGCCCTATCGTCCTTGAAAATTTGCGAGTGCGATTCAAAAGGCATTGATCGAAGTCAGTGTCGATAGTTCACTATCAGTTATACAGTATATGTACATATTATGTATGTATACAAACCAGTTTTCAAAAGAAGGGTAAGGTTATATGATTGCTAATGAATGATGTAATATAATGAATGACATGTATTTTGGGGTCTCGTCGTACAACAATAAAAACACTTTAATTTTGGCGGGAATTATTTAAAATTTGAAGACGTTTTTTTTTTTTTTTTTTTTAATTTATCGAAGACGTTATTTATTTTGAACAAATGTCGCAGACATATCGCCGCATTTTTTTTTCTTCAGTTTTGGCGTCGCATCTTGAGCACTTGCCAGTGTCAAGTGTTTCATATTTTCATGTTTTAAAAGTTAAACAAGTTGCCTCGTATCAATGGTTATAGTCAAAGTCCAGTTTTGGGCAAGTCTAGTACGTGCCAGTCAAGTCCAGTCATGCTTTAGTAAAGTAGTGGCAACTTTACTATAAGCTTTGATGGAGTTTTGGAAGCAACACGAAAAGTCATGTTTGACCACATTATATCACTTTCTCACACTGACGCTGGTCATTCAGTACTTTATGAATAAAATACCACTATTTTTATACATCAATACTCGACAAAACACAAGTTTTAGAAAAAAATACAACGGGGCGACACGATGTTTGTTTTACGTATGCGGGAAAAATTGTCTGAAAAATAAAAATTTAAACAAAAATAAATCTCAATTTGTTTTCTTTTTTAAACGGGTTCTTTTAACTTCACTCGTAAATTTCTTCTTTCTAATTTGGGACAGATTATTTATTCGACTACTTCTACTGAACTTTGCAACCGAATATCACTTCAAGTTCAATACAATAAGCTGTTATACCTACTGATCTGTTTGAAGTCGGTGCCAAGCCCAAAAATAATAAGATAGATGTATTAACACACCTATTTGTTGATATACACGTTGATTGTTGTTGTTTTTTTGTTGATATTTGTTGACATATACGTGGAAATTTAAATGAAAAATAATTCTAATGAAATCATTTTTTTTAAATATTTATTTATTGAGATGAAAACGACAATAACAATCAATTACATCTATCTCACAATTAAATAATAAATAATTATCCAATCTAATATAAAGTATTTTTCCGAATGAAATGTCAAAATAATTTTGTTCATAAAAGCCAAAGAGGTTATACAAAATAAAAAAATATACAAATGTCAAAACAAATTACGCAAGTGTCAAATATCAGGAAAATCTAAATGAGTAATAATCTGTGGCGGAATTGTGAAACGTTTTCACAAAAGCCATAAACCAAGAATTGAATTGAATTGAATTGAATTGAATTGAATAATAATCTATATCATAAATTTTTCTCTGTCTCCTTTTTTGAAGTCAGTCAAAGGATACCTTCTGTGAATTATAAGTAACTTCTAATATACATTGTAGTAGTTTTATTATTAGTCGTGGTACGTTTAAACATACATAGTTATCGTAATTTAGTTCATTTATAACCAGTAAGCGCAAAGAGCTAAGTACCTACAGATATAATTTCAAAGTAGCATTGCTTTATAATTCACAAAGAGTAGACAAGAGATGGAATAATTTTAGCAAGGATTTACCTACAATGGAGGCTATTACACGCCTGTGCTGCCAGACTTTGAAGTTAAAATTTGTAAAATATTTTATTGTTATAGAAGAGATGAGATATTTTGTTAAAATGACCTTCCTTGTTTCCCGAGTGATATAATCTGGATTTTGTTCAATGTCAGAGTGACATACACAATTACACATACATACAGTTCGGTTTGCTGTTAAATCATGTTTTAACCGTTGTTTTGATTTTTATCATGTTTTGTTTGTTGTTGTTTTTTCATGTTTTGTTTGTTGTTTTTTTGTTATCGACTTATAAAAAGGAGGAGGGTTAAAATAGCTCGAACGATTTTTTGATAAAATTTAAATGGGGCCACCTGGGTAGACCCTTTGAAACAAAAAAATAATTTTCCAAATCGGTTCAGGCGTCTTCGAGTAATCGGCGAACATGCATTAAAATGAAGCAAATGATTGAATGAATGAATGAATCTTTATTGTCGCATGGTTTTTTTAAAAATAAATAAAAATCTAGAAATTGTATTGTTTAGTCCGAAACCTCGCTGCTTCCTTGGAGCAGTGCGTTTAGTTGGTCTAAGGGTCATGGAGTCGGTTTTATTTAATTGTAAATTTAGTGTTTTAAACTGTAATTTATTACTATCCTTGCGCTTCAGTATGGTAACACAGCTGCAGGAAAATGCACACCGCAGCCAGAATAAGTAACTTGCCTGACGAGATTTATCTGTATGCGAAAATAAATGGCATGCTTAGAATTTCAGTGAGATCATTCCTCAAACGTATTGCGAACAATTTCGAACTGCTTAATCAGATTGACTAGACGATATATATCTTAGAGATTGGCGTAATATTAATGGGGACTCTACGTTTGCTTATAATGGCAACTCTAAAATAAAATAGATATCGAGTCTTTAAAAAAAAAATTTTGGTTGACGTGCTAGTTGTTTTACTACAGCTCACCTTATGTTAAGTATCATTCATTCATTCATTTTTATTAAAATATAGGTACCTACAATAATGTACACTTATTCATGTCAAACAAAATATTAAATTTAAAATGTCATAATAATACATGTCAAAAAAAAAAAATGTTAATATGTAAAGTGACGGTGTGGTCGAAGATGGTAAAGCACACCTAGCCTGGAATGAAACTGGCTCTCAACAGAGGCTGCCGGAACACGCCGTTAGATGCATTGCGTCAGATTTTCAACTTGAGGATAGTAGCTAGCCAGCCGAATACCTACTAGAAAGTACTCACGATGTTTGCCTTCACCGGTATCTCAAGCTCATTGTTGAACTGACGTCCTTCGGCATGCGAACCGACCGCGCTAACCACTGAGCTATCATCGCTACAAAATATATGCCTGTGCCTGAGCCTGTGTTTCCGATAAGCTTAGAAATATTTAAAACGTCAGAAAAATGAAAAATTTGGCTAATTTAGACAAGCCAATAAATTAAGCGTAGTTTTCGGGAACTGTAGGCATGTCTAGTTCAAACTTTAGTAAGTAAATCTATGGTTTACTTGGCGGTAGATCTTAGCAGGAAATCGTCTAGGAAGGTACCACCGCAGTACCAGGTATTCTGCCAACGCACGAGAAGCTCTCCTGATGGTAAGAAATAATAATAAATAAATATCGTAGGACATTACAAACAGCTCCATCTGACCCCAAACTAAGCAAAGCTTGTACTATGGAAGTCAGATAACTGATAGAATACTTAAACACTATTTTTTTTATAAATACATACTTATAATATTATGTACAGTACACCCAGACACAGAACAAACATTCGTTTATACCGCAAGTTTGTCCTGTGTGGGAATCGAACCCACACCCTTCAGCTATTGTAGCAGACATTCTACTAATGAACCAACAGGGCTGTCTATAAATGACGCCTGACTATATATTTCAGTATTGAAAACTTAACGGTCATCACTGTTGTAACTGAAACGACTGTTAGGCGGAAACAAACTAAATATGTACCTTGAAACACTCAAAATGAACTTCCGCAAAGTAACGTCTGAATCTATTAATTAACTTAACGATAGTTTTTTCACAAGTTATCACACTAAACTCTTTAGTGCTCACCGGAAGACCAGCGCTGGTCATACCACTTAGTATGACCAGTTTTATGCTGAGGTGAGCCCCTATTTTGTAACTGTCTGTCTCTGTTTGTTGTCATTTTTGTGTTCTGTGTTACAAAATAAAAAATAATTTTTTTTCTTTCATATAAGGGTTTTTTACGTAGTACGTAAGATTCGATATAACTTAACTCTAAGCTCACACACACCAAGGAAGTTCCAATGCGCTACGACCGCAAAGGCGCTGATCCATTTTTCATACATTTTGGTATCGAAAATTTGTCAATTTTTTTTTCCATGCTAGACTTACAGATTCATCATAGACATTAGTTCCGTGAATTCCAACTTCTATAACAAGACTCTTATTGTTAGTAGTCAACTTCAAGGTTATGACCTATCACTGCTAGTCTGTGTTAGAGGTCCTCTGACTAATAACAGTTTTGAAACCCTGTGCGTGCTCTAGAGGTTCCGTATCGAGCTACCAAGTCATGGCGAAGGCTGCAAGTGGCAATATAAGTGGCTGTAGTCAGTTATATTTTGCAGCTTGAGAGAATTATGTTGGAAGTAAATGAGCTCATTTACTGGGTTGCTTTGTTGACCTAAACAAACGGACACATTTCCTCGCAGGGTCGCACGTTACATATTCGCAACTATCTATCTATAGCTAATACATAAATATTATTGGACATTACACACAGCGCCATCTGACCCCAAACTAAGCAAAGCTTCTGCTGTAGTAGACAGATAACTGACAGAATACTTAAATAGTTTTTTTTTTGGAAATATCTATTTACAAAAAAAAAACTTAACTTATAATAAATTCGGTTCCCATACCATGCTAGATATGTTCCCCATCTGTGAACACACCGTACCGTCACTTAACATAAGGTGAGTTGTGGTCAAACACTTAGCATGTGGCCCATAAAAATGATATTAAATTGCCAAAAATGTTAGATAATTTTATTGCTATGCTTTTATTTTGCAGTAATTTCAAATGACTGAATAATGAATTTTAAGCAAAAGAAACAAAACATTAATAAAAACCGGGGTTTTAAACATTTGAACGTTTGTCCTGATTCGCATTCACGACTTATTACATGACCAGTCGTACACGTCAAAACAAAAGCAGTGACATGTACAATTCAGAGCTTATTTTATGTCACACAAGCGGACGCCTCGCGGTTTCACGCGCGTAGTTCCCGTTCCCGTGGGAATACAGGGATAAAAAGTAGCCTATGACACCCGGGGATAGCGTAGCTTCCCAACGGTGAAAGAATTTTTGAAATCCGTCCAGTAGTTTCGGAGCCTTTTTAATACAAACAATCAAACAACAATCTTTCCTCTTCATAATAGTATAGATAGATAGATACATGCATATGCACCTACCATATTAGTGCCTACATTGCACCCGTGCGAAGCAGGGGCGGCTAGTTATTAAATAATTAAATGTTGTAAGTTCATATAGAGCCATCTAGCCCCAAACTAAGCAATGTTTAAGTTATGCAAGTGTGTTTCCGCTTAAAAGACGTGTTTTGGTTACAACAATGACGAAGATTTATGGTAACCTGATAACAAGTTTACAGAGTTTTGGCGGGAACGCGAAAAGAGTCGCCCCATTGTATTTTTCCGAAAACTAATGTATTTTCGAGTCTTTATAAATAGAAATAGTGGTGTTTTATTCATAAAGTACTGAATTACAAGGACGAGTGTAGGAAAGTGATAAAATGTTGTGAAACATGACTTTTCGTGTTGCTTCCAATACTCCATCAAAGCATTATAGTAAAGTTGCCACTACTTTATTAAAGCATGACTGGCTTGACTGACACGGACTGGATTTTGACTATAACTATAGCTACGAGGTAACTTATTTATCTTATGAAACATGAAAATATAAAACACTTGATACTGGCAAATGCTCAAAATGCGACGCCAAAATCAAAGAAGAACAAAAATTTTACATATTTATCCGAAACAAACTTAACAAGTTAACACTAAAACCAAAGTCTAAAATAGACTTAAAACCTAAAATTGTAATAAATACTACCCGTATTCATATCCACTTCTCGCTGCAGTAACCAGTTTTCGACACGTGTTTCGCCTGTACACGAGGCATCCCCAGGATGTCTTGACTACAGAAGAGTCAACACCTCTTGAGGATGCCTGACGTATTGAGGACGTCTTGACTCTTACAGCGCTTGGGCGAGTATCTACTATTCTTAGCCAAGCGTAGTCTAACCAAAACGATTTTTAAGCGGAAATACACAAAAGATGTAACTCTTGAATAACTTGAAATGAACATCCTCAAAGTAACGCCTGAATTGATAATTATAACAAAGCTTATACTATGAGAACCAGTTAGCTGAAATACTTATCTATTTTTTTAAATAGGTACTTATAATATTTGGTCTTAACCTATAAAATTGCAGTTTTATTAGAAAATAATCATTTTTTTTCTATACTATTTAATTTTTGTTGAGGTTGTTCGATTTCCATACAAATAAATGTTTGACATTTATGGACAAATGGAGCATAATTTTACAGTGAAATCATAGCTACTTACATTTATTTTGGTATTTTTTTTGCGTTAAATCATAATTGCTTGAATAAAACAGTAGACTAAATCTACTGTTTTATTCAAAAATCATAAATCATTGATAAATTTGATTTTATGCTAATAAATAATCTACTGTTTTATTCAAGCAATTGAGATTTACCGCAAATAAAGACCCACATAAATGCCAGTAGCTGTGATTTCACTGTAAAATTATGCTCCATTTGTTCATAAATGGCAAAAATTTATTTGTATGAAAATCGAACCACCTCAGAATAATCACCCATGCAATCAATGGATCTTTACCAACGCAGGGCAGTTTCATGATGCCCCTTTTAAAAGAAAAAATCTGAATAGAGGCAACAAATTGATTCAAGTTGGCCTCTAAGTGGCCTTTACGTGTAGAATTGTAGACGAGTAGATATTGAAAGTCGGATATGGTTTGCATATTAAACAATAAGTATTACCCAAGTACCTATTTAGTTGCATCGAAGGCAAATCACGTATGTATTAAGTTATATTTTAACAAAATATAATGTATTCGTTATCGCTAATAGAAATGCCATAAATGTTTGGGATTGACATAAGCTATCCAGGTGACATATCGACAGCTTATGTCAATTGCTAATCGAATATTAGTTTGTCTATCTATCTATCTATACTATTATAAAGAGGAAAGATTTGATTGTTTGTATTGAATAGGCTCTGAAACTACTGGACCGATCTCAATAATTCTTTCATCATTAGAATGCTATATTATCACTGAGTGACCATAGGCTATATTTGTATATTGTTAATCGAGTTTTCGTTTTCCCGTGCAGAGGCGAGCTGCAAGTATTTAATAGTTACTAATTTTATTAATAATTTCATAGCTTTGGCTTCCATAATTATACATTCTTTGTTTGTACCATAATCAAGTAATTAAAATTAATTTGCAACTCACATACGTAGATACATTGTTATACATGCACATGAGAACAAATAATTCAAAATTATGTAGGTACCTATAATGTTAAATGAGAAGTAACGTAAGAAGCCAGAAATTTAAGTTGTAAATCTTTTAAATTGAACACATTAAAATGACGTAATTGGCTTTTTTTTTAAGGTTGACTTGACAACAGCATTCCTGATGTTAAGAGACGATGTCATCGAAGATGGTAAACACCACCGTAACTTATCCAGAAAAAAATCCGATGTTACAAAATGTAGGGGATAGCTGAATATTTGAAGTTGCAAATAATGATTTATTTAAGTAGAGATTTAGCAATAGGTAGGCAAACTTGTTTGCAGTCTTGCGGACGCGCACGGTTTTTCTCTGGACTTTTTATCGATACATTATTAATGTGCTTGAAGGTGGTACGTAGAAGTGGTATTCCCCGTTACAATAAAAGATTATTACAAAAACATCGCGGTTAGATTGTATCTCGACTATTTAAAAATGAATTCTTATGACGCACTTTTTTATGTTGTCTTTGTTCATGGCGTCGTATTTGCCAATGTCAAAGTGTATGTTTCGATATTTTCAATAGTTTTATGTAAAATTAAGTTCAAAATAAGTCTAAGCCACAGTAAATTTTAGTCATTCCCTGATAAATCCCTAAAGTCGTCACGAAATTTAGGACCCGTCTTAGCCATTGTGACTCGAATGTTACATTTCGCCCCTAAACGTATCACATAATTTATTAATGGCCCCTAAAGACGGTTACACGATGTCAAGTAATGATTGTCAAAGCAGCGATATCGTGAACTTTATTTTGTTACTCAAAGTTCTGGGTTCCTCTACAGTGGCCATGGACAGCCGTTATCTTTTAATAAAGCAATATCAGGGAAGCTTTTCGTTCGTCTTATTACTTTTAAATTTATAAATTTTACGTGTATAATCTTGAGAAAGATGGAAGGAGAGAAGGAAGGCCATTGCCCTGCAGTGGGTCTGCAGTTAAAATGTGAGATGGGGTTTATTTCAATAATTACATAAAATAAATTTGACTTTCAATTAACCTCTAATGACGTCACATAGGAGGATGTATAGGGCTACGTTCAGTGCTCAAAAAAAAGCAACGGTAAATCAAAACAAAATCTATCAATAATAACCTCTTCCATATACGTACATGAAGTCGAGTAGTTTTTCGCTTTATTGATACAAATAACTGGAGTATTTTACTTTAAATGTTACTCGGACTCTAATATCGCTTTTATTATGATTTACGATTTGTTTACTTCATGTCATGAATTGGAAAAGCTGAAGAAGAGTTTGTATGGCTTTACAGCTTTAGATTGCCCGATGGGGCAAATAAATTTAAAAAGAAACCTGTCAATTGTCAAAGTTGATCAAATATGTCAAAATAGCTATGTATGCTTTTTTGTTTTTTTGTTTTATATGGCAAGGGCATATATGCATAGGTATATATTCAGCCTATTTTATTACGTCTTCACTATAAAAACGTATTAAAAATCAACTACCGCATAGAAAGGCAAAATAAACAAATTAGTTTTATAAAATAAAGTTTACTATCGGTAAAAAAATATAAAATAAAATACAAAAGAAAAACTTAACATACCGAATTACATGTATAATACAAGTATGATGGTATGAATGTAGCTTACATTATTTTTGCGGACAGTTAATTCGATTTTGCGAATTACAATGAACAAAAAACTAAGCACTTCTGTTAGTAAATATAACAAAAAACAATTAATAAGTACCTATTATGCGTATCATGTTCTATAATTTGTGCTAATTTTTTGTGATTTCTTTTGAACTTTTATACAAAAACTGTGTGAAACGTTGTTTTTTTTATGCTACATGCGTTAATCAGTAACGTATTGACGTGATGGTGTTCTTTTTTGAGCAGATTTAATAATAAATAACTAAGGATTAAAAGTTCCAAGTGAATATAATAATCCGGGTGCCTTCAAGTCGCGAGTGAATCAGTTTTTTATACGTAAGCGTACTCCATCGTAGACCGCATCTTCGCTCTATCAGGCGAGATAGTGGTTAAGAAGTCTGTTAAGTAATACAACAGATAATTTTATATAACCTTAAACAATGAACAATCATAGTATTGTATATGATTATTTATTTATTGATTTTACTCGTATAGTAATTACCCTCGATCTTATGTTTTTATAAGTACATTAATCTAACAACAATTTGCTTCGGCTTTACGTTTTCAAAGGCGCTCCTACTGTTTTATTCAAGCGATTGTGATTTACCGCAAATAAAGACCAAAATGAATGCCAGTAGCTGTGATTTTACTGTAAAATTATGCTCCATTTGTCCATAAATGGCAAAAATTTGTATGGAAATCGAACCACCTGTTGTTTTAGTAAATAAAAATGAAAAAAGTCGAAAAAATCTGTATTTAAAGTACTAGTTTTAATATGCGTATGTTGAGTTTGTCATCATCATCATCATTTCTGGCGTAGGACGTCCACTGCTGAACATAGTCCTCCCCTATAAAGACCGGTTGGAAGCGGCCAGCATTCCATTTCAGCGCGTTCCTGCGGTCTTCACTAGATTGTCTGTCTGGGTGGACGTCCTACGCTGCGTTTGCCGGTCCGTGGTCTCCACTCCAGAACTTTGCAGCCCCATCGGCATCGTTCTGCGTGCTATGTGCCCTGCCTACTACCACTTCAACTTGCTAATCCGTTGGGCTATGTCGGTAACTTTGGTTCGTATACGGATCTTCTCATTGCTGATTCGGTCTCGTAAGGTAACTCCGAGCATAGAAACACGAGCTATGGAGAGGGCTTCATAGCTCGTAATCTCACTCTATTTGCTATTTGTTTTATAATGGTTATTTATTTGTTTGTCTTCCGTGATTTAATGTATGTATCTGACCGTGACAATCTTTATAAATTCCTCATTTTCTATTTAAACGTATGATTGTAATTTTAAGTTTATAAGAAGTTCTAAATAAGTTCGTTCGTTGTTTTCTGTTTTTCGTAACGTGTTTGTTAGTTTCCGGTAGTTGGAGCTGGATTTTCCGAAGTATTATGTGTTTAAATACCTTAACGCTGTAAGAAGTACAATTATGACTTAAGATTCAATGTAATTATACCTACTATCTTATTATAATTGCTTAATTTATAGAACTTGTGGCTTGGATTAGCTGTACCTAAAGAAGTTTATTATTGCAGTTTCTACTAGATTTATCACTAGTTTTCCCCTACTATTGAAACAGTGTCAGTTTTATCATACAGAAGTAATATACGAATAAAACGATCTCGTAAGAGATAACTTTGTGCATAGCCATTGCAGCGTTACCCAGAACTTTGAGTTACAAAACAAAGTCCAGGGCATCACGGCTTTGGCACTCATTACTTCGTTCAGTGCTTACCATCAGGCGAGTTGGTGGTCCAACAAGGATTTATAAATCCTACTAATATTATAAATGTGAAAGTTTAGATGGATGGATGGATGTTTGTTACTCTTTCACGCAAAAACTACTAAACGGATTTGGATGGTATGGAGGTAGCTGACACCCTGGATTAACACATAGGCTACTTTTTATCCGGAAAACATGTAGCCGGTAACACAGCTAGTTTTAAAAATGACTAGATGGTTAGTCTCAAGAATTTCGCCAGTACTCTTCAAATCTCTTCGACCACACCTTCACTTAACATCAGGTGCTGTAGCTGTGTGTGTAGCTGTGGAGCTGTGGTCAAACACCTAGCCTGTCAACCATTAAAAAAAAAAAAAAATGGAAACCCAGAATATCTTCATTCTCAGCTGCAGAATGTCTGGTACTGCGGTTGTGTGCGACCTACATGACCTCCTGCTTAATAAATCTACCACCAAGTAATACAGTATTTAAGGGTCATCACTTTATGACATCACGTGGTTGCAGTCGAAATAAATTCATATGTGTTTCAACCGCTGTAGAGCTATTTGCCATTTTGTTTTACAAATTGCAAATTAAGACTATTCAGTTGGAAACTACAGTCTAGCTTATTCATCAGTGGAACTAAAAACAAAGTCATCAGGCGAATCAGCTGCTGTTACCCAGTAAAAAAAAAGCTTTTTAAACAATGCGACCCGAGTTAATCTAGGAAAATTTTAATAAACTCTGCGGTTTAACTTATAATAAAATGAAATGATAAAAAAAAAACTCTGTAAACCTTCAAACATATTTATTTTCATAAAAACCAACAGCACAATTTTATGTAACAATTAGAATGTAGTTAATTGGCAAAGTTATTAATATGTAAGTATGAAAAAATGATGTCTAATTTGATTTCTAAATTAATCATGAAATTTTTTAAGTTAAATAAAAAAAAGTTTGTCGTCCAAAAGCCAATAGTTTATGAACTGTATGTACTTCTTGTGTAGAGAAATATATATTTGAAATTAAAATGTATGAAAATCAAACATCGCCTTAAACTTTTTTTTAATTCAGCGTATAGTTTATTAAAAAAAATTAGGTAAGTCAAATGTAGAGGTATAGTTTTAAAAAATAATTCTGAAGTTTATATTCTGTTTTATGTAATAATTACTTTTTCAAATGTTGTTTTAATACATTAGAAAATATTTAATTATTCAAATATATGATATGGCAATCTAAAGAAATAAATAAAATTTCTATAGGTACTTAAACTCTAAACTAAAATTACTTCCCATTTTACGTATTTACAAAATGTACAAAACTTTCGGACTTAACATCCAAAACACGTTAATATAAAAATATCATTAGTGGTAAAAAAAAATCTTTGGGTATGACATAAAGGAATACACATGACAGATCATTAACTTAAAAAAACAATTTGAGAATTTCACACTATAAGTACGCAGTAAGTACGATTACGTTAGCGCTTTGACTATAACGCCACATTGATAGCTCTAAAGGTGTCCTGCTTCCGCACTCTGAGGTTCTTATTGCGATTTCCGTTAGGTGCTTGCAAGAAAGCTATGCGATGTGAACCTTACTGCGCGGGTATACAATATCGGGTCACGTAGATTTTTGTGAGCGTCAAGCGATAATCGCAATGAGGCACTTAAGAGTACGGGGGCAGTAAAGTAATCATTATTTGCTAGATATTTTTTCGCAGGCGCTTCAATATTGAAAAAGACCGCATCTTGCTGACTAAAAAAGACAGGCGCTCCTTTGATGATGGTAAATGATCTGCCTCTTCATACACTGTAAAATTGGCAACTTACACGTAAGATAAGGTACATGATTAAAGTTATTGTCACCGTTTATTCAACCAGTCTTCTTTGATCATATCCGATCCCTTCTCACCTATCATGATTACCGCTGCGTTCGTGTTACCACTAACTATTGTAGGCATTACACTAGCATCTATCACTCTAAGACCATCCACACCGTGGACTCGTAATCTAGGGTCAACCACAGCCTCCTTGTCCCAAGAAGGTCCCATCTTAGCAGTTCCGCTTTGATGGTATATCGTCATAGAAATGTGCCTCACTTGGCACTCAATATATTCATCAGACATGAACTTAAATTGCTTACAGGTTGGCAATGGTTTCAAATACAGTCTCGAGTTAAACTGCTTAAATGGAGATGCATTTGCGACTTGCAATGCGATCTTTACTCCCTCGACCAATCTCGCTACATCTAAGGAATCCTCGTGGTACCTCGGGTTCATTATTGGATAATGAAAAGGATTGGAACTCTTTAGTCTCACGTAACCTCGCGTGTTCGGTCGCAGCAGCAACGGCATGATCGTCCAAGCGTCTTTATTCGCTATTGGTTTATAGACAGAATCGTAGATTTCATCAGTCAATCCCAAAATCTTACGAACTATTTGCCCGTTGTCAGAAGAAAATGAGGCTGGAGCCATGTGAAATTGTATGTCGGGCCACAGCCCAGAACTGTTCGCGTATTTTGTATTTACGAAGGCTATACCTTCCAAGCCTCCCAACGTAGTCATGGGGCCTCGTTCATTTACAACATAGTTCATTGTCACAGGGAAAGCTTGGAATCTGTTCTGGACAATAGCAACGGGTTTATCGACTAGAAATGTAAGTCCACCGACTCCAACATGGTCTTGTAGATTATCTCCAACAGGTAAATCTTTGAGCACTCGAATACCAACATCCATCAGATGATCTTTTGGTCCTATTCCAGACAGCATCAACAATTGAGGGCTGTTGATGGCTCCAGCTGATAATATGACTTCTTTTCTAGCATATACGACTCGTTTTATCCCATGTTTGACATATTCCACTCCGTATGCTTTCAAAGTAACAGGATTTATAAGGACACGTGTGACTTGTGTATTCAGCGAGATGTCAAGATTTTTCCGCGTTCTTACTGGTCTTAGAAAAGCTTTGGCTGTGCTGCACCGAGAGCCTCTTCTGATAGTACCCTGAGCTATCATAAAGCCGGTTTGAACGGCTCCGTTAATATCTCTGTTTTCATAACCAATTTCGACGCCTGATTCAACGAAAGCTGCGACTAATGGAGTTCTCCAAGGCGCTTCTTGCACCGTCAAATAACCTCCACGGCCGTGGTATTTACTATCGGCGAGGTAAGGATTCCTGTTGTCTTCCGACTTGATAAAATATTTGAGGACGTCATCGTAGCCCCACCCGGGGTTCCCGAACTGCTCCCATTGGTCAAAGTCCCGTTTATTGCCTCTGACGTATATCATGTAGTTGAGTACGCTAGAGCCGCCAAGAACCTGTAATGTAACATAAAATATTTTGTTAAAAAGATATGTTAGCCCTAATTGGCAGATAATAAAAAATGTCTGTTACTACAAACTTATAACTAGCTGTCGACTAGTCTAAAAGGTATTGACATACACTATTAGAAAAATAAATAAATATCGTAGGACATTACACACAACGCCATCTGACCCCAAACCAAGCAAAGCTTGTAGCGATGATAGCTCAGTGGTAAGCGCGGTAGGTTCGCATGCCGAAGGGCGTGGGTTCAAACCCCAACAATGAGCTTGAGCTGCTGGTGAAGGAAAACATCTCGAGGAAACCATAGCATGGTGGTAGGGTACGTACTAGTACTCGACTGGCTAGCTACCACCCTCAAGTTGAAAATCTGCCGCCAAGCATCTAACGGTGTGTTCCGGCAGCCTCACTTGAGAGCCAGTTCCATTCCAGGCTAGGTGTGCTTTACCATCTTCGACCACGCCTTCACTTAACATCAGGTGAGCTGTGGTCAAACACCTAGCTTGTCAACCATAAAAAAAAAAGCTTGTCTATACTATTATAAAGAGCAAAGATTTGTTTGTTTGTTTGTATTGAATAGGCTCCGAAACTACTGCACCGATTTCAAAAATTCTCTCACCGTTAGGAAGCTATACTATCCCCGGGTGACATAGGCTACTTTTTATTCCTATATTCCCACGGGAACGGGAACTACGCGGGTGAAACCGCGAGGCGTTCACCAGTACTATATAAGTTAGATAACTGGTAGAATACTTAAATAGTTTTTTTTTGTAAATACATACTTATAATACATACAGTACACCCAGACACAGAACAAGCATTTTTGTTTGTACCACAAAGTATTTGTCCTGGGTGGGAATCGAACCCACGCCCTTCAGCTCTTGAAGCAGACATACTACGAACCAACAGTGCTGTCACAAGTTATTATAGTTTCCTTGGAGATGCGTAAAAGCAAGATACGCCGTGCCTTTGCTATGTCAGACTAGAAGGCGCGTTTTGTTTGTCAATTGAATACTGGTATATTCGTGCTTATTGGAGTCACAGGCAGGTAAAATTTTAATCAACAAAATCCATGTAGGATTTCTTAAGTTCTACCAAAGTTATAAATATGTATTTTACCTTGCCCCTGGGCCAGCTGCAGCGGTGTTTCTTGAAGCCTAGACACGCATACTGCGTGGGCTCTGTCTTGTACTGCCAGTCCAACTTCGTTAACTGCAGGTAGCCCGCAAGCGAAGGGACGTCGGTGATTTCGTTCTCGTCTGGACCTGGAACGTCATGAAGCTTATGATAGGGATTGTCTTCACCATCCTGTCCTTATAATACTAGATACGGACGTCACGGTATATCCTACTTCATTTTATTTACTGATGTTGGTTTTTATTTTATATTTATGTACATATATATGTATGTATGCCTTTACATATAAAGATAAAGGCTATATTATATTTGTATGTGTATTAAATTTAGTTTTATTTAAACACATTATTATTATTTTTACATAATTTCTACATGTATTATTTTTTACAAGTTTATTTTTTTTTAACTTCATAGTCATACAACATCTCCTGTCTGTTCTTTCTTAATATGTATAGTGTTTTCAATTTTTGGTTGCCTGTAAGAGATCGCTCTTAGGGATGAGGCCGCCACTTGTAATACTAACTCATAAGATTCTTTTGTTTTCTGTATTTTTTTTATATTTGATGTTCACAATAAAGAATTTCTAATTATATCAAAAATCTTTATCTTACAATACGTATTGTTGTTCTTTGTTACATGTAATGATAATTTATTAGAAACTTATTTATGCGCTTCATTCACACACATAAACCGATTACGTACCACTTTCCAACAAAAGAACATTCCAGTTTTTAACTTCCGTCAGCCTGTTCGCTACGACCGCTCCCGCCGATCCACCCCCAATCACCACGAAGTCGTATTCCTTTCTCGGCTCCTTGTCCAGCACCCTCGCTTCCGGATCGTAAGAATTATAGTTGTGATACGTAAGAGCTCCTAGCAGCAAAGGGATCAGCCACAGACCCGTCACACTAACCGTCTTCAAAGCTGTCGACGCCAATAGCACATGTATGCCCATCTTTTTTAATTTCTTCGTTTATCACAATTGTTAGTGGACAGTATCACAGCATAATTGAACGCTTTGGTTTTATGTAGACTAGGTTGTCAGGTACGTTTGTGTCGATCTGGTGGTTTGTTCTTTCGCATTGGATTGGTGGTCGGTGTTAGTGCGTGGTGCCCACGAGGCATGTTAGGCATAGCAATGTCTGGGGATGATCCGCTTTTGTATCTGGAATCAAGAAAAAAAAATGTGCTTAGAAACGTATGTGGAAATTTTGGAAAATGCATCTATCTCGCAAAGCCAATAACGAGGAAGGGGGGAAAAAATCATGTTTATTTTCAAAACTTGTGTTTTTTTTCCAATGTTTGTACTTAGAAATTTCTGTGTTTTAATCATAAAACTCCGAATTACACGTACGAGTGTAGACAAGTGATTTTACATTTCATTCAAGTATGTTTGTGTTGTTTCCAAAACTCCGTAGAAGCTTGTAGTAAAGTTTTCACTGCTTTACACAGGTCATGACCGCGATTTATTAAATTTCACTAAGATATATTTGACTTGATTTTATTTGAAATACTTAAAAATAATATCTATTTGACACTGGCAGAATGCACAAAGTGCGATGTCAAAATTTAAGACAAACTGAAAAGTTTAAAGAAATCTTATAAACAGACTGCGAATAAAATAACTATCATTAAAAGAAAAATAAACAATTAATCCAATTTATAATTCCTAATGAAATTTAAACATATGTATACATATATACTAGCTACGCCCCGCGGTTTTACCCGCGTGGTGATGAACGATGATGATGATGGTGAAAAGTATCCTGCATCTTATTCCAAGGTCTGAAGTACCTACATGCAAAATCTCACCCAGATTTAGTAAGGATATATAATATAATTATGTATGTATAAATAGTTTTTTACTTGGTGGTAGATTTCCTTAGCAGGAGGTCATCTAGGTAGGTACCACCGCAGTACCAGATATTCTGCCGCCAAGCAGTAGTGTGCAAACACTACTGTGTTCCGGTTTGAAGGGTACTGCAGCTAGCGAAATTACTGGGCTGTTGAGACTAACCATCTAGTCTCAAAGTAATGAGAGCCAAAGCAGCGATGCCCTGGACGTTGTTTTGTTACTCAAAGTTAAGTGTATCGCTGCAATGGTCATGGACAGGCGTTATCTCTTATCATCAGGAGAGCGTCTCGATCGTCTCATTACTTTTACATTAAAAAAAAAAAAAGTTTTGATACCCTAAAAAGTACGTAGTAGAAATATTCGTCATTTGATGGTACGTTTATTCTAACGTCGTTACGTTTACTGCTCTAAAACCTTTCAAGAGTGAATTATAATTCATATGACACGTGAATTTTGAATGACCTCGATAATCACTTAGACATGACATTATGATTTATAACGTAACAACATAGTACTCTAGCTGATTAAAAGAGCTGAACGAGAATGCGCGCGTTTGTGTCTCTCATTTAACAATAGTTGACTCAATTTTATGTTTTACTCATGCGGGATTATTCACGTTTAATTATATCGAATACTCTGACTATAGTTTCGGCCACATCCAGTGGCCTTCTTTAAGGAGTCAAAGCTGAGTACAACACGCGTGCGGTCTTGTCTTCTAGGAGAACAACGCGCTTGGCAAAACGAGGCCGCACACGCTTTTTACTCAGCTGAATATAGTCTGGGTACCTTCAAGTCGCGAGTGAATCGGTTTCTTCTAGGCGAGCGTGCTCCACCGTAGACCGCATCTTCGCTTAACATCAGGCGGGATGGTGGTCAAACGCAAGCCTACCTACTATAAAAAAATAAAATAAAAAAAAAAAGCTTCTCTTGCCTTGCAATCCCACACCAGATGCGCCACAGTTTCATTAAATTGTGTTTCTAAATATATGTAATTACGTTAGTCTCAATACGAATTGTATTCTCATTTATTAAACCAATATTTTTTTTGTTACAGGTAACTTGGTACACTTGGTTGTAGATTTCCTTAGCAGGAGGTCGTCTAGGTAGGTAGTGCAAAGCAGTAGTGTATAAACTGTGTTCCGGTTCGAAGGGTACTGCAGCTAGCGAAATTACTGGGCTGTTGAGACTAACCATCAAAAGTCTCCAAGTAATAAGCGCCAAAGCAGTGTTGCCCTGGACTTTGTTTTGTTACTCAAAGTTCTGTGTATCGCTGCAATGGTCGTGGACAGGCGTTATCTCCTACCATCAGGAGAGCGTCTCGTTCGTCTCATTACTTTTTAAATATATAAAAAAAAAGGTTTGTGGGGACAGTCTCTTACTGTAGTTAACTTTTTAGTGTAAGTTAAACCATTATAATAAACAGCATTTTAATTTCCAAAAATCCATTCTATGGGTTGTATTTACCTCTACAAAAAATATTGTAGAGCATAGTTGATTGAACAAATTAGGATTTGGGAATCATTGTATTCAAAAGTAGTAAACGAATATTAATTAATAGGGGTAGTACTAAAGGGGGTCTACAACCGCGTACCCGCTTCGAATTGTGATGCTACATGACGATTGGATTCCATCGCGTGCTTCAGAAGCAAGCTAAGATCTGGCTTCAAGAGACTTTGATGATTATTTAAATTTAAAATCAAGAGATTATTGAATTACTAGTAAGCAATTATATTTTTTATTGACATTTAATCATATTGATATATTTTATATGTGTGATACTATTATATTAACATATGTTATTATTTTAAGATTTTTAATGTTATTTTTAAATATGAATAGAAAAATATTATGTGTTAACTTATGTGTGTTATCTTCTAAGTCGGCGTGTTTCATCTTCGACCACATCACCTCTTACCACCAGACGAGTTGGTGGACAAACGCGGAGTTATCTGTATTAAAAATAACCGGCCAAGTGCGAGTCGGACTCGCGCACGAAGGGTTTCGTACCATTATCTATAAAAAATCAAGTTTGTTGTTTGATGAAAGCCCCACTTAAATATTTATTTTATTTTATTTTTAGTATTTGTTGTTATAGCGGCAATAGAAATACATCATCTGTGAAAATTTCAACTGTCTAGCTATCACCGTTCTTGAGATTCAGCCTTGTGACAGACGGACGGACGGACGAACAGCGAAGTCAATAATAGGGTCCCGTTTTTACCCTTTGGGTACGGAACCCTGAAAAAACTAAGAAATTATGTCATTAGGAATTACACAAATAACGTATTATAAATAGCTCCACAGTCGGAAGTAGCCGGCAAAGATGACATAATAAAGTATCTAGACTAGAATCAGTATTAACTAGAAAGGGACAAAACATTTCCTAGCTCCGCGAAAGATATGATCTGTTTCCCGAAGCACTGTAATATGCGATAATAATGTACTCTCGAACTGTTTGAGAAAGTAATCTCAGGTCTCGATCGGCAATGTTGTAGTACTATGTAACATCTTTTTGTTCGGTTATTGAAATCACACTGTACTAGACAATATTTCTCTAAAATTGAAGTCAAGTTTTTATCACTATTAGCTTTTATTATACTTTCAGTCCTGGTCCACTTACCAGACAGTCCTCGGATAGATGTAGTAAAATTATTTGGGTGTTATGCGTATTTTTATAAGCCATTATGTATTGTAGTGAGCGTTGAATGTAAAAAAGTAACTGTAGGCGCCTGTTTCGGGAGAAGACTTGTTTTGTTTATTAAGTACTAGCAGACGCCACGCGGTTTCACGCGCGTATTTCCCGTTCCCGTGAGAATATAGCGATAAAAAGTAGCCTGTCACACGGGGATAGTGTAAGCTACACTATCCCCTATGACATATACTATGACATAGGCTATTTGCCGAATTTTCATCGGGAGCTCATTCCATAGGCGAACCGCCACAACTAAAAGAATCACCAACAAAAGAAGTAGTATGACTAGGAGTACTGAGAAGAAGAAATCTACTACTCCTAGGAGGGTTGGAGTGGATATCTAAAAGATAAGTAAAATAGTCCTTTAGGTAGGAAGGAGATTTAGGATCATTCAGCAGGCGTACCATGAGGTTTTACGTTTCCATCCAATTGCGGGGCAGTTCAGTTTAGGTACCTAAACTGTCCCGCTTTATTTCATACCATGAGCATGTTAAAATTGGATCGCAACTGCATCGCTAGCTCTTCAAAGAACGAACGATATTTGTCTCTGGCTCCAATACTGTCCCGCTACCGAAGAAAAGGACAACGCTATACAAAAGTATAATTGTATCTCGTGTGAAAAATCTGTTCCGAAATTGTGATTGTCGGGAAGTATCGGTTTTCTTAATGTTTTATAATGATATGATATTTTAAGGTGAAATATTACTTAATACTATATTGCACTACAGCATAATTATTAACATGTTTTATTTTTACGATTACCCTATCATTTACTTAAATTCCAAAAAAAAACTTTATTCTAAACAGAGAAACAATTACGACTCTTTGTTTCGGAACACACCTAATAAATACTTTTTTTTTCATTATTCATCTGCGAATGACAGCAAAAAGGTTGTACAGATTTTTTTTCTTTGGTTTTGGCGTTGCGTTTTAGCATTTGCCAGTGTCAAATATTTATATATTTTCAAGTTTAAATAAGTGTCCTCGTAGCTAAAGTTATAGTCAAAGTCCAGTCTTGGTCAAGTATAGTCCGCGTCAGTCAAGTCCAGTCATGCTTTAGTAAAGTAGTGGTGACTTTACTATAAAGCTTCGATGGAGTTTTGGAAGCAACACGAAAAGTCATGTTTCACCACATTATATCATTTTCCCACACTCGCGCTTGTGATTCAGCACTTTATGAATAAAACACCACCATTTTTATGCATAAACACTCGTCAAAACACAAGTTTTGAAAAAAAAAAATACAACGGGGCGACACGACTCTTTCCGCGTTCCCGCCAAAACTCAAAAATTTAGATTTCTAATAATATATAATATAACTCAAAGGTCGAAATAAACCAAACAAAACTGTTTTGTGGTTACAAATTTATATTATTGGCATTGTCAATAATAATGTCGTTAGTATATTTATAGTTTTATATTACTTATGTACCTATGTATTTCATGAGTTTTTTTCGAATAGTTTGTTGTTATTGTAAATCAAAATTGTTCTTACAGACAGCCCTCAGAACGCTTATGAAGGGTAAATTACGCTCAGTTAGAGCAGCTGTGGGAATTACTCCATAGAAATCAAGTAATTGCTTTAGGGTTCAATAAGCGCCTACAGTTGAGGCAGCACACCCGCCGCTTTTGGGAGGAAGCAGCATCACGTTTAAACTCCCATGGGCATGGGGCTATTAATGATATAATATCAAGAAAATTCACAAATTAAATAAAAGCAGACCAAACGGTCGATATTTATTAACTTTTTATTGAATCGTTATTTTGACAACTCGGCGGTACAGTTTAGGTGCAACTAACGTCAAATAACACCTCATGGTACGAATTGAATGAACGAAATGCCGTTTTCTGACAAGTTTGCGATGATGTTTATGTTTCGGCGGACAAAGATGGCAGCGACCTAAACTGTCCTGCTATAAGGACCTCATGGTACGAATTTGCCAAACGGTTCAGTTTAGGGCCTATACTGAACTGCTCTAACACCTCATGGTACGCCTGCTGGACAGTGTACAACAAAGCCAAAATTCTGATATTTCTTCTTTTTATTTTATGCTAATAATCTACCGATTTATTCAAGCAATTGTGATTTACCGCAAATAAAGACCAAAATAAATGCCAGTAGCTGTGATTTCACTGTAAAATTATGCTCCATTTGTCCTTGCAAAAAAATTTTTGTATGGAAATCGAACCACCTTACGCGTACAGACGGCGGGAAGCGACTTTGTTTTACTCTATGTAGAGATAGGTTAGCCAGACCAGTTCGCTAAAGTAGCCACCCGCTTCTGTTCCGGTCGTAACCTAACAATGTTTTAGTTATTTTCTCACGAGTTACAAAACAGCTTAGCCCCGCGTTGGATAAGAACAATACTGTGTTTGTGAGCCGCATCAATCAGAGCATGATGTATTTTGGTAACGCGTTCGTGTTTAACCGCCGCGACGCTATTGTGCTCATGTTTGTTTAAACCTTTTTGTGAAATATCTTGAAGAAAAACTTTTTTCTCTGTTAATTTTTTTTGTCTTTTGTTTTTATAGTAAGTACACTTTTTATCATTTTATGGCATCGCACTTTGTTCATTCTGCCATAGTCGACTATTTAAAATCTTCAGTGTCCCATTGTAAAATCAAGTGAAACAAATCTCAGTCACAGGCAAGACCATGTCGTACCCTAGTAATGTAATAGCGGTTTTACTAGAAGCTTCTTTGAAATTTCAGAAACAACACGAAAATACGTATTATATCACTTGTCCACACTTGTGTATGTAATCTCGTCGTGATGATTTCCTTCACATGCTCAAGCCAATATAATTTTTTTTTTACACACAACGCCATCTGACCCCAAACTAAGCAAAGCTTGTGTGATGGAAGTCAGATAACTGATAGAATACATAAATACTTTTTTTTTTGTAAATACATACTTATAATACATACAGAACACCCAGACACAACAAACATGATTGTGTTTATTCACAAAATGTTTGCCCTGAGCGGGAATCGAACCCACGCCCTACAGCTCTCAAGGCAGATATACTACCAATGAGCCAACGGGGCTGTCAAACTAAGATATTCTCTACATTATAATCAACAAACCTTAACTAATGCTAATGAATCTTTTAATGGTGAGATTCAAAATAAACAAATGTGGCATAACAGCGAAGCAAACCAAGGCAATGGGTGAAGGACGTTTCTCGAACTTACGACGTGATGATTACGAGAAAACTGTTTTTGCAACTCTTTTATGTCTTTTAACATTTATCACAGCAGGGCCTTGATATCGGGCGTGAATAGTGACTGCTCTTTAACATACATACATATTGTATTTTTTTATAGGAAATGGGCTCACGTTTGACCGCCATCTCACCTGATGTTAAGTGATGATGTGGTCTAAGATGGAGCACACTGGCATAGAAGATACTAATTAAGACCGCATCATCAATTAATATCAGGTGAGATGGCGATATACATCGGGGAACACCCAATCAGAGCATTACACTGCCTAGCGGTCCGCACAATGAACGTAGAATTATAATTTATATTTTTGAGCAAAATTTATACAATGAAGTTAGTACTTAAAACACTAAGTTAGTAAACTTTATAAACTTATTTCTAACTTCTTGCTGTGGACCCTGAATCTCATACTAGGGAGTCCCGTGTCGTAAGGTTCAAGGCGCTCATTACTTTAAGACTTTCGATGGTTATAAGTAAATAAATATTGTTAAATATAGTATACATACTGCTGCTAAGGAGATCCACCACCAAGTAAATAATACATTGTGATGAAACGATTTTTCTGTGTTCCCGCTAAAACTGCGACATTTGTGACAACCATTTATGATACACCTTCATGGTAAAGGAAATGCCATTAAAGTCTTTGGCCTTATATCACATACGCGGTCAGAATCTTAAATGTGAACCGGTGAGAGTGGTTCCAACCATTTCATCAGGTGAAGGCCGTCTCTCGAACTATTCACTGCGCTGTCACAACGTGTTGTCATCAATAATTAGTATTCTCGAACGATGTAGGCCAAAGAAAGTTGTTCTGAATACATGAGTTTAAGGGCTTGTCTGATCATAATTAAGAGATCAAGGCTTCTTTAAAAATATACTGGAAGCAAGTACGCGATGTTCTGGATGCAATATGGGTCATACGCAGAAACGTGTAGGTAGATACTTTAGACTTTTCAAGTCATTGCTTGGGATAGGAAGCGGAAAATGTCCCTATGGCCCTTAATGGCTATGTTGCCAAGGGTAATAAAATACTCCTTTAATGAAGTAGGGAATAAAAAATTAAAAGGCTAAAAATGTTAATTACTCCTGAACTGTCAGGGTTTTGGCGGGAACGCGGGAAGAGTCGTGTCGCTGCGTTGTATTTTTTCCAAAACTAGTGTTTTGTCGAGTGTTTATGCATAAAAATGGTGGTGTTTTATTCATAAAGTGCCGAATTACAAGCGCGAGTGTGGGAAAATGATATAATGTGGTGAAACATGAGTTTTCGTGTTGCTTCCAAAACTCCATCGAAGCTTTATAGTAAAGTTGCCACTACTTTACTAAAGCATGACTGGAATTAACTGACACGAACTGGACTTGACAAAGAAGACTTCGACTATAATTATAGCTAAGATACAGCAGAAATAACACTTAAGACAAGGCAGTATGGCTTTATAGCTTTAGCCTGCCCGAAGGGGCAAATTATAAAAAAAAAAAAAAATTCCTGAACTGTCACTTTGACATACCCATTTCTTTGTTTACATTTTTCCTAAATTTGAAAACCGAAGTATAGAAGCTTTGAGTTTTGGTAGTCATGTTTCGCCACATTATTTCAAGTAATTTGTCACTTAAAGAATAAAAAAAGCTACAACTATTATAAGTAAACACTCAAAATTTATTGGAAAATAGTTTAATGTAAAATGATAGCAAGTTTCAATTTTTGTTTGTCAGAGACGCTAAACCATTTCGTACATTTCGGTATCGAAAACTTTTTACACAAATTGCCATGCTCAGTTATAAATCTACTTGAGCAATGCAACTTGATACTAATTTTCCGATCAAACATTAATGTCAGTCATTCGATCCAGTTGTTAGTAAACAAACCACATAAGACCCGCATGCATTCCTACGAGAGCTATCGCAACCGATCGCCACGACCGGCAACCAGCGCATTGGGTGAAGGCCACCGAAAACTGCTTTCGATTAGTTACGCAACAGTTGACTTGCCGCCCGCCCCATGTGACATCTCCTCAGATATATTACTTTACTGACATTGAAAAATTCGGTAACTGCTTTTTATCCACGAATAAGTAAGAGTGTTAATTTGATCTCTAGGTCACGGGCCTATGGAAAATCTAGAATTTTACTACATCGTCTAGGTAGGTGCCGTCGTAGATCAAATTTTAGATATTCTGGCAACAAGTAATAGCGTGTAAAAATTACTGTTTCAGTCTGAAAGATACTGCAACAAACAAATTAAAGAACTATTGAGACTAATCATTGAATGTCTCAACATAATATGCGTCAAAACAGCGATGTACTAGACATTTTGCTACAATTTTTTTTGCATGGTCATGGTTATGGTCATGACCATTGCTTTACCCAGATCACATCATACTTATTATTTTTACATAAATAAAATGCATTTACTAGCTATGTATTTCTTAGGTATTCTTAGACTTGTTTTGTTCCCGTTTCATTCCCTATTTAACGTCTGAGAGGTTGAAATTGTAAAAAATTAATAAGGACGTTTTAGTAACTTTTCTGTTTTAATGGCAAAAATCGTAAGTCACCTGAATCTGTCTCTTAAAAAAAGAGACCGATCACAAAAATGTGATAAGGACATGTACATTGTACAATGAAAAAAAAAACAAAAATTATATGTTAACGATTTTGTTAATATTGTTGAAAAGCTAAAGAAAAGTTGTGTGCCTCCCGCCAGGGGGGAACTATCCCACTATTCAAAAAAAATGGATTATCGTTATTTCAGCCTTAAGATGTCCACTGGTGAGCAATAGACCTCCTCCAATGATTTCCTTTAAGACCGGTTTGAAGCAGCTCGCATCCAGCTAAAATGTATGTGGATTGTTAATATTACAAATTGATATTCCGGCCCTAGAGCGTTTTTAAATCGGTTTTTTGAGGTCCTCGCTTAACATAAGACGATGACGGTCAAACGTTAGTAGTAAAAAAATGATGCCATCATATGATGAATAACAATAAATGGTATTACCACTTCTGTTTCGCTAATAAATATTGCAATTAGCAAACTATGCGGACTAATTACTTGTGTTGACAGTTGCCGGATTGTAACTTAAATGTCGATTAAGTTGTTGCTTCATTTAGCACAGTTACGTATTGTATCACAATACATAGATAAGTAGGTACTAACATGAAAAATGCTGCAAGTTTTTTTACTCATAATATGTTTATGTTCTAGGTAGAATTGAGATAGCGGATTGCAAGGTTATTTTACAAAGTGCAGCTTAACTCTTACTCTTAAATTTCGACTGTTCGAGCCCACTGTATTTCTACGGGAAGCTCATTCCAAAATTTAACAGCTTTCACAGTGTGTGTTCACAATTTAACAGCTATCGCATACATTGAGATGCCAAAAATAAAATAAAAAAGAATGTAATTCAAATTGTTGTTAACTGGCAACCCTAACGACGCTAGCGGGTGACATAATACTTAGTGCGTACCGCACGCTAATGGTGTTGTTAACCCGAGAGTAACAATAATTTTGGCATTTACGCTTATTAGGCGACATGGTTATATTTTGTGAGTTTCACCACATTTATCTCTAATAGTATGAAACAAAGTTGCTTCCCGCCGTCTATAGATTCGCTGCTTACATCTTTTAAACTACGCAACGGATTTTAATGCAGTTTCCAATATTAGACAGACTGATTCTAGAGGAAGGTTTATATGTATAATACATGCATGTTATAGCTGTAATAATATTAATCACTCCACACTGACACCACATTAGCATTTTATTGTTATCTACATTGCACCCGTGCGAAGTCGGGGCGGGTCGCTGTTTGTGGAATAAGCATTAAGCACAGATTAAGAAAAGTAATAAAGCCTTACTATCCACGTAGCGTCGCTTGACATCCGTGTTGTTGTGTACTTGCCGGCATCTTGCGCGTATAACCAAACGACGATCAGTCTACTGAGCGACGTTACATGCCAAAAGTTCAAATGTTTTTTTTTCACCGTTCTGAGCTCCACAAAGCAGTGACTTAGTCAATCGACTTCAATTACAAAGCGATGCATGCTCTATTAAATATCATGCTGTGTATGAATTTTTAAGAATACAGTTTAGCTCTAAACTGTAAAATGTTTTTTATTTTTAAAATTCTTATGACAGTAAACTGTTTTGTTTACCGATTAATTAAAAAAATATTGATGTTGCCGTTACGTGTGCAATTGGGCAAAGTGTATTCTGTCTAAGAAAAACGCGTATAGGTCTTGCTAGGGCCTAGACTCGACTTAATCGTGATTTTGACATAAGACACTGGAAGTATGAAATACTCGACACTGGTAGAATGCATAAAGTGCAATGCTAAAGGAAAGTGAAAAAAATCGTGGTTTCTTTTATTTACATAACGACTCATCGAAAGAGCAATTTAAAATATTTACAGTATTTTACATATTAAACATTATTTAGAAGTTCGTTCTTTATTTCTGGAAAAACATCTGCCGTCACCTTCGATCTCCATAGTGAAAACGCCTAAAGTAATCTTTGAATACTTATTTATTGTATCCAAACTTATAAAAACAATTTCATGACTGTTTGGAAAAATAACTAACGATTTAGGGTTGAGATAAAAAAATTGATTTGTAAATTTCTACATATGTATATATGTATATTGCATAGGAGAGTACGTCATCTCGAACAAGGCTAGATCTGCCATTCTTCTTTAGAAAATATATACGTATAATAGAATGGCATATCTTTTTTGCATAGGCACCAAAATCGCAAAACCGTATCTTTCATAACCTGTAACTGACACTTTACAATATAATGACGTTACACAAGCTTCAGTTAGCTATAACGTATGAAAAGTTATGAGCAGTTTACATTTCGCAATTTAAAACGAGATTTTTATTGCATCCGCAAATCTACTTACATACATATCCGAATAATTAAGCTGTATTAAAAAAAGAATTGTTAGCTATTTTTAAATATAAGATTTTGTATGCAGCACCTATGTAATGGTCCAATTTAAAATGAACAAATATAATAATTTAATGTGAATACAAATAAAATCGGTCAAGTGCGAGTCGGACTCGCGCACAAAGGGTTCCGTACCGTTATTTATAAAAAAATCGAGTTTGTTGTATGGGAGCCCCCCTTAAATATTTATTTTATTTTATTTTTAGTATTTTTGTTACAGCGGCAATAGAAATACTGAAATTCTTGAATTGAAATTGAATCTGTGAAAATTTCAACTGTCTAGCTATCACCGTTCTTGAGATACAGCCTGGTGACAGACGGACGGACGGACAGCGAAGTCTCAGTAATAGGGTCCCGTTTTTACCCTTTGGGTACGGAATCCTAATAAGTCTTTTATTGATAACACCAAAGTTACAAGTCATGAAACAATTACGAGATGTCGATAGTAGGTAAAGTCTTCAGTGCCTTCTAGTAATCACCTTTAACTTTGGGGTAATAGGATTAGTTTTGATGACTTCAATTACATTGCATTTGGAAGCGTGTTTTTAGTTTCTTTTTAAATAGGTACATAATTTTATTAGGATAAGAGAAAGTTGTTCTAATTTAACCAACAATATTTCACTTAATCAAAATAACAAACATTGCAAGTTAAGGAAAGCTCGTAACAAAAAAACATTAACACGCCCATAATTGAGTTATTTTTTCAAAAAAATATTGTCTCTCGGGATGATGTATAGATTTCAGACTCAAAAAAGGAGGAGGTTCTCAATTCGACTGTATTTTTTTTTAATGTTTGTTACGCGATAATTCCGCCAATTATGAATCAATTTTGATGATTCTTTTTTTTCTTGGTAGATCATACTTCAGAGGTGCCCGCCTCCTCATAAATTTTATCGAAATCGATCGAGCTCTTTTTAAAAAATCAACAAAAATCTAAACATTGTATACATTATCAACATCGTCATTTCAGCCGTTGGACGTCCACTGCTGGAGATAGGCCTCCCCCATTGACTTCCATAAAGATCGGTTGGAAGCGGCTCGCATCCTGCGCGTTCCTGAGGTCCTTATTAAGTCCGGTCCGGTGCAGTTCTTTTTTTAAATTGTATACATGGATGATATATTCGTTTGCTCCGAAACCTCGCTGTTTCATTGGAGCAGTGCGTTTAGTTGGCCTAAGGGTCGTGGAGTCGGTTTTTTAAATTGTAAATTTGTATATTAGGTATTTGTTTTATGTAGTGATTTTTAACCAAGGTGGGTGTGCCTTAGTCTCGCCTCCTCAATGGTAAATGAAGTTATTAATATTAAAGTAGGTAACGGGCACTTGTCGGTGCATAATATTAACGTTGTTACCGGCGACGTAACGCACGCAATGTTACGACACAGCCGGCAACAACCCAGGCGTTTGCGTATCGAATCACTTGTCACGTCCGATAGCTAGGAAAACAAATCATCGTGCCGCTAAGTAAATACGGCACTAAGCTGCGATTAATTACATAGATAGATAGATAGTTATTCTATGTATTGGGATATATTATTTATTATTAGAATGTAGATATATTTGTTATAGTTATGTGTTCTCCTATGTGCATGTCCTCGTTATTGACACACACACGATCTTTTTTTTTTATGGTTGACAGGCTAGGTGTTTGACCACAGCTCACCTAATGTTAGTAGATGGTGAAGGACATATATAGCCTGGTATAGAACTGGCTCTCAAGTAAGGCTGCCGGAACACACCGTTAGATGCTTGGCGGTAGATTTTCAAGTTGAGGGTGGTAGCTAGCCAGCCGAGTACTAGAAAGTACCCTTCCGCCATGCTATGGTTTCCTCACGACGTTTTCCTTCACCGGCAGCTCAAACTCATTCCTATCCCGTTCCCGGATACGAAGTGAAATCATGGCACTCATGATTTCACTTCGTATCCGGAAACTACACGATGCACACAAAATACCTTGACGTATTTGTGTTTTTTTTTGTTAATTCATGGGAAACAGGATGCGGAATCCTTAATATCTAATCTTTATTTATTAACTTTGATTTCGACACGGAATAAACGATAAATTGTCGATAAAAAAAACCGTGTTCCCGCTTCAACTCAACACAGATTTTGAAATGATCATTTTCGACCAAAAAAAATATGTCAATGTCAGTTAACTGGTGACTCGCAATTATAGAACGTTGTACTCGAAATTACACAACTCGGCAACGGTCATCTCACATTCATCCTAACCGGCCAGCATGTATCGGCAATGCATTTAATGTTGCAATCATGTTATACGCTTACATAATGGCGGGACTGGTGAGTCTAGCAACTTTAATGTTGTAATGTTGGCTGCCTTGCAAGGATTCGTCGTTGGCGCGTCATCGCCCCAATTACGAACCTACAAACTAGCACGGTCATTTTTAAACTACGCAAGAGATTTTAATGCAGTTTCAGTACATGTATAATACGTGCATTAGTATCTACATTGCACCCGTGCAAAGCTGGCGCGGGTCGCTAATCATATTACAAAAGTACTTTTATCCAAATCCAAGGGCTCACCCGAAGACTAGCGCTAGTCATACCAATTAGTATGACCAGTATTATGCTGAGGTGAGCCCCTATTTTGTAACTATTTGTCTCTATTTGTTGTTATTTTTGTTGTTCTGTTACAAAATAAAATTATTTTCTTTCTTTCTTTCAAATTCTTCGACAAAAAGGCACTATTTTAGTTATTTGTACGAGAGAGAAAGACTCGTTCACTCAACACGTTAGAGTGAAATAGATTGATTTTTGTCACAATATTCCAATACAAATCATACATTTATATATTAATCGGTTAACTTACTCGTTGCTTTAGGTTTAGCTCGTCCACAATCAAGTTCAATCTTTTGCAATGAAGCAGCTGAGGGCGCCACTGCAGTGTTATGTAAGAGCCGGCGACCGGTAGCCGGCTATGGTGTTGTAATGTTGGCTGCCTTACAAGGACTCTGCTTAGTCTCGGTTCGCGGCACACTGGTGCGCGACAGCAAGACCTCGTTTGAATTTGGAAGGCACGGTCATGAACGTTTGTTAACTTTAGCCGAGGTTTTACGTCCGTCTTGCTTTTTTTATAATTGTTGTTTTTAAAGTTTGCAATTTTGTACAGCATATAGTGCAAGTACGATTTTTACTGGTAGAAAATTTATATTAATTTTGAACGTAACGTGTATCACACTAGTAAAATATGAAAATTTGTTTTTGAATGTTTGTGCGCAGTAAGTAACAGCTTAACGGGTAAATATCTTATCTTTTAGATGAACAAAAGTTTTTAAATATTTCGTAATAAACTACTTATTTCTAGATCTATAATAATATATGTACCAGGTCATGTAGAAAGTTTTGTTGCAAAAAAGTGTTTAAATATGAGACGCTATTATTTCATAATTTATTTTAAAAACACGGTAAAAATATATACAGTCCAATTCTAAACTACCACATCTTGGAAAAGACTTAGGTGATTAAAAAGCTTTACCCATAGAATTATTTTTTTAGTTTTAGTGCACTCAGCACCACGTACATCGTACAATGTATTCACTTAACGTTTTATATTGATTGATTTTACAATTAAGGTTAGGCAATTAATAAATCTTTAATCCCGCATATACATACTTTGACCTTTCATTACAGAGAGGTCATCGTAATGTATAACAACAATAATAATATAACTTTTTTGTTCACACCAACTACATACATTTCTAATAATATATAATTAGCATAAGTGGAACAGTTGGCGGCCCCATCGCTAAGAGCGATCTCTTTCAGGCAACCTTATAGTAATTCTACTAAGTAAAAGACGGAGTGTGTAGACAAGAGGATTAAGAAACATATATCATACACATACATATTTGCAACTTTTAATCCAATTTGCTCAATGTTTACCTACTTTATTAGTTGAAACTTAAAAATTGTGAAATGAAACGAATTAAGTACTAAGTTTCATAAATATCGAATCAAAAATGTTTCCATTGTGTTCACTCGATCAATCTATTGATTGATTTTACTATTAACGTTGACTATTAACATTAATGAACATAATCGAATGGAATGCTTTAAGATTTCTACAAAGCCTATTTTGACTTTGTGTTTAGCATTATAAATAAAACACTACCTACTCTTTCCGTCTATAGTATAGTAGGTCTTTATTGGCACCACGACAACAAAATAATTATTATAATTTCTTTTTTTACACAATAAATTAGTTTACTAGACGCTAGAATTGAGAACAAATTGGAGATCAAAAACGTGTTGAAAGTCAGGGTTTACGTTTCAGATGACCTTTGTTAAAAATCCTTCGTGACCTTAATTTAATGGTACAGAGTACCATTGAATTACGTTCCATTGAAACTCATGCTGTCGGTTAGCTATAATTTGAGCTATAATTTGATTTTGCGACATCTCTTTGAAATCACATATCGGTTAAGGTCAAAACTGTACAAGTCATTGCTTCAACAGTTAAATTAGCATCGTTCTGTAAATTATAAAGCAAAATGTGGATAATTTTGAAACTGTTGTAGGTGTGTTGTAGTGTTTTGACAAATTGTTGCAATTCTCAGCAATTTTATTGTGAAGTTATTAG
Source organism: Biston betularia (assembly GCA_905404145.2). NCBI lineage: Eukaryota > Metazoa > Arthropoda > Insecta > Lepidoptera > Geometridae > Biston > Biston betularia. Next base: position 3,653,071 of record FR989883.1, read on the forward strand.
AGTACCTAAGTTGGTCATGTATTGCGAGAGCTATTTGTCGAACTATCGCTTTTGAAGGTGATCGGATTTTAACATTCGTGATCTTCCAAGTTGTACATAGTAAGTATCCTAAGTAAGATAGGTAAGTATGATTTTAATAGCGTAACAGTTAAGTTAGTAAATTATTTATTATTTAACTTATACCAAACGTTACTAAGGCGGATTGTGCTCAAAACTTAAGATATATTTTTTTAAATTTTATTCAAAGTGTCCTGTCATTTCTCAATTGTTAAATAACCAAATTAAATCATCGAAATTGACACAATAGTATTGGAGTTTTATTGCGGACAAAAACCGTTAGGTATGCAACATACGGGTCCAAACAAGATCGCCTTTGTTGCAGTCTATTAAAAATATTTGCTAATATATATTTCATGATGCTTACAAAATTGTATCAGAGCTTGTGGTAAAGTCACCACTACTTTACTAGGGCATGACTGGACTTGACTTGGTTGTTAATATTTTCAGGAAAATACTGGCCAATGCACAAAGTGCTACGAAGTGCTCAAAACAAAACACAAGAATATTTACACTTTATTTGTATTTTGACATTGTTAGTGTATTTTTTTTGTAAATTGGAATATGACATGGAACTTTGGTGTTAACAAAAAAATAGGGTTTTAAATGTAATAGTAATAAGACGAACGGGACGCTCTCCTGGTGTGGTGTATGTACACCAAGGAGTTTTTATACTTTTTATAAGTGGCCTGTTACTTTTATGTTGTGCGCTTGGCCGATAGTCTTTTGTTTCGGCAGCGTGGTTTTGTCAAAGAAATGGTTTGATTAGAAAAGCATTTCGTTGTGTTATTTTAATTAAAATACACATTACCTTGCGATAAGTGATAACGCCTGTCCATGACCATTGCAGCGATACACAGAACTTTGAGTAGTAAAACAAAGTCCAGGGCGTCGTTGCTTTGGCGATCATTACTTTGAGACTTGCGATGGTTAGTCTCGACGGATAATTTGTGTGTGGTTTCCTTAACGCAAGGTTGTCTCTCCCAAATTCAAGGTTCTAAACAAAACAAAATAACGACTCTCCGATTATATCATCACGATCGGTAAACAATTGGCTCCACTTTCCATGGTCTGTGAAGGACTTTATTTGCATGACCGGGCTTTGAAATCCGCTTCGCCGGTTAAAGCGATCATCTCCGTTACGTAGCCATTCGTTTTGGTTTTCAACGTTTATTGTAATGCCTTTAATATCAAAACTTTATATCGATAATTCGTTTTGTAATGACATTTCGATATACTTCCGCGTGTGTTGCGCAAGGATGCCTCAATGTTTTGGTTTTTATGACTGCGTGAAACAGGATCTCAATTTTTAAGGCCGGAAGTAAATGGATTGGTATTGAGTTTCGTACCTTATTTTCATGTTTGACAGGCTAGATATTTGACCTGTAGTATATTATTGAGAGAATCAGGTTAGTACGTAAACGATAGTCTTAAATAAACAATACTAATTTCTTATGGTACGTATTTTATGCGCGATTAAAGCCCAGTGATAAACGTAATCATATTAACACACTAGCGGATGCGTTGCGTTTTGACCCGCGTAGTTCCCGTTCCCGTGGGAATACAGAGATAAAAAGTAGCCATGTCACCCGGGGATAGAGTAGCTTCCCAACGGTGAAAGAATTTTTGAAATCGGTCCAGTTGTTTCAATACAAACAAACAATCAAATCTTTTCTCTTTATGATAGTATAGATAAGCTAGATATTTATCCCAGAAAACGAGGGAGTGTTATAAATGATAGAGTTTATTTGTACTCGATATTAGTATATACATAACTTTTTTTAAATATCTAACTCATTACATCAGTACGATGATGATATAATGGAAGCTTTTCACTTAACCACATCATTATTTGTAATCTTTACTACATAGCTTCGTATAATTATACCAAAACGTCAAATTAATCATACGGGATGACATTACTCATCATCCCGCCAACCTGTTAGCGTTATTTGACAGCTGTCATTATGTAACCTGCGCATTCGGCGAGTTGCATTTTAATTTTGAATGCCATTATGGCGCTGGCCTTGGCACGCATTCGGCGATATTATGCCACCCGGTGTTGCCATAATAGATATTAATTATTGCCGTAACCCACCGTAGGGTTCGTTGATCTAAACTTGTTTACCATTAGATAAGTACGTTTAATTTAAGATACTATAGTAATTGTGTATCGTAGTTACTTAAATGAGATATTAACGGAGGAGATTTGTTAGTTTTTTTTTTTTTTATTGTAAGACATTACACACAGCGCCATCTGACCCCAAACTAAGCAAAGCTTGTACTATGGGAGACAGATGACTGATAGAATACTTAAATTGAAATGTGATCATCGTTTTTGTCGATACAGTAAACTAGGATATTAAAAAGAACAAGTCACCTTTTGACAGAATAGGTATACTATTAATGTAAGAAATTAAAGTAAAAAATATCAACTTACGTTCATTTCTGACGATTTCCTTCACGACACTTCTGAAAACAAAGTCTGAGTTCTTAAACTTCTGCAATCGAATCATTCACTAGTGTCAACCCAATTCTTTCACCACATTCACTTTAAGATTTCGTTTCACTATTTATTTTTTAAAACACGTGTAATGTTGTCGATGTCCTGTTAGAGAAGATAAATAAAAGTTTACTGCTACACTACGCGTGGAGTTATTTTCGTAATGATTATCGTTGACTTGTTAATGATTCATTGCATTTTCATTGTTAAACTCGTTGGAAAGTAATACTTTAATAGCTTATTATGACTATTGTTTTAAACTCTCACGATGTTCTGTCGACGCACTCTGACCTTGCTCGAGACATCGATGTTAGGAAAAGGTGGCTCAACTGGTAACTATGTAAAATTATGTCGAGCAATAAAATTATTAAATGTAAATTTTGTAAAATACTCGAAAAATAAACACAATCGTGGTAACTATTTGTTTAAACCGATCCAATTCCAGACAATAGATGAAATAAGCAGTACTACAGATAGTGGCTGTGGGCCGGTGGCATCGCAAAACTTTAGAGACGTTGTACATAATCAAGTCACTTTCAAAAGTTCTGTGTTCTAAGTCTAGACTACCTACGTAACGTAGAATATTTCAATTCTAGAGAAGCCGAAGGTTGATCTAAGTGTAGTCTCTTGAGACAGCCCTATACCGACTGTACATTTTAGAAGGCAAAGTAGACTAGGGTTCCAGAATTTAGCAGATTCCAATTCAGAGATGTACGATATATGGTACACAAAAGACCTAAATACCTAACGAGGCGAGGGTTCGATGAAAGCTATGACGGAATAATCTATTCCTTGACCTTAAGTTTGGTTCTTAAAATAATATATGAGAAGAATAATTTTAAATATAAATGAAGAACAGTTCAGTGCTCAAAAGCAGGAATGACAACTGCTGAGATAAATAAATGCATAATACAATTGCACTGTTCAAAAGCAAATAAAAAAGAAACATCGAAATACGCAGCTTTATAGATTGCGGAAGTTACATCTGATGATTAACGAAAAAAAAACCAAACAAAACAAACCGTCAAACATGTTAAAGTGGAGTATTGGAGATTAAAAAAAAACAATTAAACTTATAATAGTGGTAAAGTTAGCTAAAACTTGCAAAAAAAAAAAATGATTAGCAACATTTTTGAAAACCGTTTTTTTTAAAAACAACTTTTGTTCAGCAAGTTTTGTCTAACCCAAACATCACTGGCGATCACTGAAACGTTACGACAAATCTCTCACGCAATTTTGAAGCACCAGTTCAGAAAGAAAAAAGTCCACTAAAAGCTTTTAAATTGCGTTGTTACAACAAATTACTTTGTTTAAATAACAATCAAATATCAATGACCAAAATAGCAGCCAAAGAATATCTTAAAATAGCAACTAAACGTCACTAAAGAGTTATCTAACATAACTAATTGTGATCAATGATTAAGCATAGCATAAGAGGAGAAGGATGGTGGGTTACGTAATAGGTTAAACATTATTGTATTGTGACAGGTCACTAAAGGTCTTCACTAATCACCAAGTTACAGGAAGACATTACACACTGATTTGTTTTGTGTAGATGAAAATATATTACCATATCGAATATAGTAAAATGCCCTTAAAGAGCGAAAGTATTTTCTGAGCCTCACTAATTCTGCTTTGCTTTTAAATACGTGCCCTAAATTCATTGAATAATGATGGTCTACGAATTCTACTATAGAAATGCCTTGTCTTAACTTTATTTTGGATTTAAAGACATTTGATTGTCAGTAAACACATCTTGGATAATGACTTAGGATCGAGGAAAAGACTGGTGATCACAATTATTATTTAATTCAGATTAACATGGATGGGATGAGATGAGATGATTGTAAGGTTCACTATTTTTCATAATTTTAATGTCGTGATGCTAATTTATTTTAGTTTAATTTCACATATTAATAATTCTGTTGAGATTAAAACTAACATAATATAAAAAAATAGGTAACATCCGAAGCAGGTTGATTCACGTGCTTTCATGAAATAAACTATTTATAGACAGCAGTAACTTAAAAGTGAAGAAAAACAGCGTATGAAAATCACGAAATCGACGATGAAACGACAGACACCGTTTACGAAACGACTACCTTTGTACAAGATCAACAATCCGAGCCAATATAACAACTTTATAGCATAAAATTATTTCATCGATGAAATTACAAAATAAACAGATTCAATGAAGAAATTATGCACATCTAATTAGAACAGTTAACTATTACGATTAATCGCACAACACATTACGCGAAACACGTAATCCAAGGGTGAGCCGGCAATAATGACGTAAGTATTGCCAACAGGATTATCTGGTTAGAAGTTACGTCAAGTTAGGTAAGGAGATAGGATAACACACGCGCTGACTAACTAATCACATGTCTTGAAGAAAAAAGTAAAATGACACAAAAAGTTACGGCACCAAACGTACATGTTTTTTTCAGTGGATAATATTAATTACTGGCCACACAAATGTCAAAAAAACAACATAAAGTGACATATATTTTGGCGCGAAAGGGATTGTGTCAATTTTCTTTTTTTTTTCTCTTTTGGCAGAGGTACAGACGTTCATTTATATTGTAATCGGTAAGTAAGTCGAGAGCTGCGCGCGCGCCGCGAGTCCGCGTATTGCACTGTGCTTGCAGCAGCGGCGACAGCGACCCTCTCCACGCGGCAACAAGGGATTACAGAATCGAAATACAGAACTGTGTTACGAGATACACCTTATGTGGACTTGTGGGTCGACGGGGTAGCTGCCATGGCCGTTTCTACGTTTTCGATTAGTGTACCAATCCAACATTTTTCCTTAGAAATTTAAATTTTATTACACAACATACATAGTATAGATGATTACTTTGCTCTAGTATTCAAATTACAAATTGCACAGTAAAAGATTTATGACATTTTTTTACTATAGTGAGTTTTATTAAGCTCAACTAGTACCGATTGACTTGGCTCACGAGATGAGCGTTATGTGGGATGTTGATCATCGTTGATACGTATCACGGTGAACCAACTTATAGGTAAGATAAAAATAGAGAAGACTCGAAGAATCCCCATGAGGTTCTAGCTAGGTGGTTCGGTTAAGGGTCGAATATAAAAGGAAGTGATCCTACACACACTACAGTCCGGTGACGCTGTAGAGGCCATCTGCGGCCAACAGAAATAGTCATTCAAAAAAAAAAAACATGACATACATTATCAGGATGTTCCACCCTCTACAGACCTAACCACCAGCAGTATTGGCCCTGCTCCGCTGCTGGCGGTAACATAAAGTAGGTTTACGATTTTTTAATAAAACTTTAGGTACATTAACATTGCAAAAAAATAAGATTTTAGATAGAATATAAATAAGTGAAAAATTGTTAATGTTTTCGCACTTCATTTTTGTATGAGTTAATTTATGCTACAATAATTATAAATAAATATCGTAGGACATTAAACACACACAGCGCAATCCGACCCCAAACTAAGCAAAGATTGTACTACGAAAGTTAGATAACTGATAGAATACTTTATTTCTTGTAAATACATACACTTCTAGACACAGAAGATTGGTAATAACACAGTGTTTCTCCTACGTGGAAATCGAACTCACGCCCTATAGCTCTTAATGTATACCAATGAGCCAACAGGGCTAAATTATATAATTTTGTATCAGTACGAAGCCTAAAAGTCAAAAGGCGCGCGTGATCGAGACCTCGTAGGCAAGCGAGTCGTATATGCCGCCAGGCCAACTCACGGTGTGTCGAAAACCCACACCTTAGTGACATGCGCATTGCAAAATAATAATGGGCGATATATCGGTGATGCGTCCCAAATCCTCGATTGTCGATTTCGAAATATCGATCGTGTCGATTGGATCATATAGGGCTACAATTCTGATACTTCCTTGTACGTGATTTGCCTATCATTTAGGTAGTAATATAGAATAGTAGTAATTCTACACTATTTTTTTTACTCGTTTTGAAAATTATTCTTTTCTATAGCAATAGTTATTTACTTGACAAATTGGCAAACGTAGCGTATGACGCCCTGAGACTCGATGGAGTGACGATATACGTAGGACAGCTGGCGGTGGATGGAAGCGAAAAGCCGATGATCGGGCTGAGTGGTGTGTCTTGGGAGAGGCCTATGTCCGGCAGTGGACTTCGATAGGCTGATGATGATGAGTTATTTAATAATTAAGCGAGCTATGGATAGAGCATTTTTATAATGGATAGTATCCAGAACGAAGGAATTCGCCAAAGTACTAAGGTCACAGAAATAGCTCAGCGTATTAGCAAGCTGAAGTTATAATGGGCTGGACATATCTGTCACAATACCGATAACCGCTAGGGTAAACGTGATTTAGAGTGGAAACCATGAATTGGCAAACGTAGCGCAAACCGTCCTGCTACTCGATGGAGTTACGATATACGTAGGATAGCTAGCGATGGAGCGAAGAGCCTAAGATTGGCAAAATAGCGTATCATGGGAGAAGTATCGGTTTCACCCGCGTAGTTCCCGTTCCCGTGGGAATACAGGGATAAAAGGTAGCCTATGTCACCCAAGGAAAGTGTAGCTTCCCAAAAGTGAAAAAAATTTTGAAATCGGTGCAGTAGTTTCAACTATTCAATACAACCAAACAAACAAAAAATCAAATCTTTCTTCATAAAGATGCTAGCTAAAACATCGCAAAGAAGTTTTCACTTCAAAAATTACGAAATTAATAATTCTTTGAACACGGTTATGAGGCTGAAAATCAGTTTGCAAATATTTGATAAACGAAATCGGAGAGGTAAAAATATCAAGCACTTAAGATGACTTGACATTTTGCTAAAGCTGAACTTTACTATCACTTCCTACTATTAAAGAAAGATTTAAAACTACAAACTCTCGAGTTGTAAATTGAAATGTCTTTAGCGGTTTTACTAGAAGGAAGTAATAAACGAGAGTTAAAATTTGGTTATATGTGCAATACTGTTTTAAACGGATAACAGCATTGCTGTATACAATGATTCTAAACGGAAAATATTTAATTGCATATCAAAAAACCCTCGGGTTTCAAAATAAAAGTAGATTTATTTCACTAAATTTGAAGATAAGCATATGTGGACTTCGGAATTTAAACTATAAAAACAGAATTTGTAGTTTTTACACGAGTTGACAACAGTCAGACAGGTGCGATTTGCGGTAGCGACCATGATGACAGCCATGAATTTAGCCCACTACCAAAAAACGCGGCAATTCCAGGAGGCCTAGCGGCAGTGTAAGCTGGCCACATTTTATTCAGCTACTCCAGACCGAGTCTGTCAAAGGTAGGCTAAAAAGCTCAAATAACGAAGAGTTTTTTTGTGATTGAGCAATAGAAATTTAAAGCTTGTTTCTCAGGATAATCATATCAGACTAGTAACTTGATTTCCAATCGTTTTTTAGCGAAACATTAAGCGTTTAGTTACTAAACTTAGTTTAAAACATTGCTGCCTGTTTTCATTGCAGTCTTCTAGACAAGAACTGCGACCTTTTTTCGCAAGTTTAGATCTATTAACTAAAGTGTCTAAGAGTGACCTTTGTCCAGCAGTGGAACACTAGAGGCGGGAAATAAATAACTAAAGTATTCAAACAAAATTCTCGTTTATTTACTTGTAAGTATATTAAAATAAATAATTTATTTTTTTATATTATCTACGCAAGTATTTTGATGTGCAATTAAACAGCGCCCATTCTAAGTTAATAACTATGCTATTTTCAACTCTGGTCTAATCAGTTTATCTTACCTAATTACCTACTTAAAGTGTTACATCACTTCTTAACTTTTTCAACAATTTGTGTGTCATCGTTGACTATACTTGTTCACCGTAATTTGTTTGGTTTACAGGTATGTAATAACTTTATCAAATACTAGCAAGCCGTCCCAGCTTCGCACAGGTAAATAAAATTCTACTGACAATTTTGCCTATGTTACTCAGTGAAAATATAGCATTCTAATAATGAAAGAATTATTCAGTTCGGTCCAATAGTTTCGGAGCATGTTCAATACAAACAAACAAACAAAAAACTAAATCTTTCCTCTTTATAATTAGTGTAAATTGAGTTGACGTATTGATTGGTTTAATCAACTGATATCTTTAAAAAGTCTTATAGGTATATGCAGCTGTTTATGTGTACATGGAATAGTATCGGTAACACTATGACGAAAGAAGGTCATCATCAACTCTTACGTTGGATCCAACCCTGATATATAGCTGATTTTTCTGGCTCGATTTCAGTGTAGGTCACAGTAAAAGTTGTTCGTACAATGAACTCCTTTCAGCTTATATCTTAGTATCATACCACTGCGCTACCCCTATGGAGCTGATAGAGTGGGTATAAATGTTTTAGTTCATTTTGAGTATTCAATACAGGATACTAAAAACTAACAACATAATTATGTAATTTTATACATTAGTCGGAAATGTACTTAAAATATATCTCTCAAATACTAAAGATAAATAATTAATTTCAGTATTTTATTTATATACTAGCGGACACCTCGCGTAGTTCCCGTTCCCGTGGGAATACAGGGATAAAAAGCCTATGTCACCCGGAGATAGTGTAGCTTCCCAACGGTGAAAGAATTTTTGAAATCGGTCCAGTAGTTTCGGAGCCTATTCGTTACAAACAAACAAATCTTTCCTCTTTATAACAGTATAGACATATGAACCTTAAATACCTATTGTACATTATCTTAGTATGTGTTTAGTTATTTCGAGTCTGGCCCGCTAACACCCTTAAATTTTGTAAATGTTACTTTTGAAAACCCAGTCTGACACCCCTGTGCTAGCCCCACATAATGTTTGCACTTATAAACAACGTAAGCTATTGTAAGGAAGTAAGCCGGCCGGCATCCAGAAATCGAAAGTGTCCGCAATGGGGCCGAATTACGTCAGTGGCGCGGGCACAATGTGAAGGCTTTCGAGCACTTGCGCCAGCGGGGAAACCACACGTAATTTTATACATTTTCTATTAAAAAAATGAGACAAGAAAACGGAAGGGCCACCAAAAAAAAAAGTGAAATGTGTGACAGCGCCTCAGACGGGAGTAGAATAGAATATAACTTTATTACACACCAAAACAAAACACAACAACATACAGATATGAAACATAAAAAAAGAGATAACGAACATAACAAAACAATATAATACATAAATGTTGTAGAACGGTAGTCTTATCGTCTAAAGCGATTTCGTCCAGACAACCTTTGGATGGAAAGAAAAACAGGAACAGATATCAGGTTGGTGTATTAAAAAAACAAAAAAAACTTAATAAACGGTAAATAACGAAAAGGAAAACACACTATAAATACAATACAATAAACATATATTCATATGAATATAAAATACTAAACATAATAAATATAAATTAGCACGCTGTTAAATAATGTAAACGGCTCCTTTAAAACATTTGACTATCGTATAGTAGTCATTAGTTTTTTTTATAATGTTAAAATCATGAGACGAACGATACGCTCTCCTAAAGGTAAGAGATAACACATGTCCACGGCCATTGCAGCGATGCACAGAACGTTGAGTAACAAAACAAAGTCCGGGGCATCGCTGCTTTGGCGTTCATTAGGTACTTTGAGACTTTCGATGTTGAGCCTCAACAGCACTATTATTTCCCTAGCTACAGTACCTTTCAAACCGGAACAGTGATATTTACACACTACCTACTGTTTGGCGGCAGAATATCTGGTACTACTACATCTACCTAGACGATATACTTACATAAATATTATGTACAGGTTCCTTCTAGGTAAGCGTGTTCCATCCTAGACCGCATCGTTGCTTCACATCAGGCATACATACATACCTATATACATAGAATACATACAATTGGGTTAGAAGAAGTAAGCGGAGAAACAGACAGATGCTAACGACTTTGTTGTATACATACACAGAGAAGAGATTCCTCTTGTTTATATCTTTTCAGTCTATAAAGGTTTTGATTTATTATACTGTAAAACTATACTGTCCCCATTCCTTGACCTTTGTGACTTGGGTTTCTCACATCCTACAAAACTATATTTTGCAACCAAATTACGGCAAAGTATGCGGAAAACGTAGAAAATCATATTTGCCCGCGAAACCCACACATTTTTATGCAACTACTATATGCCGTCGACCAAAATGTAATGAACACGTAATACCAGTGTAGGTAAATACTTTCCGACAAAATTTATGTCTTGAATTCTCAATCCTAAATTGTCGAGTAATTGTGTAATGTGTGTAAATTTATTGAGTGTCAATTAACAATCTTGTTTAATTTTAATCTAGAAGTAATTAGAAGAATAATGTATTCTCCTGACGGTAAGAGATAACGCTTTACGTTTTAGTAACGCTTTAGTAACGCTTTTCCCTGACCATTGCAGACACAGAGATTTGAGTAACAAAGCAAAGTTGACTTAAAAAAATGCTTGACTGTCTTGTTCGCTTATTTGGTAGAATATCTACATCTTAGAGCACAGATATCAGAGATACACTATCCTTGGGTGACATTGGCTAGTTTTTATCCCTGTAATTCCACGGGAAAGGGAACTACGCGGTTGAAACCGCGAGTCTTCCGCTAGTATATTATATAGTAGACTAGCGACCTGCTCCAGCTTCGCACGGGTGCAATGTAGATTATGATGCATGTATTATTATATATTACCTTCCGCTTGAATTTCTGTCAATTGATGGAAACCGCATTAAAATCCGTTGCGTAGTTTAAAAGATTTAGCATACAGGCAGCGGTATGCGACTTTGTTTTATACTATTATATGTAGAGATTAATTCACTACTCATTATTTCTTCTCTATCGCGTTGTTTTCTCGTTGCCACATGTCATGTGTTATGTAGTGTAACACAATACCAGCAAAGTTTACGGAAATAATGAGAAGTGTTCGCCGTAACGTAATGAAACGGTCTAGAATTTTTTAATGATAAATAAACAAAGCATTTTGTCTTGAAAAGGTAATTTGTAGTATTTATTCCAGCGTTAATTAGAAGAATCGGCGCTTCAAGATCCGTGCAAAACATGTACACGAATGACAATTTAGAAAAAAACATCGATAACATAAAATATTGATAGCAGAATAAAAATATTGCAACAAATGGTGGCCTTATCGCTTAAAGAGAACTCTTACAGGCAACCTTAGTATGAAAATAATTTGTGGTACAGTATAGGATGGGTTGTGCTATAGTCAGAAGTAATAAATCTTATTGATTGATATTGCATGCAATGCAAACTCAAAGTTATTATTTTGTTATTTTTTTATAATTATGAAAGTCTTTGATTGATGCAAAACTGATGTTCCAAAATCTCGAACTAAGCGGTTCGATTCCACCTTCTTCATAAGAACCGCTAGACATTGGAATCTGCTGCCCGAGTGGGTGTTCCCCGATGAATACAGTCTGGGTACCTTCAAGTCGCGAGTGAATCGGTTTCTTCTAGGCAAGCGTGCTCCACCGTAGACCACATCTTCGCTCAACATCAGGCGAATTGGCGGTCAAACGCAAACCTATTTCGTATAAAAAAAACGGTATTCCTGTCAAAACACGCGATATGAAACAGCAACTGTTACTTTGCCAATGCACTAATACTTTGTTAATACTTATTGTAGCTACTAATTTCGGTTCTATAAATCGACAGCAGTAACAAAATTCTCAAATCCCAATCCGCCTCACATTTCTTTTTCATTTGTTTTGTAATCGATCACTTAAAGTAGGCATAAACCATTCAATTTACATGAAATAATGTTTGCGGAGTGGCGTTACCGCGGAACACGGTATATCTCGTTACGTAAAGGTAACTGGTTTAGTTGTTCCACAGCGTAAGCGGCTATCAGTTGGTTCCTTCGAGCGGAAGATGGAAGGTTTAGGAGTGGAGGAAGGAACACTGTACACCAATGCATTAAAAATGTAATTATGATATTACAAAATAACAAGTTAAATGTCACAGCAATTACACAAGCAATAAGAGCGCAAAATATAATTGTTCGTTTAAATACAGTTGTTCGCCTGGCGGATGGATCTGGATTGCCCAATAATGCACCACTGGACAAGGATGCATGTTGAGCATTCCGGATCCAAGCCTAAGTTTAGGTTCAACATGAAATTATTATTTGTCTTCTTCTTTCTTTTTGTTTAATTTTGGCTGGTATAATTATTTTTAGTTTTTAATTTTGAAATTTATATTGATTTTATTTATGTACTAATTTTTAATGTTGTTTCTATGGACATGGTCTGAAATAAATAAATAATAATAAGGTTTGTTTAACTCTTAGCAATTTTAGTTCACCTTCCTATCTATTAAAATATAACTTTAGAAATGAAATAGAACTCATTTATTATGATATACTTTACTATACATGTTTACTTGTTGGTAGATCTCCTTAGCAGGAAGTCGTCTAGGCAGGTACTACTGCAGTACCAGATATTCTGCCGCCAAGCAGTAGTGTGTAAACATTACTGTGTTCCGATTTGAAGGGTACTGCAGCTAGCGAAACTACAGGGCTGTTGAGACTAATCAAAGTAATGAACGCCAAAGCGGCGATGCCCTGGAGTTTATTTTGCCACTCAAGTTCTGTGTATCATTGCAATGGTCATGGACAGGCGTTATCTTTTACCATTAGGAGAACTTCAAGTACGTCTAATTACTTTTACATAAAAAAAATCCTGTCACTTTTTGAGGTTCCGGTAATTATAATAATTATAACTACGTATTCATTGTTACAGAGAGTATCCAAAAAGCGTTGGTAGGATCATATAAAATTTAGTTTGGTAGGGATGGGAACATTGGCAGTGAAGGTTTCTACCTCAGATTTCAGAAATGGGTAATTAATACATGTTTAAACCGGTAATAATTCTAAGAATATTTTGTATTAGTGAAAACATAAAATAACCGATTTCGACAACAGTGAATAAGCTTACCGGGGTTTCTGCTATATTTTCACTGTGGCGTTGGCGTACGTGCAGTTTTGTGCGGGCAACGTGTAATTTAAACCTAGATGATGGTACAACTTTGGTACGCATTGAATTGTGATTGACACGGTCAAGTAGAAAAATAGGTCATTTGATGGATGATTCGTAAATGTAGCATTCGATCGTTGAAGCGGCCGTCTAGTCACGACAGTGTCGGCGACTGATTTTTTTTTAATGTTTGATAGGCTTAGTGTTTGACCACAGCTCACCTGATGTTAAATGAAGGTGTGGTCGAAGATGGTAAAGCACACCTAGCCTGGAATGGAACTGGCTCTCAAGTGAGGCTGCCGGAGCACACCGATAGATGCTTGGCGGCAGATCTTCAACTTGAGGGTGGTAGCTAGCCAGCCGAGTACTAGAAAGTAACCTACCAGCCTACCACCGTGCTATGGTTTCCTCACGATGTTTTCCTTCCCCGGTAGCTCAAGCTAACCACTGACCTATCATCGCTAGTTGAGTATGAACATTTTATGAGCGCTGCCGTCTCTGTCGCGCGTCATGTGTCTATTGAACACCACCGCTGATTGAAATGACGTCGCGCGACCCGACCCGATCTCCACGTCAAAATGGCAGCCATTATCCACTTATATTCAAGATTCACATTAACCGAGTGGAGTGAGGTCTTTGGGAAAACCTTTTCACTTGTGGATACATCGTGTGTTCGAAACATATACCTATCGTGTGTATACCTCTGAAGAAGATAACTGGGACATATGTAAATAAATAAAATACCTAACTGGATGCCATTTAAAAGTTTTTATTAATTACTTGATATTATTTTGGTAATTTCAAAGAAAATATATACCTATGTATGTTTTAGATCAGCCACAAAACCTGTATTGTGAAATTTGAGAAATGTTTTTAAGTTTTTTTTCTCATCCGCTCAGCAGCATCAATGATTTTTCCTCCGAACTTATAACTTTTATTTTTGTGCGTTTTTTTAATTATTTTTATTTAAAATATAATGAGACGAACGAGACGTTCCCCTGATGGTAAGAGATAACGCCTGTCCATGACCATTGCAGCGATACACAGAACTCTGAGTAACAAATCAAAGTCCAGGGCATCGCTGCTTTGGCGCTCATTACTTTGGAGACTTTCGATGGTTAGTCTCAACAGCCCAGTTATATGTTATAGTTTACTAACAGCTACAACAGCGCCAAATAACCTGTACTTCTTCCACTCAATCTGGTGTAATATGGTTGTACTATTTCACTCATGTTTCAAAATGATTCAGCTACTCAACAGGCGACACAAGATAACAACTACGTTATTGTCGCTACTCGCCGATAGATGTCGCGACAATATAGACGCAACGAACTTACAAAATACGTATATCATGTTTGCTATACATACATGTAACAACCATAAATAATATGTTAATTATATATAGCACTATGTAATTAGGAATAATAAAAATGTACGGACTGTAACATAACTAAATGTAATATTAAAAATTTTGATATCTACTAAGTGTGAGATATCTTTCTAGTTTTGTTTGCGTTCGACATAAGTATTATGGTAATGTTTATATGTGCCTTTTTATTTTTTCCGGCAGCGATGTGTATGTGATTATTATTAGAATAAAATTTTTGTTACATTGACAATATATGAAATATCTATACATAAAACCTCCTTCACCTTCACATATCTCCTCTTTCACTGTGAAAACTTGTTAATTGTGGAATGGAAGGAGGCTCCTTCTTGGCGGCGGCGCCGTAAAATAAATATATGAAATATCTTAAATTGATACTATTTATAAATTTATAAAAATAAAAAACTTAGTCTAAAAGTCCGTCAGAGGACGGATATGTGCCCAGAGTTCGGCGCATCGCTGCTTCGGCGCTGATTACTTTGAGACTTTCCATGGTTAGTATCAACAGCCCAGTTATTTCTCTAGCATCTCCATTCTAGGCTAGGTGTGCTTTACCATCATCGACCACACCGTCACTTAACATCAGGTGAGCTGTGGTCAAACACCAAGCCTGTCAGCTATAAAAAAAAAAGGCTGCTGTACCCTTCACACCGGAACACAGTAATGTTTACCACTAGTGCTTGGCGGCAGATTTTTAACATGAGATAGCTAGCCAGCCGAGTACAAGAAAATATCTTACCACCATGCTATGGTTTCCTCACGATGTTTTCCTTCACAGACAGCTAAATTCGTAAACAATTTAGCTGACTTTAGATTGATCATCATTAGGTTCATTACAGGGCTGTTGAGAACCATCGAAAGTATCAAAGTATTGAGCGCTAAAGCAAAAATAGCGCAAAAATCTGAGATAGTCATGAGCAGTCATTGTCTCTTACCAGCAGGAGACCGTTTAGGTCGCCTCATTACTTTTACATTTAAAAATACAGGTATCGTCTGCGTATTAATAATTGTAGGTTGGTGTCTCTAGCATATTAAATTGCTACAGTTACGTAATACGTAAACGATAGTAAAATGTATGACAAATTGCAGTTTCGATTTATACCCGCCGACAGTGGGCCCATTACTCTCCGTACAATATTTATTGATTACGTAGTAGGCACTTTTAAGTCGTAAATTGATGTAATAGACATCGAGATTATACGTGGCACAGTAAGAATAATTAGAAATTTAATCAGAAATCAAACAAGGTTTTCATTAAAGCATTTAATTAAATTTTTACATTACCTAAAGTGCTTCTTTTTATTTATTTACTTATGCTAACATTTCAGTATATACGTAGGACTGAGCTTAAACTACCACAATAATTATAGGTACCTACAATAATTACTAAAGTAATTTATAACAATATAGTATTTATTTACAAAACTTATAAATAAAGTATTTTTTTTATAAATTAATGAGTGAGACAATTTTATTTTAGCCGCTTGCTATATTTGAAAGTTCATTTATTCAATTTATTAATAGATAACATTCTTAGGTAATTTATTTATAAATTCTTACCACAACATGCTATTGTTCTTGATACATTATTGTTGTAAAAGATTCTTGAATAAATGCGTTTACTGATTACTTTAAAATCAAAAGTCATCTAGGCTCTAACTCGAACAAAGAAAGCTCAGACAAAGAATATCATGTTGGTTAGAAACTAAAATCCCATTATTTTTTCATAATGAACTATGCACACAAAAATGTCGTTTTCTGATCAATGACAGCTCAAAACCCTTTGCTGGTGGTTATCATTGGTTGACTGTATTCCATTTTAGTTTGCATGACAGTATACAACACGATGGCTACAATAAAATTGCCACAATCAGCAATACAACTGCAAATTTCTCAATTGAGTATTAAGTTTTACAATGGAAACTGAAACATTTTCAATTTGCTTATGCGAAATTACTGACGTTTGATTAGGGCGGGTACTACTATAGTTATGTTTACATTGGTTCACATTTAGGTTTGAACGGAGCCAAAGCAGGCCAGCATGCGGCCTCGTCGTTTCTTCTATAATAATTAAAGTATTTGACCTAATCAAACGTGAATAACCCTGCTTTAGTAAAAACCAAATGAGTGTTAAGTTATTCAGAGTTCTCACTTTCAACACTGCCGTGTCATAACACAAGCCAGTCCTCTTTGACCATATCCGATGCCTTTTCTGCTATCATGATGACGGGAGCGTTAGGGTTCCCGCTGATAATCGTGGGCATTATACTGGCGTCTACCACTCTCAGGTTAGCAACACCGTGGACCCGTAACCTTGGGTCTACTACAGCATCTTGATCATGCTTTGGTCCCATCTTACATGTACCAGTTGGATGATAAATCGTAAAGGTGAAATGCTTCATACTGCATTCCCAATACTCATCACTGAATAGAGTTAGGTGCTGACAGCCAGGCATCGCAATATTATGCGGTTTGGAATCGTAACGCTGAAACGCTGTCGTATTAGAAATGGCCATAGCGATCTTTATGCCTTCAGTCAGTACTTTGACGTCTTCTTTATATGCGAAGTAGTTCGGTTCTATAGAGGGAGGGTGAAAAGGGTTTCGACTTCGCAGCTTGATCCAGCCAGAGCTTTTTGGACGCAAAAGCAAGGGTAATATAGTCCAGGTCTCGGCGTTCTCAATGGGTTTGTAAACTGTATTGTAAACTCTATCGCGCAGGTTTAAAATTCTCCTGATTTGTTCTCCACCATCGGAATTCACAGAACTCGGTGCAAAGTGAAATTGTATATCAGGCCAGTTTCCCGAAGACGGAGCATACTTGGTATTGACGAAGGCAAGTCCTTCTACGCCTTGTGTTGTCATCGGACCTTTCTCGTACAAAATATAGTTCATAGCTACTTGGAATGTCTGAAAACGGTCTTTCTTAAACGTCACTGGTTTATTGACGACAAAAGTCAAGCCTCCTAAGCCAACGTGGTCTTGCAAATTATGTCCAACTTTTAGATTAGCTACAAGAGGTATTCCATGTTCTCGTAAATGGTCAGCGGGTCCGATTCCACTTAACATCATCAATTTTGGCGTGGCTAAAGCTCCAGCGGACATGATAACCTCTCGCTTGATTCTCACTTTCTGTTTTTGTCCATTTCGTACAAACTCCACACCATACGCTTGTTTTTTGACAGGGTTGATCAGTATCCTTGTGACCTGAGCTCCGAGAGCTACATGAAGGTTATCTCTTTGTCGCACAGGCCGAAGAAAAGCCTTAGCCGTGCTGCACCGACTGCCTCGCCGCATTGTAGCCTGTGTCAACATGAAACCCGTTTGCTTCGCTCCGTTTATGTCTCTATTCTCATAGCCAAGTTCTATACCAGCTTTTAAAAACGTAACTGATAACGGAGTCCTCCACGGCGCTTCTTGAACAGTCAGATATCCTCCAGCAGCATGATACGGCGTGTTAACCAAATACGGGTTGCGATTGTCTTCTGACTTTAGAAAGTAGGGTAACACCTGATCGTACGACCAGCCAGGGTTACCGAGCGCTTCCCACAGGTCATAGTCGTTTCTGTTGCCTCTGACGTAGACCATGGCGTTGAGGACACTGCTACCGCCTAGGACTTTCCCTCGAGGCCAGTTGCAGCGATCTCCGTTCATCGCCAGGCAGTAGGAGCGGTTGTTAGAAGGTGTGGTCTGAAACTTCCAGTCCATATCTGAGAGCTGGGTGTATCCGGCCAGCGCGGGGATATCTGAGATCTCAGTTTCGTCGTGGCCGGCTTCAAGCAGCAAAACGGTCCAGTTGCCGATCTCTGAGAGCCGCGACGCGACCACCGCGCCAGCTGAACCACCGCCCACTATCACAAAGTCATATATCGGCATCACCTGAAATACAGAAAAAAAGATTGTCATTCGCTGATAAAATACGGTGTATTAGGAGATTTTCGTTTGTAGAGTTCCGTGCCCATAGGGTAAAAACGGGACCCTATTACTGAGACTTCGCTGTCCGTCCGTCCGTCTGTCACCAGGCTGTATCTCAAGAACGGTGATAGCTAGACAGTTGAAATTTTCACAGATGATGTATTTCTATTGCCGCTATAACAACAAATACTACAAATAAAATAAAATAAATATTTAAGGGAGGCTCCCATACAACAAACTTGATTTTTTACAGATAATGGTAAGGAACCCTTCGTGCGCGAGTCCGACTCGCACTTGGCCGGTTTTGCATTTTATTAATGCTTATTACTTCATTAAGAAAATAATGATAAATGCGAAAATATGTTATTCGATTTATTATTGCTTTACTTGTCCATCTTTCACGTTGCATCGGAGCAACTGATCAATGTAGTTTTTTAATATGAATTTATATCCTAGTTACACCTATTACATCACAAATGATGGAAAGCACTATTTCTTCATTAAAATTGCATATTTTATAATGGGTACGTTTTTGAAATATTTCTGTCATTCTTGTCATGTAGAGAAGAAAGTCCTGCCTATTCTAAACATGAAATTAACGAATAATGTACGTAAATTTTTAAGTACACTTAACTGAAGAAGAAGAATAATAAAAACTGTCTAAATGCGACTCGAGCTCAAACTAAGCTTCCCGAATGGAATTAAACAAAATAATTTTTCGTGACGTGTGAATAAAGTGTGGAGTTATAGAAGTTTCCTACATCTATCTACAAGTGTTTCCTTAGTAGCTACATGTCTGGATTGCACTAGACAGGTTCTTATTTTGAATATTGACTGTGATATTTTTCCTTTACTTTAAAAGACACCACAAGTGAAGTGAAAACAGGACTTTCAGTCTTTTGTTATTTAGGATAGCTCTCTACTATCATATGTTAAATTGAGCGAATGATCAAATTGCGTGCAATGCTTACGCTTGTTAATTTATGTAGCGTTCTATTGTAGTTGATACTTCGTGCCTCGGCCTCTTTTTCAAACAAATGCTTGTTTCTTAAATATTTTTGTTCATCGAAAAGTCGTTCGTTCATGTTTATAAAATACAATCACACTAATATTATTAAAGCGAATATTTGTATGTATGTTGCTTCTTTTGGGATGAAATTTAAAATAAATAAATAAATATCGCAGGACATTACACACAGCGCCATCTGACCCCAAACTAAGCAAAGCTTGTACTATGGGAGTCAGATAACTGATAGAATACTTAAATATTTTTTTTTTTTTTGTAAATACATACTTATAATACATACAGTACACCCAGACGCAGAACAAACAAAACAAAAACAAAATGCCCTTATACCCAGGATTAACATAAGCTACTATTTAACTACGTCAAAAGCTTGTTATCTCAAGTATTACTTACAGTGTTGATATCCGATACATAAGATTCCGGGTCGAACTGTTGGTATCTGAAATACGTGATCCCGAGTGCCAGGAGTGGTATCAGCCCCAACACGGTGATGGGAGAAGGAGCCAAGCTCGCCAGCGCGCCTGCTGCCTCCATATTTACACCAACTCATCTACCGCTACACTAATATTTACAACTTAGCCTACTAGTCTTAACTCTCTTATATCCAATCCTTCTTTCTCTGTTCCTCTTCTAAAATTTTCGGCGTATAGTTTCTAATGCCTGTCTTCTTCTGCGCCGTTCCAGGCCCAGCTTTCAGTTTCGCTTTCTCAGCTTCACTCAGATAACTCTTCAATCTCGCGCTTTTCAATTCGTCCTTCTGAAGATCAAATAGTTGCAATTTGTAGCGTTTCTCTTTTGGTATTTTCACAGGTTTATACAGCTCCTTATTTATCTCTTTATAGTGGTCGTTTTTATATAAGGACGTGGTGTAATAGTCGCTGTTCGATCGACATTCACAAGCGCTCGAGCTGCTCCTGTAACCGCTACTTTCTGTGGAACTATTGTCACTTTTGAAGCTGTCAGCGGATCGTCTAGGCTTGTGTCGTTTGTAAGATTCTTCGTAGTTGGATCGGTAGTCGAGTTGGGAGCTTCTGTATGGTGTTTCGTATTTGTCCTTGTAGCTGTTGCCGGACTGGCCGACGCTAGCGTGTGAATAGGACTGCTCTTGACCCATGGTGGCAGGTGCGGCCGCGCTCTCGTGTTATTTGGTTCCTGGAATGGATAAAATAATTTGATTAGTCACGGCTTGTCACAAAATTTAATTTGAGCCAAACTGACGTTTTTGCTTCTAAAAATAAAGGTTCAATAAGTAACTTCAAATATATGTTTGTACATATAGCTGCTCCTCATGATTTCCCCCACTTTTTTCAGGTTTAACAGTATCCTATGTTAATTGTTTGATTCAGGCGTTACCTAATATGCGGTAGTTTTTAGTGTTCAAAGTATATTCTTAGTTAATTTCAGCTTAACAGTCGTTTCGGTTACAACAGTGATGAGGATATAAATTAAAATTTAACTAACTTGATGACAATTTTATAAAACCTATCCCTAATTTTAGTTACATAATATCTAAAACTAAAATTTGACAAACTTAAAAGCTAAAACAAAATCTAATTAAAATAACTTTACATCCTCTTCTCGCACTAGTATCCCATGTGTCATTCCACGGTGTTTTTAAGGTAATTACATTCCAAATTAGTCAGATAAATAAATATGCAATTTTCGTTAAAGTGTAAAGCAGCTTCATAAACTCATTTTGTCTTCAAAAGTCACTTTATTGAACAGAAAACGGAAAAGATTAGAGAAAGAATCAGTAAAGGAATATGTGAAACTATTCATAATAGAGTGGTTAAAACCTACTAAAACATACGTTTTAGGTTTTGAAACACAGACAAGCAAAATCTACTCCAGATGTTGAAAAAAAAACATGTTTACAAGTGTTGGATTCATAGATCAAGGTAAAATACGAACCAATCAACCTCTAATTTGAAGTACAAATTGATCATCAATCACTAAACTCAGTACAGTATTTAACTTGCTTGGAAAATAATAACGATAAATAATCGGCTCGCTTCGGGATTTTTTAGTTTAGGTGAATTCCAATTGTACTCACTAATGAATTTTTATGAAATGAAAAACTTCGGTACTTACTACACATCGCGATAAAATATACTATTCATATTCATGTACTAACGTATTTGTTCATGAATGCAAAACATTTATTAGATCAATTACATACAACTTATTAAAATTTGGCCAAAAACAGCGTCAGGTCTTCGACAAGCAAGTCTGCGATAGTTGACTTGCAAGCGAGCGGAGCGTAATCACTAAGAGTCATTTCCGAGATCATCACCCGCTGTTCAGTCGAGTCAGTTAAGACCCTTCTGATGGCAACGAGTCAAAACGCTCGCGAATGACCCGCCTATCGCCGTGATCGAAACGGTTGCGCGTTTTAAGAATGAACAACGCCATCTGTTTTCTCTTGTCGAAAGTACACGGTCGACGACCTTGGCTTTGAAACGGTTACAGATAAAATGCTACTGGTAGATAAAGATTATTATTATAACAATGTACGTCACAAGCACGTCCAAAATTAATAATAGCAGTGTCAAAACGGTTGATTGTTATGTTTCTATGTTAGTGGAACGGTGGTTTTTAAGACCAGTCTGAAATGTAGCGCGAGTGAAAATACCAACTGGTTTTTAAAACCTAAACTGCTTGCTCACGCAGTCTCTTTCGATTTAAACCAAAACCATTTTTGTTTCAAAAAATGTATAACTTTCAACCGTTATTATTGTTATATCAACTCTGCTTCTCCATTGTATTATATATACAGTATTACATATATGTCGATGTATATGTACTATATGTAGTAGTACAGAGGCCTATTTTGTTTTCTTTTAAATAAAGATTATATTGTGCTTTATTATAATTGGACGTATCTTTTTACCCACGACGGAACGGCGACGGTATAAGCGTTTGGGGTGAGAGGACGTTTGTTTGTGTAAATACATGTTGCCATTTTTCTCCAAAACTACTAGCCCGATTTTGATGTAGTTTTCAGTTATGGTTAGGGTTTGATTGGTGCATGTTCTTAGGTAGGTGTTATGGTGACAACTCACCAGGGGACGCTGTAGTAAACATTTTTTGTGCAAATCCATGTGACCACGTTTCTACAAAACTACAAGTCCGATTTTGATGAAGATTTCCGATATGGGTTCCGGTTTGATTGGTGTATTATCTTAGATAAGTGTTATATATATTTCAATTACTTTTTAGCCATCGTGGGTTTTTTCAAAAATTTTAATTTTTCCTTTTTATTCTAAATTTATTTTTGTCTCAATGTTCCACTTACATTCTCGATTTCCAGGAGTTTTCTAAATTAAACTTCCCATACAAGGAATGACTACTATAAAACAGGCAATGTACATTAAATTCTTCCTTTCCGGCTCCGTTTTATCATATTTATAGAAAGAAAAAAAATTACAGTCTCTTTACTATTTCCGTGTTCTTTTATCGTAGTGATATTTTGTCTGCTGTTCAATTCTTCTCCCTTCTCAATGGTCTCAAAATTATTAACCTGGATAGTATACATAGGAAGTGACCATAAAACACAGTCGCTGTTCTACCATCCACCATCTATAAACTTTCACTCGTAATATGCCATTTCGTCTGAGACCTCAGGAGACTTTGCGGTTATTTAATACTTTCAATTATACAGCCTCGGCTCTAAAACTCTGTAAATGATTCCGCTTTTAAGAAACGTGAAGAGAATAAAATTAAAAATTAACGTTTACTTAATGATGTTTATGTAACAACTGCATAAACTTCAATGTTCTCTGTGTCGTATGTAAGCTTTTGCAAATTCACTTAAATAAAATATGTTTATTTAATTAGCTAGTTTATTAATTATGTTTTTTTTTCTGTATTTTATAATTTTTCGTGTGGACAATAAAGAGTTAATCAATCAAAATAAATATAAATAAAGAAATATCGTAGCACAGTTGACTTTTTTTTTGGAAATATTTTGTTACAATCTTTCTTAATAAATATAAGATTAGGGCTGCTAGACCTGGTGACAGCTTGTGGTGTAAAACCTTCGTTGACGGCGAAGGATGAAAATGATGATGATTGATGAATCTACAACAGTTTATTTAACACGAAATACATAAATGAAAACACCAAGTAGTAACTTTAAAAAAATTAATTGCCTTTCATTACATAACATTGTATTAGAATGTTTTTCATATCTTAATATTTATTTATTACTAGCTGCGCCCCGTGGTTTTACCCGCGTGGTGATGGATGATGATGATGTTGAAAAGTATCCTGTCTTATTCCATGGTCTAAAGTACCGCAAAATTTCAACCAGATCCCTTGAGTAGTTTGCGCGTGAAAGTGTAACAAACAAACAAACAAACAAACTCACATTCGCATTTATAACATTAGTTAGGATATTAATGTGATATAGGTAAATTATTTATCACTATATTCTACTCCGTTATCAGCACTAACGTTTTAAAGTTGGGATTGGAGAAATATCAAATTATGTAGTACTAAATTTCTTTTAAACTGTAACCAGACCTTCCACAATATTAGATCTCTTATTTGAACTTTCCTAAACATAAAAGCGACAGTGTTTCGGCCAGTTCACACTTTAGTGGTAATTTACACTTACGTGTCTGGCCATATCAGAATTTAGATAGTGAAACCTTTTTTTGAAGTAAAAAATAAACATTTTATGAAAATTGTTGTATTTTCTCTTATTACTTGTGATATAAATGTGATACGTTGTTTTGACTCAAGATTTCTTCTATCGAGTATAAAGTAGATTCAACAGGAACTGTTATTGTGACTTAGTTGCTAGAAATGTTTAAAGAGGATAAAAAAAAATTTGAATAAAAAGATCGTTAAATTAAAGTATTTAGGTCATATTTATCGATGGACTTTTTTTTTATGCTTATATTTTTATCGATGCATTTTTTCTTTCACATACTTACCTATTATATTAATTCTGTGGCGATTTATGAAATAAAGCATATAATGCAAATAAATCATCTAAGGACATCATCAGAGGTTGTCCCTAACTGTCAAACAGTGTCAGGCAAAGTATGGTCAAATACGAACCGATTTTAAATAAAAAAAAATAAGATGTTCATCAAACGCAAAAAAACATACAATATTGTGTTTTAGACGACTCTATTTTAACAAATAATATGAGTTTGAACTTTACTGTAGTACATAATAATATAGTCTCCCGTCTGTTTTTTATGTTTTCTATCGTATTTTTTCTTTTCTTAATTGCCTGGAAGAGATCGTTGTTAGCGATAAGGCCGCCACTTGTGGCACTAGTTCATAAGGTTCTTTGTTCTCTGTACTCTTTTCTATTTATGATGTGCACAATAAAGAGTTATATCGATCTATCTATATATATGTATGTATTTTACTTTAAAAGTAATAAGACGGACGATCCGCAATCCTAATGGTAAGAGATGTCTACGACCATTGCAGCGATACACATCACTTTGAACAACAAAGTCTAGGGCTTTATTACTTTGAGATTTTCGATGATTAGCCTCAACAGCCCTGTAATTTCGCTAGCTGCAGTACCCTACAAACCGGAACACAGTAATAATAAATAAATAAATAATAAATATCGTAGGACATTACACACAGCACCATCTGATCCCAAACTAAGCAAAGCTTGTACTATGGAAGTCAGATAACTGATAGAATACTTAAATACTTTTTTTTTTGTAAATACATACTTGTAATAAATGCATACACCCAGACACAGAACAAACATCTGATTATACCACAGAATGTTTATTCCGGGTGGGAATCGAACCCACGCCCTTCAGCTCTTGGAGCAGACATACTACCAATGAACCAACAGAGCTGTCAATATAATGTTTACAGAATATTTGGTACTGCGGTGGTACCTACCTAGACGACCTACAACCTGCTAAGGATATCTACCACCAAGTAATAGCTGTATAGTATACTTTTGATACGAGCAGTAGCATTTTACCTACTTATTATATTTCAAAGAGACAGTTAATACAAGTTAGTGCATTTGCATGCAAAATCCTTGGACAAATATTTGTCGCGCATTCGGTGCGACTCTTTCAAAAGGATATGTGAAAATTGTGAGTCAATATGTTTGCCGTTTTAAAAGGTGTACATATTTGAGTTTTGTCTCATTGTCCTTAAAATAATTAAGAGAGTGGCAGCCCGTACACGTAGCGCGCGATCCGCGATCAATGATCGCGATCCAGACTGATCGTGTACGAAGCGGATTGACGGACTGATGCTCCGGATTGCATAATATCTAGAAATTTTGAAATCATGATCGCGGATCGCGGATCGCGGATCGTGATCATGATTGAACGTGTAAGGCGGCCCAGTAACAAGTTGTTCAACGTTGACGTTATATGAACACGTATGCATGATTGCATATGAGTAAAAAATAGTTTTAGACAAATAAGCGAATACATATACAAAAAAAAATCATCAGTGTTATGTTCCCATTCCAGGCTAACGATAAGTGTTTTTATCATCTTCGATCGCATAGTCACTTAGTATCAGATGAGCTGTTGTCAATCTATAAAAATTGTTATTATGTATGTAAATCAAAGCTCATTATTGGAACGGAGTTTCTTATCGCTCGTTAACGTTCTCATTTGTTTGCGGGCTGAGGGGCTAAACCGAAAAATGTGTAACAATAAAAAATGACACCAAAAACCAACATATTTTTGCAGTGATTTTTGAGGGACTTCCCAATCACCTAGGAAACTAACACTTTTTTCAATCGATTCAGCTTGCCGTCGATTTTGAGAATATGCGAAAAAAAATTTAGCCTTTAAAGGGACTCCGTTCCAACCGGGTGACCAATGACCATACACCTATCAATTTTTTCTTTTTAGGGTTCCGTACCCAAAGGGTAAAAACGGGACCCTATTACTGAGACTTCGCTGTCCGTCCGTCCGTCCATCCGTCTGTCACCACTGAAATTTTTACAGATAATGTATTTCTATTGCCGCTATAACAACAAACACTAAAAATAAAATAAAATAAATATTTAAGGGGGCTCCCATACAACAAACAAGATTGTTTACCGTTTTTATAGATAATGGTACGGAACCCTTCGTGCGTGAGTCCGACTCGCACTTGGCCGGTTTTTTATTTGACATTCATTTGTGACTCTTTTTTTTCTGTTAGTGTAACTCTAACTCTATTAGTGTTTACTTGGTGGTAGATCTCCTTAGCAGGAGATCGTATACGAAGTAATAGACATCCCGGAAAATACATATTGATGTATGTATGTTAAATTATTACGTGTACGGTTGTTATTCTACTACGTGATATGTACATAAAATAACAACCAACCAACGATGGCATCACCATTGGTTTGTTTGCATTTTAATGAGACGACTCCAATCGACTTCAACAAAAGCCTATCGGGGTAATTTGTGATGTCCAAACGTTAGACTAGGACGATAACAGCTTTCATAATACATACTATAGTGTAACATCTACGAAAGAACACGAAATTCAAATGCTTACATTTGGAATGCATCTAAAGGCCGGTCAAGAGTATGTTGGGAAACTGTCCAGCCCAGTAAGTATTTGCACAACCAATAGAAGTTGTTAGAACCTGTCGGATGGTGTAATGTTTAAGATATTGCACCGTGTGGTTTGTCAACGTTTGTTTATTTGTCAGCTTCCAAATATTTCAAGGATTTAACTAAATCATCAATAATTATAACGTATGATGACATATGAGTGGTCATCTCATAAAATATTATTCATAAGTTAACGTAGACCATGTTAAAAATATGTATATAAACATAAAATTTAAAAAAAAAAATGAGATCAGAAATGATGATGTATCAGAAATTTGGAGATCTGTAGACGAACCAAAGTTACCGACATAGCCCAACGGATTAGCGAGTTGAAGTGCCAGTGGGCAGGGCATATAGCAGGTAGAACTGATAACCGATGGGGCTGTAAAGTTCTGGAGTGGAGACCACAGATGCCGGTCCGTGGTCTCCACTCCAGAACTCCAAAAAAGCGCAGCGTAGGATGTCCACACACAAGGAGGACAGACGACCTAGTAAATGGATAAATAGGCATGTGTTATCTTTTAACATCAGGAGAGCGTATCGTTCATCTTATAACTTTTAATAAATAAAAAAAAAGAAAGATCAACTATTAGTTCGGAGGTCGATCTTTCCCACAAAGTAAGGCTACCCAGAACTAAAAGCCGGTTGCATGACTAGTCAACATTTCTCACGGACACTACAAAAGTTCCCTAACATAGAATATAGATTAAATACAGTAATTGAGTAGTGTCATTAGCAACATCGTGAGTAACCTTCTAAGGCTACGTAAATTTGAGTTGCTACATCGACTAAGAGGATATAATTAAATGACTCCCATGAAGAGAGTGAAAAGCTCGACAAAGCTAGAACCGGACACGATCTGGGTCATGCACCAAAGGTCATAGTCTTACGGTAGTTTTGCAAAAGCTACAGGGGTCTTTAGATGTTCTCAGTACTATACGTAGATTTGGCTCATTGTTTTCATAGATATTTTATTAAGCTTAGATATTTGCATACTAATCGGTAGTCTGGTCTATTGCATAATTTGGATCTTTTATGATATTCGAATGTGATTCGAGCTTTTTAATGGTTTACAGTTTTTGGGTCCCAAAAGTTAAACGGCCAATAGGCCGGCCTAGAAGACAGTGGATAGATGTGCTCAATGCTCATGATAAGTATCTGACCTAAATAGCAACAAACAGAGAGTCATGGATTAGAGGAAGAGAAAGGCCTTTGCCTAGCAGTGAGATAAAAATAGGCCAAAATAATAATAGCAATACTGGTTTACAGACTAAGTGTTTAGCCACAGCTCATCTGATGTTAAGTGATGGTGTAGTCGAAGATGGTAAACTGGAAGCCTGGAATGGAACTGGCTCTCAAGTGAGGCTGCCGGAACACACCGTTAGGTCTTTGATGTTTTCCTTCACCGACAGCTCAAGCTCATTGTTGGGGTTTGATCTCACACCTTTCGGCGTGTGAATCGACCGCGCTAACATCTGGGCTTTCATCACTTACATGTTTCGAGCTATTGACGTCACGTATCCGATGACCACTCGTTGAACCTTTCATTATTTTATAAATCTTTTTTTTCATATTAAAGTTAAAAAAATATGATTTGTACGTCATATCTAACCACCGGAAAATAACTTAATCTGTAGTGCATTGTGAATGTGAAGCACAACAAGACAACCTTGGTAGTTTTTCACAATCAACACGTAGTCTAAGATCCTTGTGATTCTTATCTAGAAAAATAAAGAGCACCTATGCTGAGCATTCTAAGCAGTGTTATTAGCTTTCTCTGGACATGGATTAATTTTT
Organism: Biston betularia; assembly: GCA_905404145.2. NCBI lineage: Eukaryota > Metazoa > Arthropoda > Insecta > Lepidoptera > Geometridae > Biston > Biston betularia. Next base: position 3,682,300 of record FR989883.1, read on the forward strand.
TTGGTGCAGATTTTGGTAAACAGTTCTTAAAAGCCTTTCCTTTCTTAGCCGTCTCGTACCGGTTGTAACGCTAGTGCCTACGATTTTGCAAAGAGTTTTGTGTTTAGAAAGGACTGAAGTGAATGCGACATTCACAGGATAGTAGAAAGTGGTAACAGCAAAACATGACGTTAGTAACTAGTACGGTTAGGGCGGAATTCCATTGAAGCTAGGTTGAAATATTGTGATTTTTGTGCTTAAGCTGCAGGCGAAGGAAAACATCGTGAGGAAACTATAGTGCGGTAGTAGGGTACTTTTTAGTACTCGACTGGCCAGCTACCTTTAACATCTGTCGCCAAGCACTAACGGTGTGTCCCGGCGCCTCACTTGAGAGTCAGTTCCATTCCAAGCTAGCTGTGTTTACTATCTTCGCCTACATCGTCACTTAACATCAGGTGAGCTGTGGTCAAACACTTAACCTTTCAACCATAAAGAAAAACTTAAAGGAAAATACAGAATTTGTCAGAGTTCACACACAGAGTACACTCTTGCTGTCCGTATGAAGAATATTGAATCAAAGCGAATGCTTTTATCAAATTTTGATAAAAGCATTCAAAAGTACATACGTGAGGAATTTCAACCATGTACGGATAGCGCTTTGGCCGCATCTGTCTAGCCTTCCGGTGAAACGTCTGGGCACACTCTTCGAAATGTATTCGGTTAAAAACCGATAAATAAACAGCTCAAGGCTTTGCAATTGAGACGTGACCAGAGTGTCGGTCTTTAAAGCGTCTCTCGATCGCCTTCAGGGCCTTCAGCCATGTACCAATACTTGGCAGAGCCGTACCATAGGTGAGAACAGTACCTACTTCATACACGAACTTACTTTTACGTAAGTCAGATTCTCCTTCGATGGCGCTATCCAATCAAGGTTTATGGAGCCGGTCAGTGTTGAGATATGTCATTTTATCTATGTTGCGTCCTAAAATGTTTCGTTATTTCCTTGTTGATTGCGCTTACTCCGAATAGGCCGGTCGATTATAAAACTCGATGAAAGATATTGTGAAATTATGATAATGTATTAATTATTATCATAATAAAGCTTTAAATAACTTCACAGCAGCTTGAAAAATAAATATGTATACCATATACAATGACAAATATATGTCATGAATACGACAAAGCTAATTTTGAAGACATGATCACACCCGGTGGCACTTTAAAACGTGAAAAGCATTCAGAATACAGTAAGACATCAATTGCTATTCTCTCGAAATGCAGACAGAACAACAATGCCCGTTTAAGTAACAATACACGTAGGTGAATTGAAATATGCGTGTACGCTTATAAGTGACGAGTGAAACTGATCGTTAATGGAATGGTAGTGTGGGGGATCAAGCAAACTAAGAAGACCGCGGTCATCAAGCTACAAGATAGATCGACGATATTCTTACCATCGTGTCTCGAACTAAAACTATATTAGCATGGGTCTGAGGCAGATGATATATTAAAAGCGATAGAAGCTAGTCTAGGAAGACTGGTAGATAATGATGCAAAGTAGGTATTGCTTTGTCCAATTTTGAATAATAGTTTGTGTGTTACATGATGAATATGTGACTACGAAAGGAAACTAGTTAAATTATCAATACATATGTATGTACACTTCGAGTACCTGGCATTTCTATAAAAACATGAATTGTTGAAAGTGTGTCAGTGTACGGTTTTCTGCTTTATTCTGTTTGACAAGGCACAACCTGAATAGCCAATTGAACATTTTTATTCATGTCCAGCTTTGGGCATCGTCGACCTCGAGTTATGCAAATTTTCGAATGGGTTTGACCACAAACGCAGTGTTCTAGCCTTTTGCGTAATTCTAACTGTATTCTTCATAATATATGAAAGAAACACCCCTTTAACCTTGGAACTCGTGAAAATTTGTTCGTTGTTGTTTTCATCTTACACGAAATTTCTATTTAATTCAAATTAAAAAAAATAAGGAATTGAATGTTTACATTTATCAAATACGTGCGACTAGTCACACGATCACTTCTATTTATTAATTCCATGTCGGTTTCATTGCGATCTTTATTTGGTACGGCCACATCACCAAGTGAGACGTCGACTTCGTTTCCATGAGCCTACGTGCACTTTGGGCTGTCTCTATGCCTATCATACTATCGAGGTCGATACCGGTCTTATAGACAGCTGTGTAAGGTGCATTATTGATTGTGATGTTTATTATACAAGTTCTATCGTCGATTATCGATTCGCATTTGTCCACCCACGTCGGGGAAAGCTGAAGATCGTTCGTCTATTTGTTTTGTTAACTCAGTGGTTAGCTGAGTTAGCCGCCGCGCGTGCCACAGTGGCGTAACCGACACCAAATTACGGATGGCACTCTTCTTTTCTATTGACATGTTCAATTTAGGATCGACAAGTTACGTGGGGTTGCACAAGATGCTCTAATATAGTGAGGAATTTTAATATCAGTTGAATATTTATATCAATTACACAATACGCTGTTATATAACAAAGATAGCCGTATTTGTTTCGGTTTGCGAATAACTTTAACATTAGTATCGTAAGCGATACAAAATTCTTGTTTCAAAAGATTGCATCAGCATCCCTTTCTTAGTCTCTTCTTTCTCTAGAGTTACATGTTCACTTTGTATATTGCCAATTCGTACAAAATCTCTCAGTTTTTATAAATAGATCTACAAATCAAGGTTACATGTTTGTGTTTTGAAATTTAAGTTCGAAAAATTACCCTGGTTACTCTAACGACGACTAATGTTCCTAAACGAGGCAGATAAACTAGTCGTTTGCAAAAGTTGTGTTTCATAACTAACGGAAATAGTCGCTTTGCCTGATGTTATATTAACTATGCGAATGCTAAGGTAACTGTAGACCACGCATGATCGGTTTAGGAAGGTGTAAAGCTGCTTAAGTACGCCGTTAACGTGGAGCGTTGGAATCTGCCGCGTCACTGACAGTTTCATTATTTTTGACCTCGAAAATGACCCCTGTACTCTGGAGCTTCTTATTTCGATATCTGTTAGGCGCTCACGAAAAAGCTATGCGATTGCGAACTTTATTGCGCAGACATACGTTATGTGGTCGCGTAGATATTGCATAAAACAGACGGCTCACCAGATTTATGTAGTCTAATAACTAGTAAGTACGAAGCGTGCTAAAGAAGCCGATACCATTGTGATTCAGGAAACCACACTGATAACGAGACTAACTTAACTATCTATCTATATTATTATAAAGAGGAAAGATTTAATTGTTTGTTTGTATTGAATAGGCTCCGAAACTACTGGACCGATACAAAAATTCTTTCATCGTCGGGAAGCTACACTATCCCCGGGTGACATAGGCTACTTTTATCCCTGTATTCCTACGGGAACGGGAACTATGCGGGTCAAACCGCAAGGCGTTACTTTTATCCCTGTATTCTTACGGGAACGGTAACTACGCGGGGAAACCGCAAGGCGTCCGCTAGTTTAATTTAAATGTAAAATGCAGGTAAAGCCAATTCGTAAAGCTATATAATATAATTATGAATTTATCTTTTTTGTTTCATTTTGTTTTAGGATGTCGAAAAAGCAAGAAACGACAGTGAAAATGTTTTTATTTCTGCAGCTAAAATAGAGATTTTACCTTCTGATTAGGATTATAAAATGGCAATGGTATATTATAATATTGCGTACACATGCGCGCCTGCGTGTGTGATTGTGTTTGTGTTAGCATAGTAGCTAATGGAAAAATTCAATCTCTGCCTACAGAAAAAAACATGAAAATTTGTGTGTGTGTATGTAAAAGTTGTATATAGTAGCTTGGCATTGGCAGTCATTCACTTACTGTATTATTATGTAGAGGTAGATTGTCGACATAAGCCTGATCATCAGTGATGTAAGAAGTCTTCTAAAGGCCGCGTTTTTTAAATGTGCGTGCCACACGATCCAAGGGCCATCAATTACCGTTATTATCTTTAGCGCCTTAATTGTTTTTTGCAATGCAAGTAACGTGACAGGTCAGTACAACGATGTCAGTGGAGCCAATCGCAGCTAGCCGGTGACATTATGACGTGTTGTTGCGAAGCGGTATAGGTTATTTTTTATTGCTAACTAGCTGACCCGACAGACGTCGTCTTCCTGTCTCAGCTTCATTAAACGCGCGAAGTAAAATAGTAATTTTCTTAATTTTTTCTTTCTGTAAGAACCTTCTTCGAAATATTAGAAAATTTAAAAACGAGATGAATGTAATCGGTAAAGTATCAAGTTATGGCGTGACCATATCTATCTATACTATTTTAAAGAGGAAAGATTTGATTGTTTGTTTGATTGCTTGTATTGAATAGGCTTCGAAACTAGTGGACCGATTTCAAAAATTCTTTCACCGTTGGGAAGCTACACTTTCTTCGGGTGATATAGGCTACTTTTTATCCCTGTATTCCCACGGGAACGGAAACTACGCGGGTGAAACCGCGAGGCGTCCGCTAGTATATTATATAGCTAGTCGAAGTAACATGCTAAGCCTAAAGTCTCTGCAAGTTAACCATCATTCGAATATTATTCTACATGTCCTGAGAATAAAGGCTAAAGTAATTGTCCTCCATCTAAGAGTCCTATAAATATTCAATGGGAGAAATTGATTCACTTGCGATTTGAAAACACGCAGATTCTAAAGTTAAAATACTCATAAAGATTTGATTTCTAAAGACCTTAAAAACATGTTTGATTGCATAAAACGAGTTTGCCTAATAGTTATAGGAAAGATATCGCAAGGATAACGGACCAGCGCCGCGCCCTAGAAATAACAACGTTTTTGTTTTACAGATATCTATAGGCGGCGGTGATTGCTTACCATCAGCCAACCCGCCTGCTTGATTGCCACCAGTGGCATAAAACATCCCCGTTTAAACTCCTTACCTGAAATCGGTCCTGTAGTTTCGGAGCCTATTCAATACAAACAAACAAACAAAAAATCAAATCTTTTCTCTTTAAAAGTAGTGTAGATTTAATTTGATCGTAAAATACAACAGAAGTTCAAATGGATCGTTTCAGATGTTATTATAGAGACTGTCCTGTTAGCTCATTTGGTAGAATATCTGCTTCAAGAGCTGTAGGGCGTGGTTCCATTCCCACCCGGACAAATATTTGTGTGAAAGAAAGAAAGAAAATGATTTGACGATAAATGTTTGTTCTGTGTCTGGGCGTTCTGTATACGTATTAACAACAAAAAAAGTAAGTACATAAGTATTTTATCAGGTATCTGGTTCCCATAGAAGCTCTGCTTAGTTTGGGGCTAGATCACGCTGTGTGAAATATCTTACGATATTTATTATGTATATTTACTGACACAGAATATTAATTTCGGCTAGAGAAATCGGTCCTAAGCGCGTGTCTTCAAATACTTTGTAATAGGTTTCTTTCAGGTAAGCGTGCTCCATCTTAGACCGCACTATTTCTTAACATTCAAGCAGGGTGTAGCGAGCCTATTCCGGATAAAAAAAATATGCGTACCTATGTCTATGTATAGGCGTGTTGACAGGACGAAAGTAGTCGGAATCCAGTCTGACGAGTAAAACGGGAAATGATTGGCTCTACTGTCTCTACCGTTAGGAAACGGTAGATAACAATCGACTCTGTTGCCATGCTTGTATTGCTTAATTTTGAATGTCAAGTGTTTGTCAATTTGTTGCCAGAAGACACTGGAAGATAATGCTTACTTCGTAATGACGATTGCTTGCACACAGCTAAATGTATTGTTCAAGAAAATACAAATGTCTCAATTTTGAACAAATAGTAATTATTATTGTATTCCGATGTCGGCTAAGAATAATTACGGACTGAGGATTAATTTACGTTGGATCTTCTTTATAGAATTTTTTTTTTATGACTGAGTATGACAGAACTAGGTCGTTTAATTTCTTTTTTTAATTTAATTTGCCCCATCGGGCTGGATACAGCCTTAAAGTCAAACTGCCTTGTCTTCTGTTTTTACAATTCATTTCTAACATCTATAGTTACAGTCAAAGTCCAGTCCGTGTCAGTCAAATCCAGTCATGCTTTAGTAAAGTAGTGGCGACTTTACTATAAGCTTCCATGGAGTTTTGGAAGCAACACGAAAAGTAATGTTTCACCACATTATATAATTTTCCCACACTCGCGCTTGTGATTCAGCACTTTATGAATAAAACACCACCATTTTTATACGTAAACACTCGAATAAAACACTCGTTTTAGAAAAAATTACAATACGATTGAATGCAGCACGACTGTTTCTGCGTTCCCGCCGTTTGATGATCTTAATTCGAAACCCAATTTTTTTGTGCCATACGTGTTGGACTACCAGACAAGTCGCCTTATGGTAGGCACTCACCATCGTATATATCACCACCATCGTATGTTTTGGTATCTGCAATGATATTTATAGCCAACTCTTGAAAGCAAATCAAGTCAAATCAACTATTACATAGAACATTTTAATTTACTCGTATGTCCTGTTACACACATACTACATACAATCATTATATTATTATGCACACCAAATTTTAGAAAATACGCATCGTATACTTAATTGAGTACACAGGTGACAAGTGAGTTTCACCGAAGTAGTTTGAGGCCCGCAGAAACTTTTTATGAGACACAATTTTGCTTATATGTCATTGTTTCATCAATTTTATTGAATTTAATTTCCTGTAAAAAAAAATATAAGACTAGGAATAAAATTTGTATTTCACTAAAGTCAACGTAGTTCCGTTGACTTACTTGTGTTATTCGTGCAAAGAAACCCAATGTACCCATACAATTACTAACATGGTCAATGTATGACCAATTTAGGCTTTAAAAAGTATATGTGTTTTTAATTGACAGAAAATTATAGCTTTCTCTTCAGGGAAGTTTCGAGATTCTTTAAAACTGGTTTACCGGGCGATTGGAGTCGCGGGCGAATTAACACAATTTTTGAACGAGCCACTTTAAATATTAAACTTGACACACCCCTAGCAAGGTAAGAAGGATTATAAAAAAAAAACTGTTTGTAAATAAGATTTTAGGGAGTTTTGGCGGGAACGCGGAAAGAGTCGTGTCGCTCCGTTATATTTTTTTCTAAAATTAGCGTTTTGTCGAGTGTTTATGCATTAAAATGGTGGTGTTTTATTCCTAAAGTGCCGAATCACAAGCGCGAGTGTGGGAAAATGATATAATGTGGTGAAACATGACATTTAACTTTTGAAACTTGAAAGTATACGGCAAATGCTCAAAACGCGACGCCAAAACCAAAGGAAAAAAAGAAGATTTTACTTGCTATTTTAGAGTTCTCGTGATCGAAATTCTAACTTTACTCTTGCTTCTTTACAATTATTATAAATGCGAAAGTATTTGTTCCTTTTTTTTAAATTTAATTGACCTGTATTTTGTTATTTTTATCAAAACTCAGAATAAACTGAGGTTCTCAATTCGTCGGAATCTTTTTTTTTATGTAGGTATATTCCCCGATTACGCGAAGTCGCCTGGACTGATTCGAGAAAATCTTTTTTTGTTTAAAAGGGTATACTTCCCAGGTGGTCACATTGGCACCAATTCAGGATCTGATGATGAGGTCCCGGAAAAATCAAGGGCAACCCTAAAATTTTATAGGGACACGTGATGTGTTTTATAAAAGATATACTTTCAGATTGGTCCCATAGAAGCTACATGAAAAATCGGTTGAGTACTTTGATTTTTAAACCATAATAAATACCTGAAACCTAGCCGTGTTCGAGCTTTGGGGCATGGAGTCGATTTTTTTAAATTGTAAACTTATAATTGTTTTGGTAGGATAGCGATTGAAGTCGCGGGACGCTGCCAGCTATTCATAATGTGTTTTCTATGTGTACTTTTTTACAATATTTGACAATAACGTTTTGTTTTCTCTCGGTTTATTTTCAGTAGATAAACTATACTTTGATCGCGTGATAGATATCATTAATACGTTTAACGATTCTTCAAACATTTAAACTTGAAAATCTACTGAAATTGTTATAAACATATTTCTTTAGAGATTTAGATGATTTTATAACGCGATCTTTTCAAAGTAAAAGTATAGTTATCATCAAGAGTTTCGACTATTCTGAAAGCGAATATTTTGTCGACTTTAATTATAAAAATCAGTATGTTTAAAATTCGCGTAAAATTGTTTCTTTCATTAAGTTTAAACTGATTTTTACATCTTCGCTTAACATCGGGTGAGGTGGTGGTTACACAAGCCTATTTTACTATGGAAACTGACGTCTACGAGTCCGCGCGTGCGTCGTACTCAGCATCGTTTCCATGAAGAAGGCCACCAGATGTGACCGAAACTATATTCTAAGTTTCCGATATGATTCATCATCATCTCAGCCGTAGGACGTCCACTGATTGACATAGGCCTTCCAGTTGACCAGACCAGTTGGAAGCGGCTTGCGTACAACGCGTTCCTGTGGTCTTTATGAGGTCGCTGCGCTGCGCTTGCCTGTCCGTGGTCTCCACTCCAGAACTTTACAGCCCCATCGGCCATCAGTCCGATAAAACTGAGTAACCGGTATCGACAGCGGCATCGGTACAGCTGGCGTATCGGAACACGGGCGCACAAGTATTTTCTATGATCTGTTGTTGTTTAAAAGAGGGACAAATAAACCAATACATACTTTCGCATATAAAGTCGTAATATTCATACTTAACATGATCCAAGACTATTAAGTTATTGACATATGTAAATTAGGTACATATGGTCCTTCAATTCAACAAAATTATGTGCCAATGATGATTTAATTACGTAAGAATTATCACTTTCTGGTAACTAAAATTGTCCAACGTTATGCATACTTATGAATAATTCACATCTTACTGCAGCACTAAGGCCAAATTTTTGCATAGGTCTTATTAAATGTGTCTTGTTATTCCGTCTGATAATAATTAAATAGGTAATTCTGCTAATTCTGGTTCTAAACTTTCAAAAATACATTTTCATTGAGTTCGATTTTCTAGCGTCAAACTATTTGAATGATCAGTGAAGTACAAATTTATTTCTAATTTTTCTATTAACTACATCGATTTATTTCATAAGAAATTCTCTATTTTCTTAATGTAACAAAAGCTTAACTCATGGTTAGAAGAGCGGACCTGGAACTTTTTATCTAAAAGTTCAGGGCATCACTTTGCATTTCAATCACAGCTTTGACGCTCACTCTCAGTAACGTGTTTTCCGTGTTGTTTGGAAGAGATCGCTTAGCTATAAGGCCGCCACTTGTGGCACTAGTTTTAGTAGCTTTACTAGCTTTTTTATTATTTTGTTTTCTGTATATTCTTCTATCTCTGGTGTGCACAATATTTTTTTTTTATTATGTAAGAAGTAATGAGACGAACGAGACGCTCTCCTGATGGTAAGAGATAACGCCTGTCCATGACCATTGCAGCGATACACAGAACTTTGAGTAACAAAACAAAGTCCAGGGCATCATTGCTTTGGCGCTCATTACTTTGAGACTTTCGATGGTTAGTCTCAATAGCCCAGTAATTTCGCTAGCTGCAGTACCCTTCGAACCGGAACACAATAATGTTTACACACTACTGCTTAGCGGCAGAATAACTGGTACTGCGGTGGTACCTACCTAGACGACCTCCTGCTAAGGAGTTCTACCACCAAGTAAAAAAACCAACAATAAATACATGGTTTATATCTATCTATGTATCTAGAGTACAAAAGCACCCGAACCGTCAATTGCCAACCCTGAAACCATACGTCGCGTCGGTTTAAGAAGCAGCGAGTTTTTTGATCAATAACGAATAAACATAAAGAGCTGGCTCCATTGGGAACAGCGTCCTACGTGCCAAAAAGCACATATCGCATCTTTTCGAGTGCAAGATAATATATAGACAAAAAATCATCAAAACAGACAAAAATCTATCCATCTACTACATGTGATGGTTACTCTCATTAGCCTTGTTATTTCGCTAGCCATTAAAACAGAAATGTTGAACACATTACAGTAATGCTTGTACTACAGATTGACGGCAGAATATCTGGTACTGTGGTGGTACTACTTACGACCTCCTGCTAAAGAGATCTACCACACCCAGTTAGTTTAAAGGAAAAGTAAAAGACTGAGAAATACCATTAATTTTAACACAGCACAGGTTTTAGTTTTTTTTTATCACATCATTGTGATTTTTGTTTCAAGACTAGGGATTTACTATCCTATTCGGCAATTATTTGAAAAAGTCTTCAACAACTGTTGTATTGTTAGTTTAGAAAACAATTCAGGTTGTCACTTGCAACTTTCCACGATCAAATTAATTCTGAGCGTGCCTTCTTTGCTTTATAGAGTTTATTTACTGCTATTCCAATTGGGGTGTACCGTTAATGATGAAGTTATAACTTCCTCGTAGTAGGTTGTGCCCATAGATTGGTAGTCGTCGAAATATAATAAACCCTTATCTATCTCGAAAGAAGAATAAGATCTGTAAATATAATCTATTAAAAGACTTTGTATAGCTAAATATAGTACCTATGTACAGAACGAAAATACTTTTGATAGTTTTATAAACTCTGGTCGGTTCTTAGAACAATACAATTAATTTGTATTCTATCAAAATTTAATATGATTGCCGTAAGTAGGTACGTAGTAATTATAATTAAGAATTTCATTAACAGAGTGGTAAATTACCTTGACCCCATTTTAAAATCCAAAAGGCTAGGTTGCTTTCAAATATCTTCTGACTCACAGACGTTCACTTGACCACTAATAACACCATTAAAAAAAATAATCAAAACACTCCACTGCACTTGAAAAAATTATCCGTCAAAGTACGTGACGTTTATTTTTTTTCCGTTTGCGCGGAGTTTATTTTTTTCTGATTGGCCAGTGCTTAGTTTATATTCTTCTTATTGTGAGTGGCCAGTGCGTCGACTCGATTGATAGAAAGCCCGTGTTCCGGTCGTGAGAGTTGCGACGCGTGCGTTGACGTGGTTTGGTCCGCGGTAAATGCGCCCGTGTTCCGATGCGCCAGCTGTACCGGTGCCGCTGTCGATACCGGTTACTCAATTTTATTGTACTATTTTTTTTTTTAATTTTGGGACTGGCTACGTTTTGGCCTATATAAATATACATAGCAGGTCTATAACAGGTTACAAATTACACACAAGGAATGAAAGAGAATACAGAGTACAACAGGAACCTTGTTGTTAAAAACAATCTCTTCTAAGCAACCACGATAATGACCCGACTTTATTTATTTATTTATTTATTGTTTCTAGACTAAAACGGCACAGTATGCCAATTACAATAGTCCTTAAGATAATGCTATGCATATTCAGTCCTGTAATTTTATAGTTCACATGGGATTAAGGAATGGGTTTTATGGGTTCTTCTTCTTTCGCTAAAAAAATAAACGCTGCACACCTTTTCGACCCGAAAAGGTATGCAGCGTTTATTTTTCTTGCAATCATAGCTCAGTGGTTAACCGCGGTCTAAACCATAACATCCTAAGAATAAGCTTGAGCTGCCGGTGAAGGAAAAACATCGTGAGGAAACCATATCATGGTGGTAGAGTATTTTCTAGTAATCGGCGGGCTAGCTACGACTCTTTAAAGTTAAAAATCTGCCATACTAATAAATAACCTATCATTCGGTTCCGATTGTTTTGTTTTCAGTACTTTTTTTTTAAATTTAAAAACTGATCTGCACAATAAATAGGACAGTCTCTATCTACTTCTCTATCATTCCATGTAAATGTAACTCGAATTCCGGTACGTTATACGTTCGTGTACTACATCATACACTCATAGTGAATAAGGGCCCAGTAGTCACTAGCCAGTGCTCAGTAGGTACATTTTCGAGTCAAAAAAACACCACAGTCGCAGGCTGTGAAGCGTGTAAACGGACAAATTTGATTAAAATCTCAACTTTCATCGGTAGTCGTGTCTAAAAATGTCTACATTTATTTTCTATATACATTTATAATAAAGATATGTATATTGAGAGTATATCTTTATTATAAAACTATTATTATTTAAGTACTGTTTTGAATTCAGATTTTTGTAAAATTTAGTTTTGAAATGTTATTTTGTATGATTATACAAAGTTTTTGATTGTACAAATGTATGTTTTTTTTTCTTACGGACCATTCCCGCTGTGAGTGTCCACGTTTCGGCTCCGTAGGTCATGACAGGTAGGACGCACTGATTGAAGACTTTTGTCGTCTAAAGGTACATCCTTTCACAACGATCGCCGACTGAACAGAGATAACTTGTTAGTAGCCTACGTGATATTAAAAATAATAACTAAGAGGCATTCATTAGGTAACTGTGGAGAGAGTTTTATGATAAACATTAAGTGAAATGATAATTAAGAGAAAACTGTCATAGCATAATGTCTGCAACTGTGATTTGCGAAATCAAAATATACTTATTGAAATTAATTAATAGAAGGTAACAGGATCATTAGTACCTAATTGTAATTAACATACTTTTCGCATTGCATGACTAACAACATTTGTTTCATTTTTACTGATAAAAATTACGAGAAGAAAATTAGATGAAAATGTTCATGAACGCTAGGTTAGCCTAGACTAGCTAGGTAACCTTACGGCTAGGTGATCATTTGTACCTATGGATGTATATTCTTGGCAAATTGTCCACAACTGTTTTTTTTGTTCATTTAATTTAAGGTGAAATATGCTTCAAACTTGGCGATTCGTCTTCACTTTTATTTAAAATGAGACCTTTAAAAACAGTCAATTGACTTTCTTTTTTTATGTGTGATAAATGTTCACAAAATTATTTATCCGAATGTGATCACCGAAACACGATTAAATAAATTTCGCTCGATAGAAAAAATCGTAAAGTTTTCTAAAAAACGCCCGTTTTGTTTTTTTCGTCGATGGAATGAATCAACTACATTCATTTCCTATCAAAGGTATTTTTACAAAAAAAAAAGTATGTAATCCCAACAAACATTCAAATCTATCTGTGAGCTCAGTTTTTTGTAAGATTGTATGTACAAAGTAAAATGAATATTGAATACGCGCACGCAGAATATGCAGGCATTACCATGTCGCCCGACCCCCGTCAGTCCGCCGTAGTGCATTGTTGCGAGAGGACGTGTACAACTTTATTCGAACCTCCAGCGCACCCGGGCGGTCGACTACATCGGCTTTTTGTGGTCAATATAACAGACATATTATGTGAGGATATACTGCTATTACGTCTAAAAAGAATATATAGTAAACATGGGAAATAAAGATAATAAGAAGAAAAAATATTCTGCTCGAAAATACAAGAGAAACAAACTATTGAACTTGAACAAGAATACGTAAGTACCGACATACATACATAGTTTTTTAAATTATCAAGCCTCGTTGAAAACATCTACGACGCTTGGGAATCGCATCATGATGCCTTCGGAGTTTTTTTGCGACTTTTTAAAGGCTTTTGGTTGCGTGAAACATGAAATTTTGAGAAGTGGGAAGTGGTAAGTGGGAACTGGGAATTGCGAAGTGGGAAGTGGAAGTTGGGAATTGGAAAGTGGGAGTTGGGAAGTGGGAATTGGAATGTGGGAAGTGGGACTTGGGAAGTGGGAATTGGAAAGTGGGCAGTGGACATTGGGAATTGGGAAGTGGGACTTGGGGAGTGGGACGTGGGCAGTGGGAATTGGAAAGTGGGCATTGGGAAGTTGGACTTGGGAAGTGGGAATTGGAAACTGGGCAGTGAGCATTGGGAATTGAGAAGTGGGAATTAGAAATTGGGAAGTGGGCATTGGAAAGTGGGAAGTGGTAATTGGAAAGTGGGCAGTGGGCAGTAGGGCGTAGGAAGTGGGAATTGGAAAGTGGGCAGTGGGCATTGGGAATTGAGAAGTGGGAATTAGAAATAGGGAAGTGGGAATTGGAAAGTGGGCAGTGGGCATTGGGAAGTGGGAATTGGAAAGTGGGCAGTGGGCATTGGGAAGTGGAAAGTGGAAGTTGGAAGTGAGCATTGGGAATTGCGAAGTGGGAAGTGGGACTTGGGAAGTGGGACTTGGGAAGTGGGAAGTGGAAATTGATAAGTGGGAAGTGGGCATTGGGAATTGGAAAGTGGTCAAACACCTAGCCTGTCGACCATAAAAAAAAGGTATCAACCAACGCAGCCTACTTTGATATTATAAATCAGCATCGGCATTTGCTACTACATAGAATACTATCTAGTAACCGCACGGGCGCGCGGGTGGCTAAGCTGGCTAGACCCCTTACGCCGCCCGGCGTTCTGCGTCTGCTTCGCTCCTCAGAACCTGTGCAATGTGAGACACATGTCGCCTTAATGTCATGAAATAAAAATTGTGTAATCCTCTTGGACCCTTCAATAATAATTCTACTTATAGAAATACATTTACAATTGTACATAAACAATGTCACTATATTTCTTCTTTATTTTTGGCATCACTTTTTATGATTTATCCATTTCCCAATATCAAGTACCTACTTCAACATTTTCAAACTTTTTATAATAAATACTGTAAATAAGTCAAAGTCACATAAGTTTAGTTAGATTCGAGTCTGGTCATGCTTTGGAAGCAACATGAAAAGTCACATTTCAGCATATTATATCACTTGCCCACACTCGCGCGCGTAATTCCGCACTTTATAAATAAAACGTCATAATTTTTTTATATTAGAAAAAACACAAGTTTAAGAAAAATACAATACATGAATTTTCTACATTCCCACCAAAACTTTTATTCTTTTTTTCCATAATAAATATATAAGGTACCTAGATACCGCCGATTAATAAAAAGTAGTAGGTACAAATATAATTTTGCGTTGATAAAAGTGAAGAGTCTTTGGTTCATCGATATGCAACCTTTTCCGCTAACTACACACAAATACATCAAGGCATTTCGTCACACAAATAAATCTAAGCATTTTTGTGTGAAATAGGAAAGAACTCTTTTGTTTATTGGCATATTGGACCTAGATCCAATATGCCAATAAACAAAAGAGTTCTTTCCTATTTCCTATGCAACATTATAGGTACCTATTTATACCACTTTTTTAACTCTGTAAATCATTACTATCAATCAGGCAATCTATGCTACAAATGTATAACTTAACAATAAATACAAACTTTTTTAAGTGTATCATGAGACATTTCATATGAAAAAAAAAAACTTAATATTCGCGTCGTGTTGGTACAAGTAGCGCCACCTAGTGCCTTAGCACTGAACCTACTTCCGTGATCCCGCCATCTACCGCCTAGTAGCATTATTACTTTTTTCATCAGTTTAGTCAAAAAAGCAACGCTATTTCGCTAGATGGCGCTTATAGCTAATCATACTGCCACGAATATTATTTTCTTCTTGATTCAAGATACATAATTACCTAGTAATTTGTATAATAATATGACATATTTTATTAAAATTAGAAGACAAAGATGTAAGGAATGGTGTTCGAATGTTTACGAAATGTTACCAAAAATTATAGTTCCAACTGTACCAAATTCTAAGTAACAAGACAAAGCCGATGACATCGCTGGTTTAGCACTCACTAGCTGCGCCCCGCGGTGTTACCAGCTACATTTTTTCGATAAGAAGTAGCATAAAATGTGTTAATCCAGGTAACGTCAGCTACCTCTATACCAAATCCATACCAACACACACAAAATTACGCCTTTATAATATTAGTTTGATGATACCTCTCTTTGACTATGGACACAACAGCATCTTTTAAATATATTTTTAATATTTGCGTAAAGCCGGTCGTAAATAACGATACATAAATAATAATTCAAATGATTCTGTTCGCGTACTCGATGCGTCATCGAGAAATCGATCGAAGAAAGATCGGTGCTCTCTGTAAAGCCGATTCGGTGTTACGTAAATCGAAGTAACAGCTTTGCATATCGCACGTAATTCATGATTTTATGAATCGACTCGAGGAAACTAATCTAAGGAAACACATATAAATTAAATTAAATAAAAAGCAGGTCAAGTGTAAGTTGGGCTGACTAGGATTGACTGACTAAATATCTCATCATTATCAGCCTATCGAAGTCCACTGTTGGACATAGACCTCTCCCAAGACACGCCTAACGAAGATCAGGCTGAGTGAGCCTGATCTTCGACTTTTCGCTTCCATCCACCGCCCGCTGTCCTACGCATATCGTCACTCCATCGAGTCACAGAGCGTCCTACGCTACGTTTGCCGGTTAATTCCCGGTCTTCACTCTAGAACACGTCTACCCTAGCGGTTATCGATTCTGCGACAGCTCTGTTTGTTCAGTTGTCTAGCCCATTGCCACTTCAGCATGCTAATTTGCTAAATACTAAGTATTTATTGAAATTCAAAAGATATTGGCCTTATTTATTTATACACTGTTCGCTTATTTAGCAATAGCTTTCTGTTTCATGCGATAGGGCGTGTCGAATAGGCGAATTGAGAACCTCCTCCGTTTTTGAATCGGTTAAAAAGCAATAAAAACCT
This sequence comes from Biston betularia, assembly GCA_905404145.2. NCBI lineage: Eukaryota > Metazoa > Arthropoda > Insecta > Lepidoptera > Geometridae > Biston > Biston betularia. Next base: position 3,698,757 of record FR989883.1, read on the forward strand.
ACGAAACGTGTCAGCATTTAACCTATGCTCATAAAATTAATGCAATAAACAAATAATACGCCAATAAATCTCGACAAATTACTTAAGAATTAGTGAGGAAGAGAGAGGTTATAATTTATTATGGTAAGTCGTAATCAATTATTTTTATATCTATAGGAGGTGAACCTTCGACGCCATAAAAAGCCTCAAAATCGCCATAAAGTTACGAATAAAAATCGGTCTAGTGTAATTCTGAGTTGCCTAACAAGGGTTCTGTATCACCTACGGTTTATAAGTTACTTGTGCAATGTAGATACTAATATGTCAAAAGCCTTGTTGGTTCATTGGTAGTATGTCTGCTCCAAGAGCTGAAGGGTGTGGGCTCGGTTCCTACCCAGGATAAACATTTTGTGGTATATTAAACAAAATGTTTGTTCTGTATATTCAAGATATATATTTAGTTTATTTCCGCTTAACAGTCGTTCCAGTTACAACAGTGATAAGGACTTTAATTTGACAACTTATTAATTAAAAACTTTCTAGAAGTAATTTGACATAAACTTTAAATATTTATGTTATTTATAGCCCACTTTGTCCCACTGCTGGGCAAAGGACTCTCTCCCTCCCTTCCACGCCTCTCGGTTTGGTGCTGTATAAAAATATAATTTAACAAAAATCTAATTAAAATAATCACAAGTCTTAAAACTCTCCTCTGTCTGCGTAACAACTTGCCACTTGTTTGTTCTGTGGCTGGGTGTTCTGTATTTATTATAAGTATGTATTTACAAACAAAAAATGTATTTAAGTATTCTATCTCTTATCTGACTTCCATAGTACACGCTTTGCTTAGGTTAGGGTCAGAAGGCGCTGTGAGTAATTGAAAAAATGAAGTTTCATATTTACATTTCCAGAAAAAAAAATGTTGCCATTTTTCTTCAAAACTACTAGTCCTATTTTGATGCAGTTTTCAGTTATGGGTTCGGGTTTCATTGGTGCTTTATCTTAGATAGGTGACAATTACTTTTTAACCGTTGTGGGTTTTTTAAATTTAAAATTTTGCTTTTTATTTACAATAGAGTAAATATATTTATCAATGTAAATAGAAATGTGTTTGACCATCATCTCACCTTATGATTTAGTCTACGATGGGGTTCACTTATCTGGAAGATATGTTTATTTAATGTTGACTTGAAGAAACCCAGACTATGTATCGGGGAATACCCACACGGGCAGCAAGTTCCATTGTTTAGCGGTTTATGATGAAAGTGAAATCAGACCGTTTTGTTCGAATATTTGGAACATCGACAATGCAACGGTACGATAATCTGCCAAAGTACCGCAAAAGTGTTTTGTGTTTCAAACGGCTACCTATTACGGTTAACCTCAGTAAGGTTGAGATATGGGTCATTATAGGCAGATACAGACTGCCCTGTTATCTGTATCAAGAGCTGTAGTAGGGTGTGGGTTCAATTCCCACCCGGCCAAACATTTATGTGATGGTAAATGTTTGTTCTGTGTCTGGGTGTTCTGTATGCATTATAAGTATATGTATATATTTTTTAATTATTGGCTAGCTTGGTGTTTAATCACAGCTCATCTGTTAAGAAACGGTGTGGTCTCTAAGAGAAGATTCCTGGTATGGAACTGGCTCTTAAGTTAGGCTGCCGGAACTCACCAATACGTACTTGGCGGCAGATTTTCAATCTGAGTGTGGTAACTAGCCAGCCGAGTACTAGAAATTACCCTACCACCAGGCTATGCTTTCCTAACGATGTTTTCCTTCACCGGCATCCAAACAATGAGCTTGGATTGTTTGGATTTGAACCCACGCCCTTCGGCGTGTGAATCGATCGCGTTAACCGCTGAGCTATCATTAAAACGAACTATAAAAATTTACAAAAAAAAAGGATTCGATTACTTATCTAGTTCCCATAGTACAAGCTTTGCTTGGTTTGGGGCTAGATGGCGTAGTGTGAAATGTCTTACAATATTAAAAAAAAAATATTTAAAAAGTAGGGTAGAGGGTAACAACATCTCGTTGGACTCACTTCGCGTACGGAACCCTAAAATGTGAAGCCAACGCAAAGAATTATGTTAACTGTGGACGTTCAGAATGATTGCTTGAAAATACAATGGTGCGGAAGTAAAGTTTGGTACCGATTGGTTTTTATTGTCTTTCCTAAATTAGTAATCACACGTTCCGATCTCGGATTCTCTAAATTATATTGTACAAACCGGGCCCCGCGGTGCTACTCGCTGTTCCCACGTGAACACTACATTTTTTTCGGGATAAAAAGTAGCATAAAGCTTATCCAGGATGTCAGCTACCTCCATACCAAATTTCATCAAAATTGGTACAGCCGTTTGAGTGTGAAAAAATAACAAACACACTTATACAATCATAAGCTTTCTCCTTTACAATATTAAGTTGAATTGAACACGTGTTACTAGCTGCGCCCCGCGGTGTTATCCGCTACATTTTTTCGGGATAAAAAGTCGCCAACGTGTTAATCCAGGGTCTCAGCTACCTGTCAGGACAATTCGCCGCGCTCAACAATGTACATATTTCTAACTATTGCAATTAAGAACATTCTGAAAATATCTTACATAACCTCAGTATCTACAAATGTATCTTTAATCTCTTGAATCTAGTATTCGCATATTTGTAAAGATAATCTCTACACGACTACAAGCTTATAATGTAACATATGATTTTTTGAACACATTAATAACTAGGTAGACTGAAAATGTTATCTTTGTGTACAATTTTAATGTAATTAAATCTTTTATTTCTTTTCACTGGTTTCGAGCATAATGCACTAATTGGTCTCGTTAAGACTCTAGACATTGTACAGTGAAAGTGCTCGTTCAGAGCTGTAGGATGCAAGAAAGACAGTGGTTTCATCTCTAAATTTTTTTTCTTACTCTATGAGCAATATGTATGTAATTATATACATACTAGCAGCTCGCCCAGGCTTGGCACGGGAAAACTAAACTCGATTAACAATATAAATTTATCGATCCAGTAGTTTCGGAGCCTATTCAATACAAACAAACAAAAAATTAAATCTTTCCTCTTTATAAGACGTAGATGACAACTGTAATAGTTAGACATATGTAATTGCGGACTTACTTGTAGCTGTCAATTTGCTCTATAAAACGTCACTTTATTCTATCGTCAATAGTTTTCGCTGCGTATGCTAAGTAAGGATTTTTAAATTTTTTCTCAGCTTGGGTTAAATTTTTTTTAAATAAACTATAGCCCATCACGGATAATGTAGCATTTTAATAATGAAAGAATCCAGTAGTTTCGGAGTCTATTCAATACAAACAAACAGACAATCAAATCTTTCCTCTTTGTAATAGTATAGATAAATACATAATATAATACTTACTGATATTTGTTGTATTTATTGCCCTTTGTGTATGTTTCTTTTTGTGTATTTTCAATTATTATTGTAATTGATTTTTCATTTCAACTTTATGATGACCATTATCATAATTACTTACTGATTAGTACATATAACTCTCTTTATCTATAATGCACATTTACCTTTATTTTCACATCTAATTTTAGGGAAGCTAGTGCACCGTATAATTATCTAGCATGAAGCGATTTTTTTTTTTATATATGTTTTTAAATCTTGAGACGCGTTGAGCGATTTTTGGTAGAGGTAAAACTTATAGGTCCGCGTCACCGACATGCAAATATGATGTGTTTTTAGTTTTCACACCTGTCGGCAGTCCCCATGACTGCCTATTTTTTAATTTGTTTTTTGACTCCTAAAAAATAACCTTGTCATTTCTTTGACTTTCAATATAAATCTCCTCAACAAGCCTAGTAAATATGTATGTTTAGGAAATACGCGACCTAGTTGGTTTGAAATGCTTCAATTGTATAAGCTTTCGTCATTACGTTTCAGATACAAATTTGTTTATGAATTATTCATTATTGCGTATGTAATACATACGAAAATGATTATTAACTTAATTGCTACGAAAACGACTTCACATACTGACCCGGTTGATGTTTGTTAAACTTAAAATTACGCAATATAAGGTAAATAATGCGATGAATTTTGATGATAATGTAATCTTTATTTTGTTATCATGATTTGTGTAACGAAGAACATGCGAATCGTACTACAGTTAACAACCGCGTACCCACTTCCGTTCGGGATGCACCTTCCGACGCGCGCTTCAAAACCAATCGTTCTAACCAACCAACCACCATAACCGACTTCAAAACGCTAGACAGTAAAATGCGCTGCTTGAGTGGGTGTTCTCCAATGGATACAATCTGGTTGTCTTTAAATCGAGAGTGAATCTTTTAGGCAGCGGCAGCCTTAGCCGTTGCGAGGCTTGGGGCGACAGATAGTTGTGAGGCCCTTTTTCTTTGAGTCCGTTTTACTAAAAAATTAGTTTGAGTGCTCGAGTGGCCGTAACATGCTCGCACTAATAATGAAAAACCGTGCGTTCATGGGGTTTGTTAAGTGCGAGGCGCGAGATACACACACATATATGGTAAAGACTTTTTTCTACGAGGACGCGAGGCCCCTGCAAGAGTGAGGCCCTGGCGGTTGCCCTGCTTGCCACACTCTAAGGCCGCCACTGCTTGTAGGTAATCTTAGGCTACATTATCACTTAACACCGGATGAGATGACGGTCAAACGCAAGCCTATCTTGTATAAAGAAAAACTGAGGTCTTGGCTACTTTATATAGAGACTCTGCTATGACCTGCTTGCGAGTCGCTGGTCCGCTCGCGGTAAACACACAAACCAGTACTTTTATCTTAGCTTAGTTTACATTACATTATATTTTAATTAAACGAACTACCCTTTTCCTATATTGTTTTTAGTTAAAAAGTCGACAAAGGTCACTGACTCCGGTGTCTGTGGAGTGCATATCTACATCTACACTAATATAAAGCGGAAAGATTTGATTTTTTGTTTGTTTGTTTTCATTGAATAGGCTCCGAAACTACTGGATTGATCTGAATAATTCTTTCATTGTTAGAATGCTACATTATCCGTGATGGACATAGGCTATATTTATATTGTTAATCGAGTTTAGTTTTTCCGTGCGAAGCCGGGGCGAGTTATTAATAACTTATTACGTATAGCGATTTCTGTAATGCGCTCATGGAAAAGTTTTTTGACTGCGAACCTTATTTCGCGGGCGGAAAAAGATATGTGACATATCTTTTTCGTAAGCGCCTAAATAGAATCTCACAGTACGGGAGCTGGAAAAAGAATGAAATGATTTGGAGTTAGTAAATAAGACAATAAAATGTGTTAATCAAAATGCATGATATTTAAATGCCAAGGTTTAGTATTTCTATCTAAGCTGTTGCAATTGGATAGGTCAGCCGCCACGGTGCATTTTGTATCTTCATTAAACAGGTTTTTTTTCTTTTAATAATAACTTACTAGATAATTTTGCGTTCAACCGTCATTTATTGTATGTATGACTGTATGTATAACCTTGAACCCTTTAGTAGACAATAGTTTCTTTTATGTAGCTTAATGTAAGGGGCCATCCATAAAGTACCTACGTCACACGAATTTCATGATCGTTCCCCTCCCTCCCCCTTAACGTGTGACGTAATTTATGGTTGGCCCCTAATGAAACGAACGAAAATAAACTAAAGAAAGTCCAGGGCATCGCTACTTTGACGCTTATTACTTGTGACACAATTGTTAATCTCTTTTCTATGTAAAAGTAATGAGACGAACGAGACACTCTCCTGATGGTAAGAGATAACTTATGCCTATGAACGTTGCAGTGATACGTAGAACTTTGAATAACAAAACAAATTCTTGTGCGTCACTGCTTTGGCGCTCATTACTTTGTGACTTTCGATGGTTAGTCTCAACAGCCCAGTAATTTCGCTAGCTGCAGTACCCTTCAAACCGGAACACAGTAATGTTTACATCCTACTGCTTGGCGGCAGAATATTTGGCACTACGGTGGTACCTACCTAGAATACCTCCTGCTGAAGAGATCTAACACCAAGTCAAATTTTATGATATGCAATTGTAAAAAAATAATTCGTTTTATTTATAACTATGCACTCGGTCGGATGGATAGATACCTAAAATATTATTAGGTCTAGACTTTACGACATTTTATTGACATGCTTTTATACATAAATACTAGCGACCCGTCCCGGCTTCGCACGGGTAGTAGAGCATATTATGCCTACATGTTTTGTCTGTCGTAGGGTCGCATCAGCTTGATGCGTCGAATATAATTAATTATGTCGCTTGATAATAATCGGTATCCGTCTAAAATAGCGTTCCAATTAACGCATTGTAGGTGGCAATTTTTTTTGAAAATATAATGGTTATATATAAGGCTTTTCTTAAAAGGTGGATATATGCAACCACGGACTTTTTTATAGATCTATTTTTAAAAAATTTATTTGTAACTTGTTTGTAACGCATGCAAATGCATTGTTAAATATTTCAAAGGGATTAGACAGCGTTTACGATGAAAGCTCCCAGGCGGCTTGACTTTTTCCGACATTTCCTACAATTATCATCATAATTATTTCAACTAATTTCACAAAACCTTCGGTATTGCTAACAATGACCAGCTTTTCAAGGCTGAAATCCCTTCTTCGCATTATATGGTCGAAATAAGAGCAAACGCTGTGACATGAGGCCGGTCGCCAACACGATGGTCTGACCAAGTGAAAGCCACCTCCTCTTCTAAATTCTACCAGGTGGTGAGGGCTACTTCGGACAGGAGTCGATGGAGGCAGATTGTCCGTCTAAGAGGTTCCTGTGACCACGATCCTCAGAAATGAGGGACCGATTGAAGAAGAGGAGACACAAAACCTCGACAAATTATATACCTAAACCTTCCTCATGAATCTATCCACTGGTACCTATCTACTGGTGGAATTCGTATGATAATCCGTTCAGTAATTTTAAGTTTATCACGAATAGACAGACAGACGCGGCGGACGACTTTGTTTTATAATATGTAGCGATGCATAACCCACCCACTCACTCCTGCATCCACCATATAAGTAGTTTCTTAATGAAAAAAAGTTGCAAAATAAAACTAAAAGAACTCCAGTAGCCACTATAAATCAGAGTCACGACCCCAATGACACTCCTCTGAATTAGCATTGCATATTACAGCAACTTCTTTTAAATAAAAACTTTGATCGTAGATACAATAAAATTAAAGATAATAAAAGCTTTATGTAGATTAAGATGTATTTCGTAGTTACGTAAAAGTTATAAGTAGACACTTATTTTTTAATCGACTCAAAAAAGAGGAGTTTGTCAATTCGACTGTACGTTTTTAAAAAATTTATGGTACGCTATCATTCCGCCAATTGTTATATGAATCGATTTTGATGATTCTTTTTTTTCTTGGTAGGTTATACTTCAGAGGTGGTCCCTTATAAATTTTATAGAAATCGAACGAACGGTTTTTAAAAAATCAACAAAAAGCTACAAATTGTATACATCGATGATGTTTTCGTTTACTCCGAAACTTCGCTGTTTCATTGGAGCAGTGCGTTTAGTTTGTAGTTTGTAATTGTCATAGAACGATTTTTTTAAATTATAAATTTGTATATGATTATCAATATCTTGTGTCTTATAAACATCGCTTTAAGTTGGTAGCTAATCGATTTACAACATCCCCAATTTTACAGACGTCGACAGGCGATAGTCTCAATCAGACATCTCTCAATGTCTATTTCATAATTGTCAAGAAATAGTAGCAGTCCATATATACCAGTCAGTATAGTTTATATATCTATATTCATAAACGCCCATCCATACCATTGTCTCATCTGTCTTTATGTTTGCCGTCGGAAAGTGAAAACTTAAACTTCAAAGTAACTTTGCCACCGAACATAATACAGTTATGCAACTTGCGTAACTTATGTAAGAAATATGGCCTTCTGCATGCGCCCTTTGTAAAATTACTACATTATTATCTCGTTATCTATAATTGTAATCTTTTAATTTAATCAATTTTACGCTGACTTCCCGTTTCGTTGAAAACTATTTATGAGCGTGCAATTATCGTGGTCTTATTTAGTAGGCTTACAGAGATTAAAGCTTGTATAACACTCCTTGAAGCTACGGCGGCCTAGATTTGCTGCCTATCGAAAGGTCCTGACTTCAAATCCCACGGAAGTCACCTATTTTTTTATCTCTGACGCAATATCTGTGTGGCGGCATTGTACTCGTAGCTCCCAAACGGAAGAGTTAAGCTGTTATTCAAGAAAATTTGTTCAGCCATTTGAAGATAGTAAGAAGACTAAAAAGGACAAAACGTTTTGAGTTAGTGTATTAAGTTAGTAATCTCAGTGCAGTGAGTACTACATATTATAGAACACATGAACAAAGTGTCTTCCCCTTAATAGAGACAGTAAGAAAAGTGTTAATGGACGCATTCTTCGTTTATACTCTACTTAGCAATTTAAGTTATACTAAAATTACTTATTAGTCTTAACTAGGCTAGATTGTAATGAAAATGAGGTATCTAACAACAAACAGATCCATCATTAGAAGGAAAAAAAAGAAAAAAAAAAGCCATTTGAAGATTATGCGCTTTTTACCCGACTGCCAAGGAAGAGCTATGTTTTTCGCGCGAATGTTGTATGTATAGTATGTAATTTTTTTTATCACCTCGTTTCTTCCAAACGACCGAATGAATTGCGACAATTAAGGTATCGTTAGATTCGTCTCAATAACCCAAGGGTGGTATTTGAAAAAAGATCAAGATGGTGAATTTCGGCGCGAAATATTAATACGTTAAAAATATATCAAGAAAGAAAAAGATATGGGTACAGTGATTTTAATTTGTATTACTAATTTTGATTTAAACCAGTGGCACGTTGTATCGTAGTGAGTGCCTATTCGCTTTTATTATCTATGGCGTTATTTCTTTACAAGATTAAAGATATTATAATCAAATCATCTCATTGTCTGACAAAGAATGAGGACGATAATGTTGGACAAAACGATATAAAGTCACATATCTCGTATACTGATTAGAAAATAAACAGAAGGTAAAGTCTGCACTAAGCATTGACGTCGATTTGATTCTAACTCAGGACAAGATGAACTACATTTAAAGATATACCCCTATGTGTTCCCTGATAGATACAGTCTGGGTGTCTTCAAGTCTAGAGTGAATCGGTATCTTCTAGGCAAGCGTGCTCCATCGTAGACCGCATCTTCACTTAACATCAGGTAAGAAGGCGATCAAACGCTTAAACATAAAGTTTCTCCATCATTCCATCCATCATTTTACATGTGTCTAACTCGTTTGTTTGCATTCATTTTAGTTGTATCTCTGATCTTTTATAATCCCTATCTCAAGTTTGCGAATGGAGAGCTGTATTGTATAACGTTTGTTTGAAAAAAGTTCACTTGCAATGATGACTGTGTGAAATGCGAAATGTCATTGCTTATTATGAGTACGTGTGCCATTTTTGGTTGTTTATTAGCAATTGATGCTGCTGAGCGATTCATCGGGAGATGAGCTGAGGTTTAGGAAATTTGATAAGATAACAATGCCGGAAATAATATTTTTTATTATGTGATAGTAATGACACAAACAAGACGCTCTCCTGATGGTAAGAGTTAACGCCTGTCCATGACTATTGCAGCGATACACAGAGCTTTGAGTAGCAAAACAAAAGCTTTTGCGATCATTACTTTGAGATATATAGATGGTTAGTCTCAACAGCCCAGTAATTTCGCTAGCTGCATTTCACTATTTGCTAGGCTGCTCTTGGAGGGTGATTGGCCCATATTCTACTCTTCTCTTCTATTTATATTTATACTGCTCTTGCATGGGGAAAGTGTGACAGATAAATCAATGTTTATTTTTCTTCTTCGACCATAGGGCATATGCACTATGATATCATATTACGAGAAACCGGAAAAAAGTTTATGAATTTTTGTATCAAAATGTATAAAAAGGAGAAGGTTCTCAATTCAAGTGTCTGTTTTTTTTGTATGTATGATCATTACGCCAATTATGAATCGATTTTGATGATTCTGTTTTTGCCTGGTAGATCATACTTCAGAGGTCCCGTATAATTTTCGAAATCGATTTAGGTATGTAGTTTATAGGAAACAGTGAAGCCGGCTATGACTGCCATTCATGGTTTGTACCTACGCATCAAGAAATCTAGTGTGCCGTTCTTCTGCTTGTGCTGTGGTGGATCGGAGACGTTGGGATAAGGTCATGGAGCTCCTGCGCACACTCCCCGAAATGCATCCGGTAAAAAATATAGAAAGACATGCTACTCTGCGGCGGTGATCAAGACTCAGCAATTTGTTGGTGACTAGATCGCTATCACCAATAAGTCTCATAGCACGTCGGTCCACCGCTTCCAAAGCTTCCAGCTGGTATTTAGGTGCTCCAAAAAAGGACCGGATTTGTGCCAGATGCAAGTAAAGCAAACTGTACCCGTGAGAAAGTACCTCTTAACCTCTTACTGCTATATAATTATGCTCCGAAAAATATATTTAGGCCTTTTTTTAATGGTTGACAGGCTAGGTGTTTTCCCACAGCTCACCTGATGTTATGTTAAGTGTGGTCGAAGATGGTAATCATACCTAGCCTGGCTTTCAAGTAAGGCTGCCGGATCACACCGTTAGATGCTTGGCGGCGGATTTTCAACTTGAGGGTGGTAGCTAGCCAGCCGAGTAATAGAAAGTACCCTACCACCATGCTATGGTTTCCTCACGATGTTTTCCTTCACCGGCAGCTCAAGCTCATACATAAAATCATGGCAATTAATCAAATGGTGATAAAATGTCATACTTAAGGTGCTGTAATCAAACAGTATCCGGCTATAAGACAGCGACCTTAATCCGTGACGTGGTCCCGGCTCATTGCCGTCGGACTCCGTAATGCTCGTACGTAACACGGCCGCGTTTAACCGAGTTAACGATTCATTATTTCTGTACATTACGGACGGCGGGCAATGAGGAGACATACTTGGCATAATTATAGAGACTGACCGTGTAGCGACTATTTGTCCACATTTTATAGTACTATCTGGGCGACCGAACTCTGCTGTGTGTATGCAAAATGTATTGTACAATGAAAACTCGGAAAAACACCTTTTTTACAGACTTCAAAAAAGGTTCTAAATTCGTCGGAATCTTCATTTTTATGTATGTTTACCGATTACTCGAAAAACGATTTGGAAAATTATTTTTTGCTTCAAAGGGTCCCAGGTGGTCCAGTTTAAATTTTATCGAAATCCGACGAGCGGTTTAAAAAAAAAAAACAAAAATATTATAAAGATTGTATACATCGATGGTAGTTTCGTTTACTCCAAAACCTCATTGTTTCATTGGAGCTGTGCGTTTATTAAACCTACTTAATCTTAAATTAGACTGAAGAAGTTAGAATGAAGGTTTTTTTAATTGTAAATTTCTACTTGTTAAAATACAAACACAAATCTTTTTTTTACCCTTTGGGTACGGATCCCTAAAAAAGCCCTAAAACGAAACGGGACTCTATTACTGAGACTTCACTTGCGATCCGTCCGTCCGTCTGTCACCAGGCTGTATCTCAAGAACGCTGATAATAGTTAGACAGTTGAAATTTTCACAGATGATGTAGGTATTTCTATTGCCGCTATAACAACAAATACTAAAAATAAAATAAATATTTAAGGGGTCCCATACAACAAACTTGATTTTTTATAGATAATGGTACGGAACCCTTCGTGCGCGAGTCTGACTCGCACTTGGCCGATTTTTTATTTAACACAAAAGTTACCAGTCAAGTTGTTTTAAACATGTTAAAAACACTGATTACATGTCAATGAATAAATATTCTAGGGCAAAATAATAAAATTAATATATACATATATGTAATATATGTATATATTCATTTTTTAGGTAATTTTAATATTTGTGTGTATATATTTCGTTTTATTTAAATACATAATTATTATTTTTACATACTTACTATATGTATAATTTTTATTAGTTTAAATTTTTTAACTTAATAGTGTTACTGATCTTAGCGATAAGGGCGCCACTCGTGGTACTAGCTCAAAAAAATATTTTGTTATCTGTACTTTTTTCTATTTTTGGTGTGCAATAAATAGTTTCTATCTTTCTTTATTCGTTTTAAATGGTGAATACTGTTGACATAGAAAACATAATGCATGCACGCAATTACACCAATTTCACCGGCCTATGCATAATATTTACGCCAAGTTTCGACAAAGCGGTCAAGTTCAGCTAGTTTTTAGTAAAGACCATTAATAAACATTATTATACTTAATAATAATTATAAAGATTCATTAAAGATTTTTTTTTTCTTTAGTTTTGGCGTCGCGTTTTAGCATTTGCCAGTGTCAAGTATTTATATATTTACAAGTTTCAAAAATTAAACAAGCGTCCTCGTAGCTAGTTATAGTCAAAGTCCAGTCTGTGTCAGTCAAGTCCAGTCATGCTTTAGTAAAGTAGTGGCAACTTTACTATAAAGCTTCGATGGAGTTTTGGAAGCAACACGAAAAGTCATGTTTCACCCCATTATATCATTTTCCCACACTCGCGCTTGTAATTCGGCACTTTATGAATAAAACACCACCATTTTTATGCATAAACACTCGACAAAACACAAGTTTTGGAAAAAAATACAACGGAGCGACACGACTCTTCCCGCGTTCCAGCCAAAAACCTCATTAAAGATTAAGTTCAAGAAAACATTAGACGCTTCCTACGAATAGATAAATATAGCTGACAGATGTCATAATGACATCTGTCAATCCGTCAATGAATAAATAAGCTTTAAAATGAAATAAATCTATTGTAAAAAGTATTCTATATGGTAATCCATTACCTGGATTAACGTGTAAAGATTTTTACTACGTATTTTTAATTTGTTTCTGGAGTACTGAATAAGGTGTATACTGTATACATTGCTCTGCAGTGATGTTGAACAAATAACTGATAGGATCACGTCATCTACTGTAGATACATAAGAGTGAAAAAGCATAGCTGTGGCACTTTATAGGCATATGCAGTAACTACATCTTCTAAATGCATCTGTAGTCTTTCATTAATATTATTCAAGATAAATGGGGGATGTAAGCTAACACTAATTCTTTGACAGGTTAAAGTAATAGTAAAATTTATTGCTAGTGAAATCATCAACAATGCAACTTTCCCTGTATTGTGATTTCTTTCAATTTAGATCGCCGCGGAAAAAGTGATGAATCATCAACTTTACTTTTGTCGACGTCTTAATGCAGGGTAGGTTAAACTTTGAACACAACTCTTGAATTTTTATGAAAAAGTCATAATTGTGCAGTTATAATGCGTTTTGTCTTCGTGACATTTTATAGATAAAATAAAATTTAAGTGTACTTTTTTATCAATGTTGATTCGATTAAACAATCTATTAAATTATAAAGACATAAATTATTACACGTGTTCTATGTAACTAAAAGTTAACTTCAAAACAATGACTTGTGTGCAAAACCAAGTTGTGTGATTGACTAATTGTTTTTTACCCAACTACCAACGAAGGGTTATGTTTTTTGCATGTATATTGTATGTAGTATGTATATTTGTAAATTTCTTTATTACTTCGTATCTTCCAAACGGCTGGATGAATTTCGACAGTTCAGATTTCGTTATATTCGTCTTAAAGTCCTAAGTGTCAAAGGTGTTTGAAAAGAACAAACAAAACGGTGGTGTTTCACAAAATGTGGCGCGAAATAGTAATACGTTAATAAAAAAAACACAAACTTATCGAGTAGGGTACCAAAATATATTAAATTAAAAGGGGATTATATATGCATGTAACTTACTTAAATATAACATTGCACACTACACTGCATAAATGCAATACTATATATAATTATATTACGTGCATTAAAACCGGAGTGTAAACTGTCACCTCACAATATAGGTCATCCCAGTATGGGGGGCAGAGAACCACAAAGGTAGACAATTGTTCTCCTGTAAAATTGTTAAAATTTGAGCATGTTTGTGTTTTTATTTTATTTAGTCAATATAGAAATGTTTAATTAGGTATGTGTTAAAATCGCGAAATTTTATGTTACATTACCAATGTATATGTTTCTGACAACACTGCTAATATTTAACTTATGTAACTAACTTACCAAATGTATTGAGAGAGCACTTTCCCGAAAGGTATCCCTCTTGGTTGTTAGTTTTAACTCAGTAATTAATCCACATGGCGGCGCGAGAGTCGTGATTCGTCGGCGCACGCGTCGCGACCACTGCGCGTGCGTTGCGAGCGCTCGCGTCGGAGCGGTTGCACTGGGGAGTTAGGTTGGTGGTGTATTGGGTTTTGGAGATCTACGTACGATGGTGTTTTTAAGATTCCATACCCAAACGGTAAAACGGAACCCTATTACTAAGACTCAGCTGTCCGTCAGTCTGTTTGTCTGTTTTTCTCATGAACCGTGATTTTTAGACAGTCGCATTTTTCACAGATGATGTATTTCTGTTGTCGCTATAACAACGAAGACTAAAAATTGAGAATAAAATAAATACTTTTTTTTTTTATGGTTGACAGGCCAGTTGTTTGACACAGCTCACCTGATGTTAAGTGAAGGCGTGGTCGAAGATGGTAAAGCACACCTAGCCTGGAATGAACTTAAGGGGGATCCCATACAATTTTTTTAGATTTTGGACCCAGTTTTTATAGATAATGGGACTGAACCCTTTGTGCACGAATCTTATTCGCACTTGGCCGGTTTTTTTCTTTTTGATTGAGTTATCTTGCCTAAAAAATTTAAGGTCATCTAACATGTACAACTTAGAATTTCTAAATGCCGTTAATAAACAAGATAAAAAACAAAGGCCCAAGGTGAGAGCCCTGAGGGACTCCCGATAATGTAGCTAAAGGCTCAGAAGATTATCCCTCAATAACTACAGTGGATTTCCTATTTGTCCTATTTCATATGATTTTCAGAGCTCAAGAAAGAACTATCTATCCCAGATGAGTAAAGCTTGTAAATAAGCAGGTTGTGATTAATTTTGTCGAAAGCCTTGCTGAAATCTGTATAAATCGCATTTAATGTATGGCCACGATCAACTCCTTCAGCAAGATCCTCGACAAAAGACACCAGATTAGATGTATCAGAATGTAACTCCATATCGTTTTAGGATTGGACTTAAACGACTTTCGTTAATTACGATATTAGGCAGAATGATGATAATTTTTGTGCATATTTTTTTAATGTAAAAGTAAGACGAACGAGACTCTATCCTGATGATAACGCATGCCCATGACCATTACAGCGATAAACAGAACATTGAGTTGCAAACTAAAGTCCAGGGCATCGTTACAAGTATATATATGTATATACAAAAAAAAAACTATCTGGTCCCCGTAGCACAAACTTTGCTCTAGGATGTTCTAGGATATTTATATTAGTGTAAATAAATTGTTGTTAATAATGTTAATAGTTGCGTATCTAAAGAAATTAATTTTTTCGCCCCGGGTTCGCACGGATGCAATGTAGATTCTAATATGGTGCATATGCATGTATCATACATATAAACCTTCCTCTTGAATACAGCGTACAGACGGCGGGAATATACTATGTAGAGATGGTTATGATTTTGACATATTTAATGTTATTTTTAAATATGAATGGAAAAATGATCTATGCCTTTGGTGTTCTCAATAAAATATATATGTATTTGTATAAAGTTGAGTGTATCACCGACCTTACGAACACTGTCGCGTGCTAACACGAATTGATGTAATGTCAATGTAATGCAATGTTCGCCAAACCGGCTCGTTGCTAGACGAATTTTTTACTAAAAAACTGTGCGCTGGATTACTCTAAAAGTGCTAATCTGCGATGATAGCTCAGTGGCTACCGCGGTCGGTTAACACGCTGAAGGGCTACCCCAACGATGAGTTTGAGCCGCCCGTGAAGGAAAACATCTTGAGGAAACCATAGCATCGTGGTAGGTATTTCCTAGTACTCGACCGGCTAGCTACCACCCTCAAGTTGATAAACTGCCGTCAAGCATCTATCGGTGTGTTGGCACACTTAACATCAGGTGATCTATGGGCAAACACCTAGCTTGTCAACCATAAAAAAATAACATAATGGTACAGCCACTAGCAGAATAGTTAAAGATAAATACAAAATATTTTATATTTTAATCAAATTTCGTAATATTATTTCAAATTAAACAATAAAATTATTATTCGAAGAAAGGAAGAAATTAAAAGACACGCCTTACGGAAGAAAGTAAAAGACGTTCATAGGTTCATAAAACTATGTTATAATGATATGGAAAAGCTTATCTTTAACTTATATTAACTAGGTGGAAGTAAGATGTAATTTATTTAACACTTATTTGTAACTAGCTGCGCCCCGCGGTGTTACCCGCAAAATTTTTGCAGGATAAAAAGTAGGCAACGTAAATCCAGGGTGTCAGCTACTTTAATACAAAATATTATCAGAATTGGTCCAGCTGTTTGAGCGTGAAAAAGTCATATTATAGTCACATAATTGTTTGTCCCGTTGGGAATCGAACTCACGCCCACGGCTCTTGAAGTTGATATTCTACTAAATGGGCTAATTTTTTATTTTTTTTACTTCAAAAGTAATGAGACTAACGAGACGCTCTCCTGATGGTAAGATATAACGCCTGTTCATGACCATTGCAGCGATACACAGAACTTTGATTGACGAGTCAAAGTCCAGGGCATCACTGCTTTGGCGCTCATTACTTTGAAACTTTCGATGGTTAGTCTCAACAGTCCAGTAATTTCGCTAGCTGCAGTACCCTTCAAACCGGAACACAGTAATGTTTACACACTACTGCTTAGCGGCAGAATAACTGGTACTAAGAGGAGCATGATGTGTTTGTGGAGCTTTGATGTGTAACCCTATTCATACGGGCCGTGAAACAATCACCTTTGATTTCATCAGATAATGATAACATCAGAATTCTTTCAACTACAAGAAGTTAACGCACATTCAAAGTATTCTAGTTATATCATTTTGTTGAAGCTATACTAGCAAAACTAAACCGTATACTATCATTTCTAAACCAGTTTTCTAATGCCTAAGTCAACATTAAAGTCAGGAAGTGTGCCTTGCCATAATTGAATGGGGCTGCTTCAGACGATAACACCCGCTGAGGTGACTGCACCATTGCACCATAAAATTACGTTGCTATATTAGTTTTTCAGTTTCCTGTACTGTAAATTGTGGGGAGAATAGTGGTAGAGTTGCCATGTCGGCAGATTTTACCTATACAACGTGCAGTTTCAATTTGAAATTCCATAAAGTGCTTTTAGTTTTTCAGTTACCCGTACTGTACATTGTGGGGAAAATAGTGGTAGAATTTCCACGTCGGGCGAGTACAGCACTAGTTTGTTCGTTTGTTTGTATTGAATAAGCTCCGAAACTACTGGACCAATTTTAAAAAATCTTTCCCCGTTGGGAAGCTACACTATCTCCGGGTGACATAGGCTACTTTTTATTTCTGTATTCCCACGAGACCGTTCCCGTGGGGATACAGGAACTACGCGGGTGAAACCGCGAGGCGTCCGCTAGTAAAATAATGTAATCAGTTAAATTGGTTCAATCGTCTTCGAGTTATGCGCTTATCAACAAGATTTTTTTTTATGCTTGACAGGCTAGATGTTTGACCACAGCTCACCTGATGTTAAGTTAAGGTGTGGTCGAAGATGGTAAATGACACCTAGCCTGGACTGGAACTGGCTCTCAAGTGAGGCTGCCGGAAGACACCGTTAGATGCTTGGCGGCAGATTTTTAACTTGAGGGTGGTAACTAACCAGTCGAGTACTAGAAGGTGACCACCACGCAAATGAAGATGCAGATTGAAGTAGTGTATTTTGATTTATCATAAAACTGGTATTTACGAAGCTGTTAAAATATCTTTAACTTTTTTTTCGGAGGAATCTTGAAACGAAGGCCTGGCGACACTGAATAGAAAACGCAATAACTATGTTAGAAACAATCTTGATCATGTGCGTACAGAATGCGTACCTAAACAGATTCGTATCTCCGCATCGACTATATTGCAAAAAGCGAAAGTTTGTTTATTTACTTGCGTTTTGTGTATTTACCATTTGTGTACGGGACACGAGCTCCTTCCTTGATGTTATTTGCAGTTTACTTGCACCTTGTACTTGTTGTTGAGCAGTCATTATACATAGATAATAGATTCAAAGACATAATGAAATTGAGGGTCGTAGAATTTATAATATTAAACTAATTTTTATAAATGACTTGTTTTTACTGTGAATTTATTCATTTTTAATTTATTTTTTGATTATTCAATTGACCTGTCTATCTACAGTAATCTACACTATTATAAAGAGGAAAGATTTGTTTGTTTGTTTGCAATGAATAGGCTCCGAAACTATTGGACCGATTTCAAAATTCTTTCACAGTTGGGAAGCTACGCTATCCCCGGGTGACATACACTTTTTATCCCAGTATTCCCACGGGAACGGAACTACGCGGGTGAAACCGCGAGACGTCCGCTAGTATTAAATAAAGAATAAAAACTGGCCAAGTGCAAGTCGGACTCGCGCACGAAGGGTTCCGTACCGTCATCTATAAAAACGGCAAAAAAATCACGTTATAGCGGCAACAGAAATACATCATCTGTAAAAATTTCAACTGTTTAACTATCACGGTTCATGAAATACTGGTGCCAAAGGGACAGACATACAGACAGACGGACGGACAGCGGAGTGTTAGTAATAAACGGGTCCCGTTTTACCTTTTGGGTACGAATGTGTTAAAACTATGCCAGTTTCCATAGTAACAATAACTCATAAAAGTCAGAAGTTTATAAGTACATTTCGCACGAACATCATGAGTGAATCTTTCGGAAGAAATTTTCTAAATGATAGTGAAAACCGTATCAAAATACATTGCGTAGTTTAGAAGAATGAAGCGGTCAGATACATGCTAAATGCGACTTTACTTTATAACAATATAAGTGATACAATGATATGACCATAAAACCATTTTTTAATTCTTAGCAATTTTTTTGCGTTTCTACTAAAATGTGTTTCTACCTGAATGCAAATTTTTTTAAATATTTGGCATGTTAGGCGTTTGACCACAGATCACTTGATGCCAATTGCCAGTGTGATCAAAGATGGCAAGCACACCTAGCCCTAGACCCCGGATATTCATGAGTTTTTTTTAAGTCTATAGGCAGTTGAATATGTCATTGCCACATCTATAATCATCGAGAACCAAATAGGTAGGTACGTAGGGAAATGCTATGAACTAATACTCTATTGTTTACATATATGACCGCCTCCGCGAGAGATCAACTCTACTTAGTAAATCTTTTTACGTATATACGTAAACAATAGACTACATTTATTTTTCGCGTCACAGTCACGGGGTTTTTTAATTATTTTATCCTTTTTCAATGTTGTATTTACTTTTGAAGTGAAAAGTCGCGCGACTCTTTTTTTATAAGACTTGACAGCCCCGTTGGCTCATTGGTATATCTGCCTTGAGAGCTGTAGGGCGTGGCTTCGATTCCCACTCAAGGCAAACATTTTGTCAATAAACAAATGTTTGTTCTGTGTCTGGGTGTTCTGAATGTATTATAAGTATGTATTTACAAAACAAAAAGTATTTATGTATTCTATCAGTTACTTCCATCACATCTGCTTAGTTTGGAGCCAGATGGCGCTGTGTGTATAGTCCTACGATATTTATTTATTTAAGAGTAAAACTTCCAACTTAAATTTTGACTTCTGTAGGCAGTCCCCTGACTAGATTATTAAAAATTTTTTTTTTTAATGCATGCAAACGCTAAACGTTCAAGAATATTCCTCAAAGCGAACTTTAACTAGTTTTAAATAGCTAATGATTTTTTTTTTTCAGGTATGTCCCAGATGAATATGATGCTAGTTTCACATTGAAACTATAGTAAGTATTGTAATTATAGTTGAATCATCATCACTTTCTTATGGTCCAATTCAATGAAGAATGTTCACTAGTTTCGATTTTTAACTTTTCTTATAGTCCATATGAAATAAAAAAAACGTGTGTAAAAATTATTTCGATGTCACTTAGTTCCCGAGATATTGAATTTTAAACGGCGCGAGTGTCGGCCGGCCGGCGCTCGGTGCGCTGACGTCACAAGTCATACACTCACGCAGTACGTTGCGCGCTCCGGCACGTTTCACTACGAAATAATGCAAACATTATTCGAAAATGTCGAATTTAAATACAAGAAAATCATGTGTTGTGCTAAAATGTAAAAGCACTACCACCAATGCACCGGAAAAGTTATTTTTTTTGGTTCCAATGGATACTAAAATACGCAAGAAATGGATAAAAGCTATGAAGAGGTTGGATCCATTTGGAGATAAAAGCAAAGTATATTGTTGTGTAGATCATTTTGACGTAAGTACATGACAATCTGTTATGTATACAAGTATATTTTTTATTAGATGGTAGGTATGTATGTAGTTTGCAGTAGGTTAGTATCTCTTATACCTATCTAGTTTGTATTTGGTTGGTATAAGTAAGTATCAGTGGTGGCTCGTGATTCCAAGAAATGATGGTTCAGTTACATAGAAAAAACAAACAATAAAACTATAATCTTTCAAGATGTCGCATCACAGGTGCGAAACAATAAACGACTGAAATTAGGTCAAGGTCACGCAGGGCCTGCCCGGGCGCACCGAACGTCGTCACTCGGAAACATAGGCCGCCCGTGCGCCGCTCCAATTTATTCCTCATTCATTTAGTACCTACAGAACATTTTCCGTTTCACGCGCGAGAACATTTCTATCTTCTAACAATAGTTTGTATGGAGAGACGTGCGCTCTTTTAAAAGCACTCCGCAAAATTTGAGTTAAACAAAAATGGATAAAGTTGTAAAACTTAAAGATGTAGTCGTTCAGTGCGTGCACGAGTGCAGTCAAAGAGCGGCCGCCGCCGCCAGCAATAGTACCTACCTAAATATGTAGGAACTTATATGAAAAATAAAACCAGAGGTGCAAAACCTTTGGTATCAGTTTAAACGTATCTACCTAATATGTAAATAAAAAAACAACTAATTTTACGTCATCCTTTGTTTATTTTATCTACTAGCTTTCGCCCGCGGCTCCGCCCGCGTTACTGTCGATCCCTCGGGAACTGTATTATTTCAGGGATGAAAGCTAGCCTATGTCCTTCTCCGTGTTCTTAACAATACCAATGCTATATTTCATGAAGATCGGTTCAATATTTTTTGCGTGATAGCATAATAAACAAACAAATAAACGAACAAACTCACTTTCGCATTTATAATATTAGTTAGGATAAGAACCTACAAGTATTAGTGTATCAATACGAGCCAAAACCTTTTGCTCCACATGCTTCAAATCTTAACTTATAGTATTTATTCTTGAAAGAGGAAAGAGGTGTATGACCTGTGACGTCACACCGAAGCAGCGCCACCGCGCAGCGATTTCAAATTAACAGGATTTTTGAATGTCTATAAAATCTAAACTAATTAATATTTTGGCATGAAACAAAAACTAGTATATTTATATTCACATAGGCTTTACTGTGACAAAGATTCAAGCGATTTTGCATACCCAGTAACATTCTCCATTGTGACTAAATTTAAAAAAACCGGCCAAGTGCGAGTCGGGCTCACACACGTAGGGTTCCGTACCATTACCTATAATAAAACTAAATATTCTGTGAATAGTTAAAGCGTCTACCTGTCACCGTTATTAGTATCGAGCAAGAAACGGTAAAAAAATCAAGTTTGTTGTATGGGAGCCCGCCCCCCTTAAATATTTATTTTATTTTATTTTTAGTATTTTTTGTTATAGCGGCAATAGAAATACATTATCTGTGAAAATTTCAACTGTCTAGCTATCACCGTTCTTGAGATACAGCCTGGTGACAGACGGACGGACAGCGAAGTCTCAGTAACAGGGTCCCGTTTTTACCCTTTGGGTACGGAACCCTAAAAAACGATAAAAATTATGATGATGTATATATTTTTACAAGAAACATATTTTATTTACTAAACATAATTAAAGGCTACTTTTTAACCCGAAAAAACGTAGTGTACACGTGAGAAGACGTCTTTTACGTCTTTTTTTAATTATGTAACTGTTTGTTCGTTTTTTGTTTTTTTGTGTTTTTATGTTACTGAATAAAATCTTTTTCTTTTTTTTTTTGCATATTACACTCCACGTTTATAGAAACTGATTAAGCTAACATTTTCTTAAGTAACATTAATTGTACTATGGAAGTCTACTAAACAGAAAAGAATTTTTGTATGTCCCTTTAAAGATTTTTGTATTAATATGCGGCGAATAAAATGGTACTTGACCGTGAGGAAAGTCGGAGGTTCAACTAGGCTAAATTCCAAGATATTGTCAAATGGTAATTTTTTTTAATAAATCCATTTGTTTGTTAATTAACTCATTCGAACTTTAAAGCTTTTCGATAAAAGGTATAGGCTTATGTAAACCTTTTTTATAGTGATTTTTATTGCTGTAGAAATCGAACATTGGACATATTATAATTAGTTTAAAAGACAACGACCATTCATCGCTATAAAGACGGGCTACGTTTATTATTTCACACATCGTCTAATTTATATGCTAAATAAATCATAATAATAAATATCGTAGAACATTACACACAGCGCCATCTGACCCCAAACTAAGCAGAGCTGGTGTGATGGAAGTCAGATAACTGATAAATACATATACAGCCAACAGGGCTGTCATCAAATTCAAATTCAAATTTTACTACGTGAGTGACGGTGTGGTCGGAGATGGTCAAGCACACCTAGCCTGGAATGGAACTGGCTCTCAAGTGAGGCTGCCGGAACACACCGTTAGATGCTTGGCGGCAGATTTTCAACTTGAGGGTGGTAGCAAGCTAGCCGAGTAATAAAGTACCCTACCACCATGCTAAGGTTTCCTCAAGATGTTTTCCTTCACCGGCAGCTCATGTTTATTGTTTTTTGGGTTTGAACCCACGCCCTTCGGCTTGCGAACCGACCGCGCTCACCATCGCTACATATACCTAGTCTTGCCATAAATATTGTAACAAAGAAAATTTATTTTTTTCTTTTGCAAATAACATTTATTACTTTTACAGTGTGTTAGTTTAATACAAAAATATAAAACAATTTAAAATATAAAAAGCTTATTCGAAGTGGTCTCCATTGGCTACAATACAGTCCTTTAAACGCTGAGGCCAGTTATCAATAGAAGTACGCACTCTTTCTATGGGCAAATTCTTCACTGCCAATCGTATGGATTGTTTTAGGGACTCCAAATTATCATGGCGTTTAGAGCAAGCCGTACTCTCTAAAACTGACCATAAATCATAATCCAGCGGATTAAGATCGGGACTAGACGACGGCCAGTCTTTAGCTCTGATGAAGTCCGAAACGTTCGCTTCCAAACAAGACTGCGTGGACCGAGCATTATGACCGGCGCCGAGTCTTGCTGGAAGGACCATACTTGGTGAACATGGTGTTGTTAACTACTTAACTACCTTCTCAAGAATGGTATCTTGATACACTTGTGCCGATGTTTTGATACCTTTTGAGACCTTTTTCACAAAAATATGGCTCTGTCACTCCTTCATAGCCAACACCCCACCAAACCATCACTGAAGTCGGATAATGCCCACGTTGCACTCTGTCAACTAATTGGGAAGCTTCCTTAGAGCTTTGAGCATAAATACGGTCATTTTGTTTGTTAAAATGTTGCTCAATTGTAAAAATTTTCTCATCCGTAAACAAAAATTTTCTGTGACCTCCTTTTGCGTACCGCTTCAGTAGTTGTTTCGATTTTACCACCCTATTCTTTTTTAAATTATCAGTTAAGAAGTGACTAGTGCGTCTCTTATAGGCTGCAAGTCCTAAGTCATCTTTTAAAATACGCGACATGGTTCTAGGTGCCATCTTCATCTCCCAAAATAAAATCTTTTGCTTTCGGACAGGATTTCTTCGAATTCTACCCCTTACTGCTTTGACCACCTTTTTCGTACGAATACTACGTGGACGGCCATATCTTTTTCTGTCACAAACAGGAAGGAAACAAGGAGGTCTCATTGTACCTATTAATAGCCCGGTACACAAACATTTGACTAATACCAAGCGTATGGAGAGTTTTAAAAATTGCATTTGGCTCCATACCTACTTTGCGTAATGCAATCACAGCGATTCGGTTCTCTTTGTCACCCCACTCCATTTTAATATCGCAAAATATTGTACAATTTATTGGCGCAAGCAAGCAATATAATGAACAAGCATATAAAAATTACAGATTCCAAATTCAAATGTAATATTTTGTTTATTTTTAGTTTTAACAGTATTTATGGCCAGACTAAGTATATAAATCGCTACAATACATTTAGACCAACGATTACAATATGCGCTTTTATCAAAACGATGTTTTGCAAATTGGCGAAAACGACTTTGCAATATTATCTACCTATGAACTATTGACAAATTATGCATTAAATTGCATATTTTATGCTTTGTTTGTAATAAAAGCCAGCTTAGCACTGGTGTGGCTTGCGATAGCAGCTATGATGGTAGCTACGAATTTAGCCACAATCACGTGTTTGTGTGGAAATCTGTGAAACAGGATTTGCTGTGGTTTGGCGCGCCCGTCACTACAAACAACGATAGTTTTACTAGACCTAGCCGCGGTTTTAGCTGGCCACCACCCCAGGCTGGGTCTATCTGGGGCAGGCTTAAAAATCGTGAGATTTTTTTATGAACGTGCGAGAATTGAAATTTCATGGTGACATATAGGTACATCTAAACTAATATTATAAAGAGAAAAGATTTGTATTTTTGGATTATTGTATGTTTGTAACGAATAAACTCAAAATTACTGAACCAATTTCAAAAATTCTTTCACTATTGGAATGCTGCGTTCTCGCTGAGTAACATAGTTTTTTGTTTTTTTTTTAATGGTTGACAGGCTTGGTGTTTGACCACAGCTCACCTGATTTTAAGTGAAAGTGTGGTCGAAGATGGTAAAGCACACCTAGCCTGGAATGGAACTGGCTCTCAAGTGAGGCTGCCGGAACACACCGTTAGGTGCTTGGCGGCAGATTTTCAACTTGAGGGTGGTAGCTAGCCAGCCGAGTACTAGAAAGTACCCAACCACCATGCTATGGTTTCCTCACGATGTTTTTTTTTTTTTTTTTTTTATGCCACAGGTGGCAAACAAGCTGACGGGTTGCCTGATGTTAAGCAATCACCGTCGCCTATAGATATCTGCAATACCAGAAGTACCACAAATACGTTGCCGACCTTTTAAGATTCTATTGACATGCCTTTTGAAGAACCCAATGTTGTAACTCCGCGGGAATACGGAAGAAGGAAGATCATTCCACAATTTGCAAGTGTATGGCAAAAAAGATCGCGTGAATCGCACAGTGTGTGATTTCCATGAATCAATAACATGTGGATGAGCTTTGATACGATGGCGGCGGCTAGTGCGGTGATGGAACCGTGACGCCGGCATAAGATCGAATAGTTCTTCAGAACACTCCCCGTTGTACATGCGGTAGAATACGCACAGAGACCCGACGTCTCTACGCAAGCTGAGCGGTTCTAGGGCATCGGTGATCCCAGAGTCGTCGACAATTCTGACAGCTCTACGCTGTAATGCATCGAGGGCCTCAAGTTGATACTTGGGTGCTCCGTTCCAAAGATGTGAACAGATGTTTTCCTTCACTGGCAGCTCAAGCTTATTGTTGGGGTTTGAACCCACGCCCTTCGGCATGCGAACCTACCCCGCTAACCACTGAGCTATCATCGCTACAAAGTTTACATTTCATTAAAAAATGCATGTCCACTCGTGCGAAGCCGGGACGGGCCGCTAGTGGAATAATAAGACAAGAATAGCTGTCGAAGGTGCCCAGCGTGGCACGCTCTATGGATTGCCATTGAACTTGCCATGCTAGGCATCTGACACAGACTATGAGGGGGTTAGTCTGGATTCTGGATGGGTACGATCTGAATAAATGGTAATAATAGTTCTTCTAAGCTTTGATCAAAGAAACAAATGAATTCGCATTCGCATTCGATTGCGTCCTACCAAAAGCATGCCGAAGAAGTCTGTATTCATTTTGCTGGCGTTTAGCTGTCATCCTAGTTCGGAAGGAACCTCAGACGAATGAAAGGTCCAAGGAAGAAACAGTATCTTTTCATTTTCTTTTTTACGTCATAACTTAGAATTTCTATTTTGTTTTAAAACTAAAATACGCTACTATTTTCGCATTGCGTGTACGGCGTGCGATATATTCATTGTTTCATTTATCGATACTGTGCAACGAAAATCCAATGCAATCGTTTTATTTTTTTGGAAAAGTAATGAGGCGAACGAAACTCTCTCCTGATGGTAAGAGATAACGCATGTCCATGACTATTGCAGCGATTTTGCTGTTTTGGGACATTAGATGGTTTGTCACAACATAGTTGTAATTTCGCTAGCTGCAGTACCTAACTGGAACACAGTAATGTTTACACACTACTGCTTAGCGGCAGAATATCTGGTACTGCGGTGGTACCTACCTAGACGACCTCACGTTAAGGAGATCTACTACCAAGTAATGATTAGTTTTAGAAGAATCTCATGTCCTAAACTAGTTAAACAGGTTGATAGAGACATTCAAAAAGATACAAACGTATCTACATAATTGCAATTCGTTTGGAACTAACTTATGTATTAAAGCTGTTTACACATACATATTTTGGCAATAAACTAGGTTAACTCACGAGTTAGCAATTTCTCATTGTACGAGGTATTAATGATGTAAATATTACAATGAAGTTACGAGATCGTATGTAACGGGTTTTAAAATGTTGTAAATCACAACAGGCTCCGCTTTGTTTAGGAAACGAGCCGGTCAGATCCAAAACTCTAGAGTTCTTTACGATTTTTTTGAGAAATTGTTTTAAATTCGCATCTGTGCATTTGCAATAGTGGTATTTGTTGCCTGAATGATTCCTGATAGCTAAAATCTGGGTGTCTTTGCGTCATGAGTGAATCGGTTTCTTTTAAGCTAGCGTGCTCCATCGTAGTCTGCAACAAACAACAACAAAAATCTTTATTTATTTTTAAATGAGTAAATGTTGTGTAGCGCTGCGATTAACATCAGGCGATATAGCGGACAAACTTCCGTTGTAATTTTTTTTTCCTTTGGTTTTGGCGTCGCATTTTGAGCATTTGCCAGTGTCAAGTGTTTTATATTTTCAAGTCTCAAAAGTTAAATAAGTTGCCTCGAAGACATAGGTATAGTCAAAGTCCAGTCCATGTCAGTCAAGTACAGTCATACTTTAGTAAAGTAGTGGCGACTACTATAAAGCTACGATGGAGTTTTGGAAGCAACGCAAGAAGTCATGTTTCACCATATTATATCATTTTCCCACACTCGCGCTTGTGATTCGGCATTTTATGAATAAAACACCACCATTTTAATGCATAAATAACCGAAAAATACTAGTTTTGGGAAAATATACAACGGGGCGACACGACTCTATCCGCGTTCCCGCCAAAATTTCGTTGTAACTTTTCAATTGATTTAATACTTTTTTTTATTACTTCAGGCTTCAGTTTGACCGCCATCTCGCCTGATGCTAAGCATTGCCTTCCGTTTCTGCTGACCCAACTTCCCTGAGCGGGTGTTATTCTTGCAAGTAACCATGACTAATGCTGTTCCATGATGTAACTGACCATCGTCTTAATGTTAGAGGCATGTTACACTGATTATCTTGTTTAGTTGCTTGCCTACATACTGATTACGTTAAAGACACATGTATTATGCAAGCAACTTTAAAACATTTTGTAAAATCTTTTCTTGGTAGAAAGTTGAAGGACTTTGCTATAAAAACCATAAATTAGAAAACTCAAAATTTTTTTTTAGTTCAAGTAGTAAGTAACTAACTATTTGGTGGTCAGTACTTTCGGTGAAGTCGCTGCAGTGAACAAGCTCTGTTATCCATAGTAACATACCTGTGAATATAACAGAGCTTCCTTCATTATGACCCGTATTCTAATATTGATTGGCGGATTGTGGTCGAAACATTTCCGTATTCTATCGCTAATTTTATGTTGGTAATTTACTTGACTTGATAATTAGTTGTTTTTTTTTTGAATCGATCAGCGCCATCATAGACCGCATTTATGCTTAGCATCAGGCAAAATGGCGGTCACAAGCAAGCCTATGTATAAAAAAAAAAGTTTTGGTCACAATTAAAATCAAGTAGGTACAGTCTATCTTTTATTTGTAGTGCTGTGTTAAAAAAAAAATATTTATTTCTTTCTTTCCTTAGTACAGTTATACAGTAGTGGTGACTTCACTAGAAGCTTCTTAGAAGTTTTGTAAATGCTACGAAAAGTCACATTGTTTTACCACATTACGTTACTTGCATAAACTTTTAAGTACAACTTAGCATTTTAGGATTAAAATATCGCATTCATGAACATACAAATTTCAACAAATACTTAAGTTTTGGAAAATTATACAATGTAGTAACTTTAATTTTCCCGCGTTCACGTTAAAACTCGTCACCAATGTTCATTACTAATATTATTATTGCCATCTGTTATTTTACTTGTGAACTAATTAGAATAAAAGTATTTGGCGTACAAGTTTCTGTAGTAACTTTCTGCTCGATACAGAAGCTGTTGCAAAGGCATCACGATAGATGTCGCTAACATATAATTAAGTCTTGATCTAAAATTTTACAAACTGCTAAAACTTTTGCTATGGGTGGATTGTGTGGCATAACATTCTCCTAGTAAGCCTATATAATTAACTAAATTATTGTAGTACTGGTTGGTTTGATGTTGGTATAATTTCTTAGTTACGAGTAGATATCTATTTTGCCATTAGTAAATTACTTTAATAGTGTAGTTTTGGATTGAAAAATGAAAATAATAGGATAAGGTATTTCTACTCTGCCACCAAAAGGTAAATAATAATTTAATTAAACTAAATTATTCTCAAACTGACACATTATTTATAAACTATGTATAGTTCGCAAGAGTTCAATGACCTTTGACTAAATATAAGCAGTAAATTTCTTTGCGATTTTAGAGTTTTGTCATTGTAAAAACTTATTACAATGGCGATTATAATGCCTCCCTTTCGAATTAATACACCACAAACTTATAACCCTTTTTTAGAGTAGTCTACATGATGCAAAATGTAAATACAGGGTCAAATTTGATATTTATACCTATTTCTTCTATAATACCAAAAAATTAAAAATTTTGCAAACTAGGTTACTACGTTAGTAATGTTTACTGTTTTATTAATCAGTTTAGGAAATTACAATGAAATAGAATGCAAAACATAAAGATTATGATAGCCTGGCTTTTCTATAGTTATTTTTTGTAGTTCATAGGTACCTAATCTTAATTTGGGAGTAAACAAAGATGAAAATAAATAAATTTTTAACCACATCAATTTAATTAAATCACATATATTTACATATACTTAGCGTAAAGTACTTTAGACAACTTTTATTACAAATAATAAGTAAAATGATAATTGTGATAAAGTGTAGACATTTTTTTAATTTTAAAGACTATAAATACTTTTTTTATAAACTTACAACTAATTTACTAGTATTTTTGTCAATATTACGTTGGGACTAGATTCGTAAGTAATTATTATAATACGTATTCAAAACTGGACTATCACACGTCGTATGTAAAATAAAAAGCTCATTTTTCTGAACACTTTTTGTACCCCCTATCTGAAAATGTAGCTAAATTTTAACTAAAACTTAGGTCACCGTCTGGCTCTACACAGCCTCCTTCGATCACTTTTTATTCCTAATAGCTCTAATTTGGAACACTTATACGATCTTTTACTGCGTTTCTTTTTCAACCAAGTTTCTTTTATCATATCTGCGCCTTTTTCCGCTATCATTATTGTCGGAGCGTTAATGTTCCCATTTGTAATAGTAGGCATTATACTCGCATCAATAACTCTAAGGCCTTCAATTCCATATACTTTTAAAGTAGAGTCTACAACAGCCGCTGGGTCACTAGAAGGCCCCATTTTGACAGTTCCCGATACGTGGTAAATTGTCATCGTATACTGTCTGATGAGGCAGTCCCAGTACTCGTCAGTGTAAAGCGGCAAATGCTTGCAATTCGGCAAAGGCTTGCTGTGGAATCTGGCTCCCAATCGCTTCATAGCTTGCGTCTCCCCAACAGCTACAGCCGCTTTCACACCCTCACGCAAAACGCCAACGTCGTCCGGATGCGTCAAATAGTTATGAACCATTATAGGATAATCTAAAGCGTTTTTTGTACGCAACTTTATGAAGCCACGGCTTTTGGGACGAAGCATCATGGGAAATATGCCGAAGACATCTTGATTGTTGATTTCTGAGAACACTTCGTTGTAGAACTCGTCTGTCAAACCGTGAGCTTTCTTCACTTGAGTTCCTCCGTCTGAAGGTGTTGACGCCGAAGTCATCATGAACTCGATATCAGGCCAGTCGTCTGTGGCGTTAGCATATTTCGTATTTATGAATGCGACGACCTCCAGTCCTATACTGGATGTCAAAGGTCCGTCTTCGGATACGGCGTATCGTAGCGCTGAGTTTATATTTACGAGCCTGTTCATAACTAAACTCACAGGATAGTCTACGCGAAAAACTAAGCCACCGACAGCTATGTGGTCTTGCAAGTTTTTCCCAACTCCGGGAGAATCATGGATTACATCTACCCCAACTTCTTCGAGGTGTTCTTTCGGTCCGATACCGGAAAGTAGTAGAAGTTGTGGTGAGCCGATCGAGCCAGCTGTCAAGATTACTTCCCTTTTCGCGTAGACGACTTGCTTTGAACCATCTCTTAGGAACTCGACACCGTAAGCTCTCTTGGTGTTCTTATCGATGAGTACTTTGGTCACATGTGAGAAGAGAGCTACGTGTAGGTTCTGACGCAGTCGAACTGGCCTTAAAAAGGCTTTGGCAGTGGAGCACCTAGTTGCTCTTCTCATTGTGAACTGATACCAAGCGTAGCCCGTCTGCTGAGCCCCGTTGACATCAACGATGTCGTAGCCCATTTCTTCCCCTGCTTGCAGTAGTGCTGCTCCAATTGGTGTATTGTATGGAGCGTCCTGGACTGTCAGATATCCACCTGAAATGTAAATAAATAAATGTTAACGAAATAAACAATTGGTTTAGTTTTTATGGTTTTATGGTCTCGTAGGCAAGGTGTCTGAACACAACTCACTAATAAGTGAAGCTGCTGGAATCGGCAATTTTTTCCGCAGCCGGTTGACACGCCGAAGAACCCCAACAATAAGTTTGACCTGCCCATGAAGAAAAACATCGAGAGGAAAGCATAGCATGGTGGTGCGATATTTTCTTGTGCTCGGCTGGCTTATTGAAAATCTGCCGCCAAACACCTAACGGCGTATTCCGGCAGCCTCACTGGAGAGCCAGTTCTATTCCAGGCGCGTGTGCTTTACCATCTTCGACCACACCATCACTTAACATTAGGTGAGCTGTAGTTAACACCTAGCCTGTCAACAATAAAATAAAATCTTACCAGTGGCATGATGCATTTTGTCTTTTGCCAAGTACGGATTCCTTTGGTCTTGAGATTTCTTAAAATATGGTAGAACGTCATCAAATCCCCAGCCAGGGTTGCCAAACGATTCCCATTGGTCGTAATCCCTCTTGTTCCCTCTAATATAGAGCATTGTATTCAGAACAGAAGAACCTCCGAGGACTTTGCCCTTTGTCCAGCAACATCGCTTGTCTTCCATAGCTTGGCATGCTGTATCTTGCGGTTGGGTTCTGGAAAACACGAAAGCACAGGTTCAAATGCAAATAAGATTTAAACTTCTAGTGTTCCGTACCCTTATAGTGTAGAGTGTAACTGTAAGACAGTGTTAATTATTTATTATAGACCGAACGGGCAGACTGTATAGGTTTTGTTATAAATCCATTTGAACCCTTTTTAAAAAGATGTTTCAACATTTACATTATATAATGAAATCAAAACAAAAAGTGTCAATCAAAACAATCATAATAATTAAATAAGTCTTTTTTTTTTAATGTTAAAAGTTATGAGACGAACGAGACGCTCTGCTGATGGTAAGAGATAACGCCTGTCCATGACCATCGCAGCGATACACAAAACTTTAAGTAACAAAACAAAGTCCAGGGCATCACTGCTTTAGCGCTCATTACTTTAAGACTTTTGATAGAGTTAGTCTCAACAGCCCAGTAATTTCGCTAGCTGCAGTACCCTTCAAACCGGAACACAGTAATGCTTACACACTACTGCTTAGCGGCAGAATAACTGGTACTGCGGTGGTACCTACATAGACGACCTCCTGCTGAGGAGATCTACCACCAAGTAAAAATTAAAATAGTAATTTTGTTATATCAAAAATGTATAGTAATTAGTTATACGGAACCCCAAAAAGTAAAACGTTGTATGTCATGTGAATTTTTGAATTATCAACAACAACCGCGACCTCAGTTAACAAAAGCTTGTTTTCGTATTGAATGACCATAAAAACCACGAATGGACGAAAATTTTTGTTGCTTTAGTAATGCAGTAATTACACGAATGATGCGTCAACCGTTTAAGATGGCCCTACAACTTGATTTATTTTTATATTTCTTAACAACGTTAAGTAGAATGTTAAAACAAGCTGAACAGTTTAAAAAATCTATCACCCGACTGGGAATAAAATAGCTATAATTAAAGGGATAAAACTTTTTAAACAGATTTATTATTCCTAATTAAATTTAAACATGATAACTTAAATATATTTTTGTAATCCCCCTTTAATTTCGTTTATTTAGATACTCTACATGATAGGGTTGGTTATTTTTTTTATTAACGTATTTCTATTTTAGATTAGCAAGTTGAAGTGGCAGTGGGCAGGGCACATAGCACGCAGAACTGATGGCCGATGGGGCTGCAAAGTTCTGGAGTGGAGACCACGGACCGGCAAGCGCAGCGTAGGACGTCCACCCACAAGGTGGACAGACGACCCTAGTAAGGACTGCAGGAACGCGCTCGATGCGGGCCGCTTCCAACCGGTCTTTATGGAAGTCAATAGGGGGGGCCTATGCCCAGCAGTGGACGTCCTACGGCTGAAATGATGATGATGATGATGATTACTATTTTGCGCCAAAAAATACACCATCTTGATTTTTTTTTAAACCAACCCTCTAAAAACCCTTGAGTTGTTTACCTTAAACGTCGTAAATTCGTAATCCATTCGGCCGTTTGGAAGATACGAGGTAATAAAGAAATTTACGTACATACAAGATACGCGCGAAAAATATAACCCTTCCTTGGCAGTTGGGTAAATATACCTACCATAATTTATAACCTTACTAATATTATAAATGCGAAAGTTTGGTCGGATGTTTGTCACTCTTTCATGCAAAAATTACTGAACGGATTTGGATGAAATTTGGTATGGTAGTAGTTGAGACCCTGGATTAACACATAGGCTACTTTTTATCCCGAAAACATGTAGCGGGTAACACCACAGGGCGCAGCTAGTAGAAACATGTATGTTCTTCTGGGAAGGCATTCAGTATTATTTTACCCGTATTGTAGACAAATTGGTATCTTACCGATATTTCCAGTCCAGTTTACTTTTATGCAAATAAAGGGACAATAGCGGCACATCGCTGATGTCTGTCTCGTGTCCACCAGCTTCCAATAACAGTACATTCCATCCTTCAACTTCAGTAAGCCTGTTTGCTATAACAGATCCCGCTGAGCCACCGCCTATTATGACGAAGTCGTAGGTCTCCCTCAGCAGTTTCTGATTGAACGGTCTCTGTTCAGGGTCAAGCAGTTCGTAGTTGAAATATGCCATAACGGCCAGCATTATTGGGATGAAGGTTAGCTTGCTGATGCCAGCTATGGCTAGGGCGGACTTCGCCGCCGTACCAGCTACTGCGAGAATCCCCATCGTTGATTAGACTTGCATGCTTTGGATTCTGAAAATAACGAGAAAAGCGATTTTAAAAATTTGTTTGTGGATGCGATATCTTGTGATATAAATAATGTTAGGGCGAGTGTAAGTGGGATCGAGAAAGTAGCATATAAATAAATAAAGTTAAATAAAAAAAGATGTGCAGTTGTGATTACCACACTGCTGCACACACGTACCACACACACACACAAAATTGTGAGCATAACAATTTTAGACTATTTAAACATCATCATCATCATCATCATCATCATTTCAGCCGTAGGACGCCCACTGTTGGACATAGGCCTCCCCCATTGACTTCCACAAAGACCGGTTGGAAGCGGCTCGCATACAGCGCGTTCCTGCGGTCTTTACTAGGTCGTCTGTCCACCTTGTGGGTGGACGTCCTACGCTGCGCTTGCCGGTCCGTGGTCTCCACTCCAGAACTTTGCAGCCCCATCGGCCATCAGTTCTGCCATCAGTTTAAACATATAAACATATAATTATAATACAATCCGTCGGACTCCGGACAAGGAATTCTGTTTCCCGGAACCGACCTTTTCCACTTGACAAAACAAGATATGGGTGTCGTTCTTCTAGATTCTATTAAATGAAACCGCGAAGACAAAATTAAAAAAAAATAGTCAAAAAAAAAAACAAAAA
The DNA here is from genome assembly GCA_905404145.2 of Biston betularia. Classification (NCBI taxonomy): domain Eukaryota; kingdom Metazoa; phylum Arthropoda; class Insecta; order Lepidoptera; family Geometridae; genus Biston; species Biston betularia. Next base: position 3,733,391 of record FR989883.1, read on the forward strand.
TTAGGAATAGATAAAATGTTCGTTTTCCAGAAAACCGATGAACTTTGTATCAGAGTATTCGAAATGCTAAATCACGGCACACGTAGGTTTACAATTTTTCTACTCGTGTTCATAATAAAGATTTATTATTTAGGTACTTCATATCACAATTCAAAGCCATTCACAGGAGAAAAACACAAGATGGATTCATTAATTAATCTGTCATACTAAACAAGTAAAAGATCGGTGGCCGACTCTAATATTATGAAACTAGATCTCGCTTTTGTGACTCGGAAGTTAAATTATGTAATTTGTAATTATTAAGTTCTTAAAAAAGATTGGGAACATTTTTTGACTTTAAAGCAACACACTTCATTTAAAATATTTTAATACTAGATTTATACGGAATTATGAATACCATTAATTAGAAACGAGTCAGACTCGCCCACCGAGGGTTCTGTACAAACTAGCAAGTGTGATAAATTCTTGTTTTTATTCCTTGCATAATGACTCAATTTTTTTGTGATTAAATTAAAAAGTACAGTTTTCGGATTTACTCCTTTATGTCCTACTATCCTACTGATCTATCTATACTGTTATAAAGAGGAAAGATTTGATTGTTTGTTTGTATTGAATAGGCTACGAAACTACTGGACCGATCTTAATAATTCTTTCATTATTAGAATGCTACATTATCCGTGATAGACATAGGCTATATTTTATTTAATAACAGTTAGTTTATTTAAAATCTATATGGAAAGTTCAATGATGTAAGCCAAGCTGTGAAAAATTTACCGAAAAATCCTTACTTAGCATGCGCTGCGAAAACCATTGACAATAGAATAAAATGACGTTTTATAGAGCGAATTGACAGCTACAAATAAGTTTTTTTTTTCTTTGGTTTTGGCTTCGCGTTTTAGCATTTGCCAGTGTCAAGTATTTATATATTTTCAAGTTACAAAAGTTAAATAAGTGTCCTCGTAGCTAGTTATAGTCTTAGTCAAGTCCAGTCTGTGTCAGTCAAGTCCAGTCATGCTTTAGTAAAGTAGTGGCGACTTTACTATAAAGCTTCGATGGAGTTTTGGCAGCAACACGAAAACTCATGTTTCACCACATTATATCATTTTCCCACACTCGCGCTTGTAATTCGGCACTTTATGAATAAAACACCACCATTTTTATGCATAAACACTCGACAAAACACTAGTTTTGGAAAAAAATACAACGGAGCGACACGACTCTTCCCGCGTTCCCGCCAAAACTCCCAACCTTTGCTTTAACAACCTACAAATAAGTTGTACACTAATTATGAATAGGAAAGATTTGGTTTTTTGTTTGTTTGTATTGAATAGGCTCCGAAACTTCTGGACCGAATTGAATAATTCTTTCATCATTAGAATGCTACATTGTCACTGATTGACATACTCGTAGGCTATATTTATATTGTTAATCGAGTTCTTTTTTCCAGTGCGAAGCCGGGGCGTGTATATATATTATGTAAATGTAAATGGTGACATGAGTACATGACACACAAAATCATATTATGCTGTTACCAAATTGGACTTCTCCAGTCACCACAAAAAAATTTAACTCGCATCGCGTCACACATAATCGACAATTTGTCATTTTATGGTGAAATAGTTGAATGTCAGATAAATTGCGCCGTTGCAGTTAAAGGCAACTGTTAAGAAGCCAAGGCCACAGAAAATTTACTTGTGCTTATAAATAGAAGACACATTTCCGTCTCTTGTAAAATTTGGCATGGAACATATGTCTTAACTAGCTGCGCCGCGCGCTCCACGTTTTCGGGATAAAAAGTAGCCGATGTTCTAAGACTCGAACTAAACGGTTCGAGTCTACCTTCATTGTACGAACTAGTAAACAATGGAATTTTCTGCCCGAGTGGGTGTTCCCTGATAGATCAATGTGGGTGCCTTCAAGTCGCGAGTGAATCGGTTTCTTCTAGGCGAGCGTGCTCCACCGTAGACCGCATCTTCGCTTTACATCGAGGCGAGTTGGCGGTCAAACGCAAGCCTATAATTATTTTTTTTAAACTAGGGTCTCAGCTATCTCCATACCAAATTTCATCCGTTCTGTAGTTTTCACGTGAAAGAGTAACAAACATCCATCCATCCATTCTACTACTCTATTATTATTATTATTTTTATTCTCTTCTCTATTATTATTGTCATTTTTTATCTTTTATTTGTAGTGTTTTTGTTGTTTGTGTCAAAATAAATGATTTCTTTCATTCATTTATCCATCCAGTCATCCAAACTTTCACATTTAATATTAGTGGGGTAGTGGGGATACCTTGCTTTTTTTTTTTTTAATGATTGACAGGCTAGGTATTTGACCACAGCTCACCTGATATTAAGTGAAGGTGTGGTCGAAGATGGTAAAGCACACCTAGTCTGGAATGGAACTGGCTCTCAAGTGAGGCTGCCGGAACACACCGTTAGATGCTTGGCGGCAGATTTTCAACTTGAGGGTGGTAGCTAGCCAGCCGAGTACTAGAAAGTACCCTACCACCATGCTATGGTTTCCTCACGATGTTTTCCTTCTCCGGCAGCTCAAGCTCATTGTTGGGGTTTGAACCCACGCCCTTCGGCATGCGAACCGACCGCGCTAACCACTGGGCTATCATCGCTACAAAACCTTGCTCATCCACCCTGCCTTTAGAGGTAGTACATTGCAGTTTAAATAATGCATATGACATGTGCATCAGGATTGATCATCAGTTTCTTGCATAACGGTGATGTAATGCAAGTAACTTGGAATGTGGGTCGGGTTCGGTGTCGAGGTGAACGTAATCTTGGTAACAATACGAAGAGATGTATATTGTATCTGTAGGCGCTACTATGCGCAAGCGATGCGCGACCCTTGTGCGCCGTGTGCGGGCCAGCCCCAACGTCTTCCTGGCTATGACATCCGACAGTTGTCTGTATATAGATAAGGCGTGGCTGCTACTGATGTGTCGCTGTCCCGGTGCCGGTTAGGAAACAATAGTTTCCTAACAGACATTTGCGGCACACTCTCTATGGCGTCACAATTTAATTACTATTATTATATTGATATTTTTAAGTTTGATTTCGGTTAGTTATTTTCTAAGTTTAAAATTTTTTTAACATTAAATTTATAATAAAACTTATACATAAAACACAAGCGCATGCCTGGCGGTTTCACTCGCGTTCCCGTTCCCGTAGGAATACAGGGATAAAAAGTAGCCTAAGTCACCCTGGGATAGTGTAGCTTCCCAACGGTGAAAAAATTTTTGAAATCGGTCCAGTAGTTGATCTGCCTAAAGCTACGGAGCACCCTACTGTGTTATTCGCAGATGATAGCACAATATTGTTCTCAGGCAAATCTGGTACACTATTAGAAAATGACATAAATGATACGCTAAGTGAGGTTATAAAATGGCTGATATCTAATAACTTGACGATTAATCTTAATAAAACCAATTTGATGCTATTTAGAAATAGAATAAATAAAATAATTAATTTGAACATTCATTATTCTGGACATAATATTGAAACAATTGAGACTACTAAATTCTTAGGCTTAAATATTGACTGTTCTTTATCCTGGAAACAGCATATAGCAGCTTTACACCCGAAAATAAATCAATATTCGTACGCACTAAGCAGTCAAAAACAGTTAGTAAATCTACAGTCTTAACAGCTTACAATGGGAATGTCTCATCTTTGCTTAGGTATGGTGTGATGTTCTGGGGCAATAGTACTGATAGATTGGCCATTTTTAGAGCCCAAAAGAAATGTATCAGAACCATATTTGCAAGCTTCGGCAGAGAGTAAGCTGTAAACCGTACTTCAAAAGCTTAAATATTTTAACTTTGCCCTGCCTTTACATTTATGAGTGTGTAATGTTTGCACGAAATAATTTTGACCTGTTCGAAAATCTAAAAACTGAACGTCACAAACACAAACTGGCTATGCCTAAGAGCAAAACAGCACTACTCTCTAATAGCGCACTATGCATGGTTCCATTGCTATACAATCACTTGCCACAGGAAATACAAAAAACAGAGCAACCTCACGTCTTCAAACGTAAACTTAAGACATTTCTGCTGGAGAAGGCATATTATGCTGTCACGGAGTATTTGACGGAGAAATTTTGATATTAATTATTTTGACATTTTACCATAACATATATTTTTGACATTATTATAATTTATGTATTAATGATTATTTGACATTTTTGCTCTTGACATTGAATATTTTTTTTGACCTTGTATTTTTGTTATTGATTGTATATATTAATTTTTTGCATGCCGCAAGGCGGCATATGGCGTGCTATATTTTTAATTTCCACCATTCTACCCATATACGCAAACAAATAAATGATTATGATTATGATTAGTTTCGGAGCCTATTCATTACAAACAAACAATTAAATCTTTCCTCTTTATAATAGTATACATAGATAGATGAACTAGGGTGCCACCGGCAGCGGGGCAGGGCTCAAGCTGCCGGTGGTTGGGGCTGCAGAGCGAGGAACCTCCTGACAATGCGCGCCGTGTCAAGGATCAGGCTTTTGGATCTGACCCTTGACCCAAATGTCTAGCGAGAGTCTCTTAAGTTTTATTATTATTAATTTTGATTTTTGAGTTTTATGTATTAATATAAGTCCAGTTACTTGAAATAAATAAAAAATAAAATAGGTTTAGGTTAGGTCGAAGAACAAATAATAATTAATTAGAGGTCAAAGAATAATTATAACTGGCTTCATCGAATCAGCTGTTCCTTAATTTTGTTCGATTGGTTTATTTATTTGATATAGTACTTTCATTCTTATGATAAGGTTATAATAGTATAGGAGCTTGGAACTTAGAACGGCGGTGACCTCTCACCATCAATAAACCTGGTAGCTTATTTGCTTCAGTCTTCGGTAAAAAAAACGGACGGAATCGTTTCCTACGAATATCGAGTTAATTTTTTTTAGCAGTAGTTAGAAACATGGTGTAATATTCCAATCAAGCTGTTACTGTTTTCAACAAATATAAAAACTATGTGAAGCTATAAAACGGGCATAATAATGTTGTGAATGGGTGAGAACTAGGACAGTTCTGTGTACATGTGCTTGGTTGTTGGTTTGACAAATAGATTGGTGGGATCGATTCCCACCCAGGACCAACAATTTGTTGTAAAAAAAAGTTTGTTCTATGGTTGTGTGTTCTATTTGTTTACATGTATTATTTGCAAAAAACAAAGGATTAAAGGATTTAAGTATTCTATCAGTTATCTGACTTTCAAAATACAAGCTTTGTTTAGTTAGGGGACTGATGGCGCTGTGTGTGTGTGTGTCCTACTATATTTATTTATTTAATGTAACATATTAGCTTATCGAGCTTTTATCTACATCTACACTAATATTATAAAGAGGGAATATTTGTATTTTTGTATGTTTGTAACGAGTAAACTCAAAAACTACTGGACCGATTTCAATTACTAAAAATAAAATTTCAATTACTTTTTATCTCTGTATTCCTACGGGAATGGGAACTACGAGGGTGAAACCGCGAGGCTTCCGCTAGTGCATAATATAATTGACATATTTCTTTTATGATAAATCTTTTTTAGTCCCACGTCTTCACTTAAAATTTTCGTCCTTGTCATTGACAATTTGATCCTTTGTCAATGGGATAAGAACGTTAATAAATTACATCAATTCAATAGTTTCAGAAGACGCCTTCATACCGCCACAGACTACTCTATTTGTAAATGTAATAGGAACTCGTTTATTTTCATTGTCGTTTGGAGTATTGTCACAAATCACAATACAAATCTTATGACTAGCATCTATTCTGAGGTAAGGCGTAGGCATTTCAAACCGTATTCTGTATCGAGATATTTTGACACACGAGAAACCGTCACTTCACGATTGCTTTAGGTTTGGTGGTAAATAAAGTGATTGTTATGTAGTTGCTAAAGGATGGACTGTAATCGCTGGTTATTGAGGCTAATTCTGTTTCGTATGGAACATTTACTCTGTGTCTTGAATTAATCTTTACATCGCATGTAAAGTGCCTCTGCATGCAGTTGTGTTTAAGATGTTATGGAGGAAGGTCGTTTATTGTGTAGCACATTGAGTATTGTTGCAATTGTCTTTCTGTTCTTGGCCATGTTTAGGGCATTGACCTGTACAAGAGTTTGAATGCAGTTACGTTGATGTCTATCACTGTCACTTTTCTTATCATGAATGCGAAAGTTCTTTACAATGTATATTTCTTTTTACTAATCTCCGTAACTCTTGTATGAAGTTTGATTACATTTTTTTGCAGTTGAAATCATTGTTTATGTACGAGGTTCGACTTTTTTTACTGTAATAAAAATGATACGGAAAGATGACGTAGTTTATAGGTATCCAGGTTTGACTGCAAGGTCCATAACTCCAAAAACGTTGTGGCTCTAGGATAAAACCGAAGAAAAAAAAATAAAAGTTGGATTTATAACTCATCCATCTGAACAATTTTGACTATAAAGTATTAGTCAAATGTTTCGATTTCTTCTATGGAACAGCTGTTTTATTTACGATTTCTGAGTTATACGTGTTTGGATGAAAGGTTGCGTTTGATCCATACCCAATTTTTTTCATATCCATAATAATATTATAAATTCGACAGTCTGTTTTAATGTTTGTTACTTCTAAAAGTGCTTGCTTATTGGTAGTTTACATTCTGGATTAAGAGTAGGTAACATTTCATTCCGGAAAACGAGGGTCGAAGTTACAGTATTTGGATTCAAAAATATTTTTTAATTTTTAATCCGATGAAGCTTTTACCTGCCGATGACGAATGAATGACACATCGATTAACAAAATGACTGTCAGTAACATAACCATTTCGAAAATTCCAAACAAATCAGCTCAGACAAATCAGGTTTGACTTAAGACCTTGCTTCAGATAATTTTACGTTTTTGATTGCTCTACCATTACTTGATTGCATGACATTAGAGGTGCGGTAGTCGGTAGTATTTTCTCACATTTGCTTCAAATCTTCTTACTAGACTTAACTACCATAACCACCCAAAAAGAGTTTTCCTATGATATTTTTTTTGATGTAAAACTAATGAGACGACAGAGACGTTTCCCTCATGGTAAGAGATAACGCCTGTCCTTGACCATTGCAGCGATACACAGAACTTTGAGTAGTAAAACAAAATCCAGGACATCGCTCCTTTGGCGCTCATTACTTTGAGACTCGCTGGTTAGTCTTAACAGCCCTGTAATTTCGCTAGCTGCAGTACCCTGCAAACCGAAACACAGTAATGTTCACATACTACTGCTTGGCGGCAGAATATCTGGTACTACGGTGGTACCTACCTAGGAGACATCCTGCTAAGGAAATCTACCACTTAGTAAATTATTGGTACAAGACATCCGACGACGTCGAGTCTTATGTTTGGTTAGCATTTTATGGACAATCTTTTTTGCAATTTCCTCAGAAAACAGACCAAGGGGTACGTTCCGATCTCAACCTTTATTAAGCAATGTTTAAAAGGAAGGATAAATGTTTATTAGTCACACGTGGGCTCAACATGGTACTTGGAATCTTTTAACCGGTTTTCGTGTTGCAACTAACACAGAAATGGATAGTGGAAATGCTGGTTTACTTGGAGTTAAGAACAGACAAATGCTAGAAAAGAATAAAATGAGAATAGCAACAAAAGGTTGACATGGGGCAATGGCTGACTCTTTTGTGAAATATTTGATTTGAGGCCATGAGATTCGTGATACGAGGGTTCTGTGAGTGTCAAGGCACGTCTTCCAAGATTTGAATGATGATACAACTTTTTTTCATATTTGTGACTAACACTTTTGTTTTATTAATTTAGAACGATTTAAAATTTTCGCATCAATGTTTTTTTTTTACCCACGACGGAACGGAGACGGTATATGCGTTTTGGGTGAGAGGATGTTTGTTTGTGCAAATACATGTTGCCATTTTTCTCCAAAACTACCAGTCCGATTTAAATGCAGTTTTCAGTTATAAGTTCGGGTTTGATTGGTGCATGTTCTTAGATAAGTTTTACGGTGACAACGGGCGCTGCAGCAAACATGTTTTGTGCAAATCCATGTTGCCATTTTTCTCCTAAACTTCTAGTCCGATTTTGATGCAGTTTTAAGTTATGACAATAGGTGACAATAACTTTTTAACCGTTGTGGGTTTAAAAAAAAAAAATTGCCTTTTATTTAATTTGTGACACTGATAGACAACAGTAGGAGTTGTGGTGGGAACACAGAAAAGTTACATGTCTTTTTAAGTTTCTGCCAAAACTCCGTCGAAACTTCTAGTATTGTTGGTACTAGTTTAGTACGGACTTGAGTCAGTCTTATTTTTTGTTACTTTTACTGTAACTTAACTTATTTTAATTTTCATTTACACTTGAAAATATCTAAATACTTTACACTGGCACAATGCACAAAGTGTGATGGCAAAAATTAAGAAGAAAAAACAAATACATATGTACGATGTACATTACAACAAATAATATAAAAACTACAATCACATAATCATCACCGGTGATATCTATAAATAATGTAAAAAGAAAAAGCTGTATAATTTACCACTGCGGAAATTTATTTCTCTAGTCACAATAAGAGTTAAATTTTCTTGTAGTCGAATTACACACTGATAGTAAACTAAAGAGTTAACACAAAGTACCATAAATTAGTTTTGTTTACTTTCTTTGACTTCAGCTATGGTAGCTACGAGCTAGCTAAGAAATAGTGATAAATTAGGTGCGAAGGCTTAAAAATATCTATAAATGCTGTTAATATGAAAAGCACAAATATAGAGACAGCTGGTATAAAAAGAGAATGGCCGTTTCAAACTTTAGGTAAGTCAAGACGAACCACTATGGTGACCTCTTTTTTGTTTATGGTGGTTTGTTTGCGATTTCTGAAAACCGCATTCCGTGCTAATCTTGTTTTGGTAGCAAACATTGTTATTTAATTACAAATGATTACTTCTTTTTAAGGTTCCGTACCCAAAGGGTAAAACGGAACCCTATTACTAAGACACCGCTGTCCGTCCGTCTGTCTGTCTGTTCGTTTGTCACCAGGCTGTATCTTATGAACCGTGATAGTTAGACAGTTGAAATTTTCACAGATGATGTATTTCTGTTGCCGCTATAACAACAAATACTAAAAAACAGTATAAAATAAATATTTAAGGGACTCCCATACAACAAATGTGATTTTTTTGCTCGATATTGATAACGGCAACAGGTAGACGCTTGAAATATTCGCAGAATATTAAATTATATATTCACTTTAAAAATCAATAATTGAAATTAAAATAAAACAAATATTTAAGGGGGGGTTTGTTGTATGGGAATACAATACAACAAACATGATTTTTTTGCCGTTTTTATAGATAATGATACGGAACCCTACGTGCGCGAGTCCGATTCGCACTTGGCCGGTTTTTTAAAATGATGAGCAATCATACAAAAGTTTGCAACAAATTTTTTATACTAAAACGACTTTTGTTAAGCTTAACCTTTAGTCATTTCTTTGTGGGCTTTTTCTTTTTAAATTTACGTTCAATTAGCATTTGATAACCTTCCCATTGGCAGTTTGGTCATAGATCGAATAGTTAGATGTAACACTCGATCCAAGGTCGGTGAGCCAATCTCCTTCCTAGCCAGTTACCACATGATTGTGTAGGAAAACAAACGCAACTGTATAAATGTAATTCTGCTTACACTCTACTGCCAAATCGTTGTAATTATATCATATCTTTTAGCAACGTTGTTTATTAGTTAAACGGTTGCACAGAAACATTTCTTAGTGGGCTCAGTCCAGTGAAGTGGTTTGCTCTGAACGGGACCTGTATCAACATTTATTGAGGGCCCTTATACCCGACTTTCGTCTCATTGCTCCACGGGAGTCACGTCTATAATCTATCTATCTATACTATTATAAATAGGATTGAATAGGCTCCGAAACTACTGGACCGATTTCAAAAATTCTTTTACCGTTGGGAAGCTACACTGTCACCGGGTGACGTAGGCTACTTTTTATCCCTGTTTTCCCTTGTGGTGATGCGTTAGTCTGTTATTGGTGCTATCGGTGGTTGTATGGGCGACCATTACTATCATAACTTAGTGCTATAGTGTTTCAGATAGGGCGTTAAACTGAAAGTCCCATACCAAACAATGGAGACTCGTATGTTAATGATCTTTTGGAAACCTTGACTTCGGATGCTCCGTCGCAAATCCGGGACAATCGCCTTAAATCTTTTGGAAACTTTGATTAACTACTATAAACTATTGATTACCAAATAAACTAACAGGGCAGTTCATATGGCGAAACCGTTTTGACTATCTACATCGTTTAAATTAGGTAGAGGTGCAAAACACTTCAAGTCTTTGACATCATGTGTGACAAACCTCTATGGTAGCAAACTTTTTATTTGTATACTTTACCAAAAAGGTTTACAAAATAGCGAAGTATGTCGTTGCAAATTCATACAAGATATATCGTCTTTACGGGCCACGTATTCCGAAGTGGATACTATGGTTGTACACCGTTACGACATGAATACATTTATTCTGTTGCGCCAACTGTATTTTGACCTCGGCTGCTCAGGGTGGTGTGAAAGAATACTTTGACATAGGCAAGTCTTAGTTTTCTTGCACGCGTGTAAAATCAGTGAGCGTAAACTCGCGACTTCGCTCGCGTTGCTAACTCAGAGGTTCATTTTAAAAAAAAGTTGTCTTGATTTTAATGAGACTTTGTTCTGAGTGACCTTAGACCGGATATATAGACGGACACAGACAGATAAAGATGCTTAACTAATAGACTAATATAGGTTACCGATACCCAAGTACCTACCCAACAGCGCTATGGGCTCATTGGCATGGGTTCGATTCCCACCCAGGACAAACATTTTATGGTGTAAACAAATGTTTGTTTTGTGTCTGGGTATTCTTTATCTATACTATTACAAAGAGGAAAGATTTGAGTGTTTGTTTGTATTGAATAAGCTCCGAAACTACTGGACCGATTTCAAAAATTCTTTCACCGTTGGGAAGCTACACTATCCCCGGGTGACATAGGCTACTTTTTATCCTTGTATTCTCACGGAAACTGGAAATACGCGGGTGAAGCCGCGAGGCGTCCGCTAGTGTACGATAAGCATGTATTAAAAAAAAAGTGGGAAGGCGTAAAAGCTCAAAAAAGCGACATCCTTTTTCTGCTGACAGTTCAAAAACTCAAACAAAACTGATTCTACTGCTGTATGTGTTTCGCGATAGATACAAGCTAGATGTCTTCAAGTTGTAGAATAATCTGATACTTTTTGGCAAACGTGCTCCATCGTAAACCACATCGCTACGCTTACATCAGAGAGACAGACAGAGGGAGAGAGAGACGCAAGATGGCGATAAAACATAAACCTTTTCCTAAATAAAAAAAACCGGCCAAGTGCGAGTCGGACTCAGGCACGAAGGGTTCCGTGGCATTATCTATAAAAACGGCAAACAATCACGTTTGTTGTATAAGAGCTTAAATATTTATTTTATTCTGTTTTTTAGCATTTGTTGTTACAGCGGCAACAGAAATACATGATCTGTGAAAATTTCAACTGTATAACTGTCACAGTTCATGAGATACAGCCTGGTGACAGACAGACAGACAGACGGACAGACAGCGGATTCTTAGTAATAGGGTCCCGGGTCCCTTTGAGTACGGAACCCTAAAAAACAAACAAACTTAAGTAAGTACTCACAAATATTCCAATTTATAATAGTAGTGAATACGGTTGTATAGCTTGCATATGAAGATTACGTAAAAAGAACGTAAGTAACCAATTCTAAAATTGAAGATTATATTTCATTCGGTTACGTCGAGATAAAATGTAACGCTTAGATAATAAATGACGTATCGAGCGAGCACAGCAGAGTAGAGGCTCTGTGCTAGAATAATCGTTTTTTTAAGTGATTGACTATGTGTTTGATCATAGCTCAGTGACAGTGTAGTCGAAGATGCTAAACACACCTAGCCTGAAATGTAACTATCAAGTGAGGCTGCCCGGAACACACCGTTAAATGTTTGGCGGCAGATTTTCAATTTGAGGATGTTAGCTACCACTGTCAAGTTGAAAATACTAAAAAGCTGAGTATTAGAAAGTACTCTACCACCATGCTATGGGTTTCTCACGATTACCGGCAGCTCAAGCTCATTGTTGGGATTTGAACTCACGCGCTACAGCAGCGTGCGAACCGACCGCGCTGACTAATGAGCTATCATCACTAGTGTTGACATACTCGTATAAGCAAAACCATGAGTTATAAAAAGTGCTAGCGGTTTACTTACGTTTTCCGGAATAAAGAGCAGCCGATGTCAGAGGATAAACTATGGACAGATTCGCGGAGTGAACACCGCCATAGAAAAATAGCATTTTTGTTTTTTGGCAACACATCTTATATGTTTTGCCACTGTCCAGTATTTCGATATTTCCCAAGTATTTGATGATCGTGAAATAAATCTGAGTCACAGTCATAGTCGCACAAAATAAATTAAGGTCAAGTTCACTCATTACCTATTGAAGTGACACTAATAGAATTGGCTTCGACAGAGTTACGGAAGCAACATTAAAATACATCACATTACGCCTCATTATAATTATTAATATCATTAAAAAATATATAATGACGATAATTATAGTTAGAAATATGAATTATCATTATTTCACCACATTATATCACATTCTAACTCGACACTATTTTTATAAATAAACACACGCAAAAACATAAGTTAAATTGCGGCAAATTTTTTTTCGCGTTTCCTTTAAAACTTTAAGATCTAAAATGTACTGTTACCTGGTGTATCCCGTCCTCAATCACACCGCACGTGTACACATCACTCACAACAGAACCGAGCGCGCTAAGAGGTAGCCAGAAAGACACTGCGGCTAGGCTTCGACGCTTGCACGCTTGCATAACACCTCTAGCCTGGACGGTCAATGTTAATAGGTTACGTTGTAATTTGGGACAAATGACTGGTCCGCTCGCGTTGGTCATGCTACGATTACCAGTAGATTTAGTGGTGCTAGTAAAAATGGCCTAATTTTTTTATCGATCTAATTTTGGGCACTGAATGAACGCTGTACAGACACCGGGGTCCATGACCTTGGACAAATAAAAATCGTCTAAATCGACGGTCCCTACGTACATAAAGACATGTCAAAAACCGAGGTTTACAGGAGAGCGTATTATGTTCAAACCGCTCTAGAAATAATTCTATGTACAATTACAAATACATTTTTTCTATAATGTTTTATTAGCTTTAGGTATGTGCATATGAAAAATGTAAGGCCAATATGCAATTTAAAAAAATGACATGTCTTTATGTATGTAGGGACGGTCGAAATATTAGTGCATTCCTTGCCTAGCAACGAATGATCTAGATATTTTAAGTGCACTCCTTGCCAAGCAGCGTTTAGTCGCAAGCCTTATCCTTGGAGCTCACATTTCTCGCCGTTCCTACGCGCTGCGCCTACCCACAATAAACAACTCTCTATTATATTTACATTAAAGTTTCGTTTAAGAAACAACACAATCTTTTATTATTTAGTTCTAACCTCACATAAATTAAAATGAATAGGACAGAAGCCGGAGATTGAATCGTGGAGCAAAAAATATACAGATGCGTGACGTGGGGTTCAAACCCAGGACCGCTAGATTGGAAGTCACACGATCTCCAACTAGGCTACTGTCACCTTAAAACAACTTCATTTTGTCTTGAGGCAATGTGGTCTTTTTCAGGTCATGCAAGGTGGCGTAATAACATGCAACGATGAAAGGTCAATGTTAATAAGTCACGGTGTAAATTAGGACAATCATCATGTACCCAACTTTACAAGTTTGGTATTCGGTATTGTTTTCTTCAATTTAATAAGACTTACCATGTACTATATGGTACTATACTAATACGTTATTCTATTTATCCGGTTGAAAACGAACGTTTTTTTTTGTATCAAGGTGGACATACGACCTAATAAAGACCGCAGAAACGCGCTGGATGCGAGCCGCTTCCAACCGGTCTTTATGGAAGTCAATGGGGGAGGCCTATGTCTAGCTGTGGACGTCCTACGGCTGAAATGATGATGATGAAAGACGCAACAAATGTAGAAAGGACAAGTTCATAGTAGATAGGTCTCCTAAGTATGCGTGCTTCATTTTCGACCACATCATCAAACGCGAATTAAAAATAAATATACGCCACATGAAATTTTCGTCCGAGGTCGGAATTAACTACATAAGCCAATAAGAAAATCATAGATATATATAAAAGTGTTGTTTAACAATAGAAAATGTACTCTAAGCTCACCCACAAACTTGTAAATCACTTGTATGCAAAATACTGTTAATTTGATATGACGAAAAATATACCACAGTAGCTGCTTTAATTTAAATTTAGCACATCTCACTTACAAAACAAACTAATATGTAGTGAACAAAAACATGTATTAATATAATTAAACTTATATATGCTTAATTGCAATATAAAGTCCTTCAGTAATACTTATATTTCTTAATTAGATTGTTGGTCTGATAGGTAATAAGATTTATTATTTGTTCTCTTTTTTAATGTAACCTCTACAAAAATTATAAAACAACAAAGATTTAAACGGATCTACATTATTATTTACTTATATCAATTTAATTAAACAGAGCTTACTTGGTGGTAGATTTCCTTAGCAGGAGGTCGCCTAGGTAGGTACCACCGCAGTACCAGATATTCTGCCGCCAAGCAGTAGTGTGCAAACATTACTGTGTTCCGGTTTGAAGGGTACTGCAGCTAGCGAAATTACTGGGCTGTTGAGACTAACCATCAAGTCTCAAAATAGTGAGTGCCAAAGCAGCGATGCCCTGGCCGTTGTTTTGTTACTCAAAGTTCTGTGTATCGATGCAATGGTCATGGACAGGCGTTATCTCTTACCATCAGGAGAGCGCCTCGATCGTCCCATTACTATTACATTTAAAAAAAAAAGCTATATTTGAGTAGCTTTTAAAATTCATATTTTTTAAAAGCTAAGAAGTTAAATCTAAATTTTTTTACGTGTTGTCATGTAAACTTACAACGCTAAGTTTTATTTTAATCTGTCCAACAGCTATATAACGGACTAGCAGGTCGTCCCGGCTTCGCACGAGAAAACAAAACTCGATTACAGGATAAATATAGCCTATGTCACTCAGTGATAATGTAGCATTCTATTTTTTCTTAGTTATTCTGTATGAAAGAATTATTCAGATCGGTACAGTAGTTTCGGAGCCTATTCAATACAAACAAACTAAAAAACAAACAAAAAATCAAATCTTTCCTCTTTATAATTAATATAGATAAAATCATCAAATGATATTCATTGGTAAGCGCATAACTCAAAGACGCTTGAATCGATTTGGAAATTAGAACCTTTTAAATTTTATCAAAATCGGTCGAGCGGTTTTTAAAACCTGGCCAAGTGCGAGTCGAACTTGCTGACGAAGGGTTTCCGTACCATTTTATATCCATAAAAACGGTAAAAAAATCACGTTTGTTGTTGTGTCACGGTTCATGACATACGGCCTGGTGACAGACGGACGGACAGTGGAGTCTTATTAATAGGGTCCCGTTTTACCCATTGGGTACGGAACCCTGAAAATTAAGCCGTTTAATTGTTATATAATCTGTTACCAAATGTTACGTATCTAGTATAACCAAACAAATAAAATAATTATAGAAATGTTAAGAAATCATAATTTCGATTCTCCGTCTAATCGATACATATTATAAAACAAAGTTGTCCACCGCGTCTGTGTCTGTCTGTTCGCGATAAACGTAAAAACTACTGAACGGATTATGATGCGAGTTTCCCCAATAGATAGAGTGTTTTATAAGGAAGGTTTATTTATATAATTTGCCAAACTTTTGTGTAAATTGGTTGAAATATGATGATAATTGTTGAAAGTGTTGAAAAAAGTCAAGCCACCTGGTAACTTTCATCGAAAACGCTGCCTACTTCCTTTGAGATATACTAAAACAGCCCCGTTGGCTCATTGGTAGTATATCTACCTTGAGAGCTGTAGGGCGTGGGTTCGATTCCCCCCCAAGGCATTTTGTGAATAAACACAATCATGTTTGGTCTGTGTCTGAGTGTTCTGTATGTATTATAAGTACGTATTTACAAAAAAGTGTTTATGTATTCTATCAGTTATCTGACTTCCATCACACAAGCTTTGCTTAGTTTGGGGTCAGATCGCGATGTGTGTATAGTCCCACGATATTTATTTATTTATTATTTAAAACAATGCATGGTGGGATATTCCTCTTTTATAGATTTACAAAATCGTCCGCAGTGGGATTACCTTTTGAGGAGACCTTTCCACCTTGATGGTACAAACCCAGCGAAGCGGGCGCGAAACAACTAGTCCACTATAATATTGTGTACAATTTTGCTGTTACTTTTATCCAACAGGAAGTTTATTTTGTTTTAGGGATTGTTTCTGTTATGTAACGAGCACATGGTCATGTATGTATCAGATGTTTAATATATTCGGAGTGGAAAATAACGGTCGAGGTTTTTTAGAACACGTAATCGTTAGGCGAATTGTCCGTGACGACTAAGAAGTTAATTGAGGTTACTGCAACTCTGATAATGCACCATTTTGAACTCAAAATATTTCAAGAATACTAGTTATAGTTAACAGCGGGGCTATCGGTGAACTTACGCGATTTTGAACCTAATTGCGCGGATATACCATATACTCGTTGCTTTTTCGTGATCATATAACAGAAATGGTAATGTTCAAAAAATACAAAAACGGTAATGGTAATAGTTCACTGTAACCCACATGTGCCCGAAACATCGACATCCTTTTGTTTTTTTTTTTACTATGGTTGACAAGCTAGGTGTTTGACCACAGCTCACCTGATGTTAGACGACGGTGTGGTCGAAAAAAGGTAAAGCACACCTGGCTTGGAACAGAACTGACTCTTAAGTGAGGCTGCCAGAACACACCGTTAAGTGCTTGGCGGCAGATTTTCAACTTGAGTGTGGTAGCTAGCCAGCCGTGTACCTACTAAATACTATATTTTTTTATGTACAAGCAATGAAAGAAGGAAAGAAAGAAAGAAAACATTTATTTTGACACAAACAACACAACAAATAAATGATTTGAAAAAAAAAGACGGCAAAAATAATACAAATACAAATAAATACAAATTTAATTTCGTGTAATGTAATTTCGTTACATTTCGTTACCTTAACAATCGAAACACAGTTATGTTAGGTCACTTTTTATCCCGGAAAGCGCAGGTGAAACCGCGAGGCGCACCTAGTGTTACCTGCGTACGTGATTCCGCTCGCGTCGAACAACCAGCAATCGGTAGTTGGATCTAGCCACCAACGACACTGATGAAATCTGCTAGTAGGTACCTACCTAGCACGCGAGGCGTTGATTTGATCTAATGTTGCCGATAGATTAGTCTATCGATAGTCGATAGAAAATAGGCCCGCTGCTATTCAAGTTAGTATTGGCGGATTAACCGGTTCTAGTATTTTATGCCACTATTTTACGCAATTTTTTTTATGTTAAAAGTTGTGTGACGAATGAGACGCTTTCTTGGTGATGTACAGATGTCCAAGGCATCACTGATTTGGCGCCCATTACTCTGAGACATTAGATGGTTTTTTTTAAAGCAAGATTTACATTCCATTAGAGAAACCAACAAAAAGAACAGTCACTGGACGATTTCAATCCAGTTTTTAAAATCATAATTTTGCTAGTGATAATTACTATTTTTAATGGTCACTTACCAATAAAATTTCCTAAAGCTGTCGAAATTAACAAAGTTGATTCTAATTACTTTAGTGTTTTAGTACTTAAATCATGTATTGTATTAGGAAGGTATATAATTAGATGGTTACTAATAAGACGAACGATCCGCAATCCTAATGATAAGAGATATGTATTGACCATTGCATACAAATAACTTTGAATAGCAAAGTCCAGGGCATCACTGCTTTGGCGTTTATTACTTTGAGATTTTCGTTGGTTTGTCTCAACAGCCCAGGAATTTCGCTAGCTGCATAGCCCTAGTACCCTTCAAACAAAATAATGTTAAATTCGGAACTAAGTAATATTTACACTCTACTGCATGGCGTGAGATTTTCTAGCATTGCGGTGGTACCTACATCGACGACCTACGAAGATTTACCACCAAATAAATTATATATTTTTGACATATTACAACTTTGAAAAGTACCAAGTATTTCCATAGCAAAAAGAAAAACCTACCTTTAAATTTAAATTTATCAAGAAGTGACACGTTTACAACAACACAAGGTTCAACTGAAATTAAACACAAGATATTTTCATCTTAATATGTTTTAAATGAACCTTGATTACCCTTCCCGAAGATATTCAGGCATCTTAATTTCCAATGTCTCTATTGTCTTGTCTTGTTGGGTTGAGTAAATCCCGTCATGTCATGAATCCCTACAGAAATATGAACAGTATGGCATATCGGCAATCATTTGTATTAAAAAGCAATTTCGTTTTATGTTTGACAATACAAAATTTCGAATGCAGCGTTTAGTTTCTATTTCTAAGCAAATACTGTACTGGAAAGTGTAATAGAAATAGTCTAATGGAAAGTGCCTTTAAGTCGCGAGGGAATCGTTTTCTTTTTAAGGCAAACGTGTAATTTCATATAGCTCTATGAAATAAATTCCCTTATTCACATTTTAAAAAAACGTCCTTCGGTATCAAGAAATATAGCTAGTTTGTACCTGTACGCGATGACTGATGAATGAGACAAGGATAGAAATAGAATAAAGCATAGAAGAAAGAGAAGCAAGATATCTCGTGTGCCTAATCAACCATAGTCGTTATATCCCACTAATATTATAAATGTGAAAGTGTAGATGGATGGATAGATTGACGTTTGTTACTCTTTCACGCAAAAACTACTGAACGAATTTGGATGAAATTTGGTGTGGAGGTAACTGAGACCCTGGATTAACATATAGACTATTTTGTATTCCGAAAACATGTAGCGGGTAACACCGCGCGGCGCAGCTAGTTACTAATAATAACACTTTATTGACACACCAAAATTGTCTACCACAAATTAATAAATGAGTAGATAAATAATTTTACAATGAAACGGGATTGTTAGCACACGAACAAGAAAATCAGAAGATATCTTCTTCCTGCATTACTTCGAAAAAAAAAAATTTTTAGTGTTAATAGCGACAGTTAACTAATAAGCTAATAGTCGCTAAATATTTTTTATTTCATAACTAGCGGACGCCTCGCGGTTTCACCCGCGTAGTTCCCGTTCCTGTGGGAATAGAGGGATAAAAAGTAGCCTATGTCACCCGGGGATATCGTAGCATCACAACGGTGAAAGAATTTTTGAAATCCGTCCAGTAGTTTCGGTGTCTATTCAATATAAACAAACAAATAATGAAATCTTTCCATTTTATAATAGTATAGATAGATAGATAGAAAATGGAAATATAAAGTCTCTCAAAAAAATTAATTATTTCTAGATCTTGCGACAAACTTAAAACGAGAACTCACGGTATGGAAACGCGGCCGATCGTACCTAAATAGAGTAACAGTACTGTCCTTACTGGTGTAGATCTTTATAGAGTTAAAACTGTTTCGTAAAAGATACGCAACTAATGTTGCCTATTTGCGGTGTCTTATTGCATAAGAGCACCCTTGACTCGTGACTATATTAGTGTCTCTTGGAAAATGTCTGCCAATGGCACAGAATAAGTTTGAGTGCAATACGATGAAACTGTGATGTACATACTTACCTGCTTATGAAATATACACAGGTGTATATATTTTTTAAAAGCTTTTATTTAAATTGCAATGTCTGTATAATTGTATATATATTATATATGTATGTATGTATGTATGTAACTATGTTCGGATGGAATCTTGCAAATTAAATTTGACCCACTTACCGATGTCAAATAGGACTCAAATTTGGTTTACGAATACAAATGCAAATCTTTTATTGATAAATAAATAAATAAATAAATATTGGAGGACATTTAACACAGCGCCATCTAGCCCCAAACTAAGCAAAGCTTGTACTATGGGAACCAGACAGCTGACAGAATACTTAAATACTTTTTTTTGTTGTAAATACATACTTATAATACATACAGTACACCCAGACACAGAACAAACATCGATGTTAGTCACACAAATGTTAGTCCCGAGTGGGAATCGAACCCACGCCCTTCAGCTCTCGAAGCAGACATACACCAAATAGCACCAAAGTTACAGGTAATTTTACCATTCATGTTTAAAAATATTAAAATCATAACATATGTCAATACACTGAAAATGTCAATGAAATAATATGTCAAACATAAAATAATTATGTCAATATGATTAAATGTCAATGAAAACAAAAAAATATATAATTGAGTGTGTCAGTTACTAAGTAAGTGCACCTCCTTAGTTTATAAGTTTAATGAGCAATTTAAAGTTAGCTAACTAAAGTTTTACTTGTTGAATATTTTTTTTTAATGGTGGACAGGCTTGTTGTTTTGACCACAGCTCACTTGATGTGACGGTGTTGTCGAAGATAGTAAAACACACCTATCCTGGAATGGAATTGATTGAAAAACCCATAATTCATTTATCTATTTATTTCTTGCAAAATACGGTATGGTTCTGTTCTGATGACAATACATTTTTATGGCGAGCATAATATGATTCTACATTCTAGATTGGCTTCAGGTGAAATTTTGTGAACACATTTAATTTTGATTGCCCATCTTAAATTGCGGCGTTAACTGGCTGCTTCATTGACGTTTAAAAGTTTGTTTGCTTGTTTGCAACTTACATTACTATCAATAGAATAGATCGTTATGGCAAAATGAAAAGAAAGTCAATACACGTCTGTAAACTTAAAAATATAATGTAGCAAAAAATTCAATTAAAATAACCACAAGTCTTAATATCCTCTTCTCTCTGCAGTAACTACTAATTTAATTAGATTGTTGGTTAAATTATATTTTTAAAGTCTGTGTCAAATTAGTTCTAGATATTAGTAAGATAAGGTTTTTTATTAATAAATTATTGCCAAATTAGTTAAATGTAAGTCTTCATCACTGCTGTAACTGAAACGACTGTTAAGCGGAAATAAACTAAATATATACCTTGAATATTCAAAATGAACTTCCGCAAAGTAACACCTGAATCAATCAATTATGACTTATCTAACTGCTTAATTATTTACTTTGTATAACATGTATCCAGTATAAATTTACATAAAATACTTGGTATATAAAATGTGCAATACTAATTTGATACCATGTAAATTAAACTACACATTTCAAGTAAGAACGGACCTATAAAAACATTACCATTGTTTTTTATAACTTCATAATTCTGTGTGTTTTCTCAGCCAAAATTGTTTGATCATGTCCGCTCCTTTTTCCCCTATCATTATGCATGGTGCGTTCGTATTGCCTCTTACTACGGAAGGCATAATACTCGCATCTATAACACGTAAGCCTTTGATTTTGTGAACCCTGAGTTCAGGGTCTACTACAGCGGTGTTGTCAGTGTTAGGACCCATTTTTACTGTACTAGTTGGATGATATAAGGAAACAGTTAACTCTCTAACCATGCATTCCAAAAACTGATCGCTCTTCTTGTCGTACTGTTTGCATGCGTCAATATCGAGCCATTCAAGTTGATATCCAACTTCTTTAAAGGCTTTTGTTTCTCCCAGTTTTAAAGCATACTGTTTTATACCTCGTACAATAACTTCCAAATCGTCAGGATGATCGAAATAATTGGCATAAATAAGTGGGTGGTCAAAAGGATTTTTGCTCTTCAAAACAATTTTGCCCTTCGATTTTGGTTTAAGCAATGTGGTAAAAATTAAGGTTGTAAATTTATTTTTATTCATTTTTCTAAATTTTGTTTGAACCTCTTCATTAAAGTCGTGACTCGCTATATAGTCTAACAAATTAAAAATGCTTGGAAGAAGAATTAAGTAATGATGTTGAACATCTGGGCTTTTAGCATTGGGGTCCGTAGTATTGAAAAACGAAATGACTCTATGAGGACTCATCTCTGACAGTGGACCCTCACGTTTTACAATACTTTGATACAGAATTTCTATAATATTAGGTAAAGAGTTTAGTTTGTCATCTCCTGGTAAAGTATAAAACGTGGGATAATAAACGTGGTCTTGTAAATTTTCTCCAACTGGCAAATCTGCTTTCACCTTAATATTTAAATCTTGCAGATGTTTCCGAGGCCCTATGCCTGACAACATTAGTAGTTGTGGTGAATTTATAGCGCCTGCTGATAGTATTAACTCTTTTTTTATGTTTACAATTATATCTCTACCGTCCTTTTTCAATAAAACTCCATTGACAATATTAGTTCCCGGTTTGAACAAAATTTTTGTGGCATGTGTGTTTTTCATGACATGGAAATTTTTTCTGTTTTTAATAGGATTCAAAAAACTTGTTGCGGTGCTTTGTCGAGTGCCTTTATCACATGTAAAAGATGCTTGTATGACGCCCATTTGGTCTTTTCCATTGATATCAGAAGAATTTTTAAATCCTAATTCCATAGCTGCTTTTATAATCACATGTTCATCAGGTTTTATGTTATTGTTAGCTGTTACATTGAGGTACCCATTTCGGCCATGATATTTATCTGTCTCCTCCGTTATTGGTGCCAAATAGTTTTCGCTCATTTTAAAGTACGGCAGAACTTCTTCGTAACTCCATCCTTTATTTCCTTGAGCTGCCCATTCGTCATAATCTACTCTATTTCCTCTGACGTAAAACATAGCGTTAATGCTGCTGCTGCCCCCAAGCACTTTACCTCGAGGCCAGGCGCATCTTTTTGTTCTGTAACTTCTACACGCTCCTTCCTGTTGTTGAGGTTTGTATCCCCAATCATGCGCCATGTTGAAGTTGTTGTAAAATAGTTGCGGCAACTGAAAAAGTGACAACAAGCGGTTGCTTACATTATTGTCGTATGCTAAAACATGCATGTGCGATCCGCTAAATCTCTTACCTCTGTTGCTAAATTGGGATTCTCGCCGGCCTCTACGAGGAGTACTTTCCAATCGGATATTTCACTTAAACGATTAGCGACCACCGAGCCGGAAGAACCGGAACCTATTACTATGAAGTCATAGTTTGAATCTGAAAATATAGGTATGCAATATTGTATGACCTCATTATTAAGTATGCAAATGTTTATATATAGCCTTTCAAGTTCTCGCTGACGTGACCGTTATGTATCAAAACGAGACAGTCTATTAAATTGAAATAACGTTTTGCAAATAATGCCGATATGGTAGAAATCTGAAAACAATTATAAACCTAAAAAAGCTGTGAACTATCACACGAACTCAATTATTTATACAAACAGAATTTACTATCAAATAATTCAAAGACAACAAAAACATTACCACAAACAAATTTTACACGCAAGAGACTCTATTTTCGAATCACACCCCTTACGATGATAGAAATATGTCCACCTATCATAAAATAAAATATCGTTATAATTTAACGCCTTTTACAATATTTGTATGCAAACACTAAACAGACGCCTTATACAATGTGTAATGCGAAAACTAAATGAACGATTAAAAATTGAGACGCTAAAACTTTGTCAATAATAGTGATACAATTATATAGGGTGTTTCTCTAGACGACGGACATATTTCAAGGGGGTATTCAGAAAGCGATACTGGACTCAAATACGTCATAAAAACAATACCTTACAATTTGACCAAATTGTCCCACAAACTAATGTAATCAGACACATAACAAATGCTAGTAGGTATAAACAAATCCGGGCGTAAGCTATCTGTGCCTACACGGCGCGCGGCGCAGGCGCAAGGCTGCGGCGGCGTCTGAGGGGTTTCGGGCGGGGGTGCGTGCGATTCTCGGGTCAACAACAAGGTCAACAAGTCACGCAGTCAGTTCGCCACCTGCGTTCAGCGCGATAAGAACGTCGCACCGTCCCGCCGCCGCTGCTCCGCGTACCGCTCTCACGTCGAGTGATGATTATTATTTATCGCTCATCGTGACGATGCCTTTTATCAATACACCAACGAAGAGTATTGGGATAATTATGGTGTGTGTGTATGCTTTAGCCAATGACAGTGTGAGAGGTGCTATAGACGTCGGCAAACATATCCGAACAGGCATATCCCATCGTATTCTCTGATGGCTCTGATTCCAACGGCTTCGAATGTTCAGACAGTTCACAGTGCCGACTTCCTATCAAGGAAGGGAAAACGAGCCGACTCCAGTGAACCTACAAGAGTACTTTGACAAAATTACATCCCGCGCGAATACCTACCTACTGAAGACGAGATATTATTTTGATTATCGGGTCATATTACGAATACGTGTACGTCGTTTAGTCGAACTATTGGACTGTCTCAAGAAACAGCTACAGCTGATATTAGATGTTTTTGCCTGTTCTAAGCTAGGTCGGTACTAACTCAACAAGTTCAATGAACTCTACTTGACGTTGAGTTTTCCTTTTTGACGTTACACTTAGAAGTATGAAGGAAAATAGGAAAATTTAGGTGAAAGGTACGTATTACACTTGTACTAAACTAACCGATAAGTACATACAAACATCGCGTCTGCTCGAGCGAGCGCGCGGCGCGGGGCGGGCGGGCGACGACCGCTGTACTTGCCTACTTGAACGATAGGCGCGTCGCGCCGCCAGCTGATCGTCTGTTTTTGGTGACCGTAAGTCTTGTAGTCCCGGGACAAAATTTGAACACCAATATCTTTTTAATGCTGGCGTAAATATTTTTTATTTTATTTTTTTTCGTACTATATAAACCTAAATTATAACGTCATGAAATATGTCCGTCGTCTAGAGAAACATGCTGTAGAATAGGACAAAAAACCGGGTACGAAACTATTTCATGGGAATCACGAGCTTTATTAGATTTCTTCGTTATTTGTGTTTAATTTTATATTCCACACTAATTTATCTATTTAATATTGATGACGACTAAAAGAAAACCTTGAACCTAAAGATAGTTTAATCAATCATGTCAATTGAGCTGACGTGGCATAACATTGATAGATGAACAAGAACAAGCGAGATAAAAGATATTGTAAGTGTTTGCAGTAGATAGATTTGTTGCGCTTATTATACGTGCATTATTCTTCTTATGTTATTTGATTAGTCAAGTACTGTGATATCAACATTACAAAATAACACTTAACAATATCTGAACAGTCTGTAAAAAAGGCTTAGTGACGATTTATAAATTCATAAAAGATCGCTAGAGCGAAAAGTTCAAAGTGCAAAAGATTAAAATTTTTTGGTCTTGGCTTTTGTGAGCTTTGGACATTTTGCTGCTTGCTTTTTTTTAATGGTTGACAGGCTAGGTGTTTGACCACAGCTCACCTGATGTTAAAAGACGGTGTGGTCGAAGATGGTAAAGCACACCTAGCCTGGAATGGAACTGGCTCTCAACTGAGGCTGCCGGAACAAGCCGTAAGCTTGGCGGCAGATTTTCAACTTGGGTGGTAGCTAGCCAGCCGAGTACTAGAAAGTACCCTACCAACATGCTGTGGTTTCCTCACCATGTTTTCCTTCATCGGCAGCTCAAGCTCATTGTTGAGATTTGAACCCACAGCCTTCAGCATGCGAACCGACCGTGATAACCACTGAGCTATTATCGCTACAAAATTGCTTATTATTCGCTTTAGACTACTATTCAAATGTTTTGTTTTTTTGATAGTTTACGTTTCTTATTTTGCGCTTTTAACATCCCGCGACTAAAACAAGCTAATATCTTCGAATTTTTGTGTTACCTTGAATCACTTTGTCAGTGGCATCAGTAGGCCACACGTGGTCCCCAACCATTGCACATTGCGCTGCAAGGAACGTTTGTAAGGCCTGGGTGAACAAAGGACCAGCCACTTGGTAGCTCTGCAGAATTGTCGAAACCAAGACGGGGTCACAAGCCCACATCTTGAACTGGAATCCTATTACAAAATTTACCAGCTGTAGCCTAAAGTTTGTGTGCTAACAGTAACTTGAAATATGAATTGTTTTACTTTAAAAAACGTCTGATACTTCTTTACTAATCGATACTATTTAAAAAAAAAAAAAATACAAATTTTTCTCTTTGTAAACTTGAATTTATTTGTGCCAGCCAACCATACTTGCACCATTCATTAATTGTATTGTATTGATAACGTACATATTTGTATTTAAAGCCATTAACATTTCTGAAATATAATTATGTATATTTTATGTTCGCAAAATACTAGAGGACGTCTCGCGGTTTCAGTCGCGTAGTTCCCGTTCCCGTGGGAATACAGGGATAAAAACCCTATGTCACCCGGTGACCAGCTTCCCAACAGTGAAAGAATTTTTGAAATCGGTCCAGTAGTTTCAGAGCCTAATCAATACAAACAATCAAATCTTTCCTCTTTATAATAGTATAGATATAGGTAAATCAGTATGGATAAAAAATATATAAATTATTAATTGTATATAGAATATAGTTTATAAGAACTTACCTTGATGTGTGTAATAGAAAAGGCTACACGTAAAGGCGTAAAGGCTTAACGTTTTCACTCAATTCAAAAATTTCTAAACTGTAGTGCGTTAACTATTATTAAAAGCAAGCTTCTTTAAATTAAAGTGTACATCTCGCAGTATTAATTTCGTGTACATTGGATACTACACTAAATTATCACAGTTGTAAGATAATGATTAAACGTGGTCCCGCGGCTAAAAATTGTCACAGACACACTTAATGTAGATAACTTAATATTATTGTAAACATCATGATAACGTTACATGAAAAAATATGTTACGAATTAAATGGAACAAAAATTATGTTAAATTTTTTTTTCTAATTGACAAGTAATTCATTGATTTTACGTTTATAATTTACTAGCGAGCCGGCCCGGCTTTGCACGGGTAAACAAAACTCGATTAACAATATAGCCTATGCTACTCAGTGGTCATGTAGCATTCTAATGATGAAAGAATCATTCAGATCGGTACAGTAGTTTCGGAGCCTATTCAATACAAACAAAAATAATATTTCTTCTTTATAAATAAATAATTAGTATAGATGACAACTGTTATAATTAGACATAAATGATATTGCGGACTTTTTTATTGCTGTCAATTTGTTTTATAAAACGTAACTTTATTCTATTGTCAAAAGTTTTCGCTGCGCATGCTTAGTAAGAGTTTTTCGGTAAATTTTTCACAGCTTGGGTTACTTTATAGAAGTTTCCGTATTAGGCGTCCGCCCTAACTGTTTTTTAAATAAAATATTGCCATCACGGATAATGTAGCATTCTAATTATGAAAGAATTAGTCCAGTAGTTTCGGAGCCTATTCAATACAAACAAACAATCAAATCTTTCCTCTTTATTAATAGTATAGATTAAATTGTATTTTGACATAGGTACATATAATAAATTAAATAGTAAATAAAACACGAAAAATATCATTTATTCAACTTTATACAAAATCACGTATTTTACATTATAATATTTTTAAAATCTAAGAATGCTCAAAGCGCGGCCTTATAATCGAGCTTCTGTTTTGTGTATCGATCTTCTGTCTATTTATTTAAAACTATCGTGTAAATTATAACGCAATGGGTCCGGTACACGAACGGTGATACCATTGAATGTTGAATGTTAAGAAGATGCTGTATGCTGAAGATCGTCTGCTTCACTGTGATTCAAATTTACAATCAGCACTGATTCTAATGTCAATAGCATTTCTGTTAATTATAGTAACCAAAATTATTCATGATAAAATTACAATTCTGTATGTTTTCTAAACCAATTTTTTTTTATTATGTCCGCGCCTTTTTCGCCAATCATTATGCATGGTGCGTTCGTATTGCCTCTTACTACTGAAGGCATGATACTCGCATCTATTACCCTTAAACCTTTAATTTTACGAACCCTAAGCTCAGGGTCTACTACAGTTGTCTCGTCAGTGTCAGGACCCATTTTTACTGTACTAGTCGGATGGTACAAAGAAAAAGTTAACTCTCTAACCATGCATTCCAAAAACTGGTCATTCTTCTTGTCGTACTGCTTGCATGCGTCAATATCGAGCCATTCAAGTTCGAAACCAGCTTCTTGAAAGGTTTTCGTGTTACCGAGTTTTAATGCATGGTGTTTAATGCCTTGTATGATAGTATCTAAATCTCTAGGATCATCAAAATAGTTCGCGTAAATAAGCGGATGGTCGAAAGGATTTTTGCTTTTCAAAAGAATTTTACCTTTTGATTTTGGTTTTAGTAGTACAGTGTAAACAAACATTGTAAATTTATCTTTGTTCAGTTTTCTGAACTTGACTTGTACCTCTTCATTTATATCATGCTTATCGAGAACATCCAACAGGTTATAAATACTCGGAGGAAAGATAACATAGTGATATTGAATATCAGGGCTTTCAGCATTTGGGTCTGTAGTGTTAGTGAACGAAATGACTCTGTGAGGGCTAGTATCCGAGAATGGGCCTTCACGTTTCACAATACTTTGGAAAAGCATTTGTATTGTATTGGACAAGGACATTAGATTTTCATCTCCCGGCATTGTATAAAATAATGGATGAAAAACGTGGTCCTGTAAATTCTCTCCAACTGGCAAATCTGCTTGTACCTCAATGTTTAAATCTTCCAAATGCTGTCGAGGGCCTATCCCTGATAACATTAAAAGTTGTGGGGAATTTATAGCACCTGCTGATAATATTAACTCTTTTCTTATATTTACAGTGAATTTTTCCCCATTTTTGAGTAATGAAACACCGCTGACCATATTACTTTCCGGTTTAAATAAAATCTTAGTGGCATATGTGTTTTTAATAATGTGCAAGTTTTTTCTGTCTTTGATGGGATTTAAAAAGCTAGCTGCAGTTCCTTGTCGCGCACCATTATTATTTGTTGTAGAAGCTTTTATGATACCCATTTGACTTTCCCCGTTAATGTCAGTGGAGTTTTTGAATCCTAATTCCATAGCTGCTTTTATAGCAATATTTTCAAAAGGATTAATTTTATTGTCAACAGTTACATTGAGGTATCCATTGCGACTGTGGTATTTATTTGTCTCTTCTGATAATGGTGCTAAATAGTTTTCGCTCATTTTAAAGTACGGCAGAACGTCCTCGTAACTCCATCCCATGTTTCCTTGGGCTGCCCATTCATCGTAATCTACCTTGTTGCCTCTAACGTAAAACATAGCATTAATGCTACTACTTCCACCAAGTACTTTGCCTCGAGGCCATGCGCATCCTTTATTTCTATAACTCCTACACGCTCCTTCCTGAGGTTGAGTTTTATATCCCCAATCTTCTGGCATGTTCATATTACTGTAGAATAACTGTGGTATCTAGAATGATGAATAAAAATTGATCAATCACTTTGAAATATTTTAGTATTAGCGTTTTTACAATGTTTCTATTTATTACTAAGCTGGCAAGTTAAATTAAACCATCTTACCTCTGTTGCTAAAGTAGGGTTTCCACCAGCTTCGACAAGCAGTACTTTCCAATCCGGTATTTCACTCAGACGATTAGCGACCACCGACCCAGAGGAACCAGCTCCCACCACTACGAAATCATAGTTAGGGTCTGAAAAAGTGAGAACATATTGTTATTTTGTGTTAACTATTTTGAGACAACTTTGAAAATTTTACCATTTGAGCATGCATGACTCATCATTCGATTTTACAAAATAGTTTTTTTTTAAATATTCAAAATAGGTTCGCGGTGGACTATACTCTGCCTGAAATTAAGCAGTAGTGTGGTCTAAGATGAAGCACGCTTACTTAGAAGAAACCTATTTACTCTAGATTTGAAGGCATCCATATAACGCTGGAGGTATAACTAGGTGTTAGGTAGGTACATCGTATAGCAAAGAAAGAAGTATCTTGAGTTGGTAGTTGGTGTATTTGTAGTTGGTGGTTTCGGCTTTACTTTTACTTGTGATTGTTATAAAATACCATGAAACAAATTTTATGTAGCCATTACGAAGTCTAATGTTATTTCGCAACTAGCGAAATTTAGCTGGCTTTCATTGATTGCTTAGTAAGTAGTTTCGGTTATTGCAGTTAATCATACGTTTAATGTTGCTTTAATTATAATACTATTGTAAAAAAATTAACAGGAAAATAAAATAAACAACTAAAATAATTATAAATTAAATTAACATGTTTAAAAATGGAATCTTAATTATAAGTTTGTATTTACAAAAAAAAGTATTTAAGTATTCTATCAGTTATCTGACTTCCATAGTACAAGCTTTGCTTAGTTTTGGGGTCAGATGGCGCTGTATGTAATGCCCCAGGATATTTATGCATTTATAATTATTTATTATACGAACTCAATTAAGCATAACATTGGGCGATTGAGAGCAAAAAATGTAATGAACGCCTTTTGTTTCTGAGATCTGTGAATGAACGCGCTTTGTATTGGTAATTGTACCTATTGAAATATGTTTTATGTTACAAATAAAGTATAGTCTATGTCTAATTGTCTATGCTTTGTGTGTTCTAAATACCTTGTAGTACTTTGTCGGTGGCATCAGCAGGCCACACATGATCTCCAACCATCGCACATTGCGCTGCTAGCAAAGTCTGCAAGGCCTGGACAAATAAGGGACCAGCCACTTGGTAGCTCTGCAGGATTGTCGATACCAGAACGGGGTCGCAAGCCCACATCTTCGACTGAAATGTAAATACACGACTGGTTAATGAACATGAACCGATTTTTTTATTTACACTAGAGGCTTGTTTCGGTACCGCACGGAGATTAACCTTGCAGAAAAAATGATCTAAATTAATAGCATATCAAAAAACCGTTATGTAGCTTAGAACAGGTCTGTCCAAACCAGGTTACAAAAATTCTTTCACCGTTGGGAAGCTACACTGTCCCCGGGTGGCGTAGTACTTTTTATACGTGTATTTCCAAGGGAACAGGGGTGAAACCGCGTGGCGTCCGCAAGTTTCTTAGTAAAATTAGAATTTTCACATTATCACTTTTTCTTTTTTTTTTTAAATACAAAATGTTTCATACAAATGATCAATACGAAAAATTAATAATTAGTTTAATTATAGTTACCTACATATTATATTTACTTTACGAAGTAATGAGATCTGGTCGCTCACTTAGTCTTCCTCGAGCCAATCGTAAATTTTGTTAAAATTAAAAAAAAAAGCATTGTTACCTAACTCGATGTTCGAACCTCTTCCCGCCTCTGTAAGGCGTCGTAACGATTTACATGAACCGGTATTTTGGTAGAATATTTGCTTCAAGAGCTTTTAAGAATATAGATAAGTTACCTACCTTTTAGTTCAATGTCCCACAAAAAAGCTTGTTTTTAAATTATTTTTTTTAACTTTTTAGTAGATAAAAATTTTAGAGAATGTTCCAGAAGACGAATCAATCGAGCTCAAACTCGGTGGAATTATGTTGTTTTATCACGGAGATGCCGTGACCACCTTCTTTATCATCAGATCCTGGATATCATCTAGGCGTAAAGTGCTCCTCAAGACAAATCAATCGAGCCCAAACTCG
The DNA here is from genome assembly GCA_905404145.2 of Biston betularia. Lineage (NCBI taxonomy): Eukaryota > Metazoa > Arthropoda > Insecta > Lepidoptera > Geometridae > Biston > Biston betularia. The sequence continues at coordinate 3,764,993 of FR989883.1, forward strand.
ATGGGTTTATCTTGTTTAGTTTAGCTGTTCCTATGCCCATCTTTCGTCTCCATCATCAGATCATCTCCATGGTACCATATTATTGTATTGTCATCGAAGATACATAAGTACACCAAATTTGACTTCAACCCAACATCGGGAAGTGGGTTAAATTTAACTTGCAAGATTCCACCCGAACAAACATACATACATACATTCGTATATTGCAAGTTAAATAAAAGTTTATAATATTTTTTAAAAGAAACTGTGCTATTTTAATCTCAGTACTTTGTACCTATTGCGTCCTAATATTTTTGTCTCGGTTTTGCATGGTTGTAGGGTACTTTCTAGTACTCGGCTGGCTAGCTACCCTTGAAAATAGCTACAACTTGAAAATCTACCGCCAAGCACCTAACAGTGTGCTCCGGCAGCCCTACTTGAAAGCCAATTTTCATTCCAGGCTATATTGATAACACATCATCATCAGCCTATCGAAGTCCACTGCTGGACGTAGGCGTCTCCCAAGACACGCCACTCAGCCTGATCTTCGGCTTTTGACGTCGACCACACGGTCACCTAAAATCTGATAAGCTGTAGTCAAAAGTATTAAGTATGTCACTAACCTTTATCGTCTTCGATCACATCGCCTTTTAACATCAGGCGAGCTGTGATCAAACACTTAAAGCCAAGGCTTAAAGCTTGTTAAACATTTTAAAAAATTTCATAAAATTATGCCAAAAAAATATGTATTGTACGTACCTCGAATTTCCACTGTTCACCGTTGACACTTTCCTGGCTTCAATTTTAAGTTTTAGATTATGTAATGTATATTAAGTTAACGTACACCAATATTTTCTTGTGACGATGTTCCGTATAAGTTAACTGTTGGGGTAAGCAAGTGCATTGAGCTCATTCTGCGCGCCTACTGAGCGTTGCGTTGGAACGAATCAAAACAACAGCTGCTCAACTGGTCATGTGCATTATGCACTTACAGATTAGAAAAATAAATTTTATAGACATTACTAGATATATAGAAATTATATAACATATTGCGTACATAACCATAGGATTTTTTAATAACGTTAAAAATACATACCTATGTAGGTATTTCGTAACAAATTGTTTCATTTAATTACAATTCAAATAAATGCCAAGTGCGAGTCTCGGACTCGCGCACGAAGGGTTCCGTACCATTAACTATAAAAACGGCAAAAACCACGTTTGTTGAAAGAAAGAAAACATTTATTTTGACAGACACAACACTACAACAACAAAACACTACAAATAAAAAGATTAAAAATTAACAATAATATTCCTCTTAAACATTTATTTTATTCTGGTTTTTAGTATTTGTTCTTATAGCAGTAACAGAAATACATAATGTCTGAAAATTTCAACTGTCTAACTATCACGGTTCATGAGATACAGCCTGGTGACAGACGGACACACGGACGGACAGCGGAGTCTTAGTAATAGGGTCTCGTTTTACCCTTTGGGTACGGAACCCTAAAGAACAGACATCATGCTCTTAAGCTCGAACTACTAGGTTTTAGGTATTATGGTTTAAAAATGAAACTGCGCAACCAATTTTTTTTAGGTGTTGAAAAAAATATAGCTGCAAACTTACAGATTTCTGAATGTTATTTGTGTTTTAAGATATTGCTTCTTGCCAAATTTCATGATCCTAGGTAAATAAATAAATATCGTAAGACATTACACACAGCGCTATCTGACTCCTAACTAAGCAAAGCTTGTACTATGGAACTCAGATAACTGATAGAATACATAAATACTTTTTGTAAATACATACAAATCACCCAGACAGAACAAACATTTGTTTATATCACAATATGCTTGTCCTGGGTGGGAATCGAACTCACGCCCTTCAGCTCTTGGAGCAGATATACTTGGAGTGATCCAACAGGGCTGTCTATCTGTCAATCGAAGCCACGTCCTACAGCTATACTACCGATGAGTCAACAAGGCTGCCAAAGTGTTTAAACTCCAGTTTATTTATTATTCATACATTCGATGTTGGGAATCTTAGGACACATCTTCTCTCTTGTCACATGATGTCACATTTTGTTGTCCCTTGAGATGAGACGTAATTTATGAATGCCCTTTTTAACCCTTTTTAACACTGTTCTCGAAACGTAGAATAAAATGACAGGATATGAAAACTTCTCGTCTTTTTAATTTACTTCATGATTTTCCGAAAAGATAGGTAATAATGGATTTTTAGTTAGTCATTATTCAGTGGTAAATTATGCTAATATTGGTTACTAGCTGCGTCCTGCGGTTTTACCAGCAAGTGGTAACCACAGAGCACTGGGTCATACATAGATATACTAATAAACCAACAACCACTTAACTATACAACTATACCAAAGAGCCTTAGTCAATCAATGCCGCCAAGGCCACCAATTATTCCACTAGTAATAAGTATGTATTTCCAGATATTCTGCCGCTAAGCAGTAGTGTGCGAACATTACTGTGTTCTGGTTCGAAGGGTACTGCAGCTAGCAAATTTGCTGAGCTGTTGAGACTAGTCATCAAGCGCCAAAGCAGCGATGCCTTAGACTTTGTTTTGCTTCTCAAAGTTCTGTGTATCGCTGCAATGGTCATGGACAGGTGTTATATCTTACCATCAGGAGAGCGTCTCGTTCGTTTCATCAACTTTACGTATAAAAAATAATGTTGTTATAATTGTATGTAATTGATGTGAACAATAAAGAGTTATATTATTAATTAAATTAAATGAGCCAACAGGAATGTCAGTTATGTGCTGTGTATGTTTCATAAATTAAATAATCTTATTAATTAAATGTGTGACCAATTATTATCACTGGGAATTTTTCTTCAGATTTAATTTACTGAATGTCCGCAGTTATATTATAATTATTTTCATTGTTTTAAAAGTACTTACAATAAAAAGCAAAATTAAATTTTTTGAAAAAACCCACGACGGTAAAAAGGAATTGAAAAAGGTTAAAATAATTTAAAAACCCCCGACTTAAAACTACCTATAAACTTAATAAAATACCCAAGAGTATTCGTCAAGGGCTGCCATTAAATGAACTAGTTTTGCAGTTTTATAGTAACGAATAATTTGAGATTTTTTAGCGCTATACTTACACTCTTAATGGGTAGGCCGTGCTCCTACAGTGGGGACCTTTACAAGTTGATGATTATACTTATTTTTATTTACGATGAAATTTAAAATAGTGATGGCAGCTCCCGACGGTTATTCTTGGGGGTTTTATCATGTTTATAATATGTAGTTTTAAGTTGGGGGTTTTAAATTACTTTATCCTTTTTCAATAACTTTTTGCTTAACTGTAATTAATCTACAAAAACATTTTAAACTTTGGAAAAAAGCCAAAAATATCAACTAAATTCCCATTCCTAACTGTACCCGTAATATTGTGGTATCAAACACCACATTCTTTTTTATAATTTAAATAATTATAAAAATATTAATAACTGCATTTTCATTTTAAACTTATGAAAAAATACTTGCTACTTTTTGATTTGTTGTTAAAGCGTGTTTTTTTTAGTATAAATGTATGCACAGAAGTATTAAGTACCTCACCTGTAACCTAAACCGGGAAGTGCCTCAAGCTTTTCAAAATATAGGCGAGTGCCAACACGCCAAATACTTACTAGAATTTATTTTTAACTTTTAATTCATTGCCCCAGATAAAAGCGTGTTAAAAAGTTGTTGTTGTGACCTTATACACTTTATACAGCTTTGTAATATCATCTTACAATGTTTTTTTGCTTTTTTGCTCGCATGTGGTTATGCCCGTTCGTAGATTTGAACCATGCTAAAGTAACTGCGGATAGCTATCCACAGTTGCCTATAACCAGTTTTTACAGTTAGAGGTATATAGACATCGTAAGTAATTACGTACTTTTTGTAAAATGTAATCTGTGAAACTACCGCCGGTTGCCGGTGAAGGAAAACATCGTGAGGAAACCATAGCATGGTGGTAGGGTACTTTCTAGTACTCGGCTGGGTAGCTACCACCCTCAAGTTGGAAATCTGCCGCCAAGCATCTAACGGTGTGTTCCGGCAGCCTCACTTGAGAGCCAGCTCCATTCCAGGCTAGGTGGTAGGTGCTTTACCATCTTCGACCACGCCGTCACTTAACATCAGGTGAGCTGTGGTCAAACAGCTAGCCTGCCAAGCATAAAAAAAAAAAACTAGAAATATGTAAGATTCGGGGAAAGATGCATGAAGTAAAACAATTGAGAGTTTTATATTAAAACTAATGTCATTTATTAATTCGCTTATCAAGTAACACATATTTTAACTATAAATTTCATATTTAACACCGTCATAGTAAAACCAAACCCTGCACTTTTTCTGACCTTTTGGTGTTACAATTTCATCTGTCTCATAATACAGAGGTTTTTCATCAGATAGTACTGCCAAATCGAATTTTTGTGGTATATTTTTGGTGCTATATACCTTTGGCTGATGTTTTGTATTGTAATATATATCGCTATGTGAATTAGGTTGGTACGTGTTATATATTTGATCTTTGTATGAGTTGATAGAGTAAGATAAATCAGGTGGGTTTTGGTTATATTCTGGTCGGGGAAGTACTTTACCAACAGCTACATTGGGATTCCAATTCATATAATAATACGGTTGTACTGGATATAACCGAGAATAGTCAACCTTTGGATAATTTCCTACTGGATAATTAAAATTAACGTTCGGAGGAGAAAGCACCTGAAAATTATTTGCATTTACTTCACTGTAAGTCATTACTTCATTTTCTGGCACGATTCCTTTGTTTCTAGTTTCGTGTTCTCTCGCCAATAAAGATATCTTATTTTGTACAGCTGGTTTAGGTTTTGCATCTGTTTTTGGAATGCTAGGTTTATTTTCTTCAAAATAATTGAAAAGACTAGAGGTCTCGTTGAACAAATCTGGTTGAGAATTATTTTGAGGAGTGACGTCTTCGGAGTTTTTGGAATATTTATCGTATTCTATAGGGCATGTGGTACTTTGATCATTGGGGATTTCGTACCAATCTTCTTTGATCATGTCTGAGGCTTTTTCAGCTATCATGATGATGGGGGCATTAGTGTTGCCACTCACGATTGTTGGCATAATGCTACCGTCGATGACTCTTAAATGTCTTATGCCATATACCTGAAACAAAAACAACAATAAAATTATTTACTACTACGTCTGTTATACTATGACATTATCATAGTACATTCAAAAACTTCTTTCTTTTCTGGTTCTCTGGTCTTTTGGAATTGGAATTTCACTTGTATAATAATACAAGTAAAATTGTACAAATTTAGCGGTATAAAAGTGTATTGTAAGTAATGTCTCAAAGTAATGAAAGCCAAAGCAGAGACGCTCTGGGGTTTGTTCTGTTACTCAGTTTTGGATACCGCTGCAGTGGTCATAGACAGCCATTATCTCATACCATCAAGGGATTATTTTCTCTCTCATTATTTCGACATAAAATGAATTGTGTACACATACAATATAATTCGAATCAGCCCCGTTTTTATAAACTATACCTACTATATTTTGTAGTGAATAAAATTTTGTCTATGTTCAGTTGGAGCTGAAGAATTAGAAAACAAAATGTAGTTCTGTTTTCAACCTACCTAATCTATAGATAAACGAAGCGAAGTGAGTAATATATGGTGAAGTATCAGCCTAACAACCGCTACCTTCTCGATTAGGCAAGCTAAGTGTACTAAGCCAAGGCCTAAACTGTACTAAACCTTAATGACATCTACATTCAACCACAAGTAAAATATAGTAGTATTGGTAAATAGTTCTACTAACGATAATCCAAGTAATAATGTAAATTCCGACTAGATTTTCTCGTAATATTTGCACAACAGGAATAAATATTAGGTACGTACAGTAATAATTATGATAAATAATGTTTAATGCGTAATATAATTTAAATATATCATTTAAAAAGTTATGAAACACTGTTTATTATTGACATGTCAACACAACAAAATGTCAAAGTAAAGTATGTCAATATAAAAAATATGTCATACGATAGACCCAAGGTAGCAGAAAAAAATGTGTCTCGTTTTTGTTATTTTTTTGTTTTGTATATAGACGAACGAAACGCTCTCTTGATAGTAAGATATAATATAATAATAAGCAAAAAAAGTTAAACGGGTTAATTGAATATAATGTATTGTCATCAGAACTAAAAGTGTGTACCAAATATTAGATAAATCTGTCAACAGGGAAGGGGGCAAAATTTAAATTAATAAATTTGACCCAAAAACACCAACAACAACAAACGAGGCAAGCTAAAAAACCATATAACAACGTCTATCCATTACCATTTCTGCGGTATACAGAACTTCAAAACAAAGCCCAGGGAATCGCTGCTTTGGCGCTCATTGCTTTGTAATTTCGCTAGCTGCCCTTTAAACCGGAACACAATAATGTTTACACACTACTGATTGGTGGCAGAATATCTGGTACTGCGGTGGTACCTATCTAAACGACCTCTTACTAATGAGTTCGCTAACCAAGTAATTATACTGTGATAATTCCTTAAATAAACCGTATTAAATTATTTATTATCGTATGTAATATATTATCCTTATACGGATTTATGCGGAATAGTAGTACAAATCTAAATAGAAATCATAGTACTCATTATTACGATCAACTTTTACTGAGGGACAAATCGTCAATAGCAAAACAAAAATCAGCTTTTCCAAATGTATGGAAAGTATGAATAAGACTTTTATCATCATCCACAGCCTTCTTTATCCCACTGCTGGGTATAGGCCTCTCTCTTTACATGCCATCTGCTTCGGTCCTGTGCCAATCTGGTCCAGGACCGGAGGACAGGAAGTCTTTTATATCACACGTATATTATAAAGGTGAAAGTTTGTGAGTGTGTGTTGAATGTTTGTTACTTCTTCACGCACGCTGGAGATAGCTGAAACCTTGAATAAACACTTAGGTCACTTTTTATCCCGAAAAATGTAGTGTTTATGTGGTAACAACTCGAGCCGCAGCTAGTAGATAAAAAACTCTTTATTTTTTTCAAACCATTCCATTGTTTTATATTCACAACCAGAATTACAAAATTGATATTAAAATATTCAAAAATAGTGCAACAAATTGCGGCTTTATTGCTTGTATAGTTTTTTTATGGTTAACAGGCTAGGTGTTTGACCACAGCTCACTTGATGTTAAGTGAAGGTGTGGTCGAAGATGGTAAAACACACCTAGCCTGGAATGGAACTGGATTTATTCCAGGCAACCTTGGTATTGAACAGCAATTTTTTAAACAAATTTTTTAGCACAATCAATGATTTGGGGTTTGTTTCAGAATATTTAGTCAAGTTACTACGCTACCGCTACAATGGAAGTTGTTTATATTAATGAGTACCTACCATAACCCTATTACAGTTTCATACTACCGTTCTGCGTAACCCTGTATTCGATCACAAATACTTACGTTCAATCTGGGGTCTACGACCGCTGCAGGGTTGTCGACTGGCCCCATCATGCAGGTTCCTACTGGATGGTATATAGTCATAGTGTGATGTCTAGCCTGACACTCGAGATGTTCGTTTGACATCAGCTCGTGCTCTGAGCAGCCAGGGTTTCGTCGAGGATTGGGACGCGTGTTCAGTTCTTTTAAAGCCGGCTGCTCAACAAGAGACTGGACTATGCGAGCACCTTCGATCTGGAACATGAGTCGAAATTCCTTAGTTAAACAATCATTTTAGCTTAATAATCTGCCACAATTACAATAATTTGTCGTGTCACTTTTTCTTATTATTATTATGAAGAGAATAAGCAAGATTTAAATTATTAATGCAACTTACCAATACTTTTATATCCTCTGGTTCAGAAAAATAATTTGGAACGATCATCGGACTTGAATAGGGGTCGGCATCTTTTAGCTTGACATAACCTCTACTTTTTGGCCGTAATAACAACGGCACTATCGAAAATGATGGTTTATACAAGATGTCTTCATATAAAGTTGCGTAAGTCTCATCTGTCAGACCATTAGCTCGTTTTCCGAATAAACCTCCGTCCATATTGTCTGCCGTTGGAGCTATAAACAGCTGTATGTCTGGATAGTCTTCACTAGCATCTTGGTACTTGGTATTTACGAATGCCATCGCTTCGGCCTCCATCATGCTATAAAAGATGCCAGTTTTTTTTATGGCGAAGTCTACAAAACTTCCTAGGCCCATCGCTGTTTTTATATTAAAACAGTAATCGGAACCGTTCATGTAAGGATTGTCGAAAAGAAACGAATGCCCTCCCATCGCTACGTGATCTTGGAGATTCTTTCCAACGCCCGGTAGATTTACTATTGGATATATGCCGAGTTCTTTTAAATGCTCAGCATCTCCGATACCTGACAGCATCAGCAGCTGAGGCGATTGAATAGATCCTGCTGAGAGAATCACTTCTTTACTAGCTTTTACAATACGTTGTTGTCCGTGTTTCACAAACTTTACACCGTACGCTCTTTTGTGCTCGTCTATTAGTAACTTCAAAACCATAGAATGGACACTGACGTGCAGATTAGGTCTTTTTGATGCAGGGCGTAGGAAAGCTTTCGCACTACTGCACCGAAGGCCATCACGTACGGTTCCTTGGGAGCGTGTGAAACCTGTTTGATACTCTCCATTCACGTCCAATATAGAATAACCTAGCTGCTCTCCAGCTTCTAGAATATTTCTAGTAATAGGTTGCTCGTAATTAAAATGTTCTACAGTCAATGGCCCTCCCGTAACATGATACGGATTATCTTTCAACTCCGAAATATTAATGTCTTCTGATTTGAGAAAATATTTTAACACGTCCTTGTAAGCCCATCCAACGTTTCCCATGTTCTCCCAGTTGTCATAGTCGCGTTTATTGCCCCTGACATACAACATAGCGTTTAGAGCACTAGAACCACCGAGCACTTTGCCTCTCGGCCACTTACATTTCCCATTAATCATATTTAAGCAATATCCTTCATTGGGTTCCGTTTCGAATTGCCAATCTATAGATGATAACTGTAAAATTGGGAAAAGTACCGGTACATCAGATAATACATTTTCATCTTGTCCAGCTTCAAGAAGCAGCACTTTCCATTCGGGGTTCTCTGAAAGTCTGCTAGCGACAACAGCACCGGCTGATCCTCCTCCTACTATTATGAAGTCATAGCATTCGTTCAGTTGTTCCAAAGGGTGATCCCTCACCCTGTAATGAGCGTCTTCTATGTCCGGTCTGTAGAGATGTATGGCCAAGCGAAGAATCACAAGCACTCCTAGTCCAGGGACGAGGCCTAAAGTTATTCTAGTACTAGATAAAAAGGTTTTGACAGCCAGATTCGCGTCAGTCGACATCTTGTCGAATCTCGTAACTGACAACACAGATTCATGGCAGTCAAATACGGAAAGATACTGAATGGTAGAATTCAAAAATTCGGAGTCAGCAACGGCATTGTGTGTGACGAACAATTTTGCAAGTGCTGTGTAGAGTTATGAACATATCAGAAAAAAAAAATCTGATATTATTAACATGAACATTACATTTTTCACTAAGATCTCATAAAGGGCGTTTTTTTCATTGAGTTTTAGGTATTGCTATTTCCTAAGGGTTTTAAAATAAAGTGGAAGGAATTGGGAAGGAAGTTGAGATTAAACACCTTTTTAACAGCGAATCTAATAGGTTAAAAAAGTTGGAATCTTCAACTGCTGCTGTTAGTAATGTGATAACGGATCATTTTAAATGTTTATTGATTATAACTATTTTTTTATTCAGTGTGTAATTTTTTCATGCCAAAATTTAGAGGCGTCCATCGTAAACATTATCGTTAATTGTGTCATATAGATTTGCCGACATCCGGTAGCCCTTTTTCAGGGATTCAAAACAGACGATAATGACGCGCGCGCATGAATTAGTCTTATTTAGTGACGTTGGTGAAACTGTATTAGTATTCGATCTATTCAAATGTAAGTAATTTCGTATGAGTACAATAAAATATTTGCTCGATTCTATATCATTAATTGCTCTATATTCTACATGACAGGCGACTCAGCAATCTACCTCACGCGGCGTCTCTCGATTGTTAACGTATTACGATATTAATGCACATTTGACCCACTTCTAAACAACGCATCATTGTTGAGCCATAAATAAGACAACCGCCATGATGTAATCATTTAAATAAATAATTTATTGTTATCAACTAATGCTATCATCTCAAAATATAGTACTAGAATACTTCAATAAATAAATAAATAGTATCTGATAAACAATATTTACATCCGTTATTGTAATACTGATAAATTAATTATTTAGTTTGTACATTATAATTTACTTAAGTGGTAAATTAGTGACAAATGAATTAACAAAAAACTTATTGTCATAAATGACAATTGTCGTTGTCATTTATGACAATTCGTCATTTAGCAGCCTTGTAACAATTTCACGAAACCTACGACGACAAGTTTATCTAGACATAATATCTTGACATTCTTCTCTTCAACCAGAACTCTTTGATCATATCACTGCCCTTTTCTCCAATCATTATTATAGGAGCATTTGTGTTCCCGCTGACTAAATTAGGCATTATGCTGCCATCTATGACACGTAGACCTTTTACTCCATACACACGCAATTCATTGTCTACTACTGCTTCAGGGTCCCAATATGGTCCCATTTTTGCCGTGCCCACAGGATGGTAAATGGTGCAAGTGTACTGTCTGATCATACATTCCCAGTAAGCATCAGAGTATCTTTTCAAACTGACGCAAGCTGGAAAAACGTGCTTATTGAGAACCGATCCATGTCTTTGAAAAGCCTTCGTTCTGGATAGAGCGACAGCAATCTTAACACCCTCTACTAAAGTTTTCAGGTCCATCTCATCAGTTAAGTAATTAGGATAGATGTAAGGATAATCATATGGATTTGCGCTACGAAGTTGTATGAAACCTTTGCTTTTTGGACGGAGCAGCATCGGGATGACGCTCCAGACATCCATGTTATTAATCGGTCGAAATACAGCGTCATAGAACGTGTCCTTCAAACCATGAACCTTACGTAATTGTTCACCGCCGTCAGAGTTAGTCGATCCCGATATGAAGTGGAATTCGATATCGGGAAAATCATCCGTTTCATTTGCGAATTTAGTATTTACAAATGCGAGGCCTTCCACTCCCCCCATTATAGTCAAAGGGCCTTCGCCCAAGACGGCGTACTCCATTAAAGTACTCACAGTATGAAGTCGATGTTCCACTATCGATATAGGCTTCTCAACCATAAACGCTAGTCCACCCAATCCAATATGGTCTTGAAGATTTCTTCCCACTTTCAGATTCTGTATCACAGGTATGCGGTGCTTCGTCAATTCTTCAGCTGGTCCAATACCAGATAACATCAACAACTGCGCTGTGTTAACAGTACCAGCTGAAAGTATCACCTCTTTTCTAGCTCTGACACGATGTACCATTTTGTTTCTGACAAATTCCACTCCAAACGCAATTTTCGTTCTAGGATCGATGAGGACTTTGGTTACATGAGAATGCATCGCTATATGTAAGTTGTTTCGGTCTTTCGCAGGTCTAAGGAAGGCTTTAGACGTGGAACAGCGACTGCCTCTTCTTAAGGTTCCTTGAGCAACCATGAATCCCGTTTGATTTTCGCCGTTTATATCTCTGTTCATATATCCCATTTCGATGCCAGCATCAATGAAGCTTGATACTAATGGGGTGTGGTAAGGTGCTTCTGAAACCGTCAAGTAACCTCCTGTACTATGGTATGGTGTCTTGGCGAGATATGGATTCTGGTTGTCTTCAGACTTCTTAAAGTAGTATAGCACATCTTTGTAGCCCCATCCTTTGTTTCCTAGTGCCTCCCATGTGTCATAGTCTTTTTTGTTTCCTCTTAAATAAAGCATATAGTTTAGAACTGAGCTTCCACCGAGAACTTTCCCGCGAGGCCAATTGCAGCGACCTCCATCCATAGCTGAAATTAAAGTCGTTTTTTTTATAAATGGGTCAAAAATTAAAAATGCCGTACTAGTCAGGTTATTAATAGCTGTTAAAGGCCCTAGGCGATAAAATCTGTGTAACTATTTTGATGTGTGTTTTTGGCAAAGAGTATGTACATATTCAATCTTGAATACCTACTCAAACTGAGTTTCCGCAAAGTAACGCCTGAAGTAATCAATTATGCTGTCTACGAACAATTCTATAAATGATTATTTTTTATTTAGTCCTATTTATGAGTGATAAGATTTTTACCTAAACAACTAGTCCCTTGAGGTTCAGTCTTGTACTTCCAGTCCAGCTTGCTCAGCTGTAGGTAACCAGCTAGGATTGGCACGTCTGATATCTCTGTCTCATCTCCACCTGCCTCCAGTAGTAAAACGTTCCAGTGGTCAATCTCCGACAAACGGTTTGCCACCACTGCACCTGGAATTTGTAATTTTTATTGCTTAATATTATATGTATAGACTTGTATAGCGTACAAAAATGGGTTGCATTTTGTCTATATACATATGTTTTATCATTACTAGACTGTCTGACTGCGTATCTGATTTGGTCTTGCCACTGCTTCGTTTTGTAATTCGCCTACCGCATTCACGCGAGCAAAGGAGGTGAGGTACTTTTATTATTTCTCTCACTTATTAAGATCAGGAGAGTTTTGGGCAGGTGCCTAAACCAATGCAATATCCCAATGTGATTGTTTGTACAAATATTTTTTACTATATATGGTAAAATCCAGTAGCTTCTAGAAACATGAAACTTGTTTATCATCTTCGACTTACTTAACAGTAACAGGTTTTTACTCGTCAGGTGAGCTGTGATCAAAACTGTGAGCTGTTAAATAAAATAAGAGTTGTTCGCGTACTCACTGACCAGCGGACCCTGCGCCGACCACAATGAAGTCATACTCTGCCAGTAGAACTCCATCGTCAAGCTGCCCCGGTCGCCCTTCTGGATCATTCTGGTCGAACTGGTAGTACGCTATCGCGGCAACAAGCATCGGAATGAACCAGGCCACCTGAAAAATATTAACATGAAGCTTTTGACAAAAAGTCCAGTCCAGTTTTGCGTATTTTAGTTCAGAGTTTTGCCTTGTATTGTTATTGTGACAATGACAATTTGCGATGACAAAGATGTTCTGGATATTTAACTTTAGAAGAGTTTATATAATGTTTATGCAAGTAAACATTATACTAGTTGCTTATTTACACAAATAACTTTATCCTCGTGTACTACTCGAAAGCAGTAATATCTTGCATTGTCTTATGTTGCACAATGTTTAGGTACTACTGCAATGGTTATGGACAGGCGTTTTCTTATAAAACAAGAAGAGCGTATCGTTTGTCTCACAACTTTTACATAAAAAATAATATGTATCTCGTATTAGAACATGACATTTTGATGCATTTGACAGCCCTGTTGGTTCACTGGTAGTATGTCTGCTTCGAGAGCTGAAGGGCGTGGATTCGATTCCCACTCAGGACTAACATTTGTTGGATGAACTAAGATCGATGTTTGTTCTGAGTCTGGGTGTACTGTATGTATTATAAGTAAGTGTTTACAAAAAAAAAGTATTTAAGTATTCTGTCAGCTGTCAGGTTCCCATAGTACTTTGCTTAGTTTGGGGCTAGATGGCGCTGTGTTAAATGTCCTCCAATACTTATTTTATTTATTTATAGAACTACAGAAATGCACCTTGTTTACAGCTTATGATTTAATTTGAAAGAGCGACTAATTCATGCTAGATTTCATAAAAAAAATTAAAATCAAATTGGTCGTGTAGAAAAGGAAGAAATGGACTTTATTGTACTGAATTTATGGTTTATCTTGTTGTAATAACCTGCGAGCCTGCCGCGGCGGCGATGGCCGTACCAGACAGCACATCGGCAGCCGCGTTCACTATCAGACTCATCTTGACACCTGTAACGAGATTAATTAAACTATTCAATAACACTGTTTTCATGTAATTAATTATAGTCTAAGAGCCCACGACACTAAACCTAGTTCGATAAGACTACCATGTTATCCGGTAGTCTTATATATAATTAGTCACGCCATTAATGGGGGAACACGAAATGGCGAAGCTGCAATGCAAAAAACCTGGCAACGCCTTTTAAAAAAAGTAAAAAAAATAATAGTTAAAAATCCGGTTTTTAGTATGATAAGATTCCCAAGTTTCTTTTCTTCCTCGAAACAGATCCCCCTGATCAGTGGCAGCAGCATGATAAGCGACGCCTCGTACCTAGGTGTCTAGTACGATCGATCTCCTCAAAAACCCCAAGCTCATCCGAAAGATCATCAATTTCTGTGTAAGAAAAAACCACTGCTGCATTTTCCAAACAGTGGAGAAAGTGATTATTGCAGCGATTGAAGGTCGCCCTCTATTATTATTCAATACAAACAAACTAACAAACAAATAATAATCAAACCTTTATAATTAACTAGCAGCTCGCCCCAGCTTCGTACGGGAAAACTAAACTCGATTAACAATATAAATATAGCATATGTCACTCAGTGATAATGTAGCATTCTAATGATGAAAGAATTATTCAGATCTGTCTAGTAGTTTCGGAGCCTATTCAATACAAACAAAACTCAAATCATTCCTCTTGATAAATAACAATAATTAGTGTAGATGACAACTGTAATAGTTAGACATATGATATTACGGATTTATTTGTAGCTGTCAATTTGCTCTATGAAACGTCACTTTATTCTATTGTCAATAGTTTTCGCTGCAAAATTTGAAAAAACCCTTACTTAGCAGTAAGGGTTTTTTCAAATTTTTCATAGCTTGGGTTACTTTATTGAAGTTTCCATACGGATCCCTTACTGTTTTTTAAATAAACTATAGTCTATGTCCATCACGGATAATGTAGCATTCTAATAATGAAAGAATTATTAAGATCGGTCCTGTAGTTTCGGAGCCTATTAAATACAAACAAACAATCAAATCTTTATAACAGTATAGATATAATTATAGATTATTGGTGACAAATATTTTTTTTTATAGTCGACAGGCTAGGTTTTTGACCACAGCTCACCTGATGCTAAGTGAAGGTGTGATCGAAGATGGTAAAGTCACAAGTGAGGCTGCCGGAACACACCGTTAGATGCTTGGCGGCAGATTTTCAACTTGAGGGTGGTAGCTAGCCAGCTGAGTACTAGAAAACCAATATAAAAAAATATGCCATTTTTCTGCGCGAAAAGTGGTCGATATTGTTAATGTTAGAAAGTAAGTCGCATGAGTTGAACCGTGGCCTAAGTGTTTACTTACAGCGCTTACTATCCAGAATGATAACGAGTTCCGGTAAAAAGTAAACGTTATGCAACAGTCTCGGTGTTGGTGAACAACGTTGCTGTGCCAATTACACACGTGGAATTGTGATTTGATTGCTTAACAATAGTGTCCTGATTGATCGATGAATAAAAATTTGTTGAACTAAATGATGACATAACAACAAGTTGTTCTGATTTTCAACTTGAGGATGGTAACCATCGAAAGTCTCAAAGTAATGAGCGCCAAAGCAGCGATGCCCTGGACTTTGTTTTGTTACTAAAAGTGCGCGAGTCCGACTCGCACTCCGCCGGTTTTTTTTTGTTATTCGTACTTTGGAAAGAGTTCCGTCAATTATAATTTCAGGTCAGACAACTTTTTCTCATTGTTATTTTACTTGTATTGTGATGTCGCGGTGTCGGCCCTACTTTTACTGAAATGTTTGGGCTTCTCTCGTAAATAATTTAAGAAAAAGTTTTTGTTGTCAACAATGAACGGCTTCTCTCTCGACGGCTCCGAAATGAGACCTCACAACTACGTTTATTACAATTTATTTTATATACTCACAAATTAAGTCATTAAATTTTTATTAATATCGAATTGACATTTGAAATTTAATCCACTTATTTTTTAAGTTTCCAGTTTAAGTGTACACTTACTTTTTTTTTATTGACTTGTAACTTATGTTATCAGTAAAATACTATAACTATGACTATATTTCGATGCAAAAAACAGAATACAATTTTTAGATCAGCATTGTTTAGATGACAAAAAGCATTCGTTCTAAATTATATTCATAGACAAATGCGACATGAATATTATAAATCCGAAGGATATAAACAGTGTAAAGAGAATGACACAAACCATATACAAATAAATAATGTTAAATGGCATTCATATAAACAAAAGGGTAAACATACCTACATATAGAAAGTAGGTTAATACGATATGGATTTACAATCCTTTAATCGATTACACTCATAATCAGACTCCTACTTTTGTTTGTACCAATTTTCTTAAAAGTTAGTCTGATCAGACTAAGATTTCCTATTAGCTCAATTAAATATTTTAAGAATTCAAATTATCTTCTTTCTCGTTTTGATATTTACTACATATATGTTGTTTGTTTGTTTGTGTGTTTTACCTTATTCGTGTTACAACATTCGAGTCTGTTCTTATTATGTATCGTGTTTTCTATTCTCGGTTCCCTGGAAGAGATTGCTCTTAGCGATAAGGCCGCCACTTTTGGCACTAGCTCATAAGTTCTCTGTACTTTTTTCTTCTGTTTTTGGTGTGCATAATAAAGATTTTTATCGATACTATTATTAAGAGGAAATATTTGATTGTTTGTTTGTTTGTTTGTATTGTGAGTAATGTCACATAAGTAAAACAAAAAGAACCATTAATACACATCACAAGAGTATGACAAGGCTAATGAAGTGTTGCAGTTTTACCCGCTTTAGTTTTCCCGCCGAAAAGAAAGTAATCTGAGCACATTACCGCCACGCTCAATTATGTCATGATCGGTTATTTTTAGGGTTCCGCACCCAAAGGGAAAAACGGGACTCTATTACTAAGACTCCGCTGTCCATCCGTCTGTCTGTCTGTCACCAGGCTGTATCTCAAAACGATCAAACGTAAGCTATCATAAAAAAAAACATATCTAAATATAGATAGACTAGCGGACACTTCGAGGTTTCACTCGCGTAGTTCCCATTCATGTGGGAGTACAGGCATAAAAAGTAACCTATGCCACCCGGAGATAGTGTAGCTTCCCAAAGGTGAAATAATTTTTGAAATCGGTTCAGTAGTTTCGGAGCCTATTCAATACAAACAATCAAATCTTTCCTCTTTATAATGGTACAGATTTGGTACACACCTTTAGTTCTGATAACAATACATTATTTTTAAAAAAACCGTTTAACTTAAAACATTTTTTTTAACTTATTTTCAAATTGCGTTCGTAGTGCTTACCTTAAATGTTCCAACTTTCACGGTAAATGCATAACACAGACAAAAACACTGCACAACAAAACATTTGAAACACTAGTTTTCACCACTTGGCTGAAACGATCGATTAGTATACGTAACACTTTTACTCTCGTTCTTTCCAATATTACGAATCACAAACAATTTAAAAAAAAAAGTAGTTTTAAAAGAAAACAATTTTAAATCGATTCCAAATGCAAAGTGCCGTTCTCGACAGTGTTTTCGACCTGGCTAGTAATGTAACGGTGACTTTCTTCGACGTACGTTTGCCGACTCCTGCGCACGCACGTAGGCCGACAAACCGTTGGTGAAATGGTGGGGAACGTTCTAGTGCTGTTCCTTTTTTTGGATTTCAAAAAAGGAATGGTTCTCTTGGCGCGTGCTTTATGCCTTGATTTTTTTTTTATTAATGGCTAGTACCTACCATGTAATTGTAATATGACAACGTGAAAAGTGATTCAGCGAATTTAGAAAAAAAAAGAGCTTGTGACATAGATAAAGTGGTTCTATTATCTTTAAACTTTCTAATATTATTTCTCAGGGAAGCGATGATCTCACACTAATATTGCAGGTTATTAAGTAAGAGTATATTTTGTTTTAAGGTCTATGTCATACGTTATACTGATGAATCATTACAATACTCAGAATGGAAAGTGAGCCACGAACATCCTTTGAGGGCATTCTTCGTTCCTAGAATTCAAATCTTTGTGAACTTAAATAGTGTATAATTGTGTAAAATTATGTAAAACATGAACATAAAACAAACAAGATACCAAAAGCAAAATTAAAAATTGTGAAAAAACCACAACGTTTAAAAAGTTATTGTCACCTATCTAAGATAATGCACCATTCAAATCCGAACCCATAACTGACAACTGCATCAAAATCGGACTAAAAAAAAAGCGGCAACATGGATTTGCACAAAAAATATTTTCTGCAGCGCCCCCTGGTGAGTTGTCACCTATCTAAAAACATGCACCAATCAAACCCGAACCCATTATTGAAAACTGCATCAAAATAATAAACAATCAAATCTTTCCTCTTTATAATAGTATAGATAGACAATAAAAAAAGCTGGTAAAGTGGCAAATTACCATTATTCCTTCCCGTTTCCGTCGATACTCGCTAGGAAATGTCTTATGTTGTAAAATGGAAAGTGGTCAAAACAGAACTTTGAATGAAAAAATACTTACATTCATAAAACAGGCAACAAAACAGGTTATTCGAGTACCTTATATGGGTAATGAAGTACCACAATTTTGCTCTCCCTTCGGGGTTAGTGCGGGTTATTTACCTACTGATGTCAGAAACATGTATAATTGTATACTATGCTATCATATCTAATACATACACAAGATGTGAAATTATTAATTACTAGCGGACGCCTCGCGGTTTCACCCGCTCCCGTTCCCGCGGGAATACAGGAATAAAAAGTAGCCTATGACACCCGGTGATAGTGTGGAGCTTCCCAACGGTGAAAGAACTTTTGAAATCGGTCCAGTAGTTTCAATAAAAACAAACAAACAATCCAATCTTTCCTCTTTATAATAGTATAGATATATAATGAGTCATCCCACTAGTCCCACTAATATTATAAATGTGAAAGTTTGGATGGATGGATGAATGCTTGTTACTCTTTTACGCAAAAACTACTGAACGGATTTGGATGAAATTTGGTTTGGAGGTGGTCGAGACCCTGGATTAACACATGTGCTACGTTTTATCCCGAAAACATGCAGCGGATAACACCGCGGGGCACAGCTAGAAGTGCGATGCCAAGTATCAAGAAAAATTTATGAACATGGGATGTTTTACTTTATTTTGTCGTTTTGACTATTCAAGATGTTTTGGGGTGTGACTGTATTGTGTGTGTTCGTTGTTTCAGGAGGGTGCTGCGGCTCCACCACGAAGCGCACTATCGTCGGCGGCTGGGCGTGGGCCTGGTGGCTCGTCACCGACGTGCAGCGTATCTCCCTCGAGGTGACCACGTATTTTTACTTCTATAAGAGCAAAAATAATAGAATGATTGATTCGAGTTCCATTTAACAATAATAAGAAATTCATAGAATTTGACTATGATGTAAAACATGTATAAATTAATACTTTAAAACACCGTTAGGTGTTTCAGGTGTCGGGCCAGTAACAGCGTACCAAATTTTCGACTTGCTGATCAAGTGGAAGATGCTGACATTAAGGTGGTTCGATTTCTATACAAATAATTTTTTGCCATTTATGGACAAATGGAGCATAATTTTACAGTGAAATCACAGCTACTGGCATTAATTTTGGTCTTTATTTGCGGTAAATCACAATTGCTTGAATAAAACAGTAGATTATTAGCACAATGTACTGTTTTATTAAAAAATCATAAATTCATAATTCATTCATAAATTTGATTTTATGCTATTAGCATAAATCTACTGTTCTATTCTAGCAATTGTGATTTACCGCAAATAAAGGCCAAAATAAATGCCAGTAGCTGTGATTTCATTGTAAAATTATGCTCCATTTGCCCATAAATGGCAAAAAATTATTTGTATGGAAACCGAACCACCTTAAATGAACTAGTTTTGCAGTTTTATAGTAACGTGAATAATTTGAGATTTTTTGGTAGCCCCCGATGGATATTCTTGGGTTTTTTTTATTAAGTTTATAGGCAGTTGAATATGTTATTGCCACATCTACAATCATCGAGAACCAAATAGGTAGGTACGTAGGGAAATGCTATGAACTGACACTCTATTGTTTACATAATTATATGACCGCCTCCGTGAGCGATCAACACTACTTAGTAAATCTTTTTACGTTTATCTATTACCTCGCGTTATATTTCGTTATTTATTTAAGTTGGGGGGTTTAAAATTATTTTCAAATACTTTTTAAGTTTACGCGTTGTGGGACTTTTCAAAAAAAAAAAAATTTTGCTTTTTATTATCGTAATAAAAGACAGAATTAATAGAAACATTTCCACCAGGTGAGATCGTGGCCAAACGCATGCCTAGTCCGATGAAAAAAAAAACATTTTTAACACGCTTTGTAGCTAAGATTCGATTCGAATTGATCTCTTGTACGTGTAATCGAAATACTCTTTACCTGACCAAAAGGCTTACAACAGGTAACGCTGTTGTTATCTTGCCGTAACAATCGCGTAGGCGTTATTAATTGAATAGTTTTTTTATAGTAAAAATAATGAGACGTGTGTTTCGCTCTCCCCGTGGTAAGAGATAACGCCTGCCCATGACCATTTCAGTGGTACCCAGAACCATAATAGCGGAACCCAGTACCCAAAACCATTATAGCGTGACCCAGAACTTTACGGCTCAAATTTTTTACAGTTACCTACGTTTTAATTTCAGGTTATGACACTTAACCCGATGTGTGAGTACGTGGAAACCGCCCAAGGAGTCCCTCTAACTGTCACTGGAGTGGCCCAGTGCAAAATCATGAACGAAGATGAACTACTCACCACAGCCTGCGAACAGTTCCTGGGCAAGTCGGTCAAAGAGATCAAGATGACCATTCTGCAGACCTTGGAGGGGCATTTGAGAGCAATACTTGGTAAATATTAACTCACATTTTTTTATATTATTGTAAGTAAAAAGTTTTCACTACTTTACCGTAATATAAATTAGTTTTAGCTCCATCTAGCGGTTTATGGAAGTACTACTTTGGAATTTAAAGATGGCGAGATGCTATCGTTTTTATTATTTGGTACAGATGCCTAAAGATGTCGCTATAAATAGTTTAGTTAATGATTTCAGTGATACACGACTTCGCCCTCAACTTCGCCGAATATAATTTTGAGGGGATGTAATGTGTTTTTCTTGGACCTTTCATCAAAGTTTTTTTACTAATTTTGACAAATACAATTTGTGCATTTGCCAGTGTCAAATATTTTTTAAAATGCAACAACATTTTTTTTTCTTTATTTTTGGCGTCGCGTTTTAGCATTTGCCAGTGTCAAGTATTTATGTATTTTCAAGTTTCAAAAGTCAAATAAGTGTCTTCGTAGTTAAAGGTATAGTCAAAGTCCAGTCTTGGTCAAGTACAGTCCGTGTCAGTCAAGTCCAGTCATGCTTTAGTAAAGTAATGGTGACTTTATGCAACAACATTATCGTTCTTTACAAAGACTATAACAATGTCAATTTAGACATCATGTTGTCGTCGGTTACTTATCCTCATTATCAACCCATTGGGAATGTGCCGGAACAAGGAGGCCCGCATTGCCGAGGACACTTCCTTCCGCGTAATAGCTACTTACACTTTATAGCAATCGTTTAACAAGATAATATTTTTTAACTATTTCAAACATATAATTCACGTTTTCATCTTTTGAAATATAAGTACCTAGGTATATTTTAAATAAAAAAAAGCAATCTACACTAATATTATAAAGAGGAAAGATTTGTATTTTTTGGATTTTTGTATGTTTGTAACGAACTAACGACTACTGAACCGATTTCAAAAATTCTTTCACCGTTGAGAAGATGCACTATCTCCGGGTGACATAAGCGACTTTTTATCCCTGTATTCCCACGGGAACGGGAACTAGAGGCGCCTGCATTACATTGAGTTTACATGCATTGAGTTGTATATACAAATGAACAATACAATAAATAAATAAATATCGTACGATCGCCATCTATCCCCAAACTAAGCAAAGCTTGTACAATGAAAGTCAGATAACTGATATTATAATACTTACATAGACTTTTTGTATACACATACATACAGTACCTACACCCAGACACAGAACAAACATTTGTGTATACCATAAAATGTTTGTCCTGGGTGGGAATCGAATCCACGCCCTTTAAGCTCTTGAAGCAGGCATACTACCAATGAACCAACAGCGCTGTATGATTCAATGCAGCGATATGATTTATCCGCGTTCTCACCTTATAATAATAAATCTGATAATAAAAAAAGACATTTGAAGTTAATTGGTATAACTAACGCTATCTCTTCTGTGCAAAACCTTGGAACCTTCGCCAAGGCGACAGCTGTTCGTACTTTTTCATTAAAATGCATAACGTCGTACTGAACTTCCTAGTCACGTTCACCTAGTGAGAATTCTCTAGATAAGTTGAAATGGGAATGGAGAACAATTTGACTCGTTTTTAACCCTCGACGCAAAAACGACGCGGATGTTATAAGTTTGACGTATCTGTGTGTCTGTTTGTGGCATCGTAGCTCCCGAACGGATGAAATGATTTTGATTTTGTTATTTTTATTTAAAAGGTGAATTAGTTGAGAGTGTTCTTAGCTATGTTTGATAAAAATCGGTCCAAGATGGCCGCCGCCACAAAATGGCGGATTACGTATTTTTTCACAACTCCATCAATATGGGTATCAAATGAAAGGGCTTGACTAGTAGAATACTATAACTATGACAAATTTCGAATCATGAAAGGATGTGAGCATTTTCTACAGGTCTGATTAAGTCGAAATTTGGAATGCTGTTACTGGTGTCATGAGTGTTTTAATTTTTTAATTTACTCTTGTTTAATACATGCAGAACACACAGGCACAGGGCAAACATTGAATGTAACATAATGTTTGTCCCGGTGGGAATCGAACCCACGCCCTACAGTTCTTGAAGCAGATATTTCTACCAAATGAGATGACAGAGCAGTCACAGAAAAAAAAAGTTATCTTGTATGAGTTTTTATCTATGTAAAGAGGTGTATCGCTTATTTGTGAGCGGCCTTAAACGCCTAATTAGTCAGGCTCTCTCTCTCTATAATGACATACCTAGATGACAAAGGAAATGCGTTCCTTTTTACGACACGCCCTTTGTGAAATAAGGCTGGCCCTTTCAAAATGTGCTTTGTGAATGACTGAGCGCAGAATTATGCAGTTACTCATATCTACATGAAAGTTTGAATGGATGGATGGATGGATGGACGGATGTTTGTTGCTCTTTCATGCAAAAACTACCGAACGGATTTAGATAAAATTTGGTATGGAGGTAGCTGAGACGCTGAATTAACACATAGGCTGTTTATCCCGAAAATATGTAGCGGGTAACACCGCGGGGTGCAGCTAATTATGTATATGTATTTTGTAATGAATATTACTTTTCGAACTTGTAACTTATATTAAGTTTTCTTGTTTTAAAAAGTATGAGAAAAACATGAGAATTGGCACAATGCACGAACGTGCCATGGCCGAAGAACAAAGAAAAAAAATGTCAAATGCAAGCTAGCTTTTGTTTGACGTAATAAAAAGCCTACAAGAATGTGGGTGGTCTACCGGTTTTTGTTGTTTCAACATGAGTAAGTACTTACTTAGTTCGACTCTATTGACATTTTGTTGTAGACATACGCTAGACGGGTTATGTATTCATTTGCATATATTAATAACACATAGGCATTGTTATGTGTCTAAATTTTATTTAAAACATTTCGTCACGTTGCTCTACTTTCATCTAGATATCAACCTGAGCAATTTGTAACAAAACTTATCAAGTGTTCGGTGCCAAAATTTGTGAAAAAGTAGCTGCCTCTTCAGGTTTTTTTTCTTTATTTGGCATGGCTCTATGATTATATGCCTGTGTCAATTATTTTTTAACAAGTAATTTTTTTTTTAAATTTGTTTACACTGTTTGGAAATCTGGGGTTCGAGCCATTTATTAACAGAACTAAATAAGTTATTAGATGATACTAAGTAATATTTCTTCAAAAAAGCTTTTTAAAAACTTAATTTTGATTGCATTTACAAAAAGTACGACAAAAGTTTGTTGAATTTGTTCATTGTCTCTCTGTTCTTATGGCAAGTGAAAAAAGTCCAATGTATCTGGAATTTCCACAACATGAAACGAGATTAAGGATAATTTTTTGTGAAAGATAAAACTTGAATCTAATATAAACTTAAAATAGGGTTCCCAAGTTAAGGCAGCTAAGGCTTTATATATTACGCCTGTCGCTACCTACATAGGTTGTAGCAAAATATGTCAGTGACCGTTAAGTACGGTTGACATAGTTAGTTACACATATTTCTACTGAAAATTGTTCACGAGAAATACTAAAAATGGTCGTATTTTTAATTTAGTGTTCTCGTGTAGGAGTGTATATAATTCGGGTCCAAAACCACAATAATTTGGGCTCTGGTATTTTTGTTCAATGTATTTAAAGGATTCCTTGAAAAATGTTCGCAGCAGCTTCTAGATTAAATTCTGTCTTCTTTATATATATACTTACTAGTGGCCCGCCCCGGCTTCGCACGGGCATAGGTATTAAATAGATCATTTATTATTGTGACATAATTGTAACAGTTAGATATATGATGACACAGTCTTTTTTGTAGATATTAATTTGCTTGATAAAACTGTAGAGCGTCACGTTGTTCTATTTATCAATAGTTTTCACAGCGCACGCGAAGTAAAATTTTTTTCGGTAATTTTTTCACAGCTTGGGTTATACATCATTGAAGTTTTCTTACCGGGCCCCTTAATGGTTTTGATATAAAATATAGCTTATATTCATCACGGATAATGTAGCATTCTAATGATGAAAGAATTATTCAGATAGGTCCAGTAGTTTCGGAGCATATTCAATACAAACAAACAAAAAATCAAATCTTTCTTCTTTATTTTTAGTGTAGATTATTATTATAGTTGTACATTTCTAGTGTTCTAGAATATTTATTTACATCGTTACATTGAAATTATTCTATAAAAGAGCTGTTGCAATGTTTTTTTTTCTGACGGTAGCTATCTCCGTTGCATACGTGCCAATGATCACGTAGTCGGAACCTCCATCAGAGAGGCTTTTACCTGTAATCGACCGTACTATTTCTAGAACCTACGCCACTGTAAGGTCAGTTAGCAATGCTATTTAAATAAAAATAGAGAAAAGAATTCAATGAAATACTACGGCGATACTGAGATTTGATTAATTGACGATATGATAAGTAAGACAGAGGGCAGAATAAGTAAACAAAAAAACATTTTTTTTAATATATTGTCCAACAGTTATTGGTTCTATGAGAGATATTATGATCGAAAAGAGTAGCCGAAAGTAGAGAAAAGGAAACCGAAGAGTCCGAAGATCAGGCTGAGTGGCGGACATTAGGAGCGGCCTACGAGCATGAACTAATGTGGGTTTATAACAATGATAATGATTACTCGAAGTTCTGGATACCGCACGACGATGGGCTGATGTCATCCCATTTTCATGAGAGCCTTTTTTTTGTTTCATTACATGTTATTACAGAGAAAAATAAGTTTGCAAAAGACAAAGTTTTAAAAAAAACCAAGGAAAAAAAGTTTTATTGCAAAAGCACCAAGTTCTCACAGCTGTTACGAGGCCGACGACACCGCCTCATGGTCCATATTACTAATACTAGAGCTAAACGGTTCGATTCTACCTTCACTGTACGAACCACTATAATATATAAATTACAGGGCCGTTGAGACTACCCAGCGAAAGTCTCAAAATAATAACGACCAAAGCAGCGATGCCCTGAACTTTGTTTTACTACTCAAAGTTCTGTGTATCGCTGTAATGATCATGGACAGGCGTTATCTCTTACCATCAGGAGATCGACTTGTTCATTACTTTTACACGTAAATAAAAACCACAGGCGAGTTGGCGGTCAAACGAAAGCCTATTTGTAATTTAAAAAAAAAAACGACAATTTACAACTTTATCATTTTTGTACCCCTTTATATAAATACGCATTAATTTAGGCTTATCTCTAATTTAAATATGAATATTGTATGGAACGGTACCCGCAATATCTCCTACGGACTACAAAGCAAATCTAAAAGCATAATATACATAACATAAGCTCAAACAACTTATCCCTATCTAGCGTTTGCTGAATCTCAATTGACTTAGCAATTCTGTCCCACAGTTCTGCTAAAGTCCTTTCATAATAATTCTATGTCCTACTTGCTAGCTAATTTTATAAATTGCTACGGACACGATCCGACTTCGTACAGGTGCAATTTTTTAGCGACTATTTGATGACTTTGTAGTAATTACAGCTCAGTGTATAGCGTGGTTGGTTTTTACCGGTGAAGGAAAACATCATGAGGAAACCATAGCATGGTATTAGGGTACTTTCTAGTTCATGGTTGGCTAACTACCATTATATTCTACTATTCCAGGCTAGGTGAGATTTACCATCTTCGGCCACACCTATCAGTTAAGCTGTGGTCAAACACCTAGCTTATGAACTATAAAAAAATTTGCAATACGAGCTACGATGGAGGCTTGCAAGAAACAAATTCATTTATTTACTTGAATTGTCTCTAAAGGTAAAAACACTCGCTGAGTTATTTTCCAACTCAAGTCTGATTTTACTTTAAACACGTGGTGAATGAATTTATTGTATTGTGTACACCGCAAACACCTGATCATCAAATTTTTAGAGGTTATTATTAATTAGTTTATGTAAAATACGTCTATACATAGCTTCTAGCTTAGAACCGGTTCAAACTATTACATTGATGCGGCCAGGGGAGGTACCGCGAGCTCTTAAACAATGTTAAATAAATACATAGTAATCTATTGGCGGACATTTCACGAATCCATCTAGCACTAAGCAAAGCTTATGGGAATCAGATGAATGATGAAATGTAATAAATAAAATATTGTTTTTTCTTGGGAATCAAATCCACGTCCAACAACTCGGGAAGTAGATATATTGCCAAATAAGCTAGCAGAGCAGTTGAAAGCAAATCGCTTTGTCATTTAAGTTGAGTCATGAAAAAGTTACGCGACTGTGCACCTTAATACGCGGACATACGATGTTCGTGTATCGTTTTCGTGGCCTCTAGCTTGTATGCTAATAAGGGAACACGGTAACCCCCCAAGTCTTGACTATGATGGATTGAGTAGATCTACTACGAGAGGTGACGTGACCCTGAAATTGATTATCAAAACCACGTGCAACTTTGCTTGGTAGACCTTTTATTAGAAGGTCGTCTAGAAAGGTACAATAACAGTAGATATAAGAAATTCTACCGCCAATTAGTAGTTTATTGTGTTATAGTTTATAGTGTTCTGCAACTAGCGAAATTACAGGGCTATCAAGACACATTTTTTTTTTTTTTTATTGTTGACAGTTTAGGTGTTTGACCACAGCTCACCTGATGTTAAGTGAGGGCGTGGTCGAAGATGGTAAAGCACACCTAGCCTGGAATGGAACTGGCTCTCAAGTGAGGCTGCCGGAACACACCGTTAGATGCTTGGCGGCAGATTTTCAACTTGAGGGTGGTAGCTAGCCAGCCGAGTACTAGAAAGTACCCTACCACCATGCTATGGTTTCCTCACGATGTTTTCCTTCACCGGCAGCTCAAGCTCATTGTTGGGGTTTGAACCCACGCCCTTCGGCATGCATACCTACCGCGCTAACCACTGAGCTATCATTGCTCCATATCTCTCAAAAGTAATGAGCGCCAACTATAAACCGGCTCTAGATCAGTGACTTTATTCTACCTTAACTTAAGGTTAAAAAGTAATTGTCACCTATCTAAGATAATGCATCAATCAAACCCGAACTCATAACTGAAAACTGCATCAAAATCGGACTAGTAGTTTTAGAGAAAAATGGCAACATGGATTTGCACAAACAACCTCTCACCCCAAACGCATATACCGCCTCCGTTCCGTCGTGGGTAAATAAATATCGCAGGACATTACAAACAGCGCCATCTGACCCCAAACTTAGCAAAGCTTGTACTATGGTAGTCAGATAACTGATAGAACACTTAAATACTTTTTTTTGTAAATACATACAGAACACCCAAACACAGAACAAACAATTGTTTATACCTTTGTGGTATAAACAATTGTTTGTCCTGAGTGGGAATCGAACCCACACCCTACAGCTCTTAAGTCAGATATACTACCGATGAGCCAACAGGGCTGTTATACCTTTTTATTTGTCTCATTAACTTTCAATTTATAATAACAAAAATATTAATGTCTCTGCAATATTTTTTTGTTGCAACATAACAAGCCAAAATTCAACCACAGGAAATAATAATTTTACTTATTCAACGACTCAGCGTGGCTTTTGTTCGAAAGGCAAATTCAAGGAGAATGAATTGTTTCTAGATTTTATCACAGACAAGCTTTATGTTATAAAAAAGCGTTTTGTGTAAAATAAACCTGTTTAATTGGTGGGCACTTAGAACTTTGAAACAGGATAACTAGCTGTAACTAACTAGACCTGTATAGTTATTTTTATGTAGTTACCTAAAGAGAACTTTAAAATAAAGAAGTGTAGGTATACAAAATGCCAACGAATCTGCACGATTGTTACTTTGTCTTTTTTATCATCAAAAACAAAAGAGTTTTGATTTAATCTATTTAGTATTGTTTTGTTTTGAACTACTATACTTGGTGGTAGATTTCCTTAGCAGGAAGTCGTCTAGATAGGTATCACCACAGTACCAGATATTCTACCGCCAAGCAGTAGTGTGTAAACATTACTGTGTTCCGGTTAGAAGGTGACTGCAGCTAGTGAAATTACTGGGCTATTGAGACTAACCATCGAAAGTCTCCAAAGCAGCGATGCCCCGGACTTTGTTTGCTACTCAAAGTTCTGTGTATCACTGCAATGGTCATGGGCATGCGTTATCTCTTACTATCAGGAGACCGCATCGTTCGTCTCATTACTTTTACATTAAAAAAAAAACACTATACCATACCTTACCATGCCATGCCATGCCATATTATACCATACCATGCCATGCAAGTATGGTATGCATACTTTACTATTTGTTCACAAAATAAATCAATATTTTTATGGCAGCACTTCATAATATATCTGTACAACGAGTGTACTAATTGTGCAATGGCTTAGACGTGATCTTAACTACAATGACGCTAAGAAGCTTTTAGAAAATTTTTGTTGACTTTTCTTTTCTTTGTTGTTTTTGTTCTGACCTGATATTAAGTGACGGTGTGATCGAAGATGGTAAACACACCTAGCCTGAAATGAAACTGGCTCTCAAGTGAGGCTGCCGAAACACATCGTTAAGTGCTTGACGATAGATATTCATTAATCATAATCATATTTATTGTTACAGGTCTAGAATTTACAATAATGATCATAAACAAATAATAAGTGTTAGTAAAAATAAGGGTGGTTGCCAATCAAGTACTAGAAAGTACTCTACAACCACGCTATGGTTTCGTCACGATGTTTTCCTTCACACACACTCTCATAAAAATCTTAGATGTTAGGTACATACTGGTATGTGTCAAATATATTATATCAGTCATGTGACTGGGAAGGAATTGACTTCTTTAGGTCGACACCTAGCACAGTTCGTGCAAATCTTTATGATGTTTGTGAACATAGGAACGATGCAGTAAAGGGAGAGGCGAGAGTACGCCTCTCCCTTTACTTCTACTAAAATACATTACCTGCGCTAATATCCCAAGACTCAAAAAGATTTGTGACAGCTTACAAACTACTCCAAAAAGCAACCATACTAAACACATGTAGGATTGTAAGAAAGTTTTTGTCGTTAGAATAGTTAGGCGAATAGGTAGAGGCACTTGGCTCCGGCCCGTGCGAATTATACCTCCCTTGCAGGAGAGAAGCAACATGGCTTTTAAAAATAATAATAATAATAATAATATATTTCCAAAAGTTTTGGTTCACAAATTTTGTTATCTAACTTAAATTTAACTTAAAAAACTACATGACAAGTTAGACTGCTGTAAGCTCATTTGGTAGTAATGCATAGGTAATTTTTTAATCATATTCCTAGTAACACAATAACGTATACATGTATAGGTATATGTTTACAATTTACACTACATTGCGTGCTGTTTTCATATGCAGTAAAAATAATTACAATTTTTATTAGTATTTTTGCAACGAAACAACTTCATGTGGATAGGGTTAAATACGTACAGGAATTTACACCCACATATAATTTGTATTTACACAGTTCTGAAATTTAACTAATCGAAGTAAGTGGGTGGTGTCATACGTGGTTACATATCACTGGTAAACCGCAGGAACGCGCTGGATGCGAGCCGCTTCTAACCGGTCTTTGTAGAAGCCAATGGCGGAGGCCTATGCCCAGCAGTGGACGTCCTACGGCTAAAATGATGATGATGATCACACTAAGATAAGGAGGATGATAAGGATGCTCTTAGTATATACTTTATATATGCGTACAATACTATATACTTATTGCAATAGTAGATACATATATATCTACTATTTTTATAAGTACAAATACAAATCAAATACAAATACAAATCATTTATTAATAACACCAAAGTTACAGGTCATATTTCCATTCATATTTATAAATTATTATCAAAATCATTACATATGTTAAAACAATGAAAATGAAAATGTCAATAAAGTAATATGTCACGTATAAAATGTCAATAAAATTATGTCAATATAATTAAATGTCCATAAAAACAAAAATATTATAATTACTTACTAGTACTTAATTCAAAACACGTGTTTTATATTTCATACGGTTCTCTTAGAATATTCATAGTTAATGGTGTGCTTAATTTTTAAG
Organism: Biston betularia; assembly: GCA_905404145.2. Taxonomy (NCBI): domain Eukaryota; kingdom Metazoa; phylum Arthropoda; class Insecta; order Lepidoptera; family Geometridae; genus Biston; species Biston betularia. The sequence goes on from FR989883.1 coordinate 3,795,778, forward strand.
TTACACACTTATAAAAAAAAAACGATTAATCAAGCGCGTTTGTTTATTGTAAACATGCCAATAGTTATTTGTATTACATAGTAATTTCGTCATGAAAACAGCGTTGGGAACTTTGTAAATGAGCAATGTTATTACGGAGTGGGGGGAAAATAAAACTTTATATTGTAGTCTAGCGAGCGGTCGCCTCATTCGTCTGTGACCGTCGAAACCGAGAGATCGACCTTTTTAAATCGAATCGACTTTAGTTGCATTGTCAAAATTAAATTGCTAATGCTAATCGATTAAAAGTAATAGTGCGATAGCAAAGTAGAACGTTACACATGTTTATTTATTTATGTGTTTAAATATTCGGATGCCTTTAAAAAAAAGGGAATCTCTAAATAGTGATGGGATTATATTGAATTAAAAATTTAACGTGACTTTTTTTTAATTCAAAGATTCTAATCTGCTCTATAGTGTTGTGATATAGTGAAGTGCTAAAGTTATGAACGATCTAGCCTAGTGTTGGAATAAAGCGTTATCTGCAGTCATGTCTCTTTTATGGATGAGTGCGTTTAATCTCGGATTAACAGCAGGGTTGACTTTAGCCGTCGTTAAGAGGTAAGATACTCGTTTCTGTATGTATTTACCTTACCTTAAGTAAGTAGTAGTATTTTAGTAAGAAAGTATATCCTTTCAAATAAAAATATAATCGAAATCAGTTTATAAATAACTAGTGGACGCCTCGCGGTTTCACACGCGTAGTTTCCGTTCCCGTGAGAATACAGGGGTAAAAAGTAGCCTATGCCACCCGGGGATAGTGTAGCTTCCCAACGGTGAAAGAATTTTTGAAATCGGTGCAGTAGTTTCGGAGCCTATTCATTACAAACAAACAATCAAATCTTTCCTCTTTAAAAAAGTACTAGCGGATGTCTAGCGGTTTCACCCGCGTAGTTCCCGTTTCCGTGGGAATACAGGGATAAAAAGTAGCCTATGTCACCCGGAGATAGTGTAGCTTCCCAACGGTGAAAGAATTTTTGAAATCGGTCTTGTAGATTCGGAGCCCATTCAATACAAACAAACAAACAAATCTTTCCTCTTTATAATAGTATAGGTAGATAGATAGACGAGGGCTATGAGGCGAAAACAAGCATAAAAAATGCAACCGAATTGAGAACCGCCTTATTCTTTGAAGTTTTGAGGTTTGACATTCAAAGTAAAGAGGTTCCTTTACCATTAGCAAAGATGTGATCGAACGTAAAAAAGCAAGGAAAAAGGAATTATTAAATTGCTTAGTACAAGTTCAAGTTTGATTATTTATATTTCCATAAAATATGTATTTCGTACACAAATTGGGTGCATAGAGCTCACGCGATACTCAGGGGAAACAATTGACCTATGTTATTTTTATTCGACCTCACATAGTCTTTAATGCTTACATTGTACCGACATAATGTGGTGTTATGTAAACTAAGTGGCCAGTCCTGGTGTTAGTTTCGCGGGTATGTTTTGACATGAATAAGTCCTTAATTCTGTTTTTATAGTGGAAAGCAATTCAAAATACTGATGATAACGAAATCAGGGGGATACATTACCCGAGTGGGTGTTCCCTGCTAGATGCTATCTGGGTGTCTTCAAGTCGAGAGTGAATCGGTGATCGGCAAGCGTGCTCCATCGTAGACCGCATCTTCTCAGATGTCAGATGGTAATCAAACGCAAGCCTATACAATATATGTACAACCCTAACATTTAAAAAGTTCGTCAATTTTGGATCCCAATCTATTTTCCAAATCAACCGTTCCAAATCAGCCGTTAACAGTAATTAATTTAATGGTAAAGAGTGGAGGTTTAATATGACGCGGAAATGATGAATTAATGGCAGGATAGTGGGTAAATTTGTAGCCCAGTGGGACTTTTTGTAATTATAGAGCTACTAGCTGCGCCCCAAAATGTTACCCAAGTTGACCGACTGACATTGACATTGACAGTGTTGGACAGTCTCATATGAATACGAACAAACACGTTGATAAAGCAGCACGACGGAGTTTTCGGCGGGAACGCTGAAAAATCATGTCGCTACAATGTATTATATTTTCCAACACATTATTTTATTATTATATTTTTAAGTAATCGAGTTCTAATCATAAAGTGAGGATTTATACACATGAGCGGGCAATTGATGTAATGTGGCGAAACATACCTTTATGTGTTGTTTACAAAACACCGTAAAATCTTCCAGTTAAGCCACCACTACTTCACTAGTGTTGACCGTGGCTTACTTTGTGTGACTTTGACTTTTATTAAGCGTTATTTGAATTGATATCACTATGATATATTTGAGACGAGCAGAATGCACGAATTATGCCAAAAACGCAGAAAAAATAGACAACTTGTATTGCACGTGTACTTGTGTACTTGTACGTGTATTTGTATTTATTTGTATTTACAACTACAACAATTAACCGAAATTAAAAGCAAACAAATTAATAAACACACTTTCGTATTTATAATGGTAGTAAGAATAACAACTAATGCATGGAGAAGATTTATATTACTGGGATCAAATGGGATGACACATTTATAGAAAAATTATGAAACTAAAATAGAATATGCATTCATGGGGACTGCCAGAAGTGAAAACATAAAACACGTCCCTTTAGCGTATCGGTAACACGAATCCATAAGTTTTGCGCATAAATCCCTCCATAAATTCGTTGTAGAATAATCGAAACATTTGCTCGGTCTTGTTGCGCTGCGTTCCTCAAGATTCTTTAACCTCGTAAGAACGAAGTTAGCTTTTTGCGATTCGGCGAAGGCCCGTACTTATCTCCTCTCTAATTGCAAGTTCTTACTGCTCCAAGGTTGTTGAACTGAAACATGTTTTACTTATTGACTGTAAACGGTTAGCCAACAAGTGTCATCATCATCATCATCATCATCGTCAGCCTATATTAGTCCACTGCTGGACATAGGCCTCTCCCAAGACACGCCACTCAGCCCGCTCTTCGGCTTTTCGCTTCCATCCACCGCCAGCTATCCTACGTATATCGTCACTCCATCGAGTCTCAGGGCGTCCTACGCTACATTTTCCAATACGCGGTCTCCGCTCTAGAACACTAGAAGTGTTCTAGATTATCAGCCAGATTATTTATTTATATAATATTAGATTATTATCCCCAGCGGTTATCGGTTCTGCGACAGATATGTCCAGTACATTGCCACTTCAGCTTGCTAATACGCTGAGCTATGTCAATGACTTTAGTTCTCTGGTGAATTACTTCGTTTCGGATACGATCCCTCAGAAAAATGCCAAGCATAGCTCTTTCCATAGCTCGCTGAGCGACTTTGAACTTACGGACCATTCCCGCTGTGAGTGTCCACGTTTCGGCTCCGTAGGTCATGACAGGTAGGACGCGCTGATTGAAGACTTTTGTCTTGAACAACAAGTGTACTGAAATATTATGCTAGCGGTGCCTTACAGAGCCGTATAACCATATTGTGCGCCGGGGTGCGAAAATCAGCCTGCGCCCACTTCGCCACAAAAAAAAAATTGTGTTTAATTATTTTAACCCACGGAACGGAGACGGTATATATATGCGTTTGAGGTGAGAGGATGTTTATTTATTTGTTTGCAAATTCATGTTGCCATTTTTCTCCAAAACTACTAGTCCGATTTTGATGCAGTTTTTAATTATGGGTTCGGTTTTATTAAATACTTTGCGGTAATTGCCGCGTGTTAGTGTTGGAATAAGATCTTTATTGGCTTGCACATCGCAAGTCGCAAAACGATTATGTCGAAAGTTGCATTGTTTATCTGACTCAAAAAAGGAGTAGGTTCTCAATTCGACTGTAAGTTTTGTTTAGAATGTATGTTTGTTACTCGATAATTCCGCCAATTATAAATCGATTTTGGTGATTCTTTTTTTGCTTGGTCGATCATACTTCAGAGGTCGCCCCATATGCATTTTATAGCAATAGAACGAGCGGTTTTAAAAAAAAACAACAAAAATCAAAAAAATTTATGCATTGCTGATATTTTCGTTTACTCCGAAACCTCGCTGTTTCATTGGAGCAGTGCGTTTAGTTGGCCTAAGGGTCATGGATTCGGATTTGTTAAGTAATTTTGATTTGTGATTACGTTTCGTATGTAATATATTATAGTGTAAGTCAATTGGCATGCCCCACCTAAGTCCCTACGCTCCTTGCACCCCAGGGTAAAGACAGCCCTACAATATAATATTTTAGTAAAAATATTGAAATAGCATACATTTCGTGGGACATTACACACAGCGCTATCTGACCCAAAACTAAGCTAAGCTTGTACTATGGAAGTCAAATAATTGATATAATACGTAAATCCTTTTTTAGGGTTCCGTACCCAAAGGGTAAAACATGATCCTATTACTAAGATTTCGCTGTCCATCCGTCTGTCACCAAGCTGTATCTCATGAACCGTGATAGTTAGATAGTTGAAATTTTCACACATGATGTATTTCTGTTGCCGCTATAACAACAAATACTTAAAAATATAATAAAATAAATATTTAAGAGGGCTCCAAAAAACCTGATTTTTTCTCGTTTTTATAAATAATGATACGGTACCCTTCGTGCGCGATTCCGACTCGCACTTGGTCGGTTTTTCTTTGTAAATGTATATAATACATATACATAGCACCCCAAACACAGTACAAAGATTTGTTTATACCACAAAATGTTTGTTCTGGATGAGAATCGAACCCACGCCCTACAGATCTCGAAGAAGATATTCTGCCTAATGAGCTAAAAGAGCAGTCTTATATCTTAATTCTTTTGGCCATTACTCAATTCTTATCAAAATATTTAGTTACATAATTCTTCCTACAATCGTAATGTCTTATCTCCGCCGATAAATGAGTAGTAATCTAACTCAAAAGGTCATTCAATCGGTAACTCGGTAATCGGTATAATCGGTTATTGACCTCAAAATGACGTAAACGCCGAGGCCGTGAACTTGAATCATTTGCTGCGGCCTTTGCACAAGGCGACTTTACGACAATTTTCTTTACGACCGACATTATATCACCGTACTTTGTTTTTTTTATCTTTCCGGGTTGCAGGAATCTATAGAATTTTATCTGCGTTTATAAACAGTGTGTTTAGTAGTACCCTCTGATTTTTTTTACACCAACGTAATATCTATTTCTATATGTTTCTTTCCATCCAAAGGATGTCTAGAAGAAATCGCTCTAGGCGATAAGACCGCCGTTATACGCCTTATATTTATTGTTTTCTTTTGTTTTGTTATATTCTGTATATCTCTTTTTTATGTTTCATATTTGTATGTTCTTCTTCTTTGATTTTGTCGGCGCGTTTTGTGCATTTGCCAGTGTCAAGTCTTTGATATTATTAAGTTTCAGTAGTTAAATAGAATAAAAAGTAGTCAACGTCCACTCTTGGGCAAGTTCAGTCCGTGTCAATCAAATCCAGTCATGCTTTAGTAAAATAGTGGCGACTACTACTATGAGCTTCGATGGAGTTTTGGAAGCAACACGAAAAGTCATGTTTCACCACATTATATCATTTTCCCACATTCGCGCTTGTAATTCGGTACTTTATGTATAAAACACCGCTATTTCTATACATAAACACTCGAAAAAAAACTAGTTTAAAAAAAAAAACAATGGGGCGACACGATTCTTTTCACCTTCCCACCAAAACACTGTTTGTATGTTATAATGTATGCTTGTTTGGTGTGTAATAATTTTTTTTTATGTGAAAAATAATGAGACGAACGAGGCGCTCTCCTGATGGTAAGAGATAACGCCTGCCCATGACCATTGCAGCGATACACAGAACTTTGAGCAACAAAACCAGTCCAGGGCATCACTGCTTTGGTGCTCATTACTTTGAGACTTTCGATGGTTAGTCTCAACAGCCCAGTAATTTCGCTAGCTGCAGTACCCTTCAAACCGGAACACAGTAATATTTACACACTATTGCTTGGCGGCAGAATATCTGGTACTGCGGTGGTACCTACCTAGAGGACCTCCTGCTAAGGAGATCTACCACCAAGTGAAAAAGTTGTATTCAATTCTACTAGCTGAACATAATATTTTTTCAGGATATAAATACATTTAATGTCCCCCATTCGAAGTACTACACAGTCACATACAGTTCCACTTTCAGCGGTGAGTTAGATAAGTCGATTATTATGAGAATGATGCAAACAACATCAACGTATCCTACTCGTTTATTCTGGTATTCCCATTCCGAATGAATTTCCACATACTAACTGATTTGAGGTACGTATTACTAATTCTATTTAATTTGACATTCATAGGATGTCCGTGAAACTTTACCCAATTAGTGAATGCGTAATTACCGCTTTTTGATATCCGGACGGTATCTAATGATGGTATAGTTACGGAGTACTTAAGAGTCTTGTCAACTACACATCTATCTATCTATTATAAAGAGGAGAGATTTGATTGTTTGTTTGTTTGTTTGTATTGAATAGGCTCCGAAACTACTGGACCGATTTCAAAAATTCTTTCACCGTTAGGAAGCTACACTACCCCCTACAGTGGGGACCTTTAGAATTTGTTGATACTTATTTACGATGAAATTTAAAATAGTGATGGTAGCCCCTGACGGATATTCTTGTTTTTTTTATTAAGTAGTTTTAAGTCGCGGGGTTTTTATATTATTTTATCCTTTTTAAATTAATTTGTAACCGTCCGCGTCGTGGGGTTTTTCAAAATTTTTAATTTTGCTTTTTGTGTCAAACTTTTGGAGAATTTGGAGTATGGAGGCAGCTGACACCCTTGGTTAATCCAGGGTACTTTTTATCCCGTAAAAATGTCGTCTTTATGTAAGTTACATCGCGGGGCGCAGGTAGCGCGTACGTAACTTAGAAAAGACGGAGGTGGTAGGTTGCCTAAACTTCATTACCAATTTACCAACATCTTACATAGTAAACGGCCTGAGGGATTCCAGGGTATTTCCTGCGTGATATGGGAAGTCAATTCCGGGCCGGATATTGTAGTACGTGGCTGGAGTAAAATGGGATATTAACTGGTGCGCCTATTGTTGTCTGACACTAATTACTTGCATTATGAGTTAATAACTGTATCAGACGCGTCAATTTATAGATTTCTTGTTTGTCAGTTTATTTTATTGCGACTTCGAAGTCAACACGCCCTGAGGATGCCTCATGTAGAGGCAAAACACGTGTTGACAAGGGGTTACTGCAGCGAGAAGAGGATGTAAAGACTTGTAGAAGTCCTCATTACTGTTGACTTAAACGTCTGTTAAGCGGAAATAAACTAAATATTTACCTACCATGAATATGAAAATTAAAATGAAACCCTTGGAACTAAGGGCCATAAAAATATTTTGAATTTGTCCTATCCTACGGCATAGATGGCGCCACTTTTTGTGCGTGCTTTCAGACATTTTTTATTTAACGTTGATTACTTCATAGTAGCGATTAGTCAAATCAGTAGATGGCGCTTTATTATGAGTGAATTTCCGTTGGGTCCAACTAAGTGAATAAGATACAAGTTTGTATATTGGTAGTGATCTACAACACGCGTTTACGTTGCCTACTAGATCTGCTAAATTAGATTCACAATGAAATATCGCTCGAATTTATCGCAAGAAATGAAATATACGTGACCCTTTTAAATCTATCTGCGAGTGCGTGGACCGTTTCAGAGTAATTTTTTTGCTAGACTGAAAAAGTTTTAGTTTCAAAAAGGTTTTCTCTTTCACAATTTCTTCTGCCGATAAAACGAGTAACGATTGTAGAAAAGTATTTAGGCGTTGATCGGTGGGTGAATTTCTATAAAAATCTATGAAAGAAATATAGGGTTATACGCAACGGCAGTGTTACACTGAAAGAAGGACATTGTACTTGCTAAAACATCAGGTAGTGTATACATTTCGTCGAAGGCATTACATCTTTTATTTGATGTAAAAGTAATGAGAAGACTGAGACGCTATCCTGATGGTATAAGATAACGCCTGTCCATGACTATTGCAGCGATAAAAATTTGAGTAGTAAAACTTCAGGGCATCGCTGCTTTGGCGCTCATTACTTTGAAACATTCGATGGTTATACTCAACAGCCCTGTAATTTCGCTTAATGCAGTACCTTTCAAACCGGAACACAGTAATGTTTACCCACCACTTGGTACTGCGGTGGTACCTACGCAGATGACTTCCTGCTAAGGAGATCTACCACCAAGTAAAAACTGTTTTTTTTATGGAACTGCTGGTTTACGTGATTTCTGGATCAGTCGGTCCCACAGAAAAATTGTTTCTTTTAATGAGCATGATTGGAATGCCTATAAATTTCTTGGATCTTTTTATGTTGTACGATAAAAATATTTTATTTTTCTAAAATCTAGATACATAACTACGAATAGGTATAGGTATGTATATGATTTATAAATAACTCTTAATTTAAAGAAATACGCTACCTAGTAAAATATCTCTTTGACGATATCTCCTGAGAAACCAGAGATTGCGAGATCGATCTCGACTTGAATGATAAATTTGAATCGATTTAAGGTTGTCGATTTTTTATAAATACATTTTATAATGAAACTAAGACTCAGTAATTTTATGGAAGAAATCACTTTTAGTGATTATTACCGTGGGTTATTTGACTTGTAACATGTATTTGATTGTTGATCAATATTTATAAGTGAGACATTAAAGAGTTATTATCTTTTATTTTAACTACGGTGAACCAAAAGAAGGGTTATGTTTTTGACTGGTATGTATGTAATAGTATGTTTGTATATATTTTATATGTACGTATGTATGTATGTACGTATGTAGGTATGTATGAATTAATATATGTATGTATGTATGTTCATCTGTTCCCTCATAACTTCTAAACTACATATCATAATTTGACGATTGAGGTTTTATTGGAAGCGTCTTGTTTATTTTAATAATCATGTATTTAGAATAAAAAACTAACCGACTTGCAAAAGGTTCAAAACCTGACAAAAGCAAAATAGATAAGGCACGGTTTTCCGTCTTTTCGTGAAAGATTATGGTAATTTTATGAAGGGTGTCATTATTTTATCATTTTTGACACACAATGGGAGATCGAGGTCCGCCAAAAGTTTTAAACTGGAATTTCAGGCTGAAATACGAGACTGTCGACGAGATGACAGTAATTTAGAAGAAGCGTATTTTGGAGAAAAGGAATGTAATTATTGCCTACCATTATTTTTATTTATTGCCTTAGATGAACATTAGCAAATTGAATAATAAAGAAAATGTTAAAAATTAACACAAAAGAAAGGAATATAAAATGTCGCGTACTTGATGTAGTATTTCCTAGTTTGTTTCAAAATGATTGATTTTATCATAGACTAGCGGATGCCTCGCGGTTTACCACGTAGTTCCCGTGCGAATACAGGGATAGATAACATAAAAAGCAAAATTAAAAACTTTGAAAAAACCCACAACGGTTAAGAAGTAACTGTCACCTATCTAAGATAATGCACCAATCAAACCCGAACCCATAACTGAAAACTGCTTCAAAATCGGACTGGAAGTTTTGGAGAAAAATGGCAACATAGATTTGCACAAAAATGTTTCCTGCAGCGCCCCCTAGCGAGTTGTCACCATAACACCTATCTAAGAACATGCACCAATCAAACCCGAACCCATAACTGAAAACTGCATCAAAATCAGACTAGCTGTTTTGGAGAAAAATGGCAACATGGATTTGCACAAACAAACATCCTCTCACCCCAATCGCATATTTACCGTCTCAGTTCCGTCGTGGGTAAAAATAGCATATGTCACCCGGGGATAGTGTAGCTTCCCAACGGTGAAAGTTGAGTTGAGTAGTTTCGGAGCCTATTCAATACAAATAAACAAACAAAAAATCATATCTTTCCTCTTTATAATAGTGTAGATAAATTAGAGATTTAATACAATATCACATTACGTTAAAAGTATCCGTTACATAGAAACAACTCGATGTATATCATAGTTTAAATTGAACAATCAAAATGCAATCAAAAAAATGTTTAAAGATCAATTTAAATAACTAGATACTCTCCGCAGTTTGACCTTCATTTTCCGGGACAAATAGTGGCTTATGTGATATATGTATAAGTTTTTGTTTTTATGGTTGAACATTTTGGTGTTTTACAATAGCTCACCTTGTGTTAAGTGACCGTGGTCTAAGATAGTAAACACACCTAGCCTGGAATGGAACTGGCTCTCTGAGGCTGCCAGAATACACCGTTAGGTGCTTGGCGACGGATTTTCACCTTGAGGGTGGTACTAGAGTACTAGAAAGTACTCTACCATCACGCTATGGTTTCTTCACGATGTTTTCTTTCACTGGCAGCTGAAGCTCATTGTTGAGGTTTGAACCCAAGTCCTTCGGCGTATGAATCGACCGCGCTAACCACTAATCCATCATCTAAGAAATAACATACAATCGAACCGAAGGTCGAGCGCTACCGCACCGGGTACGAAATGCGGAATATTTAGATAGTTTACAAATAAAAATCGATGGATACGGACGGCCAAGCGAATGGGAACAATTCCTTTGTTAGAATCTGTATTGACTTTGTTGAAAGAGCCTCAAGTACCTACTATTACATATTCTGCATAACATACGGTCTCTCTGCACTGTTATAAACTTGGGAAACCATGTCGGATAATATCGTAGGTATGCGTTGTTTTTATATAACTAGCTGCACCCCGCTGTGTTATCCGCTACTTAATGAGTCCATAACCAAAAACGTGTCACGTGATCTATTTTCCTAAAGCGTTCTGCCACTCTCTCACAGAATGAAGTATTTTTTAAAGATAATAAAAAAAAAAATTGTAGGACTATACACACAGCGCCATCTGGCCCAAAAATAAACAGAGCTTGTGTGACGGAAGTCAGATAACTGATAGAATACATATTAAATACTTTTTTTTTCGTAAATACATACTTATAATACATACAGAACACTTAGACACAGAACAAACATTTGTTTATTCACAAAATGTTTGCCTTGAGTGTGAATCGAACCCACACCCACTCACACCCTACAGCTCTTGAGGCAGATATACTACCAATGTGCCAACGGGGCTGTCAAAATATGGTTATTTTACTCATCACTACTGATCCGATTTATAGATAGATAGAAATTCTTTAATGGGCACACCAAAAATAGAAAAAAAAATATCTACGGAAATAAAAGAATCTTATGAGCAAGTACCACAAATGGCGCGAAGCGATAAAAGCGATCTCAGGTCTATAAAAGGTGTTTCATATAATGTTTTCTATCGTTCATTGCGGCCTCGACATGACCTATCTTTCCTAGGAATGTCTGTCATTTGAAGCTTGTAAAAATACGGTCGAATGGTTTTCCGATACGTTGAACGCTGGAACGTTGTTACAATGTAGTGAAAAGTTATTGTTGCACTGAAAAATCATCTCTATTCTGAAACTGACTCAATACACGCAAAAAAGCCAAACTAACTTTGTACACTATACTTTACAAGCCTAAAGCCAAAGAAATCGAAAGGGGATTATAGTACTCACTGATAATCCCACTTGTATTATAAACTAGCTGCGCCCCGCGGTGTTACTCGCTAAGAAAAGTCTAATAGGTAAGAAATGTCTGCCACACCTTTAAAATACCCAATACATTATTTTCTTTTATATTCTGCTGTCATTTTTCGACAAGATTTATTAGAAAAATATAAAGCCATTCATAGCAGACTTTATTGGCACAAAGGACCCTATGAAGCGAAGAGCTATTAAGGGCAAAAACAATGCTGTGCACAGACATATTTATACCTACTCTGTAAAATAGAACTATGCTGACATCGTTCTGATGTTCAGAGTGAATAACTTTACGTAGGGATGAACCCCGAGTTGATGTGATCGAAGATGAAGGAACACACACTAAAACTTATTAATTTTCACCATTCATCATTTCGTTATTATTTTATCAATTTTTTTACTTTTTTTTATCATTATTTTTTTCTTATTAATTTTTTTACGTTAGTAGTTATATCTCTTAGGAAAAAAGAGATAAGTCGTGTCATCACATCAGGTGAGCTGTGGTAAAACACCTAGCCAGTCAACAAGAAAAAAAGTATTTAGGCAGCTTCTGGTTCCTTTCTGATAGGAACTTTTAGACTTTCGTTGTATTTTACCGCAAACTTTTATTAAAACGACGAGAATTCTCAACGCGGTGTTGAGAAGTATTTAAAAGTTTGCATAGTAATCAATCAAGTCTTTCGTTCGTGTAGTTTCTATGTAATATAATGTAAACCTAATTGAAATGCCAGTGTGTCGTAAATCTAGATGTCGGTAGAGTATTATAGGCTGAAACTCGGATGGTACTCGAATACGCTTGCCGATCCATATTTCATTTGAGCCTAATGGATTTTATTATCTGGGGCCTACCATGTTCATTTGTATTCATACTTTAGTTATCCCAAAACATTCTCGCCAATTAACAATTAAGGCGCTCTCAATAGCTTAAATACTATGAAATCGTTGATTGTGTTTAAGAACTTCAATCTATTTATCTATCTATACTATTATAAAGAGGAAAGATTTGACTGTTTGTTTGTTTGTATTGAATAGGCTCCGAAACTACTGGGCCGATTTCAAAAATTCTATCACTATTCTATTCTTTCTATTCTACTAGTGTAGCTTCCCAACGGGGAAGCTAAACTATCCCCGGGTGATATAGGCTACTTTTTATCCCTGTATTCCCACGGGAACGGGAACTACGCGGGTGAAACCGCGAGGCGTCCGCTAGTTTGTTATAAGGTTAGCGCGGTCGGTTTACACGCCGAAGGGCGGGCTTAAGCTGTTGGTAAAGGAAAACACATTTATTTATTATTGGTATTAAATGTGCTTTTTTTTAAATATAATTATTCACAAAGGAGCTAGCATAACAATTTGTGATATTTACAGAGTAAATAATTAAACATACAGAGTAAATAACTAATTATGTTAGAGCCTAAAACGATTACTCAGGCTAATTGACCGTTTTGCTCGCACATTTTTTTTAATTCTCTTCAAGGTACCTTCATATAATTTGATGGTTTGTCTGGAAAAGGAAAATTGCAGTGACATTCCTTGTTTTTTGGCGCTCAGGTTTGGGTTATATGTTTTTACTGAAAGCCTAAAAATCTCATAGTAGGCTCCCACAAGTAGTCTCAGAGGAGTCGCGGGCAGGTTTTGCGGACAGTCCCACCGCTGCCGCCGCGAGCGGTGGGTCTCGCTGCCTTCCACTATTTACGCGGGAATTTATCGAGTCAACCGTGATTTTATTATCTGTGGACATTGACAAACAATGAGTTTTTAATCTAGTAACATAGTTTTAAAAAAATTTTGTAGTAATATTTTTTTCTTATTTTTGGCATGACACATATTTTTATTGATATCAAAAGTATTTGATATGCCGAATTTTTTAAAGATTATTTTAAAGGAAATTATATTTTAACTAACACTCGATATATTTAATGCGTTATGAATATGTGTACTGAATTTTAGTTTATTAAATAAATCAAAATCAACTTTATTTTTAGATTATAGGATTCATAGCACAAAAATAAAAACAAATAATATAGATAATATACAATCAACGGCTTTGTCCATATGTATTATGTATGAAACACTAGCGACTCGCTTCGACGTCACACGGGTGCAATATACATACAAATGTGATGCATATGCATGTATTGTACATAAAAATCTTCATCTTGAATCACTCTGTTTATTGATGGAAACCGCATTAAAATCCGTTGCGTATTTTAAAAGATCTACGCGTAAAGACGGCGGATAGCGACTTTGTTTAATACTATGTAAAGGATATCCCACTTTAGATACTCGAGAATAGTGTGAGAACTTTCTGTTGGGGAAATACTTAACTTCAGTTTTTTATGTATTTGTAAAAACTAGGTCAGAAAAGTAGACTCAAAGTACCTTAACTGCACGAAATAGAACCATACTTCCACGTGATGCATATGAAATGAAAGAAGGTGGTCGCATCTTACATAAACACTCATTTGGATGTTTTTAAAAATGTTTTTTTTTAAATGTAAATATAATGAGATGAACGATGCGCTCTCCTGATGGTATGGTATGATGGCATGTCCATGACCATTGCAGCAATACATAGAACTAAAAAAAAACAAAAAAAAATGTGTCATCTAATTGTATATTACTTGAATAGATATGCATTGGAGTTACAGTGATAAATCTAAAAAGTGGTGCAAAATAGTGTTTTTTCAGTGATTTTTTTTATCGAGTAAATTTGATTATCATCATCATCATCATCATCCACAGCCTTCTTTATCCCACAGCTGGGTGTAGGCCCCTCTCTTGTCATGCCATCTGCCTCGGTCCTGTGCCAATCTGGTCCAGGTTCGACCCGCGACGGTGACAATATCGTCGACCCATCTTGCGGCTGGACAACCAACGCTCCGCTTACCTTGCTTAGGCCACCACTCAGTTGCAACCTTACTCCACCTGTCATCACTTCGCCTAGCAACGTCTCCTGCCCAACTCCACTTGAGGTTCATAATCGCTACTCCGACGTCTCAAACTTTCGTTCGTCGCCGGATATCGGTATTACGAACTCGATTATAACAATTAATTTTATTATATACACTAATATTATAAAGAGGAAAGATTTATATTTTTGGATTTCTGTATGTTTGTAACGAATAAACTCAAAAACTACTGAATCGATTTCAAAAATTTGTCACCATTGTGAAGCTACACTCCTCTTTACATATTATGTGTAATTGTGTATTTAATTGTTCAAACCCTAGATAAACCCAAGGTGGTATTTTTGAACCCTGAATAAGTTTCATTCAACGTCTTGTCTGTCAAGGTCATGTCAATTGCCATTAAAGCAAATTAGCTCAATCAACGTAACATATAACTCGGGCATGTGGGCGGTAAATGAGCCGTCACAAGTCTATAGCAGACGTTAAGTAGTGCCACAAGGCCGGGAAGCTAAGATGCCTTTGAGAGCAAAACGTCTTTTTAGGTTATATTTAGTACTCTAAAAGAAGTCTGCTACTTGGAATGGCCTAAAAGCTTCATGATTCATCTGGGCTTTAGATTTCAGACACATTTTGTGATCAGTAACTTTAGTTTTTTTAGTAACAGCATTATTAGCGAAATAATACTGTCTTTGTTGCCAATCATGGTCAGATCGTACCATCACTTAACATCTGAAAAGCTGAAACATAAAAAAAAAGCATTGAAAATATTTATGTAAGCCTCCATTGCCAAGTGGAAAACTATAGTTTTATTATTTAATAACTAGCAGACGCCTTGTGGTTTCGCCCGCGTAGTTCCCGTTCCCGTGGAAATACAGGGATAAAAAGCAGCCTATGTCACCCGGGTATAGTGTACCTTCCCAACGGCGAAAGAATTTTTTAAATCGGTTCAGTAGCTTTTGACTTTATTTGATACAAACATACAAAAATCCAAAAATACAAATCTTTCCTCTTTATAACATTAGTGTAGATTGAATATAAAATATCGTAAGTCTATCGAAAATTGTAGCAAGAAAAATATTTAGAAGCGCTCAGCTGTTCCAATCTCGTTTGTAACTAATGACGCTATTACAGTACAAAGAGTCGACGAAGATTTGCTCCGAGTTGAAGAAAATACTTATTCAGACAATTTCTCACTCACCTATAGAATTGCTATAGAAGTTAGGGCTTATTAGTAGGGCCGCCCCGCGGTTTTATTCTCATGCTGATGGATGATGATGATGATGAAAAGTATCCTATGTCTTATTCCAGGGCCTAAAGTACCTACATTCAAAATGTCACCCAGATCCGTTCAGTAGTTTACGCGTGAAAGCGTAACAAACAAACAAACTCACATTTGCATTTATAATATTACTAGCGGACGCCTCGCGGTTTCACCCGCGCAGTTCCCGTACCCGTGGGAATAAAGGGATAAAAAGTATGTCACCCAGGGATAGTGTAGCTTCTCAACGGTGAAAGAGTTTTGGAAATCGGTCCAGTAGTTTCGGAGCCTACTCAATACAAACAAACAAACAAAAAAATCTTTCCTCTTTATAAGATGTAGATGACAACTGTAATAGTTAGACATAATATGATATTGCGGACTTACTTGTAGCTGTCAACTTGCTCTTTAGAACGTCTATTATTCAATTTTTTTTTTCTTCGGCCACTTTATTCTATTGTCAATAGTTTTCGCTGCGCATGCTAAGTAAGGATTTAAAAAAAAATTTACAACTTGGATTACATTATTCAATTTTCCGTACGCATCCCTAATTGTTTTTTAAATAAAATATAGCCTATGTCCATCACGGATAATGTAGCATTCTAATAATGAAAGAATTATTAAGATCGGTCCAGTAGTTTCGGAGCCTATTCAATACAAACAAACAATCAAGTCTTTCCTCTTTATAATAGTATAGATAGAGATAGTAAGGATTAGTAGGATAATAATAATAAGAAGGATAAGCTGTCCTGATGGAAAGAGACAGACTATGACTGGTGCAGCTGTATCGGTAGCAATATACTTTGACTAAAAAACAAACGTAATAGGTATGATGTTAGCTTTAGCACAAACCTTTGCGGGACCTCTCAAGGACGACCCATATGCGATATACAATCGTAAAACGCCATCAAAACAATCTACGATTTAAAATTCGCAAATGGTAATGAGTTTCTTAATTGGTCGATGACTCAATTTTTACTTATATTAGTGGTAGATCTCCGACTTACAATTATTTTCTCCGAAATACAAATATGTATATTTGTATTTTGACAGACTAGGTTTTCTTCACCACAGCTCACAAGTGATGAGTGGTAGTTAGCGAGTCGAGTACTAGAAAGTACCCTACCACCATGCTATGGTTTCCTTCACCGGCAGCTCAAGTTCATTGTCGGGGTTTGAACCCACGGCCTTCGGTGCAAACCGACCGTGCTAACCATTGAGCTATCATCGCTACATAAGCGTCAGTTTTTTACGCGTGCCTACTTGAAAAAAAATACAGAGTATTCCTCGAATATTTAGTTATAAACGCACTCAAAAAAGGACGAGATTTTCAATTCGACTGTATGTTTTTTTTTGTATGTAAGATGTTCCGCGATCATTATTTTTTTGTTTAGTAGGTAATACTAGGTTTGTAGCGATGATAGCTCAGTGGTTAGCGCGGTAGGTTCGCATGCCGAAAGGCGTGGGTTCAAACCTCAACAATGAGCTTGAGCTGCCGGCGAAGGAAAACATCGTGAGGAAACCATAGCATGGTGGTAGGGTACTTACTAGTACTCGGCTGGCTAGCTACCACCCTCAAGTTGAAAATCTGCTGCCAAGCATCTAACGGTGTGTTCCGGTAGCCTCACTTGAGAGCCAGTTCCATTCCAGACTAGGTGTGCTTTACCATCTTCGATCACAACTTTACTTAACATCACGTGAGCTGTGGTCAAACATCTAGCCTGTCAACCATAAAAAAAAAAAAAACTTCTAAAGTAGTCCCATATAAATTTTATGGAAATCGATCGAGCGATTTTTAAACAACAAAAAATATATAAATTGTAATACATCGATGATATTTTCGTTTACTCCGAAACCTCGCTGTTTCATTGGCGTTTAGTTGGCCTAATGATCATGGAGTCGGGGTTTTTGAACTGTAAATTTATATATTAATTGTAAATTTATATTTGCTTTTATAAATTTAATTTAAAAAAATCACGAAGAAGTCGTTGGCCTCCTTCGAGTAATTTAAAATTGAATGGGGCAAAGCCGCGAAGTTTACTATCGCATCCAATATAAAATGCCGATAAGCTGAGCCCTTTCATCGATACTCTTCAAAGGGCGTACGTACATAACGTTTAAAATGGCGTTCGAAAGAGGGCACTTTAGGAAAGTGTGTCAAGGCATCGGAACAAACCCGAACTCTTGAGTGTTTTAATATATGTATATACGTCTTAGAAAACAGCTGAGCGGTCTGTGACGGCGCTTGAATTTAATTTAGTGCCCTATTTAACAAATTTTTTTTCTTTGTTTTGACAACGCAGTTTGTGTATTTTGCCAGTGTCAAGTATTTCGTTAGTTACTAGTTTAGTATTAATAAGTATTTGTTAAAAAAATATCTATACTATTATAAAGAGGAAAGATTTGATTGTTTTATTTGTATTGAATAGGCTCCGAAACTACTGGACCGATTCCAAAAATTCTTTCACCGTTGGGAAGCTACACTTTCTCCGGGTGGCATAGGCTAGTTTTTATCCTTATATTCCTACGGGAACGGGAACTACGCGTGTGAAACCGCGAGGCGTCCGCTTGTGACTAATATGTACGATTAAGTTTCAAGTTATTGCAAAATATGACTGCTGTATACAGATACATAATAATAATCTATAAGGAAATAAACATCGCTTGACGCACGAGATTACGATAAATATAAAATCACTCCGCATCGTTATCATTATATCATATTTATATCATTCGCAATGTAAATACTGATAAAATCTTCAGCATAATTTTCTTATGGACAAATTTAACTCTTATAACCGTATATTTAAGAGCTATGAAGACCTTATTAAAAATTAGGGTCACCGCAGTAGGAATGGGACACATCGAAAGGGTTAGAATATTTAATAATTGACTATTTTGAAGACTACATCAAATTAAGCTTATTGTTTTTTTTTCTTCTTAATATGTATTTTATATAGGTATGTATTTACAAAAAGTATTCTATCAGTTACCTGGTTCGCATAGTACTAGTTTTGCTTAGTTTGGGGCTAGACAGTGCTGTGTAAAATGTCCTCTAATATTTAACTCTATGCAGTTGGTATTGACATATTTTTATATTGACATATTTTATATTGACAGTATTTTTATATTGACAATATTTTTTATAGTGACATGTTTGGATATTGACATACCTTATTTTGACATGTAATCAGTGTTTTAAAACCCATTTAATGACATCTTTAAAATTTTGAAGTGACTTGTAACATTGGTGTTATCAATAAAGTATTTGTATTTGTATTTGTCCGTGGTTTTATCCGTTTTTTGCAGGATAAAAAGAAAAGCTTATGTATGTATTTTAAAATTTTATCCAGGGTATAAGAATTAATACAAGATAAATAAAAAATTGATACCTATATTGAGGGAGTTGTGAAAAAATATGTAATCCGCCATTTTGTGGCGGCGGCCATCTTAGACCGATTTTGATCAAACATAGCTAAGAACACACCTGACTAATTCACCTATCAAACAAAATCAAAATCGTTTCATCCGTTCGGGAGCTACGATGCCACAGACAGACATAAACACAAACACAGACACGTCAAACTTATAACATCCCGTCATTTTTGAGTCCGGGGTTAAAAATGAAAGAATGTTATCTACATTCCGAATTTCAAATCCTTGCAACCGTTACAGCGTGAAATTATATAAAATTATTTGTTAGTCTCAACTAGACTAGATTGTAATAACAATGAGGTATCTAACAACAAACAGATACATCACTAGAAGGAGAAAAGGACATGTCTATTTATCGTGTAGTGGTACATCACTAGGGCGTGGCATCGTCTCATCTGCTAAGATTAAAATGTCTGGGGAACTCGGGTGTGTGACACCCAGTTTGAAATATTAAATTCAAAGTGAGCCCAACAACTGTTTCGCCAATTTTCATCGCAATTTGTTATATTTATAACACTGCCATGTCTTGTTTAAAATAGAAATTTGAAATTTTAATTTCGGTGTTGTGTTGTGAACTTTCAAATTTTTTAATCGTAAAATTTTTAAAGTGTTTTGAAAAAATTTAATCAAATATTTAATAAACTCGGCGTACGACTCGATTTATTTTACGTTTGATTTACTGAACAGTGATTAAAAGATTATTTTAAGTAGGAGACTTAATTAAAAAAAAAATGTTTGTCTTTGTTTTAACGACAACGTTATTCATATTTATACGACAATTTGGAAATATTTTAATTATTAATTGTGAATTGTAATTACAAAATTATTGCTCTACTTTGAAAGTAACGCAACAATTTCACAAATACATTTTATTCCGAAAAACTCAGAGGAAAACGCGGGGCGCAGCTAATTGTTCATAGTATACTTACATACAGAATAGAATGAATAGATAAGTGAATCTTCTAGGTGCTCCATCTTCGGCCGCACTGTCGCTTTCCATCAGGCGAGTCGATGCTTGGTCGAAGATCTATTTAATGTATTAAAAAAATATAGAACAAACATTTATCATGTACACTGTACAGCTACAGCCCTACAGATCTTGAAACAAATGAGGGCTAACAGATCAGTCAAATTTGTCTTAAAAGCCCCTTTTTTCTTCTCTATTCCACATCGGAGGGCTTCGCATTGCTTAATATTAACTCTGACTTTAGGGCCGGTCACTTAACTTATACGAACTTACTTGTTACTTTTAGTATATCCCGCGCCGGTATCGCAAATTAGTTTAATAATAAACATAATTATCATTCTTAGTTTCATTTATAATGATTATGCGGAAGTCTTTGCAAAAATAGGTCTCAAGGTTATCGTAGATGATCGTTGTACATAATTGATCTACTCGTATTACAATAGAACCTACTTGCACCGCTTGTGCGTATTATACATCAACATATATGTATATCTATTTCTTTATAGTTTAAAAATAAAACTAAGGCGTTGTTAGCGTCTGTCTGTTTCTTCGCTTATTTATTTTCAACCGTGCTATTAGCTTATTAAATTTTGATAAAGTTTTTTTAACCCCCGACGCAAAAACGACGGGATGTTATAAGTTTGACGTGTCTGTGTCTGTCTGTGACATCATAGCTCCCGAACGGATGAACCGACTTTGATTTTGTTTTTGTTGGAAAGGTGAATTAGTCGGGAGTGTTCTTTTATGAAAATCGGTCCAAGATGGCCGCTGCCACAAAATGGCGGATTACATATTTTTTCACAACTCCCTCAATATGGGTATCAAATGAAAGGGCTTGACTAGTAGAATACTATACACCTGTCGAGGGTTTTTTTAATTTTTAGCCGATTTGTAATAGGCTTACGTTTGACCGCCAACTCGCTCGATGTTAAGCGAAGATGCGGTCTACGGTGGAGCACGCTCGCCTGGAAAAACCGATTTGCGACTTGAAGACACTCAGAGTGAAAGATTTCTGTATCTCGATGTTTTCACGGAAGTTTTGGCAAGTTGTAGAGAAATTCATTGTTTTGTAAACAAGTCGCCATAAATCGATTTTCTTTGTTTACGCCAGTTAACTTAATAGCGGGACTAATGCCAGAAAAAATCAGATTGCACCCGCTCTGGTGCGAAGAAACAAGATTAGTACAAAGTCGAGAATTGCATGACACAGTTGAGAATGAAAATGTATTTGAAATCCGGGATATATGTATTTTCGAGTATTTGAATTAAAAAAATTCAGTGGTATTTGTAGTTTTTTTTCGTGAAAAACTCAGACCTATTTTTATAATTCTATCCGGATATTGCACTTCTTCAGGATTATACCCATACTCCATTTTTTTTTGTTGTAATATTTATGTTAATTCAAAAAGTGGCATCGAAAATACCCCTTTTGCGTTTTTCTGGCATTAAGCGCGCTCTTAATCTTCTGGTATTCAAATGATTTGTAAACGTATCCAAAGCCGGGACAAGTCGCTAGTATATTTATTGAGATGCATTACAGCAGGGACAAAATAAATGACAACACACTTGACTTTATCTAATACGTAGCATCGGACGTTTGATCTAGATGGTTTTGAAATAAAATTGATTAAAATTAAAATTATCGTCACATTTTTTGCAATACATTTATTGTATGATAAAGTGTGTATTACATGTCATACTTTTTTCTAATAAAAACTGACGAGTTAAATTGGTTATCGACAATAGGTTACGAAGGATTCAGCATTAAAAATACTCTAGTAGTGATTGTAAAAGTATTAATGTGTAGTGTACAAAGTCTTCCAAAAGTATTAATGAACTGTGTACCAAAGTGTTAAGTGTTTTGAAGTTGTGTGTGTTTTTCTAAACGTGAGCAATAATGGAAATATTACGCGTTGCGCTGGTGCCGTTGTCACTTACCATTGGCCTCACATGTTTGAATATAAAAAAGTGAGTATAATTGTGTCGATGTGTTGTAGAGTATTGAGACCCGGCAAATGCAATGTAGGACGCCCTGAGACTTGATGGAGTGACGATATACGTTGGACAGGTGGCGGTGGCATGACAATGGTGACAATTGAGCTGAGTGGCGTCTTTTAGGAGAGGTCTATGCCCACCGGGAGATTACGATAGGCTTACGATAATGATGACTATAAATGACCGTATGATTTAGAGTCAGCACATAAAACTGATTATGTACTTGAAAGTTTCATTCGTGAATTGGTTATTACGATTATACGCCCGATGGAAAAAAGTTCGTTGGAAATTACGTACGGATTTTAAGCATGCAATGTTTATTTTGTGAAAGAATACTTTTTTTTAAGTTACTGGCTAGGTGTTTTACCGCAGCTCAGTTAATATTAAGTGACAGTGATACGCGTCACGTACGTTCCAAGAATAAATTTATCGAAGTCTTTGAGGTTTTTAGTTTCTCTGCCTTTGTAATGCGCTCCATTTAAAATGTACCTGACACAAATTTTATGAGTTTCGTAACTTTACTCCGTCCAATGCCGTCCATAGCACAAGTGGTCACATTTAAGAGCTTCACATCCCTGTTGTGGTGTAACAAATCTTGCAAAATTATTAAATTAAAACAGTAATTTCAAAATTTACATAAGTGACGTCACGAAACTTTTTTTTTATGTAAAGGTTATGAGACGAATGAGACGCTCTCCTGATGGTAAGAGATAACGCCTGTTCAAGACCATTGCAGCGATATACAGAACTTTAAGTAGCAAAACAAAGTCTACGGCATCGTTGCTTAACTTAAGATTCGTCCACGTTGTCACACTGTTAAGCTCCCCTTTTTTTCTCTTTCTTATTGGCATTGCACTCTGTGCATTCTACCGGTTTAAATGTTTCTGTATTTTGTGTGCAGTCCTCCGTCTTTAGCTTCTTTATCTTTATTGCCGTATCTTTAGTTTTTGCAAGTCACGTCTAACATCTATAGTTACAGTCATAGTCCAGTCTTGGTCAAGTCTAGTCATGCCTTAGTAAAGAAGTGGCGACTTTAGCTAGAAGCTTCGATGGAGTTTAGAAAGCAACACGAAAAGTCATGTTTCACCACATTGTATCACTTTCCCATACTTGAGTTTGTAATTCGGAACTTTATCAATAAAACACCATTATTTTAAAAGCCCGAAAAAACACTAGTTTTGAAAAAAAAGTACAAAGGTTTCCAAAACTCAAAAAACTCCCCTTTAACGAGTGAAAAGTAGAAAGGAGACTTTTATGAAAAAAAAAAGCTTGATGACAAACGCTTGACAAACTAGTTTGAAAATACGCCAATGTATCTCTAATACAGGTTAATTTCCGCAGAATTATTTCGTTTACCTGCTAACACGCTAAGCCAATTATGCATTTTGGCAAACGACAAATGAATATTTATATGTTTGGACGCTGAACTTCGACGTTGTGGTTGTTTGCATAATTTTGTTAGGCGGCCCGGAAACCAGACCGAAGTTTCATTTGTATTCCAACGGGCCTTGGCCGGGACTGAACGGGTTCGACAAATGATTTCTGTTACTAATATTCTATTAAGATGGTTCGATTTCCATACAAACAATATTTTCCATTTATGCAGCATAATTTAACAGTGAAATCACAGCTACTGGCATTTATTTGCGGTAAATCACAATTGCTTGACTAAAACAGTAGATTATTATTAGCATAAAATCAAATTTATGATTTTTGAATGAAACAGTAGATTATGCTGGACAAATTCCTAACTAAATTGATGATTATAATAATATGTCAGATATCTGAGTTACAATAAAAAATTCTACTCAACCTACGTCATAGTGATTTCATTATTGCAAAAACAGTTTGTCTAACAAATGAAACAGTTTTTCCGGCCAACCTTTTCGGTTCGATCTCGGTGTTTTGTAAATCGTCCTCAAATCGTACCATAAAACCTTTTTTTTAGATCGAAGGACGAACATCACAGGAATTTTGTTTGATTGAAAATTGAAAATTGTTCGATTCCATTATGCTTTTTATAATTGAATGTGAAACATTGACATGCTAATCATCTTATATCGTAATCACATAATTTGTTGATACAAATAATGTCGGATTAGACATTATTTTTTATGATGGACAGGCTAAGGTTTGACCACAGTCCACCTGGTATTAAGTGAAAATTGTGGTCAAAGATAGTGAACATGCCTAACCTGAAATGGAACTAACTCCTGCTGGAACATATTTTTAGATACTTGGCGTCAGATTTCAACTTGAGGGTTGAGGGTAGCTTTCCTTCATCGGCAGCTGAAGCTTATTGTTGGCGTTTGAACCCACGCCCTTCGGTGTGTTAACCCCGCTTACTACTGAGCTATCATCACTACTTACTACAACGGTTCAACGTTTATTTATTCACGTCATAACTTTTGTCATTTGCTTCTCTCAATCTTAATTAAATGTTAGTTTGAGGCTGGATGGCGCTGTTGAAATCAACGAAATTCCAAATTAATTTGGTTGTGCCAAATATCTAAGTGTCGATAACAACAATATAATCAATTAAAGAGATGACATGTCTAATGCAATTGCTGTCTTGTTTTCAGGAACGCTTACAGTAGAAGAGGTGTACAAAGATCGGGACCAATTTGCGGGCCTTGTGCGCGAGGTGGCAGCACCGGACGTCGGCCGGATGGGCATCGAGATTCTGTCCTTCACGATCAAGGACGTCTACGATGATGTGCAGTACCTGGCCAGCTTGGGGAAGGCGCAGACGGCGGTGGTGAAGCGAGACGCCGATGTGGGAGTCGCACAGGCAAATAGAGATGCGGGCATTAGGGTACGTACATGGTATATCAAGACTGTTTAAATGCTATCAAGCTATGTACAATTATGTGCAGTACCAAGCCAGCTAAGAGAAGGCGTAGAATAGAGATGCGGGCATCAGGGTAGGTACGTCCAATACATAGTATTTTAAGAGTGTTTAAATGCTATCAAGATTTGATTCGATTATGTGCAGCATGTAGCCAGCTAGGAGAAATGCGGGCATTGGGGCACGTACAATAGTATTTTAAGACTATTTAAATAATTCAGGTCGTGTGCGGTTTATATGTAGCACCTGGCCATCTAGGAGACAGCGTAGAATAGAGATGCAGGCATAAGGGTACGTACATAGTATTTTATGACTATTTCAATAATATCAGGACGTGTACATATGTGGTACCTGACCATCTAGGAGACGGCGTAGAATAGAGATGCGGGCATAAGGGTACGTACATGATATTTCAAAACTGTAAGGTATTAAAACAATGTGAACGAAAACGTAACTTCTCCATTTTTGTATTTTTTAGTCACAGTCTAAATACGTATACAAACTGTGATATTGATAATATTTTCGTAATCGCAATTGCTGTAAAGTGTATAAACGCGTTGGAGCAATATTTCATTAGGAAACTAACGAATCTCAAGCTAAATACTTCTGTGTGTTGGGCTGTAATCGGATTTAAAGTGAGTGTCTACGAAAATACAGCGAGTTGTCATGATGCTACATAATCTGCTTAGGCTGACTCGTTAGTTGGCTTCAAGTAAACAGCTTTGAGAGCGCTAGGTACAAGTCGTCCTTTTGGGAAGTTAATGTTATTTGAGCTTAGATGTTTATTCTGCAAAGTCAATTAACATGTTTTGCATGATTATCATGCTAATAAGAGTTTTGACTTTGACTGTTTTTTAAAGCATACATCTTAAAAAAATTAGTAATAAAAAATAGGTCATAATTCTTAAAAAAAAATCCGTTCATAGCGAAAAAACCCACTAGAACTAGGCTTACTTACTTAAAGAGTCCTTTAAATACATATCAAAACTTACCTTTGCTGTCTGTATTCCTAACCTTTTAGATTTTATTGATTAGTTAGTGTTGATTAATTATATTCTACTAGCTGCACCCCGAGGTGTTACCCGCTACATGTTTTCGGGATAAAAGTAGCCTATGCATTAATCCAGGGTGTCAGCTATGTCCATACCAAATTTCATCAAAATCCATTCGGTAGTTTTTGCGTGAAAGAGTAACAGACAACCATCCATCCAAACTTTCACATTTGTAGTGTTAGTGAGTTTTTTTTTAATTTATATTATTCGTGATTTTAGCATTAAGTAGGTACCTATATATGATAATTAAGCTAATTTATTATATTTGTGAACTGACGAAACAAATTTTTTGGACTGTATTGATAACTGTGTAAACATAGTGACTATATGTTTAAATATGTCAATAAATGATTCTACTCTATTCTATTCATGACAAATATCACATCGATAACGGATATATATTCCGTTGTTGTGTGAAAGAATGATAAACTAATTTCATATTGATGTTAGCACTTGAGGGTGGTAGCTAGCTAGCCGAGTACTAAAGTAACCTACCACCATGCTATGGTTTCCTCACGATGTTTTCCTTCACCGGCAGCTCAAACTCATTGTTGGGCCTTCGGCAACTACTAAACTCAAAGTTCTGTGTATCTACTCAAAGTTCTGTGTATTGATGCAATGGTCATGGACATGCGTTATCTCTTATCATCAGAAGAGCGTATAGTTAGCCTCATTACTTTTACATTAAAAAAAATGACACTGGAGAACTCTTTTTCCAGGAAGCGGAGTGCGAGAAGAGCGCGATGGACGTGAAGTACTCGATGGACACGAAGATAGAAGACAACGCCAGGCTGTTCAAGCTGCAGAAGGCTCAGTTTGACCAGGAGGTCAACACAGCTGTAAGTTCAAACTATCAGTAGGTACTCGACTACGCGTCACCAATGTTTGCGCGAAACTCAAAAGAAAGCTAGAAGTCATTCGGAGGTTTTGTAATTTTGTACGGATTTAAAAAAACTCTTAACTTTTCGGTGAAGGAAATATCGTGGAGAAATCTGCATTTTCGTTGACAGACTTAGGTCACAGCTCACCTTATGTTATGTGTCGGTATGGTCGAAGATGGTCAACACACCTAGCCTGAAATGGAACTGGCTCTTAAGTCAGGTTGCCGGAATACACCGTTAGATGCTTGGCGACAGATTTTCAACTTAAGGGTGGTAGCTAGCCAGTCGAGGACTAGAAAGTACCCTACTATGCTTTGCTATGGTTTCCTCACGATGTTTTCTTCACCGGCAGCTCAAGCTCACGCTTGGAGGTTTCATCATCAGGTGAGCTGTGGTCAAACACTTAGTTTGTAAACCATAAAAAAATAGTTAAGGCTCAAACGCCCTTCGCGTGCAAGTCTTCGCATATGCCTTGACGCTAGCATATTGACCTATTGCTTTTTAATGTGGGGTCTAAGGCAATAACGTTATTTTCTTCTTTGGTTTTGGCGTCGCATTTTGATCATTTGCCAGTGTCAAGTGTTTTATATTTTCAAGTTTGATAAGTTAAATAAGTTGCCTCGTAGCTATAGTTATAGTCAAAGTCATGTCTTGGTAAAGTACAGTTCAAGTCAGTCAAGTTTGGTCATGCTTTAGTAAAGTAGTGGCGACTTTACTATAAAGCTTCGATGGAGTTTTGGAAGCAACATAAAAGACATGTTTTACCACATTATATCATTTTCCCACAAACGCGCTTGATTCGGCACTTTATATATAAAACACCACCATTTTGATGCATAAACCCTCGACAAAACACTAGTTTTGGAAAATAATACAACGGGGCGACACGACTCTTTTCGCGTTCCCGCCAAAACTCGGCAATAACGTTTTCTTCTGTTATCATTAACGTTTATACTTACTATACATCATTGTTATTTACTCATACAAAATAAATAATGATTTCAGAAAGCAGAAGCCGCTTTGGCGTACGAACTACAGGCCGCGAAGATAAAACAGAAGATTCGAAACGAAGAGATACAGATCGAAGTCGTTGAGCGTCGCAAACAGATCGAAGTTCGTATAACGCTTTTTTTTCTTTATTAGTTTTTGGCATCGCACTTTGTGCGTTTTTCTACGGTCGATATTTTTTTTAATGAAAAGTCAAGTGAAATCAGTTTATGTTACAGTCAAAGTCACACAAGGTAAGGGTATATAGCCTGCACTCGGCAATAAATATCTTGAATCTTTATTCCAGGTGGAGCAGCAAGAGATTCTGCGACGCGAGGAGGAGCTCGCGGCGACCGTCCGTCTGCCAGCCGAGGCGGAGGCCTACCGCCTACAGACCATCGCTGAAGGAAAACGGTAGGAGCTTAACACGAGTCGATATATAGCTGCAGCATATCTGCAAGATCTTATTATCCCCCTAGCCCATTCTGTTATGAGTCGGCCAGAAGCTCGCAAAAACGACATCGTTTCATCCTAAAACTGTCACGAAATAGTTTGACTCAAAGTTCAAACTCTTTCGTAGTGCACGCCGCTGAATAGTGGAACGTACTGTTTGAGTTATTGTTTTATCTCGATAGCTACCATCCTTCAAGTGTCTAGTATATACTTAGATCTCATCTTAACGAGCAAACTCCGATGTATATATGTATACGTTTTCGCTTAACTTAATGTGAGATAGAGGTGGAACGCAAGCATACGGAACATTTAAAAATACTACTTGGATGCTTTTGAATTTTCCTATATTTTCTTCATCTCAGCTTGGTTGCATAACTATCTACCGGTATGTTCCAAATGTATAATATCGATTAATTTAAATCGAGTACTAAAGTTTTTAATGATAGCAAGTAAGGTATGACTTTCGAGCTGTCATGATGGTAAAAAAAAACTGCCCATAACCATTGTACTCCAAACTTTGGAAAAAAACTCGCGATGCCCATGATTTTGAGTAACAAATCAAAGTTCAACGATCACTGCGTCTCTCATTATTTTGAGACATTTGTTAGCAAGAACACTTTTAATTTCGTTCAATACAGTAGGTAGGTACAGTTCTAATCGAAAATCATTCATCATTATAAATCGAATCATCATTCCACAGTGATATTTACATATTGTGGAATGATGTCTGAGACTGAAGTACTACATACTTAGAAATTAAATCTTTTTTCCTGATTGACATGAAACACAGTAACATGAACAGTATTTTTAACATATTTAATAGTATATATGAAATGTTATTTACTTGTTAAAGTTATCGTTTCAATAGAAGACGCCTATCACTTGCTGATGGAATGTGCCCGGAACAAAAATGAAAGAGACTCGCTGATGCAGGACATGAAGTTGAGCCGATATGATATGGGTGTGTTCACTCATATCTTAGCGGCTCCGACGTCTGAGGCTGCAGGACGGATTTTTAAAATGCTCAGGCATCAGCCAGTCTCACCTTAGACAGATATCTATTAGTTAGTGAGTTCATAGTTATAGAACGATGGGACTGACATGTCAGTGTTGACAAAAGTCCCAAAATAAATAAAGAATAAAAAAAAAAAAAGAAAAGTTATCGTTATCGTTAGTAAAATATTTGTATTTGTAAACATTCTATTTACGGAAAATATGTTCTTCGATTCCAGCACCCAAACGGTAGAGGCAGCTAAGGCGGACGCCGAGCGCATCAAAGTCCTCGGCTTAGCAGAAGCCATGGCAATCGGCGACGTCGGCAAAGCAGACGCTGAGAGGATGCTGGCCAAAGCGAAGGTCTACAAGCAATATGGAGAGGCAGCCATCATGGCGCTGGTGCTTGAGGCGCTGCCTAAGGTAATGTCTCCAATAACATCACAGACGGATATTTTCAGAGATAATAAATCCACACACGGCCATATCGGACCCCAAACTAAGCATTGCCTACTATTTTTAATTTTGTATAAGTGTGTTTTTTACTTCTTCACGCTCAAACGGCTGGACCAATTATGATGAATTAATATCAATTAAGATAACTACAGTCAAACACCCAGCCTTAGCCTCTGAAGTGTAGACAACTAGACAACGCCCAGTGCGTTGTCAACGCTTCTGGTATTACAGGTGTTTTTCTTGTTATTCTAAATAGGTTTGCGTTTGACCATAACCTATCTGATGGTTCATAGCCAGCGGTGACCAAACACTGTCAAGTGGCCCGCTTGCTTGCTTGCTTGTCACTCAATTATACTAGTATATTAAAAAAGCTTACGGCAAGAATGGACCGTATATAATTAAGATAAGGATTTTTTTGATCAAAAACCTTTGAACGTTGTCAAATCATTGTGACAAAATGTTTAATTAAATAACGATACAAGTAATACAGGATTTACTTAATGCACTTATTATCAAAAGATTAAGATAAGCCATGTAGCGCATCATAATAGGACGAATAATTAATAATTTACTTGGAAGTGTGCGTAATTCGCTCTTTGTACTTGTTGATGATATGATGACGTCTAACTGCATTTTGTATTTTCATGCTCATATTGCATCTCGGAAAATTTTAATTATTTTTGAGCAGGGTAGAATAAGTTAAAACAGTTTTAAACATTTTATTTATTTATTGAGGAAAAAACGGATACGCCCAGTTACAATTACCTCACTATTATTGCAGATACATTACATGTCAAATTTTAAAACTTATTGAAGCACGCTATTTAATCAGAATGTCAAAATTTATACAAACAAAAAATAAATCAAATGTCAAAGGTATGCAGCTAAATAAATGTCGCAAAAATAATAATAGAATGTCAAATATTATAAAAGTATTTACAAAATAATAATAATACAAAGCAGATGAACAATAGCCAATATAAAATACTTAGTTAAAAACACAATAATCGTCAAACTTTTCACATTCGTCAGAGGAGCTGTCAGCTCATCACGTCACACATCATTATCATGTCACATAAGTTGTTCATACTAAAAAAATAGTCTTAAAACGTTAAGAGCGTTTTCACAATGAGAAAATACCAGTTCTCAGCAATGGAACAGCTTATAAAATCAGGGCTGATCAGTAATTGTCCTGTAGTATCAACATTTTTTTTTCATTCTCAGATCGCAGCAGAAGTATCCGCTCCACTGTCAAAGACGGACGAGATTGTGCTGGTCGGTGATTCAGGAGCCACAGGCGAGGTAGCTCGCCTCGCCGGCGGCATTCCTCCAGCGCTGAAGACGCTGACTGGCCTAGATCTTTCTGCAGTCCTGAAGAGAATGCATCCTAGCGGTCATACTGGTAAGATACACATTTCTTTCACCGGTT
Source organism: Biston betularia (assembly GCA_905404145.2). Lineage (NCBI taxonomy): Eukaryota > Metazoa > Arthropoda > Insecta > Lepidoptera > Geometridae > Biston > Biston betularia. Next base: position 3,827,004 of record FR989883.1, read on the forward strand.
TAAAGTAGTTAGTCCACTATATGAAAAGTTACTCGGGGCCACAGTTCTAGAGTTTCTGGCCTGTCGCCAGTTCTCAAAAGATTACATCCTAATGGTCTTACTGGTTAAATATAGATTCTTTTGACCGGTTTCAGAGAATTACTCTTTTTTCCGTGTGGATAGTCATGACTCAGGAGTTACAGGCGAGGTCACTGCCTAAGTTAGCGGCTTTCCTCCAGCACTGAAGTTTCTAATTGCCCTGGATAAGTCGGCAATTTTGAATATAATATACAGCATGACTGGTGAAACACCTACAATACTCGAGGACGTGATATTTGGCGATCATATACAAAACAAATATAAAAATAAGTATTAACTGACTACTAGGTAAACTTAACCGAAAGTTATGTAATTAATTACGCGACGCGTGGACACCGCGTGTACGCACAAGCTGTACGATGTGAGGACGCTCACACCGACGACGGGTGAGCGGGACAAGACGTACTTGTCACGTGAACAAAACATCGTTATCAGCGCCAGGAGTGTATCCAAGCTTCATTTATTTATAAGGAAATTTGGCCAAAAATTAAGGACCTAATTTTATTACATAATTATAACGAGAACCGAGTACTGAGTACTCTCCTTCAGTATTATAGGTGTCTTACCAGTCATGCTGTATATCACTGGAGCAACTATGCCAGTGGTCCAGAGCCTCGCTCCGATACTTCAAGGAGATGGGTTGGCTCGGGTAGACGGTGGTAGGGGGAAATGCAACAAAACACCCCAAGCGGGACGTCAGTGCAAAACATATCACCCCCACTTTGATAAGGATAAGAATCTTAATGCGGCTCCAATGGCCATGGTATCTTACCATCAGGAGACTGTTTGTCTCGTTACAATTTCATTTAAAAAAAATGTATATGTCAGAAATTTTACCATTATCATTACGTTTCAGAAGAACCTAACCTGGCGGCGGCCACCAGCAAAAAGAAGGAAGTGGCTGCTTTTTAGGATCCACTCAGCGATGACAACGTCATACAAAGATTAAAGTGCAGAACATTTGAACTTGTCATGTTGAATGTAGCCCGTTTGCCATCGACTCCCGTACCGACCCCATACTAATTCCGATGGCCAAAGTGATAGCATCAGAAACTATATGTGTCATAGGTGACATCACACATAGCCCCGCCCCACACTGGTGCGGTCTGCGCTTGCAGCTAAATTGACGGTAGACACCACGGCTAAATAACCGCAGTATCAAATTTCTGCAACTAATTACATTACCGTGTCAGTAAGACTCAAAATCGAATTAGATATCAACATTTTATAATCGAATTGAATGTCGTAAAACAATCATCGTTAATGCGGCAATGCCTTCATTTTGGTTTAGTTTATTCCAAGTTTTGGGTATTGCTGCAAGATTCGCACAGGCGTCATCTCTTAAATTAATTATGTTTATCACAAAAACTTAATTTGCGTACAAGAAACTGTAAATTAGAGTTCTGTTTATTGCAAAAGTTACAATTTTTAATTCATTACTATTTGAATCGTGGAGACTACGATAAGCACAATTTATGTATTCGAATCGTAAAAAATTTAAGGTTACTTTTTCTCTTACCATCAGGCGAGCGTCACTTCTTACCATAAATAATGGAATAGGCGCAGTTTTTGTTGACACGGCAAAAGCAATTAGTTGTATTAAATGCGTGTACCTAGAAAATTGCTTAATGCTCGGTAACGATGTGGTGTCTACAAGGTAACACAACCGCTATCTAGGTCGATGTCGCAGGCCGCGTCTGTTTGGGGCAGACTTGAAACATAGTATGTTTTGAATATATTTGACAGTTACATAAAGATACACTATAGAGGTGCCAAGTACATACGAGCGCTGTATGCATACCGTAGGTATATATAATATAGCCCCTCTTTAGTATATCAACTCTGTGGACGGCTATTTTAATTGGAACTGTAATAGCTTAGTCAGTGCAATTTGAGCTCTATTTACACTGATATGGCAGCTAGTGATAGCGCTTACGTAGACTTGTTATCAATCTACAATTAGTTTGTTGCTATGGAAACGTGGTTTTGTAAAAATTTGAGCGCACCGACTGCCGTGCGGAGCGCGCAATGGCCTGTAGTGCGAAGCAAGATGAGGCCATGCGCGGTTCATACTCTGTTTTGACTCCTTGAAAAAGGCCACCAGATGTGACCAAAACTATAAATATATACGGTCGGTGAAATAAGCAACTAACATGTATTTTGTCTCTTTCTAATTTGATATTCTTTCATCGATAGTATGATGAAATACATTTTAAGAAACTTCAACGGGTTAACAGAATTATGGGGTCGGAAATCCGTCTTCTAAACCACCGAATTAGAACCTAACATTCGGAAACGGAAAATTCTTGATAATTACACTTTCTTGTATAGGTTTGTCGAGTAATTCGTTGGTATATTGGGTTTAGAACATGATTAAGTTAGTTTTAAGATATATATGCAAGGCGCTATGATAGAAATATATAAAAAGATTAAATAAGTATCTATAATAATATATGACATTTAAAATCTGATTATGAATCTAACGTTCGTCATTTTTCCGTGTGAAAAATGTTGGAACGCACTTGTAACCGACTTCAAAAAGGGGGGGAATGTCCTCAATCCGACCCTTGTTTTTATGCCCAATTCAATTTCAATGTACCTACGTGTATCATATGTAATTTATTTGAGATATTTTTATGCCATACATAGAAGTTAATTATTAGGTGTTAAATATCATCCCTTCATTGATATTTCTAAGAATCTTACTGTAGCGTAAAAAAAAAAAACTATATTTTTTCAATAGACGAATATTTATAGTAGTTACAGGTATAGAAGGTAGATTTTATACAATTAGAATATAACAAATATAAACTCTTTGGATAAATAGACACTGCCTATTGTAAGTGATTAAAACTAAGTAATATACTATCGATTGTCAATCAGTTGGAATGTCAATATTGTAATGAAAAGTGTCTCAAGAGAAATTTGACAGTAGCGCTGTTTTACGTACAAACATTGGTTAAAGTTATTAACTTAAGGTGGTTCGATTTCCATACAATTTTTTTTTGCCATTTATGGTCAAATGGAGCATAATTTTACAGTGAAATCACAGCTACTGGCATTTATTTTGGTCTTTATTTGCGGTAAATAACAATTGCTTGAATGAAACCGTAAATTATGAGCATAAAATTAAATTTATGATTTTTGAATAAAACAGTATGTTATGCTTATAATCTACTGTTTTATTCGCAAATAAAGACCAAAATAAATGCCAGTAGCTGTGATTTCACTGTAAAATTATTCTCCATTTATCCATAAATGGCAAAAAAATATTTGTATGGAAATCGAACCACCTTAAAGAAGTCTATCACATGACATTTTACTTTTGCCTGAAGATAACAGTGAATTTTTAACACTGGTTAACTTCAAACGACGTTTATAAATATGGATACATTTTTTTTCACAAGTACCCATCAAAATGTATAAAGAAGAATTATTTACTATTTGTTTCTTAAGCCCTTGATTAAATTAAACTAGGTAATTAAGTTGATACAATTTTATTTGCTCTTTTAATACCTACGCATTTTTTACTTAGTTACCAAAATAAATATGACTAAACTATACATTTCGTTTGTTTTCTTATATTATTTGGGGCGTCTACTGCGCGTCTTTGTTATTCAAATGTTATTACATTTTGGTATATTTAAAGTTCTGCAAGTTTTTTTGGTAATTTCAAGTTAGTACCTCATAATTATTTCTTATTTTATTCCTACATATAAAGATAAAAATATGAATATGTTTTGATACCACTGTAACAATCAAATAATAATATAATGTTGAATTTGTTAGCACAAAATAATAAATGTCTGTCAGGTAAATGACACAATAAGTTTTTTATTTCTATAATTTATGAATATGTAACATAGATTTTGTCAATGTTTCAAATAATAAATAATTCAAATATAATAATAAATAAATGGGTAATTCATTCTGTTTTATATTATACGTTTTATGCTTTCTCTTTCTTCACATTGTAAAAAGGAATTTAATTTATTGTATTTTATAAACCAAAAAATATATCAATAATTTCGCACAATGAATATATGAATTCTGTGTACTCGTTCATACCTACTTAACTTTATATACTGTATTGTAAACTTATAACTGCTTTTTGGCTCGTCTTGGCAAGAGCACTACTATGCTCCTAGATATTCAATGTTTAATCTGATTCATCTTCTAAGTGTTTTGACAGCTTAAAACTATCTACGCTTTTTTTCTATATTTTTAGAATTTTTTCTTTGTTTTTAGCTTCGCACGTATTTTAGGATATTTCATCAATGTTTTCCAGCCTAGTATCGATTTTACTATATAAAATTACGTGGTTTTAATTAAAAAAAATCACATGTTTTTTTAATGTTACTTCCAAAATTCCTTCGCAACTTCTAGTTAGTGTAAAATTTGCTACTACGTCACTAGGGCATAAACGATCTCGACTTTGACCAGCGTTGTGTGTGACTCAGATTTATTTCACTCGATTCTTCATCAACGAAATACTTGACACTGGCAAAATGCACATAGTTCGATGACAAAAACAAAGAAATAAAAAGAAGGTTTGGTTTTTAAGTTTATTACTAAGTGGTGTAAAAAATAAAAGTACACTCGTTTGTGTTGTTATCATTCATGGATTATTATATCAATGTATTTGATAATTTTTATATTTCTCTATATTCATAGATGCATTAGTAATGAGCAATTTATTAAATGTATGATTATTTTTCAAATAAATGTGTGTAATTATGAATTATGGATTTTAATCTAAAGATGGATAACAAAACCCAGTCATATTAGGTACTATAAATTTTATTGATAAGAAGATATCGACATCTTCCAATGTGTCATTATCATTATAAATTTCGCAATAACAGTAGACAAAGCAAAAAAACAAGAACGATAACTTCGTGATAAATAATAAAATATAATTATTAAAGTAAGTTGTATGGCATCACGTTCCCGAAAACTGGGGCTCTAGCATAATTAAATGCGAGAATTGCTGTATAAACGATAGTCAAATTAATGAAAAAGAAGATTCCGTTTAGTACCGCCAGGGGCGCTTTTCTACTTTCTATACATTCTTCATACTTCATACTTCAGTACATAACCGTCCCAAATTTAAGTGCTAGCGCCTTTTCTTCTTGGTGACTCATCAAAACGTAGGAGTGATTAAAGCTTCTATTCATCAAGTAAACAACGGTTATACAACGGCTTGTTACACAAAAATATAACAAACTAAGAAAATAAATTGTTGTTTGACAGACAGACCCTTTTTAAGAGGTAGACCCTAGGACCCTTTATAGTTACATATATGCCATTACTTTATTATGTTACTAGCGGACGCCTCGCCTCGTTTCACCCGCGTAGTTCCCGTTCTCGTGGAAATACAGAGATAAAAAGTGAAGCCTATGTCACCCAGGGATAGTGTATCTTTCCAACGGTGAAAGAATTTTTGAAATCGGTTCCGTACCCAAAGGGTAAAAACGGGACCCTATTACTGAGACTTCGCTGTCCGTCCGTCTGTCTGTCACCAGGCTGTATCTCAAGAACGGTGATTGTTAGACAGTTGAAATTTTCACAGATGATGTATTTCTATAACAAATATGAAAAATGAAATACAATAAATATTTAATATTTATTTATTTCTCCCATACAACAAACGTGATTTGTTTGCCGTTTTTATAGATTATAGTACGGAACCCTTCGTGCGCGAGTCCGACTCGCACTTGGCTGGTTTTTCAGTTTATTTAACATACAAAAATCCAAAAATACAAATCTTTCCTCTTTATAATATTATGTAGATGTAGATGACTGGACTAGATCTTGATTTCCTTTGACTTCGAATGAGACTCAGATTTATTTATGTATTGTTTGTGACAAGTCGACGCAAGCACGTTGTATATTTCTGTAAGTGTAATATAATAATCATTATCATTGGTAAAATTATCGATATGGTTATATATACCTATAAGGGATATTTATAACGTACAACGTAATCTTACAGATAAATATAAAAGCGGTTTGTTATAGAATTACTAAATTGAATTTATTATAAAAGAGAAAAAAGTTTCTTAAAGCTGCCGAGGTTCGGGCTGAGTAGCGGGCCCTGATAGAGGCCCATGCCCAGCAGTGGGCTACGATAGGTTGATGATAATTAATCTTGGTGGTAGATCTCCTTAGCAGAAGGTCGTATAGGAAGGCACCACCGCAGTACCAGATATTCTGCCACTAAGCAGTAGTATGTAAACATCACTGTGTTCCGTTTTTAAAGGTACTGCAGCTAACGAAATTACAGGGCTGCTGAGCCTGACTTTCGAAAGTGTTAAAATAATGAGCGTCAAAGCAGCGATGCCCTGGACTTTGTTTTTTTAGTACTTTGGTCAAGGAAATGCGTTAGGTATCTCTTACCATCAGGAGAGCGTATCGTACGTTTAATCCCAATATTATAAATGTGAAAGTCTGGATGGATGGATGTTTGTTACTCTTTCACGCAAAAACTACTGAACGGATTTGAATGAAATTTGGTATGGAGGTAGCTGACATCCTGGATTAATACATAGGCTACTTTTTATCCCGAAAATGTAGCGGGTAACACCGCAGAGTGCAGCTAGTTTTAAATAAGTTTGTCAGCACCTAACGTTTAATATTAAATTACTATCGTTGACTTATTTATTTATATTTTTTATGCCAGTCCCTCGGAAACCGTGTAAAAAGATTTATTTATCACCCTTTACTTTTTGACAGACTGTTTTTACCATAATTTTTTGCTAGACATAATTGTGTAACACGTATTATCTGAGATGAATCATTCAAGCTACTGAGTCATAATGAGTCGGAAAAAACGCTGTTTCGTGACGATTGGGTGTGAAGTAACATTAGCTGTAATTTTCTAAATATATTCATACGTTTATTTATGAAATATCGTATGAAAATTGCTTCGCATCTTTTTAAATTAAATTAATAATATCATAAAATTTAGAGACGCCAAAAAGCTAGGTACGGTATTAAGCTGTCGTGAAAAATATTTAGCAACTTTGATAAATATTTTTTGATTATTTCTTTGGCAATATTATTAGTATACGTATTTTTTTGCACAAAAATCAACTGTACTATAAAAACACATTTTCTCTTAGAAAAATGTATGATGCAGCAGTAATTTTTCTTTTTAAAATTTAGGGCTGGTCTTAGTAGTAAAAGTTGTTTATACCTACTTGTTGTATAATGACCCATTTTGGCTTGAAACTAACCTTCCGCGTAATCCAGCATACAATTATACTGCGTTTTTTTATAGTTGACTAGCTAGGTGTTTGACTATAGCTCACCTTATGGTAAGTGACGGTGTAGTCGAAGCTAGTAAAGTTTACCTAGCCTGGAATAGAACTGGCTCTCAAGTGAGTCTGCCAGAACCAGAACACACTGATATGTAGATGCTTGACGGTAGATTTTAAAAATGAGGATGGTCGCTAGGGAACCGAGTTCTGTAAATTATCCACGCTATGGTTTCCTCACGATGTTTTCCTTTGCAGCTCAAGCTTATTGTTAGGATTTGAACCCACGCCCTTCAGAGTGTAAATCGACCGCGCTAACCACTGAAACATCATCGCTACTCACTTACTTAAACTGACTTAATTTGTGTGATGTAGACTTATTTAACTCAAGACACTTGAAAGTATCAAAACGACACTGGCAAATGCATAAAGTTCGACGTCAAAAAGAAAGAAAAAGAAGTACTTATTTATAGTAAGGTAGGAATACGTTTTTAATAAATACTTTAAAGTAAAATGTTTACTTATTACTTGCTCATCGCAACAAAACTATTTTTATCTCCTTTCTGATCGCAACTGCAGAAATAAAAACCGGACGAGCAAAGTCCAAGAATTATTAGCAATACATAGGTACACGAATTCGCAAGATTACCCACCACAAGTAGAGATAAGTAATGCCCACATTGCCTCACATGATATTAAACATCAAACAAGATAAAAAATATTGACAGAAGTGCAGTAGGTAAGTAGGTAGGTTTTTTATTATAGGTAGGTGTTTACAGATATCATATAATCGCACTGACATTACATATAAATACGAAAATAAACTTTACTGTTTTTCTATCTGTATGTTTTATGTTTCTCTATGTAAAAGGTATGAAACGTACGAGACGCTCTCCTGATGGTAAGAGACAACGCATGGCCATGACCATTGCAGCGATACACAGAACTTTGAGAAAAACAAAGTCCAGGCCATCACCGCTTTGGCGCTCATTACTTTAATAGATTGATAGATATTCTTTATTGTCATAAAAATAAATCTATTATTACCTAGTGTGTATAATAATGATTTTGTTCATGTACTCGTCCGGTTTTATTACATATTTCTTGGTGTAGAAATGCAGTGTTATTGAAACTGGTATTCAGAAATGTAAAAGTAATTAAAGCTGTATAGACGCTAAGCATATTTAAGCTGTAAATGGGCTTCGTCAAAAATAATAATAATAAATTATATAATCATCAAAATGTTAATCGAGCTGATTCCCCCCACCTCCCCGAAAAGGAAAGGAAAAGTATATAAAAAAAAAAAAGTTCGGATTCTTGGAATTAAATCGTTTATCAAGCGCCTATGCCTAGCCACCCGATAGAATGGAGCAGGGTGGGTTAAAACTGGTCAAGTTTTATTATATTTAGCTTAGGTACCTACATAACATTTTCTTCCTGTGTTGAAACCCAACGTATTTAGCCGCGTTTGTGTGAATAAGACTTCATTGTATACGCCGCGCCATAAATCAAGACATTTTCGGTAAGCCGCATTTTTAGCCAATACGCTAGGCCGTTTCTGTCTAATGTCAAGTATTTTCAGTGAACGAAAACCTGAAGAACGTAGCTAGTGACAATTTATCCTACCTACGAGTACATGTGAACATCGCTAATACCTTACCGATAAGTGTCGTAATTTTATTGCTTTATTGACAGAAGTATAGTACTATTCGATTGTAATACCTAGTACTTATATAACACAAATGAGTAACAGGAAAATTTTGGCTGGAATAACTTTCTTTTCCTACCATTTAACAAAACAATAATTTACTTGATGGTAGATCTTCTTAGCGTTTCGAATACTTGTATAATTGACAGCCCTGTTGGCTCATTGGTAGCATGTCTGCTTCAAGAGCTGTAGGGCGTGGGTTCGATTCCCACCCAGGACAAGCATTTTGTGATATAAAACAAATGTTTGTTCTGTGTCTGGGTGTATTGTATGTATTATAAGTATGTATTTGCAAAAAAAAAGTATTTAAGTATTTTATCAGTTATCTGATTCCCATAGTACAAGCTTTGCTTAGTTTGGGGTCAGATGGCGCTGTGTGTAATGTAAAAAAAAAAAAAAAAAAATTGTACGTATATCTGATCCCATCGCAGTACCAGATATACAAACGCTAACTGCGCCCCGCGGTGCGCGGTGTTACCCGCTACATGTTTTCGGGATAAAAAATAGCCTATGTTCTAATCCAGGATCTCAGCTATCTCCATACCAAATTTCATCCAAATCCCTTCAGTAGTTTTTGAGTGAAAGAGTATCAAACATCCATCCATCCATCCAAACTTCCACATTTTTAATATTAGTGGGATTACTTACTGCATTCTTGTTTCAAGGGCAAGCGAGACTAATTGGATTGTTGAGACTAACCATCGCATATCTCAAAGTAATGAGCGATATAGCAGCGATGTCCTGGACTTTGTGCTGCTACTGTAAGTGCTGGGTGGCTGCAATAGTCATGCACAGGCGTTATCTTTAACTTAAAATAAATTTTGTAGCAATGATAGGTCAGTGGTTAGCGCGGTTAGTTCGCATGCCGAAGGGCGTGAGTTCAAACCTCAACAATGAGCTTGCGCTGAGCGTGTAGGAAAACATCGTGATAGGATCGCGTGTAGAAACATCTAACGGTGTATTCCGGGAGCCTCACTTGAGAGCCAATTCTATTCCAGGCTTGGTGTGCTTTATCATCTTCGACCACACCGTCACTTAACATCAGGTGAGATGTGGTCAAACACAAAGCCTGTCAACCATTCAAAAAACTCTTTCTACAAGTAAATTGTACATTAAAATAGGTAGGTATAGGTATTGGTCTGTTGGTCTTCTTAGCAGGAGGTCATCTAGGTAGGTACTACCGTAATATCAATTATCAAGGTGCAGTACCCTTCAAACCGGAATACAGTAATGTTTACACACTACTGCTTGGCGGCAGAATATCTGGTACCGCAGTGGTACCTACCCAGACGACTTCCTGCAGGGAAATCTATCACCAAGTAAAAAAAAGTCGTCAAACTAAATCCAACCGTACAATCATTGTAAGAAATATATGCATTATTATACAAGTGCATCTGGCCGTTTTGCCACAATGACTATTAGAATTACAATGCTGGGACCAGGGAGCCATTGTCGCTGTTAATAGACGGAAACGAGCTGTTACCATCGGGAGACTCGCTGGCGGTCAATTGACCCATTGATATCGTATAAAAATGAAAAGATTGGTTGCCGCCCGCTAGCATGATATAAATAAGTTTCCTTCTTATGGTTGTAGTGACGTATGTAGATTGATCACAGTTTATGTTTATAAAGGATCGCGCGATTGGGAATTGACATAAGTTCCTATTTATGAACAGTGTAAATTAATTTCCATTTACAAATTGTAACTGATTTTATAGCTTTTTAATGTAAAAGTAATGTATATGCTCTCCTGTTGGCTTCTTTGTGGTTGACAAGCTAGGTGCTTGACCACAGCTCTCGTGATGTTAAGTTACGGTGTGGTCGAAGATGGTAAAGCACACCTAGCCTGAAATGGAAATCAGGAATCAGAAATCAGTAATATATAAGTTGACGCAAATTTTCGGTATTTTTTGTGTTGTCATCATGAATACGGTTATAAGGTATGATCTCGTACATAACGTATTCAAAAAAAATCTAAACGAACAAGACGCTCTCCTGATGGTAAGAGATAACGCCTGCGTATGACCTTTGCAGCGACACAAAGTAGTAAAACAAAGTCCAGGGCACCGCTGCTTTGGCGCTCATTACTTTGAGACTTACGATGCTTAGTCTCAACTTCAACAGCCCTGTAATTTCGCTAGCTGCCCTTCAAACCGGAACACAGTAATGTATACACACTACTGCTTGGAGACAGTATATCTGCTACTGCGGTGGTACCTACCTAGACGACCTCCTGCTAACGGAGATTTACCACCATGTATAGGATGATGATGGTTGTAAGAATTATAACCCATTTCGTTAGATATTAAAATATTTGCGTGGTGTACCATAGCATGGTGGTAGAGTACTTTCTAGTACTCAACTGGCTAGCTATCACTCTCTTTAAAATCTGCCGCCAAGCACCTAACAGTGTGTTCCGGCAGCCTTACTTGAGACCCAATTCTATTCCACGTAAGGTGTGTTTACCATCTTCAACCATACCGTCACTAAACATCAGGTGTAGTTACTTCACCTGTCAACCATAAAAAATAAATTAGTTCCAAAATTAATTGAAAAGAACAATGATTATAATGGAGAAAAAAAAAACACGACTTCGCTCGTCAGGTTCCAAACGAGAAACCTATTGTTTTTTGTCTGAGGTTATCTTAAGGACGAATCTATTTATTTATAAATTTGCAAGTTTATTTGTTTTTTTTTCTTAATAATTTTTTATTATCTTATCGTTTACCAGGATTTAGATAGTGCATCCAAAGTGTAAAGATAACAGTGCAATGTCGACAGCTTTAATCCCAGCTATGGTAAATGTCCGAGATATCATCTGATAATGACATAAGCGATACCTACCCTATCTAGGAACGTATAGACTGTCGATAATTTTTATTGCAGGGCCATAAAAACTGGCGTGAGGCTGTCGACGTCTCATTTGTAACTCGTCACTGTCGAAGAAGCATCGTTAGAATTCAGCACCATGGCTTTCTTGGGAAAAGTTTATACTCTTGTCAACCAGGAGAACTTCGATGACTGGCTCAAGTCTACAGGTTAGTGAAATAAAACTACATTTTAAGATTTCCCATCACAAAAAAAAAATTGTAAAGAAAAAAGAAAGAATTTTGGTTTTGTCGTTGATTGTACTTATTATTATTTGTAAAAGGGTTAGCTAAGCGTTATCAACATCAGACTGAAAACATGATATTTTTTTCCAAAGTTGCAAAGTACTATGACAAAGCGATATGTTTTTTTAGATAGTGGATTCGAAATTGTGTATTCATGTTTGGATTGCAATATCCTGTTTTATTTAATGACATATTTGTTTAAAGATCATTTTATCAGTAAATAAATAAATATCTAAGCAACGCTTGTACTATGGGAACCAAATAACTGGTTTTTTTTTTAAATACATACAGAACGCCCATACACAGAACAAACATTTATTGTCACATAATTATTGTTTATTTTGGTGGGAATCGAACCCACGCCTTGAAGCAGATATTCTACCAAATAAGCTAACAGTTGCGAAAGTATTAGGTTTTGAGGAACCTTTGGAGTTAGATACTCAATTACAGTCTTACTTTAATTAGATAGTTTTTCGACCGCAATTCAAGCCAACCAAGTTAGGTATATCATCCCGAAAAATCTTTTTTCAATGTTTAGTCTAATTTTTTTGTATAAAAAGTCTAACAAAACGTTCTAGAACCACTAATACAGCAAAAATTATCTAGTCTAAATCTGATAAGTATAAATTACTAGCTACGCCCAAATGCTATGAACGTTTCAAATTTCATCCAAATTCTTTCGTTTCAAGGTGAAAAATTATCAAAAATACAGATTTTGCATGCTTTTTGGATATAACTTAGATATACATAGTTATGTAGGTTGGGATGTTTGGATGCTTGTTACTCGATCACACAAAAACGGCCAAACGGAATTGGATAAAATTAGGCACACATATACTTTGCCAAAACTACTACACTTTTTTTTAGGTTACCAAAGTTTTTTTAGGGTATTTCTTTACGAGGAATAAGCTATTACATTAAGCAAATACTGCTTGCTATATAATATTACAAATGTATAATTCTATACATAAATAAAAATAAAATGTTCAATAGTAAAACTACCTAAACTACATTCACAGTTCAAACAGACGTGTATAATAACCCTACAACATAAAAGGCATATTTTCAAGCTTCGACGAATCTAAATGCACAATTATTTTGACCTTGAATTCGTTCGCTGCCGCTCTGGTCAGTGTTATTTCAAACTAAACTCATTGGAATTTGTTTCGCAGTTCATAGATAAATTGCTCTGTATAACGCACTTTACACTTGAGTGTCAAGTAAACGCATGTGTTTAGAAAAACAAACAATTTTGTTTGAACTCAACTCCGTAGGCGGTCGCTTCTGTAGGTGCTAGGTATTGAGTAGCTGCGGATCCCTAAGACGAATTTTGAGTTGCAGCTTGCAGAGTATATGTACGAGTACATCACGCTAGCATTTCTATGTGCGAGATTTAACGTACGTAAGAGCAAAATGTAAGGAGGGTGTGACCAGTGACAGCGCTTCTGGCGGGAGGAAATAAAAACTGCTATTTTTTTAATATGGTTGACTGGCTAAGTGTTCGAGCACAGCTCGCCTAATGTTAAGTGACGGTGTGGTTGAGGATGGTAAATCACACCTAGCCTGGAATGGAACTGGCTATATGTTTACACATTTGACTATTGTTTATAAAGATAACAATGAATCTACTTCAAAATTCTCGCAAATTATACCCATCAAAGATAATTTTTTCTTTTACTTTATTTTAGGAGTCGCACTTTGTGCATTTGCCAGTGCCAATGCATTTTGATTCATTTAAGTGTCAAGTGTCAATTGTCAATGCATTTAAGTGTCAATTCAGTGTCAATGCATTTTGATGCATTAAAATAAAAAAAATACTCACGTCATAAAAGAGAGAATTTATTAAATTACCCTCAGATGAAGAACTACTTACCAGTCAGTAAATATAGTTATTTTTCTAATAAGGTTCTAGTACCATACCACTAAAAAGTGTTGGCAAAATGTCGTTTCTTGGCAAAACTTACCATGGAACCAAGACCAAGAGAACCGCGTGAACCAAGAGAACATGGAAGCATGGCTAAAAGCCCATGGTATGTTACTTTACAGTTATTAAGAACCATTGTTGGACATTTCACGCAGCGCCATCTAGCCCTTAATTGCAAAACTTGTACTTTGGTATAACTTATATAATAATATTATATTACACTAGCAGCTCGTCCCGACTTCGCACGGGAAAATGAAACTGGATTAACAATATAAATTTATCGATCCAGTAGTTTCGGAGCCTATTCAATACAAATAAACAAAAAATTAAATCTTTTTCTCTTTATAAGATGTAGATGACAACTGTAATAGTTAGGCATATTTTATTGCGGACTACGATTGCGGACTTATATGTAGCTCTCTGTCAATTTGCTCTATAAAACGTCACTTTATTCTATTGTGAATAGTTTTCGCTGCGCATGCTAAGTAAGGATTTTTTCAATTTTTTCACAGCTTGGGTTACATTATTCAATTTTATATACGGATCCTTAACTGGTTAATTGGTTATTAAATACTTAGTATAGCCTATGTCCATCACAGATAATGTAGCATTCTAATAATGAAAGAATGATTAAGATCGGTCCAGTAGTTTCGGAGCCTATTCAATACAAACAATCAAATCCTTCCTCTTTATAATAGTATAGATAGATAGATAGATATATATAGATAGATAGATAATATTTTATACAGTTTTACCTTAAATATCTAAATCTTAAATACCTACCTAAGTAGAGATTCACCGGTTCTGCCTCACGGCAAAATCCGTTCTGCCTCACCCCTAAAATCGAGACCCGGCAAACTTCGCCGCCTAAAAAAAAAAAAAAAAGTTTGGTGTCTTTTTAGGGGTTTTCGGGGATGCCCGATCGTTTGCCGCCATCAGTTTTCTTATATCTCTTCAGGATCGCGAGATAGGTTTCAGGATCTAGGACCTCATTATCGCACGCTTCCTTATCTACTCGTATTGTTACGTTCGTCTATTGTTATTAATCACCTGCTACGAATGAGGGGGGTATTGTTCTTGACGTTCATGTTATCGGGGTCAATAACAATAACAACACGATCTTTATTCTGTATACAGCTTTATTTAAAATTGTATTGGAACATTGCGTTAACCATTACATCATTCAAGATACTACTACTACTCTCCAATGCATCCGTGAAATCTTGCATACTCTTCCCATGATATTTGTACCATAAATACAACACACAGTACTCGCCACATACTGAAGTCCACTCGTTTTGTAGTCTCTTACTATTGAAGCTCCATTGCCTACTATTCCTGTTCAGAAAACTCTTGTGAAACCCCGTCGGTGCTCGACCGAACGAATCAAAATACTGTCCCATGCCGCCTTTCTCTATGTGTATGGCTACCCAATGAGAACCTGGCCGTGTATCTGGATCCAGATTGCTAACTAAAAACGTGGGTGCTTCAACACGCACTGGTAATCTGTTAGCTGCATACACGTTATTGTATAAGGATGGGTGAATTTTTTTTAAACATTCCTGGATCTTGATCGTGTTCATATTCTATGTAAGGTATACCTACTCGTGCAAATCACTATTGTGAATGTGCCACTTGGCAGCATGAGCTAGCTATTTAAAGGTGGTACATAAAAAAATCAAAAAAATGTTTCATGTCATGTTTAAACTTTTATTGATCACAAATTCTTAAAAATAAACGTTATTATAATATACATACAATCATTTTGTCTTTTGGCTACTATAGTCTACGATAACATTGCGATTCTTGTCTATTTCGATTACATTATCAAACTCAGCATAAACAATACAATTTATAGTTTGGGAAAGAGAAGATTCAAAACGAACTTCTAATCTTACGCTACCATTCCTTATCAAATTCCAATGGCTCGATGAGTTGGCTGATAAGTCGGGGGTTAAATCAAAAGCTAATAAACAATATCCATTAGAATACTGATCCCTAGATATTCCATTGCCTTCGTTAAGAAAATGTATGCCTGTTCCAGAAAATAAGGTGTGATAGGCTGCTGTGAAAATATTACTCTTAAATGATGGTTGTAACGCTTTAGAAGGTATTTGCTGACCATCGATATATAAGCAAAATGAACTCATATCGTAGTTCTCAAAGTTGAACGGATTTTTAGTGAGACTACCGTTAAACGCCATGTTATTAACAAACCCGACTATGCATCTTTTAGGTATTTGCCCAAGGAAAATGTTATCAAGAGTTTTTCCTTGAATCCCTGCTGGTATTGTTAAAACTTTAACTTCAGCTCTAGTAATAGGATACTTTGCCGTAGTAGTGGCTAACACTTTTTGATGTGCAAGTAAAACTGTTGGGTTTATTCGAGCTCTACGCACAATGAGAGTTGCGTCTACAATGCATGCTTTTATCTTTAAATCATTAGAAGAAGCCATCAAGTTAAACGTTTCTCTAGATCGTACTAATTTTACAGACATATCAACACCATTGATTAAAAATTTTTCTTGATTGAAAAGATCACCATGCAAGTGTCCAATCATTTCTATTTCCTTACTTTCACCTGCAAATTCTTGTCGCTTTGTGAACCCTTTATTACTCTCATCAACTGAATCCATCTTTCCATGGGTGTCTTCATACCAAAGTCCACATGTTAGGTGAGAGTCTTTAGCTGCTGGTGCATAATTCAACAGAGTTTCAATGTATGCACGATAAGCGTATGTATTGTTTGGTGGTGAAATAAGTTTTTGATTCACATAAACATCAAGTTGGTTGAAAAGGGAATGTAGCCAGTTATTAACAGGGGCAACTACTGCCGATGTAGCTAGTTTTGTTGAGTCTTGATTCAGTACTTTCGCTTTTATATGTAGCAACGTATTAGATAAATCAACGTAGTCATCGCCTGCTCCTGGCACTTGGAATTCTATAGGTCCATCATCAGCGAGAGATGAAATTGGCTTGTAATGTATCCACGTTCCGTTTTCTATACTAGTTTGTGTAGAAGGTAAAGCAAATAAATCTAATTCGGACTTGATGCACTCACATGAATGACTATGTAAAAAGGTCGTTAAGAAAATGTATGCCTGTTCCAGAAAATAAGGTGTGATAGGCTGCTGTGAAAATATTACTCTTAAATGATGGTTGTAACGCTTTAGAAGGTATTTGCTGACCATCGATATATAAGCAAAATGAACTCATATCGTAGTTCTCAAAGTTGAACGGATTTTTAGTGAGACTACCGTTAAACGCCATGTTATTAACAAACCCGACTATGCATCTTTTAGGTATTTGCCCAAGGAAAATGTTATCAAGAGTTTTTCCTTGAATCCCTGCTGGTATTGTTAAAACTTTAACTTCAGCTCTAGTAATAGGATACTTTGCCGTAGTAGTGGCTAACACTTTTTGATGTGCAAGTAAAACTGTTGGGTTTATTCGTATACACGATGTGCGTATGTATTATGGAATGTATACGATATGGAATGACTCGTTGCAAAACACCATTAGTAAAAATATTTTAATGATAATTACATCCTTAGTTTCTAGTTATTTGTCAATCTTATCAATGTTTTGGAATGTGTCCTTTCTTCTTTTCATATCCTAATGTATGTGATTACGTTAATGGTGATGGTTTGTTTAATTGTTCTCAGTAAGTATTTAAGCTTGAAATTCTGCTGAGTATGGTTAGAGTTAAGTGAGCAGTGAGGCCCTTGTTAGTGTTACTACTTTTAGTGACGTGCTATTAAAATATTATTGTGCTCTATTCACGATTCTGCAATGGAGGTAAGTAAGTTTATTACATTTGAAAATAAAATCAATTTAATTTTTTTTTCTTACGATTTTAAAATACTGTTACAGAACGCTTTCAATAATGAAGAAAATACATACAAACAGTATTATTATGCTCTATCAGATGATGGAAGTGACGACCTAAACAATAAAAATTCAAATAAACAAACCAATGCAACTGTAACCATTTTTTAACATCATCTTTGTTCATTTCGCCTTTCATTGCTTTAGTTAATTTGTCTATGCTACTGTAACCAGCAGGATTAGAAACATCATAATATATTTCATTAATTCGTTCTAATGGATTCATAACATTATCAGTATTTAGTAAGGAGTCCATTTCTCCCAATCCAGCTTCTTACGAATCTTATTTTTGTGTATTATGATGGAAGGAGTAGAAAATTCTTCATCTGATGTAGTATCACCAAGGTTTTGCCGTGTTAATTTTTGTATATACTTGACTCGTTTTGGATTGCCTAGGTAAGTGAGTGGTATTTTAATATCTTTTAATGCCTTAGCAAAACTCTCCCAACCAATGGGGTCATCTCTTTTTAGAGGTCTAAGTAAATCATTAATCAAATCCACTATGTTGCTTCCTGGCACTTTGTCATTGTCTATGAGTACTGTGCCGTCATCGCTCCATGAAATTTTGTTTTTACTTAAAGAAATCGAGTTTAATAATGATTCACCTTTCTTAACGTATGTTTTAGGTATCAAACTTAGTATGTGACTCGTTGTGTATAGAGTATTACTATCACTAGCGGCGGTGACTTGCCTTTCTTCTCCAGTCAATTTCTGAGTTGAGACTGAATCTGAAGCTTGAGATTCATTTTTTATATTTGTTTCAATGGAATCAGTCTGTTGCGATATAATGGGTAGTTCAATAGGGCGTCGATTTTCTTC
Source organism: Biston betularia (assembly GCA_905404145.2). Taxonomy (NCBI): domain Eukaryota; kingdom Metazoa; phylum Arthropoda; class Insecta; order Lepidoptera; family Geometridae; genus Biston; species Biston betularia. Next base: position 3,845,793 of record FR989883.1, read on the forward strand.
ATTGAAATGTAAATATCGTTGTAAAACTTGTAAATATAAAATACTTTTTTTTCTGTCATCCATTTTGCTGTTTAAGATATTTTTCATTTCATTGTCTAATCTAGATGTTGGATTATCAGAATTGTTGTGTTGATTTATTTTTTCTATCAGACTAGGTTCAATGAGTAACATCTTTTTAGCATGTTCCATTGTGATTAATTATTATGTTAGAGATCCAAGTAATGTACTCAATAATGAACCTAATATTAAAGGTAAAAATGCACCGCCAGTTTGTATGATAATATTTTTTCTCACTTTATCACTCCCTTTTCGTACTAACTTACGAAGAACCGATTTATATTTCTTCAATTTTTTCTTATTATTCTCTTCAATTGGAATTTTACCTTGCAGAACGTTGTGAATGCATTCACAAATACAATCGATTTCTTCCTTATCACAAGATTTTAATAGGGCTTTTCTATATTTTGGTTTAAGTTTGTGAAGCGCTGACAGTAAGTCTATATGCGTGCTAAGACTTCGCGACATTATTTATAAATGATGGAAATTTGCTGGTTCTTGCCATATTTAAACCCCTTTGTTGGTACATACACAGTGCAATATCCATTTGAAGGAAAAACATTTGTTTTAATGCGACACATGTCATCGGTATTTTGTTTTAGATCGATCATTAAGTACCCATGTGCATCCTTAGTCGCATCTCGGTAAGCATCTTCAATAAATTTTGGATTTTCTGGTGATACTTGACGTGCCAAGTATCTAATTTGTGTTTTATCTCGAGGGTTTTTGAAATATACAATATAGCTTGTATTTAAGGAAATATCTCTTTGTCCTTTACCCTGATGGAATAAATTTTGTGTAATATAGAATACACTTAAATTTCGATGATGACTACCTTTTGTAAAAATATCAACGATTCGACCATCAGATTCTCTCATAAGATCATCAATAATTATAAGGTTTGCATCCTTTCCATCAAACATGTTAACATCTGGTAAACCTTGATAGTAGTTTACATTTGCTAAGTTGTATAAGGGTTGCATTTCATCAAAGCACCAAATAATTTGACTAATATTTTTAGAGCATACCTCTTTTATGTATTTAATAAAGTTTGTAACGAATATGGATTTTCCACAACCACTTGGTCCCGCAACTATAGCGGTGAAAGGATGAATAAATTGAAACATTTTTATTTACGTGTAGATGCTTGAAAGGTTTAGAAAGGAATAAAACATGTAGTTGGCAAAATACGTTTTTATTTGGTACACACTAAGTAAAACATTGCACAGAAATGAAATCATTTACAATAAATCTTACATACATCAATAAGTTCCTAAACAAAAATACATCAGTTCTTAATTTAATAAGCACAAACACAACTTTTAAACATTATTATAATATTCATAGATTTTAAACATGGTAAACGATAATTAAGAGTAACTAAATTTAATTCTATACCTACTTTACAACTTAAAAGTATTTATTATCTTAATTTATAATGTCCCCACGCTAATGTATCAATTTGATTTGATAGGATAAATCGTTTTGTGTCGTTATATGACAAGCAGGTTTTATTAATTTTCTGTGTAAATATTGTATGTTTAATCGATTTAAATCTGTACATACTACTAAATAGTATGTTTTTATTGAAGAGACATGACTTGTAATTTTCCATATTCATTTTTTTTGTTACACTTTTGTTTACACCTTTTGCCTTTGCGATAAATTTATCTTCAATTTTAAATGCATACATTTTGGAACGAAGACCTACGAATTCTTTTAAAATTTTGCCATTATTTTCATCTTTAAAGAAACCTATTTTCTTTTTGTTTATTTTCGGATAGCCAAATAAGTTATCAGAAGGGTAATCAGATGTATCGAATCGAGTAGCAAGATCAGGTTTAATGTCTTCATAAAAATTGTTGGTGAAAATTTGATAGATTAAACTATCAGTATCAGTGTATAATAATTTTACTTTACTATCGAATTTGTTTAACATGTAGTTGTAATGAAAATCATACATAAGAGTCTTTGATATGTCTAATATACAAAATCCTAAATAAATAGGTTTGTCATAAATCAATTTCGTTTTTCGTAACTGTATCGCTACTAAGTTCTCAGCAAAAATTGATAAACTATGAAATTCGGGTCTAGCAATTAAATCTTGAGCACCTAAAGTCTTACCCCGATTTTCCCAGTGTGTTAGTAATTTTACATTAACTCGTTTTTCGATGTTTTCCATTGTTTTTCCGAATACTGAGTTGTTCATTAGTTTAAAAAAATCTTTATCAAAATCTGATGTGGCTTGCGTTCTTAATTTGGTATTTAGGTCTATGTATCTTTCTAACCAAGGACTTTGACGAAACTTTAAAATCCTATGAATTTTTGTAATTTTGAGACCCATTTTAAGACACTGTTTGAGATTTCTGTAGTGAATTTTGTATTTGATTTTATTGTTAAGATTTGGGATTAGTTTTGTTTCTTTGGAAACACCTATACATATATTTTCTGGACATAGTGGTAAATCTGAATGTAAATCGTGGAGTTCATCGGGATACTCTAAATCAACTTCTAAAATAAAGCCATATTCAGATGTATCAGATACATTGAAATTTGTATCCGGACTCACCCATTCAAAACTTCCTTCTGGAAGATATTGAGACATAGCCCAACCGTAAAGATTGTTAGCATCAAAATACGCTAAATATGATTTAGGTTTATCCCTATCAAAATCTTCTAAAAACTCATTATTTGCTTTTGCGTACCGATTGCTACATTGTGATACGCCTCCTCGTATTCCTGCCTTGATGAAAGCGACTTTATCATAGTCCGTTAATAACTCTAATTCAATTTTTGTATATTTTAACATAGCGTCCCAACTCAGTCCTGGTGCTGTGTAATAGTGAGCCGGATCTAAATCGTACGTTGAAATGCAAAGATTTCTAAAATTCTCAAACACATCAGTCAACAACAAAACGTCTGTTTTTAGGTATAAGTTGGAGTAATCCAACATATTTTGACAGTTAAAATGGTGCCACACGTCTTGAGCACGATTATAATCGTCATCAGATATATTAGAATCCGAAAGTGAGTTGTAAAACTGATCCTGGCTGGGGAGAGTTGTTAATTTTAATTTTTCATATGATGTCATAAATTCGTAAGGGTATATACCTTTTTTCCTAAGAAGGCTAACGTCTTCATTATTTGGGTAATGTCTTTTAAGCGTGTGGAATTGTCCATCTTTAAGATTTTTAGCTAACTGATCAAGGCTGCATGATAAAAATTTAAAGGAGTCTACGAATCTTAGACTGATTTTTTGGTTGTTTATAGTAAGTATCTTTGAAAAAGATATATATTTCTCTTTGTTTTGAGGAATGACTTCAACTCCCCCTTCAACGAAGTTTAATGCATGCACAATAAAATGTGCATCATAGTGACTGAGGTTATGAAAGAAAACCGGGATGTGACGGGGAGTTCGATACTTTGCTACACATACTTCATGTGCAACACCTCTAAACATTCCCGTGTGCCAATCATAATCCAAAATCTTTTCTCCGTTTAAATTGATGTCACAAATGTAACATTTATCCGAACCGGCAATTTTATTTTCATCTTCGGTTGATAGTTTTTTAGGACATTTCTGAAAACTATTTATTCTACAAATCGTTTTTAAGTCATCGTACAAACGTTTCATGAATTCTTGTGCACAGTTGGGTCCACTGTATGTTTCATACTTTGACAAGTTTTGATCGTAGGAACATTTTATATAATACCCGAAACTATAAACTTCATGTTTATGAACGTTGTTAGTATACGACTTAGACGGATCATTGGAACATGATTTTATCGGGTTCAAAAATGCTTCAAAATCAGCGTACACTACAAATGGCATTTTTATTTTTTTATGAAATTTGTCAAACTTTAATTTGTCGTTAGAAACAGGCTGTCCGAACCAATTTTTTGATGTTTTTTCATTACTTGGTAGATGTATGCAAATATGAGAACAATCATGTTGCTGATGGTTAGTTAATCTCTCTTCTGTGGGAAATTGAAGTAAACATCCATTACAGATATAAAGTGCATGCTCTTGATTTGAAATCTGTTTGCTGACTAACCGTGACAAGTTTTTTATATAACAATAGTGATTTTTTGATCCGTTACTTATGTACAATAAATTAACATGACGATTTTTATGAGATTTTGTAAAGAACAGTGGACCTACTACACTATGTTTTTTTGTTTCTTTATTATATTCCAAACCAAAAACATTTATACTAATGTCGTTCAATTTTTCAACTTTAGGTATGTCAGTCAATTTAACTGGGAAAGATACACCATCAAATTTAAGTTTATTGGAGTGCATGCTGTAAGATGTTACGCGATCTGAGTTTTTAGCTATGGGATACAACGCCGAGAGTAATGCCCATTTAAAACATAAATTATCAGCGTTTTTCACATTAATTACAGCTTTTTTAGTTTTAACATCATGAGGTAAGTCAATATAAGAAGTTCCCCGAAGAGGATTGAATTTGTTTATATTCACATCAAGACATTTAACTTGTTTGAGACTCCATCCACTATCTTTTTTCTCAAAAGCGCTTATTTTATTTGTAATAGTGTCCAACAAAGATGAATAGAATAAATTAAAGTCATCTCCTTGAAAAACAATGTAGTTACAGGTTTGGAAATCAAATGAATTTGAAATATTTTTGCTTTGTTGTACAAAATCAGCATGCAAAACAAAATTAACTTTGAAAATTGTTTGTTTTTGAATAGAATCTTCAATCAAAAATAAAATGTCATCTTTTATTGAATTCAAAAACAACTCTGGAGTTTCGAATTCCGTGTCGGATGAAAGATTTCTTTTACTTTTAATTTTATACGTTATAAGTCTTTGTCCAAAAGCAGATTCAACCACAGAAACATTTGGTAAAGTGTTATGTGATTTAAATAGATTACCTTTATGTAAATTACTATTTAAATGATTCGTTAAATACCTTCTGCTAACTAAAACTTGACAAGTACTGCAAGTTACTTTATCAACGTAGTCAACTTGTGGTCTGGATGTTGAAGCTTCTTCTACCGTAATTATTGGCCTCTTTACTTCTATATCATATTGTTCTATTCTCCGCCTTTTCGAAGTCATTATTTGTGGTGCTTCTTGAGTACTCAGAGTTCTTTTGACACCTCCCCCAATTTGTTGATTACTGCAAATAGAAAAATACATTGTTTTTAAAAATAAATTTCATAGAGTTGAATATTTTCAATCAAAGCTTTAATGTAGATAATAACTTACTTTAAGGTTTTCTCAATCGTACAGCAGATGTTGTTTAACTCGTTATCGTAAAATGAATCATTCAGTTCAGATTTTTCCATCTCTTCACAGAGTTCATATAAATCCACATCTTGAAATATTTCATCGAGTTCCGAGTCATGTAAATCCACATTTCCACTGATTTCACAACAAATTTCATTACTTTCTTCCATTTGCGTTGTTAAATATTTTAAAATTATTGTAACAGGCAGACTCAACGTTGCAAAATGATGCTTCTTAAGGGTTTGCGATTACTATTTATACAACTATTATCTAGGTGCTATCTAATTGTTTTCAATTGTACCAGTAAACATAATACTAGTATTGAACTAAGGAACACTAATTAACTAAATACTATTACTCATAAAATTGCGATAAGAGGTATTTAACAATAGGTAAGTCATAACATACAAAGGATGCAACTAATCAACTTGGTTAGGCATTATTAAAAAAATATTGTTTACAACTGTCTTTCTTTGATATTTCTTTGGTTATTTGATAAATTAGATTTTTACTGTCAACAAATTTGTTATTTTTAGAGTCTGTATAGTATTTCATTCGAATATCAGCATTCTTCCAATGTTGTGTTGGCGGTAATGTCGATAGCTTCTTCATGTCATAGATTTCTATTTTTATTAGATGAGTTGCATTCGTACTATCGTCAGCGTTTGTTGTCATATAAGCAACACCTTCTCCACGAGCCCTTGAAACTGAAGAAGAAAGTTTTTTCTTCTTAATTTGAGGCACCTCAAACAACTCATCCAAACTCTCAAGTGATGTTTGGTTTTGCTTTCTTTTGGTTTGTTTATTTGAATTTTTATTGTTTAGGTCGTCACTTCCATCATCTGAAAGAGCATAATAATACTGTTTGTATGTATTTTCTTCATTATTGAAAGCGTTCTGTAACAGTATTTTAAAATCGTAAGAAAAAAAAATTAAATTGATTTTATTTTCAAATGTAATAAACTTACTTACCTCCATTGCAGAATCGTGAATAGAGCACAATAATATTTTAATAGCACGTCACTAAAAGTAGTAACACTAACAAGGGCCTCACTGCTCACTTAACTCTAACCATACTCAGCAGAATTTCAAGCTTAAATACTTACTGAGAACAATTAAACAAACCATCACCATTAACGTAATCACATACATTAGGATATGAAAAGAAGAAAGGACACATTCCAAAACATTGATAAGATTGACAAATAACTAGAAACTAAGGATGTAATTATCATTAAAATATTTTTACTAATGGTGTTTTGCAACGAGTCATTCCATATCGTATACATTCCATAATACATACGCACATCGTGTATACGAATAAACCCAACAGTTTTACTTGCACATCAAAAAGTGTTAGCCACTACTACGGCAAAGTATCCTATTACTAGAGCTGAAGTTAAAGTTTTAATAATACCAGCAGGGATTCAAGGAAAAACTCTTGATAACATTTTCCTTGGGCAAATACCTAAAAGATGCATAGTCGGGTTTGTTAATAACATGGCGTTTAACGGTAGTCTCACTAAAAATCCGTTCAACTTTGAGAACTACGATATGAGTTCATTTTGCTTATATATCGATGGTCAGCAAATACCTTCTAAAGCGTTACAACCATCATTTAAGAGTAATATTTTCACAGCAGCCTATCACACCTTATTTTCTGGAACAGGCATACATTTTCTTAACGACTTTTTTACATAGTCATTCATGTGAGTGCATCAAGTCCGAATTAGATTTATTTGCTTTACCTTCTACACAAACTAGTATAGAAAACGGAACGTGGATACATTACAAGCCAATTTCATCTCTCGCTGATGATGGACCTATAGAATTCCAAGTGCCAGGAGCAGGCGATGACTACGTTGATTTATCTAATACGTTGCTACATATAAAAGCGAAAGTACTGAATCAAGACTCAACAAAACTAGCTACATCGGCAGTAGTTGCCCCTGTTAATAACTGGCTACATTCCCTTTTCAACCAACTTGATGTTTATTTGAATCAAAAACTTATTTCACCACCAAACAATACATACGCTTATCGTGCATACATTGAAACTCTGTTGAATTATGCACCAGCAGCTAAAGACTCTCACCTAACATGTGGACTTTGGTATGAAGACACCCATGGAAAGATGGATTCAGTTGATGAGAGTAATAAAGGGTTCACAAAGCGACAAGAATTTGCAGGTGAAAGTAAGGAAATAGAAATGATTGGACACTTGCATGGTGATCTTTTCAATCAAGAAAAATTTTTAATCAATGGTGTTGATATGTCTGTAAAATTAGTACGATCTAGAGAAACGTTTAACTTGATGGCTTCTTCTAATGATTTAAAGATAAAAGCATGCATTGTAGACGCAACTCTCATTGTGCGTAGAGCTCGAATAAACCCAACAGTTTTACTTGCACATCAAAAAGTGTTAGCCACTACTACGGCAAAGTATCCTATTACTAGAGCTGAAGTTAAAGTTTTAACAATACCAGCAGGGATTCAAGGAAAAACTCTTGATAACATTTTCCTTGGGCAAATACCTAAAAGATGCATAGTCGGGTTTGTTAATAACATGGCGTTTAACGGTAGTCTCACTAAAAATCCGTTCAACTTTGAGAACTACGATATGAGTTCATTTTGCTTATATATCGATGGTCAGCAAATACCTTCTAAAGCGTTACAACCATCATTTAAGAGTAATATTTTCACAGCAGCCTATCACACCTTATTTTCTGGAACAGGCATACATTTTCTTAACGAAGGCAATGGAATATCTAGGGATCAGTATTCTAATGGATATTGTTTATTAGCTTTTGATTTAACCCCCGACTTATCAGCCAACTCATCGAGCCATTGGAATTTGATAAGGAATGGTAGCGTAAGATTAGAAGTTCGTTTTGAATCTTCTCTTTCCCAAACTATAAATTGTATTGTTTATGCTGAGTTTGATAATGTAATCGAAATAGACAAGAATCGCAATGTTATCGTAGACTATAGTAGCTAAGACAAAATGATTGTATGTATATTATAATAACGTTTATTTTTAAGAATTTGTGATCAATAAAAGTTTAAACATAACATGAAACATTTTTTTCATTTTTTTATGTACCACCTTTAAATAGCTAGCTCATGCTGCCAAGTGGCACATTCACAATAGTGATTTGCACGAGTAGGTATACCTTACATAGAATATGAACACGATCAAGATCCAGGAATGTTTAAAAAAAATTCACCCATCCTTATACAATAACGTGTATGCAGCTAACAGATTACCAGTGCGTGTTGAAGCACCCACGTTTTTAGTTAGCAATCTGGATCCAGATACACGGCCAGGTTCTCATTGGGTAGCCATACACATAGAGAAAGGCGGCATGGGACAGTATTTTGATTCGTTCGGTCGAGCACCGACGGGGTTTCACAAGAGTTTTCTGAACAGGAATAGTAGGCAATGGAGCTTCAATAGTAAGAGACTACAAAACGAGTGGACTTCAGTATGTGGCGAGTACTGTGTGTTGTATTTATGGTACAAATATCATGGGAAGAGTATGCAAGATTTCACGGATGCATTGGAGAGTAGTAGTAGTATCTTGAATGATGTAATGGTTAACGCAATGTTCCAATACAATTTTAAATAAAGCTGTATACAGAATAAAGATCGTGTTGTTATTGTTATTGACCCCGATAACATGAACGTCAAGAACAATACCCCCCTCATTCGTAGCAGGTGATTAATAACAATAGACGAACGTAACAATACGAGTAGATAAGGAAGCGTGCGATAATGAGGTCCTAGATCCTGAAACCTATCTCGCGATCCTGAAGAGATATAAGAAAACTGATGGCGGCAAACGATCGGGCATCCCCGAAAACCCCTAAAAAGACACCAAACTTTTTTTTTTTTTTTTTTTAGGCGGCGAAGTTTGCCGGGTCTCGATTTTAGGGGTGAGGCAGAACGGATTTTGCCGTGAGGCAGAACCGGTGAATCTCTACTACTTACCTAAAATTTTGACCAAAATAAATCACACAAACATTGTATGAAAGCTTGTGAAATTGTCCATAATTATGAGTTTGATGCCATATTCGATTTAGCACCTACTACACCTATCCTAAACTTATTTTGAAAATAAAAGATAATACATATAAATAATTAAATTACAATAATTATATTTTGTAGAATCCTTGCCTGCAAAGCTTCCAACCAGAACGGAATCTGTCGGCGATCATAAAAAATTCGATCAACAAGAACACTTGAAAAATCTCATCTTACATTATTGTCATATATTTACTTACCTTTTCAAAGTAAATTGAGCCGTATATTGGATAACTAAGAGATATTATACTACAGCAATAAAAACTCTCTCTCAAACTCTTAAATAACAACTTCACTCTTCCGTATCGGATGCAAGATGCAATGCATGCGTGACGGCGTGACATCGTATATACAATGAAAAAAAACTTCAGATATTTTTTAAATTATTTAGCACAAAAAGTCTTAAAAATAATAGTTAATTTTATGAATAATTGATTGTAATTATTGCATAATTATTGTCTTGTAATAATTTATTCATTGACATATTATAATTAAAATTTTGACTTTTTTAATGATGCATTTGAGATGATATTAAGAAAATTGATGTAACTTAGATGTTATGAATATTAAACTACATTGTCCGGTTTAGTACGCTTTATAAATAAATAAAAAAAGTAATGTAACTACAGTAACTATATACTATAGTAACTACACTATTAAAAGTAAATAACTATTAATAAAAAACGAAAATGATTTTTTGTTTTGTTCGGAACCCTCTGTTTTAAACACACTTGACCGAATACATCCCCTTCAAATATAATTTCTAAGTTAAAGTTAATGTTGCAACAATACCAATCATACCTTGCTAAAAACCAAGCAGACAATTTTGAGAAGAGATAAAAACTGAAATAGCCTTAGTCATGTTTAAGTATTTACGACGAGACGGACAAAAACTTAGATAGCTTAGTCACTAAAGTCCAAAACTAAGTAAAAAAATAAATTTAGCTTTTTGTTATAAGACGTCAATTTAGGCATTAGTAACTGCCTAGATTTTTTATAACCCGACAAAAATTCAAGTGTCGCACCGTGTAGCGATTACCAGCCTACGAAGGACGTGGATTGTTTATAACGTGGGAAGACGTTCGATTAATTGTATTGTAAATGTAGGTACTTTAAAAAATATTTTACTCAAAAGAATATCATTGTCTGAAGGCGGAAGAACTTTAAAAGAAAGATGTCTTGTCTATGTACATTCTATATTATTATCTATCTATACCTAGTATTATAAAGAGGAAAAATTTGATTGTTTGTTTGTATTGAATAGGCTCTGAAACTACTGGACCGATTTCAAAAAATATTTCACCGTGAGAAATCTACACTATCTCCTACTAATTTTTATCCCTGTATATCCACGGGAACGGGAACTACGCGGGTGAAACCGCGAGGCGTCCGCTATTCATAAGTAAATAGATATTATAGGACATTACACACAGCGCCATCTGACCCCAAACTAAGCAAAGCTTGTACGATGGAGGTCAGATAACTGATATACTTTTTACATACAAAACACACAAATTATTTACAAGTGTTTTGTAAATACATACAAAACACCCAGACAGAACAGACATTTGCTTATACCACAGACTGTCTGTCCTAGGTGCAAGCCTGGGTAAAAGCAATTGTTAATTGTATTGATCGCGACTTAGTAACATATATATGTTACTAAGTCAACTTTGCAATACACATAAAGAAATAATAAACATAAGAAAACAAAATTAGAAAAAGAACAAAAAAATATTTTTCTTTCACAAACCGGCCTCAACTCAGAATAATTACGACTGCAACCAGCCGGCGCTGGTCTTCCGTCGAGACCGGCGTATGTTACAAACATGTCTGTGACACAGCACTAAACGGCAGTTGCATAACGATTTTTATTACATCATGTTGTAATCATCTTCAGGCAAAACGTAACAAAACTTAATATTACATTAGCAATTAGGTAAATATTAATTATAAAAAACCGGCCAAGTGCGAGTCAGACTCGCGAAAGAAGGGTTCCGTACTACATAGTATAAATTTGCATGGTGGTAGGGTACTTTCTAGAAATCGACTGGCTAGCTACCACCCTCAAGTTAAAAATCTGCCGCCAAGCATCTAACGGTGTGTTCTGGTCCTCACTTAAGAGCCAGATCCATTCCAGGCTAGGTGTGTTTTACCATCTTTGCCCACACGTCACTTAACATCAGGTGAGCTGTAACCTGTAAACCATAAAAAAAAACAAAGTCGCTTCCTGTCGGTTCTTATGTATGCTTAGATCTTTAAAACTATTTTTTTTAATAGATAGAGTAATTCAAGAGGAAGGTTTATGTGTATACTGTATAACACTTGCATATGCACCACATTAGTATCTACATTTCACCCGTGCGAAGCCCGGGCGGGTCGCTAGTTGTCTATAAAAACGGCAAAAATCACGTATCCTGTATGCGAGTCTCCTTAAATATTATTTTTATTATGTTTTTTGGTATTTCTTGTTATAACGGCAACAGAAATACATTATCTGTGAAATTTTCAATTGTCGTACTATCACGGTTTATGAGATACAGCCTGGTGACAGACAGACGGACGGACAGCGGAATCTTAGTAATAAGGTTCCGTTTTACCCTTTGGGTACAGAACCTTAAAATTTTTATGATTTTGTTTATCGTAAATTGATTAAACTTTAGTTAATGCATCGATAAAAATAATCGGTGATAAGTCGTGGAACAACTAGAGTAATAAAAGGAGTGGTATGGTGATACAAATCAGTAGATCAAATAAATCAGTAATTAGTGCTGTTCTTCAAAGAAAAACAAGCAAAAATGGCTTTCTACAACAAAGTGTACACATTTGTAAAGCATGAAAATTTTGATACGTGGCTGAAATCTGTGGGTATGTTAAAATAATTAAAACTATTAAAGCCGAGTTCTAATTCTTTTAGTTTAGTTTCCAACATCAATTTTTTATTTTTTCACATTAATAGCTAAGTAGCGCTATCTTTACTACAAACTTTGATGGAATTTTGGAAGTAAAACCAAAGTCATGTCTCATTACATTATACCAGTTTCTAACACTCAAACACGTAATTCGGCAGTGACTCTGGACGCTGCTTAAAAACTATCCAGGACATCCCAGGACACTACAAAAACTAGGACATGTCCTGGGAAAACAGGACGGTTGGCAACTCTAAGATAAGACCTTGATATCGACTACTAGCGACTTCGCATGGGTGCTATGTAGGTTCTATGCTTATGCATGTATTATACATATAAACCTTCCTCTTGAATCACTCTGTCTATTGATGGAAAATGCATTTAAATCCATTGCGTAGTTTAAAAGATCTAAGCGGGAATCGATTTTGTTTTATACTATGTAGAGAAGATTTTTTTAAAGACATTCATCATCATCATCATCATCATCAGCCTATACTAGTCCACTGCTGGACAAAGGCCTCTCCCAAGACACGCCACTCAGCCCGATCTTCGGATTTTCGCTTCCATCCACCGCCAGCTGTCCTACGTATATCGTCACTCCATCGAGTCTCAGGGCGTCCTACGCTACGCTTGCCAATACGCGGTCTCCACTCTAGAACACGTCTACCCCAGCGGTTATCGGTTCTGCGACAGATATGTCCAGCCCATTGCCACTTCAGCTTGCTAATACGCTGAGATGACTTTATAATACAATTTATAAAGTCATCTCAGTCAAATTATAATACATAATACAATGACTTTAGTTCTCTGGCGAATTACTTCGTTTCGGATCCGATTCCTCAGAGAACATGGCGAGTACATCTCACACCTTCGTTTTGCGAGCGACATCGTCATAATGGCTGAAAGTCATTACTGATAACAAATTAATCTCTGTTTTCCAGGTCTTCCCGACGACAAGATCGCTGCCATCATCGCTGAAAAGCCAACGATGAAGATCGTCCAGAACGGAGACAGCTACGTTATCACCCAGTCTTCTCCCAAGGGAGACAAGGACTCCACCTTCAAGTCTGGAGTAGAATTCGATGACACCATTGGTGATGGAAATCCCGTAAGCAAAGTTTATATTCGAACTTACTTCATTAGAATTTACGTAAGGATTACAAAAAGGCGTAATATTTTGATGCATGGGAATATCGTAAAAACCCTGTTCTTCTTTGAAGAAGAAAGTCAACAGTATATTGGGGATTGTTTAATCAGTAATCAGTGTCGCCATAACTAATAGTATTTTTTCACTCCCTTTCAGATCAAGACCACATACACCGTGTCTGGCAACACAGTCACCCAGGTGATCAAGAGCCCCCTTGGTATGGCCACCTTCAAGAGAGAGTTCAACGGTGATGACCTCGTTGTGGTAAGAATCAAGATACTTTACTTTTGGTCTTGCGTGTGGCGATACCGTGGCGGTGGGTTCGATCCTGAGTGGAATTTGCACACAGATTAAAAAACATACATTGTCGGGATAGGACAACAGATTTTGTAGCGATGATAGCTCAGTGGTCAACGCAGTCGGTTCGCATGCCGAAGAGCGTGGGTTCAAACCCCAATAATGAGCTTGAGCTGCCGGTGAAGGAAAACATCGTGAGGAAACCTTGGCGTAGTGGTAGGGTACTTTCTAGTTGGTCGACTGGCTAGTTGACCCTCAAGTTGAAAATCTGCCGCCAAGCATCTAACGGTGTGTTCCGGCAGCCTCACTTGAGAGTCAGCTCCATTCCAGACTAGGTGTGCTTCACCATCTTCGACCACACCTTCACTTGACATCAAGTAAGCTGTGATAAACACCTAGCCTGTCAACTATAAAAATTAAAACGGAAAAACTTACGTATGTCCGAAGAAGAAATCCAAAAGCGTTGCAATTGGCGCATAGTGTGGTGTAATTAGAAAAATTACATGGCTATTCAACAAGTTGCAGTACCTTTTAAACTGGGATACATATCCTTATAAAATAAATCATCGATACCCTTGATTAATTTCGTCTCATGATCGAAACGTGGGTTCCATAAAGTAAAAGTCATTTTCTTATAGCGTCTTACTTTTCGTTAGTTGTCAGTGAAGACAATTTTTTAAGAGAAAACTTGCATATTCATAAAAATATCAATGGCGTATGTAAATCTTCCACTGCAACCTGCAACCTGTAATCCTGCAGCTGACTGACAGCTGACAGCGTTGTGAATGTCACCCAAATCAATCATCAATATGTATCATTTCATGTTTAAGAACGATTTGAAAAAACAGTAATCACTATAGAATAAATCACAAGCTAAAAAGTCTAAAAATCTAGAACCCAAAGTGACTGAAAATGAAAATGTAGCCTTTGTAACTCGGAGCATAATAAAGAATCGATTCTTCACTTCAATCGAATTCATCTTAAAATTCGAATGGGTAGTTTCGACGCAACAATGGAACACACATACATAGATACACACATCCATATGTACACATATACATAGATATACGTAGACTAAAAATATATTTTTTTTTATTATTATTCATTTGTTTTTTTTTGTTTCAGACGATAACCAGCGACAAATACGACGGCGTCGCCAAGAGATACTACAAAGCTTAAATTTATTATCAGAATAAGACTATTTATTGTTATTTTTTAAAGTAATACATTTCTTATATAACAGATGATACAGATTTTATTATACCTGAAGATTTAATAAGACTAATAACTATAACAAATACAAACTATTTGATCGACTAAGATATTAATCAAGGAGGAATATTGAAAGCTCATGTTATTTAGATATTGCAACTGTCACACCTCACTTGTAATGGAACTGACTCTTAAGTGAGGCAGCTTGAACACACCACTAGGTGCATGGTGGCAGATTTTTAACTTGAAGGCGGTAGCTAGTCAGCCGAGTACTAGAAAGTACCTTAAACCATGATATCGTTTCCTCAAGAGTTTTTCCTTCACCGGCAGCTCAAGCTCATTGTTGGGGTACAGTGCTAACCACTGGGTTATCATAGTGGCCAACAAAATACAAATATATGGCTAAAATACGTCAAGGCGTCAACTAGATGCACTAAAAAATAGCCTGGTAATTCTAGAAATAAAATTCCCAGCCGCACAGCTAATAAAAGAGAAAAGAAAAAAGAGCTAAAAGAGCTCTAGCTAGAGCTATGGAGTAAAGATTTTCACTTCATCTAATATTAGTGTAGGCAACTTTTGTAAATTTGTGTAGTTAATATTTTAGAACATGTATAATTGTATATTCTATCGTATCTGCGACGGATATGGCTGGCCTGCTATCACTCGGCTATCTTTACTGAGCTCTATCGATGACTGGTTCTATGGTCTCATGCTCAGAAGGTGTCCGTTGGTTGAAACCATTTCAAATCTTTATCGATAAAAATAATCGTTATCCTTATCGATAAAACTGTGCGCACTCATGCTTATGATGTGAACGGGTATCGTAAGTTACGTTTATCGAGGGCTTAATCATCGTTACCTATATGCATTGGCACATCTCTATTGAAGGTTGATGCAACTTTGACTTGAGATGCGAGACAAGGATATGCCTAAAATAAATGATTATCGTATCAAAGTGCATAAATCTAAATAAGGTGGGTGCCTACCGAAAACGTTTTTGAACGAAACATGCCGTGAAGAAAACATTTATACTAGCGACCCGCCCCAACTTCGCACGAGAGCAATGTAGATACTAATGTAATGCATAATCATATATTATACTTAGGTTAGGCATACCTTCCGCCTGAATCACTCTTTCTATTAATGGAAACCGCATTAAAATCCGTCGCGTAGTTTAAAAGATCTAAGCGACAGTGGGAAACGACTTTGTTTTGTACTATGTAGAGATATATTTAAAACATTTCAAATACAGGGTATACTTAGATTAAAAGAGATCATTGTATTTCATTTTATTAACGACACTGTAATCGTAAAATTAATCAGCTCTTGTAATAAAAAAAGTACATTGACGAAATTTTAATGAATTTTAGCTATGAAAACTGACGTAGTTTTGACACATTTTTGACTTAACGCTTTGTCTCCTTGAAAAAGTCACCGAATGTGACCGCAACATTATAGTCGGGGTATTCAACGTAATCAAATAAATCAAGCAATTCCCTATAAGTAAAAAAAAAGCTTATTTTTTTCGTGATATACAATTAGGCCGCCACTTGTGTCACTAGTTAATAAGGTTTTTTGTTATCTGTACTCTTTTCCATTTATGATGTGCACAATAAAGAGTTATCTATCTATCTATCTATCTATCTATCTATCTATCTACCTATGAAAAACTTTTTTATTGTAACCCAGGCCAAAAAATGGTTTTCTAGAACTTCTGTCTATTTTTCAGTGTGTTTCAGAAACGGCTTTTTAGGGTTTCGTACTTCAAAAGGAAAAAAACAGAACCCTTATAGGATCACTTTTTTGCCCGTCTGTCAAGACTTGTCTATCTCGGGAATGCATGGAGGGAGGGTATCAATTTGAAATTAAAACTATACGCAGATCTGTAGTACCTTGCAGCTGTGAAAAAATCAAACTTCTCAGTTATCGTAAAAAAAAGAGTTACAGCCGTTTATGTCGCGAAAACCCGCATCTTATATACTCACAAGAGAATCAAAATCTATAGAATACCTCCTGTCGAACTAGAACTATGAAATTTGGCCAGAAGCATTGTCTTATAGTACACTAAAGGAAAACAATCCGAAAACTGTACATTTATAATTTAATCACAAAAAAATAGAATATTTATGCAAGGAATCTTACAAGAATTTATACCTACTGGTTTGTTCGTGATTTTTAATTTAAATGCGTTTTTCCTTTGTTTATTTTGGCAAGCTTTCCGTATTGTTTACTGTTCATTTTATTCCAAAATATAGATAAAATATAGATGTAGATTATATATTTATTATGCAAATTAAAATTGCTACAATTCGGTTAATATCGGAGTAGATTGTTATATTATGTAGGTGAACGTTTTCCAAGATTGCTCAACGTCACTCTGAATTTGCGTTTTTCCTCAAATATGAATCACAGTCACACCTCCAGCGTTCGATAGTAAAACATGCCCTTTATTATAATGCTTTTTGAAATTTGCCTCCAATAGTATTATCTATTCAAATAAACTTTTCTTTAGATAATTACTACAATATATAAAGAAACAACTATCGCATAAATTTATTTCCAGTTTTAATTGCTCGTGTAAAGGTGTACCTACCTCAATAAAATTAGTTTAAAACGAAAATGTCTTTCCTTGGAAAAGAATACAAATACGTGAGTCAGGAAAACTTTGAAAGCTGCAGGTAAGTTTTTTTTATTTGGATAGAATGAGTGCTGACAAGCTGGTCATTGTTGGCAATACCGAAGGAAAGAGACCACGAGGCCGGTCGCCAACACGATGGTCTGACCAAGTGAAAGAAGCCACCTCCTCTTCTAAATTCTGCCAGGTTGTGAGGGCTACTTCGGACCGGAGTCGATGGAGACAGATTGTCCGTTTAAGAGGTTCCAGTGACCACGATCCTCAGACATGAGGGAACGATTGGAGAAGAAGAAGAAGAATGAGTGCAAGCGAAACCGGACAAATGCGAGTCGAACTCTTGCATCTAGTGTTCCGTACCCAACACGATACGGTGTCGTATGTTCTTGAATAAGATATTAGGAAAAATCTTTTATTTCTGGAATACAGTTACTAGTTCGAAGACAATGAGTTCATATTGTTATGTCCAAAATGTAGATATTTTTTTACCATATTTTACCATATTTTTTATGTTTGTTACGCGTTAATTCCGTCAATTATGAATCGATTTTGACGATTCTTTTTTTGTTTTATAGATCATAACTTCAGAGGTGGTCCTATATATTTGAAATTATATTTTACTTATTTATTTATTTCATGACATACAAAACAGAATGCAATAATATTCACAACAATACAAATATCTACACAACTTTGATCTGTATTGCATTCCAAGACTATGCAATTATGCATGTCTAGGTGCATTACAATTACATTTAAAAAGGTCGTTAGATAATAATTGGGATGAAATTATAATTATAAATTAAATCAAGCGGTTTAAAAAAAATCAATACATAAAATATACATAAAAATTGTATACCTACATGGATGATATTTTCGTTTACTCCGAAACCTCGCTGTTTCATTAAAGCAGTGCGTTTAGTTGGCATAAGGGTCTTGAGGTCGGTTTTTTAAAAATGAAAATTTGTATATCTACTATATTACTCTAAGTTGCGGGTACGGCTGCAAAGGTCATGGACTGGCGTTATCTCTTACTATCAGGTGAGCGTTTCTTTCACCCCATAACTTTTACATTAAAAAAAATACTTTAAATAGTTATTTATCTCATCCCATTTTCAGGGCTTAAGGATGAACAAGTAGCGATGATGATGGAGTATAAGCCATCTTTCAAGATCACAAAGGATGGTGACACTTATACTCTGATCACCATTACTCCTGAGAAGACAAAGGAGACCAAATTCAAATCTGGAGTGGAATTCGATGAGATGATCAGGGATAAAATTCCTGTAAGATACAAACCTACACACACACTTACATTCTTTGGTTTTTTTTTATGGTTGATAAGTTAGGTATTTGAGCACAGCTCACCTGATATTAAGTGATGGTGTGGTCGAAGATGGTCACACCTAGCCTGGAATGGAACTGGTTCTCAAGTGTGGTTGTACACCGTTAAGTGTTTGACGGTAGATTTTAAATTTGAGGGTGATAGCTAACCAGCCTAGTACCTACCTACTAGAAAATACCCTACCACCATGCTATGGTTTCCTCACAATGATTTCCTTCACCGGCAGCTCAAGCTCATTGAGGTTTGAACCCACGACCTTAGGCGTGTGAACTGATCGCGCTTACCACTGGTCAAACACCTAGGTTGTTAATCATAAAAAAACTTGTATTAACACTGCTACGGACGTTGATTGTTGATGCCGTATTAAAAAAGTAAATCTATTGTATACTCTTCATGGTATATAATTAGTATTTTACATTTATTTATATTTTGTATTTTTCTCAGATAAAATCTACATACACCGTAGAGGGCAACACTATCACACAGTCCATAGTGTCTGACAAGGGAACTGGCACGTTCATAAGGGAATACAAAGGAGACGACCTCATTGTAGTAAGTGTCAAGTGGCTAAAAATACTTTTTTTTTACGATTTTTGCTACGAAACCTTGGACTTTGTTTTGTTGGTCAAACTTCCAAGTTTGCAATGGTCATAGACAAGTTTTGTTTTTAACCACATTTAAGAAACCGTCGCCTTCTTGTGTCTTAACATTTATTTGATTACTAAAGGATAATTTGTTCGTAGTATAAATAAGTTAATTTTAATATTGTCATAATACGGTACTAATTGATAATAAAAAAAACACTTTACATATTAAAAACAAAACAGTTTCGAAGTTATGTCTATAATTTCCAGTATTAAATTATTTAGTAACCAAGGAATTCATCCAACATTATTATTATGGTATTTATTTTTATTTTTTTTAATATAGAAATCTTTATTAAACAAAATAAAAAATACCTTATACTATTTACAAAATGTATACAAAAAACTTAGTCTAAAAAACCGTCAGAGGAGGGATATGTGGCCAGAATGCTGGCAACTTTGCCACGCTGGATGGCAAAACTTAGCTTTTGACCAAAGGTAACAAAACAAAGAAAATAATTCGTGTTTTCTGAAAAAGTAATATTTTTTTTCTTTCACAGACACTATCAACTCCGAAATTCGATGTCGTCGCCAAAAGATGGTACAAAGCAGCATAGAATATTAACCTTATAACTTTACGTCATTATTATTTTTAAGGCAAAATTGTTTAATAATCTAAAATATAGTCTTCAAAACATACATTATTATTTACCGTTTTAGATACAAAATGTCACATACTAAGCAAAACTTGTACTACGGTGACCAAATAACTGATCACATAATAAAAGACTTTTTTTTTAATACACACCTACAATTCCGAAAGCTCTTAAAAATAAATCTGTGATAGAGATGTGTAAAGTCTGCCAACACGATTTTGAGCAGCGCGGTGGACTATGGTTTTCTTCTTCTTTGATTTTGGCATCGCATTTCGTGCATTTGCCAGTGTCAAGTGTTTCGATATTTTCAAGTTTCATTCGTTAAATAAGTAGTCTAAGTCCAGTCCATGCCAGTCACTTACCCACGCTCGTGCTTGCAAGTCGGTACTTTATGAATAAAACACCATCATTTTTATGCATAAACACTCGACAAAACACTAGTTTTGGAAAAAAATACAACGGAGCGACACAACTCTTCCCGCGTTCCCGCCAAAACTCTTCTCTTTGAGGCATCACTAGACAGTTTAAACGATTTCTAATTACAGGTCATGTGCCCAAAGTTACCGTTTTACCCCACTGAATTGCAAAGCAACTTTTTACGCGGCAAAGACCAGCAGTGTGTTCACCTATATTTTCTCTTATTTCTATTAAAATATAGACCCCCCTGCGATTAGGTACAGACAGAGTTAGTAAATTTGATAGCACTAATCTTATACGCTAGATATCTGGCGATGATTTATTGCCTTGATAATCCATGATAAAGATCGAGTAAATATAAAGGCTGAACACAGAGAAAAACTGCAGTTTCTAGTGCAAAGGTGAAAAGATTAGACAAAATGGCTTTCCTGGGAAAGGAATACAAGCTGGAACGGCAGGAGAACTATGAAGCCTTTTTAAAAGCAACCGGTAAGTTTTTACAGTCGTCGGTCGTTTTCAAAAGTTTTAAGCAAAATCAATTGGTTTATAGGCTATTTATAAGACACAAAAAGTTATAAATTTAACGTTTGTGTCTGCATGTTATTTAAGCATACTGCATACACACAAACAGTTAAATCGAGTTTAATTTAGTTTTTGTTACAAAAGCGACTTGTAATAAAAAAAAAAAATTACAGAACAGAGATAACCATGAACAGATGAGATGGAGATGGTCTGAACAGAGTAAATACTTACCTATGTATACATAGCTTTGTAGAAAATCGAAAGTGGTCAAAAGATTACTATTAGTAGGTACCTAGTATTTTTTAATTAATTTTGTATGCAATTAAATTGATTTAAAAAACTGATAAACTGATATAGCTACAGGCTGTGTTTTTTTTTCTTTTCTGCCACAGCACGTTCATGTATTGTGCCAGTACTCAAAAACCTCAAAATGTAAACGGTACTAATAAGTTTACAAAAAGGTCAGAAAGTTTATACAAGCTGTGTTAAAATGCTCTTATTTTTTTTTTTTTTTTTTTTAACTAGGTGTGCCTGATGCCCAGCTCGCTGCCTTCTTGGAGTCCAAGCCAGTAGTGAAGGTGGTGAAAAATGGAGATAGTTACACGTATACCTCGACCTCGCAAACTGGACCCAAGGAGGTCAAGTTCACCCCTGGAGTGGAATTTGATGATTTGCTTGAAGGAAAAATTCCGGTAAGTCAAAAGTGAATTTTAGATCTCCTCGATCGAGCGTATACCAGCATAACAAGAGTTATATACATAACTTTCCATACCTACTACACTTATATGTGGTTATTGTTTTCGCATTATCGACGAAGGCTTTTTTTTTAAAGTCCAAGACTTGTGTGACAGTTTTAATTTTGCATTAGATTTACATTATTGACTTCTAGCTGTGTCCCGCGGTGTTACCCACTGTTCCCAAGTTAACACCTTTTCGGAATAAAAAGTACCCTATGTGTTAATCCATGGTATCAGTTACATCAAAATTGATCCAGCCGTTTGAGCGTGAAGAAGTAAAAAACATACAAATACACACAAAATTTTGCTTTTATAATATTAGTGTGAGGTGATTATGCTATGTGTTTATGTGCCTGCAATAAATGTTTTTATTATTCATAAATAAATGAAAAAAAACATAATTTTATTTAAATAATTTTATATTCTATCCTCCATATTTATTTCACTTATAATAAAACTAGTGGAGGTCAAATTCTGCACATTAAAAATATTTTGAGAAATTTAATTGGAGGACACTCTATTATCGATACTGAAGCATTGTCTTGATATATTGTCCTGATCGTTACAAATTAATTTTAGGCATTTTTTTTATTAATTGCAGGTGAAGACAAAGTACACAGTTGATGGCAATGTTATCACTCAGCTGGTGACAACTGATAAGGGTACAGCTACCTTCAAGAGAGAATTCAATGGAGACGAGCTTGTTGTGGTGAGTTACTAACGACATTAGTATTTTTCTGTAAAATACTATATATTAACAAAACAAATTAACACACGTCTTATCATTAACAAACTTAAATCCCAGATTAGAAACGAGAATGTTGCGTAGAAATTTAATGAAGTTTCCTTGGTCTTAACTTGGACTCGATATGCTTGTTTTACACGAATTGCAGAAAACACTTTGATGACTTTGTGACGTAAAGGCATAAGGTCCATTGGCGTAAGGTGTTGCTTAATTTCAGATATTCACCATCCTTGCCAAACCGAATATGATATGATCGTCCCAATGTTGCTTTGAATACTTTTTCCAGCTACAAATTTGTTTTGGCAGTTCTTTTAAAAATAAAGAAATTTTGCTGACTTTTCTCTCGCTTCTACTTCTACTACATTTAAATTAACACACATCCTTTATTTATGTTTATGTTAAAAAGTAATGAGACGAACGTGACGCTCTCCTGATAGTAAGAGATAACGCCTGTCCACGACCATTGCAGCGATACACAGAATTTTGAGTAACAAAACAAAGTCCAGGGCATCACTGCTTTGGCGCTCATTACTTTGAGACTTTCGATGGTTAGTCTCAACAGCCCTGTAATTTCGCTAGCTGCAGTACCCTTCAAACCGGAACACAGTAATGTTTACAGATTACTGCTTAGCGGCAGAATAACTGGTACTGCGGTGGTACCTACCTAGACGACCTTCTGCTAAGGAGATCTACCACCAAGTACCACCACACCACCACCACCACATCCTTCATGGTAACTTCATTTGTTAGGTCATAATATCATAGATGGCATTAAAAGAAGCCTGCGTCTATATGTAACACATTTTTGACCTAACTCTTAATCGGTCATTATTTGATTATGCGTGCGATATAGGTGTCGATTGTTTGTAGTTATTAGTGTGTATATTAGAGTGTTGTATAAATATTCTTTCCTTTACAGACACTCACCGCAACTGCGTTCGATGGAGTCGCCAAAAGATTTTATAAGGCATAAAATTGAATATTATTATTAAACTATATTTATTGTAAAAGTTAAGAGGAAATAAATTGTTATTTTGATTTGATATAAATTATTTTTATATTTTACCTCGCCCTCGAACCTCGAAAAGAATCCAAAGCTAAACAAACAAAACATTCCAACCCTATTTTCATTATAAACTACTTCACTGTTATGAAACCTAAGTTATCTCTTCCAGAATTGGCGTCATTGAACATGTTTTATCTTAATCTAGTAGATTAGTAAATTATATAAGAAAGGGACTGCGAATTTTTGATTCATTGTACACTTGAATTGTTTATCAAAAAGTGATTTGAAATGGCTTACTTAGGAAAGGAATATAAATTCGAAAAGCAAGAACATTTTGATAAATTCCTAGAGGCGGCTGGTAAGTCAGAAACGTAGTTTTTGATTATTTTTTTTGTGGAAAAAAGTTGCAAACAATCGCAGTGCCACTTGATGGTAAGCGGTCACTATAGATACCTACAGCACTGTCGAGCATTGTCAATGCTTCTGCCTACCTTTAAGGTCCCTATTTACCCTTTGTTTGAACGAGGTAGGTCAAAATTCCGTGGAAAAACAGAAAATGGGAAGCCATTTCACATAAGACAGGCGCGTGGAAGAAACAGTCGATTAAACCGAGTGGGTACGAGATTTCCACGCATCTATAATATGTAGGTGGCATTTTTGATGGCAGCCGGCATGGAAATAATTTTCTATAACGTTCTTTAATTTACCTACTTATAGCTTGACCTGCACTATAGATAAACATAGATATTTGAACTGTACACGTATCGTATTTATTTTTATCTCTTAGATTAGATAAGTTTCATAATTATTGTTTTTTTATGTACTTGTAAAATATTGGTTACGAAACAATAAGCATTACTGAAATATTTCGTCATAAATAAGATAACGTATGTATAATAAAAAAAGATAATTTCTTTTTAACCATGATTAGATTTTTGTTTGACTGCCCTGTTAGCTCATTTGGTAGGGTGTGGGTTCGATTCCCACCCGGACAAACATAAATTTATGTGATGATAAATGTTTGTTCTGGGTGTTCTGTATGTATTTACAAAAAAAGTATTTAAGTATTCTATTAGTTATCTGGTTCCCGTTGTATAAGCTTTGCTTTTGTGGTTAGATGGCGCTGTGTGAAATGTTTCACGATTTATTTATTTATGTATTCAAAATAATATTCAATGTATCTTTTTTATTACTTTTGTGTTTGACTTATCGGTCAAATTCTCACCTCATGTTAATCGAAGATGCAGTCAATGATGCGGAGCACGCTTCTTAGAAGACACCAATTTACTCGCAACTTGAACACCCAGATTTAACTTTAAAAAAAAACTACAACAAAAATCTATCGGGAAACACCCACTCGGGCAGCAAATTCCACTGCACAGCGGTTCAAAAATAGCAATGAAATAAGTACTGCAATGGAATAGGTACCAACTAAGTATTAATTTCTTTCCTCTTTGGTTCTGGGTTAAAGAGTTCTTCATGGAACGATCGATGACGAGTTGTCACTATGTGACTGACGGTCAGTCCAATCTCAGACGAATAATCAAAGGATCAAGTCCAATCAATTAGCAATTAGCACCGGCTTTTTTTTTGGTTTATGGTTAACACAGTTCATAGTGAGATCCTCAGATTAAAAACTACGTGAGATTGAAGATGGTGGTGGTGGTGGTGGTGGACACGTAGCCTGAAATGAGGCTGGTTCTAAAGTGAGTCTGCCGGAACACACCGTTAATAGCTTTGCAGCAGATTTTCCACTTGATGGTGCTATCTAGCCTGTCGAGTATTACCACAAAATACTTACGCTATGGTTTCCTTACGATATTTTCCTTCAACGGCAAATCAAGCTTACTGTTGGGGTTAGAAGTTTGAACCTACGCTCTTCGGCGTGTTATCCGATCGTGATGAACACTGACTTATTATAGCTATAAAAAGATTAGTGATTACTATAAGATAATATTAGTAAAGGAAGGCAACTGGACCTAGCTAAGCCCTTATTTATTAGGTATTAAAAAATCAAGACAAGTTTTTGCTAAACGTTTCTTTTGAAATGTTGTCGTTGTAGGTGAAGCCGTTAATAAAATCTAGTATTAATTATAACTAAGAAAGCACTTGTTACGCAAAATTACAAAGTGAAGATATTGACAATTTTTTTTTTATTGACATGTTTGTGTATACCTTATTTGACATTTTTGAGGACATTTTTGTGTTGACATGAGTAATCAGTGTTTCAAAACTCATTTAATGACAAATTTAAAATTTTTAACATTGTATATCAATAAAAAAATTGTATTTGTATTTGTAGCTTTAGGTAAGCCTGAATTGCGCATATTTTCCACGGTGTGTTTCAGCAGCCTCACTTGAGAGCCAGTCCACTTCCAGGCTAGGTGTGTTTGCCATCTTCGGCCACACTGCCACTTAACATCAGTTAAGTTGGCAATTATCTAACATTTCACCAGTAAAATATTTATCATTTCAGGTCTTCCTGCAGAACAGGTTGCAAAGTTTTTGGAGTTTAAGCCAGTTTCTAAGCTGGTGAAGGATGGTGACATCTACACCTACATCTCCACAACCCCCGAGGGTACCAAGGAGACTAAGTTCAAGTCTGGAGTGGAATTCAACGATACGTTCCAGGATAAGATTCCGGTTGGTATTTTTTCGTCTATGTTTACAAAATTGTAGCCAATTGTTGTAATTACGCTTTAATTAAGTTCACGTCAACTGTCAGACCATTATATTATGTAGGCACTAGCTGCGCCCCGCGGTGTTACCCGCTACATGTTTTCGGGATAAAAAGTAGCCTATGTGTTAATCCAGGGTGTCAGCTACCTCCATACCAAATTACATCCAAATCCGTTCAATAGTTTTTGCGTAAAAGAGTAACAAACATCCATCCATACATACATCCATCCATCCACCCATCCAAACTTTCACATCTCACTATCCCACTAATATTATAAATGTGAAAGTTTGTATGGATGGATGGATGGATGTTTGTTACTCTTTCAAGCAAAAACTACTGACACAATAGCTGATACCCGAAAACATGTAACGGATAACACTGCGGAGCACAGCTAGTTTATAATATTAGTGAGATTAGTAAGATTCACACCTGTGCATTTACATTACAAAGCATGCCTAATAGTATAGTTTAATTGAATTGTCAACACCTTGCCTTTTCAGATTACAACCACATACACTGTAGATGGTAATAAAGTCCACCAGGTAGTGTCTTCTGTCCTGGGTAGTGCAACATTCACGAGGGAATATAACGGCGATGACCTTGTCGTGATGAGCTTATTATTATTACTTATTTTTGGTTCAAACTGTAGTGTAAGATGAAGAGCTTCCTGACGATGTGTGCCGCGTCAGAGATCACTGCCTTTTGGATCTAACGCTTGACCCAACCGCCTAACTTGAGTCTCTTAAAGTGTTGGTTGAGGCTTTACGCTATTAAGCCGTTCGCCGTGTCGACTATCGGGAACATGATCACAGAGCTTGCTCTTCTTGGCCATCACGAGATTCTCGCGGAACGTTAGTAAGAAAGCAAAATGAGATAACTTTACTAATCAACTCTGAAATCATGAAAAACAGCTACTTATTTACAATGCTAAACATAATAGCATAGCATAAACAATTGCTTTGCTATTTATTTACAAGTTGATAATACGCATTTGATAACATATCTGAAACAGAATTTTTTTCACATAACTACTGACCACTATCCCTACATGTGTGTGAAATTAATCTCGCTAAGTTTCAAAATTTCTGTATTTATACAAATTATAATATTATTCTTCCACAGACCTTGACCAGTTCAAAATTCGACGGCGTTGCTAAGAGATATTACAAAGCTTAGAATTAAGAGCTTCTTATGATTATTCTAATTTATTGTTATAAAAATAAATCTATTATTAAATAAAATATTGTTTTTTTATTAGCACTTGTCGTCTATTGGCTATAACCCTTTAGATATTATACCATACCTACACATAACATACACATTTGATAATAATAATTGGTATAGGTATGCACTATACCTTATTTCACTTGAAAATAATATAATTATAAATGTATATATAGGTATGTACAATGTACCTGT
Organism: Biston betularia; assembly: GCA_905404145.2. Lineage (NCBI taxonomy): Eukaryota > Metazoa > Arthropoda > Insecta > Lepidoptera > Geometridae > Biston > Biston betularia. The sequence goes on from FR989883.1 coordinate 3,873,499, forward strand.
ACATACGAATATCATAAAAAATATTTCGATAGGTCGATAATGCAAAAAATGTGTTTTGTTTTTATTAAAAAGTGAGTTTATATAAAAGAAAGGGACGAACAAAATACTCGAGTTAAATGACTATTTTAGCGATACCCAAACTTTGTTTTCAACTCGGTTTTTAGTGGTTTTTAAAAACTCAGAAAACTTATCTGCGATTTCATCGCTAAATGACACAACAAATAAAATATTAATTATAATTTAATATGTACTTGGAAACCGGGAAGTACAATAGTAAATCCTATTGTATACATTCACATAGAATTCACATTCAATTCTTAGACAACCTACATGCCTAATAATTGCTTCACGATTTTTCTGTAAGGAGTACACATAACTTGGAAAACAAGACAGAAGCTAGTGCTGTAAGATTTGATCATAGGACCACGAGATTGGTAGACGGCCTCCCTTCTAGCCTGCCGTAGCTAGTCCACTACACATAATATAAAAATAAACGATGACTCAATAAAAAAATATGATTAACAATGATTCATTAATTTCCACTGTACTTTAATTTTTTAGTTACCTATCTTTTCTATCAAAAGTTAGTCAAACATTTTATCAAAACTAATAGATTAGATACGTAGTTTATATATAAGTACTGGAAAAAGTAAAATGTAGTGATTTATTAATCTACTATTGAAGTTTTTAACACGGTGCACGAAACAGTAAAAAATGGCTTTCTTGGGAAAGGAATACAAATTCGAGAAGCAGGAAAACTTCGACGGTTTCCTGAAAGCGGCTGGTAAGTAATAAGTGATTTTTTATGTATTAAAAAAAACTAACAGGACAGTTATACTGGGCCACATTTTTTATTATTAAACTTCTATTTTGACTTAGAAATTACACATATTTTAAAATAAGATAAGAAAAGCTTAGAAGCGTTTCATACCAGAACAGTCTTAGTTCCTACATAGGTAGGTACCTTATGTGACTTTGATTTAGTCCTAAGGCGTTATGCGCATTCTCATTGTAATATTTTTCAAATCCATTTTTAGTGTTTATGAATTAAATAAGTACTTTTAATGTTGTCGTGTAATAAATATTTTCGGCCGTACTAGACGCTAACTTACCTTATATGACTATGATTTAGGAGGTACGCTTAATTTATCGTCATAATAAAATTATAGTCGAAACATCTTGTTGATGATGATAATGACTTTACGTTAGTTTCAGTTTCTGTTTGTGTTCGCTGATGCGTTTTTTATACTTTATGGCATCGAAAACTCGATGATTAAAAAAAAATTATCTACTTGTAGGCAGCGTGGTTAATCTGTTTTACCGTATTCTGATGTAAATAGAAAAATAAATATTTGCTTATTAAAATGATCACACTGTAGCATCATCATCAGCCTATCGACTCCCACTGTTGGACATACGCCTCTCCCAAGACATGTTACTAAGCCCGATCTTCGGCTTTTCGCTTCCATCCACCGCCAGCTGTACCACGTATATCGTCACTCCATTGAGTATTAGAGCGTCCTACACTACGTTTGCTAATTCGCGGTCTCCACTCCAGAACACGTCAACACTAGCGGTTATTGGTTCTGCGATAGATATGTCCAGCCCATGGCCATTTCAGCTTGCTAATACGTACTGTACCTATATGTATTAACTTTGTTTTTTACATATTCCAGGCCTTCCCGAGGAACAGATAGCAAAGTTCTTGGAGTTCAAGCCCTCATCCAAGTTGGAACTGAATGGTGATACCTTCACATATACCTCAACCACGCCGGAAGGCTCCAAGCAGACCAGCTTTAAATCTGGAGTGCAATTCGATGACAAAATTCAGGACAAAATCCCGGTAAGTTTAAAAATCATTGACTACTAACTGCGCCCCGCGGTGTTACCTGCTACATGTTTTCGGGATAAAAAGTAGACTTTGTGTTAATCCAGGGTCTCAGCTACCTCCATTCCAAATTTCATCCAAATCCGTTCTGTAGTTTTTGCGTGAAAGAGTAACATACATTCATCCATCTATACAAACTTTCACATTTATAATAGTGGGATAGTGGGATGAAATCGAGTTTCGAGGTAACTAAGGGTTGGATACGGGCGAGTAACTTTTTGACGGCATTTTTAAAAAAGTAGTAATGTACCTCACTATTAAAATAAAAAAAATCTAAACAACCCAGGTTTACAAAAAAATAAAAAGTGATGGGACGAGCGAGACGTTCTCCTGTTAGTAAGAAATAATGCCTGCCCATGACCATTGCAGCGAGGCTGTCTTTGAGACATTAGATGGTTAGTCTCAACATCCCAATAATTTCGCTAGCTGCTACGCTTTAAATCGGAACACAGTAATGTTTACTGGTACCTACCTACACGACCTCCTGCTAAGGATATCTATCACCAAATAAAATTATTATCCTACGTACTTTTTGTTTGTTAGTGTGTATTTATGTGCGTATAATGTAACTGCATTAATTAAATTTCAGATCAAGACCACTTACACGGTAGAAGGCAATGTGGTCACGCAGGTGGTGTCATCTGATATGGGTAGTGCCACCTTCAAGAGGGAATACAATGGCGACGAACTTCTAGTGGTAATCAGCTTGAGATATACCTACTCACCCATAGATGAACGCTTGCAGCACATCTGACGGAAAAAAAGTCAGAAAAAATAAAACTTAATGTAGACAAACAACAACGATCAAGTTGAAGGAGGGGCTGAGGCGGGTTGTTGTTGTTGGTTTAGTTGTTGTTGTTGTCAATCAAGTTTTGTCATGCGACAAAACTTTATCGACTTTTTACTACCAAAATATACAAGAAATGAGAGCATTTCATGTTAAGTTCAGTTTCCGTTCACGCTCGTTAGGGGGTGCTGATCCTTTTTAGGGTTCTGTATCCAAAGGGTAAAACGGGACCCTATTACTAAGATTTCGCTGTCCATCCGTCTGTCTATCTATCGGTCCGTTTGTCACCAGGCTGTAAAAAAAACAGAATAAAATAAACATTTAAGGGAAAACACAAAAAACCTGTACAAATAACGTAATTTTTGCTGTTTTTGCCATTATTATAGATAATGGTATGGAACCCTTCGTGCCCAAGTTCAATTCGCATTTGGCCGGTTCTTAATAATAGTATAGTAAACTTGACGAAAATTTATTGAGAAATTGTCACGCTAAACCTATTTTTTTCCGCGTTCCCGCCAAAACTCTGCTAATGTCCTTAATTTTATCATTATTGTCGTTCTTGTTTTTTTATATTCGTGTTCTCTATTTAATTTTATTTTTTACTTTCACAGACTATCACCGGGTCGAAGTTTGATGGAGTAGCAAAGAGGTGGTACAAAGCCTAGAACCAAGACTGGTAGTTTAAGTATTTATTTATAAATAATAATAATAATAATTAAAAGGTTAAACTAATAAACGTTTTCTATTTTACGGTATTCAGTTTTTTACTAAATTACCTAGTGGATATTCAACTAGATACATACCTACTAGTAAAACAAATATTAACAAGCATCTATGCTGATTGGTAAGTGTAGCAATAAGTACTTACTAAAAGTGCTGACTTAGAACTTTTACTATAAGCCATAAATCCATGAAAAAAAAAGTTGTTTCGTAGAAAAATCTCATTTACCTCCAAGAAAGTATACGAATATTTTCGCGCGTATTTTGAATGTACAAAAATGTCTTTATTACCTCTTTATTACTATACTACAATTTAAGGTATCGTTAGGTTAAAAAAAAAAAAACAAGATGATAGGGGTTTGGCGCGAAATAGTAATGTTGCTAATACGATATAAAAAAAAGTAACCAAACCTATCAAGTAGGGTATCTAAATAAAGGAAATTAAAAAAAAAGTTATTAAATTTATCAATAAATAAGTGAACAATAAAAAACAAACAAGGTTTCAAAAGATTTTTTCCTTTAATTATAGCTATTTTATTCGCAGTCGGGTTAAAGTCGGATCAGATTTTTTAAACTCTTTAGCTTGTTTTAAACTGGCCCAATGCTAGGCGTGGGCTCTTCTCATTGTGAAAAAGGTTAGGTTTACCTCGCTGACCAAGGCTCGAGAACTTTTTTTAATTATGTTATTTTATTAACCAAACATGTAGATTTCCTGTAAGCCACACAAAAGAGATCTTCTGCATGGCTTAAACAAAACATTTTTTTTTTGAGATTGGTTGGCCATATTGCACACACTTCTGTTCTGTAATAGGTATGTAGGTACATAGAATTCGTCGCCTTAATGGTTATAAAATCATGTTAATCACAATAACCTATTTAATCGCTATATAAGGCCACTGGTTATAGTATAAACTAGAGCCGGTGTTTATAATTAAGTGAGTACCTACCTAATCTCAGATAAGGAAAACAAAAGAGTTTTGGCTGGAAAGCGAGAAGAGTCGTGTCGCTCCGTTGCATTTTTTCCCAAAACTAGTGTTTTGTCGAGTGTTTATGCATAAAAATGGTGGTGTTTTATTCATAAAGTGCCGAATTACAAGCGCGAGTGTGGGAAAATGATATAATGTGGTGAAACATGAGTTTTCGTGTTGCTTCCAAAACTCCATCGAAGCTTTATAGTAAAGTTGCCACTACTTTACTAAAGCATGACTGGAATTAACTGACACGAACTGGACTTGACAAAGACGACTTTGACGATAACTATAGCTATGATACAGCAGAAATAACACTTAAGACAAGGCAGTATGGCTCTATAGCTTTAGCCTGCCCGAAGGGGCAAATTATTAAAAAAAAAAAAACAACCACTAAAAAAGACAAGATCTATGTATCTACCCACCTACCCAGGTATATTAGGTAGATTAGAGTACATGATAAGAATATCTTCAAATTACAAATGCTGTTGCATTAAAATAAAATAAAAATAGGCTGTCATGGGGACTATCGACAGAAGAGAAAACTTAAAACACGAGCACATTAGCATGTCGGTGACGCGAAAAAATTAAGCGTTTCTATATAAATCTAGTAGGTAGGTATTAAGTTTAAAACAAAATTATGGCAGTTACTAGTGTTTAATTTTGACATACCTAGTCCAAGAATTAAAATACTGAGGTATGTTCATTTTGATAAGAGGCATATTACGAAATTCCAAGGGCCCATTCGATTTTTGCGACCACCCAGAACGTCAACATCTATGGGCCGCCTTACACGTTCAATCATGATCACGATCCGCGATCCGCGATCATTGATCGCGGATCGCGGATCGCGCGCTACGTGTACGGCAGCCCGTACACGTAGCGCGCGATCCGCGATCCAGACTGATCGTGTACGAAGCGGATTGACGGACTGATGCTCCGGATCGCATAATATCTAGAAATTTTGAAATCATGATCGCGGATCGCGGATCGCGGATCGTGATCATGATTGAACGTGTAAGGCGGCCCTACGGGCTGCCTATTTGACGCTGTCTATACCTACCTACATACGTAACCTACACATTACTCTATCGACATAGATAGGTATATGTGGTTTCTAGCATTAGGTAGGTACCTACCTGCCACGTCAGTTTATAAATAATCTAGAAATTTCTTTTTCCATACCTTCTATCTATATATACCTACTATTTTTGCCGCGCCTTTATTGATGCAATACTTGTAATTTTGTTTTTATCAGTGTATTTTGCAATGATATCGTTTTGACATCTTCAAATAGAGGCGCGGGTACTTTATCTATGTGGTACCCTTGTCATCGCACAGAATTTTATGTTTGGTTTATGTATTTTTATATCTATATAAATGCAACTTATGAACATTTAGGTAGTTTCATATCAGGTAGGTAATTACAATTTTTATTTTCGTTGGACATTTCCCACAGCGCTATCTAGCCTCAAACTATGCAAAGCTTGTACCTACCATATAACTGATTATATATTTTTGTATGATAAATAAATAAATGTCGTTGGACAATCTGATCCCAAACTAAGCAAAGCTTGCACCATGGAAGTCAGATAACATAACTGATATAATACTTAAATAGTTTTTTTGACAATACATACATTAGGTACACACAAACACAGAACAAACATTTGTTTTTTATATCGCGAAATGCTTGTCCTGGGTGGGAATCGAACCCACGCCCTACAGTTCATGAAGCAGACATACTACCAATGAGCCAACAGGGCTGTCAAAACAATAGTGACGTATTTCTGAATTTAATTTTCAGGACAATTTTCGTTACACTTTAGACAGGACAATGTCTCTTGGGTTAAACTTGCTGTAAATAAGTTGGTAAATATAGTTTTGTGAAAATGAATAATTTTTTTTAAGTTCATTTATATTTTTATAAGTGATGGTGTGATCGAAGATGGTAAAGACACCTAGCCTGGAATGGAACTGGCTATCAAGTGAGGCTGTCAGAAAACACCGATAGTGCTTGGCAACAGATTTTCAACTGTAGGTTGGTAGCTAGCCAGTCACTTGCAGCTCAAGCTCATTGTTGGGGTTCGAATCGAACCATGACCTTCGTGCGTGTGAACCGAACGCGCTAACCACTGGGTATCATCGCTACGAAATATTTATAAAAAGATCTCATAATTTTAAATAAATACAATAATTAATTTTAAAATTTTACTTTTTTACTACTATGTAAAGTAGTAAACATAAAATTATACATGTAAGTTTAAAAATAAATAAATAATAAGACCTAATTTGAAGGCTTTAATCATTACAACTAACCTTATTTAAAAAAATTATGTCCTTGCCTAATGGACTGTAATAAAAAAGTCAGAAACATTTTTAGAAAGTTTATAGCCGTCAAAACAAACCCTTCAAAATTGGTCCAAAATCTCTTTATTTACTTTACCTATGAGTGTGTTGAATAGATCTAGTATCAGTACATACTAGATCTATGGTCCAATATATTTACAAGTACATCACTTATGTCTCAAGGGTAAAATTAATAAATAGGTACAGAAAGAGATTGGTGAACATTTTAAAACTAATAGAATAGCTTAAAGTTTAATATACAGTTCAAATGGTATAATCAAAATCTTGCATCTACAATGTGAGTATAGATTATTTATTATTAGATGACCTTTTAAATTGGTAAAATAGAATTGCTATTGAATTTGTTATTTATCAAAACATGATGAAAGTAATTCTGCAATAAAACAGCAAACTGTGTTTTCACCAAACTTCATAATTTTAACATGTCACGAAATTGCCAGATTGACAAATAGTTCAACAGATGTCAAAGGAATATCACAAAATAAACATAATGGCTTCTCATGTAATAATTCAAATCTAGCTGTAAGATTACACCATTTACAGATCAAGTAATTGTCACTATTTATTGGTGTAAATGTCAATGCACAAAACATGTTCAAGTGATCATTTTTACACTTAAAACCCGTTACTTCTTCGTCACAACACTGACATATGAAAGAAGAATTTCCTTCATAAATACTCAATATTGTGGAATCCATCACTTCATTCAAGTTCTTTTTATTTTTATTAAAATAGTATTCTAAGAATCTCTTTGCTCCTACGTAACATTCTATGTCAAACTGATTCAGTTTCCCTTGCTCTCTGAATTTCTTGCTGTATATGTTTAGAATTTTATCAGCATGCGCAACTAAAATCTCTTCTTTTATGGTATCCGGACAATTTTCAGGAAGTAGAAAGCCGGGGCCTACTTTGAATGTCTTCTTTAAATTTTGACATAAAACACATAATACATAGAAAACTTTGAGCATATAGATATCAGACACTGCTGTTTCATACAAATGATCGAAATCTATCGCTGGTATGTCTTTTGTTTTTAGGAATCTGTACCTCAAAGTTTCAATTACGTCCCAGTAATTGGTCAAAAGTTTTCTTGGATTATTTTGAAGTAAATCTGTTAATGAATCAAGACTATCTTTAGAACTCATTATGAGAGTTTCGATTTTTAAAGAGTCCTTTCTACAGTTTATTTTTTTGTCTGCTGCACAAATTGCACATAGTATCTTATTTGGAGAAAATGCAATGCCGTACAACTCATGTGTGGGAGTCAAACCTTGGTATTCAATTAATTCTAAGTTTATATTTAGTTCTTTACCTTCCATGACCATTTTAAGTGTGTAAATATTCCCATTAATTGTCGTCACAGTTATATCATCATTAGCTTTGCATATGCATGTTATTCTGTAATCATTTATGTTGTTTATATATTGACCCAGCTTGTTACAATCCTTATCAACCATAAGGACTAGTAGGTATCTGTGTTTATTACAAACAATAACAATATTTTCATTTATTTCAATGTATTCAAGTAATTTGCTGACCATTTTGTCTTTGTGTGACCAAATTGTGTAGGACTGCAATAGCTCAATCGCATTATCTTGGATTTGACAGTCAAACAGAATAATTTGTCCCAGTATGTTGCAGCAAACCAGTATAAATCTTCCAATACTAATAGGTATCCATATCATGGATTGCATTTCATAGGAATCATTTTGTAATTTTACTACTGTTTTAGCAGAACCATTGCATTCTATAAGCCAAATTACGATGATGCCATTTTTTTGAGCAGTTACAAAGTAGCAAGATCCATCCTGATTAAGATTTGGAGACCAGCATATTGCTGAGGTTGCTATCATGTAGGTTATTTCCTTCGCCTGATCAAAGCTTTTAGGCCTAAATGAATTGATGTTGTATTCTTCGCTTAACATCATTGAAATATGAAGAGAGCAGTGCCAATTGAAAAGGTGCTGTGTATAGATCTCGACAACGCCAACGTTCGTTAACAGAGCTAAAGCAGATTCATGATTATTAACTGCAGCCTTAGGCGACCATTTGAAGTCTACCACAGCAGACATTTCTTGTAAAAGCTGTACGTTATGAGGCCACAGCGCGTGGTCTATGATCATTTCTGTCTGATCAATATTCCGTAGGTTTTTGTTCACAATTTCATCAGTGAAAAGGCACACAGCAGGACTGGATTTGGGGTGACAAATTAACGATTGAAGGCAATCAATTTTCTTATCCAAACATTGTAAATTGTGTGAAAACTCGAAGATATGAACTCCTTTTTCAGTCAACACAGACAAATAAGATTCGTGCCATATTATTGTTGCTTCTTCATATTTGGTGACGACAATGTTGAACTTTGATAACTCTTGCAGAACTTGATTACTCATATTTTAATTACTTTCTAAGTTTTACACAGTAATACAGTAAATCTTTAAAACACCATGCTTTGTTTTGTTATGATTTTAAACTTTTTTTTTCCTATATTTTTGGCATCACACCTAGTTTATTCACCAAAGTTGTAATTTTCAAGTGTTTAATAAAAAATATCTAGTGAAATAAGTTTCAATCACACAAATCAAGTCTCAGAAAAATCTAAAAAACCCTTATAAAGCAGCAGCAATGTTATTGAAAGACTCATTGGATTTGAATTATATTATACTACGGCGCCATGATTTTTACATTCCTGTCAAAACTAGATTGAGTTGTCGTTGTCTTGTATTGTCAAAGTTGTCACAATTACTTGTCATAACAAAAGCACGTTTCTACCACAGGGTGCCAGAAAGCCAGAAACAAGGATTATTGTACACAAAACATAATTTAATGAATAAAACGTTATTGTAAATGTAAATGGCATAACAATGGGGAAAAACCGATACAATGCAAAAGCGCGCCAAGTGGTGAAAACTAATATTGATAATTCACATACTAGCGAGGTAAGTTTCATGCATGTACATATTTTATGGGCAACTATTAGCAACCCGCGGTTCACCCACTATTCTACGGGAACCTCACTTTTTTGGGATAAAAAGTAGCTTATGCTATTCTAAGGTATAATATCGTCATTCTTATTTTTACTGAAATTTGTTAAACCGTCACATCAAGAAGAAATAGACAAAATACTTACACAAACTTAGCACAGAATATTAGTTGGAGATTCGGCATAAAATTAGTGAAGTGTGAGTAGAAGTTGCACAACTATTTCAGTTTTAAATGCTGCCTCTAACAAGTGTGAGCAGAGGAATTTTATTAAAATGCATAAATTTTCATTACCTTTGTATGAAAACCAATGTGGATAGGCTATGTTAACTTAACTGTAAAGCAGAATAGTACACACACACATACTTGTGTACATCTGAAGAGTGATAATATGTAAATGTAATACAATATTAAAATAACTATTTAGTTCCCATAGCACAAGGCTTATTTTAATTCGGGAATAGATGGCACTGTGAGAAGATTTAAGTAATATTTATCAATCTTTTTATTTGACACATTAAACTACACTACATATTTGTTTACAGATACAAGTAGAATTCAACAAAAGCGAGTATGGAAATGCAGATGCAAGCAACTTACTGGTGTTGCCTTCAAAGAAGAGGGACACTAAGGTTGTCAAAGAAAAAAAGGAGAAGACTAGGTTCTTATCAAAAGCCCAAAGAAAGAGATTAGAAAAAATTGTGGATAAGAAAAAGAAGAAAGAAAATGTAAGTTTTTTTTCTATTGGTGTGATATGTTTAACCACAGCGCACATAATGGCTCTCAATTCAGTTTCCCATTGTTGCAGTTTGTAGTTTTTTTTTTGGAAAAAGGCTTGTGTTTGACCTCAATTGCATGATGTTAAGATGAAGAAGATGTGATCTATACTCACCTAGAAGATACTGATTTACTCGCGTCTTCAACACCCACTCTGGCTGCAAATTCCATTGTATAACTGTTTGCAATGAAGGTAGATTCAAACTTTAGTTTTTGTAATGACCTGTAACTTTGGTGTTATCAATATAAGATTTGTATTGATGATCGAAGTAATTTTGTTTTGGTGTCTAGCTATTCCAGTCTTGCTCATAGTAAAAGTTGTTAGTAATAATGTGTACCTTTTAGCTTTGTGCACATAACCCTGTATAAAACATAAAGGAAGAAGAAATCAAATTGTGTAATTTCAAGAACTGTTCAAAATCTACCCAATTCGGTATGTAAAGAAAAAAAATACCTACTTTGCTGATTCCAAAACCACTTCGAAATATTACATTCCTGTACATGATTTTCACGTTTAAAATTCTTTAAACTATGAAATGGGGTTTATTTTAATAAAAACATAAAATAAACTTGACTTTCAATTTACCTCTAATAATGTCACGTCGTCGGCTGTATAAGGATTCTTTGACTGCCTAAAAAAACAAAATCTGTCAATGTCAAGTCAATGGTTGCCGTTATACTTGTAACCTCCATACTTATCTACGTCGAGTTGTTTTTTTTTACATGGCTAATGCATGTCTTGTATTCAGCCTAACTCATGACGTCATAACTATAAAAAGTTTGAAAACGTATTAAAAATAATCTACTGCATCGAAAGCCAAAATATTCAAATTAGTTTCATAAAATAAAGTTTACTATCAGTAAAAAATATAAAATAAATACAAAATAAATACAAAAAAAAACTTTACATTCTGAATTAAGTAATTTTATGTGTCAATCTCAAATCCTAATAGACTTAAATTTCAGATGATATATTTTTTTTTAATGAACGATTTTTATTATGATTTCAGAGAGCATCTCTTCTAGAGTCCCTGTCCCAAGTACAAGCGACACCTGATGAGGTGAAGCATATGACAACTATATCTAGCTTTCAAACCATTGGTCTCCGCAAACTGAATGATTATAACTTTGAAGCACCAACTGTAGCTACTGAAAAGGAAAGTTCTGAGAGTGAGGGTAAAAAATTTAGCAGTATTGCAGGTAAAATGATAATCAATATCAATAAATCACCATTGAAATTTTTTTTTTCTCATTCTATTAAATAGCATACAAGATGGACCTTGCAGTTTAAAAAGAAATAATTGATAAATGAATGACATTTTTTTTATTTTTTATGGTTGACAGGCTAGTTGTTTGACCACAGCTCACCTGATGTTAAGTGAAGGTGTGGTCGAAGATGGTAAAGCACACCTAGCCTGGAATGGAACTGGCTCTCAAGTGAGGCTATCGGAACACACCGTTAGATACTTGGCGGCAGATTTTCAACTTGAGGGTGGTAGCTAGCCAGCCGAGTACTAGAAAGTACCCTACCACCATGCTATGGTTTCCTCACGATGTTTTCCTTCACCGGCAGCTCAAGCTCATTGTTGGGGTTTGAACCCACGCTCTTCGGCATGCGAACCTACGGCGCTAACCACTGAGCTATCATCGCTACATAATCACAATAAAGACCATGCAGGTCACATTCACAAATATCAACCTTAGCCTCCTTGCAACCTTTCATCTTGCAATACTACATAATTACTTCCTAAAAGTCTATATACATAATTATGTGGTTTTCACTTTCACATGTTCTACATTTATGTATATCAATATGGATCCAAAATAATACATTTATCACAGTAGAAGCTGTTAGGTTATGGGCCCAGTCAATGGTTGCTGATAAAGTAGTCTTTTCTTTCAGGTGCGAAAAAGCGTTTGCGTCTTCTGAAATTAGACAAAGCAGACAAAATAAAAAAGTCCAAACACGATCCTAATGTAATTGGCCTGGACGAATCATCAGATGAAACTTCGGAGTCAGATGATGAACTAGAAGATGGTCCAGAAATGGTAGAAAAAGACAATGACGTACATGAAATCTCTGACAATGATAAACAAGACAATAAAGTTGACGAACCTTCAACAGAACCTGTTAAGAAGCCAGAAATAGAAACTACACAGAAATCTAAAGATACAATTACAAAAAAAGATGTGCAACCCAAAAACACAAAAGTTATAAAAGTTGAACCTAAAAAACCATTACTAGAACACACAATGGTGAATGTGGAAGTTAAAAGAGACCCTAAAATACAAGTAGCAAGGTTAAAATTGCCCATTTTGGGAGAAGAACAGAGAATAATGGAGTTGGTAAATGAAAATGAATTTCTTATTGTTTGTGGTGAAACAGGTAAGATTTAAAAAAAATATTTTGAACAAGTTAATTACCATCTATTAATATATAACACTAGAATTTAAAAACTACAGTGTAAACTCTTTATAACATTATTCTTTATAACGATAAACTCTCTATAACATAGAAAAGATCACAATTTGGTTGGTTTACCTTAAAACCCACACATTGATACATTCTTTATAGCGCAGCAGCCATTCTCTATTACGAAGAAATGTGTTCATATTTAGACACAGAAAATCGTCACGGTGTTATTGTTTATGTTATCTTATCAGGTTACAAAAGATGCCGACTAAACCTTTGAGGCCCCGAAACTTCTGAGGTCGTAAACAGCCGTCTTGCTTTTGTTATTGTTAATTGCCTTGAACACGTGCTTGGTTTGCTTGAAAGGATGATCTCGAACTAAACACCTACCTATCGTATTATCAGTCGTGAACCAACTTTGAAACTGTTAACATGGCCAGTAAAAGAAAAGCGTTATGTGTTGACGAAAAAGTTTGTGTGATACGTGCGATTGAAAAGGGAGAAAAGAAAAGCGACGTTGGAAGACGTCTTGAACTAAGTCACTCCATGTAACGGTAACTCTCTATAACGATAAAAAATGCTCAGTCCCTTGAGTTTCGGTATAAAGAGTTTTTTTTTTTTATGGTTGACAGGCTAGTTGTTTGACCACAGCTCACCTGATGTTAAGTGAAAGGTGTGGTCGAAGATGGTAAAGCACACCTAGCCTGGAATGGAATGAATAGTTTACACTGTATATCAAAATCTAAGTTGTGAGGTTCATTTTGTTCCCTATTTTATAAACTTTTTTGATAGCAGAAGAAATCTTATTAAAATGACAGTACAGCCCGAATTTATATAATTGTATTTAGGTATGTAAGTTTGTACTTAATAAAACCTATTCATTGACATGTCTCTGTTGCCGGACTTAGGGACTCGTCTGACTTCCTAGTCACTAGACCTTCTGCAACATTCAAGGTTTCAAACAATCAGTTTTAGCGATGATAGCTCAGTGGTTAGCGCGGTCGGTTTGTATGCCGAAAGGCGTGGGTTCAAATCCCAACAGTGAGCTTGAGCTGCCGGTGAAGGAAACCATAGCATGGTGGTACTTTCTAGTAATCGGCTGGCTAGCTACCACCCTCAAGTTAAATATCTGCCGCCAAGCATCTAATAGTGTGTTCCGGTAGCCTCACTTGAGAGCCAGTTCCATTCCAGGCTAGATGTGTTTTACGGTCACTTAACATCAGGTGAGCTGTGGTGAAACACCTAGCTTGTCAACTATAAAAAAAAAAGTGAGATTTAAAAAAAGTTCATAAGGTTCTTATGTTTTCTGTTGTTGGTGTGCACAATAAAAAGTTTTTATCTACAAATAAAATTTCAGGCAGTGGTAAGACCACCCAAATACCCCAGTTTCTATACGAAGCGGGGTACGCCGAAAACAAATTGATAGCGGTGACGGAACCGCGTCGAGTGGCTACAGTAGCAATGGCTGCTAGAGTGGGATATGAACTAGGACTCAGCAGCAAAGAAGTCTCGTATCTGATGCGGTTCGAAGGAAATGTCGGCAAAGAGACAAGGATCAAATTTATGACTGATGGTAGGTATACCGCTAATATTATAAATGTAAAAGTTTGGGTGGATGTTTGTTACTCTTTCATGCAAAAACTACTAAACAGATTTGGATGAAATTTTGTATGGAGGTAGCTGAGACCCTGGATTAACACATAAGATACTTTTTATCCCGAAAACATGGGGTAGCGGGTTGAAAATCTGCCGCCAAGCATCTAACGGTGTGTTCCGGCAGCCTCACTTGAGAGCCAGTTCCATTCCAGGCTAGGTGGGCTTTACCATCTTCGACCACACCTTCACTTAACATCAGGTGAGCTGTGGTCAAACAAATAGCCTGTCAACCATAAAAAAAAAAAAAAAAACCACGGCAGAGCGCAGCTAGTACTTTATAATTATTATGCAACATACTGCCTAGCAGATCAATTCGTGGATATAATCCAATAGGAATACAGTAGAACCTAAATAATTTGAACTATGAAAAACCTACTCCTCCTTTTGGAATCATGGAGTGTTCAGAGAATTATGAATAAAAAAAGAAAACATTTTTCTTTCAAATCATTTTCGTATTCTTAATCTATTTTGTTATAAATTGATCAATTTTATTCTGGTGGGCTTTACAAAAAGTCATTTGCCAATTTGTGTTATGAATTTTTTCATGTTCGTATAATGAAAACACCATTATTTTTTAAACATAAACACTAGCACAAGCTTTGGAAAAATAATACAATGCACCGACATGATTTTAGTGAGTTTGGAACACAACAAAAACCTCGTTTCTCATTTTACAGGTGTTCTTCTAAAAGAGGTCCAAACGGACTTCCTTCTCAGCAAATACTCTGTAGTCATAATAGACGAGGCTCACGAGCGTTCTGTCTACACAGACATTCTGCTTGGTCTTCTGTCTCGCATTGTTCCACTAAGAAGAAAGAGAGGTAATCCTCTCAGACTTATAGTAATGTCTGCCACGCTCAGAGTTGAGGACTTTACTGAAAATCCGAGGCTTTTTAAGGAACCTCCATCAGTTATAAAGGTAAAAATATTCAAAAAGATCATCATTAAGTGTTATAAGATACTAGCTGAATGCCCAGCACTTCGTACCGGGTGTGGTAATGCTCAGCCTTCATATGTAAATAAAACTAACAAAAAAAAACAGCTAAATTGGTTCAGCCGACTTGCCTTTTTTTACAATGGTAACATTTTTTTTTTAGTTTTGATAAGCTGTGTTTGATCGCCGCTTACTTTTAAAAAGAATAGTTAATGTTGCCAATGTTAGTTCAATCGATTCGTCATCTGCCAAATATGTATGTATGTAAATTTGTATATTTATGTGTGTAATTTATTATGGATTAAAACTCGTTATTTATTTATTAATGTTATTTATATAGTGTCATATTTATTCGTCATCATTTTTAGGGTTCCGTACCCAAAGGGTGAAAACGGGACCCTATTACTGAGACTTCGCTGTCCGTCCGTCCGTCCGTCTGTCACCAGGCTGTATCTCAAGAACGGTGATAGCTAGACAGTTGAAATTTTCACAGATGATGTATTTCTATTGCCGCTATAACAACAAATACTAAAAATAAAATAAAATAAATATTTAAGGGAGGCTCCCATACAACTGTCCCCTTCGTGCGGAACGGACGGAACCTTTCGTGCGCGAGTCCGACTCGCACTTGGCTGGTTTTTTTTATTTTTTTGTATATCATAATTATTATCATGCCTACACATCTCATCATCTTAACAACCTGTTACTTTGGTATTATCAATAAAAGATTTGTATTTGTATTTGCATATACTGTGGTAAAAAATGCTTTAGCGTACAAATCCATCTCATGTACATATTGTAGTAAGTGTGCAATGTTTTTTTTTAATTGAAACTATACATTTTATATTATTGGGCAAATATTTCCAGATAGATTCGAGACAGTTTCCTGTGACCATCCATTTTAATAAGCACACATACAGTGATTACCTAAAGGAGGCATACAAAAAGGCAGTCAAGATTCATACAAGGTTGCCCGAAGGTGGAATACTCATATTTGTCACTGGACAGCAAGAGGTAAAGTTTTATTATTATCATAAACATCAAGACCACCAGTTTTTCTTAGCCATTTATTTTTAATAGTAACTTTTTTTTTTTTTTTTGATAGCTGACATGTTAGTTGTTTGACCACAGCTTACCTGATGGTAAAGTACACCTAGCCTCGAATGGAACTGTATTAGTGTAAAGGAGGGTGTTAAAGGTGAAATAAAAAAAATTTTGAATCGATTTAAAAAAAAATTGCATCAGTATAAATGTGAAATACTCAACATGATTGTTGCTTTTTAACCGCGTGCTCAATTTTGATGACCGAGCAAGCGAAGGATTTTAAAAATCTGATAAATTAGAATCCTAAGTGCTAGCGAGGGAATCAAAAGATCTCAAGTACTTTTTAACTTAGTTTTATTACTTGAACCGAAACCATTTTATTCCACAGATAAACTACTTGGTGCGTAAACTAAAAGCAGCATTCCCGTACCGCAAAGACATTGACTATTCAAAGCAGATTACAAAGAAAACTAACGTCACTGATGCGGACCCTGCGTTAGACTCCGAACCAGACGATATCGAGTCTGACGATGATGAGGTAAGTTTTTTTAAACTAAACATGACTTTTCGTGTTGCTTCCAAAACTCCATCGAAGCTTTTTAGTAAAGTCACCACTACTTTACTAAAGCATGACTGGACTGGACTTGACCAAGACTGGACTTTCACTATAACTATAGCTACGAGGTGACTTATTTAACTTATGAAACTAATAAAATATAAAACACTTGACACTGGCAAATGCTCAAAATGCGACTCCAAAACCATAGAAAAAACGTACTCTATTTGACATATCAGCGGTTTCCAGGTTGAGAAAGAAATAAAGCGCGCACGCAAAGCACGAAGGAAAGCGAAGCTGAAATCTAAATCGCTGCCCAAAATCAACTTGGATGATTACGAAATGCCCGAAGACGACGGCCAAGCGGATTTGGTGGGAAATGATGACGAGAGTGAGGGACATCTGAGCGATTCAGGTATGTTGGTAGCAATGAATAGTCAAAGCATCAAAATACTACGTACTTAATTCTCAAATAAGCGAATTAAATTGTAATTCTTTTGAGAAGATAAATGTCTTTTATAACATTACTCTGGGAGTTGCAAACATTTCTATAACATTACTGTGGGAGTTACAAACATTTCTATAACATTACTCTGGGAGTTACAAACATTTCTGTAACATTACTCTGGGAGTTACAAGCTGTGTGTAATGTCCAACGTTATTTATTTATTATTTATTTATTTATTTCTATAATATTACTCTGGGAGTTACACACATTTCTATTATATTACACTGGATAAGTTTGCGTTAGACTGCCATGTCGTCTGAAGTTGAGTGAAGATACTGACTCGCTCGCAACTTGGAAGATACCTAAGAGATAGATTGTATCTATAGACGAACGCCCACTCAGGCAGCGCATTCCACTGTTCAGCGGTTCGCCCAATGAAAATGGAATGAAATCGTTGTCACTTTTTTGAGTAAATAACTATTCTTCTACAGATAATGAAGAGGACATCCTAGGCCCAGAGATCAAAGCTTGCCGGCAGCCTCTGTGGGTGCTACCATTGTTTTCAATGCTAAGCTCGGGAAAACAAGCAAGAGTGTTTGAACCACCTCCCGTTGGCGCCAGGCTATGTGTAGTTAGTACTGACGTTGCGGAAACGTCCCTCACAATACCCAGTATTAAATATGTGGTCGACACTGGCAAGAAAAAAATGAAGTAAGTCTAAACACTGTAATGTCCAAACACACACGCCCACATACACACACCCACACACACCCACACGCGCCTACACACCCACACACGCACACACACATGCACCCCCATACACGCACACGCCCACACACACGCCCACACACACACTTACACATGACACCCGCACATACACACATAACCGCGCGCCAACACACACACACACACACGCGTCCACACACACCAACACACAAATGCAACGCGCGTGCACACACACCTACACACGTGTCTTGCTTTGTGTCTATGAAGAAGGCTATATAATTAAACCCCGCACAAATAAAACAAAAATGTGTCAAAACCATGTCAGTTTCCATTGTAAAATAAAAAATATTGCTTTTTTATTGCAGTGTTAAAATTACGCTGTTTATTTTGCATTAAAAACAATTATAAATGTCCGTGTAATCTCCACAGAGTATACGACCACATAACGGGCGCGAGCGCTTGGCGCGTTGTGTGGACGTCGCAAGCCAGTGCTGGCCAGCGCGCGGGGCGAGCGGGCCGCACGGGCGCGGGCCACGCCTATCGTCTTTACAGCAGCGCTGTGTTCCAACACGAATGTGCCCCCCACCTCGCGCCGGACCTCTGCCGCCGCCCGGTTGACGATCTCGTGCTTACTATGAAGTGTATGAGCATTGATAAGGTATAATATCCTACCTTAAATGTGTATCCGTCATGACAATCATTTGTTATTGAGCAATTGGTTGCCATCAGGGAACATCAGAGCCATCAGAATTTCATGATTTTTTACCCCTCCCCCGTCCCTGGTCACATTTGTGAGACCTTTTTAGGGTTCCGTACCCAAAGGGTAAAAACGGGACCCTATTACTGAGACTTCGCTGTCCGTCCGTCCGTCTGTCACCAGGCTGTATCTCAAGAACGGTGATAGCTAGATAGTTTAAATTTTCACAGATGATGTATTTTTATTGCCGCTATAACAAGAAATACTAAAAATAAAATAAAATAATTATTTAAGGGGGGCTCCTATACAACAAACTTGATTTTTTATAGATAATGGTACGGAACCCTTCGTGCGCGAGTCCGACTGGCTCGTGGCTGGTTTTTTTTTATTTGTTAGATTTGTGTTTTTTTTACTGTTGACAAGCTAGGTGTTTGACCACAACTCATCTGATGTTAAGTGAAGGTGTGATCGAAGATGGTAAAGCACGCCTAGCCTGGAATGGAACTGGCTCTTAAGTGAGGCAGCCGGAACACACCGTTAGGTGCTTGGCGCCAGATTTTCAATTTGACGGTGGTAGCTAACCAGCCGAGTACTAGAACGTAGCCTACCACCATGCTGTGGTTTTCTCACGATATTTTTCTTCACCGGCAGCTCAAGTTCATTGTTGGGGTTTGAACCCATTGTCGGCATGCGAACCTACCGCGCTAACCACTGAGCTATCATCGCTACATTTTTTTCTTGATATAATGATTAAGTACTCTTATTTTGACATTATTATTATTACTCTGCAATTCAGTGGTGGGAATCTTTCAGGTCATTAGACCTCTCAGACACCGTTATGTGTGGGTAAATGTAATAACCTTTTTAAGATCACTGGAATATAATTAGTTGTGACCAGCATAGTGTGACCTGTCTTCCCATGGCACGCTTTCCGCGGGCCTTCGCTTCGTCCCCGTAACACAAGCAGTCTGCTTAGTTCGGGGGCGGAGCGGTGCTCCGAGGTCGCGGCGATGGGAGGAGGGGCAATTTACTCTTTTAAAAAATAAATAAAGATTTTTATTTGTTTTGTTTTTGATTGTTAACTCTTGCACGACAACTGGTTAATGCCATTAAGTTTAATAAGTGTACAATTTTTGTTCAACAGGTAGTAAACTTTCCGTTCCCTACTGCACCAGATAGGATGCAGCTCCGTTTGGCGGAGAAACGTCTAGAAGTCCTCGGAATATTGGAAAAGCCGGTCATTAGTAGCAAAAAAGACGATGAAGAGGTCAGTTTTGTTCATTCTATGATACTTTTGGCGAAATATCAGTACATTACAATATGTCTTTAACAGCCCAGTAATTTCGCTAGCTGCAGTACCCTTCGAACCGGAACACAGTAATGTTTACACACTACTGTTTAGCGGCAGATAGCGGATACTGTTTAGGCCACTGGTACTGCGGTGGTACCTACCTAGACGACCTCCTGCTAAAGAGTTCTACCACCAAGTATTACTGGGCTGTTAAGACTAACCATCGAAAGTCTCAAAGTAATGAGCGCCAAAGCAGTGATGCCCTGGACTTTGTTTTGTTACTCAAAGTTCTGTGTATCGCTGTAATGGTCATGGATAGGCGCTATCTCTTACCAACAGGAGAGCGTCTCGTTCGTCTCATTACTTCTTACAAAAAAAAAAAAAAAATGTACGAAGTACAAATGTTTGTTCTGTGTCTGGATGTCCTGTATGTGTTTAAAAAAAAGTATAAAAGTTTTTAAGTAATAAGTTATCTGACTTCCATCACACAAGCTTTGCTTAGTTTGGGGTCAGATGGCGCTGTGTGTATATCCTACGATATTTATTTGTTTATTATTAAGAAACATAGAAGATTGGATAATGTTGAAATACTTGACAGTGGTAAAAGGCACATTCTGCGACACAAGAAAAAACTTTTCACTCCGTCGATTTTAATAGTCATCATCATCATTTCAGCCGTAGGACGTCCACTGCTGGATATAGGCCTCTCCCATTGACTTCCACAAAGATCGGTTGAAAGCGGCTCGCATCCAGCGCGTTCCCGCAGTCTTTATTAGGTCGTCTGACCACCTTGTGGGTGGACGTTTTTTTTTTATGTGACAAATAATGAGACGAACGAGACGCTCTCCTGATGGTAAGAGATAACGTCTATCCATGACCATTACAGCGATACACAGAACTTTGAGTAACAAAACAAAGTCCAGGGCATCGCTGCTTTAGTGCTCATTACTTTGGGACTTTCGATGGTTAGTCTTAACAGCCCAGTAATTTCGCTAGCTGCAGTACCCTTCAAACCGGAACACAGTAATGTTTACACACTATTGCTTGGCGGCAGAATATCTGGTACTGCGGAGGTACCTACCTAGATGACTTCCTGCTAAGGAGATCTACCACCAAATGAAGTGGACGTCCTACGCTGCGCTTGCCGGTCCGTGATCTCCACTCCATAATTTTGCAGCCCCATCGGCCATCAGTTCTTCGTGCTATGTGCCCTGCCAACTGCCACTTCAACTTGCTGGTTCTCTTTAAATAGTGTATTACTATATTTCAGGTATTAAAAGTGACTGCTCTGGGCAAAGCCGTGTCCGCGTTTCCCTTACTTCCACGGTACGGCAAGATGCTAGCGCTCAGCCACCAACAGAATCTCTTACCGTATACCGTCGCGCTTGTGTCTGCTCTCACAGTGCCAGAGGTAAAATATAATATAATCATTTTTTTTTGCACATGAAAACTAGCTTTTGCCCGCGGCTTCGCTCTCATTAATGTAAACCTTTTTAAATCCCTTGACAACTTTTTTCGCAGATCGCTACGCTTAACATCAAGGTGGTCAAACACAAGCCTATTGGTAATTTAAAAAAAAACATGATTTACTTTGTCATCATACTTTGTAAGATAACTAACCATTTTATCTTCATTAACACCAACAGTTTAAAACCCTAAATTTAAGGTTTAAAATTGAAGAAGGGAATCCCCAGAATCCCCCAAAGCCCCAAAAAGGGGTAGCATAATAACTCTTCAAAAATAAATCAAAATTCGTTTACTGTCAAAATCTTTTTCAAACTATTTCCTATTCTAGGTAATGTCCGGAAAACCGGACAGCTGGCCGGCAACTGGGCATACTTTGCTACTAGGCGACCCAGGAGTGTTGCTGAGGGCAGTCGGAGCCGCAGAATATGCTCATGTTAAGGGAGAACATGACCTATTCTGCGCTAAATACGGCCTTAGAGACAAGGTACGTAAGGTTCAAATTGAAAAAGAAACGAATAGGGAAGATTGAAATGTCGTAAAATTGGTCGGGAATAGGGACAAGTTCCCTGACTCGGATAGTCATTTTATTCTCATCGTCGGATAGTAATTTTTTTTCTCATTGTCGGAGCAATTCAATGTCTGTGAGGTTATGAAAAGACTCGGTGGTAAATTTCCTTAGTAAGTCGTCTAGATAGGTACCACCGCAGTACCAGATATTCTGCCGCCAAGCAGTAGTGTGTCAACATTACTGTGTTCCGGTTTGAAGGGTACTGCAGCTAGCGTAATTACTGGGCTGTCTAGACTAACCATCGAAAGTCTCAAAGTAATGAGCGCCAAAGCAGTGATGCCCCGGACTTCGTTTTGCTGCTCAAAGTTCTGTGTATCGCTGCAATGATCATGGACAGGCGCTACCTCTTACCATCAGGAGAGCGCATCGTTCGACTCATTACTTTTACATTTAAAAAAAATGTCGATTTCTCGTGGATAGAATGGTATTATTTTTTTTACAATTGACTAATCATGCGTTTGGTCACGATCTCACAAATACAAATACTTTATAGATAACACAAACGTTACAAGTCAATTCAAAATTTCAAATATGTCATTATTTGAGTTTTAAAACACTGATCACCTGGTGGAAAGCGGCGATGTGGCTGAAGAGGCACGCTCGCCTAGGAAATACCTGATCACTTGGTCAACTCCGGGTTGTACTTGGTTGGAAACACAGACACGTCTACACATCAGTAGTTCTTACAAGCAGTTCTTCTTTGTGCTTTTGAAAGGAATTTCCACTGTAAGAATGTCTTTTGGTCGAGCGACTGGTCGTGTTGTTGTAATCATGTAGTTGTTGGGCTAACTCGCCGTAGTGTATACGATAAAAACTGTCAGACCAGCCAATTCACGTCGGTGTTCTAGGCTCTAAAGCTTAAAATTCACTTTATTTCATGTAAAAGCATTAAGTCAAACGAGAGTTGTAGCGATGATAGCTCAGTGGTTAGCGCGGTAGGTTCGCATGCCGAAGGGCGTGGGTTCAAACCCCAACAATGAGCTTGAGCTGCCGGTGAAGGAAAACATCGTGAGGAAACCATAGCATGGTGGTAGGGTACTTTCTAGTACTCGACTGGCTAGCTACCACCCACAAGTTAAAAATCTGCCGCCAAGCATCTAACGGCATGTGTTCCGGCAGCCTCACTTGAGCGCCAGTTCCATTCCAGGCTAGGTGTGCTTTACCATCTTCGACCACGCCTTCACTTAACATCAGGTGAGCTGTGGTCAAACACCTAGTCTGTCAAACATAAAAAAAAGAGTTCTCCTGATGGTAAGAGATAACTCATGTCCATGACCATTGAATCAGTACACAGAACTTTGAGTAGACTTTATCCAGAGAATCGCTGCTTTGGCGCTAATTACTTTGATACAAATTAAATTTATTTAAATAATTCTTTTAGGCTATAAAAGAAATACGCAAGCTTCGTAAACAACTCACGTCTGAAATTAATCTGAGCGTGGCCGGCGTCGACGCTACTATAGACCCGGAAATGAAACCACCAGACGACAACCAAGCCAGGTTGCTGAGACAACTACTGCTGAGCGGATTGGGCGATCAGGTTGGCAAGAAAATTGGCCTGGACGAGGTCAAACAAGGTAAGAATAATTGTAATTAATTAATTGTATTGTGTAATTATTATATCATCAATTAACACTTTGTATGTATAGAGGGTTATAAACTTGGGGAGTACTAAGCAGAAAGAACTTGGTTCACTTGGTGGAAGATCTCTTTAGCAGGAAGTCGTTTAGGGTACCACTGTAGTATCCGATATTCTGCCGCCAAGCAGTAGTGTGTAAAAATTACTTGTATTTTATAGCGATGATAGCTTAGTGGTTAGCGCGGTCGGTTCGCATGCAAAACCCCAACAATGAGCTTGAGCTACCGGTGAAGGAAAACATCGTGAGGAAACCACAGCATGGGGGTAGGGTACTTTCTAGTATTCGGCTGCCTAGCTACCGCTCTTAAGTTGAAAATCTGCCGCCAAGCATCTAACGGTCTGTTCCAGCAGCCTCTATTCCAGGCTAGGTGTCCTTTACCATCTCCGTCCACACCGTTTAACATCAGGTGAGCTGTGTTCAAAGAACTAGCCTGTCAAGAGTTAAAAAAAACTGTTTCGGTTTAATAGGACTGTTGAGCCTAACTATCGGAAGTCTTAAAGTAATGAAAGCCAAAGCAGCGATTCCTTAAGGTGGTTCGATTTCCATACAAATAAATTTTTGCAATTTATGGACAATTTTACAGTAAAATCACAGCTACTGGCATTTATTTTGGTCTTTATTTGCGGTAAATCACAATTGCTTGAAAAAACAGTAGAATATTAGCATAATCTACTGTTTTATTTAAAAATCATAAATTCATAAATTTGATTTTATGCTAATAATCTGCTGTTTTATTCAAGCAATTGTGATTTACCGCAAATAAAGACCAAAATAAATGCCAGTAGCTGTGATTTTACTGTAAAATTGTCCATAAATTGCAAAAATTTATTTGTATGGAAATAGAACCACCTTTACTCTAAGTTGCTTTTATCTAAACGCGTACCTTCTTCATCAGAGTAGTTACGGTTGCGGGGAAGATAATTTGTGTTAAATCAACATCCCACATGGCAGTTAGCTCGTGAGCTAAGCTAATTATCTTTTCAGGTGAAGACAAACGCAAGTTCAAATACGCCTACCATTGCGCCAATTTAGAAGAACCGGTGCATCTTCATTCCGAGTCCATACTGAGGAAGGTCATACCGGAATGGGTCATCTACCAAGAGGTATGGAAAATAACAATACCATAGACAGAGTTACGCGTTTATAACTTTAGTACGAGAAATTATATTTGTACTGGTAATACATCATCGTATACGAAAAACGGTACTACGATAAATAAGGCTATTTTTAAAGATGGTCCTTCGCTTCTCGTGGTATATTTATTAATTTTATTTAGTTCTAATTATTACCACCCTTGACAGGTTTTTTATTATTTAGATTTAAAAAATATGAACATATGACGGGAGTTGCAAAAACATTCAGAGTTATAAGCTTAAGCACTAACCGGTTTGATTCCACCTTCTTCATACGTACCGCTAGACATTGGAATATGCTGCCCGAGTGGGTGTTTCCCGATGAATACAGTCTGGGTACCTTCAAGTCGCGAGTGAATCGGTTTCTTCTAAGCAAGCGTGCTTTACCGTAGACCGCATCTTCGCTTAACATCAGGCGAGATGGCGCGATGGCGGTCAAACGCAAGCCTATCTATTATTAAAAAAAACACTTTTCAAACACTATAAAGAAGTTAATTTACTTACAAATGTTTTTTTTTCTTTTTTATACTTAACTTCAATACTAGTTTCTATCTTGAAGACAATATAAGAGTTATGCTCATTTAAAAGTCGTTTTCTGTAAAAAAAATATGGTTTTTGAGATGTCGCAAGTGGACGATATATTGAGTTGTATCCATAGTAAAAGTTGATCAAAATAACAAGTGCAATGACCTCCTTTCCGCTTAGTGCACTTAGAAAAAAACTTAAAGCTTAAAAAACCTGTTTTAACAATCATAATTTAAAAGACAAAGAAATATATAAAGAACAAAAATCAATTGTTTAAAATGATACATCCATATAATTAAATTAATTTACCTAATCTAAAAGAACGCTATCAATGGAAATAGTTCCCAAAATGACGGCCCCATTGCCACGTTGTATGGCAACACCTAATTGTGCCAGATAGAACTAGCGCTTTAGTCACGTGTGGTGTCGAACCAACGAAATGACAGCTCTATGATAGACTTAATAAATATTGAACGAAACTTTCACACAGAGCCATCTAGCCCCAAACTAAGAAAACCCGTCCTATGAGAACCATATACAGATAGCTGATATAACGTTTATACTTTTTTGTGAATACATCGGAACACTCGAAAAGAAATTACATCTATACACAAATGTTTGTCTTGGATGGGAATTGAATCCGACGCCCCGAAGCAGAGCAGAGCGAAAAAGGCCAATTATTTTGAAACTAGCTGCGCCCTGCGGTGTTGCCCGCTACATGTTTTCAGGATAAAAAGTAGCCTATGTGTTAATCCAGGGTGCCAGCTACCTCCATACCAAATTTCATCCAAATCCGTTCAGAAGTTTTTGCGTGAAAGAGTAACAAACAACCGTCAATTCAAACTTTCACATTTGGGATAACAGATTTCTGAAATTCGCACCTTATTTATTTTTTTGCAGTTGTACGAAACGGGATCTGAAACGAATCGCAAAATGGTGATGCGGAATGTGACAGCTATAGAACCGGAATGGCTGCCGGTCTATGTGCCTCAACTCTGTAATTTGGGTAAGAAGGAATGAGGTCTTGTTTTCAGTACTAGTCAAGTCTCGACTGTAAAGCCTTGAGCATCGATGTAAAGTCTCCCGTCTATTCAGCTTTCTACCGGTTACATTTTAGGATTGTGCTCTGGAATTGCGCGACTTGGTTCCCGTCGCCTTTTTTATCACCTGGTGGCCAGACAAATGCGACCAAAGCGTTGTTTTCTTACTGTTGAAAAGCTAGGTGTTTGACCACAACCCACCTGATGTTAAGTGAAGGTGTGGTCGAAGATGGTAAAGCATACCTAGCCTGGAATAGAACTGGCTCTTAAGTGAGGCTGCCGGAACACACCGTTAGATAATTGATTGATTCAGGCGTTACTTTGCGGAAGTTCATTTTGAATGTTCAAGGTATATATCTAGTTTATTTCCGCTTAACAGTCGTTCCAGTTCCAACAGTGATGAGGACTCAAATTAAACTAATTTTACATTGCTTATTAATTAAAAACCTAATCTTACTTAAAATCTAGAACTCATAAACTTAGAAATATACTTAATTTGACAAAAATTAAATTAAAACTACAAAAAATCGAATTAAAATAATCAAAAATCCTCCTCTCTGCAGTAACCACTTTGTCGACACGTGTTTCACCTCTACACGAGGCATCCTCAGGACGTGTTGACTCTTCGAGCGCTTGGTCGAGACTGAAGTCACAGTCACAGTCTTGGTCTGGAGTCTCGAGTCTGAACCGATTTAAAAAATCACCGGACACTATCACCGGATAACATAGCCTTTTTTTATCCCTGTATTCCCACGGGAACGGGAACTACGCGGGTGAAACCGCGAGGCGTCCACTAGTCTTTAATACATTTCTGCTTATAAGTTGTTTTAATTACAACACGGATGAGCATTTCATTAAACAATTATATTATTATTTAGGACCTGTATGTAACAATCTGCTTTAAAATTAATTTATTAAATTAAGTAACAGTAATATTATCGCCATTTCGTTGTACCAATAGTAACCACTTTTAAGAGAACAATAACGAGGGAATTTGTTTTTATTTTCAAGTTTGGCTAAGTAGAAGTGACTATTTGCCAGTTTTTAGATGACTTTTAAAAATAATAATTTATGATTATGACAGGGGACCCGCTCTCAGATCCGGAGCCCCGATACGACGAGAAGTCTGGTCGTGTCAAGTGTCACTTCAAGGGGACATTCGGGAAGGCCGGCTGGGAATTACCCACAGTTGAAGTGGAGTATCCTGACAAAATAGAACGGTATAGGTGTGTATAATATTTTTATGATATCATAAGGCTAATGTATTTTTCTTTTTTGGCGTCGCACTTTGTGCGTTTGCCATAATTCATAATTCATAATTCATTTATTGCGTATATGGGTACAATAGATATTTAAAAAAAAGATAACGAGCGCCATATTCTGCCTTGCGGCATGCAAAACTTACAATTAAACATTACAAAAAAAATATAATACTAACTACAGTCAGTGATTAGTCAAATCAAAAGCAAAAATTCCAGTGTCAAGTATTTTGGTATTTTATTATTCCTTATTTATTTATTTATTTATTCCTTAATGAATTTTATGATAATTCAGATATGAAAGTCACATAAAATACTACTCAAACGGAGTATTTTTAATTATTTTTTTTTAATATGCGTGCGTTTTATTATGGTTGACATGATAACTTTGACCACAGCTCATCTGATGTTAACGGTGTGGTCGGAGATGGTGAACACCTAGCCTGGAATGGAACTTGGAAAAATCTACAAAGCATAAAAAGAATCATCAAAATCGATTTATAATTGGAGAAATTATCGCGTAACAAACATAAATTTCAGTCGAATTGTGAACCTCCTCGTTGTTTGACTCATTTTTGAGAGTTAAAAAGTCGGAATGGTCTGCTTTAAAATTATATTTTTTTCCAGATGGTTTGCCCGGTTTCTTCTCGAAGGTTCAGTGTTTCCAAAACTACGTAAATACAATGGGTCCCTGCTTTCTCCTCCTTCCACCATGGTGAAGTCCTGGGCGAAATTACAACCGAGAACCGAAATACTATTGAAGGTTTTATTGATGAAAAGAATCGGATGTAAGCGAGATTTGGAACAAGCTTGGAAAGAACAACCTAAATGTAAGTAAAAGCAGCATTTTTGTCACATTTTTATTTGGGGCACGTTAATTCTCGAAAGTTGTAAGTACATAACTTTTTATATTAAAAAAATGATAAGATTATGAATTATTTTGTATTTGGATAATATTGACCTATTAAAAATTTTAATTTTTTTTTTAAATTCTTTAATTTTTTTCAGTTTTTATGGCAATTTTTTGATATTTTTCCATCCATCCAAACTTTCACATTATGATATTGGAGGGTATGAAAGTTTGGATAGATGGATGGATGTTTAATACTCTTTCACGCAAAAACTACTGAATGGATTTTGCTGAAATTTGGTATGGAGGTAGCTGACACCCAAGATTAACACATAGGCACATAACACATGAATCAACTTCTCAGAGATTTACTTGGTGGTAGATCTCCTTAGCGGGAGCTCGTCTAGGTAGGTACCACCGCAGTACCAGATATTCTGGCGCTAAGCAGTAGTGTGTAAATATTACTGTGTTCCGATTTGAAGGGTACTGCAGCTAGCGAAATTACTGGGCTGTTGACACTAACCATCGAAAGTCTCAAAGTAATGAGCACCAAAGCAGCGATACCCTGGACTTTGTTTTATTACTAAAAGTTCTGTGTATCGCTGCAATAGTCATGGACAGGCGTTATCTCTTACCATGAGGAGAGCGTCTCGTTCGTCTCATTATTTTTGACATGCTGACACCAAGGATTAACACATAGGCAACTTTTTATCCCGAAAACATGTAGCGGGCAACACCGCGGGGCGCAGCTAGCTATATCATGAATTTGACTGCAAGCGGTGGCTATTTATTTTGTTTAAATTATATTATAAATCAATTTCTCAGAGATCCAATTTTTTTATATTTTATTTAATTGTTCTTGATTTTCAAGTTATTCCCTAATTTGTTTCAGATATGTTAGAAGAATATTTGAAATGGTTGCCGGAGTCTGCGCATAACGAAGTAACATTGTATTGGCCTCCATTATAAATAAGAAATAATACATGATGACATTAAAATGTGTATATTTATTGTAAATAAAAGTATTTTTAATACAGTTGATCAAACATTTTATTTTCTATATTAAATAAATAAATAAATATCGTATAGGACATTACACACAGCGCCATCTGGCCCCAAACTAAGCAGAGCTTGTGCTATGGAAGACAGATAACTGATAGAATACTTAAATACTCTTTTTTTTCGTAAATACATACTTATAATACATACAGTACACCCAGACACAGAACAAACATCGATGTTAGTCACACAAATGTTTGTCCTAAGTGGGAATCGAACCCACGCCCTTCAGCTCTCGAAGCAGACATACTACCAATGAACCAACAGGGCTATCAAACAATACAAGTATATAGTGTATATGGGCGAATATACAAAAGTTGGGTAACTTTTCGGGATATTTTGTTTATGGTAGTTTTTTTATCAAATTCCTACAAGTTCGCGTTACAAGATAGCTAATATAATGAATATATTGCTCATGATAGGGCCAGTCACTTTTTAAAGTAGATGCGGAGATATTTCGATTTTTCCGAATTTGACTGCCAGGGGACTGACGAGGGTGACAAAGTACTGATAAAACACACAACTTCATAAGATATGCAAGAAATTAATTAAAATTTAGAAGAAATCTCTTAGAAACTAATTATGTTACAAATTTTGAGCTTCACTTTTAATATTAATTCACTCAAGTAACAATTTAAAAAAAATATTTACGTAATATTGTGAGGCACAACTTTCTCCACCTTTAAAACAGCTTTTTGCTCGCGACAAGGAGTGGACCTCAATAGCACCAAAAAGAGAGGCGTGGAAGGGAAGGAGAGAGGTTTTTGCCCAGCAGTGGGACAAAGAGGGCTAAAAAATAATAACAATAAAAGTAAAACAGCTAACAGTTAACTTTATTTTTACTTAACTGAACTATTTTGAGGTATTTTAACTTAACAATATACATTTTATAAGTTATCAACAAATAATAGAAACAAAAATACAACTCTCTCTGCCTTAAAAGTACCAATTAACATAATAAAAGCACCAAGTAATACTTTCTCTTCAAAACAACCTTCCGTCATGTCTTATATTGTTATCTTGCTTAAACATCTATGCCTTGTAGGTAAGTCATAAAAATGAGATATTTTCGTAACAAAATCTGCTCTTTAAAGTGGTAAAACACTATTATCTTTTGTAATGATATTTGGTACAAGTAATTTTTTAACTATTTGATCCATCTGAACATCTGCTACAAATTTTTCATTCAATTGAAATAGAGTGCCATTCTGTTTACAAATTTTGAGGAAAGTCACTATCAATTCACCTTCTTCATCATCAACAAAAGAGCAGATTGCTGCATAACAATATTCTGTATACCTTGTTATATATTTCACCAATACATAATCACCAATGCTATAATGACTTCAATGTGAATAACCGCTAACTCTTGGTGCTGATAGTAAGTAAAAGATAGATAAGATAATAGTATATTATCATCTTCAGAGTCTGTAAATACGGTAGAAACATTTATACGTATACCATGTTCAGCCTTCACCTCTGTCTGATAATGAATAGATCCTAGCTTGAAATGATTGCATGTGTCAGCGTAGCAGAAACAACTTAAAGACTTCATTGTAAGATGATTGGGAATGTAAGCAGTGCTGGTCACCAGGTGCACCAAGAGCGTCCCCTTAAAGGTGATCTTTGGAACGGCTTTTCATTTATCAAGGTATTCATCTGCTCGATATAACAGCCTTGAATCAGCGTCACTTTTATGCCTGGGCATCTCTCGCGGATAACAGAATCAAACTCCGCCAAGTTAGTTATATCACCTTCTGAAGTAATCACTTGATCAGCTGTTCGCTTGTATGTGGCCCCTACACCATCGGGTGCCCCCTTCCTGTGTCCGGCTTCATGAAAGTTCCAGGAATATTGACAATAATAGGATACATGTCTTGCAGTTTATAGCTCAATACATAAAACATACACTTGTTCATATATTGCGTTACATGACCATCGCTGAGAAAGTGAATATTTTCAATGTTTGATGGTAGTGACGTCAGCACAGGTTTTAGGTGGTTCACTAGACGTTTTTTAAAGAGCCATGATGTTTTAAACTGAAACAAGGTATAATAAAATGCTTAGACACGCTCAAAAAATCAGTACTCTGGAAACACGTCAGTCCGTTGGTGCAATATCTGACAATGGACTGACGCCAACGGACTGACGAAACAAACATGAATTTGAAATTATCTTTAGAAACAACGTTTATTTGATATTTTCGCATATCTAGAAGCTACATTTTAACAAATCAAAGTTAACTATGTATAAAATAAAACATAACACAGAGTTACAAGGAAATAGCGACTCACCATAGGACTGAAATTTTGACTGGATCGGTGCGTGTTCACACGACAAACACAACTCTACCACTGGCACAGTAATGGCGGTTGAACAATGGCGTGTACTGGAGCTAACTTTAGTACCAACCTTTAAATTTAACGCGGATTTGAATTTGAGTCGCCGATATTTAGCGAGAAATTCAAATTCGAACAACACACAACGGACTGACGAATAAAACTGAACACAAAGTTTCTTATTATTTTTACAGCAACTGTGAGAATATTATATTATGAAAGTAGTGTTTATACATATTAAATACATCACAGATTATAGTGAAATAGTAAGTTTTATTATATTAAAGGTAATATTTAATACACAGGTATTTGATTGCGCGCTTTTGAGGTTGTGACACGCCAAAGTACTGACTTTTTGAGAATATATTGTGAAGTTTTACAAATTTGTATTTACAATGAATGGCTGAAATTGGGTGACCAAATAAAAGGCTTACAGTTGTTTTTAAATTAATCATAAAATATAAGCAAAATATATTTATAGATCGTTTTATTGACTGATGACATCGAGTTACCCAACTTTTGTGGAATCACCCATATACATATATATATTAGTAACAATAGTTTTTTTTATGCTTGGCTGGCTAGGTGTTTTGAGCACAGCTCATCTGATGTTGAGTGACGGTGGTCGAAGATGGTAAACATACTTGGAATGAAACTGGCTCTAAGTGAAGCTGCCAGAATACACTGTTAGATGCTTGGCGGCAGATTTTCAACTTGAGGGTGATAGCTAACCAGCCGAGTACTAGAAAGTACCCTACAACCATGCTATGGTTTCGTCACGATATTTTCTTTCACCAGCAGCTCAAGCTTATCACTTAGCTTGTCAAATATAAATAAAAAACCGGCCAAGTGCGAGTCAGACGCGCACGAAGGGTTCCATACCATTATCTGTAAATACGACAAAAAAATCACGTTTGTTGTATGGGAGGCCCTTAAATATTTATTTCTGGTTTTTTACTATTTGTTGTTATAGCAGCAACAGTAATCATCAATAAAATATTTAGAATTTTAACTAAATCATCTGTGAAAATTTCAAGTGTCTAACTATCACGGTTCATGAGATACAGCCTGGTGACAGACGGACGGTCAGCGAAGTCTTAGTAATAAGGCCCCGTTTTACCCTTTGGGTACGGAACCCTATGTTTGTCACAGAAAATATATTTGTCCTGGTGCATGGTACAATCTTAAAGCAGATCTACTATTAACTGACCTTTAAGGTAGTCTTAAAAACGTTTTCGATATAAACATCCGTGACAAGTTTTCATTGTCTGCTTTGTCTCGCTTACTAGCTGTTTCTGTACCTTTATTGGAAGGTAACCAGACGAGGTATAATTATTCTCGGCTATAGTTTACATAATAGTCCATTCTCTTTGTACGCAGAAAATGGAATTAGACGCTTGAAATAATCTTTTTAAAACAGTACCTATATATACATGGTTGAAATGTGCTCGCGCATTTAATCGTTAGTATGGTCTGGTCGTAGCGACCAAACGCTTGCTGGTCATATTTGGCGTGTGATATGCAAGTGTAATTTTTGTGTCATTGACTGCTCTATTAGTCTATTTCGCACAAGGTCTGCTTCCTGAGTCGTAGGGTGTTGTTTCGATTCCCAGCCAGGACAAACATTTAAAATCACGAACATAAATGTTTGTCCTGTGTTTGGGTGTCCCGTATGTTTTTACA
This sequence comes from Biston betularia, assembly GCA_905404145.2. Taxonomy (NCBI): domain Eukaryota; kingdom Metazoa; phylum Arthropoda; class Insecta; order Lepidoptera; family Geometridae; genus Biston; species Biston betularia. The sequence goes on from FR989883.1 coordinate 3,907,319, forward strand.
AATAAATTAGAATTATAGGTATTCTATCAATTATCTGGTTCCCATAGTACAAGCTTTATTTAGTTTCAGGCTAGATAACGACGTATAAAATGTCCTCCGATATTATGTTTATTTTTATTTATTCATTTAATTGACAAAGTTTTTTTTACAGACTTCAAAAAGGTGATGGTTCCCCATTCGATTGTATTTTTGTGTTTGATACCTCAGAATTGCGACATTTACAATACAATTTGGAAAATTTTTGTCCTGTTCTTGTTTCATTGTTATATTTTGGTTTCATGGAAATTTCTTCAAAACCGATTCTGTAGTTTGAATTTTACTTGATGATTTTGTACTCAAGTCAAAAGTCAAAACATGATAAATATCAAATGAAATGAAAAAATATAAATGTAATAAATCACTTTATTTCACATAATATAGGACTTTTCCTAGTTCAAATCAAATCAAAGTCAAATTTATTTGGTGTAGGTATACCAAATAAATTTGACTGATTTTGAACACATTAAAATTAGCCCATTAGTTCCAAACTAGTAATGGTGTATTAGAACTAGAACTGGTGTATTTGTATTTAACTGTATTTCGAAAATCAATCGCTTCTCCCGATATCATAAACGTAAACAAAATGCCATAAACAGATTAAAAGCCCAAGCAATTTTTTAAAGAATTATGTACCTATAGGTACTCATATAAATTACTTAGGTACAAAGAATTTATGCAAAGACTGTACCTAAGTATATTATATCGTTAATCTTGATTCGTTATTAACTCTTAGTGTTTTTCAAAGAAGACCAACTTTTTAATTTATTGTTTAAACACCAAAGTAGGTAAACCATAAACCGTAAACCGTATGGTGGTCGTGTCGGCCAATACGATACATGCGCGCCTTCCCTAATAAAATTATCATTTGTGTTTATTTACATCAGTACACAGATAATGTATTTGTATTTTACTGGTGTTCCTACAATTCCACACTACATAATTATGTTATGAGTAACCTATAATCTTATGCCTAATGTTGCCGGCAATGTACGAATTCGGACATTCTATGAAACGGCTAGTTAAGAAACTTCATTTATTCGATACAATACAGACAAACAATAAAAAAAAAACATTATGTCAAATGGTTATCTCGACATGACTGCCGACCAGAATGCTGCCATCTACTTTGGTCAAAAGCCAGCATTCTGGGCAGATATCCCTCCTCTGACGGACTTTTAGACTAAGCTTTTTGTATAAATTTGTAAATAGTATTAATTTAAGATATTTTATTTTGTTTAGTAAATTTACTGAGCTTAAAATCAACTCACAAAGTAACGCCTGAACCAATCAATTATTTATTTGTTGTCTATTGAGTAATTTGCTAATATTTTTTATTGGTTGCATTGAACATCGCGCATCTGTCAGGTTAGTTCTTATATTATTCAAACTTAGTTGACATATTGTGAATAATTAGTTGTTTTAAAACATGACTTGGCTTTTGACATTCACTCCGACATAAATGTTTATAACTGTCCAATGTCCATGTATACTAAACAATCGGGCGTTAGTGTTTCGATCCTTTTGTTACACTGCGGACATACACGATTCTAAACTGAAATTTATTATTTATTATTAATAAAAAGTTCAATAAATAAATTCAGTTTTTTGTTTACTAAAAAAGTGTGCTATTATATTGTCAATTTTAATTTTAAATTATTTGTGTATTGTAAATAATATGTTTCATTTGAAAATTGTATTTTTATTGTCAATACAGTGTATGTGTATTATCAGTAGTGCGGTTTCACCTGAAAATGAATTTAAACTTAATATTATACATTACAATGATTTTCATGCCAGGTAAGGATGTAGTTGTGGTTTTTACTTCTGTTCCCATTTTCTTTTACACAGCAAAATATTTAGTTATCACTTTTTTAACGTAAAAGTGATTATGTGAACGAAGCGCTCTCTTGATGGTAAGAGATAACGGCTGTCCATGACAATTTCAGCGGTACCTAGGACAATGAGCAACAAAACAAAAGCCCAGGTCTTTGTTGCTTTGGCGCTCATTACTTTGAAGACATTAGATGGTTAGTTTTAATTGCTCTTTAATTTCGCTGGATTCAAACCGAAACCAAACAAATAATTAATCCAGAGACTCCTAAACTAATTTAAGACTAATATTATTTAGTTGCCAATGACGTCTTCCAGTTATAGTTTATAAGAGCAAATGCCTGAACTAATTTGTACATTTGCAACATGATATCTTTTTCAAAAATGCTTTTAAAATCAAAGTTAGTAAGTAATGCTGGATTAATCCAAAGCCCTGGCCCCTCGTTCATTTTAATTCTTCTTCGTTCAATTAAAAAAAAAATAACTAAATTAAAAAATTGACAAAGATTATTTATCGATGAATTTTTTATCTGTGGGACTGTAGATAGCGGGCTCTCAAGTCGCTCAAGGCAGTATGGCTTTACAGCTTTAGCCTGCCCGATGGGGCAAATTAATAAAAAAAAAAACAATTCGCTCACCGGTGTCACTAGTTGTTCTTTTTTACCCGACTACGGCAAAATCAAAAATAAAAGTTGTATTTATTAGCAATCTATATAGGTACTTACCTATTACTTATACCTATATTTTATGGTTCTAGGTGACATAGGCTACATTTGTTTGTAGTCCAGTTATAGTTTTTAAATCTTTTAGCTTGTAATACCTACAGGTACGAAGAAACCGCGGTATATGACGCGGTTTGCCGTTTCAACAATGGTTCTTGCTTGGGAGGCTTTCCCCGCCTGTACGGCCATATCCGCACACTCCTGGCTTCGAAACCAGACGCTGTCCTACTGAATGCGGGGGACACCTTCCAGGGCACCTACTGGCATACGTTGCTGAAGTGGAGAGTTGCGCATCACTTTATGAATCTACTGCCGCACGATGCACATGTAAGACAACTTGGTGGTAGATCTTCTTAGCAGGAGGTAGGTAGGTAAGTACCTCCGCAGTACCAGTTATTCTGCCGCTAAGCAGTACTGTGTAAACATTACTGTGTTCCGGTTTGAAGGGTTCTGCAGCTAGCGAAATTACTGAGCTATTGAGACTAACCATCGAAAGTCTCAAAGTAACATTCTTCTTTTTGTAATGTAAAATTGTAAAAAAAAAAATATGTAACTAAAGTTGACAAATTGAAGTTGACCAGTGTCTGTGGAGCGTATAATAAAAAAAAAAAAAAAAAAGTCTCAAAGTAATGAGCGCCAAAGCAGTGATGCACTGGACTTTGTTTTCTTAATTAAATTTCTGTGTATCGTTGCAATGGTCACGGGCAGGCGTTATCTCTTATTATCAGGAGAGCGTCTCGTTTGTCTAATTACTTTTGGTGGCCAATTTCTTATTACCATTGCAGGCGATAGGTAACCACGAGTTCGACGATGGTCCTTCAGGCCTTGTTCCGTACCTGAAGGCTTTACAGGCGCCAGTACTAGCAGCCAACATGGATACCACCGAAGAACCTGCATTCCAAGGCACCTACAAACCATCTATTGTCATCGAGAGACATGGGAGGAAGATCGGCATCATTGGTCTGACTACCGTTGATACTGTGGTAATTTTTACCAGACTAATAAATAATAAATATCATAGGACATTACACACAGCGCCATCTGATCCCAAACTAAGCTTGTTGCTATGTAAGACAGATAACTGATAGAATACTTAAATAGTTTTTTTTTGTAAATACATACTTATAATACATACATTACCTACACCCACTACGGCAAAGCCCAAAGTTGTTTTAGAAGTCTAGTAGTTGCACCCCGTGGTTTTACCCGCTAATTTTCTTCTCGTTAAAAGGTAGTCTATATATTAATCCAGGGTGTCAGCTACCTCCACCCTCTATACCAAATTTCGTCAAAATTGGTCCAGCCGTTTGAGCGTGAACAAGTACCTAATAAACATAAAAACACACGCACAAACTTTCGTCGTTATAATATTGGTGTGATATACCTACATTATAAAAATATGTATATAGGCATGTTTGTATTTACGTCTGTCAGTAGCCGAAACTGTGCCCACTGATCCGATTTTGACGAATGAGGTGTAAATTGATTCGTTATTCGTTCGGATAACATACAAGCTATATTTTATCGCTACAACAATAATTATTAAACTCATTTGAGTTTTTTTAGGTTATCACTCTCACTGGTTTTTAGTTAGAATGTTTATCAATATAAGTTGTGTGAACAGGTATTCTCGAGTCCCGGAAATGTGAAGTTCACGGATCCAGGCGAGGCGACGAAGAAAGAAGCCGAACTGTTAACTAATCAAGGGGTCGATATTATCATACTCCTCTCGCACTGTGGATTGGCCGTAGACAAGTAAGTATTAGTTCTTCTCCATTTTATTATACCACGTAACATACCCGTATTTTTGCGGAACCGGGACACCTGACCCGGGCGGCTTCCAGAGGCGCGGCCATCGAGTCCAGAGAATGTTCAGCTCCGGTGTTCGAGTCCAAAAAATCGATCAAGTCCCTCATCAAGTTTTCCGAGTTATAAATTGTATATGTATACTAATATAGTGACATTTTAAAACTGTTTATTTGAACGCTGGAGAGGGGTTGGGGGGATTAAATTTCTGCGCGGTTATAAAAAATGGTAGATCCGGGGCTGACATAGTGTTAAGAAGTCTCAATCGCCGTCAAAGCCACTGTTTAAACCCATTCAAAGTCCTAGGAAATTAGTGGTGGCTTTCCTAGAAGCTTCTACGGAGCGACGAAATGTCTTTTGAATTTGGAATAATATTTAGTTAAAAAGTTTGAACGCAATTGGCTTCGATAAAGTCCTGGCCGGTAATAAAAAAATACGCCTGCTGACGCGGCATTGGTTAATTAACCAAATTAAAAAAAACGCGGAAACTTCTTACTCGTTTTTTAAAAATTTTTATCAAATTTATTCACAAAAATTTGATAACAGGCGATTTCTAGCAGAGAAAGTGAGATATTAATCATAACCAGAAAATTAAACGCAGAAAAGGTTACACACAATTTACTACCAAACAAATCGAGAGAAAAGTAGTGGATTTTCATAGAGGGGTGTGAAAAGCAGAGTGTGCCACACGGTGTCAAAATTAATAACCTCGAGCGATGTAAGTACTTTGAATCCCTCGCTACGCTAAGAATTCTACTCTAGAATCGCTTCGCTCGGGATTCAAACAATCGCTATCGCCCTCAATATATTGTTTTGATCCCTTGTGACACAATATACTATTATTGTGAGTTGTGGAATGAATATCGTTCAAGTCGTTAAAATCTTTACAATACATCTTGCAAGTCGACTCTGCTATAAATAACTCGATGCCTGAACTTGGACGAATGAGATAACTGCAATAACCTCATGCCAATAAACGTTTCAAGAGCGAGGATAGTAATAACAACTATCGGTTGCAAGTAATATAAATAGCTCGAACGTCACAAAACGTAATTGCGATATTTTTATGTCGTCTGACTTCAGATGGGCTAAATTTACGTCAGCGAAAATGTTGACACATTTTGTAAGTTTTTGCTATGTGGAGCAATGAAGTGGGCGACCAATATAACATATCACTATGACTAAATATATACAGGTTATTTCATCAAGGTACAGCAAAACTAAACATTACAATATTTTATTGATAACAAAACACATATTAAAGTTACAGGTCATACCTATCTGTAAAGTTCAAAAATAACATTCCAAATCAGCCCTGTTTTTATAAGCTGCCCCGTTGCTCTATATTTATTATAAGTACTATGTATTGACAAAAAAAAGTATTTAACGGGCAAGTCTTGTGAAATAAGGCAATCGATGTGTTTTTGTCAACATTTTTGTGCTGTTATACATCATGTGCAAGTTTGAAATTAATGAATACTATAGTACATATCCTGAATTATTATGCTTGGAGAAAAAATAGTTTCAAACGCTTTTCGTTTCTTGAAATTATGAAATAGAATATGGCCAAATTATTTTTAATCCGTAATCTTGACATCAAAATAATTATAGGAAAGGCGCAATTTTATAGATGCTAACTTTGATGCAGATACATTTAAGGCTTAGACCTTTTATTGTACGTTTTGTTTATTCTATTAGCAGATAAGTACGGATAGTTTGATGAAAATTTCTGATAGTGCCTGCTGAAAATCTCTTTTCTGCGTTACGTCTGTTGCTGTTTTATTTTGGTAGGCGCTACAAACCATCGAGAACATCGAGATATGACAAGTATGGAGGTCTCGTATTCAATTTGAAACAAACAACATATAGTTGTTACTGCTTTATCTTACACAAGTTTGACGTCTGATAGAAAGAGACGCAATCATACAGAAACTATCGTCTTGAACGACGTGAAGCCACGTTTAACTTGTAAAAGTGACCAGCTGGTGACTTGCTGTGTTTTCGAAAATTGTGATTTATTTTTGTTTAGGAAGTGATTAGGTGTGAAATAATTTGTTGTATGAACACTTAAAACCATTTTGTTGTGATGGCTTGTGTAGCTTATGGTTGTCACAGCCACAGTTCAAAGAAAACTGAAGAAAATCGAAGCATATCATTTCACCGGTAAGAGTTTTTTGGAATTTTCTGTGGAACCACTTAAAATTTCCATGAAATATTTGAATATGTTTAAATTCATTGTTTTGAGCCTGATATAAAAACATAATAATGTCTATCCGATCTCAAAATTGTTGTCAATTCCAGAAAGTAATTTCGTTGTTGGATTATAGTGATGTTCCTTGACGTAGGTACCTACATTGTTACCGATTCGTTTTTGTAAAACTTGCGGTAGTAGTTTCTTGAAATATACCTACCTTATACAGCACCACTGTTTTTAAGAGATTGTTTTATATGATAAATAGGTATTATGAAAATAACTAAAGATTGTTGTGCCTGTTTCACACAAAATATTATTTTTTTCAGAATACTATATGAATCTATTTAACTATTAAAGTTCTTATATTTTCCTAGTAACTATTTAAAAATATTTTACAGGTTTCCTTTAGATGACAATTTAAGGAAGATTTGGATTAAAGCTTTGAGGCGCGACAATTGGGAACCCACTAAGTATTCCCGTCTCTGCTCGAATCACTTTACAGCTGAATGTTATATTCAAGGGTCGATAATCAATCAATCAATGGAGTCAATGGAGAGTCGATAATCACCGAAATTTAATTATTAAATCTATCGCTGAAACATACTTTTTCACGAGAATCCATTATATAACAAAACTTCTAGTTCAACCCGAAGAGCGTGTACGTAATTATTTGAACAAAACAGTATTGTTTAAAGGACAATAAATAAACATAAATATTTTGTACTTATTATTTTATTTAATGTACTTTTTATTTGAATGTCCTGCTCAACTTTATTTTTGTACCTTGAAGGGCGTCCCACAACAGCCATAACCAGGGACCGCAAAAAGTAGCTTGATTAGCACATCATTTTGAATATATTATGGGAATTTGCCGAGCTCTCAAAGCAATAGCCAGTATGCATGTATTTTGCGTGTTCCCAAGATTAGTGCGACCAACGGGAATTTCTGTTCCCAGTGGTGGTCACTGTCAACTTACCGAACTTGCGTTGCCTCGGAGGGGGATTACAGACTGTTTTATCCCAGATTTATCACTGGGAACAACAAGTTCTGTTGGTCTGACTAACATAAGAACCAATCTGAAACTGGGAAACAAATTTTGACCACCAGGTAAAGTATTGCCTGGTCCACGAGTTTATCTATCGTTAGGTACTATTATTTTGAAAAAATATTACTGTAACGAATTCTCAAAAAGTATTAAGTGATTTTTCTAAGGTAGGTTTAATTAAAATTCATTTATTTCAGGTACCAATAGTACCCATGTGCATATAAATTTTACTGAATTTGACATGCATTTATATTGAAATAATACTAAACATATCCGAATAAAAATTATTTAAATTTAATTGAAATAATATAATTTAGATAAATAATGTTAATAAAATGAAGGTACGACAGTAAATTGACCAAGCTACATTGATTGACCTTAAAAAAAGAACGATATTTCCGATTCATAAACCGATAAATTTTGTCACATCACTATAATACTCAATACATAACAATAGTGATTCTATAGCAAACTCGGCTTCATAGGCATTTCAAGAAAGGGCAGATTGTGTATTTCTTTCTCCTTCTCCCTTGTTGCATGGTAAATAAGAAAAACACGATCGGATATATTGTAAGTGTTCAATTCAACACGATTCCTCCATGCTTGTGATTCCTCGAAGGTCATAATGTAACAGATAATCAATGTAAAATCCGCTTCCGGCAATAGGAATAAACATTCTGTCTCCTTCTTGCTCGTGGCTATAGTAATTTAACTCTCCTTATCTATTTTAGCGTGACGTCAATGTATTCAAATCTAACGTCAGACGTATGTACGTCTGTGTGAGTGGAAAATATCAATGTAGGTGTTCAAGCAGAAGTTCCCACGGTCGAGGACTTGGCCCGTATTCTATCAGTTATCTGACTTCCATAGTACAAGCTTTGCTTAGTTTGGGGTCAGATGGCGCTATGTGTAATGTAGGGACAATTTTTTTATTTTTTTTTATTTATGTAAGAATTAATGAGACGAACGAGACGCTCTCCTGATAGTAAGAGATAACGCCTATCCATGACCATTACAGCGATACACAGAACTTTGAGTAACAAAACAAAGTCCAGGGCATCACTGCTTTGGCGCTCATTACTTTGAGACTTTCGATGGTTAGTCTTAACAGCCCAGTAATTTCGCTAGCTGCAGTACCCTTCGAACCGGAACACAGTAATGTTTACACACTACTGATTAGCGGCAGAATAACTGGTACTGCGGTGGTACCTACCCAGACGACCTCCTACTAAGGAGTTCTACCACCAAGCTTGCTCCAAGCAATATGAAATGTCTGCTCTGGCTCTTATTGTGAGAAGATAACAGCACCTCCTGGCCAGGCCTGGATTTTACTTTACTACCAAAAGTTATGTGTATCGCTGCAATAGTCATGTACAGGCGTTGTCTTGTACTATCAGGAGAACGTCTCAATCGTTTCATTACTTTTACATAAAAAAAACACCCTGACCAAATGCAAGTTGACAGACTTCATAAACTTCATATATGTGCAAAAACTTTATTTTTAAGAACGCTGTTTTCGTCTTCGGTATTTAGATTCGAAGGACTTCCAGATTGGAAGCCACATTTCGGCGAATTGAAAACCTCCTCCTTTATTTGAAGTCTGTTAAAAAAAGTTTCCAAAGCAAGGCTTGCGTTTGACCGCCATCTCGCCTGATGAGCAAAATCTTGCCCGAAAAAAACCGATTTAATTGCGACTTAAAGGTTCCCAGACTGTATCTATCAGGGAACACCCACTCGGGCAGCAATTTCCAATGTCTAGCGGTTCGTACGAAGAAGGTGGAATCAAAGCGCTTAGTTCGGGTTTTTGGAATATCGACCATGAAGTGGTGTCGCTTTTTAGAGCTCCTGGCTGTCCGATAGTAGAATGGGCAGGGTGGAATTAGATCATCCAGATTTGAATCGTAATCCAAGATGTATCCGGTAGAAAACCGACTGACAAGCAATTTTGGGTCGATGTTCAAAGCTTTGAAACCTTTTCTGGACAAACGAGTCGTTGCTTATGAGTTTTTGCGCACGTTTCTTGACGGAGCTCGATTCCTCAAGCTGGTACTGCCCGATCTGATCCGATCTTGTGTTGATGTTTCAGACACCTAGCTCGCGATTACGGTCAATACATAGACGTAATCATCGGTGGTCACACACATTCTCTACTGTGGAATGGCGCGGCGCCGAGCGGGGAGCCTGTCGCAGACACTTACCCAGTATTCATTGAGACAGCGGGTAATGAAAGCCACAAGGTAAGGTTATATGAGAAAATACGCATAGCTAGGTATCCAAAAATAATGGTCCTATCTAAACTGGTTGGGTTTTATCGAGTATATCACTTTTACACTATATATACTACATAATTTTACTATGGTATTGACACATGTTTGTTTTACTTATGCGGAATTTCGGTCACATCTGGTGGTCTTCTTCATGGAAACAAAGCTGAGTAAAACACGCGCGCGGTCTCGTCATGTTTGACACTGATATGGTCGAAACTATTCGGAGTATCCCATATAATTAAACTGTTGATATAATTATGCTGCATAAGTACCTACTAGTAACATAACTTTTTAATAAGTTGCAACACTATAAAAACAACAGAAAGAATTAAGAAGACCTTGGTTGAAAGGTCTAAGAGGTAAATAAGTTTGAATTGCTTTCAACTAAGTTGCCATGATTATAGTTGTGTTGCAACCTGTTATATTTATATGCTTAAGGTAGGAGACATAATAGCAAGTTTTGCTTGCTTGGTGGTCAGGATCTGAGAGGTCTTCTGGGCTCAAGGGACCAGGTGCAGGCATCTTACCTCTTAGTAGCTACGCCACTAATGAGAAAGTGCCTTAGATTTGATTAGGGGCGGCCACATTTACTCTTTACTGTGGATTGCCGCGGCGTTGTCAAAAATATCAATTACAAATTATAACAATAGTTAATATGACATTAATTATTAAATTAAGCTCATATTTACTGTTATGACCTAAAGGTAGGTATATATATTAATGGCGTTGGCTTTATATACACAAAACAATACCTTTTAATAACACGAATGCCAAAAAGACGAGTAATGTTTTTAGAGTTTATATTTATGTGTATTGTGTGTGTCTGTGTGTGCAAGTTTCTTTATTCCACCATAACTTTTAAATGCCTAAATAAATTTGGATATTTAGGATCGTTAGAGTCCTTAAATCATCCCTAGTGACATTGGAAAATAAAAAAAGTTTGGGCATTAGTTTTTTTAATTTTCTTAATTATACTTGTTTTCAGGTGTTGATTGTTCAAGCGTCTTCGTTTACCAAGTACATGGGCGACCTTAGCGTTTACTTCGACGCCGAAGGAAACTACGTGAAATGGGAAGGCGGTCCGATATTCCTAGATAGATCTATACCAGAAGGTAGCTAAAACTTAATTAGTAAATAAATACATATTAAATTGAAATAAATAAATATCGTAAGACTATACACACAACGCCATCTGGCCCCAAACTAAGCAAAGCTTGTGTGATGGAAGTCAGATAACTGATAGAAAACATAAATTCTTTTTTTTTTTTGTAAATACGTACTTATAATACATACAGACCACCCAGACACAGAACAAACATTTGTTTATTCACAAAATGTTTGCCCTGAGCGGGAATCGAAACCCACGCCCTACAGCTCTCAAGGTAGATATACTACCAATGAGCCAACGGGGCTGTCAACTAAAACTAACTAAAATTTGAACACCAACTTGCTTTAAGCAAATTAATTACTAATTTATTTATTAATTGCCTTTTTTTAATACTGATAATACCGCGTTTGACCACCAACGCGCCTGACGATAAGCGATTATGTGGTTGAAGATGAAGCACGCAGATTTAGAAGATACCTGTTCACTATCACCTTGAAAATAACAAGAACATTTTGTGCATTTGCCAGTGTCAAGTGTTTTGATATTTAAAGTTTCATACAAGTTAAAAAATAGTCAAAGTCCAATCTTGGTCAAGTCCAGTCATGCTTTAATAAAGTAGTGGCAACTTCACTATAAAGCTTCGATGGAGTTTTGGAAGCAACACAAAAAGTCATGTTTCACCACATTATAAATCCCTTTCCCACACGTGCGCTTGTAATTCGGTCATTATTCGGTACTATATGAATAAAACACCACTATTTTTATTTATAAACACTCGAAAAAACACAAGTTTCGGGAAAAAAATGCAATGGATCGACACGATTTCTGCGTTCCCGCCAAAACTCTCGAATTATCTTACATAAGCGGCCCGTCCCGGCTTCGCACGGGTAAACAAAACTCGACTAACTGTCTCTCAGTGATAATGTAGCATTCTAATGATGAAAGAATTATTCAGATCGGTCTAGTAGTTTCGGAGCCTATTCAATACAAACAAACAAACATGCAAAAAATCAAATCTTTCCTCTTTATAATTAGTGTAGATGTAGAAGTACCAATGCAATTTGAACGGGTCTGAACCGGATTTTCTTTCAATTCACAGATATGGAAATCAAGAAAATGTTAGAACCATACGCGAAGTTGGTACATGAAGCTGAAAACATACCCGTTGGTCGCAGCCTAGTAGATTTAGATTCTAACTTATGCGCGTCAGGAGAATGTGCCCTAGGAAACTTACTTGCCGACGCTATGGTCGATTATGTAAGTAATTTAAAGGACAATTACCACAGCGCCATTTGATTTAACCCTGTTTTTATGGCTAGTTGTTTGACCACAGCTCAGCTGATATTAAGTGACGGTGTGGTTGAAGATGGTAAACAGATGTATACGCGCCTCCCCCTTTGTATATCTGTTAGCGTTGTAACACCGGTTTTTTTTAAAACGAAAAAATAACAGGTGTTATAACGCTAACCGATATACAAAGGGGGAGGCGCGTATACATCATAAACATACCTAGCCTGGTATGAAACTGACTCTCAAGTGAGGCTGCCGGATCACACTGTTAAGTGCTTGGCAGCAGATTTTCTACTTGAGTAGCTAGCCAGTCGAGCTATGGTTCCCTCCCTCACGATGTTTTCCTTCACCGACAGGTCTAGCTCATTGTTGGGGGTTTTTTTTTATTGGTTGGCAGGCTTGGTGTTTGACCACAGCTCACCTGATGTTAAGTGAAGGTGTGGTCGAAAATGGTAAAGCACACCTAGCCTGGATTGCAACTGGCTCTCAAGTGAAGCTGCCGGAACACACTGTTAGGTGCTTGGCGGCAGATTTTCAACTTGAGGGTGGTAGCTAGCCAGCTGAGTACTAAAGTACCCTACCACTATGCTATGGTTTCCTCACGATGTTTTTCCTTCACTGGCAGCTCAAGCTTATTGTTGGGGTTTGCACCCACGCCCTGCGGCGTGTGAACCGACCGCGCTAACCACTGATCTATCATCGCTAAATCAAAGCATAGCTTTCAGTACAGGAACCAGAAGGGCTCGCATATAATTTTTTGCGATTTACGTACTACGGAAACGATACGAAGTTTTAACAGCCCTGTTGGCTCATTGGTAGCATGTCTGCTTCAAGAGCTGTGGGGCGTGGGTTCGATTCCCACCCAGGACAAGCATTTTGTGATATAAAACAAATGTTTGTTCTGTGTCTGGGTGTACTGTATGTATTATAAGTATGTATTTACAAAAAAAAAGTATTTAAGTATTTTATCAGTTATCTGACTCCCATAGTACAAGCTTTGCTTAGTTTGGGGTCAGATATTTATTTATTTTTATTTTTTTTAACGTAAATCGTAAATATCGTAGAACATTACACACAGCGCCATCTGACCCCAAACTAAGCAAAGCGTGAGAACCTTCAAGTTCGTTTTACTTATCCGAATTGTGTCATGTCGTACTTCGCAAGTAAAATTGCATTTCATTGCAGGCGAAAGAAAATGTGGACTCATCGCTCCATTACTTGGCATTCGTGCAACAGAAGAATATTGTATCAAAGTTTGACAAAGGCAGTAAGTAATATAAACTCTGTTAAACGAATAAAACCACAGACATCTCGATTTTTACATAGTATAAAACAAAGTTACTTGTCGCCGTCTGTACGCTTACGAGGAGACGGTTCGAGAGATGCATCGTGTTAAGGACTACCGTCAAGAACAGATTCATCGATTAAACTCTATAAACATATACAAAAACACAAGTTTTGAAAAATAATAGAATGCGGCGATACGACCTTTTCGCGTTCCCGCCAAAACTGTACACCACTATTTTTTTTCTTTGGTTTTGGCGTCGCATTTTGAGCATTTGCCAGTGTCAAGAGTTTTATATTTTCAAGTTTCAAAAGTTAAATAAGTTGCCTCGTAGCTATATAGTTATAGTCAAAGACCAGTCTTGGTAAAGTGCAGTCCGTGTCAGTCAAGTCCAGTCATACTTTAGTAAAGTAGCTTCGATGGAGTTTTGGAAGCAACATGAAAAGTCATGGTTTACTACATTATATCATTGTCCCACACCCATTTTTAAGCATAAACTCTCAACAAATACTAGTTTTGGAAAAAATACAACGGGGCGACACGACTCTTTCCACGTTCCGGCCAAAACTCTCTACACCACTTTAAAATACTCAGTTGTTTGTACATTGACATGATATTTGTATTTTTTTATCACAAAGGTATATTGTTTTCAGCTATAACTCAAGTGGATCTATTCAATATGTACCCGTTCATCGATCGAATTCTACATTTCAACTTGAAGGGAAAATATGTGAGGAAAGTGTTAGAGGAAGCTGTCATCGAAGCGGTGTCCTTGGACCCGTTTGAAGGTCCTTGGGTTCAGCAGGTATCAGGTAAGTAGCGATGATAGCTTAGTGGTTAGCGCGGTCAGTTCGCATGGCGAAGGGCGTGGGTTCAAACCCCAACAATAAGCTTGAGCTGTCGGTGAAGGAAATCATTGTGAGGAATCCGTAGAATGGTGGTAGGGTACTTTCTAGTAGGTACTCAGCTGGCTAGCTACCATCCTCAAGTTGAAAATCTGCCGCCAAGCATCTAACGATGTGTTCCGGCAGCGTTATTTGAGAGTTAGTTCCATTTCAGGCTAGGTGTGCTTTACCATCTTCGACCACACCGTCACTTAACTTCAAATGAGTTGTGGTTAAACACCCAGCTTGTCAACCATAAAAAAAGTACGCATGCATTGGTGTTAAGTTAAATTCCAGGACACACTTTTTATAATCTTAATATAACAATCTTTTACCAAACTTCACTATGATTTCGGTCGATTTTTTTAATGCAATTTGGCATTGCACTTTGGGCATACTGCCAATGTCAGCAAAACGTCATCTAGGTAGCGGCGAAGTACCTACTAGGTATTCTGCCACCAAGAGCAGTAGTGTGTAAACATTACGGTGTTCCAATATGAACGGTACTATAGCAGCTACCATCGAAAGTCCCAGAATAATGAGCGCTGAAGCAGCGATGCCGCGTATTTTGTTTTACTACGCAAAGTTCTGTGTATCGCTGCAATGTTCATAGACAATTAGACATGCGTTAGATCTTACCATCAGGAGAGCGTTTCGTTTGTCTCACAACTTTTACATAAACAAACATGATTTTCCATGACGATTGCAAAACGCAATTATTTTTTACAGGTCTTCAAGTGTCTTACAACGTCTCTTTACCTGAGGGACACAGAGTGACTTCAGTCTTAGTTGGTGACGAGAAATCTCCTCAACTATTGGACGATAACAAAGATTACCACATTCTTACTGCAAAGTTTTCAACCTATTTCGGAAAAGGATTCCCGGTAAGTTATTTATGAACTACGTTATTTCTTAAAATTATTCTACGGCATTGTTAAAAAGATCGATGATAGTTCAATGGTTTGCGCGGTCGGATTGCACGTCAAAGGATATGGGTTCAGAGCCTACAATAAGATTGCGCTGCTGGTGAAAGATAACTTCAGTAATAAACCATAGCTGAATTATTGACTGCATTTCAGCCTAGTATTTATCTCCGACCATACCGTCACAACATCAAATAAGTTTTGGTCAATACCTAGGCAATCAAACATAAAGACAACACATATCTTATTTATTTGGTGGTAGATCTCCTTAGCAGGAGGTCGTCCACCGCAGTACAAGACATTCTGCCGCCAAGCAAATGATGAAACTGCAACACCGGAACACATAATTGTGTGTAAACATTACTGTGTTCTGGTTTCAAGGGTACTGCAGCTAGTTAAATTACAGAGCTGTCGAGACTCGACACTAACCATCGAAAGTCTCTTAGTAATGAGAGCCAAAGCATCAATGCCCTGGACTTTGTTTTGCTACTCAAAGTTCTGTGTATCGTTGCAATGGCCATGAACATTCGGTATCTCTCACCATCAGGAGAGCGTCGCGTTTGTCTCATTACCTTAACATTAAAAAAAGACACGCAGGTCACTTGACTTAGACTTTACAAGCAAACAAAATGCTTCGCGGCTAGGGCTTTTTTTTTTTTTTTTTATGGTTGACAGGCTAGTTGTTTGACCACAGCTCACCTGATGTTACGTGAAGGTGTGGTCGAAGATGGTAAAGCACACCTAGCCTGGAATGGAACTGGCTCTCAAATGAGGCTGCCGGAACACACCGTTAGATGCTTGGCGGCAGATTTTCAACTTGAGGGTGGTAGCTAGCCAGCCGAGTACTAGAAAGTACCCTACCACCATGCTATGGTTTCCTCACGATGTTTTCCTTCACCGGCAGCTTAAGCTCATTGTTGGGGTTTGAACCCACGCCCTTCGGCATGCGAACCTACCGCGCTAACCACTGAGCTATCATCGCTACAATTTGACGTGTACGATTTTGGAGGGGGTCATGCCCCCTGTGATCCTCCTTAGATTATTGATAAGTCTCCGTGTGAGCTCTGACTAGATACCGCGCTACCTAAAAACAACAGCCCCGTAAATGCGGCAACTTCATATTGTAGTGTGTGTAAGATTACTTGCGAGGATGCAAAAATTGTGGTTAAATTCGGTATGTAAAGTTTTTTTTTTGTATTTATTTTATATTTTTTACTGATAGTAAACTTTATTTTATGAAACTAATTTGAATATTTTGGCTTTCTATGCGGTAGTTTAATTCTAATACATTTTCAAACTTTTTATAGTTATGACGTCATAACATTGGCTGAATATGTAAAATATGTACCTTTTTTAGGCACTGAAAGAATCCTTATACAGCCAAGGACATGGCGTCATTAGAAGTTAATTGAAAGTCAAATTTATTTTATGTATTTTATTAAAATAAACCCCGTCTCATAGTTTAAAGAGTTTTAAACGGAAAAATCATGTACAGGAATGTAATATTTCGAAATGGTTTTGGAATCAGCAAAGTATTTTTTTTTCTTTACATACCGAATTCTTGTTACTTGTAGCATTATTTTTACACAGTTTCACTACGTAAACTGATATTTTACTTCAGATTATGACGAAAATTAATCAAAACATTCGGCACGCACATTGCCTGCAACGACTGGCTCGGGTACGCCGACTTCGGCGTAGTATCTGTTGCCGCATTTTACATGTACGCCGGTGGTATCTAATAGACCCATCAATAATCTAAGTTTATAGCCTTATTTTAACCTTGTTTACATGTATAAGTATTTTTTCAGCAAGTTGATCAGTTTAAGTACAACGTGCGAGTGATAGGACGCGATCAGGCGTCTTTAGAAGCTTACATCAAGAAACATTCCCCTCTAAACGTTGCTACGTATGGACGGATAGTTATAAATACATAAATGAGAAATCAAACGCAAATAATAAATGTATCATATATCAATGTTATGTATTATTTTTTCAGTATATAAGAAACTGTTATTTAATTTTTGATAAAATGGGATGGAGTAATTATTGTATTATATTTAATGATGAATTAATTAATTAATTAATATTTGTTATGACTATGTAACAATTTAATATTCTAATTTTTATTTTGTAATTTATTTGAATCGCATTTATAATATTAGTTTCAAATTATGTTAAAATACATAATTATACAATTAATTTAATTTCTAAAACGTTCGTTAGTTCAGATTAATTAATTAAAATAGTTTGCTATAATAGTTTATAAATAGTTTGCAGATATCTATAGGCGACGGTGATTGCTTAACATCAGGCAACCCGTCAGCTTGGTTGCCACCTGTGGCATAAAAAAAAATACCTTTTTTAGTTATATTTTTATGAATCTTGCACCTGTAGATACATAATATGTTGCAATAAATTATTAAGTATTTAGTTTTATGTAAGTATTATTTTATTTTTTCTTGAGTATCATCTTCGCGCTGTTGTGTTTTTGTCAATGAAAGTAGCCGTATACAGCCTATATTAGATGACGTCATTACAGGACAATTGAAAGTCAAGTTTATTTTATGTATTTTATTAAAATAAGCCCCATCTCATAGTTTAAAGAGCTTTAAACCTAAACATAATGTTCAGGAATATACTGTTTCGAAATGGTTTTGAAATCAGTACATTTTTTTTACATACCGAATTAGCTCTTTTGAAATATCTTTAGAGTAATGAACGCCAAATTAAATGATCTAACAAAAAGACAGGTACCTGGACTTTGTATTGTTACCCGAATATTTTTTTAATGTAAACGTAATGAGTCGAACGAGACGCTCTAAAAAAAAAAAACGAATGCCCATGCCCATTGCAACGCTATACAGAAATTTGTGTACGAAGTCCAGAGCACCGTTGCTTTGGCGCTCATTACTTTGAGACTTTCGAAATCTAATCTTTACAGCCCTGTAATTTCGCTAGCTGCAGTACCCTTCAGACCGGAACACAGAAATGTTTAGGTACACATACTACTGCTTGGCGGCAGAATATCTGGTACTACGGCCGTACCTACCTAGATGACCACCTGCTAAGAAAATCTACCACCAAGTAAAGTTTTCAGTGGTCATGGCAACTATAATCCATCACTTTTTTACTGAAATTTTTTGTCTCATTATACAGAATGAAAGCTTAGGATGCTCTAACCGAGAGGGGGTCGTTGCATACATAATTAAGAACCAATTTTTACTATGAGCACGATACAGAAAAAGTAAAAAAACCTGCTTCTAAAAAATTACTTGCTATCAAATAAATGAATTTGATGACATTTCTATACTTTTACATATGAAACACCTGGACACAACAAACAATAAAAGTTGATGAATTCACACAAATGTATTGTCATGGGTAGGAGACAAACCCACTACCGACATAGCCGAAACGATTATCAAGTTGAAGTGGCAGTGGGCAGGGTACATATCACTCAGAACAGACAGTAAACAATATTTTATAATAAACCATAGATGACGCAAATCGCCACAACAACTAGCTCTGTGTTGTCGCCAAGATAACGAGTTTTCATCGTGCATAACCGTTGTCGTTCTTGACCTAAATGGTAGAAAAGTAATAAAAAACACAGTTACATAATGACGCTACATATTTTATTGGCACGGCATTCAATAGAAAGTATTAAAATTATAGTTAAAACCGTATCAAATTCCGTTGCGTATATTAAGCGACCATGTACAAGAAGAATAAACCGAACAAACAGAAGCGAATAGCGTTTTCATTTAATATTATTTATTGATATTGAAAAGGTTTAATTTCTAACGAATAGTTAAGAATGCATCCTGTAGAAAATTGACAGACTTGCTTCCGACCTTCGACTTAAAAGTTTTTGAGTGTTCATGTTATTTAGTTTACTTCCGTTTAACAGTCGTTTCAGTTACAACAATGATTTGAATTTAACTAACTAACGACAATAATTTAAAAAACTTATCCGAAACTCTACTTAATATCTAAAACTAAAATTTAACATAAACTTAAAAGCTAAAATAAATTGAACAAAAAATTAAAATAAAATAACCACAAGTCTTTATAATTATTCTCTTCTCGCTGTAAATACCTGAGGCGCGGTCCGAAGGGGATTTTGTTTGCTTGCATGCTTTTCAAACATGTTAGGAGAGAGGCTGACAGTTTAGCTCTTCTAAATAATCATGCAGAGATAGCCTCAGACGTCTCAAATATTATCACCCGATATGCCAATAAAAATAGAAAAATTATTTTATAATGTGAGCAATACAATTGTGTATTGTGCAATAAAGTCTAATTTAAACGACAAATTTTATTATTAGTCACCCCCTTCAAAAATCAAAAATTCAGGCTACGACTGCGCCTGCTCTACCCGGGGCAACCTGGTATCGAGAATTTTCGCGGAGAAAAACTTGGACGTCTTGTCGAACCGAACCTACTCACGAAGACTCGGCCTGTTATTAATCACTAAAAAAAACAGGCGGTGGCTGCTGGACTATTAGGTATATTATTTAATAGCAGTACCAGCAGTACCAGCGTCTGTGGAGCGTATAATAATAATAATAAAAAAAAAAAAAAAGTACCTACTAGATTCGTTTTACCTTGTCAGTTAAACGTCTCACGCGTCGACATACAGACGTGAAACGCTACATCTCGAGCAAAAAGAAAACGCACCATAACATTTTAAAATAATAGTAATTTTATAATTCAAACAATGACACGGCGATGTTGTTAAAATGGTTGATTTAACATTTAATCGGTTATTTTTTATTATTGTTACGTGTAGTGTTGTAAGTGTGCATAGTTTTACTATACCTTATGAAGGGCTGTACAAATTGGATTTAATTCACTATAATGATTTCCATGCAAGGTGAGACTTTATGTTTATATAAACTATATTGTTCTTTGCGAGGTTTTGCATGTGGTAAATGGTATCTTAAATCTCAAGCAAGAAGGAAATATTTTTTTATAAGGCACTAGATACTACTACGAATAACTACAGACAAAATACACAAATAAAAATATTCAAATTAACATGCAGACACAACAAATTTTAAATGTCAGTAAGAGGATTAACGCTGCAGTTGCAGTGTCCAGTGCATTGAAAAAAAAGGCCAGTGCTCAGCAATTGTGCTGGGGATTACTCTGCAGCGCTGATTTTCAGCACTAACCAATGAACCAAACAAAACAAAATGTTATTTAAATATGTGCTTGTCATCTAATATCGGTGGTTTAGCGAGTATATAATTTCTTATCAATGGCGTAGCTTGCCTTAGAATGGCTCTGTATCAAAATTTGTCGCTTAGTTTTTGGGGATTCTACCCGACTTTCATTCATAGCTCTATTAGGGTAATCTCTATTTTTCTTCCAATGTTTCTTTTTACAAACTTGTTAAGGTACGAATAATATTACAAAGTCTAATCTTGGTCGCAGAAAATATGAGAAATACAGTGTGGCCGCGGCCTAAAACATACAGTGAGATTTTGAATACCATTTTACTAAGTTTTGGTTGGGACCCCTATATCATCTAAATAAGGTATTTATCGAAACATCTTATCTTAACGCGTGTCAAAACTAGTTTTATAACCTAAACTGATAAAAAAATAATTGAATTGCGTTAAAGTTGCGTTTTTCGGTATCTATAGAATGAGTTTATAGTGATTCGATTCGCTCAGGGCGCAAATTCTAAATTTTATTGCGTTTTTTTTCCAATTTTGTGTCTGAACAATTACTTATGGTTTATGAAAACAGATTTAGCTGTAGTAAAAAGTTTTAGATTAGTTAGTCTTATCACTTTTGCATAAAAAACTACCACACAATTCTTTTGAAGATTTGCCGACGTCCAGAAGATTTCTAGAAGTATGCATTTCTACATAAACATACTGTGTTTTACGTAGGTATGCGGAATTACCTAGGTACACATTTAATTATATCAGATACTCCTATAGTCCGAAACTATAGTCTAATCTAATGTATACGATATAGTTTTGTTTATAGGTATATATATAGGATAATCTGGCTAATCTGGCTATAGTCCAAAATTATAGTATCGAAGTATCCGATATAATTAAACGTGAGTAAATCTGCATAAGTAAAACAAACGTGTCAAAATCACGTTGGTTTCCATAGTTTTTTATTGTAAATTTTTTACTAAAGGTAAATATTTCAATGTATCGTTTTACATTTGGTGTTACCGACATGTATCCGCTTATCTTATTGTACAGTTATCTTAAGTAGTAGATTGCCTTGTAAAGTGTTCACGCGCGAGATAAGTGGAACCTTGCCTATGCCGTTTCCGCTTTATAATGATGATTGATCCCAGAAGTCGCTGATTGTTTTCAAAACGGTTTTTCTCTTCAGCTACCATTGTTTGTGATTATTTGGACACATATCTACTCTCTATAAAAGCCTACATAGGTGTCTAATTTGCAGTAGATGTAATAGAAAATTACATATAAATTTTGTGTTTCACCTCGCGAACTAACATTTTATAGACTACTACACATAGTACAAGTAATTAGCATAAATAATTAGTATAGATAACAACCGTACTTACTGTGAATTGAGCTATTTATTCTTCAGGATATTTTCTAGTCACTAGATGGTGCCACTCTCAGTGCATGTTTGAGTCTATTTTGATAATTTCGTAATAGATGGCGCTTTTTTCTAATTACTAGGACAAAATAAAGGGTGGTTCTTCCGATGACAGCAATACAATAAAAAAGACAACACCTTATATAAATATATAATATATAACAACACAAATAATAAGTTAGACCAGTACGTTAAAACGTTTCTACTGTGAATTGAACTATTTTTCGGTCTATTTTGATATACGTTGACAATTTCGGAGTAGTGAAGTGTCAGTTCACTTGGTAGAAGTTTTCCTTAGCAGGAGGTCGTCTAGGTAGGTACTACCGCATTATTAGATATTCTGCCGCCAAGCAGTAGTGAGTAAACATTACTGTATTCCGGTGTGAAGGATTTATTGAGCTGAGACAGATCGATAGTCTCAAAGTAATGCGCGCCGAAGTTCTGAGTATCGTTGAAATGGTCATGGACAGGCGCTATCACTTACCATCAGGAGAGCGTAAAAACCTTAAATATCCGTGGACTTAACTTGAGATACTAAGTAGGTATGCTTAATCTCTTCATAAAATGCTCCAATAGACACAGTAACGGACGAGTGAACCTAAATTCATGCTAATTCAAGGCCAAATTTCTTCACTGTCTGCCGATAGAACAGTTTAAGTAATTACTAAACATTTGAGGTGCCGAAACCTTTGTATTGTTACTTTTTGTTCCTCTGTTGCCGTTTCACTACTAAAGATTTAACTTCGGAGTATGTACAAACATTTATGTGGCGATAAATGTTTGTTGTATCTATGTGTTCTCTTGTATATTATATGTATGTATTAAAAACAGAAGTGTCATAATTATTATATCAATAATCTGGTCCTTATAGCGTGTAGCTTTGCTTACTTTAAGGGTAGATGGCGCTTGTGAAATGCCCTCTAATATTTACTTATTTAACTCCACGACGATGCTCCAGGTTTCAGTTAGCATAAAGCCAAGTGATAACTTTTGTAGCATAGAATTACTTATATTATGTATCATCTTATCACTTGTTACTATACCTATATAAATAAATAATAAATAAATATCGTGGCACTATACACACAGCGCCATCTGACTCCAAACTAAGCAGAACTTGTGTGATGAAAGTCAGATAACTGATAGAATACATACATACTTTTTTTTTGTTGTAAATACATACTTATAATACATACAGAACACCCAGACACAGAACAAACATGATTGTGTTTATTCACAAAATGTTTGCCCTGAGTGGGACGTATAAAAAACTAGGTGCATCCCGCAGAGTTACCCGCTACATGTTTTCGGGATAAAAACTAGCCTATGTGTTAATCCAAGGTCTCAGCTACCTCCATAGCAAATTTCATCCAAATCCGTTCACTAGTTTTTACGTAAAAGAGTAACAAACATGCATTCATCCATCCATCCATTCATCCAAAGATTCACATTTATAATACGAGATGCACCCCGCGGTGTTACTCGCTACATGTTTTCGGGATAAAAAGTAGCCTATGCGTTAATCCAGAGTGTCAGCTACCTCCATACCAAATTTCATCCAAATCCATTCAGTAATTTTTGCTTAGTTTACATCCATACTCACAAACTCGCATTTATAATATTAGTAGGATTAGTGGGATAAAATCTGAAACTTACCTACACCTTTAGATTTGAAGAAACATCAATTCAAACTTCAACCTGCCGGTTCAACAATGCGTCCTGTCTCGGTGGCTTTCCGCGCCTCTACTCCATCATCACAGAACTCTTGGAGGAGAAACCAGACGCGGTCTTGGTGAATGCTGGAGACAGCTTCCAAGGCACCTTCTGGTACACCTGGTTCAAGTGGAATGTTACTCAGGAGTTCATGAATCTACTGCCACATGATGCGCATGTAAGTATATTTCTTATCAACAAAAAATAGGTTATCTATAATTTGATGCTATGCAATGTCATTTAATTATTACTCTATTCTATTTATCAACTTTACCGATGAGTTTTAGCGGGAGCGCGGAAAGTGTCGTGTCGCCACATTGTATTTTTTTTCCAAAATTAGTGTTTTGTCGAGTGTTTATGTATAAAAATAGTGGTATTTTATTCAAAAAGTGCCGAATTACCAGCGCGAATGTAGGAAAGTGATACAATGTGGTGAAACATGACTTTTCGTATTGCTTTAGTTTAGTAAACTAAAGCATGACTGGATTGAACTGGACTTGACCAAAACTGGACTTTGACTACTTTTAGACTTATGAAACTTGAAAACACTTGTCATCGGCAAATGCACAAAATGCAAAGCCAAAATATAAGAAGAAGAAGAACTTTACTGACAATATTTTTTTATAACAGCTATTTTTTTCAATTAAATTTCAGGCTTTAGGTAACCACGAGTTTGATGATGGTCCCGCAGGTCTGGCTCCGTATCTCAAAGCTTTGAAGGCGCCAATACTAGCAGCCAATATGGACGTATCAGACGAACCTTCTTTAGAAGGTCTCTTCCAGCCTTTTACGATCGTCGAGAGAAAGAAGAGGAAGATTGGGATCATTGGCCTCATCACAACGGAGACTAAGGTGAGCACTTAGAGAGCTCACTTCGTAGTAGATCTCTTTAGTAGGATGTTGTCTAGGTAGATACCGCCGTAGTACCACATACTACATATTCTGCTGCCAAGCAGTAGTGTGAAAACATTGAGGGCGCTGCAGTTAGCAAAATTACTAAGTTGTTGGGACTAACCATTCAACGTCTCAAAGTAAGTGAACACCAAAGCAGCGATGCCCTAGACTTTGTTTTACTACTCAAAGTTCTGTGTATTTCTGCAATGATCATGGGCAGACGTTATCTCTTACTATTTGGAGAGCGTTTCGTACCTCTCATTACTTTTCCTTTACAAGAGAGAGAGAATTGTGCTATATTGCGCGCGCTTGTGCGTGTGTTTGCGTGCTTGCGTGCGCGTTTGTGTGTTTGCTACATGTTCACGCTGAAATATGATTAGGCAGAAATATGGAACGTAGACATCTTATGCTCCTGGCAAACACAGGCTTTCGACCATGGAAAACGCGGGTAAAACTGCGGGGTGGAGCTGGTTAATTCTCCGTTTCTTGGTAAAGCTATTGAGCCGGGTAGTTTAACCCTGAACAGGGTGTATACACTACTCTGCAGTTGAGTTTGCGTTGTGGTAGGGTACTTTGTAGTACTCGACTGGCTAACAAGCCGAGCACTGAACAGTATGTTGTCTGGAAGATATCGCTCAAGGCGATAAGACAGCCCTTATACATCAAGTATCTATTATATTGTTTTGTTATATATATCTTCTTCTTTATTGTGATCTGTAT
This sequence comes from Biston betularia, assembly GCA_905404145.2. NCBI lineage: Eukaryota > Metazoa > Arthropoda > Insecta > Lepidoptera > Geometridae > Biston > Biston betularia. Next base: position 3,932,642 of record FR989883.1, read on the forward strand.
TTCATTTGTAAGTTTTTGGTGTATAATAAAGTTATATTCTATTCTATTCTATGTTTCGGCAGCCTCACTTGAGAGCCAGTTCCATTCCAGACTAAGATGTTTACCGTCGACCACACCAACACTTAACATCAGGTGAGCTGTGGTCAATGACTTGGCTTGTCAACCGTTTAAAAATAGGTTGAACGCGTCACGTAGTACATTTTTGTATAACTGGGTTGTAGCTATTTTTTTTTATTTCCAGGATCTGGCAACCCCCGGTAACGTCAGGTTTACAGACCCCGGCGAAGCGACGAAGCGCGAAGCTCAAGTCTTGACGGACCTCGGCGTTGACATAATTATACTGCTATCACACTGCGGCCTCGAAGTTGATAAGTAAGTTATGTAATTATTATTATACAACGTTCCGAAAAAGTAAAGTAATAGATACTGTCGGACAACAATTAAATATAAAAAACCTACGTTGTCAAAGGTAATCAAATTTGCAAAATAGTTTTGTATACTTTTTTTTTTTATATGGCAAAGGCATATTACATATTCAGCCTACGTCATGACGTCATCACTAAAAAAAAATTAAAAACGTATTAAAAATAAACTACCGCATAGAAAGCCAAAATATTCATATTAGTTTCATAAAATAAAGTTTACTGTCAGTAAAAAATATAAAATAAATACAAAATAAAAAACTTTAAATACCGAATCCAATACAGACAAGACAGTTCAGTGTATCGCTGTAATACGGACATGCTATCTTTTACCATCAGGAAAGCGTATCGTACGTCTGAAAACACCGTATGCACCTACATTTAAAAAAAAAATCTTTAATTTGCACGGCAACAATGAGTTTTGGTGGGAACGCGGAAAGAGTCGTGTCGCCCCGTAGTATTTTTTATCGAGTGTTTATGCATAAAGTGCTGAATCATAAGCGCGAGTGAGGGAAAATGATATAACGTGGTGAAACATGACTTTTCGTGTTGCTTCCAAAACTCCATCGAAGCTTTAGTAAAGTCGCCATTACTTTATTAAAGCATGACTGGACTTGACTGACACGGACTGTACTTGACCAAGACTAGACTTTGACTTCAACTAACTACAAGGCAACTTACTTAACTTTTGAAACTTGTAAACATATTAAAATACTTGACACTGGCAAATGCTCATAATGCGACGCCAAAACCAAAGAAAAAAAAGCAACAATTTGCGTGGGCAACGGAATTGCATGTAGTTGCCTCAATTACTTAACTACTTACTTGTTGTATCTTTAGTGTACCATCTCTATGTTATGGACTCTTGACGTCAAGTATAGTAAGACATTCTTTCGCAATTATGTTCATATTGCTCTGCCAGGATGTGAGCATTATTCACTTTGTATCCATTAGACAATTGACATTTATAGCGGACTAGCGATCCGCCCCGGCTTTGCAACGTGCCGTATTTTGGTGGCTTACAAAACATTGAATTTATTTACTTTTCTTATTCTTATAAGGAATGGAGGCAATGAGTCCTGCTTTGGGTGTATTGTGCATTTCACCCTACCATCCTAGCTCCTTGAAGTACCGAAGCAAGGCTCTGGGCTGCTGGAATAGTAGGTGCTATGGAACTGTTGATAATGATGAATGACAGTCAGCACTTCGCGGTGACAAGACAGCCGGCACTTCGCGGATGAAACAGTTTTATCTACTTATGCAAATTTGTTTAACTTAAGCGCGTGTTTTGTGTTCTGTTCTGTTGTTTTTGCCATACACTCTTGTAAATTGTGGAATGATCTTTCCTCGGAGTCATAACATTGGGTTCTTCAAAAAGCGTGTTAATAAAATATCGGCAACTTATTTCTAGTGCCCATTGTATTGCAGATATCCGACATTGATTGGTTACCATCAAATTAAGCATTAAAAAAAGTGTATTGGGATGTGTTTTACACATAAACCATCCAGATTTAAAAAATAATCATAAATTGATATAAAATCCATAAAAATTGTGCAGTAGCTTAGAAACATGGTGGAGTTTCGTTTTTCAACGTTGGGCATAGATCTCTTGCTATGCCGCAGTCTTGTGGTAATCTGGTCCGGGTGTTTTATTTTTAACTTTTTTTAAAACTGATCGATCGATTTTAATAAAATTTATATTGGACCTCTGAAGTATGATCTATCAAACAAAAAAATAATCATCAAAATCGATTCATTATTGTCGGCATTTTTGAGTCGGTTAAAAATGCCGATTACGATGGAGCACGCTTGTACATAGAGATATAATTTTTATCAAATCCCCGCTAAAACTCGGCGACGACATACCCGTCTTGCAGTTGGTTGAACAGTGCATATCTGAACTTAATGTTTATTATAATTATGTTTTTTTTTTAATTTCAGGAAGTTGGCTCGACTTTATGGACAGTACATAGATATCATAGTAGGAGGACACACTCACTCACTCCTGTGGAATGGCGACGCTCCCAGTGGAGAAACTGTCGAGGGTCCCTATCCTGTCATTGTTGAGACTTCTGCTGACAACAAACACAAGGTAAAAAATCAAAACCACATTAAATGAGATGAAACGTCATAGTATTATAGTATTCAACGATATCATGCGGCTCCATGAAGGGATAGATACAGCACCTAGGACTTGCAACCCAGATGTTTGAAGAGTAGTATAACAACATTCTTTAGAAAAACTGAAGGTGTTAAGCCATTTCGCAGAAGACAAGTGCGCGGACGAAACAGTATAAATGTAAAAGTTTGGATGGATGGGTGGATGACGTTTGTTACTCTTTGACGCAAAAACTACTGAAACGGATTTGGATGAAATTTGGTATGGAGGTAGCTGAGACCGTGGATTAACACATATGCTAGTTTTTATCCGGAAAACGTGTAGTAACACCGCGGGGCGCAGCTAGTCTACAATATGTAGGTGGCACTTTTGGTGATGGCAGCCGGTTCGAAACTAAAACTGAGATGGAGGGATGGGAGCAGTAGGTACACAATAAGTGGTTTAACCTGAAATTGATCTCTTACCACCAGGATAACATTACTTAAACATTAAAAAAAGTTATAAGCTGTGGATTATATGTATTTGCAGGTGTTGATAGTCCAAGCATCAGCGTTCACCAAGTACGTGGGCAATATCTCAGTGTATTTCGATCCTTTTGGAGACTACGTCAAATGGGACGGGAACCCCATTTACCTCAATAGGTCTATACCAGAAGGTGAGGTTTTAAGGCACTTCTAGTAGCTAACGTGATCATGTTTTGGGTAGATTAACACACTTATTCAGTAGTATACAGAGACGCGTTTAGCGAAATTTATTACAATCATGTTTCGACAACAAAGGTTGTTAGAAATATCATCAAGTTTTTATTGTTTTAAATTATATTCGTTTTGCTGAAAAAAATTATTGCAAAATTATTTCGACCCCCTGTCAAATACGTTAAAATACAAGTTTTTGATTATTATAGAGATATTTTAAAATGTTTGTCCTATAAAATAAACGCAAGGCCCATCTCCTGAAAAAAATACTGCTGCTGCTCTTGTCAACATATTTATTATATATTTCACCTCAACTTTAAAAAAAAAAAACATTTTTTATCTTTGACTTATTATTTCTTATTCTACAAAAAAGTTATAAAAAATTGCAATCAGCGATAACGTTAAAAGAGCCTAGCAAAAATATGATTTTAGCCCAAACGAGTGCACAAACATTTTTTTTTCTTTTAAATTTTAATTGATAATAATTCTAAACTTACTTTTCCAGATGAAAAAATTAAGAAGCTTTTAGAACCATGGGCGGCGATAGTCCACGAGAAAGAAAACGTAGTTATGGGTGAGAGCCACACTACGCTGCATTATGAAGACTGTGTATATGGCGAGTGCGCAATTGGAGACTTACTTACTGATGCACTGGTTGAATATGTAAGTCTTATTTACTGACTTACTGACGCATTTGTGTAATTTGTAAGTCATATTGGTGCATTGGTTGAATATGTAAGTCTTACTCCCTGCTGCATCAGATGATTATGTAAATCTTACTGTCGCACTGGTTGAATATGTAAGTCTTATTTAATGACGCATTTGTGTAATTTGTAAGTCTTGATAATGCATTGGTTGAATATGTAAGTCTTACTTCCTGGTGCTTTGGTTATGTACATGTTAGTGTTACTTACTGTCATTTGCATTTACTGACTAAGCATTTGCTTAATATAATAATATTAGTCTTATTCACTGGTGCATTAAATGTGTAAGATTTGCTGAGTCCTTAAACTTACGTACTACTTACATACTACATACTACTTACAACGCGCACAGTTATGTAAATAAGTATGAAGTATTTTTAGCGGCTGAAATATTTTTTAAATTTTGTTTTAGGCTGCAAAAAATTACTCCCCATATCTGGAGTATTTGGCGTTTATTCAGAGAGGCAACATAAAGTCGTCCATTCCTGAAGGAAGTAAGTTGAATTGCTAAAGGAAGCAAATTGAATTTTCAAAGGAAGTTAAATTATTGAGGCATTTAATGTCGTAATAAAATTTGACCTTAGGTCGCTCTGACTCAACTAACAAATGAATACAATACTACTGTCTATCTTATGTTGCTCAAGTGATAGAGATCATCGCTTGCCTTTCAATTATGCTGAAATATCAATAAAGCAACATTCAACTGAATTGAAACGGGTAGTAACGAGCAATCTCAAATACTGACAAGAACATCCCTGCTTGCCTACATTAGGCATGGTATGCCAGTGACTACGATGAACGACAACTCTAGGCGAATTAGTTGTTTATTTGTTGTTGTTGTTTGAATTAATACAGTCTGGGTACCTTCAACTCGCGAGTGAATCGGTTTCTTCTAGGCAAGCGTGATTCATCGTAGATCGCATCTTCGCTTAACAAGGGATGGCCGTCAAACGCAAGACAATCTATTATAAAAAAATAAATGTATGTATGTGTAAAAATAAATGTATATATATATAATCGCTTGTATTCGGTGGCAGGATTTACTAGATGCGTGAGTGCCTCATAGGAAATACAATAAAAAGCTCAAATTATAGGGGCTAGCCTTTATTTTGTTTCTTACAGTTCCAACTGCCTTGGTCATAGATAGACAGGCGATATGTCTTACCAACAAAAAAAAAAGTTTTTGTGACATTACTAAATAAAATATCGTAGGACTATACACACAGCGCCATCTAGCCCCAAACTAAGCAGAGCATGTGTGATGGAAGTCAGGTAACTGATAGAATACATAAATACTTTTTTTTTTGTAAATACATACTTATAATACATACAGAACACCCAGACACAGAACAAACATTTGTTTATTCACAAAATGTTTGCCCTGAGTGGGAATCGAACCCACGCCCTACAGCTCTCAAGACAGCCCCGTTGGCTCATTGGCAGATATACTACCAATGAGCCAACGGGGCTGTCAAACTATTCTTATATTGCAGTAAAATTACAGTCAGAATGTGTTGATCGCTTAATTTGATTTTTTTTTCAGATATCACTCACGGAGTGCTTTTCGAGCTTCTTCCATACAACGACCGTATTGAAACGTTCGATATAGAAGGACGGTACGTTTTGGATGCCTTAGAAAGGAGCGTCAGCAACGCTTGGGCACTCGACCCTTTTAAAGGACCCTGGGTGTTGCAAGTTGCAGGTAATAGTGGTTCACAGAAATGTTTTATTTTACCATTAATTTTCTACAACTAAACCAACGTATAACATACATAACTACTAAGGAACCAATAAATTTAAATGAAATAAATTAATCTAAAAGGCAATGAAATCAATGGGATTAGTCCTCTAAAAGGCTCTTTGTCACGTTGTATGGCAATACTCAAACGTTATAAAAAATAGAGGCTAGCGTTTTGATCACGTGTATGTGTCGAATAATCTATAGTAAACTTAACCAAGTTATAACATACATATACTACAAAGGAACCAATAAATGTATATAAAATAAACTGTTTTAAAAGGCCGTTATTCTCAATGAGGTTTTTTTATATAGTACATCATTGGTTATTCTCAGTTAGTCCTCCAAACGGCTCTTTGCCACGTTGTACGGCAATACTCAAACGCTATGCAAAATAGAGGCTAGCGTTTTTATCACGTATGTACGTCGAAAGTATCTAAAGTAAACTAAACCAACTTACAACACACACACACTAATAAAGTAACCTATTTTTTTAAAATAAACTATTCTAAAAAGCCGCTATCAATATCGCGTGCGCCTGTAAGGTAAAGAATTTTAATAAGGCTTTTACGTATTTGCTTAAATTTTATTTCATTTCCAATTAGGGAAAACTAACTGCGCTTTGTGGTGTTACCCGCTGTTTCCACGTCAATACTAAATTTTTGGGGTTAAATGGCATATGTGTTATTGTGTTAGTCCACGGTATCAGCTACCACCATACCAAATTCCATAAAAATGGGTCTAGCCGTTTGAGTTCGAAGAAATAACAAACACACTTACACACTCAGTAATTTTCGCATTTATAATATTAGTGTGATAATTGATTGATTCAGGCGTTACTTTGCGGAAGTTCATTTTGAATGTTCAATGTTTATATTTAGTTTATTTCCGCTTAACCGTCGTTCCAGTTCCAACAGTGACGAGGAGACTTAAATTTAACTAATTTTACACTGCTTATTTATTAAAAAACCCTAATCTTACTTAAAATCTAGAACTCATAAACTTAGAAATATTCTTAATTTGACAAATATATAAAATTAAAACTACAAAAAATCTAATTAAAATAATCAAGAATCCTCCTCTCTGCAGTAACCAAGGACGATCACTCAGTCAGTTTTTATCTTTGACTTATTATTTCTTATTCTACAAAAAAGTTATAAAAAATTGCAATCAGCGATAACGTTAAAAGAGCCTAGCAAAAATATGATTTTAGCCCAAACGAGTGCACAAACATTTTTTTTTCTTTTAAATTTTAATTGATAATAATTCTAAACTTACTTTTCCAGATGAAAAAATTAAGAAGCTTTTAGAACCATGGGCGGCGATAGTCCACGAGAAAGAAAACGTAGTTATGGGTGAGAGCCACACTACGCTGCATTATGAAGACTGTGTATATGGCGAGTGCGCAATTGGAGACTTACTTACTGATGCACTGGTTGAATATGTAAGTCTTATTTACTGACTTACTGACGCATTTGTGTAATTTGTAAGTCATATTGGTGCATTGGTTGAATATGTAAGTCTTACTCCCTGCTGCATCAGATGATTATGTAAATCTTACTGTCGCACTGGTTGAATATGTAAGTCTTATTTAATGACGCATTTGTGTAATTTGTAAGTCTTGATAATGCATTGGTTGAATATGTAAGTCTTACTTCCTGGTGCTTTGGTTATGTACATGTTAGTGTTACTTACTGTCATTTGCATTTACTGACTAAGCATTTGCTTAATATAATAATATATGTGTTATTGTGTTAGTCCACGGTATCAGCTACCACCATACCAAATTCCATAAAAATGGGTCTAGCCGTTTGAGTTCGAAGAAATAACAAACACACTTACACACTCAGTAATTTTCGCATTTATAATATTAGTGTGATAATTGATTGATTCAGGCGTTACTTTGCGGAAGTTCATTTTGAATGTTCAATGTTTATATTTAGTTTATTTCCGCTTAACCGTCGTTCCAGTTCCAACAGTGACGAGGAGACTTAAATTTAACTAATTTTACACTGCTTATTTATTAAAAAACCCTAATCTTACTTAAAATCTAGAACTCATAAACTTAGAAATATTCTTAATTTGACAAATATATAAAATTAAAACTACAAAAAATCTAATTAAAATAATCAAGAATCCTCCTCTCTGCAGTAACCACTTTGTCGACACGTGTTTCACCTCTACACGAGGCATCCTCAGGACGTGTTGACTCTTCGAGCGCTTGGTCGAGACTGAGTGATCGTCCTTGGTTACTGCAGAGAGGAGGATTCTTGATTATTTTAATTAGATTTTTTGTAGTTTTAATTTTATATATTTGTCAAATTAAGAATATTTCTAAGTTTATGAGTTCTAGATTTTAAGTAAGATTAGGGTTTTTTAATAAATAAGCAGTGTAAAATTAGTTAAATTTAAGTCTCCTCGTCACTGTTGGAACTGGAACGACGGTTAAGCGGAAATAAACTAAATATAAACATTGAACATTCAATATTAGTGTGATTTGTGATTTCCTCAAAAGTCCGTACGAAGTCGGAGTGGGTCGCTATTCTACTATAGGTTGGACTTAATGAAAAAACAAAGATGTTAAAATTAAACCATGTCAAAAATAGAAATAAAACTTACATAATATGATTGTCTCCTTTGTTAACAGGTCTTCAAGTAACTTACAACGTTTCGGTACCAGATGGCAGTCGAGTTACTGGCGTGACTTTAAACAATGGACAACCTATAAATCCAAATACTTTGTATCATGTCGTAGTTCCCACTTACTTGGCTGATGGTGGCGATGGATTTACTGTAAGTATATACTGCTTCAAGAGCTGGTTTGGTTCTTACCTGAACAAACATTCATGTGTCGATAAATGTTTGTTCTGTCTGGGTGTTCTGTATGTATTATTAGTATAGACGTAATTACAAAAAAATTATGTATATTGTATATACGTATTCTATCAGTTATCTGGTTCCCATTGTACAAGCTTTGCTTAGTTTGCGGCTAGATAAATGTCCTCAATTCTTTTTTACTAGACATACTTTCCGATTGGTTCCATTGAAATTTCATCTAAATCGGTTCAGTTTTCTGATTTTTAATTGGATAAAATATGTATTAGGTATGCTTTGACTGTGACTCGTCTATCACGTTTTCGTCTACAAATCCAAATATATAATTTACTTGGTGGTAGATCTCCTTAGCAGGAGGTCGTCTAGGTAGGTACCACCGCAGTACCAGTTATTCTGCCGCTAAGCAGTAGTGTGTAAACATTACTGTGTTCCGGTTTGAAGGGTACTGCAGCTAGCGAAATTACTGGGCTGTTAAGACTAACTCTATCAAAAGTCTCAAAGTAATGAGCGCCAAAGCAGTGATGCCCTGGACTTTGTTTTGTTACTTAAAGTTCTGTGTATCGCTGCGATGGTCATGGACAGGCGTTATCTCTCACCATCAGGGGAGCGTCTCGTTCGTCTCATTACTTTTTACATAAAAAAAAATGTCAATTTCCATGTCAATAAAAAAAACATAAATATCAATTTTAAAAAATCAATACATAATGTATGCCAATATAAAAATACTAGGATAGTTCTAATTAACTGTAATATATCAGTGTTTGGGCTTAGTAAAGTCCGTAAAGTTAGTAAAGTTTTTTTGAAAAAATTATAACTCGATTATAATGAATAACAAATACCAAACGGCGATTAAATATTGACAAATCATTATTTTTTTCAGATGTTCCGAAATAACAAAGTAAACGCAAAAGAGATTGGGCGTGACCAAGAGATGCTGAGGAGCTTTATAGAAATTCACTCTCCGTTGAACTACACTGTCCAAGGAAGAATTACCATCAATAAATAGCTAAAGATTTATTAAAGGTTTAATAAAGCACCAAAGATATTTAAAGCAACGAATGTTCGTGCTAATACAAGTTCAAGAAAGTATTCAGATTTTACTAGGGTCGTTTCAAAATAACCGACCAACTTTATCATCCCTCTATCTAATTGATTGATTCAGGCGTTACTTTGCGGAAGTTCATTTTGAATGTTTAAGGTATATCTAGTTTATTTCCGCTTAACAATCGTTCCAGTTCCAACAGCGATGAGGACTTAAATTAAACTAACTAAACTATTTTGGCACAACTTATTAATTAAAAACCTAATCTTACTTTAAATCAAAATATAATAATAATAAACAAAACTTAACTTAATATTTCAATACATGTAGTTTTTTTTTTGTTCATTTTTAACAAATACTCGTTTCTATGTTTTGTCTGGCACCTCGTATTTCTTTTTAACAGACTCAAAAAGGAGGAGGATCTCAATTAGACTGTATGTTTTTTTTTTGTATCTATGTAACGTGATCATTCCGCCAATTATGAATCAAGTTTAATGATTCTTTTTTTGCTTGGTAAATAATATTCCAGAGGTGGTTCCATATAAATTTTATCGAAGTCGGTCGAGCGGTTTTTAAAATCAACAAAAATCTAAAAATTGTATACATCAATGATATTTTCGTTTACTCCGAAACCTCGCTGTTTTATTGGAGCAGTTCGTTTAGTTGACCCAATTTTTGCCTCAACAGAAACAATCTTATATTACGTGTCACTATCACAAAAGAAATAAAACACGCCGTGACCCAAAGCCCTCGAAACATCTTATTTCGAGGGCAAGCCTGCAAACACGCCATTGACGTGAAAAAACACAAAAAGGAAAAAAGACACAAAAACTGCCATCAGGTAAATGGGGCACGGTTTTAATGAAAGTGAAAATTTGCACGACCCATTCTTACGCATTGTTCTGCGTGGTTGGTAAACATGGAAAAGCGAAGCAATACTATAGGTACATGTCAAAATGTTAAGAAGTAGCAACCGCTTTACATGTTATTTTGTTGTGTATGCCTATTATTATAAACTAGGGGAACATTGTAATTATACTTCAAACAACTTTAACTACATTGTAAAGAATATTATATACATATTATATAGAGCCCTGTTGATTCATTGGTAGTATGTCTGCTTCAAGAGCTGAAGGGTTTGGGTTAGATTCCCACCCAGGATAAATTCTTTGTGGTATAAACAAATGTTTGTTCTGTGTCTGAGTGTCCTGTATCTACACTAATTATCAAGAGGATAGATTTAATTTTTTGTTTGTTTGTATTGAATAGGCTCCGAAACTACTAGACCGATCTGAATAATTCTTTCCTCATTAGAATGCTACATTATCACTGGGCTATATTTGTATTGTTAATCGAGTTTTGTTTTTCCGTGCGAAGCCGGGACGGCCCGCTATTTTATTGTATGTATTTAAAAAAAAAAGCATTTATGTATTCTATCAATTATCTGACATCCATAGAACAAGCTTTGCTTAGTTTGGGGTAAGATGGTGCTTTGTGTAATGTCCTACAGTATTTATTTATTTATATAAGTATAATTCAAAAGACCGAAGACCATACAGGTGTGCGCCATACAGGTGTCAGGTTCATTGTGTTGCAGGGATGGTAATCTCCACAGTGCAGGGTCTATAGGACTATAGGACTTGCGACCCTGGTGTGGGTTTAAGAAGCTCCTTTACGTACTATAACGTTCACATGCACTATCCGTGTTCCCATCCATCCCTGTCCAAACAGTTTATCCAAACCAATACTACGTTACGTCTTTCCAGCAATTAATTTAAAGATACTTTTGGGTAGTATTTTTCTATGAACCTCTGCTGTATTGAAATATGTATATTGTAACACAAACTTTTAAGTTGTAGAAGAAGAAAGCTCTTTGGAAATTTCGAGTGTGACTTTCAAAAATCCACGAAGATGTGCAAAATTGCGAGCGAAATTGGAAAAATATTATTATATTAATAATTGGTATTATTCTGATTTTCTAACGATGTAATTCGCCAGAGAACTAAAGTCATAGACATAGCTCAGCGTATTAGCTGCAATAGGTTGGACAATGGACATATCTGTTGTAGAACTGATAACTGCTGGGGTAGACATGTTTTAGAGGGGAGACCGCGAATTGACAAACGTAGCGAAGGACGCCCTGAGACTTGATGAAGTGACGATATACGTAGGACAGCTGGCGGTGGATGGAAGTGAAAAGCTGAAGACCGGGCTGAGTGGCGTGTCTTGGGAGAGACCTATATCCAGCAATGGACTTCGATAGGCTAATGATGATGATTCTGATTTTCGTGTACATAATAAGTGTCAATTTAATGAGCGCTACATCAGTGACGCTCTACTCAAGTTTTAGTTTAGTTACTCAGAGTTTTGACTACAGTTGCTGTCATGGTTGGCATACGTTATGTCTTACCATCAGTTATCAAATTACCAAATCACTTACCAAAAGTCTTGTAATAAAAAACAATCGATTCTAGATCAGTTTTAGCTACTTATTTTTGGTGTTGCGCAAGGTGCGTCGCATCACGTCCGCGACTTGTCACTTTCTATCGCTCGCTAGTAGGACAATGGGTCAGTAGACACGTTTGTTTCGAAGGAGAAAGGCTGGCGTCATGTTCCGACCATACTATTATTTATTCTATGTTTCACGTTCACTTTCGTTGGTAAGTATGAAATATTAATATCGTTATACGTATCGCATAATAGTTATTACCTAATCAGTTTAATATGTACATAAAATGTACATGTATGCAAATGATAGTGAGCTGGTGAATGCATTTGTTCCTTGCTTGAGCTGCCGGTGAAGGAAAACATCGTGAGGAAACCATAGCATGGTGGTAGGGTACTTTAGAACTCGGCTGGCTAGCTACCACCCTCAAGTAGAAAATCTGCCGCCAAGCATCTAACGGTGTGTTCCGGCAGCCTCACTTGAGAGCCAGTTGCATTCCAGGCTAGGTGTGCTTTACCATCTTCGACCACACCTTCACTTGACATCAGGTGAGCTGTGGTCAAACACCTAGCCTGTCAACCATAAAAAAAACCCGAGATTCATAATTTTAACCGTAGGACGTCTACTGCTGGATAAAGGCCTCCCCCATTGATTTCCACAAAGACCGGTTGGAAGCGGCTCGCATCCAGCGCGTTTCTGCGGTCTTTACAAGGCCGTCTGTCCACCTTGTGGGTGGACGTCCTACGCTGCGCTTGCCGGTTCGTGGTCTCCACTCCAAAACTTTGCAGCCCCATCGGTCATCAGACCACCCAAGATGGTGGTAGAATATTGTGGTTGATCTTAGCAGGAGGTCGTCTAGGTGCCAACCAATTGCCGCCGTCATTGTATTTGTAAAAAAATTAGCCCGCAAGAGTTTCCGAAGTGGCTTGGTCAGTGGTGTGCGTCGATGTATTTTGGACTATACATAAACTGTATGCGGGAGTAGCATATCAAACGACCGCTGGGCAAAGGTCACCACAGTTTGCACACCAAATTTAAACGGCCTCAGGGTAGACCCAGTTGAAGGTGGTGTGACGAATTACATCGTCACGATAGTCACTGGACAACCAAAGCCGAAGACCGGGCAGTCTGGGAGGAGGAAAGGGAGGCCTTTGCCCAGCAGTGGGACATTAGGCTGATAAAAAAAAAAGAAAAATCACAAACTGTATGGATGGATACTGGCCAATGACATTAGATTTTTATATCTACAACATAATTATATAGCTACTAGTAACATAAACCTGAAAAACATTCTTTGAATTAATTTTTTTTTGATAAGCAAATTAATTTGTCAACCTCGGTGTTCGTAATTAGCATAAGTAACAAGTTATCCTTATATTGTACGTCGTTTTGTAGCCTAGCAGTGCCTTTCAAAACTTAGGGCTACACGAACTATTAGAATAATGTAAGTACCTACTCATAAAAACATAAAATCGAGGGTAGTCACAATAATGTAACATTATTCGTATGTTCAACGCTAGATACGGTTTATTCTATTTTTCTGGTCAATAACATTACTTTTAAATTCAATTACTTTTTTCCAGCAAAATTCTCCAGATCATTCAAAGTTTAATCTAAAAATACCTAAAAAATTTGTTACTATTTTCAAAACATATTTTGCATACTTCATACGCAAGCTGTATCTAAACTGGTTTCACTAGGCAAGTCTATGTCGAGCAAACCGGATCGCCCGGCACAAGGTTTTAAAGAAGGTTCACAAGATATACCTAGGTAAGTTATGTTTGTAATTGAAATAGGTAAATAGCAAACCATGTAGGTAATAAATCAACTAAGTTTGACTTCCACATGAGAAGATGCGGTCTTCGAAGTACGCTTATACTCATACTCATTTATTAATAACGAACAGTTACAAGTCACAAACATTAAATAACACAATTCAAATAATCAAAAATAAATAAAATCAATAAAATTCAAAAACCCAAATAAATTAATATAAAAAAAACCTTACCTTGTCAAAAAAATCTTACCTAGAAGTCTATTCACTCGGTACATTATGACTATAACACAAATAATTATAATTCCAGATTGAATATATAGATTCCAAAAAATTCAAAATTATTTTTATTTCACATAAGTTTTGGACACATATTTTTTATCTGTCTATACTATTAAAGAGTGAAGATTTGATTGTTTGTATGTTTGTAATGAATAGGCTCCGAAACTACTGGACCAATTTCAAAAATTCTTTCACCGTTGGGAAGCTACACTATCTCCGGGTAATATAGGCTACTTTTTATCCCTGTATTCCCACGGGAACGGGAACTACGCAGGTGAAACCGCAAAGCGTCCGCTAGTACCTAATATGTTCCTATTATACAATACCGCGTTAAAACTTTTTCGCTGATACCTTTTTCTTAGTTATATACAGTAATGTATCAGTGGTACGAATAGACTACTTCTTCGGCCACACCGTCGCTTTGCATTAGGCGAGTTGGTGGCCAAACGTAGATCTATTAAAAGTAAAAAAAAAAAAAAAAACGATGTTAATGTACACCTTGTATATATGTGTGTCTAACACATAGCCTGCAAACCATAAAAAAACAGTCATTGCCGGCCTTATTACTTAAAACGATTTCTTTCAGGCAATCTTAGTACAAAAGAAATGCATATCTCTTTCTATAACTCGCTTTGCGGCTTTGACCGAGATTGCTGGTATATTTTCGTGGAAATTAGATTATTGTATTTTATGGAAAAGTAATGAGACTAACAAGACGCTCTCCTGATGGTAAGAGATAACGCCTGCCCATGACCAGCGGTATACAGAACTTTGAGAGACACAACCAAGTCTAGGGCATTGCTGCTTTGGTGCTCATTTGAGATATTAAATGGTTAGTCTCAACAGCTCTGTAATTTCGCTAGCTGCAGTACCCTTCATACCGGAACACAGTAATTTAGATAAACCCACAGAAGAGTCTATGAAGTTGAATTTAAAATAACTTAGGTAGTCAAGTACTTACTGAATTAGGTTACAGTTTCACTTTTACGTATTGAATTCCAAGGTTCCTTTAATAATAGATAGGTGTCTATTTTTATTACTAAATAGTAAGGTTTATTTGTCAACGTTTTATTGACAAAGGAATTGTAAACTTCAATCAAGATAGTTTAATGGTTTTTGTGTAGGTATTTATTTACTTATTTTATTTATCGGTATTTATTTAAGTTCTTATTTTTTTACATTAAGTAGGTATATAATATGAAACATAAATAATATAAAAAACTTAAAAACTGGGGTGCCGCCGGCAGTGGGGCAGGGCTCAAGCTGCCGGTGGTTAGGGCTGCATGAATTTTCGTGTTGCTTCCAAATCTCCATCGAAGCTTTATAGTAAATTTGCCACAACTTTACTAAAGCATGACTGGACTTGACTGACACGGACTGGACTTGACCAAAACCGGATTTTGACTATAACTAAAACTACAAGGCAACTTATTTAACTTATGAAATTTGAAAATGTAAAACACTGGCAAATGCTCAAAATGCGACGCCAAAACTAAAGGAAAAAAAAACTTTTCTAAATGATCCACACGGGCAAAACCACGGGTTAATACTATAACATCAGCTGTTTATTTAATATTCCTAACTGAATTGCGAGAGAAGGGCACAAGCCTGCAAGGCTATATAGCCCCGTGAGTCGATACCCGGTCACATGACTGTGTTCCATGCATCGTTTGGTAATATGATTTATCCTTCTTTTGACGTGTATAGGTCTGCTTTTGAGCACCCATTCGGCAGCTGATTAAACAACGATGTGATCGAATAAAACAGAGCCTCGATCACGAAAACTTATCAAATTCGTATCGTAAAGGTATCGAGTCCTCAATAGCATACAAAGCTGTACAAATTTCATACAAAGTTTTGTCGTTATGTTGATACGAATACTTTTTCGCAAGTCGTTCGTGATCGAGGCTCTGACGTAGAGCTAGAATATTTTAAACGTGGGTTACACGTTAAACGTTTAGTACTTACTGTAGCTAAGAAAACAATCGTCCCTAAATACCACACGATAAAGCTAAATAGATTTTATGACCTTACAAATTAGTTTTACTATGGAAACTGACGTAGATTTGACACAATTTTAACAAACTCAAAAAAGGAGGAGGTTATCAATTCGCGCCAATTATTTATGAATCGATGTTGATGATTCTTTTTTTCGCTTGGTAGATCATACATCAGAGATGGTCCCATACGATCAAATGGTTTTTTAAAAATCAACAATAATATAAAAATTGTATACATCGCTGATATTTTCGTTTACTCCGATAACTCGCTGTTTCATTGGAACTGTGCGTTTAGTTGGTAACTCTACCAAGAGTTCCTTAGACAGTTATATTTTGTCTATTCAGCTAATTGCCTTAAAAATGATTAAAACTGGCCTTTTATTTACTATACATTACTTTGCTACTCGTCCTGGCTTCGTGGTTAAGGTTGCAACTTATAAAAATATCTAAATTATAGTGAAAACTGGATCAAATCCGTTTGGTTAGACGAAGTAAGCGGAGAAAGACACAGACGCGGTAAGCGACTTTGCGTTTTAAAAAAATGTAAAAGTAATGTAACAAACGAGACGCTCTCCTGATAGTAAGAGATAAACGCACACACTAAAATCCAGCGCATCGCTGCTTTGGCGCTCATTGCTTTGAGACTTTCGATGGTTAATCTTAAAAGCCCTGTAATTTTGCTAGCTGCAGTAACCATCAAACCGGAACACAGTAATGTCTACACACTACCTACTCCTTGACAGCAGAATTTTTGATCCTACTGTGGTACCCACCTAGACGACCTCCTGCTAAAGAGATGCACCACTAAGTAGAGCTATATAATTACTACTAATTTTACCATTTAAAGAAATTAAAATAAAACATTTAGCGGTCTGAACTAAGTGCAACTCGTGGTTAAGTAATTACTTAATTTTAGATGGCTCAACAAGAGATATTAATAGCAATAAAAAAAATACAGAAAGAAAACGATGAACGAGATTAATATGTGACTGCGGAAACGAAATTCAATTCGATCCTAAAGGGAACGAGATAAAGTTTAAAATAATCGACCTTGTATCTCTATGACCACGAGACGCGAAAAAACGCAAGTAATTATTGAGAAGTAGTCAGTGCTTGTCAAACTCTTGTATAGGATTGACTGCACGCGAGTTATTTCCAAAAACATGACATAGAATCGATAAAAAAAAATCAAATTTATATAACAGTTACGGATAGCTAAAAAATGACGTCAAAATGTGTGTGGAAAATAATCTTTTGTGGATGTTTTTTATTAAATTTCGTGGCGTGTGCAGTGATGAGAAACAGTGAACTGTTTCCATTAGACATAGTGCATTATAATGATTTCCATGACAGGTAAGTTGTAACAATATTTACGAAATATTCATTGACATTCAAGAAATATTGGCCAATATTTTATTTGCCGCGTAAAACCGCGTCTTAATAGAACTGTTCTTGCGCATGTGAGTGCAGCCAATAATGTAGATAAAACAAACAGACAGTTCTGAATAAATAACGGTAGATAATTGTAGTTGAAAAACGTGAAGAATGTAAGTATTTTGAATTGAAAATTGCGTGGTATTTTATGGCTAGAATCATCTATGGGTTGTGTACTAAATCTAATATGAATCTATAAATAATTTTCCTTGTCACGTGTTACTAAATTGTACACTGTCATAACACGACTTTTGCCAGTTTTTTTTGCGTTATTCACATCAGTGCTGATCTGCCAAAATTTACGATAAATAAGACAATAAATACATAAAAATGAAGGAATAAGGAATAAGCAAGGAGGAAAAATAAATCCTTTGACCAGCAACTTGATAAGATGCCGATTTAATAATTGATTTTGTACATCAGATAAGACGATTATTTTTATTATTCATATAGGACTCGTTTGTGTTAGAAAACACAAAAAAAAAAGTAATGGTTTTGATTTTTCCAATATAAAAAAAGAACTAAATAACAAGGCGTACAAAGACTTTAAAATAATCTAAATAAATACTTAGATTGTTAGATAGAAACACTTTACTGTGTACTAATACAGAAATTAAAGAGAAAACAACAAACAGTTAAATAAATTAGAGTCAAGAACCTTAAGATGGCATATCTATACTATTATAAAGAGGAAAGATTTGATTGTTTGATTGTTTGTATTGAATAGACTCCGAAACTACTGGACTGATTTCAAAAATCCTTTCACCGTTCGGAAGCTACACTATCCTCGGGTGGCATAGGTCACTTTTTATCCCTGTGTTCCCACGAAAACGTCCGCGAGGTGTCTGCTAGTTACAAGTAAAGCAGGCTTTTTTCTTACCTCGAACTAGGCATGCGTTTGGCCATATACTCCGTGATGGAAAACGACGATGTGACCAAAGATGGAGCACTTGCCTAGGATATATCTATTCACGTTTCGTTTATCTTGAACAACCTTGCGTTGTACTAAGTTGGAAACACAGACGAGCTCCACACATAGCAGTTTTTACAAGCATGGTGGTCTGAAAATGCTTAGTGCGTTTAAAGGGAATTTCCACTCTAAGATAATGTCTTTTGGTCGAGCGTCTGGTCGTGTTGTTGTAAAACGGCAATGGCAAAATTAGGTCATATAGTTCTTGGGCACACTCGCCGTAGTGTATATGATTTTAAAACAGACAAACTAGACATTTCACGCCGGTATGCTAGGCTTTGAAGCTTCAATTTCACCATCAAAACGTCGTTGATAAGCCTCTTAGCCTTTCTTTCCATTGTATCTATATAAATATTTCCCCGGGCAGGATCCTATTTAGTACAGCATCTGTCACTGGCTATGCAGATCCATGAGAGAACTAGAACCTTTTTATAGATGAACATAAGTTTTGTTCAGTAAATTTAAAAGTGACTCCCTAGCTCAACTACATAATTATGTAGGTTTGTTTATGAATAGAAACTGAGTTATTGACGTATGACCCTGAACTAGACTACAGTCATAATACAGAACCTGCTATGGAAATTACTGATTTTATTATTACTATATCTACTATACGTAGAACAGCTGGCGGTGGATGGAATCGAAAAGCCGAAGACCAGGCTAAGAGGCATGTCTTGGGAGAGGCCTATGCCCAATAGTGGACTTCGATAGGCTGATGATGATGATGATGATATCTACTAACGTAAGGCTCAAACTTAATTAATGCAGCACTATAACTACAACCGGCAATTTATACAGCCCTATTTAAAAAGTAGAAAGTAACGCGAGGCAATATTTGTCTATTTATATTTGTCACTATACAAAAGACAAATCAAATCAAATTTATCACCAATGCTTGTTAATCTTTCACGCAAAAACTACTGAACGGTTTCGGATGTAATTTGGTATGAAGGTAGCTGAAACCCCAGATTAACACTTAATATGCTACTTTTTATCCTGAAAACATGTAGCGGGTAACACTGCGGAGCGCAGCTAGTCTTATATAATTGTAATCAAAATACGCAACTAACTTTATAGTTTGCTTATTTTGTTATTTATCGTATAGTGACAAAGATTTTAGTTTATTTAACCAGAGAAGTACTAGAAAAGAACCACCACGCTATGGTTTCCTTGCAATGTTTACCTTCACCGGCAGCTCAAGCTCATTGTTGAGGTTTAAACCCTCATCCTTCGGCGTGTGAACCGACCGCGCTAACCACTAAGCTATCATCATTTTGATGTCTGAGAGAAGTTTGTTGTAATGTAGTTTGAAAGGCCTTCGTTGATACTATAATAATATTTTGTATCTACGTATGATTGCAATAAGCTCATAATAATGTTATGTGTTTTGATATAAGTAACTAAAACTATCACGACACCTAGAACTAAATTAAATATAACCATGGTGTACTCTAAACTATTGCCTAATGTACGATATGTATGTTCATTCAAATAATCAGTCGTTTTAAATAGTGTCTGGGTAAATTTTACTGCGTTTAGTATAACATCTACATCTACACTAATTATAAAGAGGAAAGATTTGATTTTTTTGTTTTATTGAATAGGCTTCAAAACTACTGTACCGATCTGAATAATTCTTTCATCATTAGAATGCTACATTATCACTGAGTGACATAGGCTAGATTTATATTGTTAATCGAGTTTTGTTTTCCCGTGGGAAGCCGGGGCGAGCTGCTGGTATTTAATATTTTACAGGTTAATATAGAAAAATGAATTGAGCTATACAAAACCGCGCAAGCCCACAACGGGTTGGTTGTAATTAAATTTCTTCTCCTGTTTTTAATGACTCTATTGTGATTTTTCCTTCGCCTTTTTAACATTTAAAGAATAGTAGCGTTTTGTAGCGATGATAGCTTAGTAGTTAACGCGGTCGGATGATACGCTGAAGGGCTCAAACCCCAACAATGACCTTGAGCTGTTGGTAAATAAAAACGTCGTTAGGACACCATAGCTTGGTGGTAGGGTATTTTCTAGTACTCGGATGACTAGCTACTACCCTCAAGTTAAAAATCTGCACCTGTCGATGTTTTCCGGCGGCCTTATTTGTGAGATAGATCCGTTACAGACTAGGTGTGCTTTACCATCTTCGATTACATCGTCACTTAACATCAGGTGAGCTGTGGTCAAACACCTAATCTGTCAAAAGTAGAAACGTTTATGAATATGATAGTAATTTAATTTCATATTTTACATTACAAATAGCTATTGGTAGCGGAGTCCCATGGTTTACAAAGACACTTTTATAGTTCCGAGTAAATTAGAAATAGACAAGCACAGTACAATATTTTCATACTATTGATTACCCTTTGATTTAGTCTTGTAATTGAAAGTTCATGACAAAACTTTAGAAGTCGTAAAGATAACGTTTAAGACAGAGGCTCCGCCCTCGAAACATCAAAACCATGTTGATCATAAAATATTACAAAAACTTTCCAGGTTCGAAGAAACTTCGGTAGAGTTCCCAATATGCTCGACCAACGACACAAACTGCATAGGCGGGTTCCCACGTCTCTATCATGAAATCAAAACTCTACTACGTGAGAAACCAGATGCACTGCTGCTGAACGCAGGCGACGCCTTTCAAGGAACCTACTGGTTTACGTTGCTAAAATGGAACGTTACTCAGCACTTTCTCAATATGCTACCCCATGACGCTTATGTAAGTAATGCAGAAAAAATGAACAAATAATTCACTTTGAGTTTTATAATTGACAACAGATCACCTGATGTCAAGTGAAGGTGTGATTGAATATGGTAAGCACACCTAACCTAGAATGGAACTTGCTGCCAAGTGAGGTTGCCGGAACACACCGTTAAGTGCTTGGCGACAGATACAGACATACAGGCACAGTTTAACGTTATTCTCTTAAAGTTTTGAGCCTGCCTAAATTTTCTTTTAAAAACACACATTCATTGTTTTGGAATGTGATACAGATATGTAAAATATTATATTATATTTTGCATTAAAATTAGTATTATTACATTCAGTTTTGTGAATATTATTAAATACATTAATAAAATAATCTTCACCTTCTCAAATATCGTACATATCGTATGTCTTTAACATACCATATCTAATTATACTTGAACTAAGTATGTTGTATTATATATTATATTATATTATGATTACACACACACATCACACATTATGATTTTGAGACGTGATTGTCTAACCGAAGAGCAAAATTACAGAGCTGTTGAGACTAACAATCGAAAGTCTCAAAGTAATGAGCGCCAAAGCAGCGATACACTGGATTTTGTTTTGCTATGCATCCAATGTTCTGTGTACTGCTGCAATAGTTATGGAAATACGTTATCTCTTACCATCAGGAGAGCGTTTCGTATGTCTAAATATTTTTACATTAAAAAAATTTGTTTTCGCAACAGTAAAATATACTTTGAGATAACTATAATTATATGTTCTCTACATTTTATTAGATATTTTAACAAACATTGATGACAACTTGATGATTTTATTGTTTATGGCAAAACATATTCTGATTTTAGACACTAGGTAATCATGAGTTTGACAATGGAATAAAGGGCCTAACACCGTACCTTGCGGCACTCCGCGCACCGGTGGTGGTAGCAAATATTGATACAAGCCAGGAACCTTCTTTGGATGGCTTATACACACCCAGTATTGTAGTTAAGAGAAAAGGAAGGAAGATAGGAATAATTGGAGTTATTACACCGGATACTCAGGTATGTACAGTATTGAAAGCTTTGTTATAACGCCTACCAATCTAAACCGATTTTTTTTCTTGTACCAAATAATTTTGACTACTTGACAATTGATTACGTTAAGGTTTATTCAAAGAATGGTAGGTACCTATCATTAATTGGAACAAAAAGTTTCGTTTCATGATGACTGTGTTTAAAATATTTTGCATCTTCTGTTGATCACACTAGTAGCTGAGCAAGTAATATCATTTTTATACAACGATTTTCTTTAAATAATACAATTAGCATTAAATGTCGAATAAGGTAGGTATTTAATTTAAAATCATTGTGATTAAAAAAAATACTACCAAATTTTAAGAATTTGGCGAAACGAAAATCTTTGCTTTTGATAAATATAAATTTAATTATCTTGTTACAGACATCTTCTCAAACCGGGAAAGTAATATTTAAAGATCCCATAGTAGTAGTGAACGAGCAAGCACAACTGTTAACAGATGCAGGAGTGGATATAATTATAGTTCTATCTCATTGTGGGATCAATGTGGACCTGTAAGTTAATAACTTTGCACAACTTTTGCCCTGTTTCATCAAATTCACTCTAGCCGTTTCAACCTGAAGAAGTAATAACCATATCTACTAACAATCTGTATATGTATTTATAACATTAATGTCATTTAACTTACTCAATTTCTTGATTAAGTACACTAAAACTTATTTTTGTCAGGCTGTCAGGTGTCGTATGCCTACTCAATTATGAATAGTTTTTTTAAAGTATAAATCTGTAAAATATTTGGATAAAGCTTTACATTTCAATCCTACTTATTTTTATAATAACTTGCTCAAAGTTATAAAGAAATAGCATTTTGATTTACATCTTAAAAGTATCAGCACTTTAGCAAAGTGATCTATCAGGATTATCTATCTAAATCGATCCTTCTTTAAAGTTATAGATGATTTAAATGCAAAGATAGTTCCAGCTTCTATATTTTCCAATAAAGTTGTCAGGCTATAATTAGATGGGGGGTGAAGGGATCATATTATTACTTTTCAGCTGACCTGCAAGTCAAAGTCAACTACAAGTCATAGGCGGCTGGCATCTACGCCCTATCATCAAACTTTTGACTACAAAAAAACTCAGTGAGCTTTGGATTATCTGCGCTATGATTCAGTTACCTAATCAACTTACTCTAGTCACTGAGCTGATTCGGCCTCCCAGCAGCAAGTTTAGCAGGAGGTCTAGAAAGTACCACCGCAGTACTAGATATTCTGCCGCCAACCAGTATTGTGTAAACATTACTGTGTTCCGGTTTAAAGGATTCTGCAGCTACCAAAATTATAAGGCTATTGGCACTAACCATCGAAAAATACCTGACCAAAAAAGCCTATTGCTACTTAAAGTTCTGTGTATTGCTGCAATGGTCATATACATGCGTTATCTCTTACCATCAGGAGAGTGTCTCGTTCATTTCATTACTTTGACAGAATAAATATTAATATAAAAATATAACTCTTTTCATTAATGAATTAGCCAGTCTTTAATATAGACTAGACTTTACCTTGTATTTCTGTTGACCCTATTTCAACTACGTATAAATTAACCATAAAAACATTTATAGTCAATTCATTTGTAAGGTCATGTAATCCAACACGAATGTGAAATAAATAGCCTCGTAGCTCCTTGTCTAAGATCGGCTTAAATGCACTGCAGTGTAGAGCATCCTATTTAATGATAAAATATCGAGAAAGTGTGAAGCCCTGATGAATTTGATCATTACAGGGCCGATGAAGGTGACACCTATTTCACATCTTCTATACATATACTTAATAAAACTGGTGAAGGTCAAATTATACCTATTCAAATTTTTTTATTGGAAGACAGTCAGCCATATTAAGGCAAGAAATGTAATGTATGTAATTTTTGTCTGTCTGTCTGTTACTTGAAAGAATCTCACGCTGAAATTACTAGAGGGATTTGAGTGAAGCTTAGCTTTTTATCCGCAATTCGGAAGAAATCAGTCTGATTTGAAAAAATATTTTTACATTAGATAGCTCATTTCTTGAGGAAGGTTAGGTTATCTTGCATCACGATACGACTATAGAAGCTGATGGCGGGTCAATCCGCAGGGCTAGTTTTGAGTCAAATAAGAAAAAAATTACCAAAATATGAAAACAATAATTAATTTGTCTCTTCACGATAAGGTCTTCTGAGGCCTATAAACAAAGACTTAGACTGCATAGAAACCACTTAGCTGCATCACTACTGGACACCTCTACACTACCTCTTTCGGCTAAAAAAGACCGCGACTAGCCACAATCTAGTCGCTGAGTTTAATATAATATATGAGATGACACATCATAGGATGTGCATATCCCAAAACCAATATGATTTAATTTATAAAATTTGATTATGGCTTCCGGACTGATTATAAAAAAAGCAGATAGATAAAAAAAAAGAGAAGATAATGCCCGATTTTACAGCTTATCTCACAAACATGCTAAAGACAAATCATCGTCAACAACATCAACTCAAATTCTCATTTCAATACATAAACTATATGAATAAAAATCAAATAATGTTCTTAGGTA
This sequence comes from Biston betularia, assembly GCA_905404145.2. Taxonomy (NCBI): domain Eukaryota; kingdom Metazoa; phylum Arthropoda; class Insecta; order Lepidoptera; family Geometridae; genus Biston; species Biston betularia. The sequence continues at coordinate 3,957,433 of FR989883.1, forward strand.
AGGGCATTAAGTTCGTTGGTAATGTTGAACCGGTTTAACCGACTATTTTCTAAAATGGTCGTGATATTTTAAATGAGGTCTATGTACGAGGGCAAAGACTAAGCGCTACTGTACCAGGTACTAAGAATCAATCATTCAGCTAGTCTGCAATAAATGTGACCTTACGGTCACTGGCTTCAGGATCGGCTTAAGCTAAGGCAACCCAGTTACGATCGTCCTATCTAGAATCCTGCCAATCTAGAAGTTCTCGGTTAAAATCCCACGGCACGCGTTTCTATCTTTTCTACGTTATGTGCCTTGCATGTCTAAATGCTCTTAATGTTCTCGAAAATATATGAAGTCTGTAAAGCTACAATTGCTGTGGTGAACAATGAATGAAAATAAGCCCGTGCCCAGCATTGGGATAGTTTATGTAAAAAAAACATTCTTAAAATGGGGGCCTGCCGCTCTCGATCTATATAGGGACCTGGGCAAACGTTTAGAGAAGGCTTCAGGAGGAGGTTATCAGAATGTTGGTATATACTTGATTAATAACTTAGCTTATTATTATTATATTATTTGATTAAAAACTTAGCATTGTCATCCAGTGTGGCAATGCTGCCAGCATACTAGCCACAATCCCTTTGATTTACACTTAGATTAGGTTCTGTTTATAAATTTGTGAAGTGTGGGTATGAATTTTTTTAATGTTGTTATTTTTATATACACTTTTCAAAATTGATCAAATTGTTATGAACTCGTATAATGTGGGTCTGCGTAAAACGACTGTGGTCCGTTTCTATAAATCGTTTCGTTCTTTGATAAATCTGAACCGCATTCATCTAAAGATAAATTAAGTTCTAATATTATTTTGAATGTTTTATTGGGTGACGCATAACTTATTTATTACTGTGAGACCAAAGAACAATTAAATTTTATTGTTTCATTGTTATTTAGTAAAGAATAGGTAGCTTCGAGAAGCATTTGACTTTTTTTAATGCAATTGATGAACAAGACGCTATCCTGCTGTTAAAAGATAACGCATGTCCATGACCATTACACTATGCACATATACACAGAACTTTGATTAGCAAAACAAAGTCGAGGGCTGTCTTGTATTCTACATTTTTTCACATTTGGAAAATAACAAAATCATTTAAAGTGGTCCGTCCACAAGCAACTTCTGTATCAAGCTATGATAACGTTACAGAATTAGAATTAGAACGTATTATGTTCAAACGCGGACATACCTTACTTCCCAATAATATTGAAAAAGTGTATGTGTTTGTTCGTTTGTATCATCCTCTTTGATGCGGCAACAGATCGAGGGGATTTATGGTATGACTATGAGAACAAGATATTAAATATCGGACACAATAGATTTAATTACACAACTTTTCAATTAGCATCATCACCACGCGGGCTAAACCATGCAGAGCTAGGACGTTATAAACAAAAACTCTTTTCATGTTTGCTTCATTTACAGAATGATAGCAAAAACTGCTGGCAAATACGTGGACGTAATCGTTGGTGGACATTCACATAGCTTGCTCTGGAATGAAGATAAGGCGCCAAGCAAGGAAGACATTGTCGGTCCATATCCAGTCATAGTGGAAAGTGACAGTAGACGCGGGCACCTCGTATGTACAAAAACATTGTTAACACTTTATAATGTAAAAGTAATGAGCTCTACTGCTGGTAAGAGATAACCCCTGTCCAGCATAGGTAGAAGTTTCGGCAGCCTAGTTGGTAGACCGTCTGGCTTCCAATCTAGAAGTCCTGGGTTCGAATCCCACGGCACGCACGTCTGTCTTTTCTAAGTTATGTACGAATTATCGCTGACTTCTAACGCTGAAGGAAAATATCTTGAGGAAAGAGATCTAAGAGTTTATAAAAAAACACTCGAAGATGTGTGAAGTCTGCCAACCCGCACTTGGTCAGTGTCGTGGATGAAACGAGAAGAGACCTACGCTCAACTGTGGGATAGCTTATAAAAACAAGATTGGTTCGCAAACCTTGTTCATAACCAGTGGTCCAGAAATTTGAGTCACAAAACAAACTCAAGAGCATCGCTGCTTTGACGCTCATGATGAAGTTGATAGTAGGTATCAGTGGTCCTTTAATTTAGCTAGCTGCCTTTTAAATGAGGGCATAGTAATCTTTATACACTGCTCCTATGATACCTAGACGACATCCTGCTAGTGGGAGCTAGTATCTAGTAACGTTTTAGTCATTTTGGTCCAAAGTCTAATAATATGGACCACGTTTGATATATAAGTTGCTGTGTTCACTTCTACTTTCTCGTCTTAAGTTTTTTCTCAATATTTTTAAAAGTCCTGCACAAATTTAGTGTGCAATCTTAGACTCGAGGTAACAGAGACTATCTCCACAATCTTAGCCTTTGAAATATTCATCTTGAGACCTATTCGAATTATCATTACCTATTATTGTGTTGGAAACAACTGTCTAATTTATCAACTCGAGAAATATTTCGTTGTTATCTTTGGCTAGGCTCGAACAGGTCGCTGTATCGTTAAGATTGATTACTGACCCACTGATAGTTAAAGATTAATTAATGCGTAATTTATCTATGCATTTAGCTACTGTCTGCTATACTGCATCGAGTTGCATGTTATACATTTGAATAAGTTAAACTAGATCATTTATCTAATGTGAAGTAATTATTGAACACTAGCTTACGCACGCGACTTCTTCCGTGTTAACTTTAGTGTTAACTTTAAGTCGTGCATGGAGTATTGTTCGCACCTTTGGGACGGATGAGCCAAATACCAGCTTGAGGCGTTGGAGTCCATTGAGAAACGTGCTAAGAGGCTCATAAGCAACGATTCACTTGTTCAGAAAAGACTTCAAAGCCTTGAACATCGACGGAAAGTTGCTTGTCTGTCGGTTTTCTACCGGATACATTTTGGAGAGTGCGCTTCAGATCTGCATGACCTAATTCCACCTTGCCCATTCTACTATCGGACAGCCAGGAGCTTTAAAAAACGTCACCGCTTCATGGTTGATGTTTCAAAAGCTCGAACTAAGCGGTTTGATTCTACCTTTTTCATGCGTACCGCTAGACATTGGAATCTGCTGCCCGAGTGGGTGTTCCCCAATGAATATAGTCTGGGTACCTTCAAGTCGCGAGTGAATCGGTTTCTTCTAGGTGAGCGTGCTCCACCGTAGACCGCATCTTCGCTTAACATCAGGCGGGATGGCAGTCAAACGCAAGCCTATCTACTATAAAAAAAGACTATTCAGAGTAAAATGAAACATGTGTGATTAACAAATAAATAATAGTCATGAAACTTGCCTTATTTTATCATTAGATTAAGATAGAATAATAAGAATACCTTTTATTATTTTAATTCAAGTGGATACGTCCATTAGTTCGTTTTTTGATAAAGCAACAGGGACCTAAAAATTTTACGAGATAAAAGTATCCTATGTATATACGTTAATTTAGGTAATTAACTATATGTGTGCTAAATTTCATCCAAACACAATCAGCCAGTTTTGCGTCATTGAGTAACAAACACACATACAAACTTTCACATTTATAATATTAGTAGGATAACTAGTAACAAGAGACATTATCCCATTTAGACTGGCAGTGTCGTCACATAGCGGAATGCGGAAAAGTAGTTTACGAGATATGTATGACTATATCTACACATACACTATTAAAAACAAAAGATAACTGTCTTATTTGCTAAGTCTCGGAATTTTGCTATTCAAAAGTGCAAGGAAACGTGACTCTACCAGTCAAGATCTTTCGTTTCTTCATTTGAACACCGTTGAAAGGTTTTTCTTGAAATTTGAAACAATTTTTTTTTAAAATACCGTATAGGTTTGCGGATGACCACATCCTGCCTAATGATCTGATCATTCGGGTCTAGGAACTGCCGCGCTGGTTTACCTAGAAATAACCTATTTACTCTTGATTTGAAGTCTATTGTATTTCTCGGGAAACAGATCCTGGCATAGAGTTCCACATCCTCGCTGTGCGAATAAAGAATGTGGATTCGAAGCGCTTAGTGCTCATATAGGGAACGTTCATCAAATCCGGGATGACGAGAGTTCTTATTCTTTATTTCTTGTAATTTTTTTTCTGTTGATAGGATTAAGACTAACTTAATAATTATGTTCTCTACACTTCTTATAATACGGTTTCTTTTCGCGCAGGTTTTGGTGGTGACAGCGTCAGCGTTTTCCAAGTATCTGGGTAATATAACAGCATACTTCAATGATGAGGGTGATCTGGTGACCTTCAAAGGGAACCCTGTTTTCTTGAACAGATCTATTCCCGAAGGTAATAAAATATTGAAAATGGTAACGAATCTAAGTAGCGACAGCCCTGTTAGCTTATTGGTAGTATGTCTGCTTCAAGAGATAACTCTTGAAGCAGGTAGGCAGGACAAACATTTTGTGGTATAAACAAATGTTTGTTCTGTGTTTGGGTGTTCTGTATGTAGTAATGAGCGCCAAAGCAGCGATGGCCTGGACTTTATAGCATTTAAAATTATGTGTATCGTTGCAATAGTCATGGGCAGGTGTTATCTCTTACCATCAGAAGAGCGTCTCGTTACTTACACTTAAAAAAAATCCCGGCACCCATCTAGATACTCAATAATCGTTGTTTGTAATTCGTTCTTTCAGATCCAGAAATCAAATCTCTGATGCAGCCGTATACAGAAGAATTACATAAAACAGTAAATGAGGTTGTTGGACGGACTGTAGACAATCTCGCAGACAAACCTTGCGGTAAAGGCGAGTGTGTTTTAGGAAATCTTATAGCTGAATCCATATTAAACGCTGTGAGTATCTTTTCTTTCCACTGAGAATAGAAAAGAATAGAATATAGCTTTATTGTACACCAAACATACATACGAAATAACATACAAAACTTAAAAAAGAGATAAAGACAAAAGATAAATACAAAACAACATCGACTAATATGCCTAGATATTGTTAGAAAACAATCTTATGATTTAAATTTCTACTAGTTTCTGCCAGACCTAAAAAGAAACAATGTATAGAAAACAAAAAAAAACTTATTTGAAACATCAAAATCAAAAATCAAAGAAATCAAAATCAAAGCACCATCAGAAAGAAACATTCTATTTTAATTACTTTAGAACCGTTTAGTTGAACTTTTTTTTTTTTTATAGTGATAGGCTTTCGTTTGATCGCCATCCCGCCTGATGTTAAGCGAAGATGCGGTCTACGATGGAGCACGCTTGCCTAGAAGAAACCGATTCACTCGCGACTTGAAGGTACCCAGACTATATTCATTGGGGAACACCCACTCGGGCAGCTGATTCCAATGTCTAGCGGTACGCATGAAAAAGGTGGAATCAAACCGCTTAGTTCGAGCTTTTAGAACATCAACCATGAAGCGGTGACGCTTTTTAAAGCTCCTGGCTGTCCGATAGTAGAATGGGCAAGGTGGAATTAGGTCATGCAGATCTGAAGCGCACTCTCCAAAATGTATCCGGTAGAAAACCGACAGACATGCAACTATTGAGAATGAACCATTATACCATGTTTCTGCAAAAATAGAAATGTAAATTCCAAGTTTTGTTGTTTCAGGCGAAGAAACATGAACCTGCGCAACTTCCTACAGTTGCTTTTCTCAACAGAAATATGATTAGAGGATCTATATCTAAGGGAGGTAAGGCTTCAACCACACTAATATTATTATTATACGAGGTGGAAGTTGAAGGAACCAGATAACTTTCTCTGCTAGAGTCCCCAGTTGCATGCATGGGCATGCAACATGGATACTATTTTAGTATGGAAACTGATGTGTGAACAGTGATGACTTATGGCGCCGAAACGTGGTCTCTGACTGTGTGCCTTCTTGGTAAGCTCAAAGTAGCTCAACGCGCTATGGCTATGCTTGGAGTTTCCCTGCGAGATCGAATCAGGAATGAGGAGATCCGTAGACGAACCAAAGTTACTGACATAGCCCAACGGATTAGCAAGTTGAAGTGGCAGTGGGCAGGACACATAGCACGCAGAACTGATGGCCGATGGGGCTACAAAGTTCTGGAGTGGAGACCACGGACCGGCAAGCGCAGCGTAGGACGTCCACCCACAAGGTGAACAGACGACCTAGTAAAGACCGCAGGAACGCGCTGGATGCGGGCCGTTTCCAACCGGTCTTTATGGAAGTCAATGGGGGAGGCCTATGTCCAGCAGTGGACGTCCTACGGCTGAAATGGTGATGACAGTGATGGAAACTGACGTGGTATTCGCACATTTTTGTTTTACTTATGCGGAATTACTCAGGTTTATTTATATCGAAAACCGTATAATTTCAGCCACATCCGGTGACAATGTTAACTGCAATAATTTCTTGGTTAAGTATTATAAATAAGTTAACATCTAAGCTCAATAGACAGCATTGTACACTGTTTTTTAATCGCCTTTAACATCGAAATTATATCTAGCCTTCAAAAAAAAAAGTCTAGAAATACTCGTGTATAACTTTTAAAGATAATCTTTTAGTTTTACGTAAGCTTTCTAATTTGCATAGTAATTATTTAAAATATTTCAGACGTCACTCGAGGTGCCATAATTAATATATTACCCTTTGGAAACGAAATAGTAGCGTACACTATCAAGGGAAAATATCTGCTTGAAGCTTTGAATCTATGCCTCTCAAAGGCATGGGTATTGAAACCTTTCTCTGGACCTTGGATACCACAAGTGGCTGGTAAGAGAAAAAAAAATTATATAAAATTAATGAGACAAACAATTCACTTGCCTGATGGTAAGAGGTAACGTCTTTCCTCTAGAAGTAACGCTCATGATCATTGCTACGGTATCCAGAACTTTAAGTAATAAAGCACAGCTCTATAGCAACTTTGTCGCTCATTACTTTGTATTAGATCAATCGATGGTTATTTCAATAACCTTATAATTTCAGTAGTGGCAGTACCTACCCTTCTAGTTCTTCCTCCCTCCTTACTTGGTGGTAAATCTCCTTAGTAGGAGGTCGTCTAGGTAGGTACCACCGCAGTACCAGTTATTCTGCCGGTAAGCAGTAGTGTGTAAATATTTGTGTGTTTTGGTTACTGGAAGGGTACTGCAGCTAGCGCTAGCAGGGCTGTTGAGACTAACCATCGAAAGTCTCAAAGTAATGAGCGCCAAAGCGGCGATGCCCAAGATTTTGTTACTCTAATTTTTGTGTAACGCTGCAATCGTCATGGTCAGGCGTTATATCTTACCATCAGTTAAGCGTCTTGTTTGTTTCATTGATATCACATAAACAAAAATAGTGCTTACAGTTATAATTTTTACGCACTACAGCTCAAAACTTATTTTCTGCTATTTCAGGTATGAAGCTTGTCGTGAACACAACATCCCAGGCAGTGGTCTCAGTGATGATAAATACAGGAGATACCTACGAACCACTGAAATTAGACGAAGACTACCGACTCGTCACTCCTGACTTTCTCGTAACAACGGGGAATTCATTCAAGGTCTGTTTTATGTTCATTCTGTCTGTTTTATGTCTGTTTGTTGTTCTTCTTCTGCTTCTTCCATCTTCTTCCTTCCCTGTTCCCACGTTAGGTGGAGTCGGGTCTTAATAAGCCTGTGTTTTTATGTTCTTTACCAAAACAGTAAAAAACCCGAAACCCTTGAAATGTCATCGGAATCTGTAAAGCCATCGAAGTGTGAAAATGTACACATAATAGAAATCATTATTTAAAATTTAAATTTATACGCTCCCCAGACACCGGGGGTCATGACCTTTATCAACTTGAATTACATTTTTTTTTTTACAATTATACAATACATAAAGATTTAATTTTTTAATTTAATGTAGAAATCATTTCTAAGCCTACCCCATACATACACAACCTACGGTACTGTTTATATTCGTGGCTACCACCTCACTCGCTACCGCAGAGGCTGTGTCCGTGTTGGACAAACTTTACCTATGATCATTAGATTATTTAGAAAATATCATGAGCACTTTACTGTGAATAAAGAAAGCATGATGCCATTAAAAACTTTGCCAGTTTTGTTTACTTGCTATCGCTTACAACCAAACGAATTTCAAACATTTTCCTTTCTTAGTATAACAATGTGGTATTCCGTTTCAGATGCTGAAAGACAATGCAAGAGGCATAAAGGCTATTGGTACAGACTTTAAACTACTTGAAGAATATGTCAGCAAGATATCTCCTGTTAAAACTCAATTGGATAATAGACTTGTTACATTAACATAGTATAAAATGTTTAGTATTAATATGTGTATTTGGTTGACAGTGGATCAAATTGACTAATCAAGAATGCAGTAAAATTAGACCTGTCGACTAAGGCTGCTATCACATTAGAATTTTATGAGCATGCACGTTCTTTTAACGTGCGCAGCGTTTTTATTAAAAAAAAACATTAGTGGAAACATTTTTTTACCTTTACTATTTATTAAGTGACATAAAAGAAAAATGGACAAACATTTTAGAAAAATCATTTGCTGTGTAATCTATTAAAGAAAAGTGCATATTATTTACAGTACAGTAACTAATATTAATTTATTAATCATAGTTTTATATGTAATAATTGTTATCTTAGCATTTGCTAAGCAATTTATTTTTAACTAGCTGCGTCCCGCGGTGTTATCCATTACACGTTTTCGGCATAAAAAGTAGCCTATATTGTATTCATCCACAGCTACCTCCATACCAAATTTCATCCAAATCCGTTCAATAATTTTTGCGTGAAAGAGTAACAAACATCCACCCATCCGTCTATCCAAACTTTCACATTTACAATATTTGTGGGAATTCGTAGCAGATTCAAAATGGCATATCGCAAATATTGAGATACCTATTTAAGTTTCACTTAAGTGCGTGAACATGGTCATACTCGTAGATATAAAATACAAATACAAATACAAATATTTTATTGATAACACCAATGTTACAAGTCACTTAAAAATTTTAAAGATGTCATTAAATGGGTTTTAAAACACTGATTACATGTCAAAATAAGGTATGTCAATATCCAAACATGTCAATATAAAAATATATATATATAATTATGTCGAAAAAAAAAATGGTTTATTAACCATTTTCACCTAGCCTGAAATATAACTGGCGCTCTACTGTTTTAGGTATATCAAAGTGAAAGTCACGTATCAAAATAAATAAAGTACCTACGTAAATTATTATTAATTTTAATTTTGTTTTACGTATTAATATGAGCCTTTAGTTACTTGGAAATAAATCTATAATTAAATTAAAATAAAAAATCATGAATTAAGATATATTGGTAAATAAAAGGCTTTGGCAAATAAGTAGATAGGTACATTGTTACAATACTTGGAGACTTTTATTTTGTTTTTTGTTTAGAGTTATTACCCCATCCGACAGGCTAAAGTTTTACCTTTATATATTTTGGATTTCGAGTTTTGGCGGGAACGCGGAAAGAGTCGTGTCGCCCCGTTGTATTTTTTCCAAAACTAGTATTTTTTCGCTGATTTACTTGTCTTGTTGCCATAAAGCGCCTGACTTGCTTGTCTTCTTATCACTAAGCGACTGATTTGCTCGTGTCGTGTTACACAGTGGAATAAAAAAAAAATCAAGAACAAATTTAAATATGCACTCGTGGGTAGTTAGACTAAATGCACTTTCTACAAAGCATTTGCCAAGTTTTTCCTCCTTTGCCATTTTTCTTCACCCCAGTCCAAGTACTCTCGCCGGTAAGCTGTACGGCAAAGAACTTTAAAATACCGTTTTATCTCATTATGTAAAGCGCTTTTAAAAGAGTGCTTACATTTTGTTTCTCGTATGTTAGGGTTTTAGAAAAACTCGCAAAGAAGTAGCTTTTAGTAGTACCTTTTGGAATCATAAAACCTGCTCGAGGGAGTGGTAGCCTGCGGTAGCAGAAAGCAATGCGGATGACTAAAACCGCGGCTAGGCCTTTTGAAACTGCTGCAGTTTGGAGTGATGGGTGTGGGAGGCATTATTGAGTAAAGCTTGTTCCACGCAAACACGGCTTGCGGTAGGCGCTAAACTCGTGGCCTCCAGCGCGGCCACTGCCGCAAGCCACTTCAGTGTGAGGCAAGTTTTATTTATAAGCAGAAATGAATGTGCCGTTTCATTTCTGCTTATAAATGATTTGTTTCCTTAAAAGTGAAAACTTGTACTACTCTTTATTTTCTAAATATGTACTATTAAAAATAATAGTGCAATGGAGTGTAACTAATCCGAAAGAGGTTAATTTACTTTGCAATATTTCCACTTTTAATGCACAATACAGAGTTCTGTTATGTAGTGTATTTAAAAATGTCGACAGGAAATTTATAGAAACGCCCGATTTGTCATAGAAATGGTAGAGCTCGCGTGAAAGTGAAAGTAGCGTGTAACGTTAGTGTCGTTGGAAAGATATTTTTAATTAATGAATTCTATATTCATAAGAAAAGAAAGAAACAAGATTAAATTTCATAATAACCAATCTGCGGGAGGATTCTGTAGATGACGATGTGAAAGTAATGAGGGGAATGGTAAGAGATATCGCCTGCCCATAACCATTATAGCGAAATACAGAACTTTGAGTAGAAGAACAAAGTCTAGGGCATCGCTGCTTTGGTGCTATTTAATTTGAGACATGCGATGGTTAGTATCAATAGCCGCGCAGTACCCTTCAAACCGGAATTCTGTCGCCAAGCAGTAATGTTTACACACTACAGTACTGCTTGACGACAGAATACCTATCTGGTACTGCGGTGGTACCTACCTAAATAAATAAATATTAATATCGTAGGACTATATACACAGCGCCATCTGGCCCCAAACTAAGCAGAGCTTGTGTGATGGAAGTCAGATAACTGATAGAATACATAAATGCCTCTTTTTTTTTGTAAATACATACACAACACCCAGACACAGATCAAACATTTAACATACATAGAACAACCTGTCACTTAAGATGTTTTTTTTGTGAAATAATAATGATGAATATTAGAGCTAAGTGATGGGTAGAAGCTGGTTTATTTTAGCAAGGCTAATACATTTTTTCACTTTTAAAGTAGAAATTTATGTAATTGTAGTAATTTTGTCATTATCGACCTTATTACCTCTGTTAAGGGCACAGTAACATTCGGACCAAAAAAGGGCACAGATGGCAATGAAGACAGATTCAATTAAAGAGTTAACGTGTCCACAACCTCCTGAGGGTCCACCACCTTTCACTAGAAGTCAAGGCAAAATGTGGACAAGGTTCAAGAGCGTTGGGAGTTTTGGGGGAAAGCGAAAACTCATGTCATCGCATTGTACCTATTATTTCCTACTACAGATGTTTCGTTATTTGGGTATAAAAATTGTGACGTTTTATTTATTTATTTATTACTGTGATTTATTTAATACTGTAATACTTAAAAAACATATACAAAGGGAGGACTTAATGCTAAAGCATTTTCTGCCAGCCATCCCCTCAGTAAATAACAATTATGGTTGTAGGCGCGCATTAAAACAAACACATGTATAATATGTATATATATATATATATATATATATATATATGTATATAGATGTCATATAAGTGATAGATACTTAAATGCTTTTTTTTGTAAATACATACTTATTAGTGTTACATCTCCCGTCTGTTTTTTATGTTTTCTATCGTATTTTTCTTTTCTTGGTTGCCTGGAAGAGATCGCTGTTAGCGATAAGGCCGCCACTTGTGGCACTAGTTAATAAGGTTTTATGTTCTCTGTACTCTTTTCTATTTATGATGTGCACAATAAAGAGTTATATCTATCTATCTATCTATCTATCTACTTATAATACATACAGTACCTACACCCAAACACAGAACAAACATTTGTTTATATCACAAAATGCTTGTCCTGGGTGGGAATCGAACCAACTCCCTACAGCTCTTGGACCAATGAACCAACAGGGCTGTCCAGGGCAGGGCAGATTCTGGACCACTACAGACAATAAACGCAGAACTGATGGCCGATGGGGCTGCAAAGTTCTGGAGTGGAGACCACGGACCGGCAAGCGCAGCGTAGGACGTCCACCCACAAGGTGGACAGACGACCTAGTAAAGACCGCAGGAACGCGCTGGATGCGAGCCGCTTCCAACCGGTCTTTGTGGAAGTCAATGGGGGAGGCCTATGTCCAGTAGTGGACGTCCTACGGCTGAAATGATGATGATGATGATGACAGACAATAAATAAATGTCGGCATTACACAAAGCGCCATCTGACCCGAGGTCTCCAAGTCGATTGAAAATTCCACCCTCCATCGCTGTTAAAATTAGGACATATACTTATCTCTATGGCCTTCCGAACTTTCCGTACATAGAGCTTCCAGACATGTGAGTTTCTATAGTAAAATAAACTTTTTACTTAGTGTGTAAAAATAATATCAAGAACATATTACGGATATTTCTATGGCTTCAAATATAAATTTACTCGCACAAATATTAATACAAATGAATTTAAATTCAATTTAAAAACCCCAAGAGAACTTACTCGTCTGACATGTGGACTAAGGACATTGAAATTCATGAAGCGAAACTGCAAGTTTTCAAGACGTGGCAGTAAAACGTTGGTTTGTTCAACTTAAGGCATGGTCACACTTACTTAATTTCAAAAACCGTTACTTAAAGCTAACCCATGCTTAAAATGAACTATCTACGTCTCGACAGCGTGAAACATTAAGCATAGATTCATAATAAAATAATTAAAGAATGAACGAAACAGCATGATCTCCATCATCATAAACTTATTTTTTTTATCCTTATTTGATTGTGACACTGCACTTTGTGCATTTGCCAGTGTCAAGTATTTCAATATTTTTGGGTATTTCATGATAAGTCAAGTAGGTAAAGTAAGCCCAAATCACACAATGTAAGTCAAGGACAAATCTTATCATGCCCTAGTATAGCAGTAGTTACTTTACTACGGGCTTCGATGGAGTTTTGGAAGCAACACGAAAAATCATGTTCACAGCCAAAACCACACACGTCATTCGGCACTTTATTTATAAAGTTCAGTGGACACAGTGTAATTACCAATACATTAAAAATTACAATCTAAAAATAAAAAGTATACACTATTTTTTTGAGTTTTTATAGTAATAGTTTTTAGTTAGTAGTGTAGTATTTTTATGGCTACTACCCTATTATAATTTGGAACAATTTTACCATCCATAGTAAAGTTGTTTGGGTAATAATTACAGACAATAAAAATTAAATCTAGTAATTGGAGACTACTAAAGCCGAAACTAAGTATTTGAATCAATCAACATTTAATTTTATCTAATGTAAAAAATTTGTTTGGAAAAGCAAGTAGATTGAAAGAATAAACTATTTTTTTGATGATTTGCCCCATCGGGCAGGCTAAAGCTGTAAAGCCATACTGCCTATAAAAAAGTAAAATAAACCAAAGTTATCGTGAAACCGTCGCAATTGACAGCTGCAAGTTAAGCTATTGCCAAACCGTGCAAGGCCAGACCGGTGCTATGTAAAAATAAGACATGACAAGGAAGCTGTAAAATGCTAGCTGGAAGCTGGAAGTATGTAAGACAATACAATTTATTGTATTGTTATTGTTGTTCTCTTATTTTTATTTTATTTATTGTACTACTAATAAAAAATTTAAATTTGTGTATAAGATACCTACTACATGGAAAGTTATGCCGTTATATATTATATTATACAACTTTTACTATGACCACAAATCTGAAATCGCGAAACTACCAATTATCCCATACATTTGGTCTTTCGAATTTATCGCTGCTCAAAACCATAAATCTAGATCGCAAACCTATTTGTGGACTAAAACTTGTTGAAATCTAGATTTATTCGTCCAAGAAATATCTAAGCACTTACGTTAAAATTGTGTGCTTTTGGCTAAAAGTTTTCGTTATGATTATCTCGAATTTCGTAGCGATGATAGCTCAGTCGTTAGCGCGGTCGTTTCACATGTCGAAGAGCGTGGGCTCAAATGGTTCATAGTGGTAGAGTATTTTTTAACACTAGCTCACTTGATGTTAAGTGACAGTGTGGTCGAAGATGGTAAACACACCGTGCCTGGAATGGAACTAGCTCTTAAGTAAGGTTGCCGTTAGATGCTTGGCGGCAGATTTTCAACTTGAAGGGGGGTAGCTAGCCAGCCTAGTACTAGACAGCCTAGTACTAGACAGCCTTGTTGGTTCATTGGTAGTATGTCTACTTCGAGAGCTGAAGGGCGTGGGTTCGATTCCCACTCAGGACTAACATTTATGTGACTAACATCGATGTTTGTTGTGTCTGTATTATAAGTATGTATTTACAAAAAAAAAAGTATGTAAGTATTCTGTCTTCCATAGCACAAGCTCTACTTAGTTTGGGGTCAGATGGCGCTGTGTGTAATGTCCTATGATAAATAAAATAAATAAATAAACAAGAACGCTACTAGAACGAACTACTCACGATGTTTTCCTTTACCGGCAGCTCAAACTCATTGTTGGGATTTGAACCCACGCCCTTCGGCGTGTAAGCCGTCCGCACTAACCACTGAGCTATCATGGTTACAAAAAATTAACAACGCAAAACATCTCTGTGTACTTACCTTTACTAATGCAAAGGGAGTAAAATCCGGTAAAATAATATCGTAGAGGGTAAACTTCTACTGCTATTTTATTTTTACATAAAACTAGCTGCACTTCACAGTTTCACTCGCGTTTATATACTGGGATAATAAAAGCAACTTGTTTGTTAAGGTATAAATATCTGCATTGAATCTAAATTCATTAAGTTGGTTCGATTTCCATACAAATATTTTTTTGCCATTTATGGAAAGTTAGATTTTGAGTTAGCATAAAATCAAATTTAAAAAAAACACCAACCAAGTGCGAGTCGGACTCGCGCATGAAGGGTTCCGTGCCATTAACTATAAAAAAAATCAAGTTTGTTGTATGGGAGCCCCCCTTAAATATTTATTTTATTTTTAGTATTTGTTGTTATAGCGGCAATAGAAATACATCATCTGTGAAAATTTCAACTGTCTAGCTATCACCGTTCTTGAGATACAGCCTGGTGACAGACGGGCAGACGGACGGACAGCGAAGTCTCAGTAATAGGCCCCCGTACCCTTTGAGTACGGAACCCTAAAAATCGACAGTTTTACTGTTTTATTTAAGTAATTGTGATTTACCGCAAATAAAGACCAAAATAAATGTCAGTAGCTGTGATTTCACTGTAAAATTATGCTCCACTTGTCCATAAATGGCAAAAAATTATTTGTATGAATAGAATAGAATAGAATAGAATAATGTTTATTGCTCAAAAAGTCACACACATAAAAAATAAATTTAATTAAACATTATCAGTGTTCCTATATGGACTCGTCAAAAAGTTTGAACAATTTTTATTAAGTCAGCTGTATAGAGGCATCGTCTATGGAAATCGAACTACCTTAAGCCGGTACAGTGTTGCAATGTTCCATACATATAAACAGACAAAGATTCACATTTGTAAGTATGATCATCGAAATATCGGAAGGTATTGAAATCAAGTACTTCCGCATCATAAAAAACCAGATTTGGATAAAATCAAACGCTTTGCCTTGCTAATTGGTACATTATAGTAGCAGGTTACTTTATAATATTACGAATTTCAACTAGTGACTGTTTGTGTCGCAAAATAAAGGCTACTTTACGGTCCCGTTTATCATAACATCAAGGTTAGTTTATTTGAAGTTTCCGGAAATTCTACAATGAAGCGTGTATTATGTCTTGGACAAAATTATGCCAGCTATGTGCCGGATGAATATAGTTATTAACTAGCTACGCCCCGCGGTGTTGCCCGCTACATGTTTTCGATATAGAAAGTAGCCTACGTGTTAATCCAGGGTCTCAGCTATCTCCATACCAAATTTCATCCAAATCCGTTTAACTTTGCACGAAAGAGTAACATACATCCATCCATCCATACATCCAAACTTTCACATTTATAATATTAGCGGGATAGTAGGATTAAGTTTAGTATTCATTAATTATTAAGCATCAACACTCAGGGTATGTCTGCAATTAACATTTAACTCATTACCATATCAAAACTGGGCTTAGCTATTTCTCGAAACTGGTGCATCTTACGAAGGTGTTATATTTGGATCAAATTTGATCCCAGATAAAAATGTAGACAACTAAAGTTTGATCATCCAGGATCCATTTTGTTATATGAGGTATCTCTCTTTTCATGTAGATTTGACAGTTGGTATGTGTAACCAATTTCCACACAAACAAACGCACTCAAAAGCTAAACGGGTGAGTGTTTTGTGAAGTAAACTTATACCCTGGAAAAATGTGGTAGTAGGGTACTTTCTAGTACTCGGCTGGCTAGCTACTACTCTCAAGTTGAAAATTTGCCGCCAAGCATCTAACGGTGTGTTCCGGCAGCCTCACTTGAGAGCCAGTTGCATTCCAGGCTAGGTGTGCTTAACATCTTCGACCACACCTTCACTAAACATCAGGTGAGCTGTGGTCAAACACGTAGCCTGTCAACCATTAAAAAAAATATGTGTGTTACACATTTTTTTTTGACAGAAAATAAAATTCAGAAAGAATGACATATAGTTAACGTATAGCCCACCACATGTAATCAAACAGCAGAATATTTCGTAAAAAAAATATAAAAAATAAATTTTAATAAAATGTATACTTTATTTGACACACCAAGAAAAATGTACAATGAACTAACTCCAATTAACAATTTACAGGTAACAATTTAGTACACTCAATAGTATGAGGAAAAGTAAAAAAAAAATGTTGTTATCTTCTTAAACAGAGACTCAGAATTTTGCGAAAATTGCGGGAACTACCTACGAACAATCGCATGTTACAATTTTAAGTATTCTACATCACAATTACGTCGATGAAATCCTTAATTTATTATCGCTGCTTAAACACTCAAAATCGAAGTATTTAATTATACCCAAAAGATGTTAAGTAAGACAGGGTTTTTTATTTAATTGTTTTTTTAGCTCCAGACTGGACTCTTGGGACTCTCCTTCGTGCATTTTTCTAACAGACAAGGATTTCAGTATTCCGTCGAGACCACCGATGGCTGCGAAAACGTTCCCGTAAATTTTTTATACTGCCGGTATTTTTATATTGACAATCTTTTATATATTGACATTTTTGTCCATTGACATACCTTATTTTGACATTTTTGTATTTTTTTTTTCATCATCATCATGATGATCAGCCTATATTAGTCCACTGCTGGACATAGGCCTCTCCCAAGACATGCTACTCAGCCCGATCTTCGGCTTTTCGCTTCCATTCACCGCCAGCTGTCGTACGTATATCGTCGCCCCATCGAGTCTCAGGGAGTCCTACGCTACGTTTGCCAATACGCGGTCTAGAGCACGTCTACCCCAGCGGCTATCGGTTTTGCGACAGATATGTTCAGCCACTTCAGCATGCTAATACGCTGAGCTATGTCTATGACTTTAGTTCTCATTTTTTATTCACTGACATGTAATCAGTGTTTTAAAACTCATATAATGACATACATATTTAAAATTTTGAATTGGCTTGACTTTTTAAGTTTGGTACTTTGGCATAAAGTCTCACACAACCAGTCTGCTCCCCCAAGAGTTGGTGGTATCCATTAAGGACTTTCTCTGAGGTAACAAGACGTTAAAGTCATATCCGGACCTGCCATTTTCTTTATTAAACTGCTATACATATAATTTGGTTAAATGATTGAACCGAGTAAACCCCACGATGCAGCTCTTAGATCCCGAACAAAGTTTTAATTACGAGACAAATGCAGACAATATATGTTCATACGAAGTTACTACCTTCATAAGCACTTTCGGCTATAGCCGGTCGTAACTGGAAATATGTGGCCAACTTAAGTCATTTCTATTCCAGTTACTGGGATCGGATTTTCTGATATTAATTTGAGAATTTCAGTTATGAAATTGTGCGCGTTCTAGGAAATGATACCTATTCTATTTTACACATACCTACTCGTATCTGCGGGGCTTTAGTTTGTTACTCAAAATTCTGTGTATTCTGCTATGTTCATGGCTCCTGTACATTGTACATGAGCAATGAACATTATCTATTACCATCAAGATAGCGTACCTATATAGTCTCATAACTTTTATCATAATTATGTACAATACATTAGTTAAATAAATAAAAAAAATAAATAAATAAATATCGTAGGACATTACACACAGCGCCATCTGACTCCAAACTAAGCAAAGCTTGTACTATGGAAGTCAGATAACTGATAAAATACTTAAATACTTTTTTTTTGTAAATACATACTTATAATACATACAGTACACCCAGACACAGTACAAACATTTGTTTTATATCACAAAATGCTTGTCCTGGGTGGGAATCGAACCCACGCCCCACAGCTCTTGAAGCAGACATGCTACCAATGAGCCAACAGGGCTGTCAGTTAATTAATAGTTAATGAATGAGCCAAAATTAACACAAATTTCTAAACGAAATATAATCAATGAAATAGATCAGAGTGGATAGACTTTTCTGACCAGGATCCAAAGACTTTGCCAATTGTCCTTTATGATTCAACAACCTTATGAATACGTATGCCAATGTTATATAAATGACACACTAATATTATAAAGGCCAAAATTTGTGAGTGTGTTTGTATGTTCGTTACTTCTTCACGCTCAAACGGCTGGACCAATTTTGTTAACTTTAATCCGAAAAAATGTAGAGTTCACGTGGGAGCAGCGGGTAACACCGCGGGGCGCATCTAGTTTATCATAATAGGTACAACCGCAGTACCAGAAATTCTGCCACCTAGCAGTAGTGTGTAAACATTACTGTGTTCCGGTTTGAAGGGTACTAACGAAAGGGCTGTTGAGACTAACCATTGAAAGTCTCAAAGTAATGAGCGCCAAAGCAGCGATGCCCTGGACTTTGTTTTGCTACTCAAAGTTCTGTGTATTGCTGCAATGGTCATGAAACATGCGTTATCTCTTACCATCAGGAGAGCGTATCGTTCGTCTCATTACTTTTACGTTGAAAAAAAGTTAGATTTTTAGTAAGCCAGATACATTTCTTGTGGCGGTACAGCCTTTCACGGTATGAAAATGTTACTCGCTACCAGTATTGGCTGGTCTTTTATTTTTTTCTGAACAGTGAGTGTAGCGAGAGGGTCGCCCTCTTTCCTTCAGCCTGTGGAGTGAAGGGCGCTACATGTCACAGCTTCCTCTGGCTCCCACTTGGACGCAATTTTATGTTACTCTGATTTATGTTTTAATGTACTTCCTAAGGTTGTATACTTAAAGATTATTTTACACCAGGGGCGGGGTGCTAGCATAAAAAGTGAGCATTACGTAGTGCGTAAAAGATACGGAAATGTTGGAAAAAACAGTTTCCATTTATTTTCCTGCCTTCATATTTATTTGTATTTGTATCAGTTTTAAAACATTTTTACGGAAGTAATACGGTTTTTTTTGTGTCAGTGCTGTTTGGATACTAAAAGCTTGACTGTAAACTGCAACGTGGCTGAGAATAATGCACGTCGATTTATAAGAAACTAGCGGACGCCTCGCGGTTTCACCCGCGTAGTTCCCGTTCCCGTTTGAATACAGGGATAAAAAGTAGCATATGTCACCCGGGGATAGTGCAACGGTGAAAGAATTTGAATGAATTGCAATCGGTTCAGTAGTTTTAGAATTTATTCGTTACAAACATACAAAATTATAAAATACTTCAAAGGAAAGCTTGCGACATTTTTACAATAAATTAGTTCTCTTTGGAGGGAAATAAAAACCCGACATGTGTTGTTTGTTGTTTTATTCCCATAAAACACTGTAAGGTACATCTCCGTCAAATCGGGTGTTATCGATAAATAATCGAAGTATCAGGCGGTGTATGGCGCATCACTATTTTATTTGCCGCATACACATTTACAATATATCTACTATCGTACACATACTTTGTTTTTAATCTCGTCCTAATCACGATATTTCCAATCTATTAGTAAATACTAGATCTATGATTGTCTATGTATAAACTAAACCTATTTTAAAATGTCCTCCGCATTTAGTGAAAATGCTTTGATCACATCCAGATTTACTGCAAAGATATTCACGATAAAACATAACATTAGTGTTGTTATTACGAGGGACCCCATAAAAGCGTAAAGCCCTTTATCTGGAAAGGCCCTGGGAACTATAACGTGGAGATCGACTCGATATGAAATTGTATTACCGATGATTACTGCTGTAAATATTATCTTAACAGAATATTCGAATGAGGTTACTGTGGATTTATCTTCGTGCGATGTTTAGTACGTAAGTTTTCCTGGGCGACGAAAATAATGTTGCCAGCAAGGATAGCAAGTTTCTATAATGATGGCTCAGTGGTTAGGGCGGTTGGTTCGCACACCGACGATTAAAATCCCAAGAATGAGCTTGAGCTGTCGGTGAAGGAAAATATCATGAGCGTGATGGTATTGTATTGTTATAATTATACTGTATTAATCTTTTTTCAAATGTATTAATTGTTGTTTATTATTGTAACTTGACAATAATTAATTTATTTAATTTTTATTACTACTTACGAAACAAGCGGTCAGATACCAAGCTTGCCAAACATAACAAAAAACACTTAGTTATCATTTTTATTAAAGAAAAAATATCATAGAACACACAGCGCCATCTAGGCCCAAACTAAGCAAAGCTTACCTACAAGCTTGGCTTAGTTTGGGCTATGGGAATCAGATAGCTAATTAAATACTTATATGGGTAGGTATGCTTTTCTTGTAAATATACGTACACCTACTTACTTATACTTATCTATAACTGTTACATACAAAACACATACAAATAAATAATAGATAGATACCTACAAGTTTTGGACAATAATTAAATCCGAGTTATGCGAGAAATAATACATGCGCGTCCTCGCCAAACCATCTGTTTAAATTTGTACATAAAAATGTACAATAGAAAAAGGTTACATGCCTAATTTAAAAAAAAGAGTGTACAAAATTATGTGGTGCTCTGCCCCCTACACTAGGATGACACACTGTGATAGGTGGATTTATTTATTAAACAAAATAAAAAAGACCTTAAATTATTATACTATTTACAAAATGTATACAAAAAACTGAGTCTAAAAACCCGTCAGAGGAGGGATATGTGGCCAGAATGCTGGCAACATTGCCACGCTGGATGGCAATGCTTAGCTTTTGGCCAAATAGGTGAAAGGTATATTATGACAGTTTCCACTCCGGTTATATTTTGTACATAATAATTTATTGGATTAAGTACATACATTTTGTGGAGTGTAGTGTGCACTATAATTATTATTATATCAATGATGTTAATGGTTCCATACCTATAATAAATTGATTCCTATGCTAATATTATTACAAATACATGTATTCATTCCTGTTGACCTTTGTTTGAACATCATTTATGTGCGTGTGATAATTTATTACCGGTAGTTAGGGGAATCTTTCCTTATCGTTATCAATATATGAAAGAGACAGTGCTACATCTGTCTCGTTTAAAACCGCGATGCGTCAAAATTCGAGTAACGTCGTTGACATTCGGCGGATTCAGCCAATCGAATCCATTTAGTGGCGCTTCGCTCATTCTTGCGCAAGGCAACTTTCTTCGACCGCCAGTGCGCATGCGCTAACTCTGTCAAGCGGTCACGGCTTTTCACATAACCTCAATCACGAAAAAAGCAACATAAATAACTGAAATTTAACACAAAAATGGCATTTACATCGCTAGAAAAAGTTGCCATTGTGTTGTTATTGGTGATTTTGTTTTATTTTGTGAAGTTTATATTGAACATTGTGTATACTTACGCGGTGGGACCGATTATCAATAGAGTGGACTTCAAATCCAAAGGAAAGTGGGCACGTAAGTATTTGCTGTGACCAATTTTTACTGCAATAAAATTTTTCTTCGACGTCTATTACTAAGGCTTTTATTGACAATATTTAGGTATTGTAAATGAGTAATTCTATTGGTGTGCATATCTGATCAGGTAGATAATGATTGCAAATTTCATTTTGACCTATATTTATTGAATGTAGTACGTACCTACTAAAACTTACGCGCATAGTTTTGATAACTAATTTTTTGTAAAGTTCGACAGCAATACATTTAGTATTTAGTATTGAATTCTGAAATAAAATCTTTCATGTATTTTCGTACGTATGATGCGTCAACATTTCTGACCCTTTGTGCCAGCTGCATTAAGGGTCACTTTATTGAGTTAGTGCGTTAGTGAACCTTATTTCACGGGAGCATAAGTTCACTTTACAACAGCGAAGATTACTGAAAATCCTTTTCGCAATTAAGTAGGTCATATTTGTGTCACTAAGCATGGTGTGTACGCATAAGGCCATTGACCTTTGTAAAAAACTAATAAATATAGTAGTTAAATGTTACACAATATTATGGCCCCAATCAAAAGTTCTTAGAACAAGCTGAAGAGTTTAAAACCAGACTGCGAATACAATAAAGGCTATGATTAACGGGCAAGTCTTGTGAAATAAGGCAATCGATGTGTTTTTGTCAATCTTTTTGTGACGTTATACATTATGTGGAAGTTTGAAATTAATGAATACTATAATACATATCCTGAATTATTATGCTTGGAGAAAAAATAGTTTCAAACGCTTTTCGTTTCTTGAAATTATGAAATAGAATATGGCCAAATTATTTTTAAACCGTAATCTTGATATCAAAAAAATTATAGGAAAGGCGCAATTTTATAGATGCTAACTTTGATGCAGATACATTTAAGGCTTAGACCTTTTATTGTACGTTTTGTTTATTCTATTAGCAGATAAGTACGGATAGTTTGATGAAAATTTCTGATAGTGCCTGCTGAAAACCTCTTTTCTGCGTTACGTCTGTTGCTGTTTTATTTTGGTAGGCGCTACAAACCATCTCTCTCTTCGAAGAATCAATCTCTCTGACGAATCTGACGTCACGAGGCACGTGTACCTATAGCATGTCGCGAGAGGCCGCAAGAGGTGGGCGCGCGGCGGCGGCGGTACCGAGCACCGCGCGCATGCTTCCCGGCCGTTTTGTATTTTGATTCTTCTAGTGTGCAACTAAATACCGACCGACCGCGCTCGGTCGTATTATTTTGTTGTCTTACCTCTTTAGTTTGAGTAAATGATACGTTACCACGTATATTGACGCTTTTATGTAATTTAGTGGAGTGAATCAGTGATTAGTGCACAGACGCTTTTTTGTTTATTTTTTATTATTCATCTTGTGTACATAATATTATAAAAATGAGAAACAAGCAAAGACGGAAAAGAAAATGTCTGTGTTTGTTTGTTACCTTTTTTTTTTTTTTTTTTTTCTTTGGTTAAGGCGTCGCGTTATAGCATTTGCCAGTGTCAAGTAATTATATATTTTCAAGTTTCAAAAGTTAAATAAGTGCCATCGTAGCTAGTTTTAGTCAAAGTCGTCTTTGTCAAGTCCAGTTCATGTCAGTTAATTCCAGTCATGCTTTAGTAAAGTAGTGGCAACTTTACTACAAAGCTTCGATGGAGTTTTGGAAGCAACACGAGAACTCATGTTTCACCACATTATATCATTTTCCCACACTTGCGCTTGTAATTCGGCACTTTATGAATAAAACACCACCATTTTTATGCATAAACACTCGACAAAACACTAGTTTTGGAAAAAAATACAACGAAGCGACACGACTCTTCCCGCGTTCCCGCCAAAAACTCCTGTTTGTTACCTCTACACGCTTCAGTAGTTTAATTATTATCTTTTTGTTTGTATTTATAATTAACTAGTGGCCCGTCCCGGCTTCGCACGGGTGGACATTTATTTTTTAATTAAATTCTAGTAATAAATATAGCCTCATAGTAATTACTCTAAACTACTTTTTTAAAATGGGTCCAGAAGTTTTTCATAATTCATACCTATTGCGTAAATGGGTATAAAATGGATAAATGGATATTAAAAAACTCAAAGAGCGCCATATTCTGCATTGCGCCGTGCAAAAATAATCATGTTCATGTACATGCAATACTAACGTAGATAAACAAAAAATGACAGAACCTTTACAATATTATATTCATCGATAATTCGATGATTATAACAATATTATTAGTGTAGACTAGCTAACCCATGTTAAATATATTGTAATGTATGTAGTAAGCCTTATCCGTGTGCGGTCCACCTTACTCTATGGAAAATGTTGAATCGTGTGGTCTATGGGAAGGCGTCGGTTCTGAACGGTGAATAAAGATGGTGCCCGATATTAAAACGGTTTTCATTTAATATCTCAAAAACCCAT
Source organism: Biston betularia (assembly GCA_905404145.2). NCBI lineage: Eukaryota > Metazoa > Arthropoda > Insecta > Lepidoptera > Geometridae > Biston > Biston betularia. The sequence continues at coordinate 3,981,720 of FR989883.1, forward strand.
CGGCCCCATTGTTTTCTCCATCTACGCCCCACCCTATGCTGCCTACTTGCTACGTGCCCGCAGGCTACGCGATGCAACTAACTATTACTAAATACATTCGTGTTCTCTGTGACTTTCATCAAACGTCATACGAATACGAAGTCGTGATGAACATTTAATTTGTACGAAACACCGAAGGTAGATTTATTCGTTTCCAGAGCGAAAATTTCAATGTAATCATAAGTTCCCACGGTTGCTTTATGAAACTTGAAAATATAAAACACTTGACACTGTCAAATATTCAAAACGCGATGCCAAAACAAAAAAAAAAAACTTCTGTCATAATGTAACAGATAATCAATGTAAAATCCGCTTCCGGCAATAGGAATAAACATTCTGTCTCCTTCTTGCTCGTGGCTATAGTAATTTAACTCTCCTTATCTATTTTAGCGTGACGTCAATGTATTCAAATCTAACGTCAGACGTATGTACGTCTGTGTGAGTAGAAAATATCAATGTAGATGTTCAAGCAGAAGTTCCCACGGTCGAGGACTTGGCCCTTAAAGGAAAAAATCTTTTTAAACCAATTTATTATGCCGAAATAAATTTAAACATATACCTAGGTAACTAATATAAATCCCCTTTTAATTTCCTTTATTTAGATAAACCCTACTTGATAGGTTAGGTTATTTTTTTAATTTACGTAGGTACACCTACTATTGTTATTTCGCGCCAAAAATCCACCGTCTTGATTTTTTCAAACCACCCTCTAAGGACACTTGGGTTATTGAGACGAATTTAACGATACTTTAATTGTCGTAATCCTTTCGGCCGTTTGGAAGATAGGTAGGTACGAGGTAATAAAGATATTTTGCATGCCTACAAGATACGCGCGAATAATACAACCCTTCCTTGGCAGTCGGGTAAAAATAATAGAGCATTTGTTGATGTTAAGTGATGGTGTGGTCGAAGATGGTTAAGCACACAATTTCCAAAATTGAGGTACTAGTACTAGAAAATACCCTACCGCCATGATAATGGTTTCTTCACGATGTTTTGCTTAACCAGCGGCACACTGGCTCATTGTTGGGGGTTGAACCCGCACACTTCGGCGTGTGAACCGACCGCGTTAACCATTGAGCTATCATCGCTAAACAGTTATTATACAGTTATCAAATAACATCTTTCAATTATGATTGTTAGTATTACAGGTACTCAAAGGTAATTATTTATGCTTTTAACATACGGTGTACCTACCTAACAAACTGTTTGTGTGTATTGTAAGTAGGTACTAGGTAAGTAGGTATATGGAAATATTTTTTTTTGACGTCTTCGTAATAATATGTATACATGTACCAGCGTTGCCAGACGTCTCAAAATTATGTGTCCCGCGCGGGACAGGCTCAGTCCCGCTTTTTGGGGATAACTCGTCTACTAGAAAGTACTCTCGCACCATGCTATTGTTTCCTCATTATAATGTTATATTTCACTGGCAGATCAAGGTCGTTGTTAGGATATGAACCTACGGCTTTCGGCATGTGAACCGACCTCGCTAACCACTGAGCTATCAGCGCTACCCTTATGAATAAACAAATCATACGAAGGTGTTATCAATATTGTCACTTTTAGTTATAAAATTAATTATTTAATATTTAGTAATTATAATACCTACCTACTACGTTCGTATTTAAATTTACATATTATAATTAATTACTATAATCTTCTAATGAAATGTATGCAAAAATAATATTTATTAATATAATTCATTCTCGCGTTCTTATCACCGTACAAGCAAATCACCTCAAAAAGGCATAAGGAAGCAAAATTGTCAAGCTTTTAAAATAAATTGCAAATTCGAAATTCTAATTAATATTTATCTTAAGGGCCAAGTCCTCGACCGTGGGAACTTCTGCTTGAACATCTACATTGATATTTTCTACTCACACAGACGTACATACGTCTGACGTTAGATTTGAATACATTGACGTCACGCTAAAATAGATAAGGAGAGTTAAATTACTATAGCCACGAGCAAGAAGGAGACAGAATGTTTATTCCTATTGCCGAAAGCGGATTTTACATTGATTATCTGTTACATTATGACAGAAGTTTTTTTTTTTGTTTTGGCATCGCGTTTTGAATATTTGACAGTGTCAAGTGTTTTATATTTTCAAGTTTCATAAAGCAACCGTGGGAACTTATGATTACATTGAAATTTTCGCTCTGGAAACGAATAAATCTACCTTCGGTGTTTCGTACAAATTAAATGTTCATCACGACTTCGTATTCGTATGACGTTTGATGAAAGTCACAGAGAACACGAATGTATTTAGTAATAGTTAGTTGCATCGCGTAGCCTGCGGGCACGTAGCAAGTAGGCAGCATAGGGTGGGGCGTAGATGGAGAAAACAATGGGGCCGATGGGTTTTTGAGATATTAAATGAAAACCGTTTTAATATCGGGCACCATCTTTATTCACCGTTCAGAACCGACGCCTTCCCATAGACCACACGATTCAACATTTTCCATAGAGTAAGGTGGACCGCACACGGATAAGGCTTACTACATACATTACAATATATTTAACATGGGTTAGCTAGTCTACACTAATAATATTGTTATAATCATCGAATTATCGATGAATATAATATTGTAAAGGTTCTGTCATTTTTTGTTTATCTACGTTAGTATTGCATGTACATGAACATGATTATTTTTGCACGGCGCAATGCAGAATATGGCGCTCTTTGAGTTTTTTAATATCCATTTATCCATTTTATACCCATTTACGCAATAGGTATGAATTATGAAAAACTTCTGGACCCATTTTAAAAAAGTAGTTTAGAGTAATTACTATGAGGCTATATTTATTACTAGAATTTAATTAAAAAATAAATGTCCACCCGTGCGAAGCCGGGACGGGCCACTAGTTAATTATAAATACAAACAAAAAGATAATAATTAAACTACTGAAGCGTGTAGAGGTAACAAACAAACACAGACATTTTCTTTTCCGTCTTTGCTTGTTTCTCATTTTTATAATATTATGTACACAAGATGAATAATAAAAAATAAACAAAAAAGCGTCTGTGCACTAATCACTGATTCACTCCACTAAATTACATAAAAGCGTCAATATACGTGGTAACGTATCATTTACTCAAACTAAAGAGGTAAGACAACAAAATAATACGACCGAGCCGGTCGTATTATTTTGGTTATTATTTTTCGAGCCGGTCGGTCGGTATTTAGTTGCACACTAGAAGAATCAAAATACAAAACGGCCGGGAAGCATGCGCGCGGTGCTCGGTACCGCCGCCGCCGCGCGCCCACCTCTTGCGGCCTCTCGCGACATGCTATAGGTACACGTGCCTCGTGACGTCAGATTCGTCAGAGAGATTGATTCTTCGAAGAGAGAGATGGTTTGTAGCGCCTACCAAAATAAAACAGCAACAGACGTAACGCAGAAAAGAGGTTTTCAGCAGGCACTATCAGAAATTTTCATCAAACTATCCGTACTTATCTGCTAATAGAATAAACAAAACGTACAATAAAAGGTCTAAGCCTTAAATGTATCTGCATCAAAGTTAGCATCTATAAAATTGCGCCTTTCCTATAATTTTTTTGATATCAAGATTACGGTTTAAAAATAATTTGGCCATATTCTATTTCATAATTTCAAGAAACGAAAAGCGTTTGAAACTATTTTTTCTCCAAGCATAATAATTCAGGATATGTATTATAGTATTCATTAATTTCAAACTTCCACATGATGTATAACGTCACAAAAAGATTGACAAAAACACATCGATTGCCTTATTTCACAAGACTTGCCCGTTAAGATAACAAGTAACTTAGGTAATTTTGGCGTGAGTTGGAGAAAATAACAGAGATAGGTTATTTCGGTTGTATATTTATGGATGAGTAGGTACCTACTTTGGGAAGCGTTTATTTAATTAATTTATTATTAACATAATTATATCGTAAGTTTCACATCTCTATCTTACGGTAGCCAATACAATGTACAACAATTTATATACAACACCAAAGTTATCAAGTCATATTCCAATGCATTTTAAAAATATGTACCTACCATAAACAATATCAAAATATTAATTAGGTACTACCCTGCTTCGCACGGGAAAACAAAACTCGATTAACAAATACCTATAAATTTAGCCTATGTCCATCACGGATAAATATTTAGCAGACGCCTCGTGGTTTCACCCGCGTATTTCCCGTTCCCATGGAAATACAGAGATAAAAGGTAGCCGGGGATAGTGTAGCATCCTAACGGTGAAAGAGTTTTTGAAATCGATTCAGTAGTTTTTGAGTTTATTCGTTACAAACATACAAAAATCCAAAAATACAAAGCTTTCCTCTTTATAATATTAGTGTAGATTACTAGCGACCCGCTCCGGTTTCGCACGGATGGGCATTTATATTTTAATTAAATTCTAGTCCGAAAAAGTCTTTTCATTTTTCGGGTCAATATATTATAAAATCTACTAGCTGCGCCCCGCGGTGTTACCCGCTACATGTTTTCGGGATAAAAAGTCTATGTGTTAATCCAGGGTCTCGGCTACCTACATACCAAATTTCATCCAAATCTGTTCTGTAGTTTTTGCGTGAGAGAGTAACAAACATCCAAACTTTCTGTTAACTACAAGAAAACTTATTTTACAACTTTTGAGGGTTCCGTACCCAAAGGGTAAAAACGGGACCCTATTACTGAGATTTCGCTGTCCGTCCGTCTGTCACCAGGCTGTATCTCAAGAACGGTGATAGCTAGACAGTTGTAATTTTCACAGATGATGTATTTCTATTGCCGCTGTAACAACGTTATACATTATAACTCTATAATACTAAAAATTAAATAAAATAAATATTTAAGGGAGGCCCATACAACAAACTTGATTTTTTTACCGTTTCTTGCTCGATACTAATAACGGTGACAGGTCGTTTAGATAATGGTACGGAATCCTTCGTGCGCGAGTCCGACTCGGACTTGGCCGGTTTAAAAAAAAAAATATATTTTTAATGTTAGTGGGATGACACTCACAAATAATACTCACTTATAATTACTTAAACTGTAATATTATAAAGGTATTACACCTTTAATATTTTGTCATTCATTTCAGAATAATAAAAACTTTAGAGTCAATAAAATGTTTTTTATTATATTCGTACTTTTTTTATACAGGGTTAAACATATAAGCTTGGGCATAGCCGAAAGCGTGTTACTGTATTCAACATTATGAACAAGTTTTACTATGGGCAGAAGTCTGAATCGTACAAATAGCATCTGTTAATGGAAAACCGTTGATCCTTAATCAAACGTATGGAGCAGCTAGATTTTTTCGCGAGTGCAGTTGTGGCCATTGTAAAAGTTGTTCATAATTATGAGTACAACGACCACCTTTCGATTTGATACCCTAATCTTGTAACCCTATATTATGTATTGAAATAAAACACGGTAGTGAATGTAGTCCTTTATCTACCCAGTTACCTGTTCACGGTCAAAAGGAAAAGGATTTTATATATTAAAAAAAATCAACAAACAAAAATAAATATTTTACAAGACTACTGATGATTGCCGATGTGTCAGGGAATTCAGAAAGGTCCTTTGATTTTTTTAACAGATGAAAAAGAAACTACGCAGATGTTTTTCTGTACAATTTTTTTCGTCATAATTAGGTATATATATATTATATATCCAAATTATACTTTTACTAACGATTTGCACCCAGTTCGTATGGGTGCAATTTTTTGCGGCCAATTGTTTACAAAACATTGAAATTGTCTACTTTTTTACTGTTGTTGACAGGCTAGGTGTATGACCATAGCCCACCTGATGTGAAGTGACGGTGTGGTCGAAGATGGTAAACACATGATGGTAATCTACCCTGGAATAGGTACTGTCTCTCAAGTGAGGATGCCAGAACACACTGTTAGGTGCTTGGCGACAGATTTTCAACTTGAGAGTGGTAGCTAGCGAGTGGAGTACTAGAAAGTACCCTACATGCTTATACAGAACAAACCTGTATGCTCATTACAGAAATGATTGTACCAAGTGGGAATCGAAGCCGAGCCCTAGAGCTCTTGAATCAGATATATTACCAAATGAGCTAACAGGGCAGTCGAATGCAATACGCCACTAAAAAAGTTTTCATTCCCATCATTTTTCCGGCATATTCCGATATGACGTCAATGAAAATTGTAAACCGATAAAAAAGGTTCCCATAAATCTTATACAGTATGACTGGTGAGACACGAAACGATACGATACTCGTGGACGTGATATTTGACGATTATATAGGATAACATTAAAAACAAATATTAACTTACTACGAAGTAAACTTAACCGAAAGTTATGTAAATAATTACGCAACGCATCGCGCGGACGCGTGAGCTGGACGTTGTGAGGACGCTCGCGCCGATGACAAGCACGTACTCGTCGCGTCAACAAAACATCGTTATCGGGAGTGTATCTACGCTTCATGTTTTTATAGGAAAATTGTGACCAAGAATTAAGTACCTAATTTAATTACATAATTATAACGAGAATCGAGTACCGAGTACTCTCATTCAGTATCGTAGGTGTCTCACCAGTCATGCTGTATATTCAATATTATTTTGTAGATCAAAACATTGCCCGTTAAAACAAGGTTAACGCAAAACCAAACGGCAAAAAACAAACGCAAAGTACCGATTTATTTAAATAATCTAAATTTAATCAATATTTTTTTTATTTATTTAAATAGGTGTACAGGAAGTTATAGAACCAGTTATAATAATAAACGCATACCAGTATTATAATCGATCAGCTTATTAGGGTACCGTACCCAAAGGGAACGGGACACTATTACTAAGACTCAGCTGTCTGTCCGTCTATCACCAGGCTGTATCTCATGAACCGTGATAGTTAGACAGGTGAAATCTTGACAGATGATGTATTTCTGTTGCCGCTATACAAATACAAATAACAAATATTTATGGGGGCTCCCATGCCAGTTCCATTCCAGGCTTGGTGTGCTTTACCATCTTCGACCACACCGTCACTTAACATCAGGTGAGCTGTGGTCAAAAACCTAACCTGTCGACTATAAAAAAAAAATACCATAAACGTGTTTTTTTTTGCCGTTTTTATAGATAATGGTACGGAACCCGTCGTGCGCCAGTCCGACTCGCACTTGGCCGGTTTTTTTATTTAGCAGTGTTCTATATTTGGATGCGTTAAATGAAATATGATCATATGTTTACACGTTAGGTTATGCGAAAAGAGTATACCGACCTAAAGAGGGACCATATTTGGTAGCGATTATAGCTCAGTGATTAGCGCGGACGGTTCACGTAGGGCATAAGTTCAAACATCAACAGTGAGCTTAAGCTACCGGTGCAGGAAACCATAGCGTGTTTTTTTTTTTTTTTTAAATTTAATTTTGGCTTTGTCGCTGAGCGACTATATCGCCTAATAGCGTGGTTGTAGAGTACTTTCTAGTACTCGACTGGCTAGCTACCACCCTCACGCTGATCTGTCAATCTGTCGCCAAGCACCTAACGGTGTGTTCCTCATTTGAGAGCCAGTTCCATTTCAGGCTTTACCATCTGCGACCACACCGTCACTTAACATCGGGTGAGATGTGATCAAACACCTAGCTTGTCAACAATAAAAAAAATGCCATTAATTAGATTGTGACTTTGTTGTTATCAATAAAAATGTGGAGTTGTATTCATGACAAGGATTACGTGGGTATATTCACCTAAGTATTTACCTACGACTCTCTCACATTGACGTCTTATTTTTATGGACGTGCCCGTTATAAAAATAGTTTATTGATACGACGCGATATGATTTCACCAAATGCAACTCAACGCAAAATCTACACTAAAAATAAAGAGGAAAGATTTGACTTTATGGCTCTCAAGTGAGGCTGCCGGAATACACCGTTGTGTGCTTGGTGCCAGATTTTCAACTTGAGGGTGGTAGCTAGCTAGTCGAGTATTATAAAGTACCCTACCACCACGCAAATTAAAGTTTACGCACATTAATGATGGGAAAAGAGTTCCGACACACCCAGTGGCCTTCTTTAAGGAGACAAGCAGAGTAAATACACTAGCACACACACAAGCACACACTAACACACACACGCCACACCCACTTTGATTTTCAACAACAGGGGCTCACCAGAAGACCACAGTACAAAACCAGTTACAAAATTAAATATTTTTCTTTCTTTCATTCTTTTTTTATTTTTAAAACGTGCTACTTGCTTCCCAAACGAAATTAATTAAACGTGAGTATAATTCTTCATGAGCAAAATAAAAATGAGTCAAAACCACGCCCATTTCCATAACAAAATAGTAATTTAATCAATTTAATGTTTAAAATAATCTTCAAAGTTGTAAAATAAGTTTTCTTGTAGCCGAAATTGTTTCGCGCAGAGAATGGTGCGTCCCGAACGGAAGCTGGTACTGGGTTGTAGACCGCTGACACCAGATTGTATAATTCCGACGTCTCTGATTTGATGAGACGGTGCGATGGCGTTACCAGTTAGTCTTTATTATTGTTGCTGTCATTATCCTATGTGCAGTGTTAAAATTTATCTGTTTGTACGAGTGAACAAGGCCACTGGTAAATGAACTCACACGGCAAAGAAAGTATTACCTGTTCTGAGGGCTGTGGCTTTTCTATCATCGAAGATAGAAAAGGCTTTGTTATTCTTTTCCTGGTGCAGATTGTCAGATTCAAATACGTCCTTTACTTCTTATCTGGGTGTAATATTAGCTATGTTTTCCTTTATAAATAAAAGCGTTTTTTTCAAATTCTTCAAGCCGGGATCGAACCAGCAAATTCCCTAACGTGAGGCGCCCAATGGCAATAAATCATATTGATTGATGATATCTACTACCTCTCTCACGCTAATCATATGCATATTTTAGCACAAGCACTGTCAATTCGTTTGTTTTTGTTTGTTCAATTTGCGGTCAATGATAAATGGAATCAATCACAGACGTCTATGTATACCATTATAAAGAGGAAAGATTTGATTGTTTGTATTGAATAGGCTCCGAAACTACTGGACCGATCTTAATAATTCTTTCATTATTAGAATGCTACATTATCCGTGATGGACATATGCTATTTGTTATTTAAAAAACAATTAGTGGCCCGTATGGAAAATTCAATAATGTAACCCAAGGTGTGACATTTTTTAAAAAACCCTTAGCATGCGCAGCGAAAACTATTGACAATAGAATGAAGTGACGTTTTATAGCGTAAATTGACAGCTACAAAAAAGTTCGCAATATCATATGTCTAACTATTACAGTTGTCATCTACATCCTATAAACAGGAAAGATTTAATTTTATTATAATTCGTACTTACCTCGCCCCGGTCGAGTAGGTAAATCGTGATCGATAAATTTGTCTGTATGACTTATCAATGTTTATTTATCTTGGAAGGTGATCCTCCCAATAAGTTTACGAAAAAATAAAATCGATGAAACATCAAAGAACAAAATCATATCCGCAATTATAAGCAACGGTTGGATCGGTTGGTGTTGTTGTTCATTTAACAAAATTACTTAAATATTAAATAGGAAACAAAAGAGTGCGATATTAAGTAAATTTTAATGTTTTATTACACAAAATTGACTTATTACATTATTATAAGTGAATAAATACACGAAAAAAAAACAAAAGCCGAAGATCGGGCTGAGTGGCGTGTCTTGGGAGAGGCTTATGTCCAGCAGTGGACTAATATAGGCTGATGATGATGATAATGATGATGAAATACATGGACTAAGTAACATAATCGTCTAGAATCTTTGTAGTAAATATAAAATCATAGGTACCATACATAGCTACAATCAAATGTTAGGTTTAAAGTTCAAGTAAAACTTTTAATTTGAAATTTATTGGTTGTAAATTCTATACAGTTATTATTTTGGTTATAAGTAATCACCGTCGCCTATGTGTGTTGTACACCAGCGGGACTGCGAAGGAAGGAAGGTGATGCCATTGCTGGTTTTTGCAATTTCCATAGATCAATTTACATGATTATATGAAAACTTATACAAGATTATATGTGGATGAGCATGTACCCAAAAGAGAGCTTCAGAAAGAAGAAGTGTTTGAAAAACGACTAGCCGATGTGCGTGATTGTTCTGTCGATGACATTGTCCATTCATGACGAATTTTTTTATAATTGAAAAAAAAAATGGCTTTCTCAAATTGTCATTTTCGTCGTTGTCGTCGTCTTGTCATTATTACCTTGTCGTCGTCATAGAATATTTAACATTGTATCTGAATTTGACATAGTATTTGAGCTTGACATGGTATTTGAATTTGACATTTTATACTTGAAAAATGTTGAAGGACATTTCACATAGCGCCATCTTGCCCCACACTAAGCAAAGCCTGTGCGAAGCAAAGCCTATAAAAGTCCGATAACAATTAGAATACTTTTTTTATGCAACTATTATACCTACTTATAATACATACATAACACCCAGACACAACAAACATCTATGTTAGTCACATAAACGTTAGACCTGACTCCTGAATGAGAAACGAACCCACACCCTTCAGCTCTCGAACATAACTTTACCAAATGAGCTTACAGAGCAGTCGAATAAGTTACAGGTAGCAGTTAATTTTTTTTACGGATAGGATAATTAAAAAAAAGTTGGACGTTTTCATCGTTCATTCTGTCATTTTTAAAGGAAATTTACTTATAGGGTCCGCATACATCCTAAAAACGTGCAATACTTTCTACTCTCTTCGGGAATTTAATTAGACATTCACTTGCGTCATAAAATGCTTTAATCACCCTATTAATTTTCTTTAAACTTTGTGTTAGCGCTATCGAGGACATTTCTTGGAATAAAATTAAAAGATGTAATTTATAGAAAAGCGGCAGGGCTAGACCCACCTTTCGTTACTAGAATTAAGCCATACATACAAAACATGTACAATTGTACACCCATCCCTTATAAATTCAAATTCCAATTCAAATTATTATTGACATAAAAAGCAAAATTAAAAATTTTGAAAAACCCCACAACAGTTAAAAAGTAATTGTGACATATCTAAGATAATGCACCAATCAAACCCGAACTCATAACTGAAAACTGCATCAAAATCGGACTTGTAGTTTTAGAGAAAAATGGCAACATGGATTTGCACAAAAAATGTTTGCTGCAGCGCCCCCTGGTGAGTTGTCACCGTAACTACCTAAGAACATGCACCAATCAAACCCGAACCCATAACTGAAAACTGTATCAAAATCGGGCTATAGTAGTTTTGGAGAAAAACGGCAACATGGATTTGCACAAACAAACGTCCTCTCACCCCAAACGCATATACCGTCTCCATTCCGTCGTGGGTAATAAAAACGATTAATCAATTACATTTAAGTTAAAAAAAATGTAATCAAAATTCAAATATTATGTCAAGCTCAAATACGATGTATACCTACTTATACATACAAGAGTTTTGGCCCCGTTGTATTCTTTTCGAAAACTAGTGTTTTGTCGAGTGTTTATGCATAAAAATGGTGGTGTTTTATTCATAAAGTGCCGAATCACAAGCGCGTGGGAAAGTTATAATGGGGTGAAACATGACTTTTTGTGTTGCTTCCAAAACTCCATCGAAGCTTTATAGTAAAGTCACCACTACTTTACTAAAGCATGACTGGACTTGACTGACACGGACTGTATTTGGCCTAGACTGGACTTTGACTATAACTTTAGCTACAAAGACACTTATTTAAGTTTTGAAACTTGGAAATATATAAATACTTGATACTGGCAAATGCTCAAAATGAGACGCCAAAACCAAAGAAAAAAAAATATATATACTTACAAGTATGTTATATAGGTATAAAAAAATTAACTTCATATCTGGTTGCATGTTTATTTTTCCTACAAGCTTTTAAACGCGAAAAAAAATTGATAATAAATAATATGAAACGTCGCGAGAGACGAAACACGTAGTAATTATTGTTTAACCTGTGGCGGTGTTGCGGATCAAGTTGCTTTCACCTTCGGGTAGACCTCGATTGCAGAACAAGTTCAAGGGAGCTCGACTAACTGTAGTATTTACTAGCGACCCTCCCCGGCTTTGAACGCATGCAATACATTTTGGTCACTGGATTACAAAACATTGAAATTAACCACTTTTGGAAAGGTTTCATTAGTATGTATTGTATGAAAATAATATTTTTCACTGTCATTTAGAAATGAAAGTGAAAACTGTATCGAAATTCGTAGCGCGATTTGAGTCCAGCATATAAAGATTGAGTAGCAAATCGTCGTATGACTCTGTGACTGTGAGTGGCATTTAAAACCGAGAGCTCTGACATCAGAGTTAGACACAAACATTTTAAACACTTAAAAGGTGGTTCGATTGCCATACAAATAAATTATTGCCATTTATGGACAAATGTAGCATAATTTTTCAGTGAAATCACAGCTACTGGCTTTTATTTTGGTCTGTATTTGCGGTAAATTACAATTGCTTGAATAAAACAGTAGATTATTAGCTTAATTTACTGAGCCGGCACGCGGTGGTCAATTGTAACCTATTATAAATCAAATAAAATCTCTCTTTGATACAGACTTTCACATCAACTTTCAATCAACACTTTATAATATAATGTAACTATAATTAGGTTTCCGTACCCAAAGGGTAGAAACGGGACCCTATTACTCAGACTTCGCTGTCCGTCCGTCCGTCCGTCCGTCTGTCACCAGGCTGTATCTCAAGAATGGTAAGAGCTAGACAGTTAAAATTTTCACAGATGATGTATTTCTATTGCCGCTATAACAACAAATACTAAAAATAAAATAAAATAAATATTTAAGGGGGGCTCCCAAACAACGGACCCCTTCGTGCGGAACGGACGGAACCCTTCGTGCGCGAGTCCCACTCGCACTTGGCTGGTTTTATATATATATTAAAACCACGTTGTCACGTCGAAACATTTACTTTCACTCGCATTAAGCCTACATGTTAGAATGGTCATGGTATTGTAGTCTGTGTTTTCTTCGCAACAAGGTTCATACTTAGTCCAAATATATTCTAACTTACTCAGTTTCGGCTCCGTAAACTCAGTACTTATTTATTTATTTTAATTGTATTCTAAACTAGGAATTTAATTTAAACGCGTTGAAGACTTGTACAACTTGGCAACAAGAATTAGGTGTATAATGTATATTAGCAGACGCTTCGCGGTTTCACCCGCGTAGTTCCCGTTCCCGTGGGAATACTGGGATAAAAATATCCTATGTCACCCGGGGATAGTGCACCTTCCCAACGGTGAAAGAATTTTTGAAATCGGTCTAGTAGTTTCGGAGCCTATTCAATACAAACAATCAAACTTAGTCTAATAAATTAAATCTAATAGTTTAGATAGATAGATAAGCACATTTATAGAATGTTATAAAATTCACACTAACATTATAAAAGCAAAAGTTTTTTACTTGTTCTCGCATAAACGGCTGGAGCAATTTTGATCAAATTTGCTATGGAGGTAGCTGCCACCCTGGATCAACACATATGCTACTTTTTATCCCGAAAAAATATAGCGGGTAACACTGAGGGGCGCAGCTTCTTTTCTTTCTTTATATTTATCCCGATGTCAAATTTAAAAAAGCGTATTATGTGCCGCGTGTTTTAAAATATTACAAATAGCGCAAACTATATGCTCTCCTGATGGTAAGAGAAAACACATTTCAATGATCTTTACAGCACAAAATAAAGTCCAGAAATTGCTGCATTGGTGCTCATTTAGAGTTTTTTTTATGTAATAGTAATGAAACGAGCAAGACGCTCTTCTGATAGTAAGAGATCACGTCTGTCCATAACCTTTGCAGCGATACACAGAACTTTGTGTAGTGAAACAAAGCCCAGGGCGTCGCTGCTTTGGCGCTCATTACTTTGAGACATTTGATGGTAAGTCTCAAAAGGTGTAGGTATTATAATAATTATAAACGCTTTTCGCGTTTTTGTCAAGGACTCTAATAAGGCCCCTCCGTAGTAATAAACATTTTTTTGTTTCGTATTTTTAATTATCAACTTATATATCTATTAAATTATACTATGCAAATTTTTTAGTGAATAATTAAAATACGCATAATAATTACAAAGCAAAAACTAACATTAATTTTTATTCTACTTTTTTTGCATTAAACCTCTGCCTTTTAAGTAGATTAAAAAGCGTTCATAGGGAACAAATATCCAGTTGAGAACTATATTATAGTATATGCAATTATTTTATTTCTTTGTTACAGTTGTGACTGGATGTACGGATGGAATCGGCAAACAGTATGCGCGAGAGGTTCGTAATTAACAAAAATAAAATTATAATAATTTATGGTCTATTCAAAAAGCTCGACGACATTCTCAAGGCACGCCATATTCCGCAGTGTCTGAAGACTCGCCTTTTTAATCAGTGCGTCCTGCCCACCATGACATATGGTGCCGAGACGTGGACGCTCGCACATGAGGCTGTGCACAAATCTAGAGTCGCACAGAGAGCCATGGAGAGGTCCATGTTCGGCATTAAACTCCAAGACCGAGTTCGTAATACGAATATCCGGCGACGAACGAAAGTTCGAGACGTCGGTATCGCAATTATGAACCTCAAGTGGAGCTGGGCAGGACACGTTGCTAGGCGAAGTGATGACAGGTGGAGTAATGTTGCAACAGAGTGGTAGCCTAGGCAAGGGAAGCGGAGCGTAGGTCTTCCAGCCGCAAGATGGGTCGACGATATTGTCACCGTCGCGGGTCGAACCTGGACCAGATTGGCACAGGACCGAGGCAGATGGCATGTAAAGAGAGAGGCCTATACCCAGTAGTGCGATAAAGAAGGCTGTGGATGATGATGATGAATTTCAGGTAGGCAGGTATGTAGGTAGTAGGTATAGGTCAGGTATGGAGGTGGCTGAGACCCTAGATTAACACATAGGCTTCTTTTTATCCCGAAAACATGTAGCGGGTAACAGCGCGGGGCGCAGCTAGTCTATCTGTACTATTATAAAGAGGAAAGATTAAATAAATAAATAAATAAATATCGTAGGACATCACACACAGCGCTATCTGACCCCAAACTAAACAAAGCTTGTACTATGGAAGTTAGATAACTGATAGAATACTTAAATACTTTTTTTTTGTAAATACATACTTGTAATAGTACACCCAGACACAGAACAAACGTTTGTTTATGTCACAAAATGCTTGTCCTGGGTGGGAATCGAACCCACGCCCTTCAGCTCTTGGAGCCCACATACTACCAATGAACCAACAGGGCTGTCAAATTGTTTGTTTGTATTGAATAGGATCCGAAACTACTGGACCGCTTTCAAAAATTATTTTACCGTTGGGAAGCTTCACTATCCCCGGGTAACATAAGCTACTTTTTAGCCCTATATTTCCACGGGAACGGGAGCTACGCGGGTGAAACCGCGAGGCGTCCGCTAGTATTAAATAAATTTGTGTATTGTAAACAAATTAGGCTTCTGTTACACAATTTTGACTAGTTCGGAAATCTTTTATAGCATGACTTACATAGAATTAGTGCTGAATAATTAACCTAAAGTATTGGTAAGTAGGTATATAAATATGCATTTTGTAGCGATAATATTATCAGGTCAACGGTTCACGTGTTCGGATTGCATAAGTGACGTGGGTATAAATTCCAACAATGAGCTTGCGTTGCATTTGTAGGAAAAACATCGTTCGAACTAAAACATTGTAGGTACTTTATAGCGATGATAGGCTAGTGGTTAGCGCGGTCGGTTCGCATACTGAAGGGCATGTGTTCAAACCCCAACAATGCTTGAACTGCCGGTGAAGGAAAATATCGTGAGGAAAGCATAGAATGGTGGTAAGGTACTTTCTAGTACTCGGCTGGCTAATTGCCGCCCTCAAATTGAAAATTTGCCACCAAGCATCTAAAAGTGTTTCGGCAGCCTCACTTGACAGCTCACCTGATGTTAAGTGATGATTTTGTCGAAGATGGTAAACACACCAAGTCTGGAATGGACCAGGTGAGCTGTGGTCAGTTCGCCGATAAAACCTAAAACAACACAAAAAAAAATAAGTACAAACTTACTTAATTTCTAGTATCAAGTTGGTTAGTCACAGTCTTTTTTGTTTATATTAAACTAGCGGACGCCTTGCGATTTCACCCGCGTAGTTCCCGTTTCCGTGGGAATACAGGGATAGAAAGTAGCCTATGCCACCCGGGGATAGTGTAGCTTTCCAACGGTGAAAGAATTTTTGAAATCGGTCCAGTAATTTCGAAGCCTATTCAATACAAACAATCAAATCTTTCCTCTTTGCAATGGTATAGATACATAGATCACGTTTCGCCACCAACTCGCCTGATGGAATGCGACGGTGCGGCCGAGGATGGAGCACCTAATGGTGTGCACAGTGTTAACCTTACACTTGTATAACAAACAATTATAAATACTTTTGTTTTACTTATGCGGGATTACTCGCGATAATTATAGCGGAAACTCCGACTAAAGTTTCGTCTACATCCGGTGCCCTTCATCATGGAGACAAAGCTGAGTACAAAGCGCGCGCGGCCTCGTCTCGCTTTGTTTAGTTCTTCGCAACGAAGCTAGAGAGACACACGTTCGGAAAAACTATTCAAAACTAAAAAATAAACATATCTAATCCACTCATGCAGTAGGTTAGGTACACACCCACTAGGTTTATTCATACTAGGTAGCTAGATGCTTTCATAAGAGAATATTTTTCTAGTCAAAAGAATTCTCAAGATGTGCACATTGCATTGAAAGCTTCCAATGGATTTGCGGGATCCAAAGCCACAGTATGCAAATCTTGCTTCGTAAAGGTTCTTCATTTTACATAGGTAAGGTCTAGGAAAGCTTTCTTGCTTTGGATCTTTGTGCTTTGCTTTCAGATTGCTCGTAAGTAATTGTTAAAATGTATATGATCCCCTGTACTCTTGGCAAGAGGATCTTTCCAAGTTGATACAGATGTACTATAAGGTTAAAACATACATAATGTATATCACGTAGAAATCGAAGAATGAGATTGGAAAGATATAGAAACCTTATTCCATTGTTGGAACTTTTTTTTTTAAGTGGGTATATATTAACTGCTGCTAAGCTGTAGAGTGTAAACATTACTGTGTTCCGGTTTGAAGGGTATTGCAGCTAGTAAAATTACTGGGCTGTTGTGAAACTAGCCATGGAACATCTCAAAGTAATGACAGCGATGCCCCTGACTTTGATTTACTACACAAAGTTCTGTGTATCGCTGCAATGGTCATAGGCGTATTCTCTTACCATCAGGAGAGCAACATACGATTGTTTGTCACAATAATCCTGTGATTGTAAATGTATTTCAGTTTTAAATATTCTTGTTTTAGTTGGCGGCCCGTGGTTGTGACATTGTATTAGTCAGCAGATCGCTGGATAAACTGAAAGCAACTGCCGAAGAATTGGGTAAGTATTTTGAACCATTTATTTATTTAAATTATTTGACGACACAATCACGTTGCGCAGTCATTGCTAGTGTTTGGATGAATAGTAATTATTTTGTTTCATTGCTACGTGTTTGAAAAATTTAATAAGTGTTGTGTGATATGCCAAAAGGGAGTTTTTTACTCAACATTATAATGTCACAAGTCCAGGATATTTTTCGAGCTTATTTTCTGGAAGACTCCTCGAAAAGTCACAAACTATTTTAGTAATTATTGAACTTAGCAATTGTGTTTTTAATCATGATAAGTGAAATTAGGTACATTTAGGGGCTATGTTCGCATATACACAGACGAAATATTAAATATAAAAAACAAGAGAAAAAAAATTACACAGCGGCTCCACTCCCTTTCCCTCAAAGTGCACCTCTCAAACATCCGAGGCCTGCACTCAAATCTCGTGCCAGTCCACCACCACCTCGAGACTGACAAGCCGGCACTCTTATTCCTGACGGAGACTCAGATTGGTAGTCCGTCCGACTTGGCGTACCTAACATACCCTGGATATGCTTTAGAACACAATTTTAAGCCTATTTTAAGTGCTGGGACCCGGGACGATATATGCTGTAGGCGTCTCCGTCATTTGGAGGACCCCAGATTTTCGGTACTGGTTGAAAAATGTGTAGAAACTTTTTTTAATTCTCTCATTTTTATCAATTTATCTTTTTATGAAATTTATATCTATATTTTAAATGTGTCTTGCAAATAAAAGTGGTGTAAATAAATATTTACGAAAATAGAGAATTTCCTTAAAATTTGATTTTTCGTACTGGTATCTTGTATAAGCAATTTACGCAATGATCAAAATCAAACATACAGAACCCAGACATGACGATATTTATAAATTTTATTACAGAAAGAAAACGTGAAAAAATATCAGTTTTTCTTTCGTTATCCGTCTTATACTTTTTGTTGTACTTGCTTATTGTTTATATTTGAATGTTAATATCTGAAGTGCTGTAGACTGCTCTGCGTTGAGATGTATTTATGTTCGTACGTATAAACAGAGCTACCTGGGAAATGAGCTCACACATTAAAGGCTATATCTGTAGCACCCTAAAGAGTAATAAAGCAAATAAAATAAGTAAACAAACTTGCTTACCCAAAGTTTAATTTTTGAAATATTAAGCTTTAGGTAAACAAGATTGCTATTTTTTCTTGTGTGTGTGTGTTTTTAAGGTTGACGGACTATGTGTTTGACCACAGCTCACCTGATGTAAAGTGACGGTGTGGTAGAAGATGGTAAAGCACAACTAGCCTGGAATGGAACTGGCTCTCAAGTGAGGCTACCGGAACACAACTTGGCGGCAGATTTTCAACTTGATGGTAGGGTGGGTTGGAGCTAGCCAGCCGAGTACTAGAAAGTACCCTACCACCATGCTAAAGTTTCCTCACGATGTTTACCTTCACCGGCAACTAAAGCTCATTGTTGGGTTGGGATATAACTAAACTTGTAAATACTGACAATCCTGTTAGCCCATTTGGTGGAACATCTGGTTCAAGAGCTGAAGTGTGGGTTCGATTCCCTTCAGGACAAACATTTATGTGACGATATATGTTTGTTATATGTCAGGGTGTTCTGTATGCGTTATAAATTTAAATTTACAAAAAGAGGAAGTATATAATTAACATATCAGTTACCGGGTTTCCATCTAGGCGCTGTGTCAAATGTTTAAAAAAAAAGCTGCGTACTTTTCTAGTAGGTATTTACTCTCATTGCGTTTACATTTTATTATCGCCTTCGGTGTGTACATATTAAGAGTAAAAATATTATTTGTTTAACAGAAAAAGAATTCAGCGTTTCCACCAAGACTATCCAAGTGGACTTCTGCAGCGATGAAAAAATTTACGATAAGATCGCCACTGAGATCTCTGGACTTGAAATAGGGACTCTGGTCAACAATGTCGGAATATCCTATTCTTATCCCGAGTACTTTTTGGATCTTCCTGATTGGTAAGAAAAATATTTGCATGTTTTGGAATCAGTGTATTTACAACGAGAATTCTAGACGGCTTCGTCGCTGAATATCCTTTTCGCAAAATGAAAGGGGACGTTTTTGGTGGTAGTAAAACGTTCCTTTCGCAAAATGTCCCTTTCGTAATCCTCACGGAAATGCGACCTTCATGTTTAATTTTTTTTAAGTAGTCACACGAACTAGACGATCTCCTGATAGTAAGAAATAACGCCTGTTCATGACTGGCACTGCGATGGTACCTGTTCTACTTCTTGCTAAGGAGATCTATTGTCAAGAGAAAATCGTTTCCCAAAAATGTGTGAAGTTGGCCGCACTTGGCCAGTGTGGTATGCCTTATCCTTCTCATTATAAGAAGAGGCTCGCGCCTAACAACGGGAGTGTTTATAAAAACTACTGAGAAATATTTCCTAAACAACTACGCGAGAAATGTCGAATTTAAGCCGTCGCGCCACAATATCAGCAACCAACAAAAGCCTTCAAAATTTCAATGTCGGAAAGCAATCGCATCTCAATAGCTGTTGCCGCGTCTCCGGCTAATATCGAACCTCGGGAGGGGAGTTAAGGGGGGCCCACACGAGCCCGTATCGTATTGTACCTAATAAAACGTATCGCACTGACATATCCAAGTGTCTGACATGATGTATTGACTGGAATACCACGGGCTTATTGAAGTAGTACGACTCTAGTCTGGTATATTAAAATAATGACAGATTCTTTTTCCTGCGAACAATCATTATATTATTTTTAAGTCCTGATCTCAATTGTTTTCTGTACCTATTTGTTTTGGAGAGAGGGGTAAAATTTAATTTATAGGTACGGCTTAGAATACGTACAAAATGCAGTCGTAAAGCTTTAGTATTATCTGAATACACAAATTTTATTAGAAACTAGCAGACGCTTTGCGGTTTGGAGCCTATTCAATACAAACATTCAATCAAATCTTTCCTCTTTATAATAGTATAGATAGATATAGAAAAAAACGTAGGTATACCTATTCTAAGTGGCAATAAGGATTATGTGCTATTTGTTTTTGGTGTGAATACATTTTTAAATTTGTTTTTTTTCTTCTTTGGTTTTGGCGTCGCGTTTTAGCATTTGCCAGTGTCAAGTAATTATATATTTTCAACTTTCAAAAGTTAAATAAGTGTCCTCGTAGCTAAAGTTATAGTCAAAGTCCAGTCTTGGTCAAGTACAATCCGTGTCAGTCAAGTCCAGTCATGCTTTAGTAAAGTAGTGGTGACTTTACTATAAAGCTTCGATGGAGTTTTGGAAGCAACACGAAAAGTCATGTTTCACCGCATTATATCATTTTCCCATACTCGCGCTTGTGATTCGGCACTTCATGAATAAAACACCACCATTTTTATGCATAAACACTCGACAAAACGCTAGTTTTGGAAAAAAATACAACGGGGCGACACGACTCTTTCCGCGTTCCCGCCAAAACTCCAAAATTTGGGTTTATAGTGAGAGGCAATTCAGAAAACTGATGAAAACAAAATCAGGTTTTACGTATAGTTTTAGTGTTACAGCAACATAATTATTTATAATCTACCTACATCCAAAATTTAAAACGTCTTAGTATTCAAAGATGATTATATCGTTAATAAAATACGCTCAGAGAAAATATTACTCGGTACGTACGCAAAGCCGTGTCTATAATTCAACTATAACCCAATTTTTTTGAAAAATACTTTGTGTCTTCAAAACCCTACCTGAATTTTGCCTGATGTTAAGTGACATTCCACTTTATATGTGACCACCGATAATGAGAACGTAATAAATAAAACGCGAAACCAAATCCATATAGGCGTTTTGACAATCGTGTGGTCACAGCTTAACCATTCTCAGTACGTTCGGCACCGTTCAAATTGATCGTGGCAAACCGCACCTACGGTTCGAGAGTGATTTTCAAAAGCGCCAGGTGTGCTACCGCTATTCCTTCATACGGAATAAGTGCCGTGTGATTGAAAATATTATTTGAACTATCGCAGTTCTATCGAGGATTATATGTGTTGTGTATTTATGGGACGGTAGCGGGACATATTGTATGAATGATATTTCATTGCTGAGGCTGTTCTATGTATGTGAGGTGTGATTTGGTTAAAGTGAAATTTCAATATTTTTTATGAATATTTCTGTCTTTCGAATCAGCCCTGTTTTTAAAAACTGTCTCACTGCTGGACGCGGGTTCTCATTGTAAGAAAGTAAGGTCAAGTGCGGGTTGGCAGACTTCACACATCTGCGTAAACTTTTTTATGATCTCCAGGATTTGTAAGGTTTCTCACGATATTTTCCTTCACCGTTCGAAGTCAGCGGCAATAACTTAGAAAAGTTACAAATGCGTGCCGTGGGAATCGAACCCAGGACCGCGAGATTGGAACCCAGACAGTTTCCCGACTAGGCTGCCGAAACATCATATCTATCTAATAACCTAATAACCCTTTGATGCATTGTCAAAAAGCACATACAAACTTTTAAGATAAAGTTAGACATGAAGACAAGCTTCATTCCACTGCAAAACAT
This sequence comes from Biston betularia, assembly GCA_905404145.2. Classification (NCBI taxonomy): domain Eukaryota; kingdom Metazoa; phylum Arthropoda; class Insecta; order Lepidoptera; family Geometridae; genus Biston; species Biston betularia. The sequence goes on from FR989883.1 coordinate 4,003,726, forward strand.
TGCGATGGAAAAAGAGATGAAGGATCTTTACTAAAAATGAAACGAAATTATTATTAATGTCGATTGAGGTCATTCGTACTAGTTAATACAGATTTTATTAATTACAGGGATCAGACGATATCGAATCTGATTAAGGCTAACATCGCATCAGTGACAAAAGTGACCAAGTTAGTTTTGCCAGCGATGGTGGAACGCAAGAAAGGAGTGATCATCAACTTGGGGTCAGCTTCTTCTATCATCCCTTCACCCCTCTTAACCGTGTATGCTGCAACTAAGGTAACTAACTATGGTCAATGTAGGTAGATGTTGTTGATGACCTAAGCATTTGCTATTTATTATAAAATATTGTATTTCGGATTTTGAAATGCACTTAAGTTGTAAACAAGTATTTTAGTAAAAGAGTTGACCAAGAGCAGAAAACCTATTAAATTTTAAAAAGTTCAACTACAAAACCCAAAACGATGTTTTTATACGTAACCCAACATATTTTAGGTACACGATCCTGAGTATTTCGTTAGCTAGATGAACACGTATAAAAATTTCTATTATAATCAACGCTTCAATGGTTATGTGGAAACAAGTTATCTCTTACCGTTGGGAGAGCGTTTAGTTCATCTCATAGTTTTTATATTATCTATTTTATTTGTAGCAATGATAGCTTAGGCGTTAAGCGCTGTCGGTTCGCACGCCGAAGGGCGTGTGTTCATTTATCAATGAGCTCGAGCTGCCGGTGAATGAAAACATCGTGAGGAAACTATAGCATAATGGTAGGGTACTTTCTAGTACTTGGCTGGCTACCTACTACGATCAAGTTGAAAAACTGCCGCCAAGCATTTAACATAAATGTTACGGCAGCCTCACTTGAGATCCAGTTCCATTGTCCGCTAGGTGTGTTTACCATCTTCAACTATAAAAATGAGAATTTGAATTTAATATCATTTTTATTCAACTTATAGCTTTTTTTTTTAAATTCCTTCTTAAGAATATAATATGTATGGATATTCAAAACATAAATACATTACGAAGTGCGTTGCTGTTGCTGTATTGCGTTATTCTTGAACTTCAGTCGTGGAAATAAAGTTACATAAAATTAAAATGTTTTGGATACCATAATTGAGACATGTTATTTTTCCACAGGCGTACGTCGACAAATTTACTGAAGGAATCGACATGGAGTACTCTAAGCACGGTATCATTGTACAATGCATCCTGCCTGGGTTTGTCTGCTCCAATATGTCAGGCATTAGACGTAAGACGGTGCTCGCTCCCACCGCAAAAGAATTCGTCAAATCGGCCATCGGACTCGTTGGTACCGAGGCCAAGTCTACGGGATATCTCCCTCACACGGCTTTTGTTAACGTCCTCAGTACCATCCAAGAAACCTCGAAGACCTTCGGAACGTGGCTGGTCACCAGGACAATGGAAACCAACCGTCGGAAAGCTCTCAAGAAGTATAAGCAGCAATAATTTCTTCGCTTTTCTCTATATTTCTGCTTTTTGTTTATCCGATTAGGATGGAATGTGAATTATAGTGAATACTATACGCTATCGTTATATTAGAATAGATAATAACTTTATTGTACATCAAACATACCTTCAAAACTTCAAAAAGATTATATCAAAACAAAAACAACATTGACTGATACTTATATGGTTATCATTATGTACAAAGGCCTATATACTCTGAATAGGCTTGCGTTTGACCACACCTTGTCAGTTGTTGTCAGTGCGGTCAAAGATGGAACTCGCTAAATTAGAAGGCACCTATTTAGTACAATTGAAGACATCCATAATCACACCCTTTTGGGGAACACAGATTCCAGCAAAGAGTTCCACAATCACGCCATGTGAATGAAAAAAAATGAAATCGCTTTGTACGCAGGGAATATCCACCTTATACTAGTCTTATTGTATAATTAAAAAAAAATACTTATTAGAATCTTACGAAAGAGCATTTAAACATTTATTAGACAAAGAACTTTTTGTTGCGGTAGGATTTGCTCAAGTAATCTGCAACCAGTGGTTTAACCGCCAAGCAGTATGCAAAACAAAATGGTGTTCCTAATTGAATAACTGCAATATTTCCAATCAAATAATGTTTCTAATAGAGGTTTAACATCTTTTTACTCAGTCTGAATATTGCAGATTTCAGACCTCATAATAATTCTGATTAAAACAACTGTTATAAATAATCGTGATGATTACTTTTAAGCGAGCAACTTGATTGTCACATCATATATTTAAAAAAAAATACTTTTTTTAGTAACGTTAGTACTTTTACTTTGGTTTGACAGAAATGATATTTTAAGTTTGCATTCTATTTCCATTCTAATCGGATAACTTGCATGTTATTTTTAATAACCAAAGATATCTTGTAAATCACATTCGCCATTTTAATAAATACTTATAAACCAATTATTATTATTATTGTACAGAATAAATAGTAGTACTAACCCTACTAACATTTAGTACAATTTTTGAATATGATATGCATTTAAACGTATTTCTGTATTCACTTCCACACCAAAGTTACAATTCATGTCAAAAAATAATTCGTGTTAAAATCATTCCTGATACGTATGTATCTAACTAGAAGATATTTTTATTTAAGAAAGAAAAGAATTTGCTTTGGTAATGAGCGATACCTACTTTTGATTTGAATCAACTACAGAAAATTATGTAAAACGAATGTTTGACCGATTTAAATAAAATCTACGTCAACAGCGCATCAGCATACAGCGATACAGGGCTATGCGGAATGGTAGTTCTATGCCGACAGGAGGTCATTGTACTCTAGTGTCACTTTTTTCTACCCTGGAATAGCACAGAAAACGACAGCTGATTTATTTCGCTATTTCATGGCCGTTCCCATAGTAAAGTTCATAATGATTTGTAAATTGACCTCCTATTGGCTTAATGCCACCTATACACGTAGACCCGTGTATATTAACTTGGTGTTAGATGGCCTTAGCAGGAGGTCGTCTAGGTAGGTACCACTACACTACCTGAAATTCTGCCGTCAAGCAGTAGTGTGTAAATATTACTGTGTTCCGGCTTGAAGGGCTAGCGAAATTACAGAGCTATTGAGACTAATCATCGAAAGTCGCAAAGTAATGAGCGCCAAAGCAGCGATGCCTGGACTTTACTACTTACTTAAAGTTCTGAGTATCGCTGCAATGGTCATGGACAGGTGTTATCTCATACCATCAGGAGAGCGTTTTGTTTGTCTCATTAATTTTAATTAAAAAAAAAACTATTACAGAGTAAGTAGTGCTAAAACAACTAACACGTAGATTGTGTATTAATATTAATTAATAAATAATAAAGGGCCTACTTGAGTCATTGGGATTATCGCAAGAATAAGTTTAGTTATAAATAAATTCACTTGGAAATGTTAACGAGTTTTACTTAACCTCGGTGACGGCATGTAAAGTTAAATATTTAATGACTTACTGATTTTCACGTCACGTACACAAAATCAATATTATTATATTATGGTATAGGCAAAAGTGAAAATAATTTAATGCGGTGACGTAATCATGATTTTATATCTGACTAGCATTATTGAATTTCAAATGATATTCAAAGGAAGGTTTTCTTACATTACTATTATACTTGGTATTTATTTGATTCTTAATTTTTAAATTTTTTACATTAGGTACATATAAAACATAAATAATACAAAAAACTTAAAAGCTAGGGTGCCGCCGGCAGCGGGGCAGGGCTCAAGCTGCCGGTGGTTAGGGCTGCAGAGTGAGGAACCTCCTCACAATGCGCGCCGTGTCAAGGATCACTGCCTTTTGAAGCTGACCCTTGACTCAACCGTCTAGCGAGTCTCTTGAGATGTTGGTCGAGATTATTATTATTATTTTAGCCCACTTTGTCCCACTGCTGGGCAAAAGCCTCTCTTCCTTCCTTCCACGCCTCTCTGTTTGGTGCTATTGTGGTCCACTCCTTGTCGTGATCATCGAGCTCATCTTTCCACCGTCTTCTAGGCCGGCCTGGTGGCCGTTTAACCTCCGGGACCCAGTAAGTGGGGATTTTCCAGCCCAGTCCCACTTTAGCATGGCAGCTTTTTGTTCTGAGTTTTGGAGCGCAGTTGTGAGTTTTTTATGCGGTCTAATAACAACCTTACGCCCAGTATGCTGCGCTCCATCGCTCGTTGACAAACCGCGAGTGTGGACCTTTGCTTGATTGTCAAAGACCAAGTCTGAGCGCCGATGTGAGGATGGGAAGAATGCACATGTCCATGAGTTTACGTTTCAGGCACATGGGTAATTTACCCTTCAATAAGTACTTCATGGCCCAATAGCTCTTCCAGGCATTTTCGGTGCGTCGAGCAACTTCTTTCTCTTGTCTCGCCTGGAAGGATACTATTTGACCAAGATATACGTATTCTTACATTAAAATTTATAAATTAAATATAGGATCACTAGTGAGCCGGTTTCGCACGGGTGCAATGTAGATACTAATGTGGTACATATGCATGTGTTAAGTATTATGCATATAACCCTTCCTTTTGAATCACTCTTGTCTATCGATGGAAACCGTATTAAAATCCGTTGCGTAGTTTAAAAGGGGCAGCGGTTGTTTTATAGTATGTAGAGAGATAAACTTGGGATATTCTAACCCGAATTTCTTTATAGTTAACAGGCCAGGTGTTTGACCACAGCTTACCTGATGTTAAGTGATGATGCGGTCTTAGATAGAGCACGCTTGCCTAGAAGATACCGATTCAGTCACGACTTCAATGATTTGGAGCCTTCATAAAAAATACTTTTTACGCCACGCGGACTCGATAAGTTTTCCTGGATAAAAATGCACGTGGGTTATCCGGGGTATACAAATAAGCAATCTATATTGCAAATACATTGAACCGTTTCGAACACGTACAAATAAGCCTATTTATGTAAAAAAAATATGGAGACTGCCGACAGTAGTGCAAACTTAAAACACGTCACATTAGCGCATGTCGGTGGTCGGTGACGTGAACCTGAAGGGTCCAAGCGTGAACCCATAAGTTTTGCCCCTAAAAAAATTGCTTAACGCGGTTAAAGAAGTTGTCACTTCAAAAATGGTCCGATATTTTGATACTGATACTGACTATTGCACATACTAAATAATAAATAACTTAATTATTGATAATGAAGTCAAATCTAAAAGAACACATTATCGTATAGTTGTAAAACTGATGATAACCTATGTAAATATAATATAATTTTGGTGATAGTAACATTTTATAGGTAAAAAGTAAATATCTACAATTACTTACCTAAGATTTTTTTTTACTGTAGGCTAGGGTTTTGTTCACAGCTTACCTGATGTTAAGTGGTAGTATGGTCGAAGATGTTAAATATATCTAGCCTAAAACACACTTTTAGGTGCTTGGCGGCAGATTTTCAACTTCATGATGGTTGTTACCCAGAAAATTATTGGAAAATATCCATTTATCGTGCTTTTGTTTTCTGACGATGTTTTCCTTCACCGGCGGCCCGAGCTTGCTTTTGGGATTTGAACCCACACGCTCATGTGATCAGTTGTATACTGGGATGATAAGTAGCTTGTGTTAAACCAGGTTATAAATTACCTACATTCAAATTTTATTCAAATCCGTTACACCGTTATAGCGTGGTATCAATTTTTTTTATTAAGTCTAGTACGAAACTAACAGGTGAAAGAAAGAAGGTGTGTTTGTTCTTAGTTCAAACTGAAATGTGAGGATATCTCGTATGGGATTTTGCAATGGGAAGTGATATAGGTTAGATTTTATCTCAGAAAACAACAGAGGGCCTAAGTATTTTGTCGCATATTGCCATGCTAGGTCATTATAGTATCATGACAATTTGCGTAAAACTAAGTTTTCGACATAAAAATGTATGACAATTGAATTGGCGCCTATGGCGGGCGTAAATGACAACCAAGACTAACGTAAAGTACCTACTTACTACTATCAGTTTTTTTCGCAAAACGTCATGCTCTCATGACCTTGCATAGCGATATTCGACAAATTTTCGATGACAAAAGATGATGATGTAGCGCTTATGGCGAGCGTAAATTAAAACTGAACTGTAATTGTTCATATACATAGAAAACGAAAATTTGCCGAAAACTTTTTCGGAAATCGTCATGCTTAGATGATCTAGCATAGCAATTAGCAATAGGTATGCGATAAAACTGTCGTCAAGTTTTTGGTACCAATACGTATGAAGAATAAATCGTGCGTCTGGCGAGCGTAAACGGAAACTGTTATTAAATATGCTGTAAATTTTTGTACGTTTTGGTACAGAAATTTTGACGAAAGTGTTTTGCAAATTGCCGTTATCTTAAAAGTTCCTATGATGTTCTGGCCACAGTGAAAAACTGTAACCGTAAAGCGCAACAAGGGATAATATGTAAATATATTAATGATTTCAGTTTCTTTACATTGATGTTTTTTTTTCAGGAGTGGAAAATTGGACGCCTGACTTACAACTTAGCAGTACAAATTTAATTGATAAGTAATTTAAAAAAACTGCATATTGTAAACGTGTTCAGATTTGAGTGCGAATGAAACATGAACATTGTTCAACTATTTAACATAAAATTGCATTTACCTTTAAAATAAAATTAAAATCATGTAAATTAAATCAATAATTTCTTAAAACTGTCATTTTGTTCCTAGTAAATGTGATATTGCACTACTTACCTATAAAATGATTTATTAAAACAAACGATTTCGTAAATGACAGGATAAGGAATTGATCTAGTTAATTAATTTTAATATAATTAATTAATTCTCTCGATCATGAAAAAGTCACGCATGGCATAGTAAGTATCTTCAGATCAATCGTGCAGACTGTGGACACGACATACTTCTTTGATTTGAAATTATCTTATATGTAGGTACCTAGCATAGAATTTGTAGGTATGAAAAAGAAAATTTGTAAATCTTACGTCATTACGGACTTACGCGTACTATCTATTACACCAGAAAGCGCTCTCTCTATTAATATAATTGTAAATAACTTTCTCTATGCGACTTGTTTTTTAGTGTAACTGACCTCTTGAAATCATGAAAAAGGGGGGTTTCCATACAAATACATAGTTCACGTAATGTATGAAACAGTTTTTATTCGCGATTGAAAAGTTTGTCCCGTAGTAAAATTTGTTCTTAATGATTACAATTAATTTATCATTTCAGTTTAGTACTAGATAAGTTAAATAGAAATGGAAGACTGGATCACTAGAGCTCATAGAAACTGAGGCTGAGGATAAGGTTTTTTTATTGCTCTATGGAATACTAAGAATTATTATTGAATTAAGAAAAAAAATATAACACATACATCCAAATCTGTTCAGACGTTTCAAAGAAACATACATATATGAACCCTGAAAACATTATAATCCTTTTTTGGTCAGTCGTGTAATAAGAACTTAAACCAGAATACAATAGTGAAACAACAATATTTTTAAAATCATTCATAAACAAAACTAACACAGACAAATACTTATTTAAGCGCGGAAAGTTGAGACAGGAACTGATGTCAAAGTAACATCCATCAGTGACAAATCAAAACGATTTCAAAATATGAAAAAAATATAAAAATTAAGGTCATTTTAATAACGGCACAAAATCTAGAGTACCTACGTGTACTGTGGAATGCGTACTTCGGTACGATGGAGACAAAATACTAAGAAATGGGTAGAAAAGGCAATCCCAAGTGTGGGCTTCAATTCAATCTTAACCAGCTTCTGATGGTAATAGGTTCAGTCGTGATATTAGTTCTCCTGTTTTTGGTCGTATGCCATATTACAAGTGGAAGATAGGATGGGGAAGACATCCGACTGTTATAACGTCGATATAATCCAAATTTTGCTCATTGCATTTGCTTTTGTTACTCTCCTGATTGTAATGAGTTGGATGTGTAAATACTTCCAGACATAATAATAGTAAAAAGCTACACGAGGACTTAATGCAAGTTATTGAAAAGGTCGAAGATTCAAGTGTTATCCAATTCTACGGGGGATTTGAAGACGTGTTCTGGAATGCTGGTTAGCACTGAGAGTTATTGAAAATACTGTATTGATATATTCGTTCGAAGAAAGGTGTTTATATTCACAGTTTTGCAAAGAAACGAAAAAGGAATAAGGAAATTAGTTCAAGAAACAGAGAAATTTTTAAGTGATCTCAAGTATTTTGTGAAAAGGTAAAAATATGGGTGCGAAATGTGGGCTTTCCGTGAATATTAACCAATTGTTAACAATCGCAGGATCGTTGGTTATTTTGATACTGTTGTTTTTCATGGTTTGTAGTATAGTTTCGGGATATAGGTGTTGTCCCTAATTTTGCATTGATCTTCTCTCATACCCAAATAATTTCTCGAATTAAAATTCTACGTATTTTTATCAAATTACAAATAGGAGAGTTGCAAATACTATAATACTAAATATATAACTTGATGTCGAATTGGTAAATTGAAAGTTTTCAAAATGTTTAACAAAACCCCTTCGAATCCTTGGCTACAAATAAATGAATACCAATTCATTATAATGGGATTCGGTTTTGTGTTTTGGTTAGTGATTATGCAGTATATGGCCAAGTATGTACGGAGTTTACCACCTTAATTATGTATACAAATAGATAACCTCGGTAAAGTTCGACACAACGAAGACATACAGTCTGTTTTACTTATTTATTAACTTATGTAAAATTGATTTGTCAACACATCCTAATAAAATATTGACTGTCCTAAATCACAATGACAGTAGCCAAAAAAAATGTAAGACTTTTAATTTCAATAAAGATTCCATCTTCAATTTCGGATGTTATAAACATGCAGGGCATTTTAAATTGAAAACGTGACGTGTATAGTAATAATTAAGTATTTAATGACAAATCACATACCTACACACAAAAGAAACGCTTACAAATAGGGGAATTCTAAAACTTTGTCCTTATAAATTTTATATAGTATGAAATACTTAGTTTTGTCATCAAACTTGTTCGAAGGATTCCTTCATTGTAAGCGTTGGCCATGAAATAGATTTTTTCTATGTTAGACAATCTATCCATCTTCTTGTTATAGTCACTATTTTATTACTAAACTTATTTAATTAATGTTATTTAATAAATTTCTTTACTGTTTTCAATCTTTTTTTTCAATACCCTTTTTTTAATTCAGTTCTTTAGTCCAGGCAGCTTCTCGAAATGATTCCTTTAAGTGCGTTTTGAGTGATTTGCATGGTGGTAAGTTAAGCAGGGTAGCTACCCTCAAGTAGAAAACCTGCCGCCAATCTAACGGTACGTTCGAGCAGCCTCACTTGAGAGCCAGAACTATTCTAAGTTAGATGTGTTTACCATCTTCGACCACACCGTTAATTAAATTAGGTGAGCTGTGCTCAAACACCTAGCCTGTCAACCATTAAATAAAAGTGGTAACTTGTGTATTTTGAATCGTTGCCACTACTTTGCCGGATACGACTTTGACTTACTTTCTATGACTTTGACTGTAGCTCAGACTAATATCACTTGTTTCATCATCAAATACTTGAAAACATAGGAGTACTGAATACTGGAAAAATGTATAAGTAAAGTGCGATGCCGAAAACAAAATAAAAATGTAAATGCATAAAAAATATCAGGTCCGAAATGAGATTGTCACTTCCTAGCCAGATTAAACTTTTCTGCGAGCCACGGAGTTGCTAGATTGGGTTTTAATATTAATTAGAACCAGCTAACTGCCGCAGATGTCTTTAGTTTTATGACAGTCGAGACTCTGGTAACAGCGGACGAAAAATTTAAAGAGCTGGAAGGTTTTAATAATAATAATAATAATAATATTCTTTTATTTCAGGCATAAAATAATCCCATATAAAAAATTAATTTTTTTTTTTTTGTTGTTTTTTTTTTTTTTTTTGTTTTTTTTTAATAATAATATTGATTTTTTAGCTGATTACGTTCTCAAATTGCATCTACATAGGTAATATTATATTACTTAGTTAAGTTTGACATGCAAAAATGTGTTTTTTGACACTTTACTCAGTGAAGAAGTATGTATGTATTATATCAGTTATTTGGTTCCCATAGTACAAGCTTTGCTTTTGGTACTAGATGGCGCTGTGTGAAATGTCCTACGATATTTATTTATTTACTAGATGTTCTACGGAGTTTTAGAAACCATATCCGAAAAATTTCATCAGCCATGATTAAAATAGGAAGTTGTCAAGGTTGTCTCATCTCTATATAGTGTAAAACAAAGTCGCTTCCCGCCGTCTGTACGCTTTGCTCTTTTAAACTACGCAACGGATTTTAATGCGGTTTCCATTAATAGACAGAGTGATTCAAGAGGAAGGTTTAAATAAATAAATATCGTAGTACATTACACACAGCGCCATCTGACCCCAAACTAAGCAAAGCTTGTACTATGGAAGTCAGATAACTGATAGAATACTTAAATACTTTTTTTTAATTGTTGTATATACACACTTACAATAAATACAGTTTTTACCACAGACACAGAACAAACAGTTTATTTTTACCACAAAATGGGTGGGAATCGAATACACGCCCTTCAGTTCCTGGAGCAGACATACTACCAATGAAATAACAGGGCTATCTTCGGTTCATATACAAATTATAGAGAAAATCCGACAATTTCAAATATTTGTAATGTACCTAATTGTGTAAAATACATGTTTTTGTGCGCTATTTTAACAGCTTATAATTATGTTTATAGTTCTCATTGAAACATTACAAAGGCATTATTATCAAAGTTAGTGTCGTAATAACAGAATCGATTCTGATTGGGCTTTCAGTAGCTTAATAGCGGTTTTAACTGTTTAGATAGGTACATTTAATAGGGTCATAAAGTTGTTTAGATTGTCAACCATTTTATTGCAAATCAATGCGAATAATTAATCTGAGTCGATAATTTATTTTTATGAAAAATAATGATAACATCTGTCTCTTTTTTATGGGCCATAGGCTCATCTGCTGTTAAATGGCGACGTGGTCGAAGATAGTAAACACACCTAGCCTAGAATGAAACTAACTCCTAATTAGCTAGCCGTGTACCTAATACAATATTTTTATTGATAACACCAAAGTCATATTCACTCTCTTTGGTTATGGCGTCGCATTTTGAGCATTTGCCAGGGTCAAGTGCTTTATATTTTCAAGTTTCAAAAGTTTAATAAGTTGCCTCGTATAGTTATTAGTCAAAGTCCAGTCTTGGTTAAGTACAGTCCGTGTCAGTCAAGTCCAGTCATGCTTTAGTTAAGTAGTGGCGACTTTACTATAAAGCTTCGATGGAGTTTTGGAAGCAACACGAAAAGTCATGTCTCACCACATTATAGCATTTTTGCAACACCACCATTTTAATACATTAACACACGATAAAATACTAGTTTTGAAAAAAAATACAACGGGGCGACACGACTCTTTCCGCGTTCCCGCCAAAAGTCAAAAGTCATATTCTAATTCATATTAAAAACAAAAATGTTAAAATATTCATTATACACGTATCAAATTAAATGATATCATTATTTATCAGTAAGTTGTCAGTGTTAAGAAAGTAATTTAATAAAAGCTTTAAAAAATCGACAATGTCATAAAACGATGTACCTACCTACTAGAAAGTATTGTACCACAATGTTATAGTTTCCTTTACTGGCAGCGTAAGGCATAGTTGGGTTATTATTCTTTCGACGTAAAACCACACGGGCTAAGTCCGAGTTGGCAGAATTCATACTAAACTTTTTTTCTCTTTCGTACCATAGGTATACATAAAAGTCGGTAGATACTTCAGCAAAACGAATCTTGGATATTAAAACTTCCATCATCCGGAATTTAATCAAAAATTCTCTATGACTGCACAAATTGTTCGTTTCTTTCACCAACTCGCTCTATATTCTGCCAAGTGCGAGGCGACAATAGCAACTGATTCTAATTGCGTCGCATTGTCGGACACGCCGCGCCTTCCAATATGTGCCGATTCAATTGTTCAATTATTTACATACATTAATATGCATGGACTTGTCCGTGGGGGTCCCAATTGTACAAAATACTGTGCAATTATATAATCAATTATAGGAGAGACAGGACTCTATATATAGCACTATATATGTATATCTATGTACGAAGAAATCAGTTATTTCATAGAAAAGGCTTTTTTGTTTGTGTGAGTACAATGACCCTAATTCATCCCCTTTATCAAATTATGCAAGGATTGGTAGAGATCACTTCTATGATAAGACCACTGTTTGTTCCTATCCGAAGAACTTGCTTCGGTAATTTTCCTTTTTATCTTTAATAAACTGTTTTGCTTTGTATGATGCATAATTATTATTACAGAGGCAAAGCTATTTTACTTAGGCATACCAACAGTTAGCGTAATCACACAATGTAAAGATGTGTATTACAGCTAAATACCACACCCTATTGTTCAATCGTTCAAAAGATACTCATGACAATGGCAGAGAATAGATACATACTTATATGTATATTCTCGTGAAGGCAATTTCCAACAGGATCTTTTTCCCTCCATGTTTCATTGTTTCACAGACCCAGTGCCAATCCATTTGGTCTATCATAATGTGCGAGTTGATTAGATGATGTATACTTAGATAGATATAAACTCTTTACTACGTACACTAAAGTGCCTAGACAATGTAAAACACGATGTATATTCGATAACGCTAATAGAAAAGTCCACAAATGGTTTTTTTGGCGGGAACACGGAAAGAGCCGTGTCGCCGCGTTGTATTTTTTTCCAAAACTATTGTTTTGTTGAGTGTTTTATTCATAAAGTGCCTAATCACAAGCGCGAGGGTGGGAAAATGATATAATGTGGTAAAACATGAGTTTTCGTGTTGCTTCCAAAACTCCATCGAAGCTTTACAGTAAAGTCACCACTACTTTACTAAAGCATGACTGGACTTGACCGACACGGGCAGGACTTGACGAAGACTGGAATTTGATTATTACTATAGCTACAAAGCAACTTACTTAACTTATATAACTTGAAAATATAAAACACTTGACACTGGCAAATACTAAAAAAGCGACGCCAAAATAAAAGAAAAAAAAAACCACAAATATACGCGATTGACATAAGCTGTCTATATGACACGTAGGCAACTTTGATCACTAAACAAAAATAGAACTAAACGAGGGTTTGCCGGTTTGTGTGTTTGTGTGTATGTCCGTGGATGTGTGAATGTTGTTATGTCCATTTCATTAACTCTAGATTCAATTTAGTGATACCATATATCACTAGTCATTTCCAGTAAAAAAAGGTGATGAACCAGGAAATTCGGAATTTCCCGTGATTTAGATAGATAGATAGATGTAACTCTTTATTGTGCACATCATAAATAGAAAAGAGTACAGAGAACAAAACACCTTATTAACTAGTGCCACAAGTGGCGGCCTTATCGCCAACAGCGATGTCTTCCAGGCAACCAATAAAAGAAAAATACGATAGAAAACAAGAAACAGACGGGAGATGTACTCGTAACACATAAGAAAAAAATAAATAAGAATGAAACATTAGTAGTGATTTAGTGGTATTCCAAGGGATTTCATGAAAACCCAGAAACCATCACTTTCCTGCAAACACTAAGTACCTAACTACTCTGTAGCCGAGCTGAACGTAGCGAGTATTAATATAATAATTATATTTAAATTATTGTAGGCACTTATTATTGTTTAATATAGGTTAAAACCGTTTGTTTTAAAACTGAAAAGGCTACGATAAAATGTAGGCTAGGAACTACCAGTAACTTGTTATTACAATAAAACCCAACTTAATTATGCTTTTTATTAGAAAAGAATAACATAAATTTAACTTTTTTTGTACTTAATCATTGTTCACTAAATTGCTAAAATTTTCCGCATGCTATATATATTTTTTTTTTTTTTTTTATGGTTGACAGGCTAGTTGTTTGACCACAGCTCACCTGATGTTAAGTGAAGGTGTGGTCGAAGATGGTAAAGTACACCTAGCCTGGAATGGAACTGGCTCTCAAGTGAGGCTGCCGGAACACACCGTTAGATGCTTGGCGGCAGATTTTCAACTTGAGGGTGGTAGCTAGCCAGCCGAGTACTAGAAAGTACCCTACCACCATGCTATGGTTTCCTCACAATATTCAAACTGCGTCATGATTTGGTCAGTTTCAAGGGGTCATGGTTGACATGTGTTTGACCACAGCTAATCTGGTATGGCGGAAAAGAACTGGCTCTCAAGTAAAGCTGCTAAACACTGCTTGGCGACATATTTTCAACTTGAGAGAGGTAACTAGCCAGCTGAGTACTAGAAAGTGTTTTGAATAAAGCGTATCGTCCAATTCCATTACGTTGACATAACCGACTACTTTACAGACACATATGGAAATTACAGACAGGCCACTAAGCCGTGATGGGACTGGACCGATCACGCTACTGAATGCCGAAAGGGTTCCGGGTCATATTAACTACGAAGTGCATTTCCCAGCTCCGAATAGCCACCTAGTAGGTTGCTCGTCGAAGTACACATTTCATAAAAGCCGTGCTACAAAAAGATTGCAGAAAGGAAACTTTTTTACACTACTGCCCAAAAATGGAGTGTAATTTTTTACACGACTGCCCAAAAGAGGGCTGTCATGTTTTCAGGGTCCATGTATGTATGTGAGTTTTTTTATTGTACTATACCAACATTTCAAATGTTTTAACAGGCATTAATAATACCTAATCGTGGGGATTTGTGCAAGTTTTCAACAAATTTTATTATTGAAAACTAACGTGGTTTTGACACAATCTTTTTAAAATATAAACCTAATGATACGACCGGTACGCTCACTCGACTCGGCCGCGCGCGCGTTGTTTTTAGTCTCCATGATGAAGGCCACCGAATATGGCCGAAACTACATACGATCGGAGTATCCGATATATTTAATTAAACTTGTTTTGATATATGTATAAAGAAAATCACTCAAATTGATCTTTACAAGCTAAGTAGGTACATTGCTTTGCTTAAAGTAATAACACGAACGTATCGTTCCTTTCTAAGTAAGAGATAACGCCTGTCAATGAAATTTATGTGACGAACAAGAAAAAGTTAAATAAATATCGTAGGACATCACACACAGCGCCATCTGACCCCCAACTAAGCAAAGCTTGTTCTATGGAAGTTACTAACTGATAGAATACTCAAATAATTCATCCTTTTTTTTTTGTTGTAAATACATACTTATAATTAATACAGGACACCCAGACACAGAACAAACGTTTGTTTATACCGCAAAGTATTTGTCCTGATTGGGAATCGAACCCATACCCTTCAGCTCTTGACGCAAATATTCTACCAATGAATCAACAGGGCTGTCCCTGAAGTTATTCTGTGTCTGGATGTTTTGTTTGTATTATAAGTTTTTTGTAAGTACATTTACAAAAAAAAGTATAGTTTAATTTGATACATGTTAAAACACCGCTCCTTTAAAATAATTCACATCTTCGCGTACGGAAGTAACTTGCTTTAATTAAATCCTTTTTCCAAGATTGATGAGTTTTACCCAAGCACCTGAGAATGCACCCACGTTTAGATAATAAATCTCTTTTTTATTAAAATCATGTTTCTTCGAGCATGTTAACCAGGTGATAAATTGTTTAGGGTTTGTTTTTGGCGAGCTGATGTTATTGTTGGCACCTTCTTGTTGTTGAAAAGCAAAAACTTCAAAGTGTCATAGCTATAGGGATTAGATGGGCTGGACATCTGAAGATAATGGATGACTGTTTATTTTTTAATCTAATAATAATGAACCGAACGAGACGCTCTCCTGATGGTAAGAGATAACGCCTGTTCATGACCATTGCAGCGATACACAGAACTTTGTGTTGTAAAACAAAGTTCAAGGCATCGCTGCTTTGGCGCTCATCAGGTACTTTGAGACTCTCGCTGGTTAGTCTCATCAGCCCAGTAATTTCGCAAGCTGCAGTACCCTTCACACCGGAACACAGTAATGTTAGCCTAGACCTACCTAGACGACCTCCTGCTGAGGAGATCTACCACCAAGTAAAGAACAAGTGGATGATGGCTCAGTTGTTAGCGCTTTCGGTTCGCAAGCCAGGGCGTGGGCTCAAACTCCAACAATGAGTTTGAGCTGCCGGTGAAGGAAAACATCGTGAGTAAACCACAGCATGGTGGTAGGGTATTTTCTAGTACTTGGCTGGCAAACTACCACCCGCAAGTTGAAAATCTGTAAGTACCTAACGATGTGTTCCGGCTGCCTCACTTGAGAGTCTTTTATACTCCGAGCTAGGTGTGTTTACCATATTCGACCACGTCACTTAACATCAGGTTTTACTTGGTGGTAGATTTCCTTAGCAGGAAGTCGTCTAGGTAGGTACCACCGCAGTACCAGATATTCTGCCGCCAAGCAGTAGTGTGTAAACATTACTGTGTTCCGGTTTGAAGGGTACTGCAGCTAGTGAAATTACTGAGCTGTTGAGACTAACCATCGAAAGTCTCAAAGTAATGAGCGCCATAGCAGCGATGCCGCGGACTTTGTTTTGGTACTCAACGTTCTGTGTATCGCTGCAATGGTTATGGACATGTGTTATCTCTTATCATCAGGAGAGCGCATCGTTCGTCTCATTACATTTACATAAAAAAAAAGAAAAAAAAGGTGAGCTATGGTCAAACACCTAGCTTATCAGCTATTAAAAATAATGTTTAAATATTATGCATAATATGTAAATACATAGTTTAATTTTCTTTTTAGTGGTAATTAGAGATATACAAATAGGTGTTATTAGTGATTTAGTAAATGCTTCCTAATCATCGTGTAAGGCAGTCGCTAGCATTAGAATAGAGCTATAGGAACAATTCATTTCATAATTATTCGATTTTACAGTAAATTCATTCCTTAAAATATTCCTGCAGGCTATTAACCCTTATTATTAGGATATATTTAAGAGTTTTTCCGAATTTATTTTCAAATAATTTCTTATATTTGATTAGTAACATAAACTAACCACTACTCCCGCTATCCCGTTATAAAGAGTGTAAAACTCTTCTAAACAAAGAGATAAAAACGTAATATTATCTTGATAATTGTAAAAGTTGCAATCTCTCAGGATATAAAAGCGTTGTTCAGGAAGGCAAATGCAGCTGTTTACAATAAACAGAGATGATAACGACAGTTTGCAAAGATGTTGAATACCTTTGAGAATTCTTATTATAATAGGAAGGAAAATTACCAGTACTTTAGGTCTTTATTGTTTACTATGTAAATAGTCTTATATAAAACGGTCATGTTTTAGCAAAATACTGATTGCCCTATCTATTAATATACATAAATACATTTTATTGAAAGAAACAAAAAAAAACTCTGCGGAAAAAAAGTATGTGCCTGCCCCACATGATATTTTTTTAAAATTTTTTGACAGCCCCGTTGGCGCATTGATAGTACATCTGCCTTCAGAGCTGTAGGGCGTGGGTTCAATTCCCACTCAGGGCAAACATTTTGTGAATAAACAAATGTTTTTTTTTTTTTTTTTTTTTATGGTCGACAGGCTAGGTGTTTGACCACAGCTCACCTGATGTTAAGTGACGGTGTGGTCGAAGATGGTAAAGCACACCTAGCCTGGAATGGAACTGGCTCTCAAGTGAGGCTGCCGGAACACACCGTTAGATGCTTGGCGGCAGATTTTCAACTTGAGGGTGGTAGCTAGCCAGCCGAGTACTAGAAAGTACCCTACCACCATGCTATGGTTTCCTCACGATGTTTTCCTTCACCGGCAGCTCAAGCTCATTGTTGGGGTTTGAACCCACGCCCTTCGGCATGCGAACCTACCGCGCTAACCACTGAGCTATCATCGCTAAAAATATGTTTGTTCTGTGTCTGGGTGTTCTGTATGTATTATAAGTATGTATTTACAAAAAAAAGTATTTATGTGTTCTATCAGTTATCTGACTTCTATCACACAAGCTCTGCTTAGTTTGGGGCCAGATGGCGCTGTGTGTATAGTCCTATGATATTTTTTTATTTATTTAATTTGAAAATTAAAAGATATAATTATTTTTTCACTGCTACAATGCTCCTTACCTTCATTCAATTTTGATCAGGCATTTAAAAGTAATGGTGCAATAAAGGAAACTAACATACATACAAATATGAACTCTGAAAACATTAGACTCCGTTTTGGGCAGTTGTGTATTAGTAAAGAAAGGCAGTCATGGACACTGCCAACAGAAATGAAAACATAAAACACGCCACATTAGTATGACGGTGATGAGAACCTAGGTATAAGTTTTACCCTTATCAAAAACGCTCAACGTGGCTAAAAAAGTTTTCACAAATGAAATCGAGTTTAATTTGAAAAAGACTAAACTGATTTAACTGATTCCTTTTTTTATTTCTAATGAAGTTTATCTACTGGGTTACGCTTCAGGTGTATTCAGGCAAAAGAAAAGTTTCAGGAAGGTCATTGTACTCGTCAATATTAATTTTACTTTCTATTTTTAATACGGAACCAACCATTAAATCATTTGATACAAACATCGTATAATAATAATCATTATCTATCTATCTATACTATTATAAAGAGGAAAGATTTGATTGTTTGTTTGTATTGAATAGGCTCCGAAACTACTAGACCAATCTTAATAATTCTCTCATTATTAGAATGCGACATTATCCGTGTTGGCTATAATTTATTTGAAAAACAGGTAGGGATCCGTATGGAAACTTTAATAAAGTAACCCAAGCTGTGAAAAATTTACCGAAAAACCCTTAGAATGCGCAGCGAAAAAAAAAGATTTGATTTTTGTTTGTATTGAATTAGCTCCGAAACTACTGGACCGATCTGAATAATTCTTTCATCATTATAATGCTACATAATCACTAAGTAACATAGGCTATATTGTTAATCGAGTTCTGTTTACCCGTGCGAAGCCGGGCTGGCCCGCTAGCCCCAAATAAAAGGCTAAATCTCAAACTAGTCATATTACAAGGCAAGTATTACAAGACCATCCATAAGTTTATTGTTGGAAAGGCTCCAAAGTATCTTTGAATTTGGTTAGACATGGATGGGAACATGCTCAATGAAAATGTGCTTTTATGCGTACTAAAAAGTATTCTAAAATCGACAACTGGGTCGCAAATCCTTGACACTGTATACGGATTTCCGTCTCTGCGCGATAAAGCCAGCATATGTAGCAATGATAAGATTTATTGATTGGAGTACGTTATCTATCTTTGACTTGAAGAATATTTATTCTTAAAATATCCAATTACATACATAACGTTGAGAATGTGTTAAAATGTAATGCAATATGTCTTTTCATGTTTCTTCCGAAATTCTTTCGAAGCTGAAGTTATCAATAATTTACTACATCATGGCTACTGGTCTTTACATAATTATTTTATTGTATAACGAAGACTTTTTATTTGTCTTTCCTATTAAAAAAAAAACCAATCAAAATACTTGAGACTAGCAAAATGCACAAGTGCGATGCTAAAAATAAAGAAAATTATCGCGAGTTTGATACAATAAAACCCATATAAACCATCCGTCGGGTCTCGCCGCAGACCATCAAAAAGGGTCCAGCAATACCTACTGTAATAAGCCGTTAGTTGTAATTAATTCGTAGTTTCAATTGTTAATTCGCATTCTAGGGGTAACAAGCGAGTGGCGAGCAAATAACACAAGGGTTTAATGATACACAGAGTCGACTAGAATGACAAACAAATTTGATAAATCAGGTAGTCAATATTTTTAACGAGACAACGAATTCTGTAGCTAGAAGAGAAAGAAATCTAATACCGAAAAAAAATCCGTATCGTAAAAAGTAAAACGGCTAATAGTTTTGCCATTCGTGACGTTTTTTTCATAAAAAAAACATTAATTTAGTTTTTTTTAAGGCATCGGTACTTTGACGCTCATTTCCGTATCAGCCCTGTTTTTATAAATTGTCCCACAGATGGGCATGCGCCTCTAAGTCATGAAAATACATTTTTAAGCGACCAGGGATTCTTCAATGGAATTCCTGGACAATTTTACTTTGACGTTTGTGTATGCGCGTGAGTGTATGTATGTGTGTGTATGCGCGTGTGTTCGTGAGCGTGTAAGTGCGTAAGTTGAAGCTACCGGATTTTTCATCCCACTTGTATTGTAAATCCTATCCTATCCTTCCTACTATCCTACTAATACCACTAATATCATCAATGTGACAGTTTGGGTGGATGGATGGATGTTTGTTACTCTTTCACGCAAAAACTACTAAACGGATTTAGACTAAATTTGGTATGGAGGTAGCTGAGATCCTGGATTAACACATAGGCTACTTTTTATTTCGAAAATATGTAGCGGGTAACACCGCGGGGCGCAGCTAGTTTGCAAATAATTTTGTAAATTAAATCGTTCGTCAGTGTGTCCATGGTGTAAATGAGGGTTCAGTTGTTTGAGTTTCATTTTCTAAGTGTCGTGTTAGTTACTCGTATTCGTATTTAAAAGGGACCAATGGACGAAACTTTCTATTTGTTCGTTGTTCACATGTCACTCTCCGTTTTGTAATTGTAGAGTTAAATTAAATACGATTAAATTGAGTTTAGTAAACTTAGAGGCAAAAGTATAGTTGATAGCTTTTCAATATAGATTTCAAATCAATTCGTGGTGTATGTCAGTCCATGTCAGTCAAAACCAGTTATGCTTTAGTAAAATAGTGGCAACTTTACTATAAGCTTCGATGGAGTTTTGGAAGCGACACGAAAAGTCATGTTTCACCACATTATAATTGTCATTTTCCCACACTCGCGCTTGTGATTCGGCACTTTATTTATAAAACACCACCATTGTTATGCATAAACACTCGAAAAATACACAACTTTTGGAAAAAAATACACCTCTTTTTTGTAATACTGTTAAGAATAATTACGGATACAACTTCATTTTGGTTTTTGTTTTTAGCCTCGGACTTAATGCATTTGCCAGATTCAAGTATTTAGAAATTTTTAAGTATTTAAAGATAAAAGTAGTAAAATAAGTCTTAGTCACAGTCAAAGTCACATAAAGCAAGTCAAAGTCATGTCTGGTCATGCACTAGTAACCAAGTAAACTATCTTCGACTACAACGTTACACATCTAATACCTAACCATAAAAAAGAGTGCAAAGGCTCCATTTTCGTCAACGTTGTACGCTTCCACAATAGGTACAGCATCAGTAATGCACCGCCGCACCGGAATTTTTCCAGTGAAGGTAAATTTTCCATTCGCCTCAGACCTTATTAAATTTTCACGGGCTTGCAATCTGATATAGTGGGTGTCTCTGAGAGGTTTCTTTTTGAAATTGTGGTAGTCTAGTTGATCTTTTAATGTGGTGGTAACTGTTTTAAATGCTGTAACTTTTTGTCTAATAATAATACTAGTTGCAAAAAAATAACGTTTTTTTAAAACTATTCTATAAAAAATTCTTTATAGTGCAGTATAAAAAAACTCACGCACTTTTTACTTCATTGGCATCGCGCTTGGTTCATTTTGCCCAGTATTACAGAAAGAAGTTTTTATTAGAGTAGCGTGATACGTAAAATAGAGTTACTTATCTAATCTGATGAAAACGACTTTTTCAATACTTGGCAGAATGTACGAAGTGCAACGCCAAAAATGAAGTAAAAAAAAGTTCACTTCGCATTCTGTGCGACTGACCCGCAAAATACACTTAATGGTGTTGAGATAAACCGTTAGCCGATGATCTTCGAAATTCAAAGTGCGATATTTAATCCATATCCGTATGTAAAAACCTATCAAGGAAAATTCAAATAGGTAATTCGTGTACTTAAGCGCCCTTTCACTCTACCTTCCATTTACGCACAAATTGGTAGAATGAAATTTTAAATAGAGTTGTCCTTTTGATATCGTAGAGTTCGTATAAATTGGGGAAACTTCGCCTTTCATTTTCGGCAAGGTGATTTCTAAGGCTTTTATTTCATATTGAATAGGGACGGGCTGTGATCGGATAATTCTGCCTACATCCTTATTATGCGGGTATGATAATATTATATTTTTACTGTTACAAGCTTGATCTGATAGCAATTTTGAAAAGTTAAGTTTACATAATTATCTAAAAATATACTTTATGAATCAATGACTTAATTTACAAATAAACTCTCTAGTTACTTTTTAAACATGTATTTATAATGCACCTAGACATAAATAGTTTTGGCATGTGATATAGATCTGAAAAATATGTACTGAATTGAAATTAATATTGTTACATTCTGTTTTCTGTGTGATAACCAAAACTTTGCTGTTTTTTTCTTTAAAATGTAAGGACTACAATTATATTAGACATAGGTAAATTTATTGAAACAAACAAAAAACACGACCGAGTCAAAAAACTGCCACTGTCACTCAGTATGAAAGGATTCTAATGATACTGATTATATACATGTAATAGATATGGTGGAAGAAAGATACATACATACATGAACTCTGATCACATTATCTACAGTCCTTTTTTTGGCTAGTCGTGTAACAATATGATTAAATGTGTCAGCTGAAGATTTAAAATTGAGCTTACTAAGTCAATAAATGAATTCATCAGAATAAAATCGGTGCATTTGCTTCTGTGGTCATGTGCTTCGATATTTTCAAGTATTATATGAAAAATTAAGTTAAATATGTCTAAATCACAGTCAAAGTCACATAAAGTACGTCACAGTCGAGTCCAGTCAAGCTCTAGTAAGGTCACTTAGTAACTTTGTCAGTTAGGGAAAGATGTTTCATATATCACATTCACACATAATATGAAAATTTATAAATGAAATGATTTATAAAAAAAACAGTTTTTGGGAAAAAATAAATAGGTAAATAGTGGCTTATTTTGGATAATATGATATTTGAAATGCATAAAAATAAGAAATTTAGAGTCAGGAAATACAAATATAGTACAAAAATTATAAATATAGTATCCGGCAATCCGTCCAAACACAAAAGAGACCCCTCCTATGAACTTTTCACGGCTTTTTGATTCGGTCGCTTGAATTTACTACCTCTCGCTGATTCGATTCGTTAGAGGTCCTCATTATGTCAAGGACTGTCGGTGGATCAGAAGATTTTATATTGATTTTATTGTGGGATGATACGGCGCGGATTTCAGATTCATAGGCAAAGGCACCTTTTATGGAATACTATAAATCGGTTAGATTTTCTGATGAAATTCAATGACTTGAGGTTCGTAACCTACCATGGCAAATATATAGATAAAACAAATCGATCTAGTATTTATTTTCATCAAAAAAATAAAAATATTGCATTTAATTTACCTGTATTAGTATTACAGTTTTACCCAATTTCATAGTCTATGTTGAAAATAGTAAAAAAAAAATAGAATAGAATATAACTTGATAATACACCAGAAACACAGATCACGATTAATACAAATAGGGAACAAACAACAAACAAAAAAAAAAGAAGATATAATAATATAACAAAGCAATAGAATAGATGATGTATAAGGGCGGTCTTATCGCCTAGAGCGATTTCTTCCAGACAACCTTTGGATGGAAGGAAGAGTAAATATAGTAGATAATAATAATTAATAGTAATTAAAGTTCTGTGTATCGTTGCTATGGTCATAGAAAGGCGTTAACTTTTACCATCAGGAGAGTGTTTAAACCGCAAAAGTTTCAAAATTATATATTCCGTGATAAATAAAAAACCGAAAGCTCCAACACGTTTAAGGTGTTTTGGTTTAAAAATCTAACTACTGAACCAATTTTCATGAAACTTCTATGGGACCAATATAAAAAATCCTTTCAATAAATAAAAAAAAATCAATTCAGTTTATGCTCGTAAATGAGTTCTCAGGTTACAAAAATAAAAAAAAAATTAAAAAAAAAAAACAATCGAGTAGCGAATCCTCCTCCGTTTTGAAGTCGGTTAAAAACACCACACATGACGTAGTCATCTACAGAACAATCACGCATTGATCGGCCGTTTTGTAGACACTTTTTTGTTATGAAGTTCTCTTCTAATTACATAGAATTCGTTGAAGTTGAAACATTTAAGCTTCGCCACAGTTAACATTCCATTTAGAAGGAAGTGCTAAGATAAAAAGATCTCACCAATATCGTTACTTCCAGCTCATAAAGCAGCTAAGATGTTGCATCCTTTATCTTAACTAGAGCGCGCCTTTCTAGTACCTACTACATAGTGAGGAATCTATGTTGCTGCAAAAAAGTTTATATCAAATTTAATATTTGACGTGTTTTTTGCGGGTACACGGAAAATACATGTTGCAAAAACAGTCATCGTTTAAAAAAAAAATGTTTTTTTTACGAGTTTTTGTATAGAAAAATAGTGGTGTTTCATTCATATAGTGCTGAATCAAGTGTTAATAGTTTATTTTGTGTTGTCGCCTCTGTCGAATACTTCAATAAAAACAAACTAAATTATGTTTACAATGTATAATTAAATAATGCACACAACAGAGAGGTGTGGAAGGGGGGGAGAGAGGCCTTTGCCCAGCAGTGGGACAAAATGGGCTAAATAATAATAATAAATAATAATGTATAATTGGTGTAGATTTATTGTTTAAAATGTATAATTTAATAAGCAGTGTATTGACTAGACAGTAGTAAGACTAAAGTTAGCTTAGAGGGCGTTGGCGTAGCATCATCACCCAACCGAAGTGAGCTGGGAGAGGGTACTACGGCAGCAAATTCACTTTTCTATCGGCAGTGAAGGGAATAAATAGCCCATGCAAATAATATAATACTAAATTGAAATACATAATATATAATATTGATTCTATCTCTGAAGTTCATATTGTTAAGAATAACCTTACATTTGTGATATGCATTGCAACATCACTTTTCGTGTTGCTTTCAAAACTGGGTTGAAGCTTGCAGTAAACTACTTTACTAGGACGTGACTGGACTTGAGCTTGACTTACTTTGTGTGACTTAGACTTATTTTACTTCTAAAATCTGAGAGACTGGTAAATACACAAAATGTAATGCCAATAAAAAGGAGAAAAGTTCATTTACCTGTAACTGATAACAGTTTTTTTGCATAATAAGTTCAATACTTTTAAACCATGAAAAATATTATAACTATATTATAATTAAAATATTATAATTATAACACCAACCCTCGGTTACTTACAGCCCTGTTGATTCATTGGTAGCATGCCTGCTCATATAGCTTAATGTTTTATCTTATTAGAAAATGTATTTATCCAGGGACTCAGCTACCTCCATACCAAATTTCATCCAAATCCGTTTAGTAGTTTTTGCGTGACAAACAAACATTCATCCATACATCCATACTCACAAATTTTGGCGTTTGCAATATTAGTAGGAAGTGGGATGTCCACATAATAAAATAAATATCGTAGGACATTACCCACAGCGCCAGCTGAGCCCAAACTATGCAAAGCTTGTACTATGGAACTCAGATAACTGATAGAATACTTACATACTTATTTTTTTGGGGTTTCGTACCCAAAGGGTAAAAACGGACCCTTATTACTGAGACTTCGCTGTCCGTCCGTCTGTCACCAGGCTGTATCTTAAGAACGGTGATAGCTAGACAGTTGAAATTTTCACAGATGATGTATTTCTATTGCCGCTCTAACAACAAATACTAAAAATAAAATAAAATAAATATTTACCCTTAAATATTTATTTTATTTTATTTTTCTCCCATACAACAAACTTTATTTTTATAGATAATGGTACGGAACCCTTCGTGCGCGAATCCGACTCGCACTTGGCCGGTTTTTTTTTGCAAATACATACTTATAATAAATACAGAAAACCAGCATGAGCTATGCGACAGCACTTAGAGCGGTTTTAACTAAAATTATTTCTTGTACCCTGTATCAATAACTCAATGGTGTTATAGAAACTTTTTGTCGGAAGTTAATCTACCACCATGTGTTAGTATGTTCACCGTACAGTTTGAACTATCCATTAGGACGTAGAGCTGGTGATACATCGGTTTTCGTCAAGGTCCATTGATTCAGTACAAGACAAATGGGGTGAATACACGCGTGGCTTAACAGCTATATTGCTGTGCAAATACAAGTAGGTTACCTACACATTAAAGGCTACCTAGCTGTATAACTTGGTTATATTAAATAAAAAGAAATTGGTTATACGAAATAAAAATAATTATCCTAACTTGGTTACAAAAATTTGATTATGGAGGCATAGAAAAACTATTAGAAAGTTTATATTTATAACTTGTGTATCTATCTTATTCACACACACTCACACACCCACACACACAACACCCACACCCACACCCACACACTCCCACACACACACACACACACCCACACACACAATTTAAGAACTGCAGGCAGAATTAACCTAGATTTTTATATTTTTACGTTTTTTTTATTCATATTTATTTTCGGCAACACTGGAAACTTTATATATACTCAAAATTCAAAATTATTTAATTTAATGTAACTTGATTTATTGTAATATTATTATTGTATCTTAAGGGCCTATCGAGTGCATTTCTCTAGTCGATTTTAGGTATTCTGTGCGCTCCGTGTGTGAGTGCGCAAGGCACACGAGCGAACAGCTAGTACCGCGCGCCGCCGTCGGCGCCACGCGCTACAGGCATTGTCAATACACATACGGCGGCGAAATGAAAATCGGTTTGAGCTAAATACTTAAACGGCTAAGTAGACGAACTGGATCAACTATTTTGCCGCTTATATTAGTAGACTGGTGGCCGAGTGGTAACAAGCTGTATGAGTCCGGCCACATAGTCACGGGATCGAAATCAACACCATATTAATACGGAATATTATTTTTGCACACAAATTTTGTTGATAGGTATTTTAAATAAATATAATACATAAATATTTCGTTTTTTTTTAAATACATTATAATACGATTATTTTTGTATACTTATTATTTTTATAATACGTTTTATTTTTATTTTATTTTTTTCTTATTAGTGTTACATCTCCCGTCTGTTTTTTATGTTCTCTATTGTATTTTTTCTTTTCTTGGTTGCTTGGAAGAGATCGCTGTTAGCGATAAGGCCGCCACTTGTGGCACTAGTTCATAAGGTTCTTTATTCTCTGTACTCTTTTCTATTTATGATGTCCACAATAAAGAGTTATATCTATCTATCTTATTTTTTTTAACCGACTCGATTTTAAATGGAGGAGGTTCTCAATTCGACAATTTTTTTTTATGTAAAAGTAATAAATCGATCGAGTCACTCTCCTGATGATAAGAGATAACGCTTGTCCATGACCATTGTAGCGATACCCAGAACATTGAGTAACAAAACAAAGTCCAGGGCATCGCTGCTCTGGCACTCATTACTTTGAGACTAGATGGTTAGTCTCAACAGCCCAGTAATTGCGCTAGCTGCAATACCCTTCAAACCGGAACACAGTAATGTTTACACACTACTGCTTGGCGGCAGAATATCTAGTACTGCGGTGGTCTGTACCTACCTAGACGACCTCCTGCTAATTCCGCCAATTATGAATCGATTTTGATGATTCTTTTTTTTGCTTGGTTGATCCATACTTCAGAGATGGTCCCATATATTTTTTATCGAAATCGGTCGAGCAAGTAAACCGAGGCACCGAGGGCAAATTTTGATGAGAAGAACATAGATGTTTGTTTTGTTTGGGTGTTTATGTATACTTTAGTATGTTCATAATTGATTGATTCAAAATAATGACGTGCATAATTATTAAAAAAAAATAGTTTATTACTTTACCCATGGCTTTACTCGCATATCCATTTTGGAGAAGTCATTTAAAAAATACTAAATTAAAATAAAATAATAATAAATATTTCTTTTTTAGTAGAATATAGCTTTATGGCATGGGTTCAATTCCCGAATTTTTTTGTGAAAAACATAGATGTGTGTTTTAATTTTTGTTGGCGGCCATATTGGATCAACTTTAAAGTATTCTCCATTCTACTAGTCAATCCCATTCATTTCATTTTGATACCTATATTGAGGTTGTAGTGAAAAAATATGTAATCTGCCATTTTGTTGGCGGCCATATTGGATTTGCTTTTTTTTATTATAATCTATTCTACTAATCAAGCCCTTTCATTTGATACCCATATTGATGGCATTGTGAAAAAATATGCAATCCGCCATTTTGTTAGCGGCCATATTGGATTTGCTTTTTTTAAAGTTTACTCTATTCTACTAGTCAAGCCCTTTTATTTGATACCCATATTATAGGAGTGGTGGAAAAATATGTAATCCTCTAGTTTGATGGCGGCCATATTGGATTTGCTTTTTTTATTATAATGTATTCTACTAGTCAAGCTCTTCCATTTGATACCCATATTGATGGTATTGTGAAAAAATATGTAATCCGCCATTTTGTTAGCGGCCATATTGGATTTGCTTTTTTTAAAGTTTACTCTATTCTACTAGTCAAGCCCTTTTATTTGATACCCATATTATAGGAGTGGTGGAAAAACATGTAATCCTCTAGTTTGATGGCGGCCATATTGGATTTGCTTTTTCATTTATTTTATTTATTTATGCTCTAATGAAACAGCGAGGTTTCGGAGTAAACGAAAATGTCATCGACGTATACAATTTTTATATTTATGTTGATTTTTAAAAATTGCTCGACCGATTTCGATAAAGTTTATATGAGACCACCTCAGAAGTATGGATCTATCAAGCAAAAAAAAAATTATCAAAATCGATTCATAATTAGCGGAATTATCGCGTAACAGACAGCCCCGTTGGCTCATTGGTAGTATATCTGCCTTGAGAGCTGTAAGGCGTGGGTTCGATTTCCATTCAGGGCAAACATTTTGTGAATAAACAAATGTTTGTTCTGTGTCTAGCTGTTCTGTATGTATTATAAGTATGTATTTACAAAAAAAAGTATTTATGTATTCTATCAGTAATCTGACTTCCATCACACAAGCTCTGCTTAGTTTGGGGCCAGATGGCGCTGTGTGTAATGTCCTACGATATTTATTTATTTATATTTATTTAACATACATATACATTTTTGTAGCGATGATAGCTCAGTGGTTGACGCGGTCGGTTCGCATGCCGAAGGGCGTGGGTTCAAACCTAACAATGAGCTCGAGCTGCCGGTGAAGGAAAACATCGTGAGGAAACCATAGCGTGGTGGTAGCGTACTCTCTAGTACTCGGCTGGCTAGCTACCACACGAGAGTTGAAAATATTATGTCCCCAAGCATCTAACCATGAGTTCTGGCAGCCTCACTTGAGAGCCAGTTCCATTCCAGGCTAGGTGTGCTTTACCATCTTCGACCACGCCTTCTCTTAACATCAGGTGAGCTGTGGTCAAACATAGCCTAGCACAGTGGTTCTCAAACTTTTTTGGTGTCGGAACCCTTTTGGGAAGCAAAATACTTGATGGAACCCTATAATAAAACAATACTTTTTAAAAGTGTGTTCTTTAATAAAGAATCTTTACTAATAAGCATAATAAAAGTACAATGTAACAGTTACTAATTATTACTTACTTTACCATATTATTATGGCAAGTACAATAATAGAAGATATTAAAAAAAAGTAACTAATGGGATTTGATAAACAAAAAGCAAAAATAAAATGAGAAATTTAAAAATTGCGTTGTAAACAATCTCGACTTTATTTTTTAAAGTTAGAGTCGAAAGTCGCTTGTTGACAACTATAGCGTCTAATTCAGAGGCGGCTTTTATCAAAGGGACAGCGCGCTCACAAGTATACAAGTATACATGTTGATTTGTAGCGATGATAGCTCAGTGGTTAGCACGGTAGGTTCGCATGACGAAGGGCGTGGGTTCAAACCCCAACAATGAGCTTGAGCTGCCGGTGAAGGAAAAACATCGTGAGGAAACCATAGCATGGTGGTAGGGTACTTTAGTACTCGGCTGGCTAGCTACCACCCTCAAGTTGAAAATCTGCCGCCAAGCATCTAACGGTGTGTTCCGGCAGCCTCACTTGAGAGCCAGTTCCATTCCAGGCTAGGTGTGATTTACCATCTTTGGCCACACCTTCACTTGACATCAGGTGAGCTGTGGTCAAACAACTAGCCTGTCAACCATTAAAAAAAAAAAAATACCAAACTTATGAGATATTGTACCAGCTATTGTAACACATGTTTATACAAATAAATAAATAAATAAACCTATGCGCGGCCGCGGAGTCAAAACGTTCGACCAGAGACAGGTGTTTTGATTTTTTTTTCTAAATTCTTGCGGAACCCCTACAGAGGTATCGCGGAACCCTAGGGTTCCGCGGAACACACTTACAGTATAGCAGACCTAGCATAACAAACCATTACAAAAAAAAATTGTCGAATTGAAAACCTCCTCCTTTTAAAATTGACAGCCCTGTATGTCTGCTCCAAGGCGTGGGTTCGATTCCCACCCAGGACAAGCATAAACAAATGTTTGTTCTGTATCTGGATGTACTGTATGTATTTACAAAAAAAGTATTGAAGTATTACCTATCAGTTATCTGACTTCCATAGTACAAGCTTTGCTTAGTTAGGGGTCAGATGGCGCTGTGTGTAATGTCCTATGATAATTATATATTATTTAATTTTATTATAATTTATAAAATCGAGTCTGTTAAAAAAACAAAATAAAATACAACAAAATTTGTGTGCAAAAATAATCTTCGAGTGTTGGTTGGTTTCGATCCCGTGACTGCGGATTAGAATCGGGTACCGATACCACTCGGCCACCTGTCTATGTCTACAAGTGGCAAATTTGTTGATCCGGTTCGTTTACTTTGTGATCGTACGTAAAAGCAACCTCAACAGCGACACAACCTCCCCGTCCGACAGTCGAAGCGGTACTAAAGCGGATAGGGGAACAGCGTGGTAGCTCTGCTTAGAATGGACGAAACGCGCAAAAATTTAGGTATTTCCTTCGTTTGTTCAAGCAAAATCATATTTTGGTAATTTTTATGTAATAACTATTTAGAGAAAATGTAATTTTATTGTTATACAAAGCCTGATGACTTTCCGTGCAGTATTTACGCCGTATCGAGGTTTTCTATAGATTGTTTGGGGTTACTTTGGATTTTTTTTCTATCGAGGAAACTAAAAGTAATCGTGTTTCTAAATTAGATCACATATAGATTGGATCCTTAAATATCTTAAACATTAACCTCATAAATGATGTTTTAGTAATAACGAAAATACAACGAAACAAACAGTTCCAAATCCACTCGATACCGGCTTAATCTAAAAGGAGAAGCCACTGGCTCCTGACACACAGTCTTTGACTAGTTCGGGAGTCTATGGTTTAATGTATCTATACACCATGTTTTATCTCAAATAAATAAATTATTATTATTATTATTATATAGCATTTTCGCTAATTAGGTATTTTACATATTTATTGCTGTCTCTGTTGAGCAGCGCAGACCGTAGCCAAATTACTAAACGAGTGAAAGAGACAGTTGCAGCTTGCGTTTTTTATACACATACATATTAAGACTTTTCCCGTAGGAGCAGTTGTAGATTATTTTATGTACCGAATGAATGAGTAATATGTTTTGTAGCGATGTGCGTAACTAGGTTTAAACCGCAACAATGAGCTTGAGCTATCGGTGAAGGATAACATCGTGAGGAAACCATAGCGTGCTGGGTACTTTCTACTACTCGACTGGCTAGCTACCACGCTCAAGTTGAGAATTTGTTGGCAAGCACCTAACGCTGTGTTCTGGTAGCCTAACTTGTTGAGAGCCAGTTCCGTTCTAGGCTAAATGCGTTTACCATTATCGACCATACTTTCACTTAAGGTCATCATGTGAGCTGTGTTTATAGTTAGCTTGACAACCATGAAAAATATCTTATATCGACCAAGCGTTCGAGGAGTCAACTCGTCCTAAGGATGTCTCGTGTAGAAGCGAAACACGTGTCGGCAAGTGGTTAAAGTAGTAAGCAAACAAGAAGCCGTGTTGGTAAGAGATAAAGTCGGTCCAAAACCTGCTTATGACATCGTTGCTTAAACCTAGATCACATCAAAAAACTGATAAATGAAAGTCATATAACTGGTAGAATATTTACATACTTTTTTTTTGTAAATACATACTTATAATACATACAGTACACCCAGACACAGAACAAACATTTGTTTACATCACAAAATTCTTGTCCTGGGTGGGAATCGAACCCACGCCCTTCAGCTCTTGGAGCAGACATACTACCAATGATCCAACAGGGCTGTCAAATAAGAAACCACCATAAAATTAATCACGAACATACCTTGGTATAATATTATGTCAACAGCCAGTACCATAACGTTCCAGCAAATCATAGAGACGCGATGAATCACCAACCATTGATTACAAACGTTTATTAGCCGACGAAATAATGCTTTAAGACAATAATGAGTCGACTGATAAATGGGATGACTGATCAAAATGAAAATAGCTTGCGTCGTCTGCGAAATTCTGCTTAGACACGTTGGGATCGGATACAGAAAGGTGTGGAGATAAAGTCTCCAGTTAATTAGAGTTGGCCACGTAGCACTGTGCTTGGAGTGTCTAAAGTTTAACAAAATTGACCGGTCCGACATTCGGTTGCTTACAGATATACTAAGACCTGTTAGATGAGCTTTTTATTTCGCGTTTGACTACACCCAGTCAAGTAACGATAGTCTAGGAGGAAGCACGCTTACCTAGGAGGAACCTATTTAATCTGGATTTGAAGACATCCATATTGTACGTAGTTTTAGCAATGTTTTGTTTTATTTTATTTCGGTCACATTTGGCACCCTTTTTCAAGGAGTCAAGGCTGCAACGCGTGCGCATTCTTCAGGGGGTTTTGAGTAATCAGTGCACATATAAAACACAAAAAAAGATTCCGAATTGAGAACCTCTTGTAGGTACTACCCTTGAAAATCTCCAGTGAAGTTGCTCTTTGGGTTTTCGTTGGAAGTTTATTTCACACTTTGCCTGCCTTTACATTGAAAATGTGCCCTGTAGAATGAAGATTAATGTGCCGGAGTATATGAGGACAATTTAGTTTCATTTTGTTTAAAAAAGTTATATGATTAAAAGCAACTCTTTTGATTTCCGTGTTCTGGTAGCGCAATATGCGTCGGGCCGCACGAATGTGAGGTCATTACTCAAAGTCCGGTGTTCTCCTACTAACTTACTTTTTTCCCCACATTATGGGAATATTCCCTATTCTGTGGAGAACTATAAATGAGTTAACTTATAGGCGGACGTCCTTTTTATTGAGAAACGGAATGGCTTACATCCGAACTCTATCTCACGTGCGAATTGCTTGCGCTTAACCTATCACTTGGTCTTTATACGACAAGTATTTATGTTTTCTGTTTCTTCTGCTTATGTACAAAATATAGAGCCAATATGGTACAGTATTAAATAATAAAATCATACATCCGTTGGACAAGAAGATAATTTTACAAGAATTTCTTGACATTACACGTAACAGAATTGCAAAATAAAAATGAATTGAATGAGGTACCGCCATAGGTATTTTTAATACTTACCAGAAGGTCCCAACTTACCACTTGCTAAGAAAACTGGTAACAGATTTATGATAACACTTTTCTTTAAAAAAAAATTTGGGAAATTAAAACGTTTTAAATAAACCATTTTAAATTTCAATTCATTTTCAATTAAAAAAAATAACGACAAATAAAGCACTGTCTATTGTTTATTAAAAAAATAAAGTTAACTCATACTAATTCAATTCTAATTGACAAAATATGGGACCTGACCTTTTTTTTCCAGGGAAAATACTTTACCGGCCCTGGGACGGGCGCGGTGGTTATGTGGGACTCTCCGTCTTAGCGACGACCTACCCACTAAAAACCCTGGCGTATTCCACCTCGGCGCTTTGTGTCGAAGCTCGTTTTCGCACTCTACCACGCATGTCCTCGCGGACCCGCCTCGGGGAGCCCTAGCTCACCCCACCACGATGACGATATGTCGGAATGGGATCTGACCTGACCTTACTATAGGTACATACCATTCGAGTCTTAATGAAAACTATCCGGGAATGATTTTAAAAATCAATACCACACAAGTAAGTAAAGTATCTATATATAGACGAAATAAAAGTTTATTTACAGAAGACACTTGAGCGCTTTAAAAAAAAAGCCAATTAAAAACATTGTAACCATTTTCCCATAAGTTGTGAAACTTCATTCATCACTTCTATGACTACATGCTAATTCAGCTCATAAATTTATCTCCACATTTCACCGCAGTGTTGCATTATTTTCAGCGTTTGCTCAGTAATGACAAAACTGAATTAAATTCTCAAAACATCACCCGAAAGTAGACAACTAAATGAACATTATATAAGCTTAGTTTCCTTGCAGAAAGCAGGTATAATTTACGTGCGAACCCTGGCGCCACGTTGTCTGTTGGACAACCCTAGGGTGCAGTGAATTCTTATAATTGAACAGAGAAACTAACACCCTGAGATAGAGCTCAGAGGTAAAGGATTGGGTTGAAGATAGCATTATCATTTTCGTCGTGAAATATTGCTTTTGCTCCTCATTTTTTATTGTCCAATTAAAACTAACCGTTGCCTAAATTAACATTTTATCTTTTGTTTGATTTATACGGAATTATTATATTTTAATTAAGTCAGATTTGGTGGTTTTGGTAGCTCATATCATTTTATGTCTAATTTTAAACTCTCGACGCAAACATTTTGTGGCATCGGGATACCATTTAAACCGATTTAGTATTAGATCTTTTTTCCATCAAAGGTTTCTCGATCGGGAGTGTTCAAGAAATATCGCTTAGATGTTTGAAGATTATAAAGATATTTTATATACATATACATATACACATACCGGTCAAAAGATAACCCTCCGTTTAGCTTCGCCGTAGTTGGTTAATATTAATATATATATATATATATCGTAGGACTATACACACAGCGCCATCTGGCCCCAAACTAAGCAGAGCTTGTGTGATGGATCAGTCAGATAACTGATAGAATACATAAATACTTTTTTTTTTGTAAATACATACTTATAATACATACAGAACACCCAGACACAGAACAAACATTTGTTTATTCACAAAATGTTTGCCCTGAGTGGGAATCGAACCCACGCCCTACAGCTCAAGGCAGATATACTACCAATGAGCCAACGGGGCTGTCATATTGCATTGATGTTGAGAGTTAATCTTTACCTTTTTGACATTGAACGCAAAGAAACACAATTCAATTGAAAGCAATTTATTGTACTTTAATAAAAATATTTTATTCATAACAGATTTTTTGTCCGAAAATAGTTATAACTACTTTTCCGTCCCAAACGACTATACTTCAACAAAGTAACTCCAAAATGTCGTATCTTATCGCCACCAATAAACAATGGGAGAAGGTCCGTACAATAAATATTTATAGTGTGGAAATAACAGCAATATACGTAGGGATGTGCTGCATATCGATATATTACTTATAAACTTATTTCATAACGTATGTAGGTAGTGATTGGTTGCGATAACTTGCGAACTGGTTTAAACATCGGGAGGTTGTGTTAGCGAATAATTATAATTTTAAAATTCGATTATACATAAACAAGCGACCCGCTCCGGTTTAGCACAGTAATGTTTATTATGATACAATTGTGTTACAACATCTTCAGTCTGTTCTTAGTCAGTAACGTGTTTTCCATTCTCGGTTACCTGAAAGAGATCGTTTATAGCGATAAGGCCGTCACATATGGCACTAGTTCATCCTAGATTATTTTGTTTCCTGTACATTTTTATTATTTCTTGTGTGCACAATAACATCCACATAATTATGTTTGTCCTGGTCGGGAATCAAACTACAGTTGATAAATCAGAGATACTGAATACAGAATACAAACAATCAATCAAATCTTTCCTCTTTGTAATAGTATAGATAGATAGATAATGCCAGATGTTAATAAATAAATTAATATCATAGGACTATATACACAGCGCCATCTGACCCCAAACTAAGCAGAGCTTGTGTGATGGAAGTCAGATAACTGATAGAATACATAAATACTTTTTTTTTTTGTAAGTACATACTTATAATGCATACAGAACACCCAGACACGGAACAAACATTTGTTTATTCACAAAATGTTTGCTCTAAGTGGGAATCGAACCCACGCCCTACAGCTTTCAAGGCAGATAAACTACCAATGGGCTAACGGGGCTGTCGAGCGTTGAGCTAATATCTGCGACATTTTTATAAATCATTATTTTTGTATCGATATAATACTATAAATATTCTCACCCAACCCGAATTGCTTAGGAATAAACGCAATATATTATAGAAATACTTTTAAAATAGAAGAAACGAGATGTTCGAGTTTTGTTATTTATGATGACTTAGTATACGCGTATGAAGTAAGGTTATGTAAGAGAGTTTTGGCGGGAACGCGGAAAGAGTCGTGTCGCCCCGTTGTATTTTTTTCTAAAACTAGTGTTTTGTCGAGTGTTTTCATAAGTATGGTGGTGTTTTATTCATAAAGTGCCGAATCACAAGCGTGAGTGTGGGAAAATGATATAATGTGATGAAACATGACTTTTCGTGTTGCTTCCAAAACTCCATCGAAGCTTTATAGTAAAGTTGCCACTACTTTACTAAAGCATAATAATAATATATATATTATAAAATTATAGCAAACCATCGGTGATAAGCACCGAAGACCGCAAGGAAGTATGGAAGAGCAAGCAGCTGCACGGGCGGTTCTATCGGGTCCTAACGGGCCCCGATGTGGACATGCTCGCGTCGGTGAACTGGCTACGCTTCGGAGACCTCTTTGGGGAAACTGAGGGTTTTGCCTGTGCGATTGCGGACCAAGTTATCAAGACGAACAATTATCGGAAATATATCATGAAGGACGGTACGGTCGACATCTGTCGGGCATGCCACCGTCCCGGAGAATCGCTCCGACATATTATTTCCGGTTGTTCGCATCTTGCTAACAGCGAGTATTTGCACAGGCACAACCAAGTAGCCAGGATCATCCATCAGCAGCTTGCTCTTCAATACGGCCTTGTCGAGTCTGAGGTGCCGTACTATAAGTACGCACCAGCGCCAGTTCTCGAAAATGGTCGTGCTTTGCTCTATTGGGGCCGGTCTATCATCACGGACAGGACTATTGTCGCCAATAAGCCTGATATCGTGGTGGTCGACCGAGCCCAACGCCGGGCAGAGCTCGTCGACATCACCATCCCACATGACGAGAATCTCGTGAAGGCCGAGAAGGACAAGCTCAGCAAGTACCTTGACTTGGCTCACAAGATAACCGCCATGTGGGATGTTGATTCGACGATCATTGTCCCGATAGTCGTCACGGTAAACGGTCTTATAGCGAAGAGTCTCGACCAACATCTCAAGAGACTCTCGCTAGACGGTTGGGTCAAGGGTCAGCTTCAAAAGGCAGTGATCCTTGACACGGCGCGCATTGTGAGGAGGTTCCTCACTCTGCAGCCCTAACCACCGGCAGCTTGAGCCCTGCCCCGCTGCCGGCGGCACCCTAGTTTTTAAGTTTTTTTATATTATTTATGTTTTTTTTATATATAATATATATTATGTAATGTAAAAAAATTTAAAAATTAAGAAAAGAAATAAATAACTTGATAATAATATAACTCTTTATTGTATACACCAAATTACAAAAAATAAAAATAAAAATAAAGACTTAATACTAATGTAACAATTGGCGGCCTTATCGCTAAAAGTGATCTCTTCCAGGCAACCTTAACACGGAAAATATTCCAAAGTAAGGACGGGGTGTGTCGATAAGTTAAAATGAAAAATAGATAAAATGAAAAAAGATTAAATAAAATAAAAAACATTTTAAACATAATACATAAGCATATACATATATATACCTAACTATATTGTAAAATAACAATACTTAAATATCTTATGTAATATACACTTATAGACATATATAAATACGTATAGATATACATTTACATATACTATACAATATACATAAACATTAAACATATAAGAAGAAGACAGCGAATTACAATTTTAATAGATGCAGCTTAACTTTACTTAAGGCATGACTGGACTTTGACTATAAGTACGAGGCAATGTGTATAGAAGCCTGGCACAAAACTTAACTTGACGATTTACCTAATATATTTTTTCACGCTGTGTAGTGTCTGATTTGTAAGTATAACCAGAAAGGTTTCAGTTAGGTAGTAAGTTAGGTAGTATAAACTATACCTCAATTTACCTCCACACAACTCTGGTATAATTCTACGAGCGCGTATTTTGATGCTATCGTAAAATTAACGTCCCACAGTAAATACCGCTGACCAATAATCGCTTGATTTAACGGATAACTGCAGTTGACGCAGATAAATCATTGAGACGAAAATTTATTCAAACATCTCCCGACGAGGTCGTACTCACAAAACTCGCTGTAGTAACTACCAAGGTTGTCTGGAACAGATCGCTTTTAGCGATAAGGCTAACGACAGCCCTGTTGGCTCATTGGTAGCATCTGCTTCAAAAACTGTAGGGCATGGGTTCGATTCCCACCCAGGACAAGCATTTTGTGGTATAAACAAATGTTTGTTCTGTGTCTGAGTGTTCTGTATTTATTATGAGTACAACAAAAACAGTATTTAAGTATTCTATCAGTTATATGACTTCCATTAGTATAAGCATTGTTTAGTTTAGGGTCAGATGGCGCTGTGTGTAATGTCCTGCGATATTTATTTACTATAAGTTCTGGTTAATTTCTAGACGTAGACGTATACGATGTTTGCTTGCAAGGTTACATCTCAAGCTTTCAAGCAGAAAAAACCTTTCAAAGAAATACATATTCGTTGGAAATACAAAAGGTATCTAAAATTGATACAATGAACTGAATAAAACGTTTCATCTCCTTTTGTTACATAAGCTCATTCTTTCGTGATATAATCCTATTAAGGGAAAAACTGTTGTGGCTCAGTTGAAGGAACACGCTCCATATATTTTTGGGGGCATAGGTTCGATCCCGATCGGAAATCAATCTAACCATCTAAATCAATAAACATTCATTTAAACAAACTTTCACATTTACACTAGTCTGATCGTCAATCGAGTCTGATGTATACTTTGAGTTTCTTCTTTTGTAAACTTATCTCCTTCCTAAGATTAGTAATACAGAATTAAGTAGAAGTTAAGTTAGAACTGTAATAGCCATGTAAATCTCTTTGGACGTGATAGTCGGCTACAAAACTTCTTTTGTAAACAATTGTGGTTTTGACAGAAAAGCTCATAACATTTTAGAGCTGTTAGAATATTGTCATTGTTTTTCGGATTCGGAGTGAATTCTTAAGAATTACTTCGATAATCTACATAATTTTTTAGATACGCTTTGCAAAGATTTTTCTAAAAGTGCATAGAGATTGTGCTTCTTTTTAATAATATTACTGTCGATTTAACTATTTTACATGTAAAATGTTTTCGAGTAGAAACTTTTTACTAAGAACCGTGGTTTGCAAGAAGACATATGGTTTATTTCCAATATTCAAAAGGGACTATGATATTCCAGCTCATCTGGTAGAAATCGGCAAAAGTCCAGACCCAAGCTTCTTTCGCATGGTCGAGTATTTTTACCATCACGCAGTGAAAGTGGTGGAACCGTCCCTAGTAGATTACTTAAAGAAGCACATGCACTTGTCAGATAAGAAAAGAGCTCTGAGAGTGTCAGGGATTTTAAAGGTGATGGGTTCCTGCAACTCAGTCATTCAGTTTGAGTTCCCGTTACAAAGGAAGAGTGGGGAATATGAAGTCGTGCGCGCGTATCGGTCACAGCACAGTGTCCACCGACTGCCCTGTAAAGGTGGTATCAGGTATTCAGATGAAGTAAACCTCGAAGAAGTGAAGGCACTGTCTGCTCTTATGACATACAAATGCGCCTGCTCCAACGTACCCTTCGGAGGTGCAAAAGGAGGAGTAGCAATAGACCCTAGAAAATATACCGTTGCCGAGCTTCAGAGAATAACAAGGCGGTACACATTAGAACTAGCTAAGAAAAACTTTATTGGAGCGGGTATTGACGTGCCAGCGCCTGATGTTAACACTTCAGGTCGAGAGATGTCTTGGGTCGTCGATACATATATCAAGACTTTAGGTTACAGGGATATAAATGCATCTGCATGCGTGACAGGCAAACCTATTAACGGCGGCGGTATCCACGGGCGCGTAGAGGCAACAGGGCGCGGCGTCTACCTCACTATACGCACCTTCATTGACGACAGTTACTGGGCTGGTCTCGCCGGACTTCAACCAGGAATCAAGGGTAAAACAGCTGTAGTCGAAGGATTCGGTAATGTGGGCAGTTATGCAGCTGTCTACTTACACAATGATGGCGCTAAGATCATAGGCGTCGTGGAACTAGGTACTTCTCTTGAAAACAAAGATGGAATCGATCCTTGGGAGCTGCTAACATACAAGAGTAAAAACAAAGGCAAAGTGAAGGGGTTCCCTGGGGCCAAAGAGGCACAGCGCGATGCAGTTTTGTTCACACAGTGTGATATTCTTGTCGTAGCAGCGATGGAGAAATCTCTCACCAGCGAGAATGCTCCTAAGATAAAAGCAAAGATTATCGCCGAGGGGGCAAACGGTCCATGCACGCCGGCGGCTGATTCTATTCTCCGGGAGAAAGGTGTCCTCATCCTCCCCGACTTGCTAACGAACGCTGGCGGAGTCACCGTGTCATATTTTGAGTTCCTCAAAAACCTCAACCACGTTAGTTTTGGAAAACTTAGCATTAAGTTCTGGAGGGACTCTAATACCGCGCTACTAGACTCGGTGGAACAGTCTCTAAAAGCGGCGAGTGTAAACGCAAAGGTGCAGCCAACCAAACTGTTCCAGTCTATGATTGCTGGAGCTAATGAACAGCAAATAGTTAACTCCGGTTTAGAATATTCCATGGCTAAAGCTTGTTTAAACGTAATGGCTGCTTCTAAAAAACATAATCTAGGTCTGGATTGTCGCACCGCTGCATATATCACAGCAATAGAAAAAATATTCGTTACATATGACGAACATGGCTTAGCATTCTAATCATAACTTATTATCAGATACTTACTTTTAATTTTAACGCAATATGATTTGTGATATTTTAAATAAAATCAAAATTTCATACTATTAGCATTATATGTTAGTGAGCAGCAAAAACGCCACCAAAATGCAAACATTAACAAGGCTACAACAGTCAACCTGTCCTTTCTAATTTTCTCGACAATCGTAGTTTACCCAAAGCACCTCGACAAAGGTAAACACAGCATTTCTCCTTTTGACAATGACATTACCTTAAGCTTGCACAGTTTAAAAATCATCAATTTGCTTAAACTTGCGCTTTAATATGTCTCTTATTTTCCCCCGAGCAAAACGAAAAATCCTATCTGGCAATCTCAAGACAATGTTCCCGTCGAAAGCGGTTTAAAAGAGAAAAACTCTTTAAGGAATCAGCGGAATCCTAACGATAAACAGAAGGGAAACGTCTTAAGAGATATTTATCGGTAAAATATTCCCACCGCGAAGTACCATGAGCTCATAAAATGTGGCTAGCAACACAGACGGTTGGGTTTGGCTCACTTATTTATTATGCACCGGCTTTGTGAGATTGTGTTGGGCATAGTTTTATTTTGATATTGTCGTGTAATAAAACACTTATTATAACATACTTTACAGAATGTTCTAGTTACTTATATTTAGTGTATTTCCGCTTAAAAATCGTTTCAGTTACAATGGTGATGAGGATTTAAATTAAAATTTTACTAACTTGACGACAATTAAAAAAACCTACGATTAAATCTTAATTTTTAAAATTGAAATAGTTAAATTTTAATTTAAATCCTCATCACTGTTGTAAACGAAACGGCTTTTAAGCGGAAATACACTAAATATTATACACCTTGAATACTCGAAATGAAGTGCCTCAGAGTAACGCCTGAATCAATCAATTAGTTTACAGAGTTTGCTATTTAATATTGTTATTCTTTTGTTGTAATAAATTGTTTATAAATTTTTGTGTAACAGAATTTTTTTCGTGTTTAATGGTTTTTATTGGCGACAGACAAGGTGTTTCACTGCACTAACGGTGTGATTAAAGATTGTGTAAGTACATATCTAGCCTAAAATGACAACTAGTTCTTTCGTGAGGTTGCCATATTTTTGACAACTTCGTCAAGATGGATATCAAATGAAAGGGGTTGACTAGTAGAACACTATCATACACCGGTCGGGGGTTTTTTAATTTTTAATTTATACTTGTTTTTTTTTATTTTCTGATAGCAAACTTAATAAGTCAAACAAATTTTTAATGGAAGGCCAATTTTAACAAATCGTCTCGATTGTGGCCCGATATAAAATGCGCTTTGTTTCCCCCCAACGTCAGTATATATGTAGGGCTTTACATAATGAGATGGTCTCCGAGACCATTACGGTTGAAGGGTTGCCGTCAGTTGTAAGTGCCGCCTTTTTGGAACTATAAAGGGAGTCTTAAAAGCTTGCAAGGGTACATGAATAATATATCAATAGTATTTATATACTGTGCTGAAAGATTTTGTATGAAATACCAAAAGTGATGATGCTTTTTGAAATTGAAATTGGTCAAATATTTCTTGATAAATATAATATGAACGTCTTCAAGTCCCGAGTGAATTGTTTTCTTCTAGGTAAGCACTCCATCGTAGACCACATCTTTGTGGGGCGTGATAGCAGTCAAACGCAAGCCTGTTTATAAAAATAAAAAATTGAGCTCCAATTGCATATACATTTAAGCTGCCAACTGGATAAAATAATAACGTGTTTTCCAGACCGACAAACAGAAAAGTGGCGCAAAACAAGATTGATAATTTAATTGCTACAACGAGGTGCAATATCTGAAAATAAGCAATACCGAAAGCTCAAAAAGCTTTTCAGAATTACCAGGCGCACTGCTATGCGTATTATGGATGTCATATGAAAATTTTAAGCTGTGATAGTTTTGTGAATTTTAGATTTCAAATTGTGGGAGATTATGAATCCCACTAATGTTATAAATGTGAAAGTTTGGATAGATGTTTATTACTCTTTCACGCAAAAACTACTGAACGGATTTGGATGAAATTTGGTATGAAGGTAGCTGAGACCCCGGATAAACACATAAGTAATCATGTAGCGGGTATCACCGCGGGGCGCAGCTAGTCTTTTAT
Organism: Biston betularia; assembly: GCA_905404145.2. NCBI lineage: Eukaryota > Metazoa > Arthropoda > Insecta > Lepidoptera > Geometridae > Biston > Biston betularia. Next base: position 4,046,863 of record FR989883.1, read on the forward strand.
AATTTATGATGTCAAAGTTAAATTAAAATAAATAAATATCGTGGGAAATTAAAGACACAGCGCCATATGACCCCAAACTAAGCAAAGCTAACAAAGTTAACAAAACTTACTAAGCAAAGTTAACAAAGTTTTCCAAATTCAACTTTTCAGTACTAATAAAATGTGTCTCAATATGCGCTTATTTAGACATGCCTACAAAACCTAGGTGCAATATTTTGTCGTCAGAGTTTTAAGTCATTAATGTTTATAAATTACATTGACCTTCGACCACACCGTCTCTTTACATCAAATGAGCTTTGGTCAATGGGTGTAAAGAGTCGTCTCTATAAAAAAAAATACTGATTTTATTTAAAACGTAACGGCCGCAAATATAAATTTGTTCGAAACTGGTGAAAAGTTCGGTGAATTCAATGGATATTCTTGCCTTAATGATCAACTTCCGGGTTGTGAACGCGCTCAATTTATCCAAAAATACCTTTAAAAGTCTTTTCCGACTGGGCTATCATTGTTTGATACTGATCTCGATTTTAAATTCAATCTTAGATTAATATTTTTATGGCAAAGTTTGCCGTTTTGCATACGCTTCTTTGTTCTCTCTGCAGTTTTTTTGGGTTTATAGAATTCGTACAAAATCTTTTAAACGCCTGAACAGATTCGGATGTATGAAGTATCTTTGGAGTTCTTATATCATCCAAAGTGACACTGGCTAATAATGTTATAATCATATTTTGGATTTTTTTTAATGGAATTCGTATTGTTAAAATTTTCTTAAATAAAATTGTTATAAAATGTTGACTTTCACTATTATATTAAAAATCCCCTGTATGGTTGTAAATTGAAGAAATAAATGTGGAATAGCGTAGTCTGTAAGGACCCGTAGATGCCCTCATTAAATCGCTGCAAATTGGTTTCAATTGGGTGCTATTTACATTTATTTATATAGCTATTTATGAGGTTTTGACGGAATGTTTGCGATAAATATTTATAATATAGCTTCAAGTGGTTGAGAGGTTCGCGTATTTTAAACCGATTATTATTCCAATGATCCGATCACTACCAAGTTCATCCGCTGGGGTTTTCTGATGATTTCCTGAATATCTGCATCCTCACGAAGTTCTGCAATCTCAGCGACAGCTCTAATCATGGTGCTAAAGAAAAAGTAAAGGAATGGCTTCTCTCACTCGACTACGATGCCACTGAGTCTCTATTTATCGTCCAATCATGAAGTAATTTCCGTAATACCTACTACATGTTATGAATTAAAATTTAAGGCCAATACTAAAATCAAACCCATTCGTACACGTACACTTGCTGTCAATTCTTTTATAAAATCTCTTACACATTCTCTCACAACACATACACACGCACACTCTCACTCACACACACACACACACACACACACTTTCTCTCTCTCATACACACATACACACACACACACATCTCATGCAAATATATATTTTTTGCATTCCTTGCTTATTAATTTATTAGCATCAAATTATAAAGTTAAAAAAAATTGTACATGTTCTCTTTTAAATTTAAAAAATTTAATCGTTTCCAGCCTCCCGCGATACAGGCTAGCCCTAGTGCGGAGACTATTGTAAAATATTACTATCTTTGTACACATATATTCTGGTAAATAAATATTTTTGTATTTTGTATAAATCCTATCACTACCAAGTTTCAAAGGTTCATCCGCTGGGGTTTTCTGACTTCCTGAAAATTTTTGTTTGCGTTTGATCGTCTGGTGTTAAAAGGTGTGGTCTACAATGTAGAATGCTACAAGAAACTCATAGCGAAACTCATTGCTCACAGGCGACTTGAAGGCATCCGGATTGTATTTATCGGGAACACCCTCGGGCAACTCGGGCACCAAATTCCACTGCTTAGTGATCAGTGATTCGTACAGTGAAAGTGTAATCGAGCAGTATCTTTAGAGTTCTTGGAATGAAGCATAAAAAGGTTGATTTAAAATAATTTATTTTTAAGATCCGAAAATGAATACTCTGATACCCTATTTGTTCGAATCAGGAATGAGGAGATCCGTAGACGAATTAAAGTTACCGACATAGCTCAACGAATTAACAAGTTGAAATGTCAGTGGGCAAGGCACATAGCACGCAGAACTGATGGCCGATGGGGCTGCAGAGTTCTGGAGTGGAGACCACGGACCGGCAAGCACAGCGTAAGACGTCCACCCATAAGGTGTATACTGGACAGGTGATTTAATAAAGGCCGCAGGACCGCGCTGGTTACGAGCCGTTTCCAACCGGTCTTTATGGCAGTCAATGTTGTCTGTTGTTGGCCAGCAGTGGACATCCTACGGCTGGGATGATGATGATCATGACTCCGACTTTAATCAGAATAAAAATCCACCGCTGTAAAAGCTTTTAGCTGAACTATAAATACTTAAGTACCTACTTAAAATCGAAATCCATAATGTAATCCTTTAGCCCACAATAAGGAGTGAGATCTACAGAGAGCGACTGATAAACAATTTATTATTTATGTTTGTTTCAAAATATCTTACTAAATAACGTATAACGTTTAGTACAGACTAGGAGTTAGAGAACAGCTCGGGGGTCGTCTATAATTCACGTGATGTTTTGAGCAACTTGTTAACGCTCTCGCCCCTCCTGGTGATATGTAGTGAGGTTTGAGACCAGAAAAAAAACGTTTAAAAATCGTTTAGCGAACTCGTGCGTTCACCAAAAAAAAACACGTAGGTAATATAAACCCCCGAAATATTTCGTGATTTTTCGAACACCTCCCCCCTTTCGAGCCTCACGTGATTAATGCAAGATCCCTCGCGTAAACATTGTACGAATGTCTTTTTCAGATCTGTGTTACTTATTTTTTATTTTGTGGGTGTCGCTCTAAATGCGAATGAATCGCTGCTTTGACGCGCATTACTTTGAGACTTTCGATGGTTAGTCTCAACTCTCAACAGCCCTGTAACTTTGCTAGCTGCAGTACCCTTCAAACCGGAACACAGTAATGTTTACACACTACTGCTTGGCGGCAGAATATCTGGTACTGCCTACCTACCTAGACTACTTCCTGCTAAGGAAATCTATCACCAAGTAAAATCTTTTGTACTTCATATATATCTAATTAGTGATAGAGACAAGTAATTGTCTGAGATATAATAGGTAACTAGTAAGTTTAGTAAGTTTACATATACATATATTATACGGCTAATTAGGTGTTTTCAGTTCACCCCTCATACGTACAGTCAAAGAAATTTAATTTTATTTCGTACCATGAAAAAACCAAACCGGCTAAAGTCTGGCATCAAAAACAATTTAATAAAAGTCCTTTCCCCATCATTCGGCCCGCTAATGGACGAAAAACGTCCCGGTTTCAATAACAGCCCTTGAATTATAAACAACGTTGAACCCTTTGATAAATAAAAGGAAGATGAACTTCCGTAATCCTGTATTTGCTGTGTTTTATGTTTTATGTGGTTTGTCGCATCGAACTTTTCGGTGCCTTTTTGTATAAGTCCATCCTGACCAAGCGCTCGAAGAGTCAACACGTCCTGAGGATGCCTCGTGTAGAACCGAAACAAGTGTCGGCAAGTTGTTACTGCATCGAGAAGAGGATATTATAAAGACTTGTGGTTTAAGTTTATGTCAAAATTAGTTGTAGATATTAAGTAAAGTTACGGTTAAGTTTTTAATTATGAAAATGATGTCAAGTTAGTTAAATTTAAATCATCATCACTGTTGTAACTGAAACGACTGTCAAGCGGAAATAAACTAAATATATACCTTGAATTTTTAACTAATTTTGTTATTTTTTTCTGTACTACTAGGATTTAGACAAAGATATTTTAAAGTTGAAAAAGTTAGGTACTTAGTTGGTTAACTACTACCATCAAGTTAAAACACCGACAAGCACCTAACGGTGTATTGAACTCTGTCAGTCTCACTTGAAACTTGAAAGTTAGATTCCATTTTCAGACATTCCAGATTAGGATTCCAATGTCGACCATACAGTCACTTAAGATCAGGTGAGCTATGACCTTGCCTGACTATAAAAAAAATGTTTTTTTTTTAATATCGCTGAAGTTGTGTGTAGTTAAAGAAGTTCCTGTGGCCTGAATCTCTAGATCACATAAGATTTCCAACACGTATGTCATTGACAGGCTAGGTGTTTTACTACAGCTCACCTAATGTAATGGGATTGTATGGTTGAATATGGTAAGCCTGCCTGGAAATAAAGATTCAATCTATGATAGAGGACGGTTGCCTAGATGTTACCGGTTCACCCTCGAGTGGGAAGTAACCAGACTATATACATCGGGGAACACCCATATAAGCAGCATATTTTGTTTACACTGTTTGGATGGATGGATGGATGTTTGTTACTCTTTCACGCAAAAACTACTGAACGGATTTGGATGAAATTTTGTATGGAGGTGGCTGAAACTATGGATTAACACATAGGCTTTTTTTATCCCGAAAACATGTTGCGGGTAACACCGCGGGCCGCAGCTAGTATTATAAATGTGAAAATTTGTATGTTTGGATGTTTGTTACTCAATCACGCAAAAACGGCTGAACGGATTTGGATGAAATTTGGAACAAATATGTTTTTATTAACTGGATTAATATATAGGATACTTCTTTATATCAGAAAAATGTTAGGTTTCTGCGTATCAAAAAACGAACTACTGGACATAAGTGATAAGAAAAACCAGTTTAAACGTTTTTATTTTTCTATTACAAAAGTGTATTTTACACATAAATTCACACTAATATTGTAAAGGCGAAAGTTTGTGAGTTTATACATATGTTTGTTAATTCTTCACGCTCAAACGGCTGGACTAATTTTGATGAAATTTGGTATGGAGGTAGCTGATACCCTGGGTTAACAGGCTACTTTTTATCCTGAATAATTTAGCGGGTAACACCGCGGGGCGCAGCTAGTTTACACATAATTACGAATTAAGTAGTGTCACACAATGTCGTTTTAACCCTGTCCGATCGAGTACCAAATACATAGAAGCAATTAGTACCTACATTTACTATTCAAACGAAAAATAGGGTTGCCTCATCTTAAATGAATGCTTAGTGTTGGAAAAATCGAGTTAATTTATTTCAATCCCCAGTTTATTTCAGTCATTATTATCACAATGCATATCCTTCTTTATCCCACTGTTGGGTTTAGGCCTATCTCTTTTTATGCTATATAACTCGTTCCAGGATTCGGAGGGTCCTTGGATAACTTTGTAGGCCTATTAATAAAAAAGGGTGATCAAAATGCTATTATGCGTCCAATCAACAAAAAAAACAACACGTTCGATTTGTTTGTCCTATAAAACCTGTTTATTCCAAAAGCACTGAAAAATAATGAGATAACCCTAATTATTAATATTTTTATTGTTAGTACTATTCGATGAGTGATAATATAGGTACTACTATCAAGTGTACCTACTATATTTCTAATTGGTATTCGATAGGGTAGGGTTACTCAAATCCTAACCTCGGTCTATAACATGAGATAGAAAAATAAATTATAAAGGATTTTTAGAAGAAAAAAGTGAAAACTAGTTGTTACACAACATCAGTTTACACGAACATGATACGTAACTTTAATTAGGTATACAATACAATACTTGTGTCCTTAAATATAATATAAGTAAAAACAAAATATTTTATTACATTTTGCCATTCACAAATTTAATTTATTTTTAACATTCAAATAATAGTTTGTAAGTACAAATAAAATGCCTATAAAAAGATTTTATTAACACTAAAGTTTTCATTATTTATACCAAAGATTAGAGAATTTAACAATATAACTAGTGGAATCCTATTATGTATTTTTAATCTAAACAAAATAATTAACATTATTATGGTCAGTCATTTCCATACTTACATCTTTGGATGCTATATGAATAAACGTATTATAAATCAAGGATATTTAAAAAGTAGGATATGGTTGAGACCACATATAAACTGAGGAACTTACATAAGTAATCAACATGCAATGCGCTTATAAGTTACACAATTCAAGTCAATCCATTGATAGTATATTTATTTTTTATAGAGCTGAACAAAATTGACGATCATCGTGTATTAATAGTTCTTCAGTACATCAGTTTATACGCCATGCCCTACTTTGTTTAAACTTCCTTGTAGCAATCATACACACGTAATATCTACAGTTTTTAAAACACATTGTTTTTGGCGATTACAATTTGAGCTTTGAATCAAAACACAAGTCTAATTACATGGGGGTCACTCTATCTGGTTCTTTTTCTTCTCTAACCGTGTAAACACTTCTACGGATAGCTCCGCCTTCACATCTAGGACCTGAGACGTGATGTAAAACTTCTGGCAAAGAGTCTCCTTCAGAGTTCAACATGGTCTCATCGGATAAGTTCCCACTTTCGTCTCGTCAAGACATTCTATGCAGAAACTCTGACGTCATAACCTTTTGCGTCGTCTTCAAAACTTTCTCATGGTGCCTGAGTCGATGGACAATCTCGTCGTGGAGGACGTTGAAGCACATGGCAGTGAGAGCCAGGCCAGTCATGATGTAGATGGAGCAAAACCATATAGTTCCAGTCGAAGCGCCGTTATTCTGAGTCGCACCTGGCGCCAAGTGCCCAAACCCAATGGTACTTAGGCTCATAAAGCAGAAGTACACTCCATCAATCGGACTCCAGCCCTCGACTTGATACAACACCAGAGCACCGAAAAATATGTAGACAAAAATTGCAGCAAGACATAAAGCGACTGGGGCCAAAATGGAAAAGCCGCGCAATGAAAGTTTGGAATCAGTATCAGTGCAGCTTGTAGAGTCACAGTCTCTCAGAAAACTCAAACTTTGTGATTTGTCCTTGACGGGATTTGAGCTGGCGTTGTGAGCTTGTGATGCCGAAATGATTGTGCCAGAAGGTGACCTGACGTAGTAGGGCTCTTGTAGATGTAACGTCTGTGTTCTGATATCATCTTGCCGTCTTACTTTCTCTTTGTGTTCCTTGTTTGACATGGTTCGTTCATCAAGGCAGCAGTATCCGCATTTTGTGCAGAGGCAGCAGCACAATGCGCGACTAAAGACGCTTCTGGCGAGCCTGGATAGTAAAGCACCAACTACAGATAAGTAAAGAAGAGTAAGAGGTATACCAATGACGGCATATCCTATGGTTACCGCCTTACCCAGCGCAGTTCTTGGTGCTACGCTGCCATATCCTAGAAAAAAAGAAAAACTTCTTCAAGTCATGTACAACAAAATAAACAATTGTAGTTTCTGAACTTTCATCAAAATTATCATAATTATATCGATGCCCACTGCTGGAAATATGCCTCTCCCAAGACATGCCACTCGGCACGATTTTCGGCTTTTCGCTTCCATCCACCGCAAATTTTTAACTTTATAGATACCTAACTAGGCATACTTACCAATGGTCGTGAGTACAGTCAGGGAATAAAGAAACGCCTTGGCAAAGTTCCATTCATAATCGTCGACTACCAATGCAGGAGCAGACTCCAAAGCTCTTGCCCCATACTGTGCTGAAACGTCAGCCGCTACTCTGGCCACCAGTTTTTCTTGAAACCTAGCAATCTCTTGAGCTGCTAATCTCGTCCAGTTCTCTTTATACAAAATATTCAAGGATACAGTTATTTCCCAAATACTTTCGACGGTCTGCGATCGTAGCTCCGCGCTGGCTTGTGATATTGTTCCATTGAGTTTTGATAAAGGAACTGATTTTTCATTAGCTTGGTATGACGTTGTCGCGAGGGTCTTCTGATGGACTTTTGCAGCGCTGCCTTCTATAGCCAGAAATATGAAAGCTCCTATCAAAGTATATCCCAGTAATAAAACAAATATCCCTGCATTAGTTGCGCATCCAGTGACCAGTGTTTGTTTTTTACTGGCTTCGGTTTTAATACAAAAACAACATGTCGCAACTTCGTCTTCGATTCTGTAAGCTTCAGACTTACAGTTTTTGTTATATTTGCCGTTCACATGATTCTTTTTCTTATTCTTGTCCATGTTTATTTTTACGGGCGATTTTTAAGCGGCATGACTTGAATTTCTTGTTAATAAAATTTCAGAGAATATTTTTATTTGCAAACATTCTCGATCCATCTGAAACAAAAATCGTAAAATTAATTCAATGTTTTCAAGTTGCGCTTTTATTGAGTTTGGGGATTCAAATATTTAGCTTTGCGCCGCTGCTTATTTGGCAAGTCGGGAGGTTTGACTTTGAATAGGCGGGGAAAAGAAAGGAAAATAGCTTAGAAGATAGATAATGTAGACAAATTAGCATAGCATATTAGCATACGATCCCTTTACGGGACACAAGAGCGAAAATGTACCTTAATAGTGTAGCATAATGGAAAACAGTAAAACTAAAAACCACTAAACACTTGCTTTTCTTTGCGGCTTGTGCTATTTATTTAAGAAATTACGATTATATACTATGCCCAAATTGTCAAACATTATAAATAATCAAAATAAAAGTAGAGTTTTCAAAAGTAGAGGCAAAAATAGCAACATATTTATCGAAATATTACATTGTTATCGATATGTTATTTGTATATTTTATTTTATTTAGCAAAATTTGAAGACTAACCATCGATCATTTCAAAGTAATGAGCGCCAAAGCAGCGAATCTTTGGACTTTCTTTTGCTACTCAGAGTTCTGTATATCACTGCAATGATCATGGCGTTATCTCTTACCATAACGAGAGCGCCTAGTTCGCCCCATTACTTTTACATAAATTATTATTAAAAAAAAATTAACACAAATTTATTTTTTGGAAATTTTATCCATTATTTTAGACACATTAGTTAAAATTTAGAGAACACACAAACTTGTGAATTGTAAAAAAAATTTTTTTTTGTAAAAAAATTAAATAACAAAACGCTTATATCTCTCAACAAATGAAACTCATTAAAGTACAATAAACAAATTTCAATGCTTATCAATAGATATCACCTACTTAATGTAGTGGAATTAACAAAACAACAGACCCACTGGGCATCGGTACCAAATTACCAATGGGTTAACTTATCCAATAATTTACACAGTTAGTGGTAGAGCCGCCCAATGAAGGTAAACAACAAACGCGTTGATTAGCCAAGTTTTGAATTATTTCTTTTGAGAAACAATAGTCCCTACGTAGCGTGGACGCCCTGAGAATCGATGGAGTGACGATATACGTAGGACAGCTGGCGGTGGATGGAAGCGAACAGCCGAAGATCGGGCAGTGGTGAGCCTTGGGAAAGGCCTATGCCCAGCAGTGGACTTCAATAGGCTGATGATGATGAGTTCCTTCTACACATCCGCACTTCGTACAGACTACTTAATCGAAGTCAAAAAAGGAGGAAGTTCTCAATTCGTCGGATTAAAAAAAAATTACATGGAAAACGAACAGCTGCTAATTGATAAAATAAATAGGACATAAGTGAAAACACAAAAGCCAAAAAAAGTTTTTACTTGTACGAACTAGACAAAGTTTAAGTTCCCAGAGCCTACACCGGCGCGGGGACAAATGTAAGAATACCACATTATTGTACACCTACACATAAAAATTATATACCTATTATTATTTTTTTTACTTCAAAGTACTACTTAAGTAGTAAATACTGCTTAAGTAGTGCATCCCAGGTGGTCCCATAAATTTTTATCGAAATCGATCGGACGGGTTTAAAAAATCAACAAAAATCTAAAATTTTTTTAGTAAAATCGATGATATTTTTGTGAAAACCTAAACCTCGCTGTTTCATTGGAGCAGTACTAATGTGTATTTTAATTAAAACAACACAGCGAAATGCTTTTCACACCATTTTCTTTTCTTCTTCGGCCATAGCACACTCGTGCATTGTGCCAATTCTCAAGTTTGAATCAAACCATTTATTTGAAAAAACCACGCTCCGAAACAAAAGACCATCGGCCAAGCGCACGACACAAAACGTAACAGGCCACTTATAAAAAGTATAAAAACTCCTTGGTGTGCATACACCACAAGTACACATATACATAGTTTTACCTGAGTTTTGGCGGGAACGCGGGAAGAGTCGTGTCGCTCCGTTGTATTTTTTTCCAAAACTAGTATTTTGTCGAGTGTTTATGCATAAAAATCGTGGTGTTTTATTCATAAAGTGCCGAATCACAAGTGTGAGTGTGGGAAAATGATATGATGTGGTGAAAAATGACTTTTCGTGTTGCTTCCAAAACTCCATCGAAGCTTTATAGTAAAGTCACCACTACTTTACTAAAGCATGACTGGACTTGACTGACACGGACTGTACTTGATCAAGACTGGACTTTGACTATAACTTTAGCTACGAGGACACTTATTTAACTTTTGAAACTTGAAAATATATAAATATTTGACACTGGCAAATGCTAAAACGCGACGCCAAAACCAAAGATAAAAAAATATAGTTTTACCTGTCGATAGATAGTTGTCCGTAGATGTCGTCAAGTTACTAGTTAGATAGTCTACTTATGAATTGACGAATCTGGAGGTGGTGGTGACATTTCTTGTTGAACTCTACGCAGATAAAGTCGCGATGGTTTTGGCGGGAACGCGGGAAGAGTCGTGTCGCTTCGTTGTATTTTTTTCCAAAACTAGTGTTTTGTCGAGTGTTTATGCATAAAAATGGTGGTGTTTTATTCATAAAGTGCCGAATTACAAGCGCGAGTGTGGGAAAATGATATAATGTGGTGAAACATGAGTTTTCGTGTTGCTTCCAAAACTCCATCGAAGCTTTGTAGTAAAGTTGCCACTACTTTACTAAAGCATGACTGGAATTAACTGACACGAACTGGACTTGACAAAGACGACTTTGACTAAAACTAGCTACGATGGCACTTATTTAACTTTTGAAACTTGAAAATATATAATTACTTGACACTGGCAAATGCTAAAACGCGACGCCAAAACAAAAGAAAAAAAAAAAAAAAAAAAAAAGTCGCGATAGATACCCGCTCAAAAAACAACACCTTCTTTCAAGATAATCTTGTAAAATGGTAGGAAGACATTGCACAGCTGTTAATAACTCGGAACTACGAGTAGCTCGTGTCAAAGTTTTTAGGCCTTCTCAGAACACTACGTATTGTTTTTTTTTTGCCCGCCCGAGCCCGAAGCAGATGTCTGCCCCCAATATCGTGAAGTTTGGACCCTGTCAAGTTTCCCCGATTAGTTCCAGCACTAATGGAAACTTAGTTTTCAATAAAAACACGGCGCACGCCTAACTTAGGTACATAGTACTTGTAACTTGTCTCAAATTGCTGACTCGCTAACAAGTTTGTGCGGTCTTAACCTGCTTCGACTTAGGTGCAAAACATAATAATATTATAGATAAGTTGACAGCCCTGTTGGTTTATTGGTAGTATGTCTGCTCTAAGAGCTGAAGGGTGTGCGTTCAATTCCCACCCAGGACAAGCATTTTGTGATAAAAATAAATGTTTGTTCTGTGTCTGGGTGTACTGTATGTATTATAAGTATGTATTTACAACAAAAAAAAAACTATTAGATAGATGTTGGACTTTTCTGAGTCCATACTAAAAGTACACCTTACATCATACCGAGTGACACGTGCTACAAATTAAAAAAAAACCGGCCAAGTGTGAGTCAGACTCGCACACGAAGAGTTCCGTACTATCTATAAAAACAGCAAAACAATCACGTTTGTTGTATGGGATTAATATTTATTTTATTCTGTTTTTTAGTATTTGTTGTTATAGCAGCAACAGAAATACATCTTCTGTGAAAATATCAACTGTCTAACTACCACGGTTCATGAGATACAGCCTGGTGACAGACGGACAGACAGACAGACAGTAACAGGGCCCCGTTTTACCTTTTGATTACGAAACCATAAAAATATATATTTATTAGTGGGCGTTCTTGTTTTTTGTTTTATTAATAAAATTAAACTTGTTTTTCTGCGCCGAACGTGAAAGTTTCTGTACTTTGGAAATGTAATTCCAATTGTGCATGATTACGAATCTACAGCTTTTATTGAAATTATTTTCTAGAAACAAAATGTCCCGAGCGAAAAATAAAGCGTTACAGCGTTTCGTAGAAATGCAGCGTCAGGCTAAATAGCTCTAAATTTAAATTTCCTAAGAGCCTTTAAATTAATTCTAAAATTTAATTTTCTCTAAAACTTGTCTGCTCACGAGAAAAGTAATGTCCTTTTTAGTTACTCTTGCATTTAACGTGAGAATTTGATGCTTTTAAAGTTTGAATATTGAATGAGGCCGATAAAAAATACTTTTTCTAGTTTTCACGGGTTGCCCCTACTACTTCAAGCTTACAAATCTTGAGTATTTCGAGTTTGAATATCGAATATAAAAAATATGTTTTGATTTTTTAACCGACTCAACAAATTTAACAATTCGAACGTATGTTTTTTTGGTATGTATGCTACGCGATCATTCCGCCAATTATAAATCAATTTTAATGATTTTTTTTTTTTGCTTGGTATCCATACTTCAGAGGTGTTCCCATATAAATTTTACCGAAATCAATCGAACGGTTTGTAAAAATCAACAAAAATGTTAAAATTGTATACATCGATGATATTTCCGTTCACTCCGAAACCTCCTGCTGCATCCTGCTTCATTGAAGCAGTGCGTTTAATTATTTTTTTTAATGCAAAAAGTACCTAATAAGTCGAACGAGACGCTCTCCTGATGGTAAGAGATAACGCCTGTCCTAACCATTGCAGCGATACACAGAACTTTGATTGACGAAACAAAGTTTAGTTGGCCATGAAGTCGGTTTTTTTAAATAATATATTTATATATTTTTCTCGACAGAAACATTTACTTGCTAGGGCAAATAAAAAAGTGAATTCTCGATGCGAACTATGATCTTAGTAATCAAATACATCCGATTATAATTATTACTTACAAACCACGATTATTACAACATGACCGAAACGTCGAGGTAAATAAATAAAACTATTTTGATTTATTATGTTTCATTTTTCTCAGTTCTGTGTATCGCTGCAATGGTTATGGACATGCGTTATCTCTTACCATTGTATCGAGCGTATTGTCCGTCTCATTACATTTACATTAAAAAAAAATACAAGCAATATAAAATTTTGTTACATAATTATGTGTTTTTTTCGTGTTGTTTTTTGTTTCGTAGCTTCTAGTAAAGTCACTAGGTATTATATTAAAATCCATTTATTTAATACATTACTGGAACATCGAATGGTACCGCTCCATTTAAGCTATGACGGAAGCGATGAAGAAAAAGTTATGTGATCGCGAACCTTATTGTGCAGGCATACAATATGCGGTCACGTAGTTTTTTGTGATGGGATCAGGACTTGCCTGTGCCGTAATACAAATATTTTATTGATGTTACCAGTCAAATTTCGTAGTTATATCATATCAACAAAATGTCGAATAAATACATACAATATGTCGATAAAAACATGTCAATATAATAAAAAGACAAAAATGTATGTAATTTAGACTGTGACGTCTTTTACTTAACTTTATCATGAGACACTTGGAAATATGAAACACTTAACATTGCACAAAGTGCGACGCCAACAGAAAACAAAAAAAACTTGTGTTTTTTTTTTGTTTTCTGTTGGCATCGCATATGTTTGTTTTTGTCCAACAAACCTTTTTGTCAGTACGTTTTATGAGTTCTATCATCTATCTTTTATCAGCTTTTAACGTCCTTCTAGTAAAACGCCGGGCCAGTCACATTATTTCCTTGTCCTATTTCATTTTAACAATGTATCCCAGTTATTGCATCAACACTACTCAACGGATCTCTTTGTTAGGGTCAAATAATAACGTAACGAATGCATACTAAAATTTTATCATCAATTTCGGTATTTATGCTCTATCTTATTCTACCCAAACCTCCGCACGCAGAAGTAATAGAATATGTAATTTTGGCGGTGTTGCCTGTTGAAAAAAACTTTCAATGCAATAGTAATTCTGGGGCTCGACTTTCGAACCATAGGTACACAATACACATGAATATACAAAAGAGCGATATGAATTTTGAAGTTTAGAATTTTTTTGTTTATTCATGAAATTTTATTACCTAACGACGGAACAGAGACGGTATATTCGTTTGGGGTGATAGGATGTTTGTTTGTGCAAATCCTTGTTGCCATTTTTCTCCTAAGACTCCTTTTCTGCAAAGTTCATTTAAAGGCAGAGCCCCTGACAGATATTCTTGGGGTTTTTATAAAGTTTATAGGTAGTTTTAAGTCAGGGGCTTTTAAATTATTTTACCGTTTTTCAATTACTTTTTAACAGTCTTGGGTTTTTTCAAAACGTTTAATTTTGCTTTTTATTCAAATATAGTATTTAATTTAAGATTTACACAAATACCTACCTTTTTTATTTCATTTTGTGCAATTTATAAACATTAATAAATAGTTGCCTTCATATCGGTACTTTTGCTGATCATTATTTGGCAACACCGCGTCGAACATCAGAAATGGAGTATTAATATCTACCCTAATACGATAATATTGGATTAGGAGTTTTGGCGGGAACGCGGGAAGAGTCGTGTCGCTCCGTTGTATTTTTTTCTAAAACTAGTGTTTTGTCGAGTGTTTATGCATAAAAATGGTGGTGTTTTATTCATAAAGTGCCGAATTACAAGCGCGAGTGTGGGAAAATGATATAATGTGGTGAAACATGAGTTTTCGTGTTGCTTCCAAAACTCCATCGAAGCTTTGTAGTAAAGTTGCCACTACTTTACTAAAGCATGACTGGAATTAACTGACACAAACTTGGACTTGACAAAGACGACTTTGACTATAAAACTAGCTACGATGGCACTTATTTAACTTTTGAAACTTGAAAATATATAATTACTTGACACTGGCAAATGCTAAAACGCGACGCCAAAACCAAAGAAAAAAAAAAAAAAATATTGGATTACATCACTGATTTATGCAAAATCTTTATCTCGGCTGACACCTGAAATTGAATTCTGGCACGGCGCATTACTTTTGCTCGAACGTAAAAGGGATGAATCTTATGGTAATATATTATCTTTATTATACAAGATATCATAGATATATGGAATTCAATTCTTATTGTGCATTATACGTATAATTTGGATTATATTTGCTAATGAAAGTGTAACCTTATTAATTTAAGTTTCAGGAGCTTGTTATTTTATTCTGGACTATAAAATAATCAGTCATAAATTTAATTTTTACGTATGTAATTTATTATACGTTAGTGAAACAAAAAACGTGTTCTTTAAAGGTTCGCATATGATGATTATATTAAATAAATAAATAAAAATATGTTTTACGCAGACCAACGAACACCAACCTAGAAAAGTACTAAACAATGAAGTTTGTGCAAAACTTTGACGTTTGACTTGTAACTTGTGTTATCAAATATTTGTTTAGATTTTGTGTTACGTTAATATTTTAGTTTTTTTATATTATTTTAGTCAATTTAACTGTATTTGTATTTTTATATGGGTCTTGTTGCATGAAATAAATGTTTTATTTTTTTAAAACGGCCAAAAAACCTGCGATGTTGTGCTTAGATTATTTGGTAATTTTAAAACAATTTCATAATTTTGATTCAAACCTTTTTAATATTGTGTCATACTAAACAAAATATCACTTTTTGTGGAGTACTGAAGGTATATACTACTCTGCACTTAACCGAAATGAAACGAATTAATCCGATAAGGTCATCTTTTAGATACGGACCTATGTAGTAGGTATATATATACCAGGAGACAGTAAAAAAATAATTGTCGTAACCTAACCAATGTTACGCCAAAATATCAGTAATAAATTGAAACCCTATCATTCTGTTCGGGTCCTAGCAACCTTACAAGTTTGTTGAGCACACGCTTTACAAGTATGAGTACAAAGTCAAACTTGGTCGCGAATATGATTTTAAAGTGCTTTTACACGCGAAAATTTTGTCGCCACGACTTAGTTGACAGTTTATTCGTCGAGCGATATTTAGCCAAAGAGGTTATCCAGCGTGACAACTTCTTGATGTCTTGTTTAGTAAAAAGCATTTTTTTTAAAACCCCACGACTTTTGACAAATAATTGAAGAAGGATAAAGTAATTTAAAAACCCCCGACTTAAAACTACCTATAAACTTAAAAACGACCCAAGAAAATCCGTCATGTGGCTCACTTAAGAGCTAGTTCCATTCCAGGCTGGGTGTGCTTTACCATCGTCATCACACTGTCACTAAAAATCAGGTGAGCCGTGGTCAAACACTTTAATTGGCAAACGTAATAAGACGCCCTAAGACTAGATAGAGTGACGAAATCCGTAAGTTAGCAGGCAGTAGTTGAAACCTAAAAGCCAACGATCGGGCTGAATGAAATTTGTCTATTTAAATTGATAAATAACAAGAGAAACCGTGAAAGAGTATAATTCTGTACATTTTGCTCTTAATGTCTCCAAAATTACGCTAAAATAAAATTAAGTCCAACCACTAAACCTCCCCAGAGCTCGAGAGCGCTTCACATGGGACCAAGACTGAGCTTAATGCAGAAATACCCAAAATGCCGACGTCCGACGTTGGAGAATGCTCGCATGCATGATATAAGAGCTATAACAATATATGACAATATTTTTTATATTGACATGTTTGGATATTGACATCCCTTATTTTGACATGTAATCAGTGTTTCAAAACCCATTTAATGACATCTTTAAAATTTTGAAGTGACTTGTAACATTGGTGTTATCAATAAAGTATTTGTATTTGTATTTGTATTTGTATAGTATAAGAGCTAGTGTACATTTTGATTACTTCTGTTCAAGTCTACAATACATTTTGACTATGGAATAATTTCTGACATAACTATATTTCTAGAACTATTTTCTATACCCTACTAATATTATAAATGTGAAAGTTTATACATTCAGATCTTTGCATGTACTCAATCACGCAAAAACAGCTGAACGGATTTAGATGAAATTTGGCACGCATATAGTTTATTACCTGTCGATAGATGGTTGTTTCTATGGATGTTGTCAAGTTACTAGTTAGTTAGTCTACTCATGACTTGACAAAATCTGGTGGTGGTGGTGACATTTCTTGTTGAGCTCTACGTAGATGAAATCGCGAGACATACTCAACAACATTACTTTCTCGCAATATAATCTTGTAAAACGGTGAGGAAAACATTGCACAGCCACCATTATTTTATTTTACATGTCCTGGACGCAGCCCTCTTCCCATTATAAGGTTTTACAACGCGTTCACTGCGCCGGAAAAGTGCGAGTGTACGTCACGCATTTCAGACAAGCATGTTTTCTCACAACGTTTTATTTCACCGTCCAAAGCTAGCGGCGCACTTAGAAGGTACTGATGTGGGTGTATATTGCATTGTAGTGTATTGGCAGTCACAAGGTCTCCAAACTAAGCTGCCGTAACAGCGATGATAGCTCAGTGGTTAGCGTAAGCGATTCACACGCTGAAGAGCGTGGGTTCAATCCTTAACAACGAGCAGTCGGTGAAGAAAAAGATCGTAAAGAAAGCATATTGATAGGATATTTTCTTGTACTCGGCTGGCTAGCTACCGACCCTCAAGTTGACTGATTTCACTTGAGAGCCAGTTCTATTCCAGGCTAGGGGTGCTTTACCATCTTCGATCATATCGTCACCTATCTACGTTTACAAGTTTAGTAAGCCTACGTTTAAAAATTCATGCAAGCCTGTATAAATTCGCAAAAATATATCCGTTAAAATCCGGGTCACGAGGACCCGGCGTCAATGGTCATGGGATTATTTTCACGTCATTGGCTTCGGGTTAAATTGATTATTTAAGTTTGCAAAGAGTATAAGATACTATACGCAGTAGTGATACCATGCTGAACTAATTTGTTAATCTACCAAACTACTTAGTAGATATAATTATATTCAAAAGGATAAGCAAACATTTTAAGAATATTTTTACCCATGTTGTCAAATCTGTACTTGGATAAATTTTGAATGAATGATTTATTTGTTTGTAAAACTAGATCTATACTATTATAAAGAAGAAATATTTGAAAGTTTGTTTGTTTGTGTTGAATACGCTCCGAAACTACGAGATCGATTTCAAAAATTCTTACACCGTTGGGAAGCTACACTATCTCCGGGTGGCATAGGTTACTTTTTATCCATGTATTCCCACGGAAACGAGAACTACGCGGATGAAACCGCGAGGCGTCTGCTAGTAGTTTATATACACAACAAAATAAAAATGTCAAAATGATTATAAATAAAAAACACAGACAAAATTTAATCACACTAAAAACATTAATAATAATCACAAATTAAATTCAACACAACATTAATCATACAAATAAAATGTCAAAGTCATTTTCGTGGCCTATGAGAAAGTCAGGTCAGTTTTGAATTTATAGTCATACTAATGAATCAATTACGAACCTCTATTTGTCAGTTGCTCTATAAATAAGTTATTTACGGCTCTTATTGGACCTTAGGTTTTCTGTGATCTGTTATTTCTATTTATACACTTATACCCAATTATTGTCTGTTATTGTACCAATATTAATAAAATATATATTTTCTGTAGCGTGATATAATCACGTGGGCAGATCTGTGAGGTATATCGACAAAGTGGCAGATAATTTTAACAATGTACCGAATTGGGTTCACGAATTTTTAAGCTTGACAATGTCTTCTATCTGAATCGGTGGAAATTCTTATGCCTACAACCACGACAAAAACGATTTTCTTATTACAGACAAAATATACTATAGAATACATTATTTTATTTTATTAGATTCTGTTTGTGAAACACTGGTAAAATATACATAGCGATGCGAAGTTCTCTGTCTATTAGAATACTGGGATATACAAAGATTAAAAAAAATAGGTAATAAAACGAACGATAAGCTTGCCTGGTGTTAAGAGATAATGACCATGCCCATGACCATGGTAGTGATACACAGAACTTCGAGTAACAAAACAAAGTCCAAATCATCGCTGTTTTGGCCCCTTGTTGCTTTGAAACTTACCATGACATTAGTCAATTACAGATAATTTTGATTTCGCTAGCTGCAGTATCAGTCAAAGCGAAACAGTAAAATTTACACACTACAGTATAGTGGTAAAACATCTGGTACTGTTGTGGTATCAACGCATGGAATCTTCACATCCAAGTAAGACGTTGGACAACTGTGTCTTACTAAAACTAACTTAGTTAAATTAGGCCGGAAAACCATAGTCAAATTGACCGATAGCTCTTCACGTTGGCTTTAGATTTGTACAGACTGCACTATAATTGAACAGTTAAGTACCTAAAGTGGAGTATGACGTTCGTCACCAGTTATATATGTACATGTAATACGTCCATCTATCTATCTATCTATTTATTTATCTATCTATCTATACTAATATAAAAAGGAAAGATTTGATTGTTTGTTTGTTTATATTGATTAAGTTCCAAAACTACTGGACCGATTTAAAAAATTCTTTCACCGTTGGGAAACTACACTATCTCCGGGTGACATAGACTACTTTTTTATCCCTGTATTCTCACGGGAACGGGAACTACGCGGCTGAAACCACGAGGCGTCCGTTAGTATTAGATAAGATGGTCTGAAACTCTGAACATTTATTGAGTCAAAATTATTGATATGTACCTACTTATCTATCTATCTATATCTATCTATATATATATCTAGATACTATTATAAAGGGGAAAGATTTCATTGTTTGTTTGTTTGTATTGAATAGGCTCCGAAAGTACTGGACCGATTTCAAAAATTATTTCACCGTTGGGAAGCTACTTTATCCCCGGGTGGCATAGGCTACTTTTTATCCCTGTATTCCCACGGGAACAGGAACTACGCGGGTGAAACCGCGAGGCGTCCGTTAGTATATAACAAAACTGGTGGAGGTCAAATTCTGTATATCTCATAGCAATGTAATTTCGCATGTATGTAAAACTAACTAACAGCTTTGCGGCAGAATAACTAGTACTGCGGTGGTACCTACCTAGACGACCTCTAAAGCTAAAAAATTCTACCACCAAGTATAACTAAGTACGTACTATGACTAAGTACTATGGAAGTCAGATAACTGATAGAATACTTAAGTACCTACTTCTTTTTTGTAAATACATACTTGTAATACATACATTACACCCAGACACATAACAAACATTTTTTTATACCACAAAATGTTTATCCTGCGTGGGAATCGAACCCACGCCCTTCAGCTCTTGGAGCAGACATACTACCAATGAACCAACAGGGCTGATGGTAGTATATCAATGGGGTTTGTCGCAAAATCAACATGGATGTATACTTCAAAAGCTAAATTCTCTCTGAAAAGCTTCAAATGTGGCACATCGCATTATGCATGCTAAGCACAAACACAATGCAAGTTCCGATGCTCTACTTGACGACGCTCGCTAGTTCTACATTTCCACTAAAATTATTTCAAACGAGTTTGAAATGCCACCGGAAAAATAAACCTTATTTATCTTAACTATGAAAATAAAAGTAGGTATTTATAAGTATGTACAAGGTTTCGTTCATGTAATAAATTGTCCTAGTTTCTCAGGAATCGAAGTATGATAGTTACCTATGATATATTTAGATTTTTGTAACAAAAAGGGTTGGCCCTCACAAGACACCCGGTATATGGGAAACATTTTAATAGTACGGCATAAGAGAGCGTCACGTCGTTTGCTGTCACGGCATGAAAAAAAATATCAAAGTCTCCTTGCCGGAAAGCACATTTTTAAAGGATATAAAACATAGACGTAGTAAAATGATGCAGAAGATCGGCCACGAGCGAAGATGTCTTCCATACATTACTTTACACATCGAATCCTTACATAACAAGTATCCGTAAACCATATGTTAAAAATGTCAAGGAACTTGACGAAGACACTCTGTTACTTTTGAAGGTACATCAACTTATCTCAGATCCTGAAGTGGTTCAAGTATAATAGTTCTACTTACATCATTGATGTATAAGTTTATAATGCTATACCTATTTTGTGTGCCAGACTGAGCAAGTAAGAAATAATTTTTTATTTAGCTACACCTAGATGTTCTTATGTTTACTTCATAAAATAATAATTACGTGTATATTTTACTAAGTAACATAAATATCAAAATTGTAATTATTAACAAAACATGTTTTTTTAAGTGGTGTGTATTATTTACTTATTAAAAAAATAAAGCATCACTTCGAAGCCAAACGGACAATTTTACTTAAAGTTTTCACGGACTCCTGAATTAAAATGCGAGTAAAACCACGAGCTAACACTAGTTTTTTGTTCAAAGTATTGTTGATAAAATTCATATATTATGCCCTCTACATATGCAACATTTCAAGTCAATGCAATCAATAATAAAGAAGTTATAGATTTTTAATCAGCAAACTACCCAAATGTTCCATAGTGCGGCGCTCAATACATCTCACTCGTTCTTTGGGCGCAGGAGGTACGACACGTATTTATTTATTATTAACGATATATTTTACACCCGTTTCACGGGTCTAATCCAACGAATATTTTTACCATTGAAAACTACTTGAGAATCGCATGGGGCCCGCGCAATGTTTAGCAACGTTTATAATATATTTGAGATCAAAAACTTAACCACATCTTGAGCGAATTAAAACACTTGAACTTGAACAAAAGTTTTTTGGCATATAACGTCAGCTATTTTATGTCTTATCATATCAGTAATCTTCAGCATTATCAACTGTTCTCCTTTTTGGGAACGTTCCACTTTACGTTAAATTTATCATATTAAATAGGTTTTATTTCTCCAACGAACATTGATATCTTTATTTATAGCTCCGTAGTGCCATAGTTAAATGTTTTATTTATGTCTAAAGTACAGGCATTGGCTAATTCAGACTGAATCGGCTGTAAACTAGACAGTCCGTTTTCATACCACGTACTAGTTGGTAGTTTATTTTCCATTTAATATACCAATACAGAATTTATTTCTTATTTTACAGCTGTGCGATAACTGAGGGGAGATTGACTAGAGATAGAGGGGAGGCGGTTGTGTGTCGAATATTGCTGACACTTTTGGGGTTCTACTACTGATACTACTTTGCCAAATACTAACTCCAGGTTCGTGACTCGCTAAATGCCTGGTATAAACGTTCCTTGTAAGAACTGCTGATGTGTGGAACTCGTTGCCAGCGTCTGTTTCCCCAACAAAATACAATCCGGGGTTGTTCAAGAAGAATGGGAATAGATATTTAGGCAAGCGTGCACCATCTTTGGCCACATTGTCACTTCCAACAGGTGAGATCGTGGCCAAACGCATGCCTAGTCCGATGTAAAAAAAAAAAATGGTGGACTTATTTGTGATGAAACTAGTAGAAAAAAAAACTTTTTTAGCCTCGAACGCCGCGAGACGGTAGCAAGTCTGTAAATTTTCTACAGGATTATCTGAGAGTGTGCTACTCAGCTGTACAATCTTTTACTTCTATCGTTATCAATGTGGATGACCAAGCTGACACTTTCCTTCTATCTTGAGGAATATAATCTAGATTTTAGAATGAACAGGTATTCCTAAATCTGCGTGCTTCATCTTTGACCATGACGTTGCTTCAGCGTTTAGGCAACTTAGAGAGTTATACGCGTTTAAAAATACATTTATTTACAAATACATACATTTCATAATTTTTTTGTTATAAATTATTTCGTCAATAAATATAGAATGATAAGTTTTGTGTAACTTTAAGGGAACTAGTTGCGTTTCCCAACAACAATATCGTGATATTTTTCCTAAACTTTTTGGCAGAAAATAATATCTCTAGTCTACATTGCATAAAACAAAGTCGCTTCTTGCCGTTTGTACGCTTAGATCTTTTAAACTACGCAACAGATTTTAATGTGCTTTTCATCAATATACACTGTGATTCAGGAGGAAGGTTTACATGTATAAGATATGTATATTGCATATGCAACGGGTCGCTAGTATAATAGATAAATAACACCATAAATAGAAACATGCAGGTACAGAAAACAAAAGAAAGACCAAAAAAAAACAAAGACAAAATTACAGATAGCGCGGTGTCTAATGTAATAATGCTCTACGATATTTATTTAGTACATTGACGATAGAAAAGTTCGTGACTTTGCGTGAATTTCCACTAAAATACAAAATATTAATGACGTCATGTTAAAATCTATGCTAACAAATCCGCAAAAGCAAACGGATTCACAGACCGCGCTAAAAATTGCAAACACATTTTCGCATACAAACACATTTTACACGTATTCAGGTGTAGCCATGTAAAACGCATGCGAAACCAGTTTTGTTTAAAAATGGTTTATGGGCAGCACCAGATATGATTTTACGACTTTGCCACACATTTTTGGAGTAAAAAGTTAAGTGAAATTTCAAATTTAAGCATAAAAGCAAGTATGTAGGGAGTTGGTCGTTTTTCTGCGGGCTAAGTTTACGCTTGGGCCAAATTGCCTTTCCCTCGTGCGCAAATGTGAGAAAGTTAATATTTATTATATGTAATTATATGTATAGGGTTATATGGTCTAGGGTTATAGACGAAGATAGTATACAGGCGAAAAATTTATATAAAAATATATCATCATCGTCATCAACATTTCAGCCGTAGGACGTCTACTACTGGACATAGGCCTCCCCCATTGACTTCCATAAAGACCGGTTGGAAGCGGCTCGCATCCAGCGCGTTCCTGCGGTCTTTACTAGGTCGTCTGTCCACCTTGTGGGTGGACGTCCTACGCTGCGCTTGCCGGTCCGTGGTCTCCACTCCAGAACTTTGCAGCCCCATCGGCCATCAGTTCTGCGTGCTATGTGCCCTGCCCACTGCCACTTCAACTTGCTAATCCGTTGGGCTATGTCGGTAACTTTGGTTCGTCTAAAAATATATAATGTTCCCACAATTTTCGCATTTTTCTCCTAGACCAGGAAAAACGTGAAGGACAGAAAAATTATAATTTTTCATGACCTTACAACCTACAAGTTTATTTCAATTTTTTTTTTCTAACATCGATATTTTTGCAATAAACGCCAAAAACATTAAAAAAATATGGATTTTTCTTTAATTTTTATTTTGAACATACAATTTGCGCCAATTTTCATTTTATTAACCGATAATTCCGCCAATTATGAATCGAATTTGACGATTCTTTTTTTGCTTGGTAGATCGTACTTCAGAGTATTCAGATATAAATTTTATCGAAATCAACCAAGTGGTTTTTAAAAAATCAACAAAAATCTAAAATTATAATTATACATACCTACATCGCTGATATTTTCGTTTACTCCGAAACCTCGCTATTTCATTGGAGCAGTGTGTTTAGTTGGCCTAAGGGTCATGGAGTCGTTTATTTTCAATTGTAAATGTATTATATATACTATCATATTCGTAATCAGCGGGTCAAAATACATAAGTAAACAAAATTTCAAATAACAAAGCGGTATGGGCTCTTCATAACAAAATTCAATTACTTCGTATGTTAGGTGTGAGCTATGAAAAAAGCTACCCTCAGAATTTCATTAAGTGATCGTATCAGATACGAAGTAATTCGCCAGAGAATCTGTCATCGACATAGCTCAGCGTATTAGCGAGCTGAAGTGGCAGTGTACGCCTATACCCATCGTAGACACGAAACCACTCGGGTACACGTATTCTAGAGCGGTGAACGCAAATTGATAAACTAGTGACTATAGACAGACATACAGTGGATGGAAGCGAAAAGCTGAAGATTAGGCTGAGTGGTGTGTCTTAGAAGAGGTCTATGCCCAACAGAGGACTACGACAAGCTGATGATAATGAGACGTGAAGCCTTTTTCAAACAACATGGACACCAGGCGTACATAATACTTACCTATCGCAAGCAGTTTTCCTACATAAGTTATAAATTAACAATATTTAATACGAAAAACAATATTCGTTAAGTTCAAAATTAATATGATTAAAAAGTCAAGAAATTATAAAAAAAATATGGTTGACAGGCTAGGTGTTTGACTACAGCTCACCTGATGTTACGTTACTGTGTGGCCGAAATTGGTAAAGCTGGCTCTGAAGCTCAAGTGAGGCTGCCGGAATACACCGTTAGATGCTTCGGGGCAGATTTTCAACTTGAGGGTGGTAGCTAGTCAGCCCAGTACTAGAAAGTATGCTACCACCATGCTATGGTTTTCTCGCGATGTTTTCCTTCGCCGGCAGCTCAAGTTCATTGCTCATTTTGAAGTAAAAAATTCGTCCACTTAGCTTAGCTCAAGTGATATTGGTTCTTATTTCATTAAGTCTAGACAAGTTTCATCTCTGATCATCAAGAGAGAGATTCGTTCATTTCCATACTTTGATACAAAAACATCGTGTTGGCGTATGTATAAAAATAACGTATCAATTTATTCGACAACACCTCAATAATCTACTGCAATTTCAATTTCAAAATTGAAACAATATTTCCAAGCTCCCATAATGGAAATTTGTCAAATCCATATTTCCCCAAATTAATTAAAAATATTCCTCAGCTCGCTGCAAATGTCATCGAGATTAAATTAATTATTAATTTAATTAACAAATCCTGCTAATAATAACTCAGAATCTGATGTTCACCATCAAAATAACGGTCGTTATTTTAAGCTATAAAGTTACCTACATAGGCTTGGCATTACAATGGCCTAGCACAACAAAAGCTTTTGTGCCTCTGCTGTAAAGACGGATAAATTCCTTGTTCCTTGAAACTATAAAGTAAAACAGTGACTAAACTTCACGAATTCTGCAAGTATGAAAAAAGTTAAAGCGGGAACTTGGAAAAATATTGTCGCTGCCAGTGTATTATTTTTGGTACATGTTTCTTTGGTGTGTTTATGTATAAAAATAGTGGCTTTATGATAATAAAGTTTCGAATTACGTGTGTAATAATTATTTACTAATAATTATATTATATAATGTCTTGAAGAAGGTATTTTTGTGTTGCTTTCAAAACTTTTAACAATTTACCTATTTTACCAGGCTTCAAAAAGCCCATCAACATTTAAAATAAAATGTTTCTTATTTACTGGCAATTGGCTAAGCGTTTAACCAAAGTTTATCTAATGTTAACTGATGATGTAGTCAAATATTGTAAATACACTTAGTCTAGACTAGGATCTGTCTCTCAAGAGAAGCTGTCGAAGCTCCTTTAGATGCTAGGCGGAGATTTTCAATTTGAGTATATGTGCCATCATGGCTCATGATATTTTTCGGCACCTGTAGCTCAAGGTTAAAGTCAAAAGCAAATTTATTGATATGTGTACATTATGTACGGTCAATATTACGATTCGAACCCACGCCCTTTGCCGTGCGATCTGGCCGCGCTTATCACTGAATCGTTATTGCTACAGAAGAATACTATGTCAAATAAGAGTTATGTAAATTTTACCTAGTGGTACTAATTTTTTTTTAGCAACTTTTTTACGCAATTTTGTCATGTTTGTTTTTTTAACTGTCTTGTATAGGAATTAAAAGTCAATAAATTTTAGCTCTTGAATTATCTCACAGCAGAGTTGAACCCTGACATCTAAAGTTTTTAATTTTCACTATAACTTATGTACTGATTAGATTACGGTATACGCGCAGCTCGCTTAGGAGTAAATTAATTTTATTATCAATTCGGCCCATTTACTCAGCTTACAGCGTTATAAGGAGCTGTTCTTCGGTCGGAATTGATAATCTCGAGCTGTTCGCGAAAACTTCGCCCAAAAACTGCCTTCGGGTGATATTTAATTGATTCAGAGTGGAGTGATATTTTCAGATGATGTACTTGTTATAACTTTTGGGCGATGTTGAAAGGAAACGAGGTCACGATTGTGTACAGTAGGGAAAAATTATAACACGAAATTTAGATTCTTTTTCACATTTCGTATACAGCGTTTTTGAACGACTTCAAAAAAGGAGGAGGTTCTCAATTCGTCGGATCTTTTTTTTATGTATGTCCACCGATCACTCAAAATTACCTGAACCGATTTTTGGTGGAAGGTGAGGTGGTATACTTCTCAAGTTAAAAATTTCAGGAAAATCGTTTTGCCTGAAAAATTTTGGGTTTTAAACAAAAAAAACTTATAACCTTTAAAGCCATGTCGGGCTTAGGGACATAGAGTCGGTATTTTTAAATTGTAAATTTCTATTTGTAAATGTACCAATTCGAAATATTAGACTCATTATTTAGGATCACGAACATACATACTTGTTTTACAATGTTTTTTTTTATAGTTGACAAGCTAGGTGATCGACCACATCTCACCTGATGTTAAGTGACGGTGTGGTCAAAGATTATAAAACACACCTAACCTAGGATGGAACTGGCTCTCTAGTGAGGCTGCAAGAACACACCGTAAGTTGCTTGGCGGCAGATTTTCAACTTAAGGGTGGTAAGCTGGCCAGCTGAGTGCTAGAAAATATCCCACCATATTATGGTTTTCTCGTGGAGTTTTCCTTCACTGGCAGCTCAGGCTCATTGTTGGGCGTGTGAATAGTTTAATCTATTCACACAATTTGTAAAATTAGTTAAACAAGAACACCTAACTAAGTAGTAGCATGTAGGAAAAGCGTTGGGGTAGTAAGTACCTACGTTGAATATTTGTATGCGTCACACACAGCCGGGCGTTGACGTCAGATACGGAGACGAAAATACATGTTGCTGATACATTTCTTACTGTCACGCGAGAATGGGACGATATGAATGGTTAGCATAAAACTTGTGAAATTGCTATGTAAAGTTTGTTCGCCGTGTCATTTGTTTTGGTTATTTTAGAACACGTCCAAAGACGATTGTAACATTAAAAAAAAAACCACAAAAAGTGCTAATGAACAAAAATCGTACAGTTATTGTAGCATTGATTGGCTTCGGGCTAGATGGCGCTGTGTGAAAAGTCGTACGATATTTATTTATTTAGGTATTTTTATAGCTACCTACTTCGAATGATTTCTATTAAATTTTGAGTTAATTTTATAAGCTTTAATTTTTAATCCGCTCGAAAAAGGAAGAGATTCACAATTCGACTGTATAATCTGTATATGTTATTTGTACGTATGTTCCGCGATTATTCCGCCAACTATGAATCCTTTTTGATGATTCAGGGGTCAGGGGTGGTCCCGTATGAATTTTAACGAGATCGATCGAGTGGCTTTTAAAAAATCAAAAAATTGTATACATCGATGATATTTTCGTTTACTCCGAAACCTCGCTGTTTCATTGGAGCTGTGCGTTAGGTGGCTTTAAGGTATGGAGTCTCATTTAAAAAAAAAAATTAAATTTTAAAAGTTTAACAATAAGGTATTATGAACGTTGAATACAGGTTCATAAGCTTGCATTGCAGTAAGCTTAATTTTTACACATTCTTAACAAATTTCAATTCACAATTCTATGTTCAGCTGTTCCATACGTTTGGTTCAGACTCAACGCACCTTATTTTTCTATATTAGTAGTATTTTTTGACAATTTCAGTTTTTTACCCATAACGTTGTTCATAATGATTTTCGGTTCAGTAAGTATACGCTAAACTTATAACCCGCTTAGATCGTAATTAAGGTGGTACGATTTCCATACAAATAATTTTTTGCCATATAAGGACAAATGGAGCATAATTTTACAGTGAAATTACAGCTACTGGCATTTGTTTTGGTCTTTATTTGGGTAAATCACAATTGCTTGAATGAAACGGTAGATTATAAGCATAAACTACCATTTTATTCAAAAATCATAAATTCATAAATCATTCAAAAATCTGATTTTATGCTAAAGCTTTTTTTATATACGAAGAGCGGCAAACAAGCCGACAGTTGCTCTGATGGTGACCTTATACACATTTTTTACTCATTAGATTTTTCGGTACGTTAAAAACGTAAAAAATAATATAGAGACACCATTCTTAAACGCTTCATCTTGTAAATCAACATAGAATTTACTTACCATTCAATTTCACAATCAAAATAATTCGTTAGACAAGTTTACATTTGCACAGTTAAGTTTTTTTCACTATTCCAACTGAACAGAACTATAGTTTCTTCTTCTATAACCTTGACACAGCCAGCATCAATAAAATCGCAAAAACAATCCACGAAAACGTAACAAAATATAGTCTTTCCGATTAGCACTGATCTGTCAACACTATTCAATACTTCGCGTAAATCGTAACTTTACAATAATTTTATATCACTAATTTATAACTAAAGTGCTCTTTTAAATATTTATTTGCTTTGTTGGGTGTTTTGAGCAGTATATTTAAATTGGTTGTAAATTTTTCCACAACAATTGGTGTAGGTATCGGCTTTGGCGGCCATGTTTGTTACACAAAGAATCTACGGCGCATGATCGGTGTGGCTTTACGCAAGCGCAGACTGTTCCAGTATTATGAGGATACTGTGACTGCGATTTTAACTAATACCACATGAGATCATCGGTTTAAGGTACGGATGTACGGATCAAATATCGCATAAAAACAATACGATTAAAAAAATAAAACTGTCATTTCAAATTTTTTTTCTTTCTTTTTTTGGCATCGGACTTTGTTGGTATGGCAATCTCAAGTAGTTTATTAGTAGTCGATAGTTTCAAATAATTATGTTGATGAATCAACGGAAGTAAGTCGAAGTTATACGAAGTAAGTCAAGGTGAAGTTCAAAGATGTCCTAGTAAAGTGGTGACTTTACTACTGACAGGCTTCGATGGAGTTATAGAAACAACACGAAAGTTATGTTTCGCGACATTATATCAGTTAACATAAGTAACCTTTACTAAGGACAGTAGATAAAAAACAATTATAGCTCCATTTATTCAAGAGTGAATGATTTTTTTCTATGGAAGCACAGACAATTTTGGTTACGTTTTCAGAGTAATTGTGCCTGTAGTCAAAATTATACTATTATAAAAAAAAGTTCATTAAAAAAAAGTTCTCGAAAATGTGTTGTTCGCCAACCCGCACAATGGCCAGCGTGGTGAGCAATGATAGTTCAGTAAATAAATATAAATAAATAAATAGCATAGGACTATGCACACAGCGCCATCTGGCCCCAAACTAAGCAGAGCTTGTGTGATGGAAGTCAGATAACTGATAGAATACATAAATACTTTTTTTGTTGTAAATACATACTTATAATACATACAGAACACCCAGACACAAAACAAACATTTGTTTATTCACAAAATGTTTGCCCTGAGTGGGAATCGAACCCACGCTCTACAGCTCTCAAGGCAGATATACTACCAATGAGCCAACGGGGCTGTCAGTGGTTAGTGCGGTTGACCGAAAGGTGTGGATTCAAACCCCAATAATGAGCTTGAGTTGCCCGTGAACGAAAACATCGTGAGGAAACGATAGCGTGGTGGTAGGGCACTAACAAGGTTATTACTGTAAGTACCTACCACCACGCTATGGTGTCCTCTCAATGTTTTCCTTCACCGGTAGCTCAAGCTCATTGTTGGCATTTCCACCCACGCTCTTCGTGTGACTCCCTTATTTTTTATTAACTAGCTGCTCAAAACGATAAAAAATATAATTGGTATTTATTTATAGGAATATACTAGCGGCCCGTCCCGGTTTCGCATGGGTAAATAAAACTCAATTAACAATATTTTACGTCACTCAGTGATAATGTAGCATTCCAATGATAAAATAATTATTCGGGTCGGTCCAGTAGTTTCGGAGCGATCAACATTTTAAAAACAATAATTATGTTGGTAATTTATTTATCTTCATCAAATCTTAATTAAGAATGAGCAAACAACAAAATGAAATTAACAAACAAAATGATGAGACAAATTTACACAAGCCCTGGGGTTTCCTGAACAAAAGTTATTTTATTTCACTTAAAAACGACAAAAGACTATTAATAATTCCGCCCGACCTTCAAGAGGTTTTAATTTTTTACATGAAAATGTTACTGAAACGAGGTTTTTAATATTCCAAGGCACGATTTTTTATTACAAGCCTTTTTTTTAACTTGCAATGTTTGTATGTTAGTTTGTTTGCGTCAAATCTTGCAAGCTGAATTGAAATCACGTTTATTATCCTACACGCATGTTTATGGTAGGCATAAGCTGATTCTACACTCAGATTTCAGGCTAGGTGCATGCACATTTTAATTAGTTTAATTTTTTTTATGGTTGACAAGCTAGGTGTTAAATCCTTTCTATTTTTCTAAGTACTTGTACCTACACTAAACTTGACCCGATAATAGACATTGTTTAAGTAAGTCAATAAACAACAAAACTAAAACTTAGTAACTAGATCTACATACAAAATAATGGATTAATTAGTAAACGAACTATCTAAGTTGCTAA
The DNA here is from genome assembly GCA_905404145.2 of Biston betularia. Classification (NCBI taxonomy): domain Eukaryota; kingdom Metazoa; phylum Arthropoda; class Insecta; order Lepidoptera; family Geometridae; genus Biston; species Biston betularia. The sequence goes on from FR989883.1 coordinate 4,078,130, forward strand.
GCAAAAAGGACTTTATTCTAAAAGGGCTCGTATAAAACATTCAACCTACAGAATCCCTCGGCAGTAAAAACAGCGGGTCAAAGATGTGAAACCGCAGATGTTAACCCTTTGGGACTGCACGGCGACTATTTAACAGACTTAATGCATGAGTAATGGTCTCAGACTCTATTATGGGCGTGGGCGTAATATAAGCAAAAAGCGGGGTCTGAAAGTTTAAAAAAAAACATGGATTCTGCGGTATTGCTCGAACCCCCGCAACTCAGATTGTAGTTTTTAATCTGAGCCTGCATTATAGCGTTGGTGCCCGTCACTCTCGTTTAGATTGACATAAGAGAAACAGCGACGAATACAATATTTCTTGCATTTTTTTTTTTTTTGGTTTTGGCGTCGCATTTTGAGCATTTGCCAGTATCAAGTGTTTTATATTTTTAAGTTTCATAAGTTAAATAAGTTGCCTCGTAGCTTTATTCATAGTCAAAGTTCAGTCTTGGTCATGTACCTTGTCAGTCAAAAGTTAAAAACTAGCGGACGCCTCACGGTTTCACCCGCGTAGTTCCCGTTCCCTTGGGAATACAGGGTTAAAAGTAGTCTATGTCACCCGGAGACAGCGTAGATTCCCAACGATGAAATAACTTTTGAAATCGGTCTAGTAGTTTCGGAGTCTATTCAATACAAACAAACAAGCAATCAAATCTTTCCTCTTTATAATAGTATAGACAATGTATTGTCATCAGAACTAAAGGTGTGCACCAATATCAGATAGATAAATCTGTCAATAGGAAGGGGGTAAAATTTCATACAACAAACAAGTAACAAAAACAAAACATCAGGTGAGCTGTGGTCAAACACCTTGCCTGTCAACCCTAAAAAAATAAAATAAAATAACTAAATTTGACTCAAAAACAACAACAACAAACAGGGCAAGCAAAATAAACCCATTTAAGGTGGTTCAATTTCCATACAAATAAATTTTTGCAATTTATGGACAAATGGAGCATAATTTTATAGTGAAATCACAGCTACTGGCATTTATTTTGGTCTTTATTTGCGGTAAATCATAATTGCAAAAATCATACCTAAATTTGATGTTATGCTAGTAATCTACTGTTTTATGCAAGCAATTGTGATTTACCGCGAATAAATGTGATTTACCGCAAATAAATGCCAGTAGGTGTGATTTCACTGTAAAATTATGCTCCATTTGTCCATAAATGGCAAACATTTATTGGTATGTAAATCGAACCGCCTTAAAAAACAAAAATAAAATATGTCATAACCACGTCAATTCCCATAGTAAATATTACTTTCGCCATAAAAGTTGAGCGAATACGGTACAAAAGAATAGATCAGCCATATTCATTGTCGCTTGCAGTAGCACCATTCATATAGGCTGGGTTAAATAGACCGATTAGTTGGAACATACAGTTTTCGAGTGAAGTAAAAGTCCCTTTACTCGCGCAAGGCTAAGCTATGGTTTATTCATGGCTCTAAAATATTGTGTAGCCCCTCTTTGACGACATGACTTATTTATCTGGGACTAACTGAATATTTCCGAGGTGGTAAAATGAATAATTTGAAGAACAATTTGTTATCTGGTTTTGAATTATCTCTTTTAACCGTGTTTTAAAAGGAGTTATATGTACGACTGTTGTTTTTTTTTCCGTTTATTTAGATTACTAGCGGACGCGTCGCGGTTTTACCCGCGTAGTTCCCGTTCTCTTAAGAATACAGGGATAAAAAGTAGCCTATGTCACCCGGAAATAGTGTAGCTTCCCAACGGTGAAAGAATTTTTGTAATCGGTCTAGTCGTTTCGGAGCAATATAAACAATCAAATCTTTCCGCTTTCTAATATAGATAGACTAGCGGACGCCTCGCAGTTTCACCCGCGTAGTTCCCGTACCCATAAGAATACAGGGATAAAAAGTAGCCTTTGTCATCCGGGGATAGTGCAGCTTTCCAACGGTGGAAGAGTTTTTGAAATCGGTCTTGTAGTTTCGGAGCCTATTCAATATAAACAATCAAATCTTTCCGCTTTATAATATAGATAGACTAGCGGACGCCTCGCAGTTTCACCCTCGTAGTTCCCGTACCCGTAAGATTACAGAGATAAGTAGCCTTTGTCATCCGGGGATAGTGCAGCTTTCCAACGGTGCGCGGTGGAGGAATTTTTGAAATCGGTCTTGTAGTTTTGGAGCCTATTCAATACAAACAAACAAATAATCAAATCTTTCCTGTTTATAATATAGTACAAATATAGATAGATAGATAGAAGATAGATAGACTATCTAGAGTGTTATTACTGTCTATGTACAATACCTCCCAATAAATAACTGATACCACACAACCTAATCCATTTTCCAGCATTTTCTACTGATCTTTAGCTACTTTCTTCGGAGTGTTTACGGATCCCTGGTAACTTTGACCCCTGACATTCCTATATAAATCTTTCGACAGGAAAGGAGGTACCTATCCTTGACAGCGCGACGACGCCTAAAAGAAATATAGCCTTCTATGAACATACAATACCTTTATTTACCTGAAAGGTTGCTTTCATTATGTAGTTTTTAGAACTTGGGAGTCTATTATTGAATTCATTATAGTTACTTAGACGAAATTCCAGAAATGGTCATTTCGTGGAAAGTCATGATAAAGTGGACCTGAGATTCTTGCATAGCAATTTGCGAATAAACTAAACGACTAACTAGCGACATCGTTTCATGATGAAATTTGGTACGCATATAGTTTGTTATCTGGATTTATATATAAAATACTTTTTTTATCAGAAATATGTAAGGCTCCCGGGGATTACTAAAAATGTTCAATGGCGGTAAAATACGCAAAAGAATAATAATGACTATTCTCGGTCGGTTCGCATGCCGAAGGGCGTGGGTTCAAACCCCAACAATAAGCTTGAGCTACCGGTGAAAAACATCGTGAGGAAACCATATCATGGTGGTACCGTACTTTTTAGTACTCAGCTGGCTAGCCACCACCCTCAAGCTGAAAATCTGCCGCCAAGCATCTAATGGTGTGTTGCGCCAGCCTCACTTAAGAGCCAGTTCCATTCCAGGCTAGGTGTGCTTTACCATCTTCGAGCACACCGTCACTTAACATCAAATTTGCTATGCTGTCAACAGTAAAAAAAAGTACTTATAATTTGACGTGCTCTTTTTTTACAACGTTTGGCCATGCGGACCAAGTCGCGGGTGACAGCTAGTAGATACATAAAACCATTAGTATAGACCAAGTTACACGAAATTACTAAGAAAGTGTTCTTTGTTAATAAATAGATCAATTATATCGTTAATATGGCGTTCTTAATTAAAATACACGTGAGGCTCCGTTCTCATGTACCTAGATTTAAGGTCTAGCGCTCCAGAATACTAAGGATGCCAATTAATAATACCTAGATTACGAAATCTTGATGAACATGTTCTGAAAATTTAATTCTACTAAGATTACAAATGTAAAAGTTTGTATATTTAGATCTTTGTTACCCAATCACGTAAAAACGGCTGAACGGATTTGGAAGCAATTTGGCATAGCTTATTATCGGGATTAGGTATAGTTTGTCCATTAGGCTTTTTGACAGCTCATACAAAGTTGACGACATAACTTTGTACAGCGTCTAGCAAAATAAATCTTAAACAAATAAATACAATTAATTCAGCATTACCTCTTTACAAGGTTTAATATAAAAATTGCTTTCAAGTTAAGGCAGTCTTATTATTTGTGTGAGATTTATTTTGCAAGACGCTGTACAAAGTTATGTCGTCAACTTTGTATGAGCTGTCAAAAAGCCGTTAACATAATGGGCACAGTATAACATATAGAATACTTTTAATTACAAAGATTAACAGGTGTCAGATTGGCAGATGTCAGACTGACATATTATGTCAGATGTCAGACTGACTGACTGTGTTTCGATTCATAAGGTGGGTAATTAATTGAGGTACAAAATCACGTTCGCATTAGCTAATTGAAAGCGTCTGTGAAACCTTTACCTAATTATTATTAATTACATGAGACTTTTTTTCTTCAAAATAACCCTTTACTCTACAAGGATCTCAAACCCGTATTCGCAATATTGTCACAGCAAATAGCAATGTGCATTTGAATGTATTAGATCTTTGTCAAAGTCAAACTGAGAGGATAGTCGCCCCGTATTTGTTAGGATTTGGTTTAGCTTGCTGCTTTCCTTTGACATGGTTGTCAACATGACGTGGAAAGTCCACAGCTAGTGAATGTATTCCTTCGGGTATTGTGTCAATAGAAGTCGAGTGTGGAAAATTATAAATCTTTAGGAGATATTAAACTTGGGGTTGATTTTTTACACATTTTACGAGCGTAATAATATAGCATAGTTTTGTAAGATAATGTCTTATTAATTGAAAATATTGACTTGTGCTAAAAGTCGTGGAATGAAAGTTGCTAAGTTTTTTTTTAATCTTTAACAAGCTAGGTGTTTGACCAAAGCTCACCTGATGTTAAGTGACGGTGTGTCGAAGATGGTACATCTAGCCTGGAATGGTACTGGCTCTCAAGTGAGGCTGCCGGAACATACCGTTAGATGCTTGGCGGCAGATTTTCAACTTGATATTATTTGGGTGGTAGCTAAGTACCCAGCCGAGTACTAGAAAGTACCCTACCACCATGTTATGGTTTCCTCACGATGTTCTCCTTCACCGGCAGCTCAAGCTCATTGTTGGGGTTTGAACCCACGCCCTTCGGCATGCGAACCGACCGCGCTTACCACTCGGCTATCATCGCTACCAAGTATATTATGGTAATGTCAAGAAATTGTTACTCAAGCTACGCCAAGAGCAATGTTTAGCGGTTCGCACAATAAAACTGGAATCGTTTATTTTCTTTTTTTGGAATTGGTTTTGGAATCGCACTATGCCCATTTTACCAGTGTCAAGTATTTTTTAAGTATTTTCTTTAAGATGAAAATACACAGGTTTTCACCACATTATATCACTCGTTTTATTCAATACTAAGTCTAGCTGACCTGACAAACGTTGTCTTGTCTTAGCTTCATCAAACGCGCAAAGTTAAAATAGTCATTAAGTTGTCTGAAATTTTCCAAAAGTCTGCGCAATGTTCTTAATTTTTATTTCCGTAAAAACTTTCAACAAAGTATAAAAAAAAATATACGAATGAAATCGGTAAAGTCGTTCTCAAGTTGTGGCGTGATCAAGGGAAACAGGATTTTTTTATACATAACTAGTTGCGCCCTGCGGTGTTACCCGATACATTTTTTCGGGGCAATAATTAACCTATGCTTTAATCGAGGGTGTCAGCTACCTCCATATCAAATTTCATCGAAATTAGTCCAGCCGTTTGAGCGTAAAGTAACAAACACACATACACACAAACTTTCGTTTTTATAATATTAGTGTGATAGATAGACTTACTCAAAACCATCCATATAAGTAATCGGCACTTCACAAATAAAATACCACTATTTTTATTGCACTAGAAAAAAATTAAAACAATAGAATGCGGCAGCGTTATATTTTTCCGCGTTCTTGGCAAAACTTCATTAGATATGTTAGTTAGAATTTATAATCAAAATTCCCTCTTAACATTTCTCTCAAGAATTAAGAAGCGTTTTGTATTCTTCGTCCTACCTGACTCGAAAATTGTAACCGTCTGTCCGACAAAATACCGCACAGATGGCGTCCATCCAATTCAAACAGAAATCGACCCTAATTATCATACATTTAAATTAATTATTAAAACTAGACGGGATCTCGAGGAATTTCAATTTGAAGTTTCGTCGGTCCTCAAAGATTTAACGGGAATTTTAAAATTAATAAAAGGGTAGAGGAGTACCTGTAAAATTAATTTGTCACAGATTAGGTTTTAGTTGTGATTAAAACTGGGCTTTGAGTATCGGTGCAATCTAGAAACTAATTCATATTTGGCGGGAAAATATATAAAAATAGTGGTATTTTATTCATAAAGTTCTGAATTTCGTACGTGAGTATGGGAAAGACATATTTTATAATGTGTTGAAGCATACCTTTTCGTGTTGCTTCCAAAACTCCGCCGAAACTTGTAGTAAAGTCACATCTTAACTAAGACATGACTGGACACGAACTAAATACTTAACTACGCTGAACGCGGAAAGAGTCTTGTGAGTTGCCTCATTGTGTTTTTTTCCACAATTAGTGTTTTTTCGAGTGTTTATGTATAAAAATAACGCGGTATAACTATAAACCCATTCGGGAAACTGTGTGGATGACGCTGCAGCGGCCTTAGGGTCCAAATAACCCTAAAAATAACTGGTCCAGAAGGCAACGGGAAACCACTGCACTATTTTCCCATGATAGTCACAATGGAGTCACGAGAATGCAATATGTTTCTGTCTGGTGAACCGGCTGACGCCCGGCGCCACCGTCCCGGGAATGGTGGTGTAAGGAAAGACCACGATCCTCAGACATGAGGGAACGATTGGAGAAGATGTATAAAAATGTTGGTGTTTTATTCATAATGTGCCGCACTATAAGCGCTAGTGTGGGAAAATGATTCAATGTGGTGAAATATGACTTTTCGTGTTTCTTCACTCCATTGAAGTTCACAGTAAAGTCGTCACTACTTTACTAAGGTATGACTGGATTTGACTAGACTTGCAAAAACTTAAGACAAGGCAGTATGGCTCTATAGCTTTAGCCAATGAATGAAATCGATGGTATAAAATAAATAAAGATTTTTTTTTTATTGGAAATTTCTTTAGCCGCGTCTGTGGCATCGTAGTTCCCGAACGGATGAAGCGATTTTGAATTGTTTTTTTTTCTTTGTTAGAAAGGTGAATTAGTCCGAAGTGTTCTTAGCTATGTTTCATGAAAATCGATCCAAGATGGCCGCCACCACAAAATGGCGGATTACATATTTTTTCACAACACATATTTTGTACATTAAAAATACATTAGGTACACATTTTGTTGATTTAGGTATAGGAAACTAGAAAAAAGGTTTTTGTCAAATTATCATGTGTAATTATATTTTAATGTTATGGTATTATTAGTTATGAGAAGTTGCTTCTTATTTGCGTCACATTACACCCCCAAGAAAGTCTTAATTTTGATAGTAATGAACATTAAAAGTAAGGGTTTGTAACGTAACGACTTCGTCTGGGAAAGTTCTTAATGTGGTTGAAACCACTTACAACTTTAAATACAACGTCTCAGGCGTACGTGTTTGAGGTTATTAAATGATAACATACTTAAAGATATGAAGAACCAACAGCCCGTCTTGGCTTCGAAAGGACGTTGTTTTTTTTTTAAATATTGACGGATAGTTTAGATGAAATAAAATATTTAAATTATAGTGAAAACCGTAACTCATTTCGTTACATAAATAGAACCATGTTTATATATCTAACGGTACAAGTTACGGTTTTCACTATAATTTAGATAATTTCTTCTAAAAGGTTTAAATTGACTATATACGAATCTCGCGGTTCACCCGCCGAAGGTCGTGGGTTCAAACCCTTACAATGAGCATAAACTGCCGGTGAAGAACAACAGCATGAGAAACCCATAGCGTGGTGGTAGGGTACTCTTGTACCTACTTGGCTGGCTAGCTACCACCCTCCAGTTGAAAATCTGCCCCTGAAAAAAATCTGAAAAAAGTTTAGGTGTTCCCATCCCAGGTTAGGTGTGTTTACCATCTGCGACCACGCCGTCACATAACATCAAGTGAGCTGTGGTCAAACACCTAGCTTGTTAACCATAAAAAATATGTATCTATTATTTAAAACCTGGTGGTTCGCATTCTGTATAAAATCTGTGAATTGACTCAATTCACCAACAAAAAGTGACCACAAACATAAAGGGTTTCAGCGACATCAGAAAAGACTGCTATAGGTATACGAGTAACCCGTTTTTACTATAAATATATATATATATATATATATGTATATTTATAACAAAGGAGTAAGGTTGCGTTTCCCGTAAATTTCTGCTTAACCCGTTCCAAATTACGCAGTTCCATTTTTTATCGTCGCCAGATATTTATTTACGTCCGCTTCTGACCCGCTTCCCTCCGTCAGCTATACTGAATGAATATGCGGTCAGAGCTTACGATTAGATATACTTTTCGTATAGTAAGCTGCTGAATTTGAATGTAGACGACATTGCAAATTAAAAAATATATACACCATAGAGAACTAGCATGCGTAAATTAAAAATAGAAACTTAATTAAACTTCAATTTGGACGTTTTTAAAGCTAGAGTGAATAGTCTTTCATCAGTCTAGTCGTCAGTTCTAGATCAACGTGCTGCATCTTGGGCCACACCGACACTTTATATCAGGCGAGTAGGTGGCCAAACGTAGATCTATTTAAATTAAAAACAAAAAAACATATATTATATTATATACGTAAAAGTAATGAGACAAACGAGACTCTTTCCTGTTTCATCTTTTTCGTAATACGCATAATTTTGAGTAACAAAAAGTCCAGGACATTGCGCCTTTGGCGCTCATTACTTTGAGACATTCGATAGTTAGTCTAAACATCCCTGTTATTTTGGCTAGCTGCAGTACTCTTCAAACCGGAACACAGTACTGCTACAATGAACACAGAATATCTGATACTACGCTGGGACCCAGCTAGACGACCTCCTGAGTTCTTCCGAATTAGTTTTAAAGTAATTAGCGCCAAAGCAGCGATGCCTTGGACTTTATTTTGCTGCTAAAAGATGTATGTAGTACTGCTACAATGGTCATGGACAGGTGTTATCTCTTACCATGAGCAAAGCGTCTCGTTCGTCTCATTGCTTTTACAGTAAAAAAAATAAACATTTTTAAGTTTCAAAATGAACTAAAATATTCAGAAAAAATTTAGTATATAACAATCTTAGAAAAACCGACGTCATACCCATAAAGCCGAAATACGGTTAGGTTTTAGTTTTTTTTGGCTGAGAAATCAAACTATTGAACCAATTTTCATGACATTTCTATGGGACCAATCAGACACTATAGTACCTACCTATATTATTTCAAATAAAAAATAATTATCGGAATTATGAGGTAACGAAGAACAAACAAACACACAACCGAATTGGGAACCTCCTTTTTTGAAGTCAGTTTACGAAATAAAATGTCAAAAAGCTCTATTGTTACTGGAAAGATATCCACCGTCTCTTCCTCATAACGTGAACCTACGTAATTTAACTTTTAGATAAAACTTTTTATTTGCCAGCCTCCTATTGTCGTCTCAAGGTATTAATGCCCCAATTAACTTTTCCGAAACGAAAATGAGTAAAGTTGCGTCATTAATTCTTATTTTTTTGTAAACTTTTATGAATTACGAGTTACATTTATTTGAGTTGTATATTTTGAATGTTGTTGAGTTTTATCGGAAGTAATTTATAGTACAGAATCATTTCGATTTAAATGTAAAAAAATCGATTAAAATGTGTAGTTTGGTTTTTAACATTGGTTTAATCCAACAACGCGTATCTCAATTTTTTAATTAAAAAAAAAAGAAAGTAAGTAAACACGTTGCTAGGCGAAACGATGGCAGGTGGAGTAAGGTTGCAACAAAGTGGTGGCATGGCAAGGGAAGCGGAGCGTTGGTAGTCCAGCCGCAAGATGGGTCGACGATATTGTCACCGTCGCAGGTCGAACCTGGACGAGATTGGCACAGGAGCGAGGCAGATGGCGTGAAAAGAGAGAGGCTTATACCCAGCAGTGGGATAAAGAAGGTTGTTGATGGTGATGATGATGAAGTAATATAATTGATTTATTAAACATTGATTTCGAGCTGAACCTATCATTGCTACACGTGTGTGTGTGTGTGTATGTGTTCATCTACATACATACATTGCAAGTTAAAAGCTTGTAAAAAGTAGTGCCATATAAAATTTATCAACTATGAATGAAGGAGAGTAACGCCAAACGCACTGTGCCTGATAGTCCAATATGTTTGGGCAGCTCTCGTGACGAGTTGACACGGGCCAAATTGAATATTATTCGCAAATTGAATCCGCTTTGAAGGGGCACCCGTCAACACAGCTCATATTTAGTAAGCTCGTACTAAGGTACGTCGATTGTATTCACCTAAAGAAAGCTTGGGAATGAAATTGTCCATGGAAAACTTTTATACCGTTTATTCGTAAATGCATACTTATAATAAAGTTAAATACAGAACATTCAGACACAAAGTCATAATAATATCACACTAATCTTACTAATATTATAAACAAGCGGATGCCTCGCGATTTCACCCGCTTAGTTCCTGTAGGAATACAGGGATAAAAAGTTGCTTATGCCACCCGGGGATAGCGTAACTTTCCAACGCAACGGTGTAAGAATTTTTGAAATCGGTTCAGTAGTTTTGGAGCCTATTAATTATAAACAAACAATCAAATCTTTCCTATTTATAATAGTATAGATACGAGTAGATTACACTACAAATTAATTATTTATTGCACGTTTAACACAAATATGAGGAATTTGTGTGAGGTAAGGTCGTAAGACGTTAGGGGTGTTTGTGAGAGTAAAAGTTATTTTCATTTTTTTCCTAAAATTAATTTCTGTTCTTCTTCTAATCAGTGAGCAGAGTACTACAAAGTACCCTACCATCATGGTATGGTTTCTTCGTGATGTTATCCTTCACAGCTACCTTCTAACTCATTGTTGCGATTTGATCTCACACTCTTCGGCGCACGACTTCCTTATTATTTATTAACTGGCTACTTATAACGATTTTATATAACAGGCTTGCTTCTGACCGCCATCTCACCTGACTTTAAGCAAAGATGTAGCACGCCTGCCCTAAAGAAACCAATTCACTTGAAGGTACCCAGACTACTAAGACAACAAGGACGATTCATAAGATAATACTTTGGGATTTTTGCAGAATACTAAAATATAGCTAAGTTATGATAATTATTTTCTGTGAGATTTCCAATAAACACCTATAGTAATAGCACCTGAGGAATCACTTTCCGCGACCAGCGGCGGCTGAATCGACCTTTTCCGATCAGCAGGAATTTTATTTACTCACGACTGGGGCTAGCATAATGCCGTTTCTGCTTTTCATGAGATTTCCGTTTTATTTATCAACGATTTGTGCGCCAATAAATAAATATTCAAATATTTTGTGATAGTAAAAATGGGCATGATGACAGATTTTGAAAAACTATTTAATTTTTTTTCATTTAGTTTTGGCGTCGCATTTTGAGCATTTGCCAGCGTCAAGTATTTTACATTTTATAAAATGGGGTTTGTAATGAAACCGCGCGTTATCATGATTCTCTAGAGAAAACGGTCTAGGGATCATGATACCCAATCTAACTGCTTAGTTAACGCTACGAGTCAAAAGAAATAAAATATGAAGTTTATCTCACTTCTGATTAGCACGATAAAGGCAACTGCTCTGCCTCGACTCCAGACATCTCTGGGGACCGCTGCATGCTTGAGAATGCAAACTGAAAGTCTCAAAATAGCTTCAAGGGTTGAAACATACTAAATTGAAGAGACAAAAAAAGTTGCAGAAGTACACTGTCACCTGACAGTCTATATAGGGTCTCCAGACTGCTTCACTAAATAGTGCCTAAAACTAAATTACAACTTCATATTGTTATTATTACTAAAAATGTTTTTTTTGGTATTAAAGTAATGTGTATTTTAATTAAACAACACAGAAAATTGCATTTCTTATCAAACCGACGCCCGTCAAACAGCCGACCATTGGCGAACCGCACGACACAAAACGTAACAGACCACTTATAAAAGTCGGCCAAGTGCGGGTCGGACTCACGCACGAAGGGTTCCGTACCATCTATAAAAATCAAGCTTGTTGTATGGGAGCCCCCCTTAAATGTTTATTTTATTTTATTTTTAGTATTTCTTGTTATAGTGGCAATAGAAATACATCATCTGTGATAATTTCAACTGTCTAGCTATCACCGTTCTTGAGATACAGCCTGGTGACAGAGTAATAGGGTCCCGTTTTTACCCTTTGGGTACGGAACCCTAAAAAGTATAAAAAGTCCTTGGTACATACACCACAAAAAGTAAGCTAATATATTTTTTGTATGTAACTTTTCTTTTAACCCCGCGCGTTTTCAGAAAATATGATCAGCGCAGCGGAAAAAGCCTCAGCACAATAATAATTGCTGAGCACTGGCCTTTTTTTGGCACTGCAGCGGTAATCGTTTTATTGTTATTTAAATATCTTAAATTTTAAATATCATAAAGTTTTTTTATTCCTGGTCAGAATCCATCGGGAATTTTTCAGGTACGGAACTCTGATGAATTATTAGGTCGTTAGTTTTTCTATTTAGTAAAGGCTCACGCATCACGGCTCTGTGGAAAAGTCCACAGAGCCGTGATGCGTACCAATCCTTACGCGAAGCAAAACGATTCTGGTTTCAATTATTGTACTGACGAGACAATTGGGTATTGCTAGCTGGTTGCTAAAGTCAAACTTTCATGTGTATAATATGAATTGTCATATTTACCTACATATTAAACATGCATGCATAATATATCTTTACATCGTGTATAGACACGACATAGACACTGTCCAAGATAGAAAGAACTAATTGGATGGAAATCGAACCACCTCAAATAAAATTTTCAATTGACTTTTACATTTCTCTATTTTACTAATATCGTTTCGTTAAAACATTTAATTTTGCTTATTCATGACATTTTTAATATTTATTTTTTATTTTTTTAATAGTTATAGGCTAGATGTTTTAGCACAGCTCACCTGATGTTAAGTGAAGGTGTTGTAGAAGATGGTAAAACACAACTAGCCTGGAATGGAACTGACTCAGGAACTTTATAATAGTATAGATAGATAGATAGATTACATTGTAATTATCTATATTTTCTGTTTTGAATGTGTTTTTCTGCCATTATACAAATATAACTAGTGGATGATGTATTTTGACACTTCGTTGTAAATTCTACAGAGGTTTCCGAAGCAAACTTTCTTATTCCATCAAAACTGAAAATTTTCATCTCCAAACATTACTTACTGGGAACTACACAGTAATTCAATCTGGAGCGGTTCAGGCCTGTTTTTATATTCATTTATACAAACCACAAGGGATCCGACAGGCCGATTTGTAACTGACGATACGATGGTACTACATAGCCCCAACTCATAAAAAAAAACTAATCATTAATAAATAAAAAGATCATTAAAAATTCCGAATCAGCGCTGTCTTTATAAACTGCCCCACTGCTGGGAGTGGTTCTCTTCTTATTGTGAGAAGGGTAAGGCCATAGCCCACTACCCTGGCCAAGTGCGGGATGGCAGACTTCACATATCTTGAAGTACTTTTTTTTTAAACTCTCGGGCATGTAGGTTTACCGTTTGAAGTCATCAGGTGCGAGCGTGGATTCGAACCCAGAATTTCCAGGTTGGAAGCCAGAAGGCTTTCCAATTAGAATGCCAAAACTATAAGTTCTTATTTAAAATTATCAATTATTTACAAATACAAATATTTTATTAATAACACCAAAGTTACAGGTCATTTTGACAAGTATATTGACATATTTTATACTGACAGTATTTTTATATTGACAATATTTTTTTTTAATTGACATGTTTGTATATTGACATACCTTATTTTGACATCAGCGTTTTAAAACTCAATTAATGACGTGTTTAAAATTTTGAATTGACTTTTAACATTGCTGTTATCAATAAAATATTTGTATGTATGTATAAATGTATGTATTATAAGTATGTATTTACAAAAAAAAAAAAGTATTTAAGTATTCTGTCAGCTATCTGGTTCCCATAGTACAAGCTTTGCTTAGTTTGGGGCTAGATGGCGCTGTGTTAAATGTCCTCCTCCAATATTTATTTGTATTTGTACTGAAATCTCACTAACACAAACCCGCGCGCCGCCGCGATTTCCATAGGAACTTGTATATAATTATATAGGTCAACCATATATTAATATAAAAATAGTGATGGTAGGCATCGACGGATATTCTTGGGTGTTTTATTAAGTTTATAGGTAGCTTTAAGTCGGGGGTTTTTGAATTATTTTAACCTTTTTCAATTACTTTTTAACCGTCGTGGGATTTTCACCATTTTTAATTTTGCTTTTTATTATTCAAATTTGTCTTTTTTTTTATTTTATTTGTTTATGTAAAAAGTAATGAGACGAACGAGACGCTCTCCTGATGGTAAGAGATAACGCCTGTCCATGACCATCGCAGCTATAAACAGAACTTTAAGTAACATAACAAAGTCCAGGGCATCACTGTTTTGGCGCTCATTACTTTGATACTTTTAGTTGAGTTAGCCTCAACAGCCCAGTAATTTCGCTAGCCCTTCAAACCGGAACACAGTAATGTTTACACACTACTGCTTAACGGCAGAATAGCTGGTACTGCGGTGGTACCTACCTAGACGACCTCCTGCTAAGGATATCTACCACCAAGTAAAGTTGTCTTCTCGCTGGTTGTAAATAAGCTGTTTCTGAGTCCAGTCCTTTGGGTTAGAACAATGTAAGTTTCAGTATATCAGTGCGAAATGTTGAAATGTTTTGACGAATGGAGATGGTAAATAAAACGAGAAGAAAATGCTTTGTGGTTTGGATTGTGGTCGGTGATGAATAAATTATTTCAGATAGAAGTAGCAGCTCAGATGATGTGTTCTTATTATGTAAACAGCATATATATATGTAAACCATAACGAGCACAAAGCATAAGAGCAAAACCTAACAACACCATATTCACGATTCACAATTTCACATGCGTTTTCAGCCAGTTAGTGTAACAGATATCTAGATATATGAAACAAAGTCGCGTTTGTTACAACACTTATAACTCGAGAACTGCTGAACCGATTTTCATGGTTGTTGTTTTGTTGGATTCATCTCCGTCTTGATTAACAAAATAAAATTAATGGAAAATTGACTAAGAAAAAAAAATGAACGAAAAATCATTTGTTCCCGGGTGAACCATATTAACTTTTCTTATGTAACCTTATGGCGTCTGACATAACTGTCAGTTGTTTGACAGAATGTGTGCTACAAATAAAATTATAAGTCAAAACAGATGCATGGGTCGGATTTATACTGATAAAATAATTAATTTATCGTTTAATTTCTTAGTGCATATTTCACATTAAGGTGATTCGATTTACATACAAACAAATTTTTTCCATTTATGGACAAATGGGGCATAATTTTACACTGAAATCACAGCTACTGGCATTTATTTTGGTCTTTATTTGTGGTAAATCACAATCTACTGTTTTATTCAAGCAATTGTAATTTACCGCAAATAAAGAGAATTTGGAAAATAATATAGAACGCAAAAATATTGACATTTAGAAATTTATTTATTGAACTCCTGAGCACCCGATCCGATGTGTTCCGGCAGCCTCGCTTAAGAGCCAGTTCTATTCCAGGCTAGGTGTGTCTACAATCTTCAACCCCACTTTCACGTAACATCAGGTAAGCTGTGGTCAAAAACCTAGCCGATGAACCATAAGAAAGTTGTGTGTTTAGGAAGAAGCTTAGGCTAGTGTATTATGATGATGATACCGGAAAAATACCATGAATATTGACCATTGCTTGCGTCTATTTACTTTTGCTTGGATGGCATATCGATGCTAATGTACAAAGAATAGTCTTAGAACTCGTTTAGATGTCACCTGTGTGGTTAATTTCCAAAATTTTACCTATTCTGCGATTATTTAACGCAATAATAGGTAAAAGCGGAAAGAAAGTTGCGGAAGTTATAGACGTGAAAATACGAAATCGGAGAGGGATTGCATTTATTTTTTGTTCTGATGAAATGTTATTTTTGGAACAAAATTGACGCGTAAAAGTATAGGGTAGCCCCCTTTTATTGTATTGTTTTTTATTATAATATATTGTTATTTCGTTTTCATTCTGATTTAATTGGTTAACACTTAACACTCAGCTGGTAACATCAAGTGAGATGGCGAACAAACGTAAGCCAATTTTTTAATTAAAAAAAAAAAGCTCAACGCGACTAAATCTATACCTGTATCGAATCAGATCATACAGTTAAACTTTTTTCATACTCAAGAAAACTAAATTAAATCATTAATTCAAACATATTTTAAGCATTTTAAATTTAAAAGTGCACATAGGTACTTTACTTTCTTTTATTTCCTTTTTTATATTTTTTATTCTCTCCTATATAATGGATGCCATCAAATTTAGGGTAGGTAAATAGGTTTCTTCTAGGTAAGCGTTCTACATCTTAGACTGCTTAACATCAGGCAGAGTGTAGTGAAACGCAAACCTATTTTGAATTTAAAAAAAAGTAATGTGCCTGAACGACCTTGAAATTTCATTAACTGTTCTCGTTTATTTATCGAATAAGAAGTTTCACTTAAAATTTTTTTTTTAGTATCAAAGGGCAAAAAAGTAACCTAAAACTCCGTCACAAAAATAGTCAAGGCATATCTATACACATATTTTTTAGTCTTTGAACAACAATATGTAGAAACGTCACTCATGCTCATGCATATAGTTTTAAATCAGTCTTGTGTATCTTGACCACGAGGTTGGACTGTAGTGATCTTTTCACAAGGGGTATGTCTCTATATATTTATTTTTGAATTAAAACTTCTTTATCAGCGTTGAGCAAGTTTTCGGTAGGGGCAAAACTTATGAGTGACCGAAATGCCTAAGTGACGTATTTTAAACTATCACTTCTGTCTGCTATGACTGCCTTTTTAAGGTTCAGTACCCTGAAATTAAAAGATTTTAATTATTTAAAATAAGAAAAACCTAAAAGTTATGTTAAAATGTTTAAAACAAGACCCTATTACTAAGACTTCGCTGTCCGTCTCTCATCAGGCTATATCCGTGATAGTTAGAATCCGTGACAGTTAATTTTCACAGATGATGTATTTCTGTTGCCGCTATAACACCAAATACTAAAAATAGAATAAAAAAATAATTTTATCTTATTAAAATTAATTTAATTTAATTTTCATTTTTTTTTTGTTTAAAAAATAATAAGACGACCGAGACGCTCTCCTGATGGTAAGAGATAACGCCTGTCCATGACTATTGCAGCGATACACATAACTTAGAGTAACAAAACAAAGTCCAGGGCATCACTGCTTTGGTGCTCATTACTTTGAGACTTTCGATGGTTAGTCTCAACAGCCCTGTGATTTCGCTAGCTGCGGTACTTTTCAAACCAGAACACAGTAATGATTACACACTACTGCTTAGCGGCAGATTGTCTGATACTGCGGTGGTACCTACCTAGGCGACCACCAAGAAAACAATGAGAAAATGCACAAATTGCGATGCCAAAAAAAAAAAGTGTTGATTTTCATCAACACATTTTTTTTTACTTTACGCAACATTACTATAAATTTACTTGGTATGAGAAAGTAGTTATAAAAAACATACATTTTTAACTATTAACCTTGCCGCGGGTTTTCTTCGTAATTTATACCCTTAACATGCGCCGTGGAAAAATTGTCTTTCACCGAGCGGAAACGTGACAAAGCCGAATATGAATACGACTGTTGTACGTTTTCACGAGTGAAAAGTCTTTTATCACGGCTTACGTGCTGGCTGGGTTGGGATAAATTCTAGTCAGAGTCAGTCATTTCAGTCTTAAGACGTCCACTTCTGGACATAGGCCTCCCCATCGACTTCCATAAAGACCGGTTGGAAGCGGCTCGCATCCAGCGCGTTCTTGCGGTCTTCTGTCCACCTTGCGGGTGGACGTCCTACGCTGCACTTGCCGCTCCGTGGTTTCCACTCCAGAACTTTGCAGCTCCATCGGCCATCAGTTCTGCGTGCTATGTGCCCTGCCCATTGCCACTTTAACTTGCTGATTCTCTGGGTTATGTCTGTTACTTTAGTTCGTCTACTGATCTCCTCATTTCTGAGCACCCTAAATTTTAGTACATAAAATCTATACATAGAAAGATATGAATACATTACAGCAGCGGCCAGCAAAAGAAGCATTGTTGGATGAACGTGTAAGTGTGGGTCTAAGCGAAGCCGAAGTACACATATACGTAAGTCCATCAATGCGTAGTTGCGGCCAAGGCTTGTACTTACTTTTCTCAAATAATGCGCGAAAAATCAACTTTCTATTTGCAACTCAGATAAATAAACCAGCCCTGTATGCTCGAAGATTTGCAAGCAAGTTCGAAATTTAAATAAAACCTTTGATAAAGTTACCTTCTTGGTTGCCGTGTTTCAAAGTAAAGGATAGTTCTATTTTTAAATTGTACGACGGATATGAGTTTACTATAATTTGGCCGCTAAACCACGTCAGATAATATGGATTTTCATACAACTTTTGCCGACCGCTGCTCGCATGTATTTGGCCAGTACAGCATAATTATTTTGATTTATTTTGAAGAAGGTTGTCAAACAATGCATAAATTTCCAAGGATGTTTCAGAAAACATTATGTTTAAACGTTAGCAGCCAAAAAACTGTCTAAAGATATACCTATTTATAAATATTATAAGACACAAATCTAAGTAGGTATGATAAAAATACGCGATTACGTAAATGACAAAATGATCGGATCCTTATACGTCATAGTAAAAAATATTTACAATTCTTATTTGAATCATCGATACGAGTAACTTCGCGCATACTTGTAAGTTCCTTACTTCTACCAAAGGTTTATTGACTTTACCATTAAGTAAAACACACACGTTTCAGGGTTAAGAAGTCTATTTGTTTGTGTACCGACTTGACGTCTATCATATACACTGGACGGGCTTGTAGTAAATTTCACAGTGTAGTCTTTTTTTTCTTTGGTTTTGGCGTTGCATTTTGAGCGCTTGCCAGTGTCAAGTGATTTATATTTTCAAGTTTCAACAGGTAAATAAGTTGCCTCGTAACTATAGTTATAGTCAAAGTTCAGTCTTGGTCAAGTAGGTACAGTTCGTGTCAAGTCCAGTCATGCTTTAGTAAACTAATAGCGACTTTACTATAAAGGTTCGATAGAGTTTTGGAAGCAACACGAAAAGTCATGGTTCACCACATTACATCATTTTCCCACACTCGCGGTTGTGATTCGGCACTTTATGAATAAAACACCACCATTTTTATGCGTATACACTCGACAAAAGACTAGTTTTGGAAAAAAAATCAACGGGGCGACACGACTCTGTTCTCTCTCCGCGTACTCTGATGTAGTCACTTGATTTACTATTCTTTTTTAAAGATTAGATAATTCTATCAAGTAAAACATTCAAATATACCATATATTTTGTTCAAAAAGAATACTGGTAAAAAACCAAGCGTTAAGTGCTTACTGTTTTAATCTGTAGGCTAGCAATTCATTTTTGTCCTTTACTAGAGCGAGCAGTTCTTGAAGTTTGTTTGAATAATATTTCGAAACAGGTAAACATTAGCCGTACGTTAGCACGTATTCGCAATGAAGGTAAAAAGTTGACATTGAAAACATTGTGTAATTTGATCGTAACATATACATAGTTATGGTAGGTAGGTATGGGGAAATACACTCCAAGCGGGACGTCTGTGCAGGACTCGTCGCCTCCATTTCCTATAAGAATAAGAACACTGCTGGAGTTTTGGCGGGAACGCGGAAAGAGTCTTGTCGCCCGTTGTATTTTTTTTCAAAGCTACTGTTTTTGTCGAGTGTTTATGCATAAAAATTGTAGTGTTTGATGACAATTGGGTCGCATGAAATGTTATGCCCGTTCTCCCCTTACTCCATTAATACAATATCGCTGACCATCAGGCAAGTTGGTGGTCAAACGCGGACTTATACGTGTTAAAAAAAAAACATGACTACTTCCCAATATTTTACGCAAAATATGTTTTATTTTAAAAACCAACCACACGCTAAACAATCCCACTAATGTTATGTTATGTTATGATGAATGTTTCTTACTCTTTCACGCAAAAACTACTGAACAGATTTGGATGAAATTTGATATGAAGGTAGCTGACACCCTGGATTAACACATAAGCTACTTTTGATCCCGAAAATATGTAGCGGGTAACACCGTGGGGCGCAGCTAGTTTTACTATAATTATGATAAATGAATACTTACACAGTTGATAGCTCAAACTAATTGTGACGAAAATAGGTCAAGAAAATTAAATTTTATAAGTGCTGTATGACTGTCATTAACTATTTTATTTATCACTTCTCGTTGACATCTAAATGTCTTATAATAATTATGTGACAATCATCATCATCATCATCATTTCAGCCGTAGGACGTCCACTGCTGGACATAGGCCTCCCCCATTGACTTCCATAAAGACCGGTTAGAAGCGGCCCGCATCCAGCGCGTTCCTGCGGTCTTTACTAGGTCGTCTGTCCACCTTGTGGGTGTGTGACAATACAAGAATTACAATGATAATTAAAGCGAGGTAAACCTGTGCTAGATAATCTCCTAGAAATGGTAGGTCCACATGCTTAGTGATGCGTTTCATTGTCATTATAGTACAAGAGTCAGCTTCTGATAAGTTTTTCTTAATAACATCTTAATTTGTTGGTACCACTTCAAATAACTGTCCCGTTGGCTCATTGGTAGTATATCTGCCTTGAGAGCTGTAGGGCGTGGATTCCATTCCCACTCAGGGCAAACATTTTGTGAATAAACAAATGTTTGTTCTGTGTCTGGGTGTTCTGTATGTATTATAAGTATATATTTACAAAAAAAAAAGTATTTAAGTACCATTCTATCAGTTATCTGACTTCCATCACACAAGTTCTGCTTTGTTTGGAGCCAGATGGCGCTGTGTGTATAGTCCTACGATATTTATTTATATTAAAGAAAGAATGGAATCAATGGAGTTTTGGCGAGAATTTAAATAAAATCAATAATTATGAAAATAAGCTAAGAATATCATCAGATTAACATAAGCAAATATAATTGTTCACAAGTATAACATAGACATATATTCTAAATAAGATTTTAACACTTGTGTGTTTACAAGCTTTTATTTAATTTGTAGTTAAGACCCTAATTAACACCTAAGCTACTTTTTATCCCGAAAACATGTAGCGGGTAACACAGCGGGGCGCAGCTAGTAATGTTACAAATGCGTGAATTTATGAGTATGGATTGATGTTTGTTACTCTTTCACGCAAAAACTACTGAACGGATTTGAATGAAATTTGGTATGGAGGTAGCCGAGACCCTGGATTACATAGGTTACTTTTCATCCCGAAAACATGTAGCGGGTAACATCGCGGGGCGCAGCTAGTAATCTATATTTCCTTTAATATCTAATCTCTATATGAGAGGGTCTTGCACAGATCTACATTATTTAATGATAAAAAATCACTGATCAAATTTCCAAAATTTCAAATAGGTAGATTTCTAATTAACATTTATCGCATGACTAGAATATAAATTAAGACACCTATTCGACATTACTATGTTTTGTTGTGGGCTCGTACAATCAAATTAACATAAATGAGCAATTTCTAGGTAATCAAATTGGCGGGCGACGCCTAGTAAACATATATTTTATTATAAACGATTGCACAACAACAATGTTAAACTTTTGGGCCACAAGCTCTTGGTTTATTAAAGTAGTTACGCGTGATGTTTAGGTCAAAGTGACTTGTAATGTGCTTATATGAAATTGGATGCGGAAAAATCTTTTAGTTTACATGTAATCTTCTAGAACATTGCTTGGGTAAGGAGTTTGTGATATAATTTAAAATTTAAGTTTTTGAACAATAATAATTATGTTGGTGATTATTTCGATGGGACCGACATAAACTAAATCTTGAAATTTTAGTTTTCCATTAGGTAATCATAACAAAAACCGTAGGTATAGGTAGGTACTAATAGCTACCTATGTGGTTTTGGACTGTACGTAAACTATTTTATTTTTTGTCGAATGTTTTTTAAATCAAAATGTTGTCATTTGTAATTTATTTTTAGACCTAACAATAAATACCTTGTATATTATTGTTTTGTCCCTACTAACTTTGTAAATAAAACTAGCGTATAACCTTAGATTTATTGATGGGTCTTCGCACGCCCTCCGCCTAGATACCGCGCTACCTAAAAACAACAGCCCCGTGAATGCAGCAACTTCATATTGTAGTGTGTGCAAGACAAATTGTGAGGATGCAAAAATTGTGGCCAAATTCTTGTTACTTGTAGCATTATTCTGGCACAGTTTCACTACAAAAACTGGCATTTTACTAAAGATTATGACGAAAATTTATTAAAACACTCGGCACGCACATTGCCTGCAACAAGACTGGCTCAGGTACGCCGACTTCGGCGTAGTATTTGTTGCCGCATTTTATAAGTACGCTGGCGGTATCTACAAAGAGCGCGCGCGGAGACCCATCAATAAAATCTAAGCGTTAGACAATGTTAAATGCTTTTAGGCCGCATATCAACTCTGATATCCTAACTTAGAATGACAGATATAAGTGAAAACTTAAAACTTTGGAATTACTGTGTCAACAACACTTCACATTAGCATGTCACGAATCCATAAGTTTTGCCCCTACGGAAAATCACTTAACGCGGCTAAAGAAGTTTTCACATCATAATAGGCAGAACTGCCAACAAAAGTGAACACATAAAACACATCAAACTAGCATGGCGGTAAAGTGAATCCATAAGTTTTGCTCATACTAAAAAATTGTTCAATTTGGGTACAGAAGTTTTTACTCTAAACTACGCAGTCATGGGGACTGCCAACAGAAGTGAAAACTTAAAATACATCGCATTAGCATGACAGTACTGCGAACTTATAAGTTTAATCTACCAAAATTTTCAATAAAAAAAAAACACTTTTCACGTTAATTTTTTTGTTTTTTTTTTAATAATAAATAGTCTTGCGTTTGACCGCCGTCCCGACTGATGTTAAGCGAAGGTGCATCACTGTTTCGTATGCAGCCGTAAAAACTACATAGAAAAAAAGAAAGACAATTCCTATCTATCAGTTTTTACTGTACGCGTCCCACTTATGTTATCACATTCTCTGAATAATGTCATACAATATTACTGTTCCAGAAAAAACCATGGAAGTGATACCGCATCATCCTTTGATCGGAGTGACACAGGACTCGGTGAAGAAAGTGAGACAACTATATGAAATAGACGATGTTAAGAGAATCAAAGACAGTCTCAACATAATCGAAGAATGGTTGAGGAAGCAGCCCCATCTTGCTCATGCTGCGGAATATATCAGTTAGTATTTGTTTACTTTTAAGTCGCGAGTGAATCGGTTTCTTCTAGCTGGGCGAAAATGATCCATCGTAGATCGCATCTTCGCTTAACATCAGACGAAATGTAAGTCAAACGCAAGCCTATCTGTATAAAAAAGTCACAACACAAAAAAAATATGTTTAAAATTATGAATGTTTTTTTATTACGGCTTAGTACATCCTACATAAGCATGAATATTTTTTTAGGTCGAAACTAGGTCATTCGTTAAGATTATGTGAGCTGTGGTCAAACACCTATCCTGTCACTCATTAAAAATATTCAGGGTAATAAGCTTGAAATTTACTACACCGAAAAAAAAAAAAACTTATGGACAGAACACTGAAGTCGTGAATTAAAAAAAAAATACCCAAATACAGTTCGTTTTCGCTTGACCAAGTGTATGAGGTAGTTGTTTTTTTCTACTTACTACAGTACAATAAATAAAAAATACACAACATTGGTAGTAAATACATTGCTCTACAGTTCAGAATTCGTTCAGTTTAATTGTAGAGATATGTCTTTATTATAGGATACGTATATATAGATATGTAATGTAATAAAGGTATATAGTAATTTATATTCATTAATTCGAGACCGAAATACAAATTAGGACACCAATGTCACATCGAAATGTTTGATTGTGCATTTGTGCGACTAAAATTCATACGAACTAGAACGATTAGCGTTTATTTCAGAATAATGACGCCTGAAATAAACCTGATAGAATTATCCAAGTAACATACAAGTAGATAATGGCTGTATCCCATAAGGCATATTTAAAACTGATAAAATATAAAACTTGTGTCTTACAGATCAGTCAATGTTAGAACGAGTGTTTATCATAGCAAAGGGATCGATAGAAGGAACAAAAAATCGATTGGAAAAATTGCTGACGTGTCGTGGAATGATGCCAGACCTTAGTTTGCATAGATCAATGGAGGAATTCGAAACTCAATGCGATGTCGTGTAAGTGAAAATTAATTGACATTATAATGATAATAATTGATAGAAGTCGGATTAGAAGGTGGTCTAGGTTGGTACCACCGCAGTGGTACGTTTTAAATATGAATGGGAAAATGACCTGTAACTTTTGTGTTATTAAAAAAAGATTTTGTATTTGTGCCAGATATTTTGTCGCCAAGCAGTAACTATAGTGTATAAACATTTCTGTGTTCAGGTTTAAAGGGTAGCTAAAGAAATTATAGGGCTGTTGAGACTAGTCTTGTCGAAAGTCTCAAAGTAATAAGCGCTAAAGCAGCGATGCTCTGGATTTTGTTGTGCTACAAAAATGAATAGAGATAAAACATACAGACCATCCTACCTAGATATAAAAGTAGAATCTAGAAAATCACTTTTGGAATTTTTTAGCTAAAATGCGGATAGTTTTTTTTTTTATTAATTTGCCCCATCGGGCAGGCTAAAGCTGTAACGCCATACTCCGGGTAAAGTAATAAATAAATAAAATTTTATGTTCCAGTCCAAACAAAAACTTTTTTTCTTTATTTTTGACATCACGCTTTGTGCATTCTGTCAGTTTTAAAACAATTCATATCTTGCAAGATAAGACAGTACAGTAAATCTAAGTCACAGTTAAAGCCAGATCAGACAGTCAAGTTTATACTCTAATAAACAGGCGGTGACTACTAAACACTTCCTTACGAGGTTTCAAAACAACACGAAAATACATGTTTCACCACACTGCATCACTTACAAAATTTACAATTTAAAAAAAACGACTCCATAACCCTTAGGACAACTAATGAAACAGCGATGTTTCGGAGTAAACGAAAATATCATGGATGTATAAAATTTTTTAGATTTCTGTTGATTTTTTAAAAATCCCTCTATATATTTCGATTAAATTATTTGGGACCACCTCTAAAGTATGATCTACCAAGCAAAAAAAGAATCATCAAAATCATATTTGGATTCATAATTGGAGGCATTATCGCGTTAAAACATTTAAAAAAAATACAGTCGAATTGAGAACCTCCTCCTTTTTTGAGTCGGTCAATAAACCAGCAACATCACTATGTTTAGACATAAACGCGATAACTCATAAGTTTAAAAAAAATAAATATGAGCATCAAGATTTTTCCGGGTTCCCGCCACAACTCAAGCCGCATTTGTTTGTGGACAGATTTTTTACTGACAGATGTTTTTTTTTTCTTAAAGGAGATACGTGCCTTTGCCTAAATTGCACCCTGTAGACCAGTCCAGAGTCATGGTAACACAATTCGTATCTGAAAAGTTGGATCCTTTCAGCCTGCTCTCTTACTTCAGATACTGTTTTATGGTACGTATGCGGAGTTTTTTTATAGGTAATAGGCTAGGTGCTTAACCACAGCTCACCTTATGATAAGATGTTATTTTGTTTAGTTGGTATTAAAATAATAAAATAAATAGAAATAAATAATAATATAAATAAATATCGTAGGACATTACACACAGCGCTATCTGGCCCCAAACTAAGCAAAGCTTGTACTTTGGGAGTCAGATAACTGATATAAGTGTACTGTATGTATTTACAAAAAAACAAGTATGACACAGACATAGAACAAACATTTGGTTTTATATCACAACATGCTTGTCCTGGGTGGGAATCGAACCCACGCCCCACAGCTCTTGAAGCAGACATGCTACCAATGAGCCAACAGGGCTGTATTGTGTGGTAAGCACAGCTACCCTGAAATGCAGCTGGCTCTCAAATGAGGCTGCCGCAACATACCATCAGGTGCTTGGCGGCAGTTTTTCAATTTGAGAGTGGTAAAGTTACAGTCATCACTCACAAATGACAGAATACCTACCAGTAAAAATGTATGAATCAGCTGATTATTATAATAATGAGTATAATGATCTTTCAGCTTAGTATACCCGAAGCGTATAGCCCTATAAATACTTCCTACTAATCCCACTTGATATTATAAATGTGAAAGTTTGGATGGATGTTTGTTTGTTACTCTTTCACGCAAAAACTACTGAACGGATTTGGATGAAATTTGGTATTAAAGTAGCTGAGACCCTGGATTAACACATAGGCTATTCTAAAAACATGTAGCAGGTAACACCGCAGGGCGCAGTTAGTGTGTAATAAATGCATTATGAATGATTTTTACGTATTTTTTATGTGACATACTAAAATATAATTCAAACTGTTTTCAAATATGGAACAACGCCAGTGGATTTAAATTGGTAGTGTTTAAATGGCAATGTGAGTTTTAGCGGGAACGCGGGGAGAGTCGTGTCGCTCCGTTGTATTTTTTTCCAAAACTAGTGTTTTGTCGAGTGTTTATGCATAAAAATGGTGGTGTTTTATTCATAAAGTGCCGAATCACAAGCGCGAGTGTGGGAAAATGATATAATGTGGTGAAACATGACTTTTCGTGTTGCTTCCAAAACTCCATCGAAGCTTTATAGTAAAGTCGCCACTACTTTATTAAAGCATGACTGGACTTGACTGACACGGGCTGGACTTGACTAAGACTGGACTTTGACTTTAACTAGCTAAGAGGACACTTATTTAACTTTTTAAACTTGAAAATATATAAATACTTGACACTGGCAAATGCTAAAATGCGACGCTATAACCGCAAAAAAAAAAAAAATGGCAATGTTACTATATGTATATTTCTGTTGCAAATAATGTACGTTTAACCTATTTATTTTCAGATCGGCGAATACAGAATTAATTTTGACTACAGCGCTGCGGAGAGATACATCATCGATATGAAAAATATTCATGTTGGATTGCTTAGTAAAATTAACCCTGTAGTTGTTAAGAAGGCAGAAGTCTTATGCACGGTAGGTACAGTTTTATTATTTTGTCATACGCGAAAAAACTCCTTGTAGAATCAATACTTGTCTACATGCACAAAAAGTACGGGCCAAAGTCGTAAAAAAAACAGTTCCATAGAAAAAGTTGACCCTTAACCAAATGCATGAAACAGCTGATATCAGATTCAGAGTTCCTTAGTAAAAGTTGTTTGTCTATGTCCTAAGCTTTTAGCTATGTGGCCGCCACTTCTTTTTTGATTTTGGCGTCGCATATTGTGCATTTGCCAGTGTCAAGTATTTTGATATTTTTAAGGTTCATGAGTTAAATAAGTAGTCAACGTCGAGTCTTGGTCAAGTCCAGTCCGTGAAAGTCAAATCTAGTCATGTTTTAGTAAAGTTGTGGTGATTTTACCATAGGTTTCGATGGAGTTTTGGAAGCAACACGAAAAATCATGGTTCACCACATTGTTATTACTTTTCGACACTCGCACTTGTAACTCACACTCGATAAAACACTAGTTTAGAAAAAAAAAATACAATGAGGCAATACGACTCTTTCTGCGTCCCCGCCAAAACTCTGACTTGTGGCTCTAGCTCATAAGGTTCTTTTGTTTTCTGTTCCTTTTTAGGGTTTCGTACCTAAAAAGGGTAAAACAGAACTCTATAACAAAAACTCCGCTGTCCGTACGTCTGTCTGTCTGTCCGTCTGTCACCAGGCTGAATCTCATGAACCGTGATAGTTAGACAGTTGAAATTTTTACAGATGAAGTGTTTCTGTTCCGGCTATAACAACATATACTAAAAAATAGAATAAAAGGTTTCCCGTACAGCAAATTTCTGGTGTGCGTAATAGAAGTTTCTATCCATGTAATTAGTTAATTGTTATTATCGATTTTCAGGAAGGTTTTGGCACCAAAATTAAAGGTATTCATATCTTAAATGCACCAGTTTTTGTTGACAAACTGATTTTTATTTTGAAACAAGCTCTAAGAGAGAAGGTCGCCAGCAGAGTCCATGTTCATAGTAGCTTTGAAGATTTACAGAAGCACATACCAAAAGAGATCCTACCTCAGGAATATGGCGGTGATGAAGTGTCCTGCGAGAAGTTAAGTGGTACGTAATAGGTAAATAATAAAGGGTTGGTGGTGATGAATTTTTTACTTTAAAATGTTTCTTGGTACTGCAGGTACATAGTTAAAAAGTTTTCACGATACGCAAAATTATAAATTTTAAAACACTTTTTCCATTTTAATTTTATACGAATACCTTTTAATTTGGTTATTAAAAATTACGCATATTAATTTACTAGCTGCGCCCCGCGGTGTAGCATATGTGTTAATCCAGGGTGTCAGCTAGCTGTACACCAAATTTCATCCAAATCCGTTTAGTAGTTTTTGCGTGAAAGAGTAACAAACATCCATCCATCCATCTAAACTTTTACATTATTTTATAATACTAGTGGGATTAGTGGGATTTAGTGCCGCTGTTGTCTTTATCGTTTCATGCTACTCAACATTTCATTGCATTTATTGTTTCTAATTTACACGCTAACTTAATGTTTTATGTACATTTTTATATACCAGTTGGCTCATTGGTAGTACACTGCCTTAAGAGCTGTAGGGCGTGGGTTCGATTTCCACTCAGGGCAAACATTCTGTGAATAAACAAATGTTTGTTCTGTGTCTGAGTGTTCTGCATGTATTATTAATATGTATTTACAAAAAAAAGTGTTTATGCATTCTATCAGTTATCTGACTTCCACCACACAAGCTCTGCTTAGTTTGGGGCCAGATGGCGCTGAGTGTAAAAAAAATTCGATGGTTTTAAATCAAGTGTTGGCATCAGAATATTATATACTAATTATTTATTTTTATTTTTGATTTTTAGAACAATGGATCAAAATGTTGAAAGGTGAAGAAGCGACGCGAATAATTAGAGATACGGACAAACTGGTCAGCGATGAATCTAAGAGACAAACCGCCAAGTTCAACGAAGAGTACCTGGGCATGCCAGGGTCTTTTAGAACATTAACTGTGGACTAATAATCCTGTTAAGTCAGCATAACGACTATAGCGCGTATGATTTCATTGAGCCATACAGGATTGCTTGGAAAATATTTGAGATAAAAAAGATATTATTATACACACTTTGAACAGCTTTTCGAACACTTTATATTAGCTCTGCTTTATGATCTGTAGGGCGTGAGATTGCTCATTCCTCAGGTAAAATATTTACGTGATGAATCTATGTATATTATTTATCTATGTCTGGGTGACGATAAGAAAAAAAAAATCTACTAGTTGTAATTTTTAAATATCGTGGTTTGAACACATATTTATTATATAGACAGCCCCGTTGGCTCATTGGTAGTATATCTACCTTGAGAGCTGTAGGGCGTGGGTTCGATTCCCACTCAAGGCAAACATTTTGTAAATTAACAAGTGTTTGTTCTGTGTCTGAGTGTTCTGTATGTATTATAAGTATGTCTTTACAAAAAAAAAAAAATGTATTATATCAGTTATCTGACTTCCATCACACAAGCTCTGTTTAGTTTGGGGCTAGATAGCGCTGTGTGTATAGTCCTACAATATTTATTTATTTATGTCTGTATGTATATTATGTAGATTTAGGGTAACATTGGGGTTAACGTGGTGAGATGTAAAAACATATAACTATTTGTATGTAGGATAATAAACAGGTGTTTGGAAATTGACACTTAATGCGCCTGAAATAGCATTTTTTTCTAATTTATAATTTGTAAATTGACTTTAGTCGATTGATGTCAAATAGGTGACTAAAATGTCAATTGAGATACATATTTGATATCAATGTTGTTTGATTGTGAATTCGTGCGATCAAAATTCTTACTGACTAAGAAGTGTAGATAATTTTACAAATTAAATGTAATATGTGAATCATTTATAAAATTAAATTGTTTCAATGTTTTTTTTTACCCTTGAAAAAATTTAGAGAATATATTTTTTGTTTGTAATAGTATATAATAACTAATATTATATAAATATGTAGGCCAGAAGCTCAAAAAAGCGACATCATTTCATGGTTGACGTTCTAAAAACTTTAACGAAACGATTTGAATCTTCGTTCATTGTGCGGACTGCTTCACACCGGAATGCGCTGCCTGAGTGGGTGTTCCCCGATGGGTATAGTCTGTGTGTCTTCAAGTCGAGAGTGAATCGCTATCTTCTAGGTAAGCGTGCTCTATCTTAGACTGCATCATCATTTAACATCAAGTGAGATGGCGGTCAAACGTAATCCTATTTGTTTAAAAAAATATATAAGTAAAGAGAGAGAGAGAGAGAGTCTTAGCTTCTTAGCAATAACTTTGTATAGCACAACCATACGAGTAGGTCTGTATGCGCTTTTGGAATAAATTAAGATTAAATATTAATTAATTGCGATAATTTATGGAGTGAGTATAACAAATTGATATGTAATACCTAGATTTGTACATCTGATCAAATATCTAGAAATATATTCATTGTTTTACTCGATTATTTGTAAGAATACTCTGTATAAATTATCATTTTTGTTTAGTTATGTCAGAAACTACTTTATTAAGTGGTAAATCTTATTACATCATCTAGGTAGGTACTGCGTTGCATGCACATATAACTGACTATATTCTTTTTTATTTCCGGCCAGGATTTTATCGAAACGAATTGCGTTCAAACTTTTTAATTAAATAGTGTTCCAAATTCAAATTTCGCCACTGTTATTATTTGCGCCGGAATTACCCATTTTGCTTGCACTTATCGAAGAACTCTTTTCTCTTTTCGAATAGATGAGATGAAAAAACTCTTTAGATACCTAGTAATAATCATCATCAGCCTATATTAGTCCAGTGCTGTACATAAGCCTTTCCCAAGACACGCCACTCAGCCCGATCTTCAGCTTTTCGCTTCCATCCACCGCCAGCTGTCCTACGTATATCGTCACTTCATCGAGTTTCAGGGCGTCCTACGCTACGCTTGCCAATACGCGGTCTCCACTCTGGAACACGTCTACCACAGCGGTTATCGGTTCTGCGACAGATATGTCCAGCCCATTGCCATTTCAGCTTGATAATACGCTGAGCTAAATCAATGACTTTAGTTCTCTGGCGAATTACTTCGTTTCGGATCCGATCCCTCAGAGAAATGCCAAGCATAGCTCTTTCCATAGCTCGTTGAGCGACTTTGAACTTACGGACCATTCCCGCTATGAGTGTCCACGTTTCGGCTCCGTAGGCCCAGGACCTAGTAATAATGCAACCTCAATGCAATTACCTACTAATAACTAGGCTTGACCACATAAATTAGTGTTGCGGTTGAAACTAGATAGATACAAAACAATCCGGTAACTCAGCAGGTGATTGACGAACGCAGTGATCGCTGATACGGTTTGATAGATATAAGAGCTTTTGATTTACTGTCGAATCGCTAAGTTGTATCAGGTATTCAGAGGTCAATTGGTCATAGATCATCACAAGCAATAACAGACTAGAAGAATGCGTGATATACTGTGAATGTACTTGAGTTTTTGCATTGACTGTCCGAAAAAGGGAGTGTAATGTGTTCAGGGTTCAAGTATATATGTACGAGAATTTCTGTAATCCACCGTAACTTTTAAATGCCTAAACAGATTTGGTCGTATGGAGTATCGTTTCCTAAAACAACCAGAGTGACATGTATTTAACAAAATATAAAAAAAAATTGGCATTATGATACTATTTGAAATATTTGTTTTGGCCCTATTTTGGCATAGAATTCATTTTATTTTTAATGATTATTAAAAAATTTAGTTTTTTAAATCCCGATACAAATAGAGAGATGTCATAAGTTTTAACTCATGTCTGTCTGTGGCATCGTAGCTCCCAAACGGCTCAACAAATTTTGATTTACTTATTTTTTTAAGGGGAAATTGATCAGTAATGTTCTTACTTTTTAGCTATGATTAAAAAACTCTGATCTGGCGTTAGATCATCAACCATTTTCTTATAGTTAAATGGATGGCGTCTGCCACAGGACTGATCAATTTAAAATTTGATATTTTTTTTACTCGTGTCATTAGATTTCAAATTTTTTATTTACACATTATTATCATTGTGGAAAGAATTTAAAGAAATAGTGTTTAGAAAACAGCTGTCTTCTCAGAAATGTAATTTCTGCTACTGAAAATTTATTCTGCTTTATAAATCAGAACACACACATCACACACACACACACACATGCACACACGCACACACACACACATCACACACAGTTTCGAAACTGTTTTGACTTATATGAAGTTTGTTATTCATTTTGCAATTGGGACTAGAAATAAAAACACCAGTAAATATTATGCACAAATACATAAGTATATATTTAAAAAATATCACATCATAAAATTGTAATGTCTACGTCATACTAAAATTACTAATCCTTTAAATTAACTAATCTTAAAAATAAAACTTATACCTTCGGGACGCACCCTATTTTATTTAAATAAATTATATTTTATCACACCACAAACTATTACTAACTATTAATAATAATTATTGCTAAAATTATCATTATTAAGGTATTTTAATAGAAACAAAAATCCTTGCTGACATTTTGCTGAAAACACAAACGCATACAATTTAATGCGTAGCTTTTATTGCGCTAGTATTAAACCCGTTATAGTCAGATTATATTTTTTTAACTTTTCAGCTTGTTACTGTAATCAATCTTCAGGCTAATGCTGTAATACATCATGGTCACAATTGGCGAAGCAACAATATGGCCGTGACAAAACATCGAGTGTTTTGATTCTTGAGCGGTTTCTCACTTTAATAGTACAATAAAAGACAAAACATAACTTGGCCCAATTATGTTTTCACAATAACTCAAAAAGTGAAAATTCATGTCTGCAAAAAAGTTAATGTTCTTGGAAGAGAACTTCACAACAAAAAATTGTAAGCTTTTGTTGTAGTTCACTTTATTATCTGTGACATATTTTAACTAACAAAAAAAAATTAGTTTATCACGAAATTCTTAATTAGTTAATTTATATTTTTGTGGACGTTTGAATAAGATGCTTTGCTGTTAAACTAAATGAAGTGACTTAGACGACATAATTTAGTATGCAGTACATGCACAGGTATATATGCTTAGGGTATAGTAAATCGAAAGGGTTATATTTGTAATCACCATTATAAACAACTATGGAACACAACTTTTATGACGCGAAAATGAAATAGACTTCTCTACAGGTTAAGCTAGTTCAATTTAACAAACAATTAAAAGAAGCAGTTTTTTGTGTACTCGTAATAAAAATTGTACATATTGAGGAGAAAAATTACAATTAATACTAATAATAATCATCATAGAACAACTATTAGAGCAAATTTCAATGTAAGCAGTTGATAGGATTGTCTTATAGGATCTTTTTGGCCCATAGGTCAATTCCATTAGCTGTTCACATTTTGTCGTGGTTAAATAATATTTGTCTCTGGCACAGTCCCTTTTCAAATTTTAGGATCGGTGCCATAGTAAAAGTTGTTCGCTGTTATAAGTGCAATAGTATCTTTTCGCTTTGAAATCGCCTTTCTGCGCAGCTTCGTGTATAGTATATTCACAATGTATCATTTTGCCGTGTAGTGTTTTGCTATTAAGTCATTCTGCGAAGTTGACCGTGTGATACACAACCACGTCAGTTTTGTTTTTGTTTTAGCTAACAACTTTTCTAGCTCTACTTCTATACAGCATAACAAACTACTTTCTGTTTAAAATGTGAACTTAGGTACCACAAATTATATTATCGACTTTCGACAGATACAATTGGCGAAAAAAAATATCAACTTTTCTCAACGAATGCATTCCGCCGAATCTAAATTACTTGTTTTTTTTTTGTAGAACAAAAGTTGTTAGTTATAGTCGCTAGCTTGTTACCAATACTAGTGTTTGTATAGTTACTTTTACCGAATTTATGTACTAAAAGTAATATATTTAAGTATTAAATAGGTTTTAGTCGAAATCTAGTTTTCTAAAGGATCCGACGAGATATTCCTCATTTTTTTCTGCATTGGGTCGCCGATTTTCGTTCGATACCATTTTGCTAGCTTCAATTAGATACTTCTTTGTTCTCGTACTTCTCATTTCTTTCTCGTATTGATCTGAAAAAATGTCTATTTTTTTTACATGCTCAAAACTTTTTTTACAGGCAAGTATTTGGCAATTTTTTTTTCACCGAATCTGACCTGACTATAAGTGACGATATGGTCAAAGATGTAAATACATGTATAATGATGTAAAGTAAATCCAAGCATAGATTTTTTTTTTATATTGCAATAATGAGACAAACTAGACGCTCTCCTGATGGTAAGAGATAACGCATATCCAAGACCATTGCAGCGATACACAGAACTATAAGTAGCAAAACAAAGTCCATGGTATCGCTGCTTTAGCACTCATTACTTTGAGACTTTCGAGAGCCCTGTAATCTCGCTAAGTATAAATACATACGTTTATAATTATATCACATAAAAAAATATCAAAAAAAAAATCGGATGATTTGACTATAACTAGAGTACAACTAACTAACTACTAGTTAGTATCCTTCATGGTTATAAAAATAAATAAATATCGTAGGACAAAACACACAGCGCCATCTGGCCCCAAACTAAGCAGAGCTTGTGTGATGGAAGTCAGATAACTAATAGAATACATAAATTCTCTTTTTTTTTTGTAAATACATACTTATAATACATACAGAACACCCAGACACAGAACAAACATTTGTTTATTCACAAAATATTTGCCCTGAGTGGGAATCGAACCCACGCCCTACAGCTCTCAAGGCAGATATGCTACCAATGAGCCAACGGGGCTGTCAATGGTATGGTTTATTCTTTCGACTAAAGTATTCATTTTGCTTTGGTCAAAGGTTTCTTCAAGATGTTTTCCTTAGCTGCTGCAGGGGCTATTTATTGTGCCATCTTATATGACTAAATAATAAGTATAGCGCTGATTTTAATTAAAACTTTTCGCAGGTAGCTTCCCCATCAAACACCTTTATCAAACACATTACTTGGTGGTAGATCTCTTTAGCAGGAGGTCATCTAGGTAGGTACCACCGCAGTACCAGATATTCTGCCGCCAAGCAGTAGTGTGTAAACATTACTGTGTTCCGGTTTGAAGGGTACTGCAGCTAGCGAAATTACTGGGCTGTTGAGACTAACCATCGAAAGTCTCAAAGTAATGAGCACCAAAGCAGCGATGCCCTGGACTTTGTTTTGTTACTCAAAGTTCTGTGTATCGCTGTAATGGTCATGGACAGGCGTTATCTCTTACCATCAGGATAGCGTCTCGTTCGTCGCATTATTTGTCACATAAAAAAACCTTTGATTCTTTGACTTTTAATAATTTGATAAACATCTATATAATCCTACTAATACTATAAATGTGAATGTTTGTGTGTTTAAATGCTTGGTTGTTTGTTTCTCAATCACGTAAAAATGGCTGAATTGATATGGATGAAATTTGTCACACACATAGTTTTTTGCCTGGATTAGCATATAGGTTACTTTTTACATCAGAAATATGTTAGGTTTCTGTGGGATTACCAACAATGTTTTAGACTACCACCAGATATCATTATGTCATAAGTATATAATAGTCATAACTAGTGTATATAATCGGACGAGGTCGAGGGTAACAACTGGTAATATTTAAAAAAAAAAATTGTCGCAAGTTGTCTTATAGATACTATATATATAACTCTGTTATACATGGGCATTGGGCATACCATAATCGCCTCGAAATTTGTTTATCTAATATTTCATCATTTCGACATTTTCTACCTGCAACGGAACTCAATTGAACAAACAAATTGATATATTACCTTTAAGTTCCATTAAATATGGCTGTTCACCGCCGTAATCTTTAGGCAGGTACTGTTTGGGAAGATACTTGTGAAGTTCTTCGACGCTGTCGTGAATGATGATACGTTCCATGACTTTCGGACTGAAGAACTGCTTCATGAAACCTACGACTTGCTGCAGGAGCGCATTTGCACTGAGGATATGTATAGATTGGACCCTAGTGCCCATCCCTTCCTGGAAAACATAATAAAATAATGTAGATTAATGTAGATGCCGCAGGCAATTACAACTTGGTGGTAGATCCCCTTAGCAGAAGGTCGTCTAGGTAGGTACCACCGCAGTACCAGATATTCTGCCGCCAAGCAGTAGTGTGTAAACATTACTGTGTTCCGGTTTGAAGGGAAAGCAGCAGCGAAATTACTGGGCTGTTGAGACTTACCATCGAAAGTCTCCAAAGTAATGAGCACCAAAGCAGCGATGCCCTGGACTTTGTTTTGTTACTCAGAGTTCTGTGTATCGCTGCGATGGTCATGGACAGACATTATCTCTTACCATCAGGAGAGCGTGTTGTTCGTCTCATTATTTTTTACATAAAAAAAAACTCTATAAAGCTAAATTACCACTGACTGACTCACTTAGAGAAATAGAACTCATATAAGGAGGAATATAATCATAGGAAAAGACTAAATATATGGCCGTATAGAGAATCGATCAGAGGGCCCGGGTAAAATGCCGGACCTTCCGGAAGTCGACTCCTCGACGTGGTACCCCATCGGGGCTCGTTTCCATATACAATTAAATAAATACGTATACAATTAATTTTAAAACGTTCTGTAGTTCTTTTTTTTATGCCATAGGTGGCAATCAAGTTGACTAGAAGGGTTGCTAGTAGTGCAATCACCGTCATCATCATCATCATCATCAGCCTATATTAGTCCACTGCTGGACATAGGCCTCTCCCAAGACACGCCACTCAGCCCGATCTTCGGCTTTTCGCGTCCATCCACCGCCAGCTGTCCTAGCGTGTTCTAGAGTGGAGACCGCGTATTGGCAAGCGTAGCGTAGGACGCCCTGAGACTCGATGGAGTGACGATATACGTAGGACAAGAATCACCGTCGCCTATAGATATTTGCAATAGCAGGGGCACTACTAATACGTTGCCGACATTTAAAGATTCTATTAACATTCCAGCTCAGATTCATAAGTACAGATTAATTAATTGTTTTGCTAATGGGGGTTATATTATGTATTAGGTAGAGCAACGTTATATTTTTATAAATCCTGCACCTGTACAATTGTACATAATTATATTATGTTGCAATAATTTATTGATTAATTTTTATTGAATAATTTGTATGATTCCGCTTTTTACAAACGGCGTCGTTCGTTTAAAAAACATGCAATTTGAAATATGCCGAAGGCAAATTGTAAATTGCCTTATCACTATATTATGATAAAATGTCACTATATTTAATGGACAATTCAAACGCCGCTTACGAAATATCGCGGCAAATTGAAATATTCATTTAATTATTTTTTGTTTTTTAAAAACTATTTAGAAATTGCATCCTTAATATTTAAACTACAGTGTTTCTAATGCTACAGAGGAACTACTAAATAAATTAAAATAAACTACTCTGTTCATACTTATTTTTAGAAAAGTTGTTAATTATTGTCATGTATGTTATTAAATGTTGTTTTTGTTAAGTACTTAAATATTTTAAATACTTTAGGAGTACATATTAACTTATTATCATCAGCAATCACGTACCTATCGAGGCTTAAAACGCCTCGATAGGTACGTGATTGCTAAAATTAATTCTACCTGTGTTTTATGATGGTCATCCTACAATGAGAATCAATGCTGAAATTAGATATAACATTGAACGAGTTGTCAATTTGCCTTCGGGATATTTCAAAACTGCGAATGTTTTTAAATGGACATTGTGTGGTCGTTTGTAAAACACGGAATCAGACAAATTGCCAGTGGCATAGGCAAAAAAAAATTAGATACACTGTTTAACTGTAAGACATGGAGTTTTGGCGGGAACGCCGAGTCGTGTCGCTCCGTTCTATTTTTTTCCAAAGCTTGTGTTTTGTCGAGTTTATGCATTAAACTGGTGGTGTTTCATTCATAAAATGCCGAATCACAAGCGCGAGTGTGGGAAAATGATACAAGGTGGTGAAACATGACCTTTCGTGTTGCTTCCAAAATTCCATCGAAGCTTTATAGTAAAGTTGCCGCTACTTTACTTAAGCATGTCTGGACTAGACTAACACGGACTGGGCTCGACCAAGACTGGAATTTAACTATAACTATAGCTACGTGGCGACTTATGAAACTTGAAAATGTAAAACACTTGATACTGGCAAATGCTCAAAATGCGACGCCAAAACCAAAGAAAAAACAAACTGTAAGACATAAGTTATGGTGCAACCAAAAGTAAAATGTCGTTATTTCTCCGAGATATTTCTCTACGCCACGCCACCTTAATTAATTCAATTTTTATTGTAACAAGCAATGAGAAGAGCAATACGCTCTTCCGATGGTAAAAGATGACGCCTGCCCATGAATATTACAGCGCTACCTAGAACTTTGAGCAACAAAACTTTGTTCAAGGCATCTCTGCTTTGGCGTCATAATTAAGTAATAAACTTAATTTTATGTATACTTAGATCTCGTGCCAAAAGAAAAAGTTTAATGGGTGAATACCGGAAATGACATACATTTTAAAATGAATTACAGAAAGGAATGTTTTTGCACGCATTTTAAACTAAACAATGAAGTAATGTTTAAAGCAAATAACTTTATAATTATACTTTTTAATAATTAGCCACAAAAATATGACGCAGAACGGAACCTTTTATATACTTATTTTGATCACAAATAGCTACTTTAAGTTTCGAGTTCAGTATTCTGACCCACCTATATCTGAATGTAAAATAAAAAATTGGTCGTCTGCCTGGCAGAGTGTCACGCTGTTTGCCGTCGCGGCACACGAGTCTGTTTTACTGCCAAAGTGCGTCAATAGGTGTTACACATCAATAGTATAATTATTAAAATAAGAATATTTTTAATAGTTCAAATTGGTTCAAATAACTCACATGAAATATTTGGGCTGTTTTCTGCATAATAATTGGGTTCATCTTCAATAGATGGGTAAAACTTCCATTCTTCATATCCACAACCCAGATGTCGCTCAAGAAATAGTCGTACCTTAAGCGTATGTCTCCTAACTAAAAAAAAATGTAACTTTTTTTATTACTAGGCTTGTGATTGACCACCAACTCGTCTGGTTTTAAGTAAAAATGCAGTCTACGACGCAACGTGAAGTCATATTCGTAAAATGATAAATCTCTATAACTATATTGACGTTGGTAAACATCTAACGGTATGTTCTCGCAGCCTCACTAGAGATTCCATACCAGGCCACGTGTATTCACCATCTTCGACCATACCGTTAATAAACATCAGGTGAAATGTAGTCAAACACCTAACAACAAAAATTTATATGCCTTGAACTTTTTTTTCTGGCTGTAAATTAACTTCATCACGTCATCAAGTGTTCAAGAACTTCAATGACACAAACAGATACTTCAATGTTATAAATCAATTATTTTTTAATATTCTTTTACTTTATTCTGACAGTAACTTACCATAAAAGTATTTCTAAAGAGCGTTTCTCCTGAAAATTTGGCAGGATCCTTGTCTATAAGTTTTAGTACTGTAACTCTATTGCCCTTGAACAACTTTGGTATCGAAATCTGCACACTGAAAATAGAAAATAGTTAAAAGCACAGCTCACCTGATCTTAAGTGAAAGTTTAGTCGAAGATAGCATAGCACACCCAGCCTGGAATGGAACTGGCTCTCAAGTGAGGCTGCCGAAACTCACCGTAGGGTGCTTTGCGGCAGATTTTCCACTTCAGGTTGGTAGCTAGCCAGCAGAGTACTAAAAGAGTACCCTACCACCATACTATGGTTTCCTGACGACATTACGACCTTTACCAATTAATGGTCACAATTGCGTGGCTTTAGTTCACCGTCCATTTTTCTTCTGACAATTATTTTATTAAGCTAGTACGGATATACATCACCTGTACAAAAATCGGTACAACGTAAATCGAACTATTCTTAACAAACTTCATGCAACTAGATGACGCCACTCTGTGCATGCTTCGGGCTATTTTAGCTTTACGTTGGCCTCTTTATAGTAGTGAAGGTTTTTGGCGGGAACGCGGGAAGAGTCGTGTCGCTCCGTTGTATTTTTTTCCAAAACTAGTGTTTTGTCGAGTGTTTATGCATAAAAATGGTGGTGTTTTATTCATAAAGTGCCGAATTACAAGCGCGAGTGTGGGAAGATGATATAATGTGGTGAAACATGAGTTTTCGTGTTGCTTCCAAAACTCCATCGAAGCTTTGTAGTAAAGTTGCCACTACTTTACTAAAGCATGACTGGAATTAACTGACACGAACTGAACTTGACAAAGACGACTTTGACGATAACTATAGCTAAGATACAGCAGAAATAACACTTAAGACAAGGCAGTATGGCTCTATAGCTTTAGCCTGCCCGAAAGGGCAAATTATTAAAAAAAATATAGTAGTGAAGCGTCATATCAATAGATGGCGCCTCTTGTCAAGAAACTTTTCGTACCTTCCTGCTGAGGGCAAAATACACAAAAATATACTCACTATGCACTCCACAAGTCTTCGGAATCAGATAAAATCTTTTCACGACCTTGAATGAGCTCTGGCGCAACGCTTCTGTATTTATAGAAACTGTCAATTCTTTTCTTAGTCGTCTCAAGAGATCCTTTTGCTAAAACCAGCATGTTCTCCACGACAATTTTGTCTGAAAATTTCAACTTTACGTGAATTTTATTGTTGAGCACACAGTAAGAAAAAAGTGGTAAGGAAAATTAAATAAAGAAAAG
Source organism: Biston betularia (assembly GCA_905404145.2). Classification (NCBI taxonomy): domain Eukaryota; kingdom Metazoa; phylum Arthropoda; class Insecta; order Lepidoptera; family Geometridae; genus Biston; species Biston betularia. Next base: position 4,118,865 of record FR989883.1, read on the forward strand.
AAAGAAAATGATCTTTAATTTTGTAATACAGAACACACAAAAATAGCAAAAAACAGTCACAAAATAAGGGCTCACCTCAACATAGCTGGTCTTCCGGTGAGCCCTTGTCGGTCAAACAAAACAAAAAAGATAGGGGGTATAATGTTATGTTTAAATAGTTAAGGGCTCTTACAATTTTCGATTGTCACAAATGTACGTACCTACACAAATATTTTCAAGCCTTACGAATATAAAAAGGCTATTTCTGCGTTTAGTGTTCGTAGGTGTATCAAGTGTACCTATACCTAAGGGTAAATACCAAAGAATCCTGTTTCTATTTTATATGCAATAATTATATACGTACTACTTTTTTATAATTCAATTTAACTTCACTGCAATGGGTCTAAAATGGGTGGGGTAAAAGTGATGAGACGTACGAGACGCTCTCCTGATGGAAAGAGATAACGCCTGCCCATGACCATTACAGCGATACACAGAACTTTGGGTGACAAAAAAAGATCTAGGGCATCGCTGCTTTGGCGCTTATTACTTTGAGATATTATATGGTTAGTCTCAACATCCCTGTAATTTCGCTAGCTGCAGTACTCTTTAAACTAGAACACAGTAATGTTTATACACTACTGTTTGGCAGCATAATATCTGCAGTGGTACCTACCTAGATGACTTCCTGCTAAGAAAATCTACCATCATGGTCATGGGTTATCTCTTTTCTGATGGTAATCAGAAAAGTGTATCATTCGTCTCATAATTTTTACATAAAATATATATAGGTAAATGTTACAAATTAAAACATTGGGTTGATACAAATTGAAACAATTGTATAAACAGTCTGCGGCATCAATGCCTTATGGATGAAATTTGGTATGGAGGAGGTAACTTCCTACCTTCAGTAGTTTTTAGATGGATGATGGATGAATGTTTGTGACAGAGTAACAAACATTCATCCATCCAAACTTTCACATTTATAATATAAGTGGGATTTCAAAAACCAGCACAAAATGCGTCACGTAATAACATTTTATTGAAACAAGAAAAGTATGTTATTAAAATAACATTTCGCTGCTAAAAATAAAACGTGTATTGGTTATATTTTAAAGCAGTATTAAAATTAAACTGGATTGAAATTGAGTTGATCAGGAACAATCACGTTTTCTCATAAGAATCATTTATACACGAGGAAGTTTTTCCGGTATTTAATTTAATGTTAATGTTGTCTAGTTGTTTATGTTTGACTAGCTGACCCGACAGACGTTATTCTGTTTTAACTTTATCAAACACGCAAAGTTAAAAAAGTCGCTATGTATGTTGGGTAGTAGTTATGTATCCTAATACTTAATAATTATCAATAATTGTCAATTATAGCGATTATCGTAAAAGTAGGTCCAAAAAGTAATTAAAAAAACTGATGTTTTAAAATGAGAACCATGTTTTTTTTTTTCTTTGGTTTTGGCGTCGCGTTTTAGCATTTGCCAGTGTCAAGTAATTATATATTTTCAAGTTTCAAAAGTTAAATAAGTGCCATCGTAGCTAGTTTTATAGTCAAAGTCGTCTTTGTCAAGTCCAAGTTTGTGTCAGTTAATTCCAGTCATGCTTTAGTAAAGTAGTGGCAACTTTACTACAAAGCTTCGATGGAGTTTTGGAAGCAACACGAAAACTCATGTTTCACCACATTATATCATTTTCCCACACTTGCGCTTGTAACTCGGCACTTTATGAATAAAACACCACCATTTATATGCATAAACACTCGACAAAACACTAGTTTTAGAAAAAAATACAACGGAGCGACACGACTCTTCCCGCGTTCCCGCCAAAACTAAAGAGAACCATGTTTATAAACTCCAATTAGGTACATAATGTTTCTATATATACCGTTGTTTCTATTCATTGCCATTTGTCAGAATTTTTTTCTACTGGCAATCTTGTTTTTAATTAAACCCCTTTTGGGCCTCAAAATTTTATACCTCAATTATAATTATAAAAAAGTTTATAGAATGTTTTGTTGTTAAAAAAAATTGTTAGACTCGTTCGTAACAGTGCTTATAAGTTGTTTTAGGGTTCCGTAAACTAAAATGCCGCCAATTAGTTTATAGGCCTAGGTAAGTACCTATGTTTGTTACTTTTAAAATTTTAGGTATACAATGTCGGCCCCTTTTAAACAAGGATACTCTAGATAGCATCTTCGGTTAAAATTGATGAGATGGCGGCCAAACGTAAGCCTTAGTTTTATTGTTTTTTTAGTGTTTATGTATACAAATGGTGGTGTTTCATTCATAAAGTGCCGAATTACAAGCACAAGTGTAGGAAAGTGATATATTGTGGTGAAACGTAACTTTTCGTGTTGTTTTCAAAACTCCATCGTAGCTTATAGTAAAGTCGCTACTACTTACCTAAAACATGACTGGACTTGACTGACACGGACTGGACTTGACTTAGACTGGACTTCGACTATAACTATAGCTACAAGGCAACTTATTTAACTTATGAAATTTGAAAATATGAAACACTTGACACTGGCAAATGCTCAAAATACGACGTCAAAATGAAAAGAAGAAAACGAACATTGGCCATGACATAACTTTATAATGTTGGAAAACTACTAGCTGCATCTTGCGATTTTATTAGCGTTTTAGGAATAATATCTAATCTACATAGGTACCTACTACCTATGTGTTTATCCAAATTCTCAGACAATCTGCATTGTAATTCTGATGCAAATCTAGTAACCCGTTACAAACAGAGAAACATTTATATCTAGTACATGTTAGTACGATTTGTAAGGTCAGAGTGAACAGGTCTGTTATAAGTCTGCGTGCATCATCTTTGATCACTATCTATCAGGTGATTTGGTGGCCAAAGGCGGACTTCCGTATTAAAAAAAAAAAAATTAGAAGTTTTAATTTTTTACAAAATTGAAAAAAAAATTACATATTTCTTTTTCATTGGTAGCTAGGATTCCAATTGAATAGAATAGAATTGACAATTTACAGGCAACTTTTAAGCTGTTTTACTCGTACTATGGATACTGGCGTGGTTTTGGACACGTTTAAAACTAAAGTAGACTGGTCGAGTAGTTAATTCTATGTAATGTGGATACATTACATACAATGTGTATACAAACAAGTAAAAAAAATATAAGTTAAATGGTTTTATTAAAAACTAGCAGACGCATCGTGGTATCACCCGCGTAGTTCCCGTTCCCTTGGGAAAACAGGGGTAAAAACTAGACTATGTCACTGATGATTTTCAATGTACACTGCAATATTTTTTTTACATGTTTTGTTTGAAATCCTTTGCGAAGCGTCAGTTTTTATTATTTATCATCATATTTTTAAGGTCCTTAATAATATCAATTTGTAATCAAATAGTTTACGACGTATAATTAACCATGCTATCGCTGCGTGGGTGGAAAATTACAGGTGTACGCAAAAATAATTGTGTGCGCAATTCGGATCATGACGATAATATTTTGTAGCGATGATACCTCTATGGTTAGCGCGGTCGACTCATACGCCAAAGGGCGCAGGTTCAAACCTCAACAACGAACTTGAGCTGCTGGTGAAAGAAAACATCGTGAGGAAACCATTGCTTATTACCATTGCATACTAGAAAATACGCTACCATCATGGTAGCGTATTTTCTAGTACTCTTTTAATTTTTTTTCTGCAATAGCCAAAAACTGAAGCAAAAATTTAGAGATTCTATTTGTAACCGATAACTTTTTTACGATTGACAAGCTAGGTGTTTTACCACAGCTCACCTGATGTTAACTGACTCTCGCATGAGGCTGCTGGAACACACTGTTAGGTTCTTGGCGGAAGATGTTCAACTTGAGAGTTAGCTAGCCGACTACTATAAAATACCCTACCATTATGCTATGATTCGACCAAACTCATGTCTATGACCATTGCAGTGTTACTCAGAACTTTGAGTAACACTACAAAGTCCAAGGCAAAGCTGCTTTGGCACTCGTTACTGAAAATGAAACGAATTGCCTCGACAGCCCTATAATTTAACTAGCTGCAGTAGATAATCTGATACTTTTCAAATCGGAACAGAGTAGTACTAACACACTGCTCCTTAGCGGTAGAATAATCTGGTGGTATCTACATAATTATACGATCTTCAGATAAGCAGTTCCATCATCCAGTAAAAGTTTGTCAAAGAGATAAAACACTAGGTATTTTACTTGGTGATACTCCCTAACAGGACGTCGTCTACGTAGGTACCACCGCAGTACCAGATACCCTGCCGCCAAGCAGTAGTAGACAATAGACATTACTTTATTTGTAACATAAAACATATTTAGTGTGTTAACATTACTGTATTCCGTTTTGAAGGGCAGCTTGCAAAATATCTGAGCAAACTAATCATCGTCTCAAAATAATGAGCTCCAAAGAATCCGTGCCCTGGAGATTGTTGAGCTACTCAAAGTTCTGTGTATTGCTGCAATGGTCATGGACAGGCGTTACCTTTACCATCAGGAGAGCGTCTATTTCGCCTTATTAATTTTACATAACAAAACTATTCAAGAGATTTTGTAAATTCTTACCAATACCAGCCTCGACCAAATGGGGTTGTTTCTCAAACCAGTCCATGATAGCGTCGACACCCTCGTTTATGGTGCTCTCCTTCAGCCCGATTTCGCTTCTGATGAATTGTCGATCTTCATCGGTGCAAATGAAGAATGGATGCTGGTCGTACATCTGAAAAGAAAATATGAATGCATGAGAATGATTAAAATTCTGCAATCTATTTAGGTACATATAAATTATTTCTACAATCTATTATAAATAAATAAATTATATTTCTACAATCTATTTGCAGCGATGATAGCCGAGTGACTGAATAATTTTACAGATATATCTATGTATTTTTATTGCTTCTTTACCCTAAATTAATAATTATATTCAATGAGCTATTTTTTTTTTATCCCGGAAAACATGAAATCATGTGCCCCACGATTACAAGTTCTCCAGGTGTAGCGAATATGAAATATAAGTAAAGCTAAAACAAAACAGTTATATCATGATTAATTTAAAATATCAAGTTCAAATTGTTTACGATTTCCTGATCACCTACAAAATATAATAGAGGTCACCAAGTATTTATTAGAGGTCATTTAGTTTGATTACATAATTTTATGCATAAATAAGTCTATCATTGGCATTAGACATTTTATATTCTGTGTATGTTGCGGGGTTTTTAATTAAAATTGCTAACTTTTTGCTTTTTCTTCCTCTTTGTGAATTTTCTAGTGTTTTGATAATTTCAAATATCATTAGTTCTTTTTCCTTTGGTTTTGGCGTCGCATTTTGAGCATTTGCCATTGTCAAATGTTTTATATTTTCAAGTTTCACAAGTTAGTTAAGTTGCCTCGTAGCTATAGTTATAGTCAAAGTCCAGTCTTGATCAAGTACAGTCCGTGTCAGTCGAGTCCAGTCATGCTTTAGTAAAGTAGTGGCGACATTACTACAAGCTTCAATGGAGTTTTGGAAGCAACACGAAAAATCATGTTTCATCACTTGAGAGCCAGTTCCATTCCAGGCTAGGTGTGCTTTACCATCTTCGACCAAGCCTTCACTTAACATCAGGTGAGCTGTGGTCAAACACCTAGCCTGTAAACCATTAAAAAAAAATCACATTATATCATTTTACCACACTCGCGTTTGTGATTCGATACTTTATGAATAAAACACCACTATTTTTATGCATAAACACTAGACAAAACACTAATTTTGGAAAAAATATAACGGTGACACGACTTTTTCCGCGTTCCCGCCAAAAATAACAATAATTTTCTATAGTGGGAGAAAATTCAGATAACAAAATCAGATTACAGCTATTAACAATGTAATTAAATTACTCGATCAAATGATTAAGGAGAAGGAGAAATGATGTTACATTGAGTGAGCAATATAAACATGAAAATCCGAAGTAAAAATACACGTTTTCAAGTTTTCACTACACACGGTCGTGTCATTTTTTTTTAAATAATTTGCCCCATCGGACAGGCACGCCCGTGTCAACGACACAACACCCCGATATTTTTTTTATTTTTGACATCACGAATATGCATTCTGCCAGTTCCAAGTCATTAGTAATAGTTATTATTTTATAGAGTCCAATAAATCTTACTAACAGCAAAGTCACGGTTAAGTCTAAGTCATGGTCAAGTAAAGTATTAGCGACGTTACTAGAAACTCTATCGGAGTATTGAAAATAACACATAAATCCATAAAATCGCTATTTTTTATAACTGTCTTCGGTATTTTTTTATTATTGCCAAAAGAAGTCGAAACGCTAGTACGTCCGTGTCGTACTTTAACGTGACGTGTAAAAATTTGAAGAGTCTTTTGAATCGTATCTTAAAGAAAGGACGTTTCCAAGAAGAAACCCAAATTATGTCTTGACCAGACATTTTCGCCGAAGTTGGTACAAAATAATTGTATGATTTGTTTTTTTTTTGATAAAAATAAAGAAGCAATAATTCAGGTACAATATATTGGTATTTAGTGGCCGGCAGTGCACATCGCATGTAGGTCGTTGAACTCGGATGAACCTTGAAATGTTTGTTATGTTTTATAAACAACGCACCTGTTAAAAGAGTTAAGAAGACTTGAAAGTCGTCACAATGCACTGAAGAAAGAAATACGGAATGATTATATAATGCAGCATTCTAATAATGAAAGAATTATTTAGATCGGCCCAGTAGTTTTGGAGCCTATTCAATACCAACAAACAAACCAAAAAATCAAATCTTTCCTCTTTATAATTAGTATAGACAACGATTAAACTTAATTGTTTTTTTTTATGGTTGACAGGCTAGATATTTGACCACAGCTCACCTGATGTTAAGTGAAGGTGTGGTCGAAGATGGTAAAGCACACCTAGCCTGGAATGGAACTGATTCTAAAGTGAGACAGCCGGAACACACTGTTGGATGCTTGGCGGTAGATTTTCAACTTGAGAGTGGTAGCTAGCCAGCCGAGTACTAGAAAGTACCCTACCACCATGCTATGGTTTCCTCACGATGTTTTCCTTCACCGGCAGCTCAAGCTCATTGTTAGGGTTTGAACTCACGCCCTTCGGCATGCGAACCTACCGCGCTAACCACTGAGCTATCATTGCTACAAATTAATCGCTGTCATTTCTACGCAAATTTGTATGTAGTTGAAACAAGTACTTTATTGTACAACTAGCCTCTCTACTGTAAATCATCTCTATGGTTACAATAGTTAAGCATTCAATCCTTTGTAAGCAACTTTTGGTGTAAAGTGTTATTAGTTAAATTTGTCCCTCTATTGTTTTTTTGTACTAGATTGTTCATCATAAGATTTTTTCCTAAAACCACAGGTAACTTCTTGCCAATTTTTTCTATAAAAACTAATACATAATGTATTTTGTATGATGACAGCTGTGTAATTACTAAAAATCATTAGCATAAAGAAACATTAATTGATGGTAACAAAAAGGTTGCTTTAATATTTTTCTATCATTTCACGGAATTTTCTGGGTATCGTTAAAATATAAAAAAGTACCTTTGTATCCCAGTTACAAATACAAATACAAATACTTTATTGATAACACCAATGTTACAAGTCACTTCAAAATTTTAAAGATGTCATTAAATGGGTTTTAAAACATTGATTACATGTCATGTCTCCCGTCTGTTTCTTATGCTTTCTATCGTATTTTTCTTTTCTTGGTTGCCTGGAAGAGATCGCTGTTAGCGATAAGGCCGCCACTTGTGGCACTAGTTAATAAGGTGTTTTGTTCTCTGTACTCTTTACTATTTATGATGTGCACAATAAAGAGTTATATCTATCTATCTATCTATCTATCATAATAAGGTATGTCAATATAAAAAAATATTGTCAATACAAAAAATACTGTCTACTTGGTGGTAGATTTCCTTAGCAGGAGGTCGTCTAGGTAGGTACCACCGCAGTATCAGATATTCTGCCACCAAGCAGTAGTGTGCAAACATTACTGTGTTCCGGTTTGAAGGGTACTGCAGCTAGCGAAATTACTGGGCTGTTGAGACTAACCATCTAGTCTCAAAGTAGCGTGTGCCAAAGCAGCGATGCCCTGGACGTTGTTTTGTTACTCAAAGTTATGTGTATCGCTGCAATGGTCATGGACAGGCGTTATCTCTTATCATCAGGAGAGCGTCTCGATCGTCTCATTACTTTTACATAAAAATATATATATATATATATATATATATATATATATATATATATATATATTTTTTAATGTAAAAGTCATGTTATTTTATATATATATAAAATAACATGACATGTATTTTTCATGTCGCTTTTACTCTTTTAATTTGGGTTTTTTTCTTTGGTTTTGTCGTCGCAACCACTTGCCCAAACTAGTACTTACTTTTAATTGCTCTAGTAGGTATATATCTATATTGCGTAGCTAATGTTTTCATAAAGTTTACACTCTTACTTTGGTGTGACTGGCAGACTGACGTCCAGTTAGTTAGTTGAATACCTTCGATCTACAAATAAATGAGCGAGGATATTTTTAGCGTAAAGTTATTTTTTTAGCCTTGAGGTACTTGGAAGTGCTGGAACAAGTTTTTAGCTTGTAAAAATAACTATCAAAAGAATGTCGTACATGATCGTTGTAGGGTTTTGTAGCTATATTAGATACTAGCGGCCCGTCCCGGCTTCGCACGGGGTGGACATTATTTTTTAATTAAATTCTTGTAATAAATGTATAGCCTACTAGCAGCTCGCCCCGGCTTCGCACGGGACACGCAGCTTCGTCTACGTAGAATTAAAAAAAAAAGTGTTCAGTTTGCAGTATAAAAAGTATCCTATAATTATGTAATTAATTAATCCAGGCTATAAACTGTATATGTGCCAAATCAGTTCAGTAGTTTTTGCGTAAAAGAGTCACAAACATCCTTACATCCTCACATACTTTCACATTTATCATGTTAGTATGATGGGATAGGATGGTATTAGATAAGATTTTTAATATTTAGTTGGATAATTATGCAAATTAAAGATACCTATAAAAATTGATTTTTTTTTGGTTCTATTTAATACTGACCTTTAAAATGAATGTTATAATTAAGTATAGAAAATAGAAGTGTTCTTTTTAACAGAAACAAAATAGAGACTAAAAGTATCTTTCAAATACCCGCTCATGTGCAGCACAAATATCACTTGTCTAGACTTGTGTTTGTGTATGTTTGCTTATGATGTTTTTTTTCCTCACCCTATGTTAAGTGACGGTGTGGTCGAAGATGGTAAAGCACACCTAGCCTGGAATAAAACTGGCTCTCAAGTGAGGCTGCCAGAACACACCATTAGATGCTTGGCGGCAGATTTTTAACTTCAGGGTGGTAGCTAGCCAGCTGAGTACTAGAAAGTACCCTACTACCATGAGGAAACCATAGCATTTGGTAGGGTAATTTCTGGTACTCGGCTGGCTTGCTACTACCGTCAAGTTGAAAATCTGCCGCCATGCATCTGACGGTGTGTTCCGGCAGCCTCGCTTGAGAGCCAAATCTATTCCAGGCTAGGTGTGCTTTACCATCTTCGACCAAACCGTCACTTAAAATCAGGTGAGCTGTGGTCAAACACCTAGCCCATCTACTATAAAAAAAGAAAAAAAGACTAACTTTAAGGACGTCTTTTTACACGACTACTAGAAAAAAGCGTAATGTTTTCTAGGTACATGAGTTAGTTTTTTTATTCCGTCATTACTTTTAATTGTTTGAACGAATAGGATATCGTTAGAATTCTTACATTATTCCAAATAACATTGGCACAATTTTATTTTTTTAAATTTAATTATTTTTAATCTACAAAGAAGTTACATTTATTGAATAAAATAAAAAATCTTCAAATACTACCTACTATAAATTTTATACTTTTATATAATAATACTTTTAAGATTTTTTAAATTTAATTTATTAGTGAGTTTTTTTTTTAATTTTCACAATAATTTAGCTCGTTTTTGTAGTTTTGACAATTAACACGTGTCAAAACTGGTTTGGATAACTGTTGATTTTATAACAAAGAACAATAAATGTGTGAAATAGCTGTATGACATTTTTTGCTACTTAATAGTTGAAATACTTAGCTTGTATAAATGTGGTAGGCATACTTAAAACGCGAAGGCTTTTATTGCTAGGCGGTAATTGTAGGTCAAAGTTGCCTAAATGGCTAGGCATTGTGCCTATTATCTTTTGCTAGATAATATCCTAAATTGAATCCTAATTTTACCATATTTTATGCTTCTAGTAGGAAGCATTTATTAAACAAAATAAAAAAGCTTGCCACGCTGGATGGCAATGCTTAGCTTTTGACCAAAGTAGATACCAGCATTTTGGTCACCTGAAGCCTCCTCTAAACGTTTGGCCAGGTCCCGATACAGTTTGAGAATGCTTCTAATATTCTAAATTTAATGCTTCTTCTAAAACAGTTTACGCTTCTTGTTTTTTCAAAACTTGAGGATGTAAGTTTGTACGAGACTTCCGCAAATTATGAGGTCTGAAAATTGATATAGGTACTCCTTGTTATAAATAATAGTAAAAATAAAATTTAAAAAACCCCCGACACCATTAACACAAATTACGAATCGATCAGTGGTAACTACTCACATACCTACCTACATACGAGCTGTTTATCTTCAAACAGCTGAACAGACTTTCTTGAATCATAGTTAAGATCATTTTCGATCAAGTCGCATAAAAAAATATATAATTCGCCATTTTGTGGTGGCGGCCATCTTGGATATGAATTTTATCATAGTGTTTTTTTTCTTTATGTAAAGCTAATGAGACGATCGCAGCGCTCTCCTGATGTTATATCGCCTGTCCATGACCATTGCAGTGATACACAGAACTTTGACTAATAATAACGTCCAGGGCATCGCTGCTTTGGCACACGCTACTTTGAGACTAGATGGTTAGTCTCAACAGCTCAGTAATTTCGCTAGCTGCAGTACCCTTCAAACCGGAACACAGTAATGTTTGCACACTACTGCTTAGCGGCAGAATATCTGGTACTGCGGTGGTACCTACCTAGACGGCTAAGGAAATCTACCACCAAGTAAATAGTATATGGTATATAATATATATATAAGTATGGTAATAATGTATGGTAGGTACTCACGCAGGTTACTTTATAGAAGTTTTCATACAGATCCCTAACTGTTTTTAAAATAAAATATATAATGTCAATCACGGATAATGTAGCATTCTAATAATAAAATAATTATTAAGATCGGTATAGCAGTTTTGGATCCTATTCAATACAAACAAAAAATAAAATCTTTCCTCTTTATAAATATTATAATTAGTACACATAAATATAGATTTAAACTTGGAACATAAGTATTTTCAAATACACTACGAACCGTACAACATGTTAGGCTTATTTGTGTCGATATAGGCGCCGTCTCATCTTCCGGAAATATCTAAACAGGTGGTGCAGCTATTGCTGAGAATCGCTGAAGCGTCGCAAATACTTTAGCTTTGATAGAGGCTAATATTTGTGCCATTTGCGGTAGGGACATGACCAAAGGCCCTGGGGAATGGTGCTGTGATTGTTTCTCAATATTTGTCGAGGAGACTTAAAGAGTCTAACATGGGAACAAAATGCTGGCCTTTATTTCGTGTAGAAAATAAACCTTGCGGTCCAGTATTTAGAAGACGTTCCCTAAAATTAGAAATAGTTTGAACTTTTCTAAGATCAGAAATAGTTTGAACTTTTCCTGATCTTAGAAAAGTATCCTACTAATATTATAAACGCGATAGTTTGTAAGAATGTATGGATGTATGTTTGTTACTCTTTCACGCAAAAATAATGAACGGATTTGGATAAAATTTGCTATGGAAGTAGCTAAGACCCTGGATTAAGACGTAAGCTATTTTTTATCCCGAAAACATTTAGCGAGTAACACCGCGGGACGCAGCTAGAAATAGTTTGAACTGTTCTAAAATTAGAAAAAGTTTTTTTGTTTTTGGTGATAGCTTTTGTTAGCAAAAAACCGTCTAGGTAGGTACCGCCACAATACCAGATGTTCTGCCACCAAGCAGTAGTGTATATACATTACTGTGTTCCGGTATGAAGGGTACTGCAGCCAGCGAATTTACTGGGCTGTTAATCCAGGTTACAAGGTTCTGCGGTTTTTGCGCGATTGTGTAACAAACATCCAAACAAACAAACTTTTACATTTATATTATTATAGTAGGATTTACCCACTTCCAAAAAAAATCTATGGTTAATTTTATAACTAAGATCGTTTATGTTCCTACGTGGATATTTCGATTGCTTCACGATATGTGGTAGTGGTATGGCTTGCATAATTTCCTGCTCTGGAAGACCAAAACATTAAATTATTATTAGTATAGATAATAGTCTCAAATGTCCTTTAATTTTATGTGTCAGACGTACGACGCTTCGAAGAACATCGCATTTTGCACCAATATTCAGACAAAGAATTCACAATTATCCGGCATCAGCAATCAATTTAAATCATTAAAGAAAACAGTATTAAAGTATAATAATAATAATATAACTCTTTATTGTTCACACCTAATTACAAACAATATAAACTTAACACTAATGGGACAATTGGCGGCCTTATCGCTAAAAGTGATCTCGGGGTGTGTTGACAAGAGAGTGAAAGTAAAAATAAATAAATGAATAAAAATAAAAAACATTTTTTAAACATAATACATAAATACATACATAACCTAAACTAACCTAACCTAAACTACCTTACATACCTAAAAGTAAATACGGAAAAATCTGCTCCTTACCAGATGTTCAATAATGAATTTATAATATTGGCAACAAATATGTGTGCACAGTTGAACTATTTAATAAAAGTACTTTGTACATTTCTGTTAACACAAACGAACGCAATTCTAATTCAGGTACTAATTGTTTTGAAAAATTATTGTTGGCATTTTGTGACGTGATCAGCTGTAAAGTTCTAGCTTATATTTTCATATCCGTTCGACGTAAGACAACGTTGGAAAGAAATCAGACCGATAATGTGTAGCAATAGCTGACGTATTGCAGAGAGTACCTACGCACCCATGCGGAGCGTTATATCGGTTCATTCTCATCTATATATTTATCTATCTATCTATACTATGATAAAGAGGAAAGATTTGATTGTTTGTATTGAATAGGCTCCAAAACTACTATACCGATCTTATTAATTCTTTCATTATTAGAATGCTACATTATCCGTCATGGACATATGACATGGACATATGTCAATGCTACATTTTATTTAAACAACAGTTAGGGATCTGTATGGAAACTTCGATAAAGTAACCCAAGCCATTTATTCAAAAATAGACTATATTATAGGCTCAATTGCTTAGAGTATTCATAGGGTTATGAGCGTTGGATGTATTAAGTTGAAAGAAGGTATTGTAAAGGTTATTGACTCGTGGTCTCCATTCCAGGACATAGTAGGTATAGCATATTGGTAGGGTACTTTTAAGTACTCAGTTGGCTAGCTCCCATCCTCAAGTTGAAAATCTGTCGCCAAGCACTTAATAGTGCATTCCGGCGGCCTCGCTTGAGCGCCAGTTCTATTCCTTTTTTTTTTATATTATTTGATAGGCTTATTCCAGGCTAGGTGTGCTTTACCATCATCGACCACACTGTCACTTAACATCAGCTGGGCTGTGGTCAAACACCTAGCCTGTCAGCTATAAAATAAATCGTAAGGAAACCATAAATGTCAGATATTTAGATAATAAAAAAAATTGTTGAACACTGTCAAATTAAATAACATTATAATTATGATGTCTCTGTTATGTTAAAAATTGAAATTGAATATTTAACATCGTACTATAGGATAGAACGAGACTATAGGATTGAATATTTAACATCGTATTTGATTAACTACAACGAAAGTATGTGTTTATTCTTTTGCTTAAACAGATAAATGACGAAAAGAGAATCATTAATTTAGGAAGTTAAACAATTCCGAGCAATAAAAGCGTGTGGCGCTCTGTAATTGTTTACATTACTCCTACGTCATAACAGATTCACAAAACATGTTTTACGACGAAAATAATTCAGACAAAAGGTATATATCTCACTGACCGAGGCAAGCGATCACTTGTTGGCTATTTTTATATTGAATGAAAGAAAGAAAGAATAACGTTTAATTTTGTAACAAGCATAAAAACAAAAACAAACAAACAGAGACAGACAAAAGTTACAGAATAGGGGCTCACCTCAGCATAATGCTGGTCATACTAAGTGGTATGACCAGCGCTGGTCTTTCGGTGAGTGCTTGTAGTTTTAACAACCAAAAAAATAAATATATAATTATATACAATGTATTGCGAAGAAGGATATGGATAAACTGCCGTGTTAGCTCATTTGGTACAATATCTGGTTCAAGAGCTGTGGGGCGTGGGTTCGATTCCCACCAGAACAAACATTTATGTGACGATAAATGTTTGTTCTGTCAGATCTTCTGTTAGAATTGTAAGTATAATATTTACAGAAAAAATTGTAAGTATTCTAACAGTTTTTTTGTTTCAGTTTCGGTTTACAGGCTAGGTGTTTAACCACAGCTCACCTGATGTTAAGTGTCGGCGTGGACGATGATGGTAAACACACCTAGCCTGGAATGAAACTTGCTCTCAAGTGGAGCAAGTGTTTAATTGCGTGTGTGTTCTGGTAGTCACCAAAACACACTGTTAGATATCTGGCGGCAGATTTTGAGGGTGGTAAGTACTAGAAAGTAACGTACCACCATGCTATAGTTTCCTCGCGATGTTTCCCTTCACAGGCAGCTCAAGCTTATTGTTGGGGTTTGAACCTTTTTTTTTTTTTTAATGGTTGACAGGCTAGGTGTTTGACCACAGCTCACCTGATGTCAAGTGAAGGTGTGGCCGAAGATGGTAAAGCACACCTAGCCTGGAATGCAACTGGCTCTCAAGTGAGGCTGCCAGAACACACCGTTAGATGCTTGGCGGCAGATTTTCAACTTAAGGGTCGTAGCTAGCCAGCCGAGTACTAAAGTACCCTACCACCATGCTTTGGTTTCCTCACGATGTTTTCCTTCACCGGCAGCTCAAGCTCATTGTTGGGGTTTGAACCCACGCCCTTCGGCTTGCAAACTGACCGCGCTAAGCACTCAGCTATCATCGAAGCGGAGAAAGGTAAGGCACACCACACTGGACAAATACGAAATGGACTTCATACACCTTCGAAAACATAAAGAAGTTTCAAATAAAGCAGCGATGACCTGGACATTGTTTTGCTACTCGAAGTTCTGTGTATCGCTGCAATGGTCATGGGCATGCTTTATCTCTTATCATCATGAGATCATCTCAATGGTTCCATTACATTTGCATAAACAATAAGTATAATAATGAGATGCAAGTTTCCTCCGATGTTTTCCTTCATCGTTAAAGCTCAAAATTCAAAGGATCGCTGCTTTGGCGCTAGTTACTAACGTTTAATTATTTCTATATTATAATTTTAAGCAAGATCAGATAATCCTGATAGGTAATGATTTTATTCTTATGTAAGAATAATAAAACTACCTAGGAAATAATTAAAATTAAAAGAATTTAATTATTCAAAACAAGAAAAACGTAAGAGAAACATTAAAGTGTATGACAAAAAATTTTAAAATATTTTACTAAAAATAATTAGGTAAAAATGTTTAAGATGAGTTTAGGTAGTGTTTAAGTATTTACTTATAAACTACCTAAACTGCACTTACTACCTTATTACAGCAAATTCTAAATTCGTTCATTTTATTACGATTACATAGCAACATGTTAATTTAGATGAAAAAGACCTCAAAATTATACTATTTACAAAATGTATACAAAAAACTTAGTCTAAAAAACCGTCGGAGGAGGGATATGTGGCCAGAATGCTGGCAACATTGCCACGCTGGATGGCAATGCTTAGCTTTTGACCAAAGTAGATACCAGCATTCTGGTCACCTGAAGCCTCTTCTAAACGTTTGGCCAGGTCCCGATACAGTTCGAGAGCAGCCGGCCCCCACGGACCTAAAGTTTCAACCCCAAACGGCACAAAAAGATACATTCTATCCAAATAACTATATTTGTGCCGTTTGAGGTTTTCAGCTTTAGATGCGACAGCACCAGCTTGAAAATTTAGATTATGTTACTGAGAATAAAAATCGTGTACAAATATTTAAGATGATGATTTATATAGAGAAAGTTACGTATTACAAATTACCATATCTGTGTTATTTTGATGTAAGATCACACCTGAAATTTAGTAACGGTGTAGTCGAGAATGGTGAAAACATCCAGCTTATGGAAATAGGTTCTCAAATGTGGCTACCGATACACATCACAAGAAAGCTACGATGAATGCAATGAAACACAAATCTGAAATTGCTAAAAGTCTAAAAATATCGCTTTAGCTAAAACGTTAGTAGACACCTGCAATTCAAAAACTATGATATTTGAATCCACGCTCTCCAGCTTGTAATCCGACCACATTAACCACAGAGCAACATCACTGTATCTACAATTTAATTTTTATAAATGCCTTCCTTGTTTTTTATAATCATTCACAGAGGTTTTCGTCTATTAATTTTTCTCGTTTAAAAGTAATTATTTATATTAATGGTAAACTTGACATTGTACGTCATTAAGAAACTGCATTTTCCTCTAACTTTACAGCAAAGTTACAGCCGTCGTTAGATATGAGAAAAATGTCACATTGGTGTGATGTTATGGAACTCGTTAAATTGCAATTTGAAGTTACCCCCTTACTCGCGTTGTAACTGGAGTCATAAATAAGTATTTAGAAATCAAGACTTTTATTTATTCATTTGTACATACAAATAACCCCATGGGAGGGCATTACAAGTTGCCCCAATTCGTACACCCAGGGAACAAGTAACAATAGCATAGACAATACAATATGACACTACGAGCTGCATCCCGCGGTGTTACCCGCTACATTTTTTCGGAGTAAAAAGTAGCCTATGTCTTAATCCAGGGTCTTAGCTACCTTCATACCAAATTTCATGCAAATTCGTTCGGTAGTTTTTGCGTGAAAGAGTAACAAACATCCATCCATCAATCTATCCATCCAAACTTTCTAATTTATAATATTAGTGGGATACAACATTACCACATAATAAAGAGCATCATTAGAGCATCTATAGCCCTATGCAATCTAAAAATAATAACAAGAATTTACGTATCATTATTTCTGTGGTTTAATTATGGCAATTTCAAACATATAAGCAACTAGTGGACGCCTCGCGATTTTACCCCCGTAGTTTTTTTTTTAATGGTTGACAGGCTAGGTGTTTGACCACAGCTCACCTGATGTTAAGTGAAGGTGTGGTCGAAGATGGTAAAGCGCACCTAGTCCGGAATGGAACTGGCTCTCAAGTGAGGCTACCGGAACACACCGTTAGATGCTTGGCGGCAGATTTTCAACTTGAGGGTGGTAGCTAGCCAGCCGAGTACTAGAAAGTACCCTACCACCATGCTATGGTTTCCTCACGATGTTTTCCTTCACCGGCAGCTCAAGCTCATTGTTGGGGTTTGAACCCACGCCCTTCGGCATGCGAACCGACCGCGCTAACCACTGGGCTATCATCGCTACACAACAAGTTCCCGTTCCCGTGGGAATACAGGGATAAAAAGTAGACTATTTCACCCGGGGATAGTGTAGCTTCCCAACGGTGAAAGAATTTTTGAAATCAGCCCCGTAGTTTTGGAGTCTATTCAATACAAAAAAAAAAACAATCAAAAGTTTCCTCTTTATAATAGTATAGATAAAATCACCATTTGTCATTACTAGTTGCAAATTAAGTTACACAATTATTTAAACGTAATTTTTGGTGTGAACAATAAACAGTTAGTAAAAAACAACATAAAGCTTGTACTATGGGATCCAGATAACTAATTTCCTTTTGTTTTTTTGTAAATACATAATACATACAACACATTTCTCCAGGTTTTTTTCATTTTCCATTTCTACAGGATTGTACAAATTTAACAGGAGAGGCCAAACCCAGGTTATTTAAATTAAGTCATTAATAACTAAGACTTCATTTAACGTCACACAATGGATTTTGATGCGGTTTTCACTGTCATTTCACACGTTTTTATAAAAGATTTGTCATACATTTTTATTAAACTTTTGTACCTATAATTTATTTCATACTAACATTTGGCATTGTAGCGCTAACTTCTTTTGTAGCGATTATAGTTCAGTGGTTAGCGCGGTCGGGTCACGCGCCGAAAGGCGTGGATTTAAATCCCAACAATAAGATTGAGCTACTGGTGAACGGAAACATCGTAAGAAAACCATAGCGTGGTAGTGAATACTTTCTTGTTCTCGGCTGGTTATTTACCACCCTTCAGTTGAAAATCTATCCTCACCTCTTAAGTATCCTCACTTGAGAGCATTTTTTCATCACCTTAACATCAGAAGTGCTGTGGCCAAACACTTAGCCTGACCAATATAAAAAAAATCTTTGAACTCAGAGGACAAATATCTATGTTCATCACATAATCGTTTGTTCTGACTGAGCTTCAAGCACACCCTACAACTTCAAAAGCAGAGCTAATTCTGTCTTTTATGTTTCTCTTTCAACTAGGTACAACTAAAATATATAATTATGTATATAACGTTTCACTAATTATTTATCTGTTTCTTAATTCCTGATCTCTTCTTCCGGACACCCCAATGATTATTGGTTTTGGAACAAATATGTATATATTGGTGCTTAAAGTTTTCCGAAAGCTCTTTTAGGAAACTTTATATGCATAAAAAGACCTAACTTGCTAAAACTTTCGTTTGTAAAACTTTTGTAAAACTTTCATATATTTTTAGAACAATGTTCAGAAAACTTTTTATTGTGATTAATGAGATTTTTATCGTTACAGTTTTTTTGTTTTTTTAGCACTTAAGCGTTGACCTCATCGAAAGTTTGCGTTTGCTGTCTTTAAAAAGCTTTAAACTGTGGAATAAATGTATTAATGGTAACATTAGTTTGGATAATAATTGTCTAAATCATTTAAGATATTACTTTATGTGTCCATGTTTCTGTCTAAAAAAAACGAAGCCAAGAACACGACTGCGACAAAAAAATGTTTCTATTTTCGCATTTGAAAATTGAGCCATGCTGCCGATATATTAAATTCCAAATCTGTATATAACAGAATGAAGAAACTCGCATACTTACTTTCATTCAAACATTAATCCTGAAAACATTACACCACTATTTTGAACATGTCGATATGATGTGTAATATGATGTTCCTTGAGAAAGATAAAATTAAAAAAATACATTTAATTGAGTCTTTGATGACTGTATGACTTTGAACATCTTTTTATGTCGGAAAAGTATAAATCAATTATGCCAATTTTATTCCATTGAAAGTGCTTAGATTTTTTTTTTACGAATTTAATAGTTTTTTTTTGGATTTCATAAATTTTAAAATTACTTGTTATATTCTAAAATCATAATTATTACTGCAAATATTTATAAATTGCACAGCATTATCTAAACCAAATTAAAATAATAATTATTGCGAAAAATTTACTATAAATTTTATTATATTTACACCAGATTAACAATCGAAATCTGTAGTGTACAAAATATTTTTTTTTTTATAATGACATTAATAATAATTATTTATTAATAAAAATCTGTATTTAAAGTATAATGAAACTCCGTTTCCAAAATATTAGCCAAATTTTAACATGAAATACCATCATAATAAAAATGATAAGATAGTATATTAAATTTTGTGTTTTGTTCAATTTTCAACTCAACCTTAAATCAAATCGAATAAATTAAAATTGAACTAACCTTGCAATAACTCGATGAATTAACTCGATGGTTTAATTCGATGGATTAACTAATGAAACCACTTTATTCAAACACGTCTACCGCTCACTGAACCGGCAAGTCTTTTGATAAAAATATACATATTACCCATAAATATGTAGTAATGGAACTGGTTAAATGACCTCATGTTAATTTTTTTTCGCATCGCATTTTTGGTTAACTCACTTTCAGCATGAAATATATAAATATTATTGAAATCCTACTAATATTTTAAATGCGAAAGTTTGTGAGCATGGATTTACGGATTCCTACTAATATTGTAAATGCGAAAGTTTGTGAGTGTGGATGTATCTAGATTTCTACTAATATTGTAAATGCGGAAGTTTGTGAGTACCTATAGATGTATGGATTTCTACTAATATTATAAATGCAAAAGTTTGTGTGCATGGATGGATGTTTGTTACTCTTTAACGCAAAAAACTACTGAACGGATTTGGAAATTTGGTATGGAGGTAGCTGAAACCCTGTATTGGAACATGGCTACTTTTTATCCCGAAAATATGTAGCGAGTAACACCGCGGGGCGCAGCTAGTATCCGATAGTTAAAAAACATTGAATCCATCAATCAGTGTACATTTTCTAGTATGTATCTACTGTGTTCAAATATGTACCATTTAAGCATTTGGGACCGTGGGGAACGGGAACAAACAAAATATTCAAAGACTTGTCTGATTGACAAATTCAGGCTCGAAGTAAATAAATAAAATAAAATTAAATATCGTAGAACATTTCACACAGCGCCTTCTAGTCCCAAACTAAACAAAGCCGGTTCAATAGTCGGGTTTAAATTTTTGAACTTACTTTTTGTTTAAATTATTTTGGGGTTATAATTTTGAGATAAATAATGTTCATAGCCGCTTTTACATTAAAAGAAAATCGAAAATTCGGCGTACAAATTCTGGATACAGAAAGCTGTCGATCGAGCTCAATTACCTGCATTAGGAGAGGACTTCGTTCAGCGGTGGACAGCGAAGGGCTGATGGTGATGATGATGATGTGTGAGACAAAGTATGTTTAGGTCACATTGGGTGAATAAAAAATCTCAATAGGATGCAAGAAAGCGAAAACGTGAGCAAAGGCTAACAATGTAATACCTAAATAAATAATAAATAAACAAATATCGTAGGACTATACACTCAGCGCCATCTGGCCCCAAACTAAGCAGAGCTTGTGTGATGGAAGTCAGATAACTGATAGAATACATAAATACTTTTTTTTTGTAAATACATACTTATAATACATACAGAACACCCAGACACAGAAGAAACATTTGTTTATTCACAAAATGTTTGGCCTGAGTGGGAATCGAACCCACGCCCTACAGCTCTCAAGGCAGATGTACTACCAATGAGCCAACGGGGCTGTCACATATATTGTTTACTAGTGGACGTCTCGCGGTTTCCCCCGCGTAGTTCTCGTTCCCGTGGAATACAGGGAAAAAGTATAAGCCTATGTCACCCGGAGATAGCATCCCAACGGTGACAGAATTTTTGAAATCAGTCCTGTAGTAGATAGATATAGTAGTACTAGATAGATGTAGATTAGCTACCACATACCACACCGTCAGTTTCCATCGGTGTAAATAACGAAAACCAAAGTGTATTTAAAGATTAGGCAAGACCTTTGTAGACGAAAATAGGGACTGAGTTTTTTAAGGCTCAATTTAAAAACATTTTTTGCAACTTTTCCAATTACTGTTAAACCATAATTGCCCAAATATTAAACATATTTACATAATAGTATTTTTGTATTCAAGTCAGTGTTCGGATTCGTTTGTTCAGAGGTTATCTGAGGGTACAAATGATTAAACAATAACAGCACGACCAGACCAAAAGGCACCCTCTTACAGTGGATTTTTTTTTTAAACGCACAAAACGTTTCCTGACCACGTTCCTTGTAATAACTGCTGATGCGTGGACTGTGGAAGGTATGTCCGTCGTTGCCAGCGGCTGTGTTTCCAACTAAGTACAACCCGAGCTGCTCTAGAAAACCATAGCATAGTGGTAGGGTACTTTCTAGTACTCGGCTAGCTAGCTACCAACCTGAAGTTGAAAATCTGCCGCCAAGCATCTAACGGTGTGTTCCGGCAGCTTTACTTGAGAGCCAGTTCCATTCCAGGCTAGGTGTGCTTTACCATCTTCGACCACACCGTCACTTAACACTGAGCTGTGGTCAAACACCTAGCCTGTGAAAGATTTAAAAAAAATAATTGTAGTACAGTATTTCCTAGGCAAGCGTGCTCCATCTTCAGCCACATCGTTGCTTTCCATCAGACGAGATCGTGGCTAAACGCAAGAAAATTTACTACATTTTTTTAAAACATTTTACAATATATACAAGCACTTGCTGGTATTCAGTTGTCATTCACAACTAAAATAGAACACTGAATATACGATACGAAACTAGTCGGAGCAGTTTTCAAGATGCGTTTCCTTATTTAATTACTTCCTATCTAGCATAATAGCAGAATTTGTTTTAGTAAAGATCAATAGATCTTATAATTATCATCATCATCATTAGCCTTTTTTAGTCGACTGCTCTGCATAGGCCTCTCCCAAGACACGCCATTCATCCTGAACTTCGGCTTTTCGCTTCCATCCACCGCCAGCTGTCCTACATTATATCGTCACTCCATCGAGTCTCAGGGCGTCTTACTCTACGTTTACCAGTTCGAGGTCTCCACGTCTATTGCCACTTCAGCTTGCTAATACGCTGAACTATGTCTATAAATTTAGTTCTCTGGTGAATTACTTCGCTCCGAATATGATCCCTTAGAGACATGCCTCTCTTTCCATATGTCGCAGAGCGGCTTTGAACTTGTGGACCATTCCCGCTGTGTATATGTATACATACATACATTGTTAACAACTTCACAAAAAATATTATATTTAGTGAACAAATTAAAAAATTTATGGCAGTGCCAATTTATACGCAATTTATTTAATTTAAATTTATATTTATTTTTTCCCATTAGAGAAAAACGTCACGCAGATGACTAAATAATTTGCAGAACAATCACGAAGATTAGTAGGCTGTTTTATAATAGGTACTTTATGTTTTAAAGTTAGTAGGTACACAATCTTAGGGTACTATACATAAAACTGATGGTAATAGGAGGTGAATAACGAATTTTTTCAATGACCTATTGAATCACTCGAGTTTACACTCGTTTGTTACGATTTTTAATCTATTTATTCAACACAACATTCCCTTTCATTTGTTTTATTTTTGAACGCGCTGGATGCGGGCCGCTTCAACCGGTCTTTATGGAAGTCAATGGGGAGGCCTATCTCCAGCAGTGGACGTCCTACGGCTGAAATGATGATGATGATGATGATGATTCAACACAGAAAACAATTGACAATAAAAACAAACTATGTATCATGTAACATATTTTCAAGGTTATTCGTAACACAATTTTGTTGTAATATTTTTATAAGAATTGGAGTTTTAATTAAACAAATTACAAATTATTTTCCAGTTATTTGGTAGTTTTGCCTGGAAAGTTTTCCGGGAGTTTTGAATGTATGTGATTTTATAGGTATTGACGTGCTCTTTCCGAATTTTCACTTTGCCACCTCGTAGTTTGCCGCTCGCGTCGCTATGTAAGAAAACAGGCGGCCCAAAAACAGTTTTTTGCATTATCTCCGTTTCGACTCACTTTGCGATGAGAATCTATAAAGGCACCAATTTTTAAAACACCCAGAAAACTTTCCAGGTATCCCCGTTATTGAGCACCACATGATTGTATCTACCTACTATTAAAGTTAAGAGTAGTTTTGTACAAAAATTGAGTACAAACATTAAACACTAAATACCTACCTATTGCAACTCGGAATAATAATTAGGAGCCAATCTAAGCCTAACATTTGGGATAGATATACCTTTTATGATGTATTTATAATAATAAATAATCATAAAATTTGAATTTCAGAGGAAAGATGTCAACAACTGCGTTGTTTTGTTGACAAGTTCTTTACATTGCACAAACTAGCAATTGTCTTGTTGTTTGTTGGCTTTGATAATTGTTTCTTTTCGTACTTGTGTCCAAATCAAAAAATTGTCAGAAACAAACAAGTTTTTTACTCTATATTTATACTACCTAAGCTAAATTACATTGTAGAAGTTAACGCTATTAAAAAAATCATTTTCCTTATAACAGTTTTTGATAGTTTTATTTTGCGTTGAGCTTTTGTTTTGTTTAGAACAAATAAAGTTAAATAAATGTCGCTATAGTTATGCCAAATACAACTTTTGGATAAAACCGTGATGTGATTTTCTTGATTCATCCCTGTTTCTATGCTCATCCCACGGTATTTTTTAACGAACCCGATTCTTAATTTTCTATTTCACACGATATTTTTTTGTAAAAACGCATATAACATTATAAGTTTTAAAAGTTATATTGTACCTAGTTCAACACAAGCTCCTCTACGTATTTTAATTTGACATTGGCATTCAAAGTAACATTCCACAAGATTTCCGCTACGTTACGTAAACGCGGCGCGTTTCGTGCTATTCATAAATTTTCAGTCCGATACTCTGCCACTATGCGGTAGGTAATACGAACGACACTACACATTAATTGTTTTCATTTTAAAGGGTAATGTTTGTAGCTCTCAAAATTACTGGGCTAATAGTATTTATCATTGAATGTCTCCAGTGAGGAGAAATATGTCGCTAAAATATGGTGTTAACCCCCGAGATGTTGGCATGTTTCAAGGTATCCTGGCCGCACCCACGTGTGATGCGGCGAGGGCCTTATATGCCGGCATCTCGGAAGTACTAGCCAATCGCAGTACAGATGACGTATTATAAATTTATAAATATAGTTTGTTTTGTAATACGGGGCTGGCATAATCGCATTGCGATAAAAGCCCCCAATAAAAATAAGAATAAAAAAAAAAAAAAAAATTGAATGTCTCAAATTATTGAGTGCCAAAGTAGCAATTCAATGTAGGTTTCGTTTTTCTATTTACTCAAAGTTCCGAGGTATTCTGGACATATTTAACGTATTTCCGTTTATAAATCGTTTTATTTACAACCGAGAGGATTGAATGTAATTTAAAACAGTTTTAATTATTTATCTACATCTTCTATACTAATATAAAGAGGAAAGATTTGATTTTTGTTTGTTTGTTTGTTTGCATTGAATAGGCTCCGAAACTACTGGACTGATCTTAATAATTCTTTCACTATTAGAATGCTACATTATCCGTGATGGACATAGGCTATATTTTATTTTTAAAAAACAGATAGGGATCCGCATGAAAACTTCAATAATGTAAGCCTAGCTGTGAAAAATTTACCGAAAAAACCCTTACTTAGCATTCGCTGTGAAGACTATTGACAATAGAATAAAGTGACGTTTTATAGAGAAAATTGGCAGCTACAAATAAGACCGCAATATCATATGTCTAACTATTACAGTTGTCATCTACATCTGCATCTATACTAATTACAAAGAGGAAAGATTAGATTTTTTTGTTTGTTTGTATTGAACAGGCTTCGACACTACTGGACCGATCTGAATAATTCTTTCATCATTAGAATGCTACATTATCACTGAGTGACATAGACTATATTTAATATTGTTAATCGAGTTTTGTTTTTTCGTGCAAAGCCGAGGCGAGCTGCTAGTCCGAAATAAAATTAAAACATAAAATTCTTTTTTTTTTTCAGTAACGGATACATCTAATACCTTAAAATTATCTGTCAGTAAAGTAACACCTGTATCAATCAACTATTCAATGTTTTGAGCATTGTTGCAATTATTTTGCAGGTGTTGTCTTTTACCATTACAAAAAAAATACCTCTTGGCCAAAATTACCACGTTTTCACGGTATGAAGAGATCTTTTTTTTTTTTTTTCTATTGCTGTTGGCCGCAGATAGCTTCTACAACGTCACCAGACTGTAGCCAAGAGGTAATTCAGCATGCATTTAGTATGGTGCTTAGATAATTAATAAAATAGAACCAGTACAATAATATTTTGGCACAAAAGCGGGCTTACTTACGTCATAAAATGACCTGAGACATCTGTCTATAAATGAGTAATTAAAATCGTTGTTTTAAATTGTTTTTACGAACGATGTTCGAGCCTTATTATGTAATATTTTTTTTTGTATCCATTTATTGCAATCTGTCCTTATTGACATTTAGCATTGTTTGTGTTATATTATAAAGTTTAGGTATGCTTTTTTTCCTTTAGTTTTGGCGTCGCGTTTTAGCATTTGCCAGTGTCAAGTATTTATATATTTTCAAGTTTCAAAAGATAAATAAGTGTCCTCGTAGCTAGTTATAGTCAAAGTCTAGTCTTAGTCAAGTCCAGTCTATGTCAGTCAAGTCCAGTCATGCTTTAGTAAAGTAGTGGCGACTTTACTATAAAGCTTCGATGGAGTTTTGGAAGCAACACAAAAAGTCATGTTTCACCACATCATATCATTTTCCCACACTCGCGCTTGTGATTCGGCTCTTTATGAATAAAACACCACCATTTTTATGCATAAACACTCGACAAAACACTAGTTTTGGAAAAAAATACAACGGAGCGACACGACTCTTCCCGCGTTCCCGCCAAAAAAAACTAGGTATGCTTGTTATGCGCCCATTGGCGTATCCACATCAATGTTGCTATTTTAGCAGGTCTTGCGGACTCTTTCGATCCCCCTTAAAAGTTTTTGCTTTCATCAGGTTTGATGCCAACTTATTGGGCTGCATCAGGATCCTTTTCTTGTTGGCTCTGATTCGCTGTATAATTTCTTCTTTAACTTGCTGTATCTTTAAGTCCCGACGTATACGGACATTTGTGATGTGT
This sequence comes from Biston betularia, assembly GCA_905404145.2. Taxonomy (NCBI): domain Eukaryota; kingdom Metazoa; phylum Arthropoda; class Insecta; order Lepidoptera; family Geometridae; genus Biston; species Biston betularia. The sequence continues at coordinate 4,145,561 of FR989883.1, forward strand.
CTACCATGGTGCATTTGTTATAATTCATAACATTAAAAAAATATGTAAAATTGACGTTAATAAAATATGTACCTATAATTCTCGTGTGTTTATTCAATTTATGTTAAACAAAATGTAATTTATAAATACTAGAATGTCTTTCACCGTTAGAATGCTACATTCTCTCTGAGTAACATAGGCTGTATATATATATTACAAGAATTTAATTAAAAATAAAAGTCCATCCGTGCGAAGCCGAGACAAGCCGCTAGTTATGATATAGAGAGATATAGTTAGTGACAATGAACTTCTGTATCATAAAGCACTTTAAAGTCAAGTTTAAGCAAATTCGATATCAGGTCACCAGTTTTATTATTGCTGTAATTATTATGTTGAGAATTTTGGTACAGGACGGACGAAACACCTTAACCTTGCTGGCAGTAGCCTCGCTTGTTAATAATTTATCACTATGTAAGTATAGTTATTTATTCATTACGTAGATAATAAATTATAATCGTTTCAAATAAAAGCGTCGCATATCCTATCACGTGATTTAAGATCTAAGGACGATTTCCCATTTACCAGCCTACCTAAACCAATCAACGTCTTTCAAACAACGGATCTTGAATAATTGTTCTACATCTATTTAGTTAAATACTAAATTTAACTTAACTTATAATTTAATTTAACTGTTTTATTTTTGTTTGGTTACTGTGTTCCGGTATCCGGAGCGAAGTAATTCGCCAGAGAACTGAAGTCACAGACATAGTTCAGCGTATTAGCAAGCTGAAGTGGTAATAGGCTGGACATACCTGTCCGGTCTCCACGTCTACCACAGACTGGCAAACGTAGCGTAGGATGCCCTGAGACTCGATGGAGTGACGATATACGTAGGACAGGTGGCAGTGGATGGAAGCGAAAAGCCGAAGATCGGGCTGAGTGGCGTGTCTTGGGAGAGACCTATGTCCAGCAGTAGACTACAAAAGGCTGATGATGATGATGATGACTGTGTTTCGGTTTTAAGGGTACTGCTGCTAGCGAAATTACAGGGCTGTTGTGACTAATCATAAACTGAAACTCTGAAAGTAATGAGCGCCAAAGCAACGATGTCCTCAACTTTGTTTTACTTACTTCAAGTTCTATGTATCGCTGCAATGGTCTTGGACAGAAGTTATCTCTTACCATCAGGAGAGCGTCTCATTCGTCTTATTACAATTACTTACATAAAAACAAAAAAAAATACAAGGCTGTCAAGCAGGTTATAAGAAAAGCGCTTTACATGACAAAAGTGTTTCCGGGTTTAGTTAAATTTTGGCAGTTTTGTCGAGTTTGTCGCCAAAAGTAGATCTATTTTACATAAAAATGACTAAGTGGGATATTTCCTTAGCAAGAGCGACCTCCTGCTGTATATCACTCGTAAACCATTAACCTTGATCACAATTATTAACATGCGCAAGTTACAATGTAAATGGTATCACTTGTTATACAATAAAACTATGTTTCTACATTTTTTATTTCATTAATTCATCGCCAAATTTGATGTAGGATCCAGGACATCAAAAGTTACCCAAAAAATTGGCCATATGTAACAAAGTTTGATTTTCTTATCGTGGGTTCCGTACTACCATTATTATAATATGGTATACGGTATTTTTAATGAGATTAACCCAAACTTAAATTCAGCGGGATAATACACACATAACTAAAATAATATACAAATTTACAATAAAAAAAACCGACTCCATGACCCTGAGATCAACTAAACGCACTGCTCCAATGAAACAGCGAGGTTTCGGAGTAAACGAAAATATCATCGATGTATACAATTTTTGGATTATGTTGATTTTTTAAATCAACATAATCCAAAAATCAATCGACTTCGATAAAATTTATATGGGCTACCCCTGAAGTATGATCAAAAAGAAAAAAAGAATCATGGAAATCGATCCATAATTAGCGGAATTATTGCTTGCTGTGGGATTCGAACCCAGGACACCCACATTGCTAGCCAGTCTCCCAACTAAACTGCCGAAACTTCATCAAATGTAATCTAAGCCCGTGAAACCGTACAGACGAACATACAAACAAACCACACTCATGATCGAGTGCTGCTTGCGGGTCGCTGGTCTGCTCGCGGTATACACTCAAACCAGTACATTAATCCTAGATTAAGAATAATTAAGCTAACTTTCCTCTCCCTGTAACGTAAAAAAATGTAATTCACAAAAGTCGCGAACCCCGCGACTTTGTGAGGTGTTTATTTTAAATTAAAAAAAAAACTTTTTCTTTTGTTACTTTAGTGCGGTTTATAATTAAGTTCAAATACGGACCCCTAAAAAGGGACAAAAAGTAGCTAGACACGGTTATGATGTGGTTCACGTGTTTTGCCTCGTAATTTAAATTCAAAATGAGTTTGTTATAACGTCTACGTTTTGATGAACATGTCACATACACGCGGCATGTTATTTTGTGTCACACACAAAATTACAAGCATATTATTATTTGGATTGGAACTTTCTAGCACTCGGCTGGCCAGCTACCCTCAAGTTGAAAATCTGCCGCCAAGCATCTAACGGCGTGTTCTGGCAGCCACACTCTCAGTTTTCATGTGCATTTATCATCTTAGACAGGGATCAGCGATCGTTGCTTTGGCGATTTTTGAGATTGTGATGGTTAACCACAACGGCCTTGTAATTTTGCTAGATACAGTACCCTTCAAACCAGAACATAGTTTGCACAATACTGCTTGGTGGCAGAATATCTGGTACTGCGGATGGTACCTAAGTACCTAGACGACCTCATAAAGAGATCTACCATAGGGGGTCATTCATAAAAAACGTCACACGAATTGAGTAATTGTTTGGCCCCTCCCCTATCCTTGTCACAGCTGGTCACATTTGTGAAACCCCCTATATTTTGCAAGCTTACATTTAGAAATTTATGAAATTAGATATAAAATAGTATATGTATTTTGAAAAAATGTGATGTCACAAAATTTGGGACCCCTCCTCGCCCCTTGTCACACAATGTCACACTCCGTCGACCCCCTCCCTCCCCTTAACGTGTGTCGTAATTTATTGATAGTCCCTTAGTTGAAAACACTATGCGTTGAAAATTCATGTAGGTTTAATGTCTAATTTCTATATTTTGTAAACGCAAAGTAATTAGTGATGTACCATTAATTGATTATTTTTCTATTTTAACTACATACTATCATTATGCAGTGTGGCATCGTTTAATTTTCATTCTCCCCGATAGAGTGTAAGAGACAAGCAGCAACTTTCCAAGTGTGAAATTAATACAAGACATGCTTCGAAACTTACCAGTGTTGCCACACCTGCCTGCAGAAAAACCGTAGAACAACCTCTTTACTTTGTTAACAGTTTTATTTAGCTTCTCCTGTTCGTTGTTGTTTTAGTTTTTGCGTCACATTGGGTAAGAATAATATTGCCCCCTTTTTATTAACAGATTGATCTGATATTATTATTAGTGGTCATTGTTGAACTCATTACTATATTTTATTAATGTATATTAATAAAATAAATAATAAGAATAATATTTATTTACAAAAGTGCACGTGTACAGAGGATTAACAGTGACCTGCACTAAGCAAAAGCTTGTATCGCAGGAGACTGAACAAGTTAAAAAATGTAAACAAATCAAAGCATTCAAAATTTAGTCTAAATATAATAAGTGAACATTGGGCATTAAATACATATGTTAAGTAAAATAAATGGAGTTGATACAATGTTGAAAGCTACATAATAAATGTGTCTGTGAAAAAAAAACATTACAAAACTTTTTTGGTACGAACATTTTATAAGCTGTAAATCTACCGTTCCCATCTTGTAAAGAGGCACACTGCTTAGAAACAACTTTGTCAGCATTATTGAACGGTGACAACCGAGGGAGTTTACAATAACTAGAGCGCTGAACGATCAAAGACTATAATGTACTTTATGTGTCTATGATTTAAACACATAGAGCTCTAATTCGTTTAGTTTGAAAAGGAAACACAAACTTGCAACCAACCAACCACCAACCACAAGACCACCACAAGAGTCGATTTACCAACTCTTGACTTTTGTTAAAATTTACCATTCAGTGTAAGTAGTCATATTGGTTTGTACGAACTTATTAATTTATTGCTTACTAACTGCGCCCCGCAGTATTACCCGTTACATTTTTTCGGGATAAAAAGTAGCCTATGTGTTAAATCCAGGGTATCAGCTACCTCCATACCAAATTCTCAGCAAAATTGGTCCAGCCGTTTGAGCCGTGCCGTGAGATGAGTTGAGGTGAGTGGGAACTGATGAGGTGAGTTGAGGAGAGTTTAAGTTTGATGTTTGAGTTCAGTGGGGGGACTCATGAGGTGAGTTTAGGTGAATCGAGGTGAGGTAAGTAAATTGAGGTGAGTTGAGTGTGATGTGGAGCACGCTTGCCTAGGAAATACCTATTCCCTTTTTTCTTTATCAACCCCGGGGTGTACTTATGTAGTTGGAAACACAAACGCTGGCAACAAGTTCTACACATCACAGCTTTTACCAGGAAGGTGGTCTGAAAACGCTTTGTGCGTTTAAAGAGAATTTTCATTGTTAGTCAGTCTTTTGATTGTGCGTCTGGTCGTGCCTGAGATAATTTGGTATGATCCTACTTTCTTTGTTTGATATTCTTTCTTACTATTTATTTATAGTTGCGAAGGAATCGTTTCTTCGAAAGCGTGCTATGCCGAAGACCGCATCTTCGCACTACATCAAGCGAGTTTTAAAAGCAAGTAGAAAAAATTTAAGATCGATTACTGGTAAGTAAATAAGTAGGAAAGATTAAAATTGGATTGAATTGCAAAATAAATAAACTAACTTGTGATAATCGTTATGACAAATTTGATATTTTGTGTAATTTGCTTACTTGGAATAACGCCTTTTGAAAACTAGCAGCATCGAGGTAACTGTTATTTGCTCTAATATAAAATATATAGTATATTTTTTTAATGTAAAAGTAATGAGACGAACGATGCGTTCACCTGATGTTCAGTCACGATGTAATCGAAGATAGTAAACACACCTAGTCTAGGGAATGGAACTGGCTCTATAGAGAGGCTGTCAGAACATACCGTTATTATGTGCATATACAAATATTTTATTGATAACACCAATGTTACAAGTCACTTCAAAATTTTAAACATGTCATTAAATGGGGTTTAAAACACTGATTACATGTCAAAATAAGGTATGTCAATATCCAAACATGTCAATATAAAATATGTCAATACCAAAAAAATATTGTCAATATATTAAAATTACATGACAAAAAAATCATAATTAGGTACTTACTAGTAATTCAATAATCTTTAAGTTTGAAATGTGCTTAGCGGCAGATATTCAACTTGGAAGTAGCTAGCCAGCTGAGAAATAGAAAGTACCCTACCACAATGCTATAGTTTCCTCACGATGTTTTCCTCCACTAGCAGCTCAAGCTTGTTCCTAGCGTATCCACCATAAAAAAAAATCACACTACTTAATCATCTTGATTGTAAAATTAAATTCCAAAGGTATATCAAACTTAGCGTGCCTGAAATGCTGGCCAAATCGACCCACAAATACAAATACAAAATACAAATATTTTATTGATAATTGGTGTTATTGGTGGTGCTGATCTCTTCGGGTGAAGCCTTCGTGTAATTATGATAGAACTTCACTTACAGGTAAGTTCATTTAATCACTAATTTTACAAGTCAATTCAAAACTATAAAAAATTATGTACCTATGTCATTATGCGAGTTTTAAAACACTGACTACATGCCATTGAATAAAAAAATTGGATTGCACATAGAATTTGCTTTTTTCTACGCGAAGCATGAATTTTGGTCACGTGTAAACTTTTTAAGTCCCGCCAAATGTTTGAACAAATTAAAAAAACTCTAAAGAGGAATGGTAGACCGAAGCCGTTTCCAAGTGTTAGCGATATCGTTGTCAAATCTCTCTCTAACGCAATAAAATGTTTCTCGCTTACACGGAAAGTGTATTACAAAGTTAAATTAAAGGCCAGCGTCATTATTAAACTTTATTACTCCGCTAACGTTGTTTATGGAGTAACATTATTCAGTAATTCCTTACTTTTGATGTTCTATAATAAAGTTTACAGCAGTCTTACTTGTTAAAAATGAATTTGATGGCACCATTTTGGTGTCTTCTTGGAGTGAGTTTTTAATCGAAACCAAAGCAATATTTTCCCCGACAACGACAATGCCAAAAAAAAGGGTTATGTTTTACGAGTCTTTCATCATCGTCGACACAAGCAGCCTATCATGGTACGTTACTAAACACACCGGAACAACAAACGGAACAAACGTTTAACCATATTTCGCGGGCTCGATTCTCACCCAGGACAAATATTTATGTGACGAACATATTTTTTTATTCTGTGTCTGATAAAAGGAACCTGTTTATTCTGGATTTGATTACACCCATACTGTACTTTTCGCGAAACAGACTCCAGCAAAGAGATCCACATACTCGCGGTGCAAAAAAACGTAGAGTTGAAGCGCTTATTACGCATATTGGAAAATGTCCGCCATTCTTGTTCAAAGTAAGGGGCGATAGGTCCTGCACTGACGTCCCGCTTGGGGTGTATTGTGCATTTCCCCTAAACAGCGTCTATCCAAGCCAATCCAGCTCCTTGAAGTATCGGTGCGAGGCTCTGGGCCGCTGGCATAGTAGCTCCAGTGTCCACCATGTACGGGTGACGTTTGTCTGACCGCCTGGTAATAAAAAAGAGCAGGGGGAACCAAATAAAGCAATTCCAAGCATTAATCCCCGAAATGTATCCGGTAGAAATCCAATCGACAGGATACCTTACATCGATGCTCAAGGCTTTACAGCTGAGACTTGGCCAGTGTCATTGCTTATCAGCGTCTTGGCGCACCTTTCGACTCCAGTGCCTCAAGCTGGAACTTGACAGAACCGTCCCACGGGTAAGAACCAGTACTCCTTATAAATGATGTCACTTGCGCTTTGTTTATGCAAAGCAACCGTCTCACTTCGCCGAAGACGCTTAGCTTTTTAGCGACAGTTTGAGCTTTTATGAATGACTCAAAATTAAGACAGTAAAAATGGTATTCTTTGAGCAAAAAATAAACACGTTACGTCTTGGCAGCATTGAGCTTGCCCAAATGGAATCAGAGGACTAGTTAAAGCGCTCAACCACCGCATCTCTGATTGACTGGATCTGAGAGACATTGGTTCGTGCTTCAGACGTTTACTATATATTTAAAGTATTTTTTCACGATAGCCCCGTTGGCTCATTGCCAGTATATCTGCCTTGAGAGTTGTAAGGCATGGGTTCGATCCCCACTCAGGGCAAACATTGTGTGAATAAACAAACGTTTGTTCTGTGTCTGGGTGTTCTGTATGTCTTTACAAAAAAAAAGTATTTATGTAGGCCTATTCTATCAGTTATCTGACTTGCATTACACAAGCTCTGCTTAGTTTGGGGCCAGATGGCGCTGTGTGTATAGCCCTACGATATTTATTAATTTATTTAACTATTTGTTATTTTTACCCATTGAGGTAGAAATATGAACATTCTGCTCTCGGTCTATCTAAAACAAGTCGACCCGGAATGCACTTTAGCTTGATAATGCACTGAGATACCTAAAAATCCGAATGAGATTAGGGTATGTAGTTTGAGTAAGAAAAAATATGTATCCACTAAGATAGGCTGATGATGATGATGAATATAATACCTAAAAATAAATCAAGTGTCTTTTGTTTATTAAAAATTGTGTGACTTTGAAAAGCAACGATACAATATGGGTATCGACGATAATTTTTAGTAGACGAGTAATTTTTGTCGCAATACGTCCCAACACAATTTCAAAGCTGATATTATTTAAATCGGTAAGCCCAAAAATATTCTCGCCCACCCCACATAGTTGACAAAAGAAATGTGTGCAAAAAAATTTGCGCGTATTAAAATGTTTTTTTACGCAAACAATTTTCGACGTGACTCCCTTTTGAATATATCATACTTGTAGAGCAGAGGCGAAAGACATGCAAATATTTTATTTACAAGGCAGGGTTTCCCGTTTGTGTGTACGGACCGAGTCTTAAATCGTTGGGAATATAGGCATACAAATTTCTCGCTTCACACAAGTCTTCAGTGAAGAATTTCTATGTAGTATGTGTGGGTTTATGATATTCTTTAGGGTTCCATACCTGAAGGTGTACAACGAAACTCTATAGTAAGCATCTCATACTATCTTCGCTGTATGCCCATCTCTCTCTCTAGACGTATTTTCATCTATCTGTTTTCTATTCTTTAAGAGAACGTTGCCTAAAACATCGTAAATAATCGTATAGGTATTTTCTAGTAGTCGGCTGGCTTGCTACCACTCACCATTAAAATCTGCCGTCAAGAGCCTAACAATGTATTACGGCAGCCACATTTGAGAACTAATTTTATTCCACGCTGATTGTGCTTTACCATCTTCAACTACACATCGGGTAAGCTGTGGTCAAACACGTCGCCTGTCAACTTAAAAACAAAACATGTTTTATAAAATAGGTATATCAGATTATACAAATAATATTAATTATTTATTATTGTTTGTTGTATCATTGAAACGACAAAACATTTTTTTACTAAAGAACACAATCTGGGTTATCTATCTATAGTATTATAAAGAGGAAAGATTTGATTGTTTGTTTGTTTGTAATGAATAGGCTCCAAAACTACTGGACCGATTTAAACAACTCTTTCACTGTTGGGAAGCTACGCTATCTCCGGATGACATAGGCTTTTTATTCCTGTATTTCCATGGGAACGGAGACGACGCGGGTGAAACTGCATGGCGTCCGCTTGTTACAAATAAATAGGTAATAAAGATCCACCAAGTGCAAGAGGCATAGGTGCTTTGAGATTTAGTGAAGTATTTTGTATTGATTATTATAAGTTTTTGATCATTTCTAAATATAGGGTAAGATAAGATAGGATAAATAATGTTTATTACATGTGGTACGGAACTCATGATGCGCCGCGAGTCCGACTCGTACTTGACTGATTTTGTTTATATTCACATAATTATTTGTGTAATATTATAAAATTATCCTACTGATATTATAAATATGAAAGTTTGTATGTTTGGATGCTTGTTACTCAATCACGCAAAAAAGGCTGAACGGATTTGGATGAAATTTAGCACACATTTATAGTTTATAGCCGGGATTATTAATTCATCGATAGGAACAAAAGTAATAAGACACAAATTAGAAAAGATAGACGTACCGTGGGATTAAAACCCAAGACACTCAAATTAGAAGACAAACGGTCTGCCATCTTGGCTGCCATAACTTTTGTGCAGCTTGTGTGCCCGATGCTAAAAATTTTAAGTCGCTTACGCGTCAGACGCAAATACCTGACGAAATATTAAAGCTAAAAAATACTTGCAGTGTCTTGCTATTAAGTATATCCTAGTATAATAAAACCAGTCTGTAAAGATACTGTAGATATATTTAATTTAATAATGTATGTAGCTATACAATATTTACACTCCAGTTTGCCGCACAAAGAGTTTAGATGTTATATAAAACATTTATTATTACTTACTTTACAGAATGTTCAAGATAGATACCAATATGTTTAGTGTATTTCCGCTTAAAAGTTGTTTTGGTTACAACAGTTATGAGGATTTTTTTTTTTTAATGGTTGACCGGCTAGGTGTTTGACCACAGCTCACCTGTCACATGTCAAGTGAAGGTGTGGCCGAAGATGGTAAAGCACACCTAGCCTGGAATGCAACTGGCTCTCAAGTGAGGCTGCCGGAACACACCGTTAGATGCTTGGCGACAGATTTTCAACTTGAGGGTGGTAGCTAGCCAGCCGAGTACTAGTGCCCTACCACCATGCTATGGTTTCCTCACGATGTTTTCCTTCACCGGCAGCTCAAGCTCATTGTTGGGGTTTGAACCCACGCCGTTCGGCATGCGAACCTACCGCGCTAACCACTGAGCTATCATCACTACATCATATTAAAGAATGACAGCTGTTCTTTTTGTAGCGATGATAGATCAGTAGTTAGCACGGACGGCTTACACGCCAAAGACTGGATGAAGATATTTAGCCATAGTAAATTTTAAAATAATCTACGCACAAAGCTGGATTTTCGGGATAAACGGGACAGGAGTACATAAATAATTTATTTGTTTTCTGTTTTGTACAGACTCAATTGATTATAATATATTGCCAACTACGTATACCTATACTCGTAAAGGGAAATTTTGTATGTGTTGTATGTCAAGTGACATGGGTTTGTTTAAAGTGAAAACTTCTTCAGCCGCGTTGAGCGATTTTTGGTAAAGGCAAAACTTATGAGTGCACGTCACAAACATGCTAATGTGACATGTTTTAAGTTTTCAATTCTGTCGGGAGCCCCCATGACTACTATGTTTTTTACTATACGAGTATATCCGTACTGACAGGAACGAGTTCAAATAAGGCAACCATTTTTAAAAAACGTTCATCTTTAAAGTATATTTTGCCCTTAGGTAGCAACATAAAATTGCGGGTAACACGGCACCCCTGAATGAAATTGGATGGCAAACGCAATTTTACCATAAGACGGGTCGACAGCGTCTGAAATAAATACAGCACAAAACTTTAAGGAAGCGAAGGATATCGTTTTGATTATCGTAAGTCTATTTTTTTCCGAAAATAGACTAGCAGAAAATGAATCAAAATCAAATTACAGGGCTATTGAGACTAACGAGCGTCTAAACAGCAACGTCTTAGATTTTACTTTGTTGCTCTAAGCTGATATGTACTACAGTATTGTACAGGCGTTAACTCTTATGACCAAAGTTGAAATTCCTAACATCCCGCTAGTGTTTTTACGTTGAATACTTTAGCAAATGCAAATACTATCAAACTAGTTGTTCGCCCCAAATTGTAGCCTCGCGGCCAGAGTATTTTTTTATTATATTTTTCGCGTTTGATCAGCATCTCGCCTGATGGTAAGCGATGATGTGTTGTTGTTGTTGTTGTTTTCCATAATGAAGCACGCTGAATTTGAAGATACCTATTCACTCTGACATTAAAAAGATCTAGATTATATATGTATATAATTATGTATTCTATCAGTTATCTGACTTCCATCACACAAGCTCTGCTTAGTTTGGGGTCAGATGGCGCTGTGTGTATTATTTATTTATGCGCTGCTTATTTTTTACAAAATTTATTGATTTATTTTTTTATTATTATATCTCTCAGGAAACAAGGGAGCCGGTATAGGTTTGTAGTTGACTACATAATATGTTGGTAACCTATGCGTACTGACAATTTTCTATTATTTTATAGTCTGTTTCTAAATTTTGTCCTAATTTGAACTCTGTGTGGCGGAAGGTATTGGTACGCCATATGACTGGTTCACCTAGCACTCCCACCGGTTCTAAGTCCACTTTTTTTATGATGATAGGCTTGCTATTTTTCGACGTGAAGATGCGATCTACGATGGAACACGCTTGCCTAGAAGATGTCGATTCACTCTCAACTAAATACAATCTGGGTGTCTTCACACCTAGATTGTATCTAAAACGGAACACCCGCTTGGGTAACGTATATTTATTTGAACAATGAATGGGTTTTGGAATGTCAACCATGAAATGATGTCACTTTTTCGAGCTTCTAGGCGTCCGATAGAAAAGTAGGCACTTGTATTGTATTTAAGATATGTTACAATAACAAATTTAATTTCTTTTTTTTTTTACTGGCAACAAACAAATAAACTGAATACATCCCAAGCTTAGCCCGGCTTATAACCTGGTATAGGAAAATTATTCTTGATTGTTTTACTCGGTTCTTTTCGGTATTTTAAGATACTCCTAAATCTGGAAAGTTCAATGATCTTTGACTTTTGAGAACATACATTTATGTTATCAAGTTACATGATAACTACATACCACGTATAAGATTAGGATGTACTAAGCTACAAAGGTTTCAGTGTACCTACTCATTATTAAGAATAACTTTTATTAATTATGGAACCAACTGCTGAAACACATGCTGGATATGATGCAGGCATGCGTTATATCTTACCATCAGGGGAGCGTTTCATTAATCTCACTACTTTGACATTTAAAAAAAATCTTCCGAATGTTCCAGTTGTCCATAAGTGACGGTAAATGTACCATAAAAAAAAAAAAGTATTTATGTATTCTATCAGTTATCTGACTTCCATTACACAAGCTCTGCTTAGTTTGGGGCCAGATGGCGCTGTGTGTATAGTCCTACGATATTTATTTTTATTTATTTTTTATTTATTTATCAGGCGAACTAGCCCGTTTGCTGCTCTTTTGTAAAATAGCGAGGTTAGTATCGTTCAAGTTACTCTTACGCTAAAACCTTGACCCTAAAATGTGATACCGGTTGCATTACATTTTTTTTTACTTTTCTACTAGTGTTTTATGGCTACACGAATGTTACTCTGTCTAGGCCTGTTAGGAAAGCATCCTTTCGACGGGCGAACTATTTCCTGAAACGTAAAACATAGTTTCCAGAGAAGTATAGTGATACTGAAATATGTTGCTATTTAATTCACTTTTAATGCTTTATATAAAAAACCTCATGATAAATCTAGAAAAAGTGCGGTACAAGACGACACGTTGGTAGCGAGCTAACAAATGTATTCTCAGTTGTTGTTCATGTACTTGTTCATGTCATTATAACAATTATAATGACATGAACAAGTAAATGGTACACTTCTTCTTCGTCCAGTCGACGTTTACATTTTTTTTCTATGGCAGGTAGGTACACTGAGAATACATTAATTTGTTAGCTCACTAAAATTGAACTTGCATGCTATATAATTATTATATAGCATGCGAGTTCAATTTTAATGACATGTGCATTACGACGTTAAGTTGAATATTTTGCGTCATTAATTCTGTTTGTTTAAAAATCTTGTCTTGCAAAATTATAAAGTAATATTTCATTAACTAAAATTCAGTTTTATAGATTTGCGATGTGTTCGTACTAGGTATAATTATTTTAAAAAACTCCTCATTTGCAACGTCGTTTTTCATCAGAAAATGTTCAATAACAAATGACAGTCATTAACGTTCTTCTATTTCGTTCTTTAATATGACGTAAAAAATATTTTTTACGTTTGATTTCAGAGGATTGGGTGAAGGAATTCAGCATAAAGGAGAACGTGGATTATTTCAAAGAGATGAGCCAAGCTAAAGTCAACGAGAACCTTAGGATCGGAGATGTGCAAGCGAATAATGATCTCTTAGGAATATCAGGGTCATTTAGAACTCTGGCTGTAGACTAAAAGATATCTCTCAATGACTTGTATCAAAAAGAAACGGTAGAAAAATTTTATAGTACCATATCGTCGACTTAATCAATTGAGTCGAGAATTGAGTCGATAGGATAGTATTGTAATAAATAAAATAATAAAAAATATAGTTGGACATTACGCACATCGCCAGCTGACACCAAACTTATCAGAGCTTGTGTGATGGAAGTCAGATAACTGATAGAATACATAAATACTTTTTGTTTGTAAATATACAGAACTCCCAGACACAGAAGTCAGTCAGAAGCTTAGTCGAGACTGGGCTTGGACTCAGTCTCAAAGAGTAGCGCTCGAAGAGTCAACACGTCCTAAGGATCCCTCGTGTAGAGGCGAAACACGTGTCGGCAAGTGGTAACTGCAGCGAGAAGAGGATATTAAGACTTGTGGTTATTTTAATTAGAATTTTATTTAATTATTTTTTAAGTTTATGTCAAAATTAGTTATAGATGTTAAGTCAAGTTAAGATTAAGTTTTTAATTATTAAATAAATTCTTGTCAAATTAAAGTTCTCATCACTGTGGTAACTGAAACACCTGTTAAGCGGAACTAAACTATTCTATTTAATTATTCTAAGTAAAAAAAATAATTGAAAACATATTTTTATAAAAAGCTATTAGTCGTTCTGGCTGGTTTCTAGCCCAACGGATCTCTCTGGCGATCCAGCGGGGACCGCGACCAGTATTGCGGGGACTTTCAGCCAGGGCTCGATGCGCGGGGATGGACTTTAAATATTTCTAATTGACATTAATTTAATTTGACTCAATATTATTTTTGACATTGTATTACTTACATACCTTTTATTAAATTAGACTTAATGTTTCAACGTTTAGAAAACTTTAAAAAATGCGCGCCACAAAAAAAAACTTTACTTTAAAAAGCTATTTAATGCTGGAGCTACATATTTGAAGCAGCTAATATTTTACTATTTCAGAGTTGTGCTCAAACTATGGTAAAAAAACCATTTTTTTTATTGTTGACAAGCTAGATGTTCGATCACAGCTCACCTGATGTTAAGTGACGGTGTGTTCGAAGATGGTAAATCACACCTAGCCTGGTATGGAACTGGCTCTTAAGTGAGGCTGGCGGATTACACCGTTAGATGCTAAGCGGCAGATTTTCAACTTGAGTGTGGTAGCTAGGCAGCGGAGTACTAGAAAGTACCTTACCACCATGTTATGGCTTCTTCACGATGTTTTCCCTCACCGGCAGCTCAAGATCATTGCTAGGGTTTGAACCCACGCCCTTCGGCGTGTAAACCAACCACGTTAAACATTGACTGTACTTACTAGTACTTAGTGCTCGAAATGGACGACCAGAACGCACCGGAACGCCGTTCCGTTTCGTAAAAGTTCTGGTACGACAAAAAAAAAGCGAAATTGTGGAAAATTTTATAGTGAAAAATTGTAAACTAAAAGTTATTATTTTATAAATAAAAGTCAAGCGTTTCCTTTTATTCAATTTGTATTTAAATAGGTACTCTTAACTTAATTAAAATACCTATCGGAAGATTTGAAGGAAAATGCGTCCCGGTTCGTTAATAAGCCCAATTCAACCCCTGCTAGGTCTCAAGCTAGCTACAACCTTCAAGCTAAAAAACTAATGTCGATAACCTAACGGTGTATTCCGGAAAACACACTTAAGAGCCAGTTTCATTTCAGAATATGTGTGTTTACCATCTTCGACCACGCCGTCACTTAACATCAGGTAAACTCTACCTCCACACCAAATTTCATCAAAATCATTCAGTAGTTTTTGCGTGAAAGAGTAACAAACATCCATACATCCACACATACTTTGCGTTTATAAAATTATAGTAGATACAAATAATGTGCGTTTAATACTGTAAGCTAGATTATAAGAATTCTTAACCTCAAATATACCTACCTACTTGGCCAAGTATATTATGCATGATGCTATCAAATTCAAATAGAACGAAGTGATATAAAAATAATGCATCAGCAAAAAACGTTCTGTACATAAATTTACTTGTTTCTTCGCATTTGAATTCACACTATATGTCGAAGCTTGTAGAATATACGATTAATTTACATTGATCAGTCGCACCCACAGCTCTGCTAGGATCACACGGAGTTATCGTCCAAAATTATTATACGTATCACAGAAACATATATACGAAGAACAATAATAAAAATAAGATTGCGATGGAAAAATTACCAACTCATCGAATTTTACAGTTTAATCCTGACACTTTTGAATTTGTCAGAAAACAATTGAATTTAGACAAACCTGGACAGATGGACGCAGCCATAGACTTACTGGACGATTGGATTAAGAAACAACCTCACTTTCTTAAAAAGGATTTTTGTAAGTTTTATTTTTATATATTTTATAGAACTGGGTTTCAAATAAGGCTGCCGGAACACACCGTCAGATGATTGGAGACAGATTTTCAACTTGAGGGTGGTAAGTATCCAGCCAGCCGAGTACAAAAAGTATCCTACCACCATGTTATGGTTTCTTCACGCTATTTTCTTCACCAGCAGCTCAAGCTCACTGTTAGGGTTTTAATCCACGCCCTTCGGCGTGTGAACCGACCGCGTTAACCACTGAGCTATCATCGCTAAAAAAACATGTAAAAGTAATACAAAGTTCTCTTCTGATAGTTAAAAATATTGCATGCCGATGGCCATTGCATTGATACACAAAAGTTTGAGTCACAAAGCATCGCTGCTAATTTAACATCGCTAAAGCGCTCATTACTTTCAGACTTTTGATGGTTAGTCTCGACAGCTCTGTCATTTCACTAGCTGAATTAGCCTGCAAGTAGAAACAGTAATGCTTACACACTACTGTTTGGCGGTAGAATATCTGTGGTATTTATCTACGACTTTCTGCTGAGGAGATCTACCACCAAGAAAAAAATATTATTCGCTGTTATTTTGTACTCCAAATTCCATTTCACCGGAAGATCAGCGCTGGTCATACCATTTAGTACCTATGACCAATATTATGCTGAGGTGAGCCCCTATTTTGTATCTGTCTGTCTCTGTTTGTTTGCTTATGTGTTTCTTTCTTTCATTTACTTAGGTTAGTTGAAACACATTGAAAAAATTTACTTAGGCACTAAATTTTTTCAATGTGTTTCTAATATTATTTTACATTTAACTTTCAACACAAACCAGAAGCGTGTTTTATTATGTTTAATTTTACTATTTGTGTCTATATGTGGCATCGTAACTTCCAAACACCGGCTTGTATTGTTTGATTAGTAATTGCAACAATATAACTCTTTATTGTTCATACCTGTTATAACAATGTAAAACTAAGCGCTAGTATAACAATTGGCGCCTTATCGCTAAAAGCGATCTCTTCCGGAATTAACTTGATCTAGAGACTTCTTAGCTTTGCTTTAAGAGTTTTATTCAATTCTTTGAAGATTATCAATACTTTTTTAAGCGTTTACTTTAGACCCGATCAAATTGAAGTTTGATAATTCGTTGTTTTTTTTAAATTTATGCTTGATTTATATTTATGTTAGCTACTCAAAATAAATTACAGTCAATTCATTGGTTCAAGCATGTCAATTAAATTTTAGTTAAATTATATCTAGTATAGTTAACAGTTTGTTTTGTTGGGACATCTATTTATTGAGTTTCCTTTTCGCAAAACTAGTTAGTCCAGTCCAGTTTGGTTGGAGTGGAATGACCGAATTTTTTTAAATTTGCATTATAATCGCAAAAAGACAAGCGACTTTATTTTTTTAATCGCGGTATGCTGTGCCTTTTGAATTTCTATTACATGTGAATGATTTTATAGATAGATATTTACAATAAAACAAGACAAGTATAAAAAAAAAATCTTAGGACATTACACACATCTCTTTTGTAAATGGAATAAATAAATAAATATCGTAGGACATAACACACACAGCGCCATCTGACCCCAAACTAAGCAGCGGTTGTGTGATGGAAGTCAGATAACTGACTTCTACTCCTACTTTTTGTTTTGTAAATGAATACTTATAATATATACAGAACACCCAGACACAGAACAAACATTTGTTGATAGATAAAATGTTTGTCCTGAGCGGGAATCGAACCCACTTAGAATTAGGAATAGAGTAGAATACAATTTTTTTAAACACCAAACAGTTTAAAATAAAAGATCTAAGCGTACAGACGGCGGGAGGCGACTTTGTTTTATACAATGTAATCTTGGTGGTAGATCTCCTTAGCAGGAGGTCGTCTAGGTAGATACCACCGCAGTACCAGTTATTCTGCCGCTAAGCAGTAGTGTGTAAACATTACTGTGTTCCGGTTCAAAGGGTACTGCAGCTAGCGAAATTACTGGGCTGTTGAGACTAACATTCTAAAGTCTCAAAGTAGTGAGTGTCAAAGCAGTGATGCCCTGGACTTTGTTTTGTTACTCAAAGTTCTGCGTATCGCTGCAATGGTCATGGACAAGTGTTATCTCTTACCATCAGGAGAGCGTCTCGTTCGTCTTATTACTTTTTACATTAAAAAAAAAAAGAGATATTCATTAAACGTCCTGAAGTTATAGTCAGCATTTTTATTTTACAATAGGCAATAATTTTAACAAAACAAAAAGTTAAAACTCACAAAAATACATTGCTATAAATTTTGCATTGCAAGACAAAAATGAACAGTAAGCAATAAAACATAGTAATACTTTATTGACATTCCAAAACTGTCATTGTAAATTAGTAAATGAATAGGCAAGTTAGTTTACTATAAAATAAAATATGTTATTAGAACAAATATTTCTCAGGACTCCACATAATGTATTTTGAAAACCACATGAACCTAAATCCGTTGTATAGTTATACTAGCGGACGCCTCGCGGTTTCACCCGCGTAGTTCCCGTTCCCGTGGGAATACAGAGATAAAATTTTACAGCCCCGTTGGCTCATTGGTAGTATATCTGCCTTGAGAGCTGTAAGGGTGTGGATTCGATTCCCACTCAGGGCAAACATTTTGTGAATAAACAAATGTTTGTTCTGTGTCTGGGTGTACTGTATGTATTATAAGTATGTATTTACAAAAAAAAAAGTATTTATGTATTCTATCAGTTATCTGACTTCCATCACACAAGCTCTGCTTAGTTTGGGGCCAGATGGCGCTGTGTATAATGTCCTACGATATTTACTATTTACTATTTAAAAAGCCTATGTCACCCGGGGATAGTGAAGCTTCCCAACGTTGAAAGAATTTTTGAAATCGGTCCAGTAGTTGCGGAGCCTATTCAATACAAAGAAACAATCAAAATCTTTCCTCTTTATACAAAATATAAATTTTTACACTAATGGTACAAGTCGCTATAATATAGATATAGTTATCCGTGTCGAGTTGAATTTATGTAGGTTTCGCATTAGCTCAATTATTTTATAGTTTTACACTCACAGTTATTAATAAGTTGTGAAAACAGACAGACAGACAGACATATTATAGTCGGGCGGATGGAGAAACAGTCAGACCGAAAAAAACTACTTTTGGATTATCTTCTTTTAACCTGTTTTTTAATACCGTTATAATTATACCTATTACTTTAATTTTACCTATTGCATTTTTTTAATATCTATTTTACTTAGTGGTAGATTTCCTTATCAGGAAGTTATCTAGGTAGGTACCACCGCGGTACCAGATATTCTGCCGTTAAGCAGTAGTGTGGACACATTACTGTATTCCGGTTTGAAGGATACTGCAGCTAGCGAAATTACGGGGCTGTTTGGACTAGCCATCGAAATTCTAAAAGTAATGAGCGCCAAAGCAGCAATGCCCCGGACTTTGGTTTGATACTGCGTGCGACATGCGTTATCTCATACCATCATCAGGGTATCGTTCGTCTCATTAATTTTACATAAAAAACACTTTTAAATAGGTTCAGTCTTCCTGGTAGACTCTTCCATGGTTTGGTCACTATTGTTTGTATATCTGTAATAAAATTAATTATAAAACAACGTAACAATTGAAATTTAAAATAACATAAA
This sequence comes from Biston betularia, assembly GCA_905404145.2. NCBI lineage: Eukaryota > Metazoa > Arthropoda > Insecta > Lepidoptera > Geometridae > Biston > Biston betularia. The sequence goes on from FR989883.1 coordinate 4,164,862, forward strand.
AATGGTCAGTCACAGGGACTGCCGACAGAATTGAAGACTTAAATCACGTTACATTAGCATGTCGGTGACTCGAACCCAAAAGGTACCATAAAAAGCAAAATTAAAAATTAAAAAAAAACCTACAACGGTTAAAAAGTAATTGTTACCTATCTAAGATGACCAATGAAACCCAAACCCATAACTGAAAACTGCATCAAAATCGGACAGTAGTTTTGGAGAAACATTGCAACATGTATTTGCACAAACAAACAAACATCCTCTCACCCCAAACGCATATATACCGTCTCCGTTCCGTCGTGGGTAAAAAAGCGTTCACCACGGCTAAAGACATTTTTCATACAGTACGATAACACAGTCAAATTCTATTCTATTCCCCTTAATTTGCGCGCTTCACAACTATTAAATACAATAATTAATTGAACATGTTCAACTTCATAATAATTATTATTATGTTTTAATAGGGTACATAAAAAGTTTCCGTTGTTTTTACTTCAATGTAGTGGTTTGCAATTGCCTATTATAGAGCTTGACGTCATACAATTATGTAAAAAACAATTATCACAAGAATTATTTATTTCCCACATTTATATTTATATACAAATCGAAATAATACATTATTCATTAAGATGATAAATATTTAGGTGGCTAGCGCAGTCTGTTCACACGCGGGTTCAAACCCCAGTAATGAACTTACGCTGCCGGCGTAGGCAGCAGCAAAGCATTTTTGAAATCGGTCCAGTAGTTTCGGACCCTATTCAATACAAAAAAAGCAATCAAATCTTTCGACTTTATAATATTATAGATAGATAGATGGTACTGCGGTGTTATCTACCTAGACGACCACCTGCAAAGAAGATATACCACCAAGTTAGATGTAGGTCATGGACAGGCGTTATCTCTCTCAGGAGAGCGCCTCGATCGTCTCATTACTTTTACATAACAAAAAAATAAAATTAAGTAAATCACAATTATTTTTTACAGCTAGAGAGTATCTGGAGCGAACCATAATACTAGTCAAAGGATCAGTGGAACGAGCCAAAAAACAAATGGACAAACTTTTCACCACGAGGACATCAATCCCACACTTTTTTGAGAAAACGGATTCAAAACACAAAGATTATGAAATTCTACACGAACACTTGTAAGTTTTGCTAAAACGTAATTGTTAAGGTGGTTCGATTTCCATAAATTTTTGCCATATGTGGATAAATAGAGCATAATTTTACAGTGAAATCCTCACCTCATTTGTCAAATTATCATAATTTGACAAATGAGGTGGCGTTGGAAGCTTCTTGATAGAGCGTTATTTTTCAGTAGTCAAGTTTTAGTTTTTTTTTTATATTATACGATGCCACGACAGCAATTCATTTTATTTTATTGTTAAATAATTTAACTGTTTCGTTTTCCCCAGTGTTGATGCCATGCTTCCGAAATTGACAAAGGATCACTACAGAATTTACTTTGGGAAAGCATTCAAAGACGGTATTGCGGCAAATATGTTCACACACGCGTACCAGTTCGGAACTATGGTGAGTTCTAACCTAGACATTACCACACAAAATAAAAAATAAAATATTGAGAAGTGTCCTTATGGGCACCCGGTTGAAAAAGAGTTCCTTTAAAATAGTCTTAGTTTTTTTTATAATTTACTAGCTGCGCTGTTACCCGCTACATGTTATCGGGATAAAAAGTAGCCTATGTGTGAATCCAGGGTCTCTGCTACTTCCATAACAGTGGCCTTGGGCGGTGGGCTCAAGGGAGTCCGTCGACCGACAAGAGTAGCCCCTGAGGTGGCACGCGCGGTGTTTCTGCGCACCCCTCAAGGAAAGTGGGGTGGAGGCTCTCCAGCTCCACCTCTACAAGGGAAGGGTCCCAGAGGACCAACGTCGTCGGGTCCACGGATGAGTGCGAAAGCGTTCCCGTAGCCCCGACAGATAGGTGTCAGGCAGAAACACCCCAGGGTTTTTAGTGGGTAGGCCGCCACTTTGGCGGAGAGTTCCACATAACTACCACCGGAGCTAGTGGTATCTATTAAGGATTTCCCTAGGTAAAAAAAAAGTAAAAAAGGGTCTCAGCTACCTTCATACCAAATTTCATCCAAATCCGTTTAGTGATTTTTGCGTGACAGAGTAACAAACATCTATTCATCCATCCATCCATACATTGAAAATATTAGTAAGATAAAATATTTTTGCATTTTTTTTAAATTGGACGGCAAGCTGAATCAATTGAAAAAAGTGTTAGTTTTCCTAGGTGATCGGGAATTGTGTCAAAAATTACTGCAAAAAGATGTCGGTTTTTCAAGGGAAGGGAAGAGAAGAGAAGAGAAAAGATTTGTAGTTCATTACTATTTTTGCGTGAGGGCCTGCCTTTCAACTTTAACTAATTCAGTCCACGGCTCGACTAGCTTTTTTTTGTTTAGTAAGCTATTGTATATGTACAGCGATATTACTGTACATTTTTTAATTAATTTTTATGACTTATGAAAGATATTATATTACTAGGTACTAATATATATTCTGTCGCTATCCAACAATTGTACGTCTATACAGGTGTAACATGAAGCTCATTCAATAAAGTTACGGACATCATACATAAATATTAATTTATACTCATGTTATTGCACATAAATACATCTATCTATCTATAAAAAAAAAAAATCGTTTGTTTTTTTATTTGTATGAACTAAGTTACTTAAATAACTCACAATACTCCCAAACTAAATATCTCACCATGCAAGATATAATTTAAGATGCTAAAAAGTAATTAGCGATAAAAATATCCAAATCTAAGTTACAAAAATAAACACTGAACAAAACAGGTTATGAACATTAAATTTATGCTAAAATAAACCTTATATCGTGTTGAAAACTTTTTAGGTACAGGAAAAAATTGTAAACTTGTTTTAAGCTCGTTTAGAAGGCAACGCATAAAAATCAGCAAATTATAGTTATGAAAATTTGGTGGGAGAATGTGAACGGGAGTTCACATTTTAAAACATTGAGCTAATTAGAGATCAAAACCTACAAGTCACATACAAAAAATAGTTAATAAATAATAGTTTCCTCTAATCGCAAATCCCAAAGTAATCGATGAAGAATGAAAAACAGAATCGCATAAAACGATTAACGATATTTTAGATAAAAATAAATGTAATATAGAGGCAAGGCATGTTTTTTTTTTTTTTTTTATGTGACATATAATGAGACGAACGAGACGCTCTCCTGATGGTAGGAGATAACGCCTGCCCATGACCATTACAGCGATACCCAGAACTTTGAGTAACAAAACAAAGTCCAGGGCATCGCTGCTTTGGTGCTCATTACTTTGAGACTTTCGATGGTTAGTCTCAACAGCCCAGTAATTTCGCTAGCTGCAGTACCCTTCAAACCGGAACACATTAATGTTTACACACTACTGCTTGGCGGCAGAATATCTGGTACTGCGGTGGTACCTACCTAGATGACCTCCTGCTAAGGAGATCTACCACCAAGTAAAATAAGATGTTTATTAGTGTTATAACTATTTATTTTTACTTTTTGTAACTTTAAAATGTAACTAATATCTACTTAATTAAAATGTTTTACGTTAACAGTGAAAAACTTGAACAATAGCGCGAAGTGGAACGCTTTGCCAAAAATTAAGTGTTTAGCGATGATAGCTCAGTAGTTAGCACGGTCGGTTCAAACCCTAACAATATGCTCGAGCTGCCGGTGAAGGAAAACATCGCAAGGACACCATAGCATGTCGGCACGGTACTTTAAAGTACTCGGTTAGCTAGCTACCATCCTCAAGTTGAAAACCTGATGCTTAGCACCTAGCAGCGTGTAGCAGCAACTTAAGAATTAGTTCCATTCCAGGATAGGTGTGTTCAACATCTTCGACCACAGCATCACTTAAAATCAAGTGAACTGTGGACAAATTATATCTCCAAATTTTATCATCAATCTCTTGAATTGTCTCCCACTATGGAAGATTTCTCACTACTTGAAGTGGGTTGGTCATATTTGCCGCAGAATCGACAACCTCTGGAGTAGACTTGTTCTAAAGTGGAAATGTAGTGTAGGATGCCCTGAGACTAGACGGTGGGACGTAAGACAGCTAGCACTGGCTGAAATCTAAAAACCCAGGATTGGACTGACTGGCGTGTCCAGGAAGAGACTTATATCCAACAGTAGACTATGCTAGATTGTTGATGATGATGGAAGATTTAAAGACACATTCTTGTCAAAAGATTCCGGGATCTTGTCCACTTGTCAGCAACCGTATACTTTTGCTTTTGTGTACGAACGATCTTATATTAATAATAATATGGTGATAATGGTCAGGTAGGCAGGTACTTGTTTCTAAAACAAGATTCATTTAAAATTAATATTAATATATTTTATGATTAACATTATTTTCAGATTTTCGAGCATACCAGATCAAATGATTACTGCGCCGGTTTTGTTGGAATCCTCGACTACAGAGATATAAACATCATGGAATTAATATCAGCCATAAATATAATTGAATTGCATCAATTCATTTCGTTGATTACGGTAAGAAAAAAATACGACTTAAATATGATCAATCTGTCGACTACTATTACTTTTTAAGGATACGTTAATTCGGTTGAAATTAGTTGACTTGAAGGTTAGACAAAGTAATTTTCAATATTAGAGAACGCTTATTAGAGTGTTCAAGGTTATATGCCTTTATTATTGTTTTTACCCACGACGGAACGGAGACGGTATATGCGTTTGAGGTGAGAGAATGTTTGTTTGTTTGTTTGTGCAAATACGTGTTGCCATTTTTCTCCAAAACCACTAGTCCGATTTTGATGCAGTTTTCAGTTATGGGTTCGGGTTTGATTGGTGCATGTTCTTAGATAGGTGTTACGGTGACAACTCACCAGGGGGCGCTGCAGCAAACATTTTTTTGTGCAAATCCATGTTGCCATTTTTCTCCAAGACTACTTACTAGTCCGATTTTGATACAGTTTTCAGTTATAGGTTCGGGTTTCATTGGTGCATTATCTTAAATAGGTGCCAATTACTTTTTAACCGTTGTGGGTTTTTTCAAAAATTTTAATTTTCCTTTTTTTTACATGCTCAAAATTTATATGCATCAGTTGAAAATGTGTTGTGTTAGTATAGGTGTGTTTATATAGGTGTGCGTGTGAGTGTTAGATTTTTTAAATTTGTATTTTGTTAAGGGGTGCATGTACGTGTGTATACTTGATTTTTTTTTTGTATCTGCTGGTTAGTTTAGGTCTTCTGAGCTACACAACAGATTTTGATACGGTTTTTATTCAAAATCAAAATTATATATATAATAGTTATTAGTACTATTAGTAGAAGAAAAAGAAAATATTTTGGTATTTTTTTCTTATGGTACAGTAAGCTTTGTACGTACAGTACGTTTGAGTTTTATTTTGGAACCATGTTTTTTGTTTTTTTTTTATGTTTTACTTATGAGGGCTTACTCTAAGCGTAGCACTTATAAGTACAACGCGCGATGCAAGGCGAGGCTGCACGCGCGTTGTACTCAGCTTTGTCTCCATGATGAAGGGTATCGGATGTGGCCAAAACTGTAGTCGGAGTTTCTGATATAATTAAACGGGAAATTTTTAGACTAAGTTTTTTTTGTATACATTTTGTAAATAGTATAATTTAAGGTATTTTTTATTTTGTTTAATAAATCTCGTGTAACGTGAATAAATAAAACGTTTGAGTTTTCTTGAGAAAAGTAATGTCTTGCCTGGATTACGAAAGAGCGAAATTTTAAGAGATCTTGTTTTCTTTGTTTGTTTTTGTGTAAATTAAATATCATGTCAATTGTTTCAGGAAAGTTACCAAATGAGAGTGAAAGGGATTCATCTGTTGACTGGTTCGAAGGCTGTAGAAATTCTTGTTCGCATCTTCAGACAAGTCTTCAGCAAGAAAATAGCGGATAGGATTTGTGTGCACACTTCTGTGGAATCTTTATATGAGCACTTGCCTAAGGAGCTGTTGCCGAAAGAATTAGGAGGAGAGGAAAAATCGCTGCGTGAGTTAAATAGTATGTTTTAAATTTTACTTGTTATTTTTTTTCGATAAATTAGACAAATTAAAAAAAGTATTTAACTACTATCAAATTCCAAGGTATAAGTACCTAGATATATCCCAAAAATAAAACAATTGTTTGGAGTGTTACGTACAAGGTTATGAGCTTGGGATATATTTAGCCGAAAACGGATCATTAGTGATATAGTCACTCTACCTACCTACTCGGCATCATGAACAACTTCTACAATCTCAACTCTGACATTGCAAAAAAATCAACTTCTCCATACCTTTGTTCAAAAAGCCCACCAATTTGTTCACCAAGCTATTTTAATGATATTATTGATTTTTACATTATCTAAAAAAAAATAATGTATCTACGTAATAATATAATAAAATATCCTAATTATATAAAATAAGCAAACAATTAATGTTCATATTTAAATATAATTATATATATACACTGTGACACACTCTACTGCTTAACATCAGGCAATGTTCCTATAAACCTATTCTGAACTAAAAAAAAAAAATAACAATAACACTTTCAATTGAATGCACCTAGAAATGAACTTCAACGCATAAAAGTGTGTTGCAAATCATAGCAGCAGATCTCATCGTAGTATACCAGATTAAATTTTACGAAATTACCTACAACAACAACTAGTCAACAGAACTGGTCACCTAAAATTCTGAAAAGTCATCCGATAATTTTAACATTTTATAGGATTATTCAGAGAGTAGGTACCTACAGTACATTTATAATAGTTTTGTTTTTCAAAGTTTGTCGTTATCGTTACAATGATTATAAGCAGGAGTTATCTTCCCTTGCTATCAATCTTGCTATATGTCTCATTAACTTTTACATACATAAAATAACATCTTTTTTCAGAGGATTGGGTGGAAGAATTCAGCATAAAAGAGAACGTCGAACTCTTCGAAGAAATGAGGAAAGCTCAAATCGATCAGAACCTCCGTAGCGTAGAATCCGTGAAAAATGACCTGCTAGGAGTTTCTGGTTCTTTTAGAACATTGTCCGTGGACTAATTGTTTTTAATACAAGATACATGATCTTTCATCGCAAGTGTAGCAAGGATATAAAACTCTTTCCATCTAAGTTCAAACTACAACACTGAGCATGAACTGCCGATAAAGGGAACAAGGGATAACGAAATTACTGGGCTGTTGAGACTAACCATCGAAAGTCTCAAAGTAATGAGCGCCAAAGCAGCGATTCCCTGAACTTTGTTTTGTTACTCAAAGTTCTGTGTATCGCTGCAATGGTCATGGGCAGGCGTTATCTCTTACCATCAGGAGAGCGTCTCGTTCGTTTCATTACTTTTTACATAAAAAGAAGGAAACATCATGAGGAATCCACCATGGAAACACCAATGTGGTAGGGTACTTTCCAGTACTCGGCTGGTTAGCTACTCTTAAGTTGAAAATCTACCGCCAAGCACCTAACGGTGTGTTCCGGCAGCGTAGCTTAAGAGCCAGTAACATTCCAGGCAAAGTGTGTTAACCATTTACGATGACGCCATCATTTAACATCAGGTGAGCTGTGATCAAACACCTACCCTGTATCAAATAAGTAAAAGTTTTTGTTTTTGTCGGTTTTATTGACACTCATCACTCCACTCTCCTCATCAATTTAGGGCATTGATCAGGCAAAACAATATAATAAAATATAAATATAACTATATTTTTTTTTGTCTGAATAAAATAAACTGAATAAATATTGTAGGACTATACACACAGCGCCATCTGGCCCCAAACTAAGCAGAGCTTATGTGATGGAAGTCAGATAACTGATAGAATACATAAATACTTTTTTTTTTGTAAATACATACAGAACACCCAGACACAGAACAAACATTTGTTTATTCACAAAATGTTTGCCCTGAGTGGGAATCGAACCCACGCCCCAGCTCTCAAGGCAGATATACTACCAATGAGCCAACGGGGCTGATAAATAGATTGATGAGGAGGGTGGCGTCATGACTGGTACCTAAGATTTACCGAATTATTTTTTAGCGTTTAGTACATTCTCTGCACCATTACAATCTTTATTATCAATAAAACCGTTTTAATTTAAAAAATGTTTTTTTTATCTATTTTTAGATTATGTTGAGTTAGCGTTCTAAAAATTGTTAACTTTTAAGATTGTAATAGATTAAATATAGTTTGAACAGGGTAAATAAGCTTGGATTATAGTCATTGGGCTGAAAGGGGGTCATTGTATTGTTTATTAAGAACAAGTTTCGCTATGGGCGTAACTTTAAAATTGCGTGAAAATCAGCTGCTTTAAACATTTACTCAAGGGTAAGTAAACTTTTTTCTTAAAACTTTTTTTTCACTTTTTCAGAGATGTGCCCGTAGTAAAAGATGTTTATAACGAATAATGACCCTCTATTTGCTTAGTACGCCGCAAGCTTGTAATCCTGTATTGCTACAAAATTAAGATTATTTTTTATTATATAGCAACCTCAAACTGTATACCCTGATTTCGTTATCATTTACTTTTCTGTTTTACCTTCCACCATGGAAGCAAATTTAAGGACGAATTCACTTTTAAAAATCTTAATAATAACTATATGACTTATTAAGATTTGAGATGATAGGCGGTCTTGCCACTAGTTCATAAGATTATTTAGTATTCTTTTCCTATTTCTGGTGTGCACATAAAAGAGTTTTTATCTAGGCATCTATAATAACTTAAAATATACCTTTGTGGGATCACGTAGTTGTCCGTCTGTTTGTCAAAAATCTTTAATGAGTTCGAATTACAGGGTTATGTTCTGAACATTGTATTTTAAGTAAACCGTTTATAAGTTTTCCCTTCAATCTGAATTAATTTTTGCTAGAGAAATGTTCGAGTGTATTTATATTAAAAAATGAATCTTCGTGATTCATTTCCCGTGATAGATGATTTACATACAAAGTTATACGGAACCCTCAGTGCGCATGTGAGACTCGATCTTATCAAGATAAATTTAAAGCGTTTTTATTTTATGGTAGTAATTTAGCGAATACAGTAAGTTGGTTGTTTGTTGTGAAATTTTAAAGAATTTATATTTGGATTAAGGACATTTGTGAGTTGATATGAGATAGAAAATAAAATCTTCCTAATTGCAATTGTTTAAATTGATTTCTCATTCTCATGTATTACATCAACCCCTAAAATAAGACTTGTATGTAATTGTGTATAGCAGTCTATGTATGCTTAAATTTATGTGTGTTCTACTGTAGCATATAAACTGCTCTTCCGATGTTGATGAACGATACGTCAATCGATCGAACAAATTGCTACACGAATTTCGTGCAAAATTTTAGCTTCTAATAAAGCCAATACTACTTTACTTGGAGCTTAAATGTGACTTGATATTTTTCCATATGATCCGATGTCAAAAAAAAGCAGAAGTAGAATTAATACTTTTTGGCCTTACAATTTTCGCTTGTGTGCCTACATTAACACGCACATAAACAGCTAGATAAATTTGTTAAATTGATGAAGATTGAACGTGTTAGCTGTTGGCGTATTTATGTGCGTTAAGTTCGTGTAAGCCAAATGTAGGGCCAAAAAATCTTCACTAATTTTTTACTCAGTTTATCCTTTTCTCATATTCTGTATGATAGATTTTGATGTTTGAAAAAGTGATCGATGAGAATGATCGGTGAGTGATGTAAAATTTAAAATTATTGTAATTGCCATCGTTATTACTTTTCTTATTTTTTATTTATTTTTTTGCATTAAATATAATAATATATAAAACATAAATAACATAAAAAAAAATTAAAAACTAGGGTGGCAGCGGGGCAGGCCTCAAGCTGCTGGCGGTTAGAGCTGCAGAGTGAGGAACCTCCTTACAATGCGCGCCGTGTCACTGCCTTTGGAAGCTGACCCTTGACCTAAATGTCTAGCGTGAGTCTCTTCAGATGTAATGTCTTTATTTTAATTATTATTAATTAATTACTCATAATTATCGTGTCAGATGTAAATATTGTAGCGATCAGTGGTTAGGCATGGGTTTAAATCCCAACAATGAGCTTGCAAACTGTCAGTGGATGAAATCATTCAAGTGAAACCATGGCATGGTGGTAGGGTATTTTCTACATCAATAAATCAGTAATATTATTATTGGCCATAATCCTATTTACAATTACACTTTAATGAATGAAGCTATACTGTAATTTACCCAAACAAACAGCAACAACGAACACTCTATAGCGGAGGCTGTACTCGGATGGCTAGTTACCACCCTAAAGTTGAAAATCTATCGCCAACCACCTAACGGTATACCGGCAGCCCCACTGGAGAAGCAGTTCCATTCCAGGCTAAGTGTGTTTACCGTTTTCGACCACAACGTAGCATCAAGTGAGCTGTTTATCAAACAACAAGACTGTCGACCATAAAAAACTTATTGAATTGTTTTAAAACTTAATGTTCAACTCGTGCCATTTCGTGTCATTAATACCTTTTGCTTACCTACATAATTATTATCAGCTATAATACCTACCAACCTCGTTTTCATTTTCTTCTTGCTCATTTGCTTCATTTGCAAAAAGTGTTTCATCGAAGTCAGCAGTATGGAGTATTTGTCCGATAATAAAATTTTAAAATACAATCCAAACACGCTGGTTGAACTTCGGAAAGTGTATAATTTGGATAAACCTGGTCAAATGGATGAAGCAATCGATCTTTTAGACGCTTGGGTCAAGAAACAAAGTCATTTTGTGAGAAAAGATTTTCGTAAGTATTTAGTGCCTATAAATTTTAATTGTATAATAGAAGTTACTTTACAGTCGTTATTAATGAATTCTAATAACACGTATTATCGAGTATTGTTCGCTTATTTTACTGTTTTATATTTTAATTAATGGTCATGGACAGACGTTATCTCTTAACATCAGGAGAGCGCCTCGATCGTCTCATTATTTTACATAAAAAAAAATAAAAAAAATATGATATAATACATGTCAGATTAACGTGGACGTCTCATCTACACTAATATTATAAAGAGGAAAGATTTGTATTTTTAGATTTTTGTATGTTTGTAACGAATAAACTCAAAAACTACTGAACCGATTTAAAAAATTCTTTCACCGTAGGATGACATAGGCTACTTTTTATCCCTGTATTTGTACGGGAACGGGAACTACGCGGGTGAAATCGCGAAGCGTCCGCTAGTTATTAATAATTATGTAAAACAGTGCCTTTGGTGAGAACGTGTCGTCTTGTATTATTTTACAAAACTTATTTTATTGAATGTATAGTGATATATTATTCGTAAAGTGTTGAATTACGGACTCGAGCGTTACAGTGATGTAATGGTTTTCATGTTACTAAAACTCCGTCAATGTTTCCAGTAAGTGACCTGTACTAGGACATGGCCGGACTTGACCTTATCAACTTCGTGAGACTGCGTTTATTTTACTTAATTTTTCAAAATATTTGACACAAGCAAAATGCACGAGTTCTGGTCCGCGCGCCCGCGCACACCCCCAATCCGCGGTATCCCAAGTAGCCAACAATAGCTAAACTCCCAAAACCCGAGCGCGCTGTCGCTTGGCGATCGCAGCGCGTGTGTCTTGTAATGTTGGTTTTGACAATGTATAATTTTTGCGCGCGTCGTTTAGTCTTGGCAATACACGGTATGTTTTATTACCAAGTTTTGGAATAATAAACCGTAAATCTTTGTATAATACAGTGTTTTTTTAATCCGATTATCTTAGTATAGGTAAAGGTTAGAAGCAAAATGTATTTGCAGGGGCATAGAACATATCAAAAGAAAACGATTGAGCCCTGTTAAGTCAAAACACTGTAAGTTGAGTTACAGTGTTTTGGCTTTACACTGTAGTACATATTTATCACCTATATAAAAAAAACTACATCAATGGATAGGTAAAGGATAAAAAAATCGTTATTCTATGAAACGTGGAAATTAATTTTTTAGTATTGCACAAGTATGTACACACTTACACAGCTGTGCCTACGACAGCCATACATGGTTCTTTCTCTGTGTCAGGCTACTTGATCTTATTTTATGCAAACACATGCTTAATGTACAACAACTTTTTAAAAACATAATTTTACTACAATATTCGCGATAAAATTCAATACTAATAATGATAGGATGATATTATCATTGTGTTTAATATTATTTAAGCGTCTATTACAAGAATAAACTCGTATGTTTATAAGCATAATGCTATTACCCTGTCTTTTTCTTTTTCTACAAATTGTTTCCGTACTAAGGTTGCCTGGAATAGATTGTTTTTAGTGATAAGACCGCCAGTCGTTGTTTCTTTTATTGTATCCTTTTTCTATTAACTAAAATAAATGTAAATAAATATTGGAAGGACATTACATACAGTGCTATCTACTAGTAAGCCCTAAAGTAAGCGAAGCTTGTACTATGGAAACCCAGATATCTGGTAGGATGTAATTATGTATATATGTAAATACCTTTATATTATATCAGCTATCTTATAATACACTAGTGAACGCCTCGCGGTTTTACCCGTGTAGATCCTGTTTCCGTGGGAACACATGGATAAATAGTTGCCTGTCATCCGGGGATAGTGTAGCTTCCCAACGGTGGAATAATTTTTGAAATCGGTCTAGCAGTTTCGGAGCCTATTCAATACAAACAATCAAATCTTTCCTCTTTATAATAGTATAGATAAATAGATAGACAAAATGACAAGTTGCATGCGTAAGTTGCATCAAGTTATAAAGCATAATATGTTATGTTAATCGTATCTTGTGACTTGCGACTTACAAGGAAACCTGTTATTATAAAGTCAAACCTGCAAGTTGAAATGGAAAACAAGTTTTGAAGGTAATTTTAATGTTGCTGAGGTCGTCGTACAGGTAAAATTTCTGCTCGTTTGACTGCAATCCCTTCATTTTGAATCGGAGAACCGGTTAATCAAGATTTTGTACGCCCTAAATATGCTGCAACATTGATTCAACTAACAATTTTATACTGTAGCGCCGGTAACCAAAGATATTCAATAAAGTAAAAGAGAAAGCCTGAAAAGCCTGGAAGAGATCGCTCGTAGTGATAAGGCCACACACTTTGGAGAGTGCGCTTCGAATCTGCATGACCTAATTCCACCCTGCCCATTTTACTATAGGACAGCTAGGAGCTGTAAAAAGCGATATCGCTTCATGGTAAATGTTTTTAAAACTCGTTTCGAACCCACCTTCATTGTGCGAACCGCTAAGCAAAGGAATTTGCTGCCTGAGTGGGTGTTCTCTGATAGATTCAATCTGGGTGCCTTTAAGTTGCGAGTGAATCGCCATCTTCTAGGCAAGCATGTTCCATCATAGGCCGCATCTTTGCCTAATATCAGGCGAGATGGCAGTCAAACGCAAGCCTACTTGTAATAAAAAAAGAAAAAAAGTAAAACGTCCTAATTTTAGCACAAACTTTATTGCTTATGAGATCCAGGGATCTTGTTGTTTTAATAACAAACGGGACTAAATCATACGTTGATTCTAAGTAGACATACTAGAGGTTTTTGCCTCTGGCCGCCGCCTCTACTCCCACGTCAGCTAACCGTGTTTACACACGCGTCGTCCCACACGAGGCAGTGACCTCTTTGCTAATTAATGTTCATCTAAGAAACCAATAATAGAAATTATAAGATATTTTCCTGTTGTTTCTAAAACTCCGCAGAAGCTTCTATCGAAGCTATTACTGCTTTTTACGGGCACGGACTGGGTTCGACTGAGATTTACTTTATGTGACTTTGACTATGACCAGAACTACGATCTGAGAGACTTGAGAATATTGCAACTTGATACTGGCAGAACACACAAAGTACGATGACAAAAAATACAATTTAGGTACCTTTTTCTTTCAGCAAGGGAGTATTTGGAAAGGGTAATAATACTAATGAAAGGTTCAGTTGAAAGGGCAAAAGGGCAATTGGACAAAATTTCTACGCTAAGGACGCTGCTTCCTAACTTTTTTGAAAAATGCGATACAAAAAACGATTTGAAAATTATAAGGGGTTTAGCGTAAGTAAAATGCATCAATAATAATTTACCTACTTATAAATCTTTAACTAAAGAATTAGAAGATTTCGTATATCCTACATCAAGATTAAGTTTGTCTTTCAATTTCAACATCACAACATTCAAGGGCTTTCAAAGTAAAAATCTAGGCTCGTTTCCCATGATGGATGCCCTTATACGTACAAGTTTGTACGGAACCTTTAGCGCGCGAGTTAGATCTGCATTTGTCTGTTATTTTTTCATTAGAAAAACTAGTTACGCGCACGGATTCCGCAGGGTGCTCTAAGCGACTTGATCCAAATTTCCGACTTTTCCATAATCTTTTCGAAAAGTTTCTTAATTAAAAACAAACTTTGTTCTGACAATTAAAGCAGCCGAATTTCTCGAGTCATCGTGATGCTTCATCATACATGTGGCTATGGATTTCTTTGAGTTAAAAATAAGGAAATAATGAAAGAAGGAAAGGAGAGAAAAAGAAAAGAATAACTTTATTAGCAAAGAAAAATTATACATACATCTGTATAACTGGGAAATTTAAATTTATTAATCGAGGCAAAATCAGCGCTGGTTTACATTTTGACCTTTTACTCTTGAGCCCAGATGTTTATCGAGTTATTCAGTACAGCAGGTATTTTAAGATTGAGCCACAAAACCTCTCAGATTATTTTACTGGGTCATAGTTAATGCAAAACTATATTATTATAATTTTCAGGTACTCGGTTCTACTCCCAAAACTTACGAATGATAATATAAGAGTACTGTTCTGTAAATTTGCGCCCGCCAAGTATACCCCCAAGATTTTTTTAGATATATATCGCTCCAACATTTTAGTAAGCACACTTTTATATCTATTTTTATTTTGTTCCATTAAACTTAAAATTTTGTTCCATTAAACTTAAAATTTTGTTCCATTAAACTTAAAATATATCAATTATTTATTAATATATAAATTCCTTGCATTTTACAGATATCCGAGTACTTAAAAGCCCATGATTACAGCAAAGGTATTGCGATTGTACTAGACATACGTGATATGAACATTCTGGATTTCGTGTCTCAATTAAATTTAATTGAGATGAAACAAATATGTACAATTATTTTGGTACGTATGAACAATTTTAATCTAAAAGAGAAGAACGGTGCGGGGGCGATGTAGAACGGCGGGGCTACTAAAGTAAGGCGCACCTAGTGTTATGTAAAAAATATATTTTTCAGGAAGGCTATGATACGAGAGCTCAAAACTTCTTATTCTTGTCGTCATCAAAAGCAATTGATGTACTCATAAAAATATTTAAGCAAATGATCAGTGAAAAACTAGGAAAGAGAGTTCACGTTCTCAAAGAAGTTGAAGAATTGTATCAATTTATTCCAAAAGAACTATTGCCATCTGAATATGGTGGGAACGAAAAAACTTTATCTGAAATGAATGGTATGTACAATGTGTAGTTCATTTTGTAAGTAGTAGTTTTCCTTAACAGAAAATCATCTAGCTGAATGGTGAACAATCACTTAACATGTATTTTGATATGAAGGGTAGCCAGCAAACTTACAAGACTAATATCGTATGTTTCAAAGTTATGAATGCCAAAGCAACAGTGCTCTTTTACTTTAAAAATACAAAAAAGAAAACTTTTTTGTTTTTTAACATAAAATTCCGACTAACTCTCTTTATTATGATACGTATAAGATGCTCTCCTGATGGTAAGAGATATCATCTACCTATGACCATCGCAGATACTCAGAATTTTACAGGGTTTAACCATCTAACGTCTCAAAGTAAGCGTCAAAGCAAAGATGCCCTGAACTTTGTTTTGTTATTTAAAGTTCTGTGTATCGCTGCAATGATCATGGTCAGGCGTTATCTCTTACCATCAGGAGAGCATCTCGTTCGTTTTATTACTTTTTATCATATGAAAAGTAAAAGATAAATGTAGTCTTGCAATTTTGCTAGCTATCCTTTAAACCAGAACTAATTTCTCACTATTAATTTGCACATAAAATTTGATACCATATAGGTAAGTTCAGGTTGTGAGTGTGTAAGTGTGTTTGTTACTTCTCCACGCTCAAACGGCTGGATCAATTTGGGGAAAATTTGTTGCGGAAGTAGCTAACACTTTGGAATAATATATTGGCTACTTTTCATCCCGAAAAAATGTAGGGTTTACGTAGGAACATCGGGTAACACCACGGGGCGCAGCTAGTCAGACATAAATGTATGTACTTAAGGCAACTAGCCTTGCAGTTTTCCTAGTCAATTGATTTTTTGGAATTAAATCAGAATTATTTTATGTTCTAGATGATACGGTGGAAGAATTGAGCTCCGAAGATAATGTTAAATACTTCAGAGAGATGAGCAAGGTTTGTACAATAGAATCCTTGCGGACCTCTTCAAAATATAACGAAGACTTCTCAGGAATTGCGGGAACTTTTAGAACTTTGAGTGTGGACTAGATTTGTATAATTGTAAAATCACTTGGTTAATGGCAAAAAAATGTAATCTATACTTATTTTACTATGATAACTGATGTGGTTTAGATCCGTTTTTATTTTACTTATGTGAGATTACCCAAGTTTAATTAGATCGAAAACTACGACTATAGTGCGACTAGAGATCGCTGTTAGCGATAAGGCCGCCACTTGTGGCACTAGTTTATAAGGTTCTTTGTTCTCTGTACTTTTTTCTATTTATGGTGTGCATAATAAAGAGTTATATCTATCTATCTATGTATCTATAGTTTCTCAGCTTTTTCTCCATGATGAAAGCTACCAGATTTGGCTGAAACTATAGTCGAAGTCTAAGCTAAAGACGTAACGGAATAGTGTCCAAGACAAAATAAAAGAAAGATAGGAAGACAACGTAATAAGACGATATTCGGAAAAAGGCAGGCGTTACGTGGAGAAGGATGACTCAAAATCGGAAAGAATGGCAAGCTCTTGGGGAGGCCTATGCGAAGACGCATGACACATAATTAAATTTAAATTATTCTCCATAAATGTACAAGATTGTTCAATAAAAGCTAGGTTATTATTATTATAGTCAAAGTTTTGATATAACTAAACGTGAGAAATCCCGCACACGTAAAACAAAAACACACTTTATTTTTGTTGCATAATTTTATTGTTATAATGATGATTAAAATATTACACAAGATATTATAAGGTTTTATTTGCTAAACTTTGGACATGGTGCATTGAAATTGCACGATGTCAAAGATCGGAACGAGGTCAAGGTTGAGGACATGGACCAAGAGGAGGCGATTAAAATTAAAATGTAAACCACATGTAAATAGAAATAAAGATTGTGTGTATGTCTCGAGCATTCGTGCCTACCATCGAAGGCTCCTTCTTGCGGCGGTATCGTGTGTCGGGTCGCTCTCTTCCTTCAGATATGGTTGAGGAGGGCGATGACTGGCAAATGCGTCATACTCGTGATCGGGTGCTGCTTGCGGGTCGCTGGTCTACTCGCGGTAGATTAAGATTTTATTACTTTAACAATTTTATTAATTTTACTAACTTTTCTCGCCATGTATTTAAAAAAAAAATGCACAATTAGATTCCGTCGCAGCAATGTCATAAACATTGCCTCGTACTATCACGAGGGTGCATCGTTCATCTCATTACGTATTAACATTTAAAAAAACTGAGGTGTTTTTTGGTGACAAAATAAAATATTCTGCCATACGTACCTAGTTTTATTTTACTTTCATTCTGAGCAGTTGGAAATAGGAAAAATACAATCTTTTTTGTCATGACCAAGAACATAAAACTTCTTTGAACTTGAAATCGTCCAAAAGGGTAGATTAATCTTGCAGCTTACATAGTACTATGTTTTGCCTTGATATTTGGATCTAGTAACCTTATTTTAAGACTATATCAAAATACAAAACATCGTGAGGAAACCATGGCGTGGTGGTACTTTGTAGTACTCGACTGGGTAGCTACCACCCTCAAGTAAATTAAAATCTGGCACCAAGCACTTAGAAGTGTGTATGTTCTGGCAGCCTCACTTGAGAGCCAGTTCCATTTCAGGTTAGTTGTTTACCATCTTCGACCACAATAATAATGACATACACGACATAATGATAATGCTAGGTATGAATAGACTAATATAATTTACAAATATTATGGATACATATTTGTGTTAAAAATGTCCTCCAATATTTATTTATTATTTTATATTGTACTTAAAAATTATGCATTGAGTATGTGACTTGTAATTTTTTTCTTGTCTATATCTATAGTATTATAAAGAGGAAAGATTTGATCACTACTGGACCGATCTTAATAATTCTTTCATTATTAGAATGCTACATTATCCGTGATGGACATAGGCTATAGTTTATTTAAAAAACAATTAGGGATCCGTATGGAAGATTTTGGAGTTGCTAGTAGTAAATAAAGATAAACATAAACACCGTCCCTTTACATCAGGTGAGTCGTGGTCAAACACCTAGCTTGTCAAACATTTAAAAAACTTGAGCAACTACTTATATGGGAGGTCTCATTCCAACAAATGACCTAATAAGTTCATCAATATCATTTGAAAAGGCAATTCTTTAAAACTATTTTCATCCTTTTCTTTTTTTATATCTTTTCATAACGAATGATATTTCGGACGGTGACATTCCAGTGTAGCTGTGGCTATATTTCGACTTGATCTGGCTCGTTTACTGAGTGTTGTTTTCCTTTTAGGTTGTTTTTAGTATATTTAATTAACTGTGCATTTTTTGTAAAACACAAGGTAAACTGCGAAAGTACGTACATAAAGTCAAAAACATGCAAAATTTGTTTACTTCAGAGGATACGCGTGAGGCGGGTAAGTGATTTATTTACAACGTTAACCGATAATAACTTAAATAAACAAGATAATGCGTAAAACAATTCATAGATAGACTCTTGACCTTAGAAACCTGTAGAGAATAATAAATGTATTGTTAAAGAAAAGCTTTATCTAAAAAATTGTGTCGATGCTGTTGACCGTTGAGAAGTTTCTTCGTCTGGAATGATTCTGGGTGTAGAATAATTTTTTTTTTTTTTTATGGTTGACAGGCTAGTTGTTTGACCACAGCTCACCTGATGTTAAGTGAAGGTGTGGTCGAAGATGGTAAAGCACACCTAGCCTGGAATGGAACTGGCTCTCAAGTGAGGCTGCCGGAACCGGCTGCCGGCATGCGATCCTACCGCGCTAACCACTGAGCTATCATCGCTACAAAACGATTCCGTACGATGAAAAGAAATTGTTCTGATAACTATGCAGTTTTTTTTTATGTCAAAAGTAATGAGACGAACGAGACGCTCTCCTGATGGTAAGAGATAACGCCTGTCCAGTACCATTGCAGCGATACACAGAACTTTGAGTAACAAAACAAAGTCCAGGGCATCCCTGCTTTGGCGCTCATTACTTTGAGACTTTCGATGGTTAGTTTCAACAGCCCTGTAATTTCGCTAGCTGCAGTACCCTTCGAGCCGGAACACAGTAATGTTTACACATCACTGCTTAGCGGCAGAATAACTGGTACTGCGGTGGCACCTACCTAGACAACCTATTTTTTTTTAAACTAAAAAAAGGTTAACTATCTTTAGACTTCTGCTGTTATATTATTATAAAAAAGTCAAACGTGTGACGCTCCTATTAAACTCCATAAAAGAAAAACCTGTTGTTTATTTCAATGCTAATTTAGTATTCATAATCCGTTTTTAGAGTTCCCTGTCCAAATAGTCTCGACGAGACCCTTCATTGTCACTACCGGTCCTCTTTTAATAGCTAAGAATTATGTATGTAATTGTTAAACTTTCACGACTTGAACACAATAAATTATACCTAATGTTCATCACCAGGTCTGTGTAAAATTGGACTTGCCGTGGCTTATATTATGTGACTTTGACTGTGACGAAGACTTGATTAAACTTAAGATATTTGAAAATATGCGAAAAAACTCCATGCAAAACTTAAAAAAAAGAAGGATAATACAATTAACAATTATAGTAGAGGCATTTTTAACGACTTTATCTACTAGCTTAAAAGTGATAAATAATTAGGTACATTACGTTGACCTTTTTTATCATTTTTAATTTCAGATTTTTAAGGTAGAAAAAATTAAAAATTTTTGTACACAATTACATGTGTGTTCCTAACGATGTGCTCCGGCAGCCTCACTTGAGAACCATTCCAGACTAAGCTACCTCTTCGGCCACACCATGATTTAACATCAGGTCAACTGTAGTCAAACACCTTACTTTTAAAACAGAAAAAAAACTCTATGATGAACATAATTATATAATGTGCAACAAAACAATTAGTGTGATAACATAGACTTGGTGCGAGACGACTGCAAAATAAAGACGAACGAGTCGCTCTCCTGATGGTAAGCGATAGCGCCTGTCGATGACATCCACATCCATACAGCACTCTAAGTAGCAAAACATAGTCCAGGGCATAGCCGCTTTGGCGCTTATTACTTTGAGATTTTCGATGGCTAGTCTCAACAGCCCAGTATTTTTAACTGTAGTACCCTCCAAACCGGAACACAGTAATATTTATAATAATGGTTCATTCGCAATATCATGGTCAAAACTATGTTTAATAGCCTTCTCTTAAAAAAATATACTAGAACCCTTAGTCTGCTAGTCCGACTCTTACGTACACTCGATTGCATTTATAAGTGGCTTCATTTTAGTTATTTTTAAAAAGGTTTCAAACAAGAAGCAAGCATGGATCGTATACCAGAAGATATATTTCTTAAATGCAACCCAGACACTTTAATTTTTATGAGGAAAAAGTACAATTTGGATAAACCCGGCCAAATAGACCAAGCCATTGACCTGTTGGATACCTGGTTGAAGAAACAGAATCATCTCGTAAAGAAAGATTTTCGTAAGTCCTCTTTATTACATTACTTACCTAGAGTTTATTGTATTTATAATAATAATTTTAAAATTAAAACTACAAAAGCTTTCGACGTGTTACTATCTGAGTAGGTAGGTAGGTAGTCCGGTGTACGAGTATAATGGCAAAATCATTGAATCTCAAATCTCATATCTCCGGAAGTCAACGCATGTTATCTTATAATGTTTTTCTTATACTAAAATAAATGCACTATTTGACAGAAGCATTCTGGTATTAAGTACAAGTAATTCTATATATTCATTTGATTAAATCAATATTAGATTTCGAGAGCTAATCTGGGGTAGATACTTTCAAAATAAAGTTATTTAAATTTTCGTTGGCGAAAGGGAATTGTAAAATTATGGAATGTATTGCAGGCAGGTTACTTACACATACGCATACGCATATTACGCATACGCATACGCATATGCATACGCAAATGTATATATTTGCAAATAATATATAAATATATTTATTATGTGTATGCAAATATCAAATGTGTATGTGTATAATAATATTAAAGTAACGAATTTTAAACATTTAGGTGTAACTGTGAATTACATTTTTGTTATGAGATGAAAAAGACAAATATTTAAGATTTAGTATCATCATCATCATCATAACCTAACTGCTTAAACAGGACAAGAGCCTTTTGACTTTCAAACAACCCTTCTAAGGTTATCATGGTTCAAACTCTTAACGCGTATATTATTATTTACGCGCTTATTGCGTATAATTTAGGTTTATTTGAAGTTAAAAAAAAATGTCATGTTGACAAAGGTCATGGATCCCGGTGCCTGTAGAGCAAACAAATACATCGAGTATCGAGTTAGCATTTATTATGATCAGTTATAGAAATTGTCATCCTAAAAGTTTTTTTTTAAATGTAATTGTAATGCCACGAACGAAACGCTCTCCTGAAGGTACCGAAAGCTTTGAGTAAAATATTTAAAAAAGTAGCTTTTCGTGTAAATTTTTAGACCCCAGGAGGTAAACTACTAAAAATAGGTCTTCACAGATTTAGCTAAGAATGCTCAAGAATATAAAAAAAAAAATAAAAAAAAAAAACTACATCTAAATCACCGCAACAGACAGAGTGCTTTTTGCTATCATTCTCAAAGACTCCATCTCACCTACTGGAGCTACTTTGCAAGCGACCCAGAGCCTCGCTCCGATACTTTAAGGAGCTGGGTTGGCTCGGGTAGATGCTGGTAGGGTGAAATGCACAATACACCCCAAGCGTGACGTCAGTGCAAGATTTATCGCCCCCATTCCGGATAAAAATAAGAACAGTGACGCAGATTTGTCTAATTTGACGACATTTTTTAAATATCTCTGAATAAGTATAATCTGATGTAATCAGATCCGATTGAACGAAGAGTCAAGTAGTCATCGCGTCCTAAGGATGCCTCGTGTAGAGGCGAAACACGTGTCGGCAACTGGTTGCAGCAGCAAGAAGAGGCTATAAAGACTTGTGTTGAATTTATTTAGATTTTAAATTTATGTCGGATTACAGTGTTAAAAAAATTACGATTAGAAATTTAAAATTTGTCGTCAAGTCAGATTAACATTTTAATTAAATCCTCGTAAATCTTGTAACCAAATCGACTTTTAAGCGGAAATGCACTAAAAATAATATATCTCTTGAATACTCATCCATACAACATTGCTATGATAAATTTAAAAATACAATGAAAAAAAAAACAGTTAATCGTTTGAGCCGTTTTCAAGTGATGCTCCGTTATACATGCAGCAATTTATCTTTATTTATATCAATTTTGTATAATTAATCGTTAATTTTACTGATTTCAGGGAGAGAATATTTGGAAAGAGTGATAATACTGCTGAAAGGATCGGTTGAAAGAGCAAAAGCACAAATTGAAAAAAATTGCACGCTAAGAACGCTTGTCCCACAATTTTTTGAAAAAATTGATGCAAGAAATGATTTCAAGGATATAAAAAAATACACGTAAGGAATTTACATGTGATTATCTTCTAAATGAGAAACAAACTCATGGCAGTTAAAATAATACACGACCATGACACTTTGTAGCTGTTCGTCTATCTTAACTATTTTTTTACAAATACAATCCCACTTCCCAGTAGGTAATATTATAATTATGTGAAAGTTTGGATGGGTAGACTATTGAACGGATTTGGATGAAATTTGGTATGGAGGCAGCTGAGACTCTGAATTAACACAAAGGCCACTTTTTATTCCGAAAACATGTAGCGGGTAACACCGCGGGGTGCAGCTTGTAATTTATATAACAAAGATTTTTAAATTTTTCTTTTCTTTAATTATTTTTTTTCGATATTTTTGTAATCTATGATGCGCTCTGAACAACCGGCAACCTGTCTATATATAAAACACACAACCAGCCTGTCAACCATAAAAAAAAAGCATGAGCTCAATGAGCTCCTTTCCGTGAAATACACCCAAGCTTACAACCCTGTTTACATAATGAATAGTGTACAAATTAATTTTACAGACACTCTTCTCTTATGCCGAGGCTTACAGAAGATCATCAGAGAATATTCTTCTTAAGGTTTGAACCAGGTCAATTTTCCCCCAAAGTCTTCTTGGAGATCTACTTCTATAATGTTTTGGTAAGCTTTTTAACATAATCATAATTATACACGTAAAGAAAAACAACAACAACTTCCTATTACATTCAGAAAAAAATGCATATAAATTCACTTTACTGTAAGTTGCCGACTTGATTCTTGAGGCGTTTTTCTTAAAACGTTCAACTTAAAGGACTGCTTTTTACCCACGATGGAACCGAGACGGTATATGCGTTTGGGGTGAGAGGATGTTTGTTTGTGCAAATCCATGTTGCCATTTTTCTCCAAAACTACTAGTCCGATCTTGATGCAGTTTTCAGGTATGGGTTCGGGTTTGATTGGTGCATATTTTAAGGTAGGTGTTACGGTGACGACTCACCAGGGGGCGCTGCAGCAAACATTTTTTTTGTGCAAATCTATGTTGCCATTTTTCTCCAAAACTTCTAGTCAGATTTTGATGCAGTTTTCAGTTATGGGTTCCCGAACCCATTTGATTGGTGCATTATCTTAAGTGGGTGACAATTACTTTCTAACCGTTGTGGGTTTTTTCAAAGTTTTTAATTTTGCTATTTTATTAGCATTTGATTTAGCCTTTATTATATTTATGTATTTTATAATGGATAATTTTCAATGCAAGTAACTGAATTTAATCTAGATGCTCGGAAGACTTATAATTTTTAGAAAGTACCCTACCATCACGCTATCGTTTCCTCATCGATGTTTTCACTGGCAGTTTAAGCTTCTTGGGGTTTGAACCCACGCCCTTTGGCATGTGAAGTGACCGAGCTATCATCATTACAAAATCATCATCATTGCTGTTCATCATCCTTTTTTTTATTAACTCAACAGCTGTGCGAGTATTTGAAAGCCCACGATTACAGCGACGGAATAATTACAATACTGGATTTTCGAAAGATTAACAGTATAATGGAATTTGTGACTCAGTTTAATTTATTCGAAATGAAACAAATGTCAACAATTACTCTGGTAAGTATGTACTCGTATTCTATCGCAAATTAGTAAATATTAGTATTCTAGTTTATTCTCAACTTGGTTCCGCTCAGCTTGCGTAGAGACGTTGGGTCTCTGTGCGTATTCTACCGCATGTACAACGGGGAGTGTTCTGAAGAACTATTCGATCTTATGCCGGCGTCACGGTTCCATCACCGCACTAGCCGCCGCCATCGTATCAAAGCTCATCCACATGTTATTGATTCATGGAAATCGCACACTGTGCGATTCACGCGATCTTTTTTGTCATACACTTGTAAATTGTGGAATGATCTTCCTTCTTCCGTATTCCCGCGGAGTTACAACATTGGGTTCTTCAAAAGGCATGTTAATAGAATCTTAAAAGGTCGGCAACGTATTTGTGGTACCCCTGGTATTGCAGATATCTATAGGCGACGGTGATTGCTTAACATCAGGCAACCCGTCAGCTTGTTTGCCACCTGTGGCATAAAAAAAAAAAAAATTGAATCCATCATCATTGTCATCATCTCAACCGTAGGATGTCAAGTGCTAAACATAGCCAATTGACTTTTATAAAGACAGTTTGGAACATTGAATCCGAGGTCCAATTAATTGCCTAGAAGCGGGGTTTCTTTTAGAAAGTGCGTCGGTACTCCACGAGTAACAGTAGGTATACCAAACACAAATTCGATCTTGGATGGAATGGTAATAAATTAAATTTCAATTCCAGAAAGATTTTTTTCATTTATCACACTAATATTACTAAAAAATCTAAGTTTATTTGTAAGCGTGTTTGTTACTTCATCACGCTCAAACGGCTAGACCAATTTTGATGAAATTTGGTATGGAGGTAGCTGGCACCCTGGATTAACACATAGGCTACTTTTTATCCCGGAAAAATGTTGCAAAACTATGTTTAATTGTTTATTACATCAAAAAGTTATTTATTATATTTTATTTTAGAAAGGTTACGGTACACGAGCAAAGAAATTCGTTTTAATATCTACATCCAACGCAATAGACCTTATGGTAAAGATATTGAAACAGATGATCCCCGAGAAACTGAGAGATAGAATATACGTGGCCCGAGATCTCGAAGAACTGCATAAACATGTTTCAAAAGAATTGCTACCTTCAGAATATGGCGGTATGGAAAAACTCTTGACTGAAATACATGGTAAGAGACCAATTTTATAATGACTGCTTCTAAAGTCAGCGGTAGACCAGCGGATTGCAATCCACGTGCTCTTTTGCCCGTCGGAATGGATGCCGGCAATGCTGTTCCGGCTTGCGACCGTTCTTTAAAGAAGTCTGGTGTGTCCTGCCAATTTGATTCACCGGCGGATTGTTTCAAAGCGTCACGAGATGACGCTTGCTTTACTGCACTTTTGTTATATATTTTTTATATAGAAACGAGGTCATTAGGCGGGCGCGTTCAGATAGATATCCCCTGTGGATTGGAGCCTTACTGGACAGGGTCTGGATAGTTTATTTCCTATTGATTTATTTTCTGTTTGATTTTGTAACCAATTTACTATTTTAATTATTTAGGTATCTTATCTCTTTAATTTACAGACGAATTTCAAGAAGCGTTGGGATCAAATCAAAATATGGAGTACCTGAAAGAAATAAACAAGGCACGAACAAACGAAAGCATGCGAACTACGACAAAAATCAACGATGGTTTTCTGGGGATTGAGGGATCGTTTAGAACATTAAATTTTGATTAACACTTTTTTTACAGTCTAGTCTGCTAGAACATGCAATGTAGGTCAACGAGTACAAGATTCAATTAAAAAAATAAAGTCGGTAGAGGTATGCGGCGGTCGCACGTTGATTAAATATCAGAGTTCGTCATGATTGTTGAAAAGTGAGTTTTGGCAGGAACGCCGAAAGAGTCATGTCGCCCCGTTGTATTTTTTCCAATACTAATGTTTTTTCGAGTGTTTTTATGCTTAAAAATGGTGGTGTTTCATTCATAAAAACTGATTGCTGAATTAAAAGTGTGGGAAAATGATACAATATACTTTGGCGTCGCATTTTGAGCATTTGCTAGTGTCAAATGTTTTGATTATTCCAAGTTTCATTAGTTAAAAGTCAGTCCATGTTAGTCAAATCCAGTCATGCTTTAGTACAGTATTGGAGACTTTAATATAAGCTTCGATGGAGTTTTGGAAAGTCATGTTTCACGTCATTTTTTTTTGTGGTTTACTTGGCTAGGTGTTTGGCCACAGCTCACCTGTTGTTAAGTGACGGTGTGGTCGAAGATGGTAAAGCACACCTAGCCTGGAATGGAACTGGCTCTCAAGTGAGGCTGCCGGAACACACCATTAGGTGCTTGGCGACAGATTTTCAACTTGAGGGTGGTAGCTAGCCAGCCGAGTACTAGAGAGTACGCTACCACCATGCTATGGTTTCCTCACGATGTTTTCCTTCACCGGCAGCTCAAGCTGATTATTAGGGTTTGAACCCCGTCGGCATGCGAATCGACCGCGTTAACCACTTAAAAATTACATCACTTTCCCACACTGGCGTCTGTAATTCAGTACTTTATGAATAATACACCCATATTTTTATACACTCGAAAAAGCACTAATTTTGGAAAAAAATACAATGGGGCGACATGATTCTTTCCGCGTTCCCGCCAAAATCCCCAACAAAGCACGTAACATGATTTCACTCAGAGGCTAGACGACCTGCTAAGATGGTGTACCTACTAACAATTTTTTTTAATTCTGTAATGGTCAATCACGTAGGTTGAGAAACTATAAAAATTGGTTTAAGGATCAAATGAAGGTCATAATAAGATTACTCCGACCAGTTTTATAATAACAGCAACTCAAATATTGACTATGCATTCAAGTGCCTTTTGAACTTGACACCTTTTGCCGCGATTCGACACAGACGTAAGCACTTACGCAGTTTCTGCATCACGGTCAGTTGATTGCGTAGATTAAATTTCTTGCCAATTTTACAAAAATAGTTTATAAGTTGATTATACGTATGTGACAGTTTCAGCACTACGCGACGTGTGTGGAAAATATCCAGTTTTTATTCGCAAATCACAATATCATGTGGCTGTACCTACGGCGAAATTACTGGGCTGTTGAGACTAACCATCGAAAGTCTCAAAGTAATGAGTACCAAAGCAGTGACGCCCTCGACTTTGTTTTGTTACTCAATGTTCTGTGTATCGCTGCAATGGTCATGGGCAGGCGTTATCTCTTACCATCAGGAGAGCGTCTCGTTCGTCTCATTATTTTTCACATAAAAAAAACTGTAATAATAAATGTCGGAGAACATTGTCAACATTTAGCCTCATACTAAGCAAAGCTTGTACAATACTTAAGTTAGTGTTTAAGGTGGTTCGATTTCCATACAAAGAAATTTTTGCCATTTATGGACAAATGGAGCATAATTTTACAGTGAAATCACAGCTTCTGGGATTTATTTTGGTCTTTATTTGCGGTAAATTGCAATTGCTTGATTAAAACGGTAGATTATTCGCATAATTTACTGTTTTATTCGAAAATCATAAATTCATAAATAATTCAGAAATTTGATTTTCTGCTAATAATCTACTGTTTTGTTCAAGCAATTGTGATTTACCGCATATAAGGACCAAAATAAATGCCAGTAGCTGTGATTTCGCTGTAAAATTATGCTCCATTCATATCATATATTTCATTGATATATTCTTTTACTATATTTCTACATTTAAACTTGATGTATTATCTTTCTTATAGTTTTAATTAAATACATAAAATGAATTTGACTTTTAATTGACCTCTAATGACTTCACATAG
This sequence comes from Biston betularia, assembly GCA_905404145.2. Classification (NCBI taxonomy): domain Eukaryota; kingdom Metazoa; phylum Arthropoda; class Insecta; order Lepidoptera; family Geometridae; genus Biston; species Biston betularia. Next base: position 4,193,146 of record FR989883.1, read on the forward strand.
TAGGCTGTATACTGTATAGGGTTACTTTCAATGCCTGCTTAGCTATGTAAACTTACTTTTTTGTTTTACATAAGAAGGGATACAATCATATTCAGCCTAATCTATGACGTCGTCGCTGTAAAAAGCTTCTAAAATAAACTACTGCATAGAAATCCAAATATTAAAATTAGTTTCATAAAATACAGTTTACTTTCAGTAAAAAATCCTTACCTACTAATATTATAAATGCGAATGTGAGTCTGTTTGTTTGTTTGATTGTTACGTTTTCACGCGTAAACTACTCAACGGATCTGGGTGAAATTTTGCATGTGGGTACTTTAGGCTCTGGAATAAGTCATAATAATTATGATACTTTTCATCATCATCATCATCATCCATCCGGGTAAAACCGCGGGGCGCAGCTAGTATATACCAATAAAACCAATACAAAAATGATAAATTAATACAGTTATATGGACTCGTATATATAAATAAAAACCGGCCAAGTACGAGTCGGACTCACACACGTAGGGTTCCGTACCATTATCTATAATAAAACTAAAAATTCTGTGAATAGTTAAAGCGTCTAGCTGTCACCGTTATTAGTATCGAGCAAGAAACAGTAAATAAATCAAGTTTGTTGTATCGGAGCTCCCCTTAAATATTTATTTTATTTTGTTTTTAGTATTTGTTGTTATAGCGGCAATAGAAATACATCATCTGTGAAAATTTCAACTGTCTAGCTATCACCGTTCTTGAGATAAAGAATATGAAAAATAAAAAGAATGTAAAAAAAATTAGGTACGTTTTGATGATCAAAGAATATAGGACGAGACACGTTCGTCGTTCATGTTTCACTCAATTTTTAACGTTAGTTACATAACTGGATGTAGATACAATTACTTTCTTGATGTCTTTGGTATAATTATAAATATTTTAGAAGTTGCTTGAATATAATATAATGTGGATGCTAAAGAATAATCGATGATATTTTCGTTTACTCCGAAACCGCGCTGCTTCATTGGAGCAGTGCGTTTAGTTGGCCTAGTAAGGGTCATGGAGTCGGTTTGTTTAAACTGTTATTTATTTTTGAAGTGAACACATATTTAGCCGCGTTTACCACTTTTTGGTAGGGGCAAAACTAAAGGTTAAAGGGAGCAGTGCGTTTAGTTGGCCTAGTAAGGGTCATGGAGTCGGTTTGTTTAAACTGTTATTTATTTTTGAAGTGAACACATATTTAGCCGCGTTTACCACTTTTTGGTAGGGGCAAAACTAAAGGTTATAAACTCGCTTTACATTTTGTGACATGTTTAAACTTTCACTTCTGTAAACACTACTCAGCCCATATTTTTGATTTTTTTTTAAATAGTTATTTAAAAAAAAATCAAAAATATATATATAATCTAAAAGTATCTACTTTATTTCTTAAATTAAATTTGCTTATTATATTTAAATACAAACAAAGGAATCTCTTGTTTCCGTTTTACCAAAATGCTGTACATGGAGAATTGTATTTTTTTAAACTGTAATGCGTGTTAAAATAGTAACTTTGTCAAATGGACTTAATAGATTATTAACAATATTTATTGTTTAGTTTCTTAGATTATTATAATTATGTTCACAGTAATTGTCAAGTTTCAATTCGATACACAACCAAATCCAATCACGAAACCTATCGTTGTGGTATTATTTTTTATTCCAGTCTGACGTTAAGGTATAAAAGGAGCTATTTAACTGCTCTGCAAAATACAGCTTGTTTAGTTTGTGATCTAGCAAACAATTAATGGCGTACCAAAATAATTATGACTAAGTGCGTCTAATAACCAATAGACTCTTTATTGTTTACACTAAACAAATATTTGATACGATAAAAAAAATACTACTGCTAACAATTAGCGGCCTTATCATTATAAGTGATATCTTCCAGGAAACTTAATGTAACTGTAGATTTTTTAGTAATGTCAAGTTGTGTTGGTTTTTATCAATATATAGTCTTTCTGTGTACTACTGTTTACGCTACTATGTATTGTAATATTTAGTGATAGCTTTTAAGTAGAAAATGATACATTTAAACATTTTGGGCTTTACTTATAAACATAACTTAAAGAAAATATTTGCATAAAGGAGACTTATTTTATTGTGTGAGAATTTGACAGAATATTTTAAGCATGAATTAACTATATTATCTGAATTTAAGCAATTTTACTTTGCGGTTTTATCTATTAAAATATAACTAACATACAAAAATATTTTGTTTTATTAAAATTCATCATTTGGTGTGTTTTTCGAGACTTGCTAAGATATTCCATTGTAAAAATATGTGAATATTATGTTAATAGATTAGTAGTTTTACTTTTAATAACTGTACTACAGAATAAGTTATATATATTTTTGAGAGATGCGAAAAGAAATCTCAAAAATTAAAGTTTGACTAATATAAACTTGCGCAACCGCCATTTTTTGGTCGCCATCAGACCCAATAGAAGACTTTAGACTGCAGTTAAAATGCAGGGGCTTAAACCACACCCTCACAAATAAAGACGAAAAATTTATCTGTACCACTGTATTGGAGTATTAATCAAATTCTGACCATAATTATCGTGTTAGATACATTTTGATACACTTTCAATATTTCTGATAATAAAATTTATTACATCACATCCTCACAAATAGAGACTAAAATTGATCGGTAACAAAGCAAAGCAAATTCTAACCAAAACAGTACAAATACTTCATTATCTTGGTAGATACATTTTGATACTCATTCAATATTTCTAATAAATTGACTAAATCACATCCTCACAAATAGAGATCAAAATGTATATGTACCTACCACTCTATTTGAGTATTAAGCAAATTTGAACCATAAACAGTACAAATAACACGTCATATAAAATATAAAAGCGCTCAAAGCCACTATTTATTCTGTTTACTTAAATTCATTGGCTAGTTAATATAAGGTCTTTGGCGAGTTAAGAGGTACCGTTATGGAGATATTAACAAGTGCACCTTTGTTGGAGTTTAATTCTGACACTCTTCAAGCTGTCAGAAAAGAGGGTAACTTAGACCAACCAGGAAGGATAGAAGAAGCGATAGATATCTTGGACGATTGGGTAAAAAAGCAAAATCATTTCATGAAAAAGGATTTTTGTAAGTTATTTTTTTGCTTTACAACTTTTCCTGGAATACAACTTTGACAACACAAGCTCCGAAACTACTGGACCGATCTGAATAATTCTTTCATCATTAGAATGCTACATTATCACTGAGTGACTTACGTTATATTTACTAGAATATCTTGTTTTTCTTTACTTTTAAATTGTTTGTTTTGTCTTTTATTAACAATGGTTCCTTTTTTACTGTAGACAGACCAGGTGACCACAGCTCATCTAATGTTAAATGACGGTGTAGTCCAACAGAGCTGCCAGAACACACAGTTAGTTGCGTGGCAGCAGATTTTCAAATTGAGGGTGATAGCTAGCCAGCCGAGTACTAGAAAGTACCACCATGCTTTCCTCACGATGTTTTTTTTCATCGGCAACTCAAGCTTATTGTTTGTGGATAAAACCCACGCCCTTGGGCGTTGGCATCGACCGTGCTAACCTCTGAGCTATCATTGCTACGTAAATTGGTTTGTTTTTTTTACTTGCAATTGACCGCTAGCTCACCTATATATAGGCTTACCTAACTAAAATTTGAATAGCGTTAACGCTAATAGAAAAAACGAAAATGTATAGAATTGACATAAGCAGTCTACATGACGTGTCGACAGCATTTTTTAAATTACATATAGGCTTGCCTTTGACCGCCAACTTTTATTTTTTATGTTTGACTGGCTAGGTGTTTGACCACATCTCACCTGATATTAAGTGAAGGTGTGGTCAAAGATGGTCAAGCGCACCTAGCCTGGAATGAAACTAGCTCTCAAGTGAGGCTGCCGGAATCGAAATCAAAAGAAATCGATTCACTCGTGAGTTGAAGGCACCCAGATTCTATCAATCAGGGAACATCCACTCGGGCAGCAAATTCTATTGTATGTCAATCCCGTACATTTTTGGATTTTCTATTATCGTTAACGCTATTCAAATGTTACTTGGCTAAACTACCTGATATGATAATACGGTTTGATATTGAACAAAGATTTGGTCTATGATGACGTTTGCCTTGAAGGAACCGATTCACTCGAGATTTGAAGGCACTCCGATAGTATCTATCTATCGGGGAACGCCTACTCGAGCAGGAAAATCTATTGTTTAGCTGGTTCGCACGATGCAGGCGAGTCATGTAATTGATGGGAGACTGTTTTGCCCAGCAGTGGGGCAAGTTAACCTGAAAATGAATATGATAATCAATTATTATTTGTTACTTTGATTTTAGCAAGGGACTATTTAGAAAGGACGATTGTATCCACAAAAGGTTTGGTGGAACGTGCCAAAGTGCGTCTTGACAGATATTGCACTTACAAAACCTTAATGCCGAACTTTTTTAACGACACAGATGTTGAATACGCATACAACAACTTGAAACAATTCATGTAAGTTTTAAAATTGTTATTATTTTCGGGGCTCGAGTCTTGATATTTAAGGTGGTTCGATTTCCATACAAACATTTTTTTTCCATTTATGGACAAATGGAGCATAATTTTACAGTGATACCACAGCTACTGCCATTTATTTTGCTCTTTATTTGTGGTAAAACACAATTGCTTGAATAAAACAGTAGATTATTAGCATAAAATCATGTTCCATTTGTACATAAATGGAAAAAAAATTGTATGGAAATCGAACTACCTTAAAGGCATAAAGAAGTAAAACGAGCAAGACACTGTGTGTGTGAATCATATTAGTGTCAAATATTTTTACGTACACAATTGAACATTTTCTTTTTGGATTGTGGTAAATTTAAGTGGACTTTATGGAATGCAAAACGGAACCTTAAAATGTGTCCCATTGAATCTAAATTTTGGAGCAGGCGATGACTTGCCATCCACTAAATGTAGCCTCTATTAAGAGCGCGCCTAATGCCAGAAAAACGCAAAGAGGGGTATTTTTAATCGACTCAAAAAAGAAGGAGGTTCACAATTCGACTGTATTTTTTAAAATGTTTTTTACGTGATAATTCCGCCAATTATGAATCGATTTTGGTGATTTTTTTTCGCTTGGTAGATCATATTTCAGACGTGGTTCCATAATATAAATTTTATCGAAACCGAGCTCGAAGATCGAGCAATTTGTCAAAAATCTAAAAATTGCTGTTTCATTGGAACAGTGCGTTTAGTTGGCTTAAGGGTCATGGAGTCGGTTTTTTTAACTGTAAATTTTGTATTATCGATGTCACTCTTTGATATTAAGAAGAACAAAAAAATTGTGGTATGGGTATGATCCCGAAAAAATACAACAGCCGGATAGAATTTTGAAAATATTAGTAATTATTAATTCCATTTGAATTTACTTAAGTACTTAACGTTTTTTTAAATTATTTTAACCTTCTATTTTCAGTATACATGCGCATTTGCCAAAAATGACTCCCGACAATTACAGAATTTATTTATTTAAATTCATCTCAGATAACGGCGATTCTGAGTTCATATTTGAATACTACAAATATATACTAGTTGTAAGTAATGCTAATTAATTTTTATCTTAATACCTGCATCACTACTTTTAATTTATCGTTCTTTATATATCTTCTTCTTCTTTGTTTGTCTTTTTCACTAAATAAGCCAAATCTTCTTAAAATAAACTAACTCACGAAATTCATTAGTAGGTATACCCGTTTTAAGAGCTGTAAGGAGTAGGTTCGATTCCCACCCAGGACTGTAAAATGTGTAATAACTTGTATGTTTTGTGGTTTAAAATGTTTGTTCTGTGTCTAGGTGTTCTATATGTATTATAAGCATGTGTTTACAAAAAAATCTATGTGTTCTATCAGTTATTTGACCTGTATAGTACGAACTTTACTTAGTGTGGGATCAGATGGCGTTGCGATATTCATATTAGAAGCTTTTTAAGTTTTGATTAACGCAGCGTGAGGTACTAACGCGCTCAGAGCAAATAAGGGCCCTGTTTTTTCGCGTTAGTCCCACGTCGTTTTCACTATATCCAATTACACATTATGAAGTTCGATACATATATAAAATAAGCTCAATGTAAAAACAATTGAAAGTCGAACCATCAAATGTCATGTTTTTAAATTTAGAATTTAGATTTTTTCATATAAAAAAAGGTTCACTTTAAAGTATAACACCTTAAAGGTTTAATTTTCATTCTAAGTGGCCAGTGCGTCAAAATGGTAATATCATATTTTGGCTCTTATTATACCAACATACGTGACAACGTGAACAATATCACGTGTCTTATGGTAAGGAAAGGCAGATTTATTCTTAAAAATGTTTTTCAATTAACTCGTGAGAAGGAATCTTAATACACTTAAATAAATTAACAAAATTAATTCCTGTATAAGTAAAATTATTCACAAATTATTATTCATGAACCAACAATAGTTGGTTTACAACTTACATAACTGAACTGAACCTTGAAATAGAACAAAAAACATAATTATGATGCTCATTAAAATAATAATTGATAGTCATCAAAATATAAACAAAATGACGCCATTCACATAATAATGATACGTAATTAATTTTGCAACTCGAAAAAGATATACGGACGTATTGAGATTTGTTTGCAATTTCAAGGTCAATTAAGAAATAAAAGTTGTCCTTTGAGTTACTTAAAAATATTGGTTATCCCTTTCAAAAAGCCTCTCTCTTTCTGATAATGTAGTCTGAATACATGTATTTATTATTGTCCGTAAACCGTATTTAAGCGTTCAAATTGTACCTACTTCACAGGAAACAAAGAAGCCGTGCCATATTTTAAGCTACATATAGCGTAATGTACTAGAGCTAATTATATCCTGTTTATCTTTCAGCTAAGCGATTATATTAAAAAAAACGACTACTGCAATGGATTTGTGCTAATCTTGGACTATTCGGATGTTAATTCCATAATGGGGTTTGTCTCCAAATTAAATATTACAGAATTTCGTCAGTCTTTCACAATTTTGACGGTAAATACCTACTTTATTTTTAAACCATGACTAAAGTATCTCTAAGTCTCTGTCTATTATAATACTCAGCTGGCTAGCTACGAACCCCAGCCTCACTAGAGAGCCAGTTCCAATCCAGGCTAGGTATATTTAGCGTCTTCCACCACACCGTCACTTAACATCATGTGAGCTGTGGTCAGACACCTAAACTGTCAATCATTAAAAAACAGGCTGCTTTAGGAATAGATTCGTTAAAGAGTATTTATTTTGAAATAAATTTGGTAGCTAGCCAGCCGAGTACTATAAAGTACCCTTGCACCACACTATGGCTTTATTTCGATGTTTTCGTCCACCGGCAGCTCAAGCTCATTGATGGGGTTTGAAATCACGCCTTTCGGCGTGTGAATCAACCACGCTAACTACTGGACTGTCATCGCAACAAAACACTTTCACTTCCGCGAGCAATTGACGAAGGAATTAAAATTTAAGCAATACTTCATTATTCCAGTTATTCTGCCGCCAAGCAGTAGTGTGTAAGCATTACTGTATTCCGGTTCGAAGGGCACTGCAGCTAGCAAAATTACTGGGCTGTTGAGACTAACCATCGAAAGTCTCAAAGTAATGAGCGCCAAAGCAGTGATGCCCTGGGCTTTCTTTAGTTACTCAAAGTTCGATGTATTGCTGCATGGACAGGCGTTATCTCTTACCATCAGGAGAGCGTCTCGTTCGTCTCATTACTTTTTACATGAAAAAAAAGTTATAATTAAGTTTATATTTTTTGGTTCCCATAGTACAAACTCTGCTTATTTTGAGGCTAGATGGTGGTATATCAAAGTCCTCAAGTATTTATTTATAACGCTAATTTCAGGAAGGATATGGCATGAGAATCAAAGGCATACACTTTATAGCGCCTTCAAAAATGATCGACGCAATTATCTCCATCTTTAAGTCTGTTTTAAGTGACAAAATAAGTAACAGGATTCATGTACACAAAACTATCGACTCGTTGTATGAATATGTCCCGAAAGAAATCTTACCAGCAGAATATGGAGGGAATGAAAGACCACTGGCGACTCTTCAAGGTAAGTCGAGTACCTATGTATGTATCGCCCGTGATGCGATGGAGTACGTGAAACATCCGCCGAAGTCAAAACGGGTCATTGAGGGGCAGATTCTCTCTTTTACTACCCAAACTCTTTTTTGTACGCTACGTTTCACACGCGGTGACGTCATAGTCGAGAAGTCGTTAAATTTCTGCTTAAAACTTGCAATGCTATATTTGGTCGCGACTGAGTCAACACTCAAAGAGTCAACACGTCCTGAGGTTGCCTCGTGTAGAGGCTAAACACGTGTCGGCAAGTGGTTACTGCAGCGAGAAGAGGGTATAAAGACTTGTAGAAGTCCTCATCACTGTTGTGACTGAAACGACTGTTAAGCGGAAATAAACTATATATATACCTTGAATATTCAAAATGAACTTCCGCAAAGTAACGCCTGAATCAATCAATTAACATACACAACTTTTTATCTCAAAAGAATGTACTCGTAGTGTTCACGCAGGATAATTAAATGCAGTATGTGTTTCAGTTATTTTGAGTCTAGCCCAAAATAATGTTAGCGCACCCTAAATTTTGTGTGTCGCAGTTTAAAAACTCCAGTTTGACACGTATGTTCCAATGTAACTTGAACTTTGAAGACCCATTGTTGTTTAATAATATATTATGTACAGATAAACTTACAAGTCTTAACGTTCCCCTCACGAAAGTAAAACTTTGTCAAGAGGTCGTTAGGGACTAATACGCATAAGCCATTTACTAACTTGAAAAATAAAACCATTTGCTCAACATGATTGAAGGGATGTTTCGCACTAGCAAAATTACAGGGCTACTGAAACTAACCATCAAATTTCTTATAACAATGAGCGCAAAAATATCGTTGCACAGGACATTGTTGTTTCGTTCATACATTTTTTTTAGGCTTTTGTTGTAAATGTCAATCGATTCGCTATCATATATGGTACTAATTTATAAATAGTCGCAATTAGGTATTTAAATTATAACTATTTATGCTTTTTTTTTTATTCCAGACGACTGGTTTAAAGTTATCTCTTCGAAAGAATATCAAGATTTTCTTAAAGAGATGCTCCAAGCGAAAACCAACGAGTCATGCAGACAGACAGAAAAACTCAACGAAGATTACATCGGAATGCCGGGTTCTTTTAGAACTTTAAGCGTAGATTAATAATGGATAATGATATACTTAACTTTACCTGAATTAATTAGATATATAAGGGAATTCCGACAGCATTTGTAAAAAAAAATTAACAATTATAATTAGCAATTACGCAGATGTAAAATCATTATTAGGCACAATTATATTATGTAGATGTGCTAGAAACTTAATTATGTTTTATGGGTAGGTATCACACAAAGATAATTAGATGAAACAAACAAAAAGAGTAACACAAAAATATTTACTTATTGGATTAGATAAAGTTTCTTAGGTAATGCGTTTTCTCAAATGAGTTAGGTAGGTACCTATTATTGTGAATAATAAATTAAAGCTATGAACAATATAACAAAGAAAGATTTTTTTTTATGCCACAGGTGGCAATAAAGCTGACGGGTTGCCTGATGTTAAGCAATCACCGTCGCTTATAGATATCTGCAATACCGGGGTACAACAAATACGTTGTCGACCTTTTTTTTTTATTCTTTATTTATTTTGGGACTTTTGTCAACACTGACATGTCAGTCCCATCGTTCTATAACTATTTAGCATACTGATACAAGCATCCAACTAATAGATACTTCTGTCTAGGGTGAGACTGGCTGTTGCTTGAACATTTTAAAAATCCGCCCTGCGGCCTCAGACGTCGGAGCCGCTAAGATATGAGTGAACACACCCATATCATATCGGTTCAACTTCATGTCCTGATGTCTCTTTAATTTTTGCTCCGGGCACATTCCATCAGCAAGTGACAGGCGTCTTCTACTGATCCACAGACATCGCAATCAGGTGATTCCTCTTTTTTCATCAAGAAACCAAAACTCTTGGATGGAATATGCCCGGATCTTATTCTATGCGCCAATACAATAATTTGTCTGTCAATCTTGGTCTGTCAACTTATTAACATGCCTTTTGAAGAACCCAATGTTGTAACTCCGCGGGAATACGGAAGAAGGATGATCATTCCACAATTTGCAAGTGTATGACAAAAAAGATCGCGTGAATCGCACAGTGTGCGATTTAATTAATTATTAATATTACATATATATATAATTAATATAAAACGATTAGGTAGTCATGGGGATTTCCAACAAAAATAAAAACTTAAAACAAGTCACAATAGCATGCCCATGACGCAAAAAAGTTTTGTCCGTAACACAAAGTAGTTTTCCCTTCAAAAAATGTAATATTACGAGACTTCTACTAACTCTTAAAGATATCGTCGTATCCAACAGTTGTTATCTAGAATCAAAATCAGCCTTGTTTTCCCACTGTCCCGCTGTTTGTCACAGCTGTGAGAAAGGTAAGGTCATAGTCCACTATGCTGGCCAAGTGCGGGTTAAGACGCTTCACATATCTTCGCCAACTTTTTTTTTAAGAACTTCCAGACATGTAGGTTTCGTCACAAAGTTTTCCTTCATCGTTTCAAGTTAACGGCAATACGCACATATCATAGAAAATATAGGTGCGTGCTGGGATTCGAACCTACGACCTCCAGATTTGAAGCCAGACGGTCCTAATTAGACAGCCTAAACTTCTAAAACTTGTTCCTTATAAGTAATTATATTTTAACCTTGATTTTGGAGAAAACGGATGGCGGTATGGTAGAAGATGGTAAAGCACACCTAACATGGAATGGAATTGACTCTCAAGTGAGACTTCACTGGCTGTGTTCCATACCTTTTGGTGCTTGGTGGTAGATTTTCAACTTGAATGGTAGCTAGCTATAGTTTTTACTTGGTAGCAGATCTCCGTAGCAGGAGGTCGTCTAGGTAGGTACCACGGCAGTACCAGTTATTCTGCGGCTAAGCAGTAAATTGTCAAAAACGCTAAGGTTACATTAGAAAAGTTCATTTATTGTCAAAAACGCTAAGGTTACATTAGAAAAATTGATATCGCCTTTGAGTTTTCTTATTTTTCACGCAACTTTCTTATTTTTTTCTTTCCTAAAAACCTGCTCCTAATAATAACAAACACAACAAAAGATAACATAATTAGCAAAATCGGTCTAGCTGTTCACGCGTGATGCTGTGACCAAGGGAAACAGGTATTTATTTATAATTATTAAACGGTCTTATTTAGCTTGCCCTGTTTGTTGTTGTTGATGTTTTTGGGGTCAAAAGTCATTGAAATGTTACTTCGATGGATCTTATATTTAGTACCTATACACCTTTAGTTCTGATGACAATACATTATTCTTAACCTACTCAATGATTTTATATCACTTGTCTTCATTTAGTTATATTTAATGACTAATATTATTTATCAATCAAAACGATGGCATAGTTCAGGTCGATCTCTGGATCTAAACAAGATCTCTTGATAGCCCTGTTGGTTCATTGGTAGTATGTCTGCTCCAAGAGCTGAAGGGCATGGATTCGATTCTCGTCCAGGATAAACATTTTGTGGTATTAAGAAATGTTTGGTCTGTGTCTGGGTGTTCTGTATCTATCTATAATATTATAAAGAGGAAAGATTTGAGTGTTTAGATATTTTATTGAATAGGCTCTGAAACTACTCGACCGATTTCAAAAATTCTTTCACCGTTGGGAAGTTACACTATCTCCGGGTGACATAGAATACTTTTTATCCCTGTATTCCCACGGGAACGGGAACTACGCGGATGAAACCGCGAGGCGTCCGCTAGTACTATTATAAAGAGGAAAGATTTGATTGTTTGTATTGAGTATGTTTTAACAAAAAAAAAAGTATTTATGTATTCTATCAGTTATCTGACTTCCATAGTATAAGCTTTGCTTAGTTTGGGGTCAGATGGCGCTGTGTGTAGTGTCCCATATAAATTATATTTATTTATTATCATGTGAGGCAATGATAGATAAATCTTTCAAATCATTGTAGTAAAGTTAGTTGTGCTTGTGACCAGCAGAGTGTAACTTGTCTTCCTATGACACGTTTTCCTTGTGATACTACTTTGTCACCTTAACACGACCACTTTGCTTAGCTCGGAAGCGCTCCGAGGTCTCAGCTGTGGGTGGAAGGTCTTTGTTACTGCTTGTAATTATAATTTGATTAATAATCATAAAAAATATCGTAGGGCATTACACACAGCGCCATCTAAACCCAAACTAAGCAAACCTTGTATGATAGCGATGATAGCTCAGTGGTTAGCGCGGTAGGTTCGCACGCCGAAGAGCGTGGGTTCAAACCCTAACAATGAGCTTGAGCTGCTGGTGAAGGAAAACATCGTGAGGAAACCATAGCATGATGGTAGGGTACTTTCTAGTACTCGGCTGGCTAGCTACCACCGTCAAGTTGAAAATCTGCCGCCAAGCATCTAACGGTGTGTTAACAGTTCCATTCCAGGCTAGGTGTGCGTTACCATCTTTGACCACACCTTCACTTAAAATCAGGTGAGGTATGGTCAAGCAACTAGCGTGTAAACCATAACAAAAAAAAGTCGTGCTTATGTCCAAAAACAGTGTCATGTTTTTATTTTTTTTTAATGTAAAAGTAATGAGACGATCGAGGCGCTCTCCTGATGTTAAGAGATAACGCCTGTCCATGACCATTGCAGCGATACACAGAACTTTGAGTAACAAAACAAGGTCCAGGGCATCGCTGCTTTGGCACTCACTACTTTGAGACTAGATGGTTAGTCTCAACAGCCCAGTAATTTCGCTAGCTGCAGTACCCTTCAAACCGGAACACAGTAATGTTTGCACACTACTGCTTGGCGGCAGAATATCTGGTACTGCGGTGGTACCTACCTAGACGACCTCCTGCTAAGGAAATCTACCACCAAGTAAATTTATAATTCTAGTTTTACAATTCTTAAAGTGTCAAATTACGTGAGTTAGCTTTGAGAAGTCACTCGTAATTTGATTAAACTTGAATTTTAGTGTTGCTTATAAAATGCCATCGAAGCCGGTAGTAAAACTACGAACCAACATGTTTGACTTAGGTTTATTTCACACTAGAAACGTACTTATGAATTTTTCGAACCAGCATGCCGCTGTCTTCGGTTACGCCGATGCTCATTGGGGATGGTTTCGGTGGGTTCTACTTGAAATCTCAAAGCCATCAAGTACCAAAGTTTAGCAAGCACGTATGATGACACGGAACCCTCGGTTAATGTCATCACAGCGCGAGATTCTGACGCGCGATTGCTCGCTGTTTTTGCTCTACTACGGCGAAACAAATGGGAGGGTAATTTTAAAAGAATGTAAATGTAATCAGACGAACGATACGCTCTCCTGCTGGTAAGAGATAACGCATGCCCATGTGCCTATAACCATTGCAGTGATACACAGAACTTCAAATAAAAACAAAGTCCAGGGCATCGCTGCTTTGGCTCTCATTACTTTGAGACTTGCGATGGTTACTCTCAACAGCCCTGTAATTTCGCTAGCTGTAGGACCTTTCAAACCAGAATACAGTAATGCTACACCAGAATATATGGTATTGCAGTAGTACCTACATAGACGCCCTCCTGCTAAGGAGATGTAAAAATAATTATCCCTAATAAATATCTAATATTATAAATGTGAAAGTTTGCATGGATGTTTGTTACTCATTCACGCAAAAACTACTGAACGGATTTGGATGAATTTTGGTATGGAGGTAGCTGAGACTCTGGATTAAGATATAAGCTACTTTTTATCCCGAAAACATGTAGCGGATAACACCCCGGGGCGCAGCTAGTGGTAAAATAAGTAGTATATAGTTTTTGGATGATGGCTTGCACTTTACTGCCATATCACTTGACATCCCCGTTGGCTCATTGGTTGTATATCTGCCTTGAGAGCTGTAGGGCGTGGGTTCGATTCCCACTCAGGGCAAACATTTTGTGAATAAACAAATGTTTGTTCTGTGTCTGGGTGTTCTGTATGTATTATAAGTATGTATTTACAAAAAAAAAAGTATTTATGTATTCTATCAGTTATCTGACTTCCATCACACAAGCTCTGCTTAGTTTGGGGCCAGATGGCACTGTGTGTATACCTAGTCCTACGATATTTATTTATTTTATTTATATTAACAATTGTATGTAATGTTTGTTAATTGTGTTTGTATCATAAATGTATTATGACGCTCGTCATTTTGTAATGAAGTAAAAATTGGTATTTTAATCGTAGAGCACGCGTGAACACAGCCTTTTGATAAACGCTTAACTACAAAAAAATACAACTCATAAATGGTGTGGGCATCGCCAGTTGTGTTCTGCATTTGGCTCTGAGCAGTAAAATGGATATCAACCTCGAAAACCCTCTATTAGAATACCAACCAAACACAGTAGTGAATGTTAGAAAGATTTACAATTTGGACGATGACAGCAGAATGGAGCAGTCTGTGAACATTTTGGAAGACTGGATAAAAAAGCAGGAGCATTTCCTTAACAAAAATTTTAGTAAGTTATATTTTTTTCTTAGTCGTAAATAACTTTTTAGAAGTCGATAGAGCATCAGATAGCGCACTCCTAGCAAATTTTGCTACGACTTTATAATGTAGGACAGTGAAGTTTGTTAATTTAAATATCTTATTTATTAAAATTTATATTATTGAAATAATCTAGAATGACTGCTTAAACATACATTTTAATCTTTTTTTTTATGTAAAAAGTAATGAGACGAACGAGATGCTCTCCTGATGGTAAGAGATAGTACCGGAAGTATACCGAACAGAATCGGATACGCGGTTGTACTTTCTTTCAGACATTCGATAGTAAGTTACGTAATTATTTTTAAGTAATATGAAACATACATGGATAATCGAAGATAAACATAGAAAGAACGGCCTGAAGGTCGACCATATTTGTTCACCTGGCCTGGTTTACCTGGCCAAGAGGACATACAGAAGTTTCGAGACAAAAATGTCCATGTATGTATGTATGTAATGTTCACTTGCCAGTAATAAATTATTAAAAAAATGGAATGTTCATATTTTTACTTGTAAATCCCACTAATATTATAAATGTGAAAGTTTCTATGGGTGGATGAATGTTTGTTACTCTTTCACTCAAAAACTACTGAACTGATATTTGATATGGAATAACACATAGGCTACTTTTTATCCCGAAAATATGTAGCGGGTAACACCGCGGGGCGCAGCTAGTATAAATAATATGAACATTCTAATTTTAAAACTTCCCTCCACATTTTTACGAGCTAATTTGCACTATCATGTTTGATTGAAAAATGGATTTGCGTCTAGAATGTTTTCGTGCGATGATTTTTATGATTTCAAATGTCGACTAAAACCGGTTGAATCATAATTATGATAGGTTGATATGTTATTTATGGATAAAGGTCTGTTTAAGGTAACCGTGTAACGTTGGTATAACGAATTAAAGCGCGATTTAACTTTGAGAGATGAAGAAAGATGTGGTTGCCCTATGCCAGCTATTACGGTAGAAAACGTGTTAGCAGTGAAAAAAATTACTTGGAGGTAGATCTCTTTAGTAGGAGATCGTCTAGGTAGATACCACCACAGTACCAGTTATTCTGCCGCTAAGCAATAGTGTGTAAACATTACTGTGTTCCAGTTTGTAGGGTACTGCAGCTAGCGAAATTACTGGGCTGTTGAAACTAACCATCTAATTTCTCAAAATAATGAGCGCCGAAGCAGTGATACCATGGACTTTGTTTTGTTACTCAAAGTTCTGTGTATTGCTGCAATGGTCATGGACAGGCGTTATCTCTTACCATCAGGAGAGCGTCTTGTTTGTCTCATTACTTTTTATATTAAAAAAAAATCGAAAGTCTCAAAGTAATGAGCGCAAAAGCAGCGATGCCCTGGACTTTGTATTGTTCCTCAATGTTCTGGGTACTGCTGCAATGGTTATGGACATAAGTTAATCTCTTACTTTAATTATAAAGTTTGTATAAAAAATGTTGGCAACATCCTAATGTTGGTACAGGTGTTCAGGCCAACAAATTTTGTGTAGACAACATTCTTACATTTCAAACCAAGAAACAATGAAGATTTAAAGGTTATGAGAAACCAAAAGTTACGCAAGTATGAGTACATGTGATACCAAGCGTAACATTATAATTTGCTATGAATATAATAAACATCAATAGATTAAGAACATTTGATTTATTCAAAAGTTAAGCATTAATTATGAAGACATTTAACACTAATCTTTTTTTACCCACGACGGAACGGAGACGGTATATGCGTTTGGGGTAAGAGAATGCTGCCATTTTTCTCCAAAACTATTAGTCCTTTGATGCAGTTTTCAGTTATGGGTTCGGGTTTGATTGATGCATGTTCTAAGATAGGTGTTACGGTGACAACTCACCAGGAGGCGCTGCAGCAAACATTTTTTGTACAAACCCATGTTGCCATTTTTCTCCAAAATTACTAGTCCGATTTTGATGCAGTTTTCAGTTATCGGTTCGGGTTTCATTGAGGCATTATCTTAGATAGGTGGCAATTACTTTTTAAACGTTGTGGGGTTTTCAAAATTTTTAATTTTGCTTTTTATCTTGTTATAAATAAATAAATAAATAAATGCACATTTTTTTCAGGTCGGAGATATTTAGAAATAACGATTATTTCTTGCAAGGGTTCAATGGAAAAGGCGAAAGCGCAAATCGACAAGTTGTGTACCTTTAGAACTCTATTGCCGAAATTCTTTATAAGCAGCGGTATAGCAGACATATGCCAGGTTATAAATGAGTTTGCGTAAGTACCATAATACTTTAGACATAGAAAATACTTCATTTGTCACATAAAACCAATACATATAAAAAAATAACAAACATGAAAAAAGCTTATACTATATTAGCTTATATTAGCTTATATTTATATTTTTTGTTTTTTATTTATAATTTTATTCAAAAAAAATATTTTTTTTATATATCACAAACTACAACGGACCAAGAATGTTAATGCTACTTCCAATAGCTTCACTCACGTGGAAATTTGTACATTAAAATCAGATTCGATTCAGATATAGTGCACAGCGTAATCTATCGAGATTAAATGTGAACTTAATTATAATATTTTTCGTAAACATAGATTAGTCTTAGAACAAGCTCTAATATTGAATTTCATGTTTTTGTTTCCTTCAAAAGTGTCGTACTTCCCACACAAACTTTCAACCCACCCTCAGTGCATTTATTTATTTCTAATCAGAAGTACCTAGATATTCCTACACGAAAATTTGTGCTTATTACTTTTAAAATGACGGACTTCCGTGAAGATGTGTCCATAATTTTCAAACCGTTCATCCCTTATTATACCACCAAAAAAGGCCCCAACCAAAATTTCAAGTTAGTAGCCCCAGCGCCTTAGACATTTTTCAAAATAAAAGTTATGAGACCAACTAGACGCTCTGCTGATGGTAAGAGATGACACCTGTCCATGACCATTACAACAATACACAGAACTTTCAGTAGCAAAACAAAGTCCAGGGCATCGCTGCTTTGGTGCTCATTTCTAGACTTTCGATGGTTAGTCTCACAGCCTTGTAATTGCACTAACTGCAGTACTTTTCAAACTGGAACACAGTCATGTTTACAAACTACTGGTTAGCTGGAGAATGTCTGGTGCTGCGGGAGTACGTACCTAGATGACCTACCTAACCTACCACCAAGTAAACTTTTCGTTATTTATGTACAGATTAATATACTTGTACACGAATATATTATAATTGACAGTAGGAAAAATGGCAAATTAGTTACTTCTTGTTACGGAAAACAAATGACTTCTGTGGAATTAGTGCCCCGTGTGAAATCGTGTGGAAAGAAAGAAAGGAAATGATTTTGTGGTTCGTTTTTTTAAGCAACTTTTTTTTACAGACACGTCGTCGTCCTCCCAAAAATGACAAAGGACTATGAAAGGGTGTTCGTGTTGAAAATCAATGATAAAGAATTTACAGCTTCACATTATATGGACTATTATAGAATCGCTATTGTTGTAAGTTTTTTGTATAAATAACCCAACATCCGCGTAGTGCCCGTTTCCGTGGGAATATAGGGATTAAAATAGCCTTTGTCACCCGGGGATAGTGTAGCTTCCCAACGGTGAAAGAATTTTTGAAAGCGGTTCAGTTTGAGAGCCTTTAGTATTGTAGGTCTAATTTCTAAATTAATCTAACAATTAGCTCGAGATGTCAATTTATGAACATCTGAACATTTGATTTAACAATTTTGGCCGAGCCTCATTCAAAACAAATCCATTTCCAAAAGTTACAAGAACGCAATTTATTAAAGTTTTGTAAAAACAATTAAAGACTTTTCTAAATGCTCGACAGGCTTGTTGTTTGACCACAGCTCACCTGATCTTGAGTGACGGTGTGGACAAAGATGGTAAACACACTTAGCCTGGAACGGAATTTAAGATCGATCAAGATGAACAGCGCTGCCTCTGTGGGAGCGACTTTGCTAATGATAACCTCTAAAAATTAATATCAACAACATTTTTTTTGCAGCTTGCAGAATATTTAAAAGTACATGATTACGTCAATGGCTTTATCGTTGTTGATGATTTTAGAGATGTCAATTTGGTGGATTTAATGACTAAAATGAATTTTATAGAGTTACAACAGTTCATGTCTATTCTCACGGTAAGTGATCAAAATTAAAAATAATTATGAT
Organism: Biston betularia; assembly: GCA_905404145.2. Classification (NCBI taxonomy): domain Eukaryota; kingdom Metazoa; phylum Arthropoda; class Insecta; order Lepidoptera; family Geometridae; genus Biston; species Biston betularia. Next base: position 4,211,967 of record FR989883.1, read on the forward strand.
ACTCTGAATATTATCTTTGAAAGTAGTGGTGTGTGGTCTGCGCACTTCAACTTTTAACCGACTTCAAAATAGGAGGATGTTCTCAATTCGGTCGTATTTTGTTTATTTGGAAAACATTGTGATAAATATTTTAATTACTAAACAATATTATTATCTTAACACTTATACTTACTTACTTATGTTTATTATTTCATAACACCGTCTTTTGACGGCCCTGTTGGCTCATTGGTAGTACATCTGCCTCAAGAACTGTGGGGCGGGGGTTCGATTCCCACAAGAACAGGAAAAAGATGTTTGCTTTGTTTCTGGGTATTCTGTAAGTATTCTAATCATGTATTTACAAAAAAACACAGTATTGTATCAGTTATCGTGATCGCATAGCACAAGCTTTTCTTTGTTTTGGGTTAGATGGCACTGTGTGAAATGTCCTACGACAGTTATTTATTTATTCATTTTCAGGAAGGTTTTGGAGCCAGGCTAAAAGGAATTCATATCCTCAGTGAGTCCAAAGTGGTCGACATGTTTGTTAAGACAGTAAAATCAGTGCTATCTAAAAAAATATCCGAGAGAATTTATGTTCATCCAGAAATTGAAGATCTTCACCAGGTAATCGATAAAGAAATACTGCCTGTGGACTTTGGAGGTGGAAAAGAGAGACCGATAAAAGAAATACAAGGTATGTTTAAACAATTACATCAGGATATCATTGAAGATAACTAGTGATTTGTTGAAGACCAATAGGCTAAGTTTTATGTTTTTTTTTAAATTTTAAATGATCAAAATAACCTATAAACTTAATAAAAACCCCAAGAATCTCCGTCGGGGGCTGCCATCAATATTTTTAATTTCATCGTAAATAAAAATAAGTCTTATCATCAACTTCTAAAGGCCCCTGAACTGTCACTAAGGGCACGGCCTACCCATTACCCATTAAGGGTTTTTTTTAATATAAAAAGTAATGAGACGAACGAGTCGCTTTCCTGATGGTAAGAGATAACGCCTGTCCATGACCATTGCAGCGATACACAGAACTTTGAGTAACAAAACAAAGCCCAGGGCATCGCTGCTTTGGCGCTCATTACTTTGAGACTTTCGATGGTTAGTCTCAACAGCCCAGTAATTTCGCTAGCTGTAGTAAATTTAATACCCTTCGAACCGGAACACAGTAATGTTTACACACTACTGCTTAGCGGCAGAACATCTGGTACTGCGGTGGTACCTACCTAGACGACCTCCTGCTAAGCCACCGAGTAAAGTAAGGGTGTAAGTATAGCGCTAAAAATTCTCAAATTGTTCACGTTACTATAAAACCTCAAAACTAGTTCATTTAATGGCAGCCCCTGACGGATATCCGTGGGGTTTTTATGAAGTTTATAGGTAGTTTCCTTTTTCAATTACTTTTTAACCACCGTGGGTTTTTTCAAAATGTTTAATTTGGCATTTTATTCTGTAGTTTTCGTATGAAAAAAGTAAAGTTGGTAAGTCACTTTCTCTCTAAAGTTTAACGCCATGCCAATGATGGGTTAATTTTTATTCAAAGTTGCCAGTGTTTATGCAGAAATTTTAAAACTAAACCACTATGATTATATTATTATGTTTCAGCTGAGTTGACGAAACTTCTTAGCTCCAAAGAACATGAGAAACATCTTGAAGTTATGAAGGCATCGAGCACGGACGAATCGTTAAGGCAAACGGATAAATTCAACGAGCAGTACATGGGCATGCCAGGTTCCTTTAGGACTTTAACTGTAGATTAACATAATTATATTTGTTTTCAAATATATTATTTTTATTTTAGACTAGCGGACGCCTCGCGAGCGTTGCGCCATTAATAAATTCCCATAAATTTATACAAATCCGTCCAGTAGTTTTTGTGTGAGTGAGTATCATCCATCCATACTTTCACATTTATAAAATAATTATTTATTAGTGGTATATAGGTACATATATAATTGTGTTTCGGTTTGAAGCTAGCAAAATTACAATTTTCTTAAAGTAATGCGCGCAGCAAAGTAACGGGTTTGTTTTGTTACTCAGTGTTCAGAATACCTGAAATGGTCATGAACAAGTAATTCTTACCATCAGGAGAGCATTTTGTTCGTCTAATTACTTTTTAATAACAAAAAAATTTGGGGATTAAAGTCAGCAGGTAGAAAGAGGGTAAAATAATTCAATATTATAAATGTACAAACAAAACTTTTTTGAGAACAAAAATATATGCATAGTAGATTAGGTTCACGATGACTACTGCGAACATCCATCCAACTAATACACTTTCATATCTTTTTTTAATGGTTGACAAGCTAGGTGTTTGACCACAGCTCACCTGATGTTAAGTGACGATGTGGTCGAAGTTGGTAAAGCACACCTATCCTGGAATGGACCTAGCTTCCAAGTGAGGCAGCCGGAATACACCGTTAGGTGCTTGCCGAGTACCTACTTACTAGAAAATACTCAACCACTAGGCAACGGTTTCCTCACGATTTTTTCCTTCAACGGCAGTATCTCTATGCATCTATCTAACAAAAAAAAGGCGAGAGAATGATAATTTTCTTCTCCCTTGGTTTCCTCTGTTGTGTTACTGTAACAACGTCTGTTAATAATGTATTTAATAGGATTATTTCAGAAATCTCCCCTAATCGTTTACTCTCGAGTAGATTTAAAGGATTTTTATCCTGATATTCATCCTACAAAATATTTTAAATTTCAAGACTCAAAAAATATATCTAAGTCTACAATATTCTTATCTACCCACAATAGTTTTAAAAAGATATCTAGTAGATAAAAATATGTACTTTAAAAATATGTATATTATAGGTTTGATTGCAAGTATTTCAAATCATTAAAAAAATATTAAGGAATATTGAATATTTCTTTATTTTAAAAAGTTATTTGCACTTAGAATACATTGTACCTACTTGCATGATATTCCACATTTACGTTGTTAAAACACGTTTTATTATAATTGCTATAAAACTAGTTAATTAATTTTATGGCGTCCATAGGTAAACGAAAACTATGTTATTGACGTATCTAGTAATTGGCTACCTACACTTATCTAAAAATATGTTTTTTAATAAGGAAACCCAAGTATTGAACGCAATTTTTGTGTTCATTTATTTAAGATTCAATATGGCTTGGTTTCTGGCCTTGACTATCAACAGACTGATTTAAGGAGGTCGGTTAGATTTCGTTAAGGCACCAAATTCGGCCGGGCAAAGCCAAGATAGGGTCACTCGTTACTATTAAAATAATAATAGATACAAAAATTACAACTTACTTCAAAACATACAAAATACATTTTCACTTTGTTTTTGGATCATTGTATTTAATTTAGATTATTTAACATTCCTCAGCTCTTTTTCTCATAGTTTCAATACTGAACCATCCAATCCCAATTTCCCCGTCTCGTTTAAACGAAGACAAATATGATGAAGCACCTTAAATTCTCCATTGAGTTAATCAGCCAGCCAAGCTAGACCCGCAGCATTTCAATCTCTTGAAGAAACTGTCGTGAAACAACTATTTCTCCAGGCTCTTTTTACGATGGTTGGTGGGCATTAAACTTGCGCTCTTGTCCTTGCAAACTCTCGGTGCATTTAACGAGATAACTTCGTCAGTTTCTGAATAATAAAGTAGAAGTTGATCACAAGTTGTGTGGATACCCGGTATAATGAAAATCGGTAGACAGAAGGAAACTACTAAATTTGAATTTATATCTTACAAACACATTGCAGTGATCGTTGTTTCTTAAGCCTCGACGCAAATAGAAGGTTGCTATAAGTTTAACGTGGGGAGTAGTTTATCTGTAGTTTTTTGTAGTTCTTAAACAGTTGATACGATTTTGATTTAGTTAGCCGCCTTGAGCGATGTTTTAGTAGCGTATGAGTTACCCAACTTATTAGTGCACGTCACCGCCACTAATGATGAAAGAATTATTCAGCTCGGTCCAGTAGTTTCAGAGTCTATTCATTACAAACGAACAAAAAAAATCAAATCTTTCCTCTTTACAATTAGTGTACATGTAGATGTAGATGACAACTGTAATAGTTAGATACTCATGTTAGACATAATAATATGATACTGCGGACTTATTTGAAGCTGTCAATTTGCTCTATAAAACGTCACTTTATCCTATTGTCAATAGTTTTCGCAGCGCATGCTAAGTATTGTAAGAGTTTTTTCGGTAAATTTTTCATAGCTTGGCTCACATTGTTGAAGTTTCCATACGGATCTATAACTGTTTTTAAATAATGTATAGCCTATGTCCATCACGGATAATGTAGCATTTCCTTATTACACATCCGGTAATTGCCTTCCACGACAGAAGCAAATTTAGAGACGTGTGTACGTCAAAAAAAAACAACTCGTTTTTCAAGAAAATTAAACATGTAATTCGTTATTTCGGAATCAAAGATACAATAAAATAAAGAAAAATTATCTGATGAGGAAAGGTCGTTTCTTATTTTTAATTTTCCCTTTCATCTTTTTATATATTCCAGTTTTAATCTGAATCTGTTTCGACTCGATAAAAGATAAGTAATCGAAAGAGTTTCTTCTTGAACACTAACAGTTTGTTTTAAATAAGAAATTGATTGATATTGATTATTATTTTTTAATAAGAATCAATCAATCAATTAAATCAATGAATCAATAAAAATCAAGAAATCAAATTTTCTTTTTTCTTCTTCTTTCTTTCGGGTTCTTTTGTTCACTGTACTTTTTTCGAAATTAATTTGATTTAATATCTATTCATGATTTAAACCAATTAGTAAAACCACATAGAGTTTTGGCGGGAACGCGGGAAGAGTCGTGTCGCTCCGTTGTATTTTTTTCCAAAGCTAGTGTTTTGTCGAGTGTTTATGCATAAAAATGGTGGTGTTTTATTCATAAAGTGCCGAATTACAAGCGCGAGTGTGGGAAAATGATATAATGTGGTGAAACATGAGTTTTCGTGTTGCTTCCAAAACTCCATCGAAGCTTTGTAGTGGAGTTGCCACTACTTTACTAAAGTATGACTGGAATTGACTGACACGAACTGGACTTGACAAAGACGACATTGACTAAAACTAGCTACGATGGCACTTATTTAACTTTTGAAACTTGAACATGTATAATTACTTGACACTGGCAAATGCTAAAACGCGACGCCAAAACCAAAGAAAAAAAAAAACCAGATAGCAGTCGATACAAATGTGAAGTTTGTTTTACTCAGTTTTTATATATTCGTTTACTTTCTGGAGCGTTGTTAGTTTAGTGGTATTTGCTGTCGGTTCACCGCCGGTTCAAACAAATATTTAAAAAAAGGCAGCCAAGGAAAGTTTCGGTAGAAGTGAAAACCTAAAATACCTCATATTATTAGCATGCCCATGATGCGAACCCATAAGCTTTGCCTATAACATCGCTCAACACAGTTAAAGAAGTTTTCACTTCAAAAAAACAAACCTCGTTGAGAAGCTCCTTCGTTTTTAAAGTCGGTTAAAAACAAATTAGAAATTACTAAGACTATATAGTGGCAGCACCAGCAATATTAAAAATAATCACCAGCTTTCAAAGTATCTACGTAGATAATAATATAATGTAATCATTTTTTTCCCCCTAGAGGAATTTTCCCCCATTATCCAATTTTCATTAGTATCACTTGAATAGATAATAAACGAATAAAATTGGACGACTAATTAATGCTTATTATCACCAATTAATATAAAATAAGCTTAATTTTATCGCAAGGTTTCACGCTTCGAGGGAGAAAGATTGTGGTGCAAAATATTTCACTTACTTAATTTTTTTCCTTGTCGGAGCTTTTTTGCAGCAAAAAATTGATAAGAATGGAGCCATACTTAAGAAACATCCAGAACTAGGCTGGTTAAAGTGGAAAAGCAAGGTATTCTTAATACAATTTGCATGTTTAATAATTTGCCATGCAGTATAAGAAATTTACCTGCGAATGAATTTAAAAGGAAGATTAAGATGTTCTGCCAACTTAATCCCTTTTATTCATTAAATGAATTTATGCGATTGCGACTTGTCGAATCATCCTTCTCTTAATGTAATTTGTGTGTATGTAGGTTTAAGGTGACATCATTATATAAATTAACTTTTATTAGAATTTTAGAAATGTATTATTATTAAGTTAGTTTATAGATATATTATATTGACGTGAATACGTATCTTGATGTAATTATGTAGTTGTGACTTGCCCAGTGTAATAAATATATTATGAGGTCAATAAATTAAATAAATAAATAAACATCGAATCACTTTCTTTTTACCCGATTTCGGCAAAGCCAAAATAAATTATTTTATTTTAGCTTTCTATGTATGAATGTTTGTTCCACCGTAGCGCCGAAACTATCCATCCCATTTTGATGAACAAGTCAATCATTGTTATTAAGTCGAAATTATTAAATGTTTAAAAAAATATTCAGGTGACCTAAGGTTATACTATTTTCTTCGATTATACACCACTATTTTTTTACTAGAAAAATATTAGTAGGTAATACAGACTGATTAGGGCATCGTAACTGTGCAATCAGAATTTTTGTTTACTTCATAATGCCAAAGTTATTACAAGTCAAAATTTACGGAAATCCTGGCTAAAATTATGGGCATAGCACTCATTTACTACAAAATAATACTATCACCGGACCAGCTGGCGGTAACCAATGGCAGCGTTCATTGGAATATTGCAAAAAAAAATCTTTCTCTATCGCACTATCGCGACTGAGACCTCCCGATCCAGTTGCACGAGCTTGCCACGTGATTTATGAATGAATTTGCGACGGACTAGGTTTAGGTTACGGGTAGAATAATAACCAGGAATCACATTTTGTGTGAATATTTTTTTTGATTTTTCAAGTTTTTTTTCATAATGTGTGGATTCAGTTGTAGCAGTAAATAATTAAGTAAACATTTCAATATATTTTAAGTATTTTGAAAACTCAAGTTAAATAAGTTAAGTCAAAGTAACAAAAAGTAAGTGATGTTCAAATCAGGTCCATGCCGGCGATATTACTACAAGCTTTGATGGAGTTTTGGAAACAAAACAAAAAGTCATGTCATAATATAATGTGAATTCACCACATCTCATCACTTTTCCGCGCAAGTAACTCGACACTTTAGGGCTAAAATAAACACAATACACAAGTTTTAAAATATAATTTCATGCGGAAAGTTCTTGTCGCTACATGACCTTTCCGCGTTTGGTCAAAACTCCGTAATTGTTCTGTAGATGACTAGTTATATGTCCTTAATTGAAAATAATATCATGAACGATTTTCGAGCGACCTTTTTCCTCCAAAATTGGAAAGAAGTTAAACCATTACTTTGTTCAAACGTGCCTAAGCGGAAATCTTCGTCGATAACCGACAAAAAACATCTTGTTAATATTTTAGTCGCGTGCCTGTTCGAAGTTGGCCCTTTACCCCAATTTCATAAAGTAAATCTGACGGACCCCTGATCGAAATTCCTGTTTTGTCACTGAGCTGATACGGTCACTTCATTTACATCTGTTTCTGGAGAAATTTACAAAAATAGGCTCTGTTTAGTTGTAAGAAAGTTCTTTTTACAACTATGGGCACTGTTTCGCCGGTTTAGGTTTATGCTGACACTCTTTGTGACGGTCTTTGAAGCTTCACTACGTCAGACATGATTTTTTTGTTTGTTGCCACGAAGGAAACTCTACTTATGGTATAGGATAACGCCTGAACTTTTTTGCAGCGGTACTCGAAACTTCGAGTAACAAATCAAAGTATTTAGTACATCGGTGCTTTGGTGTTCATTACTTAGTCTCAATAGCTCTGTCCGAAAATATCACACAAACTTATCGTCCGTCTCGTCAGACGCCAAGCTGTTGGCAACTTTTCGAGTGTGACTATTCGGATTTTATTTTTACGCCTAGAATACAATTAAAAACTGTAATTTGCCTTTCAAAATACTGCGTTTCTCTTCCCTTACGCGAAGAGATTGTTCTGTGAAGTTCTTGGTGAAGTGCATGTAATTTCAGAGACTTTAGTAAAACTAGTCCGCCGGCTAACCTGGCCTTAAATGAAAGCTGCCAAGGACACTATTTAGGATTCCAGCCGCTTTCTGAATAACAAATGGATGGAAGCGTTTGTTACAGGTCAGTCATCAGGTTCTTGCACTTTTTTTTCAAGACACCTCAAATTATTTCAATCTTTATTTTGTGTAGGCTGGACCCCTTTTAGTTTCGCTATAATACATGCCTCTCCAGTGAGTTATACATAAATGAACAGAAGAATCCGTCAAAATCATGTCAGTTTTGATAGAAATATCTAGATCTAGTAGTCTATAGCATTACTATAGATTATGAAAGGTAGTATTTTAAACATTTTAAATCGCATCGTCCCCTGTGAGTGGAATGCCGCGAGTCTCAAGCGGCAGAACGTGTTTCAGTACATGCGTTATCAACAGTTTTACGCGACGATGAAGCTTATAGGAGCTTATGCTTTCCTTTGTTTCTCTTATTGAATTTTTTTATTCAATTCATTTTATTAGGACTATAGGCAAACAGTAAAATCGTGATATCCCCTGACGTTACATGTATCGACAATTCCTTATATTGCTTCTGTTTACGGTGTAGTAAAGATTCTTTCTGAAGATTGAAATCGGCACAACTCTAAGGTCTGAACTTTGGATCGATTTACTTTGATTCTTTTTATTTGAAGAATGAAACAAAACTCTTTCGTTTGTAGACTTTAAACGTAAGATTTTTCGCTTATACGTAAGTTGTTTTGATTTTTACATCGCCAAGGATTTAATGTAATTCGTATACAATTTTAAATATTTATCCAAAATAATAATGTATACCAAAAACAATTCTCATTTTGATCCGAAATAAATTTAACATCTAAAGCTAAAATTCGAGTAAATTTAAAATGTAAAAGTTAAATAAATACATTCAAATCGACAAAAACTAATAACAAAATATCTTAAATTAATACTATTTAGAAATTTATTGAAATATTTTAATCTGAAAATCCGTCGGAGAAAGGATATGTGGCCAAAATGCTGGCACCATGGCCACGCAATGCTAAGCTTTTGACCAAAGTAGATGCTAGCATTCTGGTCACCTAAAGCCTCTTCTAAACATTAGACCAGGTCCCGATATAGATTGAGAGCGGCCGGCCCCATAAATTACAATTATCTATTTAAAGTAACTACCAGTTTTCGTTATCCCCATCTTGGTGCAGTGACCAGTTGTCAATACGTGTTTCGCCACTACACGAGGCATCCTCATTCTCAGATTTCTCGGCCAAGTGCTCGACGAGTCAACATTTCTGAGGTACATAGCGGTTTTAATAATATACACTCAGCTTACACTCATCTTTCTGAAACTGAACAGTTCGTGTTCTGCTTTATAGATATTTCGTAAACATATATTTGAATCGAAAATCATTCGACAGCGCGCAAAAAACTAGACAGCAGCCGCTTCAAAATAATTTTATTATGATCAAAATTTAATATTTACATACCTATCGACTTCAAAGATTGTACCTCTATACAAACCTCACGCAGTTCTGATTTGTTTTCTCTAGTTTGTTAAATTTATATGAGTTAAGTAGTAAGTGTAAACATTGCTGCATTCCGGTTTGAAAGGTACGAAATTAGATGTTTATTTAAACTAATCATAGAATGTTGTTAAAATCTTATCGTTTGCTTCCTTTTTTTTCTTTTACGTAAGTATGTATTTAAAAAGAAGTCAATGAACCTCACTACACCCAAGACTACCCTAGTCAGAGGTTCAGAGTAGCCACCACAGACGGATTGTAATTTTCTTTTAAATAATGTTTTATTTTTGTAATACTATATATGTGTAAATTTATTATAATAAAAGTTACATTGTTAATACCTGTAATACGATTCAAAGCAGTGACGTCCAGCTTTTTTTGTAAGTTAAAGTCCTGAGTATCCTTGCAATGGTCATGGGCTTTTGGGCATGCGTTGTCTTTTAAAAAAACTATTTAAATTATATGTTTTATTATTATTAGAAGTCAAATTAGATGACTTTGATTTGCAACTCCATTAATTCTGCCCGGAAAAATATGTACCTACATACTATTTCAAAATACAAATTTGTCTATGTAAGTCATCAGTCAGCATTTAATAAATATCTACTGGAAACATTTATTAAACAAAATAAAAAATACCTTAAATTATACTATTTACAAAATGTATACAAAAAACTTAGTCTAAAAAATATCTTAATTCATGTACATAAAACATAATCTCGGACATAAACATTGATCTCTGCGAATCTAATTTTCAAGTCTATAGGTACAACAAAATTGCAAAACAAATAACAGTATTTAATTTTCTCCCGTTGTCTTTATGCCAGGTTATAAAACAGACAGTAATTGTATGAATCGTGAACTAATTGACCCGAAGAGTCTCTCGTAATAAATCTTTTCTAAGAATTAATGGGAGCATCAATTTCATAGCTCATAGGATAGGAGACAATGGTAGTTTCTTGTTAGATGTCATGTCATCGTCAAATATAATTTATTAGGGAAACTGACATTCTTGTGAAACATTTTTCTTTTACTTATGCGAGTTTATTATATTTCCGGCCACATTCAGTGGTCTTCATCAAGGAGTCGAAGCAGAAACTAAACATGATTGAACGTGAGTTATCCCGCATAAATAAAACAAAAATATATTAAACTATTACTTTTAAAAAGGCTGGATTAAATGTATGCATTTTTTTTGACACATTCTAATCGATCCTTAAAATTAATTAATTTTACTAATAATACGAGTAGCTTATTTGTTAGTAGCTTGATTCAAGAGTTGTAGAGTTAAATTTTCAGCCTTGAACATTATTTATTATTATTATTATTATTTATTTATTTATTTTCTAGACTAAAACGGCACAGTATGCCAATTACAATAGTCCTTAAGATAATATTAAAATAGATATTCAGGTTCACTCACGCACGCTTTCATCTCACAATACTTCAGACACGCTGACATGACACTCCTCCATTCACCCGCAAACAGATCACAATCAGGCACCCTAGCCAGGAGAGAGTTGAAGGCGGTGAGAACATGTGGAATAGGAGAGGAACCACGCGCCACGGTTCGACAATGCGGAACCGCAAAGAGTCTATAACTTGGACGACGCGGACAGCTGCCTAGAACAGGAACACGCAGGCGCACAAGCTCATTCAAAAGGTTGGGAGCGTCAATCACGCCACGAATAATCTTGCACATAACTATCATCTGATTTCTTTCTCGCCGAACCTTCAGAGAGTTGTAACCCAAGCAACCCAGGAGAAAGCTGGTCGGATACAAATAAGGATAAAAACCATACGACCGCTTATATAAAAACCGAATAAAAGCTTTCTGTACTTTTTCAAGGAGAACACTATAAACGTTTTCATGTGGATTCCATACACATGAACTGGCTTCAAGTTTACTGCGGACGAGAGCCTCAAAGACTAGTCTAACAACGTGTGTTCCTTTAAAATCTTTGGAATTTCTTATGACAAATCCAAGTCTTCTGTATGATTCTCTGGCTACAGCAATAATATGGTCATTAAACGCCAACTTTCTGTCAAAGGTGACACCCAAATCTTTTATAGAGGTGCACCTAACAATACTATATGAGTCCAACTGGTATCGAAATTCAATCGGGTGAATCCTTCGAGAAAAAGACATGACGCGACATTTCAATGGATTGAACTCCATCTTATTCGCTACACTCCATTCATGGATCGCGTCCACGTCACGCTGAAGGGCCAAACAGTCCATTTCAGAGTTGATTTCCAACATTAATTAACATCTCCGGATGATAACAAATCTATCAATTTTCTTGAGGATTCATTTCGGAGAATGTTCTACCGCGTCGTTACGACCTTTACTTGTATTCTAATCCTTTTTTCAATACAGGGCAAGTAGAAAAACGGCCATACATACTAAGTAAATGTCTTTGGGTACGTACCAAACGTTTTGACTGTATGTGTCTCATCCATAGGGCCAAGGAACAAGCCGACTCGGCCAAGGCCTTGTTTGTTTAGGGATATATTCTGGGTCTTTTCAAGGTCAGAGTGAATAGATTTCTTCTAAGCTAGCGTTTCATCATCGATCACATTACCGCTTACTATCAGGTAGGTGGTCAAACGCGGACACATACGAGTTTAAAAATTGACGGGCGTTTGGTTTCGATTTAAACCTAGAACAAACATTTTTGTGATGAACATAAAATTCCGTGTTTGGGTATTATGTATGTTTTTACAAAAGAAAAGGATATAAATTATTTATCAGGTATCTCGTTTCTTCAGAATAGTTTTGAGGCTAGATGGCGTTGTGTAAATAAAAAGCCAGTCATGGGGGCACAGATTTCAGTAGATAAAAACGCAAACTAAAACTGCTAAAAGTTAGACAATACCGTCTCGAAGACTTACGAATCGGCTTTAGTCTTGTTTACCTTAAGTAACTATATTTACCAGGGGCTCTTAATATACTCATTTTAATAAACCCCGTTGGAGTGCTATTTATCATAAGGCAAAGGTTTCTGCTCTCACACATTTTCTATGCGCATTAGATAATGTAGCATGACGTGTATTTTGTCATAGAAACTTTAATTAGGACTTGGCTGTTCTTCTTTTTCTATATTTTCGACATTGCACTTTGGACATTTTGCCAGTGTCTAGTACTTCTATATTTTAAAGTAATTATTTAACAATAAACCAAGCAAAATATATCTAAGTCACAGTTAAAGCCTTTTATAAAGTACATCGCAGTTAAGTCACAGCATGCCCTAGTCAAGCAATGGCAACTTCGCTTAAGTCTGACAGAGTTTCGGAAGCAAACTGAAAAACCGATTTACATTTGAATATTTTCCCATACGTGTGCACTTAATTCGTTACTATGTGCATAAGATACTATTTTGTAAGTATTTGCTTTCCGTTAGGCGTAGATCTGTGTCATCAAAAAAATAACGCGGCATGATTTGTACGCGTTCCCGCCAAAACTTTTTTGCCAGAGTCAAGCGATTCGACATTTTCAAGTATTTTATCAAAAAGTCATGTCAAATATGTCTAAGTAACAACAAATGTCTCACAAAGTAGATCTTGGTCTAATCTGGTCATGACCGAGTAAAATGGGTGGACGAAAAGAAATAAAAAAATTTGGAAAAAAATATAATTCAGCGACCTGATTTCTCACGTTCCCACCAAAGCCAAAAATCTCAAACTGTTCTGACTGGCCATTCATATTTTTCAAGTGTCTCAAAAAAAGCAAGATAATTAAGGCGGCATAATGATTTTATAGTTGAAAAGAAAGTCTATGCATTAATCTGTATCGTTAAATATACTCATTCTTAATTTACGGGGTTACGCGAAACAATAGTGCTAAATTAAAACCACTGGCCATGAAGTAGTGGATGTTTTCACATACAATTTTTATCCTTCCTCGTTGAAGTTTATAGAGCAGTTAGTAATTATTTTTTGCAAATAACTACTATAACCGCCTTTCAGCATAGTACTAACGCTCCGTGTAACCCTGTACGCTTACCCATGCCATTATGGGTTCTCATTCTATTACTAAATCCAAGAAAAACCAACAAAAGCATTATATAATTTTAGTAGTAAAGAACTGCAAAAATGTTTTTGCTCTTTGTATGGAGCTCTTGAATTTCTCATCTTCAATTTTTGTTCCTCATCAACGAGATTAGTGACGGCACACATAACAAAACACCCTTCCGATTTCCTTAACCTTTATCCTATTCTATTAAGCTCTTAGATACTATATAAACTCATAATTTAGCTCACAAATTGACAAACTTCGGGCACGATCTTATCAACATCCCTTGAAAAGACATCCAATAGATAGCGACACGAAGCTGTGAGCAGCGACTATCAAAATAATGGATAAGGCATACAATCATAGTAGCTCAGTACTCATGGATAAAATAAACTCCAAGTAGTAAGTACTTGGAGTACAAAATATAAAATATTAAATCTTAAAAAAGTTAAAGCCAAAAAAAGTAAAGTAAAGTTTTAACAGCCCTGTTGGTTCATTGGTAGTGTGTCTGCTTCGAGAGCTGAAGGGCGTGGGTTCGATTCCCACTCAGGACTAACATTTGTGTGACTAACATCGATGTTTGTTCTGTGTCTGGGTGTACTGTATGTATTATAAGTAGGTATGTATTTACAAAAAAAAAAAAAGTATTTAAGTATTCTATCAGTTATCTGTCTTCCATAGCACAAGCTCTGCTTAGTTTGGGGTCAGATGGCGCTGTGTGTAAAAAAAAAAAACAAAACAAATAAATAAAGGTTTTTTTTAATGGTTGGCTGGCTAGGTGTACGACAACAACTCATCTGATGCTAAGTGATGGTATGGTCGAAGATGTGGCTAGGCTAGATGTGTGGTAACCGACTCTCGGAACACACTGTTCGGTCGTCTGGGCCGCCCAGGAGGCTGCTTGCCATCTTGAGGGAACCACTGTGTCGTGATTTTGGCCCAACGATCTCCCGACATGTGGTTAACATGGCCAACCCAGTCCCACTTTAGGTAAGCGGCTTTTGAGTCTTGGCGCGCAGTGTGTTTCTTATTTTGTCTATAAGTTTTACTCATAAGATACTGCGCTCCGTGGCTCGCTGGCATACTCTTACAGGGAACTTCTGTTTTTTATAATTTACAACTATTTAGAATCCTTCCAAATAAATTAAATAAAAAACGCTTCAATTTGTGCGGTGAAAATAGAGGACGAAACGTCTATCGGTTACGTCGTCCACGCGCATCAACCTTGAACCCTTAAATATTAGTGTGCAAACCCTCTCCTATTACACTGATAAAGTAAACTAAGTTTCTACTCAAGCAAGCGCGATGATTACGTGTTTAATATTGAGACTTTATTAGAAGACCTTTCTATTACTTTGGGCAAGTGATAGTGGAGATTACTGAGATAGGTTGTGTCAAATTACAGCCAACTTTTGCTTTAATATAGGTTTCACCAGCGTAGTTCCCGTTCCCGTGAGAATACAGAGATAAAAAGTAGCATATCATCATCATCATCATCAGCCTATTTTAATCCACTGCTGGGCATAGGCCTCTCCCAAGACACGCCACTCAGCCCGATCTTCGGCTTTTCGCTTCCATCCACCGCCAGCTGTCCTACGTATATCGTCACTCCATCGAGTCTCAGGGCGTCCTACGCTACGCTTGCCAATACGCGGTCTCCACTCTAGAACACGTCTACCCCAGCGGTTATCGGTTCTGCGACAGATATGTCCAGCCCATTGCCACTTCAGCTTGCTAATACGCTGAGCTATGTCAATGACTTTAGTTCTCTGGCGAATTACTTCGTTTCGTACTAGGTAAAAACAGCTACGAAAGTGAAGCCAATAGAAGGATACAGTTGGGCTGGGCAGCATTCGGAAAACTATGTTGAGTCTTCTCGTCATCCATCCCACAAAGTCTGAAGACAAAAGTCTTCAATCAGTGCGTCCTACCTGTCATGACCTACGGAGCCGAAACGTGGACACTCACAGCGGGAATGGTCCGTAAGTTCAAAGTCGCTCAGCGAGCTATGGAAAGAGCTATGCTTGGCATTTCTCTGAGGTACCGGATCCGAAGTAGCATATGTCACCCGGGAATAGTATAGCTTCCCAACAGTGAAAGAATTTTTGAAATCGATCCTGTAGTTTCGGAGGCTGTTTAATACAAACAACCAATCAAAATCATCAAATCTTTCCTCTTTAAAATAGTATAGATACAGATAGATGTGGCAGTGATTTTCTCAATTTATTTGATTGGTGGATTAGAAATAAAATAATAATAAAAGAATAAAATATCTACTTAATAAAATAGATACCTACGTCTAAACATAGCCATACATAGTATACGATTGTTTTCATGACTATTTAAACTTTATGCAAGCTAATTCTATTTACTCTATAAATTAAATGACCCGTACCATTCAATAAAACTACAATGGCCCGATAAACAATGCCGAGACATCCCTATAACTTTATACAAGTTGTGAATGCCCGGAAAAAGGCCAAAAGGCCTGACCTAATGAAAGGGCTTCTGACAAAAAGAAGGTCACGCTTCACTGGTTCCAAATACAGCTGCTAAAGGCATTATACAGAAATAAACGATTATCCAAAAACGTGTTGTTCGAATGATCTCGTAAAAATAATTCGAATGAGTTTTTATTCGACTCGAATAAAATTATTATTTTTTACAAATTGTAACCAGGAAAGTGTGTATTTTAGTTTCTTCGTTTCTCTTTTTATTCACAACTAGAGGATGCCTCGCGGTTGGATAGAACTTTGAATGTAAATCGCTTATACCTACCGTGGATATACTACTTATTCTTTATCGTAAATCTATTTATCTTGGAATTTTCAAGTAATTAGAAACTATCGTAACTTGTGGTAGAGTCCAAGGTAAGGCATGACCAAACTGGACTTTCACTTAGGTACTTTGGCTTGTAACTTAGATGTATTTAACTTGATTTATCTTAACATACTTGAAAATAATAAAATAAATAATTAATTAACAGCGGCAAATGCTCAACGTTTGACGTGAAAAATAGAGAAAAAGAAAAAGTCGCCTTTTGTTTAAATTTCTACTTAGTGTTACACAATAATTGCAAAGTCGATTTTATTGTTTGATAATAGGTATTTAAGAATCGAATAAATTATTCGAGTTTCAAATTTTACTTGCAAGCAAACCTACTCGTATTATAGGATATTTTTACTCATCTCTATTCACTGCTGCGAAAATCTGCGAAATGTAGAAATAATATCGGATTCGAGACGTTCCCTTGTCAGGAAGCGAGAGATTGATTTTTATTAAATTTGCCGTGATTAATTCGTGTTAGAAGTCAACTCTGAGCATGCCGGAAACATTAAAAAAAAACATTTTTGAAATGTGATATTCTCTATTCTTAAATATATATGTGCACACCAGAAATAGAAAAATGTACAAATACAAAATTATAATAATTATGATAGTTGTCATTGTTCATAGTAACCATTAAAACTTACACAGCACGTTTACAATAACTTTTATTTACTTTTGTAGCGATGACAGCTGTCATTTTTTTTCGTTTATCATAACCTATATTTATACAGTATTGTTTATGTATACCTATTTATTATTGCTTTCTTTATTTATTTATTTTACCCTGGCAACCATATTACCAGTGCTTTCTGTTCTATCCATCCAAAGGTTGCCTGGAAGGAATAATTTTAGGCGATAAGACCACCGCTGTATTACCGCTAATACTTATTGTTTCTGTTTTTTTAGATGTATTTAATGTGGTGTACAATAAAGTTAAATTATATTCTATATTTGTTTTACCGTGCGTCCCAACAGGTTATTCCTGAAAAACGCTGTTGCGAAATCGGCAAAATTGATGCTGAAAATTAACTATGTTTTGTTGCACTGGCCACTACAGCGACAACTTTCTTGATTTTTAGGGTTCCGTACCCAAAGGGTAAAAACGGGACCCTATTACTGAGACTTCGCTGTCCGTCCGTCCGTCTGTCACCAGGCTGTAACTCAAGAACGGTGATAGCTAGACAGTTGAAATTTTCACAGATGATGTAATTCTATTGCCGTTATAACAACAAATACTAAAAATAAAATAAAATAAATATTTAAGGAGGGCTCCCACACAACAAACTTGATTTTTTTATAGATAACGGTACGGAACCCTTTATGCGTGACTCCGACTCGCACTTGGCCGGTTTTAAGTTTTTTTTAATTTTTGTAAAATAAAATTGTCAATACAAAAATTAATTAGGATTACAAATTAAATATCACATACTTAAATACTAATGAAATAAAATCAAAATTTAAATAAAAATTCAGTCAAAAAATACCCCGCCCCTGAAATGTAAATAAGTTGTTGTAACAGTCTTGAGTGTAATAAAACAAAAATGTTTCTTTCTTACAAAATACGAATATTTGGCCTTTTTGTTAACGGTAAGTGTATTTGAGAAACGTTATTTATTATTGTATTCAAAAGCTCACAAGCGTAAATAAATCAGTTGCGGTATTGTCACGCACAGTCTCATTATGTCTTGGAATAATCTTCAAAGCATTAACACGGCTGATTAAACTACCTTGGAGAATTCAACCAACCTTTACGTCAACACAATAGACTGTTCTGACAGCTAAAAAGTTTAACCGTTTTTGAAATGTTTTTTCGGCATTGCACATTGTGCATTTGCTGCTTTAGTTATTTCAATACTTTTTAGTATTTTAAGATAAAGTTTAATAAGTCTAAATCACAGTCAAAGTGAATCCTTACATAGTGGAATTTCTTTGAGTACGCTTCTAACCCGTACGGCCAAAGAATGATACAAGTTTTTTTAGGGTGGAGAGGCTAAATTTTTGACCACAAATCACCTGTGACGATGTGGTGAAGATGGTAAAGACACCTAGCTCGGAATGGAATTGCCTCTTAAGTGAGGCTGCCCGAATATATCGTTAGATGCTTGGCGGCGGATTTTCAACTTGAGGGTGGTAGCTAGTCAGCTAAGTGCTGGAAAGTACCATGCTATAGTTTCCTCATGATGTTTTCTTACAACGACAGCTTAAGCTCATTGCTGGGGTTTGAACCCACACCCTTCGGCGTACTAACCGACCGCGCTAACTATGTAGCTATGTAGCGATGATAGCGCAGTGGTTAGCGCGGTAGGTTCACATGCCGAAAGGCGTGGGTTCAAACCCCAACAATGAGCTTGAGCTGCCGGTGAAGGAAAACATCGTGAGGAAACCATAGCATGGTGGTAGGGTCTTCTAGTACTCGGCTGGCTAGCTACCACCCTCAAGTTGAAAAAGCAGTTTACATTTACTCCCGTCAAGGGCGCCGTTCCACTTTCCATAAATTTTCCATTGCTTACATCGGACGTAAATGAACAATTGAAAATAACACTAAGACGTTCCATAACCCAGTGTACCACCCATGTGTACTAATTTTGGGAACAACGTTAAAAAAAGAGCAAATGCGCAAATATCTTTTAGCACAATCCACTCAAGAAGGATGAAAAAATCAGCTATGTATTACAACCATCTGTCAAATTTTCAAATGTTAGAATTCAATATAGTTTTAGCGGGAACGCGGATAATCATGCCGCAATGTATAATTTATAAAAAACTTGCTTTTAGACTATTTATGTCAGAAAACGATTTATTACAAAATAGTTAAATAGGAGCATATCGAAATACTTAGCTTTTGCATAAGGCACAAAGCACAAAGACAAGGATTTCAGTATCGAAATTTGCTGATGGCAGTACTGTAGAAGCCATCAAGAAAAAGTTAAAGTTTCATTGAAATTCGCAAGTAAACCATTCGTTGCATTAAAACAATAATATTTTTGATATCGTTTGCAAGTCGACCACAATCCTCCTATATTTTTTAAAATGAGATGAGTTACTGTTCATCTCTTACAGCTTGTTCTTATCTCATGGGAAATTACAAGGTAGTCTCAAGGCTGCCGTTACGTGGTTTGTTTTGTTAAGAAATAGGTAAATAATACTTAGGTATTTTTTGCTCAGGAACTAATAGAGTATTATAATATTAGTATGTTCACGTTCACATAGCCTGAGGGACAAGTCCTGGTACCAAATAAATTATTCTTCAAGAAAATAAATACATGGTATAATCATTGTTGTTATATAAAATAAATATAGAACAAACAACATTTGAAGATTTAGCGGATTGTCCGTTGCTTAAGATCTGTAGCCGAGAACACTTAATCAAGCTTCGTCATGAGTGCTATAGCCAGTCACGTCTCGAGCACTACAGCTACGCAACGAGTGCCACAGCTACGCCACAAGCGTTACAACTACGCCATAAGCACCTCATCTGAAAATTTAGTGGGTTGTCCGATGTCTGTTGCTTAACATCTGTAGCAGAGAATACTTAGTCAAGCTACGTCATGAATGCCAGTCACGTCTCGAGCGCTATGTCTACGCAACCAGTGCTACAGCTACGCAACGAGCCCTACAGCTATTTTGCGAGTGCTAAAAGTACGACACGAGCGCTACAGTTACGCCACGAGCGCATCAACTACGCCATGAGCGCTACAACTACCACACTACCACTACAGCCACGCCACGAGCGCTAGAACTACGCCACGAGAGCTATACGTGATTTATTTATTATTTATTTCATTTGTATTTTGTATTTATTTATTTATTTCAAACGTAAGCTGTAAGTTTAAAGTATTGTGCTATGATGCCAAGTTTTAATCTCCATACATTTCTGGTAATACCCACAAAAAATGTCCTCTCCTCCTCCTTGTGCTTTAGTTATCTCAAGCACTCATGAAAAGCTGCCAAAAGTTTTACATTATGCAAAAATGGCGTAATTTTTATAAAATATATACGGATTTTTTTCGTGCCAATCACTACGGACCACTGTCTAGCCACTAACTATCATGGGGGTAAATCTCATAAGTAAGTTACCGTTCGTGTACTACTACAGCATCAGATATTCTGCCACCAAATGGTTGTGAATAAATATACTGTGATCTAGTTCGTAGGATACTGCAGCTAGTGACATCGCAGACCAATTTACACTAACTTTTTATCTTAAATAACAAAAATTCCATAATGTTTAATTAATTATCATATTTATTTAAATATTAAATTTACTTTTTTTTTTTTTTTCCTTCTTTGTATTGCAATCTGTCCTTTAGACATTCAGCAATAGGTTGGAATTTGTAAATTTACTTAAAAGTTTTATAATTATACTTTGACGATTTGACCACTTTCATAATTGTTCAATTGTTCATCATCGAGATTTAATCGCGCACAAAAACTGTGAACAGGTTTTGTTTTGTTTTTTTCGACGTTTTGGCGATGTTATAACAGCCGTGGTCCGGTTGAGTTAAGTCCCGTTGATAACAACTAAGATATGTATGTCTCGGTGGTAGATTTCCTTAGCAGGAGGTCGTCTAGGTAGGTACCACCGCAGTACCAGATATTCTGCCGCCAAGCAGTAGTGTGCAAACATTACTGTGTTCCGGTTTGAAGGGTACTGCAGCTAGCGAAATTAATGGGCTGTTGAGACTAACCATCTAGTCTCAAAGTAATGAGTGCCAAAGCAGCGATGCCCTGGACGTTGTTTTGTTACTCAAAGTTCTGTGTATCGCTGCAATGGTCATGGGCAGGCGTTATCTCTTAACATCAGGAGAGCGCCTAGATCGTCTCATTACTTTTACATAAAAAAAAAAAAAAAAAGATAACAATTGTCACGACTGCGTTTTTTTTCTCGTCAGTCGAGTAATACGAAAATCTTTCATCACACATAGGAATCGGCCTCTGAATATGAAATACGTATTTTAAAAAAGGCGCACACATAAAAATCTTGCAATATCTCACAAAACATCAGCAGCCCTGGCAACTCTTTACGACCTCAACATTATGACAGGAATACAATCATAAAAACGTTTACTACTTTATTATTAACACCGTATGCCTAAAGGCTATGGTAGAATGGTTTAAGATACGGAAAATACCAAGCACTTTTGGTTTGCAATAGATCTTGCTACGGAGTCTTTTTTTCTTTTTTTTAATGGTTGACAGGCCATGTGTTTGACCACAGCTCACCTGATGTTAAGTGAAGGTGTGGTCGAAGATGGTAAAGCACACCTAGCCTGGAATGGAACTGGCTCTCAAGTGAGGCTGCCGGAACACACCGTTAGATGCTTGGCGGCAGATTTTCAACTTGAGGGTGGTAGCTAGCCAGCCGAGCCGCCTGCCTATACATGTATATTATTTTTTATATATCTACTAGCGGACTCCTCGCGGTTTCACCCACGTAGTTCCCGTTTCCGTGAGTATGCAGGGATAAAAAGTAGCCTATATCACCCGGAGATAGTGTAGCTTCCCAACGGTAAAAGAATTTTTGAATTCGGTCCAGTAGTTTCGGAACCTATGCAATACAAACAAACAATCAAATCTTTCCTCTTTATTATAGTATAGATATACCACTATTTTGCAATTACTAGAAAAAAATGGTGTTATCTACTGCTACAACTGAACCCATCTATGAAAAAAAATATGAGAAATCGATGTCAAAAATTATCCACAAAAAAAGGCGATTCCTGGTTATTATTCTACCCGTAGGCATTTACCTATAAGTAGTCCGTCGCAAGTTCATTCATAAATCACGTGGCAAGCTCGTGCAACTGGATCGGGAGGCCTCGGTCGCGATAGTGCGATAGAGAAAGAAAATGTTTTTACAATTTTTCAATGAAAGCCGCCATTGGTTACCGCCAACTGGTCCGGTGATAGTATTTTTTTGTAGTAAATGAGTGCTACGTTCGCCGTTTTTTCTGAAAATTTTGGTCTTTAATTATAAAATTTTACGCAGTCTGTATTACCCATTAAAATGTTTCTAGTAATTAGAAACTAGTGGTGTATAGAGTACAGGTTAACATACTTAGGAGTTTTGTTTCTTAAATTTCTGGGTACCACTACTAGGGTCATGAATAGGTTGTGTCTCTTACCATCAGAAGAACGTCCCGTTTGTCTCAATACTATTACAAAAAAATCTTGTGTGGCGGTGCGTCATAGCGGGGAATAGCTTAGCTGCCTCGAATTATTAATATGAATAACTTTGGATGATACACAACTTACTAGATTTTTTGGGCTGTTGTGTAAAAAGAGTAGAGAAAATTTTGTCTGCACATTTTCGGCTACGAAAGAAAATCAATTAATGTGACATGAAAATTTTAACAAATCATGTAGTGTGTTTTTTGTGAAGCGGTCAACTTCATGACAGTGGATGAATAACAGCAATTTGCCATGATGAATGACAATACTAAGTTTTCGACCAAAATAAAGGCCAGCGTTTTGGTCACTCTGGATTTATATACTCCTACATTATATTTATAGACAATGTATGTAAACTAAACCTTAAAAATTACTTTACAAGCCAGAAAAATGTAGCTTTAAAAAAAATCACCTTTGTCCGGTAAACACAGATCTCTTCCACCTTTATCATGGTAATGCCCATAATTTTCAATCGACACCCTAAATAAGCCATGCCAAAGGAGAACATACCTTACGAAGAGTCATGAATAAAAATAGGGTATTTATACCTCACCGTTTTCAGTTTCAGAAAGGTTTATTTTATGGTATTTATGTAGAAAATGAGGCCATTTATTTACAGCGTAGGTAACATTGTTTTAGGCAGACGTAGAATGGAGCTTTTCGGAGTTTACGAGCTTAACCGTATTTCAATTTCGTTCTTGTTTTTGGCGTTGCTCTTATTGGAATAGAAGGGGAAATAGTAAATCTATCCTATAAGACTATAATCCTATACAGTATGTTACAAAAATTCTCTCTCTCCAATTTTTTTCTTGGATAATCCAGCAATTTCATAGTTTGTAATGTCATGATTGCATAAAACAACAGTATAAAAATTAATAGCCGTCATGTGGACTGCCGACTCAAGTTAAATCTTGAAATAAGTCAGATTATGTCGGTGACGCAAACTTATAAGTTTTGACCTACCAAAAACCACTCAGAAACTTTCACTTCAATAATTAAAAGATGTTGTAGTAAAACTTTTTTCATATGAAAACTACCATAGTTAGTGAAAGAGTAACAAACATGCATCCATACATCCATCGAAACTTTCACATTTTTAATGTTAGTAGGATACGTTTTATATGACCGCTAATGTCTTTGAAAATATTGGTAATGTTCCAACTGGCAGCCAGTTTATAAAAATAAATTCCTGTTTCGCTTGGTCACATTACCGATTCTATTCATCTTTGTAGGTTAAAAAAATAATAAGGAAAATTGAAAATTTCTGATTATTTTTTTGATAAAATTCACGCGGACGAAGTCGCGGGTTACAGTTAGTAGAAGATAAATAACGATTGACATAAACATTATTTTAAGTTTTTAGCGGATCAGACTGAAATTTTGTAACACCTTGTATGTAGCTGGAAACTACTTTCTATTGATCACTGCAAAAGTAGAACATAATATTGCTATTGCGAATATAATCCTACATATATTTTTATTATAATGTTCATATTAAAATAAATAGAACTAAAGTATCGAATAAAATAAACTTATAAGTTTTGACCTACCAAAAACCACTCAGAAACTTTCACTTCAATAATTAAAAGATGTTGTAGTAAAACTTTTTTCATATGAAAACTACCATAGTTAGTGAAAGAGTAACAAACATGCATCCATACATCCATCGAAACTTTCACATTTTTAATGTTAGTAGGATACGTTTTATATGACCGCTAATGTCTTTGAAAATATTGGTAATGTTCCAACTGGCAGCCAGTTTATAAAAATAAATTCCTGTTTCGCTTGGTCACATTACCGATTCTATTCATCTTTGTAGGTTAAAAAAATAATAAGGAAAATTGAAAATTTCTGATTATTTTTTTGATAAAATTCACGCGGACGAAGTCGCGGGTTACAGTTAGTAGAAGATAAATAACGATTGACATAAACATTATTTTAAGTTTTTAGCGGATCAGACTGAAATTTTGTAACACCTTGTATGTAGCTGGAAACTACTTTCTATTGATCACTGCAAAAGTAGAACATAATATTGCTATTGCGAATATAATCCTACATATATTTTTATTATAATGTTCATATTAAAATAAATAGAACTAAAGTATCGAATAAAATACATACAGTCATAATTAAATGTTGGGAGTTTACAAAGCCCAATGATACACATTAGATAACGTTCCTATCTCTATATTGTACAGTAAAGAACAAATGTAATAGATTATATATAGATATACCCCGGTATCTGTGGAGCGTATATCTTAAATATTTAAAAAAACTATCGATGCATACTATTTTTTTTAAGCCGTTTTCCTGATTGAGGATTAGGATATAGGGAATGACCATAAGACTAATAAATAAATAAATATCGTAGGACATTACACACAGTGGCATCTGACCCCAAACTAAGCAACGCTGATGCTATGAAAGTTAGATAACTGATAGAATACTAATATACTTTTTTTTGGTAATAAATAGATACTTATAAATGTTTTTGTTGATACCACTAAACGTTTGTTATGGTTGGGGCAGAATATTCAACAATTCCTTCTGTGAACAAGTGATGTTCCAGAAGGAAACGGCGGAGCGCGAACGGGAGATCACAACAGATCTCCCAATGCGCCGCCAGAGAGCCGGGCGTCGGAGGAGAATCCACGCCCTCCTCCAACCTCCATAACAGGGGCTTTGGGCGTTAGACTCGGGGGGGGGGTCCATCGCCCGACAAGAGTAGCCCCTGAGGTGGCGCGCGCGGTGTTTCCGCGCGCCCCTCAAGGAAAGTGGGATGGAGACACTACAGCTCTATCCCTAACATGGAAGGGTCCCAGGGGACCAGCGCCGTCGGGGCCGCGGATGAGTGCGAAAGCGTTCCCGTAGCCCCGACACACGGGCGCCAGGCAGAAACACCCCAGGGTTTTTAGTGGGTAGGCCGCCACAATGGCGGAGAGTCCCACATAACCACCGCGCTTCCCCCGAAGCCGGTGGTATCCATCAAGAATTTCCCTGGGAAAAATAAAAAAAAAAAAAGAATTTTCAACAATGAAACAGGTTGTACAAAACACGGCGTTCTAATAAATGACCAAAGAATCTCGGTTCGATGTTTGACGGCCGAGGTGGGAAGTGGAGGTAAAGTTAATAATAGTCCATCCTTTCACTGATGAATGTGTGTGGGCGGTTGGCCAGTTGGCTTTCAGGCTATTATTTATATGGGTTTTCCATTTACTTCACCTGCGGAGTAAAATAAACTTGACTAAGGCCAATGACACACTTCTGCGCTTTAGAAGATTAAGTTGAAACTAACATAGACTAATCTATGCTTTTCTATCTCTTTCTTTCGTTCTTATAAGCTAGCTACGCCCCGCGGTTTATCCGCGAACCGTCTATGTGAATCAGGGTACAAGCTATCTACACTACGAATTTCATCGGAATCCGTCCTGACGTTCCAGCGTTAAGAAGTAACAAACATTCATCATAATCATCATCATCATTTCAGCCGTAGGACGTCCACTGCTGGGCATAGGCCTCCCCCATTGACTTCCATAAAGACCGGTTGGAAGCGGCTCGCATCCAGCGCGTTCCTGCGGTCTTTACTAGGTCGTCTGTCCACCTCGTGGGTGGGCGTCCTACGCTGCGCTTGCCGGTCCGTGGTCTCCACTCCAGAACTTTGCAGCCCCATCGGCCATCAGTTCTGCGTGCTATGTGCCCTGCCCACTGCCACTTCAACTTGCTAATCCGTTGGGCTAAAAACATTACATATAAAAAACCTTTCGAATTGTCAAAATTAATTATATTTAAAGATATGGATAAAGATATATTTATTTGTAATTTATAAATAAATATCGATGGATTATTATACAGTGTGCCATTTAGCCCTAAACTAAGTAAATCTTGCACTGTCCAGAACTGATAGAAACACAAACTACAAATTAACAAATTTGTCATACATTTTTATATTTTACCAAAAAGTTAGTTCTGTAAACCAGCGTTGATGAGAAATCGGCAGCACTAATGCTGAGAACTTTTTTTTTATGGTTGACAGGCTTGATGTTTGACCACAGCTTACCTGATGTTATGTGACGGTGAGGTCGTAGGTGGTAAAGCTCACCTGACCTGGAATGGAACTGGCTCTCCAGTGAGGCTGCCGGAACACACCGTTAGATGCTTGGCGACAGATTTTCAACTTGAGGGTGGTAGCTAGCCAGCGGTCGTTAGGTAACCTACTACATAATTATATGCTGATTGGTGGTGGACTATTTGTCTTTCATTTCCAACAATGAGATAAGAACCAAGCCGTGCAGTTGCAGCTCTGTTTCATAAACTGGCTGATCCGAACGTCTCCTTGGGTCGTTTTTTTCATGTCATCATATAAATTATTATTTTTTGTCACTTAACATAATTTTTTTTTAAACTTCCCTAATTTTTCGATCCTAATTTTCGCTTCGGAAATGTAATAAAAACACGAGAAAATAAAGTTACACCAAATAAGACTACCTCAAAATTTGCATCACGTCCGGAAAATACGTTTTTTTTTCGTTCCAGAATAAATTAAAACCTCAATCCGTTTCGCTTACTTTAACATTCATGAATACGTACGGAACACTGAAACGGGGATAGAATTCCGTAACTTTATTCGATATCGTCTTCGAGAATATGACCTTATTATACGCCACTTATCCTGACTTTCCTTTTTGGATACTGGCTGAAACTTAACGACTGGGTAATCAGTAAAAATTCGGTTTCTGAAATTTTTCAATTTACTGCGCAATTTTCAATTTAAAATATATGTATATAGGTACATAGATTACACGTACCTATGTACATTTTAAATTATCACGAAATCATGATACAAAAATATTGTAAAAAGTAAATAATTGATTGATTCAGGAGTTACTTTGCGGAAGTTCATTTTGAATATTCGCGGTATATATTTAGTTTATTTCCGCCTAACAGTCGTTCGAATTACAACAGTGATCCCAGTGTCAATCTATTTTTTTTGTTATTTTTATTAGATTTTTGTCAAATTATATTTTTAAGTTTATGTCAAATTAGTTTTAGATATTAAGCAAGATTAGGTTTTTAATTAAAATATACAGATCACTAAATAATCACAATCTTAAGTATGAAACTAGAAAACATTCTCATCTGAAACAGTTAAGTGAAAACTATCGGGTAAATTGTATTTATCGTCTATTAATTAACAACTTTCATGTAATTTTAATGTATGTAATACATATATGTATATTTTTATAGAGATGTTCAGAAAACAAAACACATTGTAATAATAGTAACGGATAAGCTTTAAGGCCAAGTAGACGCATCACGGAAATCGTAAAAAGGTTTTCGTAGCAATGATATAACTCAATGGTTAGCGCGGTCGGTTCATACGTCGAAGAGAATTGGTTTAAACCCCAACAATAGGCTTGTGCTGCCAGTGAAAGAAAACATCGTTTTTTATCTTTGACAAGCTATGACTTTGATCACAGCTCGCCTGATGTTAAGTGACGGTGCAGTCGAAGGTAAAGCACACCTAACCTGGAACAGAACAGGCTTTAAAGTGAAATTGCCGGAACACATTACGCCGGACAGCCCTGTTGGTTCATTGGCGGTATGTTTGTTCCAAAAGCTGAAGGGCGTGGGTTCGATTTTCACCCATGACAAGCATTTTGTGATATAAACAAATGTTTGTTTTGTGTCTGGGTGTACTGTATGTATTGACAAAAAAAACTATTTAAGTATTCGATCAGTTATCTGTTTTCCATAGCACAAGCTTTGCTTAGTGTGGGGTCAGATGGTGCTGTGTTTCAACTTCCAACTTGAGGGTGGTAGCTAGCCAGCCGAGAACCAGAAAATACCTTACCACCACGCTATGGTTTCCTCACGATGTTTTCCTTCACCAGCAGCTCAAACTCATTTTTGGGGTTTGAATCTACATCCATCGGCGTGTAACCTGACGGCACTAACTTCGAAGCTATTATTGTTACAAAACAACTTGCTTTTAAAAAGACTAACCATGCCCTCCAATTTGACCTCCAAATAAGCCAAGACCTAAAAACCAATAAATACCCTACCTTATCCGCGTTGTTTCGAACTTCTTCCGATAGTGGCTATTAATATTCCAAGACCACTTTTCCACTCAGATGATTTTGGGGCGATGCTATCCAAACTCATATTTGCCCCTATTTTCCCTGGGGCGCTGGTGAATTGGAAAACATATAGCTAAAATAGGATAGGGTTGTATCTGAACACGATTTCAATCGGCTTGTTGATACTCTATGATAGCAGATGATTCTTCGCTCTTGAAATCATGGAACACAAGCATCGATAAGAATCATACACGGTAAATACTTTCTTATACCTAGTTGATTTGCCGCCAAGCACTTATCGATGTGTTTTTGCATCTTCATTTATAAAATAGCTCCCATTCCAGGCTTTATATATCACTTAATATCAAGTGAGCACAATCAACACACAGGGTAGCTATCTATACTATCATAAAGAGGAAAGATTTGATTGTTTGTTGAATAGGCTCCGAAACTACTGGGCCGATTTTAAAAATTATTTCCCCTTTGGGAAGCTACACTATCCCCGGGTGATATAGGCTATTTGTAGCGATGATAGCTCAGTGGTTAGCGCGGTAGTTTCGCATGCCGAAGGTTGTGGGTTCAAACCCCAACAATGAGCTTGAGCTGCCAGTGAAGGAAAACATCGTGAGGAAACCATAGCATGGTGGTAGGGTACTTTCTAGTACTCGGCTGGCTAGCTACCACCCTCAAGTTGAAAATCTGCCGCCAAGCATCTAACGGTGTGTTCCGGCAGCCTCACTTGAGATCCAGTTCCATTTCAGGCTAGGTGTGCTTTACCATCTTCGACCACACCTTCACTTAACATCAGGTGAGCTGTGGTCAAACAACTAGCCTGTCAACCATTAAAAAAAAAAAAAATTTTGCTATCCGTTTTTACTTAACCTCATAACGAACGTTATTCTAAATGTATAAAGTAGTTTAAAATGCATAATCCGTAACATAAACACAATATAGAACATTTTTCATTTATAAATAAACGATTTCTGTTCATAAATTGCCCATTTATAGCGTCATAAAGAAACCTGGGCATTGTTTCGGCGGTGATCAATCTCTTCTAATGTTGGTTTTAATGTAGAGCTTTTGTTTTCGATGGCCTGCATTCGTGTAATAAAATAGAGTATGCGTATAAGTACCAGTGTAATTAAAATATGGATTAAGACATTCATTGACGTGAATAAAATTAATAATAAATAATTATGGAGGACATTTCACACAAAACAAACAGTCCCAAATTAAACAAAGCTAACAAATCTTTAAATGTGCTTCCATGGCACTTACATAGCACCAATATGGTAAACTAGAACAACATTTTTTTTTTATTATGGACAGGCTATGTTAACCACAGCTGACCTGATGTTAAGTGATGGTGTGGTCGAAGATGGTAAAGCACACATAGCCTGGGATGGAACTGGCTCTCTAGTGAGGCTGCCGGAACACACCGTTAGTTGCTTGGTAGATTTTCAACTTAAGTGTGGTAGCTAGCCAGCCGAGTACTAGAGAGTACTATACCACCATGCTATGACTTCATCACGATGTGTTCCTTCGCCGGTAGCTCATGCTCATTGTTAGGGTTTGAACCCACGCCCTTCGGTATGCGAGTCGACCGCGCTAACCATTGAGACATCATTGCTACAAGAATAGGGTATATATTGTGGTGTTGCAGCTATATGTACTGCATCTAAATACAAAATGTATTTAAAACGATTTTGGTTTTGGAGCGTAGTATATTGTGATCATTATTCAGTTTGTTAATTCCTGGATACTACGCTCCTTCGCTCGCTGATAAACCCTGAGTGCGGTCTTTTGTTCTTTTATCAAAATTTACAAGCGTAAAAAATTGTGTGTACGCTTGTGCTGATGTGTGCTGATCAAGTATATATCTGCGAGTTTAGTGTTAATAGTAAAAACAGTAAATATCGCTCACTGATACACACGTGATCCGCGTATGGGACTAAATATGTTAGGTTTGAGTTTTAGCGGGAACGCGGAAAGAGTCGTGTCGCCCCGTTGTATATTTTTCCTATACTTGCGTTTTTCGAGAGTTTATGTATACAAATGGTGGTGTTTTATTATTAAAGTGCCGAATTAAAAGAGCAAGTGTCAGAAAATGATATAATGCGATGAAACATGACTTTTCGTGTTGCTTCCAAAACTCCATCGAAGCTTTATAGTGAAGTCGCCACTACTTTACTAATGCATGACTGGACTTGACTGACATGGACTGTACGTCACCAGCTTGTAGTAAAGTTACCACTACTTTACTAAGGCACGACTGGATTTAACTGGCACGGACTGGACTTAACCAAGACTAGAATTTAACTAACCCTATAGCTACGAGGCAACTTATTTAACTGACGAAACTTGACACTATCAAAACACTGGCAAATACACAAAATGCGACGACAAAATCAATGAAGAGGAAATGTTAGGTCTCGGATATAATTTCTACGCGACCCGCTGGGAAAGTGTTAAGGTCGGTGGGTACCAATGATTTTTAATAATAATCATTGAAATATTTTATTATAATATTCCTATAATAGTGCGATAATTAATCAACCCACACCTTGGGTGGGTATTGATGGGTGTAAGTGTACTTTATAAATGACAAAATACAGCTTGTATAAAATGCATCGTAAACTACAACTTCATTAACCAACTTCCACGTTCAATTAGTACTTAGTCCAGAAAACATTTAATTACAGCAAGCACTTACAACAGTCTTTTGTAGATTTCTATTTGTTGCAGAAGTTTCTCGAGATTTGTCCCATAGTTTAGAAAAGTTCTGAAGTTGCAGCCAGATGAGTCAATCTTTAAAGTTCCGACCATCCCTCGAAACAAGGATGTGGTTTTGTGGATATTTTATATGTAAAAGTAATGTGCCGAACATACTCTCCTTATAGTAAGAGATAACGCATGCCTATGACCATTACAGCGATACACAGAAGGTTTAAAAAAAAACCACTATCACATTTTGTATTTGCGTTACTTCTTACCAACAACCATCACAAGAACTTATCGTTTGTCTCATTATTAACTAAAAAAAACAACTTTTCATTTTAAGATTGTTCCAGCCATGACAAATGTATGTATGCTGTTCAATCAGAGCAACATTTCTACAAACAAGTCTACACAAAATCACCGCTGTAAAAGACTTACCATACGAAAGCAATATCGAATGAAAGTATGATCAAAAGGAATCCTATTTCAATATAAATCACTATTTGTCTTTCCTCGCATACGTTCCGCACATTGCAGCCAAGATACGCAGCTCTTTCTCTCCTAGAACGGTTTACGTTTATTACTTCTTTGTAGACAGCGTCACTGGATATTGCTTGGATGTCTTTTTCAGACTAGCAGATATAAAATGAATTTGAATTTCCTTTTCGTTTGGGTGAAATCCCACAGGACCTCAAACAACGTTAGAACAAAGAAAATCTATTACAATAGGTTGCTGTAAAGTTAGTTTGAAATATATTTTATTTTCTCATACGATAAATAAATAATAAAGGACGTTCCATACAGCGCCGCCTAGCTCTAAATTAAGCAAAGCTTGTACTACGCGAACCAGATTATTTAAATTTACTTTTTTGGCAATAGAAAAAATAAAATACATAACTGTCTATCTAAAATAAACATCTGTGTTTATTCTAGATAGACAGCCCTAACATTCTTGTTGGCTAAATGGTAGGTAGAGAGCTGTAGGGCGTAGGTTAAATTCCCACTCCGGACAAATAGTTTGTGGTATGAACAAATAAAATATAGATAACAGAATCTTAAAAGGTTGACAACGTATTTGTAAGATCCCTGGTATTGTACATATCCATAGGCGACGTCGATAGTTTACCATCAGGCAACACGTATGCTTGTTATCAATCTGTGGCCAAAAAAACCCAATTCTAATAACGTGAAAAAATATCTGTTCTATCAAAAAATATCGTTGACCCTTGACCATATTTATATATGGAAGGTGATTTGTTGTCGCAATTTCAGAGATT
This sequence comes from Biston betularia, assembly GCA_905404145.2. Classification (NCBI taxonomy): domain Eukaryota; kingdom Metazoa; phylum Arthropoda; class Insecta; order Lepidoptera; family Geometridae; genus Biston; species Biston betularia. Next base: position 4,244,584 of record FR989883.1, read on the forward strand.
GTGTTTATAATAAAAGTTGTTCATTACGACATGTACATTGTACAGTGGCCCTCTTTAGTCTTATTCTAAGCCCCCCCCCCCCCCCTCCCCCAAGCTTTTAGGCCTGTATAGTTAGATCCTTGTGTCTAAGTATTACTACATCACTAACTGCTGGCATCTGCTTTTGAGGTATGTTTGAAGGTATCACTATCATCGTTATTATTATTCACACCTTTACCTGACTGCTAGGTATAGGCGTCTCTTCTTATGGCATCTACCGCCACCCTGTGCAGGTTCCAGTTCTACTTGTAAAGGTGAGGATATTGTCAACCCATCTTAGAACTGGATCATCGATGATCCACTTACCTTGCTTGGGCTTACTCCGTACTTTACCTTACCTTACCTTACGTTACTTACCTTACTCCGTCACAACTTTACTCCATCTATCATCACTGCATCTAACCACTTGTCTTACTTACCTGCACTTTAGATTTCATTATCGGCCTTATATCTTTACGGTGTCCCACTATAACGGGCATTTTCATATTTTGTAGGGATTTAATAAGAAGGGTGTATCTTTTTGCTAAAGACCCAGTTTCATTCCAAACTAGATGTGTCTACCTTAACAACCACACCACCTACACCTACACTTACACCTGTGTATGTGTCAACCACACCATCAGTTAATTGAGCACTCACTAAAGTGAACGGTGGTCAAACACAGGAAAAATCTTGTACTATTGGGCGCGTGTTCTCCTTACTTTTAGACGATTGCAAAGATATTACAAAAATGTCTCAATGTTCAATGCAGATTTGCTTTTTTTAAAATATCTCTTTTGACGCCTATCAATTATTATTACTTTCGTCAGTAAACAGAGACTGAAAATGTATATAGCATTGCCTACTATTTTGTCAAAATATTTATGCAAAAAGAGTGTTAGCATAATTATCCTTAGCTTAGCTTTAGTTATCTAGTTCTCACAGGAATAATAATAATGCAGTTTTACATTTGTCATTTTATAATAAACGATATTTTACAAAGAAACTAGGTTTTTCACATGAAAATCTTTACAGTTACACATTATGATATTAACATGTTGACAATTATTTTCAGATAAAAGATGTTAGACATCGTGCCTAATACTAAAATTTACAATATTCACACTAAGTATATATTTTACAAAATATTTACATGTTAATTACATTAAAAAAGAAGTAAAATACAATTTTGTTTACATCATAAATTAAGTGTCATTTTTTTATTTGGTAAATTGTTTTATCGCCAGTAAAATAAATAGAATACTGATCAATATAAAACATTAAAAAATCAAGTCTTTCAGATTATGTATTTACATGCTCCAACATTTCTGGTAATGCGTTATATGCCACCATACTGCCGAATCCTTTAGGTTCTTTCTTTGTTACTATGGCAATGATTTCTTCTTCAGGCGGTGGTGGTGGAAATTCTGCACTAGAATCTAATGCTGTCGTTATGTCTTCTACACTTAAAAGTACTTCCCTATTGTCACTTTCTACTTTACGTTCTACTACAGAATTGTCCTCCATTATACTATACAAATTTTCACTCTTCCCTTTATTAAACATTTGTCAGGAGTTCATGTAAAATGGATCATTTAGGTTTACTTCATCGTTAACAGTATTGCCTTTTTGCGACCATTCTTTCTGTTGATGTTTTATCCTATAAATTATTTCATCGTGTATCACTCCGAAGCACATTGCTGTTAACGCCAGACCAGTCAACGTATACACAGAACAAAACCACAATGTAGTAGAATTTATTGAGTAATACCTGACACCATGTATTGTGGTATAGTTCATTCCAGGAACAATGTTACCGAAACCTATGGTACTTAAAGTCATAAAGCAAAAGTATATACCATCTATGATTCTCAGATTGTCTATTTTGAAAAGAACTAAGGCTCCTATGACAATGTATATAAAAATTGCTGCGAGACAAAGCAGCACTGGGGCTAGAATGCTCAAACCATGCATAGAGAGTTTTGAGTCTGTATCAGGCCAGCTTATTATATCTTCTTTACCTGTACTTGTAGTTGGTCTTTCTGACATAGACAAATCTTTTTGACTGTCAGGTTTAAGGACATAACATTCTTCAGTCGGTGTTTTGCTAGTGTTCTGACTATTGACATTTTCTTCTTGTTGGCGTTTAAGTTTCATTCTCCGTTCTTTTTCTGCCATCCTTCGTTCATCGTAGCAGCAGTATCCACAGTTTGAACAGAGACAGCAGCATAAAGCTCTGCTAAAAACACTACGTGCCATTTTTGAGAGTAAAGATCCAACGTTAGACAGGTAAAGGAGAGTGAGCGGTATACCGAAGAGGGCGTAAAGCATTGTCACACCTTTCCCAAGAAAGGTCCTAGGCGCGATGTTTCCATAACCTGTAAAAAATATATGCTTATTGAACATTGATACTGATTTGAAAGTATTAGAAGTTTATTGTTAACATGATTGTTAGGGTACTATACTGGTTACTGTAGCGTATCATTATTATAAACTCTAGCACACGTTTTGAAAGTATCTGTAATTTTGATTAAAACATTTATGTAATTAGACAGATAGATGTAAACTCTTGTTTCTTCATCGTTATATCTTAAACTCTAATCAAACTAGAATGCTCTTTGTTTTATTCTGATCTTGTTTGCGAAAGTATTAGTGGAATAGAAGTCTTCGGAAGTAGAAGTTCTTAAACCTCTTTTCTTGTTACTGTGTTTTTCTCAAGAAATTTGCATCAAGCACACAGGCCATACTACTACTGATCAAATCCGGCTGATAGATTTCAACAAATAACAAAATTTGCATGATTTTTGCATTTGATGCCAAATGCTCTTAATATGTACCACGTAGCATTAAAAATAATGAATCTAATTTATTTTACGCAGTTACCATAAACAGAAAATTATAAAATGGAAAAGTATTTAAACACCAAGAAAATGCTCACCTATTGTGGTTAATACTGTCAGCGAGTAGAAAAAGGCAAGCGCCAAATTCCATTCGTGCTCCTCGTAATGATTGCTAAAGTCGCTACCTCCAAATTCCCCAAGCGCCATCTCCCGGTAACTGACTCCATATTGCGATGCCATTTCTGTCGTCACCCTGTGCACAAGCTCATTTTGAAATTTAAGAATCTCTTGTGCAGCCAACCTTGTCCAATTTTCTCTATACAATATATTCAAGGAGACCGTTATCTCCCAAATATTTTCCACCGCGCGACTTCGCGCATCCCAAAAATAATTGGCCGACAAAGTCATATTTCCGTTCTCGTAATCGTCATCTATGACTTTTTTATTCGTGTTGTTCTGCTCCCTGTGGCCTAATTTCTGTCTATCGGGTAAAATGCGAGGCCTAGCTGGCATCTCCGCACCGCCTTCTATAGCTAGGAAAATAAACGAACCGAGGAAAGTATATGCCAACAAAACGGTGAATATCACGAGATTTGTAAGTGAGCCGATGTAGAATTGTTTTCTCCTGTACTTGGTAGTTTTGAAACAAAAACAGCAAACAACTTTTTGGCGTGTTGTTTGTGCTCTCTTTCTACTATTTGATACCATAGAGTCGGAATCTTGGCATCTGTCCAAGGGTATGCCTCCATTTAGCGCGGGCTTTGCCAGAGTATATTGTTCGAATCGGCTGATTGCTTCTTTATCCAGCACTACATGATCTATATCCATTTTGGGCTCTGTTGTTATCTACCTTTGTGTTGTGACGTCATCCTCGCGTTTTATCTGAAACAAGGAATATTGATATTAAAGCGACGTGACCGCTTTTCTTATATTTAAGAGGGCAGTAATTTTTCAAAGTCGTTTTAGTTGAAGGAAACAAAATGACAAATGAAGGACCACCAACGTTGGCAGCGATGATTGATGATTTCAGAATTCATGTTATGGATAAAGTGTAGTAGAAATAAAAGCTGGTGGAAGAGACAATTCTTAAGAAAAACACCCATACTACATTATATTATAATATGCATTTTGTAGAAATGTAAGTACGTATTACGAAAATTACAACTTGTATTAATGTAAAATATTTCTTTACTGTCACATTTAAAAAAAAAACTACATTATCATACCTACTAATGTTTAAATATTTTACCATAAAAATACAGTTAAACATCGATCCTTGTTTAAAACTGTTACTTAATTGAAGAAATGAAATCAATCGAACACCGTAGGGTTTTCGATTGATTTCAAACTAACGTTGAGCTAGTTCTTTTGGTATACATAATTACTGTTGCTTGAAAGTTTTTTATTAGAGTGTAGTATAATTTTTAGAGGTCCGTCAAATAAAAACAATTTTGTTGCGCATTAAAGTTAATGCAATTACAATTACAAATGACAACCCCTTTTTAATGTCAGGTGAAATGGTTCTAGTGTTTGTATGATTATTTTCGTTAATATTTAACTATTTTTCCTAGACCAGAATTTTAAGAAAACATACTATTTTGACTAATGTAGATTCTTAAAATTCTGGTCCCCTGCGATGAGCGCTGCCGTAACATTTGCAATACACTTCAATATTCTGAATGTATCTTCTAGGTCTACATAGAATTCGTTGGTTTATAGACTACTTCCTGTGCAATTGATTAAACCGCCAACCTTAATAGGTGTGTCGTCAAATCTGTTTACCCAAAGGTTTTCTGAAAGAAATCGTTTTAGGTCTGCCACCGCCGCTGTTTTACTAATACAAATTAGTCTATGTTGTTTTGGTTTTGTTTTGATTTTTTTTCTTTATATCTTTTTAAAGATTTTTACGTGACGACTTTTAGTGTACAATTTCAATTCAATTCTATTCTAAATAGTCAAAATTAAAAAAATCTATATCATAAACGATTTTGACAAATATTTTCGCTAGCTAATCCATTTCTTACCTGACTAAAAAGAGCAAAGTTACGATTACTTTTGCCGTATATTAAAATTCGTTATGAACTTTCATAAAAAAGTAAATTGGATAATAAATTACTCAGTCCCAGCTATCGAATTCATAATAGAAAATTATTGGAAAAAATGATGAATCTAAAACCATTATCGAAAAACATAATTTAAGTAATGACAGGCCTAATGGCGTCTTTAAGAAGTGTGAAAAGATGAGGTTTTGAACGAAAAAGAACACGACTGCTCGCTTAAACTTTCGATGTCTTACGAACAAAATGGCGACGATTCGACGACAATTTTTGTAAAAGCCAAATGTTTAAACATAAAATAAAAGTTTTATGCTTTCTTTTTGTGTAGTTGACAGCCCCGTTGGCTCATTGGTAGTATATCTGCCTTGAGAGCTGTAGGGCGTGGGTTCGATTCCCACTCAGGGCAAACATTTTGTGAATAAACAAATGTTTGTTCTGTGTACAAAAAAAAAGTATTTATGTATTCTATCAGTTATCTGGCTTTCATCACACAAGCTCTGCTTAGTTTGGGGCCAGATGGCGCTGTGTGTATAGTCCACCGATATTTATTTATTTTATTTAGTTAACGGTCATTAAAAAAGGTAATGTCCAATATTTTCACTTGGTGGTAGATCTCCTTAGCAGGAGGTCGTCTTCAAAGTTAAATTATTTTTCAAATTCAAATTATTTATTATTGACACAAAAACAATTAAACAATTACATTTATGTCACAAATTACATTTATGTCTTGGTTGGTACCACCGCAGTACCAGTTATTCTGCCGCTAAGCAGTAGTGTATAAACATTACTGTGTTCCGGTTCGAAGGGTACTGCAGCTAGAGAAATTATTGGGCTAACTATCGCAGGTCTCAAAGTAATGAGCGCCAAAGCAGTGATGCCCTGGACTTTGTTTTGTTATTCGAAGTTCTGTGTATCGCTGCAATGGTCATGGAAAGGCGTTATCTCTTACCATCAGGAGAGCGTCACGGCCGTCTCATTACTTAATACATTTGAAAAAAAATATCATTGTATTCCACATTCTTGTGTCTTGGAGACCTTCGCAATAAATATCTATTTTACTGTTCATTTTTTTGTGGTTGTCAGGCTAGGGGTTTGACTTAAGCTGACCTGATGTTAAATAACGCTTTGGTCGGAGATGGTTAACACATATAGCCTGGAATGGAACTAACTCTCAAGTGAGTCTACCGGAACACATCGTTAGATGCTTGGCGGCAGATTTTCAACTTGAGGTATGTAGCCAGTACTATGAAGTATCATTCTACCATTTCCACACGGTTTTTTCATGATGTTTTCCTACCGATTGTGCTAACCACTGACCTATCATCGCTATAAAGATTACAAAATAACAGTACGTAATAGTTAGCATTGGTATGTAAGTTAATAACAGTTAGTTACTGTATACTGCTTGTGACAATTGAGAAAAAAATTATCGGCCTATTGAGATTAACCGAAAAATGTATCTATGTAATGAGCGTCAAAGCGATACCCTGGATATAGTTATGTTACTCAAAATTTTAGGTTCTGCTGAAACAATCATGGACAGGCGTTATCTATTACCGTCATATTTCAAGCTTGGTGAATTTACTTTCCACGTACATTCCCACATAACATCAGCGCGCTAGGGTCGAATGCCTAGCCTGTCACCCATTACAATATCAGGAAAGCGTTTCGTTTGTGTCTTACATAAATAAAAGGCAGCTATGTTCTTGTTCTATAATTTTTTTTAATACATACGCTAAGAAAATTACAACGCTTATTTATACTTAGACATTAAGAAGAAAAAAAATACAAGATAATATAAACATCATGCGAAATCTAAAATGTTTTCGCTTTTCAATTTAACACCGGCTCCATATCAACTTGAAAATTTTTGTTTGTAATAATTACGTTTTCCACACACGTAGGTTCGGTTTGATTCCATCCAAAGATGTGAAATTCTGCGTGGTAGCGTGTGATGAATAAAAAATGGCCATAGCAAGCGTCGCATGGGTAGTTTTCCGATGTTCAGTCACGTGTCAATAGAAAAAAAAATGTATTATTTACGAACCGCTAAATTATGTAGAATTTGGTGGCTCATTTCTTAAAAAAAAAGCTTTAGAAAGTCTGCGTAACATCTTGGAGGTAGATTTTTTTAGCAGTAGATACCACCACAGTACCAGTGGTCACACAAGCAAGCAGTGGTCCGTAAGCTTTACTATGTTTCGGTTTGAAGAACTTTTTTTTTTTTTATATTGAATAGGTTAGGTTTTGTGTTGTAGTGCAGCTATCTAAATTACAGGGCTGTTGAGATTAACTATTGAAACTCTCAAAGTAATAAGCGCTAAAACAGTGATGCCCTGGACTTTGTTTTGCAGCTCAAAGTTCTGTGTATCTCTGCATACACAGACATGATATAAATACAATGGTAACATCAGAGAGCACCTCGTTCCTCTCATTACTTTTACATAATTTTTTAAGAATAGCATCATAAATAATATATCTATTAATTATTTATTGAGTTATTTTGTTATTCTTAATATTTATTCATTCATTTGACATGTAACTAATATTTTGACATTTAATTTGTTTATTTATTTCAAGTAACTGGACTCATATTTAATAATATTAAATACAAGGTATATATCTAGTTTATTTCCGCTTAACAGTCGTTTCAGTTCCAACAGTGATGAGGACTTGAATTAAACTAATTTGATACAGCTTATTAATTAAAATAACCTAATCTTACTTAAAATCTAGGACTAATATGACATAAACTTAAAAAAAAAAATTAAAAAAAAAAAATTTGACAAAAATTTAATTAAAATAACTAAAAATCTAATTTAATCAACTAATACAACAAAAGCTAATGAATTTAGAACATTTTATTTTGTCTAATTCCGTTAATAAAAATCAACATAACATATGGAAATCTACCAAGTCGACGATACCACAAGGGTACGGAAGCCCATTTCACCAGTTATGGGTCTCGAGGATTTGAAATCGACTCTTTGATGGATTAGTTCCTTTGTGGCCGTTTGAATTTATCCCCGAACTTCTGATACTTTTACTAACATGCAATGTGAATAGAGGAATATTTTTCATCGCGTCAAAAGCCCTTTTTATTCTATCAGGCTTACTTCCTTTATTGTTTACAGTTTACGGTCAAGAATATTTTTTGGAAGTTATGCGTCATTTGTACCTTTTTCTACTTCCGCTAAGGAGATCTGCCACCAAGTAAACATCGATAACATCGATAGATCACGGGAATAAAATATTTTTTTAATTGATATTTTTTTCTACGTCATAGAAATACCAGCCAGTCAGTAGATCAGTCTTTTAGCCTCCAGAAGGAACCTGTTTACTCTGTTTAAATTTCGAATACCCAGAAGCAAAACAAATATCTATTTTCGTCGTATAAATGTTTGACTTGGGTAGAAATCAAATCTATGATCCACAACACAAATTTACTGAAATGAAAGAGATTACAGAGTAAGATTAAATCCATTTTAGTCCAAAAATAAAACTAAAACCTATCTCAATCTTACATAAAGCAAAGGAAAATGTAATTTAATTTAAAAATCACTCTAGGAAAACAAAAGAAGCCCATGTAATACAAAATATTGGCACCGTTACGTTCTAAGTTAACGCGTGGACCCTTTTCAGTAAGTAAGGTAATAAGCGAACCCTTCTCAAGCCATCGACAGCGGCACGGATATAATCCAAGATAGAACATCAACACGTATCGTTTTATCTCTTGTGCTATCTACTGTATTTTTTTATCAAATATTTCTTTTTCTTAATTTTTTGGCATCGCTTTATGTAGTTTTAAGTTTATCATATTTTCAAGTCACAGACATAAAGTAAGTGACCATATCCATGTTACTCTGCAATGAAACAACGGACCCAAATGTAACGATGCAGTCAATGAACTGATATGGAAAAACCTCAGTAGGCACACTGTAGGATCTAGGCCAATCTTCCCTCTGCTATTTTCGAAGATCAGATCACAGATCTGCAATCGTACCTACCTACAGTCTATAAGTATAAAGAATACTGGGCAATATTGTGGACAGTCAAAGACAGCCTTTTCGGAATTAATATTCCTGTAAACTGCTGAATCTCCAGATAGTCGGAATAGTCACTGGTCATTGCTCTTTAAACAAAAGCCTTTACAATATTGGGGTCACAGGCAGTCATTTGTGCTGAGATTATCGAAGAAATCGAAGTTATGGTGTAGTCAAAAGTACTATCTAGAATCGGAAGGACAATCCTTTTTTATTAACCCCCGACGATCAAAAACGATGGGGTGTAATTTTGACGTGTCTCTGTCTGTGTGTGTCTATGGCATTGTATCTCCCGAACGGATGAACCGATTTTGATTTTGTAATTTTTTTTTGTTTGAATGGTCGGGGGAGTGTTCTTAGCTATGTTTCATGAAAATCGGTCCAAGATGGCCGCCGTCACAAAATGGCGGATTACATATTTTTTCACAACTCCCTCAATATGGGTATCAAATGAAAGGGCTTGACTAGTAGAATACTTATACACTATGACAAATTTCAAATCATGAATGGATGTGAGCATCTTTCAAAGGTTTGATCAAGTCGAAATTTGGTATACTGTTACTGGTGTCGGGGGTTTTAAAATTTTAATTTATACTTGTATTATAGAAAAAGTGTTTTCTACTTGGTGGTGGATCTCTTAAGCAGGATATCGTCTGAGTATATACTACCGCAGTACCAGATATTCCGCCGATTAGTAGTGTGTAAACATTATTGTGTTCCGATTTCAAGTGTACCGAAGCTAGTAAAAACCTTGTCTGTCAACAACAAAAAAAGCAGACGATTGGCCTGATAGCCTAAAGCCTACGAACACCTGCAACATTAGGAATATTGTGGATGTGTTACCAACCTAGAGAAATGTTTTACACGCTCTTAGAAGACCTTTGCACATCAAACAAGCGCATGGAAGGACTGAGCGCCAAAACCACACGGTGCGCGATTTCCAGATACAAACAATGTAAATTGAACCAAAATTCTGCAAAAATGTAGACGCAAAATATTCCTAGTTCGCAGGCTCGTAGCTATAACAAGCTAATGAAGTACTTCAAACTGGCACTGACCAACATTTAAGCAGCAGTATACTCCAGGCCACAGAATCGTAAATCACGCTAATTTACTGCCTCGAATATTCGGCGACTAAAGGCTTGTTCATACTACCGTCAGGCTGCTAGCATACTGCTATCGGTCTCTAATGAGTCGCTTGCATAGCCGTCAAATTGGCTGTATTGTTCACATAACACGATACAGTAGTTAATTTATTCCGTGACTGGCTTTGAAGTGAATACTTCTTTAAATCTGCTTTCATAGCGTGGGAAATGTATGATAACACAAGTTGAAGAGCTAAAAATATTTACAATCCGACTGCGAATAAAATAGCTATAATTAGAAAAACTTTTTAAACCAGTTCATAGTTCCTAATTAAATTTAACATGTAATTTCAAAGTAGTGATGCCTTGAACTGTGTTTTACTAAACAAAGTTTTGTGTATCGCTGCAATGGTCATGGGCAGGCGTTATCTCTTACCATAAGGAGAACGTCTCGTTCAGCTCAAGCTATTAATGTTAATATTAATTAACGCTGGGCAGCATTTTGTATCCAAGCGTTAAAAATTAAATTTTATTATTCAATTTTTAACGCTTATATTTTTTACTCCTTCCAGCAAATAATTAAAAAATGTTCTTCGCAAGCTGTGTATATGGCAAGTGTATTTTAGTAGATAATATAATTTGCAAGAATTAATAGATACGTAGACAGTAGTCAAATTTAATAAAATTAGCAGTTCACATAATATACTCCAATGGGGCGCTGTTTAATTTCATACTTTCTATCATTTCCGAAGTACTTTTTTTTTTTTTTTTTTTTTTTATGTAAAAAGTAATGAGACGAACGAGACGCTCTCCTGATGGAAAGAGACAACGCCTGTCCATGACCATTGCAGCGATACACAGAACTTTGAGTGACGAAACAAAGTCCAGGGCGTCGCCGCTTTGGTGCTCATTACTTTGAGACTCTCGATGGTTAGTCTCAACAGCCCAGTAATTTCGCTAGCTGCAGTACCCTTCAAACCGGAACACAGTAATGTTTACACGCTACTGCTTGGCGGCAGAATATCTGGTACTGCGGTGGTACCTACCTAGACGACCTCCTGCTAAGGAGATCTACCACCAAGTAAACGTACTTACGTATATCTCGGATTTTTAATTCTAGTTTGTCCGATACATGATTTTTGAGTAACTTCAAACTTTACGAACATCTATAACTGTTTATACAGTACTGTATGGTTCCAACTTTAACGTTGGCGAACAGTAGTTTTCGCCAGCTTTCAACGATTTTAACAGCTTTTCACTGCTTTTACACCTGTGCAGCTCAGTTCAGATTTATCCCATTTTTAAAATGCTATTAAACTGGTTTTAAATTTTATCGAGTTAACAGCTGCTATCGGGTTTAAATGACATTCACGGAATACTTTCAAAACGTTACTTCGTTGTCTTTGCAGTATCTACCTAGTCTAGTTACCTTTTCAGTACCACATATTATAAACTGGCGACCCACGACTTCGTCCGCGTGGAATAAAAAATATTATATAAATGTTAATCCAGACCTTAAACTATATGTGTGCTAAATTTCATCCAAGTCTGAGCAGCCGTTTTTGTGATTGAGTAACAAACATCAATTTATCCTCACAAACTTCCACATTTATATGTTAGTAGGTAGTAAGATACTCCTTGAGTGTATTTGTGAGTTCAGCTGCGGTGGATGGAAGCGAGAAGTCGAAGATCGAGCTAAGTGACGTGTCTTGGAAGAGGCCTATACCCAGCAGTGGACTTCGATAGGCTGATGATGATGATGATGATGATTTGTAAGTGACATCGTTTATCATCGGAACCCAATCGCATGTATACGTATATAAGTAAAATAACATACAAAAAATTGAAGTTATTTCAAGTTTAATAAATAAACACTATGTCACACAAAGTAAGTCATGGATAAGTTTCATCATGCCCTAGTAAAGTATGTCACATTATGTCTGGTCACATAATTCCTGGCAAACGCACAAAATGTGACGCCGCAAAAAAAGAAAACTGTCAAATTAAAAGAAAAACTGTCAAATAGTTAATGTTTGTCATTTTTATATTCTGAAAAAAAATTACTATGTATTTCAAGAAAGATTTAAGGAAAATTAAGTTTCATTATACTTAGTCGCCATATTAAAAGATCATTTATGAGAAAATGTAATGACAAAACAAACATCTAACATTAAATTTTATATTACGTCTGCTATTTCAAAGAATCATGCTCATTAAACCAATTATCTTGTACTAATAATTCGCTTGAGATTAATTTGCCTTTTGTACGAATTCCCCAAAAAAGTTCTGTCTTCAATGTTTACATTCATTTTCAGAGATAATAAAAGCTTTTGATGTGTATCGGGGCGGAAAGTTAAATGCTGACTTTTATCTCAAACGATTAGTTCAATTTTAGTCTTGTTAAAATAGATTTGTACTCAGATTTGTCTCCATGAAAAAGGCGACCGAATGTGGTTTTCCAGGGAAATCCTTAATGGATACCACCGGCTTCGGAGGAAGCAGGGTTGTTATGTAGGACTCTCCGCCATTTAGGCGGCCTACCCACTAAAAACCCTGGGGTGTTTCTGCCTGGCGCCTATGTATCGGAGCTACGGGGACGCTTCCGCACTCGTCCGCGGCCCCGACGGCGTTGGTCTCCTGGGACCCTTCCCTATTAGGGATGGAGCTGGAGCGCTTCTATACCTCTTTCCTTGAGGGGCACGCGGAAGACTGATTGTGGCCTGAACTAAGGTCAGAGTACTAGGCTATAAAATCAAAGATGAAACTATTGATGTGTTTTTCGAGACCAACTTGAACAAACACACTAAAAAATACACGAGTGCTTTAAAAATAAGTAACTTTTTAAATTTTAGAACTCTGTCAGAATCTGGTTACTTTTTGATTAATTTTATGTGATTAAAAGAGAAAAAAAGACAAATTTAACACGCAAGACCTTGCGTTCGTAACATATTTTTGTTCTGCCAAAAGAGACCCTAAAATACAGTATTAGACTGCAGTAACCAGCTTGCTAGTAGATACCGATGCTACGTATCATTCAAAACAATCAAAAAAACTGGTAGTCAAAAACAAAAGATCAGAACCCTCTTATATCTCATCCATGATCGAAGAGTGCAACAAAGTTCGTCATAACGACGTTCGTCTTTGTAGGTACAGTTTATAAAACCATATTGTCTCAGCACGCCATAATGTTATATTACCATCAAAATTGCACCTTCAACTTGCAATAACTCTCAAAAGGTAACGTTATAACGAAACCGCACTCATAAACCTTCAAAAGGGTCCAATATAACCTACAATACGGGGAACGACGATTTTCATTACCGAAATTTATGTAGCAGTCCTGTGCGCCTTGAATGAAATGAGAACAAACATGCTCCAAATGCATCATGACATAATAAAGAGGTCGGGGAGTATATACATAAGTGTATTTACTGTGTAGGTAGGTACGTATTACTACAGGTACGGTATTCACGCTTTCACGGGCGATTGAAAATTTGCGCTTTCGCGATGCAGACTCCTCGTCGCTTATTAGCTATCACGTTGCTTAGTGTCGTTGTTCACCGCTATGAATAACAGAGTCGCTAGTGTCGCAATGTAAAGCTCTCGATTGCGTTTTTCGTGTCTGTTTGTATTTAAATGGCTCTTAAATTACGTAATGTGAAATATTTACATACTTATAAACAATTTTTCCCGATCCTATGACCCAAACAGAAGACGCACGCAATGTAGTCACTATTTTATACAGTGGAAAGTTTTAACTGACTATTTTACGGTAATTTTCCAAACAGTTTTAAAGTAGTTGATTTGCAGATCAGCTCTGTTTATTACCAGTCCCAAAGCCCTGGATACTGGCCAACGTTTGCTAACTTCACACATCTTTGAGAACATTGCCAACTCTCAGACATGCAGGATTCCTCACGACGTTTTCCTTCGCCGTTTAAGACTACCAAAAATTTACACACGTAACTAAGAAAAGAGAAATGTAGATGTAAATATTTTAACAAAAATAATCAGTAAATTAAATTGAAGATCTTTACTTAAACATCGTGTGTTTTAATGTAAAACTGCAGGGGAAAGCTCGCGGGAAAGCTCGCACGTTCATAGCTACACCTCAATCTCATAAAATGTACGGCGCGCTACTACATGGTAGTGAATGCGAACGATATAGCCTTTATTGCCATTATGTAAATGTTCATATTGTTAGTGGTAAATGCAAATGATTATGTAGAGTGAACTAGGAAGGTCTGTATTATTAATCGTTCTGAGAAACTGTTGATTTGTGGATATAAAACTATTTATGTAGGATTTGTTAACACGGAATCCTTAGTTGGCTTATAATTAAGACACTTGGTCATTCTTTGTACTAAAATATATCTATTACTAGCTGTTACCTACTACATGTTATCGGAATAAAAATTAGCATGTGTTAATCCAGGGTCTCAGCTACCTCCTTACCAAATTTTATCTAAATCCGTTCGGTAGTTTTTGCGTGAAAGAGTAACAAACATCCATCCATCCATCCAAACTTTCACATTTATAGTATTGGGATTTGGTTGTAAAATTCCGTTACTTACATACATGTAGGTAAACATAATAAAAGCGTATAACAAATAGGTATACAATGAGCTTGAGCTGCCGGTGAAGGAAAACATCGTGAGCAAACCATAGCATGGTGGTAGGGTACTTTAGTACTCGGCTGGCTAGCTACCACCCTCAAGTTGAAAATCTGCCGCCAAGCATCTAACGGTGTGTTCCGGCAGCCTCACTTGAGAGCCAGTTACATTCCAGGCTAGGTGTGCTTTACCATCTTCGACCACACCTTCACTTAACATCAGGTAAGCTGTGGTCAAACACCTAGCCTGTCAAACAAAAAAAAAAGGTATACCAAGAAAAAAAATTAAAACTTTGCTTTAAGGTGGTTCGATTTCCATACAAATAATTTTTTGCCAATTATGGACAAATGGAGCATAATTTTACAGTAAAATCACAGCTACTGGCATTTATTTGGTCTTTATTTGCGGCAAATCACAATTGATGAGATTATTAGCATATTTCATTCAAAAATCAGAAATTCATAAATTAGATTTTATGCTAATAATCTGCTGTTTTATTCAAGCAATTGTAATTTACCGCAAATAAAGACCAAAATAAACGCCAGTAGCTGTGATTTTACTGTCAAATTATGCTCCATTTGTCCATAATTGGCAAAAGATTATTTGTATGGAAACACCTTAAATGTAAATTTTGACAACCTGATGAGAAAAAAATTGGTGCAAACTGCTCGTCAAAAATAAATTTCCGTCACAACGATGAAAGACAAAAAGGTTATCGTTTTCTTGAAAATAAACTGATACAGCAAACTCCCTGTATTATTCCGGGGAAATGACTAAAAAGGCAATTTCCGGTACATTTATAGGGTTACGGCTGTTCACAGAACGTGCGTGTTTCTCCTTAAATTTAATAAAACGTATTAGGTATAATATTTATATTATTATTTGAGATAGAATCTTTAATTTGCTCACGTGTTAATATAATATTTATTTATGTATTAACCAGACCAACGTACATGGTTTCGATTTCACATTACTTATATGCACAGCGAGTTTGAGCCCCAACCCCAACAATGAGCTTGAGTTGCCGGTGAAGGAAAACATCGTGAGGAAATTATATCATGGGTGGAAGGGTATTTTCTAGTAGGTACTCGGCTGGCTAGCTACCATCCTCAAGTTAAAAATCTGCTGCCAAGCACCTAACGATGTGTTCCGGCAGCCTCAATGAAGAGCCAGTTGTATTCAAGGCTTTACCATTTTTAACCACGCCGTCACTTAAGATCGCTGTAGAGCTGTAGTCAAACATCTAGCTCATCAACCATAACATATATAATATATATTATATATAATATGTTGGGTTAGATAGATCAATTCGTTAGAATTTGTAATAGGTACCTACGACATTTTTTTTTAAATAAGGAGATTTAATAAACCTCTTGCAAAGACCCAATCAAAATTATAAGTAGATACACAATCTTAAACGACTTTCGTACTTATTTAAAAAAAGTTAATAGCTTTGTCAATATCAAGTCAGAAGCCAGCATCGCAACCAGCCAGAGTTAGCTTAATATTTCAAAGAAATACCATGGAAGTTAATCAACGGTCAAGCGTCGGACCACTCGAATGAAAAAGCAATTTGTATGCGAGACTGAATAAAAAAGAATAACTTTTTTGCAGAAACTTGCACAGGCGTTAGTCTCGAGTCAAAAGAGATCGCGAGAACTATTTTAGACGTCATATTTTAAAAATAATAACGTTATTTGTTTCAAATTTTTCGATAATTTCAAAATAGCAAGACCGCATTGGACGCGGCTGGCCCTGTGCTAGGATAGATTAAAATAGACCAAGCGCTAAAAATAATGCCTAGGTACTAAATGACTGGTTATGATAATTATGTAGTGGCTATCAGCAATTACATAATAATTCGGTATGTAAAGTTTTTTTTGTATTTATTTCATATTTTTTTACTGATAGTAAACTTTATTTTATGAAACTAATATGAACATTTTGGCTTTCTTTGCGGTAGTTTATTTTGAATATATTTTCAAACTTTTTATAGTGGTAACGTCATGAGGTAGGCTGAATATGTATAATATGCCTTTGCCATGAAAACAAAAAAGTATACACACATTTAACTTTGACAATTGACATGAAGTTTTTTTAATTTATTTTTTTGTTTTGATTTGCCATTGCTTTTTTAGTCTATGAAAGTAGTCCGACTAGGTGACGTCATTAGGCATCAATTGAAAGTAAGGTTTATTTATGTATTTTGTTGCAATGAGCTCCATCACATAGTTTACAGAGTTTTAAACGTAAAATTAATGTACGGAAATGTACTATTTCGAAATGGTTTTGGAATCAGTAAAGTTTTTTTTTCTTTACATACCGAATTATTCTTAACTATGTCACTGTTTTAACTAAATTATACCATAGTTATTATAATAAGAATTAATTTTGTCCCCTAGACGCGAAATAGTAATACGTTAATTTAAAAAAAAGTAATCAAATCTATCAAATAGGATATCTAAATAAAAAAAAATTAAAAGGGGATTAGGTACAAAAATGTATTGAAGTTATTATGTTTAAATTAAATTAGGAATAGCTATTTTATTCGCAGTCGGATTATAGGTTTTTAAACTTTTCAGCTTGTTCACTAAAGTCACCCAAAAACTTAACCCCATCATCATCAATAGTCAAAAAACATTTATTCACTGACATTACTTACCTTACCTGGATCTGACACTTTACTTATCTTATAAGTTCTTAAATGACAAGAGTTCTCTCGATTCCCGACATATTTTACCGATATTGTTACAACGAATAGAACCGCACAAAAACACGCAAATAAAAGTGTAATCGAATCAACCAAATGCTTGTTCTGTACTGAGGTACGATGTAAACTTTTAAACAGTTACAAAGGTATCAATCTTCTATCTATCTATACTATTATAAAGAGGAAAGATTTGATAGTTTGTTTGTAATGAATAGGCTCCGAAACTACTGGACAGATTTCAAACAATCTTTCACCGTTGGTAAGTTACACAATTCCGGGGTGACATTATCCCTGTATTCCTGCGAGAACGGGAACTACGTGGGTGAAACCACGAGGCACCCGCTAGTCTTCTATTTACATGAAAATCTCGTGTCACGGTATTGTGGTCGCACACCTCTGAAACATATTGGCCATCTTGGACCGATTTCCATCAAACGTAGCTAAGAACACTCCCGACTAATTTACCTTTCAAACAAAAAAAAAAACAAAATCAAAATCAGTTCATCCATTCGGGAGCTACGATGTTACATACACAGACACACACACACAGAGAGAGAGAGAGAGAGACATGTCAAACTTATAACTTCCGTCGTTTTTGCGTTTTGTTAAAAAGAAAGCAAGCGAGTTAGTAAGAACGTGTAACATCGGTCACTGGGCAACTTCCACGATTCTCTGGAGGCGCAAATATTTACATAGTCCGGGCCCGTGTGACCGGATACCCGGATAACCCCGTGTTTGCGACGTCCTTTGATGAAGCAAAGGGCGATTATGGCGTCGGAGAGAGCTTGTCGTGGTTTTTGATGTTCCAGCAGATTATATGTTACCGAATCTACGAGTATGGTAACTGGTGGTCTTTAGCTTTCTTAGTACAGTAGTGCAGAAAAACAGTGTAAACTTTTTTTATGCTTGACAGGTTTGGTGTTTGACTACATCTTATCTGATGTTAAGGGACGTTGATATTAAGTTTATTTATATTTATTTACTAGCTGCGCCCCGCGGTCTTACCTGCTACATGTTTTCGAGATAAAAAGTTGCCTATATGCTAATCCAGGATGTCAGCTACCTCCATACCAAATTTCATCCAAAATTCGTTCAGTAGTTTTTGCGTGAAAGAGTAACAGACATCATCCATCCATTCATCCAAACATCCATCCATCCATTCATCCAAATGTTCACATTTATAATATTAGTGGGATTTGTTTGCAACTTTCTTCATAATATTTTATGCACAATTTTTTTTAAATTTCAAATTACTAATATAGGGTGTGAATAATCTTTAAGTTCCATTCCAGACTAGGTGTGCTTTACCATCTTCAACCACACCTTCACTTAACATCTCAAACACCTAGCCTGTCAACCGTAAAAAAATATTTTGTATAAATAGGTCTTAATAGAAGAGTACAACTAGTCATCGCAATATAAGAAATCCTATCGCGATGAATTGTGACTAAATTTTTTTTTACATTGTCTTCAATTGTTTGTTAATTGTCTTACATTTTTGTCAAAATTTAATTAATGTTTGTAATTCATGTACAAAATAAATCATCTTGTCTTCATAATATTATTTTGTGTAAATACATCATATTTCTCTTTTTTCTTACCGACCGACTTTCTCTTTTTATTTCTGGTAAGTACTACAAATAGTGTTTTGCAGTTTTGCTTGAACAGAAAATAATTGTGTTACATAACATAAATAAAATAAAACAAATATCATAGGACATTACAAACAGCGCCATCTGACCCCAAACTAAGCAAAGCTTGTGCTATTAAAGACAGGTAACTGATAGAATACTTAAATAGTTTTTTTTTTGTAAATACATACTTATAATAGGTACATACAGTAAACCCAGACACAGAACAAACGTTTGTATACTTACCACAAAATGCTTGTCCTGGGTGGGAATCGAAACCACGCCCTTCAGCTCTTGGAGCAGACATACTTTTTTTTTTTTAATGGTTGACAGGCTAGGTGTTTGACCACAGCTCACCTGATGTCAAGTGAAGGTGTGGCCGAAGATGGTAAACCACACCTAGCCTGGAATGCAACTGGCTCTCAAGTGAGGCTGCCGGAACACACCGTTAGATGCTTGGCGGCAGATTTTCAACTTGAGGGTGGTAGCTAGCCAGCCGAGTACTAAAGTACCCTACCCCCATGCTTTGGTTTCCTCACGATGTTTTCCTTCACCGGCAGCTCAAGCTCATTGTTGGGGTTTGAACCTACGCCCTTCGGCATGCGAACCTACCGCGCTAACCACTGAGCTATCATCGCTACAAACCAAAACATACTACCAATGAACCAACAGGGCTGTCATAGCATGGTCATTTTCTAGTACTTGGCTGGCTAGCTACTACCCTCAAGCTGAAAATCTGCCGCCAAACAGATTTTATTCCAGGCTAGGTGTGATTTACCATCTTCGATCGTATGTACATAATATGCTGAATTAAAAGTAATATTATTACTTTTAATTCAGCAGCGGAAACCCGAATAACATAAAATTTCCGTGGCGAAACTTCTTAAAATTACCAGTCACCCGGTCGGGTAAAGACCAAATCTCCATTTTGTAAGCGAGTGGAAACTCCGCAGTGAAGTTTCAAAAAATTTCAAGTGCAAAAGTCAGGATCTCGCCGTGCCCACTTTTGCCCGAGTTTGTCACTCATTTGAATAACAAGAGAAACCTTTTTCTTTTTTGTATCTACTTGGTTTTGCGTATTTTAGGGAATGGTATTTTAGCTGTGAATATCGCAGGTTGTCTCTTGCCACCTAAAATATCTTTAACACTTGAATCACACCGCGGTTTCACTTTCTATTTTACGAGAATCGCATATTTGTCCGGGATGATAAAGTCGTTGTTCAAACACAGCAAAAGGGCTAATTCGGGTTAATGACTATCTAATAAGTTTTTTTGTAATTCGAAATAAGCTTACGCATCACTGCCATCTCGCATGATGTTAAGTGATGATGCGGTCTAAGATGGAGCACCTTGCTTAGAAGATACCGATTCACTCTCGACTTGAATACACCCAGATTATATCCAACAAGGAACACTCACTCATTTTACTGTCTAGCGGTCCGCGTCAACAACAATGAACGTGAAACTGTTACTTTGTTCTAGACTTTTAGGCCAATAAATTGTTCCAGAAAAGAAAGAAAGAAAACAACAACACACTACAAATAAATTATTAAAAAAATAACAATAACAAAATAGAAAGTTGTCGCTGTAGTGTCCAGTGTGACAAATAAGGTTAGTTCTCAGCATCGCAGCAGCGTTGGTTTTCAGAATTTACCTTTTGGGACGCACGAGACTGCATAAAAATACATACGCGAATATAATTATCTGTATCTATCTAGTTACTAATCATAAAGAGGAAAGATTTGTTTTTTTGTTTGTTTGTATTGAATAGGCTCCGAAACTACTGGACTGATCTGAATTATATTGTTAAATCAAGTTTTGTTTTCCCGTACGAAGCCGGGGCGAGCTGCTATTAATAGAATAAAGCTCTATAAGTTATTCTTAACAATTATACTAATCAAAATTCTATTAACATACTAATCCAAATTCTGTCCTATATCATCCGTGAAACTGTCGGACATAAATTTCTGCCTCTAAAACAGAAACGCCGCCGTAGAGCGTTAAACTATCAACTAACTTGCTGGTTTCACCACCCATATCAACGCTCTAAGTGGCAAACGTGGAATATATCATCAGACAAATCTAATCCACACTTAATCCGGGGTGCGGCGGCGCAATTTACTCGTCAAAGGTTATACCGCTAGGTGGCTACTCACAAATTGCTGCCAATGTTATAAAGAGATACAGTATGGCATGATATGAATAGATTATATCTATCTATCTATTTATCTAATAAAGTAAAGTAAATAAATATCGTAGGGCCATACACACAGCACCATCTGACCCCAAACTAAGCAGAACTTGTGTGGTCGAAGTCAGATAACTGATAACATACATACATACTTTTTTTTTGTAAATGCATACTTACAACATTTGTTGATAGATAAAATGTTTGTCCTGAGCGGGAATCGAACCCACATCCTCAGCTCTTAAGGCAGATATGCTACCAATGAGCCAACAGGGCTGTCACATCTATCTATCTATCTAATATAAAGAGTAAATATTTGATTTTTTTATACCCGCACATTAACAGCGTGTTGGACGACCTTGCCTTTCTAACAATGAGGGGAGGCCTTCGCCCAACAGTGGGGCATTTTATAAAAACAGGACTAATCCGGTGAATAAGTTATTAGCTAGTTCTCAATAACCCAGAATAATCTAATAAATATAATAGTCAAATGTAAACCGAATTCATTCCCTTCGCAAATTACATGCCAAAACATTGAGCGAGTAGACGGAAACAACACAAAACTTACGGAACTCCGAACCAAATTTCCAACAATATCTGCTATAAATATTTCAATTTCCGCAACAACAAGTTTCCAAGCACATGTTCAACATCATCACATGGTATCTGTGGAACATTTATCAGACATAACCGCGAATGAGTATACGAGAAAGTAAGGAACAATACATCCTATATACAGTAAGGGCAATAGCCACAGATTAAAAAACAATTACACACAACACGAATTCGGTATGTAAAGTTTTTTTTTTGTATTTATTTTATCTTTTTTACTGATAGTAAACTTTATTTTAAGAAACTAATTTGAATATTTTGGCTTTCTATGCGGTCGTTTAATTTTAATACGTTTTCAAACTTTTTATAGTTATGACGTCATGAGTTCAGCTAAATAATATGTAGAATATGCCTTTGCCACGAAACAAAAAAGTATACAAAACATTTGACAACAGAACTGACAAGTTTTTTTTTTAATTTGCCCCATCGGGCAGGCTAAAGCTGTAAAGCCATTCTGTCACGTCTTCGGTTTTTACAATCCATGACATAAAGTAAACAAATCTTATGTAATAAAAGCGATATCAGAGTCCAAATAACGTTTCAAGTAAAATAATCCAGATATTTGTATCAATAAACCGAAAAACATCTCGACGTATGTGTATTAAAAATATTATTATGATCGCCGTTGACTTGACATTGACAAGTTTTGTTTTGGTTTGCCAGTTTATGAAAGTTGCCCGTCGAGATGACGTCATGAGACATCAATTGAAGGTCAAGTTTGATTTATGTTTTTTATTAAAATAAACCCCACCTCATAGTTTACAGAGTTTTAAACGTAAAAATATTGTACAGAAATGTACTATTTCGAAATGGTTTTGGAATCAGAATTCGAAAAGTTTTTTTTTTCTTTACATACCGAATTCTATATAATATATAAAAAACTACCTAGAAGAGAGCTTTAGAATAAAAAATCTGAATATTCGATAAAGAGGCAATATTTGATTGTTTGTTTGTATTGAATAGGTTCCGAAACTACTCGACCGACCTTAGTATTTTTTTTATTAGAGTGCTAATCCGTGATGTGCATAGGCTATATTTTATTTAAAAAAGAATTAGGGATCCGTATGGAAAATTCAATAATGTAACCCAAGCTGTGAAAAATTTGAAAAAATCCTTACTTTGAATGCGCAGCGAAAAATATTGACAACAGAATAAAGTGACGTTTTTTTAGAGCAAATTGATAGCTACAAATAAATCCGCAATATCATGTCTAAATATGACAGTTGTCATCGACATCTTATAAAGAGGAAAGATTTTTTTGTTTGTATGTAATGAATAGTCTTCGAACCTACCGATCGATAAATTTATATTGTTAATCGAGTTTTGTTTTCCCGTGCGAAGCCGGGGCGAGCTGCTAGTATTATATATAGAAATACAAGAGGACAATAATTGACGCAAACTACACAATTATTTTTTCTGTGTAGAAATCGATCCTGCGACCTACAGCTGAAACGACAACTGAGCTATAAGGCAGTCACTGAACAATAAAACTGTCTCACAGATTAAATTATAAAGACACCGTTATGCCTCAAATAAAGGTCCCTACTGTTTACACACACCCTGAAAGGGGAAATTCAATTGTTCTTTGTCGCACACACCTTTTCAAGTTATCCAATTAGGAGTTACTTTGTGTTCGCAGACAAAGATTTAAGTTGTCTCTGAGATAATACGCGAGCATCTGTGACCCTTAGCCATTGTTAGCTTCGCGTATCAGAAGTTACGTTGGAACTTCGTAAGAATTTAGAATTTGCTTACGTAGGAGTTAAGTTGTTCAGAAAATGTTAAAGTGAAGTTTGACTGACATATACTGACAACTACACTGCGTCGGACGCTCCTGAATCTTTTATTTACCTTTCTTGAAACGCGTCGATAAACTTTTTACCCGACTACAGTAAAGGGTTATGTTTTAGCAGACTACAATATATATTTTATTGATAACACCAAAGTTACAAGTCCAATTCCGTACCTATTATAATTTTAAATATGCATGTCAAAAACATGTCAATGAACAAAAACACAAATGTCAATACAAAGTAGATAAGTCAATATAAAGTTTGTAAGTTGTATAAGTCAATAAAAATTAAAAATTTTGTCACGTGTAGTTGATTTGCCATCCTTGACATATCCAGTCAACCATAATCCTAGTTCTATGCTTAAATAACACTCGATTTCAGTGATAAAGTAAAGATATACGTTTCGGTTTTAGACAGACACATTACACTAGAACGCCGAGCTGAGAAAAAAATTGCTTTTTGACAGAAGAGCTTGGTTGACAGTGACAGTTCTTTTTTTTTGTTTACAATGTTCAACACATAAAAATCTACGTCGGCACCTTTTTATTCCTAGTTTTTGCCCACAATCGATTCTTCAAATCAATAAATCTACTCGCAAAGCCAATAAGATTGATGCGGAGATATCGGATCACTAACTCGTCTTCGATGGTGATCAGAAGTAATGGATGATACCAATTCAATGGAGCCATCGCCTCAGATCCCATTAGAGGCGACGAGGATATCAGTGGACAGATGAATTAATTCTGTTGAGAAAATGAAAAGCGCGATCTTTGATCGAGGTTGCAAAAAAATATTGGATAGATACAATACGGTGACAGCCCCTTTGGCTCATCGGTAGTATATTTGCCTTGAGAGCTGTAGGGCGTGGCTTCGATTCCCACTCAGGGCAAACATTTTGTGAATAAACAAATGTTTGTTCTGTGTCTGGGTGTTCTATATTTATTTTAAGTACGTAAAAAAAAAAAAAAAGTATTTATGTATTCTATCTGTTATCTGACTTCCATCACTCAAGCTCTGCTTAGTTTGGGGCCAGATGCCGCTGTGTGTATAGTCCTACGATATTTATTTATACGAAATCTTATCTCAAGACGTAATATTCTTAACTAAACCCAGTTTCTATCCTCAAATCATAACATAATCTTTTAAAAAAATCATCATTAGATGAATACCTATATAAATTTACAATTTAAAAAACCCACTCCATGCCCCTTAACGCACTGCTTCAATGAAACAGCGAGGTTTCGGAGTAAACGAAAATATCATCGATTGATTGACAACTTTTAGATATATGTTGATTTTTTTAAAACCGTTCAATCGATATCGATAAAATTTCTATGGGACTACCTCTGAAGTATGATCTACCAAGCAAAAAAAACATCAAAATCGATTCATAATTGGCGGAATCATCGCGTAATATACGTCATACAAAAATGAAAAAAACATACAGTCTAATTGGGAACATCCTCCTTTTTTGAGGCAGTTAAAAATCCAAAGGCCATCATTGTTCTCACTAATAATTTACATACGATATTTATCCACGACTCAGTCACATTCCGACGTATCTATATTTATTCTTTACATTGATTCTTTTTTACAGTTGACAGGCTAGGTGTTTGACCACAGCTCGTCTGATGATAAGTGACGGTGTGGTTGAAGACAGTAAAGCACACCAAGCCTAGAATTGAACTGGCTCTGAAGTGAAGCTGCCGGAATACACCGTTAGACGCTTGGCGGCAGATTTTTAACTTGAGGGTGGTAGCTAGCTAGCCGAGCCGATATAAATTTGAGTGTGGTATAGTGTAGTACAGTGGCTGCGATAGGCTTAATATCTATCTTTGAGATTTAATTTAATCTTTCACGAAATTCGCAGCTAAGACGGATTTAAATTTTAGTTAAAAGCACTCGATGCTAAGCATCTAATGGACTCAGAACGAGAACTAAAGAAATTATACAATGGCTACTAAATTCAACGCAACTTTTTAACGATATTCTAACAATTCGAAATTGTCGGTTCGCCACAAAGCGCTAAGAAATTTAAACTTGTAACGTAATAAAAGTAACGGTGGTGTTTAAACCACCCTTAACAACACAAAAGCAAAGTTTTCATTCAATAGAAAAGCGGTTGGAGGATCGAATCGCAATAAAGGAGATAGTTAAATGGACGGACATTCAAACTTGTACACAAGCGGCAAATATAAAGACCAATCAGACGCTTGTAATTTAGAAAGCTTTTGAAACTCTTTTTGACGTGTTTCGTACCATAAAAAAGCACGCGCAATCGGGGATACATATATGTGCAAAAGAGAATGAAATAAACCATAGATAACACTATATTTGGGACATTAACAACACATACATACAAAAAAATAAACAATAAACATAAAACAAATTGATGATGGAAACAATTGACTTGAACAAAAACAAACTTAAACAAAAAACAAACGGGAGAAATGTATTTCCTTTCTCATTTTTTTCTAACTTTTGAAAATTACCAAAATCTTACCAAGATTTTATTAAAGAGTTTTGTGAACAAGTATTGAGGACCGCAATTACTGATTCAATCACCAAACCGGAATGAATATCTGCTATTTGTAAGGATCCATATAATGCACTCTTACTGGAGAGCGATTCCAGCGTACCTACTGTTTTTTATCGTTTTTGTACAATTGAGATAATACATATTTACTCACAAAAACTGCTAATTTGTTTCAAACATGCTGTCTAAAGAATAGTTCAAAATTCCTAATAGCGGCTTATATTTTCTGCAGTTGCTTAAATATATAATAATTGTCTAAGCAACTGATAAATCTAAACTGATAATTTGGTGTTGAGTTCATACAAACCTGAAACATGTTCTTGATATGAACGATCTTTTTTGTAGGTCATATTAACAATAAAAATTACAACGAAGCAGAGAAATATTACGTACTAGCTGCGCCCCGCGGTGTTACCCGCTACATGTTTTCGGGATAAAAAGTAGTATATGTTCTAATCCAAGGTCTCAGCGTGAAATTTGGTATGTAGGTAACATACCAAATTTCATTTAAATCCGTTCAGTAGTTTTTGCATGAAAGAGAACATCATCCATCAAACATCCATCCATCCATCCAAACTTTAACATTTTTAATATTAGTGGGATTCGGACCAAAATACCCATACATTAATAAATTAATGTATAATTTGTAACAGAAATAAACCTAAATTTTGGAGCAAAAAGTAATAAAACAAACGAAACGCTCTCGAAAGACATAATCTCTGCCCATGGCCATTGTAACGGTACTCAAAACTTTGAGTAACAAAACAATGTCTAGGGCATCGCTACTTTGCCGCTCAGTACTTTGAGACATTCGATAGTTTGTCGCAATAGAACTTAAATTTTTGCTAGCTTTTAGGTATATTTGCACACTACTGCTTAACGGCATAATATCTGAGAGATAAGATAAGATAAGAATATATCACATTTTCCTCTCCCGATAATATCATTTTAACTCCATTTCGTTTAAGGACGAAATCATAAAAAATATTCAATAGCACCAGTCTCAAATGGCGTTTTATAAAAAGGTATTGGTACCGCTTTTTATGGGTGCTTGAATTTTATCATACCGGAATTTCTTGATGTGACTTTTCATTATGGCATTACGTTTCAAGAGTTGGAATTTTCCTTTATTTAAAAAGTATGATAATTTTATTAAATGTATATATATCAAGTTGAGTCTATTAAACTAATCACCATAGTTTTTTTTTTAAATTCAGTTAATATCTTTGATGGATAACGCCTTAAGGCGGATAGGGTAGTTATGTATGCCTCTCCGCCCTAATGACGGTCTATCCACTAAAATCCTGGAGCGTACCACCTCGGCACTCTGTGTCGAGACTGCGGGTGAGGTTTCGCACTCTTCCGAAGCCTCAACAGTGCTTGACTTTTGGACCCGTCATGTAACATTGACGATGTGTCATACAGACATCGGACACACCGTGATCCACCTCGAAGACTGAAAGCAGCATATAAGCGTCGGGACATCCCCACGTCCGCACACCCATGGTCTTCATATGACAGATCAGTTATCTGGCTCAGTCATCTGGCACTTTAGTCGCTGAGAATAGGGATTGCCAGACCGGCACTCCTCCCGTCCTACTCTCTCACTCCGCTTATCCCTCTGATGATCAGAGAGACATGCGGATATATAAACCATAATACAGGATAAGCCTAGTTTAGGGCCCGATGTTAATAACGCTATACAAAAACAATAAATTATAAACTGTATGTTTGCATGGTAATAAAGATTATTATTATTCTCTTATTCTTACACTCTAAGCCATCAACGCCAATTCTTAGCAGAAATTACACCAATATGCTATCAAAGCTACGAAACGCAAGTGATACTAAAATTTGTGATTTGTCGATTCTTTTGACTACCCCGCTAACATCTATGTGATAACAAATGTACAAGAAAAGTTGGCTTAATTTCTAAAAGTTTCGAACATTTAATTCTTTTCATACAACCCCCATCCGTTTCATCGAGTCGAAGTTCCCCAGATCCCTAGCTCCCCCGAGAGCTTGTTAGCCGGTTCGTATAAATCGTAGCTCGGAAACTCTACATTGATTTATTGAATGACCCTCGAACGCACTCGTCGCTGCGTTGATTGTAACGAGTGAAAAAATTGAAAATGTTGTTTAATTTTTAAAAGATTTCATTTTTTATTGCATTTTCGTTTTTCAATTGCTTTTTGCAACAACGTTATCTGGTCAATAATGATACAGTTTTCAGGCCGCGTTTTATAGTATCGGTGTACTGGCGAATCTTATTGTATAAAGATGGTGTTTTGCTAATCAAAGTAGCGTGTAATTTATTTTAAAAGAACCTTACTTTTTAAACTGATTTTTGACATTTTCTTTTTTCTTTTTATGTTTACATTTTTTATAATTAAGTTTTTGTTAGTAATTGTATTTGTAATTCTTATAAGAAGGTACGTACATAATACGTAAACCGTAAGAGAAAAAAACTTACCGTAGTGTGTAAACATTATTTTTTATTAATAAAGTAAACATTATTTATTATGTATTTTGGTTTCAAGGGTACTTCAACTAGCGAAATGACTGGGCTGTTGAGACTAATCATCGAAGGTCTAAAAGTAATGAGCGCCAAAGCAGCGATGCCCTGGTCTTTGTTTTGTTAAAGTTCTGTGTATTGTTGCAATGGTCATGAACTTGCGTTATCGTTTACCATCAAAAAGCGTATCGTTCGTCTCATTACTTTTACATTAAAAAATAACTTTTCTACAACCACATGCATCGTGCATGCCACTTGTTAGCTAGCGTATTTAGATCTAAAATATTTTTTTTACTGAAAGCTTGCTACAGAGATTTCTATAAAATTTGTAGGTACTTGCACAAACGATCTTTCTTTTCTGCTATTGATCACAGACGTAGATAAAAAAACTCTGCAGATAACGAGTAGTACGATAACTCCAGTTGCAAAATACCTTCTATAATTTATTTTCTCAACGAATTGCCTTTTTTCTAGAAAACTCCTTCCAATAAGTTTCACTGGGTGCGTGTACTGTCTTGTAGCTGTTTCTACTCATAAATTATCGCTTCTTAACAACTTTTCTTGGAAGTTTTCGGTTTATTAAGATG
The DNA here is from genome assembly GCA_905404145.2 of Biston betularia. Taxonomy (NCBI): domain Eukaryota; kingdom Metazoa; phylum Arthropoda; class Insecta; order Lepidoptera; family Geometridae; genus Biston; species Biston betularia. Next base: position 4,273,812 of record FR989883.1, read on the forward strand.
TATTGGGTTCCGCCGGTCGGGTGGATTCTAATATTTATAGGGTTAACTAGCTGCGCCCCGCGGTGTAACCCACTACGTTTTTTAGGGATGATAAGTAGCTAATCACCTAGTGGTATGATATATACACACTTTACGACCTATTCTCATACGTACCACATATATATATATATATATATATATATATATATACAATTTAATTCAAAATCGGTCAAGCCGTTTCGAAGGAGTGCGACTAGGTTTTTTAAAATAATAATATAGATATATATACAATCTTTTGTATTGTTAATGCTTTTGCTGCTCTTGTTATCTGTTTATCTAATTTTCATGTTTTTTTGTTTTATGTACCATAGGCTAGGTGTTTGACCATAGCCCATCTTAAGTTAAGTAACTGTATAGTCGAAGAAGGTTGAGATACCTAGCTTGAATGGAAACTGGTTCTCAATTAAAGTTACCGCTACAGTGTTTGTGTACAAAACTAGTGGTGTTTTATTCATAAAGTGCCGAATTACAAGCGCGAGTGTGGGAAAATGATATAATGTGGTGAAACATGACTTTTCGTGTTGTTTCCAAAACTCCATCGAAGCTTATAGTAAAGTCGCCACTACGTTACTGAGGCATGACTGAATTTGACTAGCACGGTCTGGACTTGACCAAGACTGGGCTTTGACTGTAACTGTAGATTTATAATAGGTATTATGATTTACAAAACCGAAGACAAGGCAGTATGGCAGTATGTATTTACAGCTTAAGCCTGATGGGGCAAATAAAAAAAAACGTATTTAAAAAACTAAATCAATGAATAACTTAATTTTTAAACTGTACCGATTTTACGGAAACTGGAAAGTTCAAAGTAAAACCGTAGATAGTCCAATATTATGTAGATCTCCGGTAAGCCTGGCACTTCCCTTAAAAGTTTTATGTCAAACGTACTTTTTTCCGACTTGAAGGTAGCATTTTTTATTATTCTAGGGTCCGAGATCACAGGCGTTGAATCTGGCAACCGTAATTCTTATTTTGCTCTAGTTGAGGTGAACAAGCGTCCGGTTTTATTCGCACAGTGTCTAGATATGAAAACTTTATCCGGATTTTGTCCGATGCTTGTAATTTGTACAGATATTTATAAAAATATGCAAAAAATATTAATGTACAGTCATACTCGTACTAGACAACTAAATCGCAGCATTATCTTACAATATGACAGATTTATCGGTATATTTACGGAATTTTGCTATTGTCTCCCGATGTTCCGATTTACTGACCCTATTTCTCTTTTAAACTACATTTACAGAGTTATTTTATTGTTAATTTTTACCTTACATACATAGACAAAAACATAAGTCTAAATATAAAGTTTAAGAAAACATTAGGGACATCTTTGATTTATACTTTTACAAATAATTAATAAATAAATAACTAATATCGAAGGGCATTACACACAGCGCCATCTGACCCCGAACTAAGCAAAGCTTGTACTATGGAAGACAGATAACTGATAGAATACATAAATACTTTATTTTTGTAAATACATACAGTACACACAGACACAGAACAAACATTTGTTTATATCGCAAAATGCTTCTCCTGGGTGGGAATCAAACCCAAGCCCTTCAGCTCTTGGAGCAGACATACTTCCAATGAACCAATAGGGCTGTCGAACTTTTACGACTACAACAGCTAACTATTTGTTTAGTTTTTGTAGTTGAGTTGGTAATTCTAAATTATATTTCTACTTTTATAAAGTACTTAAATATGAAATCAATAAACAAGTTTTTTTTATTTAACTGTAACGTGAGACGTTTATAAAAATTGTTCGAAATAAAAATTCGGAAGTTCACGATTGTAAACTAAAATTATTACATTCGCAAAAGGACATAGTTTTTCAACTTATGAGATGGTAACCCTCGTTCTAGCCCCATGTCGAAATAAACGAGGATTTTTATTTTACACGTAGCAATTTATAAAAAAGTTTTCAGAAGTGTTGAGTCAGTTTAATTTATGAAAGGCAATAATTTATTTTGATAAGATTTATTGGGACGTAGGTTCGGATCTGCGTAGACTTTTTGCTGTAATTTGTTTCAAAGTCCTAAAGTCGATTTTGATTTCTATCAAGTTTGATATCAAGTGGAATTATTTTGTTATTTTACTGGCAACACACAAGTATGACTGTTTTGCAATGAAGATGTTACGATGGCGATTGTATAAAAACGTAAACGAAAACATAATATTCACAAAGATTTCAATTGACTCATACCTGTATACTCACTCCGAAAACGATAAATCCGTACTGATATGCAAGCGAAGCCGCAGGTGAAAGCAGTATGTTATAAAAATCAAGAAATATCACTAATATAAAACAGAAAAACAAAATTACTCGGAACACAATACCGTGCAAATAAATGAACGAAATTAGTAATGAAACAAAAAATACACAAAGAAAAGGAAAAGAAAATCCACATCCACGATTAAATTCAATGACACTCGAGTAAGAGGGCAAGAAAAAAATAATAAATCCAATACGGACTGGATGATTAATATCCGAGAGAACTCCGGCCGGTCCTATCAAGCGGGATAAGGTATACCCTCTTATTTACTGCACGGGGATGACGAAATGCTACATGGAGCAAGGATCCGGTTAAACGTATACGGTGAAAATAAAATAGGTTGGATTTAATTTTTCTAAAGTGTGCGCTGCGTGATCGAATCTGTATAAAAGCGATTTAATAGGCATAATGACTTTAATTAAAAACCGGCCAGGTGCTAGTCAGACTTGCGCACGAAGGGTTTCGTACCATTATCTATAAAAACGGCAAAAAAGTGCCTCCATACAGAAGCTGTTTGGCCGTAGAAGTGTGATATTTTATGGGTGGTTTTTCTTAAGTTTTTGCTAGAAGTTTAATTATTTTTGTTTATTTTGGGTGAGTATCTACTGTCATAAGACTGACAAAGGCTGATTTGATTATAAATCCTACTAATATTATAAAGCTGAAATTTTGTATAATTTATGAGTTTGTGGATTGTTTTCAGATTATCCTTACTATTATAAAGAGGAAAGATTTGATTGTTTGTTTGTTTGTATTGAATAGGCTCCGAAACTAATGGACCGATTTCAAAAATTCATTCATCGTTACACTATCCCCGGGTGACATAGCCTACTTTTTATCCCTGTATTCCAACGGGGACGGCAACTACGCGAGTGAAACCGTGAGGCATCCGCTAGTGATGGATATTTGTAATGAAAAATATGTAATTTTTTTTTTCTTAAAATATCATTATTTTGCTAAGACTAATAAAAAAGTTATGATTGAAGAACTAACTATGTTTTATTGTTAAAAAAAAACATGTACTTTTTAAAACTTAAAAAATAAAAACCATATTGTATTTCAAATTGGAAAAAAATTGGGTTAAAAACCGGGTGCGTGAGACAAGGCGTCACTGAACTTGTAAGTCAAATTCGCGTCACCGATGGCGGGCCATGTTTATTTTCTATTTCTTCTGTACTGTATAATTTTTTGGTGTGAATAATAAAGAGCTAATCAATTAATCAAGCTCATTATTCGGGTTTAAATCCACACCCTTCGGCATATGAACTGACTGCGCTAACCACTGAGCTATAATCGCTACAAGATTTTTTTTTAACTTATTCAAACACGCAAAAAAAATTACAATCAAATAAAAAACTTGACAAGAGGAAACCTGGATCTGAGCGGGATTGCAACTCAGACCATGTGTGCAATACTGCCGTCCTTTAACTGGAATGCCGTTAAGTAACAAAACAACATTTTGAGTTAACGCGCGAAAACTGCAAATTTTTTTAAAAACGTTGCTACTTTGTAACTAAATGTCATTGGAAAAACTTTTAAATACCAAAAAATATATCTTTACAAACTCTTTCAATCGGTCTAGCTATTCTTCGAATAAGCTTGTGTGAATTAAAGTAAAAAATAACTTATTCATTTCGTTAAGTAATCTTCACAACTTTTTTTTTTTTTAAATGACTTAAATGCCGCTAAACGTACATTAACGGCATTTTAGCGATTGGTATTAACCTAAATATAAAAAATATTTACTACATTAAAAATAATATCACTAATACAAACCTTAAAAGCCGTTAAAGACGCAAAAGGTATTATAGTTTTGGATATTCTCTTTACAAAGTATATTGGCGCTATACTAAATTGCCGCTAAGTTACTTAACGGCAATTAAAACAAGTAAATTTCAAAAATTAGTTGAAATAATTGATTTCGTAGAAATGTTTAAATTTGTTACATTGCTTTAATGCCGTTAACTACAAAACATATAATGATAGCGGTATTTTAGCTATGTAATACGTTTCAAAATTTATAGTAAATCCAATAAATAGATATAAAAATTATAAAATAAAACAAGTATTTTAGTTAAAGTCTTCGTTTATTTTTTAAATCAAAATGAGATCAACAATATTTTAAAAAGCCCTATCATATAATTGGAGATTAAACGAACTTACCTTAAGTGAAGTTCTATCCCAATTATACGAGTTGTTTCGTCCGAAGAGATTAGGTAAACATTGTAGTAATACGTTAGGTACCGCCTTTCTACCACTATTTGAAAGCTATCTGAAAGAAAAACTGTATACGTGGGTAGGCGTGGAAGTCTACCGGTCGCCTCTGGTAATACTCATTCTAGTTGAAAGCCCGGAAACTTAATATTTCACTTGGGGGCTCTTAGGGCTGGGAGGGACCTAATCTCTTCGGACGAAACAACTCGTATAATTGGGATAGAACTTCACTTAAGGTAAGTTCGTTTAATCTCCAATTTTACTTCATTGTTTCGTCCTTCTAGATTAGGTAAACATTGTAGATTTTGAAAGATGGTGAAATATTAAAACACTTCTTTAGATTTGATAACTTTCTAATATTCTCAAAGTATCAATCTTTACAAAAACAAACTAAAGAAACCTAATGAATAGGTAGAACATAAAATATTACGGTTTCTTTAACCATACATAAGTAATTAACACAGTAATTAAAAGTTGGAAGAGTATAATTATTATTATAGAAATGAAAATAAAAGATTAAAATACTCTTACATTTCAATCATTGTTTAGGATCGATAAAGCAAATAAATTGGGTTGATTACACTGAATATCTCTACGATAAAATCTGGCAAATACCGTAGAGTTACCACTCCACCCAGCTGTATTTCGGATTGTGTCAATATTAATACCAGCTCTATGTGCAGCGGAGGTCGCTGCGTGTCTAACTGAGTGCGCGGAAAATATAGAGGTGTCAATTCCGCTAACTGATAGAGTTTCTTTTATCCATCGACTTATAGTATTCGTAGATACTGATTTATGCGGTTTCTTAAGGCTGATGAAAAGAGAACTTTCATTAACTCTTAGAGGTTGTGTCCTATTCATGTATGCTAGCAACGTCCCTGCTGGACAAATTTCTGGTCGATCTTTATAAAATGGAATATTAAGGCAAGGTTGAACTGAACCTGGGCGTGATGTTTTTATTAATTCATGTATCTTAATCGATATTAGTCGATCAGTGACAGAAATATTTTCTAACTTTATTTTTCCAATAGTCTGCACTCTGTGTGCAGTCACCAACATCAGTAAAGTGGCAATCTTTTTAGTCAAGCGTTCTAAATTTAAAATATTGTTGGGATACCAATCTGACAAAAATTCTAAAACTATGGATGGGTCCCATGTTATATTATATTTTGGGGTTGGAGGACGGAGTCGGTAGAACCCCTTAAACAGTCTAGTAACGCGGTCATCAGACCCTACTCTCGATCCTAGGATCAAAGATAGAGCAGAGCGATGACTATTTAATGATCCATATTGTAAACCAGACTGGAATAATTCAGTTAGAAAGTATATTACCATCGGAGTTGACGCCTCATACAAATCTATGCCCTGTCGTGTACAAAAAATAACCCAACGTCTTATTGCGACATCGTACTGTCTAATAGAATTGTTTGAAAGGGAAGCTATCATAATATCCAGCGATGAAGGAGGCACGCTCCTCTTCAGTAGTGCCGTCCTGATAATCTGCCTGCAATCAACGTGAGCTTGAGGTGACTGTTGGAAATAGATGATAAAACATTATCAGATTGTCGAAATTGGAAAGACCTTGAAATAAGGGAAACCAAGGCTGTGTACGTGTAGGCCAAAAAGGAACTACAACTATACCCTCAGTCTTATCAGTGATTATTTTTCTTAAGACTTTTAATATTACCGCAAAGGAGGAAAATGCATAAAAAAATAGATCTTTCCAATTTATTGTAAATGCATTCATGGCGAACGCTCCGGGGTCTCTATTCCATGAGATATATCTAGTACATTTGTAGTTCAAGATAGTTAATATGCTTAACTAATTCTGGAATACTCCCCTGTCCACTAGCGGTCTTCTTACCGCATGCCACCCCCCACCCTTTTTTACTAGCGTCTGAAAAAATGTCTAAACAGTAGCCGTCCTGTCTAATGGGGCTTACAGACACTGCACTGACCACCATGCAAAACTTTTCAGGCAACTTTGATATAATCTTAGAAATTATACAAATGCTATCTAAATTATATAGATGATAAATTACCCAGAGATCTGAGCTAGCACATTATTGTCTTTTGTACTTTTTAATACTTTTGTAAATGCAAAAGGGGTTAAGCCAAATGGTAAAACATTGAATTGGTAAATGTTCCCTTCATATTTAGATCGTAAGTACTTTCTATAGTTCCGGTGAACAGAAACTAAAAAGTATGTATTCTTTAAATTTAAAGTGGTCAAGTAACTATCTTTTAATATCAATTTTGAAAATAACTAGACAGAAACTGCCCCTCACACGGTTCACATTGTGAACACTTAGAAGTACTGAAATGGCCACTTTGTATTCAAAGGACTCGGTCGATGACAACTCACGCGAACTCCGTTCGTGAAATTGAGAAACCGGTTTAGAAAATAGAATCTTGTATCCTTCTACCTATGACAATATGACTTGGTCATAAGTTATTAATCACCCCCGGTCACAAAAATAGAGTAAGCGTCCTACGGAACGTACCGGGTCTAGCACCGTGGGCCCCGCTGATGCTGCGAACGTGGCGGCTGTCTCTGCTGCTGCGGCTGGCGTGGGCGCATTGACGCACTCGGTGTGGGCTCTAACCTCCACGCTGCTCCCGCCTGCCTGGTTGCTGGGAGCGGAGGCCGCTGGTTTAAAACCTGGGCCGAAGCTGGTCTCGGGTTTTGCACTACAGAAGTCTTTTTTACGCCCGTATTTATCTTTATCTCGGCACCCGATTTAGTAATTGCTTTAGCAGCCTTGAGTGTGTCGGCCAACTTTTCACCGAATAAAAATGCATCTATTTCAGTATTGAAAAGTTGATCCTTTATATCCTTTTTTATTGTGGAGCATATAAAACTCCTTCTTGTTATCGACTCGTTGTGTTGTGTATCACACATTAGTCGACCAGCCTCGATCAGTAGTCTTACAACTGTCTGATCCCTGTGTCCTAAAGAGAACAATCTAGTGAGAGCTTCACTGATGCAAGAGATACTTGCAGCAACCTGCTTTTGCTTATTTTCTAATGCTTAGTCTTTTTTAATGAGTGGTTCCGATAAAGCAGCCTTTATCTCTGGGTTTAACTTTGGTGCATCGATTTTTGTGCAATTCTTTGGTACAAGATGTTTTTCATACAATTCTTTCTTGACGTCTTTAGTTAAGCCCGTTGTAGCAATGTGCTCCCAACGCACTGCTAGCTCAGCTCGAATATCTGGACCATATTTCTTATCCTTTGATGGCGTTTCGCCCAAAAGATTTAGTATTTCTTCATCCAGTTCCGGAGGATCAACTGTTTCGGCGGGTATATCCGCTTGCATTGCATCTATGAATGCAACTTCCGCAGTTGAAGTCGAGGTACTCGGCAGAATTTTGTTCCCCCTTAGCGATACTATATCGGTGTCGAAATGTATCTCCGTTTCCACTGGAAAATTACATTAAAACCAAATGTAGGTAGGTAATTAGGATTTAAGTATATGATTTTTGTAGCAAAGCATCTTTATTAAAAGTGAAGAGGTAGTCCTTCAAAACTACCCACAACACCATGGTGTTTTATCTGTACGAATGTACATAAAGTGACGGTAACATTCCTTGCAAATGTACACAATCACTATATTAACATTTCCAACTTATGTGAGGGTACCATCCCCATGAGATGAACACAACACTAATTTTGGAAAGTGACGTGACGTCACAAAATCGATACGGAAATAGTCCTTGTAACTATTCACAATATCTTATATGATTGTTATCGAAGTAGGAAACAATCTAATGAAGTACCTCCATGTTCTGGTTCAGAATTCCGTAGCACAGGTGATGCACTTGCCGATTTGCTACTTCGGGAAGAAACTTTTTCGTGGCACATCCTGTCACGCTTTGCAAGATTCTTTTCAATTTTTCTTAACTTTCTTCTTAAATAATCGCTCTCGTCCTCTCTGCGTCGTTTCGGCATCGTTGTTCACTTTTTTTTCTTTTTTTTTTTTTTTTAAATGAAATAACGTGGTGATCGGCGAGGCACTAAAACGCGAATGAGTATTACCAGAGGCGACCGGTAGACTTCCACGCCTACCCACGTATACAGTTTTTCTTTCAGATAGCTTTCAAATAGTGGTAGAAAGGCGGTACCTAACGTATTACTACAATGTTTACCTAATCTAGAAGGACGAAACAATGAAGTAAAATAATATTTTGACGTTTATAAGGTTTATGGCACAATGTCTTTTCAAGAACGATTACTTAATATTCTATTACCTAAATACAGTCTATCTAGAATTACTTATTTAGGAACTTTTTCTTATTGCCAAGGTAACATAATGTCTTAAATACCTTGCAGTCTTTAGTTTTGTAAATTAATTACTCAGTATTTTTATTTGCCTCTTTTATTTTTAACACCACTCGTGCTTGCCTCTACATAACATTCGGTGGTTGGCAAATTGTTCCAAAATACCAACTTGTGTGGTGGTATTATGTTAGATAATTTTTCGAGAATACCCGCTTTTCTCTGTACATCTATACTTTTGGGATTAGTACGAAATTCTACTTTCATCAGTTTTGGATTGTTAATATACTTATTCATGAATCTCAGTACTGTGTATTCGTCTTCGAAATCGTTTTTGTACATGAGATCGTAATTATTACGACTAAAACCTGAGTCACGTTTTTTAAGTATTTGTATTGATGAGGATTTCGATATCACAAATAAAAAAACTTTGCACCGGTCACGAAGGTATTCATTGAACATTAGTCAAACGGTGCAACCTGGCATGATACACCGCACAGAATAAAAATTGGCTTTTCTGTTCTTTGCAGGTGCACATGGTAAACGGCAGTGATATTAGTGCAGCACAAATTGTTCTGCACTATTTAGAACCTGGCCACACATTTATGAGTGCCGATCAAGTTCATCATCAAGTGGAGCACGCCATGAAAAAGAAAGCAAAACTTTACGATTTCACCGATTTTGAAGACGCAGTGGCGTCGATAAATAATTCAAAAACTAACGTCAAATCTTTGGTCGCAGAAATTGTTATAAATGTACCGAATTATGTATCAGAAAGAAGAATACAAAACTCTAACCCTGGGATTACAGTTTTGTATTCTTCTTTCTGATACATAATTCGGTACATTATAATTGAATTATTTATCGACGCCACTGCGTCTTCAAAATCGGTGAAATCGTAAAGTTTTGCTTTCTTTTTCATGGTGTGCTTCACTTGATGGTGAACTTGATCGGCACTCATAAATGTGTGGTCAGGTTCTAAATAGTGCAGAACAATTTGTGCTGCACTAATATCACTGCCGTTTACCATGTGCACCAGCAAAGAACAGAAAAGCCAATTTTTATTCTGTGCGGTGTGTCATACCAGTTTGCACCGTTTGACTAATATTCAATGAATACCTTCGTGACCGGTGCAAAGTTTTTTTATTTGTAATATCGAAATCCTCATCAATACAAATAGGAGCGAAACTTTCCAAAGCCAAATGAGTATTTTTATTTTTTGATTCTCTCGGGACTTCTGATTTTTATTTCTAACTTCACCAATAGATTCGTCACTTGATGTATCACACTCCGAGGGGGTATAATTTTTATCACGTACAGAATCGTTGGAATCAAAATCACATGCGATATTTAGATCTTATCTAGCTATGTTCTCGAATTGGTGGTTACCATCGCCATTTATAGATTTCGGCGATTCTTCAAACGCCATTATTTCTTTGCATATTAAGTCGATCGATAAATCTTTTATATTTGAGCTGGTTTCTAACCCCGGTGTGTCATTTTTACCATCACATTTTTTTTCAAATAATGTTTCTTTTCAACTTTTGCTTGTAGTAAAATCAGACAAATAGTGTGGATTGTTTGATGTTTGCGTCTCACAAAATGTTTCCAAAAACGCTGGATGTCATAGAATAAGGCCTAGTATAGATGCTGTCCAGATAATTACTGCAATCATTGTGTTCAAGAATCATTTGTTTCGAAATTCGTCCACATTTGCTTTAACCATATTAATGATATTTTTCGTTCTTTGTGAAATAGTGGAACGCTTGTGGGAAAATATAACCAAGTGGTATAAATTATGACTATATCGGAATACCTATAAAAAGTGGTCACGTCGCAAAAGAGAGTATAGTAGTAGGTAGTAGTAATATATGTAATCCTTAGAGCTTATGCTTTGTATTTATTCTTTTATACAGTCAATTCTAAATAATTAAAATAAAAGCTAAACGTAAAGTACGGAGCGCCGCGCATCCTGTACGCACGATATCTTGCGCCGCACTAACCCGTGTGCCGCACCCCGCCGCGTGAGCATGTACGCGCGCTAAAGTACTTAACGGCATTTTAAACTAGTAATGTTAGATAGCGTCAATTTAGTCTTGTAAAATATGCAATTTTTTTCCTGAATTATGGAATAAATACCGTTTTCTACGAGTTTTATTGTAATCTGTGAAATTAATAGCATCAAATAAATCCCTTAAATGCAGCAAAGAGCCTTTAGCGGCATTTTAGCATTGGATTCTTAAATGGTGGCTTTGTAGTAATGTATTTATATACAAAAAAACATCATAAAGCTAAACTAAAAAGCCGTTAAAGCACTTTTGCCGCACTTTAGGTAAGAGCAATGATTTAACGGCTTTTTAGCACGGCAATAAGTTGACAAATATTTTTAAAATCTGTGGCTATGTAGCCTTAGCGGCAATATTGTTATGTAATGTCACATAACTGCGTTTAAGCGTAGGAGTCTTATACAATTTGTGTATTTAACGGCATTTGTATTTTCCATATCTCGAAAACTATAATATTCGTAAAAACTGTTGTTAGACACATCTATAGAGCTTTTTTTTCTGATAAAAATGATCTAAAAAAAGTGAAATTAGCAAAATGTCAGATAACGGCATTATAGTTAAAGGACGGCAGAATATTGGTTTAGCGTTTTTTATATACATTTATGAGTAAAGTATCTACATTATTAGCTTGAGGTCGGATTGAGCCAGGCGTTTGGGACATAAAATACTTTTAACATAAGTTCTAAATTTAGGAGAGAAGATGTCAACAATTATATCTTTACTTGCCATCTCATTATACTGGCGAGCCATTGGTACTAAAGGATTATTTGCTGTAAGCGGTTTGCGGCATTATCTTAACTAACCTACCACAGCGACATAAAAAGGTTTGTTTTTTTTTTTATGTAAAAAGTAATGAGACGAACGAGACGCTCTCTTCATGGTAAGTGATAACGCCTATCCATGACCATCGCAGCGATACACAGAACTTTAAGTAACAAAACTTAGTCCAGGGCATCACTGCTTTGGCGCTCATTACTTTGAAACTTTTGATAGAGTTAGTCTCAACAGCACTGTAATTTCGCTAGCTGCAGTACCCTTCAAACCGGAACACAGTAATGCTTACACACTACTGCTTAGCGGCAGAATAACTGGTACTGCGTTGGTACCTACCTAGACGACCTCCTGCTAAGGAGATCTACCACCAGGTAAGCAGGTAATACCAAAATATGTAAGTGAAAGTAGAAAATACTACAGTCTCTGCCGTTTAATTTATATGTAAGGGTTTACACAATTTATCCAAGTGAAACAAAGTAATGTTTACTGGAGCAAATATTTTTTTATTTCTCACAAACTTCCCTCGTTTGTTTTAAGCTTATTTTGTTGTAAATGCCTTATAGCAAGAATTATGGTCCTTTAGCACGTTAAAAAGTTGTAGCAGATGTTTTCGTGCCCTAGTGTTATTAATTTTCATGTTTTCTTTTTGAAGCAAACGTTAATGAAGCAAAAAAAATCTTACGAGATTGTTAATGAAGAGATTTCGTAATTCAAAAGAGAGATAACGAATGAAGTGATTTCAGAAGTTTTTTGGTCGGTGTTTGTTTTAATTTGCATGGAATTGGAAAGAAGCTGGACGTATTTTGATCTTATTTTATGAAGTTACAAACAATAAGCATTTTTGTTGAGCTCTAGAAGGGCTTCAGTTTTAATATTTACATAAAATTGTATCATCATCATCATCATCCACAACCTTCTTTATCCGACTGCTGGGTATAGGCCTTTCTCTTTACATGCCATCTGCCTCGGTCCTGTGCCAATCTGGTCCAGGTTCGACCCGCGACGATGACGATATCGTCGACCCATCTTGCGGCTGGACGACCGACGCTCCGCTTCCCTTGCCTAGGCCACCACTCTGTTGCAACCTTACTCCACCTGTCATCACTTCGCCTAGCAACGTTAAAATTGTATATACTAAGAAAGTTAAATGTAAATTTATTTTATCTTGTGTCATTGTTTTGACATATGTAATGATTTTGATAATAGTTTATATATATGAATGGAAAAATGACCTGTAACTTTGGTGTTATTAATAAATAATTTGTATTTGTATTTGTATTTGAAATTACCGTGCATCACAAATTGATTCTCGAAAAGAGTCTCGTTGGATACCATTCTAGTACTTGACCCTAAAAAACAGATTGTACGTATATAGCAACAACAAACAGCACCGTCAAAATAAACCATATTAGATATTTTCGCCTTTTTTAATTCGCAAGTAGGTCAAAGAATACGATTTGTTAACCTAAAATCAAAGTTTACAAGCTGTTACAGCGCTCAACGATCTAAAACAACCCAACTTTAAATAAGTCTTGTAAGCAAATAACTTATCTAAACAAGCCAATCGTGTTAACAACTTTTTAAAAAGGTAAACAAAATTTTCGAATTTTAAACAACAACTTCAATAGAAAACAAGTTAAGGCCGAATTGGGGGCGTAAATTATGATAATTAACAATTTGCCTCCGAAGGAAACAATCCATCAGTCGGATTCCTGAAAGTCAATTATGCGACAAACGAGAGGGGCCAGTATTGGAAAGTCGCTTCTTAAGCTTGAAACGCTGGAGAAACATTTCCAGTTTGACGGTAATTTTATATCAACACATTGGCATAAAAATACTCATGAAAATGTTCCACGCAGCACACACCCCAATGGTAAGATTTTTTTTGCGATTTTACTTTTATTTACAAAGCTTAAAGATCAACAGTATCAGGGATATCTTAGCTTATGTTGTGTGAACTACGTAAAAAGACGTTTGTGATGTATGATTGCAATTTGTGTATCTTTACCGCCGCGCCTGCGCATCAAACGCTGTCTACACGGGCGAAGCGCGTAGTATATAGCAAGATTAGACGGTATGCATGGCGTACTTTGCATTGACTCCTTGAAATAGGCCACTAGATGTGGTCCAAACTATATTCCGAGTATCCAATATAAGTATAATGTATATTTTGATGTTCAACAATAACGTGATATCGGGTACTTAAGATTGATGTTGCGTCTATAAGGTACGAAGTCGTTGGTAAAATAAGACTGAGAGACAAATTGGGGAAAGTGGGGTAAAACTGTATTTGTATTGAAATAAGTTGTTTAGGCGCTCTAATGGAATTTCGATGGTTGTTTAGGATTTTAGAGGATTGAAGATATCTTCACTACTACTGATATAATTATTTTTAACCGCCGACGCAAAAAGAGGGATGTTTGACGTGTTTTTGAATTATATTACAAATACATATATTGCTAAAACGCGTTGATAAAGATAAAGATAAAGATATATTTATTTGCATAAACATAAATATTGATAAACATAATTATTGTATTTTGTCAAAATACACACATCCATACGTACAGTCGTACACTCACTTATACATACATACCTACACACATTCGCAAATACACAGCTTTTTGCGAAGCCAGAAAAAATAAAATACCGATCTGCCGAGATACTTATATTTCTCTTTCAAAATCCAATAATTTCTATTGTATAAAATTAATTTCACGCCCCTGTAATACGGAAAACGATTTTCAAATCTACAATTTCCTTAACGCCTTGTGTAACATTATTTTGTTATATTCTAAATAAAACAATACATTTAGAACGTTTTTGTATCAAAATGAACCCTATTTATCGATAAAACTGTTTTAAGTTATCGATTTATTCTGTTGTGTCACATTTGATGTAACATTTCAGTAGACTAATCTATGTAGATGGCGCTTATTGTTACAATATTCTTTGCTTATGACTATGTAATTGCTATGTAATTTTGCCAGTGTAAGGTAATAAATAAATAAATAAATATCGTAGGACATTACACACAGCGCCATCTGACCCCAAACTAAGCAAAGTTTGTACTATGGGATAACTGATAGAATACTTAAATACTTAGGTGTTTCGATATTTTTAAATGTTCGATAAAAAAGCCTTAAGACATAAAAAGTAAGTCAAAGGCAAGTCCAGTCGTGCCCTAGTAAAGTAGTGGCAACTTTGCGAGAAGCTTCGACGGACTTTTGGACGTAACGCGGAAAGACGTGAACCACAATATCACTTTCCAACGTTTGTAATCATAATTCAGAACTTAACAAGTAATAATAAATAAAATAAATAAATATCGTAGCACATTAAACACAGCGCCATCTGACCCCAAACTAAGCAAAGCTTGTACTGTGGAAGTCACATAACTGATAGAATACTTAAATAGTTTTTTTTGTAAATACGTACAATACATACAGTACAGTAGGTACACCCAATACAGAACTTTATTATTAACAGTTTATTCCACAAATATTTGTTAGTTATTTGTTTTTTTTAACCCATGCCCTACAGCTCTTAAAGCAGACATTACGAATGAGCCAACAGGGCTGTCAAATCTGTTAATTAATGACAAACCACTATTGTTATAATCTGAACACAAAAAAAATTGCTTTTTTATTTTAAACTTTTTAGACAGCATAGATATTATGTAGGTAATAACGCGCCGCCCCGGGCGTTCGCCCGAATGACCCTATGGTAGACGCGCCTCTGCTACGGTAGTAATATTTATTGCAGTGCCCCCTAGTGAGTCGTCACCGTAACATATATCTAAGAACATACATCAATCAAACACGAACCCATAACTGAAAACCGCATCAAAATCGGACTAGTAGTTTTAGAGAAAAATGGCAACATGGATTTGCACAAACAAACAATCATCATCTCACCCCAAACGCATATACCGTCTCCGTTCCGTCGCGGGTAAAAAACAGACGTTTCGAAAAAGTTGGTGTCGATGTAATGCTACGACGTGCTATATAATTGATTTACGTAGAAAAGCCAAGCTGAAATAAACATATCTAAAAATAATCCTTCTCAAGGACCATGAAGGTCACTGAGCGCTAAAGGGTAGCAAACTCTACAAAAACAGTTATAGGTTACAAACTTCGGCCGCTGTTGCGTCAGCTCATTTGTAAAAGAAATGCCTCACAATAGAACGGTAGGGATGACTAAACGGTCGCTTGCACGTTTGGTAAAGCGCTACTGGTTATTTTATACCTTTTTTTATGGTTGACAGGCTAGTCGTTTGACCATAGCTCACCTGATGGCTCTCAAGTAAGGGTGTGGAAACACATTGTTAGATCCTTGACGGCAGATTTCCAACTTGAGGGTGGTAGCTAGCTAGCACTACTCACTACTTAGCCTCACGCGGTTGTACGTATTTTTTAGCGACGATAGCGTAATGGTTAGCGTTCGCTTCACATGCTGAAGGGCGTGGGTTCGAACCCCAGGCAGCTTTCGAGAGGTGAGATGGCGATCAAACGCAAGCCTATAATTCATAAAAAAAAGCTTAAGCTGCCGGTGAAGGAAAAAATCGTGAGAAAACTATAGCATGGTACTTTTTAGTAGGTAGGTACTCGGCTGGCTGGTATGAAACACGACCTATTTTCATACTTAAGAAATATACATTATTAATTGAATACAAACATTTAAAAAATTTGTAAAAATCGGTCGAGCCTTTCGGAGGAGTGCGACCACAAACACCGTGGCATGAGATTTTTGTATATTACTAGCGGATGCTTCGCGGTTCCACCCGCGTAGTTCCCGTTCCCATGGGAATACAGGGATAAAAAGTAGCCTGTGTCACCCGGAAATAGTGTAACTTCCCAACGGTGAAAAAACTTTTGAAATAGGTCCAGTAGTTTTGGAGCATATTCAATACAAACTAATAATCAAATCTTTCCTCTTTATAATAGTCCTACCAGCTCGCCACGGGAAATCAGAACTCAATTAACGTTATAAATATAGCCTATGTCACTCAGTGATAATGTAGAATTCTAATGATAACATAGTTATATTATTACTTGGTGGTAGATCTCCTTAGCAGGAGGTCGTCTAGGTAGGTACCACCGCAGTACCAGTTATTCTGCCGCTAAGCAGTAGTGTGTAAACATAACTGTGTTCCGGTTTAAAGGGTACTGCAGCTAGCGAAATTACTGGGCTGTTGAGACTAACCATCGAAAGTTTCGAAAGTAATGAGCGCCAAAGCCGTGATGCCCTGGAATTTGTTTTGTTACTCAGAGTTCTGTGAATCGCTGCAATGGTTATGGACAGGCGTTATCACCATCAGGAGAGCGTCTCGTTCGTCTCATTATTTTTTACATAAAAAAAATAAAAAATAAAAAAAAATAGTTATTCAGATCGGTCCAGTAGTTTTGGAGCCTATTCAATACAAACAAACAAACAATCAAATCTTTCCTCTTTTTAATATAGTATAGATAAAAAGATAGATTATATTATAGAGCTAGATAGATTTATCAAATGTGTTGTTTTAGAAATATGCCACGACTGTCAGTCTAATAGAATTCTTCCGTATATCCCAATCCTAAAACGAAACGTAGGATATTGCGTTATAGTAGCGAGACAAAATTCCTTTGTACCAGCACAATAGCAGCTATTGTGACTGGAGACAGTTACTAATTTCAAATGTTTTGCACATTGTCGACAAACATACCTAGACGGGAACAAATGTGATGTGAGTGCGAGATGTTTCGGGTTAGTTAATTTAAGCATCGTGTGAAATAAATATTTGAGTACCTACATTATAATCAGCGCTATATAGTGTAAGCTAAACAAAATAAGGACAAAAGAAATTCATTTTTTTAATTACTTACATACTGCTAACATACTAGCAGCGCCCCGCGGTGTTACCCGCTACATGTTTTCGGGTTAAAAAGTAGCCTATGTGTAAATACAGGGTCTCAGCTACCTCCACACCAAATTTCATCCAAATCCTTGTAGTTTTTGCGTGAAAGAATAACAAACATCCATCCATCCATCCACACTTTTACATCCCACTAATATTACAAATGTGAAAGTTTGGAGTTACAGGGCTGTTGAGACTAACCATCGAAAGACTCATACTTTGAGTCTTTGAGTGCCAAAGCAGTGACATCTTGGACTTTTGCTTTGCAAAGTTCTGTGTATTGCTGCAATGGTCATAGATAGGCGTTATTTCTTACAATCAGGAGAGCGATTAGTTCGGCTCAATAATTTTATAATCGACACAATACTGCAATAGTCATAGACATGCGTTTTCTCTTCACCATTCATCAGGAGAGATATAGTCTAACGTCTAGCCTGTCAACCATACAAAAAAATCACATCTGTTTTCTTTGTGAGTTAAGAAACAATACTTTTTATATTTTACAAGTTTTTGATTTCTAGGATCAGTATTTTTTCTGAATGAAAGGTGAGTACTTGTCCTTTTCGTCGCCCCTAACAACGTGTATGCAAAATTTCATGATTACCGATTAGTTAAGACGTGAAATCGTGATAAACATACTCACATTCGCATTTATAATATTATTATCAAAATAAGATGTTCAAAATTAACTAACCAACCATCTACATACATATACCTACCTATGTATAGTAGTATGGAATAAGCATTTCATATAAATCAAATTAAATTCAAAACATCGGAAATCAACAACCAGAAAAATGAAAATCAGAATAAATTGAAAATAGAAATGAACGCAAAAGGTCAAAATGAATATAATTCAATAAAAATGTTTGTGGAAAAATATGTTCCGTCGAAGCGTTTTCCGCAATCGTTGTAATAAAAGCAAAATTTTTAATTTTATTATCAAGGGTTCCGTAGCTAAGAATGTTCGTATTCTTTGTTTTTACAATTTTTATTTTTAATATATGCTAAGAAACGGCCTCCTTAAATCTTTTAAGTTTTTTCGAGTAGATTATAAAAATGAAATAGGTTAAAAAAATTAAGTTAAACGGTATAATTGATGTAGATAATGTGTTAAACGCTAAAAATAATTCGGTAGATCTTAGGTACACTGGTCTTCACACCACTCTCCTCATCAATCTATGGCATGAATTAGACAATAAAATTTATGTATTTTCCCTAATTGTATATATAATAATTATGTATTTAATACCTAATGTGTAATGCTCCATTTGATTTGTTTACATTTTTTTTTCTTTTAACTTGTATAGTCTCCAGCGATACAAGCTTTTGCTTAGTGCAGGTCACTGATAATCCTTTGTATACGTGCATTAAAATTTAAAAAAAAAAATTCTTCATTTTTTTTAATTAAAAAAAAATCGTGAGGCGCGTGAAATTTTTATCAACATTCTGGTTACGATACGCCCTATGATTCCTTCTCACAATGAAGCCCACCCCCAGC
Organism: Biston betularia; assembly: GCA_905404145.2. Lineage (NCBI taxonomy): Eukaryota > Metazoa > Arthropoda > Insecta > Lepidoptera > Geometridae > Biston > Biston betularia. Next base: position 4,292,862 of record FR989883.1, read on the forward strand.
AGTGGGATAGTTAATGAAAACAAAACTGTACTGGATGTTAACACTACCAATGTACGGGTGGGTTTGTTTTAAAGTATTAACTATTAACATAAAGGTTCCGTTTTAACTCCATTTGTCACGGAACCTTAATAAAAAAGACAAAAACAACGTTCATATCCGCAATCGTAAGCAAAGAAAAAAGTATATACACTGAAAATAAATTTCTCTTCTGGCTTGATTATTCTACACTTTATGAATATTTTTTATTGCAATTACCTACAAGATGCAGGAACAAAATGATTTATTGCTACTATTGTTTTGTCTAATTCTAAGTCATTGCAGTAGTTCCAATAACATTGAACAACAAAATAAACTGCAGAGCATCGCTGTTTTAGCGCTCATTACTTTGAAATATTCAATAGTTAGTGTTATTAAACCTGTAATTTCACTGCTATACCTTTAAAACTAAAACACATTAATGTTTACGTATTACTCCATGGCGCCAAAATATCTGATACAGAGAGTTCCGTCACCGTTTAAACCGACTTCAAAAAAGGACTAGTTCCTCAATGCGGTTTTTTTATGTTTGTTACTCAAGACTCTGTAATAATGATTAATTGATTACTTTTGATTAATGATACCGTAGTAATGATTCATTTGCAGCAAGTCGTTAAAATGAAAAAATGGTACCTCATGATTTGCTGTTTCTCGAGCCTTGTGCCAACAAATAGAAAAAAAAATTGTCTTCTCAGGAAGTACACAGTATGTTGGGTCCAGTCTCCAGCGTTCAATCACGAAGATCATCAATCAATCGCTCAACCGATTAGAGGGCTGAACAGTAAATACTTTAATTTAAATAACTATATCGAATATAATTATTTAAATTAAAGTATTAAAATTAAAACTCTTTTGTTAGAAAACAAGTGGGAAATGGTGATAATTTTTTTATCTTTAATCGGGGGCAAGACAGGTGACACTCGCTCCGGCTCGTACCTGGTGCAGAGAATAGCCATTGCCATACAACGCGGCAACGCCGCGAGTGTTATGGGTACCTTTGCACCGGGTACAGTTAGGGGTGGGTTATTTTGTTAGTGCTGTCTTGTGATTGTTTTTTTTTTGTTTTATGTTAATTTGACTGATTTATTATTTAAATTTGATTGTATATGATATTTATAAATGAATTTATATTTTTTATAATAATTTGGTAAGCTATTCAGTGATTGTTAAATACTTTAATAAATTGTAAGTTTATTTAAATAACTATACTATGTACTAATAACTATAATATAGTTATTTACATTAAAGTATTTTTTAATTCTCCAGCACAAATCGGTAATTTCACTCTTTTTTTATATGGTTGACAACCTAAGTTTTTGACCACTGCTTACCTGATGTTAAGTGGCGGTGTGGTAGCAGATGGTAAAGCACATCTAGCCTGGAATGAAACTGGCTTTCAAGTGAGGCTGCTAGTATACATCGTTAGGTGCTTGATTTTCAACTTGAGAGTAGCTTGCCATCTGAATTCTACGAAGCACTCTACCACCATGCTATGGTTGCCTCACGATGTTTTCCTACACCGGCAGCAGCTTATTGCTGGGTTTTGAACCCACGCCATCTGGCCACGTGCCGTCTGACCGCGCAAACCACTGAGCTATCATCGTTACAAAAAATTTAATACATAGATATAGATTATGATACGACTAAAATCACAATCTTCCGTTTTGCATTATCCGAGTTAAAAAAGTTGAATATTGCCACTCGCAATTTTGTAAACAGTTTTAATACATCCCATGGAGATGCTTCCAAAGTCTCGTGATGACCACCATTGGTTGGTCATAATCCCGAGTAATTTATCTACAATGACCGGGTCGAAAAGGCCAGCCATAAAAAGCACTTTTACCGCTTTTACAGTTTATCTACAATAAAACACCCCCATATTATGACAATATTCGTTCTCTTTGCCTCTATAAAAATTTACACTTAATGGTAAAGATACTTCAAGGAGGAATGTTTTTAAACCATCTCCTTATCTTTTTTTTTTTTTAAGTCTTGGACGTAACACTTTTGCGTATTTGTCAAGTTTTTTTTTCGTTTTCGTTGTTTTACGTTTCACACAGCGCCCGCCATTTTACCCCAAACTAAGCAAAGCTTATGCTTAGTTACTTTTCTAGTTCCCATAGATAACTATGGAAACTAGAAAAGTAACTAATAGAATACTTATTTACATTTTTTTTTTGTAAATACAAATACAGAACACCCAGAAACAGAACAAACATATATCGACACATTGTATTACGTTTGTTCTGATGAAAATCGAACCTCTTAAAACAGATATTTTACCAAATAACTAACAGGGCAATCAAGAGTTTTGATGTTTTCCGATATTTTTGTAGCGATGATAGCTCAGTGGTTAGCGCGGTAGGTTCGCATGCCGAAGGGCGTGGGTTCAAACCCCAACAATGAACTTGAGCTGCCGGTGAAGGAAAACATCGTGAGGAAACCATAGCATGGTGGTAGGGTACTTTCTAGTACTCGACTGGCTAGCTACCACCCTCAAGTTAAAAATCTGCCGCCAAGCATCTAACGGTGTGTTCCGGCAGCCTCACTTGAGAGCCAGTTCCATTCCAGGCTAAGTGTGCTTTACCATCTTCGACCACACCTTCACTTAACATCAGGTGAGCTGTGGTCAAACAACTAGCCACCACCATAAAAAAAAAAAAAAAAAATTATTAAATATTATGTTAAGTATGAATTAGTCACAATGTAAGTCCTGGGCAAGTCAGAGTTTGCTCTAGTAAAGTGGTTGTGACTACTACAAGCTTCGATGAAGTTTTAGAAGCAACACGAAAAGGCATGTTTCATCCCATTATATCTGTTTACTACATCCACGCGCATTATTCATCTCTTTATGAATAAAACACCACTATTTTTATACATAAACACTCAAATAAACATAAGTTTTGGAAAATAATACAACGCATGTTATTTCCGCGTTCTCGCTAAAACTCTAAAACTATCTTGCACAAAAATGTTCACTATAGAACACGATAATAAGAGGCATTACTGTAAACAACTTCAACGTATAAATTCATTACTTAGCAAATATATGAAGGTTGCAAACTGGTCAGAAACTCGTATTTCCAAATTTAATAAGGAAAGTTTTACAACACCCTTAAAATGTACTCCAGAAACGGAATTCATAAATTAGAATATTGCAAGAAACGTGGAAACTTTACAATTAACTCGATAGGATTCAAACTGTTTTGCAGACAGATGGAAAAGGAAAGACAGAAGTTTCTGGAAGCCGCACTTACATAACAATGCTCTTGAAAAGGCGCAACTTTCTTACCCGGCGACCAATCAAGGCTTCGGAGATCTGCTAACGAAAAACTGTTACCATTGGGAAGAACACAAGAGAAAGCAAACTGTCGAACATTAATGCCCTGATATTAGAAAAAGTTTTGAGAAATTTTCTACTGAAATTATTATATATTTTTATACTAATGCTTAAAGTTAATCCATGCAATAACAAGCGACATTTCACGTGGGCGAGAAGTTAACAAAACTGTTGGCAAATCATTTTAGGAAATAGTTCAATCAAACATTATAAGTAAGTCTGTTAATGAGCTGGTTTGTTTAGTAGTGGAGGTTAGATGTATTTTTTACACATAACTGCTTGGCGGCAAAATATCAACTAAGAAGATTTATCATCTACTGATCCAACATGTGCAGGAATATTTCTGACACCGTAGAGGAGAATTACGGTGAAGATGGGTTTTAGAACTCATCGGCGTATCTCGGCACTATTCGCTCCTACCTCCGCGCCCACGCACCAACCGCTGCTTTTACGTGCGGTGCGCGTAGCGGCCCGCAGTGCGTAGCAAGACGAGATCGCACGCACGTCGTACTCTGCTTTAATTCCTTGAAGAAGGCCACCGGAATTATAGTCGGAGTATCCGACATAATTAACTACTTATTATTTATTATAGTATGTAACTAAACTATCACATAAACAATTAGGTAAATTTACCACTGAATGAATTAATTCAATATACGTTAATATTATAATGCAAAAGAAATTGTGCGACGAAAATCTGTCGAATTAAAATTTGTAATTTAAAATTACTTACAACGTTAAACTAGCTAAAATATAAAAGTTTTATCCAATATTGATAGTATTTTTACAACAAAGATAGTATCTTTATAATATGTTCAATGTTTTGGTTTGTTAAACTTTGCTACTAAGTTACTTATTTCCAACATATGTGTTTGATATCGTTACAGTCTGGTCTAAATGTTGGAAAGTGTTTCGGTCCGTGTGTCTCGAAACTCTTAGATGAAGTCACAAGTTCCGAAAGTTGTATCTCAAAACTCTTCGCTTTTTGTTTGTAGATACGTACTTTAGTTTGTCAACTGTATTTTTGCTTAGACCAAGTTATTTAGAGTTAGACGCTTTGTGGTTCCGATTTTTGTACATCCACTTTCTCACAAGTGATGTAGAAAGACATTGATCGATGTGCATGACACTTGTTCAATCCATTATTTTATTTAGACAACCCTGTAAGCTCATATGATCGTAGCTTTGCTTCCTAAGCTGTGGGGCGTGGGTTCAATTCCTACTCAAGAAAAATCTTGTTTTTTATTTATTATGTGCCTGACATCGTGTACACGATTTATCATAAGTATGTAGTATGTATGTAGCGATGATAGCTCAGTGGTTAGCGCGGTCGGTACACACGCCGAAGGATGTGGGTTCAAACCCCAACAATGAGCTTGAGCTGCCAGTGAAAGAAAACTTCGTCAGGAAACCATAGCATAGTGGTAGGATACTCTCTAGTACTTGGCTGGCTAGCTAGCACTCTCAAGTTGAAAAACTGCCTCCAAGCACCTAGCGATGTGTTCCGGTAGCCTCACTTAAGAGCCAGTTATATTCCGAGCTAGGTGAGTTTTACAATGTTCAACCACACCGTCACTTCACATCAAGTGAGCTGTGGTCAAACACCTAGCTTATTAAACATAAAAATAATAATAAACATTGTGTCTTAAATCTTGCCTTTTTTTGGTTTTAGCCTTAAAAGTTTTTAAACCACAAAATACCGCGGAACGCAGCTAATGAACAATAGATACATGAAAGAAACAATTTTGTTGGCTAAGCAATAAATGTACAAATTTACAAGAAAAGATGAAAATTAAAAATAAAACAAACAAACACACAAAGCCAACAGGAAGAAGGAAACTGAATTAATAAAGTATGTCAATTAAATGAATAGAAATGTTTACAGCTAAATCAGTTTGTTAGCTATGTACAGACACAAACGAAATTAAAGTAAAAATCATATCTAAGGGAAAAATAGAAGATATAATCTCTATTTTATTTACTGGATTTATTTACTAACAATGGATCCTATTAATATATATCTATACTATTGATTTGATTGATTGACAGCCTCGTTGGCTCATTGGTTGTATATCTGCCTTGAGAGCTGTAGGGCGTGGGTTCGATTCCCACTCAGGGCAAACATTTTGTGAATAAACAAATGTTTGTTCTGTGTCTGGGTGTTCTGTATGTATTATAAAAATGTATTTACAAAAAAAAGTATTTATGTATTCTATCAGTTATCTGACTTCCATCACACAAGCTCTGCTTAGTTTGGGGCCAGATGGCGCTGTGTGTGTACCTAGCCCTACGATATTTATTTATTTATTATTTATTATAAAGAGGAAAGAGTTGATTGATTGTTTGTTTGTTTGTATTGAATAGGCTCCAAAACTGCTAGACCGATTTCAAAAATTCTTTCACCGTTGGGAATCCACACTATCCTCGGGTGACATAGGCTATTGACTATTTATATCTGTATTCCCACGGGAACGGGAACTACGCGGATGAAACCGCGAGGCGTCCGCTAGTCATAAATGTACATGAAACTAAAACTACGTAAACATGCAATAAAGTATTGAGTATTAAAGATCTGGATTATGATTTTGTAGCGATGATAGCTCAGTGGTTAGCGCGGTAGGTTCGCATGCCGAAGGGCGTGGGTTCAAACCCCAACAATGAGCTTGAGCTCCCGGTGAAGGAAAACATCGTGAGGAAACCATAGCATGGCTAGCTACCACCCTCAAGTTGAAAAATCTGGCGCCAAGCATCTAACGGTGTGTTCCGGCAGCCTCACTTGAGAGCCAGTTGCATTCCAGGCTAGGTGTGCTTTACCATCTTCGACCACACCTTCACTTGACATCAGGTGAGCTGTGGTCAAACACCTAGCCTGTCAACCACAAAAAAAAAATTATTTGTTTCTCCAAGTTCTAGATACCAATGCAATAGTTAGATGTTATATCTTACCATCAAAATTGCGAATTACAAACTAGTAGGTAGTTTAAAAAATAGCTTACTAAGAAATATTAAAATGTTCACAATATTTCAACTTCAGATTTTAAGTTAAGATTGCCATAATCCCAATAAAACCTTAATCTTCTTATAATTAATCAAAGAATAAATCTCATAAATCAAATGGTTCCGAGGGCTTCTTCACGGTATAAATTTTTAGCCGACTTCAAAAATAGAGGAGGTTCTCAATTAGACTGTATTTTTTTTGTTTGTATGTTTCGCGATCATTCCACTAATTATAAGATAATTCTTAATATATTAATTTTTGCTTGGTAGATCACACTTCAGAGATGGTCCCATATACATTTTATCAAAATCGATTTAGCGGTTTTTAAAAATCAACAAAATTCAAAAATAATTGCGCCTAATACAACATACGTGCAATGGAACTGGCTCTCAATTGAGGCTGCCGGAACATACCGTTAGATGCTTGGCGACAGATTTTCAACTTGAGGTGAGCTAGCCAGCCGAGTACCTACTAGAGAGTACCCTACCACCATGCTTTGGTTTCCTTACGATGTTTTCCTTCACCGGCAGCTCAAGTTCATTGTTGGTGTTTGAACCCACGCCCTTCGGCATGCGAACCGACCGCGCTATCATCGCTACATAATGTATTCGTTTGCATCATCATAAACCATTACAGAACGATTCAAGGACAATCAGTCATAGAGTACACAGAACAGACCGAACCGAACAGTGTCGATGTTGTCGCGAGTGTATCGTCTCCTAGTTAAAAAAATATTTTAAAATACGTAACTTCGATTTGTAGTCAATATAATTCGTTTAATCACTAAATATAGGAAATAAGTTATAGTGACAGTGTTTTTAAACCTAATACATTATAGTAAACTCATTAAATCAAAAAAGTATTGCGTAAAAGTGAATCAGCTGTTTTGCAATAACTGAGTGTATTAGTGTAGTGAGATAGACTATAAGACATTAAACTGTGCAGTGTTATAAAAAAAAGTAGTTAATGAGGGAACAGTGTTAAAGACTAAGTATTTCGTAATAAAATTAAACAAAAATAACAATAAAAATAAATCGACGAACTTTTTTATCAAATCACCCTCATTTTAGTGTTAAAATCAATCAACGGAGTGCGCGGCAACAGTGACTATTATTAATACGACTCGCACTGTATGAGTCACCGATAACAACTGTATAGACAAGCGCGCATCGCAGCTACCGACTATCTATTTTGCCGCTATTGTTATTGTACGTTTGGTCTAGCGGTCAGCGCGCCTGCTTTGAAAGTAGGAACAACCGAGTTCGATCCTCACTCTTTCACATATTTGTGTAAGACGAACCAACGAATAATTTTTATAGTAAGAAACGTGCCTACTGGTTATATTTCCACTACGGTTAATTGTTTCCGCACCGCGTCATCAAGATGGACTGCTCTGCATGCTGCAATAAGATAACCAGCGCCGAAGACTACCTTAGCTGTAATTTAAATAATTGTGGTAAAACATATCACACTCTATGTATCGGTGAAAAGAAACAGGCCATAGAATTATGCAACCGCTGGATCTGTCCCGAGTGCTGGTGCGCAAATAAGAAGGGTGGCGACAACAGCTCGACACCAGTAGGCGTTTCAAAGAAAGTTCGGGACCCATATGTGACTCAAAGGGTGAAAGCAGCGCCAACCCCTACAGTAGATATTGACAAGGACGGAGATACTAAAGTGTTAATGCACGAAATGAGTAAGCTACGTAAAGAAATAACATTAATGAGGGAGCAGTTTAGCAACGAGAGCGCTATGTACGACTGTAAGCTGGGCCGCTCCATTCATATCATCGAGAGCTACGAAGCGAAGCTGAGCCAGACTGTCGCGATTATAGCTAGCCACGAGACGAAGATCGGGGAATATACCAAATTAATCGAGACGCTCGTCGGCGCGATTACTAAGTGTCAAGACCACAGCGCTAAAACATCCGCGCGTCTGTCTCTCGATATCGCGAAGGTGATCACTATGCAGTGCACCACCAAGGCCACCAAGGAGCCCGAAACGCTGAGGGCGTGCGCAACGCCCGCAACCCTCCCGCAAGAGTCGTGCAACCCCATACGCAAGAGTTGTGCAAATAGAAAGACGAAACCGGTATCTACATCACAACCGCTCCTCTCCAACGCGTCGGAATCAACCAGCCGCTCGACGCCTGCGCCCTTCGGTAGGAAGCTATATACTGGTCCGCACCGGCCGTCCGCGCTTTTCTCTGCCCCGTTGAAAGATGTGACAGCGGCGACGGCCGCACCGAGTATCGACGTCGTTGATGAAGGATGGCAGAAGGTAACAAATCGTAGAATTCGAAAAGGTGGTCCACAGCTGCGTACTATAGTTAAGGGAACTGGAGCGAGAGACGATGAACTCAAAACTGTTGAGCGAGCACGCAAAATTCACGCCTGTTTCTTCGCGCCGGACACCACAACCGATACGATTATATCGTATATGAGAAAAAAGAAACAGTGCGATAGCTACCACGTCGAAAAATTAAAATTAGCTCACAAATACTACTCTTCTTTCTCGCTCACGGTACCGTACACTCATTTCGAGTTTTTCATGTCCGCTGAGAACTGGCCAACCAGCACTCAAGTAAGCGAGTGGTTTCGAGGGAGCGGCGGGCGCGCAGGAGGCGCTCCCCGCCGACACTCGGCGCCGCGACGACAGCCGCGAAGCTGCAATAGCGCTACCGTTGGTACCGCCGATGCCGTCACTGCCGCAGTCCCAGGGACATCAAAGCAAGAGACCTACGCCGGCGTCGCCTGTGCCACCCCGTGCGTCACCGAGAAATCAGCCACGAAGAAGTGAACCAACCTCGTTAGCAGTCTGTCACCAAAATATACGGTGCATAACTAGTAAAACAAAACAACTTGAGGTGTTATTGACAAAGGAACTTACCTGCGACGTATTAATTATAACCGAACACTGGTTACGCAAACACGAATTGGTTTCTGTTACATTATGTAACTACGATCTATTATCTTTTAGTTGTAGAGAACGTGTAGCGCACGGTGGAAGTTGCATCTACGTGCAGTCCGGTATGATGGCAGTCAACCGACAGGATTACTGTGACCTAACACGGGAACAAGTTTTTGACGTGTGCGCCGTGCACTTACTTGATGACGATATCCTGGTTGTAGGTGTGTACCACTCCAACTTGACGAGCCACGGTGAGTACCTTCAATTATTTGAGACCCTTCTTTGTAAAATAACGGATGAGGGCTTGAATTGCGTTATTATGGGTGACACTAATATCGATTTACTAGACAGTTCTAGCGCTCAAAAGCAGTTGGTAGACGTACTCGAAAGCTTTAATTTTAATCAATTAGTAACCGAACCTACGCGAGTCGACGTAGGTGGCCGTAAGTCACTGATAGACCACGTGTATACAAACATGCCCGCGAAACGTGTAACTGCAATCTTTGGCGTCGACACGTGGCCACTTAGCGACCACGGTGCCCAGCGCCTCACGCTGGAGAGGAGCGTCGCATCTGCGCCCGCGCCGGCTCACATTATAGGCCGTAGTTTCACTGAAGCCAACGAACACACCTTTATTAGCGCGCTGATCTCAATCGACTGGGAGGGAATCATTAATAAAGCTAACAATTCCTGCCACTCGCTAGCTGAGAGTATAGTTAATATTCTTTCCAACAAGTTTAATATCTGTTTTCCACTAAAAAAACTACTTACTCATCAGAAACACTGGGTTGACGCGGAAGTTCATAATTTTAAGCACTTACTGCATGAGACGGTACAACTAAAAAGAAAATTTTCAACTGACGATTTACTGCGTACTAAGTGTGATGAACTTACAGTCAAATATCATTCTTTATTAAAAGAAAAAAGAGTAGAATATTTTTCTAATATTATCAAGGATAACCCGCGACGAATGTGGCGTGTGATAAACTCTGAGTTAGGTCGCGGTACTCGCGAGAGAGTCAATTTCACGGACCTGGTACGAAACGCGGATGGTCAAGCGTTTGACACAAAAAAGGATGTGGTTGACGCTCTCAACTCGGAGTTCATAACGGCGGCTAGTAGATGCGGAGCGCCCGGGGCTGACAACGCCAGCGCCCTGGCCGCGCTCGGGGACGAGGCATCCGCCAGCGACGTGTCGATAAGGTTAGAACCGTTCACGCCGGTTGAAGTGGTTACGATAGCGAAGAAACGTATCGCCCCTAAAAAGAGTACTGATCTCTACGGTATATCCGCGAGTATTCTAAAATCAGCAATAGAACCAGTAGCACCAGTTATTAGCCATTTGTTTAGTTTATGTCTGCGGGATGGCGTATACCCTACGGCACTAAAGAAGGTAAAGATATGCCCATTATACAAAGGAAAGGGCAATAAAGAAGACCCTAAGTCTTACCGTCCTATATCCCTCGTCCCCGCTGTTAGCAAGGTATTTGAGGTCGGCCTCAATAGAAGAATACTTAATTTTGTCGTAGATCGGGAGGTTCTGTCGGAACGGCAGTATGCGTACCGGGCGGGCCGCGCGACCACAGACTTGGTACGTGAGGTGGTATGGCAAGTGATGACCGCGCGCGAGGCAAGACTGCAGGCTGCACTACTATGCTGCGATCTATCGCGCGCGTTTGATACCGCCGATCACGCTCTCATTGCAAATAAGCTGCGATTCTACGGAATCCGTGGCCCCGCCCTGTCCATACTGTCCTCCTTCATGACTAAACGTACGCAGGTCGTGGTAGGTGATAGAGGTCGCGTCGTATCTTCAGAGATGGAAAATGTGATAGGCGTCCCACAGGGATCCTGTCTGTCTAACACCTTATTCAGTCTCCTCCTTAACGACTTGCCTGGTGCCATTGACGACGCTGAGATATACATGTACGCCGATGACGTCGCTGCTGTAGTTACCGCACCGACACGCCCCGAGCTGGAGTCTAGACTGAATACGGTGGTGAACAAGCTCGATAGTTGGTTTCGATCAAACGGACTAGCGCTAAACAAAGACAAGACCTGTTTCCTTACCTTCAACCTCAATGGCCACGCGACAGAGACTTTTTCGGTAGCAGTCGGTAATACTGCGCTCCAACAAGTCTACTGTACGAAACTTCTAGGTTTCCATATTGACGGCGCGTTGACCTGGGAGACGCACATAGACGAGCTGTGCGGGAAGCTGAGCCGCTCGTGTTTCGCGCTCCGGCGGCTCGCGAGCACCGCTGCCCGCAGCGTAGTGCGCTCCTGCTACTTCGCGACCGTCCACAGTAACATCACGTACGGGTTGGAGCTGTGGGGCCGCGCTGCCGATCGTAATAGAGCCTTTGTTATGCAGAAGCGAGCCATTCGTGCCATATGTGGGGTTCAGGCCGATGTCTCATGCGTGGAGCTTTTTAGGGAACTGCAGATACTGCCGTTGCCGTGTGAGCTTATTTACCAAGTAGCCCTTTTCACCCATACTAACATCGATAAGTTTCAACGCAGGGGCGTACATAGTACGTTGGATCTTTGCAGCAATAAAAAGAAAGACCAGCTTGTAACACCGTCACACCGGCTCGTCAAGTCGGAGAGGTCGGTATACATTTTGGGGCCCGCGGTCTACAACCGCGTACCCGCCTCCGTACGGGATGCAGCTTCCACCGCGTGTTTCAGAACCAAGTTAAGATCTTGGCTGCTAGAAACCTTGTTTTATGACATTGACGAGTATTTCAAACTTAAAGATTATTGAATTACTAGTAAGTAATTATGATTTTTTTGTCATGTCACTTTAATATATTGACAATATTGTTTTGGTATTGACATATTTTTATATTGACATATTTTATATTGACATGTTTGGATATTGACATCCCTTATTTTGACATGTAATCAGTGTTTCAAAACCCATTTAATGACATCTTTAAAATTTTGAAGTGACTTGTAACATTGGTGTTATCAATAAAGTATTTGTATTTGTATTTGTATTTGTATCTTTAGTAGTATTCCTTTAAGTTGCCTTTCCTGCAAGCAGCAGTGAAAAAGAGTAATGACCAAGGAAATAGAGTTAACGAACGCACCTCAGCATTTTGTGCTCTATCCTGTAGGTGGCAAAAGCTATTGTTGCCGTTGCCAGGACGAGTGAAGTAAATAATGTCTTAAACAAAGTTATAGCTAGAGACAGTGTGTATTTCCTTGTACGCGAAAATATTCCTGACGATAAATTAGGACGAGCTTACGAAATTGTTACTTTATGTTGAAGCGAAATTATGTTGTACAGCTTTTAGAATATGTTTGATGCTGTTGTAATTAATATTTTATTACGTCGTTATTAAGATTAATATAAATTAACAACGAACAGAATGAATTTGTGGTTAATATAGCCAAAAGTAATTGATGGACATTGTGGTTTCGTATGCTGGCGTGCGCATATTTCTGTCTGTCTGTGTGACCTCTTACTTCTTGTAAAGGCAAACGTGTTAAGATTGTATAGTTGTTGGGGTGTATGTATATCTATGTTATAGTATTATATATTTCGTTGGTCTTGACACATCCCCTTTTTTTCTTCCTTAAATATTTTTTTTTTTTTTTTAATGGTTGACAGGCCAGGTGTTTGACCACAGCTCACCTGATGTTAAGTGAAGGTGTGGTCGAAGATGGTAAAGCACACCTAGCCTGGAATGGAACTGGCTCTCAAATGAGGCTACCGGAACACACCGTTAGATGCTTGGCGGCAGATTTTCAACTTGAGGGTGGTAGCTAGCCTTCCGAGTACTAGAAAGTACCCTACCACCATGCTATGGTTTCGCAAATATTTTTCGTTCTAATGTTTTTGTTGGTTGGTTTTGTTTTGGTGTATGATAAAGTTATATTCTATTCTTTTCTATGTTGTCTGGAGGAGATCGCTTATAACGTTAAGGTCGCCAGTTGTTACCCTTGTTAGTTCAGTTTATTTATTCTTCTTTATGTAATCTTTGGTGTGGGCAATATCACTTCAAAAATATCGTAATTTCTGTAAGTGGAGAAATCAATGTTTTGTTATCGAATTGCAAAATGAAATGTTATATATAACAAATAATTAAAAGTTTAAAAAAAAAACAATATTTTAACGTCACGCCGTTCGCTGTCACGGCATACGAGTTTTTTGTTTTTTCAAAGTTCTTTATTTAACATAAATAAGTACACTCACATACAAACTAAACACAGTTTAAGGATGCACGTAACAGATCAATAGTTGACAAAATCAGGCTAATGTCACCTACATACTTGTCTTTTAAAAATCTTATACAAATAAAAAGTTTAAAAATTATCACTTTGTAAGACAGAATTTTACATATTAATAATTGCTAGTGAATTTGACATTAATTGTTGCTGAGGTCAGACCTTTGTAGGTTTGATTTATTTAAAAGGAAATTTAGTTAAATTAATTTTATAACATAAAATTATAATAAGATGGTAAGAGACGACATTCGCAAAGAAAGTAATAAACATTTAAAATATGAGGGTAGATAGGAATTACTTGTGCATGTATTCACGCGGCGGACTAGCGTGACACGGCCGTGCGTTATCACAGTCGCCGAGCAGATAGTGATGCGGTAAGCGGTATGTTTTATATGTATCGGCATATGGGAGGTTGGATAGTCGAGATTTACCAATGTCGGAAATTAAGTAATTCTTGTGGTTTGCAATTGTAAGTTTATAAAAGGTGGTTGTTTGTTTTAATAAGAATTCTGAAATAGTCGGAAATTTTAACTTATTGTGTAATTTTAAGATGTTTGTGCGAAATTTGGTTTTAAAGGCGATTTTGAATGCTTTGTTTTGTAAAACTTGGAGTTTACGATGATTGGACTGACAAGTACTACCCCACACTGGCGCGGCATATGTGAAACATGGTCTTATTAATGCAGTATAAATTTTGAGCTTGGATTTAGAGCTGAGGTTACTTTTTCTGTTCATTATTGGGCTAAGAGTACCGAAAGCTTTTAAACCTTTAAGTTTCATATGTTCAACGTGAGAAGTCCATTTCAACTTAGTGTCGAGGTGAACACCGAGGTATTTAACATGTTTGCACCAGGGGATATGATGACCATTAATTACCAAGCATCGGTCGGGAGGATTACGTTTTCTTGAAAACATTATGGCTTCTGTCTTAGATTCATTAAGCTTCAATTTCCACTTATTAAAGTATTGAGCAAGTAGGTTAATTGATAACTGTAGTCTGTCTATGATCAAATTTTCGTCATTAGACGAACTATATGACGCAGTGTCGTCAGCAAAACAGGCAAGACTGGTGCGAGGTTGTTTGGGAATGTCGTTTAGGTACCCTAAGAATAAAATAGGGCCAAGCACTGAGCCTTGAGGTACGCCAGCAGAGACAAAAATAGGGTTTGACGAAGTGTTATTAATATGTACTATCAATTTTCGCTCAGAGAGATACGACTGTATGATTTTAATCAAGTTCGGAGGTACTCCAAGTAAGAAAAGCTTATGGCATAGGCCGTCGTGCCACACAGTGTCAAAAGCCTTTTCAATGTCGAGTAGAAACATACCCGTTGACTGCTTCATGTTTAAATTGTGAGAGATATGCTCACTAACACGTGCTAACTGCTGTACAGTCGAGTGTGAATGTCGAAACCCGAACTGCTCATTTATAAACCTGCTGCCGAGACTAGTTAACAACTTTTCATAGATTACGCGCTCGAGTAATTTTGCTAGAGTTGGCAACAAACTGATTGGGCGATAATTTACTGCTAACTTGTGGTCCTTGCCAGGTTTAGGAAGTGCAATCACTTTAGCAGATTTCCAGGCAGTAGGAAAGTATTGAAGTTTTAGACATGCATTAAAGATTTTTGTAATAAAAACTATGCATTTTTGGGGAAGGTTTTTTAAAAGGATGTTGTGTATGTTATCGTCACCTACTGCTTTGCGATTTTTAAGACGACGGATATGCTTAACTATCTCAACAGGGCGCACTAACAGAGGTGATGAAGCCGTATCAGATAAGTCATTTAAGGTTTCAATAGATGATTTTACTTGAGCGCAAACATCTTCATCCGCCCAATCTGCAGTTAGATTCATGTTCTTGCTGAAGGCTGCCGCTAGCTCATTACATTGTTCTACTGTTGAATTAGTGAACTGCCCATCATTTTTTCTGAGCGGTGGTATATGAGTGTCTAGACCTCGTAAAGATTTAGCAATACGCCATAAATCAGTATTCGCATTGTCCGCTTTCTTAAGTTTGGCGTTCCAAATTTTGTCGTTATGAATTCGTACTAATTCTTTAATTTTTTGTTGTAGAGCATTTATTTCAGATCTAAGGGCTTTACGTATATGGTGATCAGATAAGCGTATTTCACGATGTCTAAGTCTATTTTTAAATGTGATCATCTTTTTGATAAAATTAGGCAGAGGTTTTGGTTTGTATTCAATTTTTATTTTCGGGATTGATAGATCTCTGGCCGCAGTTATAGCGTTTGTCAAATTTGAGACTTCTTTATCTATAAGTTTACTAGAGCTGAAAACCTTAGAAGATAGTAAAATATTTTTATTCAAATACTCCCTAAATTTTAGCCAGTCAGCTGACTTAAAGCTAAATTGCTCATGAGATTGACGTTTAACAACTCCGCCCATCGTAACAAGTACCGGTAAGTGGTTTGAAGAGAGACCAGTTATTGCTTTGACACTATTGATTGTTCGTACATTAGATGCTAAGATAAGGTCCGGTGTGGATTGCTTGTAACCAATGCAATAATGTACTAAGGTGGGCGTAGAGGGAGCATAAATATTGTAATCACGGAATAACATGTGCTCAAAGAGAGTATACGAGTACGGCATACGAGTGATTCACATAAAAAACGAAATCTAATTCATAATTCATTTATTGCATAAATATGGGTACGTCTATCTGTCTACGTACGTATCTATATCGGTTCAGCCACAGACAGACACATAAATAAATAGATACGTATTACTTATATCATCCTATTTTTTTGGAATACACTAGTAATAATCACATGGAACGCAACGATTCAATACTTTCTCCCGCACAAATCTAAATATTCAAGAAGTTGTTTCAAAAAACGCATGTAAATTATTCATAGAAACCTCTAGACCCTGGAATAGCGGGGAGCATATGGGAAATTATAATAGAGGCTGCGTTGTATGTCTTGTAAGGTTTATTTGTCGCTAGTATAGGGATAACGTATAGGGTTGTCACAGTTCATATTGCAAATACTTTACCTTACTTCGCTCGACGAAAACATTTAAGAGACGAACATAAATGTTTGTTTCTGTGTGCTTTGTATGTAAAGGAAAGTAAATGTATAGTAAATCAATAACTATTGTTAATATAAAAAAATTACGAAAAAATTCATAATTACTTCCGGATCAGCCCTGTTTTTAACTGACTCATAAATTCGGCTGTACGTTTTTCACGCGATAATTCCGCCAATTATGAATTGATTTTAATGATTTTTTTTTCTTGGTAGTTCATACTTCAGAGGTGATCCCATATAAATTTTATAAAAAATCGATCGAGCAGTTTTAAAAAAATCAACAAAAAATTAAATATTGTATACATCCATGATACTCCGAACCCTCACTGTTTCATTGGAGCTGTGAGGTTTGCGTTTAGGGTCATGGAGTCGGTTTTTTTCAATTGTAAATTTGTATATTATACATTATATAAAAACTGTCCCATACCTTACTGGCCTCAGGTCTCTTTTCATTGTGAGAAGGGAAGGTCCATCACGCTGGCCAAGTGCGGGTTGACAGACTTCACACAACTTCGAGAACTTTTTCTTTTAAGAACTCGCAGATATGTATTTTTCTTCATCGTTAGAAGTCTTCGGTTATACGCACATAACATAGAAAAGCCAAAGGTGCGCGGCAAGGAATTCAAACCAAGGACCTCCAAACTGGAAGCCAGACGGTCTTCCAATTAGGCTGCCGAAACCTTCAATGGTAATAATAACTTACTAATAATTTAATAATCTTTTAGTTGAAAATACTCGTCATCGTCATAAAACAAGGTCTCTAGCAGACAAGGTCTTTGCTTAATAGTTGATAAACAGATGCCAGAAACATGCCTCTATCTGATAGTTAGCCAAAACAGTTTCCATAATTCAAAGTTAGCTGGCCGAGTAATTGAAGTAACATTGACGCTACTCGATAACAGTGAGTTAAAAGTTTTTGTCTGTTTTAGGGTTCCGTACCCAAAGGATGTTCAATGGAACCTTACTACTAAGTACCTGACCCTATTATTATTAATTCAATAAACTGTAATTTTGTATAAATATAATAATTATGGTTATCATGTATGTGAAAATTGATTCCATATAAAAGTGTATTTGAAAGAGCAGTCTCTCCTAATACAAGTTTAACAGACTTAACAGATTTTGTTACTCAAAATTCTGATGCGTTATCAGGAGAGCATTTTATGCATGTCTCTTAAACTTTAAATAATAAAAAAAGCCTACGCGTCCATTTATATTTCCAATCTATACATTTCTTGGACTCTTTTAAACTAAAAGTTTAATAACTAACTAAGCTAAAAACTCGTATAGCATCATCGCTCGTTCATACCTACTCGTTATTCGGATTGGGGACACAAACAATTCGCCCATAACGTTAATGAATACAAACAACTAGTTTTTAAAGACTCTGTTTCGATTACAATAGCTCTTGGCAACCCTAGAATTGAGTGATGTGACAATACGTTATTGTCGCTCGCTACGAGCCTAGCTATAAAACTAACACAATACAAGGCTCGAGTGACTTCATCCCAGTCTCGGTGTATCGAAATATCGATAATTGGAATAGCCGTATGCATCACTAAAGTGTCACTCACAGAAATATTTTCAAATATGACTTATGCACGATATGATGAATGCATCACTCTGGAGTCATACATACAATCAGGTACTCAAAGATTAAAACGCAACTAGTCGTGTGTTGATTTCTCGTCTGCTGGGCTGCTTCGGACTGAAGTCGATGGACGCAGATTGTCCATCTAAGAGGTTACAGTAACCACGATTGTCAGAAACGAAGGACCGATTGAAGAGTTAAAAACACTAAGTAGTATTAGAAATTTTTATAATACTGTGGTGTTTTTCGGCATTTCAACCTAAACTTTTTCTATGTATGACCTTTTCAACGAAATAATGTTGAAAACGACAAATGGTCCTCCAACAGTGGACATAAAAGTTTTACTTCGAGCATTGACTTTCTTGATTCCTAACTTTTTAAGAGTTTCAGCATTGAGAAGTGTCTGAACGTCAAAGTTGTGATAGAATTCGATGGAGTGAGTGTTACTTTGGAAACTAGCTGTATTTCTTTCTGTAAGTTTATTGGCTTGTTTCAAATCGTCTATTTTGAGTTCATAAAGTACTAGCGCACGCAAGCAAATTTTTGTATACAAAAGTAAGCGCAGTACCCAAAAACACTGGAGTCAGTTATTATACTAATTATGTCAAGTACTGCATTATAATCTACAAGCGGACGCCTCGCGGTTTCACCCGCGTAGTTCTCGTTCCTCTGAGAATACAGGGATAAAAAGTAGCGTATGTCACTCGGGGATAGTGAAGCTTCCCAACGGTGAAAGAATTTTTGAAATCGGTCCTGTAGTTTCAGAGCCTATTCAATACAAACAAACAAACAATCAAAACTTTCCTCTTTATAATAGTATAGATATAGATATAGACTATACACAATAATCTACATAATATGTCGAGTACATATTATGTAGATTATTGTACTGAGGCCTATAACTTTTATGTACTTGCCAATTTTTAACACACTTTTTTTAGTCGTACTAGACTCATATATTTTACACTACTTGATAGTAAGCAGTAGTATAGTCTAGGAAGGACCACATTTCCCTAAAAATAAAGATTAAGATATATTTGATCTGTATTTGAAGACACCCATATTGTATCTTTTGGGGAACATACACTAAAAGAAAGAGTTCTTGAACTGTGCTGTAAGTTATTTTTTGTTCGAAAGCTTTTTGTATGTACTAGCACTCTCTGAGATACGTATGACCGGTAAAAACATTGTGGTATTCATTCCACATAATTAACTATACTATGTTAATAGATACACATTTTACCTAACTTCTAATCGTTCTCCAGTTGTGAAAATTTGTAAGTATAGTTCCGATGCCAATATAATCATATTTATCATCAAATTAATCTGATGACGTTTTAGAATTAGTATTTCGAAAGACTCGGATCTTTAAATCTAAAATGTAAGGTTAATTTGCCTTTTAGATCTGGGCTAGCAAAAGAGATTGAAGTCTTATAGAGATATTTTTTAAAAGCTCTGGAAATTACAATAGCTTTGGTTACAAACTGGCCACAGTTAAATTAACAAAGCCAAAACGTCGAGGTAAACAAATAAAACAATTTATAGTATTTTATGCACAATTAAAATACATAAAGTCAGGCTAATAAGGATGATTGTAAGTAGAGCTACACGAAAATACAAGGTTACATGGAACGGTAACACTAAGCTGAAAGGAAGTCATGTTGAAATCAATATGAACGAGATTTTTTGTTTGCGTCCTAATTTTGTGTTGTGAAAAAAATCATATCTTCCATTGAAGAATATTGTTCATCCTCAAAAATTTTTTAACACAATTTGAGTATCTGTTTTAGAATAAAAGTTATGATTGATGACTGTTTAAAAGTCCATCCCAGTTTGTTATCGTTTTCAGCTGTTCATTATGATTTCAAAGTGCTACCAATACGCGTAGCCCCGTATATCGAAGTAGTTTCCTTACGTCTGTTGATTTTGCGGACAAAGTTGTTCAGTTAAACCTTGTTTAATAGCATTCCTGCAGCCTCGAGGTTCGCCTAAGAAATTAATATCAAATCTACCGTTCTCCCGAAGGTAGCAAGTTTCGGCAAAACTTTTAAGGTGTTCGCGGGTCCCTACTGTCAAGTTTTCTTATTAATTTTTGAGAAGTAGGTACCCCACTTTGTTTTGGTGTAACTCGTTTGCGGCTGGGGAAATGAGTAAGGCAAATAAATTTATGATATTTCATTATAGAAACTGACGTGGTTTTGACACATTTTTGTTTTACTTAACCAGGACTAGCTGCGCCCCGCGGTGTTACCCACTACATGTTTTCGGGTAAAATAGCCTATAATTATGTTAATCCAGGGTCTCAACTACCTCCATACCAAATTTCATCCAAATCCGTTCAGTAGTTTTTGCGTTAAATAGTAACAAAATATACATCCATCCATCCATCCAAACTTTCATATTTATGATATTAGTGGGATTACTCTCACTTAAATATGTTGGATACTCTGACGATATTTTTGGTCATATCCAGTGGCCTTCTTCGAGGAATCAAAGCAGAGAACATCACGCGTGCGGAGTCGGCTTGCATCGCACAGGCTGCTACACGTGAAGGCAGCGCAAGGTACGCGGTTGCGGGGATGAGAGCGGGTAGATGATGTGCTGCGCTGGTGCGCTCAGAAGCCACGCCTCACCGGAGTCTTCCTGTACGGTGTCAGAAACATTCCAGAACATCGTGAGATCTTTAGATGCACGACAATGCAAACTCTCAGAAGACACAAATCCGAAATAAGTAATACAAAAATTTGTGACATTCCTGTAGTCTTATTAACCGACTAAAAATAGGAGGAGGTTCTCAGTTCGACTGTTTTTTTTTATGTATGTTACGCGATATATTCAGCTAATTATGAATCAATTTTTATGGGACTATTTTTGCTTAATAGATTATAGGTACATGTATACTTCGCAGGTAAAAAAAAATATTTAAAAAAAAACATATAAATTCTATTAAAATCGATCGAGTGGTTTTTAAAAAATCAACAGAAATCTAAAATTTGTATACATTGACGATATTTTCGTTTACTTCGAAACCTTGCTGTTTCATTAAAACAGTGCGTTTAGTTGGCCTAAACCAAGGAGTTGGTTTTTTTTAAATCGTAAATTTGTACATCAATATTTTTTATACAGTGTTATAAGCTTAGAGTGAACTAAACTTACTATTACCGGCCCAAAATGACAGCTAAATTTTTTTTTTTTTTTTTTATGTAAAAAGTAATGAGACGAACGAGACGCTCTCCTTATGGTAAGAGATAACGCCTGTCCATGACCATTGCAGCGATAAACAGAACTTTAAGTAACAAAACAAAGTCCAGGGCATCACTGTTTTGGCGCTCATTACTTTGAGACTTTTGATAGAATTAGTCTCAACAGCCCAGTAATTTCGCTAGCTGCAGTACCCTTCAAATCGGAACACAGTAATGCTTACACACTATTGCTTAGCGGCAGAATAACTGGTACAGCGGTGGTACCTACCTAGACGACCTCCTGCTCAGGAAACCTACCACCAAGTAATTTACCACCAAATAAAATTCAAAATATCATACACGCTCATGCAATACTAAGCTATTTATCCACCTGTCAGTTATTTGCATAGAAATGGATAAACATGTCACCTAGATATGCATACGGAGTTGCTGTGTCTCCAATACTTGATAAAGCTCGTGACAGTGTAGTTTTCAAGTATTCCAGCGAGTTTTACCACTAGCTAAAATGCACACATTTTTTATGCTTGACGGGTTTGGGTCTTGACGTGTTGGATAGTAAACAATAAACATGGAATGGGTTTAAGCAGATTTACAATTAATAGTTTTATTAAAGGACACGTGACATAAATACTCGTAGCAGGAACGTGATAAAATCATGTCCTCACATTGTGTTCTTTTCCAAAATTTGTGTTTTGTCGAGTGTTTATGTATAAACGTCATCATTATCATTTCAACCGTAGGACGTCCACTGCTGGGCATACGTACACTTTTTAGTTTATAAAAGACAAACAATAAACAATTATCTTGAGCGGTCGGTGAAGGAATTTTCCTTCGTGAGGAAACCATAGCATGGTGGTGGTGTACTTTCTGGTACTCGTTTACTAACTACATTTCTCAAGTTGAAAATCTGCCGCCAAGCACTTAACGGTTCTGGCAGCCTCACTTGAGAGTAGTTTCATTTCAGGTGAGGTTATTTACCATCTTCGAGCACATTGTCACTTAAGATCAGGTGAGCAGTGATCAAACACCTAACTTTTCAACCAACATAAAAAAATAAAATATTTTTCATGAACATATTTTTTTATGGTTGACAGGCTTGGTGTTTGACCACAGCTCACCTGATGTTAAGTGAAGGTGTGGTCGAAGATGGTAAAGCACATCTAGCCTGGAATGGATGCTGCCGGAACACACCGTTAGGTGCTTGGCGGCAGATTTTCAACTTGAGGGTGGTAGCTAGCCAGCTCAACTGAGCTATCATCGCTATAAAACCACTTAACTCTGGAAATGCTCAAAATCTTGCGCCAAAAACAAAGAAGAAGAATAATGGACGAGTAACTTGATCCAATTGCTATCCTGTTGTGAAGTAAGACATTGCAAGAATGCACAATGCACATAATATGCATGACGTTAGCAGATTATTGAGACTGCTTCCGGAGATAGGAAATGATCCTTGCGTAGGCAGTTTAGGGTTGCAAAACTGGCTGAATTTCAGAAGCTCCAATAAAGAACATAACAAACACAAATTCTTTTTTTGCAATATTTGCTGTGTTCTGTATAAAGTACTGTTTCTATTTGGTACTCGAGCTGCCTATATCTGAGTTGTCTATTTTTCTCGCAATCTTTATTTTGTGGTATGCTAAGTGTTCGCATACGAATGCTTGGTGGTACGAATAAATGTAAAACCTGGTACTTTATAAAAAATAATACAAATACGTTTCATTTGCATTAAGACGTTGTAAGTAGTTATATAAAATAAAAATCGGAGGCATTTCACAAAGCGCCATCTAGCCCCAAAGTAATCAAAGCTTGTACTATGAGAACCAGACAGCTGATATAATACTTCAATACTTTTCTATCTGTCTATCTATACTATTATAAAGAGGAAAAATTTGATTATTTATTTGTATTGAATAGGCTCCGAAACTACTGGACCGATTTCAAAAACTTTTACACCTTTGGGAAGCTACGCTATCTACGGGTGACACAGGCTACTTTTTATCCCTGTATTCCTACAGGAACGGGAACTACGCGAGTGAAACCGTGAGGCATTCGCTGGTACTATTATAAAGAGGAAAGATTTGATTGTTTATTTGTATTGTATAGGCTCCGAAACTAATGGATCGATTTCAAAAATTATTTCACTGTTGGGAAGCTACACTATCTCCGGGTGACATAGGCTACTTTTTATTCCTGTATTCTAACGGGAACGGGAACTACGCGGGTTAAACCGCGAGGCGTCCGCTACTAGATTATAATGTAAAACGTAATTAGTATAATAACTTACTCTGGTGTTTTTGGGTACTGCGCTTACTTTAGTATACAAAAATTTTGAATATAAATGTTTGTTGGTAAAAGGAAATAATGAAACAACATAAATCTAATGTAGGAACATTAAACCAGTTGCTAAACAATATTTACCGCCTAGAAGTTAAATTTTATAGCCAAATTCTAACTAAATTTTATCGGAATTCAAAACATTAAGAGAGCTTCATTGCAATTGGACCGTTTCTGAAAATAGCCAATAAGACTTTCTTTAAGCCCTCCGTTTAAATTATTCAACACTTTCAGTGTTACTTTTCGCTATAATGAACTCATAAAGAATTTAAAATCTCCCTTAAAATGTAGGAAGTAACAAGCATAAGAAGCAATAATAGCTAAATGCCTTTGGAGCTGTAAAGCGGTGCTGTAAGATATAACAGTGACATAGGTTATTGTATTTTGTATCATAATGCGCTCAATTTAAATTTACAAAAACTATTTAAGGTGGTACAATTTCCATACAAATATTTTTTTGCCATATAAGGATGGAGCATAATTTTACAGTGAAATTACAGCTACTGGCATTTATTTTGGTCTTTATTTGCGGTAAATCACAATTGCTTGAATGAAATGGTAGATTATAAGCATAATCTTCTGTTTTATTCAAAAATCATAAATGTATAAATTTGATTTTATGCTAATGTATTATTATTTTATATTTGTATTTGTATTTTTGTACGTAACATGCAAGAAAGCGACATTTTTATACCTAAACACAACTACTTTTGTTCGTTTTTTGTTGTCCTTCTGTATGTTAGTACTAAGTATTCATTATTCTGTAATTTTTGAAGTAAGAGTTATGAGACAAACGAACCGCACTCCTGATGGTAAGAGATAGCGTCTGCCCATGACCATTGCAGCGATAGCCAGGATTTTGAGTAATAAACAAAGTCCAGGGCGTCGCAGCTTTGGTACTTGACTAAAGTTGAAAATCTAATACTACAGCAGTAGGTACCTACCTTGACGAGCTTCAGCTAAGGAGACCTACTACATAGTAAAAAATAAAAATAAATTATGTAAAAATATGAGTCCTGTGTTTAGGTACTGTTTTCAAAGTATACTGTGTGCTGTAACTTTATCTATACGATTGCAGCGCATGCATCTCCTTTATGAGTTCTTAAGTCTATTTGATATCGCACGTTGAAAGAAATTGCTGCGATAAATTTAAAATGGAGTCAGTTAAATGGAATGAGAGCGTACTGTCAGCGATAATTTATTTCTCTATTAACTCTTCAGGGATTGGTTTCAGGGTGTATTTAGGTCGAAATCACATATGGGAATTGTCATAGTGTAAGGTAATTTGTATAACATTATTGTGATTAAAGGTAGTAAAATATATTTAGTTTTTGTCTCGCACACAATGGTTTCATTGACATAGCAACATGGTGACAGCGGTGGGATACGAATCCACGCTCTTTCGAACTGGTGAACCAGTAAGAAGGAACTGAACTTCCAGATTGGTAAGGATCTAAGTTTCTTACCAGTGGTTCTTCTTTCCTTCCTTTTCACAACAGGAATTAATTCTTTGATACGATATTTGTCAGAATTGACAAACCATAGAAGGGTACAAAATTTGTCTATCTATTTTCACGTATTTACTACATAGAAATACGTCTGAATGATGATTGGGTTAATTATAATAAATTATTACACATATGTATAATTGTATATAACTTATGCTTGGATTGGGTTGGTTTACATCATTGAATTTGTTCTGTAGATACCTACATGCAGTTTTTTTAATAACGTTAAAACTTAAAGTCAAATATAGATTTTTTTATGTAAAAGGAATGACAAAAACATAACCCCCCCTATTCATAATATATATCTATCCATAATTGACATTTCTGTTGGCTCATTAATAGTAGGTATGTCTACTTTAAGAGTTGTAGGGCGTGGGTTCGATTCCCACCCAGGACAATCAGGATTTCGACTTAATTTTTGTAGCATGGCTCTGACTTAAACTTAACTAGCTCATGCCCACGACATCGTCTTCATCGACTTAAGAATTGGGTTTAGAGAGAAATGAAACATGTGTATTATTTTATGTTTAAAACTATAGTTTCATTAATCATTAAATTTGTGCTACTTAATTACTTAGATTAATATAAAGTATACCTTTTGTTCCAGAATTATGTTCCGTAAGACACATCTACACCAAATCAGGTGGATACGTTCTGTAGTCTGTATTTTCTTGCAATAAAAATTATCCGATATATTAAACATCCAAACATATAAACATCTAAACATATAAACTTTCACATTTAAAATATTGTATTAGTTGGTTTAAAATTATTTTTTATAAAATATGCGATACCTAATGTACAAAATGCGAAGCCAAAAATAAAGAAGAAGATAAAATCAATACTTATTATTCTCCTGAACCTATGATCATTATAGCACTACGCTACGTCTATTCTGTCAGATATACAGTTTACATTTTCATGCAGAATACGCCATAAAGGTGGGTGCACACGCAACGAGCGTCATAAATCTAGTGTGCATAGTGAAATAGCTCACAGTATTTTATAACCACTAACGCAGACAGTGTACGCCTATCCTATAGCCCAATGAAAAATCTAAGGACAACATTGTCAGTTTTTAAAGAGAATTCAGTAACATAGTAAACTTGGCCCAAGAGATTTTTGGTAAGTCATTTTAAACAGGGAAAATAGGAATGAACATAATTGCTAAAAAAAACTCGCTTCTCAAAATAACTTCGAAATAGCGTTCCTTTTTTGACAAGCTTTTATATTTGTTTTCACTATTCTACAGAGTTGAAATTTGACAAGTTCAGTTTCAAATTTTCGTTTTCGGTTTTTTTCCAATGCATGTTTATGGTAAGCATGAACTTACTCTACATCCAGGGCTTGGCTCCAGGTGTAGGGACTTCGCAACGGTCACCAGTATACATACGGCACTTTGTTTAATTTTGTTTTTTTTTTTTTAATTTGCACCTTTACCTGGCTGTACCTAGCATAAAAAAGTGTTTTCAATTTTTTTTTAAATAATTAAATTTGCCTATCAATCTAATTATTCGTAACTATAAATACATTTTCAAAATCATTTAATTTATAAGCTACTAGCTGCGGCTCGCGGTTTCACCCGTGTAGCGATGGGTGATGATGATGATGATCAAAAATACCCTATTTATGTCTTATCACCCAGATCCGTTGATTAGTACAAACAAACTCACATTCGCATTTATAATATTAGTAAAGATGTCACTGGCTGAAAATATTATTGAAATATCAAAAATATTAATTACATTGAGAAAAAAACCCGCAACAGAAAAAAATACCTTAAAACTAATCTCTATCGCCCCAGCGAGACGGACCTTGCCCAAATGTACGTACCCTATCAATTCTATAAAAATAGGACAACTTTTTTGGTGTTTAACTCCTTTCAGCTGTAGATAAATAATTCTTATAATTATATTTTCAGGCATACCTTTCAACATATCATTGGAGAATGGTGACGAGGGTCCTCTCGAACTGAAACAATTAATTATAATTTTGGTTATTAAAATTGCCAGAATAAAATTAATTTTGTTTTACGATAATTTATCTCTTACTAGCTACGCTCCGCGGTGTTACCTGTTATATGTTTTCGAGATAAAAATTAACCTATGTCTTAATCCAAGGTCTCAGCTACCTCCGTACTAAATTTCATCCAAATCCGTTTAGTAGTTTTTGCGTGAAAGAGTAACAAACATCCATCAATCCATCCAAACTTTCAAATTTATAATATTAGTGTGATTAGTGGGAACGGATAAGATAGTTTAGCACATATACATCGCAATGTAACACAATACATGGGGGTGTCGATTTTATAATTTTAGAACACTGATATGGTAAATTGGGAAAAATAGTCTCTATATAAAATAGGTCACATGATTGGCAATTTTGGCCATTTTGCATAAATAATGTTTCAAAAACACTATACTCAAATTTGAGTAACATGTATGTTTTGTAGCTCACCTGATGTGACGGTGTGGTCGAAGATGGAAAAGTACACGTAGCCTGAAATGGAACTGGCTTTTAATTGAGGCTACCTACACTGTTAGGTACTTGGTGGCAAATTTTCAAATTGCGACAGCCGAGTACTAGCAAATACCCTACCACCATGCTATGGTTTCCGCACAATATTTTCCTTCACCGGCAGCTCAAGCTCATTATCCTAACTTTATTTCGTATTTGTATTACAAAGTTACAAGTTTAGGGTAACTTTTTACTTACTAAACTGAAAAAGAGTCGCCGTGACAAACTTTTAGTAAAGGCATAACACTGAAAACGTGAAAAAACACATCATTAAATTGACTAATAAGATTAATATTGATACGTTGCATTATTTGTCACAATGCTGAATTGAAATTGCTGTTAGTCGAATCAGACATATTTTTGTGTAAACCATAGTTATATTTTGTGTTTAGGCACTGCGTGAATTGTAACGTAAGGTAGTGAGAACGAGAAAGAATGAATGAGCAATTACCATGTTTGAAAGAGCAAAAGGATATGAAGCTATGAATGGAACGTAACATCAATATGAAAGAGATGCCTAGATGCGAAATAATTATAAGTATGAAAGAGAAAGCTAATTTAGATAAAGTGTGAAAGGGATAATGTAAATAGTGGGAGTTTTTAGCGGGAACGCGGAAAGAGTTGTGTCGTCCGTAGTATTTTTTTCCAAAACTTGTGTTTTATCGAGTGTTTATGCATAAAAATGGTGGTGTTTTATTCATAAAGTGCTGAATCACAAACGCAAGTGTGGGAAAATGATATAACGTGGTGAAACATGACTTTTCGTGTTGCTTCCAAAATTCCATCGAAGCTTTAGTAAAGTCACCACTACTTTACTAAATCATGACTAGACTTGACTGACACGGATTGTACTTGACCAAGACTAGAATTTGACTTCGACTATAGCTACGAGGCAACTGACTTAACTTTTGAAACTTGAAAACATAAAATAGAAAAAAATATGTAAATAGTTTGAGTGATGTATGTGTGTAAGCATTTAGACAATCAGAAGGAACGCCATCTTTCTGTCCATCAACTCTTGCATTTATACCACGCTGCTAATCTTATTATTATTATTATTATTTTTCTAACGTATTAGTGTTATAAAATCTTTCTTGTTCTTAATCTGCATCGTGTTTTACATTCTTAGTTGCCTGAAAGAGATCACATTTAGATATAACGCTACCACTTGTGGCACTAGAACATAAGATTCTGTTGTTTTCTGTATTGTTTGTTTCTATTTTTGGTGTGCACTAAGTATTAACAGTTCATCTTTCTAAAAGTTGTGTCAAATGTGTGAACAATGCCTTTTACACCTTTTAGCTTAGTATTGTCTCTCTGTATAGATAAAAATGAAAAGGTTAGATAATCCTTTAAAATAATTTAAATGTTACATACAAGTCACATTGTATTGTGGCCAGAATCCCAGCGGACGTATAAAGGTTAGCAATTTTGTCAAGGAATATAGCTCGGAATAACTGGTTTAAGCCAGTTAACGACTTATCGTAAACCTATGCACCTGAACCGATAATATTTTTAAATGTTGCTATATCGGCAACAAAGCAATGGTAAATCTCAATAAGCCAGATAAAATTATTTTTATTCTGAGGGATTATAGATTTGAGAGAAATAGCTAGAACTTATGGAAATTAAGACAGTAGCGCTTTGGAAGGGTGTCGGCCGTAAATAGAAACGGCTTTACTTGCCGAACCCCCGACGCAAAAAGAGGGATGTTATTAGCTTGACGTGTCTGTCTGTGTAGCATATAAATTTTAAATCACAGCTGTTACACTTAAAGTTCTTACTTTAAGACTCAAAAAAGGAGGAGGTTCTCAATTCGACTATATGTATTTATTTTGTATGTATGTTACCCGATCATTCCGCCAATTATTTATGAATCGATTTGAATGATTCTTTTTTAGCTGGGTAGATCATACATCAGAGGTAATCCTATATAAAATTTATCGAAATCGATTCAGCGGTTTTTAAAAAATCAACAGAAATCTAAAAACTGTATAAATCGATGAAATCATTTACTTCGAAACCTCGCCGATTTATTGGAGCAGTGCGTTTAGTTGGCCTTATGTTGGCATCAAGGGTCATGAAATCTGTTTTTTTTTTAAATTGTAAATTTATATATTATCATTATTAATTCATAGTAAGATTTAAATGTTCAATAAGTATTCACCCGGTATTTCAAGCCCCGGTAACAAATCATAAGGCAATCTAATAATTTGGCTGCCCCTAGCGGCTAGTTCTGACAGTTTGATTACGATTTACGATCGGTCTAGGTTATTCCGTAGGTACGAGAATAATACCTTTAGGTTTTCTACGTACTTTAACTGACTTCACAATTTTACTAGAATAAATAAGTAAAAAATGTTTTAAGTTTGTTTTTTTGTTTTGGTTTCCGTTAATTTGTTGGCGGCCATATTGAATTAGCATTTTTTTTAAAGTACTATATTATACTAGTCAAGCCCTGTCATTTGATATCCATATCATTTGATTACATATTTTTTCAAATTACATACTTCCTCAGAGTTGTGAAAAGATTTGTAATCCGCTATTTTGTGGCGGCGCAATCTTGGATTTCCAATGATACTGAATATGTTAAATTGTATTGTCATCAGAACTAAAGATATTTATCAAATGGGGGGTAACATGTTAATTACCGAATTTGACCCAAAAGCATCAACAACAACAAATAATTGACATACGGGATTGATACCTTTTGGATACCCGCAGGACCCCCAGTAAAAGAAAGAAAGAAGACAAAAGAAAGCTAGATTTTAAAGTTTGTAGGTAAGACAATTTCTGTAAGCTTCATGTTTTCTACGTAGTTGATCATAGAAAAAGTTTTATTATAAAAAATAAATAGAAGTGACTTTAACACGTATTGGATGAGCCACTCGCAGTAAAATAAAAACTGAAAATATTTAATAGATACAAAACAAACAGAGAATCAAATAGTGCAAACCCAGCTGCGTGAAACGCTCTGTGTTTTAACTCCTTGAAAATGGCCACTGAGTTTTTAGCTAACAATATCTCTCACAGAACTTATGTTCAACGTAAAAAATAACAAAACTTTCGTAACTTGTTTTTCTTTCTTATAAATAAAACATAAGGTCTTTTTCTGACTTTTAACAACTTTAATTTAAGTACGTTTTACTAATACAACTTTTATAGTTTATGGATGAAAATACGCATTTTATCAAATTCAACAATAGCTTTGTAAAAGTAGAAACGGTATGTATTAAGAACGACTGACTCTACAGAAATTTGAACCAAAGATGAAAAATAAATTGTATTTTTCGGGACGTACTAAGAGATGTAAGAAAACATGAGTTTCAGATAATTTGGATTTAAATACTTAAATTATACTTAAAAGACTTTTTACAAATTGTGTTGCTTTAAGTTACAAAAAATCTTTTATAAAACTAGCTCTCTAATTTTCCTTATTATGTAGCCTTTGATTCAAAGCTTCTTTAACTTACCACTTTTTAAAAAATCTGGCTTCAAAAGTTTGATACCTAGTAGACAGTTCTGTTATTAATGATTTTCTTTACCTATCCTTTCTAATTATTGAATGATGTAGTGAAACTTAGTTAAGTTTATAAAAATGTTTTATATCACAAAATTAAACTTATATCTTTTTCCGATTGTTTAAATACAAAAATAAACAAAAAAATAACTTTTATCAACCTCAAACTTTTTAATTACAAAGAAAAATCTCTGTGGTTTTAGTAAAGAAAAGATGACTATTATATTTGTAACTTCATTTAGAAATTTTAGTGAAAAACACTTGATTTCGAACTTTAAAACAGTTCACACACAGTTCAAATTATAACGCTCATTACATTGAAGCTCACTAGAACATCCCGACAACAAGATACAAAAACTGTTTGAAATTCGAGACTTTGTTGCCACAGTGACAGGGCTCAAATTTCCGCTTAAATGTGTGTCCCAAAACTTCAGAAAGTAATTCCACAAAAATGATCCAAGCTAAATCCCGCTAAAATTTTCCACGAAATGTGGGACGCGTGAATGCGGAGAACGAAAATTATTTCTTGTCAAGAAAAACAAACATCGTATACTACTTACTAATTGATTAAGCTACGATATCAATTGTTTAAAAAAACCAGGCTTTGGTATTTACTACTACATACTGCAAGTATAATATTACCACTCACAAACATTTACAACTGTAAAATTATCTGAAACCATGCTTGGTATTCTAACCTCGGCCGTATTCAGTAATCCCGAGGCAGGTATCGAATCGGATACATACCGACCCTCATCCGACGTCGAATTTAATTGCTAATCACCCGTACGATAGAATACGAGATTAGCTGGGAGTAGGGTCACCAGGTTTCCCGAATTCAATGGTTTTTCTTTATTAGGATATTTTAAACGCGACCCTATTACTTAATAAGCAATTAGTGATGTCACATTTTTCCAGGATAAAATCTCGTCTTTCCTTTTTTTCATTAGTTAGTGAGTCGATCAATGAGTCATTCATAATCCTGATTTCGAATTTGTAGAATTTATTGTGTACCTAAATATTTAATACAATTTAGTCCAAATAGGATATGAATCAAAAAATCATCACAGTTGCAGAAGAATTTGTGTTATTTTGTTTCAAATGTGTTAGTTATTTATCAGTATTTCTTTAAAACTACATATGTACAATTTTAAATGAGTAGCAATAAAATTATGAGATCCCAAACAAACAAACGAGAAAACCAAATTAAAGCAAATTGCGACTGTTACGTTGAAGCAAACAACATCAGTTTCCTGATACTCACCAGTTTACTGATGTTTGTGATTTGTTGAAGATTTTAACACAAAATAAACTACTCACATGATAGCGTCGTAGACAAAACTAGCTTTGAATAGAAATCAAAAAGCCAGTTGAATGGCAATTGAACAACTGGTAAGCCTGATTATATATAGCCTTTCGACAAGGTTTCCATTTGATCCGCAGAACCTAAAACTCATCCCAAACATAGCTTGTCGATTTTATGATCCGTTAAAGCTCAAAAACTTTGTACCGATTCAAGAAGATGACGGAACATATCGTACGAGAATGAATCGTGAACTGAATAAACTGATTCATAAAGGAACAGTTGTCAGATTCTGAAAATGATAAAGGGTTAAATGGGCTGGGCATGTAGATATAGTTGATGTCAGAGCATACAAACCATTTTTAAAAGACCTCACAAAAAAGACCCCAGAAAAAGGCACAGAAGGCTTTGTCAGGGAAGACTGCAGGAATGTGAACTGGGAACCAAATTAAAGAAGAGAGGCCTGATACAGGAGATCTGGAAGAAGGTAGTCAAAAGAACAAGACTACGAAGAGATGTAGCATCGAACAATGTAACTACAGCCAAAAGCGGTTATAAGGACATTGTAAGGACTGTATTTTTAAGGACGCTATATCCAATAGTCGTTATAAACTTTTTTATTTTATACAAAATTCTAAATTTTGTGACAAAAATACGCTAAAATTACAACGATATGTGCATTTATGACTTGGGAGTAAGCACACTAAATCAAGCATAAAATGTTCAAACTCAAGGAGAAATGGTACGAGCCGCAAGCGTAATAGGAAAAATGGCGTATGCTATTAAAAAGTTATTCCTGTTATCATTAAAATAAGTTTGAAAATATATACATAGATAGGTAGATAGATAAAAACTATTTATTGTGCACAACAAAAATAATACAGAAAATAAAATAATATTTCGAACTTGTGCCACAAGTGGCGGCTTTATCGCTGAAATGATGTTTAAGTGTAAAAGTATGTCAATAGCCATTAAATTGCCATGACGTTTTATCATTGTAACTGGTGCCGCTTTATCTGATGTTGCTATAAGCGATATGTGGTACTTAGATAATAATTTCATCGGGGCCGTGCCATTCAGTCGCTATATCTAGATTCGAATGTAAAACTAAAATTATTCCCATCTCATTATACAAACTGATGGTCACTTGTATCTACTGTATAGAGACAATTAGACATATGAGTATGTACGTACAGAATATGATAGGGGTATGTGATAAATGTTATTAATTGTTGTGGGGGCGTAGAATTGGCTCCAAAAGCCAATAGAGATTTGTAACTTCTCATAAGTTGGTAGATTGTCGCCGAAATGAAACATCGTAATGTTGAACTCTATTCGTATGTTTAACGTTTTATCAATAGTTTTAGTATTGTAATGTTGGTAAAAAAAGTCACACAATGTCAGTCAGACAGTGTCAGTAGTGATCAGACCATTATAGTGATAGTTATGATAAATTGTCTTATAGGTGAACAGGAGGGCATTCTTTTTTAAACCAACCAAAACAAAACCCACGAACTAAACCAAATAATTGCAAGCCAACTCCATCATTAAAAAAATAAAATTAAAAAAAATACTTTACCTACTTATTAATAAAAACAATTAGACTTATAAAATAATCTTCTGGTTTCAGAACAGAACTTTAGGACACAAAATAAAGACCAAAACGTTGCTGCTTTGGGGCTCATTACTTTGGCACATTCGATAGTAAGTCCCAATATAATACTAACATTCCTTTTAAAATAGTAAGACATCTTTCTTGCTGCGTCTTTAACGTAATAAACTGCGACCAACTGTACCGTAAACACCAAAATCACAAGGGTCATAATATAAACCAGACCTACTAATAGACGGTAAACTTAGGTTTTACGACCTTGCTGCAGAAAGGTGATGTTAACTACTCAGGTATCACATACCTAGCTAAACTTTTTTGTTATGATAGATATTTTAATAAAACTCTTTATTGTGCACACCATAAACAGAAAAAAGTACAGATAACAAAATAACCTTATGAGCCACAAGTGGCGGCCTTATCTCTAAGAGCAATCTCTTCCAGGCAACCAAGAAAAGAAAACACGATAAATAACATAAGAAACAGACGGGAGATGTAACACTAATACTAATAAAACCGGCCAAGTGCGAGTCGTACTCGCGCACGAAGGGTTCCGTACCATAATCTATAAAAACGGCAAACACATCACGTTTGTTGTATGGGAGCCCCCCTTAAATATTTATTTTACTTTTTTTTTTTTTTTTATTGTTGTTATAGCGGCAATACTATTTACAAAATGTATACAAAAAACTTAGTCTAAAAAACCGTCAGAGGGATATGTGGTCAGAATGATGTCTAGCTATCACCGTTCTTGAGATACAGCCTGGTGACAGACGGACGGATGGACGGACAGCGAAGTCTCAGTAATAGGGTCCCGTGTTTACCCTTTGGGTACGGAACCCTAAAAATGGTTATGGTTAACTGACTAGGTGTTTGACTGAGCTCATCTGCAGTTAAGTGACGGTGTGATCGAATATGGTAAAGTTCTAGCCTGGAATGGAACTTGGTCTGTGTTCTGGAATATTCCTGACACCATGGAGGAGGTATCAGGTGAGGAATTTTAGTTTTTTTAAATTAATGAATTAGTAATATAATGTAACAGCAGGTTTTTAAGAACCCTATAACAGTAACTATAAATCACGATTGCATAAAATTAACGTTGCCATTTGATTTTCATTACTTGCTTTGTTACTCGTAAATTCCGCTGCAGTTCGAGTAACCGAGAATTTTTCTGTGAATTCTGTTTTAACGACAGTTTAACTGGCATTTGAAAAAGAAATGGAATGGGGAGGGCTCTTATTTCAACAATGTTTAGGGATGGGCTCTTATTTCAACAATTTTTATTTTGTACGATATAATATCAAAACACGAATTTAAATTTCTTGTAGGTATTTCAACATTTATTTACCTATTTTATTAGTACCACTGTTTTATGTATACATCTTTTCTTTTTTTTATGTACCTAATAGTAATGAGACGAGCAAGACGTTCTTCTAATGGTAAGAGATAACACCTGTACATAACCATTGCATTACACAGAACTTTGAGTAGCAAAACAACGTCCAGGGCATCGCTGCTTTGGCGCTCATAACTTTGAGACTTCGATGGTTAGTCTCAACAGCCCAGTAATGTCGCTAGCTAATTAGTTTTTGTTTGTCCCTCTGCATGTGTCTAATTCTTTCAAGTTTATCAGAATGTTAGTTTAGAAATGATCGGCATCATCATATTATCTACAGTATTGACGTCCAAAATAACATGAACCCTGGAATATAGAGGAAACTAGAAGTGTACATGGCTTATTGTAAAGTGGCAGATGAACAAGCGAATTAATTAAGTGTGCACTCAAAATTATTTAAATTTTTTGCTTCAGTGTCGATAATAGAGTAATTATACTTTTTTAAATGTTTTCTTTGTACAGAATTTGACCTGCAACAGTTTTATTATAAGTATACTAGCTGCGCCCCGCGGTGTTACCCGCCACATATTTTCGGGATAAAAAGAAACCTATGCCTTAATCCAGGGTCTCAGCTAACTCCATTCCAAATTTCATCCAAATCCGTTCAGTAATTTTTGCGTGAAAGAGTATCATCCATCCATCCATCCATCCAAACTTTCACATTTTTAACATTAGTGGACTAATATGTCAATGTAGATTTAGCCACGATCATGGTTCAGTGGTTTTTTTTTACGTGAGTTAGAGAATTGACTCGATTTAAACTGATACGGAACGATTTGTTTCCACGTTCATTGTGCGGACTGCTAGACAGCGGAATGCGCTACCTGAATGGGTGTTCCCCGTTGGATATAATCTGGGTGTCTTCAAGTCGAGAGTGAATCGGTATCTTCTAAACAAGCGTGCTCCATCTTAGACCGCATCATCACTCAAGATCAGGTGAGATGGTGATCAAACGAAAGCCTATTTCTTACATAAAAATGCATGAGTCTAGAGTGTTATAATCATATTGATATGTAACTTTTTCTCGTCTTGGAATAAATCGAAAATAAATATATACATTATTCGATTACCTGAATCATTTTAATTTCACAAGGTTCATCCCTAGTGAAAAGACTCATGGGGTTTACGCTCACGTATAAATCTGTCCCCAGGTACTGCAATATCGATGATGTTCTTTTGATTGTGAAGTTTTAAAGCGGATTTTCATTCGAAAACTTTGTATAAAACTACGAGACTAGTTTATTTGATGCTCTATTTGGTCTTCGCACTTTATGCACTTGGCTATCTCGAGTATAACGATATTTTCAAGTAGGTATATAGTCTAGTAGTTTAATTTATAGTAAAAGTCAGGGTCAAGTTTTTTTATGGTTGACAAGGTAGGTAGGATGTTTAAGGTAAGGTGTGCTTTACCATCTTCGTCCACACCTTCACTTAACATCAGGGGAGCTGTGGTCAAACACCTAGCCTGTCAACCAAAAAAAAAACTTTTAAAAAAATACGTACAGAACATCCAGACATAGAACAAACTTTCATCATCATATAAATGTTTCTCTAGGTGGGAATTGAACTCACGCCTTACAGCTCTTGAAGCAGAAATTCTACAAAGCAGTCAGTGCCTGAAGTTTGTGTAACATGAAGCAACAAATCGTATGCGACACATTCGCCAAGAACTATGAAAGCAGGATAGGTACCTACGCTCAATAAAAATAAAACAAAAGTGGATCCGGTGACTGTAGACCAACTCGCAACGATTTGGCAAACATCCAGTAGTATCTACATAGATTCATGTATTGCTATCAGACTTAAATTTGAATTTTACCAAGCAAAAATACTATCATGTTTGTAGGTTATGCCAAGTTTATTGCAAAGAAAACCAACCATGAAGAATTTTACTTGATTGTAGAACTCCATTGCAGGAGGTCGTCTAGGTAGGTACCACCGCAGTACCAGATATTCTTTTGAATTTCGTATTCGAATCCTTTTTCTAAATCAAGAAAACTTATTATTTAAGAAAACAAAGAGCATAATATACATTGATTTGCAACATACTTAAATTAAATATTAACTTGAAACAGAATAACAAGTTTAAGTTACGACTGCAAGTAGTAAAATGTCGGCACGTACTATGCATTTATCTACTCAAAGTTAGACTCAAGCCAGGACAAGAATAGCAGAGAATATCTTAGACACTAGAGTTGAATGCATTCCTCCAACGATAATCGTTTTAAAATTTATGATTATACTATCGGAAAGTAAAGAGCAAAAAAACTACATAATTTCATTGTTTTAAAAATACGATAATATAAACCGCTAAACAATGAAATCTGCCGCTCGAGTGGGTGTTCTCCGACAGATACAACCTTGGTGCCTTTAATTTGAAAGCGAATTCGCTAGAAACGAATCAAAACTTAGCAAGCAAGACCATAAGACGTAGACCATCATGACGGTCAAACTATTTAGTGGTAAAAAAAAACTAACAAGGTACAATCAGTAATCTAATAAAAGATAAATATCCGGGAAAACTAAATACCATTTATTTCGGTTACTTTCACCTCATTACCATAACAACATTATCTAAACGAACCTTTAGCTATTATCTGCGTTAAGATAACCGTTCCAACATTGTAGGCCAGGGTTGCCCGAAATACGGAAACGCATATACGAAAATGCGACTTGTTACGACTGCGGACCGTCGCTTTACATCAGGCGAGTTGGTGGCCAAACGAAAATCTATGTAATGTAAAAAAAGGACTCTTATAAATACAATATCTTAATTATGTGTTACTCCTATAATTACTTCGTGGTAAATCTCCTTAGCAGGAGGCCGTCTTGGTACCACCGCAGTACCAAATATTCTGTAAACAAGCATAATTATATTACTGTGTTCCGATATGAATGGTGCTACAGCTATCAAAATTACAGTGCTGTTAAGACTAACCATCGAAAG
The DNA here is from genome assembly GCA_905404145.2 of Biston betularia. NCBI lineage: Eukaryota > Metazoa > Arthropoda > Insecta > Lepidoptera > Geometridae > Biston > Biston betularia. The sequence continues at coordinate 4,331,363 of FR989883.1, forward strand.
ACTCAAAGTAATCAGCGCCAAAACAGCGATGCCCTGGACTTTGTTTAGCCACTCAAAGTTCTGTGTATCGCTGCAGTGATCATGGACAGGCATTTTCTCTTACAATCAGGAGAGCGTCTCTTTCATCTCATTGAATTTACATATTAAAAAAAAACACTTAATATTTTATGCTTTAGCTTTAAATGTATGTACCATCAGCCCTTATTTAAGATTTTTCGTCCCAGGGCAAACATGACGTGACAATGATGACATCTCTCTTCCAGAGTTTGAAATTAAATTTTATTTAAAAAAACATTATCTATAGGGGTTTTTCTTTAAACATAAAAATATGGCATCCTTGCTTCCTTTTACAGTCTCCCCTGGGCTTTCCAATTACGTCAGAACCGTCTTAAAAAAAAATAAAGATATCAATTCCAAATTTATTTTTATGTAAAAATAGCATGAAAATGGAATATGTCATGACAGTTTTGGGGGGAACGTGGAAATGTCGTGTCACCGCACTGTATTAATTTAGAAAATTTCTGTTTTTACTATTGTTTATGTATAAAAATAGCGGTGTTTTACTTATAAAGTGTATGTAGAGTTTTACGCGATAGTGTGAGTATGTGCTATAATGTGGTTTCTATTCGTGATACATCCAAAACGCTATTGAAGTCACCGTTATAGCTTGATTGGAATCGATTATGACTTAACTTGTGTAAGTCTTAGTCATACGGACAAAGTCATGGTCGAGAAAAATATCGAAACATTTAAGACTGTCAAATGCAAAAAGTCCAACGCCAAGAAACAAAAAAAAGGGGAGAGAGATGTCGGCAAGCTAATAACGACTTCAGTACACATAAATTTGATACACCTTAGATAGTATCGGTACAGAAGTTAAGTTATCTGGCATCCCTGCTTAAGGCGTATAATCAGCTAGAAACGGTAAAAGGAGAAAATTTCGGTAAAAACGAACCATTGTCTTGGAACAACAATACGCGTCCCGGTTCCCGGTTTTATATTTAACAAATGCCTTTTACAGGTGGGCAAGATTTTTCTTCTTTTGTGCTTATCCATTCATACACGCTAACGTGGATGCCGCAGGAAATGCAGTATGTTGTCTTAACGCAACAAAGACGGTAGAACAAAAAACTAAGTAAAATTAGTACCGATGTGTTCGTGTTTTTGCTTTTTTATGTTTATCAGGGGTAAAACTTATGGGTTTATGTCACTAACATGCTAATGTAACGTATTTTAAGTTTTCACTTTATTCACCTACTAGCGGACGCCTCGTGGTTTCACCCGCGTAGTTCCCGTTCCCGTGGGAATACAGGCATAAAAAGTAGCCTATGTCACTCGGGGATAGCGCAGATTAACAACGGTGAAAGAGTTTTTGAAATCAAATCTTTGCTCTTTGTACCTAATTAGAGTAGATGACAACTGTAATAGTCAGACATACGATATTGCGGACTTTTTTGTAGCTGTCAATTTGCTTTATAAAACATCACTTTATTCTATTGTTAAAAGTTTTCACTGCCCATGCTAAGTAAGGGTGTTTCGGTAAATTTTTTACAGCTTGGGTTACATTATTGAAGTTTCCATACGGATCCCTAACTGTTTTATTAATAAAATATGGCCTACACCCATCACGGATAATGTAATATTCTAATAATGAAAAAAATTATTAAGATCGGTTTAGTAGTTTTGGAGCCTGTTCATTATAAACAAACAAACAATCAAATCTTTCCTCTTAATAATAGTTTAGATTTATTTTTGTTTCCATAATTCTAAATATTAAAAAAAAAAGTAGTTTCTATCTAAGATTTCTAGCTAAGTGAATTCGCCAGCAATCTAGAATTAAATTATTCCCAAAATGGCTCTTATTTTTGCCGGTCCCTTGATGTTCAACGTCGATTTTTCCTCTTACTCGGACCTAATGGCTTAAAACGATCCATTATTTTGATAAAACGAATGTAAGGGCAGCCATCATCATCCCCGAAGGAATAGAGTTTAAGAACAATATACCCTGATACAGTAAGGAATTATGGTCGTCGAGAATTGAAATTAATGGTCATCGAAGTGGTGACTTAAAACTTTAATCTAGAGTAACTAACTGACTGACTGAAGTAATTAATTTCTTACTGATTGACTCCGACTGCTTACCCGACTGCCAAGGTTATGTCTTGTTTTTTGTAACTTTCTTTATTACCTCGATCAAAATCGAATCAAAATCGAATCAAAATCCATCCAGCCGTTTGGAAATACCAAACGGCTGGATGGATTTTGATTTCAAGATATCGTTATATTTGTCTTAAAAATCTAAAGAGAGTAAAATAGATTGGTGATTGAACAAAGAAAATGGCGGAGTTTTGGCGCGGAATAGTAATACGCTAATAAAAAAAACTCAAACCTATCGAGTAGGCTATCAAAATAAAGAAAATCAAAGAAGGATTATAATTATACGTATAAGTTATGGTAGTTGTTTAAATTTATTTAGGAATAATATTATATTGGTTTTAAAAATTTGTCTCCTTTAATTTCTATTTATTATTTATTATTCGCATACGGGTTATACATTGTTTTAAATTTTCAACTTGTTCGTTTATTAACTACAATTGTATCAAAGGGATGTAATTAACGATTCATTCAGATCAATTTGACTTCATTTAATCTTAGTAACACATAGTTAAGTTTTGTCTCAACACAAAAAAATCTAGTATTAATATTTACTTTGTATGTTCAATGTTTATATTTAGTTTATTTCCGCTTAACCGTCGTTCCAGTTCCAACAGTGACGAGGATACTTAAATTTAACTAATTTTGCACTGCTTTTTTGTTTTTTTTTTTAGTTTAGATTAAATTAATAATTGTGCATTTTAATGATAGAACACGCGTTAGCCCTTACTGTTAAATTTATTATGATTTAGGAAAAAAAGATGAAATAGGTTATCTTTTTATAGTTTTCCATCTGGTTTATTGCAGTGTGGGTCGTAAAGAAACTTATAAGTGGCTACTTTAATGTGGATTCTGTTATTAAGGAAGTTATAAAACACTTGCTATGTTTTTATTGCCAGAAATAACTGGAGGACTAAGATATAGTTTATTATGACGATATGAAGATATTTTTAGCATTTTTGTTGTTGGGAAAGTTTGTTATTGTATTGATAACAACTAACCACTATAAACTATGGAAACTGTCTTGGTTTTGACACAATATGTATCGCCTATTATTCTGAATTCGACTGTGTTTTTTTTTGTATATATGTTAAGCGATATAAAAATAAATCGGTTCATAATTGTCGCCATTCCGACAATTATGAATCGATTTTTTTTTTGTATTGATTTTGATGATTCTTTTTATTTGGTAGATCGTACTTCAAAGGTGGTGCCATATAAATTGTATCGATATCAGTTGAAAAGTTTTAAAAAAATCAACAAAAATCTAAAAATTGTATACATCGGTGATATTTTCCTTCAATTCGAAACCTTGCTGTTACATTGGAGCAGTGCGTTTAGTTGGCCTAAGGGTCTAGACTGAATATTCTAGTTTTTAACAGTTTTAACCGTCAATTTGCTTGATTTTAAGCGAAGATGTGGTCTCCGATGAAGCACGTTTGAATAGAATTAACCGATTCACTTGCGATTTAAGGACCCCAAATTGTATCTATCGGGAAATACTTACTCGGACAGCAAATTCTACTGGTTAGTGGTTCGTTTGATGAAACTGGAATCAAATCGTTTTGTTTGAATTTTCGAAATATTGTAAACTAGCTTCGCTCTGCGGTATTACCTGCTGTTCCCAAGGGAACACTAGTATTTTCAGTATAAAACCAGTTACATTCCAGGCTAAGTATGTTTACCATCTTCGACCACACCGTACACATCAGGTTGACATTAGGTGAGCTGTGGTCAAAAAGTTAGAATATCAGCCTTAAAAAAAATTGCCTGTATTATGCCAGGGTCAGTCAACTACCTTCATATCAAATTTTGACAAAATTTGTCCAGCCATTTGACTGTGTCGTTTGTGGCATGAGGTAGAAAAAACAAAATAACCGGCCAAGTGCGAGTCGGACGATCGACGAGGCGATCTTGTTGGGCTTTATTTTATAAATCCCAACAAGATCTTCTCGACGATTAAATGCAAAACTACTTGACACAAAGCGACTTCGCAGGTGCTCTAACTTGTAATTTAGACATTTTAGAAGAACGCGCAATTTCACCAACGGTTAAGCGTTAAATGAATTTACATAAATTTACCTAAAATACATGGTATTTCGGGTAAATTTATATAAACATACTTATATGTTACAGCAAAAGTAATAAATCGGAATATTATATATATTACCCAACCATTAGAATTGTTACTATAACTTTATTATACACCAAAACAAATCACAACAACATACAATTATGAAAAAAAGGAGAGATATAACATAACAAAATAATATAATAGATATACCATTATGTATAATATGCACTCAATTTAGACAAAGTGATAATTGACACAGAATTAATCACATTAACTAGATATTTTATAATATCTTGGACGACTAGAATAAAGGAATATTATGATTATAACTTTTGAATATCTGATTTTTGTCGTGTTTTTGAGGTCTTCGTAAAAAATCAAACACTGGAATACACTGCCAAATGGCAAGTAAGGCGTGTTTTATCATAGACCGCATCTTTGTTTGACATCAGACGGCATGGCGGTCAAGCGTAAATTACGATATAAAAAGTTTGTCTCTGGCAAAATGCATAAAGTGCGATGTCGGAAACATAAAAAAAGTAGGAGTATTTTTGTCTGCTATTCACGCGCGTGTCTTTAACCATTTCGTATTGGAATAATTTGTTCAGTCCTATTTCAGGCAAACCTTTTATTTTTCTGTCCCGCAAGTCCCAGAAGCAATTACAGTTCCAGCTTTATTGCGTTAACGCGTTTATTGTAACTGAGACGTTTTACTTGCACACTTGAAGGTGTTTATGTAACAGTAGATGAGATTTAGAAGAAAATTTTTTGCTAAACTTCTAAGCCGTTTAACGACATTACAAAGACATCGACTGACGTCATACTTAATTGATAGCAACAATTCAGAATAATAAAAGCAAAATAAAAAAAAACTCAAAAAACCCACAACGTTTAAAAAGTAATTGTCACCTATCTAAGATAATGCACCAATGAAACCCGAACGCATAACTGAAAAGTGCATCAAAGTCGGACAAGTAGTTTTAGAGAAAAATGGCAACATGGGTTTGCACAAAAAAATGTTTGTTGCAGCGCCCCCTGGTGAGTTGTCACCGTAACACCTATCTAAAAACATGCACCAATCAAACTTGAACCCATTATTGAAAACTGCATCAATATCGGACTAATAGTTTTGGAAAAAAAAAATTGTCAGTTCATTGTTTAAGTGAGTTCTAAAGCATTTCCTCACTGTGAGACAAATTGAGTTATAGCTGCCACTTACAACTCGAACGTTTGCTGTCATGTAGTTTTCGCAGTTTAATCGGCTTCAAGTCAGCGTAGCACCAAATATATAAGCACGTCCCACACGATAAGTTTCAATTTCGCATGTCATTTGGTAACGATTGTAAAAGTACATAGTATTTTTTCTTCTTCGTATTATAAGCCAGACTCCTAACTAGGCTGCCGAAACTTCTGTCAGATAAAGATATATGTTGTTATCTCTACATAGTATAAATCAAAGTTGCTTCCCGCCATCTGTACGCATATACATTTTAAACTACGCAAGAGATTTTAATACAAATACAAATACTTTATTGATAACACCAATGTTACAAGTCACTTAAAAATTTTAAACATGTCATTAAATGAGTTTTAAAACACTGATTACATGATAATAGGTTTCCATCAATAGGCTTAGGTTTCTGCCTTGAGAGCTGTAGGGTGTGGGTTCGATTCCCACTCAGTGCAAAGATTTTGTGAACAAACAAATGTTTGTTCTGTGTCTGGATGAATTATAAGTATGTATTTACAAAAAAAAAACTATTAATGTATTCTATCAGTTATCTGACTTCCATCACACAAGCTCTGCTTAGTTTGGGGCCAGATGGCGCTGTGTGCATAGTCCTACGTTATTTATTTATTTAATACACATAATTATTCATGAGGAAGGTGTATATGTAATACTAGCGGATGCCTCGCGGTTTCACCCGCGTAGTTCCCGTTCCCGTGAGAATGCTGGGATAAAAAGTAGCCTATGTTATCCCGGGGATAGTGTTGCTTCCAACGGTAAAAGAATTTTTGAAATCGGTCCAGTAGTTTCGCAGCCTATTCAATACAAACAAACAATCAAATCTTTCCTCTTTGTAATAGTATAGACTTGCATATACACTACGTTAGTTTATACAATGCAACCGTGTGAAGCCGGGACGTGTGGCTTGTAATTTTTATATAACAAAAAAAAAGCAACCTGAACTCTTGTTTATCTATTTTTGTTTGAGAGTGATCCTTCTATAGCACTATTACATATTCTGTGGTTACACTATCATTAGTTCTACGTCTCGAGATGCAGTTCTCGTTCGTGCGAAGATGTCGAACTGTTTACTGTTCCATTGCCATTTTCGCTCTCTAAGAGCTGTTAACTTGGGAATTAAGTTTGTTTCAGAGACGTTGCAAAAGTTCAAATTGAAAATAATTGTACAGTTATAAAAATAACGGCTAAGAAAACGGTCAACGATAAACTCTGCTGGTAAACTGTTTGCTTTTGTTAAAATGTTTGCAATCTGTTGTATTACTGAGGTTTATTGAGCCATTAGAACCTGGACAATTTTCATTCATGAGAACAAACGTTTTTGGTTGGAAAAATTCTTTAAATAACATTTGAACTTGTTTCATATTCAGCTTGTAATAGAAGTGAAAACTTCTGTAGGCCATTCTTATGGAAGCACATTTTGAATACTTGTAGTTGGCCAGACTTAACAAGATAATTTGTATATAGCACAGTTGCAAACTATATAATACTAGCTGCGATTTATTTCGAGATAGAAAGTAGGCTACGTCTTAATTCAGGGTCTCAGCTACCTCCATACCAAATTCATTCAAATCCTTTCAGTAGTTTTTTCGTGAAATAGTAACAAACATCTAGCCATCCAATCTTTCACATTTATGATATAAGTGGGATTCAAAAGTTCATTCATATAACTTCTACGTTACGTTTCTAGCATTTGTATAACGTAGGTAATAAACGCTATACGCGAAGGAATCTCATGTCACTTAAGAGCCAGTTCCATTCCAGGCATGTGTCTTTACCATCTTCGACCATACTGTCATTTAACATCAGGTGAGATGTGGTCAAACATCTAACCTGTCAACCATAAAAATGTCATTCCTCAAAATAATGAGCGCCAAAGCAGCGATGCCCTGGAACTAGATAATTATGTTTTGTTACTCAAAGTTCTGTGTATCCTTGCCATTGCTATGGATATACATTATATCTTACTATCTGGAGTCTTTTTACTTAAGCCCTTTTATTGGATACCCATATTGAGGGAGTTGTGAAAATATAATATTATGTCCCTAATCCGCCATTTTGTGGTGGCGGCCATCTTGGACCGATTTTCATCAAACATAGCTAACAACATTCCTTTAACACACTAATTCACATTTTTAACAAAAAAAAAATTAAAAACAAAATCGTCAGACATTGTCACACTGTCATAGGCAGCAGACAGACACGTCAAACTTATAACATCCCGTCGTTTTTTTTTTTTTTTTTGGTTTTGGCGTCGCGTTTTAGCATTTGCCAGTGTCAAGTAATTATATATTTTCAAGTTTCAAAAGTTAAATAAGTGCCATCGTAGCTAGTTTTAGTCAAAGTCGGTTGCGTCGGGAGTTTTTTTTTTTCTTTGGTTTTGGCGTCGCGTTTTAGCATTTGCCAGTGTCAAGTAATTATATTATATTTTCAAGTTTCAAAAGTTAAATAAGTGTCATCGTAGCTAGTTTTAGTCAAAGTCGTCTTTGTCAAGTCTGGTTCGTGTCAGTTAATTCCAGTCATGCTTTAGTAAAGTAGTGGCAACTTTACTACAAAGCTTCGATGAAGTTTTGGAAGCAACACGAAAACTCATGTTTCACCACATTATATCATTTTCCCACACTCGCGCTTGTAATTCGGCACTTTATGAATAAAACACCACCATTTTTATGCATAAACACTCGACAAAACACAAGTTTTGGAAAAAAATACAACGGAGCGACACGACTCTTCCCGCGTTCCCGCCAAAACTCTCGCGTCGGGAGTTAAAAATAGCATAAAATGTAAAAACGAATAAAACTCACTTATCAATACTTGACCTTAACCTGACCCCTTTTATTTTCTCATTAACAATGTAGCTTTGCGAGAAGTAACAAATTGACAGAATTCATTGTACCAGCTAAGTTCATAAAATCAGGCCTATTTTCAGGGTATCTTTAAAGCCTGTGGTTTGGCCTGAATTTAAGCGACGAGATTAATATTTACTTTGCTGATGACAGTTTACTGAGAAAATAGTCCTTTAGTCGAGTATCAATCTTGAATGGGATTAATTTTCTATGTAATTTTATTATTGCTAGAACTTTGACATCAAAATTATTCATAGTTATTTCATTAATAATATCTTCAAACAATATTCGCATTAAACAATGTCAGAATTATCAATCTGATTTACAATTGAATTATTTATTTGACAGAATACATTTTAATGTTCACAAAGTGTCGAAATCGTTATCTACTAACGGATATTAATAAATAACCGGCTCCGGCTTAACATCAGGTGAGCTGTGGTCAAAACAACTAGCCAGTCAACCCTAAAAAAAAAAAAAAAAAATTTCAAGGGATATTTTAAGCAGCGCCATCTAGCCCCAAACTAAACAAAGCTTGTACTATGGGAACCAGATAACTAATAGAATTCATTAAGCGCAATGACCTCTCGGTTTAGTACGCCTTTCTTATAACCAGGCATCTGGCGATTTTTGTAACGTTTTCCTATCTAGAATTCTACGTAAGTATATTTTAAGCAGAAAAATTAAAGCTTAACTTTATCATGATACTTATGAAAATATGAACTACTTGGACACTGGCAAAATGTAAAAAAATCAATGGCGAAAAAAGAAAAAAATATATGTCTATGTCACAAGTTGTCAAAAGATTATAAAAAAATCAACAACTCTCCTGATCAGAGTTTTGGCGGGAACGCGGAAAGAGTTGTGTCGTCCCATTGTATTTTTTTACAAAACTAGTGTTATTCGAAAGTACTGAATTACAAGCGCTATAATTAGCAAAGTGATATAATATGGTGAAACATAACTTTTCGTGTTGCTTCCAAAATTCCATCGAAGCTTATAGTAAAGTCACCACTACTACTAAAGCATGACTAGATTTGACTGGCATGGGCTGGACTTGACTACTTTTTAACTTATGAAACTTGAAAATATCAAAACGCTTGTCACTGGCAAATGCACTGAATGCGACGCCAAAATCCCCAGATCTTTATTTTTAAATGAACAGAATTTATAGGGCGGACAATAAATTAATAAGTACCTTCTCTCACGCAGTCAACCGATGATCAAAAGCACTTAAAACGGCACTATCTGAGGTAACAATGTACCTCGATCCACGACAATGTAAACTTGAAGGTAACATCATAAATCAGAGAGGTGGTGCGTGAAGTGGGATCGGAACCGTTTCCGTCGCTCGAGTAGGTAAGAAGTTACAACTTTTGGTCTCATTGCATTTAAACTTAGTTGTAACTAAATGTCTAAGCTGTAAAAATGTTTAGGTATATGTAACTATCGACAGTCGACAGCCCTGTTGGCTCATTGGTAGCATGTCTGCTTCAAGAGCTGTAGGGCGTGGGTTCGATTCCCACCCAGGATAAGCATTTTGTGATATAAAATAAATGTTTGTTCTGTGTCTGGGTGTACTGTATGTATTATAAGTATGTATTTACAAAAAAAAAAGTATTTAAGTATTTTATCAGTTATCTGATTCCCATAGTAGGTACAAGCTTTGCTTAGTTTGGGGTCAGATGGCGCTGTGTGTAATGTCCTACGATATTTATTTATTTTATTTATTTATTTATCGACGTGTTCCATTTACGCAAAGACATATAAACTTATCGTAGAAAATAATTATTATTGTATAAATCGTATCTTAATCCGTTCGTAGTTTCACTCTACATACTTAGTATAAAACAAAATCGCTTTCCACCGTCTGTACGCTTAGATCTTTTAAACTATGCAACAGATTTTGATGTGGTTTCCATCAATAGACAGAGTGATGCAAGAGGAAGGTTTACATGTTTTTTTTAACATACGCTGCAAAAACGACGGGCGTTATAAGTTTGACGTGTCTGTGTCTGTATGTGGCATCGTAGCTCCCAAACGGATGAACCGAATTTGATTTTTTTTTGTTTGACAAGGACAGAAGGTGAATTAGTCGGGAGTGTTCTTAGCTATGTTTGATGAAAATTGGCCCAGGATGGCCGCCGCCACAAAATGACGCATTACATATTTTTTCCTATCTTCCTCAATATGGGTGTCAAATGAAAGGGTTTGACTAGTAGAACACTGAACTCCGGTCGGGAGTTTTTAAATTTTATGCATTTATATTTGTGTCTATCTTTAGACCTCACTAGTACCTAGGTACACACAATGTAATTTAATTTCTTCTACCAATACTACCTTAGAACTGCAAACAAATAGCGCAGTTAATCTCTGGTTTAATGTATCGTCGCTCCCGAATAGGTTCCACGGACAAATGGAATGGAAAAGGGTTTGGATGGCAACAAATAATGGACGAATCGAGTCGGATAATAGACGAGTTGGATCGGATAATCGATCTGTAAGGCAGCGGTTATTGGTGGTTTATAGTTGATCTTGGGTCCTTGGAAGGTCTAGCACCTTCGCCTTGATTAGAGATTGCTGAAGTAACTGAAATTTTGTTCCAAAAAGATTCTAGTAATTTTTGCAGTTTACACCTACTAATCAGTGAGTATAATGTTAAATGAAAGGATTTTTATAGATACATAATTTACGTTTGTTATATTAGCTACGCTATATTAGCTAAGTTTAATATTTTCATGAGTAGATACATTCCAGACAATGATAATAATCGTGATAACAAAGGAAATAAAATGAATGAGGACACTGTGTCTTGAACAATAACGTGAACAGCATTGTTATGAACCATTATAATATTCTAGGATAGCAACCTACTGCTCCTGGAATTAAAATAAATTGTAACTAGAATAAGTTCATAGACAAAGAAAACAAAATTGTACAAGAATCATCTCTAAAGTATATATATAAAAATATGTACAACATAAGAGGAATAGATGCTGTTATATAAATGAATAAATAATAATAATAAATATCGTAGGACATTACACACAGCGCCACCTGGCCCCAAACTAAGCAAAGCTTGTACTATGGAAGTTAGATTACTGATAGAATACTTGAATACTTTTTTTTGAAAATACATACAGTACACCCAGACACAAAACAAACATTTGTTTTTCATTTGTTTTTGACAGCCCTGTTGGTTCATTGGTAGTGTGTCTGCTTCGAGAGCTGAAGGGCGTGGGTTCGATTCCCACTCAGGACTAACATTTGTGTGACTAACATCGATGTTTGTTCTGTGTCTGGGTGTACTGTATGTATTATAAGTATGTATTTACAACAAAAAAAAAAGTATTTAAGTATTCTATCAGTTATCTGTCTTCCATAGCACAAGCTCTGCTTAGTTTGGGGTCAGATGGCGCTGTGAGTAATGTCCTATGATATTTATTTATTTATTTATTTTTATATCACAAAATGCTTGTCCTGGGTATATAATACGTATGCTAGAGGTATATAAATATACCCGATCGAGGTCTTAAACGCGTTTTGTGATCTAAAAGTTTTCCCAACCTACACTTTTCTTTTCAAGTAAAGATAATTCTAAGAGTAGATCGAAGTAGACTTCTTTGTTACTTGGTTATACTTCCGCATTTACTGATAAAATATTTTTGCGAAGAAATTCTTTTTTTTAAATCCCTGCTGAATCCACGAACTAATAGTACTCCCTATTCTTTAATTTTTTTTAATGGTGGATACGCTAGGTGTTTGACCACAGTTCACCTGATGTTAAGTGACGGTGTGGTCGAAGATGGTGAACACACTAGCTCTCAAGTGAGGCTGCCGAAACATCATTAGGTGTTTGGCGACAGATTTTCTGCTGAACAATATCTGAGAATAGGACTTTTTTATGGTTTTCTAGGTGTTTAACTATAGCCCGTCATTATGATGTTGATAAAAAATTCGGTTTACAATGTCCTAAAAAACCGATTTTCTTGCGACTTGAAAACACCCAGATTTTGCCTACCGGAGATCATCCATTCGAGTAGCAAGCAAGTGTAGTGGTCCGTTTGATAAAAGTGTAATCATACCATCTTCCGTACTTTTCTTTTGTTTTTGTTTTCCGTTGTTTTTATAATTCCCATCTCGTGTTGACTATGAAACTTGAATACTTCGTCTAACATCTCTTAACGAAGTCCTATAACAGCGCTCATTTTTGCGGGATTTGTCCGCATTAAGGGCTTTCAATACACGAGCCGTGATCCCGCGGGCCTTTTCGAGGGCATGTTAAGTTCTTTTGTAAAGAATTAACGCGGATTTGGGGCTTGATTCACATTTTTGTTTGAATATAAAGTCATGAACATATTTTATTTTAAATTTATTTTAAAGGACTTTGTCGCTCTACGACCACGCCGCGTTGTAATACAGGCATAAACTATTTTAATAACAAGTATAACTTTTACTACAAAACAGATTTCGTTACATTAAGCCGAAGCACGCTTGGTTACACGAAAGGTCGGTAGTTCATTGGAACTATTCTAGTTACCGTAAAAACCTCTAAAAAGTCACAGGAAAGCAAAATAAGCAATTTCCTTACATATTTTTTTCTAGTGATTATTGTTTAAAAATGAAACCAATAGACTAATTTAGTGGAAATTTCTGTTGAATTTTCCAAATTATTGAGAACTTCCTGCTTTTTTAACTCGGTTAAAAATATAATGTGTATGAACAATATATAATTAATTCATCTTAACGTTATTCTTTCAAGCCAGTATCTAGCAAATGTTTTTATTTTACTGAGTCCTCTTTATCTTAGTCGTTTGCACTCATGGTTACATCTATAGATACTTACTATTACTATAGATACATTAGAGATACTTTACTATAGATACTTACTTTTCCAATACATTTGAAATAGACCTCCATGTTCATCATATAAATGCTTATTTCTAATTACGAATCGAACCCATGAAACGAATCTACAGCTCAGAAAGTAGTGCAACTTCAAACTAAATTAGAAAGCAGACAAAATTCAAGTCAGATACAAGAATAACGTGGGATTATTTTACTTGAAAAAGAAACTGCTCGACACTTTTGTTTTACCTCTTGGCACGATATACTTGGGAAACCTTTATATTCCTTTCGTATGATTTATATTGGTGGGAATTTTCCTCTTGTTAACCTTTCATACATAAGCGGTGATACTTACGCCTTCATGAGTAGAAATGGCTCGGAATAAGGACTAGATTTTTAGAAATCCGTCCGCCAAGGGTGACAACGTGACGTTATTACAAAGTCAGCCTTTTTTCTTATATTAAATGACCAAAGGAGTCAGTGTATCAATTTCCGAGATTTACGTAAATGATATAAAAACGTATGGAAAGTGATACAGCTCAGCGTGATAGTAAATAGACACTGTTTAATACTCAACTGCGGCAAAGGCAAAAAAAGGGTTAAGTATGTCTGGATGTGTTCGGTTCCGGAACTTCACATCATAGACAATATTAAAATATTATAACAGTGGCAACACACTGCTTCCGCCTCTCAATAAAAAAAAGTATAAAGTAACTGTCAATGTAATAAAATGTGCGCGGCACCGGTGCGTACGCGTCAGTGAAATAAAATCATTTAAATCAATACATACTAAAATCTACTTATTGAGTTCGAAATATACCTATTGATTGTAATACTCACTTGTCTCATGTTTATTGTAATTGTTAATTTAAATTGTACCTAATACTCTGTTGGTGAAGAAATAAAAAGTATATTATTATTATTATTATTACTTGGAACTAAGAAGAAGAAGCCAGTTTTTCGATCTGTTGATAAGGACCAAACAGTATGTTTGTTCGTCTGGTCATACGTTTTCTCGTAACTGTATTCTGCCGCCAAGTAGAAGTAGTGTGTGAACATTGCTGTATACCGGTTTACACTAGCAAAATTACAGTGCTGTCCAGTAACCATTGAAAGTCTCAAAGTGATGAGCGCCAAAACAGCGATGCCTTGGAATTCGTTTTGTTACTCGAAGTTCTGTGTATCGCTGCAATGGTCATGTCTCAGTCGACTCATTATAAAAAAAAAGTTATTAATGTTTTTCATTTTAACGTTTAAAAACTCGCAAATTACAATTATATTAATGTTTTGTGCTACATATTGAAGTATAAGTAATCATATCAAACAGTTGCATAAAATACCCAAAATAATAATCAAAAGAAAGAAAGAAAAAACAGAAATTATTATTTTTTGTAACAAACACAAGCATAAAAACAAACAAACAGTGACTAACAGTTACAAAATAGGGGCTCACTTCAGCATAATACTGGTCATACTAAGTGGTATGCCCAGCGCTGGTCTTCCGGTGAGCCCTTGTAGTTTAAAACCACAAGACACTAATTACTCATATCGACTTACAATAACAAACAACACAAATTAACAACACTTAACATACTTAGAAAGAAAGAAAACATTTATTTTGACATACACAACGCTACAACAACAAAACACTACAAATAAAATATTAAAAAATAAAAAGACGTACGTTACTTAATACACTTAGCATACACGTACGTCACTGTCAGTGACAGTGACATTGCGTACGCACGTCTCAACACATGCCAATTTTCAGTTCAAAAACGCTATTTCATGGACCAGATAATCCCACACATCCTTCTAACATTAATTACTACCGCTTTCCGGTAAATTGCTAAAAAACAAACAGTAAGTTGGCAACACCAGTCGTCCACACTTGGGGAATTTTAATCCCATTTAAAGTAGGCAACACAGCACGTGTGGTTCCCTGGTGTTTGTTCGTTCTCGCCTAATTACCGAGAGTTTGTTAACTTTGCTTTTGGCATAAATTTTAGAATGATTTATAATTTGGAAACTCTTCATGCGTTTTTGCTCAGAAAATATTCCATCAGGTGAACTTAAAATATACAACCACCGTAATATAAGTAGATAATTATGACAACATAAATATTGGTGGGCATTTCAGTATCTTTAGGCATGATGACAGTAATAAAAAATTATGTATTTACTAGCGGTCCATGCCAGCTTCGCACGTGTGGACATTTTTTTTTTTAATTCTAGTAATAAATATAGCTTATGTTACTCAGAATGTAGCCATTCTAGCGGTGAAATCATTTTTGAAATCGGTTTAGTAGTTTTTGAGTTTAAAAACATACAAACATACAAACATACAAAAATACAAATTTTCCCTCGTTATTATTGTGTAGATTAACTGTCAATTGTCAATTTCAAAAATTCTTTATTTACATTTATTATATTTGTTCTTTTCTAGTGTACATTTAGCCTAGAAATAACATACTTACAATTAGGTTTCGTTTTACAGGCTGTATAACATACGCTTATATTAAAAACTAATGAAATGAATTTTAAATTTTTTCTTATACATTGAAATTTCGAAAAGTTAATTGAGTTACACTGAAATAAATAATTTAACAATTACAACAAGCTTTAGGAAGCAGCATTGTGTTTTTTTTAATTGTTGTATTTGTCCAGTAATGTAGGGTAGGACGTAATAAGCCAGCGAACCGCGCTAGGCGATCCGCAGAGCAGCAGCTGTAGATTAACTCATGAACACGAAATACGCATTTACTTTTTTATTAAGAGCAAGATTGATTAATTAATTGAAAATTGTATACATCGATGATATTTTCGTTTACTCCGAACCCTCGCTGTTTCATTGGAGCAGTGCGTTTAGTTGACCTAAGGGCCATGGAGTCGGTTTTTTTCATTGTAAATTTGTACTTATATAACTTTATTGATATAGGTATATACATAGATGTGGTGGCCTAGGCAAGGTAAGCGGAGCGTTGGTCGACCAGCCGCAAGATGGATCGACGATATTGTCACCGTCGCAGGTCGAACCTGGACCAGATTGACACAGGACCGAGGAAGATGGCGTGAAAAGAGAAAGACCCAGCAGTGGGATAAAGAAGGCTGTGGATGATGATGATGATATACATAGATAAGTACTTTTTAAATTTTCTCAATGTGCTTGAATAAACTCAGCATATAAACCGTATCAAAATATCATATTCACAAAGTTCACTTTGTTTTTAAACTCATTACTGGGAGTAATGTACGATAGGGTTTCAGTAATTTACTGATATGTTGCGCCAAGTTATGGGATAACTTTGGCAGCTTGAAAGTTTCTTGTTTATTCACAAGCTTTAAATCTACTGCAAAAATGTTTAGGTAATATTTTAATATTTGCAAGTAGAGTGTTAAAATTTGAAAGTATTTTGTTTTGGAATAAAATTGTAGATGAAGTCATGACCTACAATGGGTGGTTTCTTTAATCGTTGACAAGCTAGATGTTGACCACAGCTTACTTGATGTCAAGTGACGGTGTAGAAGATGATAGAGTACACCTAGCCCAGAATGGCCTAATGTTTGTTTAGTTTATGATAGCTAGCCAGCCGGATACTAAAAAATACTCTACCACCATGCAAAGCGTGTAGTGCCGTAGGAAGTAAGCATCGCTTTGATTTTTTGTTTTTCATTTTTCATACGGGAAGCGAGGATGTGAAACTGCCAACGTCTGTATTTCCTGCGATGTGTTCTGTAGTGAATAAGTTTCTTCTACTTCTGTTTCTTCTAAACAAAATTTAACACCGAATGTACAATACTTTCTTGGTACCCACAACAAGGTCAACGAAATAGGTCAACAGATTCCGATACTATCGTAAAAAACGATTGCGGTTCTAATGTCTTGGCAAATTACATTGGAATACCTTTCGGTCATTAATTTACTTTTAAGCCATAGAACAAGGGAAGGGTTGTTTTTATTAATTTTGTGTGTAGAAATTTTCTTCACTTCTTAATGTAGAATGAGTTCGCAATAGAGAATCGTCAATTTGTATTTGTACACTATCTACACTTCACTACATATTATAAAACAAAGGAGCTTCCCTCTGTCCCTATGTATGCTTAGATATATAAAACTACGCAACGGATTTTGATGCGGTTTTTTGAATAGATAGAGTGATTCAAGAGGAAGGTTTATATCTATAATACTTACATATACACCACATTAGTATGTACATTGCACCCGTGTGAAGCCAGGGCGGGTCGCTAGTATATTATAAAGAGGAAGATTATTATTACATTTTTGGATTTTTGTATGTTTGTAACGAATAAGTTCAAAAACTACTAGACTGATTTTAAAAATTCTTTCACCATTAGAAAGCTACATTATCCCTGAGTAACATAATTATGCTATTTTTACTTTATTTTCATTTTTAATTGAAAAATAAATGTCTACCCGTGCGAAGCCGGCATGGGCCGCTAGTTATGTATAAAATACTTTAAAACTTAATGCACTCCAATACAGTCGGCACCCTGAGACAATTATATATTTTTTTGGCAAAATTTTCACGAAAAACATAATCAACGCAAAACGTTTCTAATATAACCAAATAATGCCGTTTTCCTCAAACGCAGTAACGTTAGGGTTGGACCCAAACTCATCGGGCACTTAACCAAATGGCGGCTAATTCCATCAGGCGCGGGTAATCAAGACGCCGTACTGAAGGTTCATATTTCACTTGAAGTTTGATCGAGAAATAATATTATTATTGTGATTTATTGAAGAAATATTGTTGTACGAAATTATACTTTAAGTGTGTATTACGTACTTGGAATTATTGTTAGCACAGATGATAGCTTCTTTGTTTGTAAGTACGGTAGGTTCAATTTCTAACAATAAGATCAAGGATACCATCTCGAATGAACTATAGCAAGGTAAGTTCCATTCCAGGCTCGGTATGCTTTACCATGTTCGACAACACCTTCGATTAACATTAAGTGAGCTGTGGTCAAATACCTAGCCTGTCAAACATAAAAAAAATCTTAGATATAAATATAATAGTAGGTATAGATAGATAGCCTAAATAAATAAATTAAAAATATCGCTGGACATTGCACACAGTGGATGTTCAAGGTATATATCTATTTTATTTCCGCTTAACAGTCGTTCCAGTTCCAACAGTTTTTTTTTTTTTTTTTTTTTTTTATGTGACTAATAATGAGACGAGCGAGACGCTCTCCTGATGGTAAGAGATAACGCCTGTCCATGACCATTACAGCGATACACAGAACTTTGAGTAACAAAACAAAGTCCAGGGCATCGCTGCTTTAGTGCTCATTACTTTGGGACTTTCGATGGTTAGTCTAACAGCCCAGTAATTTCACTAGCTGCAGTACCCTTCAAACCGGAACACAGTAATGTTTACACACTACTGCTTGGCGGCAGAATATCTGGTACTGCGGTGGTACCAGATAGATAGATAGATGGCCTCCTGCTAAAGAGATCTACCACCAAGTGATGACAGTGATGAGGACTTAAATTAAACTAATTTGTCACAGCTTAAAAATTAAAAACCTAATCTTACTTAAAATCTAGATATCATAAATTATCAATTAATACGTGTTGACTCTTCGCGCTTGGTACTGAGGATGCCTCGTGTAGAGGCGAAACACGTGTCGACATAGTGGTTACTACAGAGAGAGGAGGATTTTAAGATTTATGATTATTTCAATTAGATTTTTTGTTATTTTAATATTTTTTTTGTCAAATTAAGTATATTTTTAAGTTTATGTCAAATTAGTTCTAGATTTTAAGTAAGATTAGGTTTTTAGTTAGTAAGCTGTGTCAAATTAGTTTAATTTAAGTCCTAACTAGATATATACCTTGAACATTCAAAATGAACTTCCGCAAAGTAACGCCTGAATCAATCAATTATTACACACAGTTACAATATTCCGTTATACTAGTTTCTTCTTTATAGGGAGAAAGCTGAATACAACACGCAACTATAGTCGGAATATCTAATTTATTTAAATTTATTCCACGTTAATGCGAGACGCTCTCCTGATGGTACGAGATAACACCTGTCTATGACCATTGCAGCAATACACAGAACTTTGAGTAGAAAAATAAAGTCCAGGGCACCACTGCTTTAACGCACATTACTTTGAGACTTTTGATAGTTCATTTCAACAGCCCTGTAATTTATAAGATGCAATACCCTTCAAACTGGAATACACTAAATGGTAAGAGATAACACTTGTCTAAAACCATTGCAGCGATACACAGAACTTTAAGTAGAATAAATAAAGTCCAGGGCATCACTGCTTTAACGCACATTACTTTGAGACTTTCGATAGTTCATTTCAACAGCCCTGTAATTTACAAGATGCAATACCCTTCAAACTGGAACACACTAAATGGTAAGAAATAACACCTGTCTATGACCATTGCCGCTGCAATGGTCTACTTAAAGTTCTGTGTATCGCTTGTATAGCGATACACAGAACTTGAAGTGGAAAAAATGAAGTCCAGGGCATCACTGCTTTAGCGCTCATTAACAGCCCTGTAATTTCACTAGATGCAGTAAGTACCCTTCAAACTGGCACACTGTAATGTTCACACACACAAGACACATTCTATACTACATAAACAGGAAGTGTGAACAAAACAACCCTTGATTGAACAAATTGATTTGAACACAAGCGTAAGACAGTAAACTGATTAAACAGGAACGGTTGTTGGTTCGTTCGTTACGGTACCTTAATTTGGTTTGCGATCGTGTCGTCTAAATTACAATGGTTTTCATGTTACCACAGTAAATGAGCAGACAAATAACTTTGCACAAATTCCATATTTTGTGTTTTCCCTATGCAGTATGAAGCCAGGTTTTAAATGTTTAAATTGTTTTTAATACAGTTATCTTGTACTACATATTAAAACGGAGCTGATTTTATAAAAAGTAAAACTGAAAAACCCGAAAAAAAAATTAAAAATTGAGTGACAACACAAAACACCTTAAGTTTACCAAAACAAACTTAAGAAACTACTTGAGAAAACCACAACACGTCACGTTTAGACATTTTTTTATATTATGAGCAATTGAGCATAGTTTAGAATAGATAATATAAAAAAGTATAGTAGTGTAGTATCTTGATCTTGATGATAGGTAATCTTGACTTTTTTAATTTCTTGTTAAGTTGTGCAACTTGATTTCCTACACTGTGATATTGTGTAATGTATGTGGTACACGGATGGCGGCTGTCTATTTATATTGAATGTTTGTTTGCTTTGCGAGATTGTTCAATATAGTACGTTATTACAATCATGATATTAATTATAGAATATTCAAAATTTGATATACATACATTTAACGATCACTGATCTAGCCAAAAGTACCACGTACCATATACCTATTATTACGTAAATATTATTTGTACTTATACCACAGACCTAGCAACCACCATAGCGCAAGTACAAATAAAAATCGGTACTATGTTAAATCGTGGTATTTTCAGTAATGGGAATCTAGATGGCACCACTCTTTGTACGTGTTTTCGCTCTACGTTGGCCACTTTGTAGTAGTGGCGCGGTTAAAGAATAGATGGCTCTTCTTGTTCGACTTGTACTCTTCATCCCGGTAAAATACATCAGTTTTCACAAGATCGCGAGTAAAACTGCAAGGCGCTTGTACTATAAAAAACAGTCGACAATCAACATAAATCAACAACACAAAACCATTATTTTGACATATTAAAGTAATTTTCTCAAATAAAAAGTCGTTAAAAGAAATTTATTGTTATATCGTAAGAAATTAATCTTGTAGAAATTTATCCAGTCTTATTCCAAATTATTATTTTCACTATCTTATTACTCTGCTAAACCATTCGTATAAATATTAAATTTACTGTTCAGAAGGAGCTTATTTTTCTGTATAATGTAAAAATATGTCATATTGCAGTTGTTTTCATTTAATTTTAGGATATGTAACATCTTAGATATTACGTTTTAATGAAACTAGTTTGATGAAGAAACGTAGAGTTACCGGTTTTAAAATGTAGGGATAGTTTGTTGTATTTTTTTGATGGTTGACTAAGTGTTTGACCACAGCTCGCCTGGAAATGAGAGTGGCTACTTTAAGCGTTGAAAAATTTTAAACAATGTTTTAACTATATCCTTAATAATTTTTTTTAATGTAAAAGTTATGACACGAACGAGACGCTCTCCTGCTAATAATCAATAATAAATAATCTCCTGTTAATATTCAGTTTGTTTTAAATTGCAGACATCGCTATGTTCTGGTTTGAAGAGTACTGCAGCTAGCGAAACAGGAACGAAAAGGATGTATAGACTAACCATAGAAAGCTTCAAAGTAATGAGTGCTAAAGCAGCAAAGCTCTGGACGTTGTTTTGCTGCTCTATTTTTGCTTTTGTGTGTATCGCTGCAATAGCCATGGACATGCGTAATCTCTTACCATCAGGAAAGCGTCTTGTTCGTCGTGTTACTTTTTAATAAAAATTTTAAAAAGGCATTTCATTAGTACCTATTCTTTTTTCATTTTGTAATGGTTGACAGGCTAGTCTCACCTGATGTTAATTATCAAGACTTGTTAATATTATTGACAATGTATTATTAAAAATGTCAGAATATACATTTATCGATTCTGACTGGGTTCGATTCCCACGCAGGATAAACATTTTGTGGTATAAACAAATGTTTGTTCTGTGTCTTGGTGTCCTGTATTTATTGTATGTATTTACAAAAAAAAAGTATTTAAGTATTCTATCAGTTATCCATAGTACAAGCTTTGCTTACGGGTCCGATGGCGCTGTGTGTAATGATATTTATTTATATTTTGTCATTTTTAGTTATAGGTACATTTGAAATGATACTGCGAAATTTAATTTATAACTTTAGTGTCATCAGCCAGATCTTGTATGGGTATTTATGTTAACTGAAAAACAAAATGTAGAGTAGGTAGAGGTAAAAAATGTATTTGAAATGGGATCTAGTTTTCATAGATTTTTATAATTTCCACTGGAGGTTGAAAAACTGTACGACTCAACCATGGAGCCGAGAAACATTTCCATCCAACAGCCATTCTTAATCTACGACGTAAATATGGCCGCCTGCCAAAATTAGGGCCCGGGAAAAATGGTTTTCCATTAACAGAATACACCTACATATAGCACAAAAACGTTTGCGATATTGAACCTTGTTAGTACGTGATACGGTGGGAAAATTGTGGGTAGGCACACTTTTCTCACAATATTGGTGCTGTCACAGGCTTGCCACGCACCTAGCGAAGTGGAATAGAACAGCTTGGTTATGAGTATGGCTCTATATTGATTTGAAGATTTTGGTTGGGCAAGCCGTTTTCAATTTATGTTTTGGTTTGTTCGTCTGACGTCACGACGCGATGTTTAAACGGAAAGCTTGTTGCCTTTATCTTGCTTGTTACTGTATTCGTTACTCGTGAATATTCGTACGATAATTTGGAAGTTTTTTGGACAAGAGTGAATATATTTATTCTAGATTCGTGAGCCTTTTTTGGCTGCAGCTTCGTTGGCCGTCAGGCATGTTGGTGGCCAAAAGTCGATCTATTTGTGAGTGTGCTTCACCTTTAGTGTGCTTAAGAAAATTCATAATCATAATCAATTTATTGTTAACTATATATTAGTTCCTGTTCCCGTGGAAATAATTTAATTATTTGTTTGTTTGTAATGAATAGGCTCCGAAAATACTGGACCGATTTCAAAAATTATTTTACCGTTGGGAAGCTACGCTATCAGGTAACATAGGCTACTTTTTATCTCTGTATTCCTACGGGAACGGGAACTACGCGGGTGAAACCGCGAGGCATCCACTAGTCTTCAATAAAATCTAGCCGTACATATCAAAGTGCTTCTAACACATTTTATTGCCAAAGAAATAAGTACACGAAATTGCGCCCAATGTGCCCGCAATGTGTGGGTCCAATAGGCACTAAGCACTTCTCTAATAGCCTGGCATTACATTAGGTGTTAGGAACTAACGGCTATCTTATTTGGCCGCCGAACTACTGTAGTTGAGAACCATTGAGAAAATAAATTACAAAGAGGCCACATACGACCGAGCGCTTGAGAAAACTACATGCGATTTTGCGCCTGTGTCCACGTAAATCGTTGCTTATAGTTTTTGCGGTCCGTGTATGAGTGGAGGACTTTTATTTAAATACCTATTCCGCCGTCATAATTATTGTATGTCACTTATGTGTCTTTTTTCCATAATTGAAAAAAAAGAAAAAAAAATGGTTTTTTTTATTTTGTAACACCACAGAACACACACAATTCTAATAAAAAGAAAAAATAAAAATTTTGAAAAACCCACAACAGTTAAAAAGTAATTGTCACCTATCTAAGATAATACACCAATCTAACCCGAATCCATAACAGAAAACTGCATCAAAATCGGACCAGTAGTTTTGGAGAAAAATGGCAACATGGATTTGCACAAACAAACATCTTCTCATCTCAAACGCATAAACCGTCTCCGTTCCGTCGTGGGCAAAAAATTTCGACAAACAGTTGCAAAATAGGGACTCACCTCAGCATAAAACTGGACATACTAAGTGGTATGACCAGCGCTGGTCTTCCGGTGACCTCTTGTCGAGTTACAACTAGACTGTCAACCATAAAAAAAACATACATCATCGAAATCAGTAAAAAAAGACAATCTGCTATTTCTATTTTTGCAAACTCTATTTTTTTAAATGAGCCTTATCTGCTTGCTATTGACTTATCGCAGATATTACTAACGAATGCATTATTCCCAATATACATATGTACTTTGTCATAAAAATAAAAGGTTGGCGAGATAAACCTTGCCCAAACGTACCCGTTGCGTAAACGTACACGCTGGCGACGTTCCCGCGCTGAATTGCCAAAGAAATTTGCGAGAACCAACCTGACCTGGGGTCGCGGCCTTTCTCTCAAAGCCGCCTCCCCAGGTCTTAAACAAAATACTTGGCTTTGAAACCCAATGGTCCAGCAGTTTCAACAGCACGAAATCATACGCCAACTCCAGACAAGCGTCCTTGAACGTTTATCTCTAGCATCCACCTCAGCTCCCGCACCAGCATTTTGGTAGCAGGTAGATGTGCTTACACACGTCGTTATTAACACAAATTGTAGCTAGTAAATAATCAACTAAGAACAACCATAACTTAAAATAACAACCTGGCATCTACTGTATATGCCTGAATGATAACGAGGCGTTGATAACCTTTAATATTAATAAAAATGTATAATCTTATACCTACTTACGCATAGTAGATAAAGTGAGGCAAAGGTTACTTTTCACATACAGTATTGTAAACACATTGACCACTCACAAGATAAATACTAAGTGCATGTGACACGCTTGAAAGGTTCCGTAGATGTATAAATATATTTTTTAAATATGTCATCACAATAATGTTACAAATTTAACACTTAGGGTAATGGTTACACAGGATTGAGTGAATTATCTATATTAATTTACACGTGTTTCTCAAAAACTTAAAAATGGTTTGACCGATTTGTATCTTTGTCTGTTTTGTTCTCCTGAATACTGAGGTGGTTAAGAAATAATAACTCTTTGAAATAACGTCATAAATTACAGACAGCTTACCGACTTACTTTACTTAAAAAATATACTACAAACAAGCTTTTTAAAAAAACTGAACTAAAAAGTAAAAAAATAAATATTATGTTCAATGGAATGTTGTGTTTTTAGAATAGAGTTAGCTTCTAACGTGGATCAAATAAACTTAAATTAGACTGATTATATCGGTCAAGTTATCCCGTATTATGTTATCTCTAAATACTATAAAACAAAATCGCTGTTCGGGTCTGTCTGTTTCTCCATACACTTATTCTAAACCACGCAACGGATATATACGGTTTCCGCAATAATTTAGAGCCTTTTTCCAGAAAGTTTATGTCCGTTTTAAGTCAATGTGAGTTGCTATACATATTATACTAAGATTTCCTTAGGGTTACAAATGAAAAGAAGAGGTGGT
Source organism: Biston betularia (assembly GCA_905404145.2). NCBI lineage: Eukaryota > Metazoa > Arthropoda > Insecta > Lepidoptera > Geometridae > Biston > Biston betularia. Next base: position 4,356,552 of record FR989883.1, read on the forward strand.
ATTAGCTACCGAAAAATACATAACGATATAATTTCAAAGAGTTTGTTAGATTCATTAAAGATTTTGTTAAAAGCGTTGTTTTGTTACGGAACCCTAAAAGATGCCTTATGTTGGTTCGCCGAGCCGTGATGTTAGATAAAATTTGTTATTGCCATTCTGTAAGTCATTTATTTACTAGCCAGTAGTTTTGAGATTTCACCACATTTGAGTAAGTTTATTTTTAACACATACATTTACAGACATACAAAATTTTGTAACTACTAATTGTGACGATGCGGTCTAGGATGGAGCACAATTACCTAGAAAGGTTGTTTTTCTCTGAATTTTAATTTTCTCATGTTCTACTACGCGGAAAGGTACAATGTATTAATTACTATGAACAAGGTGTACAACTCTGAAATTGCAAAATAAATAATAATATGCTGCCTCATAGAAAAACTTTCTTGATTTTTAACTAATAAATAGTTTTTCCCGATTTCAAAGTTAATCATAAAAATGAGTACAATTACCCTTTCGGAATAATACACAAGCGTATATACTTCATTCATATTTATTAGGTTTTATAAGTCAATTTTTGTTTCAGATTTGATGTGATGCGGTGGTTATTACTTTGTATGTGCGTGTGCGCAGTGGCGGGAATCGAACTACTATGTGATCCTCCTCTCTGTTCCGTCGAAACGCCTGACTATAGAAGTAGGCTAAAATTCTACGTCGAAGGTAACCAACCTTTAAAATATTGTCTATGTGATTTCTTTACTTAAATCTGAGGAGTTCTTAATGCTAGACAGTCTTGCTCGGAGTGGGCGACATTGGCTCCTTGTAGGCGTCGGACGCCTAGAAGGTGGCGGTAAGGGGCTCAGAAAATTAAAAAGGTAAAGTTTGAGAACCTCTGCCGTAGCATATCCAATATAGCCTAAGTCCAGCAGTGGACTTCGTTAGACTCATGATGATGATGTCGATACCTCAGCCTCATCTGAGAGCTATTTCCTTGATGTTATCTACCTTCCCGTCTTTGATTAGGTCATTGCTTTGCATCACTTAGTCTTGTCAAAATCTTTACAAGTTTTATGAAAAAACATTTACTACTAATATTTAACTTTATTTTAGGAAACACAGTTGAAATCAATCATACAGTATCATATCTTTATGTCAACTGTCATAGACGAAGTACGCTTGATTCTCTCGCGATGCCGCATTTTACTAGCGAGTTCAAAGTGTCAACCATTATCCTGGCAGAATGTCCGTTGCCAACAACTAGAAATGCTTCGTTGGCAAATGCACTATCTGCAATGAACGTGACTTTACAACCAATAAATGGTGAAACTTTCTTCAAGCTGTTCGACTTTCCACCGGAGCCAAAACTCACGCCGTATCACTTTTCTGGCCTGGAACATCTCACAAATCTTTCTATCAAATCTTTCGTCTCGAATCCCGAACTTCCGACTAGTTTTTTTGGAGAATTCCATAATTTGCGTTCTCTGCAACTTCGTGGTTTCCAGCTGTCAGATGGTGAACTCAGTCGCCTACCACAGACACTAAAATCTTTGGATCTTACTGGAATAAGCGCAGAAATACTTCCAGAAACATTACAAGCTGCGGTATTCGAAGCGACACAGGCACTGCCAGGCCTGGAACGTTTGACGCTTGAAAAGCGATATTCAGAATCAACCTTTAACGTAAACGAAACAACTGACAAAATTATCACAAAACTGCAGAATAACGCAACATCTTCACTTGAGTCAATTGACCTTTATTTTTGGACTGAATTGCGACCGGCGCCATTAGATCAATGTGACAACTTGCGGGTATTTGCATCAAGTAAATCACTCATAACGGGATTACCCGCTCGTTTTGTAGCAGCTTGTCCACGTATTGAAGTATTAAGAGTAAATGTTTCACCAGGGCTCAAAAGTTTGCCGGTGAAATTTCTAGAAGGAGCAAATACGCTTAAACGCCTTGAGCTAAATAATTGTAACCTAAAATCTTTGCCAGAAGGATTTTTCCAATATGCACCAAATCTTATTGAATTAGATCTTTCTTACAATTCACTGGAGACACTGCCTAGGTAAGCTATTCTTTTAAAAAGAAAACTTGTTATTTTTAATACTTGAAATCAAAACAAAAAGATATGAATAATGATAGACAGATATGAACTTTAAGCTAGCGCTACAATGTAAGACTACTGTTTGACCGCCATCTTGCCACATATAAAGCGTGTATGCGATCTACGAGAAGGAACATATTCACTTGCAACTTATATCTCTAACTAAGAACACATTCGGGTTCCAAATTTCGCTGTTTAGTAGTTCACAAATTTTAAGTAAAATTAAACCGTTGAATTTTGAACATATTGAACATCTATACCAAAATGATAATCAATGATGGATGATATTTTGTTGTCACACAATTGAGTTGGATTAAACATAGACTTATAACCGTTAGTTATCCCAATAATATTATAAATGTGAAAGTTTGGACGGATGAATGGATGTATGTTTGTTACTCTTTGAGTACAAAACTACTGAACGGATTTGAATGATATTTGGTATGAAGGTGGCTGAGATCCAGAATTAACACATAGGATACTTTTTATCTCGAAAACATGTAGCGGCTAACACCGCGGGGCGCAGCTAGAGTTAGCATAAAGCGTATAAAAAAGGTTGTCTATAAAAATCTCTCTGAGTTGCCAGCGTATCGACAACATCTCTAATGTTAGGGTGGGCTTACCATCAGAAAACTATCTGCTTGTTTCCCACACTTTTTATGAAGCCCATAATATTCCACTGCTTGCCTTAGAACTACCCTTGTAGAGTGATCAGCCTATATCACACTGTTCACTAATTCAACCACGCCATTGAAACGTCTTCATCAGGTACACTAGATATCTCGAAGATGTTTTCTATGATTTTCTTGTTCCGTGAGAAAATGTAGAGTTTGCCATTACTTTTTTCCATCATCATAGCTACGATGAACAATAATAATTTCTTTTTAATTTTGTGCAGTGATATATTTTTGGGTGTACCGCTACAGTCATTGTTAGTGCACCATAATTACTTGAATAGCAGCCTACTGAGCAGTCTGACAGAATTGACGACCCTTACTGAGCTGAACCTTGCGAGGAACGACTTCGGTGACTTTTGTGAAGATAACGGTAAGGCCATTATAATTATGATAGGAATCTCATCATTTCGTTGTCTAGATCTTTTTATCAACACGTCATCTATGTAGATACCACCACATTACCAGATATTCTGCATCCAAGCAGTAGTGTGTAAACATATTCCGTTTCGAAGGGTACTGTAGCTATATTGAGATTCTTCAAATGTCTCAAAGTTATAAGCGTCAAAGCAGCGATGCCCTGGACTTTGTTTCACTTCTTAGATCTGGGTGATAGTAAAATGATCATGTACAGATGCAACGTTTTACTAAGAAGAGCGTTTTGTTCAGAGCGTTACTTTTGGATTAAAAAACACATAAGTAAATTCGCATTAACTATTGCATGACCATAATACAGTACAGTATTAAAAGGTAGCAATACACTTACCTGCTTACCTAGTGGTAAGCAGCAAATAAAAATACTAAAAATACTGTCTGTCTAGTGACAACCAGCGCCCCACGTATAAATTTGCTTGCCTCACAAACTCTACAGCATAATGTCTATTTTACCGCGCTGTTCATTTAACATATACTTTTGACCTAAAATATACATACGTCGCCCTGCTTAATACCGTTGTTCATTAATACATTTGTGAGGTGAAGCGGAGCTGATCTGGTGGTGAGCCGAAAAATTAACATTGACTTTTAAACTCTTGATTCTTAACTTGACGAAAAGGATTAAAAAATATTTTGAATGTCCTAAGCAACTAAAATACGAAATTTGAACACGTAAATATCCTTAACGGGCAAGTCTTGTGAAATAAGACAATCGATGTGTTTTTGTCAACATTTTTGTGCCGTTATACATCATGTGGAAGTTTGAAATTAATGAATACTATAGTACATATCCTGAATTATTATGCTTGGAGAAAAAATAGTTTCAAACGCTTTTCGTTTCTTGAAATTATGAAATAGATATCTCCATTCTTCTCCAAAAATTAAACTACATTGGGATTCGAGGTGTACCCTTAGCCCTTTTTGAAGACTATCTAAGTGATAGAAAGCAAAAAGTCAAAATTGGTGAATATGTAAGCGAGGACGCAGATATCACTTGTGGCGTCCCACAGGGAAGTGTCTTAGGACCTACCCTGTTCTTAATATATATAAACAATTTATGCAACCTTAAACTTACCAATGCAAAAATATTCTCATATGCTGATGATACCGCTGTGGTTTTTTCAAATAATACATGGGACAGTGTACGAGTGCAAGCCGAACAGGGTCTTGCTAGAATTTCTCAGTGGCTTAGATTAAATTTGCTTACTATAAATGCTCTTAAAACTAACTATATGTGTTATACTATATACAATAGAACTCAGCCTGAGCTTGATTTTTGTATTAAACTTCATAATTCTGATACCATTCATAGTGCTGACTGTAATGACACTATCCTTAATAAAGTGACCTCGGTTAAGTATTTGGGAGTCCAGATAGACCAGAGGCTATCTTGGTTCCCACAAATTGACGTCGTAAGCACTAGAATAAGAAAACTAATATGGATTTTTAAAACATTAAGACATGTAGCTTCACAAAAATTACTTAACAAAATATATATAGCCTTAGCTCAATCTATCTTAACCTATTGCATACCAATATGGGGTGGAGCTGCAAAAACTAAATTTATAGAGATTGAAAGAGCACAACGAATTTTAATAAAGGTTATGTATTACAAACCTTACAGATTTTCCACTACTAAATTATATTCACTAAGTAAGTTACTAACTGTGCGAAAACTGTATATCATTCAATCAGTTTTAAAGGTTCATAAGAAATTGCCTTACGATCATAAAATCCTTAGCAAAAGAAGAAAAGACAAGGCAATTATAGTACCAACAACTAAAACTTCATATGCTAGCAATCAATTTGCACACAAGTCAGCGCGTTTATATAATGATATAAATAAAATTTTAGAGATTTATCCACGGAAATATCATGACTGTAAAAAGCTGCTAACTAATTGGATTAGTTTTAAAACTTATGAGGAAACAGAAACACTGCTAGAAAAGCCAATATAATGTACCTAAACTATAATGTAAATCTATATTATTTTAGCAATTAATTGTATACTAGCTTATTTTATGAGTAATAAATGTTTAAGTAAACACACCAATACACCTCCAAATACACTCTCTTTCACTCTCGCATACATACAATCACACACACACACACACGCACACGCACACACACACACACCCTATATGCTTATTTAATATTTTATCGATATATATAGATATAGAAGAGCGGGATCTTCTGCCACAGGTATTCTTTATACTTACCAGAAGGTCCCAACCTACTACTTTGTAAGAGAATCTGGTAACTGTAATAAATAAATTTTTCATTTTTCATTTTTCATTTTTCAGAATATGGCCAAATTATTTTTAATCCGTAATCTTGACATCAAAATAATTATAGGAAAGGCGCAATTTTATAGATGCTAACTTTGATGCAGATACATTTAAGGCTTAGACCTTTTATTGTACGTTTTGTTTATTCTATTAGCAGATAAGTACGGATAGTTTGATGAAAATTTCTGATAGTGCCTGCTGAAAATCTCTTTTCTGCGTTACGTCTGTTGCTGTTTTATTTTGGTAGGCGCTACAAACCATCGAGAATCTCTGAATCTGACAATCTAACGTCACGAGTCTCGTGGTCGTGTATAGCACGTCACGAGAGGGCGCGCGGTGGCGGCGGTACCGAGCACCGCGCGCATGCTTCCCGCCCGTTTTGTATTTGACATTTGACACTGGCAAATATTCAAAACGCGATGCCAAAACAAAAAAAAAACTTCTGTCATAATGTAACAGATAATCAATGTAAAATCCGCTTCCGGCAATAGGAATAAACATTCTGTCTCCTTCTTGCTCGTGGCTATAGTAATTTAACTCTCCTTATCTATTTTAGCGTGACGTCAATGTATTCAAATCTAACGTCAGACGTATGTACGTCTGTGTGAGTGGAAAATATCAATGTAGGTGTTCAAGCAGAAGTTCCCACGGTCGAGGACTTGGCCCTTAAAAGTTTAATTGATTGATTCAGGCGTAACTTTGCGGAAATAGTATATAAAGCGCCGCTCGAAGAGTCAACACATCCTGAAGATGCCTCGTGTAGAGGCGAAACACGTGTCGGCAAGTGGTTACTGAGAGAGGAGGATTTTAAGATTTGTGGTTATTTTAATTAGATTTTTGTCAAATTTAATTTTTAAGTGTATGTCAAATTAGCTCTAGATATTAAGTAAGATTAGGTTTTTAATTAATAAGTTGTTGTCAAATTAATTAAATTTAAGTCCACGTCACTGTTGTAACTGGAACGACTGTTAAGCGGAAATAAACTAAATATATACCTTGAATATTCATAAAAAAATTGTAAAATGCTTGTATATCTACTATGGAAACTGACGTGGTTTTGATACATTTTTGTATTACTTAAATTACGTCGGAGTTTTCGACTATAGTTTCAGCTATATCTAGTGGTCGACTTCAAGGAGTCAAAGCAAAGCACAACGCACGTGCAGGACCTAGTCTTGTTATTTTTGGATGCTTAGCAAGACGATAGATCGTTGACAGCTCATAATACATAATTGTGTGTGTTATTGTTCACAGGTTATTCACCTCTACAAAATTTGACCAAGTTAAAGAAATTAGACTTATCTTATAACGATATCACTCGCATATGCCGTGACTGGAGAGAAAACTTATTATATCTGGAAGTTTTGAATTTGAATTCCGATAAAATCAGGCGTCTGAGGGTGAGTAATTATATATATATTTTTTTTAATTAAATAGGTTCGCTCTTATATGGTGGTAGAGTAATTTCTAGTAGGTACTCGGCTGGCTAGCTACCACCCTCAAGTTGAAAATCTGCCGCCAAGCATCTAACGGTGTGTTCCGGCAGCCTCACTTGAGAGCCAGTTCCATTCCAGACTAGGTGTGCTTTACCATCTTCGACCACACCTTCACTTAACATAAGGTGAGCTGTGGTCAAACACCTAGACTGTCAAGCATTAAAAAAAAAAATTACCATAATAAAACGCTTGTCAAGTGAGAGTTATTTATAAGAATAATAATAGCGCGGTCGGTTCGTACGTCAAAGGGCGTGGGTTCAAACCCCAACAATGAGCTTGAGCTGTCGGTGAAGGAAAGCATCGTGAGGAAACCATAGCATGGTGGTAGGGTACTTTCTAGTACTCGGCTGGCTAGCTACCACCCTCAAGTTGAAAATCTGCCGCCAAGCATCTAACGGTGTGCTCCGGCAGCCTCGCTTGAGAGCCAGTTCCATTCCAGACTAGGTGTGCTTTACCATCTTCGACCACACCTTCACTTAACATCAGGTGAGTTGAGGTCAAACACCTAGCCTGCCATCCATAAAAATAAAAAAAAACATTTCTTGGTAGAATACTTATCATGCATACTATTGTCGCATCAGATACATGTCCTAAGATGTTTGTTTTTACCTTAACTTAACATATTATAAAATTATTTATTGAGCAGAAATTAATTACATAACCTTGTCCACAGTTTACCGATTTTCAGTACACACGAGATACATCTGTCAAAAACTCTGTAGTTAATTTAGGAGATTGGTTTACCTTTATTACTTTCACCGAAAATGACTACAAGAACGCATTGACTGCGCCAAAAACAGACGTGACACTAAAATTCGAAAACAACTTCGTGTACGATGATACTATGAACTTGGAGTGTGACTGTAGTGTGTATTGGTTACGACGCGCGATGACAGACGCGAGTCATGCAATTAAAATAAAAAATCTCCACTGCAAAGACAAACGGAATTTAAAAGACCTGAAACCTGAAGAGGTATGCCCTGGGCGAGAGATTATTAAAACTACTGAAAAATCTTAATAAAAACAACTACGCTAACGAGTACAGGTTTTGACAGAAACGTAAAAAAATAATGTTACATTACAAACTTCGTGCGTTTTATGAGTGATTTTGTGTAGAAAGTGACGTTTTAAAGTGTCGAATTATACAATATGTCGAAAAGTTATATTAATGTAAAGAAACGTGATTTTTCTTGTTGTTAATAGAAGTCTGTAGAAGTTTTAAGTATGACTAAAGTTACCACTACTTAATTATTTTTTTATAATGCAAAAAGTAATGAGACGTACGAGACGCTCTCCTGATGGTAAGAGATAACACCTGTCCATAACCATTGCAGCGATACACAGAACTTTGAGTAACAGAATAAAGTCCAGTGTATCACTGCTGTGGTGCTCATTACTTTGTGACTTTCGATGATAAGTCTCAACAGCCCAGTAATTTCGCTAGCTGCAGTACCTTTCAAACCGGAACACAGTAATGTTTACACACTACTGCTTAGCGGCAGAATAACTGATACAGCGATGGTACCTACCTAGACGACCTCCTGCTAAGAAGATCTACCACCAATTAAATTTGACAAATCAGGGCCACTTACCAATATATCGAGCCACTGGCAGAAATTCTGTAAGTATGTTTGGGCACCATGCAGCCCTTGAAGTAGAAATACAACCAAATGAGTTAATTGGGCAGTCACAATATTACGTTTTACCAGAAACATGCAATTAAGATCAAAAATAAATCCCAAATATCAAAACAAACCTCGTTCGTCCGTTTTGTTTTCACCGAAAAATATGTCGTAAAATACGCTGTCATAAAATTATTAATTACGAGGCACCTTTGGCTAACGAAGTAGGTACGGGAATAGGGGTCAGGGCTCATACATTTTCATCCGGAGAGACAGAGATGTAATCAAGAATACAGGTGGATGAAACTGACACAATTGTAATGACAGCGTGTAGAGACGTCTAATCTCTGTGCTTATACTGTCACATATTACAACGAGGAACGTTGTAAAGAATTTTTCGATCCTATACTAACATAGCGATTTAATCACCGCTGTTGCCATCATTGCCCGAAAACCCAACACATATAGCTAAAACACACAACAGTTTAAGCCACATCCTTTGTCTCCATGATGAAGGCGACCGCATGTAGCCGAAAGTACAATCGGTGTATCCGAAATAATATAACAAAAATGTATCAAAACTTCGTCAGTTTTCATAGTAAAACATAATTGATCTACAGCAAACACAAATACAAATACAAATAATCTTTATTTATGCATATTGTTTTAAAACATGGGTTTGGCCTCTCCTTTTAAGTTTACGTAAACCTGTATTAGGAGAGACCGCTCCTTCAAATACACTATTTTTTATTTATGTATTTACAAACATAATAACAATATTTATTTACTAAAGAAATTCACGAAACACATAATTTCTGTATGGTTTTCTACTGTTGTTAAATAAATTAAGTCGAAACATATCACATTACATTACATTTATATCTATTTATTTATAATTTATAATGGGCATTACAGCAATCGTGCACTGTGTCATTCATGATTTTTTTGCCATACATCTGCAAATTTCGAAATTATCTTCCTTCCTCCGTATTCCCGCGGTGTCACAACAAGAGGTTATTTAAAAGGCGTGTTAATAAAATTTTTAAAGGTTGGTAACGTATTTTTAGTGCTTATTACCGTAATTTGCAAATGTGACTACGATTGCTTTAGGCAACTTGTCTATTTATTTGCCAAATGTGGAATAAACAAAGTTACATGTCTGGCAACACTTACACACTCAACACAAAGCTTTCAAATGTCATGTACCAACGCAGCGTGAAGGCAGCTAAACTCCATAGACTTGGTGGTAGATCTCCTTAGCAGAAGGTGGTCTAGATAAGGATAGCCGCTGTACCATACACACATATTTTGCCGCCAAACAATAATGCGTAAACTTTACTGTGTTCCAGTTTGAAGGCTACTAGCAAAATTTCAGGGCTGTTGATACTAACCATCTAATGTCTCAAAGTAATGAGTGCCACAGCGGCGATGCCCTGGACTTTGTGTTACTATTCAAAGTTCTGTGGACAGGTGTCCATATCCCTTAACATAAGGAGAGCGTCTCGTTCGTCTCATTGCTTTTAGATATTAAAAAAAGCATTAATTTCTTATTTTCGCCCAATATGTATTGCGGACTAAACGTAATTGATACTAATATATAATACAAATACATTAAGATCATACCTTTTAAGTTACGCCTTATTAAGAACCCAATATTGTCACTCCAATATCGAAGACCAAGATCGTACCACGGTATGAAATTTTTCTCCTTACAGTAGAATGAACGAGATACGTAAAATTTCTTAGTTTTACATTATTATGTATTGTACCTGCGCATAATGCTATACACTATCTGAAACTGTGCATAATATAATGAAAAGACAAAATGAATTTCTGTCTTACTAACGCAGTTTGAGCTAATTCCTGAGTACGTCCCTGCAGATTGCGAGGCCGAAATCACAATAATGGGCCAGAGCAACATCTCAATTTGGACGTGTTTAATCAAGTATGGCCGGCTGTGGGCAAAATCGTGGTCTGTGAGCTTGGATTTTTGCTTCCGTTCTGTTATATTGGGAGTTTATTTTTGTTGTATTTATTTCGAGATATTTTGCTTTACCCAAATGTGTTGCACTGTGATTTTGGATTCTGACGACTAAGAATTAATTAAATAGGTATAATATTTACTTTGTGGTAGATATCCTTAGCAGGAGGTCGTCTAGGTAGGTACCACCGCAGTACCAGTTATTCTGCCGCTAAGCAGTAGTGTGTAAACATTATTGTGTTCTGGTTCGAAGGGCACTAGCGAAATTACTGGACTGTTGAGACTAACCATCGAAAGTCTCAAAGTAATGAGCGCCAAAGCAGTGATGCCCTGAACTTTGTTTTGTTACTCAAAGTTCTGTGTATCGCTGCAATGGTCATGGGCAGGCGTTATCTCTTACCATCAGGAGAGCGTCTCGTTCGTCTCATTACTTTTACATTAAAAAAAAAAACTAACAAATGTTTGTTCTGTATGCATTATAAGTATTTTACATATTGTTCATTATATTTAATTCATCTTTTTTTCTGAATTTTTTACACCGCTAATCCTAATTGCTTCGCCATTATTTCTGACCTTCAAAGGTTGTCTGAAAGAAATCGCTCTAGGCAATAACACCGCCAACATATTGGTCGATTTTGTTTTGTTATTAACTTTTTTGTATACAGTAAACTATATTCTATTCTAGTCTAAGTATGCTAAATTGGGATGTGTTTAAAGTAATATCTCTACTAAGCAATCAGTGAATATTCTATCATTTTAAGTTACATTAAAATTCTTTTTGCATATCAGAAGATTAGTTTTAACTGTAAACTCGATTTCAACTATCGCCTCATTCCTCCACGCGGCTGCATCGTTAACGAAACCGGTTAATTTCCTGTGAATAGCATTAGAATATCTTTGCATCGAATTGACGGTAGGCACCTACTTGATTATACGACATTAAGCGATGATCATTGTATATTGTTTGTTAGCGTTTCTATAGGCTTAGCTTCGCGGCTATACCAGAAATTTCCTAGTTTACCTGCAACTTCTGACGAAATAGCTACTTATTATTCTGATTGTTCTGGTAGCTCATTTGGTAGTATATCTGCTTCAAGAGCTGTAGATTCCCACCAGAACAATCATTTTTTATGTGACGTTAAAAGTTTGTTCTGCGTGCACTGTATGTGTATGTATTTAAAAAAAGTATATACGTATTCCATCAATTATCTGATTCCCATAGTACAAGCTTTGCTTTGTTTGGGGCTAGATGGCGCTGTGTGAAATGTCCAAGGATATTTATGTGTTTGTTCTATTCGTCATCATAAACAACTTTTACTGTGAGCACAACTCTAAAATTACAAAAAAAAATAGTTCTTCCATGCATTTTGGTTAAAGGCCCATGTACTTTTTCTTACGTATAGTTGATTCTTTTTGCGATTTCAAAATTGTAAATACGGTAAAAGTCGTTTTTAGGGTTCCGTACCCAAAGGGTAAAAACGGGACCCTATTGCTGAGACTTCGCTGTCCGTCCGTCCGTCCGTCTGTCACCATCTGTGTATCTCAAGAACGGTGATAGCTAGACAGTTGAAATTTTCACAGATGATGTATTTCTATTGCCGCTATAACAAAAAATACTAAAAATAAAATAAAATAAATATTTAAGGGGGGCTCCCATACAACAAACTTGATTTTTTTATAGATAATGGTACGGAACCCTTCGTGCGCGAGTCCGACTCGCACTTGGCCGGTTTTTTTTTAGTTTGTAACGGTACTCAAAAAGAAATTAAAAAAAATCTAATAATTATTAATATTAAAATTCCTCTAGAATCTATATTGTCACCAAAGTCTATATACTTGAATATGCTTTGTTTAGAACTCCTTTAGGGTCGGTGTGAAGATGGGTAAATAACGAATATGGCAAGGGGTTTCTCTAATCCTGGGAAGATCCAGATTGGTATAATTATTTTCGGATAGGCCTACCTAGATTGTGTTACTTAATTTTGATCCTTTGTGATATTACACTCGCTAAGTTTTAAAGGAGACGACTAATTACCTTTCCTAAGATTAATTATATTAGAATTTAAAATTAGCATCTTTAGATTTAACTCACTGCAATTTGCCCTTCGCCAGAGTCCGCGTTTAGTTGAGTAAGAATGTTAGTAAAATAAAAACTTCTTTTTTTTAATGGTTTACAGGCCAGGTGTTTGACCACAGCTCACCTGATGTTAAGTGAAGGTGTGGTCGAAGATGGTAAAGCACACCCAGTCTGGAATGGAACTGGTTCTCAAGTGAGGCTGCCGGAACACGCCGTTAGAAGCATCTATGGCGGCAGATTTTCAACTTGAGGGTGGTAGCTAGCCAGGCGAGTACTAGAAAGTACCCTACCACCATGCTATGGTTTCCTCACGATGTTTTCCTTCACCGGCAGCTCAAGGTCATTGTTGGAGTTGGGGTTTGAACGCACGCCCTTCGGCATGCGAACCGACCGCGCTAACCACTGGGCTATCTCGCTACAAAACTTCTTAGGATAGTATCGTCGTGCGCGTGCCGAGTTTGATACATTGCAGGGATAGGAATCCTATTGATGCCTCTTTGATAAGCGTTTTCGATTCATCTTTATTGGTCGTGTTTGCAACACTGCTGAACAAAATTTTAAATAATAGTACTAAAACTGCGGGGTACAGCTAGTTCTTACATAAAAAAACACTTGACGCGTTTTTGATCCTAAAAATCAAGTCACTTAAATGCACAGCTTTCTTTTTCTGTTAATACATTTTTTGGGCTTACGTTATGTACATTTATCGATGACAATCATCGAATTTAAGCTCCTCACTAGCTATATGGCTCTAGTGACCTTTGACCTTCAAATTTTCTCTCGTATCTCGTCCTGCGCTATCTGGCCTGAGGATATTGCCCCTCCCCTGTTTCCGCTAAGCGTGACGTCCCGCTATTTCCTGCAATTGCCTAACTAGGCCGTTCGGTGCCTCTCGATTTACCCCCGATACGCTTTGACGGTTGTTCAGAGGAAGCCGTGCGAATCAACATTCGGATTCCCGATTGTTTGGTTTTGATTTGCGTTCAAATATCAGTCGTTTTTGTGGCTATTTTAATCTGAAAATAAACATGTACCTACGTTACTTAAAAATACTTTAAGTTTTAGTTAAGTGCTATTTCTTTTTAAATTAGCTGTTTAGTACAGCTACTGTTGAATTTTAATATTGAAGTTTTTCCAAGTACTCTTTAACCATTATCATATAGCTATTTCTCGAAACTTTTTAATTTTTACCTAACCTAACACAGAACTTTGTTACTCCAACGTTAATAGCGGACAGACGTTTTAATAATAACAAGAATACGCGGAATGGTAGAATTAACCGAAAGCAAGCTGTACACATTATTGTAATTTGTAAACCACTTTTAAAATCGCACCGCCGCATTCATTTCCGAAAAAAAGATCGTTTACATTTCATTAACAATGTTTTAATTGTTGAACACAGACAAAAACTGCCATTTTTCGCTATAAAAGCATCCTATAAAAAAAGTTGGCTATAATATTAACGCATGCAATGAGCTCCTTTTGGTTTCAAAGTACCGTTACGTGTCAGCTTGAATGTCACTTTAAATAATCATATCGAATTTCTTAATTTTATTTTCTGTGATACTATAGATCAGTCATATGCATATAGGTATTAGATATATTATGTCCATCAAAGAAGATATATTGATGATGCTATGAAAATAACAGTGAATGGTACTATTTATATCCCTAGTAACTTCTCGCTTATATATATTCAAAATATTATGTATTTGAAGCCACTGTTTGGAAAGTTCCCTTATTCACGCACAATTTAACACACCTTCCCAAACTTTCATTAAAATGGTCACCGCAGTCCCAAGCATGTGAAGTTAGAGAATTCATAAAATATGCCAAAACTTTGGAACCGCGTAATCTGGCTAAATATTTCACCTTGTTTATACAGTTTACTACAGTAGGCAAAAACGGATACAAACAGATTGAGAATATGTGTTTCTTATTAGTATGTTACCACTAGCATGGTTCCCCGGTTTCGTCCTCATTTTCCGGTACAAAAAGTAGTAAAGTGTTAATCCAGTGTATTATGCTATCTTTATTCCAAATTTGATTCATATTCGTAAACTGTTACAGAGATTGTCAGGTTTAAGATAAATCTTCTAAAAATGTAGCAGAAACGTTTATAGGTACGCTCCGGAACCCCTCTAGCGTTTTTCCACACGGTAACTTTCCCGGAAAATGCTGAGGGCATTTTCCTTACATTATCTATAGTCTTATGTAAAGTAAGTATAAAATGAATACTTATATAAAGAAAGTCATGACATCAAAATATAACGATTTATTTGGATAATTATATCCGAAGCTAGAGACAAAGCAAGGCGTAGTTTACGCAAACCGTAGGCGCAACACATAATTTACGCCTACGCTTGGTGCGTAGGCTACGCCACGTAGCGCTACCTGCACGTAGGGTAGGTGCAGTGGTCTAACACGTAGCCGGAAAAAAGCAAAATTCAAAATTTTGAAAAAACCCACGACGGTTATAAATAATTAATTGAAAAAGGATAAAACATGGATTTGCACAAACAATGTTTGCTGCAGAGCCCCCTAATGAGCTGTCTCCGTAACACTTATCTAAATTAATGCACCAATCAAACCCAACCCCATAAATGAAAACTGCATCAAAATCGGACTAGTAGTTTTGGAGAAAAATGGCAACTTGGATTTGCACAAACAAACATCCTCTCACCCCAAACGCATATATACCGTCCCCGTTCCGTAGTGGGTAAAAATATAAGTGAAAAAATGATACTTATGTAAAGTAAGATATAATTTTTTATTTATTTATGTATATTCAAAGAGTAAGGCGTAATTTACGCATAGCGTAGGCGCAAAGTGTAATCTGCGAATACGCTTGGCGCGTAGGTTACGCAACGCTGGGCATGTAGTTTACGCTTAGCGTAAGCAGCGCCTTACTGTTTATGTCACGCGCTACGCTCCAATGTTATAATCCCTTATATACTTTGCATTAATTCAACATTAAAGTTTTAAATGGCTTTATTAAGGTGGATACACACAGGCACGATGAGCTCGTTAAAAGTATAACGAGAAAACGTAGTGTGTTATGCAGTTTTTCATATAATAATATCTAGCATTATGCTAGAAAGTTATGCAAGAAAACGGCAGTTATTTTACCATAAACATGTGGTTTTAAGTTTATTAGATAGCATGAGGTAGTCTAGTAGGTAAGAGGTAAGATCGCCTATCAGAAAATTAATTTAAATCGTTTAAAAAGCCAACTTAAAGTATGTACATCACAGAAATTTAGTTTGAAAGCTAAAAGGGTTACAAGGCTAGACTTTTCATCGAATGTATCAAGCGCAAAAGTAGCGATATCCTAGATTTTGCCCAGTTTCTCTTACCATCAGAAGCGTGTTTCGTTCGTCTCATTACCATATACATATACCTATAAAAAATAAGAAATTGTGTAAAAAAATAAAATTGTATTATTCCATTATTTTTTTATTAAACAACGTCCTATTAAATAAATATTTGAATGAATACAACAGTCGCAAAATTCGACCTTAGTATAAAATTCGACGTATTTGCGTTAGTTTAAAATTTTCAATCAAACGTATTCAATGATTGCCGAATCAAATTCGTTAAAGGTAATTCATTTATAGAGCAAAACGTGGCTGGGCTACATAAAACAAAATCAATAGCAAAAAAGGCACCTTATTGCATTCATGATGACGTCATAATTATCCAAATGAAAAAACAACTAAATCGTGATATTCTGACGTCATGACTTTCTTTATAATTATAATTATCAATTTTATATTTACTTCACTCTATTCAATTTAGTAAATATCCACATATTATACAAAAACCAATAACAATAACGGTTTACTAATTCATTGCTTTCTGATATGACAGGTCAATTTTTTTACTGATCTGCTTTATGGAACGCGTGGGTTCGATTTTCACCCAGAACAAACATTTTTATGATATTTGTGTATGCGTGTGTTCGTGTGATGTATGTTTTGTATCTAGGTGTTTACTGAATACTGAATA
The DNA here is from genome assembly GCA_905404145.2 of Biston betularia. Taxonomy (NCBI): domain Eukaryota; kingdom Metazoa; phylum Arthropoda; class Insecta; order Lepidoptera; family Geometridae; genus Biston; species Biston betularia. Next base: position 4,373,237 of record FR989883.1, read on the forward strand.
GTTTTATATTCTAAGTTCTAGGAGTTGTAATAACATTTAAAAACTGACCTTATCTGTAAGATTTTTCACGGTAACATTATTTATTACCGTTAAGGCAATTAAATATACAACTTTTAGCTATTTTAATCAGTTAGGATAAATCTATAAAATAAAAAAATAATAGTAGGAGTTAAAATTTATCATATACTAGCGGACGCCTCGCGGATTTACCAGCGTAGTTCCGGTAGAATACAGGGATAAAAAGTAGCCTATGACACTTGGGGATAATGTACCTTCCCAACGGTGAAAGATTTTTTTAAATCGGCCCAGTAGTTTCGGAACCTATTCAATACAAACAAACAAACAATCAAATCTTTCCTCTTTATAATAGATTAGACTATAATCTAAATAAAAACAAAGACACCTTAAATCGTAAGACGATTTTATGAAATGGCGCGCTGTAAAAAAAATGTGATCGTCATCAGAAAACGTTTTGTCAATATATTTCAACGATTTACAAACCTTCAACATTATGAACGTGTATTTTTCACTAACTATAACTAGTTTAATTTTAATTTTACCATAAACTTTAAATAAATATCTCACCATACATAAAATTCACTCGTCTTTTCATTAGCTAATTCAGGTTTTTCTTTTTACTTTACTTGTATTCATAATAAAAAGCACAGTATTTACCTAGGGTTAAAGCTTTTTTTGTCCCTCAATCTATTGACGCCATACCCCGTCTCGGGACTAAACAAGTTACTTTCACCCCTATGGTAACAATGTACTATTCCATTCTATATAGTATGTTAATTGTTACTAAGGTAAAAAATATTAATTTTGACTCTTTGATGTATGTATAACGTACGTATTCAAAAGGATTTTTTTGTTTACTTTACCTTTTCTTTATAGAATTCGTGTTGTTATCGAAATAACATTGTTTCATATAAAACCATAGATTTGTCTTCCCTTCGTTTTCTATAAAAAATAAACTTTGTTTTGCTTCTGTCTTTTCTTTACTGCCTTTGAAGAAATAAATAAATCTATCATTTTATTTATTTATTCCCGCTTACAATTTCCGTATCTCGTTCGGACATTTAAAAGGCCCGAAGCCAAAAGACCCTGTTGAATACAATAACAAACACATATTAAGTGTGTATTAATTTATTAATTAATTTATTTAATTATAAATCGATTTGATGATTCTTTTTTTGCTTGATAGATCATACTTCAGAGGTGGTTCTTTTATAAATTTTATCGAATTCGATCAAGCGGATTTTAAAAAATCAACAAAAACATAAAAATTGTGTCCATCATACATATTTTCGTTTACTCCGAAACCTCGCTGTTTCGTTGGAGCAGTGCAATCATAGAGTTAGTTTTTTTTTTAATTGTAAATTAGTACATTATTTTTACTAAAGCACGTTACATTTCGCCTTTAGAAAAAACCTGTGAATAGCGCTCGTCTTTCCTCGAGCTTCTTAAACTCGTTATCTGTGTAAACACTAAGTTCACTTTAACATCATGGCCGCCGATATTGTCCTCATCAATAATTCCTCTTGACTTTGCTCATACAATACGAAGCTAACGACCCCGCATTAGCTGTATTTAGCCTGTGCCTCTACGGCTCTATTACGTAAGGGAATCGACGGACCCTAACGCATTAGTAAAGCCCGTCAATTGTTACTAATGTAGGGCTAGCCTAAATCTAAGTCGTACATGTTTGATATTTCGGAAACCCATCATAACTCGCTAGTATATTAATATATCACACTAATATAGGATTAGGTGGAACAATAGTACTTACTACTACTACTTTGTAGCGATGATAGCTCAGTGGTTAGTGCGGTAGGTTTGCATACCGAAGAACCAACAGCGTATCCTTACTAAATGTAAATTAATTATAATTATCTAATCAGATTTTGTTTACAACTTGTGGCAATAAAATATAATCTTTTCAAGGTGATCCATTAGTCCTTGGAAGTAATACTCCACTCGTATGCATTATTTCTCTATACTCAAAACAGTCGTAAAAGGACTCATGTTTCTATTTGACAAATGTAGCTTTTAACTGGTAAGTGCGACACTTTGTGTCTAACACCGTAATATAGCGTTTTCTCAAACATTATTTACAAAAAGATTATGACAAAAGCGAAGCCAAAAAAACATAGATTTAGAAAAAAATGTTACGCTCCCAGCAGCTGAAATGAACGTGTTTTGGCAGCTTGATTCCATTAATATAACTTGATAAAAAAATAACTGTAACTACTTTGAATGTTCAAGGTATAATATTTAGTTTATTTCCGATTAACAATCGTTTCAGTTACAACAGTGATGAGGATTTGAATTTAACTGACTTGACAACAACTTAAAAATTAAAAACTTTACTTAAAAATCCCACTCAAAATGAACTTCCGCAAAGAAACACCTGAATCAATCAATTATTCTATAAATACTTTAGTATCATTTTAGAGGTTACTTCATGACTTATCAACTTCAGACCTACCTAATAATGAAAAACACATTTTCAATCAACAACGTTGAGAAGAACTTAAGTGACACAAGTTGAAAAAATAATATTTTTAAAAATAAACGAGTATTTCAAAACGATTACAGAGAGTCATCTAGCCTCAAACGAATAAAGCTTTTATTATGGGAACCAGATGACTCAAATATATGTCTACGTTTTTGAAGTGAAAACTTCTTTAGCCGCGTTGAACGATTTTGGTAGAGACAAAACTTATGGGGTTAAAGTTCAACGGTTTTAAAGTTCACTTTAGGCGGCAGTAACAAAAATAGTAGGCAGTCATCCCCATTATTTTTCTTACATCCGACTACGGTGTAGCGAAAGAAAGGGATTTGTTTTTGACTGGTATGTGTGTATGTATCTATGTAAGTTCATTTGTTCCCTCATAATTTCTAAACTACTTAAAAAAAAAATGTAAATTGTAATGAGACGGACGAGACGCTCTCCTGATGGTAAGAGATAACGCCTATCTATGACTAGCAGCAATACACAGAACTTTAAGTAACAAAACAAAGTCCATCACTGCTTTGGCGCTCATCACTTTGAGACTTTCGATGGTCAGTCTCAACAGCTACTACTTATCAAAACTTGACAAATAAGGTTTCGTTGGAAACGTCTTGTTATAAATGGTGTGCATTATATAACACCTAGACAAAGAACAACCTATTTTTGGCACAAAAATATTAATCTAGGCGGGACCAAAACCACACCCCATGAAACAGAACAAATAATATTAGTTAAAACAAACAAATAGTTTCTTATAACTTGATAATTTTAGTTACTATCTACAACAAAATGAAATATCTAATTCAGTTATGCCAAAGTATACATACATGTTTCAGAAACCACTTCAAAGGGATTAAAATGTTCGAATCATGTGAGAAATGGTAAAGTTCTTGTGTCAATATTTGACGTTAATATGGCAAATTGGAATTCCAATACCGTACATATTATTACAAATTTACTCTTATTTATCCAACATTTAGCCTTGACATATTATGAAGATACTTTGATAAATGTATCCTTCTATATACTCTACTTTCACATTTGGGTATGTAATTATCATAGTATTATGTTTAAAACCTATGTTTAGATAAATTTGTTGCTCAATCACACAAAACGGCTGATTTGGATGAAATTTGGCACATCATCATCATCAGCCTTTTGTAGTCCACTGCTGGGTATAGGCCTCTCCCAAGACACGCCACTCAGCCCGATCTTCGGCTTTTCGCTTCCATCCACCGCCAGCTGTCCTACGTGTATCGTCACTCCATCGAATCTCAGGGCCTCCTACGCTATGTTTGCCAATTTGCGGTCTCCACTCTAGAACACGTCTACTCCAGCGGTTATCGGTTCTGCGACAAATTTTACACACGTATAGTTTATTACCTGGTTTAAAATATAGAATTATTTTGTAGTCTTGTAGGATTATCAAAAATGTTCAAGGGTACCTACTATCACTACGGAGTTGAAATTTTACATGATGGTGGTTTCGATGAACTGATTCTATGGTAAGCGTGACCTAATTCTACAGCCAGTATTGATACCATACATACGAAATATTCTATAATTCTTATTCTTATTCAAAGTGGGGGCGATAGGTCCTGCACTGACGTCCCGCTTGGGGTGTATTGTGCATTTCCCCCTGCCAGCGTCTACCCGAGCCAACCCAGCTCCTTGAAGTATCGGAGCGAGGCTCTGGGCCGCTGGCATAGTAGCTCCAGTGAGTTGGGTGGAAAGTTCAACGACGATGACATGAATGATGGCGAAGCAGCTTCATGCAGCCTAGTAGTAATTCTAGTGCCTTCTGTGGCTTTGCAATGCAAAAGCGCATGCTCTACAGTTTCATTCTCTTGCAACCAGCCACGACATAGCGGACTATCCGTGGCTCCTAGTTTAAAGAGGTGACTATTCAAGTTGCAATGATCGGTTATGAGGCCTACTATGAGACGAAGGTCCTGTCGTTGCAGCTTCAATAGATTGTTAGTGATCTTCCTGTTAAGAATTGGAAAGGCGGAATATTCTATAATAATAGAATCTATTATAGAATACTATTTTTTTTTTTTATTCTAAATTATACCAGTACCTAGTTGAAGTGTAGAGGTATAATATTTTTTTAGATAATTGATTGATTCATGGTTTACTTTGTAGAAGATCATTTTAAGTATTCAAGAGTTATATTTTTAGTGTATTTCCACTTAAAGTTCGCTTTATGAATTAAAAGTCAAAAAAAGTTGTTGTCTTTTTATTTGACGAGAATACCAACTTTTAAATACTTAGATCTGTCAAGTAAACCATTCGAAATTGGTTTCATTATGGAATGGTAACACACATTTTGAATGGTTCTAAAGTACGCAAAATCATCTAATCAGTATCAAATTCTATTTCATATTATATAAATGTTACTCGTATGTGAAAAAAAAGCAAATGCAAATTCAGGCGTACAATTCAAAAACAGAGCCCTGCACGTTTGACAAACATAGAGGTATGGTAAAAAGATAAAACAGTTATTTAACGGAAACGCGGAAAAATCGTCTCGCTATATTGTATTTTTTTTTAAACTTGTTTGCTTTCGAGTTTAAATAAATTCATAAAAATTGTAGTGTTTTATTAATAAAGTGGCAAACTACGTGCGTGATTGTGGAAAAGTGATGAAATGATGATTACTTTGCAATTGCTATCAAAACTCCTTTGAAGCGTGTGGTATATTTACTAGAATATGACTGGACTTGACTTGGTCTTACTTTGTTTTTTTTTACATTTATTTCACATGTAAAATCGCAAAATATCTAATTGAAAATACCGAAATATGTGACACTGGAAAATACATAAAGCGCCGTGCCAATGATAATAAACAAAACATGTATAATTTGTCTATGATAACGGTTTAATAGCAAACTAGCCAGGCTGCTGTCTAATTTCTTCTCTCCCTCTGCGCAAATTAATCGTTTTTCAAAGTTGAAAAGTTTAACAGCTATTAAATTTTCATGCCAGACACGCTTAAATGCGTACCATTGCATGAAGTAAAAATATTTCATTAAAAGTTTCGTAAGCTTCTTAACATAGTTGGTCAATTTTGTCATGGACTTATTGAATTAAATTGTTCAATTTAAAAAAACTTTTCAGACGTGAGTAATTCTAATAAATGCTTGGCTGGAATGGTTAATAATTTAGAAGTTTCATAACAAGGGATTTTAGTAGTAAAATCAACGCAAATGTTGAACAAGACTTGTTCAAACTTCTTTTTAATTCAGAATGCCATTTTTTAAAGTTTATTTGTATTTTATTCATGACTAGCGGACGCCTCGCAGTTTTACTCGCGTAGTTCCCGTTCCCACGGGGATACAGGTATAAAAAGTAGCCTATGCCACCGGGAGATAGTGTAGATTCCCAACAGTGAAAGAATATTTATTTTTTATGTTAAAAGTAATGAGACGAACGAGATGCTCTCCTGATGGTAAGAGATAACGCCTGTCCATGACCATTGCAGCAATACACAGAACTTTGAGTAACAAAACAAAGTCCAAGGCATCACTGGTTTGGTGCTCATTACTTTGAGACTTTTGAAATCGGTCCCGTAGTTTCGGAGCCTTTTCAATACAAACAAACAATCAAATCTTTTCTTTTTATAATTGTATAGATACGAATTTCAGTACAATCTCAACGAAATTTGATGCGTGGCTCTATATTCCGACGCTTTGATCAGGGGTTTGCTACTGCAATCGATTATCAGTCTAATCCTGTGTAAAAAAGAGTTGCAATTATATCAACATAAATATGGCGGTTACGCAAGTTCGTTCGTGACACAAAGGTTCACATTCCACTAAAAATAATAAGATGAAAAGTTTAAAAAAAGTTTCTATAGCTCGACTACGAATAAAATAGCTATAATTAAAGGGAAAACACTTTTAAAACTAATTTATTATTTCTAATTAAATTTAAACGTAATTATGTTAACTTATATATATTTTTGTGATCCCCTTTTTAATTTCCTTTACTTTAATACTCTACTCGATAGATGTGGTAAATTTTTTTATTACTACTTCGCGCCAAAAATCCTTTAATCCAAAAATATTTTATGGTACTATATCAATAATGTAGAAATTTAACAGTTAGATAACTTAATAACCGCCTAAATCTTAACAATTACCGAAAAATAAGTATATTAAATATTTATGATAAAATTAAACAGATAAAAAAATATTGTTTTAAAACATCTACAAACGTTTAATTACACGTTTCTACTTTTACAAAGTTTTTAAATGTATGTATGATACCTTTATGGAATGGAATTTTCGTATATTACCTAAAAAAATAGCAATTTTAGTTTTTTTCTAAAATTGCTATTTTTTTTATTGCTAAAAATTTCGTCTTGAGCAATAGACAAAATACTCTTTGCGGTCATTGTGTTCGTAATTATAAACAACTTTTATTAAGGACTAAGGTTAAATTTCACACTTGAACCGAACTGAAAGAAAAGTACGTAACAATACGAAAAAACTGTACGTGTAACACGTAACACACGTGTACGTAATAATTGGTACGAAACTGTTAATTATTTAAATATTGTAAATAATTATATACCTACCTATATTTAAATAATAAATGAAATGAATTAAGTAAAACTGTATTTTCTTCCTATGTTTAGTTTTATGCATATTGTTAATTTGCCGCTAGTTTCGAACGGTGAAGGAAATACTATAAACCTGCATCTGCCAACCCGCACTTTGCTAGTGTACTGGAGTATGGGTTACCCTTCTCAAAATGAGAAAACGCCTCCGCTCTGTAGTGGGACGGCTTAGAAAAACAGGGCTGATCCGAAAGAGCAATTTAGCTCGCGTTTATAATTTGAATTCCTCAAATACCTACGTAGCTGAAATACATTTCCTCTATTGAAATAACTACTACAAGTTTTACCTGACAAAACTCAAAGCCAGTGCCAAATTAAACAAAAATCTTTTGAATGAAAAAAGGCTCAACCAAATTATTCTTTCGACCGAAAAACCGACGCAAATCGATTGCCATCATTTAAAAAGCTATCGTTACCCAGAACCGACGTAACGTAAAAAGAAGGAAAAGTAAATAGGCTTACGTCGAATCAAATTGAAGTCAAAAAGCGGATGTCAACCGTGGCACCCTTACTATGTTTGCTTATTCAAGGCGAATCGACTCAACGTTCTCACTTGCTCGCAATCCTTCGTGATGAATTCAAAATAACGTTCATTCTATAAATAAAATCAGTGTAGAAGAATCATGAAGAAATGGAAATTAGTTTAAAAAGCGCCATCTATGAATTTGACCGTTCACTACTACTAAGTGATCAACGTAAAGCTAAAACATTTCTGAACACGCTCAGTAGCCGTACGCGTGTCATATCCTGCTTGGACTCCTTGAAATAGGTCGCCAGATGTGACCTTTCGTGATATACAAAAACGAAAATAAACTTAAGGCAATTGATACCATATCATATTATAATTGTTCATATCACCACACCATGACGATTTATCCAGCATCGAATAGCCTAAATTTTTTCACATCAACGTGCCTGTCGGCTATAAAAAAAAACTATTTAAAAGTTACGTACCTACATCATAAAATTATATACAAAAAAATATAAGCAAGCTTACAGCCTGCGCTCGCGACTTCGTCTGCGTTGACTTTAGAATTGAGCGCAAAAGTGAAATTAAACAATTTGTGTAAGTAACAAAAAAATTAATAGTTTCATCCGTTATAGAACTAACGCTATTTTATTGCCTAGATTAGGATAAATAATGCTTTTTATCACGGAATAATGTTCCATAAGGCACATCTATAAGTAGGTACCAAATTTCAAATGAAACTATTTGAAGTTAGTTTTTTCTTCGTGTTCATTCGTTTTTTGTCGGGATAAAAAGTATCTTATATGTTAATTCAGGTGATAAACTGCCTGCATGCCAAATATTATCCGAATCCGTTAAGCGGTCTTTGTGTGATTTAGTAACAAACATCTAAACATACACTGTATTTAGACTTCTAGAAACCGTGGTAAAGCGCCAAATGACTCGGCAAAACCTAGCCCCATAGGTTAGCGGGTCAAATCAGCAACATGGCGTTGCATCCACGAATCTGCATGAAAAATGGAAATTGATCCAAAGCCGGATACCTCGCATACGATTAAAGCGAAACAGATCGAATAGAATAATAAACGCTGATTGAGATAGAGACTGGATATAGTAGTGATCTTTGTTATCTTTTGAGCTTCGTAACCTGATATTTTGTTTTAGTAAGCTTTGCTTAATTTGGGGTCAGATGGCGCTGTGTGTCCTACGATATTTATTTATTTAGTTTACACACTTTTTTAGATACTCGTACTAATATATAACAATAAAACTGTAAAAAAAAATTTTGCATTTACTACACACTTTTCGTGGAATTCTGTTTTAACCCCCGACACAAAAACGACGGCTGTTATACGTTTGACGTGTCTGTCTGTGGCATCGTAGCGCCCGATCGGATGAACCGATTTCGATTATGTTTTTTGTTTGAAAGGTGAATTAGTCGGGAGTGTTCGTGTAGTTAGCTATGTTTGATGAAAATCAAGATGGCCGCCGCCACAAAATGGCGGATTATATTTTTTTCACAACTCTCTCAATATGGATATCAAATGAAAGGGCTTGACTAGTAGAATACTATACACCTGTCGGGGATTTCATACACATTTTTAATTTATCTTGTAAGGGAAGGAATGAAGATTTGGTTATGAAGTTACCTGGAAATTATTTTTTAAACTGACGAACGAATATATTTTTTTTTTCGTAAATTGTCATTCTAGATTTTCTGGTCTTACTTTACTCGGTATCTACTCTTGCTATAAGCAAAATGTAAGCCTTGACCATGAATAGAACTTTTATTAGAGCACAACACAAAACCAACAAATTAAAATGAAGATTCAGCCCAAACCGGCGCAATATTCCATCCAAAAGGCCCATAGACACCTAATCTCAACCAATATCACCCACAAACAAGCATTGACTTATCGCCTTCTCGAGTCATAAAACCCTGGAGATATGAAGCATAATTCCAACCGAGGGTCAGTGATTGATGGGAGACCCAGGGAAATCGGCCTGCCATGATTTATGTTAGACCAGAGCCGAATGATTACACGGTCGGGTACCAACGGATTTATAGTTTAAACCGGTGATTTGCCTATGATAGAATGGAATTTTGATAGTATGAGTAATTTAGTATTTTGGGGAACGCGAAAAGATTATGTCGCCTCGCATAAAAACATCGACATATTTTTTTCTAAAAATGTATTTATATTATATTCGTTTTTCCTAGTTTTAGTGTATATAAATATAGTGCGTAGATAGTACGTAAACTTTACAAAAAATATTCATACATTTAAGGATTTCATTGAGTTGCTTAGCGGGACCTAATGTTTAACCTTAAAAGTGGTTCGAATAGTCTACTGTTTCATTTAAGCAATTGTAATTTACCGCAAATAAAGACCAAAATAAATGCCAGTAGCTGTGATTTCACTGTAAAATTATACTCTATTTATCTCTATATGGCAAAAAATTATTTGTATGGAAATCGAACCACCTTAAGAATAAAATAACCAATTAAAATTAAACAATTTGGCTTAATCTCCATTTTCGTTAATCTTATAACCCTACGACGTGACCTAAACGTGATTTTTTGCCGTTTTTATAGAACCCTTGGAACCCTTCGTGCGCGAGTCCGACTCGCACAAGGCTGTTTTTTTTTCGGTTTACGTTAAAAATTGTGTGTTTTTTAATCATCTAGTACCGTATAATTTGCACGCACATAATAAAAATTGTGGGTAAAATTAAACTCTTGTTTCGATTTTAAACAAATTATATATTTTATATTAACTTCTGTTAGCGAATTTCTGATACTTTAGGGATCAAAATTGTATAAGTAACTTGTAATAAGTCGACTTGGTAACAAAACAACATATTACTTCGAATTGAGTAACAAAGTTTTCGTTACACGTGTGACAAGAATATTTTATATCAGGACACATCTTCTCGGGATTAATTTATACCTCTACTGTAGAAGTAAATTAAAATGGTAAAAGGTAATTTATTATTTGGTATTTTATTTATTTTTTATTTATTTACGAGTGTAATATTGTAATAATTTATTTATGAAGGATCCAAACCTACATACTAATGTTACTTAGAATTTGACAAATTAAGTTATCATCATCATCTCAACCGTAGGACGTCCACTTTTTTTTTTTTTTTAATGGTTGACAGGCTGGTTGTTTGACCCCAGCTCACCTGATGTTAAGTGAAGTATCTGGCGGATTAATGGATTTCATATACATGTACCTTCGCTTAACACATAGGCTACTTTTTATCTTTGAAATAACGATATACCTACCGCGGGGTCTAAATATTTTATTTTATTTATTTATGGTTGACAGGCTAGGTGTTTGACCACAGCTCACCTGATGTCAAGTGAAGGTGTGGTCGAAGATGGTAAAGCACACCTAGCCTGGAATGGAACTGGCTCTCAAGTGAGGCTGCCGGAACACACCGTTAGATGCTTGGCGGCAGATTTTCAACTTGAGGGTGGTAGCTAGCCAGCCGAGTACTAGAAAGTACCCTACCACCATGCTTATGGTTTCCTCACGATGTTTTCCTTCACCGGCAGCTCAAGCTCATTGTTGGGGTTCACACTACACATAGGCTTCTCCTTGACTTCCATGAAGACCGGTTGGAAGCAGCTCGCATCTAGTGCGTTTCTGCAGACTTTATTAGGTCGTCTGCCCACCTTGTTGGTGGACGTCCTATGCTTTTTTTAAATTCAATTCAATTCAATTATCGTTTAATCACAAACACAGGGTAATATAAAGATCTTTTAGAAGAGAAAAGAAAGACCAATTGCCGTCCGCTGGTCTATGTTATAGAGGCATTTTCATATCGTTTTGCAACATTTGCGTACAACGTTAACATTAAAAATTATAGAAAGTGTGATAACGAATCCAAATTATGTTTGACTATGTCTAATTCTTGTGAATTAATAGAACCACTGATAGCTTGTGGAGTATGATAAAACAACTCAGGTGTATGTGTTTAGAACAATGAAACACATTTGATTTCCTAACTTTTATTACCCCAAAGTAATCTAAGTTGGTCCCAAATCGACGAACAAAACGCCCAAAAAAAAAGTAAGCATTGAGATTTACATAGAAAATCACTTATATTTTTCTTTTCAAATATGAATATTGTTTTCTCCTCTCACAAATAAATACTTTTTCAATTTTCTTTCCACCTAGTTCCTATATTTAACTTTCCTGTTTGCCTTTAGCCAGGCTCTATGCCGGATTCAATGCATTAAAATCTATCACTGAATACAACCCAGCGTTGTCAGAACCAATTCCCAGTCCAATAAATAAATAGACGTTTCGTAACTCTGCGTACCAAGTTGAGAGCGTACTCAAGGATTCACATTGCAGGGGCTAAATGATACAGGGAGTTGTACAAACTGCTTATGATGCAATGGATTGCATTAAAATATTGAATAGTAAATAAAATAGGGATTGAATATCTAATATTCAATTTATAAATTATAAATAACATAAAAGTGTACAACTTGCAGTGTAAATCAAAGTAAACAGTTCCTTGTAACAGGGCGCCCAAGATACAGGCTTTGCCTAGTTTGGGGCCCGTTGACCGTTCTTAGAAAAAAAAAAACAATATGTTTAAATTAAAGATTAATCAGGATAACTTATGACTCATCAAAAACATATATGTGAAATGAGAGCCCAGTTCAATATTATGATATGATATGCCTTGGTTGTTGACTTCAACGGCAAAAGAAATGATATCTAAATGGATGCCAAGTTCAATGATCAGTCCTGAAATTTATTTATAACAAGATAAAAATGTTTTATAACAACATAAAATATCATTTCTTCTTGTAACTTAGGATAATATATTGAAGCCTAAGATCTGACTTGGCTAGATCTAATATACGATCAGCATATCGGTCAATGAATTAAAACAATACTTAGGATCATAATTCTGGCCCTTTCTTTATGGCTTAGATCTGGCCCTGTTTGAAATCCTATTATGCAAATATGTCAAAGCTGCTTGTATTGATCGGAGTCAGATATTGGCTTTTGATTTTCAAACAAACGTCTGCCTTCTGTTTTTTTTTCTTTGACGAGGTATCAAATCAAGTCTTTACTGATTAAATAAAACCTATGCGTACGAAAATTCATGCTATTCACTAGTCTATGCTTATGATAAATGTTTATTATTATGCTATTTTTTCTTGACGGTTGTTTTTTCTTCTTGTCACTGACTTTTTTCACTTTTTCTTTTTCTATAGCGCTTTTGAATAAAATTCGGAAAAAAGAAAAGCTTTATATGTTTAATTTATATTAGAGTGCTTAGTCTTACTTGCATTTAACTACTTCTTATTTTTTATGAATAGTTTTAACTGTTTATCTAATATACACATATTTTAGATTAAGTTTTTTGTATAAATTTGTAAATAGTATTAATTTAACTTATTTTATTTTGTTCATTTAATATTTTTATTTTACATACTCAAAGATTTCCTCTATTATATTAAGCACCGTTATGCTACAATTTGGCTACAATCAAATAATTTTCCACGTCGTTGCAATCGCTTCAATAAGTCCCCGTGCTTCAGTACGATTGTTAAGGAAAAAGGGCTGCCCTTTAAAAGGGTCAGTCCCTTGTGAATGTCCTCAGGCCATTTGATGTCCAAACCTGAAAGAAACACCCTTAAATTTTATGGCTTGGTGTCTTTTAGCTAGATGTAAGACGGCTTTCTTATTTTGTTTCATGAGAAACAGCCTGTAACGTTTATAAACGCTTCGCTTCCTCTTAGGATAAACTTTATTAAATTCAAACAATTAATATTTTATCCGGCTACTCTAAAAGATGAAGTGTTATATTTCACTATGAAAACTGTCGTGGTTTTGACACATTTGTGTTTTACTTATGCGGGATTACACACGTTTAATTTAATCGGAAACTCCTACTATAGTTTCGGCCACAACCGGTGGTTTTCATCATGGAGACAAAGCAAGACAACACGAGGCCGCGCGCGCGTTTTACTCAGCTTTGACTCCATGATGAAGGCCACCGAATGTAGCCGAAACTATAGTCGGAGTATCTGATAAAATTAAACGCGAGCAATCGCGCATATTTGAAACAAAAATGGATTATGATAATTTTATATTGATTATTATAGTAGTCTGTAATTATGCATATGTAAGATAATCTACACTAATTAGAAAGAGGAAAGATGTTATTTTTTGTTTGTTTGTTTGTATTGAATAGGCACAGAAACTACTGGACTGATCTGAATAATTCTATCATCATTAGAATGCTACATTTTTACTGAGTGACGTAGGCTATATTTACATTGTTAATCGAGTTTTGTTTTCCGGCGCGAAGCCGGGACGGCCCGCTGGTGTAGATATATATCGTTTAGGTCTTCTTCTTTTCTATATTTATAGAGTTTTGGTGCGAACGCGGAAACGCTATCGCCACAATATAGTACAATATATGTTTTAAAACTTATATTTTTCAAGCGTTACAAAATTATTTATTTTCAAAACTGAATTACGTTCGCTAATGTGTGAAAGTGATATAATGTGGTGAACCACAATTTTTCTTGCTGCTTCTAAAACTCCATCAAAGCTTGTAGTAGTCGCCAATACTTTTGAAGTCTAATTAAAAAATACAGCGTCAGAGTAGCCAGAGAACTTAAACAACTCGTAGAAAACCCGAACTCGATGATAACTTATTCATTTGCACCGTCTTCTATCATTCATCAGACTGTACCGGTAAGGTATGCCACTATAATATTCATTTAGTTTCCCCTTTCCCATATACCATTCTCGCGATACGCGAGATTGTAACGTGTTTTATCGGTTATTTATACTTCGGTATTGTTTCACACAAGATATGAAAATATTTCCGGTCCGTATTGTGATAAATTATGAATAAGAGATAAGCTTTTGTTTTGGTTTGGTATGGAAACCTTGCTGTGGTTTCTTCATTTCAAACCATATATTGCTGCTATTTTCTAGTTTCCCCAGTTTGTTAGAACTGTAAATAAAACAACTAGATTGTATGCAATGTTGTCAACGTAGTTCTGGTGAGTTTTAAGTAACGGTGTGGTCGAAGATGGTAAACATAGACTTGGAATAAAACACTCGTTCTCTGCTGTGATCTATCTATATTATTATAAAGAGGAAAAAAATTATGGTTTGTTTGTATTGAATAGGATCCGAAACTACTGGACCGATTTCAAAAATTCTTTCACCGTTGGGAACCTACACTATCCTGTAGTGACATATAGTAGGCTACTTTTTATCTCTGTATTCCCACGGGAACGGGAACTACACTGGTAAAACCGCTAAGCGTCCGCTAGTGTTTTATAAGTAGGTATTTATAATAAAAAGTATTTAAGGATTGTATCAGTTATCTGCCTTTCATAGTATAAACTTTGCTTAGTTTGGGGTCAGGTGCCGCTGTGTGTAAAGTCCTACGATATTTTTTATATTTACATATTTAAAATCTATAACTTTTTTTAAGGGTCAACTTATTGGTATTTTTGGAATAGATTACTCACACCCCAAGCCTGTGACCCTATACATGACTAGTACCTGGAGAAGTCCGTAAAATAAAGTAAGCCTATTTTCTATTTTTTAAAAATCATTCGTATTTGCACAAAAAAAAGTTAATCAACAACTTTCTTAAAGGAAAATTTGTTTTTCATATTTCGGCTCAGAGATAATATTTTTTCCATTTCCGTGATGGAAATAAGGTATCTTGTTTTATCTCAAAGGGATCATAAATATAATTTCAAAGACCCCAATTCTACTATTTAACTATGCGTTTCAAATTCTAATTATAAATCTTTATAACTGTCTAAAATACCACTAAATGGTACATCTAGATATCGCTTAGTCTATCTCTTTAGCTGGAAAGCGAGCTGTCGTCAAACACCTAGCCTGTCAAACATTAAAAAAAAAGGTTAAATACAGAAGCAAAATGGAATTCTAAAATTTTGGTATTGTGAATTGAAATCTCTGAGATAACACGTTTTTAAGATGCACCAGGATCATAACTTAGATGAATCAAAACCACGAAAATGATCTAAAAATATCCTCTTTGTGTTCTCTGAAGCATCAAAATTGAATGATAAAACTAGGCCGTTTTTCTTTTACAAATTCAATAGAGAAACCTTACTAAATCCAATATGAGGCTTAGATGTTACATTATTTATTTCATTACATGTGTACAGGTATCTGGTCTCGTCTGGTACGCAATAAAACGGAACCCTAAAATGTATATAAACTGACTAAAAGTTTATTGAATAGATATCTATACTGGATTATATAAACTCGGGGGTATTTTAACCTGAGAGGGGTGTTATAGCAATCATTATTCAATCAGTAATTTCATTATTTAATCATTAGCAAGTATTCTATCAGTTAACTGACTTCCATAGTACAAGCTTTGCTTAGTTTGGGGTCAGATGGCGCTGTGTGTAATGTCCTGCGACATTTATTTTATTTTTATTTTTTATGATCCAAAACCACTTAACACTGTCGGTTGAACCATGCTTAGGTTTCCTTACGATGTTTTCCTTCATCAGCAGCTGACGCTCATTGTTGGGGTTGAACCCACGCCCTTCGGCGTGTGAACCGACCGCGCTAACTACTGAGCTATCATCACTACAAATAAATAGTCAAATATTTTTTTGTTCTGGGGGGTATCGAACCCGCGACCTACAGCTCTTGAAGCAGGTATACTACCAAATGAGCTAACATGCAGTCAATGGACATTAAAACTGATTTTATCGAATGTCTGTAAATAATTCATAGCCAGTTCTATTTCAGGCTAGGTGTGCTTTACCATCTTCGACCACACCTTCACCTAACAGCAGGTGAGCTGTGGTCAAACATCTAGCCTGTCAACCATTAAAAAAAATTTAAAATATACAAGTAAAAAAATCGATTGATGGATTGGTTTAAAACTAGATTTAATTTGTATCGATTATGACATGTATTTAAATATACAAATAATAAAAGTATGATTATACAAAACAATAAAATATCCGTGTAACTTACGTGATTTTTAAAATGGATTTCCAGAGATTTACGTGATTAGCAGAATCGTTCCTGAAACAAGAACAAATTCAAATTTAGCATTTCAGATTTTTTAAGTTATATACTAAATTAGTCGACGCGAGAAAAGTAAACTTTTCGTATAACAAGTAGGAGGTAGGTAACCTAAGGCGAGCATACATTTTTAATGATTATTTTATAGACAGAGTATGAAAAGTAGATTAAAATCAGTTAATATTCTTAATGTAGCGATGATAGCTCAGTGGTTAGCGCGGTAGGTTCACATGCCGAAGGGCGTGGGCTTAAACCCCAACAATGAGCTTGAGCTGCCGGTGAAGGAAAACATCGTCAGTACATAAAAGTACATAAAAAGTAGCCTATGTGTTAAGCGAAGGTACATGTATATGAAATCCATTAATCCGCCAGATTACAGTGTGAAGAAGCCATACATACGTAAATAGAAACAAACAAGCTTTCGCTCCTATTGTACAAATAAAACAGCATAATGTCTATAAAGCAAATATATTAAAAATGAAAAAAATCTATACAATTCGATAATTTGTACATAATATACATAGATTATTATAAAATAGTTAACGGTTAGCGTTAATTTTTTTAAGAGTCAAGTCCTTGGAAAATTTGTATAAATTATTGTAATTATCATTTTATACAACTTTTAATACGGGGACAATTCTGAAATTATTGGGAAAAAAACGTTTACAGCTTGATTAAATAATGTATAGAGCGGCTGATTTTTGTCTCATGTTTTATAAATATGTATACATAGATATAATATATATATCACTTGGCTGCCTGAACCCTAAAAAAGTCGTGCAGTAAATTTTCAAACAACTTCTACAATACTTAAAAAAAGATACTGATAAATATTCTGTAACAATACAGTGTAACAGTACGTTCGTTGTAAATACAAGGATTTAATGTGTCCCCAAAAACTCATACTTCGCCTGAAGCCGTTGCCTTGGTTTAAAGAAAACTAAAAATGTGTTCTCGTTTCTAAATATTAACATTTGAGTTTTATTGTTCAATCTAAAATACAATAAGCTAAGGCTTTGTATTATGTGACAATTGTTATATTTCGCAAATTTTGGTCGTACGAATCCACGATCCATATTGCTGTCACTTGTCTTAATTGACTTTGTACTTACTAGCAGAGATAATCATCCCATTCAAAAACCGTGTCACAATAAATTAGACCGTTCTTCGAGCAGTTTTCTAGATTGCACCACTTTATGTGACCAACCGGGATTGACAGTTTTTTTTTCTATTTTAAAATTAACATTTTAATATTAATTAATTTATTTAACTACTTGACTGACAACAGCTCACGTGATGTTTAGTGACGGTTCCGGCAGTCTCACTTAAGGCCAGTTCTATTCCAATCTAGGTGTGCTTTACCATCTTCAACTATAAAATAATAACCAATAATTCATTTTTCAATTTGCGTAAATGATAAATTTTTGCTCGGCTAAAAGCGACACTGTGTATTGCGTTTTAACTTTTATACTAAATGTAATTAACTTGGGTATCAAAACACGTTCGCATTAGTTACCGAGACCTTAATGTCAAGTTTTATAGAAGCACCTCTTGCAACAATAATTTTAGTAATCTAACGACACTATAAACCAAATTACACGAATTATCATGTTGGAAATCACGACAAGTTGAACCTTATTTTCTTGGAATTAAGGTTGACGATACACACGTGTGTTATTAATAATACAATAGCTAAGATATATGATACAACAAGGAATCGTATAATGGAACGTAAAGAAGTTTATCGCGAAACGTAACTCAGGGCGTTTTCTCTTATGCTTGTTATTTTCTCACTTGTGGCGGTTATTGGAAATATTATCTTGATGTTGTGCTGAGGTTTTGTGGTATTGTTAGGATATATTGGATAGAAGAAGTAGTGTGCATTTTAATTACTATTTAAGAGGTTGTTTCCTTATAATTTTTTAGCAATGTATTGTATAATATATATAACATTTTAAGGCGCCATAAAAGTATACTTTATTTTCATAAATACTGAAAAATTTAGTAAACAAAACAAAATATCTGAAATCAATACTATTTTTGTACAAAAAACTTAATTTAAAAGTCCGTCAGAGGGGGGATATGTGGCCAGAATGCTGCCTTTTAACCATTCTGGTCACCTGAAGCCTCCTCTTAACGTTTGGCCAGGTCCCGATATAATTCGAGAGCAGCTGGCCCCCACGGACCTAAAGTTTCAACCCCAAATGGTACAAGCAGATACATTCTATCTAAATAGCTATATTTGTGTCGTTTGAGTATAGCTGTGCTAAAATTATATAACTTGCAGTGTCACAGTTCCAAGTGATCAACTAAAAAGTAGGTACGTTGATTTAATTAAGTATACAACTTTAAACAAAAAAGTTATTTATGTAAAGTAATTTGTAATCAGTCAGCATCATTTTAAGGGCACATTCAGTACATCAAATCTAACAGCTTTTTTTTTCTCCTTCTTTTGATAAATCTTTTTTTTTTTGCCATACAATATTAAAAAATTATATTTATGCGAACTAAACAAAATTAACTTTTTGCAAAAAGCGCGCGCGCACTCTGTGACGCGTGCCGGCAACAAACGCTATGACGTCAATCAAGGCCAAAGAAAGAGGGGTTGCGGTGCGGGGGGTAGGGGCGGCTACTCACAAGATACTACGAGAATTAAGTGTCTACACAATAGAGAACTAAAATGTGTAAGAGAGTTTTTTTTTTTTTATGTAAAAGTAATGAGACGATCGAGACGCTCTCCTGATGTTAAGAGATAACGCCTGTCCATGACCATTGCAGCGATACACAGAACTTTGAGTAACACAACAACGTCCAGGGCATCGCTGCTTTGGCACTCGTTACTTTGAGACTAGATGGTTAGTCTCAACAGCCCAGTAATTTCGCCCAGTACCACAAAAAGTTTAATCTTGGGATATGTATTGTGTTTTGGCAAAAGTTGTTACTTTTATTGTGCAAAATATTCACTTAAAATGATGTTGAATATATAGAAATACCAGTATCCCTGTATAATAATATAAATGTTTCAACTGAAAACCACGTTATAGAACATGTTTTCCATATTTTAATTATACCATTGTTATGCATTGAATTGCATTGAAACACGCTACATTTGCCAATTAGACTGAGTATAAACACTGATTAGCTAGATACATAATTATTACTCAAAATAATTGAACAGAATTGCCCAATAAATTCATGTTAATTACGTAAAATGACTTGTGTGATACTGTTGCCACTAGTGTTGATATAAGGGCTGTTTGCTAGCTGTTTGCTTTCGACAATTAAAAATACATACTGCTTTTCGTGCCTGATTGTAATTCGGTAAGCGCCGACGAAACCTGTTTTTAAACGGCATATCCGCAAAAGGGTGGTTCATATTTGTTCAATCGTTTCGTCTTCTAACAAAAATGGGCATATATATAGGTATGTTTATTATTCATATGTATAAATTATAATGGTTTGTTTATTTACTAGCGGACGCCTCGCGGTTTCACCCGCGTAGTTTCCGTTCCCGTGGGAATACAGGAATAAAAAGTAGCCTATGTCACCCGGAGATAGTGTAGCTTCCCAACCGTGAAAGAATTTTTGAAATCAGTCTTGTAGTTTCGGAGCCTATTCAAAACAAACAAACAATCAAATCTTTCCTCTTTATAATAGTATAGATAGATAAATAGTAAGTAGTATCATATTTATTTTTGTACGGTATTTTTACATAGGTATATATACAAGTTTTAGTGTTTTTTATACATTTTGATGCACTTATAGACCTCATCTAATTTACTGTGGGAATGACTGGTAAGAAATACTTTAACATTAAGTCCTCATTTTGGACATATTATAATAAGTGTGCAATAAAAGAATTAATAATAATAAGTTGTGGTCTCTATTTTATTTTTTGATTTTCTTTTGTTAATTTCTGGTGTTCACAATAAAGAGTTTCTATCGATCTATTAACCATGGACATATTCCTAAAATATTACTACCCATATTCATTATGTTTGGCTGTAGATTTCCAACTTGAGAGTGGGAGCTAGCCAGCCAAGTACAATATGTATAGACTATATAGACTTCCAAGATAAAATATAAGATCTAGTTCGAGTTTCAAGTAAATTTATTCTATGCCTTGGCTATGATCTATAATTTGAGAAAGATTATTATCAATGAATGAAATAAATAAGTAAATAAATTTATTTTTTGATTAAAAGCGATGGCTAGATGCTCTTGGTCAAAAATTGTATTACAAAGAAATGTAAAAATCATGTTCAATTTATCCTAGCAACGTCCCTGTTTGTGTGTCACACGAGGGTGTGAGATACAATATCGTCAATATGCAAATGTCAAAGTTTTCGCGAATCCACATTCACCAGTAAATCAAGTTTCACATAACCCGCTGAATCCGTTGACAGCACGGATTAATCTTATCTGAGGGACGGCCTACGACAGTCTTGATATTTTGTCGAACTAATTTTTTTTCTTGAAAGATCTATGACTTTGATGATATGCACAACACTATTTGTGCATATGCTTATGCTAGTATTTATTTTCAAATCATAAAACTGTAAAGTATTTGTAAAACATGTCATAGTCTTACACGCTGACTTAAGAGACATCTAGGTCAAATTCAAGTCATAACCCAAAAACTTTTCCAAGGGACGTCTTTACAAGGTCTCACTGGAGTTTTGAAAATTACACAAAAATATGATCACACGCTCACTTATCATATAACCCTTACATACATTATTAGCATTTTGATAGAATTATTGTTAGGAGATACTCATTTAAAAGTGTGTTTCGCAATTATCTTCACATAACACAACAATAAGAACATGCATATTGTTCTATGTAATTTCTGTTTTCTCGGTAATTTGCGATTACTCCTGTTTAGCAACATTTAGGATATAGAGGTTGAACCAAACAATATTACGGAGGAACATAATTGGTCTGTATCTGAGAATATACATATATGTACAGTTGTACATACATATATTTACACGAAAATGTATTATGACTATCTTTCCTCGTTTTCGTACTACAAGTATGCTTAGTTTAGTGCTAGGTGGCGCTGTGTGAAATGTCTATCAACATTTATACAGGGTTGTAAGCTTAGGGTATATGACTGGTCTAAGAACGTTTTTTACGAAACGACTTATTTACTTTCACAATTTCAGTGTTGTGCTCATATCAATGGGTTTGTCATGGTTGATAAGCAAGGTGTTTGACTATGGCCCTATGACCTTTCGACGTGTAAACTGACCGCATTTACCACTGAGCTATCATAGCCACTAAAACTATAATTTAACACAATGAATGATGATAATATGATTGAATACAAATTTGAGCAATTTTTGTGAATCATTTTTAAATTGTTTTTTTTTTTATCCAAAAGTGCTTATGCATAATATTATTTAATATTTACAAACACTTCGGTTTAATACGGTCAATTTTTTTAATCCTTTGACTGAAAAGTACTTGCAGTCTTTCTTTTAATACTTGTCAGTACAGCGGTCCCAACCCTCAGCCGATGTTTCTAGATCGCAACGACTCGCGCTGAGAATTTAATTGTCCAAGTTCCAAGCTCTATGCATTTCAGTGTTTAATGGGGGTCGACGTTAGTCGCTGTCGTTAGGGTAAGAGGCAAGGTTAGTCAAACAGACGCGACCGAGGCGTTCGCGGCACAATATACCTGTTGTTTATTAAACTCCAATTTCAAGTACTTTTAAAAGAAACGAAGGTACATAAATAAACTAGATAATTTTGATATCATTTAGAATGCTTTTGTCCCTGAATATTTTGTCATAATCTCTCTCTCTCTCTCGGGTTCTGTATTTAAATTATTAATTTCTGGTGTGCACAATAAATAGTTTCTATCTATAAAGGTCAGTCTTAGCGCGGTAGGTTCGCATGCCGAAGGGCGCGGGTTCAACCCCCAACAATGAGCTTGAGCTGCCGGTGAAGGAAAACATCGTGAGGAAACCATAGCATGGTGGTAGGGTACTTTCTAGTACTCGGCTGGCTAGCTACCACCCTCAAGTTTGAAAATCTGCCGCCAAGCATCTAACGGTGTGTTCCGGCTGCCGCACTTGAGAGCCAGTTCCATTCCAGGCTAGGTGTGCCTTACCATCTTCGACCACACCTTCACTTAACATCAGGTGAGCTGTGGTCAAACATCTAGCCTGTCAACCATAATAAAAAAAAAAAAAAATGAGCGCCAAAGCAGCGATGCCCTGAACTTTGGTTTGCTACTCAAAGTTCTATGTATCGCTGCAGTGGTCATGGACATGTTATTTGGTTATCTTTTACTTTTTTATATATATATTTAATTATTTTCTTCTTTATTTTTAATTATTGATTATTGTTTTGATTTCTATTTTGTTCATGACTTAAATAAGTTCTTTTTTAATGTTGTCATTAGTGTAATTCGAAATTGACGGTGCTAATTGACTGAATAAATAAATAAATAAATAAATAATAAATAAATCAGGAGAGCGTCTCATTCGTCTCATTAGGGTTACATAAATATAAACTAGTGCTAGCCTTATTACTAAAAGTAAAGCGAGCTTAAGAAATATAAATAGTTCTGTGTTGGTTTTATGTGTAGTTGTGTTTAGTTTATACAAGGTGTTAAACTTTTCGGGATGAAACTTGATTGTATGTACCTACATGTGAATTTAAACGCACGCTGTGTGGGGTTTAAATGTGTACACTTATGATATCGTCTTTAAGATTTATCGTCAATTATATTTTCGTGTTCTCCTAACTATAGGATGGCGGAAGATACAATAACTAGATATTTGGAGATTTCTTAATAAAATACACAAATTATAAAGTTGACAGAGAGTACTCCAACACAGCTATAATAGGACAGCTGACGAATAGCGTCCAAGCAATTAAAAGCCGTAGTCTAAGCAGAGATGCTTTGTCTCTATAGTTTGTTAACAAGTAATTTATAAATCTACGTGGAAATTGGTTAACATTAGAGTTAATTAGCCTTTGAATATTTGGTGATAAAAATATTTCAAGTTGCCCAATTTCTTGTAGCTGTACAGGTTTTGCAGTCGTTAAGTCGGCGCAGTATAGCGAAGCTTAAGATAATGAGAAGCTTCTGAAAAAGTTGCAAGTTTTTAATACGTGAAAGTTTTATAAAAAATTCTGGTCGCTTTTGCAATTATGATACGAGATGAGTTTGTAGTAAAAGACTTTTATAATACAAATACAAATACAAATCATTTATTAATAACACCAAAGTTACAGGTCATTTTTCCATTCATATTTAAAAATTATTATCAAAATCATTACATATGTCAAAACAATGAAAATGAAAATAATGTCCTATTGTGTTAAATTCTACTAACCACACGAGTCATACGAATATTGTGTATTTATTAAGTACACAACTATAAAATATACGTACTCTACATAGTATAAAACAAAGTCACTTACCGCCGTCTGTACGCTTAGATCTTCAATAAATTAACGCTTAGATTTTCAATTCGAGTGGTAGCCAGCCGATTACTAAAAGTAATGACCGCCGAAGCAGCAATATCCTGGGCTTTGTTTAGTTACACCAAGTTCTGTGTATGAAGACTGCACACAAAATACAAAAACATTGAAACTGGCAGAATACACAAAGTGCGACGCCAAGAACATAGAGAAAAAAAAACGTGTGGGTTCTTATAACAATGCTAAGTATTACTTTTATGTGTTTTACTTGTGTATTTACCCGTCTCAGTTAATACTGTGAAAGTTCCAATACAGACCCGACACAAAACACTGAACACTGGCAAATGCTCAAAATGCTACGCCAAAATCAATGAAAAAAAACCAGGTCCGACAGACTGTAAGGTTACAAGTTAAGAGTTTTTAGTTTCATATGCCGTAGATATTATAATTACACTTTACAAAGCAATGACTAGAGGAAAGGATATTGATTACCACATTGACTATGTAGGTGTAAACTTAGAAGTATTATCATCATCATTTCAGCCGTAAGACGTCTACTGCTGGATATAGGCCTCCCCCATTGATTTTCATAAAAACCGGTTGGAAGCGACCCGCATCCAGCGCGTTCCTGCGGTCTTTATTAGAAGTATAAGCTGCTCAAATTGGGAACTGATGTTTAATGCTTTAAAGAAGGTTTTATGTAAGATCTTTTGTACCAACAAACTGGAATAAATATTTTGAATTTGAATTCGTTTCATGGTTTTATAATGTTTATGTGTGTGTCTGTAGAATAAGCGTCCAAACAAAAAACTAACCCACGTGTTTCCTTCATCAGGGATTACACTTTAGCACTTAAGTAAGCTACACCCAAGAGTTCCTGAAAATGTTTATGACTCATTCTATTGCAGTAAAATGTCCTGACCTGCAATAAAGGAAGACATTTAACCCCTGAAACTCAGCGTTTTACTGCCAAAACATTTTAATGAATTAATAATTGTACCGCATACCAACTAATGATGGTATTCCGTAAATAAGTAGGTTCAAAAGAAATGAAAGATAGTTTTGACTTTGTAGCATACAAAATACGAAAAACAAAAACATTAAGATAAATCACGGACAATTATAAAATAAGGAATCGCCTAAGTATCATGCAGGTCATAAGTGGTATGACCAGCGCTGGTCTTTCTTGGTAATATATAACGCCTGTTCATGACAATTACAATAGTACCCAGAAGTTAAGTAACAAAACCAAGTCTAGGATGTCACTGCTTTGGCGTTAATTACTTGGAGATGTTCTGTGCAAAATAGGCCCAAACGAGTCAAAGAGAAAGAAAATTTGTTTGGTGGAAAATTCCAAGGTTCATTTTAATGAAATAACTACAAAATCTTGATGTGGTGTTAGAGAATAACACTAGAATATTCCGCAGCTTGAAAAGCGACATAGTTTTATTCGTACACATCCCAAAAACCCGAATGAAACGGTTTGGCTTCACTTTAGTTCTGCGAACTGCCAAACAGTGGAATGCAATAGATACAATCTGGGTGTCTTCAAGTCGCGAGTAAATGGGGTTTGTTCTACACAAGCGTAATTTTTACTTTTTATAACATCTTTTTTGTCACAAGAAAAATAACTTCAACCAAATAAATCAATTTGACCAAACTATAAGACCGAATGAACATTAATTGAATGCATTATGCCAGTAATTGGATTTTCGGTTAATTGGAAAATGCAATGGATGGAAAATTCCATTAAATTTTGACTACAATGGCCGACAATACCAAGACCTTCGGTGTGGGAAGTTACGATCGGTTCGCACGTAAAGCTGCATTCAGCTAGTTCACTGACGAGGAATGGATAAAATGACCGGCATGTTTTTGTTGCGAAGACAACTCATCGGTTAGTGTCATCGAATAACACGCCCCCAGTGAAGAGCGTGGGTTCAAATCCCAAGAATGAGCTCGAGCTGAGCCATAGCGTAGGTAGGTAGGCAGGGTAATTGCTAGTACTCGGCTGGATAGCTGCCTCACGGAGTAGCTTGCTAGCCTTACTTTAGAGGCAATACTCATTCCATACTTTTTTTTAAGGTAAAAGTAATGAGACGTACAGGGTATGATAAGTTGAGACTCGATGATTAGTCTCAACAGCCCTGTAATTTTGCTAGCTGCAGTACCTGGAACCATACATACAGACCCAAAACCCGGAACACAATAACATCAGGTGAATTATGATTCAATGACCAGCTAATCAACAGAACAAACAATGTTCGCCGATATTTTTTTTTTCTGTACTAAGTAATGTTCAAATTGTGATGTTTACATATGACATCCGGAAAAAAAAACTTAAAAAAAAATATATTTTGGTAGTAAAATTCTTTGCCGATACGTAATTAGGACCTAATAAAAACCGCAGGAATGCGCTGTATGCGGGCCGCTATTTATATTTGACCGGTATTTATAGAAGTCAATGTGGACGTCCTACGGCTGAAATGTTGATGATGAGGATGATGACGTACGACGTTCCATTCCAGGCTAGGTGTGTTTACCATCTTCGACCACACCGTCACTTAACATCAGGTGAGCTGTGGTCAACGTAGCCTGTCAAGAATTTAAAAAAAAGTATAATCAATTTTATCAAAAATGCTGCCTACTTAATTTTGTTTTTTTAATAAAAATTAAAGTTAAAATCATTTATCAAATATCACAACGTTGTTGCACATTTTTGAAAGAGCCGCAATGCATAAAACTCAGCTTAGAACAAGAAAATTCAAGCAAAAAACTTCTAACCAAAGTGAGCGCTAGAAAAAGCGCAAAATCGCTTCAGAGCAAAAAGGACGCCTGAAAATTGTAAAGTGCATTTTATCTACCTATCAAAGTCTTTTTCATCACTGTTTCGCTCGTTCACGCTCCCTTCATAACAAGCGGAGCGAAAAACCAAGACTCATTCATTGAAATAATGACGCTGCAAACCAACGCCGACCTTTTCACGACGGTAGGTGAAACCTGGAATTGAGATGTGCCTATTGGGCAAAGTTGTAAACCTTAAGAAAGCAAACGTAACTGATTCAAGGCAGAATTGTTTTATTTTTATAGATGTAAACATTTTGGATAAATAACATAATAATAATTTTAAAATTAACATGAATAATATCTAATATTTACGAATCCCACTAATATTATAAATGTGAAAGTTTGGATAAAAAAATAAAATAATAAAATAATAAATATCGTAGGACATTACACACAGCGCCATCTGGCCCCAAACTAAGCAAAGCTTGTGTGATGGAAGTCAGATAACTGATAGAATACATAAATACTTTTTTTTTTCGTAAATACATACTTATAATACATACAGAACACCCAGACACAGAACAAACATTTGTTTGGATGGATGGATGGATGGATGTTTGTTACTCTTTCACGCAAAAACTAATGAACGGACTTGGATGAAATTTGCTATGGTAGGCTACATTTTATCCCGAAAACATGTATTGGGCACCTACATGTTTTTAGCGCAGCTTGTGTATAATAAAAATCCCATAAAATAAGGAAAATATGGCTAGAATGCTGGCGGCATTGCAACGTTGGATGGCAATGCAAAGTTTCCAACTGAAGCGTGTAGATGCCAGCATTCTGGTCATCAGACGCCTCCTCTAAACGCTTTATTTCACCCAAAAGAAATGATAATAATTGATTGATTCAGGCGTTACTTTGCGGAAGTTCATTTTAAGTATTCAATATACATATTTCTAGAGTATTTCAGCTTAAAAGTCGTTTTGGTTTCTAGTACTCGGCCATGACCCTCAATTGAAATTCTGCCGCCAAGCATTCCGGTAGCCTCACTTGCGAGCCAGTTGCATTCTAGACTAAGTGTGTTTACTTACCATCTTCGACCACACCGTCACTTAACGTCAAATCAGCTGTGGTCAGACACTTAGCTTGTTAAACATAAAAAAAAAGCTTAGATTGGGTTTCAGCCCCAGGCATTCACTGTATTTGCGCCTGTGGCAAAATTAACCTAAAGTTACTCGTACTTTACGTTTGAAAATAGAAATGTACGAGATCTAAAAATCCACATTGTATAACTGTTGAATTTGTTTTACCAGTGGAGTTTGCTGCTCGAGTGGATGTTCCCCAACAGATACAATCTGAGTGCATTCAAATTGCAAGTGAATCGGTTTCTTCTAGGTGAGCGTCCTCCATCTTAGATCATATCTTCGCTTAACAGCAAACGACGTAGTGATCAAACGCAAGCCTGTCTATCACACTAACATTATATGTGCAAAAGTTGGTCTATTTGTATAAACATACAATTAATTTGTTACTTTCTCTATGTTACAACGTTTGTTACTTTCTCGTGATGTATCGGCTTAACGGGTTTGGATGAAGTTTGAAATACAGGTAGCTGATATCCTGTATTAATACGTAGTTATTTTAAAGTGGATAACGCGGATGAAACCTCCAGGGTCGCTAATTAGCGATGATAGCTCAGTGGTTAGCGCGGTAGGTTCGCATGCCGAAGGGCGTGGGTTCAAACCCCAACAATAAGCTTGAGCTGCCGGTGAAGGAAAACATCGTGAGGAAACCATAGCATGGTGGTAGGGTACTTTAGTACTCGGCTGGCTAGCTACCACCCTCAAGTTGAAAATCTGCCGCCAAGCATCTAACGGTGCGTTCCGGCAGCCTCACTTGAGAGCCAGTTGCATTCCAGGATGGGTGTGCTTTACCATCTTTGACCACACCTTCACTTGACATCAGATGAGCTGTGGTCAAACACCTAGCCTGTCAAACAAAAAAAAAAATAATTATGCAATTATTTTGAAAAAATCGTTTCAGATTTTAAACTATTAAAATAAAAATTACTTCACGTAGTACCTACTACAAAATAGCCCTAAATATTAAAAGTTATAGAAATACCTAACTACTTTTGGATATTCAATCGTCTAATTAGCTTAAAACTTATACCAGAAGAAAAAGACCAAAAGGATTTTGATTTGTTACGCATATAACAAATAGCAGCTCGTCCCGGCTTCCCACGGGAAAACAAAACTCGATTAACAATACAAATATAGCCTATGTCTCTCAGTGATAATGTAGCATTCTAATGATAAAAAAATTATTCAGATCGCTCCAGTAGTTTCGGAGCCTATTCGATACAAACAAACAAATTTCCTCTTTATAATAGTATAGATATTGCCTTCAGACTTTTAAGGTATATTCAATATTTTTCGTGTATATTTTTTGTATTGTACCTAATAACAACTAATTACCACCTCAATAAAAAGAACTGCAGCAGATTTAAATAAAACTCATTGATCAAAACAATGTCAATGCCAAAATATTGCGGTCAAAATCAAAACAAACCACTGATATAACTAAAAAAAATAATGAAACACAATCGAAAGTCATAATTTCTGGGTATTTTATGACCTAATTTATTTTAATATGTCTGCCCATTGGGTTGTTTACGATACAAATTGATGATCCTAAAAATAAACCATTAGTACTTTTTAACAAGAATTTATGGTGTTTGCAAAGAGCACGATGTAATATCAAAATCACTTATTTTATGTACTACAAATGTTCAAGGTGTTTGACCACAGCTCACCTGATGTTAAATCATGGTGTAGTCGAATATGGTAAAGCACACATAGGCTGAAGTCGAACTGGCTCTTAAGTGAGGCTGCCGGAACATACCGTTAGGTGCTTGGCTTATTTTCAATTTGAGGGTGGTAGCTAACCAGCCGAGTACAAGAAAATACCCTACCGCCATGCTATGAGTATCTCACGATGGTTTCCTTTACCGGCACCCCAAACTCATTATTGGGATTTGAACTCACACCCTGTGTGCGGTGTGTGAACTGACTGCACTAACCACTGAGCTATTATCGCTACCAAGCATGCCTAGAAGAGTAAGAGTTAGTTAAAACCTCTGAATTAGAGAAAATAAAAACAAATTGTTTAACATACTTATTTACTTTTACAAAGTTACTGGTGGTTACCACAATGTAACGAATAACTTACTTTTTGCAAATTCTAAAAGTCCTTGAACAAAGAAAAATTTTTTTTTAATACATTATATCTATTATAAATAATAATAATTGATCATTACAAGGATTTTTTCATAAAATAGGATGTTTACATAAGTTTCACTGCCAAAATTTTACTTCTTTAGAAATAGATACTTTGTAACAAAAAATGAGTTGTCTAGTCAAGAACCATAGTTTTGAATGACCCCGCGGTTCCGCAGTACTCCTCATTGAACTTGCTCGACAGGCGACACGATTCATCAGTCGATGCTGATTCCAGGAACTTCATTCTTGCTATGTGCTCATCGGAGCTCACCTCTCTGAATATGTCATCTGGAAATTATTATTTATATCAATCAAGCAAGCATATTGTGCAGGTATTTCATCATGCTTAAACTACAGTAAAGACTTTAAGTTAGTCATATTTATTGATTTAATTGGTTCAGCCTATAATTAATTGGCTCAGTGAATATTTTTTCTTTTTTTTTTTAATGGTTGACAGGCTTGGTGTTTCACCACAGCTCACCTGATGTTAAGTGAAGGTGTGGTCGAAGATGGTAAAGCACACCTAGCCTGGAATGGAACTGGCTCTCAAGTGAGGCTGCCGGAACACACCGTTAGGTGCTTGGCGACAGATTTTCAACTTGAGGGTGGTAGCTAGCCAGCCGAGTACTAGCAAGTACCCTACCACGATGCTATGGTTTCCTCACGATGTTTACCTTCACCGGCAACTCAAGCTCATTGTTGGGGTTTGAACCCACGCCCTTCGGCATGCGAACCTACCGCGCTAACCACTGATCTATCATCGCTTCAATCGCTATTGCTACTTTTCCTTTATTAGACTACAACAGTAAAGGCTATAACTAGTTAGTAATATTGTTAGTAACTAGTTAATTATCCTAGTACACATGTTTTACTTCTTTTTCATTTTAAATATTCATACTGCTGTTTTATTATAAATATTTGTTAGTACATAAGGGTTGAAAGTAACTTATTTAGCCCCGAGACGGGGCTTGTTTATGATTAAACTTTATGTTATATCAATTTTACATCGCGCTATCACTGAGTGGATGTATAGAAAGTTGGAACATGGTTCAATAGAAATGAAAAAAATAACTAGTTTATTTGAAATTTGACAGTTTTCACTTGTCAGTTGAAAGCAATTCTTCCTAAGGCGAAGTCATCATCATCATCAGCCTATATTAGTCCACAGCTAGACATAGGCCTCTCCCAAGACACGCCACTCAGCCCGATCTTCGGCTTTTCGCTTCCATCCACCGCCAGCTGTCCTACGTATATCGTCACTCCATCGAGTCTCAGGGCGTCCTACGCTACGCTTGCCAATACGCGGTCTCCACTCTAGAACACGTCTACCCCAGCGGTTATCGGTTCTGCGACAGATATGTCCAGCCCAGCCAAGGCGAAGTATTAAAGTATTACTTTCAGCCCGCTCTTCAGGCAACTTCAGACCTACTTTCCGAGTATGAGTAATGAAAATGATATTTTATTATTATTTACCGTCATATTGTTGCATAGGTTTTCCTTTGCCACCATATTCTTGAGCCAGAATATCTTTATCGACAATTTTATGGAGCGATTCTAAGGACTCGTGAACCTGGACTCTCTTAGCCAACTTTGCACTCATGGCTTGTTTGAATAAATTTATGACAGTGTCGAAAAACTTTGATCCGCTCATAAAATGGAAAGCTTTCACGCGTTGACCCATTGTCTCCTAAAAAAATAATGTAATTAAGTAATTTTTTTTATTATTATTAATTTGCCCCTTCGGGCAGGCTAAAGCTATAGAGCCATACTGCCTTGTCTTAAGTGTTATTTCTGCTGTATCTTAGCTATAGTTATCGTCAAAGTCATCTTTGTCAAGTCCAGTTCGTGTCAGTTAATTCCAGTCATGCGTTAGTAAAGTAGTAAAGCTTCGATGGAGTTTTGAAAGCAACACGAAAACTCATGTTTCACCACATTATATCATTTTCCCACACTCGCGCTTGTAATTCGGCACTTTATGAATAAAACACCACCATTTTTATGCATAAACACTCGACAAAACACTAGTTTTAGAAAAAAAATACAACGGAGCGACACGACTCTTCCCGCGTTCCCGCCAAAACTCTGTAATTAAGTAAGTTCGCACAGGTCGATGTAGACTACTGACGTAAAGGCGGGAATACACATGATTGTAGCTGGCATACTTGCATAAAAACTCCTTGCACGTGCCGTCTACTTTCATGTGTATACGCTATGTGTATGTTTGTTATGTCTTTACTTTAGTTTATTAATTAAAACGTAACCAAATTTAAAATTTTAATTTTATATTGCTGCAATAGAGATTATTTATTTATTATTATTTACGCTTTAACATCTGGGCCAATTTTGATGAAGTTTGATATGGCGGTAGATGACACCCTGTATTGACACTATTTATCAAGCTACTAGTTGCTGCTCTAGCCCGAAAATGTAGCAAGTAACACCGCGGGGCGCAGCTAGTGTAAAATTACAATAAATAGTTACTTACAACAATCAAAGAGAGCGCTTTACCGATCACTATCGGATTTAGTTTCATCAACATTGAGGAAGGCATCTCTCTCGTATCGAAGATAATCTCCCATCCATTGCAGTAGTCACTATGCAGTGTGTATTCTAAAATCTAAATTAATAAAAGTCATCGAGTTATTCTTAGTTCTTATGGTTCTTTTTTGTATGTACAAGCTAATCAGCTAGATAGAAACTTGAATTAATCAAATTAGTATAAAAAATAACATGTAATGTTCAAAGCTAATTAATTAACCAACTGATTCATTATTTTGTATGTAGTTATGCATCAAATATACCTATTTTAGGTAAAAAATTCAATAGTTGTTTACCCTGAGAAGAAAAAAAGTTTAGATCTTAAAAGAAACTTTTTTAATAGAATTATATGGTCCCTTTTTATCTGAAGCCGTATTTTTATCTAGTAAAAATGGTACTTACCGCAACGGCATATTTGTAAAGCAACGCTATTTCAAATTTTTCATGGTTTGCATGCAAATTTATAATGCCTATACGGTAGTTATCTGAAGTGGGTTTGGGAAGAATTGCCACTTTACTGTGAAAAAAAAAACAAGTTTAAAAAAAGGGGTAATCCTAAGTCGTGAACACGAATACGTGAACGTGTACGTGAATACGTATCCGTAACAGGTAATGCTTTCTTTGATTATAACCATTTTTGAACAATATTATGTCCTTCGGTTTTCCATTTCCAAGTCCCCAATTCTTCGATTCTTTAGCTATCGGGTGGTGCACACAAATTTTGGATATAGATGACAGATATATTATATAGCTGCAATACTCATCTGTACATTTCAATTTTGTTATCAGTTTTCAAAACGTTGAAGCTTCTAGTGAAGTCACCACTATTTTACTAAGACATCGACTAGATTTGGCGAATATGAACTAATGAAAATGTCGGAATGAAATGATGTGCATTTTTTTAAAAAAGCTTAATTAAGACATTTAAAACACAAATACTTTTTTTTTTTCAAAAATTTTAGCCTAGCTGCCATTTTATATAAAAATTTTAACGCTACTCGCTCTATAAATCCAAACATGTCAGGCATTCAAAAGTTATGGTGGAATAAAGAAACTCACATACATACATACATACATACATACATGAACTCTGAAAACATTACGCTCCTTTTTTGTAATAAAGAAAGAAGAAGGACTAGAAAATTAAGTATTTTTTTATTTATATTTTTATATTGAATAGGTTCGCGCTTGACCACATCCTGCCTGATGTGAAGCATCGATGCGGTCTAAGATGGAACACGCTTACCTAGAAGGAGCCTGTTTACTCTTGATTTAAGGACACTCATATTGTACCTTTCGGGAAACACAGACTCCGGCAAAGAGTTCCACATCCTCGCTGTGCGAATAAAGAATGTGGACTCAAAGCGTTTAGTGCGCACATGGGGAACATCCACCATGTACGGGTGTCGCCTCGGAAACTCGAGCATAAATAAAACAAAATCAAGAAAGAAAACACTTTTCTTGTCAACTTACCAACAACTTCTAACCGGTTCAAACTCATTCTTCATATCGTAATTTTGTAAGAATTCTGGCATCAAATTTCTGTACGTGCACAAATTGTCGAAGTGCCTCTTTGCCCTCTCTATCGAACCTTTGTTGTAGATCAAATACCTCTCGAGGTACCCTCGATCTGCAGATTGTTAGAGATATTTAGCGTTATGTTATTATAAATTAGCTCTTATTCGCACGAATAAGACAGCCTTGTTGGTTCATTGGTAGTATGTCTGCTCCAAAACCTGAAGGGCGTGGGTTCGATTCCCACACAGGATAAACATTTTGTGGTAAAATCAAAATGTTTATTCTGTGTCTGGGTGTTCTGTATTTATTATAAGTATGTATTTACAAAATAAAGTGTTTTAGTATTTTATCAGTTATCTGACTTCCATAGTACAAGCTTTGCTTAGTTTGAGGTGTGTGTAATGTCTTATGATATTTATTTTTTATTATTTATTTAATGCACTTTAGAAAAAATATACCTATAAATTTTGAAAAACTGAAAGCGTAGGCCCCTGAAGATTAAATAATCTATCACACAGCGCAATCTACTTCTAATAAATACAGAACACCCAGACACAGAACAAACATTTGTTTGTACCACAATATATTTGTTCTAAAGCAGACATACTACCAATGTACTAACAGGGCTGTCAAAGCTGATTAATTGATTGATTACTGATTGTAACATTTATGTCAACAAATTAGCCTCATTTGGACTAATCACAATTTGATACTAATTACAACAAACATTTTTTTAGATGAAAATTCACATAACCATCATCAACCTAGCATAGTCAACTGCTAGACAGACATAGGTCTCTCCCCAAGATACGCCACTCAACCCGATCTTTAAAATATAACGATTTACATAATCTACAGTGTATGAATTTTTATCAGTACCTATTTAAATCAACCGGTCTTTACCGGTACCGGTGGGCTGTACCGGTCTTTGTGGAAATCTATGGTGGAGGCCTATGTCCAGCAGCGGATGTCCTACGGCTGAAATGATGATGATGGTGATGATGATTTAAGCCAACAGAAGAAAAAAAATGTTTTTTTTCATTTGACTACAAAATAATATTCATTTATTAATAGTTTCAATATAAAAATTAATTCGACAAAAAAATATAAATTTTGTTAGTGAAGTTTTAATTTCATTGTATTCAGTCATTTATTTCTTTAAGTGTATGTGTTACGTACGTCAATAATTATCATAAATAAAGTCAAAATAAATATTTAATTTGCCAAAAAATAATTAACTATTTAAATGTTAACAGTAAAATTATTTTACTTCTCGATTACTGCTCACAATTTTGATGAAATTTGCGATCGAATTGCAGGCGAAAAATCGATGTAGCTATAATCTCATCTGTGGCATAGGGTGTTTATTTTCTCTTTGCCAGAGTTTCAAATTTTGAAAACAACCACGCATAGCTTCGGTTGCCTGATTACTACAATATTCATGCACAAGATAAATTAAAAATTTAAAAACCCTCGACAGTTGTATAGTATTCTACTTATCAAACCCTTTCATTTCATACCCATATTGACGGAGTTGTGAAAAAATTTTTTTGTACGGCCATCTTGGACCGATTTTTTTCAAACACAGCTAAGAACACTCCCACTAATTCACTTTTCAAACAAAAAAAATAAAATCATAATTGGTTCATCCGTTGGGGAGCTACGATGACACACACACACACGTACACAAACAGTCACGTCATACTGATATAATCTAACACCCCGTCGTTTTTACGTCGAAAATAACATTCAAAAAGAAATTGCTCACCGAATTTTCTAACTCGAAAATGATTCTGCTTCGCAATCCATTCTTCAAATATATCGATATCTTGTATTAATCTATTAACATCATAGCCGTGACTTTGTCTTACAACCACCAATTGATCCTTATTAAACTCCAGTAACACGTTTGACTTGAGCGAATCCATGTTGGATATTACGACAAGCAGTGGTGATTAACCATTTATATACAAAATATATTTTTGATTGTACTCGTATGTATTAAGAAAAACAATATGGTTTAACCAACCAACATTCTGCAATGTAAGAGTGTGAATTCATCGCTCATAGTTTTTTTTTACGAAAATTTACAATCTTTATTGCTAGTATAAATGGGTATTTAGAATGACATAAATTTATGTACAAATTCCAATTGATTGACGGATAACGCAATATTTACGCATAAAACCCTACACTCCGGTAGCATAATGCCCACATGACAAGCGTATTTGTTACTTAGACACCTCGCAAATCAAAAACGGGGCAAAGGCCAAACCATTGCTGTTAGGCAATATTTTTTCTAATGCCTAATAACGATAGCAGATATTTACTATCGGAGTATAGAGTTTGATTTCATAAATAATGACTGTATGTATTTACAAAAAAAAACTATACAAGTATTCTATCAGTCATCTGACTTCCATAGCACAAGCTTTGCTTTTTTTGGGGTCAGATGACGCTGTGTGGAATGTCCTACGAGATTTATTTAGATATTATTTTGGTATAATTATTACGTAAACTAAACTGTATTGAATACAATTTGTGGAAAAGACTGAATCACACTATTCCTAATACTAATACTATAAATGTGAAAGTTTGGATGAATGTTTGTTACTCTTTCACACAAAAACTACCAAACGGATTCAGATGAAATTTGATATGGAGATAGCTGGCACCGTGGATTAACACATAGGCCCGAAAACATTTAGCGGGTAACACCGCGGGGCGCAGCTAGTAATATTGTAAAGGCAAAAGTTTGTATGTTTATTACTACTTTACGATCAAACAGCTGGACCAATTTTGATAAAATTTGGTATGGAGGTGGCTGACACCTTGGGTTAACAGGCTTATATGACTTTTTGTCTCGAATATGTAGTAATCACGTTGGAAGAGCGGGTAACACCGCGGGGCACAGCTAGTTCAGTATATAGTTGGCATCAAAATATCTCACACACCAGACAGTGCGGGTAACAAATTAAATTTTACAGACTGGAAGGAATTTATTATTTTACGGTTTAGAATGACTGTCGGAGATTAGGTTGCTTATTCAAAGGTTTAGTCATCTCTAAATCGATAGTATACGACAAATGTGTGTAAAGTACGTACCTACACAGTCCTAAAGGTTTACCAAGACTTTTTGTTGATGTTTTAAAAGGTTTGCAAAAATACATTTTGAAATTTTTGGCCCACGTTTTGCAACCTAAAAAAATAACCGGAATTTAATGTCTGTGAAAGTTGACGTCCACTTTAACCACATGAATACATTCTTACATGTGTAAATGTAGTGTGTATACATGTGTATATTAGGGTTTCTCCACACTGTAAGTTGAGCGAATCCGAGAACGCATTTAGAACTGGTCGATTACGCATTGGGGTTTTTATTACTTTAAAATCGGCTTATTTTCGTATTAAAGTCTTAAATAAAAGAAAATTACGATAAAACTTCCCGTAAACCTTATCGCGATATATTATTTTTACAAATAAAAAGGCTTTATAACGTATACGTAACGTACATAACATGAAAGTGGATAGCTTCGCTAAAGGCGCCAAACTATTTTTTGCATTGGAAACTTCTTTAACCGCATTAAGGTGGTTTGATTCCCATATAAACAAATTTTATGGACAAATGGCGCATAATTTTACAGTGAAATCACAGCTACTGGCATTTATTTTGGTATTTACTTGCGGTAAATCACATTGAATGAAAGAAATATTCTACTGTTTTTTTCAAGCAATTGTGATTTACCGCAAATAAAGACCACAATAAATGCCAGTGGCTGTGATTTCACTGTAAAATTATGCTCCAATTGTCCATAAATGGAAAAAAAAATGTATGGAATTCGAACCACCTTAAGCGATTTTTTGGTAGGGGTAAAACTTATAGCTCATACGTCATTAGACGTGTTTTAAGTATCTATTTTTTATATGGGAACAAGTTTAACAAATTTAAGATAACATACATACTAGAAGGTCGCTATCAATGGGAATAGTACATAAAAGGCTGGACCCGTCGCCTCGTATTTTTTTTGGAAATTATAGTTCATCGTGGCTTCACGAAAAGGGTTAGGAAATGGATTATATCAACAGCTTGCGGTCAAAAATATCACTTAGATATCATTGGTCTTATTACAATTCGGTATGTAAAGAAAAAAAATACTTTGCTGATTCCAAAACCATTTCGAAATATTACATTCCTGTACATGATTTTTCCGTTTAAAACTCTTTAAACTATGAGACGGGGTTTATTTTAATAAAATACATAAAATAAATTTGACTTTCAATTAACTTCTAATGACGTCATGTCCTTGGCTGTTTAAGGATTCTTTCAGTGCCTAAAAAAGGTGCACATATTTTACATATTCAGCCAATGTTATGACGTCATAACTATAAAAAGTTTGAAAATGTATTAGAATTAAACTACCGCATAGAAAGCCAAAATATTCAAATTAGTTTCATAAAATAAAGTTTACTATCAGTAAAAAATATAAAATAAATACAAAAAAAAAACTTTACATACCGAATTGTGGAAAGAGTACCACTTTAGTTTTTGATTTTGACATCAATCTACACAGACTGCCCTTCACAATTTCACTTTTGCGGTGTCTTAATTTGTTAAAAATAAAATTATCACCAAGAAATCTATTTTTGTAACCATGCCATGAGTGATTGAATTGCAGTTGCCAGAAAAAGGTAAACAAATGGTTGTGTGGAGTCGGCCGTGTGTACATTTTTAAATACTAAGAAATCCTTCGGATTTCCAAGTTTCAACACTTCACACAACGTAACAATTAAAACGAACCTTTAGTTACAAACTGGTGTAATTAAATTATGTATGTACGTAATAAATAAAGCTGCACTGTATTTCTTATTTGGTTATTATCAGTTTTCAGAATTGCCTCCCTTTTTGGAAGCAAATTTAAAAATATTTCACGTCAAAAAAATTATTTGTTTGCCTTTAGCGAGGCAACCTATCTTAGCAAGTAATGTATAGGACTTTGTGTTCGTGATGTGATTAAAAATATAATTATGTAATGCGAGCAAAGTAAATCGGAAAATGTTTTTTTTTTCATCGATTTTGGCGCCGTCGTCATCGTTTTATGCATTTGATTAGATTTAGATATTTTGACGTATATCATAAAAATTAAGATAAATAAGACACACTCGCGCTTGTAATTCGGCATTTCATGAATAAAACACCAATATCCTATACATGAACACTTAGAACAACGTATGCCACGGAAAAAAATACGATGGGCGAGACGATGTTTTCCACTTTTCTGCCAATACTCCGGAAAATGTCTGATTATCGCTTTCTGTTTGGCACTTGGTAAAAAAAGTTTTTAAGCCATAAGGTTTGCTTCTGTTTTGATTTAACTAGCCCATTTTATATTAAGCCCGCTACAGACAGACGCAGCCTAAATTGAGGTCAGCTAAAACCACGGCTAGGTTTGCCCAAACTCCTGCGATGTGTAGTGGTGGACGCGGCAATAAATTTCAAAACTTGACCCACTGAAGAACAAGCTGTGGACCGCAGGCTGCGTAGCTAAATTCGCGACCGCTACCCCACAGACCCCGCCAGTCTGAGGCAGGCTTAATGCGTCAGAGATTTGCGTACCAAAGTGCAGATATTTTTTTTGTGTATCCTTTACTTTGTATGCGACGGAGCCTTTAGGTAAGGATTATGTTTAAAGTTTTTTCCAATACTCAATCCCACAATTTCCATCTTATTGCATATTCTGTGTTGTACAGTCGGTGACAAAAAAATAGTTGAATAATTCATCTACTCCACACAAAGTTATGCCATATTATATTATGAACACTAAAATTAAAAAAATCATCTACATAATTTAATGCTAATTAGATATCTCGACGTAAATATGAATAGTTCTTTTACAATATTGTATCACACGAAACAAAAAGGAAAAATTGCAAAAAAGTAGGCTTAAACGGACATAAAAGACGGTCTTATCGCTTATAGCAAAGAGTGATCTCCTTCAGATATAAATGATATAGATAGATAGATATAACTCTTTATTGAGCACAACATAAGAAGAAAAAGTACAGAGACAGACAGTTTTTAAATGAGTAGTATTTCAGCGAAATAAGGGATGATGGTTGAACATACTTATAAAAAACAGACGACATTTAAATAGTTCTAGCAGTATTTTTGAAATTCTATTACTTATAAAATCCTGCATGATTCAGGATTCCTGAAATCCAGGATAATATCTATATTATTAATATAATCCGATATCATCTTGAATATCTGAAATCTAGTATTTAGCGATGATAGCTCAGTGGTTAGCGCGGTCGGTTCGCATACCGAAGGGCGTGGGTTCAAACCCTAACAATGAGCTTGAGCTGCCGGTGAATGAAAATATCATGAAGAAACCATAGCATGGTGGTAGAGTACTTTCTAGTATTCTGCTGGCTAGCAACCACCCTTTAGTTGGAAATCTACCACCAAGCATCTGACGGTGTGTTCCGACTCATTTGAAAGCCAGTTACATTCCAGGCTTGGTGCACTTTACCATCTTCGACCACACCGTCACTTAACATCAGGTGAGCTGTGGTCAAACACCTAGCCTGTCAACCATAAAAAAATACAATACAGAAGAAATAAACTTAGTTAACAGATATATCAACTGACGACCTTATCGCTACAAGCGATGTCTTCCAGATAACCTTAGGATGTAAGAGATCAAAAGAAGAAAAAGACGGGGTGTGTCAATTCGGAGGATAATATGCATACAGGATAATAGGTTTTCAGGGCTGTCCCCATAGTTGTTCCTAATGAGTACAATGACGCATCTGAAAATTTCTTCCTAAATTGTCTTAAGGAGCCAGAGAAAAAAATAGGGGTAGACTGGCTATATGGGGTTGTGTGAAAATGTCGTCCAATGTTTAATAATATTATAATTAATAATTAATTTCAAGACCCTAAAAAATATTCAAAATAGGTTTTTGCAGAGTGTTTGGCAAAATGTTAATTTATTTAAAAGCCGCAAAAAATTATTAGTAATGTATAATTATAATGACGGTGTGTTTGAACCATTGTGTCAGAAAAACGATTACAAAAGAAAAATTCTTCCCAGAGAAACAAAGTACCTAATGGTTACAAAAAATACTATGTTACATTGCCTTTTTTTACTTGACTGTGGTGAAATCAAAATGTGTCTAACCTGCATTTATTTATCATAATACCTATGTAACTACCAAACGGTAGAACACGTCTTCCCCAAAACAAAAATGGTGTGTGATGTTTTCAGCGTGCGTGTGTGTGTATGTGAGAGAGAGTGTGTGTGTATGTATGTATGTGAATTTATTTAGTTTACTACATTTTTAAATGGCTGAACAGATGTACGGGGTATCGTTAGAATTTTTGCATCATACCGAGAAACTTAAAAAAAATCTTTCTTTAATTAGCATTAAATATTTTTAATTTTCTTAATTAGGTTTCTTGATGTGTTGCTAGTTTATCTTCATGAGCGAATATCACTAGGTACCCAGGTATATTATAATTATAAAAAATCAGAATAGCATTTTTGACGTCAAAATGTTCTTTTTTTTTTTTGTGAGAGTTATCAGTTTTAAAAGATCTAAGCGTATAGACGACGGCGGGAAGCAATTTTGTTTCATAATACGTAGAGATTATAAAATATCAAGCCCAAAAAATAACAGCAAAGTACTAAAAGTAGTATTGTAATAAATATATATGCCAATCTTGCATAGTAATGTAGATACCTTCTTAAGCTACACTGTTATAGAAGAGGATAATTTTATGGCATAAAGAACGAGACGATTAAAAAACCGTTATTGATAACTCTTGGCTATGACCATTACCAGACTTAGCGGTACTCAGACTTTTGAGTAACAAAACAAAGCATCAGCAACAGCAACAACAAGCATCGCTGCTTTTTGTAATTGCGGTTAATATAAGAAATGTATGTCCATGAATAAATCTTTCCAGGTCTAAGGCAGCATCCTGAAAAACATTACAAATTAAAAACGTTTTATCATCAGCAAGTCTGAGTTGAGAGCGCATTATATTTTTCAGGATGTGGCTTTGGAGGGCCTCTTTAAAATTTTAAACGCAAAGAACCTACATAATGTGCCGAGACGTCATCGCGTAGCGTCTGAGACATTTAGTAGTCAAGAAACTGAGAATCGTATTAAAAGTCCTATAATCA
Organism: Biston betularia; assembly: GCA_905404145.2. Lineage (NCBI taxonomy): Eukaryota > Metazoa > Arthropoda > Insecta > Lepidoptera > Geometridae > Biston > Biston betularia. The sequence goes on from FR989883.1 coordinate 4,415,687, forward strand.
TGTTATGTAGGAAGACAACATATAAAAATAAAATTGGTCAAATGCTGATTAGCAAAACAATGGTTTAGTACCACCATAGACACTGTAAACTCTTTGCTTCTTGCTATAATAAAGGGCGTATTCCATAGCAACAAAAAGTTTTAATATTCTGTTTGAAAAAAAAACCAACATTTTTAATTATTTATTTATGTTTAAGTAATGAGACGAACGATATCTTTGCAGCAATATACAGAACTGAGAGTACCAAAACAAAGTGCGGGGCATCGCTGCTTTGGCGCTCATTAATTTGAGACTTTCGATGATTAGTCTCAACAACCCAGTAATTTAGCTAACTTCATTACCTACCCTTCAAACCGGAACACAGTAATGCTTACACACTACTGGCGGCAGAATATCTGGCATTAACTTGAACCTGGTGGTACCAACCTGGACGACGCCAAAATCAAAAAAGAAGAAGAATGTGACCTCATAGGCAGCCCGTACACGTAGCGCGCGATCCGCGATCCGCGATCCGCGATCAATGATCGCGATCCAGACTGATCGTGTACGAAGCGGATTGACGGACTGATGCTCCGGATCGCATATCTAGAAATTTTGAAATCATGATCGCGGATCGCGGATCGTGATCATGATTGAACGTGTACGGGCTGCCATATGAAAGGTCCTAGAATGTGACTCTGTTCATGGAGTTTTGGCGGGAACGCGGGAAGAGTCGTGTCGCTCCGTTGTATTTTTTTCCAAAACTTGTGTTTTGTCGAGTGTTTATGCATAAAAATGGTGGTGTTTTATTCATAAAGTGCCGAATTACTAGCGCGAGTGTGGGAAAATGATATAATAGGGTGAAACATGTCTTTTCGTGTTGCTTCCAAAACTCCATCGAAGCTTTATAGTAAAGTCGCCACTACTTTACTAAAGCATGACTGGACTTGACTGACACAGACTGGACTTGACTAAGACTGGACTTTGACTATAACTAGCTACGAGGACGCTTGTTTAATTTTTGAAACTTGAAAATATATAAATACTTGACACTGGCAAATGCTAAAACGCGACGCCAAAACTAAAGAAGAAAGAAAGACTCTGTTCATCTGTCACTATTGTTTGTTTTGACGTATGAGTGACAATGACAAAAAGAATTTTGGATACTGTAGAAACGGGGCACGGCGCGTCTCTGTAAATTATCTGGTGCTCTGGCGCCCAATCATTCAGAAATCGATTAAAGTCAAAGGCTCAAAGTTAATTTGAATACTCGAATTCATTTGAGACCTTTGATCGGATCGGCTTTAAATGATTGACGTCTTTCACGGTTCATTGTTTATTGAATAAAATTATGTTTTATAAATCTATTCCAGGGCACAGCACTAAGACTAACGAACACAGTACATAATCCCACTAATATTATAAACTAGCTGCACCCCGCGGTGTTACACGCTACATTTTTTCGGGATAAGAAGTACCTATCAGCTACCTACATACCAATTTCATCAAAATCCGTTCAGTAGTTTTTGCGTGAAAGAGTAACAAACATCCATCCATCTATCCATCCATCCAAACTTTCACCTTTATAATATTAGTGGGATAACATTTCTTTTTAATTCCGTGACGTGGATAATGGCAAGGAACGTACCTATAGGGATATATTTTTTTCATGGACAATCAGTGAAACTACAAATCAGATTTAAAATAATTCTTAATGGCACTAAACTATTAATTTGATCAATCAGTAGCCTTGTTTATTTATTGAGATATAATGTGTCTATTAGTTATCATTGTTTAGGCTATTGGTTACAATCTAAATAATTAGCATCTATTGATAGAGTTATGTATGCTAGTCCATATTGCTTACGTAAGCATATTAAGCCTATTAGGTAGCAGAACATTGGCGTTCATTGTAATCTTAATGGTTTTGAACAGGACTATATGCTGTAAGAGGAATAGTATGCTTAGTACTTATATTATAATACTAGTTACTAACTAATTCTGCGTAGTCAGTATTGTGCTCCAAATCCCTGAACATTGACAAAAGCGTTAAAGTAACAAATGATCTGTGATCTATTAACACTCTGTGTTACATTACTCATATGTGTATGTAACACAGAGTATGAGTATTTTTAGTCTGTGCCAAGTTTCTACCGTATAGTTTACAGGTTATGGGCCCAGCACGCTTCTATTGTTTTTATGCTGCTGTGCTAATATGCCTGTTTTTTATGGTTGACAAGCTAGATGTTTGACTACAGCTAAACTGATTTAAGGTGACGGTGTGGTCTTAGATAGTAAAGTACACCTAGTCTGGAATGGAAGTAGCTCTCAAGTGAAGCTGCCGGAACACACAGTTCGGTGCTTGGCGATTTGGCTTGCATGTTGGACGCGTTTACCGCATGGCAATGGAGGAATGGACGAAAACCACCAGTGACTTGGTCCCGAAGGTTAAGCGGAATGCGAAGGACTTTGCCTAGTACTTGTAGTAGAACAATAACTGATATAAAAAGGGTCCAATTCAAAAGGGAATGATACAATCCTTGGTACTCGCATTGTAAGGAGGTCCCTCACTCTGCAGCCCTAATCACCAGTAGCTTAAGCCAATAATAACATATAAAGAAATATAGTATACTAGCGGATGCCTCGCGGTTTCATACGCGTAGTTTCCGTTCCCATGGGAATACAGGGATAAAAAGTAGCCTATGTCACCCGCGGATAGTGTGGCTTCCCAACGGTGAAAGGGTTTTTTAAATCGGTCCTGTAGTTTCGGAGCCTATTCTATACAAACAATGAAACTTCTCTTTATAATTGTATAGATACAGAAATATGCGAATAAATCATTGAGGCATTGCAATTTAAGCATTCTGCCAATGTCAAGCATAATATTTATTTCATATTTTCATAATGACAACAAGTAAAACAATTACTTATTTTAGTCATTAAGTAAGTCACGGTTAAATCTAGTCTACGCTCTTGTTAATTAGTAATAGGTTCACTAAAAGCTCCTACGAAGTTTTAGAAACTACTTATTTAAATAATTATGTTAGTAATAAAAAAAAATTGTAAATGGATCGTGGATATGGAAAAAATTAGCGCACCAAAATCGATTCTTTCCTCAACTATATCTACGTCTATAAGTAGATACAAAAGGACGGAATTAAAGTGATTCCGACCAAAGCTATCCCCATTACGACAAAAGTGGAATGAAAGCAATTGGTTACGCCTATATCAATTACAGAAGGAACCCACAAGGGTTCATTCTGGGTTCGATGGCGTTGGAAGAAAAAGCGCTGTGAACGTTTTTTTACCCGACTACGGCAAAGCGAAAAGGAAGAGATATTTTTACCAGGCTATGTATGTATGTGTGTTTCAACGTAGCACCGAAACTACTTATCTGATTTTGATGAATGTGGTGCCAATCCACTTGTTATTATGTTCCGGGTGACATAATTATGCTCAAAAAGAAAAGAGCATAAAAGTCTCAAAGCAATGAGCGTCAAAGCAGTGATGCCTTGAGCTTTGTTTTACTACACAAAGTTCTGTGTATTGCTGTAATTGTAATGGACAGGCGTTATCACTAACCATCAGGAGAGCGTCATGTTCGGCTCATCACTATTACATTAATACATTAAAAAAACATCTTTTTCTAATTTTTTTTCATTCGCGAGTTATAATTTTTTAAACTTTTTACCTTGTTGAAATAATAGATTGTCTTTTTTAATAACTATAGAGTATAGACCCGTCCCAACCTTCCAGTTAATTAAAAATATTAGGAGTAATTTTCTAAATTTTACTTGGTGGTAGATCTTGGTAGCAGAAAATTGTCTGGGTGCCGCCGCAGTACCTTTTACTGCCAAGCAATAGTATGTTAACATTACTATGTTCCGGTTTGAAGGGTACTGCTAAAGGGTACAAAGCTGTTGAGACTAATCATCGCAAGTCTCAAAGTAATGAGCACCAAAGCTGGACTTTGTTTTACTACTCAAAGTTCTTTGTAGCGCTGCAGTAGTCATAGACAGTTATCTCTCACCATCAGGAAAGCGTTTCGTTCATCTAATTATTTTCGCATAAAGAAAAAGCAATTTTAATGTGATTCATAATAAGAAATCAAATTTATAAGAGACCCCAAAAACATCCAACATAGAAACCAGCAGGCGTCTTAAAGCGAAAAAACTTAAGTTTCAGCAATAAATAACAGTAGCTAGGTCAAGATTTTTCGGGCTTATAATTTATTTTTAAGTTTATTTTAATCTGACAAATCTGTAGAGGTCATCTAGGTCGAGCGACGTTAATTTATTTTGTTTAATTACGTTCTGTATCTATTCAAGAATCATACTCTTTATTCCGAGAATTTTATTTAGAACTACCTACATAGAAATTTAAAAGGCCTTTTTGGATCCCAGACAAAAAAAGTAGAATGTAGTAAGTAAAGGGTTGATTTAAATTAGGCATGGGTAAATGTTTATTCTGAAGACTGTATTTTATTTAAAAAGAAAGAAATAACATATTTGTTTGACATAATACAGAGACATCGACTGCCCTGTTGGTTTATTTATTTATTAGAACTGTTTCAAGAGCTGCAGTGTGTGAGTCAGATTCCTACTCAGGTGTTTATAAGTATTCTATTATTAGTATCTGGTTCTCAAAATACAATTTTTGCAAAGTTTAGTGTAATGTATTTTTTTTTCTTTATGTAATAGTAATGAGCCAAACTAAACGCTCTCCTGATTTTAAGATATAACGCCAGCCCATGACCTTTGCAGCGATACACAGAACTTTGTATAATAAAACAAAGTTCAAGGCATCACTGCTTTGGCGCTCATTACTTTGAGACATTTGATGGTTAGTCTCAACAGCCCTGTAATATCTGTAGCTACAGTATCTTTCAAACTGGAATACAGTAATGTTTACACACTACTGCTTGGCGGCAGAGCTAGATGACCTAGACGACCTCCTGCTACCACCAAGTAGTTGCTAGCTATTTTTTTGGTTAATTTAAGTAGCGGCGCGAAGAAACCCTAATTTACACGATTCATCCACGGAAGTGACGTCTTATCAACAAAACGTGACATTACCTCATGACATTTAACGAAGCTGCAAATCATATTAATGCAGGACAGTAGCTAAACTTCGAGCTAATCAAATGCATCCCAGAATTCTTAGGTTATTATTTTCATATGAGCACACGTATGTGTTATTGTAACGTGGATTGCGATACGCAGTTCAGGTAGAATAGTAATTTTAACCGAGTTAACTGTAAACATTACCGTGTTCCAGTTTGAAGGATACATCAGGTAGCGAAATTACATAGCTGTTGAGACTAACCACCGAAAGTCTAAAAGTAATTATTGTTGTTGTAGTTTGTTGATTGTCGATTGTCGACAGTCGATTGTCGATTGCCGATTGCCGATTGCCGATTGTCGATTGTCGATTGTCGATTGTCGATTGTCGATTGTCGATTGTCGATTGTCGATTGCTGATTGTTGTTGTTGATTGTTTTGTTGTAACCGTTTGTTTGTTTTTGTGTTGATATTTGTTACAAACTAAAATAGTTTTCTTTCTTTCTTTCTTTCAAAGTCTATGTTTTGTTACTTAAAATTTGCTGTATTGCTGCAATGATCATGGAGGTATGTTATTTCTTACTATCAGGAGCGCGTCTCGTTGCCTGAAACCCCCAGTAAATAAATATCTTGCTTTGAAATACATTTTTATCTAAACATGGCCCAATATTTGAACATAACATACTGTAATACAAAATACACTGTGGCGACTCAGGAGTAGTACGTGACTCTTTTACCACGCTAAAGCTTAGGGAAACTGGTAACAATTCACCTACTTACCCTTACTTAACCACCCTTGAAAGTGGTAAATAGTAAGTAATTTGACAAGGGATGCACCCAGCTCTGACGAGAACGTAGAGGCAATATCTAAAGATATTTTTGGGGGATTTGCTGAAACCGACAAGGTTTTTCGAATGATTTAGAATGAAACCAGTTAAGTGCAAGTTAGTGCTAGTAGCAGTGGAAGGGAATTCAAAAAACTGATGATATCAAAATCGAAGGAATCAGTTTGGTGTTAACAGCTCTATCATTTACACCCAAACTTAATTGCATCACTCGAAAATCAAAGGATCAAAACGAACGTAAAAAATAAAAAACGAAACGAAAAAAAAATGAACAAACGGAAAGTTGAAAAAGGTTACGTTCAATGAGTACTGGAAATATATTTGTTTTACTTTTGCGGGATTACTCCACGTATTAGTAAACCCATTTTTTTTTAAAACCACGACAGTTTTTATTTGTAGTAGGTAAGACTGGAAATATTGAAATGCGAGAACTTCTCAGTGTTCAAAATGTGATAACACTAGCTACGCCCCGGAAAGTTAGCCGCCACATTTTTTCAGGATTGATTGATTGATTGACAACTCTTTATTGTACACACTAAAATACAGAAAACAGAAGAAATAAACTTAAATATAGGTGTAACAACTGGCGACTTTTTTTTTAGAATATGTATTTTTTTAATTTAAACCACATTTCAAATTCTGTAATTAATAATATTTAAATATTTTAGACTAAAATTGTTTGCCATACCCTAATGGGGTCATATGTACTAGGAACAACATGTAAAATTTATAAGCATAAGAACCTGTACATATGTTGCAATAAAGTATTGAGTATTCAGTATTGACTTTATCGCTAAAAGTGATCTCTTCCAGGCAACTTTAGGAAGGAAGGATGAAAAGTAGCTAATCACATAGCGGTACGAAATATATTTAACAACCTATTCTCATACCTACCTACTTACCTACTTACATAAAAATCGGTGGAGCCGTATCGGAGGTGTACGAAATAGATTTGTATAATACGCTCAAAAAATCCATTACGTACATTACACACACCCGTGCCTACGACATAACAACCCCCCCGATTTTTATATATTAATAGTAACTGTAATAAAAAAAATTAACAGATAAAGTTGGCTTTCAACGTATAACTAAAGCTCTACCGTCTTCAGTCGATGACTTCGCCTCATAATGCGAATCTCCAAGTTACCTATAAGCTCCCAACTTAGTTTCAACTTAATATTTATGTTGCCAAGGTTCTTAACTCTTCAGTCAGGCTGCATTTAATGACGTTCGCTTTGTGATTTTAGTTTTTATCCCAGTGTAGTAGAGTTGAAAATATTTTTTTATTGGCTTTCTCAATAGTGATGTACATACGAACTTTAATTTAATGCCGTTTGTCATTAAATTAAAGTTCGTTTTTAGTGTTCGTTACAGTTTTCAGTGTTTTTTTAAGAAATTACGAAAGGAATTCCATAAATAAAGCTAAATTAGATTTTTGTGGCAGCCTGGAAAAAACATGTCGCTGCCTTGTATATCTTATCAAAATTTGTGTTTTTTCGAGTGGTTAGGTATAAAAACAGTAGTGTTATGTTAACAAAGTACATAATTATATGAATGTAAGTGTAGAAAAGTAATATATTTTCTTTTGGATTGGAGTTTCTTATTGCACGTCGTTCTCATTTTTTTTTTGCGGGCTCAGGGGCTAGCCCGTAAAATGTGAAACAATGAAAAACGACATCTTTTTGCAGTTGATGCACTTTCCGATCACGTAGGAAACTAAAGCTTTTTTCAATCGACTCAGCTTGCCGTTAATTTTGAAAACATGTAAAAGTATTTTATAATTTAAAAAAAATAAAGCCTTAAAAGGAACTCCGTTCTAACCGGATGCCCATAAGACACCTCTCAATTCTTTGAACGCCGTTGCCACTTATAGAAAAGTTGCCAGTACTTTACTAGGGGTAAGACCGGACTCGGCTGTGACTTACTTTGTGTGACTTTGACTTTGTTTTATTCAGATTCATTTCACATGATTTATCATCAACACACGTGGGATTCAAAATGTACTGAAAAAATACATAAAGTGCGTCGCCAAAAACAGAGAAGAACAAAAAAGATACCTGAGTTGAATCAAAATTAAATGTGTTGAGCTAATTTTTCCCATCACTACCTGAGCATTCAAAACGATCAAGTTACTTCCAATTCATTGCTTTCTGAAACACTTAACGTTTAATATTACCCTATTGACTTCGGAAACTATTTGAAAACGTACAGTTTCCATTTTATTGTTTTAAAAATGACTTTTCAAAGTTTTGTAAGACAATATAGCTGGATTATTATTAAAGTAAAGCAAAACAAGTTACTTTTAAAGAAAGTGCTTCAAATTAGTAAAAGTAGATACATACCTAGATTAATTGGAAAGTATCTACGTCGCCGAATTTTACCTATGAAGGACTCAACTGAGTCAATGAAATACGTACAGTCATACAACCCTGCAAGTTTTCGGATGGGTGACCACGAGTGTTATTAATAACTAAACGTTAGCGTGAATTGGATAGCAGCAACTGTAATACATAAATAACGAGGTATTCATACTCATATCCTCACTTATACAGGGTTATGAGAGTTAGGTGTAACAACTTTTAAATAACGAAAAATATATGAGATTTTGTATGATCAATACTGATTTTTTATTAAATTGTAGGAAATTAAACAGAAATCGACCAAAAAGATCAAAAATCTGTGATCCATTTTCAAAAAATCCTTGTAAAAACGGTTGACTTCGGAACTCGATGCGAGATTTTAAATAGAAAATTTCATCATAGCATTTGTGCAATTTTTCACTAAGACCGGGGGAGACAAGAAAAATCTTTTTAGAAATGTCGAGTATTCATCTAGGCATCAGATTTTTGCGTCCTCGTAGATTTTTTTCATTTTACAGATTAATTTCGCTACTTACCTACTTTATATTTAGATTGACGTGTAAAAAAATAATTTACATTTTACTTACATTTTCTTGTGAGACTGTTTATGCTTTTGTGACTTATTACAAAATTATATTTTGGCAAAATTTTCTATTTCATTTTGTTTTTAGCAGTTTTTGTGATTAAGGTGGTTCGATTTCCATACAAACAAATTTTTGCCATTTATGGACAAATGGAGCATAATACCAAAATAAATGCCAGTAGCTGTGATTTCGCTGTAAAATTTTGCTCCATTTGTTTATAAATGGCAAAAAAATATTTGTATGGAAAACGAACCACCAATTCACCGATTCATAACAATTCAGTAAGTTTCCCTATAGGTTAAGCCGCAAGCTCTAGTGTCAAAATCACGTGCCGCTGTGGCTCGAAGACCTCCGACTTGGTCTGTCAATTGCTGGCACTGTTAAGAGAAAAAATGCCTTTATGCCCTTGTTTTTCTTCGTATGTGTTTATGTAATCACATCGGTGCATTTGCCTGTGTCAACTATTTCGAATTTTTCAAATTACTTTTTTATAAACCAAGTGAAATGAGTCTAACCTATATACCTGGTCAAAGACAAATAAAATTCAAGGTACGTACGGATCTCTCCTAATAAAGTTTTCATGACTTGACTACAAGCTTTGGCACTTTATTATTACTTACGCACATAATTCGGCACTTTATGAATACCTACACAATTTTTTTGGCATCCAACTTTTTAGATTCTGCCAGTGCAGTATCAAACTAAAACTTGAAAATAGTAGGTAAATACGAGTACTTACCACTGGTAGAATGAACAAAAATTGTCTATTATTTGTTTTTTTACAAGCTACGTAAACATAGATGGAAATGTAGAAAATTGCCATTCGCTATTTATTTTTCAAAACAATTTTTTTCTTGTAATGTTTATGTTGTCTATTCTGTCAGTTTTACTAGTGAGCATGATATCACATAATTTTTACTCTCAAATGTTGCAAAGTGTGAATCAGACTACTGACTGTAGTTAAATGTACGTTTCCATCAAGCGGCCTAGTTTCTTCACTGGTTACGTACCCCATGGCTTCGTAATAACACCCCCGAGTGAACAACTTTCTACGAAATTAACAAAGTTCAGGCCTCGCCCGGGATACCGACCAACATAAATTGTGATGAAATTTCAAAATAAAAATAGGCACCGGGAAAATTTAGAGCCTAGCTACCTGGATTGTTTGCTGCAAGCGATCGGCTTGTCAAGAATTTTTAGAGCAAATGTTTGTAGTTCCGTCACTGTTGTTTGTGGATTTTATCTTTTTTTTATCTTTGGCATCACAATTTTATACATTTTTCCAGTGACAAATATTTTACTATGAAAACCTGTGATGGAAATTGACGTGGTTTTGACACATTTTTGTTTTACATATGCGGGTTTTTTTTTCTTTGGTTTTGGCATCGCATTTTGAGCATTTGCCAGTGTCAAGTGTTTCATATTTTCAAGTTTCATAAGTTAAATAAGTTGCCTCGTAGAGCGATTTCTTCCAGACAACGAAGTGTATGTAAGTGTATTTGCATAATCTACTGTTGTATTCAAATATCATATATCATTCATAAATTTGATTGTATGCTAATAATCTACTGTTTTATTCAAGCAATTGAGATTTACCGCAAATAAAGACCAAAATAAATGCCAGTAGCTGTTATTTCACAGTAAAATTATACTCCATTTGTGCGGCAAAAAAATATTTGTATGGAAATTGAACCACCTTAATGATTCTTATTCTCGTCCGATATGCTGCCGTCTTCTCGTATTGGTCCACAGATTTTCTTCAAGACTTTCCTGTCGAAGGCTTTTCAGTTTAAGCTCATCTTTTTGCGCCAGCGTCCAGGTTTCAGATAGACCATACTATTAAGGGATTTTGGAAGTAACACGCAAAACGCGAAACTCTCATCTAATATCACTTGTGTGGACTCGTGTAACATATTGACTTTGTTCAAACAGGCATCAATCTATTGTAATTGCCATAAAGCAGTAGTTTCAACAAGCAAAGTATCCCAGATTATAATTTAATCCTCGGCTTAGAAAACGCTCCCAATTTACGCCTGGAGACAACCTGAACTATTATCTCTGCCCTTAATCAATTTAATGGGGGGATGGATCAGGAAACTTTGCCGGCCGCAGACAACTTAATACTACCATGGGTTTTAACGATCGGTACGCTGATAGTTTTGTGGAAATGGCGACAAAACAATATAAAGGTTGAAAAACTCCTACAACAGCTAAGCCCCGCGGTTTTACCCGCGTGGATGATGATAATGATGATGATGATGATGACGGTGGTGATGATGATGGTGATGATGATGAACAGTATCCTATGTCTTATTCCAATCTATTTTATTTTGTAACAGTTACGACCAATTTGATGTTGTTCATAATAATAAAATCACAATGACCCCCTTTCTGTTAAGTACACCTCAATCTGACAGTCCCGTAAAAATGCACTGATAACTCTCATATTATTTATCAATATGAACCCATTCATCCGTTTGCCACTAAACTTCTTCACGCATTAACGAAATAAAAAAATAATTAAATGAATTAATTTATTAACTATGAAACATTTTGATTTTATTATATCGGTAGTGTTATTGAAAACCTACTTCATTAATACTAAATAATAATACTACTACTACATACTACTTAATTATATTCATTATGATAGATATATGAGATACAAAAAGCTTTTACTTTTAATCAATAAATAAGGTACTTTTGGTCCCGGAAAAAATTAGCGAACATGTGAGGCACAGCTAGTTGCCTAGTTACTAGTGTACCTAATTAAAACAATTTTTTTGTCCAAGTTCTTTCGGACTATTTTATATCGGTACACTCAACAGCACAAGTTTAACATTAGTAAGCAACACAGCACTAAAGTGTTCGTGTCAACTTGCTGGAACAACCCCTTAGTTAAAGGCAACCTCATTAATTGGCATTACTACCAACTAATTAACCCCCAAGAGACAGTCGACTAACTTTGTTGAGGTTTCTTGTGACTTGTTTTAAAATTTAGTTAAAATCTCAAATTCTGTTGAAGTTAATTTAGCTTGCCATTTGCAGGGTTAAGAAAATATAAAAAAAATAATAATACCTACCCATTTAATTAAAGCTTTCACCTCTTTAGCGCCGCAGTCTGAAATATTCTACTGCTATGCTAGGTGTTTTGACCTCAGCAGCTCACCTGATGTTAAGTGAAGGTGTGGTCGAAGATAGTAAAGCACACCTAGCCTGGAATGGAACTCAAAGTAGTGAGCGCCAAAGAACCGCTTGGCGGCAGAATATCTGGTATTGCGGTGGTACCTACCTAGGCGACCTCCTGCTAAGGATCTACCACCACAAACGCCGTGGCACGAGATTTATTTACATATAGATAGTTAACAAAATTCATTATACACAAAATTCATTGACAGCCCCGTTGGCTCATTGGTAGTATGTCTGCCTTATGAGCTGTAGGGCGTGGGTTCGATTCCCACTCAGTGCAAACATTTTGTGAATAAACAAATGTTTGTTCTGTGTCTGGGTGTTCTGTATGTATTTACAAAAAAAAAGTATTTATGTATTCTATCAGTTATCTGACTTCCATCACACAAGCTCTGCTTAGTTTGGGGTCAAATGGCGCTATGTGTATAGTCCTACGATATTTATTTATTATTTATTTTATTCTTAATTCCTCGAGTCAAAATCTATTTAAAACCAGCTCAGGACAAATAAACCCATATCTGTCAATAAAGAGCGTCAGCGCGACGACGCCCACGGTGAAAACTATCAAATCAATTATTTATTGCCAAAGAAACTTTCGTTGATACTAAATTTTAATGCCAACATTGTATAAACAGTAAGGGGTTCTCTTTATTTAGGCTCTCCCGGCAGCTAATGAGAGCGTATTTTGGTACCTCAGTTAAATACAAAACTTATTGCGTAGTGCACAGTGACGCATTTAGCGGAGCAAAAATACGGTGATCACACGTCCACGCTGATTTATTTATTGTATAAAAAGCAAAATTAAGAATTTTGAAAAAACCCACAACTGTTAAAAAGTAATTGTCACCTATCTAAGATAATGCACCTATGAAACCCGAACCCATAACTGAAACCTGCGTCAAAATCGGACTAGAAGTTTAGGAGTACAATGGCAACATGGATTGCTACAGAAAAGTGTATTGCAAAACTATCATATTTATCTACAACCTCTTGAAATCAGCTAGTTATTTTCAGTGTCATCTCGTTTCTCTTTTCAATGCGTTACATGCTTAACAAATTTTGATGAAATATAGAAAGCTGGTTGTTTATATTGGATGTAGCACATGAGATTATTAAATTTAAAACATATATGTATATGATTATAATCTAATGATCATGTACAACGTTAATGAAATCGCTATGTGAAGCTAGGTCAAAATAATAATCATCACACTAAACTTCAGATAGTTTTCACATGTTTTCCGCCAGAAATCAAGAAAGGATTTAGATAGATATACTCTTTATTGTGTACTTACGCCAAAAACAGAAAAAAAAGTAAAGAAAACAAAAGAATCTTATGAAAGACCTAGTACCTCAAGTGGCGGCCTTATATTTGATATTGTTTTTTTTTTTTTCTTTTGTTTTGGCGTCGCGTTTTAGCATTTGCCAGTGTCAAGTATTTATATATTTTCAAGTTTCAAAAATGAAACAAGCGTCCTCGTAGCTAGTTATAGTCAAAGTCCAGTCTTAGTCAAGTCCAGTCTGTGTCAGTCAAGTCCAGTCATGCTTTAGTAAAGTAGTGGCGACTTTACTATAAAGCTTCGATACTGTCCTCAAAACAAATTCTTAGAGTTAAGTCAGTTTAGCTTTACTGTTATAGTCCACTCAATGTCGGCGAAATCAATAATTCATTGCCACTGGTCCGTCAATCACAATATCCGTCGCAATAGAGTGGTATTGATAGGTTTGATAGTAATTCTATATCTATGATAAATTATATTTCCCAATAATTTGCTGAGTTTAAATGTTCAAGGTATATATCTAGTTTATTTCCGCTTAATAGTCGTTCCAGTTTCAACAGTGATGAGGACTTAAATTAAACTAATTTGACACAGCTTATAAAATAATAACCTAATCTTACTTAAAATCTAGAACTAATTTGACATAAACTTATACTTAATTTGACAAAAAATTTAGTTAAAATAACAAAAAATCTTATTAAAATAATCCTAAAAATCTTAAAATCCTCCTCTCTGCAGTAACCACTTTGTCTTTGTTTTTGTTGTTTGTTTGCTGAGTTTATTTTTAGAAGAAAGTTTAACAGAGTCTAAATTATAAAGCGTATGCTAGATAGATACAATCTAAGTGGCTTTATGTCGCGAGTAAATCGATTTCATTTAGACCAGCGTGTTTCATCGTAGACCACAAATTGTCGCTTAGCATCAGGAGTAATTATCATTTTTTAAAAGTGTCACACAGTGTCAGTTCTGAGTGGGAATCATAAACCCCTCTCAAAGCAGAACTATAAAAAAAACTAATCACTTAAACCTCAAAAACGCCTAGATCTCATACACATACACACACAGGAAACAAAGAAGCCGAAATGAGTTCTATTATTGTGCCGTGTGCAACAAAAAAGTAGAGCCAAACAGTCTGTACCGAACTACAAAACAGTCTCTAATACTGTGGTAAAGTTCTTAAATGGCAAACATTAAGTACTGTCAAGTTGAAAGTAGAGTTGCAACCAAAAGCTTTGCATCACTAAGCACTCTGTGATGCTGCCTATTAGTACGACTTGCTGTAATCTCTTAGTTTAAATGCTTCATTAGCCGGGTCAATAGAAACAGTTCTGATAGAAATACTTAATTATACAATACTTTATTTTAGTTTTACGATAAATCTTATTTCCTATCCTATACTACATATATATATATATAGTAATATATATTATATATATATGTATGTATATATATATATATATATATATTATACTAACATTTTTTTTAAATTCTTATGATGTATCTGTTTGTTGTTAGATACCTTATAGATTGTTATAACAATCTAGCCTAGTAGTTGAGATTAATAAGTAATTTTAATATAACTTAAATTGCTAAGTAGAGTATAAACGAAGAATGCGTCCATTAACACTTTTCTTACTGTCTCTATTAAGGGGAAGACACTTTGTTCATGTGTTCTATAATATGTAGTACTCACTGCACTGACATTACTAACACTAACTCAAAAGGTTTTGTCCTTTTTAGTCTTCTTACTACATCCGTGTGTACTATACTAACATTATAAACGCAAAAGTTTGTATGTATCACTTGTTACTCTTTCACGCAAAAACTACTGAATGGATTTTGATGAAATGTGGTATGGAAGTAGCTGACACCTTGGATTAACATATAGGCGACTTTTTATCCCCAAAACATGCAGCAGGTAACACCGCGGGGCGCAGCTAGTAAATTGATATGGCTGACCTCTCAGACTATTTTACAATCCTAATAAAGGTTATCAGCTATTTTTGATATATTTTTATTTTACTACTATGAACGTTTTGGTCTTGTAACATTGATTGCACTGATTTGGTATAAGATACTTCTTCAGTTGTAAGACGTGGGTTCAATTCCCATCTAAGACAAACATTTATATGACAAACATAATTATGTACGATCTTCTAAGTATAACCCACAGTAACCATGAACATTGTATGAAAATATATCCTGTAGTATAGTCTAATCAAAGTATTAATATCTCCACATTGACACCAAATTAGTATCTACATCATGTGCGCGTAGGCCCATAGGCATAGGCACAAGCCTAATGTACGGTAGGTACATTAGGCTTGTGCTAGGTTTCTTTAGATAGAACCGCCACGGCTAAGTTCAATGAACAGTCACGTTTTATATTTAGTCGAATAAACAGATTTAATTACAAAAGATTTAAAGGTGAGTGAAATGTAAAGTAAGGTCAAAGGTCAAAAGCAGGGCAATACTCAGACATTATTAGCTGACGTTAAGGTAAAAGTTTGCGAAAACATTTTTAGGGCTTTCATTTAAGTACCTATTTGACAGATATTAACGTTAACTTGGAATTTACTTACACATATTTTAATAGAATAGAATATAACTTTTTTGTACACCAAACATTATGTACATACATTTTAACATAAAAAACTTAATAATATAATAAATTTACAATTAAAAAAAGTGACTCCATGACCCTTAGGCCAATAAACGATCATAGGTATGATCATTGATCAACCAAAGAAAAAAAAAGGATCATTAAAATCGATTCATAATTGGCGGAATGATCACGTGACATCCATACAAAAAAAACAATCAGTCGAATTGAGAATGTATTTTTATTGTTCATAATTTTACTAATAGAATTGTTATTTCGACGTGTTACATATGTATGTAGTTAAAAGGCCAATAAAATATTCCATTCTAAAATTTTGTCGGCAGAATAAAATGCACTCGTGCGAAGCCAGCTCATGTTGTATGATGCACCATAAATACTAGGTAATTAATATAAGCCAAACTAATTGATAAAAGAAAAACAATTATTGTAAATAGGTCTTTAATGTCAAAATAAACTGTTGTGTATTTGTATTTTTCAACAAAAGTTCACGTCAAAACCATTCATAAAGTAATCTAAGAGAAACTCGTGTTAATTGAGCCGAATAACTTGAGCCTGAAAAGTCGAGATAAAGAACGCCCAGTTGCGGCAAACTTGCCAAAATTAACAAGTAGCAAACAGGCAAACTTCACAAACGCCCAGTGCCCTGTAAACAAAAACTTCGCTGAGCACAATGGGCGGAAACTAGGCCCATCGATCAATCAGCGGTGACGGCAAGTTTGTACCAACGGAACTATACTAGTTGAAGTAAAGTCTTTGTCACATGAGCGACTCTAAAAGGTAGTTTTCGAAGTGTTGGTAAAATTTCATACACTTATAACCATTCCAGACAACGCCTACATATTTGACCGCTTAAAAGACCTACGGATGTTCGAAGTCCTAATTTAACGTAACGAATTCTTAGATCCTTTAGCTATCAAGTGGTGTAATTAAATTTTGGATATAGATGATAGATATAACTACAACATCAAATTGTATCCCCCGATTTTGATATCTTCAGTTTTGTAAATTGCATTTCTATGAAAGCAAATTTAAAATGGTATTCACGATATTAGAAAAACGTTATTATCATGATATTCCCGCCAGGAATTATGTACTTATTTCAATTTCTACCATTTGCGTTGTAAATTTCATCCCACTAATATTATAAATGTGAAAGTTTGGATGGATGGATGGATGTTTGTTACTCTTTCCCGCAAAAACTACTGAACGGATTTGGATGAAATTTGGTTTGGACGTAGCTGACACCCTGGATTAGCACATAAGCTACTTTTTATCCCGAAAACATGTAGCAAGTAACACCGGGGCGCAGCTAGTAAATTGATATGGCTGACCCCTCAAACTATTTTACCATCCTAATAAAGCTTATGATATCTAAGAAAATCTTAAATTTATATTGCGCACGTACTTCAGTCTATGAAAAGATATTTTTATTATAAAACCTATATAGTTTATGAAAGCGCTTCAAACTACAGCACCAATTTAGCTCGATATCTGATACACCAGTAATTTTATTAGCTCCAAGCTCACGCTGTAGCTGCTCCCCCAGGATATTACGTCTATTTTATCTGAGTATCTTACGTTACCTTCTCAGGGACTAATGTTCATGAATTATGGAGCAAACGTTATATTGGACTCAACTCGACGTGAAATTGCAAAGTTTCTGATGGAGCTTATAATGCAAGAGTGATTTTGACGTAAATGCGCCTATCACACTTCAATACAAATACTAAAGTGTTCGTATACACTTCAAGGCCCTTTTTAGGGTTCCGTGCCCAAAGGGTAAAATGGGGCCCTATTACTAAAACTCCACTGACAGTCTGTATGTCTGTCCGTCTGTCACCAGGCTGTATCTCATGAAGCGTTATAGTTAGACAGTTGAAATGTTCACAGATGATGTATTTCTGTTGCCGCTATAACAACAAATACTAAAAAACAGAAAAAAATAAATATTGGAGGTGGCTCTCTCATACAACAAACTTGATTTTTTATAGATAATAATACGGAACTCCTCGTGCGCGAGTCCGACTCGCACTTGGCCGGTTTTCTGTTATTAAGGAAAACTTTATTTCTTAGCCGCGATGAGTGATTTTTTTGGTAGCGACAAAACTTATGGGTTCGCGTCACCAACATGCTAGGACGTGTAGCATAGTTTTTGAAACAACTATTCTAAAGCTTTAAGTTATCACTTCTGTCAGCAGTCATGACAGTCTATTCTTTCTTTATTTTTGGCATCGTGCTCTGTTCATATAGCCAGTGTCAGTTTATAACATCATGTAGAATAAGTTTAAGTTAGTCATGGTCATGGCAAGTTCATGTTTGAGTAAAGTAGTATTTTAGAACTTTAAAAACAACCAAAAAAACATGTCTTCACATTAAACTTGTTCAGACTCCTGCATTTAGTCAGCATTTTATAACTTTAATAACACTATTTTTTAAAAGCACAAGTTTTAGAGAATAATACAATACACTGACATGATTTACAGCATTTTCACCAAAACTTTGTCTCAGAGACATTATGACGATAATAAATTTAACACTAAGTGTAGTACTGTAATAGTAACATTATACTATTGGGTTTAGCTACGTGAATAAATTAAAAATTTCAGAAGATGTTGAACTAAATTTATTTAAAATATCGGAATATTTAACTCTGGCAAAATGTACAAATTGCGATACCAAAACCATGGAGAAAAAAACGTTAATTTAATTTTTCTAAATTAGTATTCTTTATAATCTGAAAGTATAGAACAATCACATAAATTGATAGCATGATTTTCACACAGCTTGCCCCGGCTTCACACGGGAAAACAAAACTCGACTAACAATTTATTTTGATATAGCCTATGTCACTCAGTGATAATGCTGAAAGAATTATTCAGATAGATCCAGTAATTTCGGAGCCTATTCAAAACAAACAAAAAATCATTTTTTTTCGCTTTATAATTGATTTCTCTTCTAGATACAAAATTCGTTGCTTGTCATCAATACATTCAGAGTAAAACGAAGATATTAGAAATAAGTATAGAAAGAGCTAATTTTACAAAACCATCGTAAAAAAAATATCATCAAAACTTTTGGTTTCACATAAAATCTTATTTCATTTATGACTTTGCCTATTTCTCCCATTAAAAGAAACAAGACACAAACATGGAAGCGCCAAATTACAAAGGATAACGAAACATATTTTTTTTACGAAACATTAACAGCTTTATAGCCGCACTGAACGGTAGCCCTTCTAATTTATTATACACCTTAACACGGCGTTTACAGAAATGTTTATGAAAGAAACCCACCGCTTCCTTTACTCTGGCATCTAACACATTAGTCGTGATTTACTGATAGCATTAATCAAAGGGATCTTTTTTCGTGGTCGTAGCTTGCGGGACACAGAAGGGAAACTTGGCCAGCCTTTATATGTTTTACGAACATTATAAATTCGAAGGTAAATCACTGTTTGTTACTTTTTAAACTGGTTTTATTTAGATACAACTAACATTGAAAGTTGCCTTATTGGAATGTTAAGGCACTCTAATGTACTATGTACGTTTTAACTAATCAGCGACGAGTTTATTTTTTCATACGCATAGGCTTGCGTTTGACCGCTAACTCGCCTGATGTTAAGCGAAGATGCGGTCTACGGTGGAGCACGCTCGCCTAGAAGAAACCGATTCACTCGCGACATGAAGGCACTCAGATTGCATCTATTTCGGAACAACCACTCGATGTTCCCGCCAGTCGAGTCTTTGTAATATCGACGATTTCGTTTTAATTCGATATTGTCAAAAAATTAAACATTCACAAATTGTGATGCCAAAAACAAAAAAAAAATATTTTTTTAAATAATAATAAACAATAAATATCGTAGGACTATACACACAGCGCCATCTGGCCCCAAACTAAGCAGAGCTTGAGTGATGGAAGTCAGATAACTGATACAATACATAAATACTTTTTTTTTTTAAATACATACGTATAATACATACAGAACACCCGCTTTTAAACCCGCCGTCTGTGACACATTATTAATGGCCTTAAACTTAGTTCATTTTGCCTTATATATTTTCAAGTGCTTGAAAATAAACATGTCAAAACATCTGAGTCTCATTCAAAGTCACACAAAGTAAGTCAAGATCTAGTCCAGTCATAACTTTATTACACAAAAATACTCGAAAAAACACTAGTTTTGTATGGATTGGCTTATACACCGTGAAAAGGTTTTATCGTGTTTCTCCCAAAAAACTTTTCTACTGTTACTGTGTCATAATTTCTACGACACAGTGAAGCCATTCATTCATGGATAACAGAACGTCTTTAATAAAGCTCTTGATTTCTTGATTCAGTTGACATGCAATTTCTCTTCGAGGCATGACAAAGGTACGATGAACTTCCGGCTTCATGATTTAGATTATCTACTTACATCGTCCCTCTCTTTCTATATTTTGCTTGCTATGTTTATGTTTTGTTTGAGAATAGGCGAGTATATGCATATGTGCATGTTGTTTTTTTGAAGTGAAGTTTTAGCTGCGGTGATTTTTGGTAGGGGCTAAACTTATGGGTTCATGTCACAGTTATGCTACTATGACTTGTTTCAAGTTTTCACTTCTGTGGGCAGTCCTAATGACTGCCTATGTTTTCATTTACATTTCGTCAATGATAACAATAGCAAAAAAAATATCGTTAGACAATACACACAGCGCCATCTGACCCCAAACTAAGCAAAGCTTATACTATGGAAGTCAGATAACTGATAGAATACTTAAATACTTTTTTTTGGTAAATACATACTTATAATACATACAGTACACCCAGACACAGAACAAGCATTTGTTTATACCACAAAGTTTGTCCTGGGTGGGAATCGAGCCCACCACGCCCTTCAGCTCTTGGAGCAGACATACTACCAACGAACCAACAAGGCTGTCTAGTAAGGCTGACGGAACACACCGTAAGAGACTAAAGGCAGATTTTCAACTTCCTACCTCCATGCTAAGGTTTCCTCACGATGTTTTCCCTCACCAGCTGCTCAAACTCATTGTTGGGGCTTAAACCCACGCCTTCCGGTGTGCGAACCCCCTGCGCTATCCACTTAGCTATCATCGCTACATAAGCCGCCAGTATTCTGGTATTAGCTAAGATTAAAGGTTCAATTAAGATATAATATCTGACTATGTAGCATCCATCAACTTTAAAATAAATAACGTCAATCAACCATAAAATACTTTGTACAGTGTCATTTATTGATACTAAATACGTGTCATTTTATAGTAAATGTCTTCATAGATTTAAAATTATTACCTATATAACAGTATAAGTGCTAAATTATTGCTGTTTGTAGCATTACTCAATATGCAGTCGTTAACGCCAAACGTGTTACTAGAATTTAATAAAAATCAATTGAATGATGTGAGAAACAGTTGCAATTATGATTTGGATAGACTGGTACAAGACATTAATTTATTTGAAAATTGGATAGCGAAACAGAACCATTTTCGGGTGCGGAAATTTGGTAAGCACGAATCAGATGTGTATTTATTAATTGCAGGGTAATTTTTACCCTGCAATTAATAAACTACATGGGACCTATTACGAGACCCTATTACTAAAACTCCGCTGTCCGTCTGTCACCAGGTCGTATCTCATAAACCGTGATATAATAGTAAGACAGTTGACATTTACACGGGTGAATATATTTCTGTTTGCCGCTATAACAACAAATACTAAAAACAGAATAAAATAAATGTTTAAGGAGGCTCCCATAAAACAAACGTGATTTTTTTGGCGTTTTTATAGCCATTATCTATATATATATATATCCACGAAACCTTTCGTGCGCAAGTCCGACTTGCACTTGGCCGGTTTTACTTGTTTGCTCCCCGCTCGCAGCTGTGTATAGCATTTTGACACATGTCAAATTTAGTTTCCTGGTAAATTTATTTGTTCTGAATACTATCCCTTAGACAAAAGTCGAGCATAGCCCTTCCCATAGCTCGCTGTATGACTGAATTTGTGGATCGATTCAGCTTAGAGAATCCACGTTTCGATGCCGGAAATCATAACGGGTTTAATGTACTGATTGAAAACTTTCTTCATTAGACTTTGTGGAAAGTATGACGAGAATATTCGACGTAAAATCATTGTTCGCAGATCGGGAATATCTTGAGCGGTACCTAATCTACAACAAGGGATCAATCGAGAGGGCGAAAAAGCATTTCGAAAAGCTGTGTACATACAGAACGTTAATGCCGGAATTCTTACAAAATTTCGACGTGAAGAATGAGTTTGAATCAATTAGAAGCTGCTCGTAAGTTGTATTTAAACATGTGTTTGTAAGGATTCATCTAGAAACCCGTATATTTAAACAGTGCACTAATTCAAAAGGGGGTAATACTCGTCATTATGAGCAACTTATATCGAAACTAAGAAAAGCAACTCTATAGATATACTAATAATAAAAAGCAAAATTAAACATTTTGAAAAAACCCACAACAGTTAAAAGTAATTGTCATCTATCTAAGATAATGTACCAATCAAACCCGAACCCCTAACCGAAAACTGCATCAAAATCGGACTAGTAGTTTTGGAGAAAAATGGCAACATGGATTTTCACAAACAATGTTTCCTGCAGCGCCTCCTAGTGGGTTGTTACCGTAACACCTATTTAAGAACATGCATCAATCAAACCTGCGCCCATAACTGAAAACTGTATTACAAAATTGGACTAGTAGTTTTGGAGAAAAATGGCAACATGGATTTCCACAAACAAACATCCTCTCACCCCAAACGCATATACCGTCTCCGTTCCGTCGTGGGAAAAAAGGAAAGATTTGATTTTTTGTTTGTTTGTATTGAACAGGCTCCGAAACTACTGGACCGATCACAATAATTCTTTCATCATTAGAATGTTACATTATCACTGAGTGACATAGGCTAGTTTTATATTGTTAATCGAGTTTTGTTTTCTGAGTGAAGCTGGAGCGAGCTGCTAGTCTTTACAATTATAAAGTGGAAAGACTTGATTGTTTGTTTGTATTGAATATGCTCCGAAACTACTAGACCGATTTCAAAAATTCTTTCGCCGTTGGGAAGATACACTATCCCCAGATGACATAGGCTACTTTTTATCCCTGTAATTCAGCGGTGACGGGTACTACGCGTGAGAAACCACGAGGCGTCCGCTAGTAACTGATAGCGTGCTCAAAACTTTTTTTTAGTAAACAAATATTTGTCACACTTTAATATTATACTATGTAGTTAGAATGTGTCTGTTAGTTACTGCCTCATGCTTTAACATTTATTTATTGAATTCTTTATTGCACACATTTGTAAAAATAACATCTACAAAATTAGGACTTAATGCTAAAGCATTGAACACAACACTAAACATTTAGCATTTTAACTCAGCATAAACCTTATACTCTGAATTAACACATAAGCTTTTTATACCAGTGTAGTGTTGTACGATAAATAGTATAGACTTATTCATGTGTAGCGTTGACTCACCTGCCACTGTCGTGTTGTCACGAGAGCCGTGAGCGACATTTAACGTGGTTGGTGCTATCACCAATGTAGATAATGTGGATTACGTGAGCGTTGGCTAACCAGGGATAAATAGAACCAGCCAGATGGCTGAACAGCTAGGCTAGTCGCGTTTTTTTTTAATTCAAAATAATTTCGCGTTTGACTCTGTATGACCACACTCTGCCTGATGTTAAGCAGTAGTGTAGTCTAAGATGGAGCACGCTTACCTAAAAGAAACCTATTTACTCTAGATTTGAAGACGCCCATGTACTTAACAGGGAACACAGGCTCCGTCAGAGAGTTCCACAACCTCGCTGTGCGAATGAAAAATGTGGAATCAAAACGCTTTGTGTTTGTTTATACATATATATTGTTCAACAAGCCGGTAGTTTTGATCACAGCTCACTTGATGTTAAATGACGGTGTGGTCGATGGTAAAGCACACCTAATCTGGAATAGAACTAGCTCCTAAGTGAGGCTGCCGTAATACACTGTTAGGTGCTTGGCGGCAGATTTTCAACTTTAGGGTGGTAGCTAGCCAGTTGAGTACTAGAAAACACTACCACCACGCTTTGGTTTCCTCTCGATGTTTTTCCTTCACCGGCAGCTCAAGCTCTTTTTGGAGGTTCGAACCCACACTCTTCGGTGTGTGAACCAACTGCGCTAACCACTGAGCTATCAACGCTACAAAATTTAGAATACCCAGACACCGAACAATCATCTACGTTTATCACATAAATGTTTGTCCTGCATGGGAATCAAACCAACACCCTTCTGCCCTAAAGCAGATTCTTTGACGCCCTCTAATCTTTTCACAATAGCATTTGGCACTTACATAAATGCTGCCAGCAAACTTACTTTTTCTCAGTCTTTTTTCATCGTGTATTTTGCAGTAAATTTGCAATAATATCGAAACCAACTGCAGACAACTACCGAGTGGCGATAGCTGTCATACATGGGCATAATGACAAATTTGAAATTGCTTCGTACTACAAATACGTTGTTGCGGTATGTAACCAACCTTAAGCCAATAACCAATGTCAACCATAAAAAAACTAGGTCGCAAGTAGACACAGTACGGAGCCCAGCGATAGGCTAAATCTTATCACTGAACGTTAAGGCAACTCGCAGTGGGCCAACGTGGTAAAGTATTAGCGTAACTACCGAAATTACTGGGCTGTTGAGACTAACCATCGAAAGTCTCAAAGTAATGGGTGCCAAAGCAGCAATGCCCCGGACTTTGTTTTGCTACTGAAAGTTCTGTGTATCGCTGTAATTGTCATAGACATGCGTCATCTCACACCATCAGGAGAACGTATCGTTCGTCTCACTACTTTTACATTAAAAAAATAATAATTAATTTAATCAGCCTTATTTCAAGGGTAACTTTATGCCTAGTAACAAAAATTCAAAGACTAATGCAGTAATTAAAACTTTTACGACTTTATTATAGTCTGTTTTTTATATATTCTTAGGAAAACAGTTTAACTGTCCGTGATTAAATTTTATACGTTATACAATTCGATGTTCTTATCTAGTGAAAAATAGAATATTACAATGTTTATGGCTAACCATTTCAAAACACGAGTTACTTATATTTACACTCGAAAAATCCTTTGGTTGTCTGGCGTGACGAACCTTGCCCAAGTGTACCCTTGCTGACAGCACTGCTGCACTGAATTGCCAATTAAATTTCTAATGTTTACTTACTGATATCTTTTTTTACAGATTGCAGATTACATACTGTATCACGACTATTGCCGTGGATGGCAGTTAATTTTCGATACGAGAGACATGCACTACTCGATGTTGACTAAACTGAATCCAATCGTGATCAGTAAAGCTATATCGTTGATTATCGTAAGTGATGCCGAATTTAATTAACATTCTTACAGTTAGAGTATTTAAAGATACGGATATCGGTAGTACAACTACTGCTGATTTATACATTTAGTCGAAGGTTGCGTCTGAGCAATGATAACCTGGACTTTGTTTCGTTACTCAAAGTTCTCTGTACCACTTCAACGGTCATGTACATTGTACGGGTGTTATCTCTTACCATCTGGAGGAAGTCAAGTTTTACACATTACGAGTAAATTAACACAAAAAAGTTGGATGTCACGAAACGCCCGGGCGATAAAACATTGCGCAGTTCACACTGAGAAGAATTTAAGTGTATAGTATATAGTATACGCGCGCACACATACAATCGAGAAAAGTGGCGGTATAAGAGAGCGTCACGCCATTTGCCGTCACGGCATACGAGTCAGTTTTACTACCAAAGCGCGCCAATAGATAAATAAAATAAATAAATATCGTAGGACATTACACACAGCGCCATCTGACCCCAAACTAAGCAAAGCTTGTACTATGGGAGTCAGATAACTGATAGAATACTTAAATACTTTTTTTTTTTGTAAATACATACAGTACACCCAGACACAGAACAAACATTTGGTTTTTATATCACAAAATGCTTGTCCAGGGTGGGAATCGAACCCACGCCCCACAGCTCTTGAAGCAGACATGCTACCAATGAGCCAATAGAGCTGTCCAAGGCTGTTGATGTTCCAAATGTAGATGACATTTGATCATCCATCCAAACATTCACATTTATAATATTAGTGGGATGGGATGTTCGTCAAAATCAACTTTATAGGTTACCATTAAAAACGACATGTACGCGTATTTGGTATCTCATGAATAATCGAAAAAAGGGAAATTCTTTTAAACTTAAATTAAAATCTTTATTTGTGGAGAAGTTAAATGTTAAGAACATGTCTACCAATATCCTAACTTTTTTGTGACACATATGGCAAACAAGCAGACGGGTCGCCTGGTGGTAAGCAATCACCATCGCCTGTGGATATTTGAAATACCAGGTGCATATACGTTTTTTTCAGGAAACAATGGGCCAACGTATGAAGTCTGCCCATTTTATAAGTGGATCGAAACTTTTCGACACAGTTACGAATGTATTCAAGCAAGCGATGAGTCAGAAGCTTGGAAAAAGATTGAAAATCCATGACTCGTTGGAGTCCCTTCATGAGTACGTGGAAAAGGGCCATTTGCCCGCAGAATACGGTGGTGAAGGAAAACCTCTGCAGCAATCTGATGGTAAATATTTATGATATTTGTAAATAAATTATATTTTGTAGCGATTATAGGTTAGTGGTTAGCGCAGTCGGTTCGCACGCCGAAGTGTGTGGTTTCAATCCCCAAATATAAGCTTGAGTTGCCGGTGAAGGAAAACATTTTGAAAATCTGACGCCAATCATTTAGCTATATGTTCCGGCAGCCTCACTTGTGAGCCAGTTCAATTCCAGGCTAGGTGTGCTTACCATCTCCAATCACACCGTCACTTTAAAAACAACTTTAAAAAATAAATTAATATGACTAATTAGTTATAGCCATTTATGTAGTATTTTAAGTGTGATGTCAGTATGCTTGCTTGATTATAATTAATAATTTCCAGATGATATATTCAGAGAAGTAAGCTCAGATGAGCACATAGCAAGAATGAAGTTCCTGGAATCAGCATCGACTGATGAATCCTGTCGCCTGTCGAGCAAGTTCAATGAGGAGTACTGCGGAACCGCGGGATCATTCAAAACTATGGTTCTTGATTAATAACTGATCATTTAAATTTTGGTTTGTTTGTGGCTATTGATTACGTATCACTTTTACATAACATTTATGAACCATATTTAGCATCACTATAGTACAAAATGTACCCATAAAATTACGTGAACGCTAATAACATTAATCATAATTATAACAGAAAATATTAGCTAGGTTCATTGTGAGACCAAACAAATATATTTATTTAATAAATTGTCAATTTCACTGAAACTCACGATAAAATAAAAAGTTACAAAAAATATATCTGGTAAATTCCCATCTAACAAGGACATCGGAAAAGGAAAATATTGAAACAAAATTTGAATTACAAAGTCGATGGCGAAATTCAATTTCATAAAAAAAGTAGTTTCCATTTTAGCGCACTACGACAAATTTCACAAGAAATCCGGGGATGGAATTTTAAATGTGTCGGCAATTGTAATCCTTGTCGTTTTTGCGCCAACTTGTCACAAACAAGTGCTATGGCGCAATTTAAATTATTAAATTAAAATGGTCTCGAGGGAGGGCGCTTTGTGGCATATTAAATTAGCGCTGTAAAGTGTCCTCTCTGGTAAAGTTTGATTCGATGACAAGAGCCTCTGCGTGGTGTAGAAAGTATGAGCACTTTAAATACCTACAACAACAAAAAAACATCTGCTAACGCCATCTATAGTTTGTACATGTTTCTGAAATCTTCTTTATTTGTCAGGCAACTAAACGATAATTAAATTAATGAAAAAGATCATAGGGACTGCCAACAGCAATGAAAACATGTTTATTTTACTCATGCAGAATTACTCACGTGTAATTTTATCGGAAACTGACTATACCCACCTTACTTGGGTTTATTTGGAGACCTTGTCTTCATGGAGTTCATGAGAACGGTCGCGGATCTGAAGACGTCGCAGTAAGCTCTGTGTGCTGGAATATTCCTAACACCGTAGAGAAAGACTCCGGTGAGGAAGGGCTCCAGATCGCGCCGGCGCATCTCGGAACACTACCCGCGCCTGCGCATCAACCGCTATCTTCACGTGCGAGGCGCGCAGCGGCCCGCAGCGCGAAGCAAGATGAGGCCGCGCGCGCTGTACTCAGCTGTGTCTCCATGATGAAGGCCACCGCATGTAAAGCTATAGTCTGAGTAACCGATATAGTTAAACGTAAGTAATCCCGCATAAGTAAAACAAAAATGTGTCAAAACCAAATCAATTTTCATAGTAAAGAATCGAAAACTTAAAACTTTGAAATAGCTGTGATAAAAACTTTGCAACACGTCGCATTAGCATGTCGGTGACGCAACCCCATAAGAAAGACCTCTGTCTCTTCTTGGCTATGCGTGTTGCCGCTGACTTCAAACGGTGAAGGAAAACATACATATCCAAGAGTTCATAAAAAAAATACTTATGTATATTGACTTTGTTCTGTTCTTAATATATTTATTTATACTTTGTAGAAATATAATTTATGTAAAACTTAAAATTGTACCACTTTTCTTACTGTCCTTACTAAACAAAAAAGCTTTCGAGTGTTATGCTCGCGATGCAAACACCCTGTTGTGAACATGTTAATTTGACACTTGCTTTTTATGAAGCTATGAATTTTTAATTTTGTTTTGATGTAGGAGGCATAATATTGTTTTGTTTTGGTGTCAGTGTTCGACACACATTGTGTTTTTATGTAAATATATAAAAATATATGTTGACGTTTATTAGTCGGTTCTTGTATTACTTTAATAAGAATGAAAACAAAAAACGTGAAAGAAAATCTAAATTTTTTGACTCGTGATTTCTGACAATTTCTTTTTCATTCATTCTTCAACTACATCTTTTAGTTGGTGAGATAAACTCAATTAAGGTGGTTCGAATTCGATACAAAGAAATTTTTGCTATTTATGGACAAATGACGCATAATTTTACAGTGAAATCATTAATAGTATAACAGTTTAATATTGACAATCATAAACAGTAGATTATGCTAATAATCTGCTGTTTTATTCAAGCAATTGTAATTTACCGCAAATAAACACCAAAATAAATGCCAGTAGCTGCGTTTTCACTTTAAAATTATGCTCCATTTGTTCATAAATGGCAAAAATGTATCTCTATGGAAATCGAACCCCCTTAAGACGCCTTATAGAAGCTTAGCCGGTATAGCGGTCATAGCTCAGTCTTTTCAGAGACAATAATTGTTATAAATTTTCTGTGCTAAAGCAAATGTAATATTTAGACTTTCGTGGTCACGAATTAACTTATACACCAGTCAAATCGTGACCACGTTTATTGCAATAAACGTTCCAGCAGCTGGTTTGAACTTGGGTGGTAGCTAGCCAATCGAGTACATGAAAGTACCCTACTACTATGCTATGGTTTCCTCGCAATGTTATTCTATACCAGCAACTCATATGTGTCAATTGACCGATTCAACTACTGAGCTATCATCGCTACGAAATCAATCTAATCTGTCTTAATTCAATGAACATTTTTCGACTTAAATATATACACGATCCAGTTCACTTTAGGGTTGGAATAAAACAAGTCAGATATCTGAAAGTATTGTTTGACCAGCGGTTGCTGTAAATTTTGTCCTGGCTCGAGTAAATCCCGGTTGATCCCGGTAGCTCTCACAACCAGCAGCCCGCATTTCTTATACTATCTCTCGCCGTTTATTGTTACCACAAGGTCGAAAATGAAACTACAGAATCAAACATAGATGTTTATGACTTGTGACTTGTAACTTTTGATGTTGGTGTTATCAATAGAATCAGCGTTGCCAGACGTACGAGAAATCTTGTACCTCTACGAGAAATCTTATACCTTTACGAGAATTCTCGCACCTTTTGGAAAAATATAGTACTTTTACGAGAAATCTTGTACCTATACGAGATTTAGCAGTCTCTGTACGAGATACAAGGGAAATACAAATCTCGTACACTTTTGTACGAGATTATAACAATGTTAATTGACACAGCTCAAAAATCACTTACTCCATAAACATGGTCATTGGTCAAGGGTCAACATATTATGTGCTTTTCATATAAACTAATGATACATTTATTTGCGCTATTATGCGGTAATAAATATAAAAAGGTAGAAAAAGATAATAATGTAGGTATGTATAAACTAAAACAAAACTAATAAACACAACAATGTTTCGATTCTGCGCTTTATAACTTTGATTTATTATTTCGTACAATTTTACTGGTACGTCCCAACTTCACGGAAAATATCCCATTTTAAAGTTTGCCGTTTTAATTCAGGATTCATTGCTTTGTTGTTTTTTTTTTTTTGATTCAGTGAATTGTGGGCTTTCGTAAATTATGACTTTATTTATGAGTCAGCCGCTATTCGTGTTTATTTCACGCGATTGGCCAAGTTACCTGTGGTTTGTTTTAGTTGGTAGTATTGTGACTCCAAAGATTCCAGGATTTATGACATTGTATTTTTACTTTTTAGAAGTTATCATGGAACAGGTGAACATACATACATCCATTTAACCATTTGATTTTTCATTTGAAGGTCCTGTTGGTTCATTGGTAGTATGTCTGCTCCAAGAGCTGAAGGGCGTGGGTTTAATTCCCACAAAGGACAAGCATTTTGTGATATAAAGACGAATGTTTGTTCTGTGTCTGGGTGTTCTGTATTAATTAGAAGTATGTATTTACAAAAGAAAAGTATTTAAGTATTCTATCAGTTATCTGTCCTCCATAGTACAAGCTTTGCTTAGTTTGGGGTCAGATGGCGTTGTGTGTAATATCCTCCGATATTTATTTATTCACAACATAATTTTCCCTTTTGCTTCGCCGTAGTCGGGTAAAAAAAACTTTACAAGAGGAATATAATTATTATAAAAAACTACAAAATGTACTGTTTAGGAAGGTTTCGTGTATACCTCTACCTACTACGACGAGACCAGCTTCCGCGTTTGCGGCTGGCACATGCGACAACTCGTAAACGGATCACTTCCCTGAACCAAACTTAGAAGAGCGACTCGCCACACGTCCCTACCGCAAGAAGAAGTTTTAAATGAGCGTAAGTGCTCTGGGTATTTAAGCATTACTTACTACGATCTTATTCTATTATACGCATTACTTTCTTTTTTGTTGATAGGCTAGGCGTATGACCACAGCTTATTCTGATATTAGCAGACAGTGTGGTCAAAGCTGGTAAGCACACTTAAGCTACAATAAAACTGACTATCAAGTGAGGATGCTTAAATAAATCGTTAGGTGCTTGCGGTTGGTTTTCAACTTGGTGGTTGCAAATCATTTGACTATGTAACTGACGTTGTTGACACTTTTGTTTTATTTATGCAGTGTTATGTGCGTTTAATTATATTCGATACTCTGACCAAATCCGGTGGCCTTTTTCATGGAGTCAAAGCAGAGCACATCGCGCGCGCGCCTTATCTTGCTTTGCTTTGTAGCTAACCAGCTGAGTACTTGCTAGAGAGTACCCTAACATCATGCTACAGTATCCGCACGATATTTGTCTTCACCGGCAGTCCAAGCTCATTGTTGGTATTGGAACACACACTCTTCGGAATGAGACCCGAACGCGCTAACCCCTGAGCTATCCTAACTAACAGTGCTCTGTGTGCCTTCTTGGTAAGCTCAAAGTACCATAACGAGCTATTAAATTAAATTAAATTAAATGGAGAGGGCTATGCTCGGAGTTTCCCTACGAGATCGAATCAGAAATAAGGAGATCCGTAGACGAACTAAAATAAGCATGAGACCCGAACGCGCTAACCACTGAGCTATCAACACTACCATAGTCGGGAAAGGCATACTCGGTAAATGTACCATTTAAAATTAAAGCGTACTTTCGTCCAATTATTTCTCCTGTTATACGAACCTTACTAGTACATACCTATATATAATACATACTATAGGTACATCTAGGTAACAGTCGAGTTAGCTGTATTTGACAAGCAGATAAGACCAAACCCTGATTTAGACGGTCGCAATACCGACGGCCTTTGGTTTAGACTTAAACCAAGGGTCATGTAATCCGAATATGATTACTTAGTAAGGTGTAGTATTGAAATCCAGCTAATACTAAAATAATTATTTACGTAACCAATGTCTACAGTATTAGACATTGGTATTGTATGTATGAAGCGAACATGGAACGAGTAGAGATATCTTACTAGCCTATTTTACTCCTACTAGTATTATCAACGCGAAAGTTTGTATGTATCTTTGTTACTCTTTCACGCAAAAACTACTGAATGGATTTTGATGAAATTTTGTATGGAGGTAGCTAACACCCAGGATTAATACGTAGACTACTTTTTATCCCGAAAACATGTAGCGGGTAACACCGCGGAGCGCAGCTATTTCTTATTCATCTCATTCAAAGTGGGGCGATAGGTCCTGCACTGACGTCCCGCTTGGGGTGTATTGTGCATTTCCCCCTGCCAGCGTCTACCCAAGCCAATCCAGCTCCTTGAAGTACCGGAGCGAGGCTCTGGGCTACTGGCATAGTAGCTCTAGTGACTTGGGTGGAATGTTTAATGACGATGATATTTATTGGAGCGGATTTTGTTTTAGTTAATAAATTGGAAAAATAGAAAAGTAAGTACTTGTCTTACATAAATAAGTTATGAGGTAAGTAGGTATTTTTATAAAAAAAGCTTGTAAGTAAAAGTGCTGTCTAAGAAAAAAAATATCGATTTTAATTATCTCTTCTATCAAGAAGTTGGAAGCAGCAATTCGAATGTATAAGTTCCCATTGGAAAATTAGAAAAGTTGAGCTCATTTCAGGTGCCTCACCGGGATGGGAGAAATGACCAAGTTTGCAGATGAAACGGATCTGCGGACGTATAAAAGTTTAATTAGGAAAATATCGATGTGTCCGATTTGGAAGTGATTCCGTGTTCATTTCTACGTCGAAAACCACGAATTTTTGACGTCAAAAAATTTAATGTTTTTTTTTTAGGAAGGACGCATAAAACCTGTTTCATGTGGTGAAACACAATTTTTCGTGTTGCTTCCAAAACTCCATCGAAGCTTTATAGTAAAATCGCCACTACTTTACTAACACAGACTGTACTTGACCAATACTGGACTTTGACTATAGCTATAGCATACGAGGCAACTTGTCTATTTAACTTATGAATCTTGAAATATAAAGCACTTGACACTGGCAAATGCTACGCCAAAATCAAAGACAAAAATTCAATGTCAGAGAACTAGGTCCTGTCAGCTGTCAGTTTCGATTGTATGGCTACACGCAACGGCGGCATCTTAACTAATAAACATTTTTAGCACTATTGTTTTAAAGCCACTATTTTTATGTAGCAGGAAATTCCAATACAGATTCGAATGGTCGCTGTTTTATTTACCGACACCGAGCGGCCATTAGGTTCGACCCGTTGGAAATGTTGAAATTACATCGAGGTCAAGCAATGGCTTCTCACAGGATATTGTTATTGCGGTACAGTAGCATTCTATTTTGTGCGGTGGGCTGTAATGTTACTTTTTTACTTGATTTGCGGCATTGCAATTTGTGCATTCTGCCAGCGTCTTGCTAACACGCGTAAACCCAATTCAACACTTTATGATTGAACGGGAACGTCGAACGTCGCTTCATTGTTTTCCAGAATTCAGTGCTGTAATGTCGTTTGACGTAACTTCAAAAAAGAAGGAGGCTCTCATTTCGGTCGTATTTTTTTGTTTGTTACCTCAAAACTCCTTCATTTATGAAATTTCACACAACTTCGAGAGCTTTTTTTAAGAACTTTCAGACATGTAGAAACATTGAAGTGATCGGTAATACCCATATAACCTAAAAAAGGCAAATACAAATACAAATCATTTATTACTAACACCAAGGTTACAGGTCAAAAGTTCGTGCCGTGGGATTTGAACCCAGGACTTCCAATTTAGAAGCCAGATGATCTCCCGACTAGGCTACTGAACCTTAAATGATGTATATTTTCACAAAACGTTGTAATGAAGCTAAATTCGTTTAAAAAACCGCTACTTACAAAATGACACTTTTTCTTCTCTGGTAACATGAAACGACTTTCTCAAACGTACGACCTAATTATGTTAGATTGTTAGGTAAATTCCATTAGAGAGATACGTAGGCGTCTTGGCTTTCAGCGAAAACTCTACTTCACTAATAAAATATTGAATAAATTGTATGAAAATGTTGATAGAAATTCTAGGTAACGCGGGTAATTAACTTGTGCAATAGGCTGTTGAGTACCTACTCTTTAATTACCTTTCATTTGATAATTCTAAGAAGAAAGAAACAGAACAACACTGACTGATTTGTAAGCTCAGTTGATAGCAGTCTTTGTTGTTACACTTGTATTTGCCGCCTTTCCGAACGCAAAACAATCAAAGTCTATACCGGAAACTACGTGCCAGCTGTTGATGGGTATCACCGTAACGGAAACTGAGGCACTTTCGATCCTCTTCGTTCATCACGGTTCGACCGCTTGCAGTCACATTCCAGGCTAGGTGTGCTTAACCATCTTCGACCACACCGTCACTTAACATCAGGTGAGCGGTGGTCAAACACCTAGCCTGTCAAGCATTAAAAAAAAGTCACTTGATTCCCAGTCGTCTTCGAGAACACATCTGCCTGAGCTGGACCGTCTAATGTTACTAAGTGTGAATTATACATAGGTGTAATATTATCTCCAAATGTGTGTCTGTCCATGTATTTTTCATATTTAGTTCATTCGTAGAAAGTGTGCTTCAAGAGCAGAAGGGCGTGGGTTCGATTCCCACCCAGGACAACCAGTTTGTGGTATAAGCAAATGTTTGTTCTGTGTCTGGGTGTCCTGTATGTATTATAAGTATATATTTACAAAAAAAATATTTAAGTATTCTATCAGTTATCTGACTTTCATCACACAAGCTTTGCTTAGTTTGGGGTCAGGCGCTGTGTGTAATGTCCTGCGATATTTATTTACTTTATTTATCTAGCAAATTAATGTATATTATAGTTGATAGTAACCTATCTCTCTTTTATCTTGAATGCTGTAGATTGTGTGATCGTTTCTTATCCAGAACAAACATGTATGTAACAACTTTCGCGACTTGAACACATAATTACATAAGGTGATAAACATTTATCACCGGGTCTTAAGCGCGCACAAAATACTATGTAATTAATTTCGTTTGTTTACCTCAACGTTTCTAATTATGTATCTGTTTGTTGTTAGATACCTCATTGTTATTACAATCTAGTCTAGTTGAGACTAATAAGTAATTTTAATATAACTTAAATTGCTAAGAGTAGGGTATAAACGAAGAGTGCGTCCATCGACACTTTTTTTACTGTCTCTATTAAGGGGAAGACACTTTGTTCATGTGTTCTATAATATGTTGTACTCACTGCACTGACATTACTAACTTAATACACTAACTCAAAAGGTTTTGTCTTTTTAGTCTTCTTACTATATCCGTGTTGTCGAGGAGCTGGATAGCCTCGACATTCACATGTTGATGAAGTCTATTTTCATGAGCTTCAGCGTATTTTTTAATGATGGTTGCGACCATGTCCACTTTGAGATCCCGATGTAGGTCGACGTTTCTTATGTACCAAGTTGCGTTGAAGGGTTGGCAAGTTGTTGTAGGGACTGATGTCATGATGTTTTGTGCGCGATTATGACCCGGTGATAAACATACTATCGAACCATTTAAAAGGTAACAATCAGTGACACACATTGTAACGGTCTTTGCAACACGATGGACCCGGCGTCCGTACGGAGATACCACGGAATACTTGGAAGTTTCGTCAACTACAGTATGCTACATTGTACCACGAGTCGCCCAGTAGTACCAGCCGACGAGAGTACCAGCTTCCAGTTTTAGCAGTACAGCTCTTCCCAAAGTTTAAGCCGTGGCATGTCCCAGCCAATTCGAAGACATCCAGGCTTCATCCGAGCCACATTTCAACGTAAGCACCTTCGCAGTAAAAACTAACGAAGCTCGACTAAGACGGCGGCATTCGCGTCCGTAACTTTCTCGTCCCTAATTAAAAGTTTATGTCCGTGTAATAGAGGACTGCTGCCAAAATGATAATTAAGCATAACACCGACCTCTAACTCTCTTCAAACTCACATTAACAGCAGAAATTATTCATGCCCCGCAACATGCTACATTCGGTACGACAAAGACGCACTCAAGATTTGGCAATTACTATGGAGAAATTAGCTGAGAGCACGTCCTTACACTTAGTTTAATTTACGAGGTTGAATTGGAAACTCGATGTATGGAGAGCGAGGACTTAATGACTCTAGTTCAAATACTGGTGCATGCAATAGCCTTTATAGGCGATGTAGCTGTTATAGAAGATAAAATAGTCAATTTGAGCGCGCTATATATTTTTATGCGCGCGCATGCCGTATCTATCGCCCGGATCAGTTCTGAAGCTAATATTGAAAGTAGGAGGTATTGCAGATGAAATTTCCTAGGAAACATGAGGCATCAGTATGTACATACAGTAAAACCGGTAAGCTTTGCAGATGTATTTATACAGTATGCATATGTTGGTATATCCTTTTATTTTTCCTTGGTTTTATTTTGGAACACGCCGTCGTGGCAGCATATAACCTACTTCAATACGACTTGCCTTACAAATAAAATATAGCTTAAAGCACTCTGGTAAAG
This sequence comes from Biston betularia, assembly GCA_905404145.2. Lineage (NCBI taxonomy): Eukaryota > Metazoa > Arthropoda > Insecta > Lepidoptera > Geometridae > Biston > Biston betularia. The sequence goes on from FR989883.1 coordinate 4,452,377, forward strand.
TATAGCTTTCTATAAATACAAAGTTTATGTCAATGAGATAAGATTTTTCTAGAATTCTAGGTAGTAGATTTTCTTATGCCGAAGTCATCCAGTTTAGTATATATACCACTGCAATACTAAATATTCTGGCGCCAAGCAGTAGTGTGTAAATATCACATAGCTATTGACTTATCGTTGAATGTGTCATAGTAAGAAGCGCCAAACCAGTAATGCCCTGGACTTTATTTTGCTACTCAAAGTTCCGAGTACCGCTAAAATATAGTGATGGGCAGGCGCTATCTGTAATTACCATCTGAAATATAAAAGCGTATTTTTTCGTCAAATAACATAAAAAAATTGTTCCGGGCATAACCTCAAACAAACAATTAATATCATAAAATTAATTATACTATAACTACCACATGTTACCCGCGACATCGTCCGCATGGAATTTAACAAAAAAAATGTTTGTTCGGTTTGCAGAATTTACGAAAGTTAATGATTATATATTCTTCGTTAAGTATTGCCTTGATCTTTGGTAACTTAACATTTTTTGGCATTGAAAAGTATCCTATAATGTTAATCCTGGTAACAAAATTGCATCCAAATCCGTTCAGCATGCTTGAGTAACAAACATACAAACATTCACATTTATAATATTAGTAATATTTAACTCTTAACAGAAGGTATAATTGAGTTCCTTTTCGAAAAATTTTAACTGTTTAAATAACTTATTTTTTTAGTTTTATTAAAGACCTTTGTGTACCTATTTTACGTTCAAAGGCTATCCGAATTTGCATTGAAATAGGTTCCAATATAGCTTAAATATTCTTTCTATCAACATAAAGTAATGGATTCAGCTGGATGCCAGCCGCGCAAACTATAAAGGTAGATAAATAGTCTCAATGCAGCCCCAACGTCCATAGTTAGGCTAAGTTCATTAATTTGGCTCAGTGGCATTTATAATGGAGCAGACCGTTCCGTTCTAGTAATAGTATCTTGTCTTGAATAATTGTGATTTATAATTTCGGAAGTTCAGGCTCAGACAACTGAATAATACGAGTAGTGGAGTAACGGAACATGATTAATAACGTCTGATGGAAATCTAAGAGCATAAGACAGTTTGGCCTGGAAGGTTTTTTTTAATATTTGTTTTACTTATGCGGGCTTATGCTAATTACATCGGAAACTCCGATTATAGTTTCGGCCACATCCGGTGCCCGTCATCATGGAAACAAAGCTGAGTACAACGCACGTAACAGATTATAGGTTATATGCCGCGCCGCGGTTAAATTCTAACACACGCGCAGCCTCGTCACACTTCGCACGGTCTTAGGCCTGGTACTCACCAACACGAAAAGATGACGAGATGGTTGTGAATAACTAATCAGATTTTGTTATTTCCACATCTCCTTTCTGCTTAGCTTCGGTGGAAATGAATGAATGAAAAACGTAGAGGAGAAATGTCTCTGTTTTCTATAGAATTTCGTGCCGCGAGCGACCAAGCGACGCGGCAGAGCTGAGACGTCTGTAGCGCACCCCATTCATCATCATCATCATCATCACCATCATTTCAGCCGTAGGACGTCCAATGCTAGACATAGGCCTCCCCTATTGACTTCCACAAAGACCGGTTGGAATCGGCTCGCATCCAGCGCGTTCTCGTCTGTCCACCTTGTGGGTGAACGTCCTACGCTGCGCTTGCCGGTTCGTGGCCTCAACCCCAGAACTTTGCAGCTCCATCGGCCATCAGTTCTGCGTGCTATGTGCCCTGCCCATTGCCACTTCAACTTGCTGATTCTCTGGGCTATGTCGGTTACTTTAGTTTGTCTACGGATCTCCTCATTTCTGATTAATCTCGTAGGGAAACTCCGAGCATAGCCCTCTCCATAGCTCGTTGTGGTACTTTGAGCTTACCAAGAAGGCACACAGTTAAAGCACGCCCCATTACCCACTGCCTTCCCTTCGCGCCTCAAAAGCTACACATCTCCTCTCTGTTTTGTTAGAAATAACCTGACAGCTTCGCAGCACATCTTCTCTTGTCTCCTTTCCTCTCCGCTTTGGTGTATACCGAGCCTTACTTTCCGGGTCTTGATTCGCATGAGGCCGCGCGCGCGTTGCGCTCAGCTTTACCTCCATGATGAAAACCACCAGATGTGGCCAAAATTATGTAGTCAGAGTTTGCGATATAATGAAACTTGAGAAATCGGACATAAATAAAACAAAAATATGTCAAAATCACGTCAGTTTCCATGGTTTTTTACACGTACTAATTAGAGTTTTAAAGTAAGTGTAAATATATTAGCTGCGGAATTACATGGGTATTGAAATTAATAACTCCAAGAACAATTATATTCTTTTATTATACTTTTGACTTCGCCCGAAGAGATCAGCAAATGGGTAATGGGTTGTGTACAAGTGTTTATCTATTTGCGTATAATTGTGATAGAACTTCACTTGCAGATAAGTTCGTTTAATCACTAATTATATAAATATTTACTACATAATATCGTGATTAATTTTTAGAAACCCCAATTCGTTTTCGTGTGTAGCTTTTTTTCATGTAAAAGTAACTAACTGAACGAAACGCTCTCGTGATGGTAAGAAATACAGCAGTACCTACCTTAAACATCGATCAACTAAACAAAGTCCATAGCATTGCTGCTTTAGCGCTCATTACTTTGATACTCTCTATGATTAGTCTCAATAACCCTGTCATATCGCTAGTTTCAGTAACCTTTAAAATGGAACACAATAATGTTTACACACCACTACTTGACAGCAGAATATCTGATACCGTCAATTAAAATCATTCATATTATGCCATGTGAACACAATCTTCCCAAAGAGACACATTCAGTCGGCTTAACTTTTCTCAATTCATAAAAAATGGTGTATGTAAATGCAATTCAAGTGCGACATTCATTGCAAAAGTGTTCCCAATAATAACAGAAAGTTCCTCACTTAATAAAACGGTACTTTCAAGTTGGAACGCCGCCAGCTCACCTGCAATAGAAAATATTTGTTCAGTTGGAAATTAGGTAGTAAAAAGAAAAATTTAAATTTTCAATTTCTCAAATTATTTTGACTTTTCACCATTTAAAAACGTTGTTATGGCGGAACCGATATCATCATACAAATGTTCCAAATTACAAACTTTGTTTGTTACTTCTTTACGCTGTAACATAATAATATTAGTACAACTATGTATATAAATATAATTATAAATCTCGTTTCTCGGTGTTTGTGGTCGCACTCCTTCCAAATTTTTTTGAAAATTTTTATAGATTTTGGTACGTATGAAAATAGGTCGCAAAGTATATGTCATGCCGCTAGGGCAGGAGTCAGCAACTTTTCAAAACGTAAGAGCCAAAAACTGCAATTTATGCAATTTCCCAGTTTTTAAAAAGTCACAATTTTTTACGTTTTTATATTTTATTATTTGCTTATTATATACTTATTTTTTTTATAGTATAAACAACTTGAAATATTTAATTATTTTATTTTTTGCGTATGGAGAGCCGCAACTTTACGTGGAAAGAGCCGCATGCGGCGCGCGAGCCGTAAGTTGTCGACCCCTGCGCTACGGGATTAGGGACGATTCTTAAGTCAACGCAGACGAAATCGCAAGTGCAAGCTTGTATTATAATATATATAACACACTTTGACACAACAACTATTCACTGTGACAACCTTCCTTCAAACTTATAAATATTACCGCAAGGGTCAACTGGGGTAGCTACTGCCCATTCAAAAGCCACCAGCGTCCAATACACACAAATATCTGTTACGTTTGTTTGTCAACCGTACCGCACTTGACCCTTTTCGCACCTCCATCAGAATTAAACTATTGAGGACTATTCAAGAGGGTTTAGATTAATCTTTTGTTGTCACTATTGTTTTGACATTGGGAGGATTTTGTTTTGCTAAAATTTGATTAGAAATGTTTCGGGACTGTGTTCGGCAATTTAAACATCCGGATCCGCCCTGTTTTTACAAACTGTCCCACTGTTGGGCGAGAAGGGTAGGGTATACTCTACCACGCTGGGTGTTGTGTACGCAAACACAGGCTTATAAATTTGGGTTGTGCTAAAGCTGCTCTATATTATATTTTATACGCCATAGCAATGCTGCTAGCATTCTCTCCACATTTCCCTCATTTTTTTTTATGGTTGACAGGCTTAGTGTTTAACCATATCTCACTTTATGTCAAGTAACGTTGTGGTCGATGATGGTAAATACACCTAGCCTGGAATGAAACTGGCTCTCTTAGAGATTGATCCTCAAGACGAATCAATCGAGCCCAAACTCGGTGGGGTTATGTTGTTTAGTTCAGAAGTTTCTATGGCCATCTTCCGTTTCCATCATCAGACCAGCGCCATGGTACCATATAATTGTATTGTTACCTCAACATACCAAAGATATATAACTACATCAAATTTGAGTCTAATTGCACCTCGGGAAGGGGTTCAAATTTAACTTGCAAGATTCCACCCGAACAAACAAATTATGTACGTATACATACGAATACGTGCATAATTTGTTATTTATTATAATTAATTTGACATTATTGCAATTTTTTTTTTAATTTTTAAACTTTTTACTGACATTTGGCAGTTGTTTATGATTATGTAAATATGATTATGATTACATAAATAGCAAAGCTTGTAATAGAAACATATGAGATAAATGTACAAGACCATCCCAGTTTGGCTACATAGAGTTTTAGACTTTTGCTATGGTAGAGTAAGTTCTACAAAGACAAAGTATCGCCGTTGTCACGTGCCAAAATTTTCAAGTTTGTGTTTGAGCCAAAAGATCAGTCTTCTTCATAATAATATGCTCTGGTTAGTTTCGTGTGAAGATTTGTTCTTACTATAGTATTTTTTCAGCTGCGCTATTATGCGAATTTATTCCTTTGGCCTTATAAAAACACAACGGGAAGGGACACAGAGATGTGAAACTCTTTGCCGCAGTCTGTGTTACCCGAAAATTACAATATGGGTGTCTTTAAATCAAATGTAAATAGGTTCTTTCTAAGTAAGCGTATTCTATCCTAGACCACATTGTTGCTTAACATCAGTCAGGATGTTTATGTAAAAATAATGAGTTAAACGAGACGCTCCCCTGATGGCAAAAGATAACACCTATCTATGACCATTGCTGCGATATACAGAACGTAACAAAACTAAGTCCAAGGCATCGCTGCTTTGACGCTCATTACTTTGAGAATTTCAATAGTTAGTCTCAATAGCCGGAGTAATGTCTACTTGCTTGGCGGCAAAATATCTGGTACTGCGGCGATATCTACCTAGACGACCTTCTGCTATGGAGATCTACCACCAAGTAACAATAAACAAATCTTCCGCCTGCTAACTAATGTTTGTTTTATCTCGCTCATAATAATATGTTTGCAATTTGTTATTACCATTATTAAAAAACATATATGTTTTTCTCTATCAAATAAGTGAATGACCAATATTCTTTTGAAAAAATTCATAATTATCGTAGGACATTTCACACAGCGCCATTTAGCCCCAAACTAAGAAAAGCTTGTTCTATTGGAACCAGATAGCTGATTGAATACTTTTAACCTTTTTTTGTTGTTGTAAATATATAATTATAACAGAACAAACATTTATCATCACATAAATATTGAAATTGGCAAGACTTATTTAAATTTAAAATTTGTTTTTAAAAGTGCTCCCGAAATATAAGAAGATGTTGACAAGTCTTTGTTGTAAAGTGTTCAAAACAACCTCATTGAAATTGGTTTCCAAATACTAAAACAAATTTCGAGCTAACAATAATTTAATTCATGAATTTAAATAATACAATATTTCATATCTCTCGTAGCCCTATATCAAATCTATTCCAACCGAACTAATCCAAAGCGAAATGCATAAAGAGAACGTTAGCCACATACCCAACCGTTTTCTATCACTGAAGGAATTTAAGGAGCCGCAACCAGCTATATATTAGAGCTATACATTACTTTAATGCGATATTCTAACAGTCCTTATCAAAATTGCAACGCAGCGAGGCGTTAATGTATGGAAAACGTGCTGAGATAGCATTAAAATACAGGATGTGAGGTAAACGCTGTCAAAAACAAAAACTGGTATTAGTCTTCATAATAACTGATTCAGATGTTACTTTGCGAAATTTATTCTCATGATATTCTGGAGATATATTTTTAGTGTGATATTTTTAGAGTAAATGTCGATAATACGTGAGGATACTTCGTGTGTAGGCGAAACACGTGTAGGCAACTGGTTACTATAACGACAATAAGGACGTCAGCTTGATTGCCACCTGTGGCATAAAAAAAAAGGACAAAATCACGCAGTGTGGATATAATTACTGATTATTATTTTAGTTTGTTAATAAACTATTTTTTTGCAAAAATAGATATGAGTAGGTACTCTTGTTTATAACATTAATAATGTTCTATTTTAAATTCAAAATTTAATTCATATATAGAATTATAAATTGTTCCAGGCCATTAATAATTGCTTAGCGTGGCAATGATACCACCATTTTCCATTTTGCAGTTTCTTTCCTTTATGAAATATCATATTAGGTTTTTGTTTTTGTTATAAAAATATTGGGTAGTTAGGTGGTAAAAAAATGAACACGGGATTCGGTTGCGAACCGCCGTGCTGAACAGATCAAGAGACACTTAAGCTAAGTAACCTATTTATTATGTTGTGCGTGTTGTCATTATCTTGGTGTCTTTTAATGACTATTGCTTAGTAAATCAATAGACGTTGCTTATAATAACAGTTTCTAGTCTTCATTTCTGCCACGTTTTGTCTTACATAACTTATAATGACGTACGTGGTACATTCCGTTTTTATCCTTATTTCTTATTGGAGCCTCAAATAAAACAAATTCGAACACGCGCATATACGGCAGATCTGCAATCTTGATAGTATAACGATGCAACTGTCTGATCACGCTCGGTATGCTCAATTAACACAGCAATCTAGGACAGTGTACATTGTACACGTAGGTTATCACATCGGTAGCCAATACGTCGGATATAGACATGTCATCAGCACTAATCAGTCACGCGTGGTATCAGCCAGCGCAGCACAAAGGTCGGGACTCCCTCAGGCAATCTGTTGCGTCCTGACCTGTCATGCTATGATTTATGTCTTTGAGGTATACGCACATTATGTAGTACCGCAGCGATGTTGAGGTAAACGGGCCGCATCTCGTCATAGTATAAAAGAAAGTCTCTTCCCACCGTCTATACACATAGATTATTATTTAAACTACGCAACGATTTTAATGCGGTTTCCATCAATAGACAAGAGTTATTCAATAGGTTTATATAAATTTATACGAATTATAAAGAGGAAATATTTGGTTTTTTGTTTGTTTGTTTGTATTGAATAGGCTTCGAAACTACTGGACTGCTCTGAATAATTCTTTCATCATTAGGATGCTACATAATCACTCGGTGAAATAGCCTATATTTAAATTGTTAATCGAGGTTTGTTTTCCCATACGAAGCCGGGACGAGCTGCTAGTGTATGATACATGCACCATACGCACGCACGCACGCACCATATTAGTATCCACATTGCACCCGTGCGAAGTTGGGGCGTGTCGCTAGTTGCATTATTAAATAATGTCTTAGGATAGTGTGTAGGTTCTACTTCTTTATCAAATTTTGGCATTGCACCTTGCGGCTTACAGCAGGAATTGTCCGTAAGTTCAAAGTCGCTCAGCGAGCCATGGAAAGAGTTATGCTTGGCATTTCTCTGAGGGATTGTATCCGGAACGAAGTAATTTGCCAGAGAACTAAAGTCACAGACATTTCGCGACGTGTTAGCAAACTGAAGTGGCAATACACAAACAAGTAGACGTGTTCTAGAGTGAAAACCGCGAATTGACAAAAGTAGCGTAGAACGCCCTAAGACTCGATGGAGTGACGATATACGTAGGACAGCAATTTTGTAACTGTTTGTCTCTCTTTGTTGTTATTTTTGTTTTTTTTTTTGTTTTGTTGCAAAATAAAAATTATTTTCTTTCCTTTCTTTCTACAGGACAGGACAGTAAATGAAAGCAAAAAGCCGAAGATTGGGCTGAGTGAACCTATGTCCAACAGTGGACTTCGCATGGCATGATGATGATGATAGAATGACTTCACTTTGTGTATTTTGTCAGTGAATTCATATTTTCAAGTATAAAGTAAATTAAGCCTTAATCACAAGGCGATTAAAAAGCCTTTTTGCAATCCGTTCCGCTACGATCCGACACAATGTGCGTGTACCTTTAATATAAAATATTACGTGTAGTATTTCCAGGGCTGTGCAAAGCCAAAAAGGGTCATTGTTTTCATTCTTATGAAAAAAATGACGTGCACAACTCTGAAATCACAAAAACGTCGGCTGTCCTCTAACTCTAACATTAAAGGACATTTTTTCCTACTAAACTTTTAATATCTTTAGAAATACATATGTTATTCATTATTATCTATGTATCTATAGGTACTAATATAAAGAGGAAAGATTTAATTGTTTGTTTGTTTGTATTGAATGCTCTGAAACTATTGGGCCGATCTAAAAAATTATTTCATCATTAAGTTGCTACATTATTCCAGGCTATATTTATATTGTTAATCGAGTTTTGTTTTCACGTGCTAAGCTGGGACGGACCGCTAGTAAATAATATTACGTTTCCATACATAGTTAATTTTTATTGAAATGATTTTCAAAATCTGTCATCATGCCTATTATAAAGTCGACAAAACTGGTCGATTGAGTGGTAAATCTTTTTCTTATAGCGTGGGAACCGATCGTGCGAACCACTAGGCTATCATCGCTACAATTTAGTTTCAAAGTGAGATCCAGAATTCAAAATTTAAAACTCATGTAAGTAAGAACTATGTACGATGTAAGACACTCGATGGTTTGTCTCAATAGCACTGTATTATCACTGTTCTATGATGGTGAAACACTACTGCTTGGTGGCTGTTACTGCGGTGATAATTACCTAGACGACCTTTGCTAAGGCGATCTACCAAGTAAACTTCCTAGTAGGTACTCGACTAATTCGCCACCACCCAAGTTGAATATCTGCCGCCAAGCATCTAACGGTGTGTACCGGCAACCTCACTGGGAACCCATTTACTTTCTAGGCTAGGTGTGTTTACCACCATTTTCCTACATACTCATACTCATATATTTATAACAAACAGTTACAAGTCACAAACATTAAATAATACAATTAAAATAATCAAAAAATAAATAAAACCAATAAAATTAAATTCGCAATATAAATTAATGAATAAATATTTTTTTAATACACAATTAATTAATTTAATTCGAATTACAAAAATAACTAAAAAGGTTTACATTTTAACTAGTCTACTCTTTAATAGAAATTCGTCTACTTTCTTTACTTTACTACCTTCCCGAATAAACCTCGTGAGCGAAGCCACGGCTAAAAGTTATTTGTCCTATAATGGAACCCTGCTGACCTATTGAAGAAACCATTATTAGTTTGGCTATACAACACAATAGTTGTAATATTTGCCAAAGTAATTGCTATTTCGCTTTTGTATCTCTACTAAGTAATAGGTCATAACAAAGTTACTTTTGTTGTTTGAATAATAGGTCTGCCTAGTTAACTAGGTATTTTACCGAGTACGATTAAATTGATTTATTCGTCGATAGTTCTGGTTTCACCGAATTTATTATGATGCTATGTTAATAATGTTGTAATTAGGGTGTGGGTCCCGGGACGTCTGGAAAGTCGCGAAGTCCCGGAACTTTTCGTGATTTTATTTGTCTCGAGTGCCGGGACTTTCGGGTCGAGACTCGAGAGGAGACAAGATTGTCGAAATTATTATGTAGGTAATCATTTTTATTTTCAAATAATTGAAGGAGCCTTTTGCTATATTTTAGTTATATTAATAATTACTTAATTTATCATGCCACCATATTTCTGTGACGTTTGGATTAAAGCCCCAGCGAGATGGTTTTATGCATGAGCTACGCCATCCATCTAGGAGTGATAGAGATACATTTTATTTAAAAAAAACTGTTTAACAAATTTGTTGATTTTTACAAAAAAAAATCCTTTTTTAATACGTTTCACCAGAAATTAACTCTATTAAAATTCTTTTAAAAAAAAAACAAAAAAAATTCTTAATTGTCTCGAAGTCTCGGGAATTCCCAGGACTTTGATTGTAGCCTGTCTCGTGTCCCGGGACTTTGAAATTGTCGGACATTCCCAAACCCTAGTTATAATTATGAGGGAGTTAAAAATGTCGATTAGCGAAACGCTTTCGTCAAGTTTCCGAATCTATGAAACATTTTGCTGTAGTTTTTTGAGTAGCTACTCTTTAGATACTTGAAAGGTATTGATCGTTACTCGGCCTTCAATCAGCCTTTGACCAAAGCCTCAACATATAAATTAACTAGCTGCGCCCAGCGGTGCTACCCGCTACATGTTTTCGGGATAAAAAGTAGTCTATGTGCTAATCAGTATCGGCTACCTCCATACCAAATTTCATCCAAATCCGTTCAGTAGTTTTTGCGTAAAAGTGATGGATGGATGGATGAATGTTTGTTACTACAAACATTCATCCATCCATCTAAATTATTACATTTACACAAAGTAAAATAAGATAAAGATAAAATGTCCACTTTCATACTTAGAACTTACTAAAAATACTTAGTCCGTTCTGTGAAAATAGGACAATAAAATATGGCTCAGCTACTTCATTGTGTTTTTCTTTTTTAAAATTCTAAGTTCAATACTAGTTTTTTAGGATTCAATACCTTAAAAGAAACCCTTATAAGATCAGTTCGTTGTCCATCTGTCTGCCAAAACCCTTCTCAAGACCGCGTGAAGGTCAAATAAGGGCAATGAAGTGATCCTATAAGGGTTCCTTTTTTCCTTTTGAGGTACGGAACCTTAGAAACACATTAAACACAAACAATACAACGGGGCAATGGCTTGCCTTGGATAAGTACTTACTTACCCGCCAGGGGATTTCGTTTTCCATTCGCAAAATATGTCCACACAAGCCGGATTTAACGGCCACTTTGTTTCCCATTAAAACCATTTTGAAAATATCCAGCCAAAATCCGTTCCCAAACAAATTGCTCATTTTTCGTCCAAGATTATTTCGAAACAAAATAAATCTGCTACCAGGCTCGATTTACATCCCCTAAAATCAATATAGACGATAAACAAACATTTGAACGTATCAATCAAAATATTTTTTTGCAAAGGAAATGTATCTCATCCATCATTTTGATGCCATGTGTGATCCTACAAAGTGCCAAATGGAAAAGGGGAAAATGATTGGCACTAACGGTTCAAAGGTTAGTAAGTGTGGCTTATTTTTAACCGACTTCAAAATAAGGAGGAGGTTCTCGATTCGTCGGAATCTTTTTTTTTATATGTATGTATGTTTCCCGATTACTCGAAAACGCCTGAAACGATTTTAGAAATTGTTTTTTTGTTTAAAATCAATGAAAATAAATAAATATTGAAAGACATTTAACATAGCGCCATCTAGCCCCAAACTAAGCAAAGCTTGTACTATGGGAATCAGATAGCTGATAGAAACCTTAAATACTTTTTTTTTTGTAAATACATACTTATAATACATACATTACACACAGACACAGAACAAACATCGATGTTAGTCACACGAATGTTAGTCCTGAGTGGGAATCGAACACACGCCCTTTAGCTCTCGAAGTAGACATATTACCAATGAACGAAATGGGCTGTTAAAGGATATACTTCCCAGGTGGTCCCATTGGCACTAAGTCTAGATCTGACGATGGGATCCACTAAAGTTAAAGCTAACTATTTTATTATTTTTATTGTAAATATTAATTAATCAGTAAAATTTTGATGAAAAATCTTTTTTTAATGTTTGACAGGCCAGGTGTTTGACCACAGCTCACCTGATGTACCTGTATGTCATGAACTAATATGATAATTTTAATATTACATTCATTTTATAATGCATGATTTTCTATATATTTTCAGACCCGTGTCACTCAATGAATCACGGAGCATAGTATTTCTACACGCCACGGAGCTCATTATCCCGTAACATAAGTCATTACCAAACACAAAATATCATTACAATTTTCAACACGAAAATAATTCTCGCCCCCGGCCTCACGAATGTCCGTCAATTATTTGAACAACGGTAGCTGCCGACTCGTGGGATTTGGACGGTACTTGTAGAGGCGAAAAATTAAATAATCTATTTTGAGCTGAATTGACTTCGGGTATCTAAGGATTGTAATATTTAAACAAGCACTGCAAATTGAGGTCTACATTAAACTATTTTTTGTGGCAGTTGGACTCTACATCAAGGGGTATGAGTTCAAAACCCAACAATTAGCTTGAGCTGCCGGTAACGTAAACCATAGCATAGTGGTAGGGCACTTTCTAGTACTCGACTGTCTACTACCACGTACTATGTCACATACTGTGTAATGTCACGTACTATGTGTTCTGGCAGCGTCGCTCGGGTACCAATTTCATTACCAGAATAAATATATTGACTTTTTTCGACCGCTACTTAACATTAGGTATGCTGTGATCCCACAGTGTCACCAGTTTTTTTGTTATTTGGGGGTTAATACAAACTTAATTATTATCAGCCTAGTTGGGAGACCGTCTGGCTACCAATCTGTAGGTCATGGGTTCGAATTGATGGATGATGATGAAAAGTATTCTATGTCTTATTGTAGGCCCTAAAGTATCTACATGCAAAATTTCACCCAGATCCCTTGAGTAGTTTACGCGTGAAACAAACACACATTCCATATTTATAATATTAGTTAGGATTTGTATTTCCAATTTCCATCGCTGTGACCTTGGAGACTCTTTGGACTATGTTTTGTTACTCCAAGTCTTACCTAGACTTTGAGTAACCGGTGGGACGGTAATGGGCAGGCATTATCGCTTACCGTTTTGTTCGTATCATTACTTTTACATTAAAAACACAAATAACTATTGCCAGCGAATATTAATTCCTGCAAATATTATTTCATATCAGACAGCTGTATGCGATATTTGCGTAATTCCCGACTTGCCGTAATTTTTGGCGCGGGCGTAAAGTGTCCTATAATTATGGACAATCGAGAACTGTCGACTCTTGGGATTTGGAAAATAAAACATTATTTTCCAATCGACATTCATTATTTTCAATATTGAGAGTTTCCTTAAATTGAGTATTCACAATTTAACTTTGTTTGGGATTAAGTGCATTATTTTTATTTATACGTATAATTTATTTTTGGATAGAATAAGAAAGAATATGTATATAAAAATAGTTATTAATTGAAATATAAATAGATGATAAATGTGTTGAACAAACAACACAATTTGTAATAAATTAAAAAAACTGACTTTTTTTTGACTTTTAGGTTATGAGATATAATTATATTCGAGCAAGTAAAAGTTCAAATTGCAATCCGAAACATTAAAGTAATCTATTGTCATCTTTCCCGAATTTACTAGCAAAGCTGTAATACAACCTAATGCTTCTGATTTAACTTACAATACTTAACCAGAGAAAAAAATATTCAAATGGATCACGAAAAAAAAATTCACTACAATGTTTCTATATAAGATTTTGTTGTAGGTTTCTTCCTCAAACACGTTGATATTTATTATCACAATACATATAAATCCACTCGGCACATTCTCGTGACCTTCGAAGCTGATGGCCGGATAAGGAAGACTGTATGCCATCCATCACAACGTGACAAAGTAGAATGCATCGCACTCCTGGGATTGTATGGAATGTTCCCTTTATGGTTGATATACGTTAAAGACACTCCCAGAAACAAGCGTATTTTGGTACCTCATTTGGTTACTTAATTGTTTCAACTTCGGTGCAGCAATTTATAGGAAACAAGAAAAAAGGTAAAAAAAAAAACTATAACATTAATTGAAAATAAATATGTCACTCGAAGCATAAAAAAGAATTATTCTTATCACAAATTAAAGCGACATCTCATTCATTAAAATCCGATGAGTAGTTTCGGCACTACGGTGGAACTCGTATTCATAAATACATACATCCTAATTTAACTTTTATATAAGAAGAGAAATTCAATATTTGTAATGAAGTTTGACTCATGCGGTAAAACTCATGTTGAATCATATCGGATACTCCAAATATAGTTTTGGCCATTTATTTATTTTATTGAGAAAGAAGACGGTTAAACCAATTACATCCAATCTCACAAAATTTTGACATACCAATAAAACAAAAATGTAAAATACAATAAAAATTAAAAAAAAACAAGGAGAGAAAAAAAAAGGAAGGAATAATAGGAAGGCCATATTCGGTGGCCTTCATCATGGAGACAATGCTAAGTACAACACGCGCGCGGCCTTGTCTTGCACGTGAAGACAGCGGTTGGTGCTTGGTGCTTGATTGTTGGTGTTTAACTGCAGCTCTCTTTTACGATGTCATGAATATTTTTAGTACATTCATTCATTTGATAATTTATTTTTAATTAAAAAATAATAATAAAATAGAATCTAATAAATAGTAATCGATAGAATAGTATTTTTAAAGGCATGTTAATAGAATCTTAAAAGGTCGGCAACGTATTTGTAGTACCCTCGGTATTGCAGATATCTATAGGCGACGGTGATTGCTTAACATCAGGCAACCCGTCAGCTTGATTGCCACCTGTGGCATAAAAAAAATATATTAAGTAGGCGAAATAAATTGCAACCATTCGATAGTCTAAAAATAAACGTACCTATATCCTTCCTATTTTAGTTAATTTTATAAAAATGTTACTAAGACAAATGCTTCTTATAGATAAACGTGCTCCATTGTAGACCGCATGTCAGGTGGAATAGCGATCAAACGCAAATAAAATACATATGTATAATACTTCTAAAAAAAGTACTAATCTATACTATTATAAAGAGGAAAGATGTGATTGTTTGTTTGTATTGAATAGGCTACAAACTACTAAACCGATTTCAAAAATTCTTTCACCGTTGGGAAGCTACACTATTCTCGAGTGTCATAGGCTACTTTTTATCCCTATATTTCCACGGGAACGGGTACTACACGAGTGAAACCGCGAGGCGTCCGCTAGTAATTTAATATAATGCCACACCTACCTACTTCATAATAGCACTTACTTGCAGATACTAAAAAGCTCTTCTTACACAGACAGTAACTATGCTAGACGTAACTTGAGTACATTAGTATGAAAATGAAATTACCTCGTGTGGGCAGGCCACATTAACTTGGTAACAAATATTATATTGAACAAGAAGCTTCTGCAGCATACCTATAGAATAGAGTATGGGTACAGTTTAGCACCTACAATTTAAGAGCATATTTACGACGCACTTACACCTACATTGTTATATTTATAAAACAATATTATTCATTTTGATCGACGTGATAATAACCACGAAAAGTTTGTAATTAATATTTTGGCATCGTAACTATGGGTTATTTACAACATACGCTGTAAATAAACCGATCGATTACGATCAATGTAAAATAAAACATGTTCATTTTCAAACCTTTTTCTGTCCATTGACAAGCTAAAAACACGATACATACGTAGAGTATTCAAGAGATATATCTTTAGTGTATATCCGCTTAAAAGTCGTTTTCATTTCAACAGTGACGAGGATTTCATTTAATTTGAATGTAATTTTAAATATTTGTCCAATCTTGAAGTAAACTTTATCATCATCATTTCAGCCGTGGGACGTCCACTGCTGGACATAGGCCTCCCCCATTAACTTCCATAAAGACCGGTTGGAAGCGGCTCGCATCCTTTAAAAACTTTATATATTTATTCAAAATATTTCTTAATATATCAAATCCGACACAAACTTAAAATTTTAATTAAGAAAAATATCTAATTAAAATAACCACAAGTATGTTTATCCTTTTCTCGTATGGAATTAAATAAATACTTACTTAAAATTATATTCAGATTAAATTAAATCCTCAGAATCATAATATGTTTTATTGTAACATTGTGTACAAAGATGTTACAAAAATATAGGTATCAGCAGTGTTATCCATCACGGACATGCAAAATTATCTCGTCACTGTTGTAACCAAAACTATTAACTCTCGAGTACTTAAAATAAACTTGCGCAAAGTAACGCCTAAGTCAATTAATTACGATACAAAAATAACATAAGATACAAATAAATAAAGACATTATCTGTTTATACAGAAACATATTTTTGTTGGCCAATTATTATACTCGTAATATATTTAATTACATTTGCGAGTTACGTCGTTTACTTCAGCGGTAGTCGAGACTGTCAAGCGGTAGATTTTATTTCCTCCCATATTCTTGTATGATTAGTGAGTAACGTACAAGCAACAGAGAATGCACTGCAGAGGTGCTATAATATGTATGGGCGGAGCGAATGTGGGATATTTTTAGGGAGCCTGCTCATAAAACTTATCTTTCTGCAGCTGATCTCACGATTATTTTGTAGTAAGCTAGTTCTCTCTCAGGTGCTATCCCATCTAAAGTTACCTTCAGCGTCTAAGCTATCAGTATGAAAATCGAGTTACCGGCCTTGCATGCAACTACTCGCCAACGTTATATTGAACGGGAAATTAGATCTAACTTGATCTATAGGTATATCGCTACAATAAACAACAAATAGCAGTTTTAATAGCTATATGCTATTAGTTATTATTACCCACGACGGAACGGAGACAGTATCTGCATTTGGGATGAGAGGATGTATCCAATTCTCAATCCCACTTCCCACTTCCCACTTCCCACTTCCCACTTCCCACTTCCCACTTCCCACTTCCCACTTCCCACTTCCCAATTCTAAATTCCCACTTCTCACTTCCCACATCCCACATCCCACTTCCCACTTCCCACTTCCCACTTCCACTTCCCAATTCCCACTTCCCACTTCCCAATTTCAATTGCCACTTCCGTATCGCGGAGCAATACGGGTTGAATTCGAGTGAAATAGTATTCTCTATATCAATATTCAATTAAAAAAATATGACGAAGGATGATATGCGCTCTGTTTGAACTATCAGAGTAAACTTTTCGTAAGCATAGTATTAAAAACGCAGTACGCGTTTTCGTCACGGAATATCATGTAAGTTAGGTATTAGGAGCCCTAAAATTTGTATTTTTATCAACACGTTTATATCCTAAGGAGCTTACAGATTTCATAAAGATTATTCAATGTTATTATTCCAAAGTGTTTCAATGTAAACTAAGCGATTACTGCATCACATGTTATCATGGGCAAGGGTAGGTACTCGACTTCCATCCACGCATAATCGTTTAGAATAACATACACGTGTAAGTCAGTACGCTAACTTGGTACAAAAATATTTCTTCAGAATCTTGAACTTTTTATTTCTTTCGAGCTTGTAGCATATAACGCGACAACGTTTGCGTAACGCGACGGACATGATTTGGCTTAAATTCACGAGAAATAGCTTACTTAACGAGTATAAATTTGCAATAAAAAACCGACTCACTCTAAACATAATTTAATGCTAAACCATACATTTATAAAAGTGTACTTATTATGTTATAATAAGAATTTGAACCTCAAACTTATTATGTGCTTACTTGATACATAGCCAGGCTAAATTCAGCAAGCAAATCCTAAAAAAACTGACCAAATTACTAGGTCATTCCGAGCGCAAAAATTATCGAAAAATAAATTTGTAAGACATCGTAAAAAACTAAGTACCGCAATAGTCGTATATTGGCAGACCTACTTCGAGTTCCTTACTATACCCGGTATATTTTCAGGACACGTCTCTCTCGTTACCTTTGGGTATTTTCACATTAGTGAAACCGCAGTCCGATCGCGACATTAGGGACTAGAGATCTATATTTACAGCATACGACAATAAGTGATGATATTTTGACGCGAATACCACGTAGCTAAATAAATTTAGGCAACAAGTGTAACAACTAGCGGCCTAAAGCGATCGCTTCCATACAGTCCTAAGGCGCAAAAGATTCAAGGAAGAAATGTATGGGAAATATCAATAATGAAAAAAATATAGGGAAATACAAATCAATATAATAATAAACATTACCTTATACAATGATTATCCAACGTCGTACATACCATCACCACAGATAGTAAAACACAAAGTCACATATAATATAATTCTTTTGAGAAATAAATGTCTTTAAACTGACATATATATCGAAAAACAAAAGAAAAAACCGGCCAAGTGCGAGTCGGACTCGCACACGAAGGGTTACGTACCGTTATCTATAAAAACGGCAAAAATATCACGTTTGTTGTATGGGAGCCTCCTTAAATATTTATTTTGTTCTGTTTTTTAGTATTAGTTGTTATAGCGGCAACAGAAATACATCGTCAACTGTGAAAATGTCAACTGTCTAACTATCACATTCCATGTGATACAGCCTGGTGACAGACGGACAGACAGACAGACGGACGGACAGCGGAGTCTTAGTAATAAGGCCCCGTTTTACCCTTTGGGTACGGAACCTTAAAACCTGTATGAGACGCCCGCCTGATGGTAAAAGACAAAGCACGACCATAGCGGCAATACACAGAACTTTGAGTAGCGCAACAAAGTCCAGGATATCGCTGCTTTAGCGCTCATTACTTTGAGTCTTAAATTAATAAAATAATTAAGCACTTGGTGGTAGATCTCCTTAGCAGGAGGTCGTCTAGTAGGTACCATAGATATTCTGCCGCTAAGCAGTAGTGTGTAAACATTACTGTGTTCTGGTTTGAAGGGTACTGCAGCTAGAGAAATTACTGGACTGTTGAGACTAACCATTTAAAGCCTCAAAGTAATGAGCACCAAAGCAGCGATGCCTTGGACCTCGTTTTAATAGACAATAGACAACACTTTATTTGTGACATAATACATATATCAACATAATTAACAATACATACATACAAAAATAAACAATAAACATAAAATAAATAAAAAACTTATAGGTAGATAGTATTTATAAATTAAACAAAAGAGCAAACAAACAATAAACAAAAAAAATACATTTTATGTTACAAACCGGCCTGACTCAGCATAATGCCGACTACAGCCACTCAGGCAGCCAGCCGGCGCTGGTCTTCCGTCGAGACCGGAAAGTAAGTTTGGTATATCGCTGCAATGGTTATGAACAGGCGTTATCTCTTACCATAAGGAGAGCGTATCGTTCGTCTCATTATTTTTCACATAAAAATAAATAAAAAAATAATTACATTTAGTAAAAAAAACTCTTTTAATATCGGGTCGTGTGTACTAAGCAGGGGTACTCAAAGCGACCGCAGTTCGATACCGAGTGTCATTAGCCCTGAGGGCAAGTTCCTTTCCGGAGTGTTAATATTCTATGATAGAGGTGTCGTTTGCTCTCATATTTATTTTATAGGCTTCAGTAAAAAAGTCCTTTACTACATTTCGTAGAGCTTAGGCTACGGGTAAGTGTATCTATACTTAAGTAAATATAGTGTTATGTATGTACTATTATAATAGCATGGTAATAGGGTACTTTCTAGTACTCGGCTGGCCAGCTACCACCTTCAAGTTGAAAATCTGCCGCCAAGCATCTAACGGTGTGTTCTGGCAGCCTCACCTGAGAACCAGTTCCATTCCAGGCTAGGTGTGCTTTACCATCTTCGAACAGACCTTCACTTAACATCAGGTGAGCTATGGTCAAAACACCTAGCCTGTCAACCATAAAAAAAACCATGAAGAAAGAAAGAAAATAAATATTTTTTTTTTTATATAGAACACAACAAACAGAGACAAACAGTAACATAATAGGGAGGTTAGCAAACTTTATAGAAATTGAATACTTAATCATGTATTTCATTTAATTATTATTTTTGTTTCTTTGACATTACGTTTTATATTGATTACGAATTGATTTATTTATTGTTATTATTGCATATTGTCTTCATCTGTAATCGTTGTGACATTTATCTATATACTTTTTTCCTTTTCCACGTTTTGGTACACAATGTTGGTGTTAATAAAATAAATATCATAGTTTTACACCGCAAGCATGTTATTCAGCATTGAAGTATTTGCCGTTACTGGGGTTTTATTAAAATAATTTTACCAAAAAAAAAACGTTTGAACCGTTTACCCTAATCACGTATCACTAACATGAAAATTATAAGTACCTCAAACTTCTTTTACTGTAGTGGAAGTTAAAATGAGCTTTTAGTTAAATTTTCAGTTTTATGAAGGTTCCATAATTTCACTAAAACTACTCCGCGCGTAAACGTTTAGTGACAAAAGTTTAACAATTCAATGCGCGTATTATACTAATTCACAAGTTTATATGAGTGTTAATTTTGTAACTGACACTTAAATTTTAGTAACGATAACAAAACTCTGGAAATTGTACCAACAAACTATTATTGTCCGTGCTCATTCATCTATCGGACAGCCAGAAGCTCGAAAAAGCGACATCGTTTCATGGTCGACGCTCCAAAAACTCCAATGATTAAAATGCAGTGAAATGCGCTGCCTGAGTGGGTGTTCTCCAATGGGTATGAACTACCGCGATGCACCAAGCTGTGTGCTTTGGCAGCTTCGCTTAAAGGCTTGTACCCATTCCAAGCTAGCTAAATAGTTCTACCATCTTCGATAGCATACTTATCTGTTATATAGGTGTGCTGTCCTGAAACACCCAGCAAAACTATTTAAAAAAAATTGTTTCATAAATTAAGAAGATCCAACGAAATTTAGTGTGAGACACCCGTAAAAACAGTTTAACTTTGAAATCAATTTTATAGATGACTAGCGGACGCGTTGTGGTTTCACCCGCGTAGTTCCTGTTCCAGTGGGAATACAGGGATAAAAAGTAGCCTATGACACCCGTGTTGAAATCGGTCCAGTAGTTTCGGAGCCTATTCAATACAAACAAACCATCAAATCTTTCCTCTTTATTGTAGTATCAATAGATATACAACGTGATGGCATTGAACTCGTTGTCTATACTTAAACTATAACTCAGGATTAGATCAGAACACATTCAATCTTTGTATAGTCCGCGGACGACACGTTACAAGGGAAACTATGTCATATCGCATCCGGTCGAGCACTTCGCCAGATGCCTTAACAAGCACACATGCACACACTACACGTTAAGGCAGTATATTGCTTGCAAATGTTTTTCCAGTTTCACTGAACCTTACGTCAAACGAACACCCGCTGTGATTTATAATCATTGCCTATATAGGTTACTATTGGTCCGTCCCGGCTCCGCACAGGAAAACAAAACTCAATTAACAATATAGCCTATGTCACTCAGTGACAATGTAGCATTCTAATGCTGTGTGTATAGTCCTACGATATAATGATAAAAGAAATAAATGATTAAAAAAAATATGTCGCCAAGCACCTAACGGTGTGTTCCGGCAGCCTCACTTGAGTGCCAGTCCCATTCCAGGCTAGATGTGCTTTATCATCTTCGACCACACCTTCACTTAACATCAGGTGAGTTTAAACACCTAGCCTGTCAACCATTAAAAAAAATGTTTGTCCTGGGCGGGCATCGTACCAGCTCTTGAAGCAGACATACTACCAATGAACCAACAGGGCTGTGCACTCTGTGCAGTGGCCGATAACCACTACGAGGACAAACACTGCCACTGTTTACCATCTACATTGCAGGTAACAGTTTTTTTTTTAATTATTATTATTATACGCTCCACAGACACTGGGGTCCGTGACCTTTGTCAACTTTAGTTACATATTTTTTTTTTTTTACAATTTTACATTACAAAAAGAGGAAAGTTACGTTAGTAATCTTAATCTAAGGTTAAAGTAGGTGCTAGATTGTGTGTATTCCGCGAGCAGACCAGCGACCCGCAAGCAGCACCCGATCACGAGTATGACGCATGTGCCAGCCATCGCCGTCCTCAACCATATCTGAGGGAAGAGAGCGACCCGACATACGACGCCGCCGCAAGAAGGAACCTTCGATGGTGAGCATGAATGCTCGAGGCATACACATAATCCTTATTTCTATTTACATCATGAGTTTTCGTTTGAAATCGCCTCCTCCCGACTCAAGGCCTCCATCACCGCCGTGTTTCGATCTTTGATGGATATCTGCAAATTATATTCTTTGATGGTCTTCGGTGACGCAGCCGACGCACGATGCACGAACCGACAGATAGCATCGTCTTCAGTATTGTCGGCGTAGTAGACGAAGGTCCCGGTGTGCCGGTAACATTAAAGTGTTAAACTTTAGGTACTGTTTCAAAGTGATTTAACACACAAGCACTGTAGTACAGATATGTAGAAAAGTGGAACTGGGTCACGGGGATTACTCTAATGCTTGTTTCATTTTACTCCGCTCTTGAGGCCTTTTGTTAACTTTTAATGTAGGTAAATAAGTGAGAAAAGTAGTTTCGCAGATGTGACTTCTACGAGAAGCAATGTCTGTTATACTAGATAATAGCTTACTCGACTATTAAAAAAGTGAGCTATAGTTTTTATCATGGATTTTAGTAGTGTTATATAGTAGGATATATACTATCCAACCATTATGTATAATTTCTACTCAATTTAGACGAAGTGATAATTGACACAAAATTAATCACATTAACTAGGTATTTTATAAAATATCTTGGAATACTTTTAAAATAAGTATAGGCGAAGTCATTATACATAATAACTAGCCATTATGTATAATAGGTACCACCCTCAAGTTGAAAATCTGCCGCTAAGCATCTAAAGGTGTGTTCCGGCAGCCTCACTTGAGAGCCAGTTCCATTCCAGGCTAGGTGTGCTTTACCGTCTTCGACCACACCAACCACACTGTCAACCATTAAAAAAAAAGCTATTTAATCCTCATGACTGTAACATATCTATATATATAGTGTTTTTCTGTAATTTACCAGTTCTCCCCGCAATTTATGCAAAACATTGAATTTCTCTATTTATACAAACCTTTCGGGAAAAAACTGTAAATACAGTCATTAAAACCACATAGAAATCTGTTACAATACATCATTTAAAATTAGTAAGCGTCCCACAGACAGTCGCGTATCTTATACTACTTAGAGATAGAGATATGGAAAGAAAAGTTTACTTATAGGTATCTACATAATATATTATGTTGGTATTTTTTCAGGTGTCTCCCGAACTATGTTGTCATCATAGTATGCAAAGTTACAGTAAATTTAACATTTTATTACAAAAAGATGAGAAAGTAAAGTGTCAATCATTTCTAAAATAACTTATTTCGTAGATTGTGATTTGATCGAATATTTTTCGATCGAAAAGAGCAAGCATTTATGCTTGTTATTAGTTTGTTAAGTTATCGTCAACAATTTTCCGACTTTCATTACAAAGTTTTAATCGAAATAGGTGCTTAAGATGTTGCCAGTTGGCAATATTAACATCACTACTGAATATTAACAGTTCACAAGTAGATACCTACTAATAAATTTACTTACTTGATGGTAGAACTCCTTATCAGAAGGTTGTCTAGGTAGGTACCACAGTAGTACCAGATATTCTACCGCCAAGCAGTAGTGTGTAAATATTACTGTGTTCCGGTTTGAGTGGTACTGCAGCTAGCGAAATTACGTGGTTGTCAAGATTAACCATCGTAAGTCTCAAAGTACTGAGCGCCAAAGCAGCGATACCTTAGACTACATTTTGCTACTCAAAGGTCTGTGTATCGCCGCAATTGTCATGGATAGGCGTTATCTCTTACCATCACGAGAGCGCTTTGTTCGTTTCATTACTTTTATATATAATAAGACAATGTTTGGAAAACTGATTTTGATTTCATTCTGATTAAATAACTCCAAAACTCTGCTCAATGTATATTTTAATCAAAGATATCGCTAAATGTGTTTTTCCAGTAATGCTAAGAGATTTCAATGTAAAAACACCCGTTTGTAACGATAGATGTCTTTTTTTATGTCTATTTTAGATTGCGGCAGACAGGATTCAGTTTATTTTTTTACTTTAGTAAGAAGAATGTTTGCAAAATTTTTCAAAATCGAAGTTCCGTTTGTTGTTCCAATCTTGGTGTCTTCAAAACGAAAGCGAATTCGTTTCTTCTAGGCAAGCGTGATTCGTCGTAGATCTCATCTGTACTTAACATCAGGGAGATGGCGATTATACGCAAAATATATTCAACATATAAATATAAGTTAGTTATAGCAACCTAGATAGTAGGTATAACGTCACGTCTTGTCTTACCCAGAATTTCATATCCAAGATTACACACAGGCGCGTGTTTCCCACATTTGTTTGCAATTTGTGATGGATACGACGGGCGATCGCCTTCCATCGTCTTATGTAATCAATTTGACCATCTCTCTATCACAAGATAGACCAATATAGCTGGACCTATCACATATTGCGTTATCTTTCCTGAAAGGCGTAATTTTCTACACGAAAGTGGGAAAGAGGGGTCTGAAAATATTGGTGAAATTCGTGATGTATTTTCAGGTTTTTCAATTTGTTTTGGTAGTGTTGTTAGCTTAGGCGTGGTGTTTAGTACCGTGTTACTTCCGCGTAGGGAAGTAAACAGTTAAGAGGAAAAAAGTAATATTTTGTGACCAAAGCTTAGAAGAATCTATATAAATAAATTTCAATTTGCATAAACAATAAGGCATCACTTGAGGACACCTGGACCGTTTTCTTTTTTAACCGACTTCATAAAAGGAGAAAGTTCTTAATTCAGTTGTATTTTTTATATTTGTTACCACTGAAATCCGTCATTTATTAACCGACTAGTTGCGCCCCGCGGTGTTACCTGCTACGTTTATTCAAGATTTAAAGTAGTCTTTTTATTAATCCAGGGTGTCGGCTAGCTCCACACCAAATTTCATTAAAATTGGTCGAGCCGTTTCAGCGTGAAGAGGTAACAAACATACACACACTTACACTAAATAAAGGAAATTAAAAAAGGATTACAAAAATATATTGAAGTAATAGATACGTTTAAATTTAATTAGGAATAATAAAATGGTTTTAAAGGTGTTTTTCCTTTTATTATTATCATAGCTATTTCATTCGCAGTCGAGTTATAGATTTTTTAAATTCTTCATCTTGGTGTGTTATGCACATGTGGGAAAATGATTGTGATGATTGATGATTGATTGAATGATTGTGTGTGATTGTGGGAAAGTGATGAAACAAGACTTGTCGTGTTGTTTCCAAAAACTCAATCGAAGCATGTAGTAGTCACCACTGCTGTACTAGGGCATGTTCAGACTCGAATATGCCTTACTTTGTGTGACTTAGACTTATTTCAAAACACTCGACTCTGACAAATGCACAATGTGCGACACCAAAAACAAAGAAGAAGTTTGAATATTCATTGATATATCTTAGAAATTGCAATGTTCATAGTTTGTAGACAAAAACAAACTAATCTTGTATTCTACGAATCAAATTAGAATATATGCAGCTCTGGCTAAACAAACCAAAGATTAATCCTCAAGATTTACAACAGGAGCGGACTAAGTCATTCGAAACACGAAATTACACTATAACTACTAACCGCACTACGGCATTACAGTGTGTGCCACAACGAAGTCAGACGAGAATTTATCTAGCCCGATTTAATTAAAGGTGAGAGAGCAGGGCTGGTGTTAGGATTAACATGATAGGGGATTTTCAAGCGAGTACATTTCGCATAATGTTTGACAGTCTCAATTTTAGTATTAATATTATGGCATACGTGTTTAGACTTGTGCTTAGTGTGTTTTTATGTTATACTTATCAGTTTTTCTAGTACGAACTAAATTAATTATTTATTAAAATCATACCAGGGAAAGAGTTATTTTCAATAACAAAATTGACTTTTTTAATATTCAAAATGACACAGTGTCAAGCAAAGAAACGTGCGATTTATGGTAAGTGCAATCACTGTTTAGGTATCAAACGAGGAGATTGCTGTTTGCCGCTGTTTCTTTAAAAAACCCCTTCTATACATAAACAGGATTTTTAAAACATGAGAGAAAATATTGGTTCATGGCACAGGAGCTAGCATATCAAGTTGTGATATTTACTTACGGTAGAAAAACGTATGGAAAATTGGACAGCGTTCGCTCTCTGTTGGGAGTAAAAGGGTAAAAATTTTTTCACACATTTCACGTATATCTGTTTACGTACTAACGTAATTATTGCAATTTACAACTAGAGCTACAGAATTCTGTTGGCTAGAACGACAACATTGCAGCATTTTGTAGCGATGATAGCTCAGTGGTTAGCGCGGTAGGTTCGCAAGCCAAAGGACGTGGATTCAAACCCCAACAATGAGCTTGACCTGCCGGTGAAGGAAAACATCGTGAGGAAACCATAGCATGGTGGTAGGGTACTTTCTAGTACTCAGCTGGCTAGCTACCACACTCAAGTTGGAAATCTGCCGCCAAGCATCTAACGGTGTGTTCCGGCAGCCAGACTTGAGAGCCAATTACATTCCAGGCTAGGTGTACTTTACCATCTTCGACCACGCCTTCACTTAACATCAGGTGAGCTGTGGTCAAAACACCTAGCTTGTCAACCATAAAAAAAAGCGTTAATTTACAACTTGAAGTAGCCCCGCTTACTGCTGCTGAGTCCGGCCTCCCCGTATATAATTAGAAGCAATGGTGAAACTGAAGCCGTGTTGAAATTAAACCAAGGTGCACCGGGATGATGGTAACGATGACATGTAGCGACGTGGCCCCACTTACGAGAGACACCGCTTATATTAAATTCCTCGAAGCAAATAACGTAGAGAATTAAATCTTCAATCGAATAAGCGCGGAGGCGTAGTCAAGACTATTTCGGTTCTATTGGTAACAATCGTCATTTTGCTAAAAACTAAATAAAAAAATAAAATAAATTATTTCTATAGATTACTATAGAGAATTCCCACTTAGAACAAAATAAATAAATATCGTTGGATATTTATTTATTTTGTTATAATTATACACACACACAGCGCCATCTGGCCCAAACTAAGCAGAGCTTGTGTGATGGATAGAATACATAAATACTTTTTTTTTGTAAATACATACAGAACACCCAGACATAGAACAAACATTTGTTTATTCACAAAATGTTTGCCCTGAGTGGGAATCGAACCCACGCCCTACAGCTCTCAAGGCAGATATACTACCAATGAGCCAACGGGGCTGTCATGTAAACATGTTAGTATACTAGCTTCGCCCCGTGGTGTTGCCCGCTATGTGTTTTCGGGATAGAAAGTAGCCTATGTGTTAATCCAAGGTCTCAGCTACCTCCATACCAAATTTCATTCAAATCCGTTTAGTAGTTTTTGCGTGAAAGAGTAACAAACATCCATCAATCCATCCAAACTTTCACATTTATAATATTAGTGAGATATCTATCCATCCATCCAAACTTTCACATTTATAAAATTTGTGGGACATCCATCCATCCATCCATCCATCCAAACTTTCACATTTATAAATGATATTAGTGGGATGGCATAGATGTTAGTTCTGTCTCTGTGCGTTCTAAATGTATGGTGTGTAAATGTAGGTACTTGTAAACGAAAAAATATGTATAAAGGTTATCTGCATCCCATAACACGATTATTTCTTTGTTTGAAACAACTTTGTTTTGTTGTTGTCCTTTAACACTATTTTTTCTGTTTTTTTTTTTTTGGTTTTTTTGTTGTAAGAAAAAAACAAAAATGAATAAAACTACGTTACTTTCTATATTGGAACATCATAATAATTTATAACTTAGAAGATTTATTACAATAAAAAAAATATGAAGTTGCTAACTTCTTTAGTGTTTGCAATTTTTTTTGTAAAAATGATATGAAACTTTTTAATTCAATTGTATCCATCTACTTTACAAAGGTGTATTTTCAAGTATAGAAAACGAGATTATGCTTTTGAATTGTCGAAAAGGCTAATAACTAAATCTAGTTTTATTTTTTTACATTTCTATAATGTCATGCTCAGTCACTCTAGGTAGATTAAATTTGCTTATTGAAATGTAAAAATTCTTACTAAATTTTTTATTTACTTTTAGTTAATGTAACGTGTTTGCTGAAATTATTCTTAAAAAATATTTTCATAATCCTCGACTCTATCTCCAATACCCAAAGTCGCTTGGAGCTTAAATACATTTCAAAAAACGTAACATCATGTGTTCTCGCATAAATGTTATTTTTTAAAGTAGATAAAATTTTACATTTACAAAATCTGTTTTTGCGTTGGTTAGCTAAATCTAGCTTAGAGTGAACCATAAAACGTAGATATGGAATAAGCTACGATAAGGCTATGATTTGCATCTCTAACGCAGCATGTTGCCAACAAGCATTTAATTTTAATGAGCTTTAAAAGGGTCTACCTCAACTTAATTAGTTAGACCTTATCTACCAGCAACTTCGGAACAGTGTATGACAGTAAGAAAACTTAATGTGGTTCGATTTCCATACAAATAGTTTTTTGACATTTATGGACAAATGGAGCAAAATTTTAAAGTGAAATCACAGCTACTGGCATTTATTTTGGTCTTTATTTGCAGGAAATCAGAATCACTTGAATATTAGCATAAAATCAAATTCATTAATGATTTATGAATTTATGATTTTTGAATAAAACAGTGATTTACTGTTTTATTCAAGCAATTGTGATTTACCGCAAATAAAGACCAAAATAAATGCCAGTAGCTGTGATTTCACTGTAAAATTATGTCCCATTTGTCCATAAATGGCAAAAATTAGTTTGTATGGAAATCGAATCACCTTAAAAGGTTATTTGCGGTTATTTGCTTTTTAACCGACTTTAATAAAGAAGGAGGTTTATTCCCAATTTGGTTGTCATAAAAAGACAACCAAATTGGGAAACATTTGTGTTTATGTAAACATATATGTGACGATAAATGTTTGTATTATAAGTATGTGTTTAGAAAAAAAAGTATTCTATCAGTTCTACTTTCCATAGTTGGTATTAGTAGGCAGCCCTGTTGGTTCATTGGCTGTATGCCTGTTCCAAGAGCTGAAGGGGTTCGATTCCCACCCAGGACAAGCATTTTGTGATACAAACAAATGTTTGTTCCGTGGCTGGAAGTACTGTATGTATTTACAAAAAAAAATACTATTTAAGTATTCTATCAGTTATGTGTCTTCCATAGCACAAGCTTTGCTTAGTTTGGAGATAGATGGCGCTGTTTGAAATATCTTACGATATTTATGTATGTTTGTTACCGCAATACTCCGTCATTTGTGAAACGATTTGGAAACTTAATTTTTGGATCATCAACTGAATCGATGGAAAAAAGTTTTAGCTTCCAAGGTGATCGGGAAGTGCGTCAAAAATCACTGCAAAAAGATGTCGGTTTTCATTGTTACACATTTTTCGGTCTAGCCCCTCGGCCCGCAAACAAATGAACGATAAAGTGCGATAAGGCACTCCGTTTCAATATCTGTCTATAACATTTTTTGGCATCTTACATGGAAAGCTACAGATACTTTACTAGTTAAAATGTACTGTGTCAAGTCCTGCATAATGTTAATGTAGCATTACCTTTATGAGCGTTGCTGGCTTTTGGGCGGCAGTTTCAGGGGCACGTGACTTTTTGACGGGGAACACTTTTGCATTAGGAGATTGGACGGCGATATAAGCAAACAAGATTCTTTGAAACTTCTTGATGATTTGGCAAGAACTGAGAAAGTTTTAGTTCATTTCACAGCTAACTACGTCTTGGTGTATTCCCTGTGATATTGGCAATATATATATTGAATAACCAGTGTACTCTGTTTGTTGTCTGAATGTTGGTACAAAGTACTGTTAGGTTTCAGCTATAGTTTTATTATTAAAATACGGATTGAGTTGTATAATTCTCTACAAATAGAAATGTGAATATAGTAAATTAGTTATGTTGTAAGAATACATGTTTCTACGATTATTTAAGTTTAGTAAATTGTTTAGTTTTACGGAAGTTGTGAGACTCCGGCCAATGACGAGCGTCGCCCAATCACGGCCACTGACGTAGGGACGGCGATCGGGCGAGGTTCGGACGGACGGATAGATGGGTTGGAAGCTGAGAGCGATGATAGGAAGGATTGTGATAAAAGGATGAGGAATAAGCAAGAGGGGATCATTAATAAACCAAGAGTGAATTGTGAAACTGTGGAGTCTAATTCTATCCTGACCTAATCCCTTTAGGTCAGAAGTGGGATAATCGAGAAAATCTCATATTTTTTCGCTACGCCTACTGCTCGGAGAAAGACGTAAGTAACATCTATATTGTAAGAATGGTTAGGCTAAAATTCCAATCATAGTTTAAAAAAATATATAATAATAATAAAATTAACAGTAAAATATGAATAGTATAAATGTTTTTCTCATCTCGAAACGAATTATCAGGGCACATGTTAGTTTGTTACTCAAATATAATATGAATATTCAAATTAAAATTTAAAATTAAAATTAAATTAGGTGATGCAATATTTTTTTTTTTTTGAGGGTAAAATTAAATTGAACGACTTAAATAATTTTTTATTTTGAGTGTATATTCGACGGAAAGTATTGGCAAAAAAAAAAAAAAAAAAAAGTGAATGACTAGTGACTTGTGCTATGGAAAGAATTTAACGCCGCGCGCCGATTCATTTGCGAAGTTTGACTTTACTGACGTAAGACAGATCGGTACCGGGTCAGAGAATCATTCTCGTCCGGATTTTGTTTTCTAGGTAAGTCGAATGTTTCGCAAACAGTAGGAACATTGCTTTATTTTAGTCGTTTAAAATAAATAATTTGAATTTAATTGGAGATTGTCAATGAAGTTTTATTTCGCAAAATCAAGAATAGTGCCAATACAGATACAAATATTTTATGGTAATTTTTCAAGCTACGGTAACAAAAGGTTTTAATTTTATTAATTGTTTTATTAGTAAACAGTCTGCTGACATTAATTCGAACAATGTGGTACCCAACTCGCAGGTCGAATGTTTAATGAGAATATTTCAATTTTGAATGTAGGTATTGACGACACCTATATGTAAATTAAATTTTGTGGGTATCTAAGATCAAATCACTGATAAGGAATGTTGTGGAGTAGTATATTAAGCTGGTATCTGTAAGTTTCAGATAACGAGGCTATGGAAAAAGACATTGAAGGTGCCCTAGGTGGAGGGCCTAAAAGGAATAAAACCCTAGGTGGAGGGTTCAATTTAAGGAAGGAAACCCTAGGTGGAGGGTTAAGGTTGTCGAACGAAACCCTAGGTGGAGGGCGAAGTTCAGGGAACGAAACCCTAGGTGGAGGGTTAAGTTCAAAAAAGGAAATCCCAGGTGAAGGGTTGAGGTTGACATATGAAAGAGTACCCGAGGAAATGGGCCGACAAAGGAATACATTTAATGACGATGAAAGATTAAGTCACTCGAAACAAGAACGTACGCAGCCCATCATTTACAAGAGTCAAGGTGTGACCAAAGGGAAGCGGACATCGAAGTTGAACGTACGTAAGCAGCGTTTTTCGGTATCATCTGGTACTGAAGAAGAAACGTATACGCAACCTAAAAGGAAAGGACACTCACGGACGAGACATGGTGCTGGACGGAAGAGAAGACGTGCCTCAGATACATCGTCTGATTCCATAAGCGAGCCATCTTCTCCGAAAAGGGTAAAGGTCTCAAAATTTACGGAAGATGATCGGCATGTTAAACTAATGGATAAGTTTCTGTCTATTTTAGAAAAAGTTAAGAGTTCAGATAAACCTAAAATGACTTTCAGCAAAAATGTACTGCCAGAATTTGATCCTTTGTCAAAGGATCAAACTGTTTTGACGTGGATCACTAAAGTAGAAGAGTGCGCTGAAATTTATGGTTGGGAAGAAAGAGAAATCATCCACTATTCATTACCTAAATTGAGTGGTGTTGCTAAGACGTGGTACCAAGGTTTACCTTCGGTGTTATACACGTGGTCTGAGTGGAAGAAGAAGCTATTAGAATCTTTTCCATGTAGAGAGGATTATGCTGAACTCTTAACCGAAATGTTAGCTAAAAAGGTCAGATACGGAGAGTCATTAGAGCATTACTATTATGCAAAAATTAATTTACTGAACAGATGCAAAATCATCGGTAAACAGGCAGTAGACTGCCTTTTGTATGGTATAGAGGATCGGGCGGTAAAAGTTGGCGCTCAGGCAGCACAATTCCGGGAGCCAGAACAGGTACTTAAATATTTCAAAACCGTCAAAGTAGGACAGATTAGAGACATCCAGGATTCGGGGCGGAGAGGCCGGTTTGGAACGGGTTCAAATCGGACGGATGCTTCTAAATCAGGTACTGTGATTAATACTTCAATTAAATGCTTTAACTGTAATGAGATTGGCCATCCTAGTTTCAAATGTGACAAATTGACGCATTCTATAAAGTGTCATAACTGCAACGAGGTCGGTCACCGTAGTTCAAGGTGTGACAAACCTCCTTCGAAATGCACAGTGTGTGATCGGACTGGTCATCTCGCTTCTAACTGCTATAAAAACGCTGGAAGAACTGTCACCGAAACAGGGAAACATCCAATGCTAGGTAACGATTCTAAACTCAAACAAGTATCTGAAGTTACGACTGAGGACTCTGGAATAAATAAGTATGTAATGGATATAAAAGTAAATGGTTCCACTGTTAACGGTCACGTAGATCTAGGGAGCCAATGCTCTCTTATCAGAATTAGTGATGTCAAATCTCTCGGTCTTTCGGTTACCTCTCGTCCAAATTTACCGACACTCAGAGGTATTGGGGCCAGTTTGGTGAACCCATTAGGAGTAGTCTCTGTCACTGTAGATATTCAGGGTATATCCGAGTCAATCGATCTTTATGTCGTGGAAGATTATGTTCTGGTACACTCTATTTTGATTGGGCACTCTTTTACGGAGAAACCGGATATTCTGATAGTTAAGACACCGGATGCGATAAAATTTCTAAGAATGCCTCCAAATAAAGTTAACCTGGTAACAACTTGTGACTCTGAGATTCCCTGCAACACAATGCGAGCGGTACAGGTTTCTACGGATTCACAATTGTTAGAGTGCGTAGTTAGTGTAACCGGTGCACTGCGTGGGCCAGAAGGTAAAGAATATTATCTCTTACCAGGTCAGTACAGCATTAAAAATGGTCGTGGTGCAATCTTAGTCTACAACGTCTCGAAGAACCCTATGGTCGTTAATAAAGGTACTCTCTTGACAAGATCTCACGAAAAAAATCAAGATCCGTCAACGGATATTAAAAATTCATTCAGTATCGTCTTCAACGACACTGTTATGGATGAATCAGTGAATTGTAACCCAAAACTAGATACAATTCAACAGCGGAATCTGAAAAATGTATTGGACAGGTATAGAGACTGTTTTTCAGGTGGGTTGCTTGACTTAGGATTTACAACAGTCACTGAAATGACTATAGAATTAACTGATGGGGAACCAATCGTATATCGTCCATATCGTCTGTCACACGCTGAGCGACTGATGGTAAATAATATGGTTCAAGAGATGTTGGACAGTAACATAATAAGAGAATCGTCGTCACCTTATGCGAGTCCAATAATCATGGTACAGAAAAAGACCGGAGACAAACGCTTGTGTGTTGATTATAGGGCCCTTAACAGGAAAACTAAAAAGGATCACTACCCAATGCCTCGAGTGGAAGACCAACTAGACCTACTTGCAGGTAATACTCTATTCACATCTTTAGATTTAGCGTCAGGCTATTATCAGATCCCAATTTCGGAGGAGTCACGTCCCAAAACTGCCTTCGTCACACCCGATGGACAATTCGAGTTCAACCGCATGCCTTTTGGTCTGGTTAATGCACCATCGGTTTTTCAAAGAACAATAAATAAAATATTAAAGGAAGCCAAAATAAAGTATGCTTTAGTCTATATGGATGATGTTTTAATTCCATCTAAAGACTTCAATGAAGGTTTGCAAAGACTAGAAGAGGTATTACGATTACTGAAGGAAGGTGGGCTGACTCTGAAGTTAAGTAAGTGTCATTTCTTTCTCGAATCTGTAGATTTTTTAGGGTTTGATGTCAGTGCTGACGGGATCCGTCCAGGTAGCAGAAAGAGCGATGCAGTCGCTAGGTTTCCACGCCCTAACAATCAACATGAGGTACGTCAATTTCTTGGTCTGTCTGGCTTTTTCAGACGTTTCATTAAAGGATACGCAATTATTACCGCCCCATTAACAGATCTGCTGAAGAAAAATGTAGGGTGGTTCTGGAAGGATGAGCAAGAACAAGCTTTTGAAAAGGTAAAAAAGCTTCTCATAAGTCGACCAATACTCGCACTATACGACCCGAAAGCAGAAGTAGAATTACACACGGACGCATGTAAAGATGGTTTAGCGGGTATACTACTTCAACGAAACTCTGATGGAATACTGCAACCAGTGTCTTACTTCAGTCGTAAGACGACCAGTGACGAACGTAAGTTACATTCCTATGAACTAGAGACATTGGCGGTTGTTGCATCTCTAAGTCGGTTCAGAGTTTACCTAATAGGAATACCATTCAAGATAATGACAGACTGTAATGCATTACGGTCCACGTTAATTAAGAGAGATCTGATACCTCGTATATGTCGTTGGTGGGTTCAGTTACAGGAATATGACTGCACGATAGAATACCGACCAGGCACTCGGATGACTCATGCAGACGCGTTAAGCAGAAATCCAGTGGATGACGATGTAAGTGAACAGCATGTTTTAGATGTTTTACCGGTACAGGAATCTAACCAGGACTGGATATCGACGGTGCAGTCAGCGGACGAGGAGGTAAAGAAAATAAAGGAAATCCTCGCTGATCCCGCTTTTGGAGGAAGCCGTTGATATACACAAAAATTATAAACTCAAAAATGATAAAGTCTACCGTATTGAAGGGGAAACAATGAAATGGGTTGTACCTCGAGGCGTGAGGTGGCAAATTCTAAAAATGAATCACGACGATGTGGGCCACTGGGGATTCGAGAAAACCTTACAGCGTATCAGAGAACATTATTGGTTTGCGAAAATGCGCAGGTTTGTAAAAAAATATGTTACTTCGTGTCTAGAGTGCGCACATCACAAAACTCCTGGCGGAAAACATGAGGGTGTACTACATCCTATAGAAAAGGTAAGCACACCGTTCCATACTATACACGCAGATCACTTGGGCCCATTCATAAAAAGTAAAAAGGGGAACTGCTACTTGTTGGTAATCGTTGATGGATTCACTAAATACGTTAGTATAAACGCGGTTAAAAACACAAAGTCTATCACTTCAATCCAAGTAATGAGGCAGTTTGTGAGCTATTTTGGGGTCCCAGCACGATTGATTACAGATAAGGGTACGAGCTTTACGAGTAAAACATTTCAGAGTTTTATTCAAACATATGGTATAAAACATATTCAAAATGCTGTCGCTACCCCCAGAGCTAATGGGCAAGTGGAAAGGTTCAATAGAACTATTTTAGACGCTTTGTCCACATCTAATCATGGTGGAGACGAAAAATCTTGGGATGAGCACGTTGCGGACATACAGGTTGGTATCAACACCACAAAACACAAAACAACACAGAAAAGCCCTTCCGAACTGCTTTTCGGTTTTAATGTTACCAGCAGGACAGAAGGTAAGTTGAGTGAAGTAATTAGCGATACATTAAATAAAGTCCCGACAGAACAATTGGGTGTCTTGAGGCAGGAGACTGGAGATAAAATAAAGGAACAACAGGTAAAAGATGCTGCTAATTATAATAAACATAGGAAGACGGCGAGGCAATATAAGGAGGGAGATCTAGTACGGGTAGAAAGGCAGGTACCTCACGATGGTAAATCACAGAAACTTGTTGTAAAATATCAAGGCCCTTACCGCATAATAAAAACGCTCGAACATGACAGGTTTCTGATTGAAGACACACCGTTGACTCGTAAACATGGTCGAAAATACGAATCCATTGTAGCTATAGATAAAATTCAACCTTGGATGAACTTCACTAGAAACTTTGAATCCGAATCATCAGGAAATGATACCGAAAAAGATGAATAATTAATTAAGGAATGTCTTAATGTGTCTTCATTCAAAAATGTATTAATTTAAGCCAAATCCAGAAAAAGTGTAACTAGACTTGAATAATATTTGTAACATCATGTAATGTAAACTAATGATAATAATTGATTGATTCAGGCGTCGCTTTGCGGAAGTTCTATTTGAATGTCCAGTGTATATATTTGGGTTATTTCCGATTGACAGTAGTTTCGGTTACAACAGTGATGAGGACTTGAATTTAACAACAATTTATTAATTAAAAACTTAATAATTATCTAGAACTAATTTTGACATAAGCTTAAAAACCAATTAAACAAAAATCTAATTAAAAAAGCCACAAGTCTTAATATCCTCTTCTCGCTGTAGGAACCAAGTACTAATCATGTAAAGTCAAACTAGTAATAAGATTTATTTGGTGATTACTATGCGTGTATACTGTAGAATATATTCAGGTTAGTCAATACATGTATGTTTATTACCGTTTGTCACTTCTATGTACAATGTACATGTAATTTTGATTAAACTTAAAAAGAAGCGATGGGACTCGCTTCATGTAGGATGGCCGAGCTGTTAGGTTTCAGCTATAGTTTTATTATTAAAATACGGATTGAGTTGTATAATTCTCTACAAATAGAAATGTGAATATAGTAAATTAGTTATGTTGTAAGAATACATGTTTCTACGATTATTTAAGTTTAGTAAATTGTTTAGTTTTACGGAAGTTGTGAGACTCCGGCCAATGACGAGCGTCGCCCAATCACGGCCACTGACGTAGGGACGGCGATCGGGCGAGGTTCGGACGGACGGATAGATGGGTTGGAAGCTGAGAGCGATGATAGGAAGGATTGTGATAAAAGGATGAGGAATAAGCAAGAGGGGATCATTAATAAACCAAGAGTGAATTGTGAAACTGTGGAGTCTAATTCTATCCTGACCTAATCCCTTTAGTACGTACATAATCCTCAAATCTCGTCGATCGAAGTGTTCCAATCAGAGGGGGGTATTGTTACCCCATAAGGCAAGTGTATTCCTAGCACGGGCAACAACAACACTACAGTCCGGTGACGCTGTAGAGGCCATCTGCGGCCAACAGCATTAGTCATTAAAAAAAAAAAAAAAAAAGCACGGGCAACAATGCTTTTCTATAGAAATTATTATCTTTCGAACTCCAGATTTATCGTGTAATTTGAAATATTTATTTGTCGAATACATCTGTCACTAGTTTTTTCAAAACACAAATTCGAAAATATAACGCGTTGTGGACACGGCCGTATGTACTTACTTACACATTTTAACACAAAGAAGTCGAGTAAAGTTGTTTAAGTAAAAGTTATGAGACGTACTATATGCTCTCCTGATGGTAAGGCATGTCCACGACCATTGCAGCGATACACAAACCTTTAAGTATCAAAACAAACTCCGGGGTGTCGCTGTTTTGGCGCTTAATACTTTGATACTTTCGATGGTTAGTCTCAACAGCCCAGTAATTTCGCTAGCTGCAGTACCCTTCAAACCCGAACACAGTTTCATTCTTTAAGTCAACATAATGAATTATTTCATCAATCCCACTAACATTATAAATGTGAAATATTGGATGGATGGATGGATGTTTGATACTCTTTCACGCAAAAACTACAAAACGGATTTGGATGAAATTTAAATTTTTTTTTTTTATTTTTTTTTTTTTTATTGAGCTCTGCTTAGTTTGGGGCCAGATGGCGCTGTGTGTATAGTCCTACGATATTTATTTATTTATTTATTTATTTAGTATGGAGGTAGCCGAGACCCTGTATTAACACATAGGCTACTTTTTATCCCGAAAACATGTAGCGGGTAACACCGCGGGGCGCAGCTAGTTAGCTACTATAGCTAAATTTTGATGTAGATGTCACATAATTATACAGCAATCTAATACCTTTTAAAGAACTTCCGCAAATTAACTTCTGAATCAATCAATTATATGTAGCAACACCAAGCTGTACACACGATTTCGTTATAATCCGTTTTCTAAATTGCTTCTCACTATAGAAGCAAATGTACAGACATATTGAGTGGTAGAGATAGAAAAACATATTTTTCTACCTCTCCTAGAAAATACATTATATATCTTATTAACGACCAATTAACACACGATAGACAACAAGGTAAAACAGCAACATAAATTATGTTAAAGGCTTTTAAAACACCGAGGGTCGTAGACAGATCAAAGAACATGTCTCTGCTAGCTCGTGAGTGGCAGTAGGTACTTTTGCTTTGCAAAAACAACGCGCGTTCTTTTTCAACTCTGCCTAGAAACAAGGGTCAATAGGGATGGAGGTGAAATAGTTTTGACCGGGTTAAAACCACATCTGCTTTAATGATTATTGTTTTTATATTTTATACTTCATCATCATCATCATCATCATTTCAGCCGTAGGACGTCCACTGCTGGACATAGGCCTCCCCCATTGACTTCCATTTTATACTTACAATTATTTTTTTCAAATCAAAATTCTTTATAAAAAAATAATGACAATATTTTAATGTATTTGTTTCTAAAAGTTTTTACAAATATGTAGACTATATATGGCAGGTTGTAGATACATTAATCATTGTTGTTTGGTATATCAAAATCTTAATCATTACTATTTATAAATAACTAGCGGACGCCTCGCGGTTTCACCCGTATAGTTCCCGTTCCCGGGGGAATACAGGGATAAAAAGTCTATGTCACCCGGGAATAGCGTAACTTCCCAACGGTGAAAATATTTTTGAAATCGGTTTAGTAGTTTCGGAGCCTATTCAATACAAACAAACAAACAATCAAATCTTTCCTCTTTATTACATTATAAGTTACTCAAGCAGCGCATTCCACTGTCTTGCAGTTGTGTAAATGTTTTTATTTAACACATAACAATTGGCATCAAAAATTAAGATATAAATGAAAAGGTAGTTAAAAACTTCTTCTTTTTTTTTTATGTAAAAGTAATGAGACGATCGAGGCGCTCTCCTGATGTTAAGAGATAACGTCTGTCCATGACCATTGCAGATATATACACAGAACTTTGAGTAATAAAACAACGTCCAGGGCATCGCTGCTTCTTTTTGGGTATTGCGTATTAAAAAATATATGACAAGTTTTAATGTCTCGACTAAGAGTAGGTATAGTTGAAGTCACTGGCCGGATTATTTTTCAATCCCTAGCGCAGCTTTCGCCTGTCAGAGTCGCTAAGCATGCATTCCAGTGTTTATAAGAGTATTTAGATAGACACATTTGTAAACTGTGTTTAGTCTAGACGAGTACTTTTACTAAGGATATTACACGTAAATAGATAAACATACACTTGTTTTTGAAGTGAAAACTTGGAACGATTTTCGATAATGCCAAGACACAGGTTAATGCCTAGCATGAGTAACAATGCTTCTCTATGTATTATACTTTTGAACAACACTTATGTATAACTTTTGATTTACGGTGTGTGTAATCTATACCATTATAAATTTTATTAGAGGAAAGATTTGTTTGTTTGTATTGAATAGGCTCTGAAACTACCGGACCGATTTGAAAAACTCTTTCACCGTTGGGAAGCTACACTATCTCCGGGTGACATAGGCTACTTTCTATCTCTGTTTTCTTACGGGAACGGAAACTACGCGAGAGAAACCGCGAGGCGTCCACTAAATTTCATTTAAAATTTCAACGGTTTTTGGTAGGGGTACTTATGGTTTCGCATCACCGACATGCTAATAACGTGACGTGTTTTAAGTTTTCACTTCTATCGGCAGTCCTCGTGAATGTCTATTTTTTTAATTATTACACAAATGAAAACATACAACCTGCTACTGCTATTTCTAATCATTCGATAGCAAACGAATAACAACATCAAACAACATTAGAGTGAAATTATGCTTTGATACAATGTTTGTGGTTTGATTTTCCATACTAATATTTTAGATTGTAAGAGATCTTTTAGTGGAATGTTTTGTTTAGGTAAGAGTTATGAGCTTATTTATGAGACGAACAAGACGCTCTCCTGATGGGCATATACCTCCTCTGATAGACTTTTAGATTAAATTTGTAAATCTTATATTAATAAATGTTTAGTGTATTTTATATGAAATCGATGTATATACAGAAAGTTTTATTCTACGATTTGCCGTATGCGTTTTGGTCATTGTCGACTAAATTATCCTCTATTCTGTAAAAAAAAACAAGCCTATACATAAAACTCATTCAGCTGTACAAGTAATTGAAATCAAATCAACCTATTTCGAGTCAAAACGTAAAATGTACGAATCCACTTTCAACAGACCCGATAATATGAAATATATTTAAAAGGGATTTCAATTTCGCTTTCGGCGACATTAATCTAGATACAACATAAAATATCCCTGGAAACGCTTAGACTGTCACAATGAAAGTAACGCAGGTAGGATAAATACGAAGGTAATCTGCCTGTAGAACGCTTTCAATGAGTAAATTTGTATTTTAATCTGGCGCCAGGAGATGGGAAGAGTAACATACAAATAGCCACAGTAAGGGGCATTACCAAAGAATCTTGTGAATAGGGAGTATCTATATTTGTAAATTAAAAATATATATATCTCAGGACATTATCGCCATCTTACTCCAAACTAAGCAAAGCTTGTACTATGGAAGTCAAATAAGTGATAGAATACTTAAATAGTTTTGTAAATGCATACTTAATTATGATACATACAATACCTATCTGGGTATTCAGTATGAATTTACAAAAAAAGTACATAAAGTATTCTATCAGTTATTTGGTTCCCATAGTACAAACTTTGTTTAGTTTAAGGCTAGATGGCGCTGTGAGAAATGTCCTTGGACATTTATTTTAACTTGCAAAGGACACAATTCATAAAACCTTTGAACTGCTTTTACTGCTATTACATTTCCTGCAGAAGTTGGGTATGACTTGGCACTGGCTCTCATTGCATGAGCGAGAGATTAATCAATCTATCCCTGTTCAACACATCTATTTTGGTCGAGAAAAAAAGAGATAACAAATTTCGCAGTCTCAGGTTAACCGTCAGGGATTAAGAAGGGTATTTGTGTAACTTTGTGTTCACTTCTATCTGTTTATATTGTCTTGATGACGTCGTTAGGTGGTCCCTTGCGGTACACCATTAGGTATTTGCACAAATGTTGCTATGTCATCAGCTTCTGTTGTAAATTGTCCCATTAAGTAATATCGTTATGTTACTTTAAGGTTTAGACTCTGATGTATAGTGCTGAAGTGCTCTTAACTAAATAACGCGTACCTATGTTATTTCAAACTTTAAGATGTTACTTTAACTTTACTTTATATTTATACTAAAGTGGCATAAAAATTTATTTGTTTTAATTTTAGTTAGCATCAAAATAATAAACAAAACAAATATAAGCCAATAGTAATCATACTAATATTATAAAGGCGAAAGTTTGTTGCTTCTTGACGCTCAAACAGCTGGACCAATTTTGATGAAATTTGGCATGGAGGCAGATCTACATAACCTAATTCTACCTATCTCATTCTAATATCGGACAGCCAAGAGCTCTAAAAGTACCGATTCACTCTCAACTTGTAGACACTCATATTATATCTATCAGGGAACACACACTCGGATAACGTATTCCATGATTTAGCCGATCGAACATTGAAAGTAAAGTATTGTAATACGTAAGGATTACACTGATCAACCAATTTTTTTTTTCAAAGTCACAGTGGATTGTTGTCTTCTAAGTCTGCATGATTCATTTCCGACCACATCATCGCTTACCATCACGAGCGTTTTTTTTTTTAATTT
This sequence comes from Biston betularia, assembly GCA_905404145.2. Classification (NCBI taxonomy): domain Eukaryota; kingdom Metazoa; phylum Arthropoda; class Insecta; order Lepidoptera; family Geometridae; genus Biston; species Biston betularia. The sequence goes on from FR989883.1 coordinate 4,494,161, forward strand.
AAAAAGTAATGAGACGAACGAGACGCTCTTCTAATGGTAAGAGATAACGCCTGTCCATGACCATCGCAGCGATACACAGAACTTAAAGTAACAAAACAAACACAAATTGTTGATTAACAAAACAAATGATAGCGTAGCGATGATAGCTCATTGGTTAGCGCGGTAGGTTCGCATGCCGAAGGGCGTGGGTTCAAACCCCAACAATGAGCTTGAGCTGCCGGTGAAGGAAAACATCGTGAGGAAACCATAGCATGGTGGTAGGGTACTTTCTAGTACTCGGCTGGCTAGCTACCACCCTCAAGTTGAAAATCTGCCGCCAAGCATCTAACGGTGTGTTCCGGCAGCCTCACTTGAGTGCCAGTTCCATTCCAGGCTAGGTGTGCTTTACCATCTTCAACCACACCTTCACTTAACATCAGGTGAGCTGTGGTCAAACAACTAGCCTGTCAACCATTAAAAAAAAAAAAAAAGATTATCAAACACACTTATCCGCATTAAAAAAAAATATTATCAATACAGGGTAACATTACAATATTATAACGGCTGAAAGACTAGTATCCATGGCCAAGAATAAATAAAAATAATAACGGTAGCATTAAAGAGAAAAGGTATTTTATACTCTGTGTTTTCATACAAAAATTTTGATTTTGCGGTCCATTCATATCCGTTTCTGGCTTCCAATCCTGTCATACATTTCTTAAAAGATATTGGATTCGATTGAATCTTTATAAATATTTAAGCGAAGGATTTTAATCATCGCTACCCATTCAAAATGCGTTCTCATACTGTTCGTGCGTAAAAGAAAATCACATCTCGGCTTAAAGCCTTTTGAATATTTTAATTTGGTCGTTAACGTTGGTATTACTTACTTGAAATAAATTTTATTTATATCCTTATTTCTTTTGCAGGCATTTAATTTAAAAAAACATTTATACCAATCAATGATTTCTAACTAGCTAGAAGAGACTTTCATAAAATAAAAGTTGCAAAACGGCAAACTAATCTACGCGATTTTACTGTAGATGATTTTGTTAAAAAATCTTATGGTTTGGGTGTATAACCACACCATGGTCGAACATGGTGAACACACCCGGCATGGAATAAAACTGGCTCTTAAGTTGTTTTGTATAATCGAACTAAAAAGTCGTAATGTTAACAGAATGTCTATACATTGTTCTACAGAACTTAAATAAGTTTAGATTGCGTCTTCTACAGCCTTACTTATAAACTGTGCTCACTGTAGTCTGCTTCATTTCCATATGTGAAATTTCACGTTGCTTGGCGAGAAATCGCCAGAACATTCTGAGCTTTGCCTAATGGAAGTAAAAGTCTACTTTTAGCGTAGAATAACATTATGCAATGTAAAGCTCCTATTACCACATTTTACTACACATGTATAAAATATTTTTTACTATATTTAAAAAATGCTTATCATCAAAACAAATCAAATGAGCTCAAAGTCGTAAAGAATTTCCATTCACCACGCTCCGTCACCAGATCAGCTTGAAGGCACCAAATTATTGTTGGTCATCGGAACCACATGTACTCGTATATGCAAGGCTAGCGAAATTACAAGGATTGAGTTCCTCTATATATCTATCTCTACCTGTTCCTCTACCTCTACCTATACCTTTACTTCTATCTGTACCTATACTTCTACCTACACCTCTGAGTATCTCAAAATAAAGAGCACCAAAACAACGACGCTGACTCAAAGTTGTGTGTACCGCTTCATTGGTCATGGATAGAATTATGTTTTATGCTTTGTATTTAATGTATCATTTGTCTCGTTATGTTTTTAATTAGTCAATATAACAGCACGTCACGTCACGTCACATCATCTTGAAAACCAACCGTGATTATCATGCTTTAAAGACATAAGTATTTCATCCAGGCTAATAAACAAAAACGTATGTAACTATTTGTTAACTTTTCACACCTAAACGGCTGATCTGATCTTAATATAAGGTAACAAGGAGATACATTATATCATGAGGACTAACATGGGCTGCTTTTGTAATTTTTTATACATATATATACAATTATACATATGTACGCAGATGCCACACAAGAAAAGCCACGAGCGACAGCTAATTTGCTATAAGCGTAACTAAGTTATGTTCAACCTTTTTATTCTCATCAAAAATCACATTCTTTTTCACTGTTTTCATTTTTCCAATTGATAAAACGTATTTCTCTTCAGGCTTTTAATATAAAACATTGACGAGCACTTCTCTTACAGAGCTGGGACCACGGAGTACTTAACCGCAGATACTCAACCAACTTATCTTAAAACGATTGATTCAAAGTCTAGGTCAAAAACTTTTATATCGTGGGAACATTTCAACTCTTGGACACGTCAAAGATAGTTTGGTTCATTACAAATCAGTCACATTTACATTTCATTGAATTTGGGAGCATGTCTAGTACTGTCGGCTGTCTAGTACCGTAGATCCGTAGATCCATATTGATATATCAAAAGAAACATTCTATCTCACTTTTGCAATATCCTAATTAACATATAAATTATTATTTTTGGCTAGTGGCATATTACAAAATTTAATGTTCAAACTCATAATATAGAATTATTATAATTTGTGTTGTTCTTGTGGTGTATATATAGTACTTATGTATACAACGTGTATGACATTTACTTTTAAACGGTTTTATTTAGCTTGCCCTGTTTATAGTTGTTGATGTTTTTGGATCAAATTTGGGAATTGAAATTTTACCCCCTTCCTGTTGACAGATTGATCTGATATTTGGTACACACTATTAGTTCTGATCACAATATCATTTAATATATTTAGTGTCATTGTAAATCCAAGATGGCTGCCGCCACAAAATGGCGGATTACTATTACTCTCTCAAGTTGAGTTCCTAATATTAGTTGGTAGTTTATTGTAATATTGTACAGTTTAACATTGTACAAATAAATAATATTATTCTTTGACCATAACCAGTTCTAGACTTTAGCAAAATATGGTTTTTTTTATTGCAAAGAAAATATAGTATCTGTTCTAATCTGAATCTGACACTTTAAAACTCCGCTCACGTACTGAAGTATCAATTCTATGTGATAAGACTGCGAACATACGATATTACATATCGATAAAGTGCCTAAATTACTTTACCAGAAGTATTAATTTTGAATGTATTAAGTATTAACTAGATTGAGAGCCATGTGTTATTTTGATTACGCGCGAATCATTTTTTTATACGCCTTAATCAAACCTAAATAAACATCATAACAAATATTAAAAGTAACAGGTTACAAACGTTTTTATAATTTTAGTCTGGGTGGATATAGTAAACGAAATATATAAATGGTTGTTTTCATATTGTACATAATATGTCAATGTTTTTTTTTTTAATTTTCATGTGTATATTATTATGACTGAACCAATCTTAATGAAATTAATATGCGTTTTTTAAATGAATGTAATGGGACGAACAAAACTCTCTCGTGGGTTTAAGAAACAACGCATTTCCATGACCATTACAGTGATACACAGAACTTTAAATAACAAAACAAAATACATGCCATTGATGCTATGGCATTAATTACCTACTAACATTCAATGTCTAAACAGCCCTATATAGGTAATTCGCTAGCTACAGTAAGTATCCTTCAATCCGGAACTAAAAACGGAATCACACTGCTGCTTGGCAGCAGTGGTGCTGCGGTGGTACCTACCTAGACAACTATAAATGAAGTGTTGAGATCTAACGAAAGTAACAAATAAAAAGTTTCATCTATTGTTGACCCTTGAAGACATATTTTACAATTGTTTTTTTTCGCAATTTTAGAGTTGTGCCTGTCTGAGGAGCCTACGAAAGGCGCGAAGTTAGGCACGCGTCTAATTAGACGAACTTCACTTTCTTAAAACCCAATGACGTTTACTTATTACAATTAATTCTACGAAGCAAATACTCTTTTATTTATACACCGGTACATCAGCTAAAGATGATGCATACCCCGGACACTCGATCAGATCTCCATACAAACGCCTAGTTATAACTACCTATTATACAGACACTACAAACTTGTAGTTTTTGTAAACGCGCGCATGTGTGCGTGGAGTCTAAGGTTGTCCCTGTGTCAATAACATTATTGTACACTTACCCTCCTATACATTGTATACCATATTGTAAACTTATACTTTGTCACGCTTACTTCACAAACACCAGTTTTTAAAACGCCAGGTTTTCAAAGGCAAAATTGGCGTGATCGCGTGGCCCGTGTGGCGCGTCCCATGCTCTGATCAGCTCCTTGACAGCTCAGAATTGCATGCGGGGTGAGGAAGCCCCGATTGGGTGGGAGGAAACAGTGTCAGTTAAATCTGTTGTAAAAATTAGTAAAAGTTATTCATAATCATCAATGGCATTATACTCATCAGTATAATGCCCCCGTTTCAGCTTGTTACAAGCTTATAGCACAGTAAATTTACAACAAAAAAATATCATAGCACTTTACAGTAAAATTGAAAACTGTCTTTACTTCAAAAAGGATACCCCAATCTTCAACGTCTCAAGCAATAACCACTTCCAGCGGCCCCTTGTCTCAGCTTAATGAGTTCCGTTAATAGTTGTTTACGTTCTATGGGATACTCGTAAATTTTAATGGTAAAGGAATTTAATATTGGAGGTATTATGGGAAGCGTTAAAGAGCTTACGTAAGTACGTGGATAAATAATGAGATAGGTGTGTCTTAGCTTTGGGAAGCACTTATGTGAGTTTCAAGCGGGAAATTTTGACGACTCCGTTTGTTATGCTTTCATATCGGAATAATTCTATGTGGTTTATTTTGAAAATAATATTTCATGAACCGTTTTTCTAACCGACTGCCGAAGGAGGGTAATGTTATTTAAGAGTATATAATATATTAATATGTCAAATTCTTTGACACGCTCTACAGCCTAACCCGTTTTACGGATTTCAACATATGACATGTAATCAGTAAATCAGTAATATTTATTAGCCATAAATAACAATAATAGTACAGGCAAGTTACTTGTACAAAAAAGACAAATTAAACTTTAATGTTTTTTTTTTTCTTTCTTCTTGTCAGATACCTAATTGTCATTACAATCTAGCCTAGTACTTATAAGTAACTAAAATTTCTAAGTAGAGTATCTAGCTTCATTCATTAAAATATAATACTCAACATTTTAATGAATGAAGCTAGATACCCTACTTAGTAATTTCACTCTACGAACATACTTCTGTTTATAGTGAAGGCTCCGTTTATGTTTTAAACGTATATGAAGATTCCGAGAACCTCATTGCCATTATGTTCACATAATTTGTAAAAAGGATTGCTTTCAAAGAAATTAAGTCGTCAATCAGTAGTCTCGTCTCAGTTGTAGAAGTGGCATAAGGCATATACAGTGGCAAAAACTTACTGTGAATCGACATCATGGAGGGTAACCAGCAAACTTCGCTGTTTTGTAGCACTAGCCCTCAAGTTTTATAGACTATATGTACCTTAGCTTGCGGTCTCTCTAGAACCTGGACTGAGTTGTACAAGCCACAAAACTGTGAGTAGAGGACTAGTGCGGTAATCCCTCTAGAGACCACATTTAGGACTAGTGGCAGCGGTGTCCAGTGCTTTTACTTATCAAACGGTGACGTGCAAATCCATGTTGCCATTTTTCTCCAAGGCTACTAGTCTGATTTTGATGCAGTTTTCAGTTATGGGTTCGGTTTCGGGTTGGGTTAGTGGGTTTTTTTTTAATTAATAACTTTGCTTTCCATCACTAGTAGCTGTACCCGCAACTTCATCCACCAGATTGGATAGTAACGACTACTGTGTTTTGTGACACTTGACGACATCTGATGATGAGTAGTAGCAGTGGCAATGCAGTTCAACACTTTTGATAATCCCATAGGAATCCAACATTTTTCTTGTCCCAACATAAATGCTAACAAACGCACTAACAAACTTTTCAGTTTAAACAGATAAAGATAAATGTTAGGACTTTTCACAACGCCAACTAGCCCTAAACTAAGCAAAGCTTACACTATGGGAACCAGATAACTAATAGAAAGAAAGAAAAAAGTTTTATAGAAAAAAGTTTGTTAAAAGTTTTAGTTTTTTTTAATTTAAGAGAATTCATTATACTTCATTTTGTGTAAATACATACAGAACACCCAGACACAGAACAAACATTTATTCTTTTCACACAAATATGTGTCCTGAGTGGGAATCGAACCCACCACATAGTATTCAGATAAACCAAGCGAGTGTTTCGCCCACATCATCTCAACATAAATTGGCTAACCAACCAAAAATTTATATCAATGCAATAGAACAAGACTCAAATTCAGCTTAAAAGGTAGGTATTCTACCCAAGCAATGTATGGCTTTATAACATTCTAGAAAAGACCTCAAAGTGGAATCTGCACGAAGTTAGGCCAAATTTGATCTCATGTAAAGCGCTTACACAAAACGGAAACATTGTTCTTGAGTTGTGTCGTGAACTTGCAAACCGGAACCCGTTAGAATAGTTTGCTATACTGTCACTTTTAGACAACCTTTGTAACTTTATAAGTTACTAGTTCCGCCCGCGTAGATCCCGTTCCCGTAGAAATACAGGGATAAAAAGAAATCTATGTCACCCAGGGATAGCGTAGCTTCCAAACGGTGAAAGAATTTTTGAAATCGGTCCAGTAGTTTTTAATTTTATTCGTTACATACAAAAATACAAATCTTTCCTCTTTACAATATATAAGTATAGAAGTTATAGATAGAAAAAAGAAACAAATTAAAGAGGGAGAGAAACGACGGCATATCTTAGGCACACATAACAAGATTCACAATTGCAATTTCCCTAACGAAACGGATCAACTACAATATCTTAAGTAGATACGATTACTTCAGAAGTTACTTAAAAAGTGTTATTAAATCCATAACCTGAAGTTATCTGAAGTTAATTCCAGGACAGGTGTGCTTTACCATCTTCGACCAGACCGTCACTTAACATCAGGTTAGCTGTGGTCAAACACCTAACTTCTCAACCATTAACAAGTAAACATTTACAATTAACTAAAACAAAACAACTCCATGACCCTAAGCCCAAACACGGCTTAGTTTTAGGTTTAAAGGTGAAACTACTGAATCAATTATGATTATGAGGACCAATCTGAAAAATAACAAGAAGTTATACGTTCCATCATCAGCTCACCTGAATACCTCATAGGAACATAAGTAGCGGTCTATGTACGAGCCTATATATTTAAAATATCCGCTAACTCCTAATAATTAATGAGTTATATTTTCTATCATCAGCTCAACAATATGAAATGATGAGCAGAGTAGGACACAAATACTTAAATAGTTTTGGAAAATACGAGTATATAAAACACATTGCGGTACCTAAAAAAATTGAGGATTGCTAAACGATTTTTCTGGGATCCCATCATCAGATCCTGACTTGGTGCCAATGGGACTACCTGGGAAGTATAACTTTTTTAACAAAAAAATAATTTCTCGAATCGGCCCAGGTGTCTTCGAGTTATCGGGAAACATACATTATCCTATTTTTGAAATAAAAAAATAAAAAAGTTTGCATTTTTTTGTTTGTTTATCTTTCGCAAAGTCGCTTTGAGAATGTTAAAAAATACATTTTTTTTTTAATATAAAAGTAATAAGACGAACTTATGCTCTCCTGATGGTAAGAAACAACGCCTGTCCATGACCATTGCAGCGATACAGAACTTTGAGTAACAAAACAAAGTCCAGGACATCGCTGCTTTGGTGCTCATTACTTTAAGACTTTCGATGGAAAATGCTTGGGACAGAATATCTGGTACTGCGGGGGTACCCACCTACGACGATCTCCTGCTAAGGAGATCTACCACCAAGTAAATTCATTCTGAAGTAGGTGCCAAACTGTGTATGACCTTCCGGCTAACTACGCCCCCAGCCTTATGACTTGTGGCCAGTACGAGAATAAACATGTTCTATGCAGGTACTCTCTGAGTTCTGTGACTGTAATGAAACTCGAGGGAGCGTTTAAATGCAAAATGTGATTGCAAATATTAATGAATTGCGTATCGTACACATTGTGTCAGGACACCATTGTACACAAAACGTGAGCCAATCAGAGCGCAGTGTTTAATCATGTTGAATGAAACATTAACCTTGTATAACTGTGGATATTGTATTTCTAGCTGAGCCCTGCGTTTTCACTCGCATTTTTCGTCGCAGGGTTATCTGCATTATGCATGCATTATTTTGTAGCGATGATAACTCAGTAGTTAGCGGGGCCAACTAACACGCCAAAGGGCGTGGGTTCAAACGCATACCCTCTACTTTTATTTATAAATTATTTTTTTTTACTGGTAGTAAACTTTATTTTATAAAACTAATTTGAATATTTTGGCTTTCTATGCGGTAGTTGATTTTTAATACGTATTCAAACTATTTAAAAAGACGACGTCATAAAGTAGGCTGAATCAATATATATATGCCGTTGCCATGTAAAATAAAAAAGTATACATAGCTATTTTGACACATTTCATTAACTTTGACAATTGACATGAAGTAAACAAATCTTCTAACATAGTCTCATATAATCCAGATATTTGTATCAATAAAGCGAGAAACAACTCAACGTAAGTGTATTGTTGTTATGGCTGCCGTTGACTTGACATTGACAGATTTTGTTTCATTTTTGGACAGTGAAAGTAGCTCAATAGAACTGTAACGTCACTACAGGTCAGTTGAAAGTCAAATTTATTTTATGTATTTTATTAAAATAAACCCTGTATCATAATTTTAAAACTTTTTATAGTACAATTAATGTAAAGTAATGTAATATTACGAAATAGTTTTGGAATCTGTAAAGGTTTAAATTTTTACATACCGAATTATTAAAACAACCATCCATTTTTAAATTTCTCCAGCTGAAGTGTTTAGTGAAACGTGGTTACATTTTTATATTCTATCACCGAAAGACATCAATCTTCGTGCGCAAAACTTCAATTTCAATATAAAATCAAGATAACTTTCCATCATTTTTCTAACAACTCTTCAAGAATTTCATATAAAGTGACTACATTCTTAAAGTGAATTTACATGCCGCCTACTGTTGAAAGCATTTTCACTACAGCATTAGTTTGTTACAAACTTAGTACATATTTTGTTTATATATATATTACACTAGCGGCCCGTCCCGGCTTCGCACGGGTAGACATTTATTTTTATAATTAAATTCTAGTAATAAATGTTGCTTATGTCACTCAGAGATAATGTAGCATTCTAATGGTGAAAGAATTTTTGAAATCGATCCAGTAGTTTTTGAGTTTATATGTTACAAACGTAAAAAAATCCAAAAATTCAAATCTGACCTCTATATAATATAAGTGTAGATAACAAAAACGAATAATTGGGCGGACTGGGATTCATATTTTAAAATAAATAAAATTAAAATATATAATTATATATACCTGTATATTTGTAGCAATGATAGATCAGTGGTTAGCGCGGTAATAAGACATGCTGTAAGTACTTTCTAGTATTCAGCAGGTTACCTACTCCCAAATAAAAAACCTGCCGCCAAGCACTTAACAGTGTGTTCTGGTAATCTTGTTTGAGAGCTAATTTATATTCCAGGCGAGGCGTTCAATCTTCAACCACGCCACTTGTAAGTGTGGTTAAATCAGTAGCGTGACAACGATGAAACATTTACAAAAAAAAACTAGATATAAAGGGGGTTTGTTATGTAACAGTTAAAATATAAAATAACAACTTACAAAAAAAATATCAATTCGGTTTATAAATGACGGAATTTTAAGGTAACAAACATGAAAAAATAAATACAACCGTATTGAGAATGTCCTCCTTTTTTGGAGTCGATAAAAATGCATTACGAACACAACTACAGTGAAACCTGGTTAAGTGAGATCTCAAGCGACCTGCAAATATGTCTCACTTATAGAAGTATTCCACATACCCAGTGTCTCAGATACCCGGGTATAAATAAATATAATATCTGTCTCATTTACAAAGAGTTCCATTAATAGAGGTCAGAATACAGGTAATTTTAGTTACAAAGGTGCGATTTATAATTTTCTATGGTTGACAAGCTAGGTGTTTGACCACAGCTCACCTGATGTTAAGTGAAGGTGTGGTCGAAGATGGTAAAGCACACCTAGCCTGGAATGGAACTGGCTCTCAAGTGAAGCTGCCGGAACACACGGTTAGATGCTTGGCGACAAATTTTTCAACTTGAGGGTGGTAGCTAGCCAGCCGAGTACTAGAAAGTACCCTACCACCATGCTATGGTTTCCTCACGATGTTTTTCCTTCACCGGCAGCTCAAGCTCATTGTTGGGGTTTGAACCTACGCCCTTCGGCATGCGAACCTACCGCGCTAACCACTGAGCTATCATCGCTACAAATTGTATGTATTTACAAAAAAAAAAGTATTTTAATTATTCTATCAGCTATCTGTTTCCCATAATACAAGCTTTGCTTAGTTTGGGGTCAGATGATGCTGTGTGTAACGTCTTACGATATTTATTTATTAATAAAATAACGTATTATGTAAACATTCCACGTGACTTTTAATCTTTATTGGGAATCAAAAAAGGATTAATTATAAAAAGCACGTTTTTTGATAAATATGTACAATTGTGCATAGTACAAAACGTTATACAATTATAAAAACTATGACGATAAAATCTAAAGATCGAATCCCAGATATAGAAGTTTGCTTCGTCCCACTAACAGAGGTAATTCAGTGCTAAAGTGGTGGGACCTAAGCATTAGTTCCAGTTATGAAAGAAAGAAAAAATGAAAACATTTATTTTGACACACACAACACAACAACTACAAAAACACTACAAATTAAAGATTAGAAAATAAAAATAATAATAAGTAGAAAACTGTTGTTGTTGTTGTATTGTCGGTTTCTCACTTATCCAGGTCCCACTTGACCAAGTTTTACTGTATTATACTACCAAAAGCATCTTAACTCGTCTTCGTTAGATTACGACTGACTATCAATATTAGGGCCAGCTCAATCTACAAGAATTCGCCACAAGACTTGTGAACTTGTCGTCAAGGTTGCGAGTTCCCACAAATTCCGTGTGAAAGTGCCGGGACGGAGCCCATATTTCACCGGATGAGATAGATTGTGACGCGATGTCATCCATTTATAACGTAACACCACTTAGCGGATTGATGGGTCGCCTCCCCGTGGAGGGTAGGTTTTATCTAGAGTTTTCAGGTCTGTCGGTTTACGGAAGCAGGCCTGTAAGATTGAGCATGGACTTTTTGTTTAACAAAATTCATAGTCTCTTCGTACGAGTATATTCATTCATTTGTTTCGTAAGTGATATTTCTATGTCAAAAAAAAATTAATTAAATAAATAAAATTGAAAACGATTAAATAATTCATGTCAAGTTATCTATCTATCTATACTATTATAAAAAGGAAAGTTTTGATTGTTTGTTTGTTCGAAAATACTGGACCGATTTCAAAAATTCTTTCACGTTGAGAATCTACACTATCCCCGGGTGACATATGCTACTTTTTAAGTTGCCTAGGCTGTCCCTGTATTCCCACGGCAACGGAAACTACGCGGGTGAAACCGCGAGACGTCCGCTAGTATCTAATAATAAATAATAACAATATATTTGAAAAAAAAGAGAAAATACAATAAATAAAAGACTTTGTTTTATGGTCCAGGAAATCTTTATAACTGTATGACGTCTGATCGACAAGCGAAACTTGAAGCAAGCCAGGCTCGGAGCGGCGACTACTTTGCTCGGCAGTTTATTGTACACTATCGGGCCCATGACATGAGTGAGCTTGTCCGACTCCGCCAGGTTCTTTTTACCTTTCTTCTTTCTTCTACTTACCTTACATTTTCACTCCATACAGTTTTACTTTGTCATCTAGTAAGATACCAACGCAATACTAGATATTCTACTGCCAAGCAGTAACGTGTATACATTACTGTGTTCCGGTTTGAAGGGTATTGTAGCTAGCAAAATTACAGGGCTGTTGAGACTAACCATCGAAAGTCTCGAAATTATGAGTATCAAAGCAGCGATGTCCTGGCTTTTGGTTTGAAACTCAAAGTTCTGTGTATCGCTACAATGGACATGCGTTATCTCTAACCATCAAGAGAAGCGTATCGGTCGTCTCATTACTTTAAAAAAAAATTTGAGTAACAAAACAAAGTTCGGGGCGTCGCTGCTTTGGCACTCGTTAATTTGAGACTTTCAATGATTAGTTTCAACGGCCCAGCAATAAAACGAAATATGAAATATGAAAAAAAACGTAACATTACTAAAATCAACAGCGTCACAATAATCCCAACTGCGACAAATATAATTTCTTGACAAGCTCTTTGAAGTGGCGTGTGAAGAAGCATATCTAACAGATATGGGTAAAGCGTTCCACAACAGAACTGCCTGGAAAACAAACGACTTATCATGAAGTCTCACAACGTGCAACAAATATTAAGATTTTTGTTTTACTTATGCGAGATGTCTCACACTCAGATAACTCACGTTTAAATTAGCTTCGCACTGAAGCAAATCATGCAAGCGAAACGAGGCCGCGCGTGCGTTGTATTTAGCTTTGTCTCCATGATGAAGGCCACCGGGGCAGGCCGAAACTATAGCTGGAGTACACGATAACATTAAACTTGCTCTATAATAGAAAAACTTTGCAGAAAGAAAATGCTATAAACAAGAATATTTCCCCCATTATATTCTTGCACATTTTCTTTGATTAAAAATTTAATTTTGCATGTCGTTCCTTTGTCGAATTCTCATAATGTTTTGAAGGAACGTGAAACGTTTCAAGCGTACCGTAATTATTTTGAATTTGAGCCGATTTTCCTTATTTTCGTCGGATGATGACTTCATTGAATGAATAAAAATATTTACCAGATAGATACCTTATAAAAATCGCACAAAAGAATAAAAATATTTTGATACCTTTCTTAGGCTGGTTTTTTAAAACATAATTGTGGTAAAATGGTTTTCCTATAGGTACGTATACACTTAGAGAAAATGATCATAGCAAGTATTTACCAACTTAATTATGCAAACAGAAATAACGCTTTCTACGCTATTAGTCAATATACCTACATATTTTTTTAAGCACGATGCTACATTTTCCAAACAATTGTGTAAGAACAATGAGATCACGTTGCGATTATGTATATAAAATGTATATATTTAGTATATTATAATTCATGTTTCAAAAAAAAAAACATTATCATAAATAAATATTGCAGGCATTTCAAACAGCCCCAAACGAAGCACAGCTTGTACTATGCAAAACCAGATAGCTGATAGACTGCTTACATTACGTAAACACATACTTATAATACATATAGAACACCCAGACATAGAACAAACGTCTATGTTCGTCACACAAATGTTAGTCCTGAGTGGGAATCGAACCCACGCCCTTCTCGAAGCAGAAATTCCACCAAATAAGCTAACGTTACGTACTCGTTTATTAGATTAATGAATTTGCTGATACCGTTTCTGACAGTTCTATACAAAAAATACTAGATAATTATGCAGCTCGCGATTTTACCTACTATTCGTAAAACGTACATTTTATCGAGATACAAGTATGTATTAATTCGGAGAACAAGTTTTCCATGCCACAGCTGAGCGTGAGCTTCGTCTCATTGTGAGAACGATAAGGCTTAGTCCACCACGCAAGTCATCGACAATTCGCACATAACTAAGAAACCGCAAGGACCAGATATTCTGCCGCCAAGCAGTAGTGTGTAAACATTACTGTGTTCCGGTTTGAAGGGTACTGCAGCTAGCGAAATTACTGGGCTGTTGAGATTAACCATCGAAAGTCTCAAAGTAATGAGCACCAAAGCAGCGATGCCCTGGACTTTGTTTTGTTACTCAAAGTTCTGTGTATGGCTGTAATGGTCATGGACAGGCGTTATCTCTTACCATCAGGAGAGCCTATCGTTCGTCTCATTATTTGTCACATAAAAAAAAAAAAAAAAAAGACAGAGGTGCATGCCGTGGAATTCGAATCCAGGACCTCGAGACTGGAAGTCAGACGGTTTCCCAACTAGGCTGCCGACGCTTCAACTGTAAGTGTATTTTAATGTTCATATTCATTAATTTCATAAGCAATATTTGTACTTTAAAATGGACTCGTATGTAATTGTTTTAGTGTTTGTACTTATTTAACACTTTATAGGTTTCATTTATTATGACCAAAGTGGTCTTTATTCTCAACAATTTTGGTTATTGAAAAACTAACTACAGTTAACGTCAGCTCTTAATAAAGTGTGGCTTTTGTTGAGAACTGATAAGGATTCTCAACCGAAGCCAATTTGGTTTCACTCTCCGATCAACTCAATTAAGCTTCGGAGGGCACGGAGCTAACGAAGACAGAAAAGTATTGATTTGATTTTTGTGATGCAGCACCTTTGAGATCTGATGGGAGGAAATAATATCTTCCACTGAATTACTTACTTCTTCGGATAAGAAATATATTTTTATAGATGTCAATACGATTGTTTGTTCAAGACATTATTATTATCTGCTATGCAGAGGTGGTATGAAAATTATCAATTATCATGAATGCATATCTCTCATAATTATGTGATTGGTCAACTACTTACAAACTTGTTGGGAGAAAATTTGTTTGATAGCATTACCTGAAAAAGAAAACAGATAAATATTAGCTACAAATAATATTATTGTATTTTTACTAATGCGTCTAAAATCTTTCGTCATAATAATATAAAGAAATACATTAATACATTGTATTTCTTTGTAATGAAACGTGAGCTTATTTCGCAGAAGGATAACATAGAATAAAAATGTACAACTAATAAATTATTCAATTAAATCCACAAACAAGACATCGTGAAACCAAGTTTAGTATAATGAAACAGCGTACAGTATACTCTATTAAAATACATTTTACATTTAAAATTAAAACTAGGTTACGCTCGAACTAAAATCAACCCTCTCAAATAAACAAAGTCGGTATTAATTTGCTGGAAACTCGAACAACTGCGAAATATCTTCGCCATTAACTTAATTCTTTAAGATAGAACGAGCGCTCCATTTTAATTAGATATTCTTCGTTCTGCCAAATAAAACAAATGAGTAACTGCACCCTTCCAATTTATACAAAATTTCTGAAGAAGTGCGTTTCGTAAGTCTCATTACATTTACATTGCTAAAGTTGAGAGCCATAGGGACTTGCGCCAAATATGTGGTATGGTGGTGGTAAATGGTATGTCCAACAATGAACTTGAGCTGCCGGTGAAGGAAAACATCGTGAGGAAACTATAGCATGGTGGTAGGGTACTTTCTGAAAATCTGCCGCCAAGCATCTAACGGTGTGTTCCGGCAGCCTCACTTAAGAGCCAGTTCCATTCCAGGCTAGGTGTGCTTTACCATCTTCGACCACACCTTCACTTAACATCAGGTGAGCTGTGATCAAACAACTAGCCTGTCAACCATAAAAAAAAATCGCACAACGCGGCTAAACAATGTTGCAAAAGCAAGTAAGCAAGTTTTATTGCTTACTGGAGGAATGTAACTTTCTTCATAAATCATTTATCATTAAAAGTAAGGCAATACACACCTGATGGTTAGAGATAACATCTGCCCTTGGCTATTGGAGCAATACTCATAACTTTGAATCACATAACCCTCATTACGTTAAGACATTTGATAGTTGTCTCAATAGCCTTGTAATTTTGCTAGCTGCGAACCTTTTCAAGCCGCAACACAAAGTATATGCCTAAGTATTCTATTAATTATCTGGTTTATATAGTACAAGTTTTACTTAGTTTGAAATTAGCACTATTTCAAAATGACGTATTCAATTTTATAAATAAAACATTATTCTTTTGACTTTAATGTTAAAATAAAAATTCAATAACTGTTTCCGCTTAACACAACGGATATTCATTTCGGTTGCAACTGTAGACATGGTTTGGACACTTTCCTGCCTTTGCTAAATTTAATGAACTGTCATTTCAGTTGGAAATTGTTTCATTCATTTTAGTTTAATAAATGTCAAAGCTTGCATGTCACTGTTCTTGTCTTTATTTTTTGACGATGTGCAACAGACTCACAACGTTTATGAACGTATAAATTTTTTTGTCATAAACTGATTATGAGAACGAAATGATTGCTAGTTTTAAGCAACTACGATGTCATCTAATGTTTTTTAATATTTCAATTAAAACACTTAAAACTATAGACATAGAACACGAGAAACCCCATCACATTATCATTTCGGTGACGCGGCTAAAAAGAATTCCGCTCAAATCCATCACTTAAATGTTGTCAACCAAACAAATACATATATTTTCACGTCGCATATACTTTTCCTTTGTTTATTTCATGAAGTGTCTCTTATATGATTTCAAAAATATATCAGAGCAACGGGAAACATTAAATTTCTACCTACATGCGATTCTAACACTTGATGTTCGGAAGTAGAGTTGTGTACCTACCTATTTCGCTATACCAGTGTAGTTAATTTAGCTCTAGTACTTTGAAGAGATCTTACGTGGCTTTTCTGATTAGTTACTTAGTTGTAATTAACCAAACTGAACCCCTAATTTCTACATCCAATATTTGTATTCGCGTTTGAGTTTAAGATAACAAATTTGAACACATAATTTATTATGTATATTACCAGTTTACCGCGATTTTGGGAACAATGGCCCATTGATTAGATTAGACCTTTTAGATTAGGTTATTTCATTTCAATTTATTGGTTACTCTGTAGTATGTCTATGCCCTAATTTAATTTTTTTTTAGTATTCATGATATTAAAATAAAAAATATGTATTTGTTAAAAAATAAATTACTGGTTTTTCACGAAGAATAATTTTTTGTTCGCAGAGTTTCCTGGTATAATGTTTTAATCATTGAAATAATAATGTTTTAAGATGGTGGATTAATGAATATAGTAATTCTATGTTCTTTGGGTTTTTTAAATATTTATTCATTTTGGGTGCAAATCGGACCCATGCCCTACAGCTCGTGAAATACTATCAAATAATGTGCTAACAGGGTAGTCAAATAAAAATCTAAGTTTAATAAAGAGTTATTTCATTACCAGACAAGTAATCTTAGAATCAATTTGTCAAAATTTTGATAAATATATTAGTGAGCACATCTATCAAAACCTTGACAAATTAAATTATAAATGGAAATGTACGTGTAAATGTATGTTCACATTATTTGCAAAACCATTACAAATACTTAATAATGTTCTCAAAGCTGATTTCAATTAATTCCGATAGTTTACTTATGTTCCAAACTTTAGGTTGGAACAACACAATTCTAAGTTCTAAGCCAGACGGTGCCAGGTCTAAAGTTCTGAAAATTTGTAAGTAACTACTTATATTATTACAGAATCGGGAATAGGGTATTCGATTGTATCAAGTATACATACTTTTCGTTAAATATAATTATGCTCTGTTTTGTTGTTATTTTTATATGCTTTTGTGTTGTTTTAAAAACTCAAAAATAATTTTTATTTGTGTTATTTTAGTTAAACTCTGCTAAATAAGTTGATAGTTTTCTGTAAAATAAGAATCGAAATCTATTTATAATAATAATTATCTGACAGCACGTGATTGCAAACTCAATGTTATTAGTCGAATGATTTTGATGATGTAACAAATTAAATTCTTAAGTTTGTTTGATGCGTTTATTATTGAGAATGTTTCGATTTTCAGTTCTCATACAAGGTTTCGTTATTGGCTCTTAAGTAGACATCTTATCTTCAGGGTATATCAAAGTACTTCAGAGTAAATAGGTATCTTCTAAGTCTACGTGATTTATCTTCGACCACGGCATCGCTTACCATGAGGCGAGTTAGTGGTCAAAACGTAAAACCCCTGAGTTAAATTCTACATTTAAGTACCTATGTATGTATGAAGTTTAATACAATTCTGACGCATCATGTTTCCGATAGTACCGTGCTTTTCATATTTTCATACGCGTATAAAGTAAGGCCATAAAAATATTTCAATTGACTACAAAAAACAAACTGGCCCGGAATTGGAACGTTCCATAATCAACAGATTTATTGGCACATCAATTTATTCTTTTACAATTTTGTTTTATAAAAACCTTACACGATTGGCGTCGGGCAATCCTTTTATAATGCCTATCGAACTGTTTTACTGAGCTCGTATCTCTACTTTTAAACTCTTTTATGTATTTGCCTAACATTAATTTGAATCGGGATTATTTATTGGGAAAAAGCCTTTGATCTAATTTGTTTCATTGGCTTCATGAACATTTATCGTTAATATATTTCGATAAAAAGTTTTTTCACGTCTAACTAGTATCTAAAATTATAGTGAAGATATTTTAAAAGTTCAAATGCTCTTAGAAAGTTTTCTGATATATATTTTCATTCCTTTCATTTAACTTTGAATCCATCTTAAATCCTCAAAATAAGAAACAGATACAATAAGAAAAGTTCGAACCTTCCTAGATTTATGCCCCGTTAGAATAGAGTTTGCGCCCTGCGTTTCGAACCGCGATATCGATATTTCGCATTCTACATCTCGATTAAAGTCCATATTCATTGAACATGGCGTTATGATGCTATACAAGTAACTTCATATATATTATATTGATGTGGCAGGAGGAATGTCATGGTAAAGGTAAGATTGATAGACTTAACACTAACACTTTCAGATATGCATATTTACTGGACGTTGGTAGATACAAGCTACTTACTGTCCGGCCCTATTCTGACGCAGCCAGAGAACTGTTTAGTTGTTTGAGTCGCCTCAAGTGACTCACTTTTATTATGATTAATGTGTATGCGGGGGAGTGAATGTGTGTATGAGAGTGTGTATAAGCATGTGTTGTGTGTAGGTGCAAACTATTTATTTTAGTTTTAAAAAACATTAGACAAAATACGATGGGACTACCATGTGTGGCTGTTACAAAAGTCTCTTAATTAAATTAGAATAAAAAAACATGCTTATCTGTTCACGTGTGTTAATGTTTTCCTTCACAGCAGTAGCGTCAATCGTTGCATGACTTTGGTTTTAATTCTTCATTCTTTTTAATTTCTAGCGTCGCATTTTGTGCATTTGCCAGTATGTTTCGATAATTTCAATATAATATCTATAAGATCCATCGTTACTTTCCTTATGTAGACCACATTTTAGTAGTGAAACTATATAACTCTCTCTCGATATCCACATTTTCTCGTTTACCGACAAGTACGACTCTAAAATCCTAACCACAGCCCTGCCCTTACCTTGAGATATAGAGAAGAAACTTTACCACTAGGGAGGCACTTGTACTAACTATCATTTATTCTGTACCCGAGGTCGTAAACCTCTGTTCAGCGCAATATTTTTTTTATGTTTTACTAATACATAATACTTTCTTATGTAACTACAAATTACCATTACAAACATTTTGGGATACAAAAAATGTTTGTTTTGTGTCTTGGTGTTGTGTATTCATTATAAGTATGCATTAAAAAAAAAAGTGTTAAGTATACTATCAGTTATCTGACTTCCATAGTACAAGCTTTGTTTAGTTTGGGGTCAGATGGCGCTGTGTGTAATATCTTATGATATTTATTATTATTATTATTGCCTTTCTCATAGTTGTTAAGGTTTTGACTACAACTTTTAAGCTCCAACTAACTACACATCTAGATTAAAATAGTGGCAGGTTCTACAGGCGACAGAAAAAGGCTGACGATGATGTTTCTGTGCGCGCTGACGGTACGGAAAATAACGTTGTTTTGAACTTGTAGCAATAGGCCATCACTAGAAATTAAAAACAAGTTGTTAAAAAGAAGTTTTATTTTGCATCTATAAGGTCATCTCATATTCATAAATATAAAAAATCTAAACTGGTATCGCTTCATTAATTTTTTCACATTATTTTAGTAACTTACAGCGTGTTTTTAGGTATAGCATTTGCTCCTAAAACTGAAACATATTTTCTGGATTACATTTTCACTGGTATTCATACGCTATAAACAAGATGAAAGTAATATTAAAAGAAGCTCGCAGAAGTGCTGTCTTCAAACCAAGCGAGCGAAGAGCCTGCTGAGAGCTTGAATACCGCCATTTCCTGATTTATTAAAAAAGAAAATGATTGAGAAAGAAAACGTTCCTTTTTTAAAAGTTGGTTTAACCGCGCAAACTCTCACTTCCGTATAATTAAAAAATTCCGACGCCCCTAACGAGCCGCCTACCCTACTCTATTTGATAGTGGACTTTCGAGTTCCTTTTTTAAAATGAACTTTTTAATTTTTTTCGTTTTTGCAGGCTAAGGACTCGTTTGTGAGCGCCTGGAGGTTGATATGGATTGAGACGAGGGTAAAAATGTAGGTTTATTTTGATCTGTGGTTCGGGGAATTGAATTAAGGGACAATAAAATTTATCGTTTTTAGCTGTAAGGTTTTATACCTGGTTGTGTGCCAGATATTTTGATATGCTTTTTTGATTTTTAATGTGGCCATGTGGTGTGGTGGTCCATGCTTTTGCTACGATTTATTTCTGTATATTTGGCATCGTATGTTATTGTATTTGCCAGTGTTTTCGTCGTTTTCAAGTAGGTACCTAGTATTTTTTACCCACGACGGAACGGAGACGGTATATGCGTTTGGGGTTAGAGGATGTTTGTTTGTGCAAATATCCATGTTGCCATTTTTCTCCATAACTACTAGTCCGATTTTGATGCAGTTTTTAGTTATGGGTTCGGATTTGATTGGTGCATTATCTTTGACAGGTGACAATTACTTTTAACCCGTTGTGGGTTTTTTCAACTTTTTTAATTTTGCTTTTTATCAATAAGTCAGTCAAAGACAAAGTTACACAAAGTAAGTCGAAAGTCGTTGCTGGTCATAACTTAGTGGTAGCTTTACAACAAGCTTCAACAGAAAGGTAATACGAAAGGGTATGATTGGGCACTTTATAATAAAAAAAAAAACAATACAATTTTGTTTTTCTCATAAACCTTCGAAATAACACAAGTTATAGATAGATAGATATAACTCTTTATTGTGCACATCATATATGGTAAAATGTACAGAGAACAAAAAACCTTATTAACTAGTGACACAAGTGGCGGCCTTATCGCTAACAGCGATCTCTTCCAGGCAACCAAGAAAAGAAAACTACGATACAAAATACGACATAAAATTGAAATGGTTTTTCATGTTTTCGTCAAAATTCCTTTTAAATTACCTCTATTTTGTCCCACTGCTGGGCAAAAGCCTCTCTTTCTCCTTTCGATGCCTCTCTTTTTGGTGTTATTTAGGTCAAATCCAGCCTACACTACTACTATATACGATCATTTTCCTGACAGCGTCTAAAAAAAGGTTTGTCCGTGAATTATTAAAGGTTGGTTCTATCTCATAAATACATAAAACATATTTTCAATTAGTTACCCGGAATCAAATTAGGTCCGTGTCTTCATTTAATTTCAGTCCATATTCACGTTTGAAGTCATTCACACATTTCACATTTAAACTCCTAAATGTGGTTCACGAGCTTAGCACCGAAAATACCTCCATTCCAAAGGGCTTAGCAAAAAATCATTAGAATGTAAAAACTCGACGAGGCCTAATTTGAGGATCGTGTCGTGAAAAGATTATCTTGGATTTTCTACTCCTTTGGGAATGCGCTGTCCCAGCGAACAGAATTTGTGTCCTGTAGCATAAAAATTACTTTATATTATAGCTCTTACTAGTTCAGATAGAATATACTACAAAATAAGATTATAAATATATCATTGGACCATGCACCATGGGGACAAGAAAACTGATAAAATACTATTAAACTTACTTTTTTCCTGTAAACAATTTCACATTGATCATCTTTATTTGTCATATGAATGTATGCACTAAGTGGGAATCAAACCCACGCCCTAAACAGCTCATGAAACCGAGCTAATATAGAATAAGATAGAGTAGTTTATAACTTTCACACTTGTCGTGAATACATCTTTAAATTATCTTTCATAGTGGGAAGCAGTACAGAAAACTGATGATAACTAAATCAGAGGATACGTTTGATGTATCCTCTGATTTTGTTATCTACATTCCAAATTTAATTACACCACACGATAGCAATAAGGTCTAAGAGTTTGTTACGTCGAGAGAGGACTTTAAACGTGGAAATCAGAAGTACTTGTTAGTGTTTAAATATACGTGTACGTTTTTTCACGACTTTAACACACCCCGATTTTCTAATGATTACCTATATATATAGAAGATAACTATTAGCAGCATCTAAGCTTTGCACGAAACGCAAACCAACGAAATTGCCACATTTTCATACGCAAATGATTTTTTTTTTTTTATGTTATAAGTAATGATACGAACTAGACGCTCTGCTGATGGTAAGAAATAACGCCTCTCCATGACCATTGCAGCGATACACAGAACTTTGAGTGACGAAACAAAGTCCAGGGCATCACTGCTTTGGCGCTCATGACTTTGAGACTTTCGATGGTTAGTCTCAATAGCCCAGTAATTTCGCTAGCTGCAGTACCCTTCAAACCGGAACACAGTAATGTTTACACACTACTGCTTAGCGGCAGAATAACTGGTACTGCGGTGGTACCTACCTAGACGACCTCTTGCTAAGGAGATCTACCACCAAGTAATTTGATTAAATTTGATTGTAAGTCTTTGGAACAGCTAACTCCTCAATTATATTTTAAAGTCCACCAATAAAATTCATTACACGTATAAAGTCCTCAGATACAAAAGCGGCCATCAAAATGAACCAGTAAAATAAAATCGATAGCACCCCGATTGGTATAAACCAAGCAAATGGCCCACTAAATCTTATTCCTTAACCGACGTTATTTTACTTACCTACGCACCACCACTTAACTTGTTAGCTTACCGCTATCCTATAAATTTCATACCTGCAGCCTTTGTATGAGAACAGTTACTGGATCTAGTAGCTTGAACATTGTGGATGTATCCTTAAAGGCGATTTGCGTCGCAAAACTAAAGATAGAGACGGAAGACGTGCTCCCTGACTTTTTTAGGTTAATTATGTACCACCGAGAAAGACATAGATTGCTGCAATGCGGTTCCCATTCCAGGTTTCTTTCAAGATATCACCGTACAAAGTGCCAATAATCAATCCCTTTTTTCCAAAATAATAATGTTTTTCAAGCAGAGTATGTTTGCACAAATTTCTTTAAAAGATGCCTAAAAACAATAAGTACATAGGTAAATTCGTTTTTTAATACGAAGATCAACATATATGTGCATTGAATACTTTTTAGTTTATTTTGCAGCGATGATAGCTCGGTGCGGTCGGATCGGTTAAAATACGTGGGGTTTAAATCCCACAATGATCTTGAGCTATCAGTGAAATAAAACATTGCCAGGAAAACTATATGTCCAAGAGTTTTGAAAGAAGTTGTCGTAGATGTGTACAATCTGCCAACCCGCACTTGACCAGCGTGGTAGACCATACTTACCATTCTCACAATGAGAACAGGCCCACGCTCACCAGTGGGACAGGTTTTAAAAACAGAGGTTGACCCGGGATTTCTGTACAGCTGACAAAAGTTAAAATTAAGGTTGGCTCATACTGTACTAGACCAGTGTAAACAATCCTTAACTTAATTTAGGGTGGCGCGGGATGTGCGGTGTAAACTTTACAACAAATGTCTAGAGGTTCGCGGGTTGAACTTAGGAAAAGTAAGCTTTCACTTTAGAGTTAGCCGAGTAGCTTTTACGGTGAAAGTGACGGAGTTACGACTATATGGTGGACTTGGGCGGAGCTGATAAAACACCATAGGAAACTTCGAAGCGAAGTTTTGAAAGCATTTTGAAGTGACAGAGACACTTAAACTTAGAAGAGTTTCCAATTAAGAGAGTTTAGAATATTTTGAAATGGTCAGTTGAATTACTTTACTTAGTTTACTTAATGGTAGATCTCTTTAGCAGGAAGTCGTCCAGGTAGTTACCATCGCATTACTAGATATCCTGCCAGGCAGTAGTGTGTAAGCATTACTGTGTTCCGGTTTTAAGGGTAATGCAGCTAGCGAAATTACAGGGCTGTTGAGACTAACCATCGAAATTCGCAAAGTAATGAGCGCCAAAGCAGCGATGACCTGGACATTGTTTGTTACTGAAACTTCTGTGTATAGCTGTAATAATAATGGGCATGTGTTATCTTTTACCATCAGCAGAGCGTCCCGTTCGCCTCATTACTATTACATTAAAAAAAATAAAAATATTCATGACATTTTTTTACAAGAAAAACTGACGTGAAAATCATTCATGAGTTAACAAATAGATTACCGGTCTCTATATATCTTATTTCTAAGATGAATTTTATCACACGATCTGTCGAGATTAAATCTGCTCAACCGATCGATTTTCTTCGTGTCACGTGTAAAATCCTTAAAATCTGTGTAAGTATCTAAGTTTTCGCGTCTCTGTTTGAAATTATATAGGGTTATACGCTTGGGGAGTACTAACTAAGCCAATAGCAAGAAATTGTAATGATCATTACAAAAACTTTTACTAACGGGTGTTGCTTAGAAAGAGTTCGTTGACACCATACAAGCCAAGTTTTCTCGAGATTTCAGAGTAAGGCCCATTGCCAAAGTTATTTGTAATTATGAATAAAATAACCCCTTTTTGGCTTATAATACTTTGTACTCGTTGTGAGTTTATATATCTGCCCCTTCACACGAGGATTCAGTCCATTATGTCACACAATATATCACAGAATTTGCTGTACTATAAAAACTTAGACAGTAAGGAAAAAAAATTTATACATTTTAGATTTTCTAGTAACCGGTGAATTTTATCCCAACGCTTAAACATTTGAGTTTTATTTATTTTCGAAATAAAATTGGTATAAAATAGAAAATAGCTTACATGATGTACATTATGTTATAAAATGTTGTTAATTAAGATAGATAACTCTTCATTGTGCACACCTGAAATAGAAAAATATGCAGAAAACAAAAAACTCATATTAGCTTAGGCTTATCGCTAAAAGCATTATCAAGCAATCTTCCTCTCTCTCTTTTTTTACGATGAATTTGACTTGCGTTTGATCGCCATCTCATATGATGTTAAGAAAAGATGCAAACTACGATGGGAGCACGCTTGCTTAGAAGATACCGATTCACTCTCGACTTGAAGACAACCAGATTGTAGCAACTTTTTGACAAGAAATTTTGCATACACATTTAATTTTGATCGCCTGATTTAATAATAACTGATTCTGATAGATGCCCTTACTGTTTATTTTGTTCCCTCGTCCTCACGCACATTAAGTCGTCCAATCATGATAAGCAAAACAATAGATGGTGTCAGATATATGTATGAGGGTCTAAATTATCTTTTATAATAGAAATTGCTGTATTTATCTTTGTTAGGAATAATATAGCCCAAGAACCTTAAAGGTTGCAATAAAATACGTTTTCAAAATCATTATTTATTTGGACGATTTCAAAGATGTATTGATTGTTGTGCATTGATTATGCACAAAGTTACTGAAAAGTACTTTTTTACCAAAGAGATTTTATTGTATTTCTTTTTAAATTCAGTATTAAAAATACATATAAATAATGCCCTAATTTTTTTTTCTAGCTTGAAAATCTGGTGGACAAGGTGGACAGACGACCTCATAAAGCCCGCAGGAACGCGCTGGATGCGAGCCTCCAACCAATCTTTATGAAGGTCAACGGGGGAGACATATGTCCAGCTGTGGATGTCCTACGGCTGAAATGTTGATGACTCATTTGTCATTTTTAGATTTATTGAAACATCAACGAACATTTTCGATCATTCTTCGTTGGTAAACAAAAAAAAATGTCATGGGATCTAAACATGTTCAAAATTCTAGTATCTCGAAGTCTCGTTTGTTTATGTATTCCCATTGGCCACATAGACCGTTTCAATCAAATCATTTATTTGCTAGAATACATGTACAATATAGGTATTTTATTTATAAATGGTAACATAATGTATTCGTTTTCCATTGATTTTACATAAAACTGCTGCTTCCTAAATCCGGGTTTGAATGGAATTTGAAAACATATAAAAGCCAAGACGTGTTAAAATGTAGAAATGTACGAGTAAGCTTTTGTCTTCCATTGCATAACTTGCAGCGTATCCGACCCAAAAAGCCTTAACATTTCACAACACATCTCCTTCCGGATTCCGCCAACTTCACACACTGGCACAAACAACGTCTAATCAAACAATGTATAGAGATGAACACTTGCTCCGAAACAAAAGTGGAATTATTCGAATCCTATAACGATTCGAATGGAATTCAAACAATAAATTCAAGAAGACAAACATAATGAAGTCATAAAAATAAATAATTAAATATCATACGACATTACGCACAGCGCTATCTGACCCCAAACTAAGCAAATCTTGTACTATGGAAGTCAGATAACTGATAGAATACTTAAATAGTTTTTTGTTGAGCAAACATTTGTTTTTACAACACAATGTTTGTCCTGTGTGGGAATTGAACCCACGCCCTACACCTCTTGAAGCACACATACTACCAATGAGTCAACAGGGCTGTTATTTTACAATTATTTTGTTTTATTCGAATACTAGTCAAATAATTTACTCCGCTCATCACTAACAGGCATTCAAACGTTCCATACAAATTAGAATAATCGCGTAAGGGAAGATAGAACAAAAATTCCTCGCTTTAATCTGTGAGGTCCGGGAATTCCGATCATGGCTGCTTCTGGTCCCAGAAATGTAGGAATCCGTAGGCACTGCAGATTGGGCTCATTTGTTTACTGATATTATAGCCATAGGACAATAGTGGTCTGAATAGTTTTGCCTCGAGTTTGCGGGCGCCGAATCGATATCATATCTTTAGATATGTTCTATTCGATTATCTTAGATGTGGGAGTATTAAGTACATATCGTAATTTGTGCCCATTCATGTGATATTTCGGTTTATGTAGAATAATTTGTACGCACATAAGTATGTAATGTATTTAAGTGTATGTACATTGTACAAGTAGGTACAGCTCAGAGCAGAGATCAAGGTATGTATTATCAGTATATCTTATTTAATGATCGTTTCACACATCGAAAGGTGTGGGTTCAAATCTCAAAAATGAGCTCACTGTTGGGATTTAATCCCACGCCCTTCACCGTGTGAACCGATCGAGTTAATCACTGAGTTATCATTACAAAATTATATTTAAAGAGTTGGAGAATTTAATGACAGAATTGATTATCAGAAATATGTGCTAAGCACCACGCCGCCCCTGTTTGCGACATCTTTATATTATCTTATCACCCTTTCTCTTGATTTAGTAAAAAGTTCTGTCATAAACATATTTCCGAATATTTTACTACACTGTTTACACAAACCGTGACATTTCCTGAATCGAAAAAATTCTTATTTATTCACGCCCTCAATCTTTGTAAGGTCACATGAAAATCTCAGTAAAATAAGGTGTAATACCCACTTGCAGATGTGTATATAACACCATAGGTATGTAGGTACTATACATATTACATACAGTATTTAAACATAACACACACATTAAAAATGTTCCATTTAAGTATGCTAAAGACATGTTATGATAGATAATAATTATATTTGTTTTCAGAAGTCAAATTTCATTTTTGTATGAAAAGGTGACAAACAAGGGACGTTCCACCTGATGGTAAGATGTCACCGCTGCCTTTAGACGCCTACAAAACCCGGAGCATTGTCAGTGCTTTGCGTACCCTTTGAGGACCCTATTCACCCTTTGTTTGAAGCGATATGTAAATAAAGTATATTTAAATAAAACAGAACACGGGCAACAGAGTTTGTGGAGCGTTGAATTAAATTTTAAAAAAACCTTTATACTATAGGCAAGTTGAAAGACAGTTCAGTACCACTGTTGATTTCCCCTGAATACGTACTAAACGATTTGATTCTACGTTTCTAATCCGTACAGCTATCGAATTAAAAGAATCTCAAGGCTTTCTCGTTTCTTGAGATATCTATAGATATTTCCAAGGTTACAGTGATGAGATATCTTCTAAGTGTACGTATATCATCTTCGGCTATATCGTTATATTAGTTAAAGAATTAGGCGTCTTTGAATTTTACCAAGGGATATAATACAAGTTTCCTAACGATTAACCGGAACCTTGTGCTCTAGAGAGGAAATTTGTTAGCATTTGATGGTATCGTCGTATAGTGCCTAAGACTTGCGACCCAGGTTTAAGAAACCTTTTTGAAACACATCAAAGCTAAACTTCACAGCTCGTGTTTCCTGCCTAACTACACCTAATATTATGTAAAAGCTGACGCCTCGTGGTTTCACCCGCATAGTTCCCGTTCCCGTGGGAATACAGGGATGAAAAGTAACCTATGTCACCCGGCGAGAGTGTAGTTTCCCAACGGTGAAAGAATTTTTAAAATCGGTCCAGTAGTTTTTAAGTTTATTCGTTACATACAAAAAAACAAATTTTCCTCTTTATAATTATTAGAATAGATTAAAGAAAAAAAAGAAAGAAAACATTAATTTTTTTAAAGATATTACAAATACACGTAAAAAAACTACATATATTATTGAAAATAGAAATTTGAACTAACAGTAGGTTTATAGCGTGTCTAGTGCATCAAAAAAAAGCTTTGCAGCTTTTAAAGCTTTTACAACTTTTAAAGCAGATATGCCAATGAGCTAACAGGGATGTCTATATATTAGTTAAATCTTATCGTAAACCTGTTTTGTAGCTCATTCTGAAAGGTCTTAAATAAACCAGTCTCACACATACACAAAACCCACACATGTAAATCAAATTCTGATATCAGAGAGAAGTAGGTAGATCATATAATAATATGGCGCATAAACTTCATAGTTATTGCGGGTCATAAAATTAGTGTTCCTTTAGTATAGGTAAATTGTGGATCCTTCAGATTTTTATTTTCACTGCGTCCGTTTTATTAGTTCCGCACACTATATATCTTCAATTTTGGGCACAATTTATGACGGTCGTGAAGATGTTTTGAACAGTCTTGTTTTTTAAATATGGTCTATCCGGTTTAGCCTTGTTATTATAAACTGGTCCACTGCTGGGCATGCGTCTCTTGGCATTATGAAAAGGGTTAGGTCGTTGTCCACCACACCTGTTTTAAAATAAAAATGAATTGCTTTCTTTCATTCTTTCTTTCAAAACATTGATGGCTAGATTAAATAAAAACCGGCCAAGTGCGAGTCGGACTGGCGCACGAAGGGTTCCGTACCATTATCTATAAAAATTAAGTTTGTTGTATGGGAGCCCCCCTTATATATTTATTTTATTTTATTTTTAGTATTTGTTGTTATAGCGACAATAGAAATACATCATCTGTAAAAATTTCAACTGTCTAGCTATCACCGTTCTCGAGATACAGCCTGGTGACAGACGGACGGACGGACAGCGAAATCTCAGTAATAGGGTCCCGTTTTTACCTTTTGGGTACGGAATCCTAAAAAACATCGTGAGGAAACTTGCACTGAGTGTACTTGATGTTCCCAAAGATGTTTGCCAACCTGCACTTGGCCAGTCTCTGACCCTTCTCAATAAGAAAAAGCCTACACCCAGTAGT
This sequence comes from Biston betularia, assembly GCA_905404145.2. Classification (NCBI taxonomy): domain Eukaryota; kingdom Metazoa; phylum Arthropoda; class Insecta; order Lepidoptera; family Geometridae; genus Biston; species Biston betularia. Next base: position 4,523,758 of record FR989883.1, read on the forward strand.
GGGACAGCTTATAAAAACAGGACTGGTTCGCACGGTGTCCAACTAGCATTATTATGTAGATCTATGTGTCAACCACAAGTCTATTGGAAAAATTCATTTTCCTTTCTCAAGTTTCACTCGTGCGATTTTCAATTTGCTCGAAAATATCGACGCCGCATGTGATGTGCAAAACGTACCCGTGTGCGATCACCGAAGTTTGCTTTGTTAGAATTTTAGTTGAAAAAATATTTATTCTCTTTGAACCGCTAGTACCGTAGCACATTCTATATTTTTAATATAACAATCAGCGATTTGCATACGAAGCCGTATCGGAATAAGGTAACTCATTTTTTTTTAATTGTGTCAAACGGTATGTCTCAATAATCTCCGCTTAGTTCTTTTTTTTGTGTTTGGCAAGCTAGGTGTTTGGCCACAGCTCACAGGATGTTAAATTGTAAATTCTTATGCAATTGATTCATCATCTGAATAGGTACACATTTTTTTTTATTTATTTAATTTTATACGCTCCACAGACACCGAGGTCCGTTACCTTTGTCAACTTTAATTCCTTTTTTTTTTACAATAATACAATGCAGAAAGAGGAAAGTTTTTTTAATGTTAATCTAAGGTTAAAGAAGGTTCTAGTTTGTGTGTATACCGCGAGCAGACCAGTGACCCGCAAGCAGCACCCGATCACGTGTATGACGCATGTGCCGCCATCGCCCTCCTCAACCATATCTGAAGGAAGAGAACGACCCGACACACGACGCCGCCGCAAGAAGGAGCCTTAAATGAAGAAGGTTTAAATTTCTGCATAAAAAAGTTAGCACTTAAGTGTCAATTAGCCAATAAGATATTGTAACCCAAAACGCTTTGTCAGGCATCTAAATATAAGTATAAAATATGTCTATTCGCTAAAAAATATTAATTCGGTGATCGTCTACTCTTTTGGTATCGAGTGTGCTGTAAGCGTTTTTCGATATAGAGTAAATATTCGTTTTTTATTGTCAAAACAATGAATCAACAAACGTGACGCGAGCATCGACTCCGTAGCGAGAGAAAAACATTCAAAATGTGTTTTGATATGAGGAAGCTTTTGATAAAATTGTAACACATCTGTACACTGAACTATTTTTTTAATAAACAATTTTGCTTGTGCTAGAAATTTCACACATGATATTTGAACTCAAAAGTTAAGTTATTGTAGCCGTGGATGGATTCTTTATATTAATACAAAGAATCTTCATTATTCATTAGTAGCTATATTTAACTTATATATACTGAACTTAATTCTTCATAAAATGTTTCAAAACATCAAAACACTTACGCACTCACTACAGAAAGTGCGACGCCAAAGACGAAAGAGAAGAAGACAATAAAAAAGCGTGCAATGTGCAAGCAAACCAAGTTACAGTTATTATGCCCTCAAACGGTCAACTTTAGCCAACGCTTGGGACGGTCTAGATACACAAAATTGACACAAAGTGAAGCAAATCTAGTCCCCAGGCGAGCACTGAAACCGATATTTGGCTCCCGACACAGTTCGTGCGGTGACGATGATAGCGAATTGCTTTCAAACATCGAAATACATATAAAATGAACATTTTAACTCTCTTTAGTGAGATGTTAGCGAAAACGCGGAAAATCATGTTGCCGCATTGTATTATTTTCCAAAAACGTGTTTTTTATGTGAAACATCTATCAGCGCGCCTTGGTCGTAAAAGCGACTCGTATGCCGTGACGGCAAACGGCGTGACGCTATTTTATGCTGTCAGTCCCTTGTGTGTGTGCGTGTATTAAATGTTTCACATGGCCTGACGGTTAGTTTTTGTTTGAGTGTGCACGCTTAAAAACTATTGCACAAAATACTGAATTTCTCTACATTTTAAAACAAAAGTTTAATTTGGTATCCAAATCTTCAGTACAAAAACCTATGTAAATGACAGTGTAAACAAAAAAAAAGTCACAATGTATTATGCTGAGGTGAGCCCCTATTTTGTAACCGTTTCTTGTTTTTCTGTGTTCTATGGTGTTACAGAATAAAAATCATTTTCTTCTTTCTTCTTCAAACCGGTCTCAATTTAGCAAAAAAAAAATAAGAGCTAGAAAATGATTCCTATAAAATTGTAAGAAGTAAGCTCCCAGCGCAGCTAGCAATTTCGAGTTTTTGACACATTTCCAAGTATCTATTTGAGATTCCAGCGCGGATCACCAGTGGCAGAGCAAATCGCATCAGTGCTGTATGACCGAGTAGGATTGCTACGCCCGTCACGAAACCGTTTCGAATTCCCAACAAGCAAATGTATCGATGGTTACTTTGTTTCTAAATGGCTGGATGCTCGAATGATTTAGTACCTTGTAGCACAATTATTCATACTGTAGTTTTATATAGATAATTTGCCGCGAATACGAATTTACAGGTATTCTTTTTACATAAAATGAGACAGCTATCTTGATGGTAAGAGATAGCGTCTGTTCATGACCATGGTAGATGTGGCCAGAACTTTGAATAACGGAACAAAAGGCAGGTCATTGGTGCATTAGCGCTCATTAGACTTACGTTGGTTTTTTTTTCTTTTTTACACAACGCCATCTGGTCCCAAACTAAGCAAAGCTTGTGATATGGAACACAGACAACTAATAGAATACTTAAACAGTATTTTTTTTGTAAATACATACTTATAATATAGACAGTACACCCAGACACAGAACAAACATTTGTCACAAAATGCTTGTCCTGGGCGGGAATCGAACCCACGCCCTTCAGGTCTTGGAGCAGCCATACTTCCAATGAACCAACAGGGCTGTCAAAGGTTTTTACTGTTATTACTGTTACTGTTAACTGTTATTAATGTTATCAAAACTTTTCTTGGATACGACAATAACGCAATACTAGCAAAGCAAACTACAAATATTTCTTGATTGTTGCTATTATTTTTAATTCCTGACGCAAAAAGAGGAGGGTATTATAAGTTTGACCTGACTGTATGTGTGCTTGTCTGTAGCATCGTAGCTCCTCTAAACCAATGGACTGATTTTAATGTGTTTTTTTTGTTTATCTTCCGGTGTTTGATGATCATTAGTACATTTAATACTTGACAAAAGGATTTTACTAACATTCACAGATGCAATTGATTTGAAATTTGGTGTAACTCTTACTTCCGTGACATGTATATTTCAAGATTTTTACGTTGTATGCAATTCGGTCTCTAGTTCTTAAGTTTCTGGTGCTGAGGGTTTTTTTTTTAATTCTCAATGTATACTTGTAACTTAACTCGAACACGACTGACACATTTTACTAGAAATTGTTTTACTTTTTAATCAAATCAAATATTTTACGAGTGTAACAGATTATAGGTTATATGCCGACGGATACACGACACATGTATATTGTATATATTATGTGTCGTGTGGTTATATTAAATTAAGTTAAACATAATGTCTGTTTGTAACACAATTATTTCAAATGTATTAGTTTGGTTAAATAATGTAAAAGACTTGATTTGACTAACTGACTGTGAGTCACGTGTTTTTGTGAATATAAAGGGCCGCTCTGGCTCGAACACGAGATTCGGTTGCCTACCGTCGTACTGAACAGATCAAGAGATCCTTAAGCTAAGTAGCCTATTTATTATGTTGGTTGATATTCTTTTGTGATACTTATTATGTGATAAATATTGATGCTTTATGTTAAATAACGTGTTATCATTATCTTGGTGTCTTTTAATGACTATTGCTTTGCAAATCAATATACGTTGCTTATAATAACAGTTTCTGGTCTTCTTTTCTACCTACTTTTGTCTTACATAACGTATGATGGTTGGTTAATGACGTATGTGGTACATTCAGTTCTTATCCTTATTCCTTATTGATGCCTCAAATAAATTAAATTCTAACAAGTGCATTTCTTTTTATTTTAATACAAATAAAAGATGACAGTCGAATAAAGTATAAAATTAGAAGCATATCAAAAAGTTTTTGCATTACTTACTTACAATAATACGATCGTAAATCTACAGCCAGCAATTTGCGTGCGAACTTGAATTGACACTCATAACTTTGAAACTTGCAAAAAGCGTATTTCTAAAAAGGCGTGTACACATTTCTAAAGCGTATATCGACGATCTGTTCTCCAAAACTGCGTATATTTTATTTCTGACGGCTCATTTATTTTGTTGGTTCGATTTATTTGCGTATAGAAAATTGGTAGCGTTTATTCGAGGTTTGACATTCTCGTATTACTGAACTCGATCGTAAAATTAAATTTTGTGTTGAAATGAACTAGCTACTGGATGACATACTGCGGCAATAAAATCAGTTATTTATCCGTTTTGTTATCGAAAACTGACTTTCAACTTTGGTACTGCCTGACAGCCCTGTTGGTTCATTGGTAGTATGTCTGCCTTGAGAGCAGTAGGGCGTGGGTTCAATTCCCACTCAGGGCAAACATTGACAGCCCCGTTGGCTCATTGGTAGTATATCTGCCTTGAGAGCTGTAGGGCGTGGGTTCGATTCCCACTCAGGGCAAACATTTTGTGAATAAACAAATGTTTGTTCTGTGTCTGGGTGTTCTGTATGTATTTTAAGTATGTATTTACAAAAAAAAAAGTATTTATGTATTCTATCAGTCATCTGGCTTCTATCACACAAGCTCTGCTTAGTTTGGGGCCAGATGGCGCTGTTTTTTTTTTTTTAATTAACTTATTATATTTTACTCGCTAACTGTTAACCGCGACATAGTCGGCGAAAAAATTAAAAAAAAAGTTGGTTCAGTTTGCAGTATAAAAAGTATCCTATAATTATGTTAATCCAGGCCAAATCCGTTCAGTACATTTCGCGTGAAAGAGTAACAAATTATACATCCATCCTCACAAACTTTCACATTTAGTAGGATTAGTATTAGTAGATTAGTACTACATTAATAGATTAGTATTAGTAGGATATGATAGGATAGTATTCTGTTGGTTTCGATGGGAAAAAATAAATGTTTGTTTTATCGCATTTTGATACAGTGGATTAAATATTATTTTACACAGTAAATTAAATAATAAAACTGTTTTACTATTACAAGTTGTTTTGATATCAATCGATAAGAAATAAAGAACTGTGTACACAAGAAATTAACAGAACATAAAGCCTTATGTAAAAATAACGTAGTTATGCTTCAATCTATACTTTTTTTCTTTACAGATGAACAACAAAGTGATGCTATAAGGGTTCCGTTTTTTTCTTTTGAGGTACGGAACCCTAAAAACACATAAGCAGTATAACTGTAAATTATTATTATTGTAAGAAAAGTGTTTCTGCACTTCAAAATAAACTTTTAAGTAGACCTTTGACAATATTGAAGTACATAAACAATTATTACCTGGAAAGACGTACTTTACATGTAACTGCATGCGTGTGCATGCAGTTACATGTAAAGTACGTCGTACCTTATTCTATAGACGTTCCGAGCAAGTAAACTAAGTCTTCTAACTTAGTACAATCGCACTGAGTATAGAACAATTCCTGTACGACAAGCGCCTGCATTCGAGAGCTAGGTCTAAACTTCTATGAATACCCAATTTGGCGGCGGTTATGAGTTCGAAATTTTGAATGTGTTTCTCTCCATTTTAGTTAAGAACACGTACGACTCTAATTTCTTGGAGTCGAATAACTCGAATGTTGGCCTGCGAAAGTTGTTTCAAGGGCTCTGTTTGTAGAGAATCGAGTTATTTCAATTCGAAAAGTTTTTGGATCTCTTATTAAAACTGTTTGATTCGATTTAACGTTTATCCATGCTACTTTTGTTGGCGAATTTAACTTTGTTTTTTTTTCTTTGGTCACTTTTATTGCGATAAATTATTGCGATAATTGCCCGAACATTGTCGTGATGGACATAAACCAGTATCAGCATAACCTTGCGATTTCATTTAAACGATACTTTTGGGACAAAAAGTAGCCACGGATTTAGGGAACAATCAATCAAAGTTTACCAAATCCATTCAGCTGTTGCAGCGGCAAGAAGAAACGATTTGTAGCATAAATACCTACTCCAACATGTCAGATTTGTTTCATGCGTATAATCTCATGTTTGATTATCACGTCACCTGATGCTAAAGAATGATGTAGCCTATGATGGAGCAGACTTAAGAGATACCTATTCACTCTGAACATGAAACGATCAAAATTATATTATTTAAAAACAAGGGCCTTCTAAAAATATTAGACTTAGTGCTGACCTTTAAAATTCTGGATGGCACTCTAATTGATTAAAACGTTCACCAGATACAATTATCTTACAGCAATATACGAGACATTATCGTCTAGTGCTACTTGAATAAATGTATAATGAACTAGCTTTTAGTTGCGGCTTCGCTCGCGTAACCAATTTAGAAGGGTAGTTATAGTCACCATGTTTTTATAAATTACTTGCTGGTAGATGTCCTCATCAGGACATCCTCTAGGTAGGCACCACCACAGTACCGAAAATTCTGCGTTCAATAGTGTGTAAACATTACTATTTTATTTTATTTTTATTATAATGATAAAACTTACAGCTAGGTATACAGACAATTACAATAAATAAGAATGAAAGGCCAATTAAAAGTTTTCACAGGTAAAATAGAAGGATATGGTAGAGACTATGTTCTGGTTTGAAGGGTACTGCAAAATTACAGGGCTGTTGAGACTAACCATCGAATGTCTTAAAGTGATGAGCTCCAAAGCAAAGATGCCTCCGACTTCATTTTACTACTCAAATTTATGTGTACCACTGCAACGGTAATGTACAGGCGTTATCATTAGAAGAGCGTCTCATTTAGTATTATTACTTTTACATAAAAAAGATTAATCATACTATTTGCTCTAATAAATAATGAATGATTAATCCCTCTCGCGCGCTTCGAGTTGCGTGTCACGAACACAGCACACTGTCGCAGTGTAAGCAATAGGAATCACAAAATCTGCGTGCGTTCGGCGCTTATCAATCCATCCACTCACGCAACCCCCGCGCATTATCAATTTTATTTGTAAATTTTTTGACATAAGTTTCAGAATATTAACTAAGGCAATTCCGTAAACTAATGATAACAATCGGGGGATGCAGTTGGGTATTGCAGCTTATCTATAACATATGTATCATCTACGTCCAAAATTGGATTATACCACTCAATAGATAGAGGATCAAAGAATTCACTCCATTGAGTGAGAACTTGAAACATCGAAGGAGTCTTCTGAGTGTTAAATAATTTACACGTATCACCCCGATTTTATACCAGAATGTATGTATGTATACATTCTATAATCATTCCATTTTCAGCGTTCAGCTGTGTAATCGTAAAAACTTAACAGACAGATTGAAAGACAGAATAATTTAATAGTTAGGATATCAATTCCACTGAAAGCTCTACTGACGTCAAATATACAAAGTTAGAACAAAACAAACAAGAGTTTAGACAAGACAGTGTTCATTAGTCTGTGTCATTGCCAACCGTCTATACCGCAACATCGCGACCGAATTTCGTGGACCTTGACATTTGAATACCTCGAATGAAAATCGGTACGAAAAAGATATTAAATATTTATGTATCACATCCGACTGCAGATACCGTTGGGAAATGCGGGCGTGATAAAATAGAGGAAGCCATGACGCAGTGTATTCGAGGTTATATGTCTATAAAGGGCTTTTCATACTACTCTGTCAATTTGTTTGTGATGAGGCAAAACACTTATAAGAACGCAATGTCAAGCCAATTTTTTGAACACACTAAAGTTAAATACGACACTACTAAAACTTTGATCGTAAAAAAATCTAAGAAGAAAAAATTGGCTAAGAAAACTTTGTAAAACTTTTATGAGGCTTGCACGTACTGTGAATTAATTTATTTATTTATTTGTTTTTAATTTGTTATTATTTTGTCTAAATTTTGAAATTGTATTTATAGTAGTATATTATAATTCTTGCATCAGTCCTCGGCCGGTATGCGCTCGGGGCACTTTAACTTAGATTAGTTAACATGAGTGAAAACTTTTTAGGCTTTTGAATGTTCATTTATTTTCTATTTATTTTCAAAGTTGGCAGCTGTTTGATTTCCATTTAAAATAAAATTAAAATATATTGCGAATATGTAAACGATTTAGTTGATTAAGTGGTATACCCGCCGTACCGCGGACCCGCCACCGTGCGGGATGCACCTTCCACCGCGTGCTTCAGAACCAAGTTAAGATCTTGGCTGCTAGAGACCTTGTTTTATGACATTGACGAGTATTTCAAACTTAAAGATTAATGAATTACTAGTAAGTAATTATGTTTTTTTTTGTCATGTCATTTCATTTTATTGACAATATTTTTTTGGTATTGACATATTTTTAAATTGGCATATTTTATATTGACAGTATTTTTAAACTGACAACATTTTTTTATATTGACATGTTTGTATCTTGACATACCTTATTTTGACATGTAATCAGTGTTTTAAAATTCATTTGATGACATGTTTAAAGTTTTGAAGTGACTTGTAACATTGGTGTTATAAATAAAATATTTGTATATCTACCTGCTTTCTGACCTGATAGAATCGGGTTCGCTTCCAGTCGGACTGATGTTTTTCTCGTCAATATTTGCAAAGATAAAAATATTAAAAATGTATTTGGCTTAATTGTGGCAATAACAACTCCTAAAGAAAGTTAAATTTGATGTTATAAAGTGTTTCATTTTAATTTTTTTAAAGTTAAAAAATGTGTCAAAACCGTGTAAGTTTCCATAGGAAATAAACTTTAGTGTTAATGATACAAAAATATTTTTAACCGACTTTAATAAATGCGGAGGTTTTCAATTCGTTTGATTGTTATGTTTGTTACCTCACAACTTCTTCATTTAAAAACTGATTTGAAGAATTCTTCCTTTACTTTAAAAGATATATTTTAAGATACAATTTCATTACACTCGGTAAAGTAATTTATTCTGAAACTAAAATAACTTAAAAAATATGTCATCCATGTAAACGAAATTGCATGTTTTGCTTTCCTGTGACTTTTCAGTACTGTTTATAATCACTATAATAGTCCCAAACTACCTACCTACGTTTCATCATCGGATCATAAAATCGCAATTGTAGCACTGGCCCGAGCTACGTCATAAAGCATTAGCTATGTTTAGGTTTAATGAAATAGAGTCCATTTTTTCTTGCAAAAATTATCATAGTAGGTATTTTGTGTGCAGTTAAGTCCCGGTGAAAAACATAATTACACGTATATTGTACATTGCATTATATTGATATTAATAGGAAAATTTGTACATAATATAATAGAGCGCTGTAAATGTTGATGTTAGGCTACACAGAACTATTCTTCCTCGTCTAAAGGGTTAGTATATATAGCACAGATTAAATGATTTTCTTCATATTATAGCGCAATAGCGTAATAATGACAGCCCCGTTGGCTCATTGGTAGTATATCTGCCTTGAGAGCTGTAGGGCGTGGGTTCGATTCCCACTCAGGGCAAACATTTTGTGAATAAACAAATGTTTGTTCTGTGTCTGGGTGTTCTGTATATGTATTATAAGTATGTATTTACAACAAAAAAAAGTATTTATGTATTCTATTAGTTATCTGACTTCCATCACACAAGCTCTGCTTAGTTTGGGGCCAGATGGCGCTGTGTGTATAGTCCTACGATATTTAAATTTAAATTTATTTAAGCTAACGTGTTCTGTATCATAATTATAATTGACATTGTAGTCAAACAAAAAATACTGTGTCTTTAAAAGTTTTTTTTTTTGTGGTGCTGTCCGAAAAGCACCGCAAAGTTAGCCGTGATGCAATTTATAATATTGTAGTCTGAATGGGTCTTATCTTTGATGTATTCGATGTTATTCAAGGTGGCAACTGGCAAAGGAAGTAAACGAGGCCTCTTATGGTGTCACGACGAATAAAATCCGGCGTTTCAGATTGATATCACAATAGAGGTAAACTCTGCTGTATAAAGGCAAAGGAAAAATAGTAATAAAGTAGTAAGATACAAAATGAAAAGTCAAATGTTAAAATGAGACTTACATAGCCGGAAAATATAATAATTGTAGCGATGATAGCTCAGTCGTTAGCGTGGTAGGTTCACATGCCGAAGGACGTGGGTTCAACCCCCAACAATGAGCTTGAGCTGCCGGTGAAGGAAAACATCGTGAGGAAACCTTAGCATGGTGGAAGGGTACTTTCTAGTACTCGACTGGCTAGCTACCACCCTCAAATTGAAAATCTGCAGCCAAGCATCTAACGGCGTGTTCCGGCAGCCTCACTTGAGAGCCAGTTCCATTCCAGGCTAGGTGTGCTTTACCATCTTCGACCACACCGTCACTTAACATCAGGTGAGCTGTGGTCAAACACCTAGCCTGTTAACCATAAAAAAATAAAAAATAATAATCGTGGGTTTTTTAGAAGTGAAAACTTCTTAAGCTGCTTTGAGTGATTTTTGATAGGGAGATAACATGCGTTCCTACGACTTTTTTACTATTACAACATAGATAGATAGATACAGACGCCATGATTTTGGATTTACTGTACACTGTTCTGAATCATCCCAAATATGCTTCCTACCTAAAAGAATACTTAACGTACCTTTCTGATATCCACTTTTACCCTACTAGAACTAGTAGATTTCTTAGTACTAGTCATACCACTTCTTTTGTTGGCGATTCCTTTGGCATGGGCTCCCAATTAAAATTCGGCAAGCGTAGTCCAAAACTATTTTTAAACGGCTTGTCTGGGAATATTAAAAAAAAAGAATATAATAGAATATAACTTTATTATACACCAAAACAAAACACAGCAACATACAAATCTGAAACATAAAAAAAAGAGATAAATAACATAACAAAAATAGTGGTTAATGTTGTAAATTTTTGTTCAATCAATCAATTTATCTGAATTTATTTATAATGGTTTATTAGATATCATATTTATTTGTTTGCTGTATTGAAATACATATACGTATGAAAATATTCGACGTTGTGTTTTTTTTTGTTACGCCTCTACATCATCTCTACAACCTCATCTCACATATTATAGGGGTGGCTGGTAGAAAATGCTTAAGCAGTAATTCTTCCCTTTTTTCATTTTTTTATTAATCTATATATCGTCTTCCCTTTATATACATTATAATTAAGTTTATTTTATAAGTGGTACATATTATACTGTTTATTAGGTAATTCAATAAAAATATTCATAACGGTTTTAATAATTGAAAGAAAACAACGATGTGCGTATAAAACGCACAAAAGTCTCAGTACGTCCGTAAAAGTATTTGCTTCACTGCGTAGCGTATCTGAACGGCACAGTCTATTAATATTAAAACTAAGGATCTCCTCAAATATCCAGAGGCAAGCGTTGGAAACCGCGACAGAGTTTATACTGTGGCTCCAAGGTTCCATTACTTAAATTGTGTACTGTTTGTATTCAGCCATAATATTTCTGCTTCAATTTGAAATATTCTGTTTACATTCCATTTTCATTTCACTTATAGGAATGCTTAGAACTGACTTTAGTAGCGAGTGGAAAATCATATTTCAAGCATTTATATTATATGTAGGTATATTTATGTAACTACAAACTGCGTCCCGCGGTTTCGTTTCTACGAATATCATTGGCTGTAACGTCTGTTGCTGAATCAATTGAAAAAGAGGAACGAAAACACTTTTTTACTGCTGAAAAAAATATTAGCTTTTTTATTATTAGCAATAAACAAGACTATATTTAGTTATTTTATTTAAGTGTCAACTCAGCACAATGCCCGACTGCAGCTAGTCGGCGGCGCGGCGCTGGGCTTCCGTCGAGCCCGGCAGGCGACGTCACGCACGTGTGTGCCGGGCGGTAAAAAATAAATAAAAGAGGCTTGCGCCGCCATCTCGCCAGATGTTTTTTTATGGTTGACAGGCTAGGCGTTTGACCACAGCTCACCTGATGTTAAGTGAACATGTGGTCGAAAATGGTGAGGCACACCTAGCCTGGAATACAACTTACTATCAAGTGAGTCTGCCGGAACACACCGTTAAGTGCTTGGCGGCAGATTTTCAACATGAGGGTGTTAGCTAGCCAGCCGCGTAGATACTAGAAAATACCCTACCACCATGCTATGATTACCATAGGATGTTGAAACGATTGAAGCTATCCTTATACATATAGACACATATTATTCTGTAGTGATGTTTTGCGACGATTATCTTGAAAAGAATTCGAACATGCGTGACCACAGTCATCCCAAAAGGTCAAAAGGCTCATCTCAAACATATCTCAACACCCTTTTGTCCGCCAGGGGGCGTTTTATAGTGAACGTTCCTTTTCGTATGCACGCACCCGAACAGAATGATTAATAAAGATAAGAAGATAGGACAGAAAGGCGGCGGCGACAGACAAAACATTTTAAGGCATCAATCTGATAGAGTTATGTTTTTTGCCTGCGATTCAAAATGTCTAAGCTTACAAGGATTTTCTTTTTAGCAGTTTGTCGATATCAAGTTTTTTATTTGTCAAATACTTACCCATGCCTTCTTACGCGGTCAAACATTTAGCTTATGAACCAAACAAATTAGTAATTCTATTTGTGAGGCGTCTTTAAATTTGCTTTCATAGTGGAAAGTTATTCAGAAAACTAATGATTACATTAGTTCACACGGGGATACAGTTTGGTGATTTTACACCCCTCTATAGCTAAAAAATAAAAGAATTTGGTTACGTCGAGTGAGGACATGAAATACTAAAATCCGCAGGACTTTTTAGTGTTTAAAAAGTTAAGCGTAATAACGTATACGAGTACGTTCGATGTATAACGTATACGTCTAATCTTAACTTACGCACAACCGTGACCACGACACATTTTCACCTCGTTTTTTTCTGTTTTTGTCATCTATCATTCTCATTCTATTTAGTTTATTTAGAAAAGTTATTATTAGTTATTTAGTTTCTATTTATAAATGCCTCAAACTCGTTTATTTAGTGCCTCATTATTACTAGATTTAGAAATATTAAAACAAATATGAAAACTGGCATTTTGTGCCGGCGGCCATCTTAGATTTGTAATTTGTCATACTGTACTACAGTATTCTACTAGTCAAGCCCTTTAATTTGATACCCATAATTAGGGGTTTGTGAAAAAAATGTAATCTGCCATTTTGTTGACGATCATATTGCATTTGCAGTTTTTGTACATGTATTTACTCTATTTTACTAGTCAAGCCCTTTCATTTGATACTCATATTGAGGGAGTTGTGAAGAATATTTAATCCGTATGTGTGTACCAAATATCAGATCAATCTGTCAACAGGTAGGGGGGTAATATTTCAATTACAAAATTCGATCCAAAAACATCAACAACAACAACAACAACAAACAAGACGCTAAATAAAACGGTTTATTAATAAAAATAGGTTTGCACATTAAAGGCGATAAGGTCACGTCGTATACGTTAGTCTGTCCCAGAATTTAATCGGAATTGAATAGAACGAGTCACAATCGATAGAGTCGAATAATCGATTAGCGTTCAAGTACCCATCGGTATAAACTTCGAATGTTGAAGACGGCATGAAGCGATGTTCGATCCTTCAGCGATATATGTGTTCTGTGTTAATGTGTTGGCGAGGTCATTTCAACTGGAAATAATAGGGTTGAACATTTATTTTATATCTGTGCAATAATTTCTTGTTGTTAACACTTCTTAGCTTCACGCATCAATCAAGTTTTCAAAATAAACTTCGTATAACATGTCAGTCAAATAATCGCGAACTAAAACTAGTGAATAAAATCGCATTTCTGCATTGTATGATTTGAAAGAAAGCAAGAAATCAGGTTTTATTTTGTAACACGAAACACAAAAAGATACAAATAAGAGACAGGTTACAGAATAGGGGCCCACCTCAGCATAATGCTGGTGGTGGCATAAGTGATATGACCAGCGCTGGTCTTTTGGTGAGCCCTCGTAGGTAAAGCAAAGTACAGATATAAAACTAAAAACTGTTTACTAACAACAACACATAAAAAAAACCTACACTAATATTATAAAGAGGAAAGATTTGTATTTTTGGATTTATGTATGTTTGTAACGAATAAACTGAACCGATTTCAAAAATTCGTTCACCGTTGTGAAGTTACACTATACGCGGGTGACATAGGCTACTTTTTATCCCGGTATTCCCACGGGAGCGGAAAATACGCGGGTGAAACCGCGAGGCGTCTGCTAGTAATAAATAAAATAAAACAAATGTCTTCTTGCAAAATATTCCTCTACAAATGAATATTCAAAAACAACTGGCTCACGTTTGACCGCCATCTCGCCTTTTATCAAGTGAAGACACGGTCTTGGATGTAGCACGCGATTCATGAAACTAGCAATAACTTTGTATAGCACTAGTTTCACGGACCAGAGCTTCCTGGCACTATTTATTTATTTTAAGATCCCAAGAAACACTTTTTTTTTAAATCCTTATGGCATCTGTATGGGACTAGTTTTAATTAATAGAAAAAACTTTTACGTTAATATTATTTTTAACGCAGTCTTGCTTTCGCGTCATTCAATAATAATCACTTTTGTTTTTTATGAATAAATATGCTTACGATTGGCCGCCATCCCGCTTAATGTTAACCGAAGATACGGTTTACAATGAAGTACGCTTGCCTAGAAGAAATCGATTCACTCGAGACTTGAAGACTCCCAGATTATATCTATCGGTGAACACCCACTCAGGCAGCAAATTCCATTGTTTATTGGTTCGGTTTTTCGTAAATGCTCAGTTCTCACCTAAGAGTGCTTCTCAAGTCTTTATTGAAGTCGCTCTTCGACATTTATATCTTTAAAAAAAAACGAAAGAATGGCAAATCCTTTCATAACAATACTTACTGAAACTACCAGAAACATGAAATACACATTTGATACATTTTTTTTTTACACACAAACACACATAGTTAGGCATTTGTCCATTGTTTACATTGACAATAACTAATAAAAAGTTTGTAAAAGTATAGCCCGACTATGGAAATACATTTTGGCGAAAAAATCCGACATTTCGTTTTTTTTAGTATTTAGTATGCCTAGGGGCACTAGCATTAAAGACGAATCTAATGACAATTCATTCATCGAAATTAGTGTAGCTGTTTAGTAGTTACAAGGGAATATAGGGTGATGTATATGATATCACTACATATTATAAAACAAAGTCGTCCGCCGCGTCTGTCTGTCTGTCTGCCTGTCTGTTAGTTACTTAAAACTGTACGAATAATCATGCAAGTTTCACCAATAGATAGAGTCATTTATGAAGAAGGTTTAGGTTTATAATTTGTCAAGGTTTTGTGTAAATTGGTTGAAATATGAACAGATCAACCCTACGACAGACAATACATGTAGGCGTAATACGCTCTACTACCCGTGCGAAGCTGGGGCGGGTCGCTAGTACTTACATGAAGGTCAAATCCACAATACTCATCTCGGCGTTGCAGGATAAAAATACACGCACAGCAGGAAATGTAAACCGATGCTTGTATTTATTGAAAATGCTGATAAACTCTGCAAAGTATAAAGTATCTTAATTCAATAGTTTTTCTAATCTTAATGTTATGGGAACCGGGTTTGTAACCTTACTGCAGGCTATGTCAGTAAGGTAATTTAGACCACCCTTCAGGGCAGACATCGACCGGTCAAAGCGATTAACTTTTATTTTAACGATAGGTTACCGATTTTATCTCCGCCCTTCCAGTTTACGTATCATTTGTCAGGGTGTGCAGTGGACAGGCAGTTAGTACGGCGCGTAGAAAATTTACAAAGAAACATCTCGGAATGCCTTCATTTTTTTCACTGACCTTCGGAGCTGCGACCTGTATTTTTTTTTATATAAAAGTTAGGAGACAAACGAGACACTCTTCACATGGTAAGAAATTACGCCTGTCAAAAAATGATTGATTTGACGCTATTTTTTAAGTGTAAACTTGTTTAGTCGTGTTGATCGATTTTTTTATCGTGCTAAAACTTATGGGTGTACGTCACCGATATGCTAATGTGACGTGTTAAAAGATTTTACTTCTATCGGCAGTCCCTATTACTACTATTATTTTTTAAAATTCTAATTAGTTTAATAGTGCTCATTTGGACGTTTTTATTTAGTTTTTTTTACGCTATTTACAGCCATTCCTTTGCGCATTTTCTACTCTCTGGTTAGTGTAACTCGGGCTACATAGGTTTAGTACGGATAAGCGGCCTGACACTATGGGATTGAAGATGACGGGCTATAATCAATTTAGGGTACAATCGTGATAATAATAATGGATCGCCTACCGCAGTTTTAGTGCTCAACAACCGTCAAACTATGTAATAGTTTTTGGGTGGTTCAAAACTTTAGTTCTAAAACGAGTCACTCAGTATAGGCAAACTTGCACTAATTTTGTTTGTATGAAGAGTCGTCTGATCTAGGGCGCCAATTTTTTTTTTTTAATTTTTTGGCAATCTCTTTTCAATCACACATGGCAGACTTATGAACAGTTCTTACGGTAAAAAAAAAGGTTGTATTGAAATGTATAAGCACTAAAAACCCCGTGTTAAGGGCACTTTGTGTAGAGACTAAAATTAAAAAAATCGAAACGGCAAGTCTGTATTTCCACCGTCGTAGCTACCAAGTGATATTTTTAACTGTAATTTGTTTGTACAACCCATTTACAATTGCAAAATTTGTGAACCTATGATGAATAAATATGAATCATCATCATCATCATCATCATTTCAGCCGTAGGACGTCCACTGCTAGACATAGGCCTCCCCCATTGACTTCCATAAAGACCGGTTGGAAGCGGCCCGCATCCAGCGCGTTCCTGCGGTCTTTACTAGGTCGTCTGTCCACCTTGTGGGTGGACGTCCTACGCTGCGCTTGCCGGTCCGTGGTCTCCACTCCAGAACTCTGCAGCCCCATCGGCCATCAGTTCTGCGTGCTATGCGCCCTGCCCACTGCCATTTCAACTTGCTAATCCGTTGGGCTATGTCGGTAACTTTGGTTCGTCTACGGATCTCCTCATTCCTGATTCGATCTCGTAGGGAAACTCCGAGCATAGCCAATATGAATAATTGAACGGTAATTGTCAAAAGATGCAAAAACTTTTGATTTCGGCTTACTGAATTAGACGGATCAGCCCTGTTTTTATAAACTTTCCCACAGGTGGGCACGGGTATATTCTCTTTATTGGAAGGATAAGGCCATGTATATTAGCAGTTGGCATGACTTCACACATCTTCCAGAACATTAACAACTCTCAGACAACTCACGATGTTTTCCTTCACGGTTTGAAGCTCGATACGCACATAACTCACGCACTAAAAGACAGAGACAAGCGTGCCAAGGGCGCTTCGAAACCAGGACCTCCAGATTGGCAGTCAGACGGTATCCTAACTAGGCTGCCATATCTTTCGCAAGGCTGCTGTGTTTTTTCACTAAATGAGACAATTCATCTCAATGAAAGATAAAGCGCTGCTCTAATAAATTGCGATTACCTGACAATCACTTCGCGCAAAATTTCGTAGTTTAGTAAGGTCGTACGTTTTTTTAAACCGTGGATAAGTTTTCTTTGACCACTCTGTTGTTGATACAAAAACAATTGATGTCAAATTAGGAGTCCTAATTGACATTTATCGTGTGACTATAGTGTCAATTAGGGTGCCTATTGATATATTACTCGTATAACTGTAGTAGCTCTGCTTCATGAGTTATAGGGCGTATATTTAGTTTTTTTAGGGTTCCGTACCCAAAGGGTAAAAACGGGACCCTATTACTGAGACTTCGCTGTCCGTCCGTCCGTCCGTCTGTCACCAGGCTGTATCTTAAGAACAGTGATAGCTAGACAGTTAAAATTTTCACAGATGACGTATTTCTATTATTAGTTATTCTATTATTACAGAGCAGACATTTGTTTATTCACAAAATGTTTTCGCTGAGTGGGAATCGAACCCACGCCCTACAGCTCTCAAGGCAGATACACTACCAATGACCCAACGGGGCTGTCAAATAAATTTGATTGATAACTCTTTATTACAGAAAACAGAGGAAATAAACTTAAATATAGGTGTAACAACTGGCGACCTATGTCTATACGTACGCAACGATTCGGCTATACTTTCTGGATGCCCATGAATTAGTGTCTAGATCAACGTGCTCTATTCTCGGCTGTACCGTCACTTTCCGTGAGGCGAAATGGTGGTCAAACGTAGATCTGTTTCATACAAAAAAAGTGTAAATTAATAAAAACATTGACAGCCCTGTTGGTTCATTGGTAGTATGTCTGCTCCAAGAGCTGAAAGGCGTGGGTTCAATTCCCACCCAGAATAAACATTTTGTGGTATAAAAAACGTTTGTTCTGTGTCAAGGTGTACTGTATGTATTATAAGTATATATTTACAAAAAAAAAGTATTTAAGTATTCTATCAGAACTGATTTCCATACTACAAGCTTTGTTTCGTTTGGGGCTAGATGGCGCTGTGTATAAAAATCCTACGATATTTACTTATTTATAAATAAAATATTCAGTTTTAAGTAAATTTAAAATGGAACCCTCTGGCTCTACTTAATATACGTGTTGTTAAAGTTACCACTGTTACCGATAATAAATCACCGACCACGAGACACGAGATTTTATATGAACAACGATTCCTTTAAACAACAATAAAATTATTTATTCTGATTCACATCAACAAAACCGTCTATTTGGCAGCGCTAACCAACATTTCAGGGCCATTAACAATTATTCACTCCACTGAAATGTTATTCAGCCCGGAGAAATGTTATTCACTCCGCGGAACATTATTCACTCTTCAGATAAAACTTAGGAGATTACAAACACTCATTACGCTTGAACAGAGCTTACGTAAAGAAGGTGATACACTGTTTTGTAAAATCGAGGTACATGAAATTATTAGTGAAAAATTTAAGATCTTTTCGTTGAATTTTAACTAGCTGCGGCCAAGCAGTAGAGTGTAAACATTACTGTGTTCCGGTTTGAAAGGAACTGCAGCTAGTGAAATTACATGGTTGTCGAGTCGAATGTCTCATAGTACTAATGAGCGTCAAATCAGCGATGCCCTGTACTTTGTTTTAGTACTCAAAGTTATAAGTATCACTGCAATGATCATGGACAGGCGTTATCTCTAACCATTAGGGGAGTGTCTCGTTCATCTCATTACTTTAACATTTTTAAAAAATTGACTAGCTTTTGAAAGAAAGAAAAAGATTTTATTCTGTAACATAAAATCACAAAAAAAAAAACAAAAACAAATTGACAAACAGTTACAAAATAAGGGCTGGCCGCAGCATATACTGGACTAGATGCACGTGGATCCACTCGCATTAATGTAGATTTTTGTATACCTCGGAAAAAGTACTTTTTTCTGGGTGAAACGTGCCATATGTATGTTATTTTCTCTGCTCCTGACAACGTTTATGTAAAATTTCATGATTAGCGGTTGAGTAGTTGTGAAAGCGTAGCAAACAAGGAAACAGTCATACGAGTAGCAATTGATTTTTTACTTATATAGATTGATACCTTGATGTATTTGTGTACGTATAGTAGTGTAAGTTAGTGTATGATAAGCGAAAATTGTAGAATCAAGTAGTGTTTATCCATTTCTATACTACATTATATCTGTACTTTTTTTACCCCACTACTGCGAAGGTAGGTTTTAACGAGTGCGTCGTCGTCGCACCGCAGCGTCAAAACTTTTCTTCGGATTTGATGTTTGTGAACTGTGAAATGTGAACCAATTCGTTATTATATGTGACAGGTTTTTTTTTTGTCTCATAAGTTATTTTACCCATGATCATGATCAGGTTATAGTTTTTTAAACTTTTTAGCTTGTTCTAATCTGTGTTCAAAGTCAAACAAGTCCAAGAATCCAAGCTGAGAAACTAAATAATGTTGGCAATCTCAATCGAAATTCCATGTGATCAGGAGCAACCGCAGTTTTCCGGGTCACAGGATTGTGTCAGAGCTGAAAAAGGTAATTTCATGCATTTTTATGAGCCACACACCTTGGGGTGATCTTCTATCTCCGGTTTTTTATTCGGAATCCAATTTCCGGATCATATAACAGGTCAATCGAGGCGATGAAATTTTTTACCTACTCGTGAAAATGTAGATTTTACTTTGTATGACATTATTTCTTTTATGAGATAGACGAAAATTCTTCACCAAGTAGCTAACGCTGTATGCTGGAACTTTTAAATTTAAACTTTTTAAAATTATTTTTGCTAAAGGCATTATGTAAAAATACATTATGTTCGCATCAACGACATGCTAATGTGCTGTGTTTTAAGTTGTCATTTTTGTCGATAGTCCCCACCCCATGCGTTGCATCTAAGCCTTGGACCCTCCCCATACTGACTATTTAATTTTGTTTTCTTTTTTCATTTTTGGCTTCACACTTCTTACATTCTGCTAGTGTCGTCGATTTTCAAGTAAAATAAATCACAATCATATAAAATGTGTCACGTAACACTTTTAACATAACCCAAGTAAAGTGTAGTAAAACCAATAAAGGTGATTTTACTAAAAGCTTTTGTAAAGTTTTGTAAATACAACAGTACTCGTGTCACTACATCCTTCTTTACCTGTTCAACATTTTCAATTCAACATTTGGGAAATAATACAACGCAGAAACATGATCTTACAGTGTTCCTGGCTCCGCTGTCGCACTAGAACATTAGCTTTCTTTCCAGGCTAGAAGACTTATTTTCGATAGCTTTGTCTTTGAGTTTTTTAGTGTAAACACCGATTGATGGGACTTTTTAGGCCGTTGCCAAAAGTCTACTCTATAAGTCTTACTGCAGTAAAAACTGACATAAGCGACGCTCAAGGACTGAAAAAGATTATTTATCTTGTCTTGTTTATTATTTATCAAGAGATGCTCAAAAATAATTGAAATTACAGATCGGGTATGTCACGAGATTGAGAAGAACAATTAGTACTGATAAGCACAATATTATTGTAGAATAACTATGTATGTGTGTAGAAACTAACTTAAATGGCCATATATTTATACCCACCTATGTTAGATTCCGAAGCTGCCTCATGGGTCGTCTGATATGAGGCAGCTTCCAAGCTAAGCAACTCCAAAATGCCGCGACACGCGGCTGCCATGTAACATTTGGTAGCAAAACGTGTTTCTCTTACTGTTGTCAAAAACTGACATATAATTTTTTAACAAATCGGCTCATAACTAGAATGCATTTGTCCGGTTTCTAACAACCTATGTGAAAAAGAGTGTAGATAGCTAAAGTTACGTTTTTGATTTGCCTAACATGCTCGGCAGATACATATCGGTTAGCCATCAGCTCTCCAACTTTCTAGCCCGTCTGTCTCAACTTTAACCATTTTGATGTTCTTAGCAGAACATTTCGTGACGATATTACAAAAGTTTCGGACAATTCCAGCTGTCATTGATTCTCGATTTCAGTTGAAGGGCTTGCGATTCCTGCTCAAGAATTGTCAAATTGTACTGAAAATAGGCTGGCAACTGTTGGAATAGAATAATTGGCCCAACTCACTTTGCCAATCAATAGCTATTATTTTTCGGTTTCGTTTGATCCGATCCAATTAATACAAGTTATGTCTTAAAATACTAAGTAGAAGCTACTCAACATAGTTCAGTAAAGAGTTTTTAGATATAGTTTTATTGCGACATTGTTTTTTGTGTAAAAGTTATGAGACGAACGAGAAGCTCCTTTCGATGGTTAATCTCAATAGCCCTGTAATTTCACAGCACTCACACCATCAGGAGAGCGTCTTGTTTGTTTGCTACTTATTACACTAAACTGTTACTAAGATCGCAAGTTACTAGGGAACTCGCTTCGCTCAGTCAATTACGAAACGTAAGTAGTTTTCTTTTCCCGCCATAATCAAACCGAAATCTCCTTTATCCCCATCGATTGCTTTCCCATCAATGAAAAGGAACTAATATTATCCGTACAAAGTAACCGTTCCGCTTTCTCATAGAATGAAAAGATTTTTTTCGCAAATATTTCTATTTTTTTTATTGGAATAAAAAATGAGCCAGATATTGTATGTGTGTGACCAAAATTTGGCTTAAATTATTATGCAAAGATATGGCAGCCTAGTTGGGATACCGTCTGACAACCAATCAAGAGGTTCTGGGTTCAAATTCTACGACACTCACCGCCGTCTTTGGCTTGGCGGCAGTTTTTTAATTTGAGGGTGGTAGCTAGCCAGCGGAGTACTAGAAAATACCCTACCACCATGCTGTGGTTTCCTCTTGTTTCGTTCGTTTGTTTTTT
The DNA here is from genome assembly GCA_905404145.2 of Biston betularia. NCBI lineage: Eukaryota > Metazoa > Arthropoda > Insecta > Lepidoptera > Geometridae > Biston > Biston betularia. Next base: position 4,546,023 of record FR989883.1, read on the forward strand.
TATTGTACACACTTCTTGCTTTACTATACATTATGTTATTTTTAGATATTACATATAAATCGTTGTAATATGTATTGTCGACGCAAAGCAATGATGCATTGAAAGGTAATTCTTAGTTACTCAAAGTTCAGGGTAATTGTCACGGGCAAGCGTTTTCTCTTATTATCAAGAGGTTGACTCATTCGTCTTATTACTTTTTACCATAAAAAAGATCAACTAGATTTCAATTTTTTTTTTTTTTTAATTTATTGAACATACCTACTAGCCATTTTATGAAAATATAATTGACGTACACAAAATCCCTGAAATCACAAAAAGAATCAGCTGACCTAACATTAAGGGCCAAGTCCTCGACCGTGGGAACTTCTGCTTGAACACCTACATTGATATTTTCCACTCGCACAGACGTACATACGTCTGACGTTAGATTTGAATACATTGACGTCACGCTAAAATAGATAAGGAGAGTTAAATTACTATAGCCACGAGCAAGAAGGAGACAGAATGTTTATTCCTATTGCCGGAAGCGGATTTTACATTGATTATCTGTTACATTATGACAGAAGTTTTTTTTTTGTTTTGGCATCGCGTTTTGAATATTTGCCAGTGTCAAGTGTCAAATACAAAACGGGCGGGAAGCATGCGCGCGGTGCTCGGTACCGCCGCCACCGCGCGCCCTCTCGTGACGTGCTATACACGACCGCGAGACTATGACGTTAGATTGTCAGATTCAGAGATTCTCGATGGTTTGTAGCGCCTACCAAAATAAAACAGCAACAGACGTAACGCAGAAAAGAGATTTTCAGCAGGCACTATCAGAAAATTTCATCAAACTATCCGTACTTATCTGCTAATAGAATAAACAAAACGTACAATAAAAGGTCTAAGCCTTAAATGTATCTGCATCAAAGTTAGCATCTATAAAATTGCGCCTTTCCTATAATTATTTTGATGTCAAGATTACGGATTAAAAATAATTTGGCCATATTCTATTTCATAATTTCAAGAAACGAAAAGCGTTTGAAACTATTTTTTCTCCAAGCATAATAATTCAGGATATGTACTATAGTATTCATTAATTTCAAACTTCCACATGATGTATAACGGCACAAAAATGTTGACAAAAACACATCGATTGCCTTATTTCACAAGACTTGCCCGTTAAGTGTAAATAACTAGTTTCAATAGCAGCTGTTGTTTCTCACGATCCATAGTAAAAGTTTTTATTAATGAAGGTGGCTGTCGTTAAACCTTATTAAACATATTCGGCTTTGACACTGCTGGGCAGCAGTACCACCTATACAAAGTTAATATATTAACTCACTCTTGTCTTTCACGTAAATTATAATCTAGGTAATGTATAGAGTTTATTATTAGTAAGCGAAAATTGCCGTAAAGTTAACAAATTTAATCAACACAGAACGTTCTGACAAATCACATCGCACTGTTATTACAAAAGTTCCAAACTTCGTACATGATCGAATATTTGAAATCGAATTTTAACTCCGCCAATCGAATGGTACCTGCCGTTTAGTTAGCATGCGAATTGCAATCAACACTGGTAACAGCACCTGTATACTGTACAGTGTACATACGATACTTTTATGTACAGAAATATTACTACAGGGTTATAAACATTATAAAATCCCTACGCACTTTGCTTTTTCGTCATTCAGGCCATGTGTGGCCTGTAATATTATTGTTCTCAAGAAAACTCAAACGTGTAGTACTTGTAAAATTATCTGTACCATGGAAAATAAATATCCCGAAAGACACAATAAAACTGAAACAGACATTTACACCTTTTTTTAAAAAAATAGGCTTACGTTTGACCGCCGTCTCGCCTGATGTTAAGTGATAATGCGGTCTAAGATGGAGGACGCTTGCCTAGAAATACCGATTCACACTCGACTTGAAGACATCCATATTATATCAAGCAGCGCATTTCACTATCTAGCGGTCCGCACAATGAACGTGGAATCAAATCGTATCATTCGAGTTTTTGGAACGTCGACAATGAAACGATGTCACTTTTTAGAACTTCCGATAAAAAAATGGGTATGAATAATTAGATCATGTTGTTCTCAAGCACCTTACAATTGAATTGATCATAAATACAGTCAATTTATTTGCAGTAAAAGCGGAAGCGAGAAGAATACCAGCAAAATCCCAATAAAAATATATATATAATGTACGAAAAGGTCTCGGCCCATCAAGAACATCTATTAATAAATAATAATTGTCTTGAAAAAGTATCAAAAGCGGTGTGGGTAGGATCATGTCAAATTTGGTTAGTCATTCGCGACAAAAACACACTGAGCTAATACAATGCAATATCGACGATACAAACTCACTGATACCACAATAAAATGCAACGTATCGCCAAATGCAAAGCAATGGTGCACTCGCAAAATCGACGATTCCCAATACAAAGTATCGAGTGTGCGATGTCGAGTAGCCAAAACGAATAATGGTAAGAACACGCTAGAATACACTGCGCGATAGATTTTGAAACAGTTAGTATCGCATTGTGTTTGAATTATGTAGCAATGATAGCTCAGTGGTTCAGTCGGTTCACATGACGATGAGCTTCAGCTGCTATTGAAGGTAAACATCGTGAGGATACAATTTCATGCTGATAGGGTATTTTCTAATATTTAGCTGGCACCTTAGTTCGCCATCGGATTTCGACAATGATTCGGTCTGAATGATGCCGAACACGGCGCGCTCTTCGGCTTGATTAAACACGCTTGCCTAAAATATCTATTTTTATTTTATGTAAAAGTAATGAGTCGCCACTCTCTTAATGGTAAGACATAACGCATGTCCATGACTATTGCAGCGATACAGAGAATTTTAAGCAGCAAAACAAAGTCCAGGGTATCACTGCTTATTATCTGTCGTTTTAATCAGTAAAGAACTACAATGATCCATATTTTTACAATGATTAAACTTTCTGCGGATTTTAGGTTTTGTTAGCTTAGTCCAGTTCACTCCTTGATGTTGTCAAGCCTTTTTCGTCTGGGACGTCCTGGGCTTCGCTTCCCCGGTATTCTACCTCCGAGGATCAAACTTGGAAATCATCTATGGAAGTGCCCGAAGAATTTTGAACATCTTCCGAAGAATCCATATCGTAAATGCCTGTATTCGGTCACAGATTTATTTTAACGAGATTCACGTTTCGCATCCATACAAGAGCGCAGACCAAACATATATACATTATATAGCGTGGCTATATTTGCTTTATAATTATTTTATTTCACGTCCTTGTGCAGATAGGTTCTATATAGTAGAATAGTTAATACAAGTTGTTTACGTGTTAGGAATTTGGTTTGTTGGATTCGATACGTTTTCCAGTTAGCTTGTTGGGTTTTGTTTTTCCCCCTTTTCGTTGTATAATTACAGCACCGGCTTGGACTAACTAAGGAATTTAAATTTGGTTGACCAAATTTAAATTATTTAACTAAGCTCTGCCAGTTACCAGTGCAGAATTTAACCAGATAAATTACTACAAAATGGTTACATTGGTTTAACTAAAATTAAACGTTAGTAATAAAAGAAATGATGAAAGCATTGACGTTGTCAAATACCTAGCCTGACTAAAATAAATAAGCTTATTAAAATAACGTCTTGTCCAATCATAAACTATACACTTTATAACATCATCTAAACAGACGTGGTTTAGTTATATATCGTTACCTTAAAACAAACATGACTATAATATTTTCCTATAATAGCAAAAGAAAAATATCACTCAAAACGTTCAAAAATATTGCCTTTTCATTTTAATTTATGACCATGATTTAATTTATCTCGTTTTGCTAGTAGAGACTTCAATTTAAATGAAGACAAATCGCTCATCTCACTTCAAAGCAAATTACCATCGTACCTCTGATATTGTGGAAAAAGATCTTTTGTAGTCTCGCAAATAATGAGCATTCTATCACAAGAACGGAAACAAGGACAAGAAAGAGAACTAACCAGCCGTAACAACGCCTAAATGCTAAAATCAATAACAATGACTAGGTCTTTTAGTAGTCTTAGAATGGATGTGAAAATGTTTGCTTAATTTTTTCACGTCAACATACCGTAACATACCAGCATGATTCTGGCACTAAAATAGTCATAGGAGAATTATAGATGTTTTTCGAGGGACTGACTGACTTTGGAATTTGTTGACTTTAGTTTTTTATGTAAAATTAATGTGTGTGTGTTTAATGTTTTTGTGTGTATACAAACGAAACGCTCACCTAGGTAGGTACCACCGCGGTACCATATATTCTACCGCTAAGCAGTAGTGTGTAAGCAATACTATGTTTTGGTTTGAAGAGTACTGCTGCTAGCGAAATTACAGGGCTGTTGAGACTTGCCATCGAAAATCTCAAAGTAATGAGCGCTAAAGAAGCGATATACCCTGGACTTCATTCGTTACTCAAAGTTTTGTGTATCGCTGTAATGGTCATGGATGGGCGTTATCTCTTACCGTTAGGAGAGCGTCTCGTTGGTATCATTGCTTTTAAATTTAAAAAAAACATAATGCTAAAAACAAAGTCCAAGACATTTGTACTCTGGCGCTCATTACTTGGGAAATTCGATTCGATTCTCTTTAATTTCTCTTGCTACGTGTACCTTTCCAACTAGAACTGAGTAATGTTATACAGTACTGCTTAGCGATATAACATCGAATACCTACTACCGTGGTTCCTAGCTAGACGACATTCTGCTAAAACTAGTTTGCCAGAACAATAACTAGAAATAATTATTATAATAGATGAAACACCAACCGAGACTTCATAAATTACAGAAAATGTAGATTTCCCAACAATAAGCTGTCAAGACCATGCGCCTAGAAGTTCTGAAGCCGCAGTAGCGGAACAAAAAACGTAAATGATAAACTTTCGGAAAAATAAACTGAAAAACCGGTCAAAAGTTCGGAATACCTTTTTTCGCTTACCGTAAAGTTCAACCTAAAAATTTGTCTTTTCCTGGGGATTTAAAGTACGAACTCTTCCGCTCAAACAATGCGGTCTCATCGGAAACATTTAATACCGAAAGATTTTCACCATATTCTGTTATTCTGGTTACTCGTTTGTGGCTAAGATAAATAATTAAATAGTACAATTGCCGCTTTATCATGCTTCACCGGTCACGCAGCTGAAGACTTCTCTGTGAGCTCTGTTTGCTGAAATATTCCTGACACCGTACTGGAGGTTTCCAGTGGAACGGGCTCATGAGTGCACTGGCACCACTAAACACCACTCTCACACCAGCGCCCACACACCAACCGCTGTCCTCACATGCTAAGCGTATAGAGGCCCGGAGTGTGAACTCATGTGAAGTAACATGTGAAGTAGCGCGCGCGTTGTACTCCTTGAAGAAGGCCACCGGATGTTGCTGATACTATAATCGCAGTAATCAACGTAATTAAATACGAGTAACCTCGCAAAAGTAAAATGAAAATGTAATGCATACTTAGTAAAATAAGTAAAAACCTCTTTTTTTAAAATGCATCCAAAATCGAAGTTAAAGAATCGGGATTCAGTATTCAGTCTTATCACAATACGTTACTTACTGCACATGCGGAGCCGGCTATCCGAAAAAGGATTTGGCGGGCTTTAGAGAATTACGTCGCTTCGAGAGAAATTTTATTTTTTTTCAGCTGAAAAATTGCAACGATTGTTGCCAGATTTTATCGTAACTGATGAGGTTTGTGTTTCTAATTTTCGAAGTGTTTTTGCAGCTGTATAAAATAAACAATATTACTTAATCAGTAGACTATAATCCGAGATTTCGATCTAATCAAAAATAAGTAAACCCACATGTATAAGTAAAAAAATATGTATCAAAACCATGTAAGTTTTCATAGTAAACTTACTATTTGTTAATTACTTATTTTTGCTATTATTAACCCTTACAGGACCATAAGGTTGCTAAGACTAAATTGTAATATGTGATTGTTTTTTTTAGTTCGTTTAGATGTAAAATTAATAAAAATCAACAGGATTTTACATGACGACTTTTAGATTTTTTGGAATTTTAAGGGAAATATTTTTCCCAATGGTCTATAAAGGTAACGCAAATAATAGTAAGGCTTATTTTGAAATGTGTTTTATTTATTTGTTTTTATGCTGAAAAAGTGATACAAAATATTGAAATACAGTTACTGGTATCAAGATCAAGCTAATTATAATACTCTGCGAAGCAATTTCTTTTTATTGTAAAGCATAAATGTACATTGCATATGGTACATATGTCATGTGTCCTTTTTTCTGTGCGGTAGTTAGAGCAAATTGCACATCTTTTAATTTTTTCTAAAATCTATAGGAATCTTTATTGTACCAACCCGCTGCTTTTCTGCAGTGACTACAGTTGGCCAGTTTTATGAAGGATGTTGATTATATGAGCAACATAAGATTTCTTTCTTCATCGAAATTTAGGAACGTCTTCCAAATTCTCACATGAAGTACATGGAGCAGCAATTTGATTTGTTTTCTGAAAAGATTCTTCTATTTCAACAATTGCGTGGAGCTCAGGATGTTGAAACTCAGGGTGTCAGCGATGAACTGTTGATCTGCTTCATTCAACTGAAGCTCATTATAATGACTGTTATGTGCCAAAAGTTACTGCAATATCTCATTATATCCCTTTTCTGGCCATTTCAGCAACAAACAATCAAAATAAACTACCAAAAAGTAAAAAAAAACAATAAATAGGTAAAAAACTAAAATAAACAACAATCATTATGACACAAAGAAACAAAACACCAATAGCTTAGAAAAATTTTACATATGGACCACAGGGAATTATTTTTCCCATACAATAATTTGTCATTATAAGGCATTTGTTTTCATTTATTCAAATAAACTTCATTATAACACAAAAATATACTTACCAAATAATGTAAAACATATGAGAAAACACAATAAATATACATAATTACACCCCACAATAATCCATAACTAAACAAAGTAGAGCACGCGAATAAGCTAATTTTGGTGCCAATTTATTTGAAAGAACTTTTTTTTTCTATGCAATCCTGTTTACGTAATTGCGTTCAGCATACATTATATTTTGTTATTTTGTATAAAAAAATATGTAATAGATTAAATTAAATATCACAATTGCCTATTTTTCAATGGGGAAAAATGTTTCCCATGGTCGTGAAAGGGTTAATTACTCATAGAATGAAATAATAAACGCCCTAAGACTCAATGGAGTGACGATATATGTACGTAGGACAATTGGCGGTGGCTGGAAGTGAAAAGAAGGCAATTGATTTGAAGGCAAATTTATCTGATTATACTTTATCTTATTTTATTTGATGTTATTATTTGACACTGGCAGAGCGCACAAAGCGCGATACCAAAAAATAATCATCAACTGAAACGCAGCTCTAAATGTATCAAAGGGAGTTTTGGCGGGAACGCGGAAACAGTCGTGTCGCCCCGTTGTATCTTTTTCCAAAACTAGTGTTTTGTCGAGTGTTTATGTATAAAAATGGTGGTGTTTTATACATAAAGTGCCGAATCACAAGCGCGAGTGTAGTAAATATATAATGTGTCGAAACATGACTTTTCGTGTCGCTTCCAAAACTCTATCGAAGCTTTATAGTAAAGTCGCCACTACTTTACTAAAGCATGACGGGACTTGACTGACAAGAACTATACTTGATCAAGGCTGGACTCTGGCTATAACTACAGCTACGAGGCAACTTATTTAACTTATAAAACTTGAAAATATGGAACACTAGACACTGGCAAATGCTTAGAATACGATGCCAAAACCAAGGAAAGAAAAATGTATTAAAGACCAATTTCCGATATCTACAACAAATATCAAAATTTTAATTACCTGCCAAATATGCGGCATTAATTATTCTTGTAAAACTTAATGTGACAGGGTTTCAAAAGAATCAGCCCCTTTGTGAACTCGCAGTGTTCCACGCTACATAGGAATTGTGTCATTGTCTATTCCCCGCCTACTTCGTCTGTAACTTCATTTTTCAAAGTGAGCTTGATTCAATCTATTTACCAAAGGGTACGAACAATACCTAGGTCTTTCTGTGCCGAGCTTTTGAATTTTAAAAGCTTTGCTTTTTAATCTCTATTTGAATAGTGTCTTAAATTTACAAGTGAATTCGTACAGAATAAATAATTATTGTTGGCTTTAGCTGAAATTTCAACAAAAGCTTTTGTCTACAATAATCAACTTCACTCTAATCATAACTTTTAATAAAACAAATATGCGAGGTTATGTGAATCGTTTGTACTAAGGCGATAGGAGTTCATTATACTCATCATTACGAATAATTTTTAGATAGATAGAGAACTCTTTAAAAGTTCACAACTAAATTGAAATAAAAACTTGAAACAAGAAAGGCCGCCATGTGTATAATCACCGTTGTACTACCGCTCAGTAATGTTCCCTTTTTGAAGTTATTCAATCATTTAAGAGCCCTAAGGAGGAGGGGTCTGCTGGGATTTGAAGAAAGAAAGAAAGAAAATGATTTTATTTTGTAACAAATACAAACACTAAAACAAAAACAAACAGACAGAGACAAACGGTTACAAAATAGGGGATCACCTCAGCATAATACTGGTCATAAAATGCGGTATGACCAGCGCTGGTCTTCCGGTGAACCCTTTCTTTTTTTTCTTTGATTTTGGCGTCGTTTTCTGTATTTTCTATATTTTCAAGTATTATAATTTAAAAAAGTTGCCTCGTAGCTATAGTTATAATCAAAGTTCAGTCTTGACCAAATACAGTCCGTGTCAGTCAAGTTCAGTCATGCTTTAGTCAAGTAGTGGTAACTTTAACATAAAGCTTAGATGGAGTTTTGGAAGAAACACGAAAAGTCAGGTTTCCCCACATTGTATAATTTTCCCACACTCGCGCTTGTGATTCGGCACTTTATGAATAAAACACCACCATTTTTATCCATAAACATACTTCAAAACACTAGTTTTGCAAAAAAACATAGAACGGGGCCGACGGGGCGACACGACTCTTTCCGCGTTCCCACTAAAACTCCCGCTGAGCCCTTGTAGTTTAAAACCAAAAATGTTTGTGTAAAATCAAAGCGTGTGTGTGTGTGATTTAGTAAAACGCAGTTACTTGCTTCCCAGCTATTGCTGGTTATGTACATTTGTTACATAAAAACAACACGTATCCAAGACCGTTTGTAAACCGAGAATCTCGTCACTGCGATGCAGAATGCATAACAACGCGACACTAGTGCGCCAGTGTCGCGTTGTCTTATGTACTAGACTGACTATTCTGGCTATTGTAGTGTGTAGACGAATTAAAGAATTTAGGCTAATTTATTAAGGCTTCGAAGCTGCCTTATATTACACGATACTTATAGATTATTTACCTGACGCATGAGACGGCTTCGGAAACCAACAACCACAGATGGAGCACGCTTACCTAGAGGAAACCTATTTTATTCTAAATTTGAAGACACTCATATTGTACCAATAGGCAACACAGACTCCGGCAGAGAGTTCCACAACCTCACTGCGTTCATTTGCGCATGTGGAATCAAAACGCTTTGAACAATACGGGTACACTGTGTCCGATGCATCGACAGTCTTGACAGTCCTGCTGGCTCAGTACTAGTATGCCTTTAACAGCTGTAGGGCGTGTGTTCGATTCCCACCCAGTACACACATTTTGTGATATAAATATGTCTGGGCGTTCTGTATGTATCATAACTATAAGTAATATATAAGTATGTATTTACAAAAAGTGTCAGTCTATCAGTTATCTGATTCCTATAGTCCTTTGCTTTGCTTTTTTTTTATGATTAACAGGCTAGTTGTTTGACCACAGCTCACCTGATGTTAAGTGAAGGTGTGGTCGAAGATGGTAAAGCACACCTAGCCTGGAATGGAACTGGCTCTCAAGTGAGGCTGCCGGAACACACCGTTAGATGCTTGGCGGCAGATTTTCAACTTGAGGGTGGTAGCTAGCCAGCCGAGTACTAGAAAGTACTCTACCACCATGCTATGGTTTCCTCACGATGTTTTCCTTCACCGGCAGCTCAAGCTCATTGTTGGGGTTTGAACCCACGCCCTACGGCATGCGAACCTACCGCGTTAACCACTGAGCTATCATCGTTTAGTTTGAGGTCAGATGGTGGTGTGTGCCCTAATATATTTATTTATTTTGTTACTCAGAAAATAAATATCGTCTAGCGGCCCTGGGATCTTGCTCTATTTCTAATCATTAGATTAAGTCGACAGAACGTGTGCGACATTAGATGCCCTAATCACAGAGATTGGCGATTCACTTATACCTAACGGATAAATTAAGTAGGCTTTGCTAAGACAATTTTGGTACAGAGTTTTATCGGACAGAATTCTGTCAAGAACTAACAATATAATTGAGGTTTTGAGACATTTTTGTTTTACTTATGTGGGATTACTAGACTTTTATTAGAAACAAAAACAATTTATCGTCAGAGTTTCCGATAACATTAAAAGTGAGTTATCCCACATAAGTAAAACAAAAACGTAACGTTTTATATCAAATCGCAGCATTTATTTCTTTACTCCTATAGCCTAGCTGTAGCTTATCTACTAGAATTTAAATACTTATTAACTACGACTAGCTTTTTAATATCCATTATCTTCCTTCTTACACTCTACTACAAATCTTTGTGTCTTTATGTAAAAGTAATGAGCCGAACATGACGCTCTCCTGATGGTAATAGATAACTTCTTTCAATGACCATTGCAGCGATACACAGAACTTTGAGTTTGTAACTAATATTTAATGTGCTCATTTGCTCAATGCTCATCTATCATATTTAAAAATCATTAGTAAGAATTAGAACATGTTTGTCTTAATAGTTTCATCCTCATCATCATCATCATCATTATTATTTTAAGACTTGCTTCGCCCATGACAAATTATATGGCTGTCGTCGTGATAGTCATAGTCATAGTATTTTATTGATAACATAAGTTACAAGTCATCATTTACCTAAAGTATTCACTTTTGTAGCGATGATAGCCAGCGGTCAGCGCGGTTGGTTCCGCATGCCTAAGGGTGTGGGTTCAAGCCCCAACTTAAGCTGCTGGTAAATAAAAACTTTACGAGGAAACCACAGCATGGTGGCATGGTACGCTCTAGTACTCGGCTGGCTAGTTACCACCTTAAGTTACAAATCTGTCGCCAAGCACCTAACAGTACATTCCAACAGCCTCACTTGAGAGTCAGTTCTTTTCCAGGCGAGGTATCTTTACCATCTTCGATCAGCTAGCCTGACAACCGTAAAAAAGGCAATTCTTCAAACCTTCATAGTCACACCCCAAAAACCTAATCTTGCGAGATAGCCCTTATCAATTTTGACTGGTCATAACGCAAATGAAAAAAGAAACAACTTAATCTTAAACAGGGGAGCTCAAGTACCTAATTGAATAATTTCGTTAAGAGAATGAAATTGCCGTGGGGCGAAGGGATGTCTAGGCGGGAACCCTTTTAAGGGCATCAAGTAATTCGTCGCGGGTCTTTGCAATTGTACCAGTGGGTCTGATGACATGTAATAGAGAAACAGTATTAGGAATCTTACATTTTTAGCTTGAAAGAAAGAAATCCAGTTATGCTGAGGCGAGCGCCTATTTTGTAACTGTCGGTTATTTGTCCTTATTTGTTTGTTCTTTGTGTTACAAAATAAAATTATTTTCTTTTTTTTCTTTCTTTCTTTCTTTCTTTCTTTTTATGTAAAAATAACGCTCTTTGACGGTAAGAGAACGCCTGTCCGTGATTGCAAGAGTAGGTACCCAGAATTTTGAGTAACAAATCAATGGGCATCACTGCTGTGACAAGAAATTATTTTTGTATTCGATATGTGAAAATGTATAAATAGCTACTTAACCTTAACTTCTTTGATGTCGAATTTCATTTATTTATTACGCAACAATATATTTTAATACCCTTTCCTTTTTGAAACCCCTCAATGGGCATTCTTTAATTCAACACATGTATACATATACCTTCTCACACACACTTAGAAAATAAATAAATAGTAACAATCAAGATATGGCTATGTAGAGCGGGAATTTACGGACACAGATATTTTAAAATACTACTCAAAACACCCCAAAGCATAATCTACAGTTTTATTCAAAAATCATAAATTTGATTTTATGCTAATAATGTACTGTTTTATTCAAGCAATTGTGATTTACCGCAAATAAAGACCAAACTAAATGCCAGTAGCTGTGATTTCACTGTAAAATTATACTCCATTTGTCCATAAATGGCAAAAATGTATTTGTATGGAAATCGAACCACCTTAAGACTTTTAGTTTCCAATGCCAATCTTTAAATGTTTCAAGCTGAGGTACTGTGATCACTATGCGTATTACTGATGACTGGCTCTACTGTGTCAAACTTGTCATGTTTAAACTTTTAGCTCTTTTTGAGTGGGAATGAGTGTCGCTGAGTGGAAACAATGTTTTGTGTGTAAGCCCGTTTTAGCGTGAATTAGGTACGTATATAAGCAGTAGCTGAAAACCCGGGACTTCGTACCCGATGTAGGCTCGGACTGCGACCTCACATCTACATACAAACATACACATATAAACCTCATTCAAGGTTTTAAAATCAGAGCAAATGAGTCATTCCACTTTTTACAAGCTTTTATTTAACTTACAATGTATGTATGTATGTAACTACGTTTGTTCGGATGGAATCTTGCAAGTTAAATTTGACCCACTTCCCGATGTCCGATTGGACTCAAATTTGGTGTACTTATGTATCTTCAGTGATAGTACAATTATATAGTACCATGGAGCTGGTCCGGCGATGGACACAGAAGTTGGTCATAGGAACTTCTTAACTAACAAGATAAACCCATCTAGTTTGGGCTCGATTTATTCGACTTGAGGAGTATTTTATGTCTAGATGATATTTAGGGTATGAAAATAGAGCTAGAAGGTGGCCACGGTATCTCTGTGATAAAATAACATAACTCCACCGACTTTGGGCTCGATTGATTGATCTCTAAAATACGTGTTTGCTAAAAAATTAAAAACAAAAGAGTTTTTTTTTTTTCATTTTTAAAAACAAGCTTTTATCTGGGACTAGGAATTAAAAATTTAAAAATAAATTCTAGTAAGTTTTTGGCGTGTAGGTTATTTACCTATATCCTTAAAAGCTTGACGTACAATCGTCTTAAAAAGAAACACCGTACATAGTTCAAGTAATTAACTTTTCCTAATTTATTCTGGAATGAATGTACCCAAATGGTCTCGTAGAATATTTTGCCATTTAGTTCAAGCGTTTGTGAAAAACGTACCTATTGTGTCGTTGGTTAATTTAGCAACCATCCGGCATTTACCTTGATTAGTTCCGCCATTTCCTTTGTTTGTAAAACAGAATTTCTTCTGTGTTGAACATCAAAGAGATCAGATTTTCCACAGATTTTCCTGATTTTGTATTTAATTACGAACGAAATAGAACTGTCACGACCATTGACACCTGTCACTAAATAATAACAAAGGAGTCGTTGCATTCGAATAACAGAACAATTAAAATATTTACTTCCCGCTCATTTTAACGCGAAGCACTTTAATGAATGTTTGATATTTTCAATTCAAAAGGCCTTCCTATATTTGTGAGATGTTTTTACAAATATTGTAGAGATTTTTAGGTGTAACACTATTCCAGCGAGCTCTTTAATACGGCGATTAGTATCTTACGCGAGGCATGGTTTTTTTTTTAACTCTACGATAGAACGCGCTGTCGTAGAAGCGATTCAGTCACGACATGAATGCACCCAGACTGAATCTAGAGGGCAGCACTCACAAAGACAAAAAATCCCTTGATTATTAAAGTGGAATTATAACGTTTCTTTAGTTCGATTTGTGAAACATCAACCGTGAAACAGTAAATTGTATTGCTATAAACATACTTACTTTATAAAATATAATTGATATATAAGAATTAGATGTTGTAAATAAATCATTTTTTTATATACATAGTAACCTAAATAAACTAATTTTCGAAAAAACCAATTGTATTTCGTCGCTAGGCAGTGATTTGCGCGCGCTCCGACTCGAGTTTAAGCCTGGGGTCTAATGAGATCGTTAACCCTCACACAAGCTAGAACAAATTTGTATGCGTGCATAAAATAATAATCTAATAATAGTTTGAGTAAACAGTATGAAAAGTAATGTAATAGGAATAAAAACGTTTATTGGAATAAATTCAAATATAAACGCGAGTATTCCAAAATCGAATCAGAAATGAGGAGATCCGTAGACAAACTAAAGTAACAGACATAGCCCAGAGAATCAGCAAGTTGAAGTGGCAATGGGCAGGGCACGTAGCACGCAGAAGTGATGGCCGATGGGGCTGCGAAGTTCTGGAGTGGGAGGCCACGAACCGGCAAGCGCAACGTAGGACGTCCACCAACAAGGTGTACAGACGACCTAGTAAAGACCGTAGAAACGCGCTGAATGCGAGCCGCTTCCAACGGGTATTTGTAGAAGTCTATGGGGGCGGCCTATGTCCAGCAGTGGACGTCCTACGACTGAAATGATGATTCCTAAAAAAATATCGCTAAGTATTCCTAATTCCAGCTCGTTGGGGCGACAATATCGCGAGGGTTGTGGGTCGAATCTGGACAAGGATAGCACAGGACCGGCTTGGTGTTATAACCATATTCGACCTATCATCAAGTAAGCTATGGTCAAACGGTCACCAGTAGAAAAAATCATGAGCACATGACAACTTCGAGTCTTACCTAAACGGGGGCACATAAAACAGTAACTGAAAAGAATCTTTGAGTGTTGTCACGTTTTTAAGCAGATCTTAGACTTCCTTTTAGTATTGTAGTTTTATTGCTGTCTTCTTTAGGTGTAAAACGTGAGTAAAAATAGGTAAAGTACTATAGTGAATAGGACGGCAATAAAAATGGTTAAAGTGTCGTCTTACTATCTGCCAGATTGCCACTATGTCCTTTAAGTCTCAATTTAAAAGATTTATATCCATGTTCCACTCTAACATACTACAGATCTTGCTAAGAAATCTCAGTTTCAACTTTTCCCCAGTGGAATTTGTCACGTACGCAAAAAAAGACAATACATCGTTTTTGTATAGCTCAGTGGTTAGCGCGGTTGGTTTACATGCTGAAGGATGTAAGTTCAACAATGAGTTTAAGCGGAAAACAATGTGAAGAAACCATAGTATAGCGGTAGGTTACATACTACGTATGGTGGCTAGCTACCACGCTCAAGTTGAAAATAGCTGTCGCCAAGCACTTGACGGTGTGTTCTGGCAGCTGCCTTTGAGAGCTGGTTCCATTCCAAGGTCAGTCTGTTTACCATCTTCGACCACGCCGTCACATGACAACAGTAAAAGTTGTTCATAATGATTAATACCTTTCGGCTCAGTACCTATAACCTGTAAACTAACCAGTGTAATAATTTTTTGGTTGTAGGTAAGTAAAATTTACAGTTTAGTAATTTGTAGTTCAGTATTTGACATAGACAATAGACAACATTTGAATTATGACTTAAAATAAATTTCAATACATTCAAAAAGAAATAACATAAATTAAACATAAAGGAATTAAAGAACAAAAAAAGAAATAATATTTTTTCACAAACCGACCTCAACTCAGCATAATGCCGGCAGCCAGCCGGCGCTTGGCTTGGCTATATTTGTATTGTTTAGTTGAAATAAAGAGTAGTAATTCACACTAATTATAAAGAGGAAATATTTGATTGTTTATTTGTTTGTTTGTATTGAATAGGCTCCAAAAACAAACTGAAATCAGGACCGATCTGAATAAATTTTTCACCATTAGAATGTGACATTATCACTGAGTAACATAGACTAAATTGTTAGTTGAGTTTTGTTTACCCGTACGAAGCCAGGACGATCGGCTAGTGTGGTAATAAAATAATTTTAATTTGCGCAAACTGGCATTCTAGACCTTTTGCTACTAAACGAAAATCTGCAACCTCCTTCTTACAGGTACCAGTCTCAATAAAGCAGCATTGTTGCCTCACCGTAGGCTGCCGTGTACAATACAAACACGAAAACTTTAGCTCCGAGTACACTGTCGATCTACATAAAGTTTGAATCCTCGGTTCAGCGCGCGTCCGATATTTTTCCTAACTTTGTCTGCATTGGCTTCGGAAGAGTTGGACAACTTGTCTTGTATGTATAGCAAATTCTTTTTTAGTAAAAAACCCCAGGTTTCGAATGTTTGATTTGTTTACAATATAATCATTAAATTATATAAAGTCAAGTCGCATTTTGCGTATTTGTTTGTTTGGTTAGTTCTCTTAACAAAATGCTTAAAACCTTAGTGGCTATTACTCTTTATACCTATATATCGATTTTTTAGATGGTCATAAATCATCTGATATAAAGATTGTGTACTCAAAGATGGTAAACACACCTCTGCTATTTTACTATAGTAACTGACGTGGTTTCGGCACATTGTTGTTTTACCTAAATGAGATAACTCATGTTCAATTACGTTGGATACTCCGACTGCAGTTTCGGTCTCACCCGGTGGCCTTTTTCAAGGAGTCAAGGAGCAGTACTACGCGCACGCAGCTTCGTACTAAGTGCTGCTGCACGCCTCACACGTGAAGGCAGCCGTTGTGCTCTGAAACATTCCCGCACAAGGAGCTCACCACGACGTCTTCAGATGCACAACCAAGTTCCATGTCCCGGAGACCATAGAGATCAGCAAGCGTCATAATTTCAACAGAGATGGAAGGTATAATCCTGTCTCAGACTTACCAAAGCTTATAATATATTAAGGTGGTAAAATTATGCTCCATCTGTCCATAAATGGAAAAAAAATAGAATAGAATACATAGGTACCGTCATTAAATCATACATTTAGAATTTTTAATTTTTTGTAATATCAATAAAATTTGCAAAAGCATTGTTTACTTTTAATTGTACCATTTTTGTACAAAAAGCTTAAAGTCCGTCAAAGGAGGGATATGTGACCAGAATGCTGGCAGCATTGCCACGCTGAATGGCAATGCTAAGCTTTTGACCAAAGCCAAATTGCCAACATTCTGGTCACCTGAAGCCTCCTCTAAGCGTTTGGCCAGGTCCCGATATAAATCGAAAGCGGCCGGCCCCCACGGTTCTAACGTTTCAACCCCAAATGGCACAAACAGACCTACACTTAGAATAAACACCGAGGCGCAGAACAATTCACAATCTACATACTAAATCAAACCTTTTGAATAGTAATAAAAAATCCATTCAATGCTAAAACCTACACGCGTATAGGTATACAATATTAGATAGTAAACAAAAAGTCGTAAAGTCACAAGTAGGTCAGACATTTGTCCCACAACACGAACCGTCACGTGACAAACTCAAGAAAAAGCTCACGGAACGGTGGTAATCGATATCTTAATATTAAAGTAAAAATGTTTACGCAAAAGCGAGGGTGTCAGTTTAATGAGAAACCTATTGAATATTTCAAGCCTATTTGCTCACGTTTTGTTGGAGTGCCTTGATGTGACGTAAAAACAAAATTCTGACGTTTATTTCACGCCTTATAAATGGTACAACTGGTACAAGCCACATAATTGAAACGTATTTAAAAATACAAACTTAAACTAAAACAAACATTAAGAAGGTTATCATTGTTACTCAGATCCTGACGAAAACATATATACCAACAATACCAACCTAGTCTAAAACCCACAGTGGGTTTTAAACTAGGTTTAAACTAGAAAAATTTGATTGTTTGTTTGTATTGAATAGACACCGAAACTAGTGAACCGATTTCAAAAATTCTTTCACCGTTGGTAAGCTACACTTTCTCCGGGTGACATAAGTTACTTTTTATCCCTGTATTCCCTCGGGAACGAGAACTATGCGGGTGAAACCGCGAGGCGTCTGCTAATTTTATATACAGACATATTAATTCAATTAGTTATGGTTCCGTACAATAATACGGTATGCCGGTTTCATTGTTTAAAAAAATGTAATTTGTTAATTACTTTTCAGTAAATAAATATTTGCAGCACTTAATGCCTTACACTTATAAAAATATATAACGAACCTACTAGGTAGTAGATAGTAGTGAAAGTCTATGGTAGGTACCACCGCAGTACCAAATATTCTGCCGGCAAGTAGAACTTTGTGAACATTTTGTAATAATTATAAGGTCATCCAATTACAATTTCATTTATGTCGTTAGAATTTTTTTAATTTACAAATTTAAATCAAATGAGGTTCGTGAAGAAACATGGCGACAAAATTTTCATTGCCTTTGTGTGACGCGAGGGAAATGACCATAAAAGATTATGTCCGAGAGAATGTCACCAGCGCGACAGACAGCGAGATTTAGAACCGCAACATTGGGAATTTGTTATTATGTCGTAAATACACCGAATTCTTTCCGAGCTACCTAAAGTATTCGTCCTTTTTAGGACAAGTATATCTTTAGGCTGTTTTCAGTGCTCTGGGGTATTTAGACCGCTTGTCGCCGACTTTTTCTTTTAGTTCGGTTTTATGACAGTTATTTTACTATTTATCTCGTAATGGCAGAATTTACTGGAAATGAGTTACGTGTATACTGAAAAAGGATGGATGGAATGTACCTTTAGTTGGGTATTTAGGGTTTTCTATCATTGACTATTTTACTATGGATACTATTGATAATTTTACTAACGTGGTTTTGACACATTTTTGTTTTACTTATGAGGGATAACTTACGTTTAATTATATCGGACACTCCGATTATAGTTTCGATTACATCCGGTGGCTTTCATTATGGAGGCAAAGCTGAGTACTGAATGAAGCCTCGTCTTGCTTCGCTCTGCGGGGCGCTGCGCTCTGCGCACGTGAAGATAGCTGATGCGCGGGCGCGGGTACTGTTCCGAGATGCGCCGGCGCGTTCTGGAACCCTTCCTCACCGGAGTCCCTCTCTACGGTGTCAGGAATATTCCAGAACACAGAACTCACTGCGACGTGTTCAGATCTACGACCGCTCTTACGAAGACAAGGTCCAAGTCGGCGGTAGACTCAACCATCTATCGCTATTAAAATTAGGACGCTTATTGATCTCTATGGCCTCCCGGACTTTCTGAGGTCATTGACTACACTGCTAGCTCTCTTTAATTATATTTATGATTAGCTTGGTGTTTGACCACAGATCACTTGATGCTAAGTGGCGGTGTAGTCGAATATGGTGAACAGACCAAGTCTGAAATAGAACTGGGTCTCAAATGAGGCTGTTGGAACACACCTTTAAGTTCGTGGCAGCAGATTCGATCGGTTTCAATAAACTGATAAACATAAGCAATAATGAACAATAGTAATTTTAAACATTGAAACAGTTTTGAAAGCACACAAAGTAGAATGAATAGTCTTTGTTCCAAAAATAACTAAAACATACTGCATTAGTCACCCGTATTTAAATGAAAGTCAACGCTTTTGAATAAAACAACGTCGTATATTTCATAACATCGCGTTGAATATGATTAAGGCACTATTTACACAAGCGATTTAAACTTATTTATTTTAAATGCGTGTGTTACAAATGTAATAATTGATGTAACTGGTAATATGTTTGGTATATGTTATACTAGCTGCGCCCCGCTATGTTACCCGCTACATGTTTCCAGGGTTTCAGCTACCTCCATACTAAATTTTATCCAAATCCGTTCAGTAGTTTTTGCGTAAAAGAGTAACAAACATCCATCCATCCATCCATTCATCCAAACTTTCACATTTATAATATTAGTGGGATTGGTTTTAGTTGGTCCATTTCATTTCATTTTGTGAATAAACAAATGTTTGTTCTGTGTCTGGGTGTTCTGTATATGTATTATAAGTATGTATTTACAAAAAAAAAGTATTTATGTATTCTATCAGTTATCTGACTTTCATTACACAAGCTCTGCTTAGTTTGGGGCCAGGTGGCGCTGTGTGTATAATCCTACGATATTTATTTATTTAGTAATAAAAATGTCTAAACGTGACCATCTATAGAGGTATATCTACAGGTCTAGTTTTACTTTTGATTGGACACGTAAAGACAGCCCCTTAACAAAACTAATTTGTAAACGAAATTCCTTATGTATCATGACAAAGTGTCTTATTTTGTATTCAAAATCGTACCTCAAGTTTGACGTTATTTATTGGCTACTGAAACGATAATAACACAGCTTATGAAAGCAACTTTGAAACTGAAATAATTTTGAATAAACACAGAAATGATCTGTAAAGTCTGCATACTAACGATGTAAAATTGTTGCAAAAACAAATAATGAATTGTGAACATGACACGAAAAAACGCCTTTTTTAAACGCATAAAATTATGTAGTTATTTATACTTAAAAAGTATGCAAGGTATTTCGGAAAATGTATATTTATAAGAATTTAAATATTTTGAATACCTATGGGGCCCAACCTGGAATACGAGAAAAATATTTTCGTCATAATGTATGCAAATTTATAAGTTAATCATACAACCGACTGCTGTTCATGGAGAAAAATTGGCCCTAGAGTTTATATACTTATTGTTCTTTACTACCACTTTCTTCTCTTTCACTGCTCATTTGATAGTAGCTCTGTTTCTTGAGCTTTAGGGTGTGGGTTCGATTCCTACCCAGGATAAACATTTATGTGAGAAATAAACATTTATGTGGGGAATATAAATGTTTCGTATCTGGGTGTTTCGTGTGTACTATAATAATGTATTTACAAAAAAAAAACTAGTAATCTAGTTCCTATAGCTTTGCTTAGTTTAGGGTTAGATGAAGAAGAAAATGCCCTCTTATATTTATGTATTTATTTGTAGATTACTAGCTTATGCCCGCGACTTCGACCGTGTTGAGTTAAGAATCGTTCCTAGTCACCTAGCGGTTTGGGATAATTATACTTGACTACCTATTCTCATAACTCCGTAAAAAAAATTATAAAAATCGGTTGAGCCGTTTCGGAGGAGTGCGACCATAAACACCGTGACATGAGATTTTTATGTAAATAGACTGACAGTTATGAATGATGCTGCTGTCTCTAATATGGTTGACGACTCTTCGACGTTGCTACGAATACTGCACAAATGCTACAAAAATGCTACGAGCTCTAAATAGCTACGCGCAAAGATGCGTAATTGAATAATTTCGTTAACTAAATGAAACTGAGTTCTCAGACAATTTCACCTCGGCAGAGATGCATAAAGAATTTTATAGCCACAACTGAATCTTTACAAGGAACTGCGCTTACAAGAAGAGACTTTCCTTCAATGTGAGCTTCCACTGAAACGCTTCAAAGGGGTTAATATACGTTTAAAGAATCCTAGAGGGAAAAGCTTGTATGTTTCGAGAAAGTGCATAAATAGTTTGAAGTAAATCTACACTTCAAAGTAAACAATTATTATAACACAAGGGCTTTACTTAAAGGCAATTCATACTTAACGTGTTTCGTTGGAGTAAAATTTCAGTAAAGAGGCCACTTTAAGAATAAATTAGCTTTAAATAACGTTTATATGCAAGATTTTAGTTTGCAATATTCTAGAAAAAAATTGTGGTCCAATGAAAATGAAAAACGTTTTTATTTTTGCTGCTAAGGTTTTATTTTTGTATACAGAACAACAAATATAGCGATCCATTTCCAACTTAGCACACTACGACTTTACCTATAAACGCTGGTTGACCATACTGGACATAATATTTATGCTTAAAGGTGTGCTTAAAGTGGTCTTATTTTCACAAAGTCCTCTATATACAAGTGTATAGTAAACTTTTTTTGACGTGAAATACTCACGTTATCTTTAAACAACGTTTTTAAGAAAGGCTCTAAAGGAAGGAATTTCAAAGGAGAGATGACCCTGTGTTACTGCTGCTTTACTTCACTAATAAACATTGCATAAAGTTAATCTATACTTTAAGTAGCTCTCCTTTTAAACTTTTAGAAATTCTGTTTCTGAGAAGTTGACAAAACATTTTAAGGATTGATTCCGAGTTAGCCCTGTTTTTATAAACTGGCCCACTGCTGGGCACGGGTCTCTTCTTATTGTGAGAAGGATAAGGCCATAGTTCACCACGCAAGCCAAGTGCGGGTTGGCAGACTTCACACATCTTCGAGATTTTTGAAGAACTCTCAAATATGTAGGTTTTCTCACGATGTTTTCCTTCGCTGTTTAAAGTCATCGGCAATACGCACGTGACTTGGAAAAAATAGTAGTGCGTGGTGATGAAAGATTGATTAACTTTACGCAACTTTTAAAAGTAAGGCTGATATGAAACCCGACCATAATCACAAATTATATAATTAGTAAACCTTTTATTATTTCTGTTGCTTCTGTTTCCAATTACTGTTTCCACAATAATGTTTGTTTATTTGTAATTTATTTGCTATCAAATACGTGGTTCCATTTTTTTTTTTTTTTTTAATGTAAAAGTAATGAGACGATCGAGGCGCTCTCCTGATGTTAAGAGATAACGCCTGTCCATGACCATTGCAGCGATACACAGAACTTTGAGTAACAAAACAACGTCCAGGGCATCGCTGCTTTGGCACTCATTACTTTGAGACTAGATGGTTAGTCTCAACAGCCCAATAATTTCGGTAGCTGCAGTACCCTTCAAACCGGAACACAGTAATGTTTGCACACTACTGCTTGGCGGCAGAATATCTGGTACTGCGGTGGTACCTACCTAGACGACCTCCTGCTAAGGAAATCTACCACCGAGTAAAGTTACCACAATCGTAAAATAACACCACAAACTCGACATAATAAACAATAATTTTACACTAAATGAGGTAAAGGTATTAACAGGATACCTGATACGTAAGTAAGCAAGCTCGCTAGGTATAAAAAGATGTGATCATAAGAGATAACGTGTGCCCATGACCATTGCAGCGGCACCCAGAACTTTGAATAGTAAAACAAAATACAGAGCAGCGCTGCTTTGCCGATATCTATAGACATCTATACTAATAAAGATAAGTATATTGCTAATCGAGTTTTGTTTTCCCGTTCGAAGCGGGGACGTCTCGCTAGTTAGTTATACATATAGATAGATACAATTTTATTGTTCACACCAAAAATTGCATGAATAATAGTTTTGCGCCTACCAAAAATTTACTCAACGCGGTGAAAGAAGTTTTCACTTCAAAAATTATCAGTCATGGGGACTGCTTGCAGAAGTGAAAACTTAAAACACGTCATGTGACACGTCGGTGACGCGAACTCTAAGCCCGCTCGACACGCCAAAAGTAGTTTTTAATTCAAAAATAAACTAAAATAGGTGAGGTTGTGTCGTGTATAACAACGGATGGCCGGATCGCTAAAACTGATCTCCATAAAGTGTCATTATGTTATGGTGCCACTTATAGTAATTTCTATAGTGGGCAGTCGCCCTAATCGATGACCCTGCAAAAACCACATCTGTCGATTAGTTAAAATACACATTGAATTACACCTAAAGACAAATTGTCCATTATTGTCATTGACGATAGCTGAGCGTAGCTTTGATTCTAATTAATTAATTATTTGGCGCCAAAATCATGGTGTCAGTGCCATCTATTTAATTAATAGCAAGTTATTTGTGATCGTCGCAGGTATAGCGTAAATGTAAAGGTAGTTCAAGAGATATTGTCGAAATCAATTTGTGTTTTTTTTTCTTTACTTGAACCTTCTGTTAGTATTTTCTAATTTAAATGCGTCTAATTTGAAGGGCATAAAAAAAAGTGTTCATAGTGAAATTAATTCGCAATGCCGAGTACAATGACGCTATTTTTACTACTCCTCAAGCTTATAACTCTGTTTAAAAAAAAAAATCTAAAACTAACTTATATTAACACATTTTTAGCGTAATCAATCTTGTTATTTACTCCTAGACTAATTCAGTAGACTGTATAACAGAGCGGCTGTAAATTAATTTGTCCCACCGTCGCCTCTGTTTGTTGATCGAGGATAAATAACCTTTGATCATTGTAAGGCACTTGTAAGGATCTGTTTTCAATGAAATGTTACCTTGATTATATAACAACAAATATAGATTTTTGTTATAAAGCAAGATTGAAACCTCAAACCAAATGGATGTTCAGACGTAACATTGACTTTACAATTTTATGCACCCAATAAGCGACGCAACTGCTTATAATAACCGGGTCTTATTCGCGCACAAAATACTATGAATTGATTGTTGTTTATTTGCCACAACGTTACGGCCATGTTGCCAATAGCCGTGGTCACGACTTAAAGTCAACGTCGTGCTCACGGCTGGTAAAATACACGAGAGCACATGCTTTATGATTAATCAATGTGGGAGATTTTCCTTGGTGGTAGATCTCCTTAGCAAGAGACCGTCGAGGTAGATACCACAACAGTACCAGATAGTCTGATGCCAAGCAGTAGTGTGTTAACATTACTGTGTTTAAAGGTTTGAAGGGGTACAGCTTCTAGAGCAATTATTTCAGGGCTGAAAGTCTCAAAGTAATGAGTGCAAAAGCAGCGATGCCCTGGCCTTTGTTTTGCTACTCAAAGTTCTCTGTAGCTGCAATGATCATAGAAATATGTTATCTCTTACCACCAGGAAAGCGTTGAATCTCAGAAGATATAAAATTCATGTTCGCTTGAAATGTCACATCTAGTAAATGTATGAAGTTACGCGACCTTAAGATCTGTGTATTTTTGTTCCTTTACCACTTCCAGCAACGGTACCCTGTATAATTTGATCGCGGTAAGTCTCCCAGTCAAATTACTAAAGACGAACGTGGCAAATTGAAATGAGTCGGCAACTCTACATTACGATTCTACCCAGAGAGATTTCGGGGAAATTTCTCTTTATAGTTGCTTTTCACACTTTGCGTTGAGAATGGCTTATTTGTATTGGTTTCGAAATTCAAATTTACGTTTTATGGAATAATTATTATAAGTTTGTAACCACTAATATTATAAAATGTGAAAGTTTGAATAGATGGATGGATGTTTATTACTCTTTCACGCAAAAACTACTGAATTTTCATGAAATTTGGTATAGAGGTAGCTGAGACCCTGGATTAACAGATAGGCTACTTCTTATCCCGAAAACGTGTAGCTAATAACACCGCGGGACGCAGCTAATACTACATAAAATACGAGTATATGAAACTGCAAGTTTATTTCCTTAAAACTGCAAGCTTGATTTTTATCAAGCTGTGTAAGCCTATAACTGGCGCATGTATCGGAACATAACTTTTTGCAATGTGATTGTAAACTTAGCAATATGTGTGCTGTTGGCGTACCTCAATAAATAAACATAAATTAAATAAAATGTTTCAGTCACACTTTTTTTATTTTAATTTTGATTTTTCATTTATTTTACATTGTCTTTTTTTCTAACTTTAATTCCAAAATCAAATTCGTAATAATCACACCAATTTAATTAAATAAGTAACGTATTTTGAACACAATTATATAGGATTAATTATTGAACTATCTCTAACCAATGTTTTTCTGTTTCTGTCAGCACCATACGGGGAGCACGGATTTTCGAAACACAAGCTACTCTTAGCTTAGTTCGTAAATCCGAAGTTCAACTGAATATATTTTATGTATACATGTATTATGTAAACACTGTTTTTGGCAAAAATTGTGGAACTAGTTTAATTAGAATACGTGTTTGTTTAAAGAGAAATAAATGATTTGATTTGATTTGATTTGACTTGCCCACACTCGTGCGTGAAATTTTAAGCACAAACACTAGAAGAAACACAAGTTTTAGACCGTAATATAGCGCAGATACATAATTTTTCAATGTTCCCGCCAATACTTCAACGTGACTGTCGCATCACCCACGCTCCTCAGGTACATATTAATTTGACATTTGAAGCGAGTTGAAAACGAAACGTCTCATATTTATTTTTAGTCTCAGAAATTCAAAAAGTTGCCCTTTCGACCCGACACATACTTTAATTAAAAGCTGTCGTTTACAGAGGTCTTGTATTTACATAAGTATCTGAATAAAACTTTCAAGGTTGTACCTTGAAAGGGACGAACAGAAAGAGCCATCAACGCCGCAAAAGGGATTCTGTATTTGGACACCCGACCACGACTTTGAAACAGTAAGGGTATCAATCTAGCATAGATGAAACAACCTATTGGTACGTCATCCACTCTATAGTTATATAGTCCGTTATTTATTGTCTAATTTTGTGACAAGTTCACCAATGTTCGCGTTTGTTCACCAACACGCTTAATGATAAACAATGAAGTGGTCAAAGATTAATCATGCAGAGTTAGGAGATACCTATTCTGTCTGACCTAAAAAAGGACCAAATTATATACCTCAGAAAACATAGATCCGGGCAGCTTATTGTATTTGTTGGCCGCACGAACGAGAAACTTAAAGTGAAAACGGTCGGTACGTATTTAAGAAAAAATTCCACTATTTATGGGTGGAAGTGAGCCGTTTTTCTACTTGTTCTGTAGTAAAAAGAGATAACTTTCATTGTCATCGTCATCAAGTTTTCTGATTCCTGTTTTCCTTCATTATGATGACTAGAATCTTAACTGGTCCTTCACACCACTCACTCTGATAAAGTGAATAATCCGTTTTATAGTGCATTTTAGTGCCAAATCATCCTTACTGTTAGTTTCGTGTATGAAACCATCATGATTTAAAGGGCGTAAAAAGTTTGTAGCCGTTTATATAGGACAGTCAATTTTCGTCCTGGTTCTTAAATTAACGAGCGTAAATATTTTAATTAAAACCGGCTAACTTTAGATTACTTTTATATAACAAGCTAAGCATATTTTGCGTACTGTTTGAAGGGATTAAGTATAAATTTTATGTAGATATCTACTTAATACCTATTGGTGTAGGTAGTTTAGATTAGTTCTATCAAATTTAAGGCAAATTTCTAACAAGCGTCTTATTTTCTTATAGTAGCAATTAACAAGGCCTATCTTAATAAGCGAACACTAGTACCTAATTAGATTCTTTGTTACATCGTAAGTTAAGTTAGTACATGAAAATTATTGAATACTTAAATTATACATACATAATATTTTGGGGAAATGTGGCAATACTTACCTACTTATTCTTATTAACGGCTGAAGGACTATTATCTATGGCCAAGAATAAATAAAAAAAATACCTTCAATATTTATGTCAACAATTTTATTTTTACCAAAAACTTTGAGCCAAATTTGTCGCCAAGCATTTCCAGCATCATCACTTCCCATATCCCAGAGAGTATATTAGACAACAGAGACACTATCCCAGAGACCCAGTTCCCATTCCAGGTTGGGTCTGCTTACCATCTTCGACCACACTGTTACTCAACATCAGGTGAGCTTTGGTCACACCTAACCAGTCACCAATATAAAGAAACTATTAAATATTCTATCTATACTATTATAAAGAGGAAAGATTTTAATGTTTGTTTGTTTGTTTGTATTGAATAGGCTCCGAAACTACTGGACCGATTTCAAAAATTCTTTCACCGTTGAAAAGCTACTACTGTTAAAACACCGTTGATAGGCTACTTATTATCCCTGTATTTCCACGGGGTGGAACCGCGTAGCGTCCGCTAGTAAAAAATAATTTGTGCAATTTGGTGCAATGATAACGATAGGTACAAGTCGATACTTCATTTAAATACATTTTTCTACATAATTCCAGGCTGTTCGCATAAAAATTGTAAAATTTCTCTCATTTTTTGAATAACGGAGCAGCTCTGCCCTCTACCTCATTATTCCAACGCGATACTAGTTTTGCTTATAGATATGTATATTCTGGAATA
The DNA here is from genome assembly GCA_905404145.2 of Biston betularia. Lineage (NCBI taxonomy): Eukaryota > Metazoa > Arthropoda > Insecta > Lepidoptera > Geometridae > Biston > Biston betularia. The sequence goes on from FR989883.1 coordinate 4,573,767, forward strand.
CCAAAGAACTCTTTTTACCTAGAAGAGAACTTTAAAGCAGAGAAATGTTAATAAAACGCACTACTTTTGTTTTTGATTGTTCTGTAGATGATTTAACTTTGACGTTTCCATAAGCCTTTAAACTTACCTTGTATTAGTATAAAGTCAAACCTTGCAATCTGAATCAACTTGCCTTTTATCCTATAGAGTTGAAATTTGACACGATGCGTTGGTTCAGTTCCTTGACAATGCATTGTCATGGTAAGCGTGACCTAAATTGATCTAATTCTGCTATCAGAATAAATTAAACAATGTGTATAGACTGATTGCATTACAGTTTTATCAACACACTGCCCTACAGTTGAGTTGAACGAAGTGAACGTACGTATAACGACATCTAGTACGTAGTAGGAGTACATACTTTATATCATTGTAGAATCCACTGAACTTTGCGTGACCTACGCCACTTATAATATAAGCTCGCTTCTAGATCCATCAAACTTTGTTTTAGCAACCGCTAAGGGCCAGGAAGGAGTTCTAAGTGGATCCTATGTAAACGTAAAACCTTAGAAAGAACAAACGCCTATGTTTATAGATATTTATATGGCAGTTAGAGGTATTCTTTTGATTTGTTTTGAAGTGGGTCTCGAATTTCTTTTGTGTGAGTTGTGAATTAGGTGTCAGTAAACTGGTATGGCTTTGTTATTTTTCCTTTGTTAAGTACCTAATAAAATCATTTATCAATGAACCAAACCAAACTCTCAACCAAAAATTAAATTTACTTCAATCTGAACATGCGTAACTCCTTAGATAGCAAATAGATTATGCCAGTTAATTGACATTTTTTCATTCTTACAAAAAAAAATCTTAGACATATTTTTACGATTAGACCTTTTATAATAGAACGGTAAATCAATATGTTACAGAAACCGTATTTTGCTAGAAAATCGTATTTTCCGCATACAAGCGTTATACAGTTTTCCTGTATATCTTGGGGAAACAGGAAAATTGCCAAATTAGGCGACATTTCCCATACAAACGTCGTTCACGCCTTCCAAGAAAAATTACCTGCAAATGCAAATGTTAATTGACATACCTTTTGTCGAAATTTCCGATGTGCCGTAATTTGAAATTGTTCCTGTAAAATAAAATAAATAATTATAGCCAGTTAAACAATTATTATGGATTTTATAATTCATTTTCCTTAGATGCGAAATTTTTTCATCATCAAATACATGTTTATCAATTTTAACAATTTTCATGGTTTCTAGCCAAGTATAATCGTAAATTCATTTTTATTAGATATTACTTTATGTCACTTAGAAAACACTTTTAGCTATAAAGCCGCCACTTGGGACACACGTTTTAAATTTCTTGTTCGTGTTATATTTTTAACTTCTCTTTTCTTCTTCTGCATTTTTGAGTTCTGGTTTACCCAATAAACAGTTTCTATCTAATTTGAAGGGTTCATCTGAAAACTAACTTGTCTGCGACCATCGGCAGCCACGCTGAAGCATTCTAAATTAATATAATAATTATTTTTATTTGTGTTTGTACTTCAGATTGCATTGTATCGAATAAATGTTTTTCTCTCTTTTAGTTTTTAAAACATATATTCTCACCAACAGACTGACGTCAGTTTTTATAGTTGTTGTTATTGATGTTTTTGGTCAAATCTAGTATTTGAAATTTTCCTTTTGACAGATTTATCGATATTTAGTACACATCTTTAGTTCAGATTGTATTGTACATTTCTTATTTTTCATCTGTTAAAAGCGTCGTGGAAACTAATTTGTAGTATTTTTTACGCGATTAATCAGACTGACGTCAGTTTTTTTAGTCTGTTAAACGTCGTAGAACCTAATTTGTAGTATTTTGTGCGCGATTAAGTCTTGGCGGTTAATTATGTGTTTTGACAGCCCTGCTAGTTCATAGTATGTCTGCTCCAAAATCCGTGACGTGGCGTGGGTTCGATTCCCACCCATGAAAATCATTTTGTGGTATAAACAAATGTTTGTTCTGTGTCTGGGTGTTCTGTATTTATTATAAGTATATATTTACAAAAAAGTATTTAAGAAGGTAATCTGCTTCTATAGTACAAGCTTTGCTTAGTTTGGGGTCAGATGGCGCTGTGTGTGCTGTCTTGCGATATTGATTTATTTATATCACCATTAACTATCGACGATGACAAGTATTTCTATCGTGTGATAAGATATCTACCTACATGTAAAAAGAAGGTAAAAAGCTCTAAAAATGTGTCCCCGAAATAGACTTAACCGCCTTTAGTCCCTTCATATTAAATAGATTGTCTGTGAAAAGAGCGAAAAATATTTTTTCCACTATTGAAAGCTAGCTGGACCTAGCCTTATACAAAATTCTACAAGGTACATAGGGTAGCCATTCTTTGCTAAAATGGATATTGAGGCCTCATCCTCTTAAACGTTTACACAAAAAGCAAAACCATTTAACTAATGACACTTTTTCAATGTTAACTTTTTTATATGGGTGAATATTTTTTTCTAACTACGCCCACAACTTTTTTTATATGTCGTAGGATATTTCACACAGCGCCATCTAGCTCCTACTAAACAAAACTATTACTATGAGAACCGGATAAATAATTGAATACTTACGTTTCATAATGATAATAATAGCTCTGTGGTTAGCGCTGTCGGTTTACACGCCGAAGGGTGTGTGTTCAATTCAACAATGAGCTGAAAGTGAAAGAAAACATCGCAAGGAAACAATGGTATGTGGTAGTGAATTTTATAGTATCCACCTGGATACTATAAAATACACTACCACCATGATGTTGTTGTCCAGCTGGATAGCTACCACCCTCAACTTGCACGTTGTCTTCAGTCCACAAGCATGCACTTAATGGTGTGTTATGGTAGCCTCATTTGAGAGACAAGTACATTCCAAGCTAAAGTTAACAGGACAGTCGTTTCATTGTAAAGAAGCCGTTAATTATTCGCAGATTTGATTGGTTCAATTATATTAGTGTTTTAGGCTAGAGTAATAGTACCAAATTTTACATTGATTTGTTTGATTACCACTTAGTGGAATCCATACATCATCAATCAGACTGTTTTAATCCAGTTAGTCTTAGAACCGAACGTGCTGAATCGAACCGTTCTCAGGCTGCTGCGTGACTGGGGCAAAAGACCCCACGAAATGACTCTCATGCCATAGACTATGGGACAGCTAGATGGGATGTCCCATGTTGACGCTTTGGCGCCTCATCTTATCTCTCTGTGATTTAGGGACAAGCAGCTACTGCCGTGTCTAAAGAAACCTGAAACGGCACAAATTTGTGCCGTTTGGGTTTTAAGGTTACTTTAGGTCCGTGGGGTCCGGTCTCTCACGAGTTATAAAGGACCTGGTCAAACGTAGCAAAAGCGTCCGCGTCGGTTGATCAGAATGCTGGCATGTACTTCAGTCAAAAACTTAGCATAGTCACCCATAGTGGCTATAGACGGCAGTAATGGACGTATACTAGGTAAGTATTTCGAAATCCTTATTATTGAGTACCTAAGGCGAAAACGGAATACCTACGCGCTGTGAATATAAATATACCCTTTTTAGTTAGCTTATTTTAATCATTAGTTATTATACTTTATTTAGTTTAATGCAATTTTAAGGTATTTCATTACAAGTGTGAATTAGTTACTTCTAGCCGTTAAGTATTTCTGACATTCTAATTCAAACGACACAACAATATCTCTATTTTTATGTAAGTGTAATAAGACTAACGAAACGTTCTCGTGATGGTAAGAGATAATATATGCCCATGACCAGTGCAGCGATACATAGAACTTTAAGTAGCAAAACCAAATCCAGGGCATCGTTGCTTTGGTGCGCATTACTTTGGGCCATTCGATGGTTAGTCTAAACAACCCTTTAATTTTGCTAACTGCCCTTCAAACCAGAACACAGTAATGTTTACACACTACTGCATGACGGCAGAATATCTTGTACTGCGGAGGTACCTACCTAGACGACCTCATGCTAAAGAGATCTACCAAGTAAAGTAAATAAATCAAACTCCTATCTTCGAGTATAACACCAGCTTACCTATTAATATTTCTGACAACGACTGTAATAGCGTAATCTATTACGTCTGGAATACTTTATCTAGTTCTGTCTTAAATCCATTAACTCGTAAAATATGATTCTTTCTCTCCAACAAAAATAACGTTTCACCTTTACTGGATCACCTACGACTCACAGTGATATCTTCTATTTTCACCATTATTCAACTAGACACACAAATAAATAAACTTAGTACCTTGTCATATTGAAAACTAAACGTCACGTTCAAGAAACTGAAAGAAACAAGTTGTATTTTTTATCTTGGTAGTGTTCCAAATCAGTACTATACCTTAACAGAAAATGCGAGAAATGAAACGCTTATTCGAATGACGATTTAAAACGATTTACTTGTCGTATAACTTTCGTTTTCAATACTCGAATACTTCACTTATTACTACTTAATCAAAAATTCCGCATCATTCCTGTTTTTATAAATTCACCGTTTTAAGTCAGCGACACATAACTTAGGACCTTCAGATTGGAAGCTAGACGATCTCTCAGAATAACTAAAACCATAAAAGTGATTTAAATATTCTATTCTATAGAACATTCAAATCACAATTGCTGAGAAGTAACACAACTAGACATGAAATATTTACTTGAATAGTATTCATCATAGGTAAATCATTCGAACAATTATTGTTACTTTCTAACAAATACCTATCTCTAGTTGTCAAGTCTCACATAACACGATGATTCATTGTCACCCTGGGACAGGATAGGAGCATTCTATTCACAGCGATGACAATACAACTAAGAAGCCCGTTGGCACGACGTGACTTTTCTCCGTAAAAATCACCTATTTTATATCTGCTCCCATGTATCTCCCTTTTTTTAAATAAAATGTGGAATACTTTTAATTCTGTCCGCTAGTTGTTGGGTTAATAAACATCCGATAGTTTTATTCCATACTAGCTTACGTCCGCGACTTTGTCCGCGTTAACTTTAGAATTACGTAGGGTACTTTCTAGTACTCGGCTGGCTAGCTACCACCCTCAAGCTAAAATCTGCCGCCAAGCATGTAGCGGTGTGTTCCGGCAACCTCACTTGAGAGCCAGATTCATTCCAGGCTAGGTGTGTTTACCATCTTCGACCACACTTAACATCAGGTGAGCTGTGGTCAAACACCTAGCCTGTCAACCATAAAAAATAAATTACGTTCAGAGATAAACGAAACGGTTAAGTAAGAAATAAGCAATATTTAGTCATGAACTTGTGCTATTTTTTTAGTAGATTAAGATAAAGGATACCTTTTATCCCTGCTCACACGACTATACCAAAATTCAAGTGGATACGTCTAGTAGTGCATTTTTCGATAAACCTACAGGAACCTAACATTTTTCTGATGTAAATTCTATATGTTAAAAAACTATATCTGTGACAAATTTATCCAAATCCGTAGAGCCGTTTTTGCATGATTGAGTTACAAACATCCTAACATTTTAACACACAAACTTTCACATTTATAACATTAAGTAGGATGTTACTCGGTTGTAATAAAGATTTTAGGTTTTTTTTATCCATTGGACAACCAGAGACTAGACCTCACAGTTTTAAGCGGTCTTCAGGTCGACCAAGACGAAAGTGATATGACAAACTATATCGCGACAAACGACATTTACTGGACCACCAAAGACCGGGCAGTCTAGAAAGAGGAAGGAAAGAGTGGCCTTGGGCCAGCTGAGAAACACAACAAACTTACGTATAAAAAAATTGCAGTTGAACCAAGTTTATATTCATATGGTGTTAATATGGTTAACGACTAACTATGGTCAATTTATATTTGTAATCGTCAAATAACTGACATTACACCAGAAGATGGGTTCTCACAAATATGATCACCTGTATGCAAAAAATATGATCAGCGGCGGCCTTAGCTGTTGCGAGGCCCGGGCCGACAGATCACTGTGAGGCCCTTTTTCTTTAAGTCCGTTTTACTAAAAAAATAGTTTAAGTGTCCGAGTGGCCGTAACATGCTTGCATTAATAATGAAACCGTGCGTTCAGGGGGGGTTTTGTTAAGTGCGAGGCGCGAGATAATTATAATGTAAAGACTTTTTTCTACGAGGACGCGAAGGCCCCGGGCGGTTTCCCTGCTTGCCATCCCCTAAAGCCGCCACTGATTATGATACTAGTGTACGTAAATTGTGTGTTTATTCTATGACTAGTGTTCCGGCTAAATTGATTTTCGTGCGTCAAATAATTTTCACTTGTCACTTTTTCACTTTCAATAACAAGGTTACCATTGAAAGAATTCGAGAGACTATCTTATATCTTCATTTCACATGTCACTTCCATCACACACTTACATCCACTCGCAAGTTTATGAAGTAACATCGGTCCATATAGTACTGACCCAGATCATAAGTATTTCAATAAAGAAGCAGTAAACAAACCATTCGATAACATACATAAAAACTAGTTTATTTCTTATAAACAACGCTGAGCAAGGAAGTTTTGTCGTTATTTATCTTCATTATGGGACACCTCGACTTTTTACGTAGTCTTTTACCCGACTGCGCCAAAAAGAGAATGTTATGAATTTAACATTCTATCTATACATATATATGCAACTATATACCTACATCTACACTAATAATAATATATTATAGAATAATATTATAAAGAGGAAAGATTTGGATTTTTGTATGTTTGTAAAGAATGAACTCAAAAACTATTGGATGGATTTCAAAAATTCATTCTACTGAATAGATTTTGATGACATTTGGTATGGAGGTAGCTGACACATCGGATTAACACATAGGCTACTTTATCCCAAAAACATGTATCGGGATGCAGCTAGTCTGATTTATGACTGCTAAAATCCCCCTCCTTTTGCTTAGTCGGGTTAAATATTCTGCGATTGGCTGTTAGCTACTATCAATGTTGTATTCATATCATTTTCACCAGTTTTCCAACTAACCTGCTTTCCGGCTAATGTGTCCGAGGCGTTAATCCAGGTGTTTGCCAGCTAATTTTACACATCAGTGCACACTTTCTGATGGAAGTGGGTTGTTGTTGTCGGTGTATTATAGCCAATTTAATCGCCGAGATAAACCTGTTCCCTATACGTTAGACAATCATTTTTTATTATTTAATACTAGCTGCGCCCCGCGGTGTTACCGCTACATGTTTTCGGGACAAAAATTAGCCTATGTACTAATCCAGGGTCTCAAATTTCATTCAAATCCGTTCAGTAGTTTTTGCGTGAAATAATAACAAACATCCATCTATTTGTCCAATCTTTCATGTGTAGTGGCATTAAAAAAATGATTTCGATAAAATATCTATGAGACCCAATCTGAAAGTGTTTCCATTAAAATAAAATAAATGACATATCCACCCGTCTTTGAGTAATCGAGTAATACGTAAAAAAATATGTGACAAATTGGGAACCTGCTCCTTTTTTGTAGTCGTTTAAAAATAGTTAAATCTAAAAAACTTAACCAAAATCGCAACAAATTTTCGTGGAACATTGATGTAGTAACAACTGTAAATTGTACAGTAAACTCTTAGTCATAGGAATACGATAGTTTATTTTTGCCTATTATTTCCTTTGTAAACGGGGTGCATCGTAAATTGACAAGCATCATTAAAGTATACAAACAATACAGTCCCATTCTCCAATTCTAAAATATATTTTCCGATCGTTCTGCAAACAATGAATCTTTCAACCAAACTCTCAGGAGCTCTTGTATCTTCTCAGTGTCAGTATTTGTTTTCTTATATCTTGTATGCTTTATTATTTTTTCTTTTCCTCCAGGGTTGTAATGTTGCATAAAATTTCTGTCGAGGTAAAACTTTCTCTCCTCATAAATACATTACATCCTGAAATTTATATTCGTACCATCCATAAAGATTTTATAAGTATGTTTTATACAATTTTTTTAAGGTTAACTGGCTAGGTATTTGACCACAGTTTATCTGATGTTAAGTGACGATGTGGTCGAAGGTGGTAAACATACCTAGCCCTGAATGGAACTGGTGGTAGCTAGCTAGCCGAGTACTAGTAAAAACCCAAGGACCACGCCATGGTTTTCTCATGTTGTTTTCCTTCACCGGCAGGTCAAGCTTGTTGGGGTTTGAACCCACGCCTTTTGGCGTGACAACTGGCAACGCTAACCACTGAGCTATTATCGCATACAAACATTTAACTTATTTTTACCGCCAAATGACAATTAAGCCAGTAATAAGATTATGAAAAATATGAATATGGATTGATTTGTAAGTAGATACAGATTATCACTGACAAAAAAGAATGTTTCAAAAATGATAATTATCTAAGTTGTAGGAGGAAAATATAACGACTTGACAGTAATAAATTATAGAGACAGTTACACTAAGCTCAAGAAAGTCTGAATGTAATGTTTAATCTGGATTCTATTCCTACTTATCTACGATATAGCAAGGTATCGATAAGTAAATATCCGAGTAAATATGGACGTCTGTGAGCACTGAATAGCTGATGCCGTTCAGTCCCATGCCTCATAATTTATATCGACGCCCTCTAAGTGGCCTCATTTATATTGACAGCCCTGTTGTTTCATTGGTAGTATATCTGCTTTAAGAGCTGTAGGGCGTGGGTTCGATTCCCACCTAGGGCAAACGTTTTGTGGTATGAACAAATGTTTGTTCTGTGTCTGAGTGTTCTGTATTTCTTATAAGTATGTATTTACAAAAAAAAAGTAGTTAAGTATTCAATCAGTTATCTGACTTCCATAGTATGCACAAGCTTTGCTTTGCTTAATGTCCCAATAAAAAAAGAGTCAATGTTGTTTCATTGTGCCCTATTAGCTCATCTAGTAATTGTTCTGCTTCAGTTGTAGGTGTGTGAGTTCGGTTCCCACTTGGGACAAATAACTATGTGATGAATATAAATATTATGAGTATGTTTTAACAAATATGAATACTTTATCAATTATCTAGTCCTTATTAATAGTGCCAGCTTACTTTAAGCACTGTGTGAAATTTTCTCCAAAATATATTTTATTCCTCTTATTTTTAATCACATCATATTAGAAGGCATGAATACCTTCTATGTATGTATGTATTTGTTTTATGTGATATGGAAATACGTTTATTTATTATGGGTTCTAAGAAACGTAAACATTCTTTTTTTTTTGTGAAAAGTTCTTTAGCGTCTTTTAGCGCTTTTTTTTAGGTGTAAAAGTTATGGGTTCAAGTCACTGGCATGGTTTTGTTACGTGTTTTAAGTTTTCACTTCAGTGGGCAGTTTCCATAACTGCCTTTTTTGTTGAGTTTCTTAACTACTTACATTAATGTGTTTGAAGCTTAGATTTTAGTCATACACATTTAAATAAAATTGGTTGATCTGAAACAGCTCAATATTGATTAACACAATAAGTTACGTTTATTTTCAAATAAACCGGCAAACAAAAACAGAGGTAGTATCTTTATGAAGAAATGCACCTAAATAAATGCTACGATATATTGGTAGGCTGGCACAGGCTGTATGCCAAGTTGGCACAAATGCTTCACGGAGTTCGTTGACTTTAATAATATCGGTACGATCACAGACAATGTAATACAGGTTCAGATACAAAAATGGTAACCTGGTGATTTTTTTATTAGTGAATATTTTGTTTTTGGTATAGCACTTTGGGGATTTTGTCAGTGTTAATATTTCGATATTATAAAGTGTTTTTGTGAAATCAAACGAAGTAAGTCAAAGTTATACAAAGTCAAGGTCTAGTCCCACCAGGAGGCCGTCTAGGTAGTAACAAAGTAGGATTAATCTAGTGCCATCCTCATTATCAAACTATCTATGCCTATAGGACTCCTCTCTCTTTTGTCATAGTTATTGTCTCAGGCTAACAAAAGTATACCTACATATTATAGGTAGGTAGGTAGGTAGGTTTGACAGCCCTGTTGGTTCATTGGTAGAATGTCTGCTTCAAGAGCTGAAGGGCGTGGGTTCGATTCCCACCCAGGACAAACTTTGTGGTACAAACAAATGTTTGTTCTGTGTCTGGCTGTACTGTATCTATTATAAGTACCTATGTATTTACAAAAAAAAAGTATTTAAGTAACCTATCAGTTATCTGACTTCCATAGTACAAGCTTTGCTTAGTTTGGGGTCAGATGACGCTGTGTCTAATGTCCTATGATATTTATTTATTAGGTACATACTTAGTACTACAAGTTTAAAAACATGCTTAAAACGTCACAACATAGGGTCTTAATAATAATAAATTAAACAAAGTCTAATTAAATTATCATCCGTAACCCATTCAGCCGACTGTAGAGCTCCCCAATCTTCCGTGCTTTTTTGTAATATAAAAGTAATGAGACAAACGAATCGCTTTCCTTATGGTAAAAGTTAACGCCTGTTCATGACCAATTGACCATTGTTGCGGTAAACAGAACTTTGAGTAACAAAACAATCTCCAGGGTATCGCTGCTTTGGCGCTCATTACTTTGAGACATTAGATGGTTTCAACAGCCCAGTAATTTCGCTAGCTGCAGTACCCTTTAAACCGGAACACAGTAATGTTTACACACTACTACTTAGCGGCAGAATATCTGTTACAGCGGTGGTACCTAGACGATAACCTGCTAAGGAGGTTATCGTCTAGGTACCACCATCAACTAAATGATAATGTTTAGCGTCATTCGCCAAATGCACAAATAAGATCAGAGCTTTGAAATTAATGATTATTTGTCTCCACAACTTAAAATGTACTTAACAACATTAATATTTATTATGTATTCGCTTTATCTGCAGATTACAGCTCCAAATTTGTACAAACTCCTTAACTCAAACATTTGTTTCCAGCAATCAAAACAGTCGAAATTAGATTACAGAATAGCCGTTCTATTTAGAGATGACACCGTGTCTACGATAAAATCGTTAATAGATAGTATCGACTGTTGTGTAAAAATACCATCGGTGTTCTAAATTATATAAGAGTGCCTATCCTACTAATATTATAAATGTAAGTTTGGACGGATGAATGGATGTTTGTTACTCTTTCACGCAAAAACTACTAAACGGATTTGGATGAAATTTGGTATGGAGGTAGCTGAGACCCTGCATTAACGCAAAGGCTACAATTTATCCCGAAAACATGTAGCGTGTAACACCGCGGGGCGCAGCTAGTGTGTACTAAAGAATGCTAATACATGATAACGTTGCATTTTTTCGAACAATGATTAAAAAACAAATTTGTTTCAAGGTATACCACTTTTTAAATGTTGATGATGTTGTTGATGTTAAAATAATGGAAAAAGTTAAATTAAGGAATTTAGTTTTAAATAATTATACCTCATCTAGACGAGGCCGCGCGAGTGTTGTAGGTACTCAGCTTTGTCTCCATGATGAAGGGCACCGGTTGTGGCCGAAACTATAATCGGAGTTTCCGATAAAATTAAACGTGTGTGTTCAAACTTTTTTTTTTTGTTTTTTTTGTTTAATTTTTATTTATTGTATACCTTTAAGTTTTTTTTCTATGTTTTATGTTTATTGTTTATTTTTTTGTATGTATGTATTGTAAATTATGTCGAAATGTGTTTTATGTCGCAAATAAAGTGTTGTCTATTGTCTATTGTGTGTAATCCCGCATAAGGTAAGGTAAGGTAAGGTCGTCTAGGTAGGTACCACCGCAGTACCAGATATTCTGCCGCCAAGCAGTAGAGTGTAAACATTACTGTGTTCCGGTTTGAAGGGTACTGCAGCTAGCGAAATTACTGGGCTGTTGAGACTAACCATCGAGTCTCAAAGTAATGAGCCCCAAAGCAGCGATGCCCTGGACTTTGTTTTATTACTCAAAGTTCTATGTCTCGCTGCAATGGTCATGGACAGGCGGTATCTCGTACCATCAGGAGAGCGTCTCGTTCGTCTCATTATTTTTCACATAAAAAAAATAATAATAATAAGGAAAATACAAATGTGTCAAAACCACGTCAGTTTCTCAAGTAAAATATGTAAGTATATATGTATGTGTTATAATATATATGTATATATGTATATGTATATAAGTATATATGTGTTATCTGGGTCACAAGTCAGTGGAAATACGGTTAGTGAATAATCTACAGTTTTATTCAAAAATCATAAATCATTCATAAATTTGATTTTATGCTAATAATCTACTGCTTCATTCAAGCAATTGTGATTTATCGCAAATAAAGACCTAAGTATATGCCAGTAGCTGTGATTTCACTGTAAAAATAATACTCCATGAATTGAAAAATATTATTTGTATGGAAATCGAACCACCTTAACATAATAAATACTTAGTATATATGTATTATATGTATCAATTTGAAAATTGTATTTGTGTGGAGGATGACTGTATGATGTTTTGTACTTAGCCCTCAAATCACAAACAATAAATATTGTATATTGCTTTTTATTTATTAAAAAAAGATGATCTCAATAAAAACAATGTACAATAATTGTGTAACCTTTTATTATATAAGGTATAAATAATATCTAGTTTGACTATATTCAGTATACGTTTTTTTAAACGCGTAAAAAACCAACAAACCAGAAGAGCTGTCAGAACTATTGTTTTTCTCGTCTAACACATATTAATGTATAAAATTTACATACTTAATATTGTTACCAAATATCGATACTTATTTTTTCTTATCGAGATCACCTCTACCTCATCACAATTAAGTCGGAAACGGAAGGTCCTCTAATTATAATAGGGTCAACGGCCACTTCAAAGAAACAAGGATCTGTCGAGATTTCATGACCGGCCCGGACGTGACGTCACTTTTCTACCTACCCAAGATTTCGTAAATCACATTTGTCTCGAATAAGATTAAAAACAGTTGGATTTGAAGATTTACTCCGACTTGGGATCCTTGAAATAAGATTTTTGTTTTCCGTACGGAATTTTCCGTATTTTTAGGGTCGTAACAAAATACATTTGTAGATATGCCTCGTCTTTTTATTTGCCACTATCTTATTATTACGATAGAACAAGATGTCACTGCCAATAAAATATATTGTCAGACTTACTAAAACGATTATTTATTAGGAATGTTAAGCTGGTGTGTAAAAAAATATTCTGAGGAAGCCATAGCATGGTGGATACTTAACTGGTACTTTTCTAGTACTTAGCCACCAACACCAAGATGAAAATCTGCCAACAAGAACCTGTCTCTGTCTGTTTGTTTTTTTGTGCTTGTTACAAAATAAAACTTTTTTTTCTTCTTTCTTCTTCTTTGTTTCCACCATTACGCCAACGGATAATCTGTGTTTTTTTTTAATTTATTAAATTTAAGCCACGCAGTGACTATGTCACCCCTGTAACCTAAACATCCAAACTTTCATTTATTTTATTCATAATATTAGTAGGTTTTCATGGTAATTTATTAAAATGATTAGTTTGAAAAAATTATACATTTCAATTTACCTTTTTATTTTGTCATCAAACATGCTGGGACTTGATTTTGTAAGTGTGATTTATTTTTGTTGAATACTTATCTGTATGTTACAAAATGATGAATGATCTTTCATACTTGAAAGTATCGAAATACTTGTCACCGACAAAACGCACAAAGCGCGACTACAAAAAACAAAGGAAGAGGAATAAATTCTAAAACATACCGCAAGTAATTGCGCCCGAAGTGGTGCTAAAAAACTTTACCCAGTGGTTATCTAAACCGAACGCTCTAAAAAGTAGGTTTCGTTCCAAAAAATGCGTACTTTTTTCCGGCGGCCTTAATTTACGTGGTCGTACATATACATATGATATAGTTGAGACCAAGAGACGACCAAATATTTGCTAAGGATGTGAAAAAGATAAATAGGTAAATAGAAATAGAATAAACGTAGTAAAATAGGCTTCTTCTAGGTAAACGTATCGTACGGTGGTGAATTTTGAAAAATAATCACCAAGGAATTGGAATGTACTTATTAATCTCTTTTTTTTAGATACTAAACACAGTGTGTTTAGTAAACGACGAGCCAAGAAGCGGCCAACGCGATCAGAGAGTGCTCGAGTTCGCCCGGTTATCTGGGCGTCGAGATCGCACCCTCCACCACCTCCCCCAAGGGACTGAAAACCCTCAGTGCCCTGCCTCGGCAAAGAGCTCCAACCTAGATACCGACTCCCTACCTCCCCGACAATGGAGAAGGAAGAGCACAGAATGAATGAACGCGATGGTCCCGCCCCGCTCGGTGATACCACTAAATATTATGAAGTTTCACCTAATATGAGAAATAAAAAATGCATAGGTAGGTATATCGCCTTTCTTACAATATTCATAAAGCTCAAATTCTATATTGCAGCAACTTCATGCAACAGCTCCAATATCCTGTACAGACAGCAACGTAAGTAGTGGGACAATTACCTCGTACGTTAGGGGTGTGCAGCCTAACAAAATTTGTTTCCCGGACGTTTTCGCCAATTTAATCCTGGGACCGTGGCTGGCGACAAAAATCCCATTATCCTCTCTTATCTTGTTAACGGAACCTTCCTTTTAACTTTGAATAGAGATGATGCGTCCGCTCATAATACGTTATCGATGTTATCAATCACTTTTGTTTTCTCGGATTTTGTCGCCATATTTCTTATTCAGCGTAGGTATGTCATTTAAAAAGACTGTAGTTTTTGTTTACATTTCTTTAATTTTGCTTTCTTTATATATAGGAGACAATCTAGAAAACTGATCATAACACAATCGAGGGATACAGTATGATGTTGCAACTTCTTACATATTGAATACCTGTGTGATATTTGTAGTTTTAGCGATGATTAGCTGCGCCCCGCGGTGTTAACCGTTACATTTTTCGGGACAAAAAATAGCCTATGTGTTAATCCAGGGTGTCAGCTACCTCCATACCAAGTTTCATCAAGATTTGTCCAGCGTGAAGAAGTGACAAACATACAAACACACTCACAAACTTTCGCCTTTATAATATTAGTGTGATAGTTTTAGGAATGATTTTGACATAGTAGTAATCGCACTAATCGATCAAAATTATAGATCGTTTGCACTATCTATATCCGGTCTTTTTACCCGATTACGGCAAAGCCAAAAGGAAGAGCTATATTTTTGGGAGTCTATGTACTCGTATGTGTATTCTACCATAACGACGAAACTACTCGATACGCGTACGCACACACGCGTACGTACGCGTTTTACGTACCGCTAGACATTGAAATCTGCTGCCCAAGTGTGTGTTCCCCGATAAATACAGTCTAGGTGCCTTTAAGTCGCGAGGGAAACGGTTTCTTCTAGGCAAGCGTGCTCCATCGTAGACCGCATCTTGACTTAACATCAGGCGGGATGGCGGTCAAACACAAGCCTATCCCACTAATATTATAAATGTGAAACTTTGGATGGATGGATGTTTGTTACTCTCTCACGCAAAAACTACTGAACGGATTTGGATGACATTTGGAATGGAGGTAGCTGAAACCTTGGATAAACATATAGGCTACTTTTTATCTCGAAAACAAGTAGCAAGTAATGCTGCGGGAAGTAGATAGTCTATTATTTAAAAAAAAATGAACGCCTGTTGATACCCAATATCATATGTAAAAATTAATCGGCAAAATCCGGTCAATTTTATCGCCATTGCTGCACTTTATCTCAACTCTAGCATTGAAGAAATCCGAGCACTTTTTGCCGATAAATGGAGACCGTTTTGAAGTATCAGTCAATGTCGCCGAACCGTTCATAAGAATATTATACTAATGGTAATGGTATTTATGATGTTGTAAAGCCGAGAAACGCTTTTGGAATACCATCTAATGGATATTAATACCGGGCATATTGATTTCAGATAAGCCAGGTATAAACGTGATGTTTTGACGTGTATAGCGTCTTGAAATTTGCTTCTATAGTGGGAGGCAATTCAGTAAACCAATGTTAACACAGTCCGGGGGTATAGTTTGTTCTTACAGCTACATGTCTATTACTATAATTATATACGTCCAAAATTTAATTATACCACTCGATAGTTAAAGAATCAAAGAGTTTGTTAGGTTTAGTGAGGACTTAAAACAAGGAAATATTGAAGGACCAGAAATATTCAATGCACAAATTTTCACGTATTCACGGCTGTGCAACAGCATACAAACAGTTTTTTTTAAACGGTTTTATTTAGCTTGCCCTGTTTGTTGTTGTTGATGTTTTTGTGTCAAATTTAGTCATTGAAATTTTACCCCCTTCCTGTTGACCAATTTATCTGATAGCATAGTTGGTGCACACCTTTAGTTCTTACAATATCTACACTAATTATAAAAAGTAAAATTAAAAATTTTGAAAAACCCCACGAGCGACGGTTGAAAAGACGGTTATTTTAATTCGAAAATGTTTGTGTTTGACCATGCCTTGCTGATAATAAGCGGTCATTTTTATTTCATGCCTCGGTTCAAGTAAATCCGCTAATCTACAGATATATGTAAGATGGAACTGTAAAAAAGAAATACTAATCCGAAAATCCTAGTTTACAAAAAAAAGCAATGTTTGATTAAAGCCTGAGACAAAGACAGTCATCCATCGAAGCGCCTTTGTCTTTACATAAAGTCGCTGGTAGTACGCATTTTGAAACAGAAATGATGCCTACAAATATCAGGGCTGCGCCACAAGACACCACACGGTGATAGTGCGGCACTATTAGTTGAAATTATTTTACAAGCTTTTATTTAACTTGCAATGTATATAGTACATGCATGTATGTATATAACTATGTTTGTTTTGTTGGAATTTAGCAAATTAAATTTGACCTACTTCCCAATGTCCGATTGAACTCATATTTGGTGTACTTATGTATCTTCGGTGACAATATAAAAATATATTATCATCGGGCTGGTCTAATGATGGAGACGGAAGATGGCCATAGGAACTTCTGAACTTAACAGAATAAACCCATCGAGTTCTGGCTAGATTAATTTGTCTCGAGGAGTAATTTATGCCTAAACAATACTAAGGGTCTGATGATGAAGCTAGAAGGTGGCCTCGTTATCGGTGTGATAACCCCACGAGCTTGGGCTCGATTGATTTGTCTTGAAGAGCAATCTCTAAAATACTTCTCTACTAAAAAGTTAAAAATAATTAAAAACTATGTTTATTTTTTAAAAGAAGCTTCTATCTGGGACAATGAACTAAAAATTTAAATATGAATTCTACTAAATATTCGTCGTGAAGGTACTTACCTATATTTTTAAAATCTTCACAGATATATAGTAAGTGTCTGACCTGTAACCTGTAACGGGCTAGGCACTTGGACACTCAAAAAAAATCTATTTTGGAAAGTATCTTTTTGTGGCTACATGATTCCTCTATGTTCCCAACAAGACTTCTTTCGGTGCTTTATCGGACCAAGTGTACAACTAGGGTATCTCTCTTTGGTGTTTTATTGAGTGTCCTATTGCACATAGCTCTCCTTTGCGTACAGTTTCACATCGAACCCATGTGATATTATGCAGAATTACTGTGTACAAGATGGCATAGCGTAGCAGCACGTTCTTAAATTGTGTGGCCAGGTCTTTAAGAATTGAGATTAAACCAAAAATATGTAGAAACAGGTTAGTGATTTAATGGTAACTATATCTTAGTTAGTTGCATTTTTATGCTAATATCACAAAGTAGAAAAAGTAATACAGCTAATAATGTTGCGCAGAAAATGAGTGAAATCTTTGCGCTTCATATGCAAAATGCTTAGTTTAGTATTTAAGTACCTATGACGAGTAAAATTGTAAGGCCAAAAAGGCTAGTTATATATCTCGATGTAGCGATGATAACTCAGCGGTTGTCACGATCGGTTCACATGCCGAAGGGTGTGGGTTCAAACCACAACAATAAGCTAGAGCTGCCGGTGAAAGAAAACATCGTGAGGAAACTATAGCATAAGGTATTTTGTAGTACCTACTCAGCTGACTAGCTACCACCCTCAAATTGAAAATCTGCTGCCAAGCACGTAACGGTGTGGTCCGGCAGACTCACTTGAAAGCCTGTTCCATTGCACGTTAGGTGCGCTTTACCGTCTTTGACCACACCGTCACTTAATATCAAGTGAGATGTGGTCAAACACCTAGAGTATTATATATTTGTGTGACGTAAGGCTTTGACGTATTTGTGTGCGTTTAATTTTAGTAGCGTCACTAAATCTTCACATAAATCTGTTTCCCCCAAAACAGTACAGTAGCTAGTTAGTTAATTTACTTGCCGTATTGTTGGAGTAAAACGAGTGTGTTTATGTAACATAAACTTTATTATTAAACACTAGTGAGTAGCCAGTATAGCACGGAGTTAAAACGCATCGAACATTCATTTCGGAGCTATAATGGCTTAATTAATATGTTGCTAAATTATTTTGTAGTATGCATGATGGTATTAATAAGTATGAAAGGCTTATCTGTGAGTCTATATAAATGTTGGACATTTTGAAAGGGCGTACGTTTGAAGAAATTTACTCGTAATGGCAACGTAAAATGTGTTTTTATTTAAAAGTAATCTTCAGATTTATATCAAGTCTTCTCGTTACCCATCCCGAAAAGTCGCAAGACAAAAGTATTTTACCAGATGTCATGACAAGTCAAGTCCTACGGAGCTGATTTCGGTGATAACGATACAATTCAGATAGATTCCATATTGTTTTTATAAAAATCGGTTCAGTAGTTTGATTTTTGTGCCAAAATACCGAAAACCTAGTCGTGTTTAAGCTTAGGGGCAGTGGGTTCTTTTTAATTGTAAATTTATACTTGTTTAGGCGATGAACACGGGCTTAAAAGAATGAACAGGACGACAAAGCCTTCTCAAAGCCTTTTAAGTATAAACGGGCGAAGCCGTGGAAAGCAGTACGCCCACACATAAACACGGCTCAGTTCCATTCCTGTTAAATCAGAAAATCTGGGCGGCGTATAAACCTCTTAAAAATGTCCAGAGGCTTTGGTACGTTCTTCATTTCCCTTTGTAAGAGAAAAGACGGAGTCTTTTTGACGCCAAAGCGTGTTTTCATCTCTAGTCGAGATTTTTGAGCATTGTTCAACATGTTCTAGTGCTGTACAGATTTCACCGATTTTTTTCAGCTTTGATACGTTCATTGTTTGACGAAATTGTTATGTAAAGAGGCAAACAATGTGAAATTACAGGAAAGAAACCTGGAATAAGAAAAGTTACGGAAAATTATCACGAGATGCTTGCGTGCATCTCGTGATTCCGAGAATATAATTATTTTTTTGTATTATTACAGTGGGTTAATTCTTCGTGTGTTGGAGAAAATTGTATAAGTATGTACATAGGTATAAAAAAACATAACGATGTTTTTTTTTGTTCCGAAATTGAAAATAAATTGTCAGTGAACAGGATTGTGTTTCCTAACACAAAAACTATTCATGTTTTTAATTCAAAATTCAAAATTATTTATTTAGAATAGTTTACAACGTAACAATAACAAGTACATAGAACCTACTAAAGTTTTGTCCCTAACTTTTTTTAATGTAGGGACAAAACTTATGGGTCGCGTCACCGACATGCTAATGTGACGTGTTTTAAGTTTTCACTTGATTCATCAGTCCCTATGACTACCTTTTTCTTTTAATTTTTGTGACTGATTTTGTATATTTGTTACTGTAACGATTTAGTAAATAAAGAAAGAGTTTCGTAACATTTAGAAATTAAAAAGAAAATAATGAAATAAGTGAAGAACAAAATGTTACATTTTATTGTAATAGAAACTACCACACTTTTACCGCGCTGCCCATATCAAAAGCCGCCCACAAAAAAGTCAGAAAGTCCGTGTCCAAAACACTCATATAAATTACAAACACAATACCATTTTCGCTGTCATATTTTTACACAAAGAAAGCCGCAAAAAAGCGTACTACAAAATACCGGTATAACGAAAAACCGGTTGATAATAGGGGTCAAAAGTTTAACAATCCCGAACTTCATTCGCAACTTTGATAATTTAAAACAGTTATATAACAAGCAAACAGAGTATCCTGAATAAGTTTTGTGGGCCAACAGCAAAATAATTAAACTTGGTTGCTAATCGGATTTCTACTAAAACATTCGCGTTCTCGAAAATCGATGAGTGACCACATCGAATAAGGTAGCGTTATTTCTTACTTACACTATATGCTTGTAGGACCATATTTAATGACTTATGGCTTTTTGTATCCGATTTAAGAGCTGTAGAGCAAGGGTTCAATTCCCACCCAGGTCCAAATTTGTGTGACGAGCATAAATGTTTGCTGTGTATAATTGTATATATTAACAAAAAAGTATATATATTTAAATTAATTATCTAGTTCCCACAGTACAGCTTTGCTTAGTTTAGCGCTAGATGGTGCTGTGTAAAATGTGTTACGGTATTTATTTATTTTGTTACTGACATTTGTAATAAAATAGTTTCAATATCCAAAAATTGCTAAAAATAAAGTCTAACAATACTGTTTGTAACTTTAACATTGGTACTGTAACTTTTATCACATATTCGTATTAGTAGCTTTGATAACACCATAGTACTTGTGATGTATTCATCAGGTATATTAATTTTAGTGAAATTATAGCACTACTAGTGTATTTGTAGCACTTATAGCGCAATTATAGCTCAAGCGGCTAGTCATGGCTATGTTATAAGTGCTACGAATCCGCGTAGCACTCATAACAAAGCCATAACTAGCGGGTACGCTACGCTTTTTAAATGTATAATGCTTGTTGCATATATGTAGCGTAAATGGCATAACCGTAGCAGTCATGGTGTATCCGTGGCTTTATTTGGCTTACATTTTGTTGTTTAGAAAACCTTCTACTGATTGTTGTATTTCATTTAGTCTCTCAGATAATGTATTAGCGATTTTACTTGTAGAGGATTAAATTTGTAAAACCAAGTTGCTTGCAAATAGCTCTCAATGTTCTCAGCTCTCTCAGGCATATTGTAAAGACCGTGGTTACATGACAAACAAATCTTAAAATAAGCAAATTCCATTATTTCGTGGTAGATCTGTTTAGCAGAGGGTCGGATATGTAGTTACCACTGTAGTACTAGATATTCTGTCGCCAAGAAATAGTGTATTTAGAATATACATCGAAAATCTCAAAAAATGGACTTTGTTTTGTTACTCAATGTTCTGAGTACCGCTGTAAAGGTTATGGACATTCGTTATCATCTTACCATCAGGAGAGCGTCATGTTAATCTCATTACTTTTACATAACGCTGTCAGTGGAGGTAATATAATTAAAATGTATGCTATACAAGCAATAATTGGAAAAACACCTACTACGATTTGTCTATTGTTTTTCCCCCTAAATAAACAAACACATCCCGGAAACGATTGTTTACGATTTCCCTCCGTTTCCACATCTCCAGCTCCCGGGCTGTGCTTCTCAGTTTGTTTACTTCCTTTCCTTAACTTGTTGAAACGGGATCTTCTAATGACGACGGGTAATGAGAGATTGGTTGCGGAAAACTTATTTTCAGGAAACCTGGACGTACGTGGCGGACTGTTAGCTAACTCCGTGGAAAGTTCTTCGTGTCGGTATTGCTGCTTTGCCAATTATCATGAATGTTTTAACAGCTTTTTACCACCCAGTGTGTGTAGCGCTCGTGGTTTAGTTTGGAAAGGTTTTCCGAAAATATCAAATTTACTATATGGATTTCTTTTAGCAATAAGGCCGCTTGTAGAACTTGTAGAACACTTGTGTCCGATATTTTTTATTTATTTTATTTATAGTAAACATAGTCTGTTGGGTAGAGTACACTTGGTGGTAGATCTTCTTAGCAGGAGGTCGTCTAGGTAGGTACCACCGCAGTACCAGTTATTCTGCCGCTAAGCAGTAGTGTGTAAACATTACTGTGTTCTGGTTTGAAGGGTACTGCTGCTAGCGAAATTACTGGGTTGTTGAGACTAATCATCGCGAGTCTCAAAGTAATGAGCGTCAAAGCAGTGATGTCTGGACTTTTTTCCTACTCAAAGTTCTGTGTATCGCTGCAATGGTCATGGACAGGCGTTATCTCTTACCATCAGGAGAGCGTCTCGTTTGTCTCATTACATTTTACATTAGAAAAAGAGTCTAAAACTAGTCATGTAACCAATTCGTGAAGTACGAATTGGTGTAACAATTAGCCCAGTTAACATAGTAAATGTGGATTTTATCAGTATAATTATGTCTTATATCTAAATTATTTACTCGCACATAATACTATAACATACAAAGTCATGTTTGCGATAAGAATTTAGGTGAGTTTAACCTATTAGTTAGTTAATTAATTATGTTACAATTAAACATGAGTAATCTCGCATCATCATCATTCACAGCCTTCTTTATCCCACTGCTGGGTATAGGCCTCTCTCTTTTCATGCCATCTGCCTCGGTCCTGTGCCGATCTGGTCCAGGTTTGACCCGCGACGCTGACAATATCGTCGACCCATCTTGCGGTAAGACGACCAACGCTCCGCTTACCTTGCCTAGGCCACCACTCTGTTGCAACCTTACTCCATCTGTCATCACTTCGCCTAGCAACGTGTCCTGCCCGGCTCCACTTGAAGTTCATAATCGCGATACCGACGTCTCGACTTTCGTTCGTCGCCAGATATCGGTATTACGAACTCCAAAAATCCCGCATAAGTAAAGATTATTAAATACAATGTCAATAAATAAGTTGTACAAAGCACGCCATGTACATTTATATTCACGTCGCTAAATGTGACCACGTGTGTTGCAGAAAAATTATCAATCAACTGAAATAACAAAACACTCTCGCACCAGCTACAGGAAGCGTCTTCAATAAAAAGTAAAAGGTCCTTGAACCGTCAAAATCGTCTCAAACAGCCAATTCGAAACCGGCACTTCAATTAAGATACCCATCTCCATCGATACGTTCTCTAAAAATATCGATAAAAACGCGTCCCAATCTCAAAATCACCGACATTTTGATACCTCACATCGCCCCTCTGAGCCAAAGGTGCTCAGTTCGTAATTGCTCTCCGCCCCAATAATTTAATTCTCTTATCAGCAAGGAGATCGTATCGCTCTCCTGGGGCTTACACTGACGAACACCGATTCTCTTACGATTTTCTTCTTGTCCCTATATTATACGTGTCGGTAACCTTTTCTTGCTTGCCCCACTCGTACGTGATAGGAGATCGACTCAGTTATTGAGTTTGGAACAGTGTGTTGAAACAAGCTAAGTGACATACTGACGAGTTTACAAAATCTATAACCTGATTGCAAGTAATAGCTGTAATTAAAGGAAAATATTTTTTAAGCCAATTTACTATGGTTTATAAAATGTAAATATGTAACTTCAATATATTTTTGTAATCCTCTTTTAATGTTCTTTATTTAGATATAGTCTACTTGATAGGTTTGGGTTTTTTTTTATTAACGTATTACTATTTCGCGCCAAAAGCCCGCTATAATGATTTTTTTTTCAAACATCTATCTAAGAACACTTGAATTATTGAGACGAATCTACTGATATCTCAATTGTCGTAATCCATTCGGCCGTTTGCAAGAAACGAGGTGGTAAAGAAATTTACATTTTTTTTTTTTTTTTTATGGTTGACAGGCTAGTTGTTTGACCACAGCTCACCTGATGTTAAGTGAGGTGTGGTCGAAGATGGTAAAGCACACCTAGCCTGGAATGGAACTGGCTCTCAAGTGAGGCTGCCGGAACACACCGTTAGATGCTTGGCGGCAGATTTTCAACTTGAGGGTGGTAGCTAGCCAGCCGAATACTAGAAAGTACCCTACCACCATGCTATGGTTTCCTCACGATGTTTTCCTTCACCGGCAGCTCAAGCTCATTGTTGGGGTTTGAACCCACGCCCTTCGGCATGCGAACCTACCGCGCTAACCACTGAGCTATCATCGCTACAAAACATATGTACAAGATAGGCGCAAAAAAACATAACCCTTCCTTTGCAGTCGGGTAAAAAAATGTCGTAGGGCATTTCACACAGCGCCATCTAACCTAAACTAAGCAAAACTTATTCTATGGGACTGGTATAATACTCATTATACTTTTTTTTGTGAATATATACAGAACACCAGACCAGAAAAGCATTTAAGTGCGTCACACAAATATTTGTTGCAGTTATTAAAACAGAGATACTACCAAACGCATAATCAGGGCAATCAAAGTTGATCCAGGGCATCATTTACTCCATCTCTTACCATCAGCATAGACCATGGACTAAACTGTCTTTCTCCGCGTGAAAACGTGACAAAGCAAGAATAAAAACTAAGAAATTTTACGATCTTAATCCCTTTTATTCAACGAATTTATGAGGTTGTTGCTTGTAGAATCTTCTTTCTCGAAAGTTACTTGATGTTGGTGTATTGTGATTGTGATTTGTGTGTATTTAACTTTAAGCTGACTTGAGTATTAGATTTATTTTATTGGGAAATTCCTATTAATAGAAATAGATATTGACTTACTATTTTATTTATATACTTATGACTTGCCTAGTGTAACTGAAATGCCAATAAGTCATTCTAAGCCTTATACATTTATATAGATCTATTTCGTTTATGCGTTAAATAGGTAGAAATTACTCTTTTTTAATCTCTGTTTACAATTAATAAACTTTTTCTATAAAATCACAGATTAGAAAAGTGAATAAATACTAACCTACCAACAATATTATTTATTTATTCATTTGTAATACACTAAATGCGATGCCGGTTTTTTTTTGGCGGGAACGCGGGAAGAGTCGTGTCGCTCCGTTGTATTTTTTTCCAAAACTAGTGTTTTGTCGAGTGTTTATGCATAAAAATGGTGGTGTTTTATTCATAAAGTGCCGAATTACAAGCGCGAGTGTGGGAAAATGATATAATGTGGTGAAACATGAGTTTTCGTGTTGCTTCCAAAACTCCATCGAAGCTTTGTAGTAAAGTTGCCACTACTTTACTAAAGCATGACTGGAATTAACTGACACGAACTGGACTTGACAAAGACGACTTTGACGTAGGCAGCCCGTACACGTAGCGCGCGATCCGCGATCCGCGATCCGCGATCAATGATCGCGATCCAGACTGATTGTGTACGAAGCGGATTGACGGACTGATGCTCCGGATCGCATAATATCTAGAAATTTTGAAATCATGATCGCGGATCGCGGATCGCGGATCGCGGATCGCGGATCGCGGATCGTGATCATGATTGAACGTGTAAGGCGGCCCGTACGGGCTGCCTATCTCGTGCGCTCTTGGTTGAAAAGCGATCTGTCACTGTCATTGTCACAAGAGCTGTGGATGAGAGTGCACGAGGAGTTTTGGCGGGAACGCTAAAAAAATCATATCACTCCCCATTGCATTTTTGAGTGTTTAGTTTAAAAACAGTGGTGTTTTATTCATAAAGAGCCGAATTACAAGCGCGAGTGTGGAAAAATTATATAAAATTCTTGTAATGCTAAGTATTCTTCACTCAATTTCTACTTAACATTACCTCAGTTATTAGTCTATGCGATTAAATTTAATGTTCAAAAGTGTAGTGAAAATAATCATCGATATAATCACAAACAAAAAAATCGATGCTTATACTACTTACTAAATTGTAGATTAGCTACTGACACCTTTCATCTGAAGTAATAATGGTTCTTGTGTAGGTACTACGTGACAAGTTACTATCGATTTTGTATTAATTGGTGGGGTGTCAGCTATTCGATAGGTCAAATAGATTATGGCGGCTTTATATCATGCTTCGGGTAAATGCTACGTTAGAAAAACCATATTAATGAAACCAATTACGAGATTTATTTCTGTTTAAAAGACACCTCATTTTTAATGATTTATATAATCGACACAGAGTCATTCCTTTTTTTTTGCAACAAATTACAGTAAAATTGGTATTTCATATTATTTAAAACTGTAGTTTTGTCTGCGTTTCACGATATGAAAAGTGTAAGTCCGTATTCTAAAGATTCCGTAGTCCGTATTCTTCATAGCGAGAAAAACAACATAATTTTAATATAGGTACTCGTACGTACATAAGTAGACACAAATGCACAAACTATATGTACGTATGTGTGTTTGTAAATTCATCACACTATAACTAAAACAAAATTTATTAAACAAAATAAAAAATATCTTAAATTATACTACCTATTTACAAGATGGATACAAAAAACTTAGTCTAAAAAACCGTCAGAGGAGGGATATGTGGCCAGAATGCTGGCAACATTGCCACGCTGGATGGCAATGCTTAGCTTGTGACCAAAGTAGATACCAGCATTCTGGTCACCTGAAGCCTCCTCTAGACGTTTGGCCAGGTCCCGATACAGTTCGAGAGCGGCCGGCCCCCACGGACCTAAATTTTCAACCCCAAACGGCACAAAAAGATACATTCTATCCAAATAACTATATTTGTGCCGTTTGAGGTGTTCAGCTTTAGATGCGGCAGCACCAGCTTGCCCCGAAGTCACAGGAAGATGAGACGGTGCCAAGGTGTCGACGCAAGTGGCGTCCCACACAAGAGGCCGTCCCATCTTCCAAAAGATAAGGGTCATCCCGTCGGGTCTCTTGCCGTCGTCACGCATCAGTCCGTTTGGTTCTAAAACTGATGGGACGCCGGCACTGACAAAAGCCCGACGGATGACGTCATTTAAGCTGGCGTGCCGCGATATACGCCCAGCACTCCTACTGCATGAAAGCGCGTGATAGCTGAGGCGATCCGCTATTTCCCTGCACGAACAGCGATGAGGGACCTGGCATACTGCTCCTATAACTAATGTAACCGATTTGAATGAAATTTGGAATCCAGTTACCATATACCCTGAATTAACACATAAGGTAGATTTTATCCCGGAAATGTGAATAAAGCAGCGGGGTAAAGCTGTGATATCAAGCTATATGATATATATTTAATAAGCTCATTTTGATATACTTTTTGAAAACGTCACCTCTTAACATTTAACGGTGTCAGGTCTATTGCGTTGTATAGACGAAAACTGGTGCAATGCCTTGCGACCGCGCTGTAAGTATTATTCTCGAATTTTAAAGGTATTTAAAAAAATGTTAAGAGTCCTCAGAAAAATCTCGACATAGCCACAATTGCCATATTTTTAATAACAATGCTGGGTACATCGATGTGTTTCACAGTTTTCACGCTAAATCTTTACTTCTGTAAAACTGGAAAAACAATAAAACCCACGTGACTGATAAAGTTTCAAGCAGCGAAGTCCGTTGGAATCCGTTGGATTCTTTCTTTTAAAGTAAAGTATCGGGAATCTAATGCCTCGGGCAGACAGAGGGAAAAAGGTAGAAAGTAAGTACTAGAACTCTCAGAGTGTGCATACTAGAGATAAGAAAAATATATTTTTTCCGGCTATAACTACAAACATTTTATTGATAACAATCAAGTTACAAGTCATTCCTCCATGCATATATTTAAAAAAACATTAAAAGTGTCAAAATCAAAACACCCGTGGATATAATAATATGCAAAACATGAATTATGTTAATATGATTAGATGTCAATAAAAAAATATCAATCATTTTGAAACCAAGATCTTAACTTGCTTCTGAGAGCAAGAATTGGCACCTGAGTTTGAATAGACTCTCAGGAGAGCGTTTTGGCCGTTCTTCTGCTTCTGAGGTGTCTAAACGTTTGTAATAAAGAATTTATCTTCAACCACAAATCCTAACATCGATCGTCTACATTTTTTTTGTAATACTGTAATTATATACACACTTTTAGTTTTGTTAAATAATAATCTAGGATTTGTGTTTATTTTTATTTCATTAACTGGTGACTGTACAATGCGGTCCAAGATACTCGTAGTAACAAACCTTGCCTGAAATGGTACTGTATCTCAAACGAGACTGCCATAACACGCTGTCAGTAGCTTGGCAGCAGATTTTCAATTTTAGGTAGAGTACATAGCCAGCCGAATACATGACAGTACCCTACCATGTAAAATTAAAAGTATACCATTTATATAATTAAGTTTAAAAGTTTTGAAATATTTTTGAGTATTTTTTCGCAAATCGACACACATCCGGTGTCCGGCCAAAATCGCTCACGGCATCTTTACTGATACGCTACTTTGTAGGTATGCCCAGCTGCCAGCGCCGTGCAAAGTAAATAGAATTCCAGGGGACGTTCACACTTCTTTCGCTTACGTTTCTTGGTTTTGTGAGAAGGGTACAATTTGCGTTGCGCCAGAGGAATGTATGTAAAACATAACTATGTGAACAAACAAGACCGACCCGAGGTGAGACGAAAGGTGAAGGTTTTATAATTAATGGTAGCAGACAAACCTCGAAACACAAATGTACTTATTTACAAGTATACCGTCCCGGTAGTAACATCGCAACTTAAAACCATACGTATTAATTGATTTTTAATGCGGGTACTGTTAGCTCTTAAGGCGGTAGCGAAATGCAGCTGACAGCAGCTGTCATGCACCACGCACTCGTTCAATGTCACAACAAGTATTTTTTTATTTTTTAGACATAAATAATTTTTTTTAAGTTATGGCAAAATATTCACTGGAACGGGGCAATATTAAGAGCGACTACGTACTGCACTACACTAAAAAATAGTTATAGTAAATAATTGCATTTATGTGTCAATGTAAAAAAATTCAATTCGACATTGAGCCTTCTTTTAATCTTATACACGAACTCGTTTGTCAAAGTCGTGTCACTTCACAGTTTAAAAACAACTTCTGTACTCAAAACAGTTGTTCACAAGTTTTGCACTTATTTCGTGCTTTATCATCACACAACAGCATCTGTGTGTAAAGTTATTTTAGTTACACTAAGTACGCTAACTTTCAAGTCACTTAGTGCTTTACAACTGTGAGCATTTCCATACGTAATATATTAGAAGTATATTTGAAGCGATTGTATTGCAACCTTAGATTTTTTTAAAGTACAGATAGACTGTCGTGCAGTAAATGAGCGCAAATTCCTTACCGTTACCTAAAAATATAACACACAAATATAATTAAGCTTTAATGCATTTGTGTGACGTAAAACATTGACTTGTGTGATTAATAAACAAGCAAACATTAATGAGCCAAGGAGGTTTCATTTATTTTCTACGCAACATTCGACGTTATTTTTTTTTGTAATCTTTGATAAAAATTTGAATGTACAAATAAGTAACTTAAATAAATAAATCAAATTTGTAGGATACACATCGCCATCTGACCCCAAACTACTGAATATTTAAATAGTTTTTTTTTGTAAATACAAACAATTATAATACATACAATACATCCAGACACAGAACAAACATTTAACATTTTATGTTTAACTTAAGACTTAAAATTAAAGAAGTATCTACTCTCTTATATTTTTTAATAACTTTATACAACACGAATACGGTCAACATCAATAATACTGTTGTAAATTTTCAACAATTTTATTATTTTTTTTACAGTTTAGTATTACTTTTGATAGTGACTTTTTTTTAATTTTTATTTTGTTGTTTAGACAATTCTGACTGTACTATACTACTATGTTAGTCCATTGAAAAGTTACATTTGGGGTTGCGTTTCTTAGAGGACGCAATTTTATTTTTTTGATGTGTAGGGGGGGTAAGTGTAAAGCTAAAATCAAGTTTGTGGGGTCGCCACCCTTGTCCCACGGCCGCCATCTTGAAAATAGGGGTTGAAACGGTTTTTACGATATATCTCTTAAACTATTTATCTGATAAAAAAAATTTTTTGACGTTTTTTGTTGCAAATTAAATTCTCTATAACTTTGGTCCAGTAATTTTTTGTCGTAAAACTATAAATAAAAAAGTTATAAGTGAAAATGTTCAGAAATTCGAGAAAAAAAAATATATTTTTCGATATAACTTTTTTTTTATCATTTTACGAAAAAACGATATCAGACCATTTTTGTAGATCGGTTTTTAAGGAACAACTTTTATATGCAATGGAACTCTCAGAATTAATAAATGAAAATGACTTTGATAATGAACCGCCGACATTGACACCCCTTCCTTCTCCAGTTCTCCCACTGATATTTGATTCAGAAAACCGATCAGATGCTGAGCCGCAGCCTGGTCCATCGAAAAGACCGAGGACGGAGTAGTTCAAATTTATAAAATCACCGTGGATTAGGCCTATTGGGGATACCACGTAAAAAAAAAAACGCGCCTCCAGACTCTACCTCGTGGGTGGTGAGGAAAAGAGTCAATAATTAATTATTAATAACATTGCAAAATTACTAATTAAAAGAATTATAATAACAAAATAAAAAAAATAAATAAATAACTGATGACACATTATTAGTACCCACGTATAAAATATGTATAGTTAAGAGTACTGAAAAATAGTACTCACTTCGGAGCGCTGTAAAACCTTAGCTATTGACTTAATGAAAAAATATTGCATATAAAAGTTGTTCCTTAAAAACCGATCTACAAAAATGGTCTGATATCGTTTTTTCGTAAAATGATAAAAAAAAAGTTATATCGAAAAATATATTTTTTTTTCTCGAATTTCTGAACATTTTCACTTATAACTTTTTTATTTATAGTTTTACGACAAAAAATTACTGGACCAAAGTTATAGAGAATTTAATTTGCAACAAAAAACGTCAAAAAATTTTTTTTATCAGATAAATAGTTTAAGAGATATATCGTAAAAACCGTTTCAACCCCTATTTTCAAGATGGCGGCCGTGGGACAAGGGTGGCGACCCCACAAACTTGATTTTAGCTTTACACTTACCCCCCCTACACATCAAAAAAATAAAATTGCGTCCTCTAAGAAACGCAAGGTAAGGCCTAAAAAATGTAACATTTCAATGGACTATGTGTATTTTTTTGAATTTTAAAATATCATAAAATTTTTTATGAACCTGTACAATTGATTATAATATCTATTATAAGACTATTGTAATAAGCTATTGCCGTAAATAAATTAATAAGCAATTTGCGTATTCGTTTTTATAAAACTGTAACATTTGGGCTAGAACATAGTCAATAAGCGGCACAATTATTCGATTTTCTAAATAGTTGATACTAGGTTCAATTGACAAATACTACTAATAGTACAATTGAAATCAAACCTATGATGGAACAGGACACGTGCGATCCGGAATCGAATAAATCGATTCGGCAAACAAAATCCTCTGAGCCAACTAATCTTATACAGATTGAAAGTGAAATAGATTGTTTTATCAACAAACATTTGCGTTACCTGTAGAAATGTTAACAGTAGTATAACTTGTATAAATTAATACCTAACAATGGTATTGACTGCTCTGTTATAGTGGCTTCGATTTCCCTCCGTTTCAAAACAAAAATGTATGTAACAAACTAACAGCTTTTTGGGGGCAAGGGTTGTCGAATATGAAGCACGTGAAGGTTCATACATCATATACTACGAAACACTATCAAATACATTTTTTTAACTACGTGGAGAAATTATTACATTGGGCACTACTAAGTACTAACAAGTATTACTACGACTACGTGGGTGTAGTACGAACGTCAATTTTGGCCCTGTTTGTCTATTGACGAAACAAGGTTAATTAAGAATATTAATAAACACAAATGAAAATTAAAAGAAATTACAATTTGTTCAGGCATTTAAAAGTTACGGTGGAATAAAGAAACTCATGTACCTACATATTGTTTTTATGGTTGACAAGCTAGGTGTCTGACCACTGCTCACTTAATGTTAAGTGACAATGTGGTCGAAGATCGTAAAGCACGAGGCTGCCGGAACACACCGTTAGGTGCTTGGCGGCAGATTTTTTTATGTAAATGTAATGAGACGAACGAGACGCTCTCCTGATGGTAAGAGATAACGCGATACACAGAACATGAACCCTTTATATTCTTCATATATGTTTTCATTATACCAAAGGAGTATAATGAAAACATTATTTTCTGATATTTGTACAAACATCAGAAATTTGAGTTTCGTAAAATGAAGGCTGGAGATGAAATTATAAAAAAGGAGCTCCACTTTAAATTAGGTCTACGCGATGATGCAACACTGAAACTTAGATTCATTAATCTCTTTCATGTCAATCTAAGCTTGAACCATGTTACACGTCAAAATAATTTACTAAATACTATGTATTTTTACTGTACATAGGCATTTTGAGACTAACCATCGAATTTCTCGAAATAATGAGCGCCAAAGCAGATATACTCTAGACTGTTTTGTTACTAAAAATCCAGGTACAGTTACAATGAATATGGACAATTGGACAGGCGTTATTTCTTACCATTCTTTAATTTTAGCGTCGTATTTTGTGAATTTTAACAGTGTAAGTATGGGTACTACTTTTACTATGTAAATTGACTTGGTTATGCGAGATTACTCAAATTTAATTGAACATAAATAATCTCGCAAGAGTAAAACAAAAAAGTATAAAGCATGTACTTCGATGTTTTGAAGTATTTTACGATAAATTAAGTTAAATAAGTATGTCAGAGTTAAAGTCCCCGAAAGTAAGTCATAGTCGAGTCCATGCCGTAGTAAGGATAGTAAAACCTTTACTAAATGCTCGGATAGAATTTCGTAAGTAACACGAAACGTCATTTTTCATAACATTACTTCATTATCATTGTTTATCAGCTTTCCACACTCACTATTTTATTGATACTTCAAAATAATAATTGCGCTATCCATTAATATTGTTATCAATAAAAAAGTAAATAATACAGTCTTGGTAAAAATAATACACTACGGCAGCTTAATTTTTGCAGCGTTGGAGCCTAAGTTTTATTCGTCTCATAAAAAATATTTCTAATAAAATTTTACATTGTTGACATCTGTGAGCTAACACTACCTGAACTTTTGAGTTCTCCCAAAGGGGCCAAAAGTCAACCAATCCTATGAAAATCGAATTGCTGAATTGGAAAAGCTCAAAACGTGATCGACATCACTGCAAACGAATGGTACAGTTTCAAGCGGGATTGCGTGAAACGAATGATGTAAGCAAACCTATACGAGTATGTCTTGCTTTCTTTTTAACCGAGTTCAAAATGGAGGAATA
This sequence comes from Biston betularia, assembly GCA_905404145.2. Lineage (NCBI taxonomy): Eukaryota > Metazoa > Arthropoda > Insecta > Lepidoptera > Geometridae > Biston > Biston betularia. The sequence continues at coordinate 4,606,751 of FR989883.1, forward strand.
TTTACAATGCTATCCGTATTTTTTGTTGTGTCCTATTGCAATTTTCCCGGTATATTGTGTTATTATAGCTGATATCCCAACTTACCAAGTTTATGTAAATATAATATCTAAATTGTGTGTAGTCTATGCCCGCACTTTTGACACACACGCTGACACGACAGTGTTTTCATCATAAAAATACAATGTGGATTTGATCTATAACCTTTGTTTAAGCCTACCCCACATTGATACCTCCTGCGCCAGCGACTGAGGTGATAGCCGTAAATTAAGCCATTACCGCTAAAACCATTGCTTGACAACGTTCAACAACGTAAGCCGTGGCATTGTGGATTTACCTAGCTACGGATCTACCAGCAACATATTTAAACATGTGCAGACACAATCTCACTAATGATTATTCCAACATAATGTCAGCAATATTGAAATTACATAAATTCAAACTGGAATTACATAAATTCTTTCACAAAATATGAAATATGAAATTGCTCTTTTTACATGTATAAATTTACAATTAAAACCCCGACTCCATGACCATAAGCACGCTAGGTTTCAGGTATTGACAATATATTGACTTGATATTGATTGATTATATTGACAATATTTTTTATATTGACATGTTTGGATATTGACATACCTTATTTTGACATGTAATCAGTGTTTTAAAACCCATTTTATGACATCTTTAAAATTTTGAAGTGACTTGTAACATTGGTGTTATCAATAAAATATTTGTATTTGTATTTGTATTATGGTTTAATAAACGCACTGCTCCCATGAAACAGCGAGGTTTCGGAGTAAACGAAAGATTCCGACGAATCGAGAAACTCCTCCTTTTTTGAAGTCGTCTAAAAAACATTCCTTATTGCTGGCCGAATTAATAGCTCGCAAAAACACGTAAGCAAAAAAACGCGCTACATTGAAACTAAAACAAACAGCTCTTCAATGTAAATCGAACACAAACACCATTATAATCCACAGCACATGCTCCCACCCAATTCTACCCAATAAAATCTTTTGAGTCAATATTTATCCACTAACAAAAAACAAGCAGGATCTCGCTGACTACCTAACATTTAGCCGTTCCCGCTAAATAGAAAAGGGTTCGTATCGTATGTTACGCAATGACAATAGTCAGCAGTATTATAGCCGTATTTACAATACGCGAACCGCAATATTTGCACTGTGTTGACGCGGTGCGCGATGGAGTCAGTGAAAGACCTCGTCACTAACTACGCTAACTAGTGACGGAAATTTATTACATGCTACATGACGATCAACATTTGCTTATTTCAGCTTAACTGTAGTGTAGTGATATACAATTTACTTATTTTAACCGGCTTTAAAAAAAGGTTCTCAATTCGTAGGTATTCGTATCTTTTTTTTTATGTTTTTCCTCGTTTACTCGAAGGCGCCTGGACCTATTCCAGAAATAACTTTTTTGTTTAAAAAGATATACTTCCCAGGTAGTTCTATTGGTTCCAAGTCAGGATCTAATGATGATGATGATGATGTTGTTGGGATCCAATAAAAATCAAGGGCAACCCCTTAAATTTTATAGGGACGCATAATGTGTTTTATATAATTTCAAAAACTATTCAAGTATTTGCGTCTGATACTTATCATCTCATGTTGCTGAGCTGATGATGGAAAATATAACTTCTTAACTATTAAGAGTTAGTGGATAATTCTTTCTGATGGAAGGTACAACTCCTTGTTATTTGATAGGATATGTTTCAGATTGGTCCTCATTTTTATAATGTCCATAATCCATTCAGTAGTTTGATATTTAAACCTAAACCCTAGCCGTGTTTGTGCTTAGCTTAGAGTCATGGAGTCGATTTTTTTAAATTGTAATTAAGGGGAAATCTAATAAAACTAGTAACAATACTAAGTCTTACCCTTGTACTTTGAGCTTCTTATTTCGATATCTGTTAGGCGCTCACGAAAAAGCGGTGCGATTGCGAACGTCATTGCGCAGACATACGATAATTATGTGGTCGCGTAGCTATTGCCTGAGTGTCTTACAGTTATCGCTATAAACAGTTCCAGTATGGGTGCAAACATTGCTTCTTTAGCGCTTATTTCGATGATATATTTGATGCAAGTCTCAATAGCTCTGTAAATGGCTTTAATGAAACATTAAATACTGATTACAACTATACTGTGGCCTCACCGAGATTTTGTACCATAAAATTATATTGTTAACACGCCACAGTATATCGAACCGTGTGTAGTACAGATACAGGGCCCAAGTGTGTTTGCCTTCTTCACAAGGTTTGTTTTGCCGGAATGAGAAGAAGTTGAGTTCGTAATGAATTGTTATCGTTTCTTTTATATTATTTTATTACGTTTGGCTTTATTGTACTTCTTTCATTTTAGTTGGAGCAGAGCAAACCAAACGTTCAATACTTTATTTGTTGTCTAACTAATTTTATACCGAATCGGGTATCGAATTGGCCTATGATATTATTGTAGTTATTTTTTTAAACAAGTGTTTTTACAGAATCCAAGGGTTTTTTTAAATGTAATAGTAATGATACTAACGAGACGCTCCCCTGAAAGAAGATATAACGTTTGTCCATGACCATTGCAGCGATACACAGAAGTTTGAATAACAAAATAAAAACATCATAGCTTTGGCGCTCATTACTTTGAGACTTTCGATGGTTAGTCTCAACAGCCTTGTAACTTTGCTAGCTGCCGTCAAATCAGAACACAGTAATGTTTACACACTACAGCTTGGTGGCAGAATATCTGGTGCTTAGTGGTGGATTCCCTCAGCAGGAAATCGTCTAGGTAGGTACTACCGCAGCACAAAGTCCATGGCATTACTACTTTTGCACTCATTACATTTTGCAGTAATTTCACTAACTGCAGCATCCTTCAAAGCGGAACGCAGACTTTTTTACACACTAATACTAATGTGATACTGCGGTGGTACCTACCAAGACGGCGTCCTGCTAAAGAGATCTACCATACCTAACCTAACCTAACCTACATGTAATAAATATTTAATTGTATTACATACATATTCAGAGGATAACCGTGCTCGTATGCTACTTTCTAAAATGTATTGTTTAATTACGGCTGGTAGCATACGACCACGCACTTTCTGCCCTCTAGAGGGCACTATATTCAATTTAATGTGACGTCACATAGCTTATAACTACCAAAACGATGAAGACGCTTCCAACGACACCTCATTTGACAAATTATGATAAGTAATTTAGAAGTTATGACGGAACTTATAAACATACATACATACCGATCCAAAACTTCGCCGTAGTCGGGTAAAAACAGGGCTAAGTCGGACTTTTTAGTTAGAGGCATTTGCCTGATATCGCTAAAAGTAATATTGTTATGTTATAAAACTGAAAGAACTGAACACATCAAAGCGTTCCAATTACACTCTTCACGTCTGAAACTCTGAAACTGGAGCGAAGTTAAATGTACAACTGTTGTACTAAAAGCATACAAAGTTTCAGTATATTAAGCCGGCTACACATTTGCTAGAATGCGACTTGTCCAGTACAAGTACTTTGAACGCCCGTTATCGTTTTCGAGAACTTGTGCCAATGTTGCAATTGAACACTACACTGCCAAGTTCTTTTTTTATACAAAAAAGAGAGGTGTTAAAGGCTGATTTTTTTTAATACTTTTTTTTTTGTGTATTCTCAAATTTGGAGGCAAACTGAATCACTTGAAAAATGTTTTACTTTCCTAAGTGAACGAAAAGTGCTTCAAAAATCACTGCAAAAAGATGTCGGTTTTTTATTGTTACACATTTTTCGGTCTAGCCCCTCAGCTCGCAAACAAATGAGAACAATAACGTGCGATAACGAACGCCGTTCAATATCGTAGGACATTTCACTCAGCCAACTAGCCCCAAACTAAGCTTATACTATGGAAACCAGATAACTGATAGAATACTTATATACTTTTTTTTAATACATACAGAACACTCAGCCGCAGAACTAACATTTATTGTTACATAAGTGTTTGTCCTAATGGAAATCGAACCCAGCTCTTGCAGATAAACAAATGAGCTAACGGAGCAGTCAAAATGAATAAATAGCGAAGGGCATTTCACACTGTGACGAAAGAAGACGAAACATCTTAGTATCACTAGGCTGCCAGGTATATCGCGTAGCTGGGAAACGAACCCGTACGTACGTCGTACGTTGCTTAAAACTTGGTATAGGTTTAAAGAGCTCCTTTACATACGTGTTAAGCTCACCTCCCATCTCTGCCCAACTAAATTTGAAACGTTCCTTCCAACGCTGTTTAGGATACTCTTTCTAGCAATGACTTTAAAAAAGTTCTTAGCTGGCCGCGGTCTTTTGTCTTATTACGTTCGCTTTATTACGTTTTGCTGGCATGACAAGACTTATCCCTGACTTAAGTACTTTGTATGAGTTTGAATTATTTCACAAATACTAAGACTTATAGAGCTACTTCTATTCTAAACTTGGTGTGTTTACCATCTTCGACGACGACCGTCTACCGTCTGACCTCACTTAACATCAGGTCAGCTGTGGTCAAACACCTTGCCTTTTAACCATAAAAACCCCTAAATAGAAACTATTACGTACTTATACATAATAGATTCACTAAAATAAAGGGAACATGATTTGGTTCACAATATTATTTATTGTTTGACATAAATTAATTTCTAGTTTGTTTATTCTTATAAACTAAATAGATCTTAATTAAAGTTATGATATTAAATTAAATACCTTCAGAGTTAAATGACTATGAACAGATATATTTCAGCATCTCTTAAAGTTAATTAAAAGTTATTGTGAAACGAAAATTAATTTCATTATCATATCAAAGGTTTGGTAAAATAATTATATTCATTACTAGGGCTTTATTATTTTTCTGAGGTCTTAAAAAGATAATTCACAATTAAAAATAAGTTATAGTACATCTATCTATACCTACTATTATAATGAGGAAAGATTTGATTGTCTGTTTGTATTAAATAAGATCTGAAACTACTGGACCGATTTTAAAAATTATTTCACTGTTGGGAAGCTTCACTATCCCCGGGTGACATAGGTTACTTTTTATCTCTGTGTTTCCACGGGAACGGGAGCTGCGCGGGTGAAACCGCGAAGCGTCCGCTAGTTAGTTATATAATAGTCATTTATGGGGACTGTCGACAGAAGTGAAAACTTAATGTGTCGTCACATTAGCATGTCGATAAAGCGACCCCGTAACTTTTGCCCCTACCAAAAAATTGCAAATAAGTTTTCACTTTTAATAAATCTGATTGCTTATTGTTTGTAGGTATGTCGCTCCCACGAAACAAACTTTATTTGTAGTAAGGGTTCTACTTTAAAATCGTACGTGTAAATATTCGTATATGAATATGGGCGACTTTCGAACGAATTCCACAAAGTATTTTTGAATATTATTTACAAGGGCTATTGCAACGAACGCTATGGCCGAAATCAACCGCGTGAATTTCAATTTCAATGTTCGATAGAGAGTTTTGGCGGGAGCGCGGTCAAATCATCTAAATTTTCCAGTTTTAACACTACAAGAACTGCAGTTAGAAACCACCGGTTATGGTACTTCGTCGTCGACGTTTTACTTGGTGGTAGATCTCCTTAGCTGAAGGTTGTTCAGGTAGGTACCACCGCAGTATTAGATATTCTGTCGCCAAGCAGTGGTGTGTAAACATTACTGTGTTCTCGTTTGAAGGGTACTATCTAAAGGGTTATATCTATATCATCATCATCATCATCATTTCAGCCGTAGGACGTCCACTGCTGGACATAGGCCTCCCCTTTTGACTTCCATAAAGACCGGTTGGAAGCGGCTCGCATCCAGCGCGCCGCTGGTGTTGCTGGTGGTGCTGGTGGCAAACCAGCATCAAATATTTCATGCCAGCTGCCTTGATATCTCCATTCCATCACCTATCACAGAAATATACTGAGAACAGAATCTTTCTCTATCTGAATCATCATCATCAGCCTATCGAAGTCCACTGCTGGACATAGACCTTTCCCAAGACACACCGTTCACAAGACCGAACTTCGACTTTTCGCTTCAAACCACCACCAACTGTCCTATATATATCATATATATCGTCACTCCATCGAGTCCTACGCTTCTTTTGCCAATTCGCTAGAGACCGCAAATTACGTTGACCTCTAGAATACGTCTACACCAACGACAAGAGCTAATCAGTAAAAAAATACTTATGAATTTAAATGCAGCGAGAATTATTTTTGAATCAGAAATACTTTCTTTGTTTGGCAGCGTAATTTGTAACGAGATGCTTACAAATAAATTCTTATTTTGTTATTCTTAGACCTTTTCATGAACATCAATTTTGTTTATTTTCACACTCAATCTTAGGTAGGCATAAAGAGAACAGCTTTCACTCGAAGTTTTTCCTAAACCCTCAAGAACACTCGGATCCATACTCGCTTCGCTTAGGCCTACCCGTAAGATAAATGGACGAAGGCAGATTTCCTTGCATCTCCTCAACTGTGGATTCATTTTTCTAAGTGTCACGTTCAGTACCTACTCTGTTGAATTGAACGAAAAAATACTTTTTCCGAGATTCTGTACTGGAAGTTTCACCTTTAATCACAGATTAGAAACAAGTAACACAGATATGAAGTTGCTCAGAAAATATGTTCACATTGGTCTTATAATTTCGCTTGTTATTCGCTGATTATAAAAAATACGCGTCAAGATATTACTTGACGCCGCCGCATCAAGGTATATTTAATTATTTTTTTTATATCTTATAAGCTTGTGGTTGACTATCACCACTGATCTTAAGCGAAGAAGCGGTCTACGATGGAGCACGCTTGCTTAGATGATACCTAGATTGGAACATACTCGGGAAGCAAATTCCAATGTCTAGCGGTTCGTATGAAGAATGTGGAATCAAATCGCTTAGTTCGAGCTTTTGGAATATCGACCATGAAGCGGCGTTGCTAAAAAACGAATTAAAAAGTAAGTATGTAAAAATGAAGACTGTTCATGACCATTGCAGCGGTATCCAGTAGGTACTATGAGTAAAAAAGTCCAGAGCGTCACTGCTTTGCTGCTCATTACTTTGAGATTTTCTATGGTTAGTCGCAATAGCCATGTCGCTAGCTATAATATCCTTCTAACCGGAACACGGTAATGTTTACGCTACTACTTGGCGACGGAATATCTGGTTCTGGTGGTACCACCTAATAACTAATATGTGCTTGTAGTTTCTCTATGTCAATCGAAATTGTAGGACCAAGGAGTCTTCAAACATTTTCTATACAACTTTATATCTATGTTTCTTTATTGAAATCTTAAACAATTCTTGAATTCTTGCCTTTAACAATAATGTACAAATACAAATACGAAAAAAAAATTACTTAATAAATTTACATTTTTTTAATTTATTCACTGACTAAACTAACATTTACTCTGGCTATTCCACAACATACTCATGATGTACTCACTTCATTATATGAACAAGGTGCACTGCTCTGCAGTTAAGCTAAACAAAGAGTGTGTTCTGATCAAGTCATCTGGTACATATATATCATTGCTCATTTTGTATCTTGTTAAAGAATACAATTTCTACAAATCTAAATTTGTTACCACTGAAGACTTCTCCGATTTTCATTGTGTAACTAAACATAAGAATATACTTGTGTAGTATACTTAATGCGCCAATCATAGCTAATTAGGCGGAGTCATTTATCTAAGAGAATCTTCCAGAAGAAAAAAAACAATCTCTCAGACCCGGCCAAAATCACGCTCGCAGCCACTTAGGAGCAATCCGAAATAAGCGAAATCGTTTCGGCTTCACATTGTTTAGTTGAGAAAACTCATTAAGATTGTGTAAACAACAACTTCGATCTGTTTTGTAATTGTATCTGATAGATAAGACTTTAATACGATAAGTCGGAGTGTTAGAATAATATTAAATTACATTGGGTGTGGAGTGTGCTGACGGTAATGGCATCAGACTGAGTTACGTCAGTATACAGGTTCAACGTTCTAATGCCTTGGTGACTTGCAAGAATGTACCTAAACTTCTTCGAGTAGACAACCAATTTATTTATCTGAACTAAACTTCGTAGACAAAAAATCCTCAGAAGTTTGCTGCGCGTTCACAGTTTTTGAGGTTCTATGTCTGAAGGGTATCAATTCTGACACAAATATGAATTATAACTAAAAGTAAATTACTAGTTATAGTAAAACTACGTCGTGTATTTGTCTGTCAGACACATAAAATAGAATAGAATATAACTTTGTTGTACACCAGCAATCGATACATTATAACATAAAAACTTAAAAAGAAGAATAAAAAAACAAAACGATATCGACTAATTAGTACTAGTGCAACGACAACCTTAACACCTAGAGTAATTTCTTTGAGACAACTTTTGCAAGTACAGAAATGATGCCACAGCTGTTATGGTAGGAAGTGTAAAAAAAAAATAGAAAAAAAGGTGAATAAAATACAAGATAACAAACACGTACAATAAACAATGCAGCATGCAGATAAATAATGTTTATATACTAGTACTAGATTATTATAAAATGTTAATAGATTTAGCCTGTCTGATAATGGAAGGAAGATACAGTTTCAACATCTGGAACAAGTAACCGTTAATTGTAAAACGCATATTAGCTATAAACTATTTACATTGACAATTTAAATACTGACACTTCAATAGGCTTCGGTATTTGTTGTTATAGTGTTTAAACTATAACATCTTCGACGATTATTTACTGTAGTTTTATTGATAGATTTATCTTTCTGCCCCTTTTTAACCCCGTGACCCCGTGTAAATGATGAGTTTTAATAAAATATGAAACACGTCTTCCATCAATTCTGTTAAAGAATGTTAATGCAAAAGTTGAAGTAGATTGGACCTAGGAATCACGTTGTCCCACACAAGCTTTGCCCCCGTTTTTTACTTCCTTAGAGGTAGAATTTCGGAAAATCCTATCTTATCAGATGCCTACGTCATACAAGGAACACACCCTCCAAGTTTCAGGTCTCTACGATCAGTGGTTTGGGCTGTGCGTTGATTCGTCAGCCAGTCATACAGGACAAAGCATTTTACATGTATAGATTAAAAATATAAGTTATATGTACGAGAACACCCAAAAAACTTGACGTATCCAAAGAAAAAGCCATCTCAGACCGTCTCTGCCTCCCCTCGAGTATTACACACCTCTCCGCGTACCTACTGAAGTAAAAATAATTAATCAGGTGTTTTAACGCCCGAAGCGCGCTGAACCATGGCATGAATAATTAAATTAGACAGTTCCGATATCCGATACCTAAGCTGCTTAAGATATTTTACATACCTAAGTAGAAACGGTATAGCTGGAAAAAAGGTTTTTTAATCTTTTTTTTGTTGACTAGCTGGGTGTTTGACCGCAACTCATCTGATGTTAAAAGGAAGCTTTAGCACGCTAATTAGTTTCCACTCAACGATTGACGACGTAAGTTATCTATAAAGTACAAGTCAATGATTAAACAAGCGATATTAGCTCAGTGGTTAGCACGGTCGGTTCGCACGCTCAAGAGTGTGGGTTCAAACCCTAACAATTTAACCATAGCGTGGTGGTAGATTGCTTTCTAGTACTCGGCTGGTTAGCTGATGTTAAAAATCTGTCGCCAAGCACCTAACGGTATGTTTCGGCAGCCTCACTTGAGAGCCAGTTCAATACCAGGCTTACCATCTTCGTCCACACCTTCACTTAAAATCAGGTAAGTAGTGGTCAAACCCCTAGCCTGTCAATAAAAAAGGACTAAAAGTCAACAGTGAAAAAGTCTGGAGGTGTGACTTTGAATTCCATACATACCGCTGTTTTCCCTAATTTGTATTGACGTATTGTTATTTTTTTTATTTATACGCGGAATAGGTTTACGTTTGACCACATCCTGTCTGATGTTAAGCAACCATGTGGTCTAGGATGTGGTTGTAGTCTAGGTCTAGAAAATATCGTGAGACCTGTACGTCTGAAAGTTCGAAATGATTTCGAGATACGAGGATGAGAAGTCGCACTATAGTTCTTTATCTGCGTTTGAGAAAAGGTTCGTGCTCATCCGTGGAACCATTTATAAAAACCAGTCTAATCCGGAAGAAACTGTTAATCAAAATCCTGTAAGTACATAGCCTGTTTCCAAGCCATCCCACTGGAACAGAATTAACGGCCCATTTTTATCCGGAATTTCTCACTGGATTTGAAGCAAAACAACATTGAAAATGGAAGTAACAAACCGAGTTTTCCAAATAAAGCCGCCGATGGCCACGACTTTATTTTCTTTTGAGGGATAAGGGTTTTAGACAGATTTCACGTTGACAAAATTGTCGTTCGTCAAATAACAGATTCCGTCGACGTTCATTTTTGTGTTGATCAATGAGTTTCTATGTTTTTATCTCACTAATAAATTTTATAGATGCGAAAATTTGTGAGTTTCGTGAGTGTTTCTTTTTTTAATTAGCGAAGAAAGTTTCTATGTTATCTGGTGTTCATCACACTAAATCAACTAACGAATACAGCACCAATATTTTTAAATACTAATACACAAAAAACTACAAAATTTTGTAAATAATACTAGCGAAATTACTTTCCTCAAAACTCTTGGAAATGCATTTAGCAATTAACAACATGAACAACAACAACATACGTGCAACATGTACCTAGAAATGAACTTCAGTACAAAAAAGTGAGTGCAAAACGGTCTACCACTATATTATATGATTATGATTTTAAAAAAACAATTCAGTAAATCTATTCGTTTCATGTTATGGAAATCTAAATTTATTCGCTAAATAAATTAATACTGTGCTAGCTCATTTTCAAAGTTTTCAATTTTAGGTTCGATTCACACTCAAGCCAAGCATTTTATCTGATCTGATCTGTCTGAGTACTATAAACGTATTACTGAGTATACATTTCCAAAACAAAGCATAAAAGTATTCTATTATCTGGTTTCTATAGTACAAGCTGTGCTAAGATTAGGGCTAGGTCTGTGTAAAAATGCCCTCATATATATTTTTGTAGAGTACTAAGCCAGGAATATCCACTGCTCTACGAGAGAACTGGACAAAGAGAAAGTTCAGAGCACATCATCTATTACGTAGTACTTTTCAGCTGTTCAGCTATTTTGAGAAAATTCTCTACTATGCACCCACACTGACATATTTGTGATGGTGTATTTGAAGCGCAGTATTACGTACATTGAAACCGTTGTAGTTAACACTACAAAACAAAGTTTGAAGGTTTGCAACACTGGTTTGTTCCATGTTAGCTCAATTCAATGTAATATAGAAACAGTGAGTAATCAAGTTTGGCACAAAATAAGATTTTTTGCTATCATCGCTACAAAAGTTAATTGAAGTTAGCTACTTAGTTTTAAAAAATTTACACGTATTCAAGAACACATGACTGTGTCCACGACACAAACACACCCGGATATTTTTTCAAGTGAAAACTTCTTTAGCCGCATTAAGGATTTTTAATAGAGGCAAAGCTTATGGGTTCGCCTCACTGACATGCTACGGTGGCATGTTTTACGTTTACACTTCTGTAGACTTATACGCTTTACGACAGAGGACACATACTTAGAAAAAACCGATTCACTCGCGACTTGAAGAGACCCAGATTTTTTCTATCAGGGAACTTCCACTTGGTTAACGTATTTAACATTTGCCGGCGCGCAGAATAAAGAGTGAAACAGTTTCGGTTACTTCACTTTAAGCTAATTCAGTTAATGTTTTTATCTGCTTATAAAATAAATTATTTTATTTAAAAAAAGCTTTGAATCATATCGAACCACTGCTCTGCAGATAAGCTACACAAAGTGAATTTTTTGGATCTCGTCACCTGGCTAGTATCATATAAAGAAAGATAGAAATAAATTAATTAATTTTATTTTGTAATCAACACACGCGAAAACATACAAATGGACAGTTACAAATTAGGGGCTCACCGCAGCATAATGCTGGTCGTACTAAGTGGCATGACCAGCGCTGGTCTTCGGGTGAGCCATTGTAGGTAAAGCATATACGATTATACGCATAAAAAAAATTAAACACAATTTACCAACAATACATAACAAAAACAAACATAACAAATGTCTGTTCCACAAAAACAAAAACAACAGGCTCACGATTGACCACCATCTCGCCTGTTATCAAGAGAAAATACGATCTTGGATGTAGCACGCTTGTCTAGAGGAAGCAGATTTATGAAACTAGCAATATATTATATAGTTTCATGGACCAGAGCTTCCTGGCAGTTCTGATGAGCAATCAGGAATTTGTAAACTTATCATGGCAATCCTTCAAAATTATATAACTGCGTACGAAGCTTATGTACTGACCAGTTATATTATACCTATTCTCAGATGACGTGCATCTGAGTGTGTGGTTCGCCTGAAGTCACTTGAACTTGCTGACATTAACACTTTATTTTGATTTAGTTTTCAACTGCAAGTATGCGGTAACTTTTGTAAAAGAGAGGATTTGTTAATTATCATTATATTGTTCGGGGAACAATTTCATTGTGGTTTTATGAACGACTTTATACGAGGTTGCGTAAAACGAAAATATTAAAAAAAATTAATAGGTATTCTGTCAGTTATCCGATTCTCGTAGTACAAGCTTTGATTAGTTTAGGACTAGATGACACTGCATGTAATGTTCTACGATATTTATTTTTTATTTTTAGTATAACTATTTAGTTAGAGTATATTGTATCTGCTGTACATATATAGGATTACAAGGAGCGGCAGTATCACGCTGAAAGATGAGAAGTATAAGTCAAGTCAACTAGTAGTCAAGTCAACTAGACTACTACTTGACTTGATTACTTCTAGCTGAAGGGCGTGGGTTCGATTCCCACTCAGGACTAACATTTGTGTGACTAACATCGATGTTTGTTCTGTGTCTGGGTGTACTGTATGTATTATAAGTATGTGTTTACAAAAAAAAAGTATTTAAGTATTCTATCAGTTATCTGACTTCCATAGCACAAGCTCTGCTTAGTTTGGGGTCAGATGGCGCTGTGTGTATAGTCCTACGATAAAAAAAAAAAAATATCTTTGATCAAAGACTAAAAAACTTAAAATTGTTGTAGCTGTAGCGCTCGGCCTTATATATAAACAACAACACATACATAATTATGTAAACCTCATTCGAAGTAACACAACCATTTTAAAAAAAGGATCAGCTAAATCGGTTCAGCCGCTCTCAAGTTAGGCGCTTATAAACGAATATTATACAATTTTTATTTATACTTGTACATAAATTATATACTAGCGGACGCCTCGTGGTTTCACCCGCGTAGTTTCCGTTCCCGTGGGAATACAGGGATAAAAAGTAGCCTGTATCATCCGGGGAGTATAGCTTCCCAACGGTGAAATAATTTTTGAAATCCGTTCAGTAGTTTCGGAACCTATTCAATACAAAAAATCAAACCTTTCCTCTTTATAATACTATATATAGGTATAGATAGACATACATTACACATATAATTCTTTTCTTTTGGTATGGCTAGTGAATGTGATAATTCATCTCATCTAATGTTAAATTATGGTGGGATGAAAATACTGTTAAAAACAAATATATGATATAATATCAAGCGAGACATTTTAAAATAAACGGTTTCACTATAGCTTTACAGAAATGAATGAATTTTCCACCAAACAATTTATCATCCTGCATTAGCAGGTAAAATACGCGCTCCCTGTCTCGTGACAATCAACTGACGTACAGTCTGACAATATTAATTACTGTTTGTATGTGTCTTGATTTCTAAACGTCTACGTTTCACAGGCTTATTCTAGCTTAAAAAAATTACATGAGTTGTTGGGATAAAATACGTACTGGGGTTCAATTCTGGGTTCATATCTTACGTCACGCAACTTTGTGTTTTCTTTTTTTTTATATATATAACGTAGGTATAAGCTTGCGTTTGATCGCCATCTCGCCTGATATTAAGCGAAGATGAGGTCTACTATGGAGCACGCTTACCTAAAAGAAACCGATTCACTCGCGACTTGAACCCATACTCACTATATTTATCGGAGAATACCCACTCGGGCAGCAAATTCCAATGTCTAGCAGTTCGTACAAAGAAGTTGGAATCGAACCGTTTTGTTCGAGTTTTTGGAATATACAACTTGCCACTTCATGGCATCACTGGAAGCGGTGACCGCGTCATACAATATCCGGAGCTTTGTCTATACGTTAATAATTATTGGGTCTTAATTTCAGATGGTATTGTTACTGTCGCGTCACTTGTAGACAACTAGCGCGTGTCTAAGTTATGACAAGATATACAAATCCTACTTCCTACTAATATTATAAATGCGAAAGTTTGTAAATATGAATGTATGTTTTTTTTTTAGTTAATACGCTCCACAGACACCGGGATCCGTGACTTTTGCCAACTTGAAATACATTTTTATTTTTACCTTACTACAATTTAGGACGAGGAAATTTTGTCAAATTAATTTAATGTTATGTTTGTATGTTACACTTTCACGCAACAAACTACTGAATGGATTTTGATGAAATTTGGTGTGGAGATAGCTGACACCCTGGATTAACACATAGGCTACTAATAGATTGATTCAGCCACACACACACACACACACATATAGACTACTTTTTATCCCGAAATCATCTAGCGGGTAACACCGCGGGGCGTAGCTAGTATATTATAGATGTGAAAGTTTGTATGTTTGTTACTCAATCACGCAAGAACGGAACGGAACGGAATATAGATAGTTTATTACTTGGGTTAACATCTAAGATATTTTTTATCTCGGGAAAATGTTAGGTTACTGTGGGATTATCGAAAAACTAACTACTGGACGTGTCCACTTAAGTATGTGTCTTATATGATTTGTTCTGGAATAAAAGGTATCATTTATATTAATCTAGGTAATTAAGTAGCACAAGTTTCATGATGAATGAAACTATAGCTCTTTTGTTTCTTTACACATTTCTTTCTGAACCTAAGAAACCTATTTTTTACCTATTTCTAAGTCAACACGGACGAAGTCGCGAGCGCAAACTAGTACAAAATAAAACATATTCGTTATAATTAAATGGAGCTTTATGTCAGTGTAATGAGTATTGCGTACGTAAATCCAATAATCTAGCTGGTTGTTCTTTATCAGCATCATCATCAGCCTATAGAAGTCCACTCCTGGACATAGGCCTCTCCCAAGACCCGCCACTCAGCCAGATCTTCGGCTTTTCGCTTCCATCCCCCGCCAGTTGTCCTACGTATATCGTCACTCCATCGAGTCTCGGGGCGTCCTACGCTACGCTGGTTTTTATTGTCACTCTAGAAATAAAACACCAGGGCCAGTATAGCGAAAACCTGGAACTATAGCCCTTTAATTATACCTAATAACACTTCAAGAAATCACGACTGTAGTTAGCTTTTCCATACTAACGAAACATTCTATTCAACAGTATATATATTTTATTTTTTTATGGTTGGCAACCTAGATGTTTGACCACAGCTCACCTGATGTTAAGTGACAGTGTGGTCGAAGATGTCAAAGCACACCTAGCCTGGACTAGAACTGTGGCTCAAGTGAGGCAGCCGGATCACACCGTTAGGTGAACATACATGAACACGTGTACATTTTAAAACACTAAGAAGCCAGACGGGTTTCCATGTCTCAAATCCTCACTCAACGTAACGTAAGCCACACAAAGTGAGCCTTGATTGAGTCCAATCATGACCTAGTAAAGTTGTAGTGTCTTTGCTTCGATGAAATTTTAGAAGCAACATGAAACGAAACAGATTATTTTATCTTTTAGCTATCGAGTGGTGTAATTTAATATTGGATATCGATGATAGATATGTACCGCTCACTATGGAAGCAAATCGTAGATCTGCAGATGATGATGATTTTCAGTGCGTTCGTACCCGTTATTTGATTCGAAAAGAGAAAGAGCTTATTAACTATATCACGGCATAAATCTCACCGTTTCCGTGGCGTCTCATAAATGAACTTTGCGATAAAACCCACAGTAATTCCATCAGACTCAGATAAGCAAGACAAATTAAGATTAATTTCGTGTTTGCCTCATTCATTCACTTTCTGGGCGGATTAAATGTTACATACAGACATTTCCAAATGAATGGATTCACTTTTCTCTATAGTTTGCCAGTAGAATTTATCGAATTCATAATTTTGTAGTAATTAATTTGTAACATTAAGCTATGTTTTGCCGTCTTCGACTATAATAATGTATCTATGTTTTTTTTTTATTATTTAAAAAGTAATGAGACGAACGAGACGCTCTCCTGATGGTAAGAGATAACGCCTGTCCATAACCATTGCAGCAATACATAGAACTTTGAGTAACAAAACAAAGGCCAAGGCGTCTGATGGTTAGTCTCAACAGTCCAGTAATTTCGCTAGCTAGTCTATAATATATATGACATTGATTAATATTTTATAATATACTAGTGGACGCCTCGTGGTTTCACCCGCGTAGTTCCTGTTCCCGCGGAAATACGGGGATAAAAAGTAGCCAATGTTTTTTTTTTTAATTTAAAAAGTAATGAGACGAACGAGACGCTCTCCTGATGGTAAGAGATAACGCCTGTCCACGACCATTGCAGCGATACACAGAACTTTGAGTAACAAAACAAAGTCCAGGCATCGCTGCTTTTGGCGCTTATTACTTTGAGACTTTTGATGGTTAGTCTCAACAGCCCAGTAATTTTGCTAGCTGCAGTACCCTTCAAACCGGAACACAGTAATGTCTACACACTACTGCTTAGCGGCAGAATATCTGGTACTGCGGTGGTACCTACCTAGACGATCTCCTGCTAAGGAAATCTACCACTTAACAAAATGTCATACGGAGATAGTGTAGCTTCCCAACGGTGAAAGAATTTTTGAAATCGATCCAGTAGTTTCGGAGCCTATTCAATACAAACAAACAAATATTTTCTCTTTATAATTTATATTTTGATTATGAGTTACTTGAAAATACTTAACACTGGTAGAATGCGAACAAGGTGATGCCAAAAATGAAAAAGAAATATTATCAATTTAAGGTGCCTACCTTGAAGCCTCTCTATTATGTAAATATTTTCTCGAAAAGCCTCGAATTTTCCAGGAATTTCTTCTATAAACGACTTTTTTGTATCGCCGTAAATAATTTTTTAGGTTTCCCCTCATTGTTTGTGTTAGAATCTTGATTAAAAGGTTATTTAGGGATCTTTTCACTTTCCAATTACATTTTTTGCATGTTTTATAAACATATGAATATTTTTGAGAGGTTTTAATCTCAATTTAAATTAGGTAGGTTATGTTGAAATTTTTTATCTTAAACAAAACTCAATATTCGTGGTTTTTTTTCAAATCTTACATGGTACTTACTTCTTACATGGGTAAATATTTAAATACTGAGTTGAAAATTGAAAGTTTTTTTTAAATAAAAGTAGTTAAAGGAACGAAACGCTCTCTTGATGGTAAGATAGAACGCCTGTCTATGATGACTGCAATTTTAATTTTTCAAAATTCAGGGCTTCGCTTCTGTGATACTCATTACAACCAAAGCTTTTTTTCTATGCACAAACTTATATTTTATTATGACTTAATTTTTTTAGGCATAAACTGTAGCAAAATAAAAACCATATAGAACTTTTAAGCAACATTTACTCTTGCACTGGCGAATATAAAAGAAAACAACATTTTAAATAGATTCGTAAAAACTGAGTTTCCGGTCTTAATGTCAGAGTTATTTTATTATTATTATCTTCAAGCTGTATTGACACCGTGTACTACTGTTTTTTTTTATTAACAACCGTTACTCTAATAATAATTGGTTTTTAAATCAAATAATTTTTAGGTCCGTTGATTCGTGAAAAGCTAAGGATTGCTAAGCATAATGTAAGAAAGCTGTTTGTAACATATAGTAACGACATCACTAATCTACCTTGTATTAAATTGTGAGCTTGTTATTCTTAGAACCAGCCTATTAATCATTTTAATGTGGACTATCTTTAGATAATCATCGATCATCCTTTATTTTTAAATAGTGGATAAAAAAACATAAACCACCAAATATCTAGATATATTTGGTTTGTGTTTGTAGTAGATATTTATTTCCTACAAAATATACAAAAGTATAAAATTTCTGTTACTAAAAACGTTATTTAAAAAGACGTCCTGGATTTTACAATTACGTATTTTAAATTACTCTTTCTAAAAATTAATGTATCTTCAAATTATAAACTTTTTTCAAAATGTTCTCGTGACTATTACATGTGTCACGAGAACATTTTAAGGTTTTTATTATTAGCATACGTAATGGTAAACGCAACATAAAAAATAATGTAACGATTATAAGTAACACTTACCTTTAAAATTCATACACTTATTTAACACTCATGTCCTTCACTAGGCAACCGAGGTCACTTGTAACTTAATCGTTAATTAACCTTCATTAAACATTAACTTTAAACTAACATTAACTCTACACAAAATTTTAAAGTCACAACCACTTATCTATACATATTAAAATACACTATCAATTAGTATATACGCTTAAGTATATATGATTAAGTAATTTTTGAATTCATGCACAGAAACACAATAGTTTCGAAATTCTAATACACGTTATATTTTTCAGGGACGCGTCAAGCGTGAATCGGGTTCACGCGTTGGTGAGAGACTGGCTAGAAACACGAGGTTTTCGCGCGTGCTCTGTCTCTTTTGCACTTAGAAGCCCCCTTAAAGCCTTAAGTTGCAATTAAAATCGTTAATAAACACCATTAGTTGATGGTACAGAGGTTTTTTGGCGACTTGGCACGGAAGACTTTTGTAGTTTTTCCTTGTTCATTAGTTGTGATTTCTTGGAGAAGAAAATGGAGTAATAGAGCGGTGATTAAACAACTTGTTTTGTTTATAGGCTGAATATACATCTGTGTAACATGTGTTTTACGAAGAGCGGTCAGAAAACACTAAGTATAACTTCTCTTTACATTAGTCAAATAACTTAATTAGGTTATTTGGTTAGTTAGCACCGAAAGTTATATATTTAAGTTACCTATGGTTATATTTAAAAACAGTTGCTTATCTGAATAAAAAATATCCTTTTCGTTCAAATCCAAAGCTTTCCGTAGCAAGATGTAAGAAACGCTACGGATACGTAGCAAATTCGTAGCAACATATACGAAAAGTTCAGTTCGTAGCAAATTCGTAGCATCGTAGAGCCTCGAAGCACCGTAGCCTTAATCCCTATTGTGTCACTTCCGAATGACTGCCAAACCGAAATCGAGGAAAAAACCAGGGCAAAAGAAAAACTACATTTCAGCAAATAATCATACAAAAAGTGTTCTTATTGCCTACGAAATAAGGTTTACCGCTAATTTATGATAGGTTTCGTTGTATAAAGAACTAGCTTTTACTCGCTGTTTTGATCATGAGGTTTTCGGGCCCACTTTTATACGAAGTGGAAAGATTTTCGAAAGGTTCGCTGCATAAACAGATTGCTTTGTGAATTTTTATTCAAAACCAGGATATCCAACTTAGTCCATTGAAAAGTTACATTTGGGGTTGCGTTTCTTAGAGGACGCAATTTTATTTTTTTGATGTGTAGGGGGGGTAAGTGTAAAGCTAAAATCAAGTTTGTGGGGTCGCCACCCTTGTCCCACGGCCGCCATCTTGAAAATAGGGGTTGAAACGGTTTTTACGATATATATCTTAAACTATTTATCTGATAAAAAAAATTCTTTAACGTTTTTTGTTGCAAATTAAATTCTCTATAACTTTGGTCCAGTAATTTTTTGTCGTAAAACTATAAATAAAAAAGTTATAAGTGAAAATGTTCAGAAATTCGAGAAAAAAATTTATATTTTTCGATATAACTTTTTTTTTATCATTTTACGAAAAAACGATATCAGACCATTTTTGTAGATCGGTTTTTAAGGAACAACTTTTATATGCAACATTTTTTCATTAAGTCAATAGCTAAGGTTTTACAGCGCTCCGAAGTGAGTACTATTTTTCAGTACTCTTAACTATACATATTTTATACGTGGGTACTAATAATGTGTCATCAGTTATTTATTTATTTTTTTTATTTTGTTATTATAATTCTTTTAATTAGTAATTTTGCAATGTTATTAATAATTAATTATTGACTCTTTTCCACTCCATTACAAAATTATACAATTATTGATTTTTAAAATAATTTTACAGCCTAAGATACAAACAATTCGCCAAGGCAGTGACAAAAAGTACATTTAACTTATCTTCACTTCCTCCAACACAAGACACAGCTCGCTTTCATACTTTCCGAGTCTACCATCAGGTCCAGTCGTGGCTTGGTAATAATAATGATCCTGAAGACTGGGGCTGGAAAAAATGTGGAAAATTATTGATGCCAGTGCAGAGCTCTAAAACTCCAGCACCCCCTGAGCTTCTAAAATTGATCTTTTGCAAATGCAAAGGAAACTGTGGAGCGATGTGTGGATGTCGAAAAGCAGGGCTAAAATGTTCCGCAGTGTGCTTCCATTGTTCTGGAGAGACTTGCAGCAACGTAATGGAACTCTCAGAATTAATAAATGAAAATGACTTTGATGATGAACCGCCGACATTGACACCCCTTCCTTCTCCAGTTCTCCCACTGATATTTGATTCAGAAAACCGATCAGATGCTGAGCCGCAGCCTGGTCCATCGAAAAGACCGAGGACGGAGTAGTTCAAATTTATAAAATCACCGTGGATTAGGCCTATTGGGGATACCACGTAAACAAAAAACGCGCCTCCAGACTCTACCTCGTGGGTGGTGAGGAAAAGAGTCAATAATTAATTATTAATAACATTGCAAAATTACTAATTAAAAGAATTATAATAACAAAATAAAAAAAATAAATAAATAACTGATGACACATTATTAGTACCCACGTATAAAATATGTATAGTTAAGAGTACTGAAAAATAGTACTCACTTCGGAGCGCTGTAAAACCTTAGCTATTGACTTAATGAAAAAATGTTGCATATAAAAGTTGTTCCTTAAAAACCGATCTACAAAAATGGTCTGATATCGTTTTTTCGTAAAATGATAAAAAAAAAGTTATATCGAAAAATATAAATTTTTTTCTCGAATTTCTGAACATTTTCACTTATAACTTTTTTATTTATAGTTTTACGACAAAAAACTACTGAACCAAAGTTATAGAGAATTTAATTTGCAACAAAAAACGTTAAAAAATTTTTTTTATCAGATAAATAGTTTAAGAGATATATCGTAAAAACCGTTTCAACCCCTATTTTCAAGATGGCGGCCGTGGGACAAGGGTGGCGACCCCACAAACTTGATTTTAGCTTTACACTTACCCCCCCTACACATCAAAAAAATAAAATTGCGTCCTCTAAGAAACGCAAGGTAAGGCCTAAAAAATGTAACATTTCAATGGACTAACTGTTACGCAAGTTTTCCTAGCTGCCATTGAATTTTCCAAAACTACTGTTCTGTAGATATTATACAAGTTACAAATACAAACATACCATGGTTATGAAGTACTTCATAGTAATCGGCTGGCTAGTTACCACCCTCAATTTGATGCCAAAAAAATCTGACGCCAACCACTGAACGGTGTGATCCAGCAGTCTCACTTGGCAGCCAGCTCCATTCCTGGCTAGGTGTGTTTACTATCTTCGACCAAACCATCACTTAACTAGCCTGTCCGTGTCCGCGTTTTGGTTTCGTGTAACCCAGACCACACTGGGTTATAAGTTTAGGGTATACTAAACATTATAAACTAAAAATATATACATTGCTACGTTGAAAGCCAAGGCTTGAATTCAAATAAATGCTATGTATTTCACCAATAATGAGTAATGTGTAATTTTACGCAAGGTATTTTTAATTTTATATTTAGTAATAAGCGCCATAGCAGTAATGTCCTGAACTTTGTTATGTTTTTCAAAGTTCTGTGTATCGCTGCAATGGTAATGGGCAGGCGTTATCTCTTACCATCAGAAGAGCGTCTCGTTCGACTTATTGCTTTTACAAAAAAAAAAACGAATTCACGAAGCTTATTGTATTGTTCAATTTAAATATTTTCGTACAAATATCCATAAAGTACAAGCCTTTCTTAGTTTGGGATTACTTGGTGTTTTGTGTAAAATGGAAATATAATATTTAATTTACGAAAATTCTTGACCTATGCAAAATACATACCTACTAGTTGCAAAATTTTGTTTAAAATATTCGTTATAAATAACGACACAATTGGTATTATATATTATGTATGCTACAGTTGTTTAAATAGCGAAACAATATATTGGTATCATCACTGGGCGGAAGCCAGACACTTAAACGCAAAATGTCCAATTCGCGAAATGTCCATTAGTCACAAAATGTTAAATTCGCGTAATATCCACTTCGTGAAATTTCAATTCGCGTAATATTGTCTGCAATATATATTTATTGTAACACATATATATTATTAAGAAACAATGAAGGCCATACCAACATTTAGTTAATAAATTTTGTCGTTTTATATTATTTTCGTGCACTTCGCCCGACATTGTTTCGGCATCTGCGTAGCGAGTGCGGAAATAGACCGGGAGATACTTTTATCATATTATTACGTGTTACGAATTTATGTTGAACCTGTAGGTAAAAGATAAAGTTCAGGTTCCATGTTTACAGGTCTGCAAGAAAAGCCGTTTCAATAAGTAAATAGAAATTTGTCCGACGTTAAACATTCAACAAGAAATACTGAGAGAACCGTCACCACTTTATGATTGATATTCCAAAAATTCGAACTAAACAATTCGATTCCACTTTCATTGCACGACCCGCTAAACAATTAAAATCTTGAAGTTAAATTTTAACTAATCAGAATTACTAAAAATTAAAGAAACAAAAATGTAAATATGAAATGTAAAAATGAATATAAACAGAAATAAAACAAAAATGCAACATAGTTATATTTAGCTGTATGTTTTTTTAAATCTACTTCGTAGAGTTATATTCTTTGAAACTATCATCCTATTTATCTATTACATTTCTGAAGATGCTGGTCATAATAGATCTAAAATTTAAACGGATAGACGGACAAACAGAAAAATTAGGCATCTCAAAATACTGTTGTCAATGTTGTAATTTTTCACCTATTATGATTCTAGACTGTATCTCCCGGACTATAATGAGGTTATTTATGATAAGCACGTACTCACGTCACCTACGTGCGGCGAACGTGAGTTTTCGTGGCATCTCACTGGACAGGGTCGGAGTAAGGAAAGCGGTATAGATTCGGGGGATGACAATTACATAGACTGAGACAAGTTAACGAAAGCTTGGAATATATTCCCTAGAGTTTTTAGACTCAGAAAAAGTTCATATTATTTTAAGTACCTGCTACTTGCAAACAATCAGTAAGATCATTGCTTCTAGTTTTAAGTCTAAAGTAGCGATAACATCTATTTTACTACATATCTATATCTTAGAACTATGCGGCTATATCTTAAGTCATTCATTCAATATGTGTGGTTATTAATGAAATTAATGAATTAATTAATGATTGCCATCGAAAGTCTCAAAGTAATAAGCACCAAAGCAGCGATGCCCTGGACTTTGTTTTACTAATCAAAGTTCTGTGTATCGCTGCAATGGTCATGGACGGTGCCCCCGCCAAGATGAGCCAAGTGAAGCGCAAGGGCATTACCTACATTTTCTAGGAGAGCTTTATCGTTTTTTTGAACCCTCATAACATGGGTTTAGATTGTACCACATAAACAAAATTCTCGGGGTATGATGTCATTAGTGGACTTATAATCAAAAAGCTATCAAATCTCATGTAGAGCCAAGATTCTAACTCTACACGCCCTAACTCTATAAGTTTGGCCGTTTCGTAACTACAAGAACTATTATATAACAGAAATGTAATGAACAGTGATTAAATTTTCACCTTATGCCCATTTGAATGTAGTGAAATGGCGAAACCACATTTTTTGACTGAAGTGTAGAGTTTGTGAAGTTTTTTTTTTTTTTTTTTCTTTGGTTTTGGCGTCGCGTTTTAGCATTTGCCAGTGTCAAGTAATTATATATTTTCAAGTTTCAAAAGTTAAATAAGTGCCATCGTAGCTAGTTTTAGTCAAAGTCGTCTTTGTCAAGTCCAGTTCGTGTCAGTTAATTCCAGTCATGCTTTAGTAAAGTAGTGGCAACTTTACTACAAAGCTTCGATGGAGTTTTGGAAGCAACACGAAAACTCATGTTTCACCACATTATATCATTTTCCCACACTCGCGCTTGTAATTCGGCACTTTATGAATAAAACACCACCATTTTTATGCATAAACACTCGACAAAACACTAGTTTTGGAAAAAAATACAACGGAGCGACACGACTCTTCCCGCGTTCCCGCCAAAACCCCCTTTGTGAAGTTAAAAGCTTGGCTCTACATGACATCGGATAAGTTTTTGACAGTGCGTGCCATATGGTCCCGTCTTGGCAACATTTTACGTGAATTATTTTTTGATGGGATTATAAATACTTAAATGTCTTTTTCTACTAGCTGCGCCCATTGTTACCCACTACATGTGTTCGGGATAAAAAGTAGCCTATGTGTTAACCCAGGGTCTGAGCTACCTCCAAACCAAATTTCATCCAAATTCGTCTTGTAGTTTTTGCGTGAAAGTAACAGACATCTATCCATCCAAACTTTCACATTTATAATATTAGTGGGATAGTGGGATGATCCGTTGCTTACGCCCTGCTTACTTAAATACGGTCCTGTTGTAAAACTAACACACGCACTTCATGCAAAAATATAGATCGTAGTTATTATATTATTTCACACAAACGTGTACACGTTATGCTTTTTTTACGACTTCAAATATAAGGTTGATAAAAAAATTGCTACAAGGAAGTTATCTTAAATCTGCGACGGAATATCCTCATGCAAATTTTTTAAATTTTCCGAAAAAAGCCTGTATTTGTGTTGTTTTTAGAAAATAGCTTTGGGCACATGATCGTCTCTCCTATAACTTATTGTAAGCGTTGCGCAAACTGGTAGTAGAAAACAGAAAGGAAGTCGTTGTTTTCAATGTGAACACCATTTATTAAACATTTAGTCGTGTATTTTTTTTGCTTTTGATGAATTTTTCACTGTTGACAAACTAGGTATTGGACCACAGCTCGCCTGATGTTAAGTAACGGTGTGGTCGAAGACAGTAAAGCACACCTAGCCTGGAAAGGAACTGGCTCTCAAGTGAGGTTACCGGAACACACCGTTAGATGCTTGGCCGCACATTTTTAACTTGAGGGTGGTAACTAACCAGCCGAGTAAGTATTAGAAAATACCTTACCACCATGCTATGGTTCTTCACAATGTTTTCCTTGACCGGTAGCTCAAGCTCATTGCTGGATAAGCCCACGCCATTTAAGAGTCGATTCCAAAGTAAAAATTTAGTTATAACGATAAGTGCAAAGGCTCTCTTTCGACTTGATATGATTACGATTAACATTGTACTCGACAGTACAGCATAAATACATGTACCTACATAGAAAATGTTGTCAAATACTGTCGAAAATACATACCTTCAGCTTCTGTCGGATAAACTGTAGACTAATGAACTTCCACTGTATGTTTTTTTAAACATACATAAATAAATAAATACATTTTGTAGGACATTACACACAGCGCCATCTGACCCCAAACTAAGCAGAGCTTGTGCTATGGAAGACAGATAACTGATAGAATACTTAAATACTTTTTTTTTTTGTAAATACATACTTATAATACATACAGTACGCCCAGACACAGAACAAACATCGATGTTAGTCACACAAATGTTAGTCCTGAGTGGGAATCGAACCCACGCCCTTCAGCTTTCGAAGCAGACATACTACCAATGAACCAACAGGGCTGTCGGCTATATGTATGTTACGCAATAATTTCGCCAATTTTGAATCGATTTTGATGATTATTTTTTGCTTGGTAGATTCTTCATTGGGCCCCATATAAATATTATCGAAATCGATCGAGCGGTTTTTAAAATATCAACAAAAATCTAAAAGTTGTAAACATCGATATTTTCGATTGCTCCGACCCCTCGCTGTTTCATCGAAGCAGCCCGTTTAGTTGGCCTAAGGGCCATGGAGTCGGTTGTTTTAATTATAAATTTGTATAATTTATTTACGAACTATTTTTTTAGTTCACTGACGAGTCTGGGATATAAGTTTGATTCGCAAATGATTTGATGTTTCAATTTCAAACTCATCAAGTCACTTCACAATCAAGGCCCAACGATACTGCATCCCTTTCATAAAATAAAGTGTTATGTTACTTTCCTGACTGACTGTTACGACTTACAAAATCCATTCGCTCTTCTGAAATAATCTTATCAACTTTATATCTATCGAAATAAAGCTTGTATTAGCTTCGAGAAGGCTGCTTCACAATCTCTGCAGATCTGTAACGCTGTGGATAAAGTAAAAAATATTCCAATGTCGGATAAGATACAGATTGCGGCTCCGAAGCAATCCCTTATAAATATATTAAAAGAAGAATTATGAGTAGAAGGACCAATATGTTTGCTTAAAAGGTCCATAGGGTGAAAGAATCTTTGAAAAAAATCGTCCCGTTTAATCGCTGTGGAAAGTTTTGGGTGTCTTTTGGGGGACTTTTTGGGGGCTCTGGGGTGCCTTTTGGGTATAGAATGTTGGAGTTTGCTTGTAGATTTTCATTTGATCGGATGTCCTTCGAGTGTGTTATTTTTTTTTTTTAGTTTTAGGAGTTTTCTCGTGTTTGGAGTCTTGCTTCCTAGCAAGGATTTTTTGTAGTGGTGCTGGCTCAGTGGATAGCGTGGTTGGATAGCACGCTGGAAGGCCGTGGATTCAAATTCTTACAATGAGCTCGTTCTGCCGGTGAAAAAAAAACATCGAGATGAAACTATAGCATGGCGCTAGGATACTTTCTAGTAGGTACTCGGCGGATTAGCTACCACCCTCATATTGAAAATGTACTGGCAAAGCGTTTCACCACACTCTGCTTGATGTTAAGCAGTATTGTGGTCTAAAATTAATCTCGCTTACCTGGAATAAACCTATTTACTCTAGACTTGTCCATTTGTTGGGCAAATTAAGAACAAAATAGAAACATCACGAATGTTCGTTTCCAATTTTACGAAGCTCTCAGATTTTTTTGAAGATTCGAACCACTGTAAATACATTTGTATCGCAGATTCCATGCAATAGAATAGATAAAAATGGAACGGAATTTGTAGGAAGTCTGGAGGCATCATTATTTTAAATTCTTACCTAAATATACAAGAACTGGAATTTCTTCGTTGATATTCTGAATGAAGAAAAACAATCTTCAAAAAGGACACGATACCGTTTCCGTTCATAACCATAGCCCGAGAAAAGATGCAATGTTATCTCCGTATTACCCCTGCAGATGGGCATGAGAGGTTCGGAAGTCTGCTTCAAGAGTCCTCGAGCCTCTTGAACCGCCTCAAGATCCGTTAGGCCGGGCCCTCTGCCTTTACGATTAATTGAGGGCTCGGCCAAATCTAAATTGCCTATCGACCTCCCCCGCCACATATTGTTACGTCTACCCTTTGAAAACTAGCGCTTGGAATTCATTTACACATGGGATTTGGCATACTACGGTTTTTTTCTCTTTCTTCTTGGCATCGCACTGTGTGAATTAATTTATCTGTTCGTTTTTATTCACGTTTAATAGATAACTAATTTTATAATTAACTAAGTTTCCTATTGCCAATATTGTGAGGATAGGGCATTTATTTTTGTAACGTGTATTATTAAGTAAAGAAAAAGCAAATTTTGTTTACCTACTCCTTAAATTACTGAAGCCAATTAGCGCTTATCATTCACATGTATAAGAAAGCTGTACGTTTTCACTTAACCTTTTATTTACCGACGCACAAGAATAGCAATAGAATTTCCCTTTTCGATACATAGTTTTAAATAGTATCTAGTAACATTTTTGAAGTGAAACTTTCTTTAGTCGCGTTGTCTGCTTTAAACTTTTTTTACAAAATTAAAGAAAAACTCAAAATTAAAATTAATTAATAAATAAATTATTATTATTAATTATTTTTAATTTATAATTTTAAAATTGAACTCATACAGCGAATTAAAAAGCTCAGGAAGCCTAGCTACTACCGAGGCAGTCAGTTTATGTAAAAGAAACGTCAATAAACATTAGGGGGCGTATCCGTACTCGTTACGTTTGCTCTGTAAATTTAAAAAAAAACATTAGTAATTGCTATAAAGTTGACACATAACCTTTACCCCCTGGCAAACGTAAAACTAGGAAAGTGTTTCCCAGAATAGGTAATACGTAGGTAGATTGAGGCCGATCTAATCGAGTACAAAGCCGTAAAATTCAATTTTATGTGCTAAACCACTATCTAGTGCCAACTTTTGGGCTATATCGTTATTCCGTGCAATAGTTAAAGTTTACCTATTTCGTCCATTCTGTTTAATCTGGGAAGTTGTGGTGAGGTATTAAAGTACTTAATAATAACCGTAGTAAAGATCAATTCACATTTAAATGACAGCCATGTTGGTTCATTGGTGGTGTGTCTGCTTCGAGAGCTGAAGAGTGTGGGTTCGATTCCCACTCAGGACTAACATTTGTGTGACTAACATCGATGTTTGTTCTGTGTCTGGGTGTACTGTATGTATTATAAGTATGTATTTACAAAAAAAAAAAGTATTTAAGTATTTTATCAGTTACATATCTGTCTTCCATAGCACAAGCTCTGCTTAGTTTGGGGTCAGATGGCGCTGTGTGTACTTTGCGGAAGTTCATTTTGAATATTCAAGGTATATATTTAGTTTATTTCCGCTTAACAGTCGTTTCAGTTACAACAGCGATGAGAACTTAAATTTAACTAATTTGACAACAACTTATTAAGTAAAAACCTTATCTTACTTAATATCTAGAGTTTGACATAACTAATATCTAGAATTTGACATAAACTTTAAAAATATAATTTAACAAAAATCTAACATTTTTTTGTACTGCGCCATCTAGCCCCGGATATCTGATAGAATACTCATATATTATTATGTTTTGTAAATACATAGTTATAACTAATGCAGAACTCCCAGATATAGAACAAACATCTATTTCCGTCACACAAATGTTTGTCCTGTGTGGGAATCGAACCCACGCTCCTCAGCTCTTGAAGCAGAGCTACTAATTGTAGGTACTAACAGGACAGTCAAAACTATGTATTAATATATAATTATACTAGCTGAGCCCCGGGGTGTTACCCGCTACATGTTACCGGGATAAAAAGTAATATATGTGTAAAGCCAGGCTATGAACTATCTGTGTTCTTAATTTCATCCAAATCCGTTCAGTAGATTTTGTGTGAACGAGTAACAAACATCCATCCATACATCCATACTCACAAGCTTTCACATTTATAATATTAGTAGGATATAAATGCATTTAAAGTATATTAGCTAGCATTAACGCTGCCGACCTCTCCTAGTTCTGTCTGAATTGAGCCTTAGAGTTTACCAGTGGAGGAATACCAAAACTAAACGGCATGGATGCGGTTCCATGATTTTGGTTATATAAGTACTACGTACTGAATAGATTACAAGCTAACATTACGTCTGTAGGTTTCACGATCTACCTAGATATATGTAGATACCTATAGGAACTTGAAACCGTAAGAACAAACTTCCCAATTTAAATACGAATGTGCTAAGGATTTAGGTATATAAGGACCTATCTAATTAATTAGCTAGGCGAAGTGGCTTAGTCGTTAGCGTGTTCGGTCTTCACGTTCACGACATAGGTTCAAATTCTGGCTGCCTAAAAATTATTCAAATTTTTTTAATTGAAATTAAATTTTCACTTTAAAAAAATTGAGACTTCTGGATGTCTAAAAACTTACAGTATAACACGAAACGTTGAGCCAAATAAATAGAATAATACAAAGAATATACAAAAACAGAATATATATATATATAGAACACAAATAATAACTACATAAACATATCTGGTAAACGCTCTAAACAGAGACGCGACATGCGACGCTCGGAACAAAATACATAAATATTTAGATGCTAAAAATTAAGTTGAGCATCTATGCACTTACACGGCCCAGAATGAAAAAAGGTTGAACATGCATGCCATAGAGTGAGTGTCAACTCATCACACGTAAAGTATTTGATTGCTCTTCCAAACTGCCGTAAAATTTATCACCTCAAAGTTAACGTAAAACATTCCGATGTAAGTACTAAAGTTGATCGCAGATCTTAATAGAGTCTGTATTCAACACGATTGATATATTTCAATTCACTTTTCTGCTTTTCTTTAACCTCCGACACATACATGGGTATTGGGGGTGTTATACGTTTAACGTGTGTATCTTGGCTATGATTCTTTACTTAAAATAATGATTTATTTTCTCGTTCTGGCTCGTTCCTGATGGACTGTTCCTGGCCATTGCTATCCAGTGCAGAAATGTTGCCAACCCCATGAGTGCCTTTGCACCAGGTACCACTGTACCTGATACAGGATAGGGGCGGGATATTTTTTTACTGAACATCGCTAAATTAAAAAAATATATTTTTCTCTGAAAGTTTATAATATTAAACAGTTTTATTTAACTAAATTATTTCTTGTTTAAATCATGGGACAGAATTTTCGACTACTTTCACTGAATCGATTCTTATGAACCAATCTGTTAATGATGTTTTTTTTTTTTATGGTTGACAGGCTAGTTGTTTGACCACAGCTCACCTGATGTTAAGTGAAGGTGTGGTCGAAGATGGTAAAGCACACCTAGCCTGGAATGGAACTGGCTCTCAAGTGAGGCTGCCGGAACACACTGTTAGATGCTTGGCGGCAGATTTTCAACTTGAGGATGGTAGCTACCCAGCCGAGTACTAGAAAGTACCCTACCACCATGCTATGGTTTCCTCACGATGTTTTCCTTCACCGGCAGATCAGGCTCATTGTTGGGGTTTGAACCCACGCCCTTCGGCAATGTAATGGTATTGGTGGCACCAAGCATTCGCTTTATCTTTATACTCCGGGATCCAACTCCTCAATCCTGATGCTGCAAGGACACTGCCTACATAAACCGTAAAGACTGAGGATCTGTTGATGGTGAAATTGTATCGTGGTCCGCGATTACTGACTTAATTTTTGTACTTTTTCTAGTTTTCAGTACAACACCATTTTTATCTTGAACCATTTTTAATATGAAAAGCTTAACACATTTATATCAAACTACTTAACTATCAATGACAGTTTTTAGTAAATTCTAAGATACCGTTCATTATGGACTATAAATAAAATCAAAACATCTGCGAAAGCAAAGATTATTATCTCTGAATTGCAAAGTTTACTTTGCGTACAGTGGAATAAAGAAACATTAC
The DNA here is from genome assembly GCA_905404145.2 of Biston betularia. Classification (NCBI taxonomy): domain Eukaryota; kingdom Metazoa; phylum Arthropoda; class Insecta; order Lepidoptera; family Geometridae; genus Biston; species Biston betularia. The sequence continues at coordinate 4,638,168 of FR989883.1, forward strand.
ACTCAGTTTAAAATTAAAGGACATCTGAATTTTCAAAGAGTATAGAGACTTTGCCACGTACTAAAGTAAGTTAGGATCTTGATCTCGTTCATTGATCTCTTTAATGGAAGGTTAAAATAAGACTTAGATAAGTATTAAACAGGCACTTAGTTCTGCTATTTTGTCGTCCTGTTAGTACCTAGTTAGATGCTTTGAAAATAATATTGGTAAATAGCTAAACCTTGCGGTTTTGTCTGTATTTCTTTTAAACTTTCTGGCAATTTTTACACAAATTATTTTGTGGCATAATCTTGCTTATTTAAAATATTTTTTGCATAAATATTATCGACTTCATCATATAAGTACAATATTTTACAAAATTTAGAGCCATGAAAACGAATGTGGGTTTGACACAATTTTATATTAGCGGAACACAATGCGGCACGAGGCAATACCGCACGCTCAGTGCTTGATTTTCACTCCTTGAGAAAGGTAACCCTGGATGCAATCTGTAGTAAATATAGTCGGAGTATGTTGTATTTATTTATTACATATGTAACACATGCATTACATATGTGTAGTACATGTGTATTTCCGCATACCTTAAACACTCAAAATTGGTTCAATCTTTTAGTTTTATAAAATATGTAGCTAACAGAATGATAGACAAAGTTACTTAAATATAATTTATATATTTAGGTACAATATTAGTCTCAAGTATAATTTTAAAGAGTTCACCAGACCATAACACTTTTTAAGCTCCGTAAAGTCTTAGAGAAAGTTTATTTTTATTATAATGGTTGCCTACGCTGCTAACTTTTATCTTTGTTAATTCGAATTAATGGCTATTCAGAAGCCTAAGCAGTTTTTCGATGCTTTCCAAAGATTATGCAGGCAGAAGCTAGAGGGTCTAGGATGACAATATACGAAAAAATATTCGTGAAAATTTTCGATGCCAAAATGTATGAAAAATAAGCATTTTGCGTTAGTTTTAGTTGCGTCCGCCAGAGAGACTAATCCATTTTTATAGATTGTTTTTATTTTTATTAGAATTTTGTATTAAATGTTAATAAAATCTTATGAAATGTGAATCGGACTCATGCACCTAGATTCTTAGGTTCTAGAACATAACCCAAGCCGTTATGGTCCCTATTAAATCTCGTTTTCTTTGGTGAACCTAAGATCAATAGTCTTTAGTTAGGAATTTTTAGTGTGTGATAAACTAGCACACAGTCAGTTTTTAAAGATATTCTCACGGTTATGCACAGATACCTAAGATATAAGTTGTAGGTACAGACATGGACAACGGCAGTAGGGTGCAAGGTGATGCACCACTGCTATTGGCAAAGAAAATACATAAATGTTTTTAGTAAGTTAGAGTTTAAGTTTGTCAGTATATTAGTAGGTATTTTCAGTTTTTCGCTTCCAACCAATGCATTACGTAAGTATATCGTAAAAGGTCTTTGTTTTCATCACCATTATTCGACATACAACAACAGCTAGCTGCCATCACCAGCAGCGACAGCGAGCATCTAATTAACTGAAACATTTAAAAACATGTGTTTGTACTTATTGCAAGGATTTTTACTAGATATGTGGTAAATCTTCTTAGCAAGAGGTTATTTACGAAGGTAGGTACCACTGCACTTCCAGATATTCTGCCACGATTCTTATTGTATGTATTTCGATTTAACGAGTAGGTAATACATCTAGCGACATTGCAGGGCAATTGAAACTTGCCATCGAATGTTTCAAAGTAATGCAAAGCTCCAAAGTAACGATGCCCTGGAGTTTTTGTTAGTCAAAGTTTTGGGTCTGCGTAGTACCAGCCGCAGCAAAAACTTACATAGTCTCTTACCATCAGGAGAGCTTTACGTTCGTGTCATCAGGTACTTTACCATAAAAATAAACTTTTAAAAATGCGGCGACGTAGACAACTTAAGTATTTCATAAATTCTAACTTGCGAATTGGGTTAAGAAAGAAATAAAATATGTGTAAGTAACAAAAGAGCAATTGTCTCAATCATCATGAAACATGCGCTACTTAATTATCTAGATTAATTTATAGGATAATTTTTATTCAAGAATAACATTCCGTTAGAAACAACCTACCAAATTTCAACTTGATACATTCTATAGTTAGCTTTTTGATAATCCCACGGGAACTTAACATTATCTTTCGATTAAAAGTATCCTAAATGTGAATCCAGGTGCCAAATTTCATACAAATCCATTCAGCCGCTTTTGCGTGAATGAGTAACAAACACGCAAAGATCTAAACATACTAACTTTCACATTTAGGTATAATACCTATTAGTAGCATAGATAAAAACTTCAAAATAAAGATGTGTGTACGAAACGGCCTACGAATGGTGATTGTTATTTATATGATTGTTTTTGTGTCATGTTTTATGAATTATTGTTTCTGGATCAGTTTCGTATAGCTTTGAACGGCCTACGTGCCCGCCCACGTTTACGTCATAGGACGTCTGTTCCAGTCTATTTGACAGCCCCGTTGGCTCATTGGTAGTATATCTGCCTTGAGAGCTGTAGGGCGTGGGATCGATTCCCACTCAGGGCAAACATTATGTGAATAAACAAATGTTTGTTCTGTGTTTGGGTGTTTTGTATGTATTATAAGTATGTATTTACAAAAAAAAAAAGTATTTATGTATTCTATCAGTTATCTGACTTCCATCACACAAGCTCTGCTTAGTTTGGGGCCAGATGGCGTTGTGTGTATAGTCCTACGATATTTATTATTTATTTATTATAGGATACCGACCTACTTTGTTTGTACCTAGCATGTAAGATTTTCTTTAATATTCGCTTCAGTCATAGACTGGAGTGCAAATGAAGCACTCCTACATAACCACCCATCATCGTTTCTATCACGCGTCCAATTAAGGACTCCTAGCATTAACTTACTCGCATATAGCATTCGGACTTATATAACTTTCTAAATAAATAACCCAATAAATGAAATAGCAGTAGCTAGGGCACATCGCACGCAGAACTGATGACCATCGGGGCTGCAAAGCTGCAAGTGGAGACCACGTAAAGGCAAGCACAGCGTAGGACGTCCACCCGCTAGGTGGACAGACGACCTAAAAAAGACCGCAGGAACGCGCTGATGCGAGCCGCTTCCAACCAGTCCTTATGGAAGTCAATGGAGGAGGCCTACATCCAGCAGTGGACGCCTTATGGCTGAGTTGATGATGATGAACCCGCTAAAAATCCTTGTCATGTTACGAAATGCTTAATTTGTTATAGTTTATATTTTTTGGTGGAGAAAGTAGAGCAAAGAAACTATACACTGCTCTATAGGTGAGCTGAATGACTGTTCGTATCACGTCGTCGTATTTTGTTAGTAGGTAGGTAGATACATTTATATCTGGGCTTAGCTATATTTATTCATGTACTTACTGCATATTCGTGAATTAATTAAAATGTAAGGCAGCTCAAACCTAGCAATCGTAACTACTCATGATATGAATTTGCAAGCGAAGCGAGTAGGTACTACATTTTTATAGTTTTTTGTTCAATATAAGTAGATGAGATTTCTGAATAGGCCAACGAAAGAAAGGCAATAATAAAGATACCTACTATGAGAAGCCAATCACCCACCGCTCAGGGGTCTAATGTCTGAAAAATAATATTATGTTTTCAAATAGATATCTACTAATAATTAAGACCGCCTTTTCACTGATATGACTGTGACCATGACTCTTGTAGGTCTGCGTGCCAAAAAGAAAAAGATTTGTTTGCCAAAACGAAGGAAAGAGACAAAAGAAATTTAAAAAAATATGCAGCCATGGGGGACTGCCGACAGAAGTTAAAACTTAACAAGTCTCATTAGCATGTCGGTGACGCAACATAAATTGTGCCCCTACCAAAAATCGCTTAATGCGGCTAAACTAGTTTTCACCTAAAAAAACCATAACGTTACGTAGAAATGGTATTTTTTCATTTCCTTTTCAATTTTAAATTATTATTATTATTATTTAGCCCATTTTGTCCCACTGCTGGGCAAAGGCCTCTCTCCCCCCCTTCCACACCTCTCACACAATTTTAAATAAACAAAATAATTAAATAAGAGCATTGAACTCTAATATACCTACCTATGTCAAAGATTAAGTCTCGTATCAAATGCCATAGAAATTTAATTAGTTTGTTACTTACCATAAAACCAGCCATGTCACGAAATCAAAACTGTGTAAAATGACATTAAATTTTATGAAGTTAGGTATTTTTATTAACACAAACACTAGGTATTTAATTAATTAGAGACATTACTTGTTGTTCTTCTGATATCACAGCAGTTCGTTCATTCTAAATGAATTCTTTATTAAGTACTTAATTGGTATGTATATGTTTATGTACGTCTATATCTAATACTTTTTTATACTCGGCAGGCTAGGTTTGACCACAGCTCACCTGATGTTGAGTGATTCGAAGATGACAACCAGACCCAAGTAGCCTGGAATGGAACTGGCCCTCAAGTGCACAAGTGGTACTAGCCAGACAAGTACTAGAAAGTACACCCTACCACCTTGCTATGGTTTCTTCACAATGTTTTCCTTCACCTTTCCTACACAGTTAAAAGTGCTGTCACAATGATAAAGCATTTCATTATATTTAAATTTGCTGCTGATACGAGGCAATTTGGTTTATGGACTCCAATGCACCACTGTCGAACAACAAAGTTTTTTAACAATAAAAGTTAAACTATGTACTACATAAATATGAAAAAATAATAACAGACAACGGAACAGCACTGTTTATTTGTTAGAACAATATACCTGAGCCACACTAAGCTTTTTGGCAGTATAGTAGAATGTAGAAGTTGAAAAATTAATCCTTTTAATATTAACTACATTACAATCTTGTGTTAAAAAGTAGAGTGATCACAATGTACAGTTACCATTAACCTTAATCTAAAGATAATTATTTATAAGAATACATTTTTATATCTTATAATAGCAAGAACAATGTGACATAGCTCAGGTTAATACATTGACATGCCTTAGCAGTAAAACAGTGGGTCTCCTCTACACCACTTCTCTTGATTCTCTTGTATGTATGCATGCACATATACTAAGCACTTCACTGTTTCTCTGTATGGTGTTTAAATGTTTCACATCTGCCAGGCTGATTTGGTGATAGTCAATTTTTTTTTACAGCCTACTTATGGTATTATATCAGATCTGCCCACAACCATTGCAGTGCTTTTAAGTAACAAAAATAAAGCCCAGGGCATCACTGATTTGACACTAAATACTTTAATCATTCCATTAGTCTTAACAGCCATATAATTTTGCTAGTTACAATATCCTACAGCTTGGAACATCAATGAATAGACAATGCTGCTTGGCTTAAATATCTGATACTGCCTTGTTTAGATACCTTTCTAGACCTATTCCTTTAATTATTACCTAATATATTAAATACCAGTTTCTATCAGATATTAAAGGAAGCATTTTATGACAGCAGGATGTCTTATACTTATGGTATAACAATATTACTCATATGAAGTACAAAAAATTATAACTACATAAAGATTCTAGTGCCCCACACTGGCATTGCACGGGTGCAATGTACATAGATACTAATGTGGTGCATATGCATGTATTATATAATATAAACCTTCCTCTTGAATCACTCTGTATATTGAAGGAAACCAAATTATAATCTGTTCCATAGTGAAAAAGATCTAAGTGTATAGAACATGGTGGGAAGCGATTTTATATACAGTACATAGTGATTACTTTTGATGACAATTTAGAACATCACTCAATTTTTCAGCCTGTTGAAAATCTTTGTGCTAAGACAAAGTTTTTCAGGTGTTTCAATAAAACATGTTGGGTACAGAAAGACAAGACAAGGTACAGAAATGTCAAAAAGTCTTGGAAAGTGAATGAAAAAATTTGTTATGTTTTTAAAGAGGCCCCTTTTAAGCCTTGACCTGTGAGACAAGTCACAGTCACATTACTAGTTCCTGTCCCCGCATTGTGATGGACCCAGCAACCACAGAGATACCTTTGAACATTAAGTTTTGTCATCTATAATGAAGTAAAATATTGTTTTTTATGTTACTTCTGTGTGACTTCAAGACTTATTTAACTTAATTTATTGTAAGATACTTCAAAATATTGAAATACTATTTGATACTGACAAATTTAATGTAGTGCCTATAACAAAGAAGAACATGTACATGTTTTTCACAGCGCAATATAACGGACTGGTAAGTCTAGACCCATATTTCTATAAAACAACCCATTCAGACCCATTGTCGGTGAAAAGTACCTCCGTAATGCTTCCCTAACTTCTGCAACTGTTATAGCAGGGACTCCTTCAAACCCTGACTTGATATACATTGCATTATTTAGAGACCCAGGGTTACAAAAATATCCTCCTTCAAACTTACTAAATGGATCCCCAGGCTTCTTCTTAGCATCTTGCCGAATCAAATATACAGCGTCTACTAAATCAGCTACCGTTTCATAGGCAATGAACCCCAAAACTTCCAATGCCGAAATTGCTATTTTATATTCTTTGTTAGGGTTTATCCATTTCTCCAACTTTACATAACCACGGTTCAAGCTGGTTGACCCACGAAAAGAACTGCACCTTGCTTTGTGATAGTTTTCATACTTGTCAAATGACATTGTCTCTGTTATTTTAAATGCTCTGATTTTTCTTAAATAATCAATAGCGTCGAATTTAATTAGATCTATTTCTCGCATCTCATCGAGTTCTCTGATCACGTCTATGTGGGTTCTTTTCTTTTTGACTAAAGGGTCATCGTCGTCTAGCATCATTATCTTCTCATTCGGTATGACAGACACTCTCTTATCTATTTGATCGAGTCTGATTTGGTAATCATATAAGCGTTTCATTTTAAGGATATTCTTTCGCATTAGAAAGATTATCTCGTAATTAGTGATGTATCTACCACCTCTAGTGATGGAGATGCCATGGGCTTCTTGCACTAGGGACTTGAGCTGCTGTAAAACAATACTTTCAACTAAAACAACGGTCGCCGCATTCGGGTTGGGATTATCGCCGAAACCATGCATCATGTTGGATATCTCTTTCTGAAAGTTCGTTGTCTCGTTGGTAGCATCAATGGTAAAGTACGACGCCATTATTAATTTATGATTTTTACCGATTCATTCCCAAAATATACAACATATACACTTTTTCTTTCTGGTTCGTTCGCACTTAAAACAATCACATGTGAATTGTGAAGGTGGTTTAATACAAATTGGAAAACATTTACTATTGATATGACAATTTGACAATACTTGATAATATTTTTTTAATGACATTGACAATGAAATTTGATGTTTTAGATTTTTTGTAGTTTTTGCATAATTACTAAATAGAGTCTTTACGGCCATACTGACTGTTTAAGTCTAGCCTTGCTAATTTGACTAATTTGCCAGCCAACGCTTGAAATCTAGCATTAAAACAATTACCTACTAATTTTTATTTGTCTAATTTATGCCGTGACTCGTAAGCACTCCACCGACAGTGCTCTTGATTGGATCTCTCTTCACTTTCTCATGCATTTAATTTTGTTACATAATTATTAGTTCATCATCTTATTCTCAGGTTATTTATGTAGGATGGTAATTAAAAGTTATTCTATTTCTTTGCTCAGGCCACTTTTTGACTGTCATTATAATTCAAATGTGGTAAATGACATAATTTTTTTTTTTGAAGTAGCTCCTTACTTTTCAAAGTTTACTTCTCCAAAAGTATTTCGTTTTTAATTAATTATTTTAAATCAAAGATTATAGGTACTATTATTATTGTCAGGTGCATTGAGTGTTACGATGCTCAGCTACCAGTATTGCAAGCTGCGGCGCGACTGTGGCCGGCAGCCAATGTTTTGTGAAGTAGGACCACTGATGTGTGATAACATCCCCGTGAATACAATAGAGCACCGTGCTTATATCCTACGGAACCCCGTGCATCAGCTCACGCAGCACACGCCTAACTATTCTAGACAATTTATCAACACTATCAGGTATTGCAGTGAGTCCACATCGGTATACATTATACACCCTTAAAGTACCTATAGAAGGGTTCGCTATTAAAATGGCAGTGTGCGCATTTTTTATAAACGTGGTCTTTAATACATATACATACCTACATTTTATAGATAATAATTTGTAACAATTATAGGTACGTGCCATGTTTGTTTTATGTGTCTGCTTCGAGAGCTGAAGGGCGTGGGTTCGATTCCCACTCAGGACTAACATTTGTGTGACTAACATCGATGTTTGTTCTGTGTCTGGGTGTACTGTATGTATTATAAGTATGTATTTACAAAAAAAAAAAAAGCATTTAAGTATTCTATCAGTTATCTGTCTTCCATAGCACAAGCTCTGCTTAGTTTGGGGTCAGATGGCGCTGTGTGTAATGTCCTATGATATTTATTTATTTATTTATTTTATTTATTTTATTTACTTTATTTATTTTATTTATTTTATTTATAACGAATAAGTCCATATGTAATTACCGACTCACTTATGTAAGCAAGCGACAATATGATGCTATAGGTACCTACATATAAACTCATTAATTGGGTACTACCTTTGATATATTATGTAAGTTAGGCACGGATAGGAACACAGGCAGTGAAGGTGCCCTGAGTAGCTTATGTTGCAAGTTTTAGGCATTGTAATGGTTCAATAAAATTTTTGGTATCCGCACAGCAACACATTTTAATGAGGATTCTTTTTTGTCTGATGCTATGATCTAGAAAACATTGCGATTATAATCATGTCATTTACCTAAGGGGCAAAACGTTTCATTCGTGGCTTTATAAATTTACACCATACCGCACATCTCTTACAGAGCAGAATATGTTTCAACGGGGATCAACCACGCTGAGGGCGGCTGGCCGAAAGACGTTAACGTACTCGATATAGAGCTTACACAGCGCTACCGCCGCAAGGTCGAAAAGGACGATCCTTACATACACTGTGTCACGGAAACTGCTCCGGTGAGAATGAAACTTTACCTTCGTAATCAAAATGTAACTAATAGGTTTGAACGAAATTTACATTATAAGATGATTACATATTAACGGACAGTATTATATTGTAGTCGTAGTTATGTTAGTTGTAGTTGTCACACTACTGACACCGCAAACCTGTATGACTATAAATAAGTTGGCGACAAGATAAATTTAAATTTTAAAAAGCCGACAGGCGTATAGTATTCTACTAGTCAAGCCCTTTCATTTGATACCCATATTGAGGAAGTCGTGAAAAAATGTGTAATCCGCCATTCAGTGGCAGCGGCCATCTTGGACTGATTTTCATCAAACTTAGCTAAGAACACTCCCGACTAATTTATGTACCTGAACAATTATTTCCTGATGCCAGGGTACCGTTTTGTTTTATTTCAATGAGACATCGCCACATGCGTTAGGATTCGTCATCCGATCTGTATCAAGCATTAGTAATGCAATTTTTTTGTACAATCAGGCAATGGGTCGATTGTAGATAGTTTTTTTTGGCTCTGTGCTGATCACAACAAGACAGCAATCACGTGTATTTTATGTAATATTCTCATGACCATAATCATTTGCAGGCGATGGACCACTACGTTATGCAAAACAACGCAATTGACATGTACGAAACATACTACACGGGTCTAAATCGCATAATGCCGGTGGAGCGCATCGGGTGCCGCATGGTGAACGTATACCGAGACCCATGCGTACCAACGCGGCCCGTGAAGGCTGTGTCCTGGCAGCCGGAGGGCGGTCACCGGTTCGCGGTAGCTTACAACGACGTCGACTTTAACCGAAAACCGCGCTACGGGTCCTCACTCGAGTCTTATGTATGGGATGTAGAAAATGCCAATCTACCCGAAGTGGTCCTGCAATCTCCGAGCGCTTTAATCGACCTGCAATACAACCAGCGGGAAATCAACATACTGGCTGGTGGCTTGATCGACGGCCGTGTGGGGCTGTGGGATGAGCGCACAGGCGGTGACCCTAAATCTACAAGTGCGCCGCATGTGTCGCACCGTGACCTTGTCTGCAACGTTATTTTTATTAGCGCTAAATCAGGTCAGGAGTTCTTCTCTGGTTCGGCAGATGGCAGTCTCAAGTGGTGGGACGCGCGCAACTTGTCAAACTTTACAGATGAGGTGATCTTAGACGTGGTGAAAGCGTCTTTCGACGTGCAAACCATGGCGAAGGCTTGCGGGGTTGGCACGCTTGAGTTTGAGCACACAATCCCCACGCGGTTCTTAGTTGGTACAGAAAATGGTTACGTAATTGGAGGGAACCGGAAAGGCAAAACTCCACTCGAAAAATTGCCTTATAAGGTAACTACCTACTAGCATCTGCAACATGTTACAAAAATTGTAAGCTACACTGACAAACATTATTCCTTTCTCACCTATTCTGACCAATATCGGGTGGCCTGGTCTAATACTATCTTAAAAACAATCAAGTAAGCAGAACACAACTCGGTGATTTTCATCTTTTCATAAATTCAGAAAAGACTTTTAGCGTACGATGTGACAGTTTCCAGCTCACTTGGGGCCAATCTTGTCATTGGAACGCAACCCTAACTTCCTTAAGAACTTTCTGACGGTGGGAGACTGGACGGCGCGCGTATGGAGCGAGGATTGCCGCGAGTCAGCGGTTGTGTGGTCCCCACCGCACCGGCACCGCCTGACCGCGGGCGCGTGGAGCCCCACCCGCCTATCGCTGATGATGCTCACACAATCCAACGGTGTTCTGGCAATCTGGGATTTGTTACGGCGGCAACATGAACCCGTGCTCTCTGTGCAAGTGTGCAAGGAACCTCTTTTGCGTCTACAACCCCACGAACAGGTAGTCCCGTATGCCCGAACAGTGTTCTATGTTAGATGTAAGTCAAATAGGTTGAGCAAAGAACATACATAAACTGTTTTCGACACCGAATCATACAGAACTGTTTAAGTTGTTATTATTACCAGTCTCAAATGACTAGTTATAGATGGATCACTTGGTCCATTCCCTGTTTTATCCGTCCTTTTGATGCCGTCAAACGGTGACGTTTAAAAATATTTTCAGATCAATGAAATTAAATTACATGACATCGAACAGGTAAGCAAGAATTCCGCACCCTTTCTTTGTTCTTTCTACGCACACACTATATTCAACTGGACATTTAGTAAAAATGTTCGAATTTAGAGTAAAATAGGTAGGTACCTATTTCTATACTTTCATCTTTTTGAACGTGATCTAAGTACTTGTGCGGGACTTATTAACTTTCGATGATAAAATGATAGGTGATAATAACTGTTTTGAACAGGGCTCGCTGTTGGCATGCGGCAGCAGTCAAGGAAACATTTACATGCAAGAGCTCTCACAATCCTTGGCCCAATCTGAGACATATGACAAAGCTCTTATGACACATGTGAGTTTTTTTAATGTCTGCGATTACTCAAAACTAATTATTATTTACCCGTAGTAAAAGCATATAGGTACATTATAATTTGTTTTGTTCCTAACTGTAAGCAACCTATACCTACCTATGTGCAAAGAAATCTCCATTCCATTCTTACTCCATTTTCCTACTCCATTTGTTTCCTTTTTCCCTTAATTTTTTTCATATCTGTCACCAAGTCCCTACAAATGTGTTCTGACCGCCTCTCTTGAGATCCAATTCCATTTCAGACTAGATGTATTGTGTTTACCACCTTCAACCACATCATCACTTAACATCAAGTGAGCTATGGTCAAACACCTAACCTAGCAACCATAAAAGAGATAACTTTTTAAAGGTTATTTCTTGAAGGTATGCAAATTGGAATAGACTGACAGACCAGCCCCAGTGTCTGATTGTGTTAGACTAGGAACAGAGTGTATTTCCTTAAAACAAATCTTCCTAAAACAGAAGTACCTACAAAAGTTTTTAATCAGCTCCTTTATGGCTAAAAGTAATTTCTCCATTTCCACAGATGTTGGAGCGGGAAGCTAAGCGCGAGCGCATTCTAGAAGCGCGTCTGCGCGAGATTCGGCTCAAGCAACGGCAGGCTGAGGAAGGTGGTGCAGAGGCTGATGAAGTTGACCTCGCTGCCGAGGCTGCTATAGGGGACAAAGACCTTGCTGAAGCAGCCAATATGTATACACAGCAGGTCAAGCGTGAGCTCGCTACATTATAGTCATACGCGGAAATAATACTAAGTATTATCTCAATCCAGAAAACTTATCATACTATACATGATACTCGGGCTATTTTTTATTTTATTATAATCTTGTCATACTTAAACGCTGAGCTGCAAATCAAGTACGCGTTAGAATTTAAAATGAAATAGCCTACGTGACGGTATCAATGGATGCCCAAACACAGTTCAAAACATCAGCTTCATTTGTTTTAGGAAACAATGTTTGTCATCAACAACCCAAAGACTAGGAACTCACAATCGAATGTCTCAAAGTAATTAACAAATTAATAATACCCTGTATTTTTTACTATTCATAATTCTGGGTGACGCTGCAATGGTCATTGGTCATAGACGGGCGTTATTACTTACCTTCAGTAAAAGAGCGTTTTCTTCATCATAACACATCACTGCTTTGGCGCGCATTTTACATTATGTACTTTATGACTTTTGATGGTTAGTCCTAACAGCCCAGTAATTTCGCTAGTACCCTTCAAACCGGAACAGTAATATTAACACACTACTGCTTAACGGCAGAAGTACCTACCTAGACGACTTCCTGCTCCTGCTGCTTCCTTCCTGGAAATATACCCGAGATCCAGAGAGGCTAACATAACTAATTTGCGATCACATCAACTATGTGTGAATGTGTGTATGTGTGAAGTGGGAATACATGAAAAGTACCTACCCTTTTTTACATATCTGTTACTAATTCTCGCAAATTGATATGCCGCATATAAAACTGCAGGGTTGGATTTATCAGTAGCGGATGTGAGTAGAATGTGCTATTAGCAACAGTAGTTTATTACGGACTACAAATGATAATGATGGTCTAAACTTATGTATGAACTACAAATAAATAATTAATTATTATATAGTTTAAATTTTAAAAATTACTATAAAACTGTCTTTATGTTTAGGTATTTTACTTAAGTATTAACTTACAGTTAAATTATTTTGTAAGTTTTTATTTCTCGTAGTTAAATTAGGTACCTGTGTATCTCAGTAAAACCTATCTATATATTAAAATTTATTGATATTGTCATATTAAAACACTTTTATTCAGTATATATACGTATAATACGTATATATACCAGTATATATACGTTTTTTTTTCTAAAAATCTGGCTACGCTGACCCAGACAGAACAAATATTTGTTTTAACCACAAATGTTTGTCCTGGGTAAAAATAGAACCCGTGCCCAAGCTCATGTAGCAAACATAGGTACTACCAATGAGGCAACAGAGTCATACTAAATAATTTAGATAATAAATAGGTGCATATGCGTTTGACTATGATCTGTTGTAATCGAAGATACATACTACGACAGAGCACGTTAACTTAAATAACTAAACAAGGTAGTTCGTTGTACATATTAAATTTGTCTCTAGATAAAACAAGATTTCCACTGGTCGTCTGATTATAATGTTGCACAATACACGTTGTGCGACACCATGATCTTCTCAGAAGGTAAGATAAAAACCATGACACCCTAGCAAAGTTCTGGCGCCGACTTAGAATAGTAAATAGGTGAAGGGTGCCATTGTAAAAATCATGTCACATCATGGACTAGATTTGACCGAGATTTACTTTATGCTTACTTTATACCAGTAACTTTAAATAAAATAATTTTGCTTGATTTTATCATGATGGGCAATATATTTTTTAAAATGCACCTAGTGCGATGTCAAAAACAGAACAAGGAATAATAAAAAATACAAGATTATATAAATTGGCGGGAACGCGGTAAGAGTCATGTCGCCCCAGTATATTTTTTCCAAAACTAGTGTTTTGTCGAGTGTTTTATGCATAAAACTGGTGGTGTTTTATTCATAAAGCGCCGAATTACAAGCGCGAGTGTGGGAAAATGATATAATGTGGTGAAACATGAGTTTTCGTGTTGCTTCCAAAACTCCATCGAAGCTTTATAGTAAAGTTGCCACTACTTTACTAAAGCATGACTGGAATTAACTGACATGAACTGGACTTAGCAAAGACGACTTTGACGATAACTATAGCTAAGATACAGCAGAAATAACACTTAAGACATGGTAGTATGGCTTTAGCCTGCCCGAAGGGGCAAATTATTAAAAAAAAAATATTGAAAGATTGAAAGGTTCAAATCGCGAACTGTGAATGTGAATTTAAGTACAAGTACAATACAAGGTTCTAGACGGGAGTTTTGGCGGGAACGCGGGAAGAGTCGTGGCGCTCCGTTGTATTTTTTTCTAAAACTAGTGTTTTGTCGAGTGTTTATGCATAAAAATGGCGGTGTTTTATTCATAAAGTGCCGAATTACAAGCGCGAGTGTGGGAAAATGATATAATGTGGTGAAACATGAGTTTTCGTGTTGCTTCCAAAACTCCATCGAAGCTTTATAGTAAAGTTGCCACTACTTTACTAAAGCATGACTGGAATTAACTGACACAAACTTGGACTTGACAAAGACGACTTTGACTATAAAACTAGCTACGATGGCACTTATTTAACTTTTGAAACTTGAAAATATATAATTACTTGACACTGGCAAATGCTAAAACGCGACGCCAAAACTAAAGAAAAAAAAAAAAGATTCTAGACGAAAAATTCGTCTTAAATAATATAAAATTATGAATTTCAAAATGATGTTAACAAATCATAACAAAAGGTTATTTTATTTACGGCAAGTCAAATTTTTATCATGCTGGTCTTGTGGAAAAGACACAAGAATCTTGGTTTCAAACTTATTCTGCCCAAATTGCAAAGTATTACAAAATCCAAATAAAGATAAGAATTATTTTAACATTATGGGTGTTAAAGAAACTTACGATTTGGATGAGAATGATCTAGCTAAGAGGTTTAAAGAATTACAGAAGTTCCTACATCCAGATAAATTTGCCAATAAGTAAGTACCGTAGTCTGCACGAAGCATATCCGCAACTAATTATTTTCGATTACTAGTTCAGCATATTTACTATGCCATGCCGTTTTTTCAGAGAACCCCGAGAGCTAGAAGTTTCCGAAAAGTACTCATCGCTAGTAAATGAAGCTTATAAGACTTTATTGGAACCAATGGCCAGAGGTATGATTTGCTGTTGATTAACAAATTAAATTTAGTTCCCACTCCAGGCTAGCTGTGTTCACATTTTCAACCATACCACATAATATCTGATGAGGTACAGTTAAAACATCTACATTCAATAATTATCTATCAGTGAAATTATGTTTCTCTTTCTAATATTGTTTTTTTTAATATAACCATAGTATTGTAATTTCTGACTGATTAAAATAAAATGGCAAAAAAGTTTATACATTTTGTTTCCAACCGAGAAAGCTTTTCCTGGTAGATTCCAAGATTTTACATAGCCAAACTGATTTTACAAACCTTTTTATATTACAGGCATTTACATGCTTAATCTCCGTGGGAAACAGCTACCAGAAAACACAGAAGCCGACCAAACATTCCTAATAGAGATTATGGAAAAAAATGAAGAAGTAGAAAATGCTAAAACAGAAGAAGAAATCATGACTCTCAATAAACAAAATAAGGAAGTGATCAAAGATCTTCAGAAGAAATTGTCAACAGCTTTTTTTGACGGTGATTTGAAAAGAGTTACTAGATTGTTAATTCACATGAAGTATTACACTAGTATAGACACACAAATACAAGATCTGATTCGAACTAAAGGGATTATTCAATAGATGGCTCCAAAAATTCACATTTACATTTCAGTTGCACCAAGCAATCGTAAGAACAATGTGGTGGTAAGACAAAATATTTTACCTGATGTTGAACTATAATATGGCCTATATAAATAAATAAATAAATAAATATCATAGGACATTACACACAGCGCCATCTGACGCCAAACTAAGCAAAGCTTGTACTATGGGAGTCAGATAACTGATAGAATACTTAAATACTTTTTTTTTTTTGTAAATACATACTTATTATACATACAGTACACCCAGACACAGAACAAACATTTGGTTTTATATCACAAAATGCTTGCCCTGGGTGGGAATCTAAACCCACGCCCCACAGCTCTTGAAGCAGACATGCTACCAATGAGCCAACAGGGCTGTCAACACATGCCAAATCATTGTTACCAGTAATCACTTTTGATGTGAAGACACCCAGACTGACTGACTAGCTATGAATGGTATTCATGTTGAAATAAATAGCCCAGCACCTAACAGTATATTCTGGCAGCCTCACTTGAGAGTGAGTTCCATTTCAGGTAAAACATGTTTACTTTCCTTGACCACACCATCACTCAACATGAGGTGAGCTGTGGTAAAACATCTAGCCTGTCAATCGTAAAAATGTTGCAAGCAAGTGTGCTGTATTGTTTAACATCAGATAAAGTAGGTGACAGTGGAAAATAACCTTTAATTGAATAAAAAAATATTCTGTGACTGATTATAAATAATGACTGAGTTTCAGTACTGTCAGTCTTAATGGAGAAAGTGAAAGTGCATATTCGAATGAAACATTGTCTTCATTTACCACATTATTATATCAACATTTACATTTGTAATTTTATTTGTATAACATAATAACCTGTTTTTATCCTTGATAAATAGAAAAATACTTTATTGTATTGTCATATTACTTGTAAAATATCCTACAGAACAATGGTTCCGGCTTACATTATTACTAAATAATTATTTATTTAATAATTAGACTGTGTTATTAATAGGAAGGTAGTTCATTAGGTGATATTTTTGCTGAATTATATTGCATTGTTAAACAAGTATAAATAATAAATAAAGATATTTTTGTTAGCATATCTTTTATTTGGGTTCCGTACCCAAAGGGTAAAACGGAACTCAATTACAAAGACTCAGCTGGCCGTCTGTCTGTCACCAGGCTGTATCTCATGAACCGTGATAACACTCTTGAAATTATCCGCAGATGATGTATTTCTGTTGCCGCTATAACAACAAATACTAAAAAACAATATAATAAATATTTAAGGGGGCTCCCATACAACAAACGTGATTTTTTTGCCGTTTTTATAGATAATGGTATGGAACCTTTCGTGCGGGAGTCTGTCTAGCACTTGGCCGGTTTTTTATTTGATTTGTATACGATATAAACATTGAAAATTTAAGACTAAGATCCAAGCCTTACTAGGTCACCTTACTGTGGATTTTAGAGTAAAGTACATCATGTTTACTCATAGTGTGTGTATATATAACAAACTTTTATTTAATTTGCAATGTTTGTTCAAATCAAATCTCACCACTGAATTTTAAAACAGTTTTCCTCAACCAATTGATCTGAATTTTGCAAACATTTGATAATGCACGGTTAGCTAAGTGACGTCATTCTAAATCCAATATGGCGGACTGTGATCCAATATGGCAGACTCAATTTAAATAACTGTTTTTCAAAATGTTTTTTTTACTATTAATTTATTTATCACTTAACATGTTTCGAAGTCTGTTTATTTCATACTAGCCTCGCGGTTTCACCCGCGTAGTTCCCGTTCCCGTGGGAATACTGGGATAAAAAGTAGCCTATGTCACCCGGGGATAGTATAGCTTACCAACGGTGAAAGAATTTTTGAAATCGGACCAGTAGTTTCGGAGCCTATTCAATACAAACTAGATAGATAGATAAATACAGAACACCCAGACACAGTAAAAATTAATTATTCATACCACAAAGTTTTTGTCCTGGATGGGAATCAAACCCGGGGTGGGTTCAGCTCTTGAAGCAGACATACTACCAATGAACCACCAGGGCTGTCATTTAATTGTATCACAATTTTCATCCCGTAATCGCCCATTTCTGAGCATAGGCCTCTATATAATTGAATATTGTAATAAATTGATGTAATTTCGTTATTTTTTTTCAAAGCAGTAAATAAGAACTTGTTTTAACCGTTTTTTTAATATTGAAAAATTTACTGCTTCTCTCTGTACCTAAAGGTTTAAAAGAAGCAAACAGGCTGATAGAAATAAAGAGTAGATTCGACCTTTGAAGGTATTCATAATTACATATAAACCATTTTATCCATTAGAACCAATCCTGAAATCGTCTCGTTTCACGTTTAATTAAATGTATGGAATAACTTATTTTCTTCGTGATCTTAGGGCAGTCGTTCTCAATAGACTTAATACTATAGTTCGGCGTAACAGTATAATTATTTCACAAAATCTTTTTTACCTCCAGTACTAATCATCAATTTTATTTTTTAACTAGTCCGCTTTAAATGGAGAGGTTAATTATATTCTCATTAAAAGTAACTCAAACTAACTGTTCTTTGAAGGTATGTTATGGTGCTATGTCATTAATTATTATGGATCATTTTATTGGTAATTTTGACTTGGATGTATTATCCAGTATAGTACGAGGTATGTACATAAATCATTATAGCAATTTTATGCAAATTGTTGATGCGTTGTGCATGCGCAGAAGTTGCAGGACGCTGGCATGTATGCTCTTCATTGTTTTTGGCGTTGCGCTTTATGAATTCGCCAGCAACTAGTTTCGATGTTTTCAAGACTTATGATAAATCAAGTTAAATATGCCCAAGTTACCGTCAAAATTACATACAGTAAGTCAAGTTCGAGTCCCATCGTCAGTCATGCCTAGTAAAGTTGTGGTGAACCTAGAACAGGTTTCGGTGGAGTTCTACCTAATAAAAATCATCTGTCAAAAATAAGAAAAACTTGAAGCTTAGCAAAATAATATTATGTGGCGACACGTCCTCTTCACGTTTCAGCCAAAATCTCCCGCTACTTGAATATAATCTTATTTTAACAAATAATGTAGGTAGGTATAATGTATTGACACGTCCCAGCATAGGGTAATAAAAATAAAGCCAATATGGCTGATTTTACTTTTTTCCCACCTAAACAAGTTTGTGAGACAAACATTCATGATTGCTTTTAAAAGAAAATATACAATTAGCACATTTCATACATCTATAAATAATTTGCATGGTGGAAATTACAATTCTGTCTGGCACGGCGAGATAAAATGAAATATTAGTTTTTCTACCCAAATCGAATAGGTAGATATATATTATCATGTTTCGCATTGTAGCTTACCTATAGGTTAATGCCTTGTACTTACCATATTTTGTCTCACCGTCGAATGATAAATGATCTTAAAAGTAATTGCATGTAATTGAAAATACTACGCGAAAATAAATTGATACTTGAAATTATAAATATAGATCACTATTGTACGTTAATTGGTAAATGTCACCAATTAATATACCCCATCGTTGCTTATTCAATCAGGCAAAACATGGGGTCGCATCCAACAAACAAATAAAAATTTGAATAAAATAATGGCTGATATGGTGGCGACAAAAACTTTTTTTTTTCCTCTTTGTTCATTTTAATGAGATAATGGTCAGAGCCTTCAAATAAAGTTGTTTAAGTTCTCCGAAACACCCTAAGTTATTATTTATTGTTTAGTAGAAAAAAAATGATATCTCAATTTACCTAAATTCTAAAACCTTTTATTGATTGGTATAATGATATAAATACGACAGTTCTTCAAGCTATATCGGCTTGATAAATTTCGATGAAGAATGCTTGAACACTGTTTACACATCGGCTACTTTGTATTTCGGAAAACGAACGTAAACCCATGGCGCAAAACAAAAGGAAAATAATTTAGTATGATTTTTTAACGAAAAGTATTTTAATACAATAGGATTAAATTGAGTGGGTTACAGAAATACTTCTTTTTCTTTCTTTAGTCTTTCCATTTATTTCATAAACGACCAAGATTATTCCATCCAACGATAAAAACATAAACTTCACGACCAGCCGATCAGTACAATGTTAATGACGTACAGTGAGGTGCTAAAGTCACTTAGCACTCGCAACTTTTAAACTTTATCACCTGAACTTAAAGCCCAACTTTGTTTGTAAATTTATGTTCATGGCTGTACATAAGTGAGCATTTTATTATTATGGGCCCCAGTTTCAAAGAACACTTGGTAGATACCGGTGTGGTCGAGTACTAGACACCAATTGAAGATGAATAGTTTAAAATGTGCAGTGCTAATTTGGATTTTGTTTGTAGCTAACGGTAAGTTACAGAAATACAAATTTGCTTCAAGTAAACAAATTATCACGGGCTCTATTTTCGAATTAAATGAATGTTGTTTTTTTGTTGCTTAGCCCATATTTTTGTATCGAGATTTGCGTTATAAACACAAATTCCGATTTTTTTTAAAATTTACGCCATAAAGAGCACAATTTGAAGCCAAAGAATTTACTAGGTACTTCGAAAATCTGCACAACTGTTCTAAGTAAATATAGAGTCTGATAAGGTAAGGTGGTAAGGTTATGGTAAGGTGCTTGGTGCATATTATGAATCTAAAAGTGTATTGTTTCTTTCTAATCCGAGTAGATAGATCCTGCTTAGACATAGACATCATTGTCAACTTTTTGCCACGGTTCATTAAATCGTAGGTAGGAATGGGGATGCATTAATTCTTATTTTATTTCAGTAAACAGCCAGTTCTACCTAGCACGAGTGATACAAGGATCCCCCACCTCGATAGACAAATACCCCATAGTGGCACAGCTGCTTCTTGATGCATGGGACACTCAGCAGTTCACTCAGCATTGTGCTGGAGTCATTCTGACTGCACGCCATGTCATTTCTACGGCGCACTGCTTTCAGTATAATACAAATACTGGGCGGGAGTAAGTACTGTAGGTTCCCCTAGAACAGAGAGGCTAGCATAATATAGTGTGATATTGATATTATCAATTCAATCAATTATTATCAATATCACACTAATATTATAAAGGCGAAAGTGTTAGATGTTTAGCGGCAGATTTTCAACTTGAGGGTGGTAGCTAGCCAGATGAGTGCCTACTAGAAAATCCCTACCATCATGTGGTTTCCTTACGATGTTTTTCTTTACCGGCAGCTCTAGCTCATTGTTGGTGTTTGAACCCACGCCTATCGGCGTGTGAACCAACCGCGCTAACCACAGCTATCATCGCTAATAAAAAATGAATTGATAAAAGCTCCTGGCTGACACGCTTACCTAAAATTATTAACCTACTGACCACCGTATAACCAGGCATAGCGTACGTGGGTGGTTAAGTGGTATTGAGTAGTACTATTGACTCTGGACTTAATGATCCATATTGAATATTTAACATGCACTTTTCAGTTATTCACTGCCCCAGTACTGGAAAATACGAGTAGGTTCAAGTTACCGATCACATGGTGGCTCTATCTACGACGTGAAGTATATCGTCCATCATCCTGACTTCGACAGAAGTTACTACAACAATGATATTGCTGTTTTGGTAATAGCAAAACGGTTAACATTCAACAGTAAGGTTCGTCAGGGAACTCTCATAAAACAAGGCGTGGAAATCAAGGCAAATTCTATTGCTATGCTTGTTGGATGGGGCGTTACGGAGGTGCGTAAGACAACATCATAGAAAATTACGTTTATTCTTTAATACCATACTGATATTACCAGTGGTGGCCTCAGGGGGCCATATATGTATGTGTATCTCGCGCCCCTGAACGTACGGTTTCATAATTAGTGCAAGCATGTTACGGCCACTCGAGCACTCGATCAAATTTTTTAGTAAAACGTACTCGAAGAAAAAGGTCCTCACAATGATCTGTCGCCCCGAGCCTCGCAACAGCTAAGGCCACCGCTGAATATTACACATGTGAAAGTTTGTCTTTATGTTTTTTAATTGTGTAGGTACTTATTATAATAATTATGTCACTTCTTCAAACTGAAACGGCTATAATAATATGTACTTAATTTTGGAATCAAAACTTACCTATCCCACTAATATTATAAATGTGAAAGTTTGGATCGATGGATGTCTCTACCTACTCTTTCACGCAAAAACTACTGAACGTATGTACCTAAAATTTCATCCAAATCGGAGGAAATTTTAGGTAGGTACATAAAAACGTATTTTTGATCGAAAATTTCAGTAGTATAAGTAGATATTTATGGTTTCATGTAAACAAAGGTAAGTTTATAAGTGACCCACCTGAATTTTACGCATGTATGAAACTCAATTTATAAAAGCGGCTACTTTTTTTAATATTTCAGACGAATGCTCCCCAGCCTGATCAACTTCAGCAAACGACAATGTTCACAGTAGACCAAAACGTTTGCAAGCAACGTTACAGCACGATTCAAGCAATTATTTCCAGTTCTATGATGTGTGCTGGAAAATTAGATGTAGGAGGGCCCGATGGCTGTTTCGGAGACTCTGGTGGACCGTTGATCTATAAAGGACTTGTTGCAGGCCTCGTTTCTTTTGGATATTCTTGCGGTCATCCATTTTATCCTGGCGTTTATACAAAAATATCTCATTTTACAGACTGGATTGTTAAAACAATTTTCTCTAATAAATAAATAAACAAATAAAAATTGTTTTAACTGGACTACGATATGGCCTGGAGACTAGCTTGATATAAAAAAATTAAATTAAAAATACTGTCCACTAACGTAACGTTTTTGCGGAAACGCTGAAAAATCATGTGTCAACATTGTATTATTTCGAAAACTTGTGATCGAGTGTTTGGACGTACAAAAAAGTGTTTTATGCACAAATATAGTAGCGATGGTTAGTAGTCGGTGACTAGCTACCAGAAGATTTTGTCATTTAGATTGTGAAAATAAGTTACCTATCTAATACCAAGCACTTGACGGTGTGTTCTGGCAGCCTCACTTATGGAGCCAATCCTAGTCTGAAATAGATTCAGACTTATGTTTACCAACCGTCAATTAACATTAAGTGAGCTGTGGACAAACATCTAGTCTTTCAACCATAAAAATTCCAAAGTATCTACGTGAGTGTGGGAAGTAAATTTAGACATGATTTATCATTAAATATTTTAAATGGCACTTACACTGGCGAAGACACAAAGTGCAATGCCATATACAATGAAGAACTAAAAAGTGTCAAATGTGAGTTTTGGCGGGAACGCGGAAAGAGTCGTGTTACCCATTGAATTTTGTTTTGGAGTATATATGTATGAAAATTGTGGTATTTTGTTCATTAATTACTGAATTACACGTGCAAGTGTGGGACAGTGATATAATGTGGTGATTAAACATGATTTTTCGTGTTCCTTCCAAAACTTCATCGAAGCTAGTGTAGCTAATATAGTAAAGTCACCACTACTTTACTAAAACGTGGCCGGATTTGACTGACATGGACTGGACTTAACGAAGACTGGACTTTGATAACTTTTTAACTTATAAAACTTGAAAACATTAAAACACTTGACACTGCCAAATGAACAAAATGCGACGCCACAATCAAAGAAAAAGTGTCAAATGTCAAATTAATTTATGTCGGTTCAACTCGATTTATTAATTTTGTTAGATTGTCAAAGTCAAATAGATTTTTGTAAATTCGAAGATTTCTAAGTTTATTTTATCGATTATTCCATCGAAAATTAATTGCTTTCGGAATTTTCTATAGTTTAATTAATAATACTACATATAATGGGACAAAAGGGAGTTGTTAATTTCGTAAAGGACTTTTACTACGATCCTTTCAAGTGGTAAGTACAGTATAATATAACCTATTTCTAAAATGTGGTAACTACGCTTTTTTGTCTGAATAAATTATTACAAATATAGATTCATTAGTTGATTTCAATGACAACAAATAAGCCACTACTACGAAAAAGAGCTACTTTAATGTTTGGACATAGGTAAATCATCGACAATGATTCTACTGTTTAAAAGACTCAATAGCCTTATCATTTGCAGTTACCTTCAAACTAGTACAAAGTAATGTTTACACACACACACACACTTCACACACTTCTCTTTTGAGTCTCTTGAAGTCTTTTCTCATATGTCATTAATGGTTTTTGTTCTATTTTTATGCTTTTTTATGTAAATGTTGTTTGCATTATCGCATAGTAGTTTCTTGCAGTGTAAAATGTAGAATAAGACAAATATTTGCATGCCGAAAGGCAGGATATGGCGTACCATGACTGTACTCCTACCAATTGTACTTTACCCATATATGCTAATAAATATTATGAATTATTTTTGCTTGTCACAATATTTGATACTATGGTATACCCATCTAAAAAACATCCTGTTAAGGAGTTTACCACCAAGTTAGCTTGAACTATAAGTGCAAATTTACTAGTTAAAAGTTGCTTTCCCAACAACTAGTGACCAAAAATAATACATTAGTATCCCATAATTATGTAATGTGGGAAACATTTTATTCAATTAATATCACTAGGTTTTAATTGAAATTACACATTGCCTTGTCTTAGCTTCATTAAACACTTGATCTTAAAATAAGTTAAGTTTTTAAAGATAAATTAAATAAAGTTGTTGATTGATTTTTATAAAAAAAAAAAAAATATGAACGAATGAAATATGAATTTTTAACATATATTTGATAGGTCGTAAAGTATATTTCATACCACTAGGTGATTAGGGACAGTTCTTAATTCAACGCGGACGAAGTCGCGGGCGTAAGCGAGTACTTATATTTAAAATGCATGCTTAATAATGAAGTATATGTATTATGCATAGATAAATACTAAGTAAAATGTATTATCAACTCCTTGGTGATCTCATAAGAGAAAGCAAAATAACAAATCATTCTGACTGCATTCTTTGGTGTTAACAATAAAGAGTTAATCTATCTATAAGTTTTACATAGCTCCTAAATTAAATAACATACCCAACCCAACATAGCCCAACGGATTAGCAAGTTGAAGTGGCAGTGGGCAGGGCACATAGCACGCAGAACTGATGGCCGATGGGGCTGCAAAGTTCTGGAGTGGAGACCACAGACCGGCAAGAGCAGCGTAGGACGTCCACCCACAAGGTGGACAGACGACCTAGTAAAGACTGCAGGAACGTGCTGGATGTGAGCTGCTTCCAACCTGTCTTTATGGAAGCATCTAACAGTGTGTTCCGGCAGCCTCACTTGAGAGCCAGTTCCATTCCAGGCTAGGTGTGCTTTACCATCTTCGACCACACCTTCACTTAACATCAGGTGAGCTGTGGTCAAACAACTAGCCTGTCAACCATAAAAAAAAAAAAAAAAAAAAGTCAAGGGGGGAGGCCTATGTCCAGCAGTGGATGTCCTACGGCTGAAATGATGATGATGATGATGAAATTAAATAATATCCTACCAACAAGAGAAAGAGAAACAAAATATGTTCTCTTGTGATTCCGAAGACAAGCATGCCCATTGTCCATAGTAATCTCAATGTGACATATTCTTAGTAGGTACTTAAAGTACATAGGTACCACACAAGTAACAAACAGACATTATTAGATAAAATAAGCTTAAAAGATGTTTAGCCTTGCAAATGAGTAGCACAAAGAACAACCAATCCTATCTTAATTCCTTTTAAAATTAGGTATGTCTACATATCCAATACAGCTCCTAATTGTTTCAAGGTTCAAATTACTTTGTTCAAACACTGTCTTTGTTAAACTCTGTACATATCGACAAAGTAGTTACCACATTATGAATAAATAAATTGTAAACGCTTGATAACACTTATTTTTTTATCTCCAGGTCACTTGTCAAGAGTGTCGGCTTTTTCGCAGTCGGCGTGGCGATCGCCAGTGAGTGCACAGGCCTCGAAATAATGCCGGCGATAACGCAGTAGAAAAAAAATATTTTTTTAAGTTACGCTTAAGTCCAACGAGATGTTAAATTATTTATTGTTATTTTACGGCGTCGGTGCGGTGTTGTGCAAAAGACCAAATTTCGTGATTGTTCTAACCGACGACCAAGATGTTGTTCTAGAGGGAATGGTAAATAAACTGTTATTAGTTTGAGATAAGAAAATAAATGGATTGGTAGAGTGAGTAGTGGTTTTATTTTCGGTTTCAGACACCGATGAAGAATGTACATCGGTTTATTGGACAAGAGGGTGTCTCGTTTACGAATTCTGTGAGTATACAATTGGAATGTAAAATACTATGCTAACTACTAATATATCACACTAATATTATAAGGGTGAAAGTTTGTGAGTGTTTGTTATTTCTTCACGCTCAAACGGCTGCACCAATTTTGATGAAATTTGGTATGGCGGAAGCTGACACCCTGGATTAAAACTACTTTTTATCCCGAAAAATTTGGTGAGATAGTCTCCAATCAGCCAATCTCCTTTGATATAGATCACACCGCGGGGCGCAGCGAGTAATATTATATTATGCGGTATAAGACGTGTAGTTAGCCGAAATGGCGTCGAGAATAATTATTGCTCTAGGTACATTTGTGAGATATCAAAGCTGCTCAATACGTTCACGGGACAAGAAAAATTGTTCTTTGGAACAGCTGATTATTTTATGATTTGATATTTGTGTTCATAGTAAATGTTAATGATAATAAGTACAACGACCTCGTTTCGCGTGCAGTGCACCCCAAGCTGACCGATATCAAAAAGGTGAAAAAAAAATGTAATTCGATTCGACTTTTTGTGAGCCTATTTGAATTCATAAAAACAAGATGAAATAGATTATGATGAATTAACTACTATAGTTTTTTTTAAAGAAATTCACGCGACAGAATACAGTGGCCGCCTATGTCGGGCACCACAGGAGGTATTTATTT
The DNA here is from genome assembly GCA_905404145.2 of Biston betularia. NCBI lineage: Eukaryota > Metazoa > Arthropoda > Insecta > Lepidoptera > Geometridae > Biston > Biston betularia. The sequence goes on from FR989883.1 coordinate 4,664,899, forward strand.
ATACAATGGTGTGTCATGTTTGTACAGGCGTTTCATATACACAAATAATTCGATATGGCACAGATCTGTAAGAACCGCTTCAAAATCCGTTGCGTAGTTTTAAAGATTTAAGCATACATAGGGACAGACATACAGCGACACCGACTTTGTTTTATACTATGTAGTGATACAAAACACACAGACACAGAACAAACATTCGTTTATACCACAAAGCTTGTCCTGGGTGGGAATCGAACTCACACCCATCAGATCTTGGAGCAGACATACTAACAATGAACCAACAGGGCTGTCATGTAGGTACATGTATAATAATAATATGCTGTACCGCCGTTAGAGAGTATGTGCATCTGACTGGCGCGACCTGAGAGCTGCGATTCAAACAAAATTGAAATCGGTTCATCCGATCGGGAGCTATGATACCACAGACAGACAGACACGTCAAGCTTATAATACCCGTCGTGTTTACGTCGGCGGTTAAAAATTTAAAAATAATCCTGGATAATTTTTAACGCTCGACGTCGGCTGACACAGCACACCTGTACAGTCAACTTGTGTGAATTCAACAGTACACTACTTCTCCAATCTGCTGCCCAAGCCGCGCCAGCTTGCTCACCGGGCTATACCTCCACAACCATGGAACTAGGAATAACAGCGCCACCGGAGGTTGCTACGGCAGCCGCTGGCAACGGAAACACGAGGAGAACACCTTCGCAAACGTACTGAAAACAAACGGCTATAGCACGTTCTACGCTGGAAAATATTTGAATCAGGTGCGTAGAAATTACCTGACAACGAAGTCCATCGAATAACTCTAAGTATTATACGCTATTGCTGCAACTAAACGCTCTTAATACCTAGGTACTCATAATTCTGGGTATCGCTGCACTAGTGACACGGCACGGGCAGTTCATCACAAGAGCGTCTCTTAAATCGTCTTCTTACTAATTTGTCATGAAAAAGTTATGTTTCATCACATTATATCATTTTCCCGCACTCGGATACATAATTCGGAACTTCGCGAATAAAACACCTATATTTTTGTACCTACATAATCACTCGATAAAAAACACAAGTTTTGAAAATATACCTAATAATGGTAGACTACCATTATACTTATTTATTTACCATTTACATTACTACCTTACAAGGCACAAAACCGTGCTTTTTAACTTAGGTAGCCTACTATTCCAACCTGTTTTGTCCCATTGCAGGGTAAAAGCCCCCTTCTCTCCTTAAATTTTTCTCTTTATTTTACAACCTGTGTCCTGTCCTTCAAGCAAGAGTCTTCTAATTCGTCTCTCTAACTTAACAGTTTTTGTGATTATAAAAGTTATCTACAAGTATATCTATCTTGTTTTTCTATTCCAGTACGGCACGAAAGACGCCGGCGGGCCGGAGAAGGTCCCCCCAGGATGGACGGAATGGCACGGACTCGTCGGCAATTCTGTTTATTACGACTTTACCATATCCAACAACGGAGTACCCACGCATTCTACTAAAGAATACCTTACTGATGTTATTGTAAGTGCCATTATGACTGTCACGAACTCTCAATATCGCGAACATTTAAAAATTAGCTAAATCGGTTCATCCATTGTCTAGTTATTCGTTTACCAACAAACATCATTTGATACCTACTGTAGGTATCTAATTATGCCCTTTCCTATGTTCCCTTGTAACAACGAAACGGATGAACCGATTTTGATGATTGATATACTATTATATATACCTACCTACCAATCATTAGATTCGTCTTTATTGCGCGAGTATTAAATTATTATTTTTTTAAATGGCGGAGTTTTTAACTCAAAACGTATGTTTTTTCTGAAGTTTGCATTAAAATATTTTGTTTCTTGTTAATGACTACTTACACAAATTTAATTTTACTCGTTATTAATATTTCAACTATATAAGTACACATCGTGTTTATTGTGCAACGCGTTTGTATTTGCTTTGTAGCTGCAGCTAATCTGGGGTATATAAACTTATCGCGTTTAAATAATTGAATATTTTTAGATACATACATAATAATATGTAATATGTTACGTATACGAGGATGGCGCCAACGTGGAAAATTCTAGACATCTATATTCATAGATAGTATATGCTAATAGTACGGGTAGGTATGTGTTAATATTAACCTATGGGTTAATCGGAGGTATAAGCTATCTTCAGTGCATATTTTACACAAATCTGTTGAACCGTTCAACGTAATAAATCAATAAACAGACGTAGGTCGTACGAGTACATACTTAAACTTTCACGTTTTAATCATAGTAGCTACTAACAAATTTCTCACTATTTGACAGCCCTAATGGCTCATTGGTAGTATATCTGCTTAAAGAGCAGTAGGGCGTGGGCTCAATTCCCACCCAGGACAAACATTTTGTGGTATAAATAAATGTTTGTTTTGTGTCTGACTGTTCTGTATGTACCTATTAAAAGTATGTATTTACGAAATAAAAGTATTTATATATTCAATAAGTTATCTGATTTCCATCACACAAGCTTTGCTTGCTTGTAGCTTGGCACTGTGTGTAATGTGATGATAATTTATTTATTTTTGGGGTTCTATTATATTCTAATATACTATTATATTTCACGATTTCATATTTCGTTGATGATTACAATTGCCCTATTTCGGTTTGGTGTACCCCAAACTTATAATAAACTAGAGGACGCCTCGCGGTTTCACCCGCGTAGTTCCCGTTCCCGTGGGAATACAGGGAGAAAAAGTAGCCTATGTCACCCGGAGATAGTGTAGCGTCCCAACGGTGAAGAATTTTTGAAATCGGTCGTGTAGTTTCGGAGCCTATTCAATACAAAGCAAACAATAAAATTTTTCCTCTTTATAATAGTATAGATGAGAATTTTAATTCTAGAGAGACATGGCAGTGTCATACATAGAGAACCAGACCGAATCTCAGCCGTTCCTGATGATGTTAGCACCCCCCGCCCCGCACCAGCCATTCACCCCCGCGCCGCGACACCAAGGTGTCTACGGCAACGTTACCGCTGTCAAGCACCCCAACTTCAACCTTGCTGTCAACGTAAGTATTGTAAAATCAAGTCAAGCACCTAACAGTGTGTTCCGGCAGCCTCATTTGAAATTCTCAAATTTGCTTCCTTAGTCAGTTCAGTACATTATAATAAATAATTATATTTATTCATTAACCAAGTAATCAAAATACAGTTTTAAGCGGTATTCTTTTTAAGCAAATGCCTATAGATATTAGGAATCTCTGCATATCCTTAACATTTCATTCATTTCATAGATACAAATTGTGTGTGTGTGCGTGTGGCCATGCGTGAGTGTGTGTGATGGTATCTATAAGTATGAGCATGGAAATATTGGATCATAAATGCATCATATAGATATAATAAAATATGTTTTTCTATTCGTGAGTTAAAACGATCATAATGTTAAATGTTGTATGTCCTCAGGACAAGCACTGGCTGATGCGAATGCCGCCATCGCCTTTGCCAGAAGACATCCTGCCCAATTTGGACCACGTGTACCGATCGAGATGGGAAGCGTTGCTGGCAGTTGACGAAATGGTGGCAGACGTGGTGGGAGCGCTGGAGAACAGCGCGTTATTAGATAACACCTACTTAGTGTTCACTTCGGACAATGGTTATCATATTGGTGAGTTGCAACGACTGAAAACTTTTCTAGCTATTATAGCTCAGTGGTTAGCGTAGTCGGATTATATGTTGAATAGCGCGGGTTCTAATACGAGTACCAAATTAAAAAAAAACGTAGGACAGCGCCATCTAATCCCAAACTAAGCAGAGCTTGTGTGATGGAAGTCAAATAACTGATAGAATACATAAATACTTCGTTTTTTGTAAATACATACTTATAATACATACAAAACACCCAAACACAGAACAAACATTTGTTTATTCACAAAATGTTTGCCCTGAATGGGAATCGAACCCACGCCCTTCAGCTCTCGAAGCAGACACACTACCAATGAACCAACAGGGCTGTCAAATAAGGCCGCCACTTGTGGCACTAGATTATAAGGTTATTTTGTTCTCTGTATTTTTTCTGTTTATGGTGTGCACAATAAAGAGTTTTATCTATCTATCTATGTATCTAATTTCCAGGACAATTCTCCCAAGTATACGACAAGCGTCAACCCTACGAAACAGACATAAAAGTACCATTTCTCATTAAAGGGCCTAAGATCCCCAAAAACATAACGAGTCCGCAACCCATTCTGAACATCGATATAGCTCCCACGATTCTAGAGCTGGCGGGGGTAGACGTGCCTAAAGCTATGGACGGCAGACCTGTGAAGTGGAACGAACCAGGAATGGGGGAAAGGAATATGCTGGTGGAATATTATGGGGAAGGAAGCGATACCACTGTAGATGCCGGGTGCCCGTGGAAGTATGACAGTGGAAAACTTTCGGTGAGTATTCTGAGACGAGTAGATTTATGTTAATTATTTACAGGTCCAACTTTGAGAAAGAGGTCAGTCGACGAATCCAACTCTGCTGGGCAGCGTTTTCTTGTCCAGACTACCTCGGTGCCTCAAGTCGAAAGTCTTCGACCAGTGTGTGTTACCAGTGATGACTTATGGCGCTGAAACGCGTTGTTACTGTACTGTACAGTAACATTTGTAATGCTCAAATCGTGCCTTTTTTCAGGAATGCTACCCACAGTACGATTGCAAATGTCAAGACTCGAAAAATAACACTTACGCATGCATCAGACATATCGCCGAGAGAATCGATAAAAAATACTGCATTTTCGCTGATGATAATGTAAGGGTCTTCGTGCCAATTAATACATGTTTTTAATGTCTAATCTTTATTTTAAGCACTTTCGTTTTCGCATTTTTTATCCGACGGATTCAGTCTTAGTCACAGTCAAAGTCAGTCAAGTCTTGTCCATACTCTAGGAGACTAAGGCAGTATCTATTACGTTACTTGGTAGAAACTCTGCTTCAAGAGCTGTATGGCGTTGGCTCCATTCCCACCAAACATAGTTTTTTGTTCTGTCAGGGTGTTTGTGTAGTAAAATATTACTATGTATTTCCGAAAAAAAAAATATTATTTTTTACTCTGTACTTTTTTTCTGTTTATGGTGTGCACAATAAAGAATTTCTATCTATTTATATGTAATATCAAATAAAGAAAGGTTTTTTCAAACCGTTTTATAAATAACGGAGTTCTGATGAAACAAACACAAGCGAATACAGAGCCTCCTCTTTTTTTTGAAGTTGGTAATGAAAAAGAGAAGAAAAATATTACGAAAGATAAAGTAGGCAGGCAGGTGAGTCATTCCTTGGGTAAAATCAAAAGGAATTCAAATTTATATCATTTATTTTCAGAATTTCACCGAAATGTATGATCTGTCCAAAGATCCGTTCGAGCTAACCAACATTATAAATGAAGTAATGCCAGCCGTCAAACATTGGTACAAACTCACATTGGTCCAAATGTTGACTTGCAGTGGAGCTCATAACTGCGACAACCCGCTTGGAGACGACATCGACGACTTGGACACTGTACCCATCGATGTTAAGAATAAAAAAGGGGTCAGAATTAAAAAGAGAAAGTGCCCGTTTTGGTAGAATATATTTCTAGACTTATGTACGTCATTCCTAAATCTATAACACTATATCTTACCATAATCGTGTTTTATTTAGCAGTACAAGTGTGATCTGAGCTAAAAGTGGGTTTTGTACTCAACTTTTACTATGGGCATAGCTATGAAACAAGTTTGTTCATACACCTGAGGGCGCGGTTCCCCAAACCTCAACAATGAACTTGAGCTGCCGGTGAAGGAAAACATCGTGAGGAAACCATAGCATGTTTGTATGGTATTTTCTAGTAATCGGCTGGCTAGCTACCACTCGCTAGTTGAAAAATCTACCAAGCACCTAGTAATATGTTCCGGCAGAAAGTATTTAAATATTAGTAGGTACATATTCCTATGAGGTGACTAATCTAATGGTGCGGGTAATAAACAAAATATTTTGTCACTTTTTTATTACAACATAAAATCAACTTTTTATAAACATTACAACCTAAAATATAACAATATCAAAAGTACATCACAGTTGGAAAATGGCGGTTTAAAACAGTACACTTTTAAGATAAAACCTGAAACAACAAAGATAACGTTATCAAAATTGCAATTTGTATTTTGTATAAGTTACTTCGAGTCGCCTCATTCGCGACAGAGGCGTCAAAATCGATAACAAGTTGACTGGTTAGTAATCTTTTTTATTTTTATTTCCGGGTTAAAAAGTTCACATAGGTACATATTTATGTTACTGTAAAAGCCCGAACTACGGTAAATCCTAAAATCTCTAGTAAAATCTAAAATTCATCCATTCATAAAGGTAAAAACCCGAAGTTTCAGTTTGAATTGTACTGTAGCTAGCAACATTACAGAGTTATTGCGACTAACCATCAGATATCTCAAAGTAATAAGCGCAAAAAAAGATATTTTCGAAACTTTGTTTTGGTTGCTAATGATTTCGGGTACCGCTGCAATGGCTATGGACAAGCGTTTTCTCTTACCATCAAGAGTGTTTCGTTTGTCTCTTTACTTTTACATTAAAAAAAGTTACAACATGAGTAATTCCTCAAGAAATAATACAAAAGCTTGTCGAAACCATATCACAGTAGGTAGGTACATAGATATAAGACATTTTTATATTAGATTTACTTACTAAAAATTTTAATGTCAGGTGACAGCCGGGACTTGCTGTCGATTGTGTATGCTAAAATAATCGGTCACTTTGGTCTGGCAGTGTAACTCGTCCTTGTACACCAGCGGACACGGAAAATATTTCTGTAAAAAAAAAAATAATCTTTCCATCAATTTAAACATAATAACCACCCCTAGATTCCGGGTTGCCGTTGATTTCAAATGGTGAACAAGGAAAACATCGTGAGGAAACCTGCATACCTAAGAGTTCTTTAAAATAGCTCTAGGATCGATTGGCCAGCGTGGTCGACTATGGCCTTACCATTCTTACAATGAGACGAATCTCATGCCTAACAGTGCTTCGATTAACAAAAACAGGATTGATATTGATATAAGCTTTGAAAAACAATTTGGATTTTTAAAAAAAGTTTGTGCCTATCGTGAAAATAATTCCAATGAAAATAATACTCAGTCCTATTTTATCAGACCATTATGACTCTAACCATGACAAAGCAAAATAACGGCCACTAAAGTCCGACCTGCCAAGAACAACATAACTACTACTGGAAACTTTTTCGACGATAGCACGTTCGTACATTGTACCAGTTCTCAAGTTTTCTGCAATATATTTTTTTATAAAACTTGTGTTTTTAACGTTGTTCTTTAGTTTTCATTAAATTATATATATTTTTTTTTTTTTAATGGTTGACAGGCCAGGTGTTTCACCACAACACACACTTAAGTGAAGGTGTGGTCGAAGATGGTAAAGCACACCTAGCCTGGAATGGAACTGGCTCTCAAGTGAGGCTGCCGGAACACCGTTAGATGCTTGGCGGCAGATTTTCAACTTGAGGGTGGTAGCTAGCCAGCCGAGTACTAGAAAGTACCCTACCACCATGCTATGGTTTCCTCACGATGTTTTCCTTCACCGGCAGCTCAAGCTCATTGTTGGGGTTTGAACCCACGCCCTTCGGCATGCGAACCTACCGCGCTAACCACTGAGCTATCATTGCTACATAAACAAACAAATTATTCAAAACCCCTTAAACCTAGTTCTGGATCGAAATAATCAAATAATTGTCATCTGTCCTTTCCTTGTCCTGTCTTGGAATTGTTGAAAATTGAGTTAAAAAATGACATACATAAAATATGTATTATTTAGAAGTCAAGCTAACAAAAGTGTGTCAATACAAAACACATATAATACATACATATTTTAATTACCTGAACAGACTTAACTCCTCCAGAAATATCGACTGTCGGCACAACTTGCTTCGGTTTCAAAAACTTTATAAACCGAATCAGCTCTGAAAAACTCGAGTGTTCACTGTATGGAATGCCTGCCAAAGGAAAAAAAACACTGAAAACTTATTTTCGTTTTGTTTACACTGTATTATTTCCGTTCGATTAGGTTGGATAGTAGTTATGTCAGTTTTATGGCAACTCAAGACCGCGTGGCTACGCCGCGCCGTTAGAATCTGAAAACTGTGAAATGCATCATCATCATCAGCCCTTCGCTGTCCACTGCTGAACATAGGCCTCTCCCAATGCATGCCACTGAGCTCGCTCGACAGCTTTTTCCGTCCATTGTTTTCCCGCAATAATTGCAATAATACTAATTTGTTTTTAACCCCCGATGCAAAAACTACGTGTTATACGTTTGATGTGTGTGTGTGTCTGTCTGTGGCATCGTAGCTCCCGAACGGATGAACCAATTTTGATTTGATTTTGTTTTTTTTTTTTTTGTTTAAAAGGTGAATTAGTCGGGAGTGTTCTTAACTATGTTTGACGAAAATTGGTTCAAGATGGCCGCTTGGCGGATTACATATTTTTTCACAAGTCCCTCATTATGGGTAACAAATGAAATGGATTGACTAGTAGAATACTATATAGAATACACCTGTATCCGGAGGTTTTTTAATTTTTTATTTATACTTGTTAGTTTTTTATTGCGGGCTAAAAAAAATTTTTATAAGGGAAGATTTGTTCTTACGAATACGGAACTGCAAACAGGTTGCCTTATTTTGAATGCAATGAAGTGCGTGGTTAATAGTTTCAATTAGCTTTGATTGGCCACTTCAAAGTTTAAGACATATCATTGACTAAGCATTTCACCAAAATTTTAATATTTAAAATTTGTAACGCAAAATCTAAATGTAACTGGCACGCAGTGATCATTTTTGTACTGACGGGCACTTTTGTATGCAAAGTTATAAATTTTAGTCCAAAAACGATATATAAATGTATGATGCATTTTCCATTGTTTTTCATAGTAAATACCCACTCAGTGTCTATAGAGATCAGAAAACGAATTAACTTAATTAAATTTCAAGTTACCATGTATAGTGACACAGTCCTTTTCAATGCTCGAGTTTTTCCCGTTTTCCCAGCCGCTTGGCTTAAACGCCACTACCTCGGCGAATGCACCTTGCAAGCTGTCTAGGTAACTGCGTAATTTCTGCAAGCAAAACATACTGTTTAGAGCTCACACTACAGACTACACACCAAGCCGGACGTCTGTGCAAGATTTAACAGTCCCATTTTTTAAAAATAAATTGCCCCATCGGGCAGGCTAAGGCTTTAAAGCCATATTGCCTCGTCCTACGTGATAATATTATACCATTCATCTAAGATTTCAAGTCATTAAGTTAATCACTGGGTTGCCATTACATATCATATCATATGACTTATATTTTTCATGCAGCGCCAAAGCAGTGATGCCCTGGACTTTGTAAAGTTCTGTGTATCGCTGCGATGGTCATGGACAGGCGTTATCTCTTACTATCAGGAGAGCGTATCAGACGTCTCATTAATTTTTACAAAAAAAAAACTATTAAGTGATTTATGGTCATTAATAACGTCACCTTATGAGTGAGGTCCCTCATGGACACACCTCTAGCTACTCGCGGTTCTTGAATGATTCTAACTAGGTACTTACTTGCTATAAAATAATTGTCGTTAGGTGAACACCTCATGTATAACTACGTCCCGAGCTTCTCAGTGTCTGTAGTTCGACTCTAGCTACAAGCACATTCTATAAACAGTTAAGTGATCAGTAGCCATAAGAGTTCTTACCTCATGCGTGAGGTCCCTCATGGGCACGACGTGCAGCTGGCAAGCATCGGGCTTGTCGCGCGTAAAGCCGCGCCCCTCCACCGTCTGAAGCACGCGTTCCTTCTCAGGGCACGCCCACACGGAACAACCCACGCGCCGAGACATCCCCATGAAGAACTTCTCTTTACCTGGAAACATAAAACAATTTACTAAGCTTCTCTAACATTATGTGTAATTGTTATGCAAATACTGTGTCGAGTCTTGAACAAAAATCAAAAAAGGCTAACTAATCAGATTGATCAAATACAAATAAATTACAAATACAAATAAATTTAATGTTTCATCAAAATAGTACAGGTATGTATAGTAACCCTGCCTGCAGCTGTAGCCTTCGCTGTGTTGCTGCAGACAGTGTCTTCCCACTAAGGATTATTAAATAAAAAAACATTGAACACATTAACTTAAAAAAAAAAACAAATGATTTTCGTTATCATTCTTTAATATGCGGGTTGGCAGACTTCGCATATCATCGAGAACTTTCAGACGTGTAGATTTCATTCACGATGTTTTCCTTCACCGTTTTAAGTCTTTGGCAATACGCACATACCTTAGAAAAAATATAGATTCATGTCGTGTGATTCGAATCCAGGATTTGAAACCAGTCTGTCTCTCAACTAGGCTGTCGAAACATTGTTATTTTAGTTAGGCTAATTTGTTAGCCGTGAGTAATGTCACGCTGTGCAGTACGAAATTATTGGTCAACCGTGCTATCAAATATTTACCAATAGTATAAGTTCCGCATACAATGAGAACAGAAGAGAATTTCTTGCCAGCCTTCTCCAGAGTCATTTTCTTCTGTCTCAAGATGTAAAGCGCCGCTTCTAAGCTTTGGTCTTGCGTCGGGAAATCGTATCGCGGGTTGCAATAGCTGTAAACGTTGATTAACGTTGAACACACGAACATACCTACATACTAAGGTATATATTACAAACTCTGTTTATTAAACAAACTTTGAAACACTACCAGTGCTCTGTGGTTTACCTACAACCTACAAAGCAAGCCAATAATGACCAATAGAGCAATAGCTCAGGTATGGCGCCGAATGTCACCGAAACCACTTTTTTATCAATCACTTCGAATACCTACCCTGGGGCTATTCAAGTATTACGTAAGCATCAAAGGGGGGGTCTTTGCATTGCTTGTTTTTGATAACAGGGGGGACCTGAATGGTGATTACGTCTCTGCAATGCTAAATATTTGTAATTTATTTTCCTCGTAGGAAAATAAATATACAATTTTCTACTCGTTCTTGAATCCTCTCTGTATGTATACATACCTATAGGTTGCCTGGAAGAGATCGCTCTTAGCAACAACACCGCTAGTTAAACCCATGTTTACAAAAGCATGGAAGAGAGCAGCAAAAGCTTTGCTTACTATTGCTAACAAGGAGGAGGGAGGGGGTTAATAAATAACTATTAAAATTCTGCTTACGTAATTTTTTAACGTTATCTTTAGGTACCGGTAACACTTACGTAGTATCTAGGTAAACTGTGTGAATATCCTTATTCCAGAAGACAGGGTAAGACTCCATCTGAGGACAGGCTCTGAAGTCCCCTGTGTGGAGCAATGTTTTCCCATTGGGCAGTGTAAACACCAGCATTAAGGCTCCGGGACAACTGACATTAGTAACAAATGATTATTTGCTGCAAATAAGCTAACATATATTTTTTACGGAAAAGTGATAAGATGAACGAGGCATTCTCCTGATGGTAAGAAATAACGCTTTTCCATGACCATTTTAGCGGTACCTAGAACTTAACAAAACAAAGTCCGGAGCATGGGCGCATTAGCATTTGTTACGATGGGGTCTGTATGTAATGTCGTAAATAAATAAAGAATAAGCGACCCGCTTTGGTTTTGCTCGCGATATTATTAATCATAAGAAAAAAAAATTCCAACGATAGTAAAAACAGTTAAATTAGTTCAACTTCAACTCTTGATGAATGGCCTTTGCGGAGATGCTCCACAATTCTACCAATGTCACGTGGAATGATAGACTGCCACATAAAGAGGTTGGGTTAAGTAAAGTTTTGACTATTATATGTATGTAATAGGTACAGAGTTAAATTAGTTAAAATCAACGTAGTTTGTATGACAAAATAATGTCACATTGCAAATTATTTCAAAAGATGACCCATTTAAAAACTTTCTGTTTTCCTTTTCCACAATTAAGTTCGTGACAACCTGTATAAGTGTTAATTTAAAAACTTACTGATTAGCGTCGACTGCTGCTACCTCCACTCCTTCGATCCGAAGCACCTCGTCAATGTTGATCACTCGAATGTTTTTCGGATTGACGCCTAACCGCGATATACAGAGATCAGCTAAAAAATGAAATAAAAATAAACGGTGCCGGCAAACCTGAAGTTAAAGAAAAAGTTTAGGTTTTGTTGGGATCGCGAAAAAATCCAGTTAGGTAATGTATTGTAATATTTTTCAAAACTTGTGTTATTTTTCGAATGTATGTTTTAATAATAAAGAGATTAATTATAAGCACGAGTGTGGGTAAGTGGTATGGGCCGCCTTACACGTTCAATCATGATCACGATCCGCGATCCGCGATCATGATTTCCAAATTTCTAGATATTTTGCGATCCGGAGCATCAGTCCGTCAATCCGCTTCGTACACGATCAGTCTGGATCGCGATCATTGATCGCGGATCGCGGATCGCGGATCGCGGATCGCGGATCGCGCGGAACGTGTACGGGCTGCCTATAAAGCGGAGTATTGTATGGTAATGGCAAATGTATGGTACTGGGTTCCAATCACACGGCAAGATCTCTTTTTTTTTAATGTAATAAGTAATGAAACGAACGAGACGCTCTCCTGATGGTAAGAGACAACGCCTGTTCACGACCATTGCAGCGACACACAGAACCCCGAGTAACGAAAAAAACTTACCGGTAATTTTAGAGCAAAACAATAATTTACTAAAACTCTTCTTGAGCCCAGAATAGTGGTCCGAGTGGAAGTGTGTGAGGAAATAGTGCTTCACATTGGGTATTTCTCCGTAAGAAAACGCGTCTACGGCAAAATGTGTACCTGCAATCATGTTCACATTTACAATCGCTACTTTACTTAAATAAATATCATTTAAAGGCTATTTAGCGATTTCGCGCCAAAATAAAAAAAAAACTTGTCCGTAGGAACGAGATAGCTGATTGAATAATTATATACTTGAGGAGAGATTATATTGGCGGGAACGCGGAAACGTTCTGTCGCCGCATCATTTTATTTTCCAAAACTTTCGTTTTTAATGTAAAAGTAATGAGGAGAACATCACGCTCTCCTGATGGTAAGAGATAACGCCTGTCCATAACCGTTGCAGCGATACACAGAACTTTGAGTGACAAGACAAGGTTTAAGGCATCGCTGCTTTAGCGCTCATTACTTCAGGTTATGCGGCATTAGATTAGTCTCAACAGCCCTGTAATTTCGCTAGCTGCAGTACCCTTCAACCGGAGCACAGTAGTATTTTTTTTTTCAATGTGTATGTATAAAAATAGTTGTTATATTCATAAAGTGTCAAATTACTTGCGTGTGTATGGGAAAGTAGATAATAATATGGAAAAATGTGACTTTTCGTGTTGCTTACAAAACTCCATTCACTACTACTTTAATGTGGCATGACCGGAGTTGACATACTTTGTGGCTTTGGCTGCGATATTTTTAAAGGCACCGTCTTTATCATTTCAACCGTAGGACGTCCACAGTTGGACATAGGCCTCCCCCAATGATTTCCATGAAGGCGGATTGAAAGCGGCTCGCATGCAGCGCGTCCCTGGGGTCTTCATTAGGTCGTCTGTCCACCTGGTGGGTGGACGTCCTACGCTGCGCTTGCCCATCCATGGTCTTAATTCTAGAACTTTTCAGCCCTTTGGACCTTCAGTACTGCGTGCTATGTGCCCTACCCACTGCCACTTCAACTTGCTAATTCGCTTGTCTATGTCGGTTACTTTAATTCGCCTACGGATCTCCTCATTTCTGATTCGATCTCGTAAGGAAACCCTGATCATAGCCCTCTCCATAGCTCATTGTGCTACTTCGATATTGAAGTTGAAGTAAGTACAAGCTAAAATTTAATATCAGTTGTTTGAAGCTTAGTACGTGATATGATCCCATCAAAGCTGCGTTGAATATCAAATTTATAGATGTTCTTGACATGCCGAGGATGTTTTGTATATTATTATAGAGATTTTGGAATTCCTCTCGCTACCTACCATTTATATAGTAGGACTGACCTTATAAATGACCATAAATGGTTTCACCCACTTATGGTTAACTCATTAGTAAGGAGATAACTATTTAGCGGTCTTCAGGAGTTTTTATTTCCATTTATTTTTATTAATGGTATAAGTAAGAAATTAAAGCTTCAGTATCATAAAATCGGCAAATCTGCAACCCTAATGTGAAACTTAAAATACCACTGCCCCAAGTTCTCTAAGATTGTCTAACGTTTATCAATATAAAAATACTGCACCTTACAATTTTACGGGATATACCGTTTTAATCCAGAGTATAAGCTATTTGCATTACAAATTTCATTGAAATTCATTGAAATCAGTTAAATCATTATAACGCAAAGAAGTAACAGACAAACTTAAGTAGTTAGAATATTAAATGTAAATAACCAGAAATGACATCATTATCATCCAAACACATGGTTGTGATTAGTTGTAAATGCAACTCACGCCCATCGTATAAACCTCAAAATGTATGAACCGGACAAACCTGCCACTATCTTATGATGCGGTATATTTTTCGGCGACAGCGACGTTTTGTTCGACTTAGACTTGACAGGCAGACTGAAATGTATGGACTCGACATTTTTTCTCGGTGTGTGCGCGCTCATGGTCTCATTGCGACTCCTAGGCGGCGGAGTGGCGGAGTTGGAAGTCTTTAAGTCTTTCTTGGAAGGCAGCCTCGCCGAGACGGGACTGTCATTTAAATCTCTCCTCGGAGACTTGGAAACCTCCAAATCCTTCCGCGGTCTCGCACTCTTCAAGCGATCGCATTTCACGGCGTCGATGACACCCAAATTTTTACTCATCTCCTTCGAGGCATCGTTATCCACAGTTCCTAGTTGTTTCGACACGTCTATTGTAGCATCAGTGCCTCTTCGACAAAAACTTTCGATGGTCACCTGTTTTAATCTGTTAGCATTTCCATTTCGTACAGATTTATTGTTTTTATATTTACTTTTGTGCGATATATTACGTTTCACGAATTTGTAATTTGGTGGTTGAACAATGACATAGGAAATCTTCTCAATGGCGTCTGTGTTTAAAATTAGAACTTTTGAGTTTTCTGCACTGTCAGTGTGCGTCAGCTTTTTCTTTTTTATTTCTAAGCTGACAGTTACAGCTCGCCTCTTTAGTGCACTCTCAGAGGCTTCGTTAATATTTTCATCTGATTCTGTTTCGGTCGATACTTGAGAGTTGTCTATTAACTCGCAATCTACATTTGTATTATTATCAGTATGAGAGATACAAAATTTTGATATGACACCATTTTGTGCGTCGACATTAACATATTTAGATTCATTTACTCCAAAAGATACCCTTACAGCACGCCTAGCACCAATACTGTATATGACAGTTGATACACTTTGTGTTTCCAAATGTTCTCTCTCATTTCCTGAAGAATTACAACTATAAGAAGTCTTACTTTCGATATCTGGTAGAGGAATACTATCTATAAGTTCAATGACCTCTTCATCTACGAATTCTAGCTGATTTCTATCAAACACTTCGTTTTCGATAAAATCTAAATCACAGGTTGGAGCTGAACTCTCATGTTTGTTACTGATTATATCTTTCAGTAAAGAAAATCCAGGGCTGTCATCATCAGCAATTTGTTTCCCTTCTTTCAAATCATCAGGTTCCAGATCATTGGTATTTTCTTGAGTTTCCTCAAGTGCTTTTTGAGGTTCTTGGATGAATTTCTGTAAATATATGGTTGTCATTTATTGAATTTATTGAACACACAATTTAGTTTCTTAATGGAACTTAATCGGTGTAATTAAAAAAAAAAGCCTGCTGATTATGTGTTTTTAAATCCATTAAAATAATGTTATGTTTAAACTTTCAATGTAATTTTTAGAATCAAATGATGGTTTGATCAAAGATGGCAAACACACCTTGTTTGGAATGGAACTGTGTCTAAAGTGAAACTGCTTGAACACACAATGAATATTAAATTAATCACAATAATATATGGGCCGCCTTACACGTTCAATCATGATCACGATCCGCGATCCGCGATCATGATTTCAAAATTTCTAGATATTATGCGATCCGGAGCATCAGTCCGTCAATCCGCTTCGTACACGATCAGTCTGGATCGCGATCATTGATCGCGGATCGCGGATCGCGCGGAACGTGTACGGGCTGCCTATGGTAAGACATATCACACAGCACCATCTAGCCCTAAACTAAGCGAAGGTCAACCACACTTAACATAAGGTGAGCTGTGCCTAAGCACTTAGCCAGTAAACCATTAAAAAAAATAGTCAAAACATGTAACGCCTAAGGCTACTACAGGCTATACCTAGGTATAATAAATATTCACTTTATTTGCTATACAGGTATGCAAGTTATAGTTACCAAATCATCTAGAAAAGAGAAATCTAGACTTTCATTGTCTGCAGCTAGTTCATTAACTGTCAAATTTTTGTGAACGTTTTGAGTAAAATTTTGTAACACGGATGAATTTTCTTTATTATTTGGGTTTATCTGAAAAATAATTCATTTTTAATTATTTATTAAAGACTAGTGACCCGCCCCCGCTTCGCATGGGTGCAATGTAGATACTAATGTGATGTATCTATATGCATGGTTTACACAATACATATACATAGCATATGCATGCATGTACTTAATATTATACATAATATTGATGGAAACTGCATTACAAGAGTGACTTTGCTTTATACTTTGTAGAGATTATAAGGGTTAAACTTTTGTGACACTTATAGATAGAGAAGTAAAAAAAATCATATTATTAGTAAATGCTTAGGATATCTATACAGCCAAACAATTAAAACTACAATGCATATACTTCACTCTTATTTATGTATATTACAACTTACCTTATTCACTAAAGTTAATAACTTTGGCCTCTTCAGTGAAAGAGAACATCTGCTGATGACCGAGTTCTGCGTAGTATAATAGTAAAATTATTGTTACATTATTAAATGTTCTATTTTCTAATTAATACATATTAAATTTGCTTAGCTATACGAAGAGAAGCAAACTGTGTAGTGAAAACTTCATCAAACTGCACAAAGACATCTACACAATTTTAATAAATTTGACCCTACAATGACATAGGTATGATGCTAAAAGTTATTGATGACAAAGAAAACTATACATGCTAAACAAAATATGCTGAGATACACAGGGAACATAGAAAATGTCAATCTCAGCTTGAAATTACAAGACTATATGGTAAAAAGGGCTTTCTATGGGCTAGAATAAATAAAGTGTTTATGTAAAATTTTCTTTAGGCAGCAGTGGGTGGGTAAGTAATATAGAAAAATTGAAATGATCTGAAATTTAGAAAACAACAACCATTATATATAATCTTCTTTCTAGGTAGAGGAATAAATATTTGTTACTTAAACAAGTTTTACCTGTGTCAGTGAAAAATCGTGCAGCTTCTTTACAGCTCTTGGATTCAAAATAGATGGCATGTAGTCATTAATGTTATCATTGTCCATTTCTAAATTTATTATTTTTTTAATGTTGGTATTATCAAACACAAAGGAGATAATCGCTAACTGTACTGTACATTACAATAATTTCGTAGATGTAGGTACCACAAAATTGATGTAATTTCCACGTACGTATTTCAACACGAATAAGGAACAATAATCTCACGAGCACACGATTCAAATGAGACCACACGAATACAAACCAAAAGACAAAAATAAATACCACGAAACGAGTGGCAAAAACTATCATAATCAATTCCTACATTGAACCTCAGAGGAATAATAAATTAATCAGTTGATGAAGGAAGGGTCCAAGTAAGTGAAGTAAGAGTCCAGCCAAGTTTCAGATTAAAAACTACGTCCAAGTTGTTGTTTCTTTGGTTTTGGCGTCGCGTTTTAGCATTTGCCAGTGTCAAGTAATTATATATTTTCAAGTTTCAAAAGTTAAATAAGTGCCATCGTAGCTAGTTTTAGTCAAAGTCGTCTTTGTCAAGTCCAGTTCGTGTCAGTTAATTCCAGTCATGCTTTAGTAAAGTAGTGGCAACTTTACTACAAAGCTTCGATGGAGTTTTGGAAGCAATACGAAAACTCATGTTTCACCACATTATATCATTTTCCCACACTCGCGCTTGTAATTCGGCTTTTTATGAATAAAACACCACCATTTTTATGCATAAACACTCGACAAAACACTAGTTTTGGAAAAAAATACAACGGAGCGACACGACTCTCCCGCGTTCCCGCCAAAACTCGTCTACGTCCAAGTACCAACTAATGAACAGTTTCAAAATATTATTATAATTAATTACACTGACAAGTGACATTATAATAATTTTTTTTTAACAATTTACCCCATCGGGCAGACTTAAACTGTAAAGCCGTACTATCTCGTCTTACATGTTAATCTAAGCGCTTCTAATAAACCATTCATCGATAAAAATCTAAGAACAATGTCACCTCACTCAATAAAGAAGCAGAGAATGAAGTTTCCAAAGAAAAATGAAACCTCAGAAGAATAATCAGAACGAAACAGAAAACTTAACACTGGCAAATGCACAGAAAGTACAGAAAACTTGAAGTAGACGAAGTAGATGAGGCAAAATTTTTAGGAGTAGTATTAGACAACAAACAAAGTTAATTATTATGATGCGTGTTAACGTAAGCCTATATTTCGTCTACAGAGTTAATTATAAAAGTTGAGTTAGTTCAGGTATTCTGCAACGCGGCAATGCGGGACCGATAGTGAGACTGATAACGTTACGTTATGTTTTTTTTTCACAAATTCTGAGAAACAAGCGAGAATGCGCGTTTTTAGGGTTCCGTACCCAAAGGGTAAAAACGGGATCCTATTACTCAGACTTCCCTGTCTGTCCGTCTGTCTGTCACCAAGCTGTATTTCAAGAACGGTGATAGCTAGACAGTTGAAATTTTCACAGATGATGTATTTCTATTGCCGCTATAACAACAAATACTAAAAATAAAATAAATATTTAAGAGGGGCTCCCATACAACAAACTTGATTTTTTTATAGATAACGTAAATAAATTAACTTTTTTATAGGTACGGAACACTTCGTGCGCGAGTCCGATTCGCACTTGACCGATCTTTTGTTAATTTATTGGCAGTATTAGATTTGGTCTCTGCTTGTTTTTGATCTTCATAATTATAAACACTTTGGTTTTTGTTGAACGGATTATCTTTGTCAAAGTCACACATTTTAAGTGTCGGTTAAGTCCTGTCCATGCCCCAATTAATAAAATAAATAAAATTATGCCACAGATTTGTAATTCAATGTTGCATGTAGAAACAGGGTAAATTGTACTTCCCTGTAATGGCAAAGAATGACGTGTAACATACTAGGTGTGTTTTGGCGGGAACGTAGAAAAATAATTTTACTAAAGGAGGTATTACTATTTTTCAAAACTTATGTTTTTGTAAGTAAGCCTATTCAATAAAAACATTGGATCTTAATTAGTAAGACCCATGTTTAAAATTAATGATTAAAACAAATTATACGCAATCGATATAATGGTAATTTTATGTATTTATTGTCTTTCCGTGCTATTCCCAAAATTCTGTCGGAAAATCACGTAAAGATTGTTTAACTAGGTGTTTTACTAGTGGATTCGACCGTTATTAACTTGGTGGAACTTAATAAATAGCGAAAACGAAAGTGTGTTTTAACACTCAATTTCGTATTTAGTTGCCGATTAATTATAAAAGTTATAACGTCAAGTCAATCATCAATGAGAGAATGACACGAACGAACGTCAAAATCATAATCACAGTGAGCGAAAGATTTGCGTGATTTGATTTTATTCTAATTTTGATAAAGTAATACATGTGATTAAGAAGTTTAAATTCGAAACTAAAACGTACTCAGGCTTAAACAATTGTAAGTAAAATTATTCTTTTCATAATTTATTGCAATGTTAGGTTAGAAAATGCAATTTATGCTGACTGTCCCTCTTGTTTCCAATGCGATACTTACAACAATATAAAATAACGCTTGGTTTAAATAGGGGCTGAAAGTGGCTTTTGTTTTTAAGTGCTTGAAAATATTTAACATTTTCCTCTTTTAGATTTAAGATAATTTTACGCTTCATCGATTCTAGTCAATATTGTAGGGATTATTTATCTACTTTATGTTTATTATTTATTATTGCATACCTACGTATTACTATGCAATAGCAATTGCAAACGTCTGTTCTTTGTGAAAGGTAAAGCATATTAATTGTTTATATTTGTGTATTAATTACATTATCTTATTATTTATGTTTGAACTTGTACTAATGTATTAATTTTATATTCCTAAATGGTTATTATAACAACAGTATTACTCAGACATTAATTTATATATTAGGTTTGTTTTCATTATATAGAATGTAAATATATGTACAATATAATATTTATTACATCCCACCCATGCTGAGAAGACGGGAATCAATAACAATTGACAAAGGTGCTGAGACTTACCTAAACAAATTTAAAAGGAAATGGCAGGGCTGAGACGGGCTCGCAATCAGGCGAATTCTGTTGCTGTCCCACGTCAGAGTTCGGTATCTGACAATGCACGGCCGCGCCAGAGTCTCAGCCCTGAAGCCCTGGCGGCTATGAATAAAGAGCAACTGCGTGCTGAATGCAGGAAACGAGGACAAAAAACTACTGGAAACAAAACAGAACTGGTATAATGTTTGAGGCTGAACTTGATGTCTGCTTGATTTTATTTTATTTGGCCAGCAGTGTTGTGGTGCTTATGTTTCTTTAGTGTAGATTGAAGTTTACCAAATAATTTGTTAAAATACACTTTAGCTAAGAATTGTATGATTTTGTTCTATTAGCAGTTGTTTGTAACTTGATTGCACTTACAATGTTATGCAGTGAGCCTTTACAAAATTTGAATCATGTGCATCATGATTCTACGGCAAACCTAAATGTATTGATTTTTTATGTTTTATATTCTGTTGTTCTGACTGATTTTTTCCGCGATTAACTGTGTTTTTGTTTATTTCAAGTTCAACACATTTTTAAATCTCTATCCTTTAATGTAACTTTAGCAGCGCGCGCCAGCCTTACATTGTTACCAGCCAAAATAATTTTGCCACCAGTGCGACACATCAATGCTTGATGAAAATCATCCACTATATGGATATTACTTAGTACTCATATGGCGACAGGCAACTGAGTGAAAACTGCTAGGTAGAATGTGTGAATGTAACCTACCGGTTTTTTTTTATTAAGACCTTTCATACCCAGTAGGTATGTAATAGTTAAATATCTCATTTAAATGTTAATTTTTCAAAAGATAACATGTTTATTTACGTTTTACTATCAACAACTGCCAAGTCTTATCTTGGCACTGTTGCCATGAAATTAAGCTTCATATTATATTTTTATTGTCAAACAATCATAATTCCTAGTAAGCAGTGTTGCCACCTTCCACAAACAAAAACTGCGGACTAAAAAAAATTAAAAATTTATAACCAGTTCTTTTTGTTATAATATATTTTTATTTTTTAGCTATAAAAATGTTTTTAAAATCTTTTACCCACACCACTATGCAAAAAGTCGAGAATTAAATTTCCAAGAAGTTTCTGTCCCAAATTATTATGATTATTTCTAGCCTTGGTCATTTTTCGAAGAAAAATAATAATAAGTTTAAACAGTTCATGTAGGCGTCATATAAATATTAATGATATTTCAAAAGTACAAGACCGACGCCGCGCGCCGTTGTAAATTTTACTTGACAATCCTTAGAGTACACACCGCTTTTCTAACAAAAAAATAATAAATGAAATCGGACTCCGCGTTAAAGAAATATTGCTAAATAAATATTTTTACTTTTCTCCCGTCTTTCTGTGCCGAATTTCTGGATAAAAAGGTTTCTAAAAACCTACCTCATGTATGTACTGTGTATGTATTCAAATCCCTTCAGTAGTTTCGACGTGATACTCTTTCAAGATACGGACAGACAGACGGACAAATATTAATTAAATTACTTTTTTTGCTTCAGTATCGCTAATATGCGCCCAATAAAAAATTTCAAATTATCTTCAATGAACAGAATTTCATCTTTACCAGTTTTAATATACAAATTGATATAGGGTACCTTCAAGTCGCGAGTGAATCGGTTTTCTTCTAGGCGAGCGTGCTCCACCGTAGACCGCATCTTCGCTTATTAACATCAGGCGGGATGGCGGTCAAACGCAAGCCTATCTACTATAAAAAAAAAAAAGAAAAAAGATAGATTGAATTGATAGACTCTTGCAATGTTTGTCTACCTCAAAATATGTACCTTATCGTACCGTTTCAATATACGCAAATTATAACCTCTCTTGTTTACTCTCAGCTAATGATGCATGAGTTTGTCCTGCTCACATGGGTACTATTTTTTAAGAAACTGGCGTGTAGATGCTTAGTGTATGCCTTCAATACAAATATCCATAAAAATACCGCTGATCAGAAACAGGTCGACGTTCTATCGCAGACGTTAGCCAGACACTGAAATATGGCCTACCTGTTTTTATAGCCCGACGCTGTAAATGTCCAATGTCCACTCGGGTTTATTTATAACTCTTTGATGTTAGCTACAATATTTTTATATGTGCCTGTTTTTGATTAGGTAAAAACGTGGTGTTGGGCGTTATTAGTTTATTTTTTCTATTAGTTAAATTACGTCACTAATAGGTATTTTTTGGTAAATAAATATACTTTTATACATAATGTCATTTTTAGGGTTTCGTACCTTAAAAGAAAAAAACGGAGCCCTTATAGGATCACTCTGTCCGTCGGTCAACCTTCTATCTCGGAACCGCGTGGAGATATCGAGATAAAATTAAAACCATATACGCAAATCCCTTGCAGCTATAAAAAAATCAATGATGATGATACTTATTTTTATTTACGATGAAATTTAAAATAGTGATGGCAGTCTCCGACGGATATTCTTGGGGTTTTATTAAGTTTGTAGGTAGTTTTAAGTCGGGGGTTTTTAAATTATTTTATGCTTTCTCAATTACTTTTTAACCGTCTTGGGTTTTTTCAAAATTTTTAGTTTTGCTTTTTATGTTCGTATCAAAGTCACAAAATCTCTTTTCTAATGTTAGTGTATCTACATTATTTTTAACCGACTACAAAAAATGGAGGAGGTTCTCAATTCGTCGGATTACTCGAAGACGCCTGGACTGATTCGAGAAATTATTAATGTTTCATACTTCCCAGGTGGTCCAATAGAAATTTTATGAAAATCGGTTCAGTAGCTTAGATTGGCGTGTAAACTAATAGGTAGGTACTTTACGCCAATCAATCAATCAATCAATTAGAATTGGTAAATGAGCTACAATTTAAAATTGAAATTTTCATTGCTGTCCCACCAAGCACCGCTAGCTGTTTATTCTACTTGTCTATTCTATCATGCATAAATCCTTTCTAAGCCGTCGACCCATATCCTTCAATTAACATTTTCAGCCACAGCTCAGGTCATAGTTATTACAATTATAATAATAGAGCTACGAGTAGTTAGAGTACCATCAATCAGTTATGGAATTTCATACCGCCACTCGTTTGTTTAGCTCACGATTTTAGGTAGGTAATCCTATTTGGCAAGCACCGAAATTAAATGCAATATATGTAGTAAAATATAAATAAATAATAAATATCGTAGGACTATACACACAGCGCCATCAACCCAAACTAAGCAGAGCTTGTGTGATGGAAGGCAGATAACTGATAGAATACATAAATACTTTTATTTTTTTGTAAATACATACTTATAATAAATACAGAACACCCATACACAGATCAAACATTTGTTTATTCACAAAATGTTTGCCCTGAGTGGGAATCGAACCCACGCCCTACAAGGCAGATATACTACCGATGAGCCAACGGGGCTGTCAAATAAAGAAACTCGATTTCACAAACAGATGTCTGAACTATAGTAATGATTTCCCGTAGAAGGTTGCAAAGGACTATGTTCTCGCTTTACAACTTATAATGTACTAACTGAGAATTCACAAAGAAGTGCGAGCTTCCATTATATTAATTTTCTTGCTACTTAACCAGTATTTTTTTAACTAGAGTGCTTTTTCACGCAGCGAAAATGTCGCAAAATTTGACTAACATTATTAAACATAATACCTATCAATTACAGTTCAATTACACATAATTACAGTTTGGTAACTTAAACAAATCCCATCTGACATGAAATAAGGTACATAGCCAGTTTGTCGAAGATAGAATGTTTTAAAAGGAAACTTTTATTACCACGCAAAATTTACCCTTACATAAATAAATAAATAAATAAATATCATAGGACATTACACACAGCGCCATCTGACCCCAAACTAAGCAGAGCTTGTGCTATGGAAGACAGATAACTGATAGAATACTTAAATACTTTTTTTTTGTAAATACATACTTATAATACATACAGTACACCCAGACACAGAACTCACACAAATGTTAGCCCTGAGTGGGAATCGAACCCACGCCCTTCAGCTCTCGAAGCAGATATACCAATGAACCAATAGGGCTGGCTGTATACATTGTTGTTATTCTAATTTAAATGGGATGAAGAAAACCTCAAATATCATCTTATAAAGAGGAAAGGTTTGTATTTTTGAATGTTTGTCTATACTATTATAAAGAGGAAAGATTTAATTGTTTGTTTGTAATGAATAGGCTCCGAAACTACTAGATCTATTTCAAAAATTCTTTCCCATTAAAATGCTACATTCTCCTTGAGTAACGTAGGCTATATGTATTTGTTACTTAGAATTTAAGTAACAAAATTAATGTCTACCCGTGCGTCTTAACATTCTCAAAGCTATGGTAGCTGAATTCAATGGCGGCAATAATTTGACGTTTCCGAGATAATAAAAAACTAGCTTACGCCCGCGACTTCGTCCGCGTTAAGTTAATCGAGTTTTGTTTGCCCGTGCGAGGCCGGGGCGAGCTACTAGTTTTAAAATAAAAATGAGTGTTTGTCCATTTTAAAAGTTAAAATGTGTAGTGATTTACTGACATGCTTGACTCGGAACAAAAAAAAAAACAATTTTAACTGGCGACAATTCGATTCCGATGATGGGTCAGTAGTCTTCACACGCACATTCGCACGCGACGATCACGCCACCGCACTATTTCCGGAATTTAACATCATTATACACAGAAATAGACCTTGTATCGACGCAATAAGAACTAAACTGGCATGACGTGAAATAATATTGTTAAAAAGTACTGTAAATTCAAACTGTCAAAGTTCAAATTGAACTGATTTTTCTTTAGTGTGTGCGACAATGATATTATATAAATTTATAATTTTGGAATGGAATAGGTACGGTTTGTGTCTGTGTGTAGATTAATCTTGGAGGGAAGCCACGATTGAATAAAAGTTATAAGACACGTGATGTCAGCTGTTCCTAGTATATTACCGAATTTACATATTGTTTAATTTTTCGATTTATCAGGTTGAAAAATCGAATAAACGTATTCGATTTTTCGATGATCACTTTAGTTATTGTCGAAAAATTAGCTCTTAGATAAAATTATGAGGAGATTTAATGCCTCAATTAGGATTGAGTTCAGTATACATTTTGTTATTAATAGGCTGGCGTTTGATCGCCATCTTCCATGTGCGATCTATGACGACGCACGATTGCTTAATAATACAAAATATACAATTTAAAAAAACCGAGTCCATGACCCTTAGGCCAAATAAACGCACTGCTCCAATGAAACAGCGAGGTTTCTGAGGAAACGAAAATATCATCGATGTATACAATTTTTTAGATTTATGTTTTTTTTTTAAATCGCTTTTATCGATTTCGATAAAATTTATGAGACAATTTTTTTTTTTTTTTATTAATTTGCCCCTTCTGGCAGGCTAAACCTATAGAGCCATACTGCCTTGTCTTGAGTGTTATTTCTGCTGTATCTTAACTATAGTTATCGTCAAAGTCGTCTTTGTCAAGTCCAGTTCGTGTCAGTTAATTCCAGTCATGCTTTAGTAAAGTAGTGGCGACTTTACTATAAAGCTTCGATGGAGTTTTGGAAGCAACACGAAAACTCATATTTCACCACATTATATCATTTTCCCACACTCGCGCTTGTAATTCGGCACTTTATGAATTAAACACCACCATTTTTATGCATAAACACTCGACAAAACACTAGTTTTGGAAAAAATACAACGGAGCAACACGACTCTTCCCGCGTTCCCGCCAAAAAACCTCTCTTATATGAGACAACCTCTGAAGTATGATCTACCAAGCAAAAAAAGAATCATCAAAATCGATTCATAATTGGCGGAATGATCGCATAACAAACATTTAAAAAAATACAGTTAAGTAATTGAGAACCTTTTTTGAGTCTGTTATAAAAACAAATTTTATCGCGGCTTAAAGACACTATAAATAAAACTAACTACAATTATTTGAGATATGCTCAAATTGTAACGTAAACATGTTTTCTTTATATTGCAAAGCTAACACGTCGACACAATATTAATGCCAACGATTATTTTCATTGTTTTGGCGCATCAGTGCCTTTGTCGCTGGCCAAGCGGCAACACCTATATTCATAATTATTCTTATTTTATTCTGAATCATAGGTTACGCTAAAATAATACTATCGACACGTGTTAACTAATGCACTTTTGCTGTTAGTACAACATTAACTTAAAGATTTAAATTTCGAACATTCCTAATCCGAATTTTTCAATTTAAAAAGTTTGTTGGTAAAAACGTGAAGTTGTAAAGTTTAAGATTTTGTTCCGCTAGTAACTGGCAAACGATAAAAAAGTGCAAGTGAATGAAAGTGAATGAAATACTCGATCGTGTCGTTCTTTTTGGACCGGCCTCAGACGACAGTGAAACGTGAGAGTGAGAGAGCTCTTGAAAGTGAAATTTATTTCGTGATGTTGTGATGTCACAGACGTTTCACCGTAACAAACCAGTTACCAACACACCGTGCAAATGAAGAGACGTAACAATCGTTAAATTTAAATAAATTACTGTTGAAATTATAAGGTTTTTTCAAAACTTTATATTTCAAAACATACAGCGGCCAGCTTCTCACGTGAGTGTTACAATGCAACTATTTTTATTATAGGTGACCAACCTTTTTAACCGACTTCAAAAAAGAAGGAGATTCTCAATTCGTCTGGTTTTTTTTGTATGTATGTTACGCGATCATTCCGGCAATTATGAATCGATCTTAATGATACTTGTTTGTTTGGTTGATCATACTTCAGAGGTGGTCCCATATAAATTTTAACGAAATCGATCGAGCGCTTTATAAATAATCAACAAAAATCAATCAATAAAAATTGTATACCTCGATGATATTTTCGTTTATTCCGAAACCTCGCTGTTTCATTGGAGCAGTGCGTTTAGTTGGCCTAAGGGTCATAGAGTTGGTTTTTTTTAATTGTAAATTTATAAAGAAAAGAAAGAAAGAAAGAAAATAATTTTATTTTGTAACAGAACAAAAAAAAACAAAAATAACAACAAATAGAGACAAACAGTTACAAAATAGGGGCTCACCTCACCATAATATATAATATAGCCAGTCTTATTCATAATACATTATAACTATTATTAACAACACTGATTCATACTTAGTAAAAGAAATACATATCTAGCCAATTCAATAAATAAATCATCACCGCAGATAGTTACTTATTTATCAAGCATTGTTTATTATTTTTATAATCATAAACCTCTCCAAGTTGACAATAATAAGTAAGTAAATAAATTATAAAATTAATAAATTCTCTTTCATTGTCAGTCTATTTTAACACGACACTTATTATAGACATAGTCTACTTAGTACGTACAGTAAACATAATAATATTTTTTGTTTGTGTGGCAGATGACTGATACCTAATTTGTTAAAAATTTGCAGTATTTGGCAGTTTTATGCGCTTTATTATACGGGAAACGGCAATTTTTTTTTTCGGCAAAAAAGTACATTTTATATTATAAAAATAAAATTTATTTATTTGTTTCTACTAATGTGCATGCGTTATTCCATTTATAATTACATTAGATTCACTAGATTTATAATTATTTATTATTTGTATACAAAAAAGAGAACATTTCTTAATAATTATTAATTAATAATAATATTATGTAGTGATTTCCTAGTTCAGGGATGGCAAACCTATCCTAACCTAACACGCGTGCCAATGGTGTCACGTGTCAAAACAATTCCAACACCCTACAGGTCTATTTAAATACCATTCGATTGTATTCGACGTCATGCTTGTCTTTATGTATGAGTGTAATACAGAACAGTCAGTAGCGTCTAATTTACAATAAAAAAATTGAACAATCCTTTTTTTTACTTATCTATCTATACTATTATAAAGAGAAAAGATTTGATTGTTTGTTTGTAATGAATAGGCTCCGAAACTACTGGACCAATTTCAAAAATTCTTTCACCGTTGGGGAGCTACGCTATCCCCGGGTGACATAGGCAACTTTTTATCCCTGTATTCTCACGGGAACGGGAACTACGCGGGTGAAACCGCGAGGCGTCCGCTAGTATCAATATAAGAAACAAAACTATAAAAGAAAATGTAATTGCTTTACTTATTCCGGGTGCAAATAGTTTTCAGTTAATTGTTTTTTGGGCTTTTTTTATATTACTAGCTGTTAACCACCCGCGTCGCTGGGTTTGTAACTTTGTACCATAATTTACGCAAAACATTGACAAATTATTTACCTAAACCTTCATGAATCACTCTTATCTATTGGTGAAACTCGCATGATAATCCGTTCAGTACTTTTTAAGTTTATCTCAAATAGACTGACAGACGCGGCGGACGACTTTGTTTTATAATATGCAGTGATTTACTTACTTTATTTAGTTAAATTATCTTAATGAACGTTCTTTGATAGCCCGTCACGGTATATTATGATTATTTCTATAGAAAATGGCACGTTCACTAGTAAAGGTTTGCCACCCCTGTCCTAGTTCTTATCGAGACGATAATGATGTATACAGAACAGTGAGTTATATCTACAGCTTCCTATCAGTATATCAGTCAGCTCTTAGGAATATTAATTGTTTGAGGTCATATCACGATACCGAACAGTGTCTGGTATATTTTATTCATACGAATAATTTTATCAGTGGCAATTACTATCATAATTTTACTGCTCTGGTAGTTCATTTGGTAGTAATTCTGTTTCATGAGTTGTAGAACGTGATTTCGATACAAATAACCAGTGAAAAACACGCGTGTTGCATAAAAAAATATAAATACAAAATTAACTTTTTATATACTTATCTCTTTTTTTAAACAAAAAACTGCATCATAAAAATAACGAAGCAGTTGACGTTACACGTACGGGCATTAAATGCTTTTTACTCTGGAAAATTTAAAACGCTAAAAATTGCGGATTAAAATAATTAGGCGTTAAATCCCTTTTATTAATTTAAATTCATGTTTTAATAATAAGTATGTTAATCAAACATTACACTTACCTATACGTGTGTTGATGACAATCAAACATTGAAATTATTGAGACTCGTTAAATAAAATTAGAAACAATGTATTTTTTTTTGTTGTATGCAATAATTCCGCCAATTAAGAATCGATTTTGATGATTCTTGTTTTGCTTGGTAGATCATACTTCAGATGTTGTCTCATATAAAGTTTGTCGAAATCGATCGAGTGGTTTTTAACATAAATCTAAAAAATTGTATACATCAATGATATTTTCGTTTACTCCGGAACAGTGCGTTTAATGTTTAAATGTTTAATGTTTAAAAAAATTTAATGCACCCAAAGGTCATGAAGTCGGTTTTTTAAAATCGTAAATTTGTATTTTTTTTTTTGTAAAGAGACGAAATAAACGCTCTCCTGATGGTAATAGATAACGCCTGTCCATGACCATTGCATTGGTACTCAGAAATCTCAGCAACAAAACGAAGTTCAGGTCTCTGCTGTTATAGCGCTCATTTTCTTGTGACATTTGACAGTTAGTCTCAATAAGTTTTTTTTTTAGTTTTTGGTTCAGTAATTTGCGTATGAGTTCGAAAATTTGCGAATGTGTTTGTACGTTTGTTACTTCCTCTTGCTCAAACGGCTGGACCAATTTTGATGAAATTTAATATGGAAGTAGCTGATTACATAGGCTACTTTTTGACCCGAAAAAATGAACACCGCGGGGCTAATTGGTCTAATAAAATGGGACTGTCATTACACAACTTCTTCTAGGGTAGGATAGGGTGGGCACATATACGTATATCTACAAAAAGCTCACAATGTCGAATAAACACCAACATACATAAAGTAATTGGAGTTCGAATTTAAAGAAACCTGCCTCATTTTTAAAATCGATTAAAAATAAAACAATCGGGAATGAAACAAGAGCTCATTTTCTTAATAGAGTTCAATACTGTTAACTCAAGCCTCTCGGTACTTACGTAAAAACTCGATACGCTACCAATAACTAAAGTACACGTAACTACTCCTACGTACCTATACATATAGAAAATCGATTAGAACGTGATAAAGACGCCGTAGGAACTTTAATGTAACCTAGTCGTGTCTGTTTACAATTTTATCAGTGTAATAGGTATAAAAGTGAATATGAATCGATTACATGTTTATTTTAAGTAAAATAGCCCAG
Source organism: Biston betularia (assembly GCA_905404145.2). Lineage (NCBI taxonomy): Eukaryota > Metazoa > Arthropoda > Insecta > Lepidoptera > Geometridae > Biston > Biston betularia. Next base: position 4,695,543 of record FR989883.1, read on the forward strand.
AAAAATAGAAGCATTACGTTGAAAACAATAGTTTAGTTAGGTAATGTACAAATTTTCTTCATTTGTGACGTCAAAATCTAAAAATTTTAACCACGCGACGTGAGTCATCTATCTATACTATTATAAAGAGGAAAGATTTGATTGTTTATTTGTATTGAATAGGCTCCGAAACTACTGGACCGATCTTAATAATTCTTTCATTATTAGAATGCTACATTCATTATCCGTGATGGCTATATTTTATTTAAAAAACAATGAGGGATCTGTATGGAAAATAGAATAATGTAAGAAGCTAAGCTGTGAAAAATTTGAAAAAAATCTTTAGTTCGCATGCGCAGCGAAAACTACAACAATTGTTTTTTGACAATAGAATAAATTGACGTTATATTGAGCAAATTGATAGTTACAAATAAGTCCGCAATATCATAATTATGTCTAACTATTACAGTTGTCATCTACATCGTATAGGTATCGTATCATAGGAAAGATAAATTTAATTAAAATTATCTTTAAATTTTAAAAATTAAATTTTTAAAAATTAAATTTTTAAATTAAATTTTTTAAAAGATAATTTTTTTGTGTGTATTGAATAGGCTCCGAAACTACTGGATCGATACATTTATATTGCTGATCGAGTTTTGTTTTCCCGTGCGAAGCCGGGGCGAGCTGCTAGTTAAATATATGATGCTGTGTCATAATTATGTTAACATAATTGTATATACATACCTACTATGGTGTATCCAAATTGTACATAGATATTAATTTTAATCTGCCCATAAATAGTTCCACTGTTGGCCATAGATTGTTCCCTGTTGGGCGAAGGCCCTCGCCCTTTTTTATGTGTTACTAATCGCCTTGCGTAAATTAACTGTCATCTATTCGGGAGGCGTATTCTATCATATATGTAGAGCAGGGGTGGCGAACCTTTATGACCAATGTGCTATTTTTTTCTAAAGAAATGTTTAATGAGGCCATAGACCTGCCGTGAATTAGTTTTGAGATAGAGATTAATGGGAAAATATCGAAACTTAATACTATTAACTCACAACTTTAATTTATTACCAAAAAAACATTTTGCACTGTGTTTTGATTGTAAAATATTGTGTTGCGTACCATTGGGTTGCCAACGCCCATTCTTGGTATAGAAGTTTGCCCTGCGTCTCTATGTATAAACAAGCCCTTTAAGTATGAGTACCTACAGATATCAACAGTAAACTATTTCCGATAAAAATAATTGTAGAAGGAAATATGACAAAATAATGTAGAAATCTAACAAGTAAAAAATTCTGAGGTCAAAGATTTAACCTGTTAACCATGAAAAAAAGTTAACATTGTTGTACTATATATACTAAGTACTAAATTCTTTCATTACAGAAACTTGCAGCAATAAAGAAAGATTTACTTGTCACATTGTGTAGTTGTAATGTTCGTGTAAAGATTTTAAATGAGAGTAAAATTGCCATCTCGTAGCATGCTAATATGCCGCATACCGGTGAAACTAGCGTAGGTATGTAAATTGCGTATCCGTTAATGTTGCGAGCAATAGGATAAATTAAGGCATTTTATTTATTGGCTGAACTCTACTACAATCGTTCTCATTTGTTTCCGGGTTGAGTGGCTAGACCGAAAAAAGTGTAATAATAAAAAAAACGGCCAAGTGCGAGTCGGACTCACACACGTAGGGTTCCGTACCATTATCAAATAATAAATCATTATAAAACTAAATATCCTGTGAATAGGTAGTTAAAGCGTCTACCTATCACCGTTATTAGTATCGAACTGGAAAGGGTAAAAAATCAAGTTTGTTGTATGGGAGCCCCCCTTAAATATTTATTTTATTTTATTTTTAGTATTTGTTGTTATAGCGGCAACAGAAGTACATCATCTGTGAAAATTTCAACTATCTAGCTATCACCGTTCTTGAGATACAGCTTGGTGATAGACGGACGGACGGACAGACAGCGAAGTCTTAGTAATAGGGTGCCGTTTTTGCCCTTTGGGTACGGAACCCTAAAAACGCCACCAAAAACCGACATCTTTTTGCAGTGATTTGGCGCTTCCCGATCACCTAGGAAACTAAAACTTTTTTCAATCGATTCAGCTTGCCGTCAATTTTAAGAATAGGTACGCAAAAATATTTTACAATTTAAAAAAAATAAAGCCTTTAAACGAATTTCGTTCCAGCCTGGTGTCCATAAGGCACCTCTCAATTACTGTTCTTTAAGGTACGACGTCAGTGGTCTGGTGCACGTAATAGAGATTCAGGTCGTTATCCATCAATTAATTTGTAAAAAATGTTTTAAATTTGTTAAAAAAAGCGATCGTTTGATCGCTCCTAATCCAATATCAATAAGTTTTGGCAGTGATGCCCTGGACTTTGTTTTGTTACTCAAAGTTCTGTGTATCGCTACAATGGTCATGGACAGGCGTTATCTCATACCATCAGGAGAGCGTCTCGATCGTCTCAATACTTTTTACATTAAAAAAAAATTAAAGTAATTGCAAAACAAACTAAACCTAGGAATGTGTTTGAACCTAGGAAGAATCTTCAGCCCTACTTAATGGTGGCTAATATTTCATTTTTTTTTAATACTTAGAAGTCTAGGTGTTTTACCTCAGCTCTTGTTAAGTAACAGTGTGGTTGAAGATGGTAAACACACCCGGCCTGAAATGGAACTGGCTCTCAAGTGTGGTTGCCGGAACACATCGTTAGGTGCTTGGCGGCAGATTTTCAACTTCAGGATGGTAGCTAGCCAGCCGGGTCGGGTGCTCTCTAGTAAGAGAGCACCCGACCACCACGCTTTGGTTTCCTCACGATGATTTTCTTTACCGCCATGAGTTTTTAATACCGTTTTATTATAATTCCAATAAAATGTATATTATAGTAAGATATAATTATAGAGATTCAACTGACACTAATACAGCTGATAACTGGTAGCAATAAAATTGCGTAGGTCTATACTTTCAGTTATTACTAAGTATGATGTTTTCAAACAATGCATGTAAAAAACTTAGTAAAGTCATCATAATACTAGTTATATTAAGTAATTGTGAATGTTTTCTCCTAATGTATTTTTGATTGGTCACATTCCTGCATGCACGATGCAAACGAGATTTTTCTTTTATTTGAGTGCTTGTTTTAAATACGCATAATTTACACGTGATACACTGACGCTAGTGGCACTGTTTCAATTTATCTCTTACCATCACAAGCGCGTTTTTTTGTCGTTTCTAAAAATATTTAAAGCACGGATTTTGCCTTTGGCTAAAAACCATAGAAGACCACACTAAGCCCTAGATACCCTACCTGGACGTAGCAACTGACTAAAAAACAACGCCAGACTGAAAGCTGGTCAGCGAAAATGGAAAGAGATTAATTTGTCGAATGGCGAAATACCACTGGATAAAGATAACTATAAATGGGTTCCCAAAGTCTCGACCTTGACGAAGGAAGTGTCATGTACTGAACTCATACGATAAACAGTTGGCACCAAAGCCTTAGATTCGACAGTCTGGAATGAGCAAAGAGAGGCCTTTGCCCATCAGGGAGACATGTCAGGCTCTGAAATAAACAACCACCTAACTGTGAAGACGTTTCCACGTAATTGTCAAACCTGGCAACTATGCCTTAGATTTGTACCTGTTGGACACTGCAGTTTTTAAAACAAATCCATGTTTGTCACGTTTACTTCTTGGATGGGACGGTATGAGCTACCGACGTCACAACTATATACCGCTAGTGTTGTCTACGTGTCCACAGTCCATAGCGGTGGCTACCTTTTACTATTAGACTTATTGCCTGTCAGATTGTTGGTGGTAAAACATTGAACATAGAAAGATTTAGCGTCAAACATCAAGTCCTTTTAAAGAAGAAAACTACACCACGTATCATTACCAACTGTTAACGTTTAGAGGTCGGATAGCCATAATTTATTATGCTCCCAGGTGCTGTGGTCTTCAGAGTTCGTAGTTCAATACAGACTACATGGTCATCTATCTATTTACGTTCAATATAATATCAAATAATAACATGGGTTATGTGTTTGGTTTTAGTTAGCCCGACTTGGGTACTACAAGCTGGCGGCTGCTGCGCAGGCAGACGCTGAACAGAACGGTCCACGACCACAGAACGGTCTCAAACATCTCCACCCTAAAGAAATTGGAAGGTAAGATATAAAAGAATATACTAAAGGTGATTACAGAGAGTGCACTTAGAATGACCGACTTGATATCATTTTGTGGGTCGTAGAGCTTTTTTTAAATACTTTTATTTTTTTGCAAATTTCAAACATTTCATTGCACTTCAAACATTTTCAAAAAAGGGAATTTCAAACAGGATTAAAAGAAAAATATATGATATAGCAGTGGGCACCAAACTCGGCAAGGCCGGTCTTTCGGTGGCCCTGGATAAAAAAATGCCTCCTAGAAATTTGCGCGCACAGAGCAACGTAAAAGTAAAAGTAGTAAAAATAAAACGTAGTAATAATTAATGAATAAATGAATAGAATAAAACAGGGTCGTAGAGCTAGAGTCTGCATCCGTGCAATACGACTTTTAAGCTTCGGTATTCCCTGCTTATCGTAAGAGCCGACTATAAAGGTACTAAAAAATAAGTTTTCAGTAGGGTGAGATTTGAGGATATGACCTATTTATTTTATCGAACCCAGGAAAGACTGACGCAGTGTTACTCACGCAATTGTAGAGGAAGGAAAGGGAATGTACTCTGCATTCCCCGGGAGTGTTACTCAAAGCAGCGCTAACCCTCCTAGCGCTGCTTTGAGTAACACTCCCGGTGCGTCCTTATAGAGATCTCGGTGCCCTCCGTCAGGCACACACAGGCCACCGAGGAGTTTTAGTAGATTTTACAATCCTACTAATATTATAAATGTGAAAATTTGAATGAATGGATGGATGGATGGATGTTTGTTACTTTTTCACGCAAAAACTGCTGAACGGATTTGGGTGAAATTTGGTATGGAGCCTACGTATGTGTTTAAAATAAAAATAAAAACATGAATTAGCTAACGAAAAAAATTAGTGAATTTTACATAAATCAACAAAAAGAAATGAAGATCGGATTGTTGCTTGTACGCCAATTTTTTTTCTGTGGCCGGCCAGCTCTTTCGCTATTCTTCTTCTTCTTTGATTTTGGCGTCGCATTTTGAGCATTTGCCATTTCTTTGCTTTGTTGATTTATTGTAAAATAAAATTCACTCATTTGTTCTTTAGCTAATTCATGTTTTTATTTTTATTTTCCTTGTATTCGTAATGAAAAGCACAGTGTTTACCTCGGGTTAAAGACTTATTTAGTCCCTCGAACTATTGGCGTAAACCTCGTCTCGGAAACCCCGTCTTGAGCCTAAACGAGTTACTTTCACCCCTTGGGTAACAATGCACTATTTAGTGTTATTTACCTTTAAATTGACTAATTATCGTTTTAACCACAACGAACCTTATTACTTGTCCTGATATATATAATTTTTAATCAAAGATAACGCTGGATTTGTTTGCATATTTCCTGTTTGGAATTCTATTTCTAAGAGCCATAAGTTAGAATTTCGCAAGCAAGCCGTGTCAGCATGATAAAACTGATACTGTTATTAGTAATACACAACTACTACGTGACTTGTAACATTGGTGTTATTAATAAAATATTTGTATTGGTACTAATTTGTTCAGGTTTCGTGTATATTCATGTTTAAAATTTGAATGTATATCTACATATATCAAGCATCTAAGGGTGTGTTCTGGCAGCCTCACTCGAGAGCCAGTTTCATTCCAGGCTAGGTGTGCAATACCATCTTCGACCACACCTTCACTTAACATCAGGTGAGCTGTGGTCTTAAACCTAGTCTATCAACAATAAAAAAAATTATACTAATTATAAAGAGGAATGATTTGATTTTCTGTTTGTTTGTATTGACTAGGCTCCGAAACTACTGGACCAATCTTAATAATTATATCATTATTAGAATACCTACTACATTATCCGTGATGGACATAGGCTACATTTTATTTAAAAAACCGGTGTGCGAGTGTGCGAGTGCAAGTGCGAGTCGGACTCGGCGCATGAAGAGTTCCGTACCATTATCTGTAAAAACTGCAAAAAAAAATCATGTTTGTTGTATGGGAGTCCCTATTAAATATTTATTTTATTTTATTTTTAGTATTTGTTGTTATAGCGGCAAAATAGAATTACATCATCTGTGAAAATTTCAACTGTCTTGCTGTCACCGTTCTTCAGATACAGCCTGGTGACTGACGGACGGACGGACGGACAGCGAAGTCTCAGTAATAGGGTCCCGTTTTTACCTTTTGAGTACGGAACCCCTTAAAACAGCTAAGTAGCGGTGTGATCGAAGATGGTAAATACACCGTTAGATACTTGACGGCAGATTTTCTATTTGAGGGTGGGAGCTAGCTAGCCGAGTAATAAGTAGAAAGTACCCTACCGCCATGCTATGGTTTCCTCGCAATGTTTTCCTGCACCGGCAGCTCAACGACATTGCATTGATCAATGTAAACTTCCGCATTTATAGTATAGAAAAAGGAAGAAAATATTTGTTATTCGATTAAAAACGTAACGTAACCGAAAATATGTCGCTAATCAAAATGTTTCTAAACTAATTTCTTGGTGCTAAATATATTTGGCAGTCACGCAGATGCAAAATGTAACTAATTAAATATAATTCGTGACGATTACGGGCGTGATACCAAAATAAGTTGCCCGGCTGTGACTGCTAAAACAAAGACATACGTTGGTGCAGCGCATTCCTTACTTGGAACAAAGACTCGCAAGTTGCATACTGCCTTTCGATATAGTAACGAGTAGTAGATTTTAGTTAAGGAGCCAACCATCGCATCGATCGTACACGGCAACAATATACCAACTCTTTATACATACCTATGTCCTATACACACCAAATTTTAAATTAAACATATTTTTTTATTTAAAAGTAGTGAGACGAACGAAACGCTCTCCTGATAGTAAGAAATAACGCCTGTCCATGGTCGGCAACACTCGCTCATTATGGTTACTACAATAATGAGCCAGCGATGGGATTGTTGATAATTTGAACAGATACATATATCGAACACATTAATTTTGATAGCGTATGTTAAACTTCAACATACGATAAATCAGTATAAAGCAAGATCACACCAAAACTAGTTTACCGACTTCTCATATTATTATTATTTATCACTTTGTTATTACAAATGAAGCTAATAAAAGTGTGTTAAAAAGTATTTGATTAGTTTCTAGAAATATTGGCAAGTTTGAAAATATTACTTGGATAAATAAATAATTATAGCTTATACAATGTTGTCTATTTATTTCAGCAGGCACAATAAAGGTCACGCGATGGACACAGAAAGTCTAGTGCTATGGAGGCGGCCATTCACCACTCTAGAGTATTTCTTTAGAGAACTCTTCATTCTCATCACGACAGGGTTACAAAGGTATGCTAATATTTTCCTTTGAAATCGAACCTGGTAGTACTCGTTAGGGCCAAACATTGATGGAAATTTAAGCTTAATCATACATTTAGAACATCTAGACTTAGACACTGAACAAACATCTATGTTCGTCACATATGAATAAATGTTTATCCTGGGTGGAAATCCAACTCACGTTCTGCACAGTATGGAACAGATCTAGGGCGATATCAGCTGATGCATCAAAAGTTTCAAAACCATATTAAATATGATGGTTAGATTTCTCTAAACTTAAAATGTACCTAAATGATTTTTTTTCTGGTTCCAGGTTGATAGCGTACAAATTGCTTGCATTATCTATAGTTGTATTAATAAGTAGCACAGCCGCCTCGTACTATATAGGAGGACCACACCAACCTTTTGTACAAGTAAGTTGCGTTACAAGTACCTCTCACTACCTCTGACAAGAACTTTGTACTGATAGCAATCATATTTCTAGCAAATTCCCGATTTAGAATTGTGAAATTCAGAAATCCGCTTACATCCATGTTGCTTAAACTTTCTTTCTCGCTCTGTGCAGTATTACAAAAATTGAAATACATTACAAAATCTATAAGAGTGGAAATTATCTATAAAATCTATGAAGTTGAAAAAAATCATATTTAAACTTGGCTCACTCGGACATAGACTGCGGCAGCGCCCATGGTGATGGATACCAATTTAATTACTGCCGAAGACCGTGTTTGAGTGAAACGCGCTTCATTTTTTTTTATGGTTGACAGGCTAGTTGTTTTGACCACAGCTCACCTAATGTTAAGTGACGGTGTGGTCGAAGATGGTAAAGCACACCTAGCCTGGAATGGAACTGGCTTGATAGCCAGTTGAGTGAGGCTGCCGAAACACACCGTTAGGTGCTTGGCGGCAGATTTTCAACTTGAGGGTGGTAGCTAGCCAGCCGAGTACTAAAGTACCCTACCACCACGCTATGGTTTCCTCACGATGTTTTTCTTCACAGGCAGCTCAAGCTCATTGTTGGGGTTTGAACCCACGCCCTTCGGCATACGAACCTACTTCTTTTTTTTTTTAATGGTTGACAGGCTAGGTGTTTGACCACAGCTCACCTGATGTCAAGTGAAGGTGTGGCCGAAGATGGTAAAGCACACCTAGCCTGGAATGCAACTGGCTGTCAAGTGAGGCTGCCGGAACACACCGTTAGAGGCTTGGCGGCAGATTTTGAACTTGAGGGTGGTAGCTAGCCAGCCGAGTACTAAAGTACCCTACCTACCACCATGCTTTGGTTTCCTCACGATGTTTTCCTTCACCGGCAGCTCAAGCTCATTGTTGGGGTTTGAACCCGGCGTGGGTGTCGGCATGCGAACCTACCGCGCTAACCACTGAGCTATCATCGCTACAAAAAAACAACTGCATAACCTAACCTAATCATTGTGTCTTTTCGCGTTCGCCACCACGAACTGTAGCAGTATTAGCATTTGTAGCCACCATTTTAGCTAGCCGCTGGTCCTATTGACTATTCAGTTTGTTTGCTTCAACACTAGGATAATACACTAAATAGAAGTATGAACTAGATAGAAATACAAGTATGAATTTATAATTACAGAAAACCGGCCAAGTGCGAGTCGGACTCGCGCACGAAGGGTTCCGTACCAAATTTAAAAAAAAAAATAAACGGCGAAAACCTCTTTTATTGTATGGGAGCTCCCTTAATTATTTATTTTATTTTAACTTATTATATTTAAAGAGAAAATAAAACTAAATATTCTGTGAATAGTTAAAACGTCTACCTGTCACCGTTATTAGTATCGAGCAAGAAACGGTAAAAAAATCAAGTTTGTTGTATGGGAGCCCCCCTTAAATATTTATTTTATTTTTAGTTTTTGTTGTTATAGCGGCAATAAAAATACATCATCTGTGAAAATTTCAACTGTCTAGCTATCACCGTTCTTGAGATACAGCCTGGTGACAGACGGACGGACAGCAAAGTCTCAGTAATAGGGTCCCGTTTTTACCCTTTGGGTACGGAACCCTAAAAAATCGACGCCATGACCATTGACCATGCCCCCAAACACGGCTAGGTTTTAGTTTTAAAGATCAAACTAATGAATCGATTGTGAAATTTTTACGGGGACCAATCTGAAAGATATCCTTTCAAATACCTTCCACCTTACCTTTCGTACCTTTCATCATCAGCTCACCTGAATAACTCAAAGGAACATAAGTAACGGTCTATACGAGCCTATAACATTTAAAGAACTATCCACTGACTCATAATAGTTAAGCGAGTTATATTTCCATCATCAGCTCAGCAACATAAGATGACGAGAACCAGACGCAAATATTTGAATTGTTTTGGAAAATATATAAAACACATTATGCGTCCCTATAAAATTTTGAGGGTTGCTCACGATGTTTCTGGGTTCCCATCATCAGATCGTGATTTGGTGCCAATGGATGGGAAGTATACCCTTTTAAACAAAAAAATAATTTCTCGAGACGGTCCAGGCATCATAGAGTAATCGGGAAATACAAAACTAAATCTGGCGAATGGAGAACCTCCTCGTTGAAAAGTAACGTAAACATTCTGTTTTCAGGTAGCAGTATCCGCGCTGGCGTGGTGGGGTTGGTGGGTGGTGCTCGGTGTGTGTAGTAGTGTTGGTCTCGGCACAGGACTCCACACATTTCTACTATATCTCGGGCCACATATAGCACGTGTCACACTCGCCGCATACGAATGTGGCGCGCTTAACTTCCCTGAGCCGCCTTATCCTAACGAGTAAGTATATGTATGACTAGCGGCTCATCCCGGCTTCCACGGCTGGATATTTATTATTCAATTCGGTATGTAAAGTTTTTTTTTTGTTTTTATTTTATATTTTTTACTGATAGTAAACTTTATTTCAAGAAACTAATTTGAATATTTTGGCTTTCTATGCGGTAGTTTAATTCTAATACGTTTTCAAACTTTTTATAGTTATGATGTCATGAGGTCGGCTAAATATGTAGAATATGCCTTTGCCATACGAAACAAAAAAAGTATACAAAACATTTGATACATTTCATTAACTTTGACAACAAAACTGACGATTTTTTTAAATTTGCCCCATCGGGCAGGCTAAAGCTGTAAATTGCCATTTATTGCCATATTGCCATTCTGTCACGTCTTCGGTTTTTTACAATTCATGACATCAAGTAAACAAATCTTATGTCTTAGAAGCGATATCAGCTAGGACCTTTTATCAAATGGACGGAGGATATGCCTAGGTAGCGTGTCCACTTTATGTTGATGTCAGTTCTAGATCTGCGTGAGTAGGGAAGTGAACCCGAGTACAGATCGTTCGATGAAAAAAAAGTCGATACAAAACAGAGTTCCAGTACATAAAAATAAAGGAAACAATATATAGGATAAAATTATTTATTTTTATTCACATATTTGCATATAAAATAAACGTCTTTACTTGGGTATACTAAACCGCCTTTATCTTTCAAAGATGTCAATGAACCTTTTTGGTACCCTGATGTGTAATTGTGGTTATATGCAATCTCTTTAGTAAAACTATGTTACCATAGCAACTTAAATGATTATAAATATAGTCTGTCAGCACTCTTTATTAGCGATAAATATTCTTGCTTACAAAATTTCACTCAAATCCGTTCAGTGAAAAAGGAACAAACGGTAGATGTTTAACTTTACATAACAAGGATATGGATTTAGCAATAATTATCGACGAAGTCCTGAGAGTTTTGTAGGTACATCACTATTCTGGAGGCGTAAAACGATGCATCTGTCGAACATAAATTTAAGTTTAATTTCTAAGTCAATTATCACCACAGTGTGATTAAATGATGTTAATTATATGTATCCTTAATGAGAAACGCATTTTTGCTTTAGAACTTCAATATTTAAGATAATAATAGCCCATAAAGACATGCGTATGAAATAATAATTCCTGAAACGATATTTCTACAAATTTTCATTTTCAAAGCGCACGGGTTGCAATGTTATGGCCTACTAGTCGGACAAAAATGGATGATGAACTCGGACGGTGCGAGGTTGCCATTTGGACTATAGCTATCTCTTTTACTCAACGTGACGATCCGTGTAAAAGGCAAAGAAACAAGACACATGCGTGTACGGATGGTGGCGGAACGGAAACGCTTTATGGTTCTGTCTACTGATTATTTGTCTGAGGATATCGATTGATTGATTGATTAACTCTTTATTGCACACACTAAAAAAAACAATACAGAAGAAATAAAATTAATTAATTTGTGTAACAGTGTGTTGTGTTTGTGTTTGTGTGATATCAGTGTCCAAATAACGTTTAAAGTAAAATAATCAAGATATTTGTATCAATAAACCAAAAAACAACTCGACGTACGTGTATTGAAGGGATTATTATGACCGCCGTTGACTTGACATTGACAAATTTTGTTTCGGTTTGACATTACTTTTTTAGTCTATGGAAGTTGCCCTACTGGGTGACGTCATTAGACATCAGACAGAAAGTTTGTTTTATGTATTTTATTAACATAAACCCCATACCAAAGTTTACAGAATTTTAAACGTAAAAATATTGAATAGAAATGTACTATTTCGAAATGGTTTTGGAATCAGTAAAGTTTTTTTTTTTTCTTTACATACCGATTGGTCGTTACAATCATCAGCGAACATAAATCAATGGCTGCTCGCTGTTTCCTCGAATCTTATTATTTTGACTTGGCTTGAAACAACTCGAATACTTTATTGATCGCAATCTCTACAGTCTTTTTAACACAACGAGCTTAATTGGTAGTAGGTTGTGGTTCATATTGCTTCAAAAATTTTTTTTAATTATGCTTATAGAAAACGAAACTTAGTGATTTTTAATTGCGCGCTTCGATTTTACTCAAAGCCATCAGAAAACACATTAAATTTGTATATCTTGCAATTATGTATTTTTTAAGCGAATACTTTTTATGTAAAAAAACGAATCTCTCTTGATAGTAAGAGACGTTTACCCTTGCCCAATTAGTTAGTTAGCCCTATAATTTCGCTAGTGGTAGTAAGCAGTCTTCAAATCGAAGCAGTAATGTTTATATACACACTACTTAATTGGTGGCAAAATATCTGAAACTGCGGTACGATCTATCTAGACAGTTTCTTAACTAAACATAAGTTATCTTTTAACTATGATTTCACTTTTACCTAAAGACAGACATGGTTTCTATTGTCTCGGGATACGGCTTCTGCAAAATATCAGGTTCCTAAGTCCTTTTTGAGCTTCTTATTTTCATTTTGTATTTGTATTTCAGCATAATTTGTCCAGCGGAAATTGACCCTAACAATGTGGTGTCAATATGGAACATAATGTCCAAGGTTCGCGTGGAGTCGATGATGTGGGGCCTAGGGACGGCACTGGGTGAACTGCCCCCCTACTTCATGGCGCGGGCTGCGAGAATCTCCGGGGGAAGCGTGTCGGAGTTGCAGGAGACTACCGACTCGAGGACTGGAAGGTAATATTTTCTTGAAAATTTGAAAATCAGTAAAAGTAATGGCTATGGAAAGCGAAAATGACATGATTTTGACACAAACGTGAGTTATGTGACTTTGTTTTCCGAATGTTGTGTTTTTAAGGTTTTTTTTAATGTGAAAAATAATGAGACGAACGAGACGCTCTCCTGATGGTAAGAGATAACGCCTGTCCATGACTATCGCAGTGATACACAGAACTCCTGGAATCAAAGGATTTTACTAATTAATCTAATTTAGAGATTTTTTCTGAAAGGTTTGTCTATTAATACAGTACTAGCAGCTCGCCCCGGCTTCGCACGGAAAAATAAAACTCGATTAACAAAATAAATATAGCCTTAACTCAGTGATAATGCATGTAGCATTCCAATGATGAAAGAATTATTCAGATCGGTTCTGTAGTTTCGGAGCCTATCAAATACAAACAAACAAACAAAAAATCAAATCTTTCCTCTTTATAATTTGTGTAGATGTAGATGACAACTTTTTCACAGCTTGGCTTACATTATTAAAGTTTTCATGCGGATCCCTAACTGTTTTTTGAATAAAATGTACCATGCCTATGTCCATCACGGATAGTGCAGCATTCTAATAATGAAAGAATTATTAAGATCGGTCCAGAAGTTTCGGAGCCAATTCAATACAAACAAAAAAAAAAACAAAAAATCAAATTCCTCCTTATATTAGTGTAGGTATATATACGTTATAACAGAATGTTGAAAAATTTAGTCCAGTAAGCACATCGTAATCACTTAAACCTTGTTTCTATATAATTTTGATTTGCAGAGCGAAAATAATGATCCAGAAGTTAGTACAGCGCGTTGGATTTGCGGGTATACTGGCGTGCGCTTCCATCCCAAACCCGCTGTTCGACTTGGCTGGACTCACGTGTGGACACTTCCTCGTGCCGTTTTGGACCTTCTTTGGTGCCACAGTGCTCGGCAAAGCGGTCATCAAGATGCACATACAGAAGATGTTCGTTATCATCGCTTTCAACGAGACTTTGGTTGGGTAAGTTGATACATTCTTAATTATAGTCTTCTTTTCTCTTCTCATTTTAATTCTTCTCTACTTTTTTTAATTTTTAATTTATCATGTAAACTATATACATGATAAATTAAAAAATTTAAAAACCCTAACAGTTGTGTGTAGTATTACACACAACTGTTAGGGTTTTAAAACACACACATATACACACACGCACACACACGTCAAACTAATAACATCCTGTCGTTTTTGCGTAGGGAATTAAAATAATGTCTCTCCCCTTCGTCTGTAGGTACGCTCAGCTCTTTACGCAACGATTGGATTCGATTCTACGCAACGGATTTTAATGCGGTTTCCATCAATAGACATAGTGATTCGAGAGGAAGGTTTATTTTTGTAATACATGCATAGTATAGTAGAGAAAATGCGAAAATGTACAGAATTTGACCTCCACTAGTTTATTATATAGCTTGTACCAACCTACCAACCTATATTTTATAAGAAAGTGACTGAACATGATACAGGATGTTAGGTTTAGGGTCAAGCGTGGGCCAGACTTGTAAACAAGCTTCCAACAGGGGTCACCTTGGTGGGAGGCTTGTGGAGCCCAGGGTTGGTGTTTGCTTCTACAACAAGGCTTCCCACTTCAGTGTGCTGCCGACTCTTCGTTTGGAAGCACGCATTGCGATATGACTCCTTACCTATCTAAACTTCAAAAAGTTGGCGTGGCATTAGCATTTATATGCGCAAGTGAGGAGAAAAAAGAAAATAATATGGATGAAGCATTGGCTTACGGAAAGAATAAAATTTAGTAATCTAAATTTAATTAGTCTACTTAATTTGGTGATCTGCGCAACATCCTCAGAATGGAATAGGAAACATTCCGAACAATCCATCGCTGTTCGTGCAGGGAAATAGCGGATCGCCTCGGCCACCACGCGCTTTCATGCAGCAAGAGTGCTGGGCGTATATCGCGGCACGCCAGCTTAAACGACGTCATCCGTCGGGCTTTTGTCAGTGCCGGCGTCCCATCAGTTTTAGAACCAAACGGACTGATGCGTGACGACGGCAAGAGACCCGACGGGATGACCCTTATCCCTTGGAAGATGGGACGGCCTCTTGTGTGGGACGCCACTTGTGTCGACACCTTGGCGCCGTCTCATCTTCCTGTGACTTCGGGACAAGCTGGTGCTGCCGCATCTAAAGCTGAAAACCTCAAACGGCACAAATATAGTTATTTAGATAGAATGTATCTTTTTGTGCCGTTTGGGGTTGAAACTTTAGGTCCGTGGGGGCCGGCCGCTCTCGAACTGTATCGGGACCTGGCCAAACGTCTAGAGGAGGCTTCACGTGACCAGAATGCTGGTATCTACTTTGGTCAAAAGCTAAGCATTGCCATCCAGCGTGGCAATGTTGCCAGCATTCTGGCCACATATCCCTCCTCTGACGGTTTTTTAGACTAAGTTTTTTGTATACATTTTGTAAATAGGTAGTATAATTTAAGGTATTTTTTTTTATTAGACATGGTGAGGCCATAAATAACTAAATTAAAAAAATTGAAAAAACCCACGATATTTAAAATTATTTCAAAAAAAGCATAAAATAATTTAAAAACCCCCTTAACTACCTACTTAAAACTACTTATAAACCTAATAAAACCCTCAAAAATATCCGTTAGGGGCTGCCATCACAATTTTAAATTTTATCGTAAATAAAAATAAGTATCATCCTCAATTTCTAATGGTACCCACTGTAGGGTACGGCCTAACTACGGCACGGTTTTTTAATTATTTTTTCAAATACTTTTTAACCGTCGTGGGTTTTTCAACATTTTTAATTTTGGTTTTTATTTGTACTTTTATTATAAGTGAAAATGGCATAATAATCCGTTCAGTAATTTTAAAGTTTATCGAGAACAGACAGACAGACGCGGCGGACGACTTTGTTTTGTAATATGTAGTGATAGATAAATAAAATAAAGAAAGAAATACTTACTCTTATAAGTTTTGTGCTGTATTTTCATAACACTTTTTTATTATATTTTTTTATTTATATCCCACAGCCAAGTCCTGTCCTGGGTGGAGCGGATACCTTACATCGGTCCGAAACTAGAAGCCCCGCTTCTAGAATTCCTTCGCAACCAGAAAGCCCGCCTTCACAAGAACGACGCGGCCGCGCCCGAGAAGCAAGGATCAGTGTTATCGAATCTTCTGGAAAAGTTTGTGCTGGCGATGGTGGTTTACTTCGTGGTGTCTATAGTGAATGCATTAGCTCAGAACTACAGCAAGCGAATAAGTAAAAAGAGGGGCAAAAAACGCGATTAGGGCACGATGACGCCGGGCGATTGGCCAGTGATCGGTAAGTTTTTTTACTTTACACATAACAAATAACTACATAAATTATGGAAGATTACTTTCAGCGACAAAGCCACCGCTTTTAACACTAGCACTTAAGTTTGCCACTTGTATTTTTATAATAATTTGTGTTGTTCTTACAAAATAAATAAAATCGATCCAGAAACGCTTAAAATAAAAAATGATAATTATGTTTTCAGCGCGGCGAACATCAAACGCGCCGCACCGCGCCGCACCTCGGCGCGTGCGACAGAGACGAAACGGTGAAAGTTAAAACTTACTCTCATAATGTGACGTGATCTGTGAACAGAGTGCATATTACCATACAAACATTCACTTAAGGTCCTTAAACAATATAATTAAATAATAACTTGGTTATTTATGACATCGTCGGAGCAGTCAAAATAGCTGCCAACTTTACGACTGAGATTAACAATCACCAAAATGTCGGCGGTGTGGTCAGGTGGTTGCGCGCCGGTGATTTTAACTAAATTCAAATATTTTATTGAATAAAGTCGTAGTCCAATATTTTTCAAAACTAACATTGACAATGTCAAACACTAATACTATATTAATTTGTTATATTGGTAGCGTTTAATAGCTCCGTCGATCTCATTACGATATTCCAAGTTAAACGAACACTACGTATAAAAGTCGGCACTTCCCAACTAGCCATATTCGCAAATATGAACATACTTTCGTCAACTTAACGAGAAGAAATTATAACCAGAAATAAAATAGTATTTTATCTACATGATACTGTAAATGTTTACTTTTTATTTTGGTAGGATAGTATGTTATTGTCTGAATGTTGGTACAAAGTACGTTCATAATCCTAAAGTTCTTTGAAGTGTTGACTGTCTAGCCCGGTGTCCATTTATTTGACGTGTAACTAGGTACCTACAGATAAAAAAATGTCTAGTGACGTGTAGGTACAAATACAAATACAAATACTTTATTGATAACACCAATGTTACAAGTCACTTCAAAATTTTAAAGATGTCATTAAATGGGTTTTAAAACACTGATTGGGTTTTAAAACACTGATTACATGTCAAAATAACGTACGTTCGTATGTAGTTCGCTTATGACAAGCAAAGTTGTAGGTCCGTGATGGCTTCGCTCGATTTTAACGCTAATTTTTTTTAGCCCAAATCTAAACTTGTGTGGCAATGTGGCAGTAAATTTTGCACGAGTATACACAACCGTCATTAGGTTTGAATCAGATCGCAGTGAATTCTTTACAATGCTCTAATATTACCTATAAATATTCTGAAAAAGTTATTTTTTTACCGTTGACCTTGGCGACGATACTACTACTACTACTTTAGTAACAAAATAAGCTTCAGGGCATCGCTACTTCGAGACATTCGAAGGTTAGTCTCAATGATGTTTACACACTACTGCCTGACGACCTCTTGCTAAGTTACTAAGGAGATCTGTAAGAAAGAAAGAAAGAAAATGATTTTTTATTTTGTAACACCACAGAACACACAAAAACAACAAACGGTTACAAAGTACCTCAACATAATACTGGTCATACTAAGTGGTATGACCAGCGCTGGTCTACCGTTGAGCCCTTGTCGGTCAAACATAACAAATTACCAACAACAAATATAAAACGAAATTGAAAACGCAAACAAACAAACAGCTATGTACGTACCTACATATATTTTTAAACGGATAGTTTAACAATTTATAAAACTTTTTTAAATAAAATTTCACGTTCTATAAATTGACATTGGGCCAGCCACACGTGATGTGAGTTGTGACGTATTTGAAACTGGTTTACAACTTAAGTTGTATGCGTCATTAAGACCAACATTACAATTACTTTTTTAACCGGTTGTACATTATAGACCAAAAATAACCTATAAGCCGAACAATTAGCGTAAATGCGCTTGTATTAAAATGTACGAGAGCTCGCGCCTTCATAAATTGGCCGGTTTATTTTCGATTTAGTTTATTTCTAGCGTGAGGGTAATCAGAACTAAGCAATGGGACTTTAGTTGAAAATTAATTTTAAACGCTTTGCACTCAGAAATGTGTAGATTAAATGTCTCTATAAATGATAACGTAGGTTCATCGTATTAAAACTTAATTTTACGTTACACTTTTAAATAGTCTGTTATAACGCAGCTATAGACCGACTATATAAGTCTTGCCTTTATTAAAATGTATATAAATAACGTGTTATTTAACGCAAACAAATGAGAACGTGCGATAAGGAACTTCGTTCTAAAAAAATCTTACAGGAAGACGATAAATAATTTAATGCAATCTGTTCACTTAAACTTTTGGAACGAAGTTCCTTATCGCACGTTCTCATTTGTTTGCGGGCTGAGGAGCTGGACCGAAAAATGTGTAACAATGAAAAACGACATATTTGTGCAGTAATTTTTGAGGTACTTCCGGATCACCAAATCACCAAACAATTATTTTTTAATCGATTCAGCTTGCCGACTATTTTGAGAATATGCAAAAATATTTAATAATAAAAAAGGTTGTAAACGAACTCCGTTCGAACCGGATCGTGTGTCCATAGACAATCTGTAAAAGACTCAATTTTTTTTGTCTATAAAGACTACACTGTTGACCCCGAGTTTACTGTTGGATAGTGTCTAAAATTTTGCCGGGAAATATAACTGATTTGTGCGAATTGGCCCTTAAAGTAGTACGACGTTAACAAACCCTTAATTTCGTTAACGTTTAGCCTTAAATTACGTCGCTAATTATTTATAGTAATTTAAAACAATACATACTCACATTTATTTTGGTGCTCACAGGATATTTTCCTAAATCAAATGTACTCGCAATATAAAACTGTAAAATTATGAAAACTAGTTATTCGAGTAGGTACTCTCATATACAAATAAATATTTCAAATGCTTTCTTACTCATTATAAACACCCATCTTGTTTTAAGTTGATGTACAGAGTTACGCGGAATGGTAATACAAAGATAACATATGATAAGTACCTACTATAAACTTTCGATTATGGACGCACTAAAATGTTCCGCATAACCTCATAAAGTCAACTCTATTAGAAACAAAAGACATTATCGAAAAAATATGTAAGACATTTGTTTCGGATACATTTTGTGTACAATTAGAATAACTGGAGCAAAATTTTAACTTTCACTGCTTCGAAAGTGAAATAAGCTAGATTAGGAATTAGCGCAACAAATACTTATACTTATAATGCCTGTAACACATTTTTTTGTAAAATCTTATTCAAACGACAGTTTGCTTTTAGCTAAAAGGACATTTAAGTAAATGTCGCTGTAGTCTTCTACAGCGACATCATTTATCGCTCAACGCTGCTAAAGAAGTATTTCACTTGAATAATAGAAACGTTTCAGCCGAGGCGCAAAAAAATGGCATTAAAATTTAGATGTAAGGTCGATGGACTGACTAACATAGTAATGGATAGTATGATATCATTCTATGTCGAACTGTCGATCTTCTCTTCTCAAAGTATTTACCATGTATTCATTCTTGATTTTTTTTCTTGAGAAAATGATGCCAATATATAAAGTAATCAGAATGTTTCTGTTACAATGCGATAATGTTACCAGAATTTTTTTTTTTTTTTAGAAACATTACGTTGAAATTATAAAATGATAAATAACATCAATAAAGAGATTTTTTTGTAGTGCAAAATATTGTACCTACTAGAAAAAAATCTGTTTAAAAAATTATGTTAGTCAAATGTAAGTAATATAGCATATTCCAAAAAGCTATTAATTATTTAGTTATTTGGTGCTGTTCCTATTTCCGTTTTTACATTCTTTTACTGTTAGTATTTAATATCACTTTCAGACTTAGTCCGTGAAAGAATTAGATTATTTATTTATTTTGTGTATTCACGACTGTCTGGTATCTACCTATTAGGATGTGACGATGTACCGATTTATACACAGATTATCACCTATAGATACCGAGTTATCAAGGTATTTATTTGTCATTGTTCTGATTTAGTCCTTAAAGTAAAAGCGCCGCATTGAAAAGCATTCCAATTGGCTAACTCGACCATACAGTTCTTGTAATCAAAGCACCAATGTGAGTTATTTATCATTTCCAAGTGCCGAGTCTACAGAGGGTAATCTGTGATTTTGTATGACCAATCCAACTTGACACATGAACTTCAAATTCAATAGACGTGCCCACACCACAGTGACCACAGCTCACCTCATGTTAACTGACGATTGACAATATGGACGAAGATAGTGAACACGCCTAGCCTAGAATATAGGTACTTGTACTCGTTTCTTGTACTCGAAGGCTGAAGTCTTCGAGTACAAGAAATCAGCCTATCTCTATGCTTTGGTTTTCCCACGATATTTACATTCACGGACAGGTCAAATTTACTGTTGGAACCCACGCCGTTTGGTGTACGATCCGACCACGATTACCACTGAGCTATTATCGCTTCAAACAGGATGTTACTTATAGGAGTTGCTTAGAGTTAATAAATACTTTAAATGCTCTGTCAACTTCTAGCTGACGTATAACATAATGCGTGTAAATGAGACAGACTACTACTAAAACTTTAAGCAACGTTAGTCCCAGTTAGACCCATATAGAATTGGGTTTGTGATACAGAGCACGGTGGCATTTATTTATGATGTGCCAGTCAACGGGTAGCTGAACTTCAAACTGAATCTTTTGACTGATTGTGAAACGTTTACTTGACGTCATAAATTCAAAATATGTATTAATTGCGGACGCCTCGCGGTTTCACCCGCGTAGTTCCCGTTCCCGTGGGAATACAGGGATAAAAAGTAGCCTATGTCACCCGGGGATACTGTAGCTTCCCAACGGTGAAAGAATTTTTGAAATTTCTCCAGTAGTTTCGGAGCCTATTCAATGCAAACCAACAAAAAAACAAACAAATATTTCCTCTTTATATATTTCTTTATATATAGTATATATATAATAACTATTATTATAAATATACTATAGTATTATTATATACTATAGCATATAGATTAATTACAAATAAATTCAAAATATGTAAAATTTATAAAGTACATATTTTGAATAATATTGAAGTAAGAATTAAAACTAAGGTATCTGTGTTCTTGTGTCGAGTCACATTGGCGTGCAAATAAAGGTTATTTAAGAAAGACATTTAATTCGTAAGTAGCGTGATTAGATGTGTGGATTTTAAATAAGTAGTTGAAATAAAGTCCAGTATTATAAGGTCGTTATACAAGTGATCCATTGCATTACTGTGTGTTGTGCAAGTATACCTGTGGAAATTGTACTAATATTTTTGCACGTAAATATGTCAAAATTGCAGACTGCATATACCTACTTATGTACAATCCGATACGTATACTGTAGTGCATTATAGATACATTACTTAGGACAGCCCTGTTGGCTCATTGGTATTTATATCTGCTTTAAGAGCTGTGGAGTGTGGGTTCGATTCCCACTCATGATGAACGATTTGTGGTATAAATAAATGTATGATCTGCATGTAGGTATCTATTTTGAAAATATATTTGCCTAAAAATATGACTTTCATAGCTTTGCTTATTTTGGTGACGCTGTGTCTTACTAAATTTATTTATGCCCAAAAAATATTAGTACATGCTCAATACAATGCTAATGTTACTGAGCACACAGACGGAGTGTTACATTTAATAAAATATATGAAAAAATAGAGAACTAACTTAAGTTTACTTTTAACCCAATAAATCGAAAAATTTACTTTGTGTCAAATTCTTGTAAACACAATTTATTTGACGTCTTGTATTAGGTATACAAGATACATGCTTGTATACCTACATGCTTATTATACATGTTACATGCTTGATATCTTCCGTATCATAAATTAAAGTAATATTGAGTTAGAAACAAATATATACATATATAATGTATATTTCCCACCCAGGGTAAACATTTTGTGCTATAAAACAATGTTTGTTGTGTCTGGGTGTACTACTAAATAAATAAATAATAATTAACATTTATTTTGGTCTTTATTTGCGGTAAATCAAAATTGCTTGAATGAAACAGTAGAGTAATAGCATAAAATCAAATTTATGAAACATTTAAGAATTAATGATTTTTGAATAAAACAGTAGATTATGCTAATAAATCCACTGTTTTATCAAAGCAATTGTGATTTACCGCAAATAAAGACCAAAATAAATGCCAGTAGCTGTGATTTCACTACAAAATTATACTACATTTGTCCATAAATGGTAAAAAATTATTTGTATGAAAATCGAACCACCATAATTCTATTGGTTATCTGACTTCCATAGTAACAAGCTTTGCTTAGTTTGTCAAATAAATTTATTTAAATAGATAAATATATATATATATATATATATATATATATATATATATATATTTGTGCGAGCGAATAGTAGATTGAATTCATTTTAGTGCATTTTTTGTGTTTAAAGTCTTTTTAACTTTTTAGTAGGCTTTCTCACTTTAACATTCCACGAGTGTTAGGTACGTGTGTAAACGTATTGTCGTAAATATTATTTCATATTTATGCAGTGATCTTTAAGTCGGTCAGTGCCAAAAATTTGTATTTTATTTTCAGAGTTAACGCTAATAGCATATGATACACTTAGCATAAAGAAATTTAAAAATCATGTTACTTACATTGAATAAAAATAAGAACAGCTTCTATTGAATAGGTACCTACTAACGAATTTTTCGAAAAAAAATTGCTAGGAGTACCCCTAGGAAACTATCTATTAGTAAGAATTTATTTGGCTATTTTAAACTATTAATGCGATTATGTTGAACATTTTTAAAAGCTAGGATTGATTTTGTTAACGTTTAATACAATATTTATTTGAATTATTTACATCCTCATGATATTTGTACAGATTGTATTAGAATAATTCGTAGTATATACATTGTACAGTGATGTGGTGTGGTACGTTTAGTACAAAATACTTATTGCTTGTAACTTGTAAGTTTTAGGTTTCATAATTTAAGAGCAATAAATATGAATGTTTACGAGATTTTTTTATTCTTTGACACCTTCCAAACAAACAAATATTATGTTCAGAATCTTACCCACGACGGAACGGAGGCGGCATTTGGAGAGGATGTTTGTTTGTGCAAATCCATGTTGCTTCAAAACTACTAGTCCGATTTTGAAGCACTTTTCAGTTATGGGTTCGGGTTTGATTGGTGCATGTTTTTAGATCGTTGTTACAGTGACAACTCACCAGGGGGCGCTGCAGCAAATATTGTGCTAAACCAAAAGTACTGTAGCAGAGGCATATCTTCCATAGGGTCATTCGGGCGAACACACGGGGCGGCGCGTTATTTACATAATATCTATGCTCTCTAAAAAGTTGAAATAAAAAGCAAAATTAAAAATTTTGAAAAAATTCACGACGGTTAACAATTACTAAGTACATTATCTTACCTAGATCTCGATGTTAATCTCTCAAAGTCGAAAGTTGTTGTACCTATTTGGAAAAAGGGATTTTAGCACATTTGATATACACTACAATATAATCAATGACGTTTATAATAATAGTAAATATGTTACATCGTTGATAATCGTTGCACAAGGAGTAAATTTTTTGCGTGTACCTATTGTTCTCACACAACTTGTCCTGGAACAATTATATGAAACAAATTACTAACAAAGCTAGAGCTTTTAACATCTTAAAATCTTCACTTGGAACCTATTGGGGTGCAGATCCTAAAATTTTGTTAATACTCTACAAATCTTTAGTACTTACCTATCTAACTACGTAGTCATTTCGAATAAGTATTATGGTGAACACGTGGGTAGGTACATATGGATAGCATTGTACTTGTTGTACCTATGTAGTTTAATAAGATGAAATCGAGATTCACTCACGTGCTGAAAGTTGGGAAGAGAAGAGAGAGGGCGATGTTACCCGGTGCTGGAGAACAAAATATCCATTCACCGGTGTTGCTAGCGTCCGAACATGTTGGGCTGCGTTGGAACCACAGGGTTACAAGATGTCGTCCCCTGCTGGATCCAGCAAAGGACTGAAATACTTGACAACTCGTCTGAAGGTGGCCGTGGGAGTTAGAACGTCCGCGAAACGTGCTACATTATCGTAGCCATGTATTAAACTAATAGTTCTACAGAGTATTAATTGCATTAGCGGAATATTGGATTCCTTCATCAGCACCAGATCTTTGACTTGCATCGGCTTGCCTTGAACGCGCCACTTGTTGGAGCTCAATAATGCATTCCATCTGCCAGCGTTTCCAGAATAGGTACTTGCCGGAACTGTTCTATTATTCTCTGGAATCTGTTTAATATTGAAGTAGGTTCGTCTATTATGTCAAATCCAGGTAATGAGGTTAGTGGTCTGTCTATGAGGAAGTATCCAGGGGTTAGGGGACAAAAGTCGTCAGGAGAGGAAGAGAGAAGACAAATAAGGCGGCTGTTAAGGATAGCTTCTACTTGACTGAATAAAGTTGCCAACTCCTCATAGGTTAGATGAGTGTTCCCTAGCATGGTGCAAAGGTGAATTTAATTTCCTACCCTGAAGTGTAGGTTAAAATGTTATTAGAGTGTGAATTTATATATTCTGAAAATTCTCGTTATGTTGTAAATTACGCTCATTATCATTCTACATTTCATTTCTAATACCAGAGCCCAGGACCAAATTTTTTGTCTCATAGCAATACGACCAAAACCGCATCGAATTGATAGATTCGATTATCCTGAACTCAGATTATCAGAATTTTTTCTCGTAGCGTTTGGACCTATCCGAATTTTCAAAAATGTCATTCAAGTTTGCGAACTGTATGCAATCTGTCTGATTTTCATAATGTAGTTGAATAATAGTTGTAAGATACCGAAAACATGTTTTTCAGAAGTAATGCCTTATTTCAATACGTAGGACGACGCAGTCTACCCAATATATAATGTCCTCTGTGAGGCAGTCTGGCTTTACAGCGTTAGCCTGCCCGATGGGGCAAATTATTTAAAAAAAAACCTTTGAGGGTTTGATTGAGGTTATTATTAATTAGTCATACATAATAATCTTTGCCTAAACTTATATTTTCCATAAAAATAGAACAATAGTGTTGCAATGTTGCGGCGTTTGACCTCCACTCTTGTGCAGAGTCGTGGTATAAAAAATACAGTAAATATTAAATGGGTGAGACCAGAATATGTCCCATCGTACAAACCTGAAAAATCTGGTGATTTAGAAGGATTACCTGACATTCCTGAATACACTGTTGGAAGGGACTATGCTTTGACTGAAGAAATTAAAGAGTAATAAACATTGAATTCTTTGGAATTATTATAATAGCAAAATTTGAAAATAACTATTTACGGTAAATAATGTCCTTTTGTAAAATGTACTTTACTTAAATCTTCTATTTCAGTGCTCCTGAAGCAGTAAAAAAGATATTCTCCGTTGCTCACCTTGGTAAAAAAGAATATAGTGTTCTTGTCAAAAAACAGCTTATAGAAAGAGTGCAGAGGCACAAATATGATGAAGCCACTGCTGAAACTAAAAGTAAGGTGTAGTTAAAATAATTATCTAAAAAATTATACATTATGTATTACTGTAGCGGACGCCTCGCGATTTCACCCGCGTAGTTACCGTGTATGAAAGCCAACTCATATTTGTATTTTACACACTACATACATATATATCTAGTTATTTTATTATGATCCCGTCCACCAAATACCTATTAATCTTAAAACCTACTTTTATTCTAGTTGCTGGCCTTACAGGCCACATAAGATGTCTGCAAGCTACTATGGACAGTTATCCTAGGAACAAGAAGATGAAGGTATGAAGAACCTAAATAACTGAAAGAACTATCTTGACTAATTTTACTAAAAACCTATTTAGTAGCATGTCATATTTTACCTCAATATATATAACACATTTTTGTTGTGTTCTGTGTTACAAAATAAAATCATTTTCTTTCTTTCTTAATATGTTAATTTAAAGTACCCATAACTCAGTTTTATGCAATTTCAGACATCCAATGTGTATTCAAATTATTAAAAGCGGTCCGGTCTTGACTAGCTCATAAGATTCTTTTGTTCTCTGTACTTTTTTTCTGTTTATGGTGTGCACAATAAAGAGTTTCTATCTATTCTGTGCTGATTTGTGTTGGAAATTGTAGTAACTATGACAATAGTATTTGCATGTAATTTCTCCTTGCTATGATTCTCTCAACAGATAGTGGTTCAAGAACTTATTGACAAAAGAAAGAAACAGCTGAAGTTCCTTCGTCGATATGACTACAAGAAGTTTGAATGGCTCCTGGAGAAACTCAATATCGAATACAAAGGACATCCTGAGTGAGTAAATATTTTAGTATCCAAATATACAATGAATAGCTTGCTTTGTTGGTTATGTTTGCATTGTGAACAAGGCTCCATTTATTGGCACAGTTGAAACAGTACTGTAAACAAATACATAATTTAATTAATGCAAAAAATAGCCTTAACATAACATGAGTACAGGTCTTTGCAACCACCCTTAGAAAACTCTCGGGAAATTAAAGGAATTTATATAATTTTCTAGGTGTAAAGTTAAATCTGAGACAATATTTATTTTACTAAGGGCTATATAGATATGATCCCAGAGTTCTAGGGATGAAAAGTCCATATGAAATAAATGCATTCTAATTATGTATACAAACTATTTCAGGTCATATAACAAACTGTCACGAAAGGAGTCCTTAAGAAAGCTTACAGAGATGCATTGTGAAGAACTGCGTAACAATAAACTATCAGATTACCATAACCTTCTAGAAAGCCAACAAGGGCCATTTCTAAGGCAAAAACTCGAAGCTCTAAAGTTTATTCGTAGTGAACAGATACAACTACAATTACCCATTACAGTTACTGAACAAGACATCAAAAAAGTAGAGCACCAGTTGGAAGAATGGACCATTAAAGATGAAATCAAGCAGCAGGCTAAGAAAAAGAAGAAGAATATATTGTTAGATTTAGACTAGATTATTCTGGAGAAAAAAATATAGATAAGGCTTTGAAAGTTGCTTCTTTTCTTTCATTCTGTGCCTAAGAAAAAAATATTTAAGTTAATGCAAATAACATTTATTTATTACATAAAATCTTAATAACTATGTTATACAAAAAGTAAAAGCGTAATATCAAAATCAGTCGATTTTTGGATGGATATTTTACATAAAAACTTTAATTTCAATATTAGCATGAATTAAGAATAAATGTTAGAATATGTAAAACTTAACTTACAATATAATATACACTGATTTTTATGGCTATATAACTGAACTAGCGTTTCATAATATTAGCTACTAAGTAAATTCTATGAAGTATGCTTTATATAAATTGGCACAGTAATACATACAACTTACATAAAAATAATATCTTTAAGTACCAAGATTTGGAGGGCGAACATTAACACAAAAACTATCAAGTTTGCTTGGCGGGCCAATGCATGAAAATGAAAGCAAAATGTTTCATTTCTCATACGAGCGGTTTTCCGCGGGTGAAACAAATCCGTTAATATAATTACACAAATATTGTTTACAGATTCCTTCATTATTTCGTACTAGCGACCCGCCCCGGCTTCGCACGGGTGTTATGTAGATACTAACGTGGTGCATTTGCACGAATTATATATACATATTATAAACCTTCCTCTTGAATCCGTTATGACTATTGATGGAAACCGCATTAAAATCCGTCGCGTAGTTAAAACGATCTAAGCGTACAGACGGCGGGAAGCGACTTTGTTTTATACTATGTAGAGATTCGTAGGTGAAGTGGTGTCTCTAGGCCATATAGCGCCAGTGAGTAATAAGTATCCTAGCGCCCTCTAGTGAGCGCGCGGTCAACATGTCTGTTATAGGTACAAATGTTAACAAGCCTATCTATATCAATGTTAAAAAAAATTTACCATTTCCTTTTTTAACATTGGCAAACCGGAGCTCTTTTTACGTGGGATTGAGTTCATTGAAAGTGCAGAGGCCGGCGCCCAATAACACCGCTGCGCCCGTGTGCAACTGTGCAACGTACATGCCGCTGCGCCACAGCTAAAGCCGCCTCTATGTAGGTGTTACATAGAAATCAATTCAAATCAAACTTTTACATTTTGAAGTAATATTTAAATTTAAAATATTTCTCATAGTACAGGAAAACCTAAAACGCGTTTGAAACTGTTATAAAAGTATAGAATTTAGAATATAGGTATAGTAAGTTTAGAATTGAAATCTGGCGCTTACTACATAACATAACAAGTTAAATAAATAAATATTGATATTTTATACAGCGCTATCTAGCCCCAAGCTAAGCAAAGCTTGTATTATGGGAACCAGCTGATAGAATACTTATATACTTTTATTTTGTAACAAACATACAGAATATCCAGACTCAAAATTCATCTATGTTCATCACACAACTTATTACAGAATGGGAAATTAATTCACGTCCCTCAGCCCTTGAAGCAGAGCTACAACCAAATGAGCTAACTGGGCAGAGAAAATACCTCTTATATTTCTACTATGTAATTCTAAAAAATGTTGAGGAATAGTTAAATTTGCTTAAATAAATATATAGAAAAAATCGGATTATTATGTGCAAAGTATTTAATGATACATTTGTGAATAGTTGTAGTAACATTTATAGGTATATTGTTTAATAAATTGACTAGGAAAAAATATTTCCTACCAATTAGAGAAAGAAAAATTCATTTTCGAATACATTGAATTTGGCAATTGTCATGCGCTTCTTTTTTGCATGTAGGACAGAATTTGGCAAGATTTATTTTATAACCGATGAAATTGTAAGTCTCAAACTTCAATAACTTGTGGACCGTTGATCTGAAACAAACTGCTTTTTTTTGCAAGAAGTGCATTCTGATGAATCTATAATATTTAGTATGAGCAACTAGAATGTAAGGAGGCAAGTCATGAGCAATATTGACTCTATTACTAGATAATATCTCCAAACTATTAGTTGTACTTGACAAGCGATAACGAGCCTTGTATGCTAGTGATAAAACTACATACTTTACAAGAAATATAGCAAGCAATCTATGGGGTAAAATGTAGTAACGATAGTACTATGCTATCATAAGACCATTGTAAACAACTTTTACTATGGGAGATCCTAAAATTGCGAAAACATTTCATAGAAATAAACCTTTGATGAAATGTTTGAAACAGCTAAT
The DNA here is from genome assembly GCA_905404145.2 of Biston betularia. Lineage (NCBI taxonomy): Eukaryota > Metazoa > Arthropoda > Insecta > Lepidoptera > Geometridae > Biston > Biston betularia. The sequence continues at coordinate 4,725,012 of FR989883.1, forward strand.
TTTTGTTTCATGTTTTTGCAGTATCATTCATATTGATAAGTACAATGACCTTTCGGCTTAGTACTACCGTTCCGTATCTCTCGTACTAAAACGATAAAAGTTGCTCATGTTCAGTACATAATAAGCATGATGTACTGAACATGAGCAACTTTCATTGAGACCAAACTTGAAATGGTGAAAAAATCAACCGTCTCTTCGAAAAAGTAATTCACACTAAAAACAATAATGTTTCGTGATTAAAGAGTATCTAAAAGTAATTTAGTTATAATCATTAGTACAATGTGCTCTTTTTGGCTAATAGCTCCGTGCACCATAAATTCTTTTTAACCGACCACAGAAGGATATCTCAAATTGCGCCAGCATTTTTCAGTTACTTAAGTGTGTTTTCTTTGTAGGCAGATATTTAATGGTTAGCCTTACAAGGCGCTGTATTAGCCATCACGGGACGCCCGGCAGATGGAAAACGTTTAAACAGTACGTAGCTCACACAGAGAGAAATAACGAAGTGTATAAGTATACGCGCGCACACATACATGTGAACCGAGCATCACGCCGCCACGGCGCGCCCATAGATGTTTCACATCAAAACTAATTTAAGTCCTATAATAAACATAATTACTCGAACGACTTTAAAATGGGTAATGCTGAATTAAGACATCAGAGTGAGGTGGTGTGAGGAGCTCGCGCATACGCGGTAGGAATAAAGCCAGAACGGCGCGACTTTGGCGCGTGCGCCCACAGCCAGCCTTCCACGGTTTGTTGCGTCAGGTCCGCATATACCCATTCTCCCCTTTTCACCGATAGGTCGTCTGGTGCTTGTGCCTGTAAATAAAGACAAAATCTTTGCATACAGTGTTTGTTTGCTTGTAATGAATAGGCTAGGGAGTGTTGGCGGGAACGCGGGAAGAGTCGTGTCGCTACGTTGTATTTTTTTCTAAAACTAGTGTTTTGTCGAGTGTTAATGTATTAAAATGGTGGTGTTTTATTCATAAAGTGCCGAATTACAAGCGTGAGTATAGGAAAATGATATAATGCGGTGAAACATGACTTTTCGTGTTGCTTCCAAAACTCCATCGAAGCTTTATAGTACAGTCACCACTACTTTACTAAAGCATGACTGGACTTGACTGACACGGACTGTACTTGACCAAGACTGGACTTTGACTATAACTTTAGCTACGAGGACACTTATTAAACTTTTGAAACTTGAAAATATATAAATACTTGACACTGGCAAATGTTAATACCGCGACGCCAAAACCAAAGAAAAAAAAATGAATAGGCTCCGAAACTACTGGACCGATTTCAAAAATTCTTTCACCGTTGGGAAGCTACACTATCCCCGGGTGACATAGGGTACTTTTTATCCTTGTATTCCCACGGGAACGGAAACTACGCGGGTGAGGCCGCCGAAACCGTGAGGCGTCCGCTTGTATAACATTTAAATCTTCCTCTTGAATCACTCTATCTATTAAAAAAACCGCATCAAAATCCGCTGCGTAGTTTAAAAATCTAAGCATATATAGGGACAGACAGCGGGAAGCCATTTTGTTTTATACCTACTATGTAGTGATAATCATGGTGATTAAACAGGATGTAGGTATAGAATGAATTACCTTGTAATCATAAAGCATGACAAGCTCTGTCCCGTGGTACCGTCCATCGGAGTCCTGCGTGTTTGTCGTGTTGTTGTTCGACAACAAAGTGTTGTTGATGCTTACGGCCGGCGGGGACAGGACCGATTGTGTGTTGTCTTGTTGTGCTGCTAAAAGTATATTTAAAATTAAACAAAACGTACAGACTATACAGTAATAATTATATTTAACACAAGTACAATAGCATATAGCTAACTACTCATACAAACGACAGTACTAAACGGTTTTACTGAAAATAATGTATTGTCATCAGAACTAAAGCTGTGCCCCAAATATTAGATCAATCTGTCAACAGGAAGGGAGTAAAATTTCAATTACTAAATTTGACCCAAAAACATCAACAACAACAAACAGGGCAACTTAATTTAAACCGTTTAAAAAATATTAAGTAGTTACATTTAAAACTAGCGGACGCCTCGCGGTTTCACCCGCGTAGTTCCCGTTCCCGTGGGAATACAGGGATAAAAAGTAGCCTATGTCACCCGGAGATAGTGTAGCTTCCCAACGGTGAAAGAATTTTTGAAAGCGGTCCAGTAATTTCGGAGCCTATTCAATACAAACAAACAATCAAATCTCTCCTCTTTATAATAGTATAGATAGTTACTCGTAGATAGATAAAGATAATTTCTTTCTTCGGAAAGTTTATAATATTTGTACGAAATTGGGACAGGTCGCTAGTTTACTCGTGCGTGACGTCACCTGCCGGCCTCGACGGAAGACCAGCGCTGGCTGGCTGCAGTCGGCATTATGCTGAGTCGAAGCCGGTTTGTGACATAAAATATATTTCAACCTGTTTCATTGACAGCTTCATTCTACACATTCTACCACTGAACCAACAGGTTGGTTCAGTGGTAGAATGTCTGCTTCAAGAGCTGAAAGGCGTGGGTTCGATTCCCATCCAGGACAAACTTTGTGGTATAAACAAATGTTTGTTCTGTGTCTGGGTGTACTGTATCTATTATAAGTATATATTTACAAAAAAAAAGTATTTAAGTATTCTATCAGTTATCTGTCTTCCATAGCACAAGCTTTGCTTAGTTTGGGGTCAGATGGCGCTGTGTGTAATGTCCTATGATATTTATTTATTAATTTTACCTTCACCCCCACCTTGAGCTCCTTTAATTCATCATTCAAGTTCTAGTACAATAGTTACCTTTTGTTTTTTGTTTAATTTTTATTTATATATACTATACCTACCTTTAAGTATTTTTTTTTATGTTTATTGTTAATTATGTTCAAATGTGTTTTATGTCTCAAATAAAGTGTTGTCTATTGTCTATAGTTTAGTTATAATTTGGAAATTATAAGTTTGACTTACCCTGTACCACAGCTGGATACACAAAGCCGGAAGGTATGAAGCCTTCTTGTCCATCACTCCTTACTATCCAGTACCAGTCTGGGTCTTCCCTGTTTAAAACTGGAAACAAATAAGTACATAGTTCACATTCAATTAATTACACAAGGATTTCAGATTCGGCACTTGGTTAAAAAAAAGCGTGTACAAACCTGTAACAAATTCCCCACGTTCCACATCCACGTCATTCTCATCCCTAGCAGTGAATGTATAGAGAACGACGTATCGTCCCGACGGGTCCTTACTGAATGGGCACGCTTCTCCCTCGCTGCCCATTTCAGAAGTGCCGTCGTTTGTGACACCATCTGATACTGATAATCTGGGGAAGACAGGTTTCCAAATAGAAGTACTGGAGAATGAATACCTAATAGTCCGTCCGAGTCAACCCTCTTTTTTTATAAACTGGCCCACTGCTGGGCGCGAGTTTTAATTGTGAGAAGGATAAGGCTAATAATATTTTAGCGATGATAGCTCAGTGGTTAGCGCGGTAGGTTCGCATGCCGAAGGGCGTGGGTTAAAACCCCAACAATGAGCTTGAGCTGCCGGTGAAGGAAAACATCGTGAGGAAACCATAGCATGGTGGTAGGGTACTTTCTAGTACTCGGCTGGCTAGCTACCACCCTCAAGTTGAAAATCTGCCGCCAAGCATCTAAAGGTGTGTTACGGCAGCCTCACTTGAGAGCCAGTTCCATTCCAGGCTAGGTGTGCTTTACCATCTTCGACCACACCTTCACTTAACATCAGGTGAGCTGTGGTCAAAAAACTAGCCTGTCAATCATAAAAAAAAAGGCCATAGTACACCACGCTGGCCACGGGTTAGTAGACTTCACACATCTTAGAGAACTTTTTTCTTTTTTAAGAACTGTCAGACATGTAGGTTTCCTCACGATGTTTTCCTTCACACTACCTTTGCCCTGCAGTTTCATTTGTATTTTAGTGCGGCGGATGTATGTATCAGAATCAGAATTGGTTTTATTGTATTTGTTTTATTGGTAGGTACTTATGTAGATGTCCAACCACTTGTCTGTTCATTATTACACTCACATAAAAAAGTCAAACTCACTGAGAGACATCTCTTTGCGCTAAGTCGGCCGGAGACCTGCTTCGTGGAAGTTTTTTTTTAAGATCATGATGCTCACACGGTGCGCAGTATGAGTGTGGTATGAATCCTTCTCGGCGAGATTCTGCTAGTATCACATACACCCAGTCATTTTCTCTATACAGAACATTCACTATTTGACCACGTTTGACCTGCAATCAAACAGTTGATAAAATAACAGACAGTTGGATGGTGTTGCACCAGGAGTGTGAAGGACCCCCCTGAGAGACACCGCGGCTGTGGGCTGGAGGCCGCGGCGGGAGAGGACTGTCGATCTGACGTTGCCGCTTACCCTACCTTCCGCAGCCTCGACGAGACTACCAACGATAGATGGCGGACACGGTGGGGCTGCAGGGAAAGAAAAGTGCCGAGGAGGAGAGGAGGGAAAGAGGTTGATCCGGTGACGAGCTGAGGGGGTTTCTGCACGCGTTCCTCTGGTTTTTGAGGAACGCGCGTAGAAACTTGTGAGTGGTGGGCTCGGCTGTGACCGAATGGGTCCGGACATATTAGTCCGAACGTGAGGGATCTCCACTTGTCCCTCTGATAATCTGAGGGCACAGTGGAGGAGCCGAATGGAAAGGGGCTGCGGAATGGGAGGAGAGCTGATTTGGCGATCCCCATTACCATCGGCCGAATTGGCAGGCGATGAGGCCATTTATCTGACCCGTGGCAAGGAGACCACGGGCGTTTGGACGTTGGACCGTCCGACGCCCATTTGCTGGTTAGGTCTCCGAGGTGGATCACGATGTGTCCAGTGTTCTGACACATCGTCATCGTGGAGGGGTGATCTAGGGCTCCCCGCGGCGGGTCCGCGAGGACAAGCACTGTCGAAGCCGCGGTAGAGTGCGAAAGCGTGCCCACAGCCTCGACACAAAGCACCGAGGTGGAACTCCAGGGTTTTTAGAGGGTAGGCTGTCATTAGGACGGAGAGTCCCACATAGTTACCCTGCCTACCCCAGAGCGGGTGGTATACACAAAGTATTTTCCCTGGACAAAAAAATAAATAGGAGTGTGAAGGGACCCATTGGTAGTATATGTGTGTAATTCTACTGTTGGACACAACCTCATTTCAATGTGAGAAGGGCCATAGTCCACCACTAGTAAAGTGCAGATTAGCAGCACATCTTCAAAACCTTTTTTTGAGGAACCCTTGGACATGTAGATTTTCTTATGATGCTTTCCTTCACTGTTTGAAGTCATCAGCAATTCACACATAGCTTAGAAAAGACAGAGTTGAATGCCATAGGATTCAAACCCAGGACCTCGATATTGGAAGCTAGACAATCTTTCAACTAAGCTGCCAAAATTTCACTAGGCTGCCTCTATTTCATTACAATATGATACAGAAAACTAGTTAAAAGAGATCAATGAGTGCTACTGCTCCTATCCAGTCCCCAGTTTACACAGCAGTGGAAATGAGTGTAATTGCTCTCCCTCTACTACAGGTAAACATATCTCTACACAGTACAAAATAAAGTCACTTCCCATAGTCTGTACACTTAGATCTTTTAAGATATGCAACAGATTTTCATGCAGTTTCCATCAATAGACAGAATGATTGAAGAAAAAGGTTTATATGTATAAATTAAGCTTTATAGAGTTGTTTTCAAAGATTTATGATTAATGTGATGCCATAAACAACATATTTTTCTGCACTTACATTGCAAATGCTGGCTAAACTTTATGACATAAATCAAATTAATGTACTTTGTTAGTATCTACATTGCACCCGTGCAAAGGCAGGGTGAGGGTGGGTAAACCATAAATCATGAGTCATGGGTCCCATGACTGTTTAAAAAGGGTAAAGTATTTATCAAATGTTGATACAGAGGGTCAAGAGTCAAATTCCGTTCCAGGCTAGGTGTGCTTCATCATCTTCGACCACACCTTCACTTAACATCAGGTGAGCTGTGGTCAAACACCTAGCCTGTCAACCATAAAAAAAAAAAAAAAATATTATCATCAGAATAAATAGTGTTTTTATAAGGCACAAATATGCTATGAAATAAAAATAGTTATTATTTATAAGTGTTATTATTTCAGTTTAAACCATTAAATAGGTTACTTTTGAGCTCATTGTTTTTATAATTCGCTCAAAAAAAAAAGTGTTATGTTTCCAGTTCAGTCCTTCCTCCACCTTCTTGGTATGGCATGGTGAGATTTGGCTTCGAGGATTTCTCCTCTTTGCCAAAGCTGGGCGCCAGAGGCAACAACCCTTGGAAAAATTGCTTTCTGTAGTGTTACATCATTCAAGTTCCATACCAGTACATGTTACCGGAGTTTGTTAAATAAATAAATATTGTATTTGATTATATGGTATGCTCATGGGCATTTATGTCTAATTATATATTTTTTTAATGATAGGCTTGTTGTCTTTAAATTATGATTGTTTTTGTTGTTTTACTATGGGATCACTTTTTACACATTTATATTTAATTAAGCTTTATATAGTTGTAATATCAAATACTCTAACAATAGTTTTCGCTTCATAATGTTGCCTTTTCAAAGAATCAAAGCAGACTACTCATCTTGCTTTCTACAAAAATGTTTCAAATCCAGTTAACTTGATAACAATGTTGACTTAACACAGTACATAAGCTGGCCAAGTGTGCAAGAGCCTCTCCATCAAAAAGTCATTATTTCATCATCTACTCTTTAAAATTATTGCTAAATCATCACTCATTAACATAATTTATGTTGGCATGACAGCCCTGTTGGCTCATTGGTAGCATGTCTGCTTCAAGAGCTGTAGGGCGTGGGTTCGATTCCCACCCAGGACAAGCATTTTGTGATATAAAACAAATGTTTGTTCTGTGTCTGGGTGTACTGTATGTATTATAAGTATGTATTTACAAAAAAAAAGTATTTAAGTATTTTATCAGTTATCTGATTCCCATAGTACAAGCTTTGCTTAGTTTGGGGTCAGATGGCGCTGTGTGTAATGTCCTACGATATTTATTTATTTATAATGCTCAAGGGCCCGATTATAAAAATCAACTGAAAGTATTTTATTTTACCTCCAATTCATCATCCACACATGGGGCAAAATCATGTAATACAACCATCTTAGAATCTGGACTGAGCCCATGTTCCTTTTCAATACCCACTCGGACTAACGTCTCTATACTAGCAGAGCCAGTAATTCTGCCCATGCCAGGGCTTAATCCTGATCCTGGGCGGGATAGCTCTTTATCTGAGTCACCACTGCTAGCTGAAATTTGAAAAAGAATACTGAATTTAAAGTTAAAGGTCAAAGGTGGCTTTTGTCTGTCTCTGTTTGTTTGTTTTTGTGCTTGTTACAAAATTAAACATTTTTATTTCTTTCTTTCTAAAATACTGGACGAAAATTGTGTAGAGATACAGTAGTTGCTGAATTAATAATCACCAGAATTAATATACTATTTCTATAGTTTACTAACACGTGATTTAGGCGATGAGTAAACAAGTTATTTAAATCACACGTAAAACAGCTTTCAAACTGATCCAGTCAATCAGGTAACTGTACAGTAGTATTTTAAAATGCATGCGATTTCTGATAAATATAACCATTTCTGTACCCGAAGCCTATTTTCCCACGGTCATGCGGACTTCATATAAGTTGTTTGTCAGGTAAAACAAGCGGTAATTACTTGTTTTGTAATATTTATCACTATATAGAAAGTTTGAGGTCATTGACTTAAAAAGTTTAAAATGTTACTTACATTTCTTCTTTTTGCCCCTTCTTATTCTTACTGGACATAGGAATGCCATATTTTTTATACATAAATTAGCACATTATCTAAATTAGAAAGATATTAATAAAATAAACTAACAAAACCAAACGAAAACTTTTCACGCGATATAGGATCTCGATCGACTAACATGTCAAAAACTTCATATAGCTTTTAACGTTTCGTTTCTACAGGCTGTATTTTTCATCGTGTTATGTATACAGCACAAGTTTCTTTCTAGCCACGAAAAGTGTGAACAAAACGCATTTTTATGTCACTTTTATTTTTACTTCACAATTTTTTTACCCAGGACGGGATGGAGACGGTATATACACGTTTGGGGTGAGAGGATGATTCTTTGTGCAAATCCATGATGTCATTTTTTTCCAAAACTACTGGGCCCCGATTTTAATGCAGTTTTAAGTTATGCGTTCGGGTTTGATTGGTGCATGTTCTTAGATAGGTGTTAGGGGGACAACTCACCAGGGGGCGCTGCAGCAAACATTGTGCAAATCCATGTTGCCATTTTTGTCCAAAATTACTTGTCTGATTTTGATGCAGTTTTCAGTTATGGGTTCGGGTTTGATTAGTGCATTATCTTAGGTAGGTGTTACGGTGACAAATCACCAGAGAGCTCTGCAGTAAACATTTGTTTGTGCTAAACCAAAACTTGCAAATACTTATCTAATGTAAATACTACTGTAGCAGAGGCGGATCTACTATGGGGTCATTCGGGCGAACGCCCTGGGCGGCACGTTATGTACCTAATAACTCTAAAAATTTTGAATTCGGTATGTAAAGTTTTTTTTTGTATTTATTTTATATTTTTTACTGATAGTAAAATTTATTTTATAAATCTTATTTAAATATTTTGGCTTTCTATGCGGTAGTTTAATTCTAATACGTTTTCAAACTTTTTATAGTTATGACGTCAGGGGCCGTTCAAGTATTACGTGAGCAGATTTCTTACCATTTTTTACCCCCCCGCCCCCCTTGTCATCAAAAGTAAGCAAAGCACTTACCCCCTCCCCCTATGCTTACGTAAACATTTTTAGTAATAAATGTTTTTTTATATTGTTATTTTTAAAATAGGAAAATTCATGAAAATATTAGGTTTAACTGATACACATAAAGTAAATGACAAAAAAATATAATCAGAAATAAAGAACATAACTAACATAAAGAATATTTTCGGAACACATTAACAGTCTTCAGTCCATGAAACCTGAATCCATGATTCTAAGTTATCGATGACATTGGATTGCTGCTCAGTGTTGTGAGTCTGCTCACTTTCATCCGATTTTGGAATGTCTACGTCACTCTCATCGAGCCATTCAACATCTTGGTGCTCTAAATTTTGAATAATGCACATCAGTTCATTAGCACGACGAGCAGCGACTCTTACAGGTCTAACTTTTCCCTCTGTGGGCGTATTTACTTTTTTATGGATCTTCTCGATGTGACGATTTAATGATTTGACGGAAGCATGATAAAGACCACACGTTTTGCATGTTCGGCTTGAGAGCCTCAATTTTACCGTCGGACAAAAATAATCGTAGGGCATTTGCAAAAAATCTTTGAGGGTAGTACTCAAGCGTAGAGCTAAATTGACTGGAAGATCAAGAAATTGTCCTCCTTCATCCAAAACCAAGTCATCAACTGTTTGTTTTACTTTTGCAGGTGGTGGAAGAAACCTGTTGTCTAGTAATCTGAATAGGCCACTTCTTGGACGACAGCATTCTGTATTTTTACATTTTACAATTTGAAGCAAGTATTGGCTTTCACGCACATGTTCTGAGTACCATTTAATGTCTGGAAATTCAGGAGCATCTTGTTCATCAGCCTCAACATATTTTGCAGTAACATTATAGCCATCAATTTCCATTGAACTCCATACTTCAGCTAATACATTTCCTGCAAATTCGAAATTATATCTTTCTAATTGTTCATCAATTGTAATGCCACGTTCATCCAAATGAGACCCAAAATAGTCATGAGGCAGTATTAAACCAGCCAGTTCCCGACTCAGAGGAGCCATTCTTCGCTCTACTCTGTTATACGCACTCCTTCCAGGAGTATTGGTAGCTATAAACAATGCATCGAGATCATGTCGTTTAAAATGTTGTATAGCAAACCCTATGACTTTTTGATAACGCGGATTTTCATCTGGCCCTCCATCAACCGTCATAATTACTACTGGTTTTACTAGTCCATGGTCAGTTTTTGCTAATGGTCGAAACTCTTCAAGTTCGAGAAGCGTCTCGAAATCCTGAGCATGAGTATTAGCAGTAGATGAACTATGCTTTCCACTTCGAATAGCGATGAATGTTGGCCCAGAATATCCGACGGCTTGCGGTTGTCCTAGCATATTGGAAGTAACTTTGATACCAGCATAAACAGATGGTATTAATTTATGACGCTCAGCGATTACCCAATCGTGGTCAGGTAATTTGATTCTATATTCCATATGCATTAAAAGAGGTGCTTGCTTATTTGCCGCAGTGACGCCAATAGGGACTCGAGCTTTGTCATCTTGAGATAAGAAAAATACTTGATCTGGTCCAAGTATGGATGCTATGTTCTCTAAATTATGGATTGATGTTTCAGCGAACTTGCTATCTAAGTGGCTCTTGTGGTGATCAGTTTGAGCACGAATGAGCCTAACAGGGACTGTCGATACATGTCTTCGTCCCTCTGTAGAATTCGATTTTCTGGGAATCAAACGAAGATATGTCGCACTGCGACTAATGTCAAATCCTAGTTTACGCAGTTCTTGTGTGAGTTCGTCAAGAGTTTTTACGCTGCGAATAGATTCCGTTCGTCTCCTGTCATCACATGCACTCCCAAATAAAGCTATATCCGCAATTGTTTTCAATAGTAATGGTTGATCGCTTTCAAGTTTAGGATGTCCTACTGAATCCCTCAGAGATAGTCTTCTTTTTATTTCAGGATTTTCCTGACAAATATCTTCTAACTTTCTTTTCATACCATCCCTGTGTTTCTTCTGGGCAACTGCGTTTTGAATCTTCCTGTTTAAAGTATTTTTTGCTGTTTTTAGTTCCTCGCGCAACAATAATATAAATAATACAATAATATCTAGTTCCTTATCTGACTTTGCTTGTAATTTATAATTTCGCCAAACTTCGTTAACTAACTTTTGTACATTTTGCACTTTCGTCCCAGTATGAGATTTTTTAAAACTTTCGAACAGTTTTTGGTATAACTTGGATTTGTCTATATGATATGACATTCTAATAAGATATTTAAATTTAAATAATTAAAACGTTAAACTTTGGCTAATTGCATCAACATAAACACAAATGATAACTTTCAATGCTTACAATACGTTTAGAATCCAAACAAAACAATACTGATAGATGCGCACTTGCAGCCGGCCGGCACGAGAGTGAATTATTAGACAAGTGAATAGCGCACGGTAATTTCCCTAATAAATGCGCGGTAATTCCCCTAATCAGTTCTCAAAGCGAGTGCCTACGCATATGTATTATTTGCGGGAATCCCCGAAAAAACTTAAATAACTAACGATGACGTAATCATCATCTAGACCCCCCCACCCCCCATGTCATCCAAAATAAGCAAAACAGAGACCCCCCCACCCCCCCTTGGTGCTTACGTAATACTTGAACGGCCCCTCATGAGGTCGGCTGAATATGTAGAATATGCCTTTGCCATCTAAAACAAAAAAAGTATACAAAACATTTGACACATTTTATTAACTTTGACAGAGGTTTTGGCGGGAACGCGGGAAGAGTCGTGTCCGTTGTATTTTTTTCCAAAACTAGTGTTTTGTCGAGTGTCTGTGCATAAAAATGGTGGTGTTTTATTCATAAAGTGCGGAATCACAAGCGCGAGTGTGGGAAAATGATATAATGTGGTGAAACATGATTTTTCGTCTTGCTTTCAAAACTTCATCGAAGCTTTATAGTAAAGTCGCCACTACTTTACTAAAACATGCTGCATGACTGGACTTGACTGACACGGGCTGGACTTGACTAAGACTGGACTTTGACTATAACTAGCTACGAGGACATAGCTACGAGGACACTTATTTAACTTGAAAATATATAAATACTTGACACTAGCAAATGCTAAAATGCGACGCCAAAACCAAAGAAAAAAAAAACTTCTGAAATGAATAAATTATATGGAGTTTTGGCGGGAACGCGGGAAGAGTCGGGTCGCTCCGTTGTATTTTTTTCCAAAACTTGTGTTTTGTCGAGTGTTTATGCATAAAAATGGTGGTGTTTTATTCATAAAGTGCCGAATTTCATGCGTGAGTGTGGGAAAATGATATAATGTGGTGAAACATGACTATTCGTGGTGCTTCCAAAACTCCATCCTAGCTTTATAGTAAAGTCGCCACTACTTTACTAAAGCATGACTGGACTTGACTAAGACTGGACTTTGACTATAACTAGCTACGAGGACACTTATTTAACTTTTGTTACTTGAAAATATATAAATACTTGACACTGGCAAATGCTAAAATGCGACGCCAAAACCAAAGAAAAAAAAATTGTATAATATTAATTATTATTTGAGTTTTGGCGGGAACGCGGGAAGAGTCGTGTCGCGTCGTTGTATTTTTTTCCAAAACTAGTGTTTTTCGAGTGTTTATGCATAAAAATGGTGGTGTTTTATTCATAAAGTGCCGAATTACAAGCGCGAGTGTGGGAAAATGATATAATGTGGTGAAACATGACACAACATGAGTTTTCGTGTTGCTTCCAAAACTTCATCGAAGCTTTATAGTGAAGTTGTCACTACTTTACTAAAGCATGACTGGCACAAACTGACACGAACTGGACTTGACTAAGACGACTTTGACGATAACCATAGTTAAGATACAGCAGAAATAACACTGAAGACAAGGCAGTATGGCTTTATAGCTTTAGCCTGCCCGAAAGGGCAAATTAACGAAAAAAAAAAAAATTAATTATTATTTTTCGTCTGAGATTTGCAATTTGTTTTGGCATTGTTTTTTGTATGATCTTTTTACAAGTTAAGTAAGAGTTTAAAATAAAAGGCATAACATAAGTGCTCTTTATAATGCCTAAAGGTCTGAGTTTGAAAAAGGTAGTTAACCGTAAATACCTAGTAAACCGTATTGCAAAACTTTTCATAACTTAACATCTAAATTGTTTTTAGGTGCACAAGACTGAGTCGTCTAAAAACCAGAAGTCTATAATAAGTTTTTTTAAAAATTGCGGAAATGATAATAGTCAGAAAGCTAAGTATCCTATCAAAAATTCTTCTAAAGATGGTAACGAATCGGCCAAAAGAAAACCTACATCACCGGTTACGTTGGATAATAAAGAATTAACTGACAAAAATAATGACACAGCATTGAGTAGTCACAATACTCCTAAAAAAGTAAAGATTGAAACCTGTATTACTTCACTTTGTAAGAAAACAGTTAAAAAATCACCGAACAAAGAAAATAATTGTAAAATCACTTCTCCAAGAGTAAGTCAAGATTCAATATCTGCTCTAAATGCTACAAGATATCAAACATCTCCTTTTAGCAAATTGAATGTTATACATCAACATAAGTTTGAAGAAAATGTATTTGAAACAAAATTTGAGAGTACTCAAATATCTTTCTTGCCTGTAAGTAGTGAAAATCATTGCATAACTGAGACTGGTGTATTAAATATAACAAATCATGTAGAACTCAGAAATCATGTTAAAAGTAATGAACAAAATCAAGTTGGAAGAAGAAGTTCTACTCCTAAGAAAAGCCCTTTCAAAGGTATTTATTGTACACATATTAATTTAATGATCAAAAAGTTATTATGAATTTAGACATCTTTAATATTGGTGAGTAGAACAATAGAAAATTTCTCCAGCGGTATCACATGGAGCGGCACTGGTGGCAGATACATGCAGGTGGGATCAATTGTCAAGGAATCTGCAAGAACTCAACTGATTTGAATGAAACTCAATATCTAGATATCATATACTCTGAATAATTGGTATACAATGACAATGACATAATAAAGTTATAGAAGTTCCAGCGGGCCCCAAACTAGGTGAAACCTGTATCTTGGGCACCCATGTACAATTGTACATAGTTAACCTATAGCTAGTTTCTAAGTGCTTTGGTGTACACAGTTGGGCATATGATGCATAGATTCTAAAAAATCTTAAACTTAATTGGTGTGCATATAATAAAATTAGCCTATTGATTGTGTGTGTGTGTGTGTGTGTCTATGAGTGAGTATGTGTATTTTAGGTTGTTAATTAAATATTATACCGTATGGGTCTTTAAATTTCATTTCAGTAAAAGTAAAAGAAAGGGACTGCAGCCAGTTTCGAATTTTGTGCTTAGATTCAGCAAAAGTCCTGCTCTGTATGTCTAGAATTCTGCAAACTGAATTGTAGGTTAAGATGTGCAGATACTTAGAGAGATGGGAGGCAAAAGCCGATTTGATCCTTGGCAGTGGTTGAATTTGTGGGCGATTGTGTCTCTTAGGAAGGTTGCATTCGGCAGAATTATGATGATATTTAGCAATGGCCCGCAGGACAAAAAGCTGTCTCACTGATAACACCTGCCTCTTTGTACAGTTTTTCAGAAGAGTATCTGTGTAGTTTCCCCAGCATTATCTAAGGACTACATCGTAGGAAAACATCGTGAGGAAACCATAGCATGGTGGTAGGGTACTTTCTAGTACTCGGCTGGCTAGCTACCACCCTCAAGTTGAAAATCTGCCGCCAAGCATCTAACGGTGTGTTCCGGCAGCCTCACTTGAGAGCCAGTTCCATTCCAGGCTAGGTGTGCTTTACCATCTTCGACCACACCTTCACTTAACATCAGGTGAGCTGTGGTCAAAACAACTAGCCTGTCAACCATAAAAAAAAAAAAAAAAAAAAGGACTGGTCTTTGGGCGCGTTCTGCTTCTATCACCATCTTGTATGTCCGACACAGCATCATTTAACATCAAGCTGTAGCTGACTTCCCACTTTTACACCATTTTGTTTCTAGAATTTACATGCTCTCCAATCAATAAGTTACATACACCTGAAAAAGAGCTTCAGAAGCTTTTATCACCATCAAAGAGTGGGTCTACTGTCAAAGCCCTGGACTTTGGCCAGGATGATATTGGAGATTTGTTTGGTGATGAGTGGGAAATTGGGGATATTAAAGTGGTTCGTATGCTTTTTATTTAATTTCAAATATCATTTATTTATCATTCAAATACTAACAAACTATGTTTTAAGCTTAGAATATAGAAAGAACCAAAAGGTGTGTTCAGCTGCAATGGTAAGCAGCACACTGTGTCCTAAAGCATACCAACTTTTCCGAAAAAAATTAAACTCTTATAATAACAAAATGGACGCATCATTGTTTACAAATTGATCAATTTATTCAATAATTAACGATAACTGAATGCGCAACTTACACATGAAATGTTATCCCATCCTGTTTTTTTTTTAGCCCAGCTGCATTTTTATATGTAGGAACGACAGGACAGCATAAATAAAATTAAATTGGATACCGGTAAAACACGTCACGCGATATGACGTTCACAGAGTAACTAATTGGCTGCGCTTCAAACTGTTCTATTTAAGAGTAGTTTTTGATGCTTCAGTATAAGGTGTGTTCTTCTGGTTCTTTCTATATTCTAAGAAGGTTTTAAGAGTATAACTTGATAGGTAAAACTTTTTCTAGAAAAATATGACAAAGTCATTCATACAGTTATCGAACTACGTACTCGTACACGTACGAGTACGTACAAGTACGTACGTACGTACGTACGTTATCTTGTTGCTTTAGTAGCGATTTTTCAGTACTTATAAATTTTTAACCGACTCAAAAACAGAGGAGGTTCTCAATTCGACAATGTTTTTTTTTGTATGTATAATATGCGATCTTTCCGCCAATTATGAATCGATTCATTACGCCTCACAGTTACTGACAGGGAATGACTTACTTACAGGATGAAATTGAAGACTTAGATCTCAACACGCTTCAGCGCTGTGAGATCTTAACTGTAAAGAATCATGGATCAAAATTAGTACTAAAACTAAAGAACACCAGTAATAATAAAGGAACTTGTAGTATTGAAGGAATTTGGTAAGAACGTCCAGTATACCATAATTAGCTTGAAATCTATAACAATAACAAAATTTGTATGCAGTGGTGTTTACTTTAATGTTTTACTGAAATAATACATTTCTCTGAAATATAAAACAATTTTTTTGAAAGTGCCAACAGATTTAGTTCATGATTACACAAAGTTGTGAATGTAGCATGTAAACAACAGACAATAGACTTAGTGTGTTTTGGCTGGCCTTATATCAAACAGATGTGACAATAATTTGTTGTCTGCTACGTCGTTTTTTATAGTTGAGTGATTTTGTTTTTCTTCAAGAATATTTTGCATATCGTAAGGCTTTGTAGTGCTCTAAATTAATTATTGTTGGAATGAGTATAAAGCAGTGTTGGTATGATCATATCAAGTATTTAATATCATATCAAATGTAGGGTCTACAGATCTCTGAAACTAAAGTGTAAGGTAAAGGGTTAAACCTACATCTGGGTCGCAAGTTCTAGATACTGTACGAGTTTCCCGAACTATGACTATGACCTGCATGGTGGTAGGGTACTTTGTAGTACTCGGCTGGCTAGCTACCACCCTAAAGTTGAAAATCTGTCGCCAAGCATCTAACGGTGTGTTCCGGCAGCCTCACTTAAGAGCCAGTTCCATTCCAGGCTAGGTGTGCTATACCACCTTCGACCACACCTTCACTTAACATCAGGTGAGCTGTGGTCAAACACCTAGGCTGTCAACCATAAAAATAAAAACCTAACATACGCACGGTAAATGCTGAGAATGCTAAAATGAATTAATGAATGCTAATCTTCTTGTGAATACATCTTATACATGCATCTTAAATTGTTCGTCGAAAATCAATCATATCTGTTACCTCTGTAAGCACTTTTACTAAATGTTTGGTTCTCTGAACTGAATTCCAGTCACATTCATTCTGTTGATCAGTTCAGCAGAAAGACATAGATTATAATGTAACATAGGTTTTAATGTCCTCAAAGATCTGTCAAGTTTGCCAACCCGTACTTGACCAGAATCGTGGACTAAGGCTGTACTTTTCTTACAATGAGAAAAGGCCCGCTCACTGCAGTTTAAAAAAACAGCGGATTCGGAAATCCAACTTTATTTTGGTCCCTCAAAGTTGGATTCGCTTTGCAGGTTAGACACTCCCCTATCTCCTGGAGACATTGTAAGTGTAGTCGCTACGCCAGATTCGTCAGGCCAGTTTTGCGTCAGCAACTCGTCTGGCTTGTTAGTGCTCAGACCAGACCATCTCATATCCAGCACTAGTGTGGTGGCTGGTGTGTTTTGTAAGCGGAAGGCGGTACTACAGGAAAGATGGAAGGGTATTGACTCTGCAAATAATGCTGTAAGTAAAATGGAATGCTACGTAAAAAAATGTTTCTTTGTTTTAATGGACTGGTGACTAGTTTATACTAAATCGTATTCGCTTCATACATTAATAAATAAAATATTTAAATATCGTAGGACTATACACACAGCGCCATCTGGCCCCAAACTAAGCAGAGCTTGTGTGATAGAAGTCAGATAACTGATAGAATTCATAAATACTTCTTTTTTTTTGTAAATACATACAGAACACCTTACACCTATACGTTGAAGTCGAGTTCAGGTTATCTGTCCTGGTTTTTTTATTTATTTATACGGGATTGACCTTTAATGAAAAATCCTTGAAGTTATGGCAGCTTAGTTAGAATACCGTCTGGCTTTCAGTCTAGAGGTTCTGAGTTCGAATCAACGGCACGCACTTTTGTCATTTCCTAATTATGTGAGTATTGCTCAACTTAACTTACTTGTTACTTACTTACTACTACTTACTTACTATTACTTACTTGTTACTTGTGGTGGAGATATTAGCATCTCAGTTCATGTAGGTTCTTAATGTCCTCGAAGGAGTTTGAAGTCTCCTAACACGCCCTTGGCCCGTTGTGGACGTACCCTTCTCATTTTGAGAAGCCTGCGGCCCGCAGTGGGACAGTTAATATTTATTTATTTAATTTATTGGCCTTATAATATATTAATTACACTGGGCAAGTCACAACTACATAATTACAAAAAGTATACAACAAGATACGTATACACGTCAATATAATATATCTATAAACTAATTTAATAATAATAAATAAAAGCAGACGCTGAAAACCAGACCAGACCAGACCAGACCTGGAATTATTCTCTATTTACTTGAAAACTTTACTTTGACTTTGACTTGTGTCCACTAGGAATAAAACGAACGAATTAGGGTTCCTAATGATACTGTGTTTTTGATTGATTATTATGGAGGTACGTAACAAAAAATAAAAAAGATTTAATATAAAAGCTAAAAATTACAGTTGTTTTGTAAACTAAATTAGGCATCCGTAACACCAAATAGAGTGCTATACGTGACGCCGTAGGAAACGCCATTAGAACGCCACGCCTACTTTTATTAATATTTCTAATTTACACCAATTTTTACTAGCTGCTAAACAATGGAATGCGTTGCCCGAGTGGGTATTTCCCGATAGATACAACAGGGTGCCTTCTATCGAGAGTGGAACGGTTTCTTAATTAAAAAAAAAAACAATGATAAAATATCCTCATTTACAAATTACAGATGACCTTAGGAATACTCATCCATGAGTTAGTTCAGAAAGCTCTCACTCAAAACATCAGCTCTTTTGCGCGCCTTCGCTTAGAAACTGACTTGATCGTAAAGGACTCGATTCAAATGCTATATGACGCTGGCCTGAGCGTGGAAGAAGCCAGGTCTAATATGCAGGCGTATGTCGGACCCTTAGCTGAGTTTATGCAGAACTATGTTGAGAAAAAAGCTGCAAATGACCAGGTAAGAGCTGTTTTATTTTGTAGAAATTTCTCGTAAACATTAACCTGACAATATTATATCATTCTTAATTATTTTATATTAGCCGCGGGTAACTGCTAGTCTTATCTTACATTATATAAAGAGGAAAGATTAGATTGTTTGTTTGTTGTATTGAATAGGCTCCGAAACTACTGGACCGATTTCAAAAATTATTTCACCGTTGGGAAGCTACACTATCTCCGGGTGACATAGGCTACTTTTTATCCCTGTATTCCAACAGGAACTACGCGGGTGAAACCATGAGGCGTCTGCTAGTTTGTTATAAGCTTGAAGGAGTACATTCTGCATAATTATGAACACAGCTTTGAAATAAAAAAAAAAATGTAGTTAAGTTGCAAGGGCGAGGTCAAGGGACAACGAACTAATTTATTTTCACAATATTTTAAAGTAGTTGCTCTTGTAAAACATGATTGATTGATTATAGAAAGTACTAAAGGATAATTGGAAAGGTCATGTCGATAAAGTCTTGGATGTTGAAGAAAATGTATGCTGCCCTCAACTGGGCCTGAAAGGGAAGATTGATGCTACTTTGCAAGTCTCCATACACAATGAAAAAGGTACCAAAACATTATGGGGCTTATAAATGTTGCTTAAAGTTAATCTGTGTGTAAAATAGTTTGCTTTGTTTTTACGCATAATATTTCTGGCCAGCTAGAATCTCAAAATATTTTACGATTAAGCGATGTTTATAGGTTTGACTGTCAGTACATGAACCATTGCTGTATGGTTCATGTACTGACTAATGAGCAAGTATTAAAATGTAAAATGTAATATGTTCTAATAATCTGACTGTTTTATGCTAACTTTACCTTTATGCCGATGACTATGGTATATAAGTGTCTTTTTTTTTCTTTTTTTTATGTAAAAAGTAATGAGACGAACGAAACGCTCTCCTGATGGTAAGAGATAGCGCCTGTCCACGACCATTGTGTCTAATTTATTCTATCTTTTTTTTTTTACTTTACAAAATTTACCTATAATATTATTTGCAAGTCAAGGGATCGATTAAGACCTATTGACTGATAGTAACACGCCTCTTTCACGCCAAACATAAACTTGATGTAAGCCATGTGCGAGAAACTCGCGTAAGTTTCTTTAGTTCACCTTTGTTTTTTAAACCGAGTCTGTTACACCAAAACTGTAGCGATGATAGCTCAGTGGTTACCGCGGTAGGTTCGCATGCCGAAGGGCGTGGGTTCAAACCCCAACAATGAGCTTGAGCTGCCGGTGAAGGAAAACATCGTGAGGAAACCATAGCATGGTGGTAGGGTACTTTAGTACTCGGCTGGCTAGCTACCACCCTCAAGTTGAAAATCTGCCGCCAAGCATCTAACGGTGTGTTCCGGCAGCCTCACTTGAGAGCCAGTTCCATTCCAGGCTAGGTGTGCTTTACCATCTTCGACCACACCTTCACTTAACATCAGGTGAGCTGTGGTCAAACAACTAGCCTGTCAATCATAAAAAAAAAAAAAACTGTGACGTCAAAATTCGAATTATGGTTATTCTCCAATGATAAAATAGTACTCGCCTTGCCTCTCGCCCGTGCCACTAAGACACGACTAAGCCTTTTTTATAATCATGATCCATTTATTTGCGTTATGGGTACAGTACAGGTGTAACAAAGAATAAGCAA
This sequence comes from Biston betularia, assembly GCA_905404145.2. Lineage (NCBI taxonomy): Eukaryota > Metazoa > Arthropoda > Insecta > Lepidoptera > Geometridae > Biston > Biston betularia. The sequence goes on from FR989883.1 coordinate 4,745,425, forward strand.
AGAACGCCATACAATACCTTTCTTCATGCAAATTATTCAGGTTTCGGTACGAATTGAATCACAATAAAAATAAATCTCAAAAAATTACAATGTCACTAGAATAAAAATGCCAAATAATGTCCAAACTACGAGTATATTTAAAATTTCTCAACCAAATACCTACTCCTTTGCATTGTTGTATGCTTTTCCCAACATGAATATTAAAATATTTCAATTTCTTCTCAAATATAACCGTCTCATCGATGTTACCAGTTTCTATGGTTACTTTATTTATGGTTGCCAAGTGAGGTGTTTGACCTCATATAACCTGATTTTACGTGAAAGTTTGTCGAAGATAGTAACAACTGGGAATGGCAACTGTCTTCGAAGTGAGGCTACCGGAACACACCGATAGCTGGTTTTCAATTTTTGTTGTTGTGGGTGCTAAAAAGTACACCATGCTATGTATATGTATATGCATTCCCTTCGATGTTTTCCTTCAACGGAAGCTCATGTGAACTCATTCCCTTTGACGTGTTGGTGTTGACCTATTGGCGTTACTAAATGATGGCAATGATGTCAAAATGTTCAACATTGGGTTCTTCAAAAGGCATGTTAATAGAATCTTAAAAGGTCGGCAGGTGACAACCCTGTTGGTTCATTGGTAGCATGTCTGCTTCGAGAGCTGAAGGGCGTGGGTTCGATTCCCACTCAGGACTAACATTTGTGTGACTAACATCGATGTTTGTTCTGTGTCTGGGTGTACTGTATGTATGTATTATAAGTATGTATTTACAAAAAAAAAAGTATTTAAGTATTCTATCAGTTATCTGACTTCCATAGCACAAGCTCTGCTTAGTTTGGGGTCAGATGGCGCTGTGTGTATAGTCCTACGATATTTATTTATTTATTATTTATTTATTGCTTAACATCAGGCAACCCATCAGCTTGATTGCCACCTGTGGCATAAAAAAAAAAAAAAATTAATGTCATATCAATGGGTTATTTTATCCATGTAAGAAACTGTCATTCAAATTTCCAGGTAGCGAAACAGCCGTAGTTCCATTAGAATTGAAGAGTGGCAAGGCCTCAGTCTCGGCAGAGCACCGAGGGCAGCTAGTGTTATACGGCATGATGCTAGGTGTACAGAAAAAGGAATCACCCACACAGTCCTTACAGCGAGGATTGTTACTGTATTTAAAGTTAGTCGAACCGTTTTTACTGTACTTACTTGTGGCACTAACCTGCTAGTGCGGGTTCTTGTCTATAATTTATTATTAAACGGTTTTATTTATCTTGCTCTGTTTGTTGTTGTTGTTTTTGGGTCAAATTTAGTAATTGAAATGGTACCCTTTCTGTTGATAGATTGATCAGACCTTTAGTTCTGATGACAATAAAATTTAATATATTCAGTACTATTGTAAATCCAAGACGGCCGCCGCAACAAATGGCGGATTACATATTTTTTTCACAACTTTATTTTTACCCGCTTGCTAAGGCAGAGTTATGTTTTCGCGCGTATCTTGTATGTATGTAAATTTATTTATTACCTCGGTATCTTCCAAACGTCCCGACTGGTATCGTTAGATTCGTCTCAATAACCCAAGTGTCCTCAGAGGGAGGTCATCAAAAAAAAAATCAAGATGTTGGTGATGGATCAAAATTATTATTATGGTGGTTTTCTGGCACGAAATAGTAATACGTAAATAAATAAAATAAACCAAACCTATCAAGTATCTAAAATAAGAAATTGAAAGGGGATTACATAAATATATTGAAGTGAAATGTTTAGTTTTTTATGTTTCATTAATGTTTAAGTTATTTTATTATTTGTAGTATTTAATTGATCATTTGACTTGTAATATATTACTTATTAATAATTTTATTGACATCCTAATAAAATGAATATTAAGAAATTTAAATACATAATAAAAAAATAATCTTTAATTTTTAGCTATTTAGAAACTCTATAGCTTGTCAATAAAACCGTTTAACTTATTATTTTATTTTTTGATTTTAATACGTCTTTCAATTTGCGTCCAAGGGCGTAGCTACAGCATTATCAGCCGTATCAATGATACGGGGCCCCCGGGCTACAGAGGCCCCTAACATGTGTAAGCAAAAAATTAGTAAAATGTTATCCACAATGTCACTTAATCTCGTGCTTTCCGGGGGGAAAAAAACATATAAAAAAACTGTCATAGGTACGATCAACTGTGTAATGAATAAATATGTATTTTAATTTAATGCAAGCATTTTTGTTTCTTTTGTGAGAAATCTTTACCCTTCATTTGGGTCCCCCCAACTAATTTTGTTTAAAATTATATACTTATACGTATATAGATATGGTAATGAAAACAAGCAGTCACTTGCGCTCTACACCAACTCGCGTAAACATTCACATAAGGCTGGTAGCGTTTCCTCGTTGGATGGCCAGCGAGATGGACTAGTATAAATATATTATCCCGTGTAAAAAACGGTATTACTGTAAATCGGGCTATTCTTCAGGGTTCCTAGTCCCATGCGTGTGCTCTGGATGGTGCCACTCTGTGCGTGTATTGGTTTAATTCAGCTCTACGTGTTCCACTTCACAATAGTTTAACGTCAAATCAATAGATAGCGGTTTTTGAGTGGATTGTTGTTTATCCGTGGTATTCAATAATATTCTTACTTTTATAGAGAGAAAGTAGAGCTGCGAGAAGTAAGTTGCGGGTACCCTGAGCGGCGAGATTTAGTGATGCTCCGCAACCAGCTAGCTCAATATTTGGCGCACGGACCTGAAATCGTGGATCCAGGTATGCATGCCATAGAAAAGGAAAACAATACCATCCATGGACGTGTATACAGGGTTATATGCTTGGGGATGAACATTTTATTTTACTACACCTAGTCACGACTTTGAAAAAAAAATCAGTAGAAAAGTTCACGCTATTCCAAAATTAGTTTTTGTTTTACTTATGCGGTATTACTCACGTTTAATTATATCGGATACTCCGACTATATTTTCGACCACGTCCGGTGGCCTTTATCAAGGAGACAAAGCGGAGTACAGTAACAGTACGTCTTCTTGCTTTGTACACATTCCGCAGGGCCGCGCGCGCGTCTTACACTGTTACACTTAAACGTGAGTAATACCGCGTAAGTAAAACAAAAATGTGTCAAAACCATGTCAGTTTCTTAACATTTCTATGGACTTAATATTTATATCACTTATTTAGATTAAACTAAAACGTTTGGTGTGTTTTGTGAACAGAACAATTGGTGGATATCGAAGATGCGTCAGTATTACTGCAGCAGAGGCTGCCGGAGCCAGTGCATCATCATAACGCGTGCGTCAAGTGTCCCTATCTCACGCTGTGCTCACTTCACCTTTGGTAAGAAATTTTGATTTTACCATGTATTGTAAGAAGTAATAAATTTACCATATACTGTAAGAAGTAATGAATTTATCATGTACTGTAAGAAGGAATGAATTTACCATCTATTGTTAAAAGTAACGAATTTACTATGTACTGTTAAAAGTAACGAATTTTCCATGCACTGTGAGAAGTAATGAATTTACCATACACTATAAGAAGTAATGAATTTACCATGTACTGTAGGAAGTAACGAATTTACCATGTACTGTTAAAAGTAACAAATACAAATACAAATACTTTATTGATAACACCAATGTTACAAGTTAACGAATTTACCATGTACTGTAAGAAGTAATGAATTTACCATGTACTTTAAGAAGTGATGAACTTACCATGTACTGTAAGAAGTTTATAAATAAGGCCCTTAATGTACACTGTACAAGGTAAATTCAATATTTTTTTATATTATAGTCCATGGTCAATATAATCGCTTTTGTGTAGGCAATAAAGATTTTTCTTTATTGTACTTAAATCAGTTTAACTTATTTTCTAGGCACACAGACGGTCCTAGTGTGTCAGAGACGCATCCCTTATCAAAACTGCAAGGCGAAGCGCTCGGCCATCTATCTAGTGCGCATATAAACTATTTTCTGAAATGGACGGCGTTACTCAAAATGGAAGAGAGACGGCAAATGAACAATGCGCCCTTACACACTCTTTGGACAGATACTGCTGAGAAACGGTAAGAAGAAATAGGCTAAGATATAGGTAGTTAGGCTATGTGGTAGTCCCCTTAACGTTATTGGGAATTTTACTACCGACCTTGAACCTTAGGAGAACCAAATCAACTACGCCCTACTTTATTTCATCACTCAAAGTTAAATAAATAAATATCGTAGGACTATACACACAGCGCCATCTGACCCCAAACTAAGCAGAGCTTGTGTGATGGAAGTCAGATAACTGATAGAATACATAAATACTTTTTTTTTTTTTTTTTGTAAATACATACTTCTAATACATACAGAACACCTAGACACAGAACAAACATTTTTGTTTATTCACAAAATGTTTGCCCTGAGTGGGAATCGAACCCACGCCCTACAGCTCTCAAGGCAGATATATTACCAATGAGCCAACGGGGCTGTCAAAGTTACCGCTGCAAGGATCATGGATAGATCACCAATAATCTGACGGATCATATTCATCTTAATGTCAGGACAATGTTGCGTTCGTGACATTTAAATAAAAACTAATATAATGTGACCTCAATGACTCATTCATATTTCGTTTTCAGGACGAAACGCGGTACATGCGCTTCCAATTTGACGCTGAAAGCGGTGAAACAGACTTGTGACAGATATTTACACATGTTTGAGAAAAAAATTAGTGATAATAATAAAGGTACCTACATTTTATCATGACACTCGGGGGTTACTCGGCGGTTTTTTTTTTGTAAAAAACATGAGATGGGTGTATGTAGTGTAACAAGCTTAAGTTGGTAAGGTGTAGGCAAACACAATGCCCACTAGTAAAATTTATAGCCAGTGTCATTAAAGGAATTGAAATTAATTAAAAACGGGATCATTGTCAAATGATACCCTTGCTACGCTCTGGCGCCAAACCCCGTCTTGTGACTTAATAAGTTACTTTCAGCCCTTGGGTACCAATGTACTATTATCCTTTTTCAATTACTTCTTAACCGTCGTGGGTTTAAAAAAAAAAAATTGCTTTTTATTTTTAGTAAATGGTAACATTAAGACGACCACTGGTCCTCAAGAAGGCGAGTTCTCCATAGTTAGCCTAAATAGTAGACCCTGGATAGCAGCTGGTGTAGTTTTGTTGGCAAACCAGATGGAAATACACATCGCTTTGGAAAGGTATGTATGCAAACACTTTCTAAGTATAATGACGCTCTAATTTATCTCATCAATTTGTATTTTTTTTTTTTTTTTGTCCAACAATACACCAGACACAACAACAGATAAGTACAAACAAAACACACAAATAAAAATATACATGTTAACAAAAAGACAACAAATTTCACAAGATAATAAGTGGGTTATCGCTGCAGTGGCTGGTGCATCAACTAGGAGAAAAAAAGGTCAGTGCTCAGCAATTGTGCTGGGGATTGCTCCACAGCGCTGATTTTCAGCACTGACCAATTCATAAAATAAAACAAAAATATTTAATTTAAAATATTTAAAAATGTTAATTTAATTAATTTAAAATATTTAAAAATGTTACGCGATCATGCCATTAATTATGAAACGATTTTGATGATTCTTTTTGTTTGGTAGATCATACTTCAGAGGTGGTCCCATAGAAATTTTATCGATATCGATCGAGTGCTTTTTAATTGTATACATGATGATATTTTTGTTTACTCCGAAACCTCAGTTTCATTGGAGCAGTGCATTTAATTGGCCTAAGGATCATGGAGTCGGTATTTTTAATTGTAAATCTATTACGTTTAAAACTCTTCAACGGTGTGTTCCGGTTGCCATACTTAAGAGCCAGTTCTATTCCAGGCTAAGTGGGCTTTACCATCTTTGACCATACCGTTACTTAACATGATTCAGGTGAGCTGTGGTCAAACATCTAGCTTGTCAACCTAAAAAAAAAAGAAGCTTCTAAATCAAAACTGTTACAGGGACCTCAGTCAGCGCTTGGACAAAGAGACACTATACCATATAGACACGTATGAGTCCTACGCTACGACTGTACAGAATTTGACCAACTTGGGCGTTCTTATGGAAAATAGCGAACGGGCCGACAGGCTAAGAAAGTAAGGAAAATAGTATTTTACTCTCTCTCTAGCATCTACTGCGGAGGACGTGTCCTGTAAAAAGTTGCCTATAGCCACAATATAGCTATGTGCCTATTGCGGTGGAGACACTGCATTTGGGGCGTGGATGCTCAGGAATTGCTGCATGAAATAGGGCAACGTATAAGAGACTAGTGTGGTGACCCACGTTCCGGCTCGTTCCTGGGGCAAATGCTGGCCATTGTTATCTAGTGCGGTAATGTTTTTTTTAAATGTCTGAAGCTAGAACGAAACGATTTGATTTCACGTTCATTGTGCGAACTGCTAGACAGTGGAATGCGTTGCCTGAGTTTGGTGTTCCCCGTTGGATATAATCTGCGTGTCTTCGAGTCGAGAGTGAATCGGTATCTTTAAGGCAAGCGTGTTCCATCTTAGACCGCATTGTCACTCAACGTAAGCCTATTTCTTATATAAAAGAAATGTTGCCAGCCAGCCGGCCAGCCAGCCTTGCACAAGATACAGTCAGAAGCGCTATATTTAACGCTGGACTTCGCTGATTCGCATCTAGTTTTTATTTTTAAAATTATTAAATATCATGATATTTTTGTGATTCCATATGGTGTTATGTTACGTGTAGTAAAGTGATTAAAGATTAGCTTTCCTTAGTATAATAGACCGCAATGAATAAAAAAATCAGCAGCATTATAGTAATTTTTCATTTGTCAACTGAAGCCTTCAAACGTAATCGTTATCTTTCAGATTAATCATAGACAAGTCCCCGCCAGAGTTTGAAGACAAACTGCCCCGCGAGGTAGGCCGTTTGGGCGCGAAGTTGATGCGTTCACTGAACATAGAGCAGCAGAGGGCCGTGCTGAAGGCCGTGACTGCGCACGACTACGCATTGTTACAAGGATTGCCCGGGACTGGTACTTCCAATAAGTTATTAAATCTATTCAGAGACGTGCCAATAAAAACAATTAAGTGACGGTGTACTCGAAGATGTACACACACGTAGCCTGGAATTAAAACTGGTTCTCATTTGAGACTGCCGAAACACGCTGTTAGGTGCTTGGTTTTTGACTTTTCACTCATATCGCCGCATTGTAACGCGTCATTGTAAATTTATAGCGAAAAAAAAATGTTGTTGGTTTCAGACCTTCAGATCTCATATATGAATTTGTGAAAAAAATCCAGTTTTCGACAAAATGTATGAAAAATTACAGCACTTTCACACCGGTTTCAGATTTCGTATACCAGGAGCGCTTATGCTTTTTTTTTTATAAATTTTAGTACTTATCGAAAACTTGCCATAAGTTTTTTTTTTCTCAGTGTTATGCTAGAATTGTGAACTTTACACAAATACTAATAATACCGATCTGTTGTTTTGTTGTTTCTTAAAAGAAGATAACTGATAAAATTAATACTTTTATTTATGTATTTGGAATCACACTAATATTATAAAGACGAAAGTTTGTTTGAGAGTGTTTGTTACTTATTCACGCTCACGGCCGGACCAATTTTGATGAAATTTGGTATGGAGGCAGCTGACCAGGTCCAGGGTGGATTGACACCTAGGCTTTGTATCCCAAAAAAAAAGTAAAGTTCACGTGGGATCAGCAGGTAACACCGCGGGGCGCAGCTAGTTAAATTATAAATTACAATTTTACTAAGAAAGATAAATCACAGTTACGTTTTGTTTTTTTAGGTAAAACCCAAACAATAAGTGTACTGATCCAAATGCTGGTTGCTTTAAAGCAACGCGTGTTAGTTACTGCGCACACGCACTCCGCAGTCGATACAGTGCTAGCCAGGTAATTATATTAGCTCTCGAAACAATTAGGGCATACAAAAGTAATATATATATTGAAATATATTTCACACGTTGCCATTTACCTTCAAACTAAACAATAACTGGGAATAAGAAAAAAATGTTTAAAAATAAACTTTTATTCCCGTGTTGAAGGTATATAACTATTTAGTTTATTTCCGCTTAACAGTCTTTTATAATCGACAATTTAAAAAAAATTACTTAATATCTAAAATTTTACATAAACTTAAAAAACTAATTAAAATAATTAGGTATGTGAAGAGAAAAAAAAATTTACTGATTCCAAAACAATTTCGAAATAGTTCATTTCTGTACAATATTTTTACGTTTAATACTCTGTAAACTATGAGGTGGGGTTTATTTTAATAAAATATATAAATCAAACTTGACTTTCAATTGATGTCTCATGACGTCATCTCGTAGGGCAACTTTCATAGACTAAAAAAGCAATGGCAAACCAAAACATTAAAATAAGTTTTACTTCACTTCAGGTTACCGGATTCGTTAAAAGTGATGCGGCTCGGATCGTCGGGTCGCGTGGCGCCATCTCTGTTGAAACGCAGCGAACGGACGTTAACAGCGTCCTGTGAAACTCCCGAACAGCTGAGTCAGTTTTATGAATCTGTGGTAAGTTTTTTTAGCTCGATACTATTTTAACAAAGTGTCGCTATCTCGTTTTGTTTTCAATAAAATAAATATTTGCGCCGTATGTATCCAGCGTTTGGGGCCTTACGTATAAAAAAGTTAATTTACAAAATACAAATACAAATTACAAAAATATTTATTTACCAGAGTATATGTGTACAAAGGTAACGTAATATTACGAACGTTTCCAGGATAAATGCACACACAGCGTAAAGTTGACATAACATTTTAATTATATGTTAAATGTTATTAACTTTAAGCAAAGTTTATAATATAATTTTTTTTCAGCAAAAAATAGCAATAATAGATCGAAGTTTGTAGACACTTAAACTATCGTTAATAAGGTTTATGTAGGATTTTTATGAGCAAACCTTCAAGCAGACCTTTTTATACCTATATTTTCTGTCCCTATATTTTTAAAGTTCAACTACTAACATGGCGATATAATGGGAACTTATATTTAGACTAGAATAGTACGTTATTATGCAACTAAACATCTTAAAAAATACAATAAAAATCATGTTCAATAATAAATTAATGATAGTAAAGTCAAATTTGATTTATGTATTTCATTAAAATAAACCCCTCCTCATAATTTACAGAGTTTTAAACGTAAAAATATTGTAAAGAAATGTACTATCTCGAAATGGTTTTGGAATCAGTAAAGTTTTTTTTTTCTTTACATACCGAATTCAGAAATACAGCTACTAAATTTTTAATAAATTATTTAACGTTATTTTTTTTTCAGGAAGTTGTAGGAGTTACCTGCTTAGGAGCGGCGCACGCGATGTTGTCTAGAACCGTATTCGATATTTGCATCGTTGATGAAGCAACACAGGTATAGCAACTAGCAATGAACATTGAGTCTTGTCTTACTTGATATAGAGCATAATTTATGAAATAATATTTTCATAGATAAAGCAAAACTTGGTTAAAACAGCTTTTTTTTTTTAAATCTTTAAATCTTTTTTTCTATCTTTAAATCTTTTAAATCTTTAATTCACGCAGTCACCCCGTAAAACACTAAACTACAATAATAGTTATTGTTTTTTACATAATAATTAATACACTACTTTTATATACTTTTAACAGCATTTTGGCTTCCTCTGTAGCTGGTGAAGCCAAAAATACTGTTACACCACCCTACATCACAAACAATACTATTATTACTACTGTACTGTATTAAAAAAAGTATTTAAGTATTCTATCAGTTATCTGACTTCCATCACACAAGCTCTGCTTAGTTTGGGGTCAGATGGCGCTGTGTGTAATGTCCTATGATATTTATTTATTTATTATTTATGTACTGTACTGTGCTATGGAAGTAGAAGATAACTGTTACAATACTTAAATATAAATAGGAGTATTGGCGGGAACACGAAGAGTGTGTCACCCCGTTGTATTTTTTTCCAAAACTAGTGTTTATGCATAAAAATGGTGTTTTATTTATAAAGTGCCGGATCACAAGCGCGAGTGTGTGAAAATGATATAATGTGGTGAAACATGACTTTTCATGTTGCTTCCAAAACTCCATCCAAGCTTTTTAGTAAAGTTGCCACTACTTTACTGAAGCATGACTGGACTTGACTGACATGGACTGTACTTGACCAAGACTGGACTTTAACTATAGCTACGAGGTAACTTATTTAACTTTTGAAACATGAAAATAAGAAACACGTGACATTGGCGAATACGTAAGATGCGATGCCAAAACCAAAGAAAAAAATATAGAAATACTTAATGATGTGCAGGTATTGCAGTGCACAGTCCTCCGTCCGTTGTTCGCCGCCAACAAGTTCGTGTTAGTCGGCGATCCCGAGCAATTGCCGCCTGTCGTGCGAAGTCGTGCCGCCAGGTAAACTGTTCTACTCTTACCAATATCCTCATCATCCCAAAAAAAGACGGTAATACCGTAAAACAAGTTATTTTATTGAATACTTTTATTTTACTTTCACCTATATAACTGGCAGTGAAAAACGTACACGCAACGCAACAAAATCTGTCGTGTCGCTTAGAAGTATATACTTGTTTTATATTAAAGAAATTTAATTACAAATAATTAGTTTTACACATCTAAGATAATATAACAATATGTTTGATATAAACAAAACCCTACTTGGTACTACATTTTATTATTTTTGTATTTTTTTTTTATGTGAAAAGTAATTAGACGAACTAGTCGCTCTCCTGATGGTAAGAGATAACGCCTGTCCATGACCATCGCAGCGATACACAGAACTTTAAGTAACAAAGTCCAGGGCATCACTGCTTTGGCGCTCATTACTTTGAGACTTTTGATAGAGTTAGTCTCAACAGCCCAGTAATTTCGCTAGCTGCAGTACCCTTGAAACCGGAACACAGTAATGCTTACACACTACTGCTTAGCGGCAGAATAACTGGTACTGCGGTGGTACCTACCTAGACGACCTCCTGCCAAGGAGATCTACCACCAAGTGACAGTATTGGTACTGACCACAGCTCGCCCGATGTTTAGGAACGGTGTGTGCTCTATAAGTCTGTACACAATTTTATTGTAAAAGTATTCTATTCTTGGACGTGGTATTTTTACAGCATAGATAAGTAAGTAACATTGGTGATGGTTGCGACCATGCCCACTTTGAGGTCCCGATGGAGGTCGACGTTTCTTATGTACCAAGGTGCGTTCAATATGCCTCTGAGTACTTTGTTCTGAAATCTTTGTATCATCTGTGTGTTGCTTTGTTTGGTACAGCCCCATAGCTGAATACCATAAGTCCATATTGGCATGAGGACTTGTTTATACAAGAGTAGTTTGTTGTGCACTGATAACGAAGAATGTTTTCCAAGTAACCAGTACATCTTCTTGTAGCGAAGCTAACTATTCGCGTTTCTTTTTGACATGAGCCTTCCAGCGAATCTTTGTGTCTAGTGTCATACCTAAATATTTGGCTGTATTTTCGTATGGTATTAGATTGGTATTAATATACACCGGATGGTAATTTGGTCTTTTGTTTGTAAAGTCTATGTGAATGGATTTTGATTCATTCAGTTTTATTCACCATTTCCTTGTCCATTCTAATATGGTGTTTATGGCTGTTTGAACCTTTCCCACTGCTTCCTCTTGAGTGACTCGTGTGGCCATAATAGCTGTGTCATCAGCAAAAGTAGCAAGGGTGTTATTTTCTAGTTCTGGGATATCACAAGTGTAAAGTAAATACAGGACCGGACCTAGAACACTTCCCTGTGGCACGCCAGCTTTGATTAGCTTAAGCTCTGAGTACGAGTCGTCTTGTCTTACCCGGAACATTCTTTGTGTTAGTTAAGACTCTAATATATCAGCAAGCTGATTTGGGAGCATATTTCTTATTTTGTGTATAAGACCTTTATGCCAAACTTTATCAAAAGCCTGTGCTACGTCCAAGAATACTGTAGAACAAACTTTCCTTTCTTCTAATGATTTTTCTATTATGCTAGTTATTCTATGAACTTGGTCTATAGTTGAGTGTGTTTGTCTAAAACCAAATTGATAATCTGGAATTAGCTCTCTCTCTTCTATAATGGGCTTTAATCGTCTCATAAGCAGCTTTTCAAATAGTTTGGACACAATTGGCAATAAAGATATTGGCCTGTACGAAGTTACATGCGATAGTTTTCCAGGTTTTGGCAGCATTATAACATTGGTATATACTCTTATTATTTATGTTCACATTGTTTGTTGGTGTGACGTTGGAAATCTTGACTTTTTGCAGACGTCTCGGTATGGAAGAGAGTCTTTTCCATAGACTTTTGAGGGAAGATGCTACATCCACATTACAGTTGCAATACAGAATGAACCAACCACTCGTAGACATAGCGAACAAAGTGGCTTACAATAATAGACTAAAATGCGCCGATGAGAAGGTCGCCCGAGCTAGACTGAACTTTGATATTAAGGTAATAAAGTTTGTTAAATACTTTTTTTTGCAGGTTTTTGGTGCAGAGAATTTACTATATTCAAACATGGCCGTGTCGTATTTCTATAGCTCATTTTATAAGACGTACGATTCGTATCAAACATCACAATCAATTTTTTATTTAATTAGGCGCTCCACTGACACCGGTGTCCGTGACCTTTAGTTACATTTTTTTTTACCATTATACAATACAAAAAGAGGAAAGTTACTTCTAACACAATCAATTTAAGTGTATAAGCTAACACGTAACGGCTTATAAGCTGAAAGACAAGATGACAGATTAAAATTTATTGAAAATATTACTTGTGTTTCCTTATCTAATGAATTGCAATGAAAAAGACAACAAATCTTTTAGCAAGTTAGATTTTTGTTCTAGCTAATTTGTTGACACAAAGCTTCCAAACACACACTTGTACATTTAAGATGTTTGTTAACAGAAGCTCCGTATGTCAGAGCAATCCCAGTGGTTGCAAACCGCTTGCAGTACTGATCCCGAGCACGCTGCGATATTTCTCGACATGCCTACAAATGATGGTATTGGTGAAAGAGACAGTAATAAATCTTGTACAAATGAAGACGAAGCATGTGTTGTTATAGCACTTGTAGAAGCTTTGAAAGAGGTGAGTATAGTTAATTAGTTGTAGGCCAACTTTTTAAATTACCCAAGACGGAACGGAGACGGTATATGCGTTTGGGGTGAGAGGATGTTTGTTTGTTTGTGCAAATACATGTTGAATACATTGTTAAATACATTTTTCTCCAAAACTACTTGTCCGATTTTGATGCAGTTTTCAGTTATGGGTTCGGGTTTGATTGGTGCATGATCTTAGATAGGTGTTACGGTGACAACTCACCAGGGGGCGAAAGGTAAGTTTGATATTAGCAGATTGCACATTATAACAAATATGAATTAAAAATCCCGTGACACCTCTAACATTCTACTAAACTTCGACAGATGAAACATGTGCGCTGTGGAAGATGCTTACACTCGTTCATCAGCTCTAGATAAGAGCTATAAATCTTCAAATGGTTGAAAAGATTTTCTTGAATCACTCGATCAATTTACCTTTCAATATTATATATGTATTAATAACCTGATGTTAAATGGCGATGTAGTCAAAGATGGTAAGAATGGAAGTGACTCAAGTGAAACTGCCGAACTACACGGTTAGGTGATTGACAGTAGATCTTCAACTTGAGGTTGGTACCTAACTAGCCGAGTACTAGAAGGTACCTTACCACCATGCTATGTTTTCCTTCACCGGCGGCTCAAGCTCATTGTTGAGGTTTGAACCCACGTCCTTCGGCATGTAATCCGACCGGGCTAACTGAGCTATAATCACTACAAAATTAAAATCAGCTACGATTTCATACGTTAAACTTAACAATCCTTTGTCAAAGAGGTGTTAAAACACGTGAAACCTGTTTGAAGTCTGGATGCTACCTCCTACCGTCAGCTACCTACGCCAGTGATATTAAATAACTGGTTGTTTTTGTTATTCAAAATCATAAGTTTTTATTGGTAATTTTGTTCGCGCGCTTTCTAATTTCAAGTAATTTTAAAAGATTCAATTATTCCAATAGGGTGGTACACAAAGCTCGGATATCGGCGTCATAGCCCCATATCGCGATCAAGTGTGCCTGCTCCGTCGCTGTCTCGCTCCACGAGCCGTGGAAACGAGCACGGTAGACCAGTTCCAAGGGAGAGACAAGTCTGTGATCATATACTCTTGCACAAGGCAGTTTGACCAAGATGTCAGAAAGTTTAAGGTGGGTTTGTAAAATGTTACCACTAACCTAAACTTACAGTATCATACTAAGATAAAAAATACGGAAGTTTTTATGTTTCATACTTCTTTGCTGTCTTGGGGCTGAAATTAGAAATAGCTTATACTCTGGATTAACAAATACTGTAAAACCAGGGTAAAACCATAACATCAGTAATCTTGTTTAGAATAGTGATTTTAAATGATTTTTTCTCTCACTCTCCATACATTTTCCTATCGTTTACGTAGTGCGTAAATTTCAATTTCGGTATTTATTTGTTTATTGTTTGTAGACTAAAACGACACAATGCGCCATAGGTGTTTGACCTCGGCTCACCTGATGTTAAGTGACGGTGTGGTCGAAGATGGTAAAGCACACCTAGCCTGGAATGGAACTGGCTGTCAAGTGAAGCTGCCGGAACACATTCTGCCACCAAGCATCTAACGGTGTGTACCGTTAGATGCTTGGTGGCAGATTTTTAACTTGAGGGTGGTAGCTAGCCAGCCGAGTACTAGAAAGTACCCTACCACCATGCTATGGTTTCCTCACGATGTTTTTCCTTCACCGGCAGCTCAAGCTCATTGTTGGGGTTTGAACCCACGCCCTTCGGCATGCGAACTTACCGCGCTAACCACTGAGCTATCATCGCTACAAATTTTCTAGGAAGGAAACATTAATTTTCTAGGAAGGTGAAATCCTAAACGACCAGCGGCGTCTAGCAGTGAGTGTGACGCGAGCAAAACACAAATTGCTCATAGTGGGGAACTCGCGCGCCTTGGCCAACTATGCACCCTTGCAACGTCTCATAGAAGCCTGTGCAACCATACAGATGGAGCAAAATGTTATCTGCGAAATAAAAAGGAGATACAAGTCGTAACATTTAGTTGTATTGAATTGTGTTTGTTTTTCAATTATTTTTTTTTTAATTATGTGAAATTAGTGCTCAACTTATCTCTAGTAGAAATATTTAAATTAGGCAAGAGAAAGTGGTTTTCTTAAGTTCTATTAGATAATCCTTGGGTTTTCACACTAGGAATTACAAACATTGAAAAAAGGTGAACCACTAAAACAATGTAATTGTGAAGTATTAATTAAGTATATTTTGTAACATTTGTAAAACATTTTATTATAGTTAGTAAATGCATGATTTCGTATTTTGTTTTTATTGTATAAAACCCCAGAGCATTTTTCACTTCTTTTTTTTTTTGTTTTACGTCGCACTTTGTGTATTTGCTCATACTAGGTAAATCTCGGTAGAGTCCAGTCAAGTCCTATTAAAGTATTGGTGACTTTATAATATTCCATTAAATTTCGTAATCAATACGAAAAATTATGTTTCACCACATTACATCACTTTCCCTCTCGTGCACGTAATTTGGCACTTCTACACTAATTGTAAAAAGGAAAGATTTGATTTTTTTTTGTATTGAATAGGCTCCGAAACTACTGGACCGATCTGAATAATTCTTTCATCATTAGAATGCTAGATTGTCACCGAGTGACGTAGGCTATATTTAAATAAATATAAATAAATGAATATCGTAGGACATTAAACACAGCGCCATCTGACCCCAAACTAAGCAAAGCTTGTACTATGGGAGTTAGATAACTGATAGAATACTTAAATTTTTTTTTTTTGTAAATACGTTCTTATAATACATACAGTACACCCAGACACAGATTAACAATTTATATTGTTAATCGAGTTTTGTTTTCCCGTGCGAAGCCGGGGGGAGCTGCTGCTAGTTCTACATAAAACCACTATTTTATTCACTCGAAGAAACACAATTTGGAAGATTATATGGTAATTTAATACGCCCTATTCGTGTTCCCGCCGAATACTTCATATTTCGCACCCTTACAATGAAAGCGACCTAACTCAACATTTCTGATTTTGCTATAAACTGACTTCAAAAAGCCTACTCTAAACGCCTGTGGAAAAAAGTGACCAAACTATTAGCAGAATAGGGGTAGCCAGAGATATCGGTCTCTTTAATTTTTCACGATATTCACTATGCATATTTTACATTACATGTACAACATCGACGGATCTCGAATTATGCTAGTTACTGTTTATTGCAAATACTGTGAAAGTAAGTACATAACATTTTTTGTGCTAATTTGACACTTGTTTTACAAACAACAACAACGTATGTTTTATCTTGCGTCTAATAGACTTAACTTATGAAAATAGCATAATATAATTATGGAATATATTTGTCATAAAGTGACTTAATTTGGAACTACTATATTATTAATAGTCAAAATATTTGTTTAAAATACGTTTAAATTTAATATGATATTACTAATCTGTGTATAAAAGATCAATACATGAATCTGTAAAAAATCAATCATATCCGATAAAAGACGGGAAAAATACATTCAGATTTATTCAGTTTTATACGTTTTTTAAAAAGGTTTTTGCTCATATCCCACAAATTACATTTTTTTACTTAGGTCACCTTCGTTCTTAGGGTGCGATTTGATATTTCACTTGTTCAACTTTAGGATCTGTCGCATAGTCGTTCTGTCAATGTCAACTGCACTGACATTGATAGATCAGCGTCAACAAATAATAAATATTTTAATGAACGTGATAATTATTTTAAGAACACGCTACCTCGCCGGCAGTTGCGGAGATTTGGCCTGTTATCATTTTAATTGTTATTTTTATATCGTAACTGTCGTGTGTGATGTAATAAAGGTCTCTCGATTACGCGTAGTTCATTCATAATCACCGAGATTTATTCGTAGTTTAGTTTATTACTTTTATTATTGAAGCGCAAAAAAATCCTGTAAGTACTTATTATTCGTATATCTTTTTTCAAATTAAATTATTGCGCAAGTTTGTTATAGAAGTAAATATTTAAATGTACATTAATTTATCCATGAGGGTAGTAAAGTTAATAGTTGAAATAATATTTAAAGCTATTTTTTGGTAGGTAAGTATATATTTTTCTATTCAAATACAGGGAGTATTTATATTATATTTTAGAATTATGGTGAAAGCAGTCGCCGTGATCACTATAAGCGATACTTGCTTCAAAGAACCGTCTAAAGACCAGTCTGGACCAGCATTGGCGGAATTTGTCAAAGAATTATTCCCCGAAGCGAATCTACATACTATAATCATACCAGATGAAAAGGAAATCATTGAAAGAGAACTTAAATACTTTTCTGAAACTAATTTAGACTTGGTACTCACAACGGGTGGAACGGGGCTTAGTTATAGAGATGTTACTCCAGAGGCAACTAAAGCTGTCATACATAGAGAAGTCCCTGCAATCACCATTGCTATAGCAACTGCAAGTCTAAAAAAAACTCCTATGGCAATGCTATCAAGATCCATTGCTGGTATAAGAGACAAAACTTTGATAATAAACTTTCCGGGCAGCAAAAAAGCAGTAGTTGAATGTTTTGAAGTAGTGAAACCTGTTTTGTCACATGCAATATCACTGATCCATAATGAATTAACCGAGGTCAGAACTATTCACGATTCAATGCAGTTTAGACATGTTTGTACTCATCACCACATTAGTACAGTAGATATTACAAAAGTGGCGCTCAGACCTCGCGAGTCACCATTTCCGATGCTGGAAATGGTGGAAGCTTGGAAGGTGGTGGATGAGAAATTGCAGCAATGGGTCGGCAGCTATGAAATAGTGACATTAGAAGAAGGCCTAGGTAGAATAGTGGGCCAGGTTTTGTATGCAAAAGAACCTATGCCACCTATTAAATACGCACCGATTCCCGTAATTGATAGGAGTATGATCTCACTGGCTAGATTCACAGCCCAGACTGTTGACTGACAGTCTTTTTCTGCCTACCCTCATTTCAGGACATAACATGCCTTTCCCTCGGGATAGCTGCACAACACTTAGTTTTTGTAAAAGTCTCATCACTAATTGTTCCCGTATAAAGTCTATTTATTTTAATTCTTTCATTCACTATATTAACTATTACTATCTTAACTATTACTATGGGTATATTATATGTTGCTGATTTTTATTCCTCATCTGTTTCAGACACTAGGTCATCTGCAGATTCACTAGATTCACTATCATCCTGTCTTACTTTTTTGTTTGTGGATGTAGGTGGTGAAGTTGACAATGCCCGCTTCTTACTGGACATTTCTGCCACTCTGTTTGGCAAAACGATGTCTCGAGGACCCGTTACCCCAATGATCTCAGCCCATTTTTGAGGTGAAGGCACTGTAATTTCCTCATCCTCATCACTTCCGCTTCCTGCGTCCTGAGGTGCAATTTGTGTCTTGATTATGGACCCACTGCTGTACATCTGATTAATGTGTCTTGTTAGTGTCCTTCCATTCCACCGCACCAAGTATCTGCACACCCCGACGCGTTTCTCTACAACCCCTTGCAACCAACGAGGTCCTCTACCATAGTTCCTAAAGTACACAGCCTGACCAATGTTAAAAGCGCGTACTTTTACATCTTCGTTACTCCTTCCTTTTTTGTTATTATACGACAAAGGATTTAGATTGTCGAACTTGGTTCTGAAACGCCTGTTATTCAAAATCTCTGCCGGTGTCTTTTCGTTTACCGTATTTGGCGTAGAACGCAGTCCATACAGTATGTTAGGTAGTCGTATGTGCCAAGGTTCTTCAGTTCTCTTTTTCAGCTTGTTTTTTACCGTCTGCACTGTACGTTCGGCTTGGCCATTTGAAGCCGGATGGTATGGAGCCACTAATATCTGTTTGATATCATTTTCAAGTAGATAATTTTTAAATTCTTCTGCTGTAAAACTTCTCCCATTGTCACTTACAATTGAATCTGGCAAGCCTTGCTCAGCAAATATTTCTCGCAGAGTTCTAATTAATGAGGCACTACTCATGTCCTTAACAATTTTAACCTCTGGCCATTTGGAATAGGAGTCTATGAGGATCAAAAAAGTTTTCCCTTGAAATGGCCCCGCATAGTCTATATGTAGTCTAGACCAAGGTTTATCAGTTTTCAACCAATGATGGGTGACTTGTGCTGGCATATTCCTATTTTCAGCACAAATATTGCAATTATTGACCATTGTTTCTATCATCTTGTCTATCCCTTGCCACCAAAAATAGCTCCTGGCCATAGCTTTGGTGATAACTATTCCATCATGATTTTTGTGCAATTCTTTTAACACATGAGATTGCATCTTTTCTGGCAACACTACTCTACTACCCCATAAAATGCAATTGTTGTGTATTGACAGTTCACTCCTTTTTTGCCAGAATACTTGGTATTTTTTCTCTACTTTAGATGGCCATCCATTCCTTATCCAATACTCAATTTTGCATAGAATTGGGTCTTTTTTAGTCAGTTGAGCTACTTCAACCGCTGTAAAACCTAATTCCACAGGAGTTTCTTCTATTAGAAGAACTCCCGAATATTCTTCTTCCACTTCAGGTTTCTCTGTTGATGGCCAGCGACTTAATGCATCAGCATTTCCTAACTTCTTGCCTTCAACATAATGAATCTCATAATCATAAGAATTTAATAGTAGTGCCCATCGTAACATTCTAGGCGATATAATGTTTGGAATGGGCTTCCCTGGTCCAAAGATTCCCAACAATGGTCTGTGGTCTGTTTTAATAACTACTTTCCTTCCACTAATATACTGGTGGAACTTTTTTAAGCCAAAAATGATTGCAGCTGCTTCCTTGTCTATCTGTGCATAGTTTCTTTCATGTGTATTCATAGTCCTTGATGCAAACATAATTGGTCTTACCGTTCCATCATCCATTTCATGTTCTAATATTGCCCCAAGCCCGTATTCAGAGGCATCACAAGACATTATTAATTTCCTCTTACTATCATAGTGTACCAATGTATCTTCGCTAGACAACATTGCCTTTAATTTCCGATAAGCTTCTTGACATTTCTCTTTCCAGGTCCATTTAGAACCCTTTTCCAGTAACCTGTATAATGGTTCAGCGATGGTAGCTTTATGAGGTAGAAATCGGTCATAAAAATTTAAGAGACCTAAAAATGCTTGAAGCTCTTTTACATTCTTAGGCGCAGGTGTTTTTGCAATAGCTTCAATCTTCTCTTTGGTTGGATGTATTCCAGATTCATCGATCACAAAACCTAAGAATGTTACTTTTGATACTGCAAATGCACATTTCCCTTTATTTACTCTTAAACCAGCTTCCTGCAATCTCTGTAACACCATTTCTAGTCTTGCATTATGTGTTCCAATGTCATTTCCAGATATGACTATATCGTCTAACAGTACAGCTATACCTTGGATTCCTGCAAGCAGGGAAGACATTAACCTCTGGAAAATACCAGGACAAGCTTTAACTCCAAAAGCCAAACGTTTTACTTTATATAACCCTTTTGGAGTATTCAGTGTCAACAAATTTGCTGTCTTGTCACTGACACGCACTTGAGTATACGCTTGCTCTAAATCAATTTTAGAGAATACTAGTCCTCCTTGCAGTTCCACAAAAGCTTCATTAAGTGTAGGTAGTGGATAAGTATCAGTGTTTGTTACTTCATTAACAGTAGAACGATAATCACCACATAGCCGTACTTTCCCATTGGGCTTTGGAACAACTACTATAGGAGTAGCCCATTCAGAGTGAGCAGTTGGTTCGAGAACATCTTCAGCGACTAATCTATCAATCTCTTTAAAAACTTCTTGCCTCTGAGCAAACGCAACAGGTCTACTCCTCAGAAATTTTGGAACTGAGCCCTCTTTCGGTGTAATATTTACTACAGGGCCTGTATATGTCCCGAGCCCTGTTTCAAACACCTTTTTATATTTGTTTACTAATTGCTTAATTTGTTCCTTCTCATTTGGAGTTATTTGAACATTGTTAATGCCTTGTATCACTATCCCCATATCGGGGAACCAGTTCCGACCGACCAAACTCGTACCGCTACCTTTTGTTATTAATACTTCCATAATCTTAGTAATGTTTTTATATTTTACCTCTACTGAAGCCTGTCCACGTAATGATAATCTACCATCAGTATATGACTTCAGCCCAATATCTGTAGTTTGTAACTGCGGTAGTTTCCCTTTCCATATGAGTCTGGCTGTGTTTTCATTAATTATTGTGTATGGGCAGCCTGAATCGACCTCCATCAGTAGTTCTGTACCGTTTAGAAACACTTTAATCTGGAAAGGCCTCACTTTATCATGTCTAATACTATTAAGGCCCACCTCATACAATCCATTACAGTCAGAATTGTGCTTGATTTGTTTTGCTTTCAACAAACATGCTGCCTCTATGTGTCCTGTCTTCTCACAGTGCCTGCATTTGCTCCACCGAAACCTGCATTCACCTTTATGATGTCTACCACAACGGAAGCAATTTAGATTACTAATTTCTTTCATACCTTTATTAGCAGTAACCTTGTTAATATCCATAGGCACCTCTGTTTCCATCATGGTGCTGCTTGTTCCAGACCCGGACTGTACAATGACCCCGGCATCAATGTTAGCCGTCTCATAAGACAGTGCAATCTCACAAGCTTGTTGAAATATTAATGTGCTCTGCTGTAAAAGTTTTTTCTGGATTTCCTTATCCATTATACCACACACTAGTCTGTCCCTTAATGTTCGATCTAAATCAGAGAAATTACACTGTATACTTAATTTCCTTAATTTTGCAATGTAGTCTCTGATTTTTTCACCTTCTTCTTGATTTCTAGTGTGAAATTTATAAGATTCTACAATTTCATTTGGTTTTGGATGGAAATGACTGTTCAAAATGGCTACCACGTGCGAAAAAGTAACCTCATTTATACTTTTTGGTGATAACAAAGATATGATTAAATCATACAGATCAGGCCCACATACCGCAAGAATATTCGCCTTTTTCTTTGCGTCTTCCACTATTTCACTTGCTTCTAAGCAATAGCAAAATCTTTGTATGTAGTTTTTCCAACATCCATGTGTCACATCGAATTCGTTAAATTTGATACCCATAGTAATGTTTTATTGTTTTTATGTTTATAACACTATAATTCCGCACTTTCCACTGTTTTTCCTCGTCGCCACTATTAAATACGCACCGATTCCCGTAATTGATAGGAGTATGATCTCACTGGCTAGATTCACAGCCCAGACTGTTGACTGACAGTCTTTTTCTGCCTACCCTCATTTCAGGACATAACACCACCATTTACTGCTTCAGTGAAAGATGGTGAGTAAAAAATCTTTTCACGTTTTCGTTTTACTTATATGGGTTATACCGCGTTTGAGATGGTCGTAATTGACTATTGTTTAGGTCATCATCGTCTATCATTTATCTCACTGCTGGGTATAGGCCACTCTCTTGTTATGCATGCCTCGGTTTTGTGCCAATCTGGGCCAGGTTTGACACGCGATGGTGAAGATATCGTCCACCCATCTTGCGGCTGGACTACAAACACTCCGCTTACCTTGCTTAGGCCTTCTTTGGATCACATCAGTTACACTTCTTAGTCAATGCAAAGTAAGATGCGTCGAAACCACGAATTGCACGATCACATAAATAAGAAAGTTGTATGTTCATTTTATGTCATTATTTATGCCATTCTTATCCCGGAAAATACAGTTTCCGTAGGTGGTGAAAGGAGTGAAACCGAAAAACTCTGCTGATATTAATAATGCGGAACTGTGATGTTTTCTTTGATCTTTCAAGCAGCGGTAAATGGACATAATGTTTGGCTAGGATGAACTAGTGAAAAATACTTCAGTAAATGAAGGGTCAATTATTATTATTGATGTGGACTGCTTGTTATCGCAGCAGAATGAACAGTTCCAGTGTAATTGTCGCCTCGGTTGATACAACGCAGTTAGTAACAAAACATCATTACCCAATAAACTAGTCGAAAAACAACTAGGTATGTGTAACAACTCGTACCTATGTATTACTACAAGGCGAAACTAATTTTGCAAACCATTCCAATTTGTTCCGCCCCATAGCATTTAGTACCTAGGTATTGGCAAAGCTCATTGTATAGGTAGTAGCCCGGTGGTACATTATTATGCAATATTGTTATATTATACTCATAAATACGAAAGTATGTGCGTATACTTTTTTTAATGTAAAAGTATTGAGACGAACCAGACGCTCTCCTGATGGTAAGAGATAACGCTTGTCCATAACCATTGCAGATACGCAGAACTTTGAGTAGCAAAACAAAGATCGGGGCAACGCTGCTTTGGCGCCCATTACTTTGTGACTTTCGCTGGTTAGTCTCCACAGCCAGTTGCCAGTAGGTAACTTGCGAAATATCTGGTAGGTACCTAGACGACCTTCTGCTAAGAAGATCAACCAAGTGAGTGATGAAGTGATATGTAATGTAAGTTAGAATGTGAATAGCTTTGACAGTCTGCGCGTAGAGCTTGTGCGACGGTCGTGATACTATAGCGTCAGCAGAGAACATAGGTTTTTTTAAGCTAATGTGCTCTGAATTTATCTGGACTGTAAAGAAGCAACATTAGTACCTACATTTGTTCATATATACACACAAACTTTCTTATTTATATTATTAGTGTAGTGAGATGAAATTAATTAAGACCTGCGACAAACATCAAATGTCAGCTCTTGGTTGTCTGAAACGGTTTGTAAATCGCGTCTGATTTCTAGGGTATGCGTGCATATCCCGGGATGGGGACGGTGTCCGTCGCGTGCGGTCAGCGCTGACGGCGGGCGAAGCACCGACCGCGCCGCTATGCGCCGGCGAATGCGCGCGCATCAATACTGGGGCTGCACTGCCAGCCGGCGCAGACTGCGTAGTACAGGTACATAATATATACAATATACCACAGCACAATGTCTAGCACAAAGCACACGTGAACAATTTTTTTTTACACCACGCCAGTAGCCAAGTTTTAGTCACGTAGACACGTGACCAAATTATGGCTACAACTATCTCATGAAAGTCGTTATATTTCTTATTATTTAAATTAATTCATAATCATAATTAATCAACTTACAAATAAATGATTTAGTGACTTTAAAAATGTAATCATAATCCACCTAGACATATCTACCTACCTACCTACATACATACTTTTGGGATGCGACACAGATCTGAAAAATGTGTATTTGTTTTGAAATTAATATTATTACATTCTGTTTTGTGTGCTATGAAACAAAAAAAAATAAAATAAAAGTATCTACTCATAATTGTGAACAATTTCTACAAAGACTAATTACACCGTTTTTTTGTGGTGGACAGGCTAGGCATTTGGCCACGTTTCACCACCTACCACCACCACCGAATTTCGCCACCTATTTACTGTTAAAAAAGTTTCTTTGAAACTGTATTAATTACTACAGGAAACTTGGTAAAAAAAACAAGGCGATTTATCAAAATCATCGTTGCGCACGGCCAAAGCGCTTACTGAGCTGTTTTGTCATCATCAAAGATAGCAAGTTATCATTCATAATTGTTTACCAATCTCGGTGCAATTTAAATATGCCAACGAAATTATCTAAATAATCTTTGTTTCTTGACTTGAAACCGTTTTATGAATAGCGTGTATCATTCTTTCTCATACTACATATTAACAACTTCAATTTATTATAAACCTTAACACTCTGATATTAAGTAACTGTTTATATTCTATCCTAAAAATATTATAATGTGAAAGTTTGGATGTATCTGTACTCTATCATGCATAAACGGCTCAACGGATTTAGATGAAATTTGGCACCCATAGTCCCATATAGCCATATAATAACATAATTAACATAATATGGGGTACTTTTTATATCAGACAAATATTAGGTTCCTGTGGGATTATATTGGTAGTATATCTGCCTTAAGAGCTGTAGGGCGTGGGTTCGATTCCCACTCAGGGCAATCATTTTGTGAATAAACAAATGTTTGCTCTGTGTCTGGGTGTTCTGTATGTATTTACAAAAGAAAAGTATTTATGTATTCTATCAGTTATCTGACTTCCATCACACAAGCTCTGCTTAGTTTGGGGTCAGATGACGTTGTGTGTATAGTCCTACGATATTTATTTATTTATTATTTGATTATAAAAAAACGAACTACTGGACGTTTCCACTTGAAATTTGATATAGCTTTGATATAGTCTTATGGAACATCATTTATGGATAAAAGGTATCTTTTATTCATTTCTCTCTGAACCTTATTCTTAAGTTAAAGCTGATGAAACCGCGGCCGTAACCCAACGTCAAATAAAATAACGCCAATGATATAAACAGTTGTATATTTGTATAGGTAGAAGACACAAAACTTATATCAGCCTCAGAAGACGGCCAGACAGAGATAGAAATAGAAATCCTCGTGCCTCCAAAACCCGAGCAAGATGTAAGGCCAGTTGGCTTCGATATACCCATGGGAGCGACACTCATTAATAAAGGTAAATTATAGAAATAAGTTACGAAAGTTCAGAGGTTTAATTTCAGCTGTGCTCTAGTTGATGAATGTATAAGCGGATCTTCCATTGGTATGTGGGGTCAAGTTGAAAATTTGTACTTTGTTACTGGTGTCGATTGCTTTTAATTTTTTTATTTATACTTTTCTAGGATAGGTAACGTGTTGCAAGGTCAATCAATGATTATATTAAAAAAGTATTTAAGTATTCTATCTGTTATCTGATTTTCATCACACAAGCTTTGCTCAGTTTGGGGTCAGATGGCGCTGTGTGTCCTACGATATTTTATTTATTGATTGCTTCCCAGGGGATTTCCTAGACGCAGCAATAGTCGGCGTCTTGGCTGGAGCTGGCTATCAAAATGTCACCGTGAAGGCATGTCCTAAGGTAATCTGGACCAACACTGTTTCTACAAACTGTCTCACTGTTGGGCCTTTTCTCATTGTAAGAAGTGTAAGGCTATAGTCCGCCACGCCGGCCAAGTACGGGTTAGCACACACACATAGAACTCTCAGACCAGCCGGTTTCCTTACAACGTTTTTCTTCACCGTATGAAGCAAGCTGCATTATGCAATTGCCTTTTAAAAGACAGAGGTGCGTGCTGTGGGATTTGAAGCCAGGCCCCTCTGATTGGCAGTTAGTCGGCCTCCTAACTAAATTTGCTTGAGGTTGCGTCCTAAATAACAATTTTAAAGGGATACTGAACGCTAATTGGTCATCTCAAGCTCATTTTTTTTTGTATTTTAATGCAAAAATGCCAAGCCTATATTTTAAATCCCGGTTTAGGAGTGTTAGACATCTTCAACTACGCCGTCAATTAAAATCAGGTGGCTGTGGCCAAACACGTAGCTTGTCGACATCATCACGTAGCATGACGTACATCGATGATATTTTCGTTTACTCGGAAACCTCGTTGTTTCATTGGAGCAGTGCGTGTAGTTGGTCTGAGGGTCATGGAGTCAGTTTTTTTTTAATTGTAAATTTTGTATTATTATGATAGTTAGTTTCTATAAACGTTGCAGATTGCGCTGCTTTCAACAGGCAACGAGTTACAAGAACCTTCGGAAATTAAGCTTCGTCCGGCGCATATCAGGGACTCCAATCGAAGTATGCTGAAGGCACTATTGAGGTTGGTTCTATTTTAGAATAAATAATTTTTTTTATAAGCGTTTCGAGTATTGGGAGCAATAGTTTACGGACGACTGAAGTACCTTTAAGAGCGATTTCCTTAGATTACGCGTGTCAGTTGTATTTTATATCTACTAGCTGCCATCCGCAATTTTTATTCTACTCATTTCTTATTAATATTTTTAATGTTCATAATAGTCTGTTATAGGTCAATCTTATTAAAAAAAAAAAGGTGTGGGGACTCCCGATAGAAGTGAAAACTTAATATACGCCACAGTAGAATGTTGGTGACGAGAACCCATAAGTTTTGCTGCTATCAAATATCACTAACGCTAAAGAAGTTTTCACATCAAACAAGTATAAATTGAAAATTAAAAAAAACCCCGACAGGTGTATATGTATAGTATTCTACTAATCAAGCCCTTTCATTTGATACCCATATTGAGGGAGTTGTGAAAAAATATGTAATTCCCCATTTTGTGGCGGCGGCCATCTTGGACCGATTTTCATCAAACATAGCTAAGAACACTCGCGACTAGACTAATTCACCTTTCAAACAAACAAAATCAAAATCGGTTCATCCGTTCGGGAGCTACGATGCCACAGACACACACATATACACGTCAAACTTATAACACCCCGTTGTTTTTGCGTCGGGGGTTAAAAATACTAGTTATACGGTTACTTAAATCAATGTTTCCAGAGAGCACGGGTATGACAGTATAGACTGTGGCATTGCTCGCGACTCTCCCGCCGAGCTCGTGGCGGGAATATCGTCCGCCTTATCCCGCGCCGACATACTCGTGTGTTCCGGCGGCGTGTCTATGGGCGAAAGGGATCTGCTCAAACCTGTGCTCGTCACGGTATGATAAAAATACAAATTTTATACGTAGTAAATAAATACTCGTAGTCTGTGTATCTCTATAGTAACTAAATAAGTATATTCAGATATTGATACATTTATAGCATACGCTAGTATAACGCCTCGCGGTTTCACCCGCGCAGTTCCCGTTTCCGTGGTAATACAGGAATAAACAGTAGCCTATGTCAATCGGGGATAGTGTAGCTTCCCAACGGTGAAAGAATTTTTGAAATCGGTCCAGTAGTTTCGGAGCCTATTCAATACAAACAATCAAATCTTTCCTCTTTATAATAGTACTAGCGGACGCCTCGCGGTTTCACCCGCGTAGTTCCCGTTCCCGTAGAAATACAGGGATAAAAAGTGGCCAATATCACCCGGGGATAGTGTAGCTTCCCAACGGTGATAGAATTTTTGTAATCGGTCTAGTAGTTTCGGAGCTTATTCCATACAAACAAACAAACAATCAATCACATCTTTCCTCTTTAGAATAATATAGATTTAGATAGATGTTACTCAGTGACAATGGCATTCTAATGATGAAAGAATTATTCAGATTGGTCCAGTAGTTTCGGAGCCTATTCAATACAAACAAACAAACAAAAAATCAAATCTTTTCTCTTTATAATACTGTAGATGTAGACATCTGTTCTCAAATGAAGCGAATTAAAGACTGATAACTTTAACAAAATTGACAACATGAATAAAATACATTTATTGCAGGATTTCGGCGCTACCCTACACTTCGGTCGCGTGCGCATGAAACCTGGTAAACCGAGCACGTTCGCGACTTGCCAGTACGAGGGAAAAACCAAGTTTATATTCGCACTACCCGGTAAGAACAATATTATATTTTGATATCCTAATCGATGAAGCCTGGGGCGAATAATAACATTTGGGTTACTAGTATAACTTGTATACTTGTATTCTTATACTCAAGAAACACCGGGCAATCAAAATCAAACAATTTGCTTAAAGCACATTTTTTATTAACTTATGTTGGTTCTCTAACTCGCATGAGATTCCTTGTCGAAAACGCGTACAGCGTTTATACCGTTGTTTTTAAAGTAATAAGTACCTAATGAACGCCAAAAACGATGCCCTGGACTTTATTTTGTTACTCAAAGGTAAGTATCGCTGCAATTGTCATGGGCATGCGTTAGCTCTCAGGAAAGCTTAATTACATTTTTTTAAAGCGCTCAATTATGCGTAATCAGCGCTCAGTAACGGTTTCAATTTAAAAAAATAAGCATTCATGGGGGCTGCCGGCTGAAGTGAAATCTTAACTTTAGAATAACTGTGTCAGCAACTGTGCACACGTCACATCTGTGATGCGAACCCAAAAGTTTTGAAGTTACGCCCCTACCAAAAATCGCTCAAAATTGCTAAAGGTTACACCTAAAAAAAAATTGTCCAAAAGCGAGCTTGTCGACGTCGCCGCATTTTAATTTGACGTTGGCATAGAAAGTACCATAATAAGAGAATTTTACGAATACCGCCGCGATGCGTAAATCTATACTCTATATTCATAGCGAATAAGGACCCTGATTCTTTAACTCGCATTACATTCCTTGTTGAAACGCGTACCTATAGCTGTCAGTCTAGATGTCTGGGAGGACGCAATGTTTTCGAAGATTTTTGAAGTCCGTCAACCCGCACTTGCCTGGCGTGGTGGCCTTCTATACTAAAATGGGCTAGCAAAGGGATAGTTTCTAAAAACAGCCCCCGTACTGTAAGTTTGTTTTCGATTCCCCCGTTCACAACAAAGCTACACAATTCCGAACCTTATTATTAACCCTCGACTCAAAAACGACGGGGAGTTATAAATTTTACGTGTCTGTGTGTGTGTGTGTCTGTGGCATCGTAGCTCCCGAACGTATGAACGGATTTTGATGTTGTTTTTTTTTTGTTTGAAAGGTGTTTTAGTTGAGAGTGTTCTTAGCTATGTTTGATGAAAATCGGTCCAAGATGGCCGCCGCCACAAAATGGCTTGATTACATATTTTTCACAACTCCCTCAGGGTATCAAATGAAAGGGCTTGATATAGTAGAACACTACACATCTGTCCGGGGTTTGTAAATTTTTAATTTATATTGCGTATGATAATTATGTATGACGTACGTAGCTTTTTCGTGTGCGCTTAACAGGAGTCGCAGTACGGGGGCAGGGCTGATCCAGACGTTTTCACATCCAGGTAATCCAGTATCAGCATATGTGTGTTGCCTTCTTTTCGTGATCCGCGCGCTTCGTGTTAGTGCGGGGATGGGAGCTGCATGGCCGCGCATGCGCGTCCGCCTCGGGCATGCCACCACCCTCGACCCACGACCCGAGTACGCGCGCGCAAAATTGGCGCTGTCAGACATTGATGACATGCCTACTGCTACGCTAATCGGGAATCAGGTAAGGAGTTTTAAATAAATGCGACCAACCCAGTAAATTAATATGAACATTGTTATTTTTGTTTTTTTTTGTTTTGTTACACAATAAAAAAAAAAATCTTTCTTTCTTTCTTTCTTAACATTTTCACGCAGCACCATCTAGTCATCAAATTAATTAAACTTATGTAAAACGTACATCTATGTACTTCATTTCACCCGCGTAGTTCCCGTTCCCGTGGGAATACAGGGATAAAAAGCTATGTCATTTAATAGCCTATGTCACCCGGGGATAGTGTAACTTCCCAACGGTGAAAGAATTTTTTAAATCGGTCCAGTAGTTTCGAAGCCTATTCAATACAAACAAACAATGAAATTTTTCCTCTTTATAATAATATAGATTTAAATAGATGTTACTCAGTGATAATGTGGCATTCTAATGATGAAAGAATTATTCAGATCGGTCCAGTAATTTTGGAGCCTATTCAATACAAACAATCAATCAAATCTTTCCTCTGTATAATAGTATAGATAGGTCTTATTATTACAATCTTTGTAGTGTTTCGATGTATTCAGTCTGCAAGCGAGGTGCAAATGGTCATAGTAGATAAATTAATTCAAATTGTCTAGATTTTATTATTAGTTATTATATATAGGAAAAAAACATGAACTCCTAACGCTGTAGAAACATTAAAGAAGAAGAATCAGCCAAATATTTTTAATAAAAACACCTCTATAGGTACACTTGGCCAAGAATCTAGGATTTATTTTCGCGGTTTCAAGTTTTGTCTGTAAAAAAAGTTACCTATAACGATGAGTACAAGAACCCGCTGCGTAGTATACCCTGTAAATACATATACTAATATAACTAAGATAGATATACTACATATAAGTTTATATTTTATCAGTTATGGTATTCTGTATGTATTGACAAAAAAAAGTATTTATGTATTCTATCAGTTATCTGACTTCCATCACACAAGTTCTGCTTAGTTTGGGGCCAGATGGCGCTGTGTGTGTGTGTATAGTCCTACGATATTTATTTATTTTATTTATTTATATAGTACAAGCTTCCATTAGTTTGGGGCTAGATGACGCTGTGGATAATGTCCTCCAATTTTTTTTATACACTGGACGCTGTAGTGATAATCCTTCAATCTACAAGTACCTCTGTTATCACTGTAATTTAAAACTTCCTGTGTTCCATAAATTATGTTAGTTTCCATAAATATAGTAATAAATAAAAAATAAATGTTTTATCTTTCGTAATATATTTTTTTAGTATTTTTTGGTTGAGTTTTTATTTATGTTACAGTGCAGCAGCCGGTTACTGAGCGCGTGTGGCGCAAGCGTTTTGTTAGTGTTGCCGGGCGCTAAGGAGGGACTCACGCGGCTGCCAGCCGGCGCCGTCATTTCCGCTCTCGTCACGGGCAGGCTCGACATTACCGCCTAGATAAATTAAACCCTTTAACAAACTGCATTAATTTTAGCATACAAATTTACGAAAACTGCGTAGTTCGTAAGCTATAGAATAATGTATGGAAACCGGAACAGCTTCGTTACTTTTGTAATTTATAGCACTATAGGACCTAATCACGCACAAAATTCTAGTTTTATTTAGTTTATTTTTTTGAAGTGAAATTGAAGTTTTTGGACGGCGCGAATTTGAATCCCACAGCACGTTACTACTTTTCTAAGTTATTGACGCTAACTAAACGGAGAAGGAAAACGCCATGAGGAAATACATACTTAATATAAATAGTCGAAAAGTTCTTAAAAACCTTGAGAGATGTATGCAGTCTGCCAATTGCGTTTGGTCAGTGTGGCTTTACCATTCCCACAAAGAGAAGTGTGTCTCGTTACTTAGACCACAAAAATATTATATAGTCAAGGAATCTCTTTTAAAAAGGTGCTCGAATGATTGATCAAAATTAGTATCATAATTATAATGCATTATGTTGCCTGGCTTTTATATTATTATGTACTTAGTAATGAAATATTATTGTTAGTAAGTAGGTACTTTGTTAGATGGATACCTAATAAACATTTTAATATCAGTCTTCCATCAGTGGAATAGATTTATTTAGCAATAACAATACGTACCTACCGATGATGGTGCTACCAATAAATTATCTATTATTATTAGCTAATTGTTTTTTATTTCTCGGCAAGTTTTTCATGACTTTGTTGTAAAGGACAAAATGGGTTCGCAATAATAACATTGTGGAAACAATTTTTTTGCTTCTTGAATTACAGTATGTGTGTAATTCAAGTAGCAAAAAAAACTTTTCCTAATCATGATGATGGTATTTCTTGAAAAATCATAAAGTAGAGTTTATTTTATAAAATAAAGTAGGTACGTTTTCTGTGTAAAATTTAACATCAAGATATACCTACACTTTAATTAATGGTGCAGTTGTTTTTTTTTTTTAAACCCAGAAGTTTAAACTAAATTAATTATTTTCCGTTAAATGGGTCCTAGGTAGGTACCTATCGTCGAAGCGGCATATTTTTTCTCGCACTAGAGGTTTTAATTTCTCGTTCTCACGATACCAATACTACGCTACTGCTATGTTCCTTTTAATTGGGTTTTTTTTGACATTGTCAAATTTGTTTGACGTAATTTAAAAATGAGGGATCTGTGCTAAAGCCAATATATAATGTCCTCTGTGGCTAAAGTTTCAAGCACATGCATAATATTTCTGTAAGATAGTAAAGTTGCAAGGTTATGCAAGCTAGCATTCAGATTTGTACGATAATTTTATGACGACGTACGATATACGATGGTACACTACCATCTTACGCAGATTGTAAGATAATTTCTATTCTGATGCAAAATTAGAAAACGACACTGACAGCCAATAGCAAATACGATTGTTTTTTGCTGTCAGCTACATTTGTATTGGGTCATTTCCTCTCTTAGGTTGTCTTCGCTAAAACTAAGTTTTAGCGAGCGGCCTAAGAGAGGAACAGGCGTTTATAAACACATACTGCTGCTTCATGTTTCAAACATTTTATTGATTGTCAGCATCTGCCAATCAACGATCGATATTTCGTTAATTTGTCATACGTCGAATATACAATTTGAATTTATTATTGTTACTTTTCATTTGATTTTTAGAGTTCCGTACCCAAAGGGTAAAAACGGGACCTTATTACTGAGACTTCGCTGTCTGTCCGTCCGTCTGTCTCCAGGCTGTATCTCAAGAACGGTGATATCTAGACAGTTGAAATTTTCACAGATGATGTATTTCTATTGCCGCTATAACAACAAATAGGGGGGCTCCCATACAACAAACTTGATTTTTTTTTATAGATAACGGTACGGAAACGGTCGTGCGCGAGTCCGACTCGCACTTGACCGATTTCTTTAATGTATGCTCATTATCTTGATGATAATTTTGATCCATATAATTATACGACAATTTTACGGCCCTGGTACAATAACTGCTGGCTTCAGGTTGAGAACACGAATGCAAGCCATTTAAATAAAAAATAATTTCTCTAACTACACCAATTCCAATATTTAAGCTAGCAAATAAAACAATGACATACAAACAATGTTAATTTATTCTCAAAACAACATAAGCAGTGCACTCACTCACTCCTCAGATCAAAGTACACAATCCTCACTCCCTCACCAACACGTTATTCTATTACCATTATTATAATTTACATAACTTTCGACACTACTGTTGTATACAGAGATATACAAAGAAATAAAGACAGCTAAATAAATAGTGGATCACAAAGAGAATCACTTGGGAGTAAGGAGTAGGATCTTACTTCATGACATGGAGGCATATTTTCTTTGCAACCATCAGTATTTAGATGAAACCTGTGAACTAGTTTACAAAATGCTGATGAGATGAAAGTAATCTTTTCATACTGATGATTTTAAAGAAAATAACCCCATATTGTGTAAACTGATTCTTACAAAACACTTAAAAGTTTTGACACAACTCATTGTGCACATTAAACAACTCGTTGGACTTCGAAAAATCTCTTTAGGTAGTAAACTTGGCCGAGAGTCATGACTAGGAGAACGGATGCTTCGAAGATAGACCACATCACTACACGAGAGTTAGTGCTTTCGTTGATGGAGCGATGAATGCGGTCACGTACCTGTAAAAGTGAAGTAGTATTTTAATGACTTAAACTCTTACTGACTTTGACTTTATTTTCATAAGAACTTTTTATTATGTTTTATTTATGTTAGTGAATTTTGAGTACTACAGTAATACCCTACTTTACGCAAAAAACGCCTGAAGTGAAATACATGTATGTATAGGGGCTTGGTACTATTGGTTGTTACATTCTTGTCTATATTTTCAGCTTTTTGATTAAAGAATTAAAAAAATTCCTTTATAAGTAATGCCACGGAATTTCTTATGATTGATTGTATGACTATAATATTATTATGTATATGTATATACACATTAGGTACATACAAATTATTTTATTAGATTAGAAATTTTTGTTAAAGCTATACCGCGCGTAAGAGGGGTGTTGGGTACTTAATATTATAGATTCAAGACAAATGTGTTACAAATTTATATCCAGTTTCATATCAAACTTTGTTAGGCAGGCATGGAAACACTCATAGTGTTGATGTATGTACAGTGCAACCTTGATATAACAAAGCTAAAGAGAATTATAAAATATTTGTTATGCCAAATAATTTGTTAAAATGATGTTTGTTTTTATAATGTATAGATTGTTATAAGATTTATTTTAGCAAGGGAATATAACTTGTTTATTAAGATTCAAGATTCTACTGTTCAATATAGGCAGTGAAGAAACTATTCTACTTACCCTGTTATAGTAAATGGTAGGGTACAATATGTAAAGGTTATAAGTTGTCAAAATCGTTAAATAACTTACTACGTTTACTTTCTATTTATATTCTGCTGATTTTTTTTTTTTTTTTTTTTCTTTCTGTCTATCTGCAATCAGCCTGGAAGCCATACTCAGGTGTTTTGAGTTTAATTTCTTAGTTGGTTTTGGGATATGCACATCCTGTGATGTGTCATCTCATATTATGTTACTCTAGATTGTGGCTAGTCGCGGTCTTCTTAGCCTATATTCTGCTGATTTAAAAATTAGTTTTAATGAGGTTTTTGACAAGGATTATACATAATGTAAAGGTATATTTTACATTAGCTCTTGGGCAGTTCTAGAGGATTTGGAAGAATTGGTTATATTGAGGTTACACTATAAATATGTAAATAGGACCCCTAAATCTACACCTGGTTCGCAACGCCTAGACACTGTAAAGGATGGACCCACCACTAAATGTTAAAATGTTTTGAAGTTGAACAAGACTTCAAGTATTCACCTGCATATATTCTTGTTCATGCTTAACAGTCTTCAATGTGGTGGCTAGCTCTTTAATCATGTCCTCAAGCTTGTTGTGATCAACATCACCGTCTGCATCCTTGTTTTTAGTTTGTGGATCTCCAACCTCCAGGTTGAACATAACAACCTGAAAATAATTATGTAGTTTCAATAAAGAACTGTTCTTTAATGTTGTGTAGAATACACATGAAGTTAAACTTTACATGTGGCATAGTTAACTAGTATGTCTGTAGCCGTCTTTGGCTATATCTACATTAGGTACCACAGGCAGTGTTTGTTTAAAGAAGTTAAAAAAGTGTGTGTAAGAAAAAGAGAACAGCAGTCACTCTGTATGTGTCATATGCCTATTGTACATATATCAACACTTTGATATCATGCTAATGTAGTGATGATAGCTTAGTGGTTAGCGTAGTCGTTTCACACATCAAAGGTTCAAACTCCAGTAATGAGCATGAGCTGCCGGTGAAAGAAATCATCGTGAGGAAACCATAGCATGGCAGTAGGGTATTTTTTAGTACTTGGAACTAGTAATGAAAATAAAAGCTTTTACTAATATAGAAGTTTTTTTTTTTTTTTTTTTTACATTGAATAGGTTCGCGCTTGACCACATCCTGCCTGATGTGAAGCATCGATGCGGTCTAAGATGGAACACGCTTACCTAGAAGGAACCTGTTTACTCTTGATTTGAAGACACTCATATTGTACCTTTCGGGAAACACAGACTCCGGCAAAGAGTTCCACATCCTCGCTGTGTGAATAAAGAATGTGGACTCAAAGCGTTTAGTGCGCACATGGGGAACATCCACCATGTACGGGTGTCGCCTCGGTCGCGTTAGTCTGGCCGTCCGGTAGTAAAAAGGGGCAGGGGGAACCAAGTCGTGCAACTCCAAGGCACAATCTCCGAAATGTATCCGGTAGAAAGCCGATAGACAGGCGACCTTACGTCGATGCTCGAGGCTTTGCAGCCGAGACTTGACCAAAGTGTCATTGCCTATCAACCTCTTAGCGCGCCTCTCGACTGACTCCAGAGCCTCAAGCTGAAACTTGGCAGAGCCGTCCCACAGGTGTGAACAGTACTCCATACACGACGTAACCTGTGCTTTGTATAAACAAAGCAACTGTTCTGGTGTGAAGTACCGTCTTACCTTGGCGAGGATGCCTAGCTTTTTTGCAGCTGTTTGAGCTTTCGCCTCAATAAATGAGCCGAAATTGAGAGTTGTCGAGAGACTGACACCAAGAAGTTCAAGGCTGTCTGTTATCGGCACGGACACACCCCGGAAAGAGTAACTCTTATATAGTAGAAGTAACTCTTATCGGTCTGTGAATGTTTTTTGACAAACCTTTGGTGTCATTGTAGACATCTTATTGCTAAAGCAGTATGTATATTTTCCTGTTGTGGTTGCAGAGAATGCATACATGCCAGAAGATTCCCTTTGGCCTTGGTGCAGGACTTGACCATCAGGGCCTGTGATGGTCACATCAATGTCTAGGAAACCACCTTCTGCTATTTCGAATGTTAAACCTAAAATCAAACAGGAGTTTAAAAGTTGTGATGATATAAAAAATGAAGACAAATAATATGATAAAATCAAGAAAATAGTGTCGACATTTTAAACTTGTTTCTTATTTATTCAATTACAGATGTATACTGTAATAATATGATAAGATGTCAATTTTATGCATTTGTCTGTTACCTGCAGGTCAATAATTAAAGAAACCTATGTCATATCAAGGAATGTTAAAAGGTCTCCTTACCCATTTTCGTATCGGCTTCTACATTTTCGAAAAAGCATTCTTCAGCGTGAGCGTCAACAGTGATCGTATAACTGTGCCCCGAGCTAAATAAACTAGTTACGATTGTGGCTACACACAGCAATCTCCAAGAGCACATCATTTTAATTACTACTTACTGGTTTGCTAATAAATTATATATTTTCTGAAATAAGGAGGTAAACGTAAACGGGCACAGCTTGTTTTTTTTCAGCCACGTATTTGACAATTTTGACAACCATCAACACTGTTGAGTGCGTAGCCGGTTTGGCATGACATCATGAAAATGACATTGACATCACAGTAGTAGTGCCAGAAGGCTGTATGGATTTCTCCCCAGACTTCATTCGAAATCCACCCGAAAAACAGGTCTCATATCCCAACGAAGTTTCAAACTCAAATGGACATCAATCTGTCGTAGATCGCGCCTTTGCAATACGTCAGATGATATAAGACAGAGTTTCTCACACTTATAGCTCCACGTTTCCTTATTATACAATCAAAACAACGGCAAACCTCTAAAAATAAGTCGTTTCTCACTTACCATCAACTGGCGTAACCCACCAGTACGAGTACCTACCCACTTTGAGAAACCCTCATATAGGAGGGTTTATTTGTAATTTAAAATTATTTTTAGAAAAACAACGTTCTAAAAAAAATTATTACGTTAAGAATTTTAATATTTTTTAGTATTTCTTCAACCAAAGTAAAGCAAACACTCGATCACCAATTTAACAATATGCATCATTATTTAAATTACCTAAAAGAATTATTAGCATAAATTATAAACGAACGACTCAGACCTACGCCGGCAGCAAAGGTTGACCAGAACATTAGGATCACAATGAAAGAAGCATAAAAATTGTAGTGATTCATAAAAACAAAGTTTGAAGAACCTTGAAGTAGTAGTAGCAAATGTAGATTATTTGTTGACGTTTACAACTCTATCAATCGACATACGTCTCTCATTATTTAAAAAAATAGATGTTTACTATTCCCCCTTAAATTTTTTGAGAATGAAAAAAAATCCGAATTCGCAAAGAATTTGCCTATCTGGTATCACTCCATCATAGCACATTCACAATTCGGTATGTAAAGAAAAAAAAACTTTACTAATTTCAAAACCATTTCGAAATAGTACATTACTTCGAAATAATTGTACATTATTTTTACATTTAAAACTCTTTAAACAATGAGATGGGGTGCATTTTAATAAAACATAAAATTAATTTTACTTTCAACCGTCCTTTATTGACGTCATCTAATACTGATACTTTTACTGACTAAAAAAAGCAATGGCAAACTAAAATAAAATGTCAATTCAACAGCACCCATAAACACCTCGTCCGACGTAAGTCGAGTTGTTTTTCGGTTTATTGATACAAATATCTGGATTATTTTACTTTAAGCGTTATTTGGAATCTGATATCGCTTTTAAGAGGCAACGACATAAGAAAAACCGAAGACGTGGCAGTATGGCTTCAGAAGTATTAGTATCCATGGCCAAGAATAAACTAAAAAAAAGCATATTCACAAATACCATAAACAATACATTATTCTATGTATTATTTTCCACAGAAAAAAAAATCTTCATCTGTCATGTTTATTTCTTGAGCTACTTGACAATAGATGGCAGCAGCGTATTTGTAAGCAGGAAGTAGCCGCCAGCGTACTGGGAACCCTACCGTGCGGCAGCGATCTCGACGGCGTGTTTATTTTATAGTAGTATAGTTTATATGATTTTGTTTTATTTGTTAATTAGCCAGAAGTGCAAAAGAGATTTTGAAATCCAATATTTAAGAAGCTCAAAAGGCGACGCCAAAACAAAAAAAAAAATCTTTAAGACATTTCTAGCCCTCTCACATTTATCTCTGTATTCTCTGTAGGTATACCTAGAAACAGAAACAGTTTACTTGTTATTTGATATCCGCGAATTTTTTTGAGTACCTATATTTTACAACTCCCAATGAAACACTCGTTTTTCATTTATGTATAAAATAATATCTAAGTAATTTATTAAATTTTTCAGACTAGATGGAAATATAAAGTACAAAATGGATGTAGAAAAAGAAAACAACTAACATACTTTCACGATTTTAGTAAAATTGAATAGAAAACCTCTTTTTAGTAAAGCTCAAAGCGTAAAGTTCACCGAACCGGATACTCTGCTTTCTGCCCTATAACAAGTTTTTCCACAAATTTTTATTGATATTAAAACTGTGAAAACCCAATAAGTGCCTATATTCTTTGACTATAAAATGTATAATATAAACATTAAAGGTACTTTTAGACTGAGTGACGCTCTTTGCAGGTGCTATAAACCATGTAGGTAAAAAACCTTTAAAATAACCATTCGTTGACGGAGCCTTGTGGAATAGTTGATATTTTTATAACAAACTAGCGGCCCGTCCCGGCTTCGCAC
Source organism: Biston betularia (assembly GCA_905404145.2). Lineage (NCBI taxonomy): Eukaryota > Metazoa > Arthropoda > Insecta > Lepidoptera > Geometridae > Biston > Biston betularia. The sequence goes on from FR989883.1 coordinate 4,784,969, forward strand.
GGATGGTCATTTATTTTTTAATTTAATTCTAGTCCGACTACAACGAAAAAGTTTTTAAATTTTTCGGGTTGATATATCGCCTATAACACTGACAAATAACGTGGCTTTCTATTGGTAAACGAATTTTCAAAATCTGTTCAGTAGATATTACCCCCTACAACCTCACAAACTCACAAACGTTACACCTCTTTGTAATATTAAGTATAGATTTTAAACTAGTTTTATATCTCTGATTCATAACATAGTAGGTATCAGATAAATTTGTTTGCGTACTTATGCTTTAAAAAAAGTAGCACAAAAAATAAAAACAGTTTTTTTATACGTTTATTCGTATTTTTGCAATTTACATCCCGTTTAATCCAATTACTTTTATTTTCCTTTTTTAACAACCTCTAGAAGCGATGCGATGATAGCTCAGTGTTTAGCGCGGTCGGTTCGCACGCCGAAGGGCGACGACGGCCTGACGGTGTGTTCCGGCAGCTTTACTTGAGAACCAGTACCATTCTAGGTGTGCTTTACCATCTTCCATCACACCGTCACTTAGCATCATGTGAGCTGTGCTCAAACACCTAGCCTGTCAATAAAAAAAAACTCATTTTAGGAAAGACCGCTCTTTCATTGTTACATAATTATAACACATTGATTGATATAGATACCTAACACCTTTTTATTGTACACATTTTCTGTTTATTTATAAAGGGTTTAATTGAGTGTTAATATTATCATGACCAAGTATAAATTCGTAAAAAATATTTACCCGACTCCATGACTCTTAGGCCAACTAAACTCACTGCTCCAATGAAACAGCGAGGTTACGGACAAAACGAAAATATTATCGATGTGTACAGTTTTTAGATTTTTGTTGATTTTCTAAAAACAGCTCGATCAATTTCGATAAAATTTATATACCCATATAAATTTTATCTCAAGTATGATCTACCAAGCAAAAAAAGACTCATCAAAATTGATTCATAATTGGCGGAATGGTCGCAGGTCGCGTAACATACATACAAAAAAAAATACTGTCGAATTGAGAACCTCCTCTTATTCGGGTCGGTTAAAAAGGAAAGGCACGCCAATAGTAAACCGATCTGAAAAGTAGACATTTATTTCGTAAAAGAACAATAATATTTTTAATTTTTTAAAATTTTTACCATCGCCATGAGGACGGTACCTACACGTCTAACCTGTAACCAGTTATTTTATTTTTATCCTGATGACCCCCTGTTTATAGTATCAGGACAGAGTTATCAAATTATTGCATTCTCATCGGGTTTTAACACGTGTACAAATTTTCCAGTTAATTAAACATCTATCAGATGTTGAAAATTGAGTTGTAGGATCAGTTACATCCAAGCGAAGTAATCATAAATAAAAAGTAAAATTAAATATTTTGAAACCCCCCGACTTATAACTATCTTTAAACTTAATAAAAAATCCAAGAATATCCGTCATGGGCTGCCATTAAATGAACTAATTTTGCAGTTTTATTGTAACATGATTAATTTGAGATCAATTTGACACCCGTGCTTCTACAGTGGGGATCTTTAGAAGTTGATGATGATACTTATTTTTATTTACGAAATCTTTATATTTTTGAAATTTACAATTGTGATAAAAAATTAACTAGTTCAATAATAACATTAATATTAACCCCTATTTTCAGGGAATAAATTTCATTTCATTTAATTTCATTGGTCAATTTTGAAGAGGTAGAAACTTTTTTTTCGAAGACCTAGCAAATAAATGTTTTCTTAGCAAAATCTAAAACAGGTTTTTTGTTAAACGTGTATCTCTATAACATATAATATGTAAAATTTATGTCACATAAACTTGTTTCACATGAAAAAAACATGTTTTCTTAAAAGCTTTTACATTCAAAAAATCATTATTAATTGATAGATAGATAGAACTCTTTATTGTGCACAACATAAACAGAAAAAAGTTCAGCGAACAAAAGAACCTAACTGAGAAAACCTACGTAGGCAGTTCCTTCATGTAGGAGATTTAATTTTCTTAATGACATAATTATGTAGATATGCCATTTTTCCTTTCGTTTTTAGTATGCACTTGCACGTGCACTTTTTGCATTTTGTCAGTGTCAAGTGTTTCAATATTTTTCAAGCAGAAACCTATTTAACTCAAATTAAACACTACATTTAACGAAAATTCAAGTCTTCAATTACCGATGTATATATTTTTTTACATTTTTGTTGATTTTTAAAAACGGCTCGTACGATTTCGATTAAATTTAAATGGGGGGTCCCATTTAAATTTAATCGAAATCATACCTGAAAAGTATACCTTTTGAAACAAAAAAGGATTTTCCAAATCGGTTCAGGCGTCTTCGAGTGATCGGTGAATGTACATAAATAGCGAGATGAATGAGATCCCTCTGAACATGCTGTTTTGAAAAATCTCTGTCATAGCTGGCAGCCAAGGATGAATCTTACGTCTAACCTCATTGTAAAAGTGCTCCCATAGCTGTATATCATAGGTATAATAGATAGGTAGCAGAATTGACTTCACGAGTCTTAGAGTTGCTGATGGCTAGTCCCTCACACACTCCTAGTGCGCACCATATAACACTAATCCTCAGTAACTCCATTCCTACGCGGCTAGCAACGTTGTCTGGTATACTGGTGCCTCGCTTTCAGGCAGCTATCTCTTCAGACTAGAACACCTGTCGTCTGGGAGGTGGCGGTTTTGCCTGGGCCATGCTTGCGTCGCATATTTGCGACATGGCAATTCGCCTCCTCGTCGACTTCCACACCTCATCTGATGAGGCCAACCAGGTACAAACTTCTTCTGCTAGCCTAAACAAACCGTATGGCAAGTTTTTCATAAGTAAAGGAGAAAACCCAGAAGGAATCATATTCTTAAAAATGTTGACCCAGTCGTATATTAAATAAAAAAAAAATGTGGCAATTTTTAAATTATTTATTTAAAATTTTAAAATTAGCTAACCCATATTGATATATAAATTGTACTAAAATAGTAAATAAGTATATAATTAGACACAACTTAACTTTAAGTAGGTATATCCAATTACACATCTCTACATAGTACAAAACAAAGTCGCTTCCCGCCGTCTGTACGCTTAGATCTGTTAAACTACGCAATGGATTTTAATGGAGAGTGATTCAAGAGGAAGGGTTATATGTGTAATACATGCATATGCACCTCATTAGTATCTACATTGCATCCGTGCTAAGCCGAGGCGGGTCGCTAGTCATAAATGAGCCTGAACTATATAGTAGCTGAGGAGATGTAGCTATGTAAATTTATAGCTACCTACTTAATTATCACAATGTTGTAAACATTATTTCCATAATTATTCTTTTCGATATGTAAATGTGCGTACAAAGCAGAGAATTTTAATTTACTCATGATACTTACTTTATTGTAGCACTATATCAAACTGATTCACTGGCTCTTACATTCATCAATTTCTTTGGTGAAATATTAGTAATTATAAGAACTTGAATTGTTATCGATCAGTGCAGTGCATGCGACATAATGCACGTCCTTATTTCAAAGCGATTTTAGCCAATCAAGTACCTCTGAAACTTCCTACGTTCTTCTGTGATTTGCTATTTCGGGTGATAGTGTTGTTTCGTGTCATTCATTTAACCATGTATCTTGCAACAAATCGCAGTTATTTAATAATATAATCTAACATATAAATGCCATTCACTCTACTAATATATTGTATAGCTTCTAAAAGCCTTTCTTTGCGAGTTCTAATAAAGAACGCACTAAATAATAATAAGAATCTAACTACTTATATGTATGTAGTGTACATACTACTACATTATCCTATTAAGCAAATACCTATCGCAAATCGCAATTACCTACCATCATTCATTCACTCTCTGTGATAACATGTCACAGTTAACAAGCAATTTTAATCATGGGCCATAAATAAACGCAGTAACAAATTTTGTCGACAATTTAGTCGATATCGAGTTTTCTGAACGCGCCCATCGTTCCATACATGTCTGCGTCAGAGGTTTTGGCAGGGGTCTGTTGGCAGACCTCGTTGAGGTTCCGCAGGTAGTCTCGGCTCTCGTCAATCCTCGTCCGCCACTTTTTAGCGATGACATCGATGGAGGCTTCCTCGCCGCCCCACTCGGCTGGCAGCACGCGCGCTGGAATGTGTTCAAGGAGATCCTCTACCTTTGGATGTATGAGATACTGAAACAAAAAAAAAGAATGGCTTGAGAATTTGGTAGTAATTTAGTTGATAACATACTATACAGAGAGACTATGAACTTATGTCAATTTTACTAAAAAATATAGTGGGTGACACAGAAAAGCAAAACGTCTATATTCGGGATTTTTCGAGGGACTGCCCAAATGCAGTTCAGGGGCCATACCTCGACCTCTTATTAGGCAATACTTTATTTATAACAAAATATATTTCAATACAATCACCAATACATACAAAAATAAATAAAAAAATAAACTTATAGGTACATATTTTATAAATTAAACATAAAAAACAAAAGGAAGAAAAAAAAGTAGGTACATTTTATGTCACAAACCGGCCTCGACTCAGCATAATATATTACTAGTCGAGAAGTGCATTGAACGTCAATAAGAGTTATGGTATAGCTCCTAGACATAATTTATTAACTTACTTGATCTGGGAGGAAAGATGATACTTTATAATTCATTTACTATATTATAAAGTATTAAAAAATGGTAGGTACCTATGTACCTATTAGTATATTATTGATGACAAGCTGATCAGAAGAATGGCATCCGGCTGTGCCTTCCATTTGTCCAGATAGGCGGATAGATAGGCATCGGACTTGAAGGTATTGAAGTAAGAAAGAGAGAAGAGATAGTTTCTGACATTTCATTAGGATCAGATCTTTAGCCAGATATTACTAGGTATGGGCAAGCTAAAACTAAAATTAGCGTCATTGTCTTTCATTATTCTTAATGGTTACTACACGTGGTAGGTACAATGGTACATCTCTTGAGCTGAAAGGCATCTAGATAGGTACCAAATATTCACCGCCAGACGGTAGCGTATTTACTGTTTTATTCCGGTTTGAAGGGTACTGTAGTTAGTGAAATTACGAGGCTATTGTGACTAACCTTCGAAGGTCTAACGACCGCAAAAGCGGCGATGTCAGTCGTTACTGTTTCCACCAATCAAGTCGCAAACTAGCCATAAAGATTGTCAAAAGTGCCACTTGGCTACGCATTTCTATGAAAGTAATCGAATCGTTCATTCGTCGAAGTCAATTCGTTCGATGGAATCGAACCGAAATCGAAATTTGCCTAGCAAATCTTATTTTGTTAACGATAGACCACGTGACTTAGCGGATCCTTATGCCGATCCCATACATTTTCGGACTTTTTTAATAGCGTCGCAGTTAATCGAATGCCATTTGTCTAGGCCCTCTGTCGACGTTATTTTATAGCTCAAATTTTTGTTAAGCGTTTTGTTGTCTCATTAGTTTTACACAAAGAAAAAAATATTTATGTGTACACTGTAGGTACACTATGATATTATAAAAATATTTTTTGGCAGTATTATCTCCCGATAGTATAACAATTAACAAGTCATTTTATACAATTAGGTACTGTAAATTATAACTATTTGCACTTTAGAATCTCAGAGCGCATAATATTCGCTTTGCTTTCGATGCCATTTGCTGTTTTAATGACTTTGACATTCTGTAATGTTTTCTGTAAACTGCAGAGAAAACAATGCTATTGTCAGGGCCTTTCCATTCTGACTCACAAATGAGTAGGTATTTTATTACGTTTTAATAGGAAAAATATGCAAACGTGAGTCTTCTATGGTTCTAGCGTAATAAATAAAAAAAACCTGCCGTCAAGCATATAACGGTGTATTTGGTAGCCTCACTTGAGGCCTTTGACCACACTGGCAGCCCTGTTGGTTCCTTGGTAGTTGTCTGCTTCAAGAATTATTAGTAAGTATTGTTTTTTGTATTAGTATTTAAAAAGTCACTAGCCGAAATGTACTGTAACTAGAAAAACCTACTGATTAAAACGGAGACCTTTGAACTTTTTATTTTGATCAAATTTTACTATGGGACCGATCCTGAAATTATAAAGATTAGTTTGTACCTATAACCAGTGTTCACAGCCTGAAGCCAGGAAGGAAGCTATCGTACCAGGGCCGGAAAATTATCGCATTTGGATCAAAATTATCGTACCCATCAGAATAATGACTATAAAACATTTAAAAAACTCATATGAAATGTTACAATAATATGTTGCAAATGCTTTATAGTTTAAATCCTGTAAACTGCTGTTTTTTTTTTAATTTAAAAAAATAAATTAACGAAATATCGAACAACGATATCTATCGTTGATTGGCAGTCGCTAACAACCAATGAAATGATTGAGACATGAAGCGGCAGTATGTGTTCCTAAGAAACAAATGAGCCAATAGATGGGGCTGACAGCAAAAAACAATCGTACCTATTTGTTTTTGGACTATTGGCAGTCAATGTAACTTTCGAATTTTGCATCATGATAGAAATTATCGCACAATCTGCGTACGATAGTAGTGTAATATCGTACATCGTATACAGTCATGAAATTATCGTACATGTACGATAATTATCGTCCGCTTCCGAACGCTCCTCATTGCTTTCAGCTTAATACTACCGTTTCACGTATATTACACCTGTATAGTGTATACTACATAATTTTTCTCATCATCACGATTTGTCTTGTATAGTTACTAAACTATGTATATCTATAAAATATACAAAAACTATATATATCTATAAATATAGTTTTTGTCTCTAAACTGTTTTCGTGTCTAAAAACTTTTATAAATTGCTATTTATTTGACCTTGTCTGGGCCATTGCCTAAAATGTTACATCATAAACCTATTTGGAACGGTATGTACCTAAACTAATATTTTTTTCCAACAAATCATATAAGGATGTTTATTTTTTATATAGCTCTGTATATTTCCAACGCATTACGCGTTACTAGTAGGTACAGTTTTTTTGCAGGATTTTAAATTTTTTATTATAAAAAAAGCCTCTCAAAAGGACTGATAAACAGTTTTGCTTTGGTTTATTTATAGGCGTAGTTGTTATGTATTTTTATGTATGAGATGCGTATTTATTGTGTGTAGGGACATTTTAAAGTAATAAGACAATAATTTAAATTTGTTACCGTTACAACAAATAGTAGGTACAATTAGTTTAGGTCGGTTTTTTAACCGCGTAATGGACTTTGGTATGATCTTCATTGTCATTTAGATGTTTATTTACAACACATCACATTTAAACTTGTATAAGTAGGTATATCTATACAAACAAAGAAATTCAATAATATTTATTTATTTATTTATACTATAACCTAAATATAATAAAAAAGTAAAATAAAATATGTATTGCCAGTTATAACTTTTTTAAATATTTTTTTGTCTGTACTATTATAAAGAGGAAAGATTTGACATTGTTTGTTTGTTTGTAATGAATAGGCTCCAAAACTATTGGACCGATTTCAAAAATTCTTTCATCGTTGGGAAGCTACACTAGGCTACTTTTTATCCGCCGAAACCGCGAGGCGTCCGGTAGTAACTATGTAATAAATGTATTGCGAAAACTTTTTAATTTTTTTTATTGTAATAGTATTGAATTTTGTCAAAAGTCATATAATAAAAATTTTACTAAGAAAACTGATGTGGTTTTAACACATTTTTGTGGCTTATTCGGGATTACACTAGCGTTTGATTAGGATGGGTTGAATACTCTTTTTCAAGGAGTCAAAGCGGAGTAGGTATATAATTATGTAGGTTCACACACCTTCACTTAACATCAGGTGAGCTGTGGTCAAACAACTAGCCTGTCAAACATAAAAAAAAAAAAAATGTAGGTCTTGTCTTGCTTCGCACTGCGAATCGCTCGTGAATGATCCCGTATAAGTTTTTTTTAAAGTTATAATTTGCAATCAGTCTTTTAGACTATAAGCAGATGAGGTGAAGTTTTGCTTAGTCGTTTAGGACGCTGCCCCCATCGGAGCCAGCCCTTTCTTCATCACTAGCTGGATTTTAGACCACCTAGTCGTCGAAAATGTCTCGCCGCTTTTTAAGTCGACGTATGGTTTCGGGAATAGTGAGCTGGCCCGCTAGCTGATTTGGGTGTTTTAACAGCCTCAACTTATAGTTGACTCCATGAGCTTCTATTTCTTCCTTAATCGTGGGGATATTCAAGTTTTTATGGACCTCTGTTGTTTTTATGAACCAGGGTGCATTAGACATTTGTTTTAGGCTGTAGTTTTTTGTAGTTTGTGATCCCGTATAAGTAAAACAAAAATAAAAGTTATTAACGAAGCTGTCGACGGAAGCCTTTTAATTTTAAATCACTCTGTATAGTTACAAAATGGTATCTGTAAGCCTTTATTTGAGCTTCTTCTTAACTTATCATGTTAGGGAAGTGTTAATGAGTAGGCAAACTCGACGAGAACATATTTGATAATTCCATATACATCATTTATGTCAGTTCAATGCACTGGCTTAACCCACGTGCTTTCCGGATTTCTGAAAAACACTGAAAAGTATGACATTATCTAGTATCTTCAAGTCGCTAGTATGTTAATATGTAGGTTTATTTAGGTAGTGTGTTTTATCGTAGACTGCGTCATGCGAGATGGCGGTTAAACGTTGCTCTTTTAACCAACCAGCGTAAAAAGGTAGTCAAACGCTTGCTGTTAAAAAAAATCAGGAGGCTTTTTTACGCGAAGGAAGGTAGGATGGAAGCAAATTTAAAGTCGTACCTACTTACTTATTATATTGTTAAAAAAGTTAGGGAAAAAACAGCGCGGAGTAAGTGCCAATCAAAGAAAGTGTAACATGGTATAAGGAAACAGTCGAAGTAGAGTTCCAAACAAAATACCTACGTAGATGTATTTTTTTTCTTACCCGTTTTTTTACTTTCTCATTGACGAAGCTCCTCATGAGCTGTAGTGAGGACATGATGAAAGGCGGCGCGGCGACGACGTGAATCCTCTTCAATCGCTGCGGGTATGCTACTTGCGCCAGTTGGATGCCGCGTCGGATGGCGCTCACAGCGGTCGCTACGCGCGCCACAAGAGAGCTACGCGCCTGGGATACCTGCCGGACGAAATACAGTCTCATCAGTCTTTCCTTATTTACGGGCATCGCGGTTTGTGTGCCAGTATCAGGAACTTCGTTGTTTTCAAGTCTTTTTTTGCAAAACTTCTGTTTTTCGAATGTATATTTTATACGTAGGTAGGTAAATTAGGCAAAAGAGGTGTTTTTATTCATGTTGCCTCAAAAACTCCGTCGAAGCAGTAAACTCATCATTACTTTACTAAGGCACTAATGTACTTTGGATTTTTCGTCAGTCATATGTCACGGTTTGTATACATATAGTAGTTAGGTACATTCTAATTAAATATATTATGTAGGGGCTCGCCGGGCTCTTACCACCGCCAATTGCGCAGCCATCTTAGAGCCGAGCGGCCTTATAAGAGATGATGGTAAGAGACCTGACGGAATGACTTTGATTCCCTGGAAGATGGGACGGCCTTTAGTATGGGACGCCACTTGCGTTGACACTTTTGCGCCGTCACATCTTCCAAGAACTCGAATTAGGGCTGGCGCAGCGGCGGAATTTGCAGAAGACCTCAAAAGGCGCAAGTATAGTACCCTGGACAGTGGGTACATATTTGAGCCTTTTGGGGTTGAAACTCTGGGACCGTGGAGACCAAAAAAAATTTTGCAAAAAAAATTTTTTAAGCAATTGTCATCTCGTCTGGTCGACGCCACACGTGAACAAAACGCTGGCCTTTATTTTGCTCAGCGTTTGAGTATTGCCATACAACGCGGCAATGGGGCCAGCGTTTTGGGAACTATTCCCATTGATAGCGGCCTTTTAGAGTAGTTATTATTTTAAGTTATTTTATTTTGTTTAGTTGAATTGCATTTCTATTGTATTGAGTGTAACAGTTTATTTAAGTGTTATCAATAAAGTATTTATGTAGGTATGAGTAGACGAATTCAATGTTTTAATAAATTGCACTCGAGCGTCACCCGCACCATATTATTTATATACTTATTATATTATGTTAAAAAAATGATCGCGCTTTTGTTCCAAAAAATAAACTGGCAAGTTTAAACAGCTTTAATACATCCTATTTACCTACGTTGTCGCTTTGCATACAGCGCTTCTTGCTTCGCAAGAAGTAATAATTTAAAATATTTGACATTCGTTCCGTTTACAAGGAGACAGATGGCGACAAGTACCTACCTATTTTGTTGTTGATTTAGTGCGTTTATTTATAGCGCATTTTTTTTTTGAAGAAATAACGCCAATGATGTATCTTTCACATCTGTGTAGTTGAACCGGTTAGCAAAATGTTTATACAGGTGTTCTTTTGTAACGAATGGTTTACTACTCATTCCTTTGAATTAAAACACATAAATGTATGGGATGTAAGGCCTGTGTCTGACTGCCATCTAATATAGTAAGGTCTACGATAGAGCAGGCTTATCTAGAAAAAAATCGATTCTGTCGCGACTTAAAAGCACCCAGATTGTTTCTATCGGGCAGCAATTCACAGCCACATCACGTAAGCTGTTGCCATTCCACAATGAAAAGAAGACGGCGACCAAAAGTCGGAGTTAAACAAAGCTTGTTCGAGCTACATATCTACGTGTTTCAAAATAATATATACATCTTCAGTTTTAAAAAACCGACCCGCAGGCCAACTAAACACATTGCTCCAATGAAACAGCGCGGTTCCGGAGTAAATGAAATTATCATCAATGTATACAATTTTTTAATTTTTGTTGATTTTTTAAAAACAGCTCGATCGATTTCGGTAAAATTTATATGGGACCTCTGAAATATGATCTACTAAGCAAAAAAAGGTCCATGAAAATAGATTCATATTTAATTGGCGAATGATCGCGTAACATAGGTACATACAAAAAAACATACAGTCGAATTGAGAATCTCCCCCTTTTTTGAGTCGGTTAAAAATATGCTAAAATCCTGAACATCCTATACCAAAAATATCGCCATAAGTTAAAGTAGCACATTAACCCCACATAAATAACAGATATCTAAGCTGATGGATGGAATTCATTACCTAAATGATACTACAGCGTTAATTCTAATGAAAACCAAAACCTCTTCGCAAATAGATTCTTTACCTGTTTCCTAACATCTTTTGTTTGATGAGTTCTGACAATTAGTTCTTTAAATTATCGCTTGACTAGCCACCCACCCCGGCTATGCAAGGTTTTTTTTGGTCACTTGAATAATAATAAAAAAACCGGCCAAGTGCGAGTCGGACTGTCGCACGAAGGGTTCCGTACCATTATCTATAAAAACTGCAAAAACGTTTGTTGTATGGGAGCCCCCCTTAAATATTTATTTTATTTTATTTTTAGTATTTGTTGTTATAGCGGCAATAGAAATACATCTGTGAAAATTTCAACTGTCTAGCTATCACCGTTTTTGAGATACAGCCTGGTGACAGACGGACGGACAGCGAAGTCTCAGTAATAGGGCTCTGTTTTTACCCTTTGGGTACGGAACCCTAAAACATCAAATTTCTACAAAATTTTGCAAAAGTTTAATCAAAATATATTGTATGTCTACATCTACATCTAAGTACACTAATATAAAATTGCAAGATTTGATTTTCGTTTGTTTGTTTGTAATGAATAGGCTCCGAAACTACTGGGCCGATCTTATTAATTCTTTCATTATTAGAATGCTACATCGTGATGGACATAGGCTAGTTTTATTTAAAAACCAGTTAGGAATCCGTATGGACACGTCAATAATGTAAGCCAAGCTGTGAAAATTTTACCGAAAAAACCCTTACTTAGCATGCACTGCCAAACTATTGACAATAGAACGAAGTGACGTTTTAAAGAGCAAATTGATAGCGACAAATAAGTCCGCAATATCATATTATGTCTAACTATTACAGTTGTCATCTACTTCTACACTTCTACACTAATGCGGGGCGAGTTTTTTTTTTTTTCTTTAGTTTTGGCGTCGCGTTTTAGCATTTGCCAGTGTCAAGTATTTATATATTTTCAAGTTTCAAAAGATAAATAAGTGTCCTCGTAGCCAGTTATAGTCAAAGTCCAGTCTTAGTCAAGTTCAGTCTGTGTCAGTCAAGTCCAGTCATGCTTTAGTAAAGTAGTGGCGACTTTACTATAAAGCTTCGATGGAGATTTGGAAGCAACACGAAAAGTCATGTTTCACCACATTTTATCATTTTCCCACACTCGCGCTTGTAATTCGGCACTTTATGAATAAAACACCACCATTTTTATGCATAAACACTCGACAAAACACTAGTTTTGGAAAAAAATACAACGGAGCGACACGACTCTTCCCGCGTTCCCGCCAAAAACCCGCGGGGCGAGTTGCTAGTAGGTTGTTATATTCGAAGCTATCGTAAAATAACATCTTAATGTTAGTGAAATCCGTATTATTAAATTCTGCGTGGTTTAGATGAAGTAGGTAAGCAGAGAAAAAGTCACGCAGCGACGTTGCTCGATAAATAATTGATAAAAACTGCTTTAATAGTTGAACCATTGTTGAAAACTTATGGACAAGGCTTAAGTTATACATAAATATATATTTTAATTAGAAATTATATATGCATTCGATTAAAATAGCGTGTGACATTCAAATGTTTCCCAGTCTTTGTCTTCTTAACTTAACAATACGAGATTAACAATTATATATATAAAAATAAACTCCGAGAATCTCTATCATGAAATAAACAATAAAAATACATCACACACAGCGCCATTTGACCCCGAACTAAGCAAAGCTTGTACCTACTATGGAAGTCAGATAACTGAATTAAAAATGAATAAATATCACAGGACATTTACACACAGCGCCATATGACCCCAAACTAAGTAAAGCTTGTATTATGGAAGTCAGATAACTGATATATAATACTTACATCGTGATTGCAAAATTTCATGATAATCGGATTGAGGACTTCAGGCGTAAAAACAAAACAAAAAAACTCAAATTTCGCATTTACTTATAATTAATTTTAGAAGATTGTAAAGAATTTAAGAATGGGAACAAATATAAAAATAATCTATCTGTAAACTTAGTTGAGTTTTTTTAGCGATTGTAGGTTAATAACATTAATAACAATTTAATATAAAACTATGGAAAAGTTCGCTTATTAACTTCGTAGATAATTTTAGCACTAACATCCATTATATCATTTAAAAAAAACTAATAAATAACTGGTTTATTTTAGTTCACATACGTCGTTACACACATAAATTATTTTTGTTACGCATTTAGAATAGCAAAACAAAAACACTTGTTTTTGCTAACTCGGAACAGCTGATTCTTCCCGCAACTATGAAGGTCGACTACTACGTAGAAATACGTGTAGTGCGTAGGTACTACAATGAAGTACTGCAATTCTACCGGTTTATAAACTTGTAATGTATTTTAAGCCGAAAAGAGGTTATTGTTCTCTTTTACTACGAGCACAACTATGAAATCGTAAAAACAAATTAATAAAAAATTTGGTTTCTTTATACAACTTGAAGGGTGAAAGTAACACGTGTATTGAAAATAAAATCATTTCGATGTATTGCATTTTTCCAAAACTTTTTATTTATTTTTTTATGTGAAAATTTCGCATTCGCAAACGAGCGACGGTCTGCCTGATGGTAAGTGGTCACTGTTGCCCATGAACACCTACGTACCCGGGGCATAATCAGTGCGTAGCCTACCTTCGGTGGAAAAACCGAAGATGGTAAGCTATACCACATAAGACAGGTGCGCGGAAGAAACTTGTGTTTTTACAGGTGGTTATAAATAAAATTGTGGAGTTATGTTCATACATTTAAAAGAAGGAAAGCAAGTAATTTATAAATTTGCGAGAAAAAAGATATTAAAATATTAATAATAATAAATATTATCTATTAATTACATTTTATTATTGTCGTTATGTGATGAAATATATCATTTGTCAAGTCGTGCTTTCCACTCCAAAGCACGTCTACCCCAGCAGTTATTGGTTCTGCGACAGATATGGTCAGCCCACTGCCCCTTTTACCTGCTAATACACTGTGCTATGTGCGCATTGACGTTTGTTCTCAAGCGTATTACTTCGTTTCAGATATATGTATATATTCAGATACGATCCTTTAGATTAGAGAGATGCTGAGAATAGCTCTTTCTATAAGCTCGCTGAGCAATTTTGAACTTGTGTTGTGTTACTTGTGTTTTGTACTGCCCGAACTGCGTTGTTTAGACACCAACTAGTCTCGACACCGAGGGGCATACCAAAATACAAATACTTACTTTATAATACCAAAAACTTCACATTGGTAAAATGCACAAAGTGCGATGGCAAAAACAAATAAAAAAACAAAGCAACTCGTGTAATGTTCCTACTAACCTCGTAAATGAACACATCTCCTGCGATTCTATGCTCGTCCCTCATCCTCGCTTCACAGATGAGCAGGACGGCGCGAACAGCTGAAGTCACGTCAGAAGAACTCTCGGGGTATCCCGCCTTTATCCTGAAGATAGTCACTCTGAAGCTTTCGTCAGTCAGCTTCGGAAGAGATACTATGTCACTGGGAAAAATATACATTGTTGCTATTAGATAAGGCAGGTTCAAAAAATACTACGTAAAGCGAATAAAGCGAAAGTCATATGTACGAAAAAAAGCAAATCTGTCGTCAGTGTACGCTGTCCTGCTTTCTATACTATCGTCAGTGGCGGCCTTAGGGGGGTGGCAAGCAGGGCAACCGCCCGGAGCCTCGCTCTTACAGGGGCCTCGCGTCCTCGTAGAAAAAAGTCTTTACCATAATAATAATTATGTATGTTGTATGTGTATCTCGCGCCTCGCACTTAACAAAACCCCCCTGAACGCATGGTTTCATTATTAGTCCAAGCATGTTTTTTTTTTTTTATAGTAGATAGGCTTGCGTTTGACCGCCATCCCGCCTGATGTTAAGCGAAGATGCGGTCTACGGTGGAGC